>CM028136.1:637761250-640537500 GCA_016271365.2 Neoceratodus forsteri
CAACTCCTCAAAATGGCTAAACCTAGATAGCAGAATCAGTAATCATACATTCCAAATGACAAAGAAGATACTTTTAGGTCTCACCCATCCCTCTCTCTCCTCTATTTTTCACCCAGTATCCCCAGTCAGATCCACATGAAACTTGAACAAGCCGTTACTGTGGGTACCCCACCCTCATACCTCCCAACTTCAAAGGACTTTTAGCTACCAAGCCCCTAATTGGACTAACTCTCTCTCCCTATCCAAATCACCAATGAAACAAGGCTAGGTCATTTTAAAACTAGACTAAGGGAGCTCCTCCAGGACTCTAACATATGTGATTGCCCCTGACACTGTCCTGCAGCATGTTGTCCTATTAGCACCCCTAACTGTTTCTGATTCTGGTTCAAAATCTCTCTTATTTCACTATTTGACTATCAGCCAGTTACAGTTCCTCTGCAACTATGTGGCTGTGCTAAAATACAAATCAATTACTATCCTGACCTAAGCCTCCTCTTGATCAAGCCTTGACTGTCATGTAATGAAATGTAAAGTAATTCTTTATTATGTATTATACTGTACTGTCATCTCTGTTAACAAATGTTGCTCTGTGCCTTAATTTATGACATGGAACCTTTGTAAATGAGTCTTCAACTCAAAGGTCTTTCTGAATAGTTCCCAATAAATAAATGCCTCTAGTCTTCATCCTCTTCCCAGTTATCCCTCCCTCCACTTCCCATTGAACAACTTTTTATGTGCCCACTTCCTCTTGAATCCCGTTATTTTCTTTGAATCCACAACCTTGTCAGGAAGTCTGCTCCACACTGACACCAACCTTTCTGTGAAGTAATACTTCCAAATACTGTTTTCTACCTTCTCTCCATTTATCAGCTTGAGCACATGCATCCTGGTGGATGCATGGTTTCTGAATATGGACAACCGTGATGTGCCCACTCTGTTGAATCATTTCATGAACTTGAAAGTTTCTATTATATTCCCCCTCTCCCTTCTGTTCTCCAGTGAAAACATGTTGAGACTTTTCAGTCTCTCATCATATGCCTTGCTGACCATAGATCAGTTCAAGTAACTAATGCGGGGTCGTCTGGGGGCTGCCTAGGCCCCCATAACATTTTACAATTTTTGCAATGAATTTGTGGCATTTTTATAGCTTTGATACTTCTATGAGTAAAAAAAAAAATAATCAGCAAGGAGTTAGGAGAGTTTTTGACAATTTGGTTTAGCAAAAAAAAAGGAATAAACAAAAAAATAAGAAATTAAGCTTTTCTTGATATGGGGGGCTTCCTGTTTTCTTTGGAACAGCAAGTAGTTTTTGTTGGGGGGTGTAAATGTTGTATTGGAAACTCAGTGCAGGAGCAATACAATCTTCAAGATATTAAAGCTTGTAAAGAGCTTGGCATGGCTGTCTGCCCAGGCCAGAATATCTGAGCAAGAGGAGGAAATGACCAAAGGAGTGACATTTTATTGCAATCTCTTGGTTATGGAAGCAAGATTAAAAATAAAAGTAAAGATGGTCATTAATAAGTATTGAGACTTCAGTTTTAAAGAGTGGATCTCCAAAAGAATGAGAGACTATGACCAACCTTGACTGATAAGACATGGACTATGAAAGAAAGCAGGACCGTAATTTTTATACACATCTCTAATATTTATTTTTTGGGAGGGGATACTGTTATAGAGATTTTAAATAGGGCACGCTATAATGAATATGCCAGATTTCTCCTGAAGTTGTTGGAAATATTTGTGGTCACTAATAAATGAGCCAGGGATGAGGACTGTGAGGGGTACTACAAACCATCCCAAGTACAGTTTAATTGAAACAGGAAAACCGAATGGGGCAAGAAAACAACAAGCAACACATCTGAATGTGTTCATTACTAAGACATCTTTACTGAATGGGGGTGTGGAGGTGATATTTGTTTATTAGTAAAGACAACACACACCAGTCAATGACAGTATCTCTGCCACCAAAAGACTTGCTCTGGGAAGGTAACTGCACTTAAATGTTCATGTGTGACTTTGGGAGATCACTGGTGCATCAAGCTTATTTCCAAACACATACTAATACTGATAGATGAAATAAAGAAACATTGTTTTATCGCCTTGCTACAGAGGAGAGGCAAATTTAAAACAACCGAGTAACAATAGGAAAAGCTTTGGACCAAAAAAAAAAAAAAAAAGCTTTGAAAGGTTATCGCCTGGGTGGGGGTGGGAGTACCAAATTCCAGTGAAATTACTCAGAATAAAAAATATGAGTGGGGAGGTTGTTCAGTCTTCAGTTTTTGTCATTTATAACTGCCTGTCTCTGTAGAAAACAAATGTGTACAAGGAGTACCCGTGGAAACAAGATTCACTCAGATGACACAAAGATCTGCAACAGGGTTGATACACAAGGTGGAGTAGAAAGAATGAAAAGGGACTTGGCAAGGTTGGAGGAATGGTCAAATATGTGGCAGCTCAGATTCATTGCAAAGAAGTGCAAGGTAATGCATCTGGGAAACAAAAACCCAGGGGAAGAGTACACAATGGGGGGTGAGTTAATAACAAAAGTCGAAAGAGACCTAGGAGTAATTATATCAGATGACCTAAAGGTGGGCAAGCAATGTGAGAAGGCAGTAAGGAGGGCTGGGTGGATACTGGGATGCATAGGGAGAGGCATCAACAGTAGAAAACAAAAAGCTGTTATCCCTCTCTACAGACAGACAGTGAGACCCCATCTGGAGTACTGCATGCAATTCTGGAGACCCCATCTCCGCAAAGACAGACAGAGTGGAGGCTGTTCAGAGGAGGCAACCAAAATGGTGCAGGGTCTGCACCAGAAGACATACAAGGAGAGACTAAAGCAGCTTATTATGTATACCCTTGGGTAAAGGAGGGAGAGGAGGGACAGGATAGAAACTTTCAAGTATCTCAAGGGAATTAACAAGGTACAAGAAGGTAGTATCTTTTAGAAGAAGAGATGTGCAAGAACAAGGGGGCACAATTTGAAGATAGAGGGGGGACGGCTCAGAGGTAATGTTAGAAAGTATTTTTTCAGAGAAAGAGTTGTGGATGCATGGAACAGCCTTCATGAGGAGGTTGTGGAGTCAGGAACAGTGGGAGAATTCAAGAAAGTATGGGACAGGCATAAAACAATTCTAGTGGGGGGCAGGAGGAAGTAAGCTGTTGATTAACTAGAATCTGCAGCTTATACATCAGGTAGGGAAATGGGCAGACTGGGTGGGCCAAGCAGTCCTTATCTGCCGTCAGATTCTATGTTTATATGTTTCTACTCGCTGCATCTGTAATAGCGTCGCGGTTCCCTCAGTTAAAGCCGCTCCATCAGAGACTTGACTGGCAATGTTTCTGGCGCTCTGTACTGTTACCAGTCTGGAACAAGTCCCGGATTTGCTCATTTTTCTTTGTCATTGTCTTTTATCCTGTACCTGTGAAATGCCCACCATCACCTCCTCAGTCCCTTACCTTGACCTATTCCTTTAAGATGATGTAATAGGCAGAAACAGCATCAGCTTCAGATTGTCTCTGGATGGTTTCTCCCTGCAACACACTGCTGAAACCACAGCAGCAGTCTCAGCAGCAGCTGAGCTGAATCCCCTGCACCTGGCTACTGTAGGTACCACCCAGCTCAGCATCAGTTGCAGGCTGCAGCCTAACAACCTGACCGAGATCTGTCTACCCTTTGAGCCACATGAACGTTGCTGACCACTAAATGACTACTCCAAAAAAAAAAAAAAAAAAAAATTCGGTAAAATGTGGGTAGCTGAAATAACTATATGGCCCCCGAAATACAAGTGGGGAGGCCATGGCCCGGCTTGCCCCCACCCCCCCGCCATGGATCATCTTTTCAGCCCTTCACTGCACTGTCTCTCATCTATCCCTGTCCTCTTTCAGGTGCTGGCCCCAGAACTGGATACAATATTCCAACTACGGCCTCACCAGTGATCTACAAAGAAACAATATCACCTCCTTTCTCCTGCTAGTAACCTTTCTCCCTATGAAACCCAGCATTTTGTTAGCTGTCCTATATGCCCTGTAATTAAAACATGAAACTTGCAAGATAAGCAGTTGTCTACCAAAAGATTTAAAACTAGTAATTTAGAATAACCCCATCTACCAAACAAGTTTCAAGAACACAAATAGTTCCTGTATTTGAATTTAATTTAGGGGAATACCCTGTTCTTTCTGCAGTTATTTTGTCTGTGATGTTGACAGTAGATTTTGATGATATAAGGCTAATTTATGTTGGACTCTGAACTGAATATACTGTACTTAGTCATTTAAAAGACCAAGTGCCGGCAAGGTTGTACCCAAGAGCTATGCAAACTACATTTGTGACTTGATCTGTTATGTGGTACAATAATGCCCTCTTCTGGAAAGAGGAAACAGAAACACTGCTTGTACTATCAAGCATTAGGTAGAAACACTAATGCAAATATTTTGCAGTAAGTGATAAGGAAACCAAGTAAAATCTCCATCTCCAACAAAACACCAAGTATCAAAGCAAACAGTATCTTAATATGGCCTTGCGGGTGCAGTTAGTGATATATTTTCTACTTCCAGCTTCATTAACTCTTGGTTAAGGTTTCTTAAGATCTTGTATTTAAGTTTTACTTCTACAGTTCTTGAAGCAGTCAGAATAATTTATGCGTTAATATTTAAACAATAAGGCATGACAAGGGGCTAGATGAACAATCTGTTAATCACCCCCTTGGAGCATAATGCAGCATGAGGCATAGCCAAGTGCCATATTGCCTGGGGGTGACTGACTGTTAATCTAATTCATGAGAGTATCTTATTGTGACTATAAACCAATTACTCCAAATTAAAAGTATTAGATGTGTGCTTCTTTTCCTCATTGAAAGATTGTTAATTAAATAGTTCATCTGCCAACTGTAAGAATGCTAGTTTACAATCTGAATGCATCGTTTCAGTCATTCAGCTGTACCAGAGGATGACAGGAAGACTTCATTAATTTATTTATTGAAAATTTTGGAAAATATCTTTGAGCACAAGTGCACTTTTACAAAGGTTCCATGTCGGTGACAGAGATTACAGGGTAATAAATACAAAAAACAAAATCCAGTGGCATGTAGTCAAAGTGCAAAATAGTCGAATGCTAGATCAACTGCATACAATTTTACAGTAAGACAGGTAAACAGAAACAGTATATAGCAAGCACAGTAATGGAACATGGCCTCAGAGTCAGAGTTGGACAGTTCAAAGTGTACACCAGGAGGGACATAGGTAGGTTGGTTAGTGGTTTGTGGTTACAGTTGCATCGAGCTGTTAGGGCTGCTCGTAGTGCTCTCAAACTGATCAAACTTAGGTAGATTTAGCAGAGTTTCAGGCAGCTCATTTAAGCAGCCAGCAGCCCTAATATCGAATGAACACTGCCCAGCTGAGTACGATGAAAAGGCAGTTCAAGAACATTCCAAGCCATGCTCCTGAAATTGTGAAGATTGGTGACATGGTGGAATCAGTGAGTTAGGGGCAGAGGTAGGGCTAGTAGCTTCTTAATTCTGCTAGGTAGGGGTAAGCCAGTTTGGGTGTAGAGGGTGCAGCTGTGGATGCGTTTGTCTGCTCCAAGCACAAAGTGACAAAACAAGCCTTAATAAAGCGATTTATTCTACTGAAAGTTGAGTCACAGGCACTGCATGGACAAAAAAGCCACAGTCAACTAGCAACAGTACTGAGCTTGCCACAATAAGGTGTCAAGCATTTGCAGTGAGGTCGATATGGTCAGTGTCAGAATTACAGGGGTACTTGCCAGGGCTCAGCCCCAGTAGCTCTGAAGTGAGCCCCAATAGCTCACACATCACTGCCATTGACTTATAATCAGAAGTGGGCCTCAATTTTAAGATAGGACCCTTATGGGCCCCCCTAGCTCCCAAAGCTCATAAAGTACAATTCCAACACTAGATATGGTTATGGTACAAGGCACCCAGTCTTCAATTCACCATGGACACAATGTGGTCACCATGGGGAGCATAATATAAGGTGTCATCCAGGATCACTCTGAGGTATTTAAAGGTTTCCACCTGTTAAATTTTGTGTCCCAGGTCATTGCAGATGATGGGGGTGGGGGTGGGTTACATTTTTTTTTTACTTGTAGGCTTGTGAAGAGCATGGTCTTTTTTTTAATTTAGAACCAGTTTGTTATGGGAGAGCCATCTTTTCAAGGGTCTCAAAATTGCCCTGGAGGACAGAGATGAGGGTGCCAAGATATTCTGGAAGATCAACAATTACGGTGAGTATGTAATTTTCACATCTGCCAAGAATTGGTCTTCACCATTTAGTCACACTGCTGGGTTAGAGTACCAAGCTCCCCCCCCCAAAAAAACAACAAGCTTTCCCCAAAAAAAGGGAGATAGTTGGCTCACCCTGAGAGAAAAAATATCCCTCAGCCATCTGATGGAGGATAACCACTGGAGGGCAGGGACTTCTCACAGGTCTGGCAGGACCAAAGACTGGTCAGGAAAAGGTGAGGCTCCCATGGCCTGGGAGCAGGAGGGCACCCAAAAAATGCACTTCTGATACTGCAGGAGAAAAAGTGAGTCCCTTGGAAATGTGAGGTGAGCACCCTATGTTGGGCGTGGAGTGCCAGCTGGAAAAGGCAAAGCCACGGTGTCCGCCAAATGCAGACTGCTGTTTCCACCAGCCTGGAAGCTACCTCACTGGCATTGTAAGACATCGTCCCTTGGTGCCTTGCCAGCTCCAGGCTCGGAGTGGAAAGGCAAATGGCCTTCCTAGTTGACTCAGAATTTGGCACAGATGCCAAGAGCTGACTCAGCATTGCCCACAGGCACATGCCATAAACTGCCTGATGTGCAGAAATGGACATCACAGTGCATGCCGTCACAAATACTCTCCTCCCACAAGTATCACTTTCCAGTTCAGGGGGAAGGGAGAAGGGCATGCACCAGGTACCTAGGCCTAGAGGGGATCTGCAGCACCAAAATCCCCAAGGTGGGATGAGCAATAACAACTGGAGCCCTCATGGAAGTGCAATATCTGTACTGAACATCACTAGGGGCTGGAGAAAGGGCAAAGGGATGGAGCCAGACATTCTTAGATGCCACCGCAAAGGGCCAGGGCCATGGAAGGATGGTAGAAGTGTCATCTCTGTAGTCCCCAGGGAAAGACAGCACCAGGATAGCAGTAATGCAACCTAGAGAGGGACACGTATATGGTGTTACAGAAAGAGGTTGTGAAAGGTGTTGAGCGGAACATTGCAAAAGTTAGTCACAAAGGACGTAGACTTAAGATGGTGAAACTGTGACATCAGTGAGAGGTGTTGGTTGCTCTTGTCAAAGCGATGGGTGGGTTTCATTACACACCCACTGACATCACGTCATCTGGCGATGAAGTTTCTAGTGACAACTGCCAAGATGGCACCTAGCTGCATCCTCAATGTGACCTACTGTTCTACCACCACCACCCACAAGATGGCTGATCCCCATGCTGCAACAGCATGACCATACGTCATTAGCGGAATGACGACTATCATGTGCAATGCTAAGATGGTGACCCCCATGATAGGAGAGGGAGGTCAAGGATGAGCCCCTCCGATTGCCACCCTAAATAAAGGGGACAAACAGAAGAGTGATCAAATGATTGAGGCCACCGTCGCTTGGATGGAGATAACGGAGGACAGGTCTTCGAACAGCACTTAGATGCTATGCTAAAGAAAGCTGCTGCTCCTCCATCCCTCGTGTGCTCTGCTGCTGATGCTGCAGCAGAGGCTGCCCTTCATGGTGCACACAACCAAAAGCACTTCCCTGATGCGCATCCCGTGATTCAGAATAATTCCCTTCAACTGGCCCACTCTGTACAGCAGATTGCAGACAGCATAGGTTGCGTGAATCCCAATGACAATCTCAGCTGCCATTTGGAAAAGGCTTGTTCCAAATGTGAGATGCTCAGTCTGCCAACAGACTACCAGGTACAGATCCTTTAGCAGACTGTTGACTGCAGCCTCTGGGTGAAACTCTCAGAGGAAGTTCGCCAAGCCACAGATGCGACCTTTGATGTTGCTGCAGCGGAACTCATCACTGCACACACCCCAGGCATGGTTGGCATTATGTTAGCCTACCCCATGAAGAAAATTGCCAAAGAGAGTCCAGCATACCTCTCAACCTCTTTACTCGTAAATCAGGGACAAAGCTTGAAAAAAATCAGGGACAAAGACCCAAACTCAGGGACACATCTTAAAAACTGGTACTATTCACTTAGAAAACTGATAGAATAAGTGGATTAGAGTAAGATGCATTTTCTGAAGAAGAACAAGTCTGTAACTTTAATGTTTGGCATTATTTTGTACTTTCAATCCCCACTGTTCTGTCACAAAAACACAAATTTTACAAGGGACAGAGGAAAATTCTGAGTCAAAATCAGGGACGTCCCTGAAAACCAGGGACAGTTGAGAGGTATGGAGTCCAGCGTCATACCACCAAAGGCTATGGCTGGCCTACTGTACTGGCAAAGCACTTTCACAGGAGGATGCAGTTACTGACCAAACTGAGAGTAAGACCTTGTTTATTCGGAACATGATTCCGATTGTCCGTGACAAGATTGAGCCTGCATTTTTTCCCAGAACCGGCAAATTTACAGATATTCTCAGAAAGACCAAGGGTGTTAGCCAGCTCTGTCTCTGACATCTGAATTCTGAATTCTGATTACAAAGCCAAGTTGGCTGTGATATAATCTACTAGCAAAACCACAACCCCTTACACAGTGGAGGGTAAGACCCAAGACAAAAAGGCTTCACCCTCAGATGACAAACAGAACTACAGGTACAATGAGGAAACCTCAATCAAAATAGGAATAGGCGAAATTGGAACAACCCTAATTCCAACCAGAATGACAATTGGGGCAATCAAAACTATCGACAAGGCCCTTCCTACCATGATATAGTGGAAGAGAACAACAGCCTCCACATTCTTCTCGGGATGGTCCAATCAGTAGCAGACTCTATCCCAAAGCGAGCTGTTGCAGCATTAGCTCCAGCAGCCTAGGCCTTACTAGGCCAAGAAGACACTGGAGCCTCCCTGGATCAGGCCAATCTAGACCCAAATCCTGAGGCCTTGTCCATTGCAGTGACCACCAATACTCGACCCTCCTTGTACCATGTGAGGACCTGGAAGAGGCCAGGTGAGACCCAGCTGGCCTATGTTTCTGAGAACAGCCGGAGGACCGCAGCAGTAGTTCGGATTGACAGTTACAGGCCCCAGTGTGTACTGTGAACAAGCTCACCATTGACACAAATGGAAGGTTTTGCACCAAAACCACGATTGGGAGCTGCCAACTGGTTATCCTGCAAGATACAGGCATGGCTGTGTCTGTACTTCATGATGAGGATCCAGCTAATTCCTCTTGGTCCACTGGATGGAGGACCAGTGCACAAGGTGTGGATGGCAGTCAACTAGCCACCTACTGTTCTATTGTACTTTCCATGATGCTAGGTAGCCTCAGTATGAATCATACTTTTAATCTTGTGGTATTATGTAATCACCCCCAGCATCCTGGGAATTGATTTTCTAGCACTATACGGCTATGTGGTGGATTTGGCCAACATGCACTTGATCCAAATTAAGGGACAACACCATGTGGACATGATTCCTGAGTTCCACATGGTTGCCGCCATTGTGGCCAATGACAAGGAATATGATGTCATAGCTCTATTCCAAACACATGGGTTTTTCAGAGAACATCTACCTATTCTGTAGAAGCACATGGATGCTTTTGCAACACACAAGCATGATAGTGGGAAGACGCAGACTGTCATCAAAATCCCAGGCCCAGCACATGACAGGCAAAGGCAATACCCTTTTGCTGCTGAGGCCTTACCATCACTCAGAGAAACCACTCAGTCACTCCTTAGGCAAGGAGTGATCAGACCTTGTGTCTCGACCACCAGCTCATCCATTTGGCCAGTGAAAAAGCCCAATGCATCTTGGAGACTCACTATTGATTACAGGAGGCTTAATCAAGTCACTCCTAGCTGTTCCCCTACTGGAGCATCAGCACCAGATGTGCTCAAACTGCTAACACCAGATCACAGGTGGTTTAGCGCCCTTGACATCTCCAATGGTTTTTGGTCACTGCCCCTAGCTCAGGAAAGTCAATACAAATTTGCCTTTACCTTTGAGGGCTGACAGTACACTTCGATCTGCTTACCCCAGGGTTTCCATAACAGCCCTTCTCTTTTCCATCTACACATGATGGACACCATGCAGGGTTTCTCTGCCTCACAATGCCTTCTGCAGCATGTGGATGATTTACTGTTAGCAACTGCCACCAAGGAGTGACATCTCAACCTCCTTGATGAACTACTGACTCTCTTACAGAGGGTAGGCCTCAAGTGCAACCCTGCAAAAGTACAACTATGCCAGAAGGAAGTCATCTTTCTTGGCCTGCACATCACAGAATAAGGCAGGAGCCCAGTCTGGAAAAAGATTCAAGGCCTACAAGACTTGTCACTCCCCACCAATGTGGCAACACTCGGACGTTTCCTGGGAATGGTCAACTACTCCAGGGATTTTATTTGTGAGTTTGTACAAAAGCCGCCACTCTGTACAAGCTTTTTGTTTTTGAAATTGCATTTTGTCCCTCCAACACTCTCCAAGCACCGCTTCTTCAGGAGCTCCAGTGAAGGACTTTTCCCCCACTCCTCTGCCTACCTGATCCTGCAGTCTACTCTGTATAAGCTTTTGAAGAAAGATGTCCCCTGGACTTGGGGTCCCATTCACACTAACGCTGTGAAACAGGTCTTGGCCTCTGCTCCAGCATTAGTTAACCCCAATCCAGCTTTACCTTTCCATCTGGAATCAGTTACTTCAGACATAGCCATGTCTTCAGTGCTTGCTCAAAAAGTGAATGGTACTTCGAGACCCATTGCTTATGCATCCCAGATGCTGTCCCCAGTGGAACAGAAGTACAGTCTTTGTGAACAAAACCTTCTGGCCACCTACTGGGCCATCAAGCATTTCCTGTACATCATTGGGTACTCACCTATCATTCTACACACCAACCACACACCCTCAAATTTTCTGTTATCAGACAGATACATAGATACATAGACAGTATCGGCAGATAAGGGCCTATGGACCACCCAGTCTGCCCATTTGAGCTTGTAAGTTCAGTTTATGTTATCCTAGAAGTCTGTTGCCCTTACCCCTGACCTCTAGAATTCCTTTACGTCTATCCCATGCATTCTTAAATCCTGTGATTGTTTCAGCCCCCACCACTTCTTCTGGCAGGGTGTTCCACTTGTCCACTACCCGTTCTGTGAAGAAATTCTTCCTCATGTTTCCTCTGAATCGTCCTCCCTCCAACTTCATCCCATACCCTCTAGTTCTGGAACATCTTTTTCGCTTAAAAATAGTGTATTCCTGCACCCTATTCCTCCCTGTAAGATACTTGTATGTCTCTATCATATCCCCTCTCTCCCTCCTCTCCTCCAGGGAGTACATGTTCAGTTCCTTCAACCTGTCCTCATAGGACTTGTGATGCAATCCATTCATCATCTTTGTTGCCCTCCTCTGAACCTTCTCTACCCTGTCTACATCCTTACGTAGGTAAGGTCTCAGGAACCTCAGCTACACTGCTCAGGTGGGGCCTCACTAGTGTCTTGTATAAGTGGAATTATGACCTCCCTTTTCCTGCTGGTGATGCCCGTGCCTATGCATCCCAGCATCCTATTTGCTTACCTGCTGCCTTGTCCACTGTTTCCCTACCTAGGGGTCATCAGAGATGATAACCCCAGATCCCTTTCCTGCTTGGTGCATGCTATATCCTCACCCCCAACTGATATATTGTGCCAGGGGTTTTGTGCCCATATGCATTATCTTGCACTTCTTTGCATTGAATTTCAACTGCCAAACCCTGACCATTCTTCAAGTTTCTGCAGGTCCCTTCTCATTCTGTCTACACCCTCTGGTGTGTCTATTCTGTTACAGAGCTTTGTGTCATCAGTGAACAGTGAAATTCTGCCTTCTAGGTCCTGTGCAATGTCACTGATGAAGATGTTGAATAGGACCAGTCCCAGCACTGATGCCTGTGGTACCCCACTGGTCACTCTTCCCTCTGTGGAGTGACAGCCATTTACCACCATCCTCTGTGTCCTACCACCCAGCCAGTTACCTACCCACCACACTACTGTCCTGCCCACCCCATATTCCCCAGTTTGTGTAATAGTCTTCTATTTGGCACAGTGTCAAAGGCCTTGCTGAAGTCCAGATAGGCCATGTCACTGCCCTCCCTGATCCACCTCCCTAGTCACCCAGTCAAAGAATTCAACCAGGTTGGTCTGACGTGACCTCCCCTGGTGAAACCATGCTGCCTTGGGTCCTGTAGTCCATTGACAACCAGATGTTTACCAATCTCTACTTCAGTGGTGCTTCCATGATCTTCCCCACTACCGAGGTGAGGCTGACTGGTCTGTAGTTCCGCTTCCTCTTTGTTCCCACTTTTGTACAAGGGGACTACTTCTGCTATCCTCCAGTCTTTGGGTACATCCCCTGTTTCCAGTGATCGGCTAAACAGAATAGCCAGAGGTTCAGCCACCACCTCTCTTAGTTCTTTAAGGACCTTGGCACCCCATCTGGCCCTATTGCTTTATCAACTCTTATTACTTCCAGTTCCTTCAGGACCCTTTCTCATGTAAAGGGACTTGTGTCCATTTCTGCACCATTCTCACCCCTTGTACTCCCTTCAGACCCATAACCCTCCTCTTCCGCAGTAAAGACTGAGCAGAAATACCTGTTCAATATGCCAGCTTTATGGTTGTCATCCTCAACGCGGCCCCCATCCTCCCCTTCAGTCTCACTATCCCTCCCTTAGCCTTTCTTTTTTCACTTATGTACCTGTAAAAGGTTTTGTCCCCTCTAACCACTGATTTTGCAATGTGTTCTTCTGTCTGAGTTTTGGCTTCCCTTACTTCCCTCCCTGCCTCCCTTTGCTTCTCCTGGTACTTCTCCCTATCCCCTTCTGCCTGTGTCTTTTTGTATTGCCTGAATACAATCTCTTTGCTTTCACTTTCTTTGCTACCTCTTTGGAAAACCATAATGGTCTCTCTTCCTTTCCTCTTGCTAACCTGCTTAATGCATAATTCTGTTGCTCTTGTAATCCCCATTTTAAATACTGTCCACTGTTCCTCAACTAATTCCTGCCCATTCCCTAATGCCTCTCAAGTATCTCCCCATTTTTCCCAAAGTCTGCCCCCTGAAATCCAGGATCGTGTTTTGTGTGGTTTGGTTCTGCTCTTTCTGTGATTTCAAACCCACAATGACTGGTAGTCACTGTTCTGAGGTGCTCCCACTATTACCCCCATCACACTGTCCCTGTTTGTGAGCACAAGGTCCAGTATTGCCGCTTCTGCGAGTTGGTTCCATGACCAATTGGCAGAGAAGGCACCCTGAAGAGTCAGGATAAATCTGCTCCTAGTTGATGCTGCTGCTGGGATGCTCAGTCACGTCTGGAATATTGAGTCTCAACCAAGTACTACCTCACCCTTGTCCTGCCATCCTTTGGATGGCTAGCATCAACTTCTATCATTTCTTCCTCCTGGGCTGGTGGTCTGTAGACCACACACCTGTCGCGGATGGCTGGCCCCCATTTTTCCTTTCCAGCTTAACCCACAGTATCTCTCCCCCATTTGTTCCTCCTGGATCTCTGTGGCCTTATGTCATTTTTTCATACAGTGCCACTCCTCCTCCTTCCTGCCTGCCCTGTCTCTTCTGAATATGTTGTAGCAGGTATGGCCATCTCCCAGTCATGGTTATCATTACACCAGGTTTCAGTGATAGCCACAATGTCAGGTCTGACTGCTCATGACAGCCTCCAGATATTCCATCTTGTTGATAAGGCTCCTGGCATTTTGCACACATAGCTTTCCATGATTTGACCTCCTATAGACTGTTTTGCTGTTCTACTCCAGCCTTCCTTGGTTGTCCTTTATCCTGGTTCTCCTTGTTGTCTGCCCTTCTGCTGAATTTTGCCCCTTTTCTGTCTATCCACCTCTTGGCTAATCTCCATCTTTTGCACACTGCTTTGAGAGATGGCCACTCCTCTGGTTCACTGGTTCCACTGCTAGCTGTGGGGTGAGCAAGTAGGTGACCCTCCTTGCTGTCCTACCACCCTTTGCTAGTTTAAATGTGTCAATGTAGCATTTAAACTTATCATTGAGTGCTTGGATTCCCTCAGGATGGATGCAGGCCATCAGGCTTGAACAAACCTCCATCCCCCAGGTGGGTCCCCAGTCACCAATGAATCCAAACCCTTCCTCACAGTACCAGTTCTTCAACCATGAGTTAAAGTTCCTGGTGCATGCACCCATATCTCCTTGCCTCTGCTTGAGTAGTACTTCTGAAAGTGACAGAAGTAGCTACTTGCTTGAGACCCTCCCAATTTCCTAAACTCTTCCTGAACTTCCTTTGGCTCCCCATTTGCCAAGTCATTAGTACCTAGGTGGATAATGCCATCCAGCTCACCCTCCTGTCTTGCCTTCCCAGTGATCCCCAGGATCTTTCTTCCATACCTCCATGCCATGGCACCTGGTAGGCACCTCACCTCCCTGTCCTCCCCCTCCTGTGTTCCTAGCTGGATCCCTCTTATGATGGAGTCCCCCACCAGGATTCACCTCCTCCTCCTCTGGGGTCCACTGCTTTCCCTGCTGAGGTCACCTCCTTGGCTAACCTCCACATCCTTTCCTTCCACTTCTCTGGGTACCTCTATTTGGTTGTCCCCATTTGCCAGTGTGTGTGGCATATTTCTTGAGTGGAATAGGATGTGGGATGTGCCTCTGTCTGACTGCTCTAACCCTCCTTGAGCCCACTGTCATCCAAGTGCTCCTCATTCTCAGCATCCTTTGAGGCAGTTGCATTGGATTGCGTGGTCTCTGGATAGGGGTGATGGTACTCCTGACCCAGTTTACTTCCGCTCTGAGTCTGGCTACCTCATCCCGCAGTCCAGAGAGATGCATACAGATAGGGCAGCACCTCAGTGTCCAGAAGGTCTGCCTGATTATGGCTGCCCCACAGCCACTGCATTGCAACACTCCCCAAATTATACTGCAATTATACTGCTATTCCACTACTTGTCTGCTACTGAAGCTCTCCTAGTTCCCTTTTTATTAATTTACTGTCCTAAAAATTCTGCCACTGATCCTCAGATACTTTTCTTTCTTAAAAAAGAAAATAAACCAATAAATAAATAAATGAGTCAAAACACTTGTCGTGCTGAGGGTAGGCTTCTTCACCCTTATGCCTCTCCTACTCCACCTTACTATATCTGTGTTTAGTTCCTGTCAATCAGATTTAACAGGGCATATAATTAAGAGTTGGGGAAGGGGAGGGTGGGGGTGAAAATTGTAGCAATTAAAGACAGCAAGGAAATACACCACCACTACGTTTTAAATTTTCAACAGCCCAAAAACAATTCTAAGTAAAGACAACAGAGAAAGTACAGTGTCACTAAAAGCCCACAATCTAAGTTTAAAAGAAAAATAGTAATTACCAGTTACTGTAAAGCACTGAATTGAATACGTTTCCTTCCCCTTCTGGCTTCTTCTGAGAAAATAAAACTCACTTGCTACCACAACTCTGACTAAGCCCCACCTCCAGTTATCACATAGCTGAGGTCAGAGGTCAGACAATTAACACCCCTCACCCAAACTACAGGGCAAGTCAGACAAGCCAAGACTAAATTTGCATCAATTAAAGACAGCGAAGAAATACACCACCACTACAGAGTGAAGGATGGATCAGTATTCAATACCAGACTGACTCCATTCTCCTGGATAGTGACATACAGATTCATACTGCCAAAATGCCCTGAATTTTAACCCATAGTCTTCTGAACCAAGGAGATCCACATGACTGCACACTCCAATCCCCCAATTTGCCTGACCCAGGCCCTTTTCTTCCTGCTACTCAAACTCCTTGCTGACACATCCTTGTGTCATGTCTTTACTGATGGCTCTGCCTCATATTACCTAGGAGAACAGATAGCTGGATTTGGAGTGCTCATCATGCATCCCAATGGTAACACTATCCATGTTTCCAAACATTGCAGTGATGCATCCTCTCAATATGCAGAACTGACAGCCATGACCTGTGCTCTTGAACTAATACAACATGTTACTGAAGATGCCATCATTTTTATAGACTCCAACTGGGTCTGTTCTTCTCCAACTGAATTTTTACCGTTCTGGGAGAAGAACTCCTTTGCATCTTTTGGTGGCACTCCTGTGAAGTACAAAGCACTCTCTGTATACATTCAAAAGATGGCTCACCCTGTGACCCTAGCAGCCATACAAATAACTGCCAAAAAGAAGAAATCTAAACCTTTTGTGACACTGGACTTGTCCACAGCACAAAAGTCTGGCCCTCAGCTGAAGGTTGTATTCAGATTCCTGGACAAAGGAACTGAACAAGAACTGCCTACTCACAGCCCTTACAAGAGACATGCAAACCAACTGCATCTGTCACAAGACAACAAACTGATATGGTATCAGCCTGACAATTTGAACTACAAGTTGTGGGTAGCTCCTGAAGCCTTGAGATCAGAGTTTATTCATCAGGTCCATGACATCACAACTGGTGGACACCAGGGGATAGAGAATACACTCCAGAGACTAAAATCGGTTGGTTGGTGGTCTGGCATCACCAAGGATGTCAAGCACTACATCGAGAACTGCCCGATTTGTGCTCAAAACAATCCAGCCCCAACCAAGTGGAATGCCGAACTACTTCCCCAGAGACAATCTGGCCCTTGGCATGTGATACAAATTGATTTTATTGGTCCTCTGACCAATACCAGCAAGAACAACAAATATGCACTTGTGGTTACTGACCTTTTTTCTAAGTGGGTTGAGGCTTTCCCCACTCAGAAATGTACAGCAAAGGCAACTGCAAAAGTCCTGGTAGAACAATTGTTCTCCAGTTGGGGTCTACCTCTTAAGGTAGACTCTGTCCAAGGAATCAGTTTTACAGGTGAGTTGATGCAAGAAACACTCCAACTTCTTGGTGTACACCAGATGTTTCACATACCCTACCATCCACAATCATCAGGTCAGGTAACAGACAGATTAAGCAAATGCTTTCCAAATTCATAGAGGACAATCCCAAGGATTGGGGTTCCATTTTGTCTTTACTCCTTATGGCAATTAGGGGTACTCAGTCAACCACCACCCTATGCACACTCTTTCAGGTGATGACTGGTAGAACCATGAGATTGCCTGAACACCGGTTGAGGTGATGACTGGTAGAACCATGAGATTACCTGAACACCGGTTGATTAACCTAAACACCCCTACTGCAGACAGAGTGTTTGTAGACAAATATGTTGCAAAACTCAAAGATGATATTATCAAAACCCACTTGTACGCTCCACACTGTATGGGCAAGGCCCAACAACAATTCAAAATTCACTTTGACAAACATGCACAAGAGGTGGACTGGCAGATCAGAGATCAGGTAATGGTCCTCAGATTTTCTCACCCTACACACCCCTTCTCTGCTAAATGGGAAGGACCCTACCCCATTGTTAAACTCAGTCCCACAGTTTACCAAGTTAGACTCCTTCAGCAGAAGAAACTTATTGAGAAGTGGTTGCATGCTAACCAGCTTAAGTTGTATAAAGGAGAATCATTACGTTTCCTAAACCCATTGGGTGGAATTGTACCTACTGACTGTCATGGATTAGTGGGAAATGATGGACTCATACACAGGATGCATGTAGAAAAGCAAGGCAAAACACCCAGCAGTTGTTTTATTGCAGCAACAATGCCAAATAAGAAAACAAACTGAATATGGCAAAATAATAAACAGCAAATTAGCATAAGCGAAGACAATCCTCTAGTAGTAGCTAGAGGACAACAGTGGGTCAGTATCTCTCTGACCCCACCACTCATTTGCTGTACTAACTGAAAAACACTCCTTTTATACTAGCAGGGGTCAGGTGGTTGCCTAAAACCCCGCCTACAATTCTTTTTTTTTTTATTCAAATTTATTGAAAGTTTATACACAGGTCATATTTTACATTTTCATTACACAAGGTTCAGATTAAAGAAAAAGAAGAGCAGTTCATCTGTTTCATGCTGAATCTCCCTCATACATTCCTATCTACTAGCATCATTTACATTTTAAACCAGTTGCTGGCACTGTTCTCCCACCCATTCCCTCATAAGTGCCTACTATTCTAAGGAAACATTTATTACAGCTCAATAACTATCTTTTAATACATTCAGCAGTAAGAGCACTTTATTTTCACTAACAACATAAAATGCCAGGTAGAGATATTTAAAAAAAAAAAAAAAATTATCAAGGTGTTTACTGTCCAACTGCAGCTGTAAGCTCCTCCCCCTGATCTGGCCAGTATAACTATGGGAGTGAAATGGCTGGCCGGCACTTAGAAGCACTGGAGAGCTCAATGAAGAGAGGCCACAACTGAGGTAAGCAGCAATAGCCTATAATATTCACCTTGTTTCCCCAGTTAAATTCTATGTATTCTAAGCAGGGAAAACTAAAACAATGTTTCACTAACGTTACATAACACATTCATTTTGTTTCATTTTTATCTCGTTTTCTCAAAACAAACTCCTTTTTGTCTTATTGTGAAAATAGACATAATTAATCTTGAAATAATAATTACAGGACTAAACAATGCATCGTTGTAGCATTCCTTCACTTTGTTTACTTATACATACAGCGTTTCCTGCCTGTTTATATCTGATACTGGAGCCTGAAGCCTCATTTCTTTTCCTTTGGAAGCCCCAAGTACAGTGTCATCATGTCAAGAAACAAAAAAAATAATAATAATACCTAGCTTTACTGTTTCCTACTTTACTTCTGCAACAGTTTTTAGTCCTGAAAACAGAAGTAATTTACAAATGCTCAGCTTTTCCCTGAGTAACTGGTTTGTTTTACTGGACATTCTTCTGGTGCTGGGTACAGTGTGCTAGAAGTCAAATTTAATTTCAAAAGTGTTTTTCCTAGACACTGACACCCCAAAAAAAAAACCTGTACCTTGGAAAATTAGTATGAAACAGAAACCTTTTTTTTTTTTATTCAATCCTTATCCCAAAGGCATTTCTTGTTCTTTAACCCTTTTTTGTTCTTCATTTCCTAGTTACCAGTGCATGGTAACATCCTGACATAAGATTGGCTGAAGTAAAAACAAACAAAAAAAATGATACAGGCTATTACACTACAAGCTGAAACCGCTCGAACGTGTGCATCGTCAAGCAGTAACCTAAAGAAAGCGCTTATTACTGCTCGGATGTGCGCATCGCCGAGCAGCGCTCGCAACATAGCATTTTGAAGAGAAGTTCTTTTCCTTTGCTTATAGAACAACAACCAGTACGCAGGTAAGCAATATTTTGGCTGCTTCATAGCATCACTGCGTTATCGGTTTGCCTAAAGGACACAACAGCGTCCACCTCTCTCTCTCTCTTATATGATAAATACATTTTTACTACATTTCCCAACTATTTCCTCCATTGTTGCAGTTTGGGATTCTTTGGGAAGAAACACATAACAAACATCTTTCTATTACTATGGAGGATTCCTATGGGGATAATAAAGCGTGAAGTCAGTGTACAAGTAATACCTCCATAAATGGCCCAAGAAAATAATGTGACAGAAAGAACCTATTTCAGGTGGCCTTCCTGAAAAAGGGGGAACATATGAGAGAAAGAAAAAGAAAGGTTGTTACATAGGCACTGCTGTAGCAGACAGAGAGAGAAGCAGAAGGAGTAAAAGGGCCCATAAAGGGGGTCTTGTTGCACACTATGACAGACTTCTCCCTGCACAAGAGGAAACCAGGGGATATAATATGTGGGTTTCCTAGAATATCAGGATAAAACGACTTTCAGGCACAATGTCAGATCTCTCCGGAGAGCGATGGAGCTTTAGCCCACCCACTCCCAAAGCTCCACCTCCCGGTCCCTTGTAAACAATAACATTACTGCAGTACGACTAAGATATGCCATCCATCTCTCTCCAGCTACTCATTATTTCTTACCTCGAGGTCTGACTGTGCCTGTACATTTAGATC
This sequence comes from Neoceratodus forsteri, assembly GCA_016271365.2. Classification (NCBI taxonomy): domain Eukaryota; kingdom Metazoa; phylum Chordata; order Ceratodontiformes; family Ceratodontidae; genus Neoceratodus; species Neoceratodus forsteri. The sequence goes on from CM028136.1 coordinate 637,781,303, forward strand.
TGCCCCATAACAGGGCATAAAATCTGTGTTTTCATTAAGGATACCTGCCCTGTGTCTAATGACAAATCTGCACAGTTGTAGTGACAGGTACCACTGCATTATGCAAGGGTTTTTATCTTTCATCACCTGCAACCAGCATAATGGGTTATGGTCCATAACTACCTCAAATTCTGATCCCCAAAGATAGAATTTTAGTGCCTCTATATCCCATTTCATAGCAAGGCACTCCTTCTCAATAGTGGAATAACTAGTTTCCCTCTCATGTAACTTTCCACTTACATATAAAATAGGATGTTCTTCCTCTTCAAACAATTGTGATAGGACAGCCCCGATGCCTGCATCCAAGGCATCAGTTTGTACCAAAAAAGGCAACCTAAAATCAGGGCTCTCTAAAACTGGGGAAGCACATAGTCTATCTTTTATGGTACAAAAGGCCTCTTCACACTTGGGAGTCCACTTCACTTTTGTTGGATTGTTCTTTTTAGTAAGATCTGTTAGCGGAGTAGCTATGGTAGTGAAATTGGAAATAAATTGCTGACAGTACCTAGCTAACCCTAAAAAGGACCTCACGTGCTTCTTAGTGGTCAGACAAGAAAACTTGGCTACGGCATCTACTTTGCCAATATCTGGTTTAACCTGCCCATTACCAATTACAAATCCCAGGTATCTGGTTTCTTGCATCCCACTAGAACATTTCTTTGGGTTTATGGTTAGCCTGGCCTGATCAATGGCCTGCAATACTACTTTGAGATGATGTAAATGGTACTCCCAAGTAGAACTAAAAACCACAATATCATCAAGGTATGCGGAGCACTATACCGTATGCTGTTGATGTGTACGGTCCATAAGCTGCTGAAATGTGGCAGGGGCACCATGTAACCCAAAGGGCATGGTAGTGAAATGAAACAGCCCAATGGGGGTACAGAATGCTGCTTTTTCTTTGGATATTTCATCCAAGTGAATTTGCCAGTTCCCTTTAGTTAAGTCAAAAGTGGTAATGTACTGGCATTTCCCAACCTGTCTATGTCGTCGTCTATCCTGGGCATAGGATAGGCATCAAATTTTGAGATGGCATTCAACCTACAAAAGTCCCGGCATAGCCTAATACCTCCTTCCTTTTTCTCAACTACTACCATAGGAAAAGACCATTCACTGTTAGAGGGTTCTATAACTCCCAGTTGTTGCATTACATCTTGACAAATCTTTTCTGGCAATCTATAGGGTTTCTGTCTGAGGGTGTTGTTTGGATGACCTGTATATGATGTTCACTACCTGACACCTTACCATGAATATTGGTGAAGGTGTCCTGGAATTGCAGTAGTACCTGGTCCAAGGATTGTTTCTGGTGTGGTTCTAAGTGTGTATTTATAGTTAAATCACCCATCTTCCCTTGTTGTTCCAACCTCTAATATGCCATTTCCATCTCATTATCTTGTTGGTCAGCATACATATACAGTCCTGGTACTGGTCTCTGGTGCCATTTCTTTAGAAGGTTAGCATGGTAAATCCCACTTTTTAGATTTCCTTTCTGGTAACTCAGTTTCATAATTAACAGGCTCAGTTTGTCTCAAGACTGCATAAGGACCCTGCCAAGTCATTAACAGTTTGTCAGAACTTGGTAATAGCAACAGTACCTGTTCTCTTGCTTGGAATACCTTATGCCCCACTCCTTGATCATGCTGTACTTTCTGGATTATTTGCTTTTCAGTATTCTGCTGATGTGCCAGCCTACTGTACTTCAGGAGTTTCTAAGTTGGGTCATGTATTCATGTGTACTTTGGGCTCTGACTCCCTTATCGTCCTCTCATTCCTCCTTTACAATGTCTAGAGGTTTCTCCCATATAATAACTCAAAAGGAGAAAACCCTGTGGATGCCTGCAGTACCTCCCTATAGGTGAACATGAGGAATGGTAGGTAGACATCCCATTGTTTCCCTTCCTCCTGTATGAATTTTCTCAACATTTTTTTCATAGTTTGATTAAACTGCGCCACTAGCCCATCAGTCTGGGGATGGTATGGAGAGGTATGAAGGGCTTCTACATTCAATGTCTTATACAAACCATTGTAGGAGCCTGGAGCAGAAATTGCTTCCGTGATCAGTTAAGATCTCATTAGAGAACCCTACACGACTGAACAGTCTGCTCAATTCATCAGCTATTTTTTCTGCAGTGACTGTTCTTAAGGGTACAGCTTTGTGATATTTGGTAGAATAATTGCAGATAACCAGGATAAAATGGTTGCCCTTTGAATATTTTTGCAAACGTTCAACAATATCCATGGCTATGCACTCAAAGGCGGTTGTGATTAAATGAAGAGGGCGCAGAAGCACTTTTTCTTTTTTTGTGATCATTGCCACCTTCCGACATTCCTGGCAACTCCGGCAATATTCTGCCACCTGTTCATGAATGCCAGGACAGTAGAATCACAGAAGGAGGTGACTTAGGGTGTGATCTCTGCCCATATGTCCTGCCAGGGGGTATCATGGATCAGATATAACAACTGATTTCTATATTTACTAGGGACTATAAGTTGATCCATTACTTCCCCGTAGTAGGATTAGTATACTGTGTACAAAACTCCTTCCATCACCTTATAAGCAACCCCTTCCCCTCCACCCATCTTCTGTCCCACCATCTGAAAGACAGAGGTTAATGTTACATCATTTGTCTGTTACCCACCAAACACATTGCCCTTTTGTTCACTTATTAGTTTTTTACTCATATCCATATGGTCTAAAGTCCATTGTGATTTGTCTCTCCTTTTTTCCTTCTTTGTTTTCCAGATTTTTTCTGGAGGCCCATACAAATCTTCATCAAAGGGAAATACTCATGCCCACTGCTCTTCTTGTTTGGACTGGGCTCTAGGGGTGACAGCACTCATATCAATAATGTCAGAGACAAATGTCTTAAAATCTGGATGGTCCTGTTCAATAACAACAGGGATAGGAAGATTTGGAACCACACTGACACTCGATTGGTGATTAGTCCCTCTAATGTTATTTTCATCTTGGTCATGGGGTAATAATAGGTATCTCCATGGATACAGGTTACACCAGTTCAAGTGCCATTAGAAGGTACCTTTTCTACCAGCTCTGCTCTGAGCAGGATCTGTCTGCTTTCTGAGTCCACTAATCCATTAACCACTTTCTGCCCAACAGTGACAGGGAGAATGCATCAACCCCAGTTAGCTAGTGCAAGTTGGGTGGGTGTGGATTTTCCTTTGGGGCAAAACCTGGCAATATGTCCCTTCCCTTGGTATTCTCTGCAAATGATATCAAGATTGAAAGGTCATCCTGATTTAAATGTCTTATTACCTCCTGCAGTCCCTGATGAAACAGGTGTAACAGAATTAGTTCTTACCATTGAGTTGTTTGTACCAGTCCCAGAATATCCTTTTTATCTGTTCGGTTGAGCAGCTAGGAAGTCTTCGCCGAGGGAAATGACCTTCTCCGCAGTTTCTGGGTGGTGTTCCGTCACCCATGTCTGTACATCCAGTGGTAGGACCTCACAAACTGCTCCAATATGATTATTTCAAGGATCTGTTCTGGTCTTTTTCATCCCAGTTGTAACCACTCATGACATCATTCCTTCAGTCATACATATGCTTCTCGGGGATTATCAGAACTGATATATTTGAATGTCCTAAATCACTGTCTATGTTTTGGGGCTGATGTCATAACACCATATTTCCTGTCTAACAGCATAATAATTATTTGCTTGTTGATTGTCCATATGGCTATATGCCAATTGTGCTTTTCCAGTCAAGTAGGGGGCAAGCCAGATGACCCACTGATTCTTTGGCCACCCACAAGCCTGTGCCACCCTTTCAAAAGTTGTTAGGTAAGATTCAATGTCATCAGACTCATCCAGTTTAGCTAATGTAATGTCCTTCAGGAGGTCAGCAGAAGAAGGATGCCGGGTACCAATAGCTTGAATGGCCCTTTACGTCTGTTCATGTTTCTTGTCCAATTCAACCTGTTTGATACAAAGCCACCTCAGCAATTCTCGCAAGTCTTCCAGTGGCACATATTCAGGGGGTTCCTCCTCAGAGGGTCCACCAGTCACCCCTTCCTCTTCTTCTTTCTTTGCTGTAAGCATCTTCCTGCTGACATCCTCAAGTCCTGAAACAGGAGGTTCTCCCAGCCGTTCCGCCACCTTATGGGTCAATACACTGCTGGGTTTCTCAGACTGTCCTTTAATTGCTGGATGATTCATTTGTTGTCCACTGGGTAGTAAAGGCTACCTGAAGTTGGAGGTTTCTTGGCACCCAGCTCCTATCAAATTTCACATCTCACACCACTGTCATGGATTAGTGGGAAATGATGGACTCATCCACAGTATGCGTGTAGAAAAGCAAGGCAAAAAGCCCAGCAGTTGGTTTATTGCAGCAAGAATGCCAAATATAAAGAAAACTAACTGAATACAGCAAAATAATTAGCATAAGCGAAGACAACTCTCTAATAGTAGCTAGAGGACAACAGTAGCTCAGTATCTCTCTGACTCCACCACTCATCTGATGCACGAACTGAAAAGCACTTCTTTTATACTAGCAGAGGTCAGGTGGTTGCCCTGAAACCACGCCTACTATTCTAAAGAAACATTTATTACAGCTCAATGACCATCTTTTAATACATTCAACAGTAAGAGCACATTATTTTCATTAACAACATAAAATGGCAGGTAGAAATATTAAAAAAAAAAAATTTATCAAGGTGTTTACTGTCCAACTGCAGCTATACGCTCTTCTCCCTGATCTGGCCAGTATAACTATGGGAGTGAAAGGGCCGTCCGGCACTTAGAAGCACTGGAGAGCTTAAAGAGGAGAGGCCACAGTCAAGGTAAGCAGCAATAGCCTATTATATTCATCTTGTTTCCCCAGTTAAATTAAATGCATTCTATACAGGGAAAACTAAAACAATGTTTCACTACGGTTACAGAACACATTCATTTTGTTTCATTTTTATCTCTTGTTTTCTCAAAACAAACTTTTTGAGAAAATAGACATAATTAATCTTGAAATAATAATTACAGGACTAAACAGTGCATCACTGTAGCATTCCTTCACTTTGTTTACTTATACATACAGCGTTTCCTGCCTGTTTATATCTGATACTAGAGCCTGACGCCTCATTTCTTTTCCTTTGGAAGCCCCAAGTACAATGTCAGCATGTCGAGAAAAAAAAAAATAAAACCTTGCTTTACTGTTTCTGACTTTACTTCTCTTTTCAGGACTAAAAACTGTTGCAGAAGTAATTTACAAATGCTCAGCTTTTCCAAGAATAACTGCTTTGTTTTACCTGGACAGGCTCCCGGTGCAGGGTACAGCATGCTGGAAGTGTAAAATTTAATTTCAAAAGTGTTTTTAGACACTGATGCCCCCAATCTGCACCTTGGAAAATTAGTATGAAACAGAAACTTTTTTTTATTCAGTCCTATTCCAAAGGCATTTCTGTTCCTTAACCCTTTTTTGTTCTTCATTTCCTAGGTACCAGTGCATGGTAACATCCTGCCGTAAGATTGGCTGAAGTAAACACACACACAAAAAAAAATGATACAAGCTATTATGTTACAAGCTGCTATGGCTCGAACGTGCGCATCGTCGAGCAGTAACCTAAAGAAAGCACTTATTACTGCATGGATGGGTGCATCACCGAGCACGCTTGCAACATAGCATTTTGAAGAGTGGTTCTTTTCCTTTGCTTACAGAACAACTACCAGTATGTGGGTAAGCAATATTTTGGCTGCTTTGTAGTGTCACTGCATTATTTGTTTGCCTAAAGGACACAACAGTGCCCACCTCTCTCTCTCTCTCTTATATGATAAACAAAGGTTTACTACATTTCCCATCTATTTCCTCCATTGTTGCGGTTTGGGATTCTTTAGGAAGAAACACATAAACATCTTTCTATTACTATGGAGGATTCCTATGGGCATAATAAAGCAGGAAGTCAGTGTACAAGTAATACCTCCATAAATGGCCCAAGAAAATAATGTGACAGAAAGAACCTATTTCAGGTGGCCTTCCTGAAAAAGGGGGAACATATGTAAGAAAAAGAAAGGTTGTTACATAAATGCTGCTGCAGCAGGCTTAGAGAGAGAAGTAAAAGGGCCCATAAAGGGGTCTTGTACACTATGACACTGACCTTTTCTTTTTCCTTACAGGTATTCCCGAAAGATGGCCATCTTGCATCTGATCCTCCTGCTTCTAGGAGCACTCCACCTTTGTCCATGGTGAAGATATGAAAACTATATCCGAACAAAATCAATACCTAAGGCAACTCCTTCCACTTCTTGATCATCCTCAGGAAAGATACATGACCCCACAAAATAAACCTATCACCATTCCTGAATGAGTCAGCATAGATGTTCCCAACAAATTGATTACTATTCAGGAAGGCAAGGATGCCTACCCGACTGCTACAGTTGTGGCTCCTGACAAATCATCCCTCCAAACTGAATGGCAAACTGGCAATGATGGACAGACACTCTCCATTGCCCGCCTCTCCAGAGATACCTTCCAAGGTTGTCCCAATACTAGGATTGCCCCAAATGGTACTCAGTCCATTTGACAAGCTAATCACAGACATTCTGGTTTATATAATCTTACTGCTTTGATTGACCCTGCCTTTGCAAGAAATTTCCAGAAGACTCTGCAAGAAACTTTTGTGTTCACAATTATATGGCTACAGCAGCTACATTTCTGTCTGTAGTACCCCCTACTGAAGCAGAACTTGCTGAATGTTCCCCACAGGAACTTGGCCTGCTCAGTTGTCTTACTGCCTCCTCTCTTCCAGATACACTTGTTAACAATGTGCAATTTATGCACATCCTAGTTATTTTTAATCTTGCCTATTGAAATATGGATGAGTTTGGTATGTGTCATAATACAAATACCTTTAAGTTTTTCAGTACTATGTTACTACATAGTCTTTCTGCATATCAGACGTGCACACAAGATCCAGTTATTTAGGCCTAGACTTAACTCTACTAGCCAGAAAAATACCAAATCTTCCTCATCATGCAGGAGGCCTGTCACTGGTGCCATTGGCACTATATCCAGACTCTTTGAATCCAGCATGTCAATGTGGAACAAGGTAGATATTGCCTCTGTTAAAAGTCAAATTACCAAATTCCAGGATGGCATAAAAATAATATACTACCACCCTTACTGCATGGTGTAGATGGGCTTAGTCAGGAAGACAGCTTTATCATGTGTAACATGCATGATATTGCCAAGAGTTTTAATGACATTAAGAGCAAAATTAATTAACTTGTAGCACAAAATAACAGGGAGGCAGACAAGCAATAGATTGCCAGGGAACTTTTGTGCTCTGCTTATGGCTCTTATGTCATAACCACTGTCAATAATCTCTTCTGTGATCTGGAATCTGAATGTATTCCAGCTATTATTCATGATAGGTCCACAACTTGCATTACAATGTGCATGTCCAGATCTATGTCTATACTAATGTCTTCTGCTAGAAATCTGGGTTATGTTACATGTCACCCCAACAGGGGGCCATGTTATAATGCCAACCATTGCACCATCAGAGATACCATGTTTGTCACTGTCACTGTGCCTTTACCACGATTTGATCCAGAGACTGCTATTTTTGATCAATTAACCTCCATTCATTCCACTGGGCATCTCAATGAGGACAGCTACTGAGAACGCATCAATCTTCCACCTCTTCTGGTTTTCCACCATACCCTGGAAGCATGGGTGGTGCCTCATACAGACTGCTGTGCCAAAAAAAGGATATCACTACTTGAGTCGCTGTGATATAGTCAATGTCATCAAGTCACTGTGTGGTTATTCACTGGACAGCATTGATGGGTCTTTTACTTTGGACTTGGACATTAATTCCAGTGAAACTGATAACCCCAGGGCACCCTCAACAGCATCCTCACCAATGGGCAATACTGGAAGCCTTTACCAGAATTATGCAGAAGAGGTTCACCGCCTGACTACAAGACTTACAATCAATATTTCACCTGCCCAGTTCAATTACAGAAATGGAGAGTTCCTACTGGTAACATTTCATACAACTTTGATGGTCAATATTGCATAGTTACTAATCACAAATCTTTCTCATACGTCTTAAAACCTGTGACATTAAGTTTCCTAATTTTTGTTTTATTCCTCATCAAACTACCATTATTGGTCATACCATGATTAATCCTGTTCCCATTGTGGAACAGATGTTATTGACAGTGACCCTGAATCTTTGCTTGCCCTGTCTTAGTAGTTGCCTATTTTTTAACATCCATATAGACTGTGACACTATCTTTGAAAACCCTTCTAGATAGAAAGGATACTCCTCTCATCTACATCAGCAGTAATATCTTCAAAGCTGGAGATGATCTTAACACCCTTATCCATGATGGAGATTTTAGTGCTGTACTTTCAAATATCTGGTTAGAATCAACTTTTAAAGGTTTCATTATTATACAATTGTTTTGACTATGTTTTTGATACCAACACTTTGCTGCTTATGGCGCACACTAAAACAACATCGTGAGCAACTCAAGTTCCTTTACAAGGCTCGTACCTCGGGTCTGTAAATGGTGGAGCATGCTCGTACCACTTTCCCATAGTGTTGTTGCCTTTTTGGTAAGGCAACAAGGGGTGAATGTTATGCTTGGTCCCCACACTCTGATTGGATATCCATTGTGCACCATAGACAATATCTATGTTATGCTATATGCTATGCAAATATCTATGGAATATAAAGTCAAATACCACACAAACAATGGTAAAACTATAATATTGGATTTCAACAAAGCCAGCCTTCAAAGGATTAAAAATGATCTGAATAAAATAAACTGGGAAAAGGAACTAAGATCTAAACACTTCAAGGAAACATGGAAAGTAATATATAATCATATTAAATTCTGTATTAATATGTGGGTACCTTCCAGACGCAAATACACCAACTCCAGGAGAGTCCCGGTCTGGTGGTCTCACAAGTTAAATAAGTTAATAAGGAGAAAGAAAAGATACTATAATGCCTATAAAAAGAATAAAACACAAGACAGGTGGCTTAAATGTAAAACATTAGTTAGTAATATAAAAAAAATCTAATAAAGAAAGCTAAGAAAGACACTGAACTTAATCTGGTGAACAAACTAAAGGACAATAGCAAGACATTCTTTGGCTATATAGGTAGTCTTAAAGGAAAACAACCATCAACTGACCCTTTAAAAATTGGAGAAAAAGTCTTGAGTAAAGAAATTGAAATGGCAACAGAATTTAATTCGTACTTCCTGAGTGTGCACAATCCCACTACTTACATTCCACAACATTTTGAATTTAATTGTAAAAAAGGAAAAACAGAATTCCAACCAACTGACATCATTAATGTTATCAATGGCCTTAAAACTAATGGTTCTCCAGGGCCCAACAGCATTACTCCAGATTTTTTTGAAAACACTAGTCAATCAATTTGCAGTGCCATTAACATTCCTATTTAATAGATCCATCCTCGAAGGCCAGGTACTTGAGGAATGGAAAATGGCAGAGGTAATCCCAATTTTCAAGGGGGGATGAAGGACAGAAGTGGGAAATTACTGTCCCATAAGCCTGACTTCAGTGATTGGAAAACTTATGGAAACATTTATACATAATCATATCTCTACTCATTTAATCGATAATGGATTGGTAGATTTGTCTCAACATGGTTTTACTCCTGGAAGATCATGTGTATTAAATTTAATTAATTTCTTCGAACCAGTCAGTGTAGCTCTAGATAAAAATGTTTCAGTTGATGTCATTTTTCTTGACTGCTCAAAAGCATTTGACAAAGTTTCTTACAAAATCTTAATTAATCAACTCATTCACATTGGATTAAACAATTATCTCATTAGCTGGATTTCTTCATGGCTAAATAATAGAACCCAGTATGTAACCATTTAAGGTTTCTCATCAGAGTTGGGGTATGTCACTAGTGGTGTTCCTCATGTTTCTGTACTTGGACCAGTACTGTTTAATATTTTAATTTCATCTCTTCTTCACTCTAATAGACTATGGGTTGGAAAATTTGCTGATGATTGTAAATTAGGTTGTCTGATAAACAATCAAGAGGATGCTAGTTTTTTACAATCCAACTTGAATTCTATAGCAAACTGGGCTTCAGTGAATGAAATGTACTTTAACCTTAGCAAGTGTAAAGTGATGCACATGGGGAAAAATAATCCCATGTATACATATCAAATTGTACCATCTTGTCTACAGTTAAAGAAGAAAAGGACTTGGGAGTATTAGTTACGGATTACTTAAAATTTGACACATGCATTGGTCACGGCTAAAAAATGTCAAAAACTGACAGGGTCGGACTGGGGTACAAAGGGCCCACCTGGAAAGAAGATGCAAGGGCCCACCTGTAAAATCAATAGAGGGGAGCCCAGGTTGACACACTCATATCAATATTCCACTTCAATCTGATACACTAGCTCTGTGTTTGCATCTTACATTTATCAACAGTGTCCCAGATACCCCATTTAATTAGAAAAGAGAAGATAAATGCAAAAGTTTTCAGAGTTCAGAAGGTAACCACTTACCCAACTGAGGGGGGCCCACCTGAAAATTTCCAGGTATCTAGGTGGGCCAGTTCGACCCTGAAAACTGATAGGATGTATACTTGGGAACATAAAGAGCAGAGGAACAGAGGTGATGATCCCCCTGTATAGTGCATTGGTGAGACCCCACATGGAGTATTGTCCCCAGTTTTGTGCTCCTACTTCCAAAAGAACTCAGATACTATACGAAAACATTCAAAGAAAAAATGACAAGAAATAAAAGAATGACTAAGAACTTGAGCTATGGAAGCAGGTTTCATAAGTTAAACCTCAATTCAATTAAATATAGGCAAGAAAGAGGAGACCTTTGTCTGATCTATAAAACATTACAGGATGTGTACATGACAGAAACTCTTGGTTTTAGGAGGAATCCTGCTATTGATAGCACTAGAACCCACAAACTAAAATTGATGGGTGAAACCAATAATACAGTCAAAAGAAGTAACTACTACTACACACAATGTGTGATATCCAAATGGAATAAGCTTCCAAGTATAGTTGTCGATAGCCCTAATATAAGTACCTTCAAAACTAACTTGGATAACTTTATGAAAGGCAAGAAATTTCTATTCCACCAATTAGTAATCCACTATGAAACTATGATTACTAATACTTAGGGCATTGGTACTTATTGTATAAGCATAAGTAATCAGGGACACTTTAAGATCATATACAACACTGCTAAGAAACCTTATTGCCAGTACTGTACTAAGATACATTTATGCGCACTCTGTTATCCTCCTGAGAAGTCAATGTGTAGCCTGCACTGCCATCATGTTGATTTATGTAACACTGCACCTATATTCTGTATTTTGTATACGTACCTCTTTGTTCACATTTTTAGCGGACTTTACAAATATTGTATGTCTATAGATAGCACTGTGGAGTCACATAACGTTTAGCTAATAAGGCCTATTTTATGTATCTTGTCTTTTAGCTGTCATAGTAATTATTGGGGTATATAACCTACTGTATTGCGGATTCCCACTGAGATCATCTTCGCTCCTAGTGGTATTGGGAAACCTTCAGCTCCCAGTGTCATTTAGCAAGACCTGTTTTAGGGCATCTGACTACTTTTGTGTAATAAATAAGTTTATTACTGAATATGCCACTTGTCCGTTGTCTCTTTTGCCGATTTATTACCACAAAGAATCTGTGCAGGGCTGAGCACCCTGACATTATGCTTCCCAAGACTTGACATGAAGACCCAGAAAAATAACTGAAAAAGAGAACAGAAAAGGGATCTGCACTGAATTAGACAATCAAATAACAAATGGCCCTGAAAAACACAGTCACGAGATAAAACAGCATTGAGTTAAGGTGGTGATGAACTGGGAAGGGTTATGACACAGTTTCAGTGGCTGTTGAAGCTCCTACAGTATACACTTGATGATGGGTAAAAGAGAACTGAGGAAGGGAAGGGGCTGTTGTCATCTGTTACTGGCCAGCCCACAAGTATGACGTCAACATGTCTGCCTTATGGATGGCACCAGAACAGATATTGGTTCCCTAGGCCACAAAAAACATTGCTCTCACTGGGTCCTAGCACCTCCAGCTTAGACCTGTGAGTGGCAATGAATGGTGAAGACTGAGACTTGGAAAACACCTTCTTCTTTTAGAGAATAATATGTTAAAGAATAGTAGGCACCATATAATTTGCATTACGGAATGTTGCTTAGTTCAATGTTTTAATAGTCTGTGTCCGGAAATAGCTCTAACATTATGAGGAACATCAGTGAACCTTGACAGAGCAATGGTCAATACTAGCGTAAAAATCATAGCGCTATGTGGAATTCATGGCTGTTGAGAGGTATGCTGCACTTTTGCTCTTGATAAGCTATTTTTTGCACTACTTGAACACTGCTTCCTCAAAACCTTCTAGTGAAATCAGGGCAGGAGAGAAATGGGGCGGGGGGTGCTCCAGACTAACTGGACTGCTTTTTTTATCCTTTCCACACAGAAACAGCATTTTAGTGAAAGATTGTGGGAGCTGCATTGGAGGTGAATTACAGACAAAGTAGCAGTGAGAGTCAGAAGGAAATGTGATATCGGGCTGAATTTGTTTGCAGGAGTAAGGGTAATTAATTTTGATGTTTTTTTTTTTTTCAGGAGTAAGGAGATTGTGTTTGTTTTTTGCAGGACCAACAACAGAGATTAAGGGATCCAAAGAAAGCCTCTCAACAATGGGGGAGCCCAACAGTCAATTGGAAGGCAGAGAACAAAAGGAGCCAGAATTGAATATTCAGCCAGTTATTTAAACTGCCAGGGCAGTAAGCATCTCCAGCAGAGCACCTTCTAGAGAAAGCAGGCTGGGAGGGAGATCGGACATTAACTTGACACTTTTTTTTTTTTTTTTTAAACTCAGCTTTATTGAGGCATTCAGCATTGGACATGCAAAATCATTAGCACCATATGACAATACATTCAGCAACTTGAGATACAAACAGCCAGAATAAGAGATGAAGCTACAAATCATACACGTCTGCAGTAATGTCCCTTATTGATTATGGCCTCCCAGTATATGGTGCTGCTGACTCCACTACCCTCAGCAAGATTAGACTCATGCTAAATAAGGCTTGCAGGCTATTGACTAGTGCCGTCAGACTCACCCACACCTGTCAACTCTATGACATGGCCAAACTCCTAAACCTTGACAGACGCATCCACTACCAAACCGGCCTTCTAACCAATTTACACACCCCAGAGCCACCACCCGAACTTCGGACAAGGTCACTCTACTAGTGCACAGAACTAGGACCTTCCAGGCTTAGACAACACTCAGCTACAGCACCCCTACCTAGTTCAACTCACTCCCCACAGCCATTTCCAACACCACCAAAACTGACCCCTTCAAAGCTGCCTTATGAGACCTGCTATTCAACACCCGCTGCTGTACCTGTCACTAGAAGATACTCTGCTGTTCTTCTGGTGCTACTGACATGGCCCACTGGGCTGAACACCCACCCACCCCACAATCCTGCCTGGACCCTCTCTCCTCTGCCAGTACCTGCTGGTACTACTTGAAATGTATATTTAACTACACATGTATTCAAGCAGTTGTATGTAATACTATGTATCTCTGTTCATGCAACCTATGTAAAACTATGTTGATTCTGTATGTCTGTATTCTATAAACATATAAAAATCTGTTATGTCTTGACTGTACTCTGTAAATTATGTTAACCATGTGTGTCCTCTCTGTGATGAGGTACCTTTGTAAATAAGCCACTGGCTCAAAGGTAGTAAAATCAGATTATACAATAAATAAAATAAAAATTTCCATGGGGTAGTTTCTTCTTGTAACTGACACAATGTATATAATGTTATATCTGACTTATCCCAAGCCAAATGTCCGACCTAATAATATTTTATAAGATAGACTGATAAAATTAAGCAAAAGGGTTGACTCAACATCTCTTTCCGTTTGAATGCCAATGGTCAAAAAGACATGTATTAGCAAAAAGGGAAAATTAAAGCATGTCCTCTATATTGTGGGCCTCACCAACATGGCCCCTGGTTGAGTTGCATGCACCCTATACCCCCCCACCCCACTTTCTGCTGGTCTTGCTTCATTATGTGTTGAGTCTGTTTATCTCCACCTTTCGATTCCTGTCCAGGAAAATCCTCCCCAAAAGGAGGATGATCATTTTCCCTTGAGAGACCAAACTATGTCCCTTCTTCCAATTAAGTTATTTGACTCTCTCTTTTTATCCTTTCCACACAGACACAGCATCAAGGGGGACTGTGGGAGGTGCAATGGAGGTGAATTGCAGATAAAGGAGCAGCGAGAGTTGGAAAGAGACATGGTATTTGGCTGAATTTGTTTGTTTGCAGGAGTAAGGGGAATTCATTTTGATTGCTTGTTTTTTCAAGAGTGAGGGGAATTTTAATTGTTTTTTTGCAGGACCAGCAACAGAGGCTAATCCCACCATCCCACCTGGGGTCATCCATTCTTATAGACATAATACCAGATGGATAAACAGCTTCCTGCTGAAAACAAGAAGAGCAAAAACCTACAGGACAAAAAGTTGCGTAGCTTCCACTTCTAAGTATCGGAATCCTAGGGTGTGAGGTCTAGCTAATATAAAAACAAATAAAAAAAAACCTTTTGGTATAAGGAGTGCTTAGGGAGAAAATAACTAATGCAGTCTTTGGGCTGAAGCCAGAGTTCAGGTGTAGGTGAAGAAAGCTAGTAGTTAGAGTACTGTAGGTATAAGCAAGGAACAGGTGAAACAACAGGGAAAAAATAGAAAGGAACCTACAGGGTATCAAGTTAAGAGAGGTTACATCCTAAGCAAGACAAAAAAAAAGAAAGGAAAAAGATTATTACGACACAACTAAGCAAGGCTAAACAGGGTACATAAGGCAAGGAAAAAGAGTGTCAAAGGGGTTTATTAGAGCACAGCTAAGCAAGGTTGAACAGTGTAGAGTGGTAAAATGAAAGCTGACTAGGATTCAGGGAACCTCTTCCCCCATCCAGTGGCCAGCAAGTCAACCTCCACTAACTCGAAGGTTGCCTAGCATAAACTGTGGATGGACTAGTGGGCTAAGGGAGGGTGAGGGCAGTGGCACAGAGGCACATCCCCCACATGGGACACTACAGAACTCCTACACAGTGTTGGAGGAGTGGGACAGTCCCACAGAGACACCCAAAGAAGTGACCAAGGGGGATGGGAGATACATCCAGGATGTTCCCCCCAAGAATGAGTAGCAGAGGACCACAGAGGAGGAGGAGGCAACTTCTGGTGGGGGACTCCATTGTCGGGGGAATAGAGTTGGGAACAGGGAGTGAGAGGGAGGCTAAGTGCCTCCCTGGAGGCACAGCTCAGAGGGGTGGGGAGTGGATCCTGAGGATTGCATGGGCGCTAGCAAGGAGAGGGGAGCTGGATGTCATTGCCCACCTAAGGACAAATGACCTAGAGGGAGACAAGGAAGGGATAGGATGAATACAGGAGGAGTTCAGAGGCTTTGGGAGGGGTCTTAAGCAGGTGGCAAGCTCCTTGACCTTCTCAGAGGTACTGCCTTTCCACAGCAAGAGGGAGGCTAGGACACACTGTATCAAAGAATTCAACACATGGTTGAAGAAATGGTGTCGAGAGGAGGGGGTTTGGCTTCATGGAGGACTGGGGCTCTAACTTGGGGGGATGTGGGTCTGTATAATGTAGATGATCTGCATCCATCCAGGGAGAGGACCGTGGTCCTTCATGAATGGTGTTTAAATGCTTCATCAGCAAGAATTTAAACTAACCAATAGGGGAAGTGGAGGGTGGAAGGAGGCAGAATCTGCCCCCCCCAAGTTCACAGAATTACCAATGGGTGCCAGGAGATTGAAAAACAAAGTACACAAATGAAAATGAAGGTACAGAGATGAAGGAAACAACCACTACTAAAAAGGGTAGTGGGCAAAGTACAGATGGGCAACAGGGAAAAGGGGAAGAAACAACACAGAGAGACGTGTACAAATACTCAAAGACTGAGCAACGAGACAGGGGACCTGGAGGCTACCATGGCAGAAGCAAATCTGGACATAGTGGCCATCACAGAGATCTGGTGTAAAGACAGCCAAGACTGGGAAGTGACTGTACCAGATTACACTCTGTTCTGGAGGGATAGGATAGGCAGGAAAGGGGGTGGAGTGGCTCTTTATGTAAGAGGCAACAAAGGCCATGGAAATCCAGGGGGAACAGGGAGGGGAGGAGATACTGTGGGTCACACCAGAAAGAAGAAGAAAGGGGATGGCTATCTGCACAGGTGTGCTCTACAGACCTCCAGTGCAGGGGGATGAGGGAGATAAGGACATGATGCTAGCAATCCAAAGGATGGCACACAGGG
This sequence comes from Neoceratodus forsteri, assembly GCA_016271365.2. Taxonomy (NCBI): domain Eukaryota; kingdom Metazoa; phylum Chordata; order Ceratodontiformes; family Ceratodontidae; genus Neoceratodus; species Neoceratodus forsteri. The sequence continues at coordinate 637,797,712 of CM028136.1, forward strand.
GAGAGGTGTTGTTGGTATGAGACTTCAGTCTGCCAGATGTAGATTGCAGCCTCCCTGCAGCAGCAACACACAGGAGCAGGAACATCTTGGACTCCCTACAGGAGGCATTCCTCAAACAACTGGTCATGGAACCCACTTGGGAGAGGGCAATACTGGACCTAGTACTTACAATCGGGGACAGTGTGACGGAGATTACACAAGGGAAACACCTAGGGAATAATGATCACATAGCATGGTTTGACATAATAGATGGGTCAGAATCTAACCACATGAGGACTTTAGGAAGGCAGATACAAGGAAAATGGGGGACTGCCTGATGGAAGCCCTAGCAGGAGTAGGGAATATGGGAGGGAAGTGGAGAAACTGTGGACAACTATCAAAGAGGGAACTGAAACAGCAACACATTTCTGTGTCAAACAGGTCAGCAAGGGCAAGAGGAAAGAGGGACCACTATGGTTCTCTAAGGAGGTGACAGAAAAAGTAAGAGCAAAGAAGATGGCATTTAAGAGATACAAATAAACACAGGAGGAGGGGGATAGGGAGAGTTACCATGAAAAGCAAAGGGAGGCAGGGAAGGCAGTCAGGAGTGCTAAGGCACAAACAGAGGAAAGAATTGCAAATTCAGTGAAAAAAATGGGGATACAACTTTTTATAGCTACATAAGTGAAATGAGGAAGGCAAGGGGGGGATAGCAAAGCTGAAAGATAAGGAAGGGGGTTGTGTGGAGGAAGACCACCAATAGGCGGACATATTGAACAAATACTACCTTCAGTATTCATGAAGGAGGGAGCAGGTAAATGACCAATGGTAAAGGACAAAGGCATGGAGGAGCAGGAGGTGTACACAAGTCCATTTTTCTTTGTAGAGGGTCCTTAGGGAACTAACAGCACTAAAGGTTGAGAAGGCAATGGGACCAGAAGGGGTGCACCCCAGTATATGGAAAGAACTAAAGGAGCTGGTTGCACCTCTGACACTCCCTTAACCTGTTGGTGGAAACGATGGGGGTTGGGGAGAGACTAGAGGAAGGCGGATGTATTCCCACTGTATGCTTCCAGCAAACCCGATCTGATTGGCCAGGACTTTTCCCCTGCTTCTGCCACCTGGCACTTTTTACAAATAGATTTTACATAGAACTAAGCACATTTCAAGTATGTAATAGAAGTTTTTCAACTGTATTAGCTGGATTGTAATTTCTACTAGTGTTTTAAAGTGCTTACACCTCTTCTGCCTCAGTAGTGCTCCTCCTGCACCCCCCCCCCCCGATCCAAGCACTCTGCTTTGGCACTGAAATGTCTAATTGCCTTTTTTCTTGCTAAACTGCTCAAATCTAACCCATCCTAACCTCTATGCTATTTAAGACCTGCTCTTTTTTCTTCTTTCCAGCTGCCTGCCCTTGAACGGGGCTGCTTCAGTTCTCCCATGATCAGCTGGCACCCAGCCACCAACCGAGGCCAGGATGCCCGCCTGCAGCTCCTTGGAAGGTACGGGACAGCACAGGCAATCTGAACACTGGCACTTCCAGCAAACCCGCTCTGATTGGCGAGGACTTTTCCCCTGCTTCTGCCACCTGGCACTTTTTACAAATAGATTTTACATAGAACTAAGCACATTTCAAGTGTGTAATAGAAGTTTGTTTTTTTTGGCTAGTTTTCCATTAGCAGGTTATACAGACCTGCCACTAGAGGGATTCTTGGTCTTTTTACACAAATCACTGTACTCCGTCATGGGCAATATGGCCTGCATTATCATTCTACTTCTAATCCTGGCAAAAAGTATGACTCATAAAGCATTGATCCATGCTAAGTCAGAAGTCATCCCAGCCTGGGAACCCACAATCATAGTTCCTGCTGCATCTTCATATTGCTTCCCTACTCTTAATCTGTCAGGTTTTCATTTTAATTCTCATCCCTCTCCTCTGGCCCTCCTCCCTTCACCGATGTCTTTCCATGCACTTCCCCTGCTAGCCTTGAACGGCCATGTCAGCATCTCCTATGCCCTGGCTAGACATACCTCAATGACTGAACACCACACAAGAACTCATATGAAAAGAGACCACTTCTACCTGATAAATGCCTTCAAGAAAATGTTTCTAATTCTCCTTTTCTGTTCAGGCAATGTAGAACTAAATCCAGGTCCCCCAACTCAAATCACTTCTCTGTCGGAGTTTGCAGCTGCTCCTGGCTGGGATGAAATTAATGGTCAATATTCTAAGCCTGCTCAAAAAACTTGATCTTCAAGTTTGGACAGCCCACGTTGACCCAGATCTTATTATAATTACTGAGTCATGGCTAAAAAAGACCAACACTGATCTGCAAATTACTATACCGGGCTTCAAGCTCTTTAGGGCTGATAGGGATTCGGGGGGGGAGAATGGTTGTATACGCCAAATCAAAATTTGATGTTAGCAGCATTTCCTGTAAAACTAAGCCCAAGAAATAAGAGATTGTCTCACTTAAACTTCACCTTCCATCTACAGAGTGCATCACAATCATTGGTGGCTATGGACCCCCGTCAGGAGGCACAGAATTCTTAACGTGTTGAAATCCATAAATTTGGCTGTTAACATGGAAACAATAATCTTAGGGGACTTCAATATGGATTGGCTCACTGCTAAATCCCACTCTCTAAAAGCCATCTGTGATGAGCTGGGTCTTACACAGATAGTAACTGAACCCACAAGAATCAATGCTTCTAACTCTGCCAACAGCTCACTTTTAGATGTCATCTTAACTTCGTATCCACATAAAATCTCACATTATGCAGTTTTCCATAACGACATTAGTAAACACAGTATCATTGTATGTACAAGATTCCAATCTAAAACCCAGCAGCATCCTAAATTCAGAATCAAACATTCGTTACATAAATTCAACTTGGTAAACTTCCTAACCGATCTAGCTACGATCAGGTGGTAAGGCCTATATCTTGCCAAATCTGCTGATGCCGCCGTCTCTGTCCTAAATGACAACCTCACCACTCTAATTAACAAGCATGCTCCTCTTATTAAAATGAAGGTGTGGAAAATCTCGCATCAGTGGTTCACCCAAGAGCTCAAATCTGCACTTACCAATGGAGACAAGCTATGCGCTAGGGCCAGGCACACAAAGAACCCGGCAGACTGGCAGGCATTTAGAACTGCCAGAAATGCCTGTGTTAAAAGTGTACATGCTACTAAAGCAAACATCTACATCTCCACTCTGAAGCAGGCCAAAGGGAACTCCCAAAAAATCTGGAAGACACTGAGATCCATTGAAGGCCATCTGCTGCTTCCTCCCTTCCCACCAAGATTCTGGCCAAGGACAGGATGGTTGAAAATAAACTGCGAATCCTCGAAGAACTTAACCTTCACTTTGCCACTGCTGGGTTGGCATTCGACTCCTCCCCATACGCTAGCTGAGTGAATAGCAACACTAGCCAAGATACTGCACATGCTGCTCCACCTCATCCCTTCCAGTTGTGCCTGTTTAGCTACAAAGAAGTCAAAGACATAATTCTTAGCCTTGACACCAAGAAAAGTGCAGGGGACGATGGCCTTGAATCATTATTCTTGCGGTTAGGCTATGCCCAGCTCACAGCCCCCATCCTTCACATCTTCAACCTCTCTATTACCACAGCCACTATTCCATCCTGCTGGAAATCTGCCCATGTTCTTCCTCTCTTCAAATCAGGAGATCCTTGTGACTTAAACAACTACCATCCTATCTCTATCTTGCCCGTTCTCTCCAAAGTGCTGGAAAAACTTATATACAACCAACTAAAAAATCACCTTGAAGCGCACTCACTCCTAAACCTGGCCCAATCTGGCTTCAGGTCGAAGCACAGTACCATCTCAGCCTTAGCTAAAGTCTCTAATGACTGGATCCATGCTATGGACACCAAGAAGGTTACTGGTGCAGTCTTTCTTGACCTCAGTAAGGCATTTGACACTGTAGACCATCACCTCCTAATCACCTGTCTTGCCTACACAGGTGCCGCTCCACTTACCTTACAGTGGTTTAACAGTTATCTCACGGGGAGGATACAAAAAGTCAAAGCTGATGGCCTACTATCTGCCCCCCTTCCAACTGACAGAAGAGTCCCTCAAGGCTCCATCCTAGGACCAAGCCTTTTTTCCCTGTACATCAACAACCTTGACTCCCACATAAAGAACTCTAGCATACATTTCTTTGAGGATGATACGGTTTTGTACGCATCAGGCTCGTCCTTAACTGAAGTCAAGGAAGCACTCCAAGCTGACTTTATCCAGTTAGAAAGCAACCTTATCAATGCCAAGCTTCTCTTAAATGCCAAAAAAAACCAAGACAATGATTTTCTCGAGACTTGCCTAGTCTGGTTCCATACCTACCCCAACCAAAAACTTCATAGTTACCTCCCTAGGTGCACCCTTGGAAGTCGTACTTAAATTTAAATATCTAGGTATGTGAATAGACAACAAGCTTTCCTTCAACAACCACATCGAGGATCTATCAAAGAGGCTTAAAGCACGCTTGGGTTTCTTCCTTAGAAATAGGACCCTCTTTTCTCTCACAACCCGCAAAAGACTTGTCCAAGCAACATTCCTTCCCTTGCTTGACTACGGAGACATTATCTTTATCTCCTCCCCAACCTTGAGCCTATCTAAACTGGACGTACTCTATCACTGTGCTCTTCACTTCATTACTAACTCTGCATACAGGACCCACCACTGTGATCTTTATGCAGCAGCTAGATGGACCTCTCTTGCCACCAGGCGCCTCCTGCATGCTGGCATTTGGACCCTCAAATTACTACTCCACGAACTGTCTGTTTGGCTAGACGTCTCTCATACACATCTGCATAGTGCCTACTCCTAAGGAAATCCAACCTTATCCTACTAGATGTTCCCAGGACACGTACTCACAGCTGGCCAAAGAGCTGTCTCATATGCCCTCCCAAACATTTGGAACCAACTACAAGCCATGCTGAAGCCAACCAGTATCGTATCAATTAACTCCTACAAAACACTAGCTATCTCTAAATTAAAAGACATATGTAGGTGCTACTAGGCCCCCAATGTCAAGTCAACTTCCTAGGTACCAACTACCCTTCTACTTATTAAGCTGAAATGTGTTGCATAATTTAGGGCAAGGTTAAAGCTGGAATGTACTGCATATATAGCATAAGGACTTCTATTGTGTATACCTCTTGTATTATATATTTTTTTCTTTGTTGTTCTGCATTTTATATCTCCAGTCTATGTAATTGTGAACTGTATGTGTATGTGCCTCAGGACCTCCTTGTGAATGAGCTTGTTCAATGGAGTCTTTCCTGCAATAAACTTGAATTGAATTGAATTGTACAAAAGTGGAAATAAGGAAGTGGCAGAAAATTACAGACCAGTCAGTCTGACCTCAGCGGTGTGCAAGGTAATAGAGAGACTACTGAAGGAAAAGATAGTGGAACACCTGGCCATCAATGGTCTGCAAGACCAGAGGCAATATGGTTTCATAGGGGGTGGTCATACCAGACAAACCTCATTGAGTTCTTTTACTGGGTGAACAAGGAAGTGGATTGGGGGGGCGTGGACATAACATACCTTGATTTTAGTAAGGCCTTTGACACTGTTCCACATAGAAGGCTAATTAATAAGCTGGGGAACCTAGGAGTAGGTACCAAAGTTGTGGTATGGATAGAGAATTGACTGGGAAATAGGACTCAAAGGATCATGGTAAATGGCATACATTCTGGTGTGGGCAGATTGTCCTTCGTGGTGCCACAGGGTTCAGTGTTAGGCCCAGTCCTCTTCAATGTCTTCATCAGTGACATCGCACAGGGTTTAAAAGGGAAAGTGTGCCTGTTCACAGACAACACAGAGCTCTTCTACAGAGTGAACACACCGGGGGGGGGGTAGATAGAATGAGGAGAGACCTAAAAAAGCTGGAGGAATGGTCAGAGGATTGGCAGCTGCAGTTCAACGCCATAAAGTGTAAAAGAATGCAGATGGGGAACAGAAACCCAGGAGCAACATACCACCTGGGAGGGGAGGTAACATCAGGCTCAAAACAGAAAAGGGACCTGGGGGTAATCATCTCTGATGACCTACAGGTAACCAGGCAGTGTGACAAGGCAGCTAGAAAGGCTAGCAGGATGCTGGGATACATAGGCAGAGGAATCACCAGCAGAAGGAAGGCGGTAATAATCCCATTATATAGATCACTAATGAGATCATACCTTGAGTACTGTGTCCAGTTTTGAATACCCCATTTTTGAGAAGACAAACAGGGTGGAGGCAGTGCAGAGCAGGGCAACCAAAATGGTGTGGAGCCTGCATCAAAAACCATATGAGGACAGGCTAAAGGAATTGAATATGTACTCCCTGGAAGAAAGGAGGGAAAGGGGATATGACTGAAACATTCAGATGTCTCACAGGGAATAACAAGGTGCAGGAGGGCAGCATTAAAAAAAAAAAAAAAAAAAAGGATGCTCAAGAGTAAGAGGTTCAGAAGAGATGTGACCAAGTATTACTTCACAGAGAGGGTGGTAGACAAGTGGAACAGCCTACCAGTGAAGGTGGTTGTCTAAGGGAGGCAGAAGGAGTGCGTGGGGGAGGGCAAGGAGAGGAATGGAGGAGGAGGAAGTAGAAGGGGAAAAGAGAAGGACTCGGAACAGGAGGTGAAGAAAGAGATGAAGGAAGAGGCAACAACAGCAGAGTTGGAGATGGGGGTGTTAACTATCCTGGGGACTGGGTCAGAGGGGAGAAAACGGATTGGACAACCTTCCAGAACTTGGAAGAGTGATTAAGGTTGTTCTGGAGTGTGGATGCAAACTACTTTGATTTTTGCAAGCCTGGTGAAAGATCCAGTATTTAATCAGGTCAGAAGGGGAGCCACTAATGTTGTAGGACAGCCAGGTTAAGTTTCTGCCTCATAATTCACAATTTCTATTTTTCACAACAGAGTTTTCTCTGGTAGCTAACTAGTCACAGCACGTATTAACTGACATTTTTAACAAAACATAATGGTCACAGCTGCATCTTCATCTTTGATTTCTGGAAAAGATATTCCTATATATTATAGGGGTGCAGTTGCAACCCTATAGTTATGGTTGAGTGGGCACTTTAATGTTAAATCTGAAATTTGCCACTTTAATAACTTTGCAACTGTTCAATGAATTTGCACAAAATTTGGTATGTGCTGTCCTGTGAGGTAGGTCTCTTGACGTACCACATTTCATGTCAGTCAGACTGGTGGATTTTGAGTGGCGCATTGTGAAAAAAAAATGCTAAAATGTAGTTGTTTTTTTCCTCATCATGTTGCAGCCACACCGTTTGGAATTTTTGTCAGAAATTTTCAGGGTAGAAAGAGCGTGACACAAAGAACAAGCCAGTACTGGTTTGGTGAAAAAAAAAAATCAATCCGTTCCAAAGTTATTAAATTTTGAAAGTTTGAGTTCTGATCATGCTCAGTTCAGTCTTTTGGATAGCTGCATGGAACAAAAAAGAATTTTGGTCTGATGAAAAAGGATTTTGACAGCTCATGAAAAAAGATCTTTAGAATCTTTTTTCATGAGAAAAAAATTCCTTTTTCTTCAGCTGCCATCTTTTTTGTTTTTCTTTTATCCCAGACTGTCATAACTCTGCCCAGGGATGTCTTCTGGAGACATCCAAGTATGTATCTTGTTCATCAGGACATCCTTTATTGTTGTGTACCTTTACTTTAATTTTATGTGGCCTCAGAATGCTTATTTTTATGTTTTAAAATGCTTTTTCATCACTTGCTTCCATTCCTTTTTCATGAGGTGTCAAAATCCTTTTTTGCATCATGAAAATGTATTAGGACATGTCACAAAATAGGATGACTTTTTTTAAATTCGTTTTCATGAGATAACTAAATCCTCTTTGCCAGAAAATTCCTTATTCATGAGATGAATGAGATCCTGATGAGAAAAAAAGATTAGGACTTCTTTGACCAGATGTCCCTGCCAGTACTCCTTTTCATGAGATATCAATCTTTTTTCGTGTTGCGAAAAAGGATTTTCACACCTCAGGAAAAAGGAATTCATCTGAAAAGTAGTTCTAGGAGTGGTATATGTGTTCATCCACACTTTCTGGCAGTGTCATTTCCCTTTAAGATGTGCTGGAAAATTTTCAAGCTGGCACCTCCCACCCAACCGGGTAGTAACTCCCTCAGCTCCACCCCATGATGCCAGATCTTGCCTGCTGGAAGCAGTGTGTGTGCACCGAAGCTGGGGAGGTTGGGTGGGTCCGTATGAATGATCATATACCACTCCTAGAAAGATCAGTTACATAAGACCTTACCATAACAGTAGATCTTCTAGGAATGTCTCTTGCAGCAAGTCATTACTTCTGGGAGTTCCCAGCAGGTGGTGCTATCACACGGCAGCTTCTTCCAGCAGTCTCCACACCAGGAACCACCCACATGACCTCACTTCCTGGACTGTGCCTATAAAAGTGGGTGGCTCCTGGCACTCATTGTTCCCCACTGGTTTCAGCTCACACTGGTGAGGGAATGAGGTACCAGAGCATCCTAACCCTATCAGTTTTTTTCCCTCTAATAGAAGGTAGGGGGTCAGGAGGGAGGGAAGCTACTTACTGTAAGAGACATTCCTAGAAGATCTACTGTTACGGTAAGGTCTTACGTGAATGATCCATCTTCCACGGAATGGTCTCTTGCAGTAAGGCATTACTTCTGGGAGATTCCCAAGCAGTTATATGCCAGTGCAGTGGCCAGCAACGGCCTTGTGCCATATAGAGAGGTGCGGTCAGACGAACGATATGTGCTAAAGGCAGTATCCCAGTATACTGCCTAGTAAACAGTAGTACTCTGAGTAGACAACTGCATGACAGCAGTTATAAAATCATTGTTGAAGTAAGCCAGGTTGGCTGGTAGTAGTTGTTTCTTGAGGAGTTAGGCTGATGGAAACCCAATCAGGGTAATAAGTCATCTGATAAAGTCAGCCTTTTAATGGAGTGACAGGTATGTTCCAGTGGCTTGCATCTGAAAAGACAGAACTTATGTTAATAAGGATACTGAAGAAGAGGTTATACTTACGATATATCTCTGGGGTATATTTCAGTTATCCAGTTTTTGTTATAAATGAACAAAGTGCTGCAGTATGCAGTTGTAGAAGTAGTTAGAACTATATGGGGCTCAGGTAGTTGAGCAAGTATCCAAATTATATAAATGTTTCCATTTAGGAGTGCTAGTGTGTAGCCAGTCAGTGCAGTCTTTAGCTGTGTCTGCCAAATCATTGTAGAGAGTGTAAATGTATCCATTGTGGAATGCATAGGTTAAATAAGTAATATTCAGAAGATGTTTATTACAGTTTCACAAAGGAGACAATGTATCCATTTTGTATTGTAACCTAGTGGCTCTTAGTACAGCCAGTACAAAAGACAATGCATCTATTTCGTAATGTAATTGAGTGGCTCTTAATAGTCTCAGCAGAGGATGTGTGCTGTGTAGTTAAATAGTACACCCAGTTTAGGGTAAAAATTGTGAAATCCAAAAGAGAGTTTTGACATATCATCCTGTAGTAGTAATCTTGTTTACAAGGGAGTCCCAAGCAGTATGTGAGGGAATGCAGCCTTTTCAGGTATTAACATGAAAGGTTAGTATGTTGGGCCCTTTATTTATTCTGTTGGGTAAACAGATAACCAAACAGTGGCCCAGATGGTCGATATATATGAGCCCTATGGCCTCATCCAAGGCAAATATTTAACATGAGATTGTGCAGTGGGCATTGTGCCACACACCTTATGTAAGTAATGGTTGGTATCAGCCCTGGTTGAGGTTGGAGACAAAGTCCACCACGAGAAGGCTTTGTATGATGCATGCGGGATCCAGATGTGATGGTTGCAATGACCTGTGCTTGGTCTCTGCTTAAAATTGCCCATTATTACGGATATACACCTCCTTGGTATAGGTTCTGTAACAGTTAGGTCTGGAATGCCCAGATTATTCTGACATGTAGCATATGTTCCATACAAATCAGTAACCAAGTATTCAGAGACTCTGGGTAGTGTTCGTCATAAATTCTAGAACAGACAGGGGTATTAGGCATCCCTGTAAAAATGAGTCTTGTCGTCTTATGTGGTTTCGATGCATGTTTGAGCTCAGATATCATGACATGTTATGAAAATATGTCCAATAGTAGGAATCCTTAGGATTGTAGATCAACATATGGGCCCAGAATAATTATTTATGAGAATAGTGGGCAGTATAGACTATATCTGGTACGGTAGTAATGTGACCATACACTCTGAAGGCATGGAGGTGTAAAAACACACACACACATATATTTTATTAATTTAGTTATTTGGAAAAAAACTTTGAGCACAAGCTCTTTTGCAAAGGTTCCACGTCATAGACTGCAAAACAAAGTACAGTAGGAGAAAGCAAAGGTACATCACAATGAACGATACAGCTTGGATTCAGAACTTACAGAATAACTCAAAAACATAGGTACAAGTTAAATAATAAGAAAAACACTTTATGAGGGTGGGGGATAAGCAGCCAAAAGTGCCTTGTCAGTTGTTCAGAGAGATGGGGATAGCTGGCAGAGGGGTGAAGAAGGAGGTGAGAGAGAGGAAGTACTGCAGTGGAGGCGAGAGGGTGGGGAAGATGGACGATAAGGTATAGGGAGAAATGGTGGGGAGGGAGGCTGAGCGGAGACACACACACACACACACACACACACACACACACACACACACATATATATATATATATATATACACACACACATATACACACACACACACACACACACACACATATATACTTGCCATATGTATATGTATACACACATATACATATACACACACACACACACACACACACACACACAATTTTTCACCCCTTTTTCATGAGGTGTTCCCCTATAATATATAGTGATGTTATCCTCATGATATATGGAGTAAAATTAAGGCATTGGTATTAGCCAGTTCTGGGTCCTCAAATAGTGGATGCCAAATAATTAATCTCCGTTGCTGGAGAAATAATTTATTGAATTCATGAGAAGGACCTGCATAGTAGATCATGGAGGTATAAATGTTGTGATATTGTCTATGATGTAAAATATCCGTTAGTAATAGTAGGGGTAAGATGCAGGTCCTGTAGATGAATAAAGTAGTCCCATAGCAGAGTACATGGGTACCGTCGATGGGAGAGTTTTTTGGCCCATTGATAAATGTGAAAGACCCCATGCCTTGTCAACAGAGGAGGCAGTATAAGGGCTGCTGTCAAAGGGGAGTTGTCCTGTCGATAAGAATATGTGAAATTCTGAAGTGCCATCAATGGTCTAATATGACCCATTGACAATATATATTGAAGAGCATGCTCCGTTGATGTTCAAATGTTGCTCCTGTCGACAATGAAAGAGGTAGAGCATGTCCCATCGATGGTAGAGTGCGTCTCATCAACAGTGGATGATGGAGGGCATGCTTAGTTGATGGTGGAATGTGTTCCATTGACGATGAGGAATACAAGGCATGCGCCATTGATGGTGGAACATCTCTCGTGGATGATGGAAGAGGTAGGGCATGCCCTGTCAATGGTAGAGTGCATCTCATTGACGGTAGATAATGAAGGGCATGCTCCGTCAATGATGGAGCATCTTCCATCAAAGATGGGATATGTAGAGCATGCCCCATCAATAATGAAGTGTGTCTCATCAACTGTGGATGGTGAGGGGCATGCTTAGTCAATGGTGGAATGTGCTCCATCAACAATGAGAAATATAAGGCATGCTTTGTTGGTGGGGGAATGTCTCTCATCGACGACGGAAGAGGCAAATATGCCCCATTGATGGTGGATGATGGAGGACATGCTCTGTCAATGGGGAAACCTCTTCTGTCGATGATGGAGAGTATGCTGCATCAAAGGTGGAATGCTTCACATCGACGATAGAGAGCCCTGCTCCATCGATGGGGGAATGTCTCTCGTTGATGATGGAGAGCATGCTCCTTTGATGGGGGAATGGCTCTCATTGACGATGGAGGATGGAGAGCATGCTCCATCAATGGTGGAGTGCGTCTCATTGACAAGGAGCTATACCTTGTATGTTCCATTGATGGTGGTTTTAGGTAGTACCATCTATGATGACGTGTCACTGATAGGGAATGTACCCCAATGATGAGAATGTAAAAGCAGTATGCTCCATTGACGGGGGTAAGCCCATCGATGGGAGAGGCTGTCATTGAAAGAAAAATATGTAAAGCCCCTGTCAATGGGGAATGGACTTCCTGTTGCTGTAAAACATGTAGGAGGCCTCTGTTCCTCGACAGCTTCAGCTTACTAATACGTGAACCAAGGGAAACCGAGGTGCCCTAGAAACCTCCCTCTTATATATGTATACATTTTGTGTGGATGGAAAAAAATTTACTCTCTTAGTGAAGGATAGGGGAAGGAAGGAGGGAATGCACCTGCTGAAACAGAGTATCTCAAAGATCTACTATTATGGTAAGTATGCAACTACACTATCTTCTTTGAGGAAATCTCTTGCAGCAGGTAATACTTTTGGGATGTCTCCAGAGCAGTAATACCAGAAGAGTGGAAGATTATAAGAATAGGTCCTGCAGCACTGCATGACAGAAGGCTGCTTAGTGGCAGGAGGCAAGATCCAGATTATAATGTTTCCTGAAGGCATGGATTGTGGACCATGTGGTTACATTACATATATCTGTAATGGCACTCCTTGGAAGCAAGCAGCTGTAGCAGCCATGGCTCTTAGAGGGTGTGCATGGACGGGGCCAAGTAGCGGTTTGTTGCATTTGTTAGAACATAATACACTTAGCCAGCCATGTGAAAAGGGTTTGTTTGTAACAGGGAGCCCTTCTATAGATTGTGTGAAGGAGACAGAGTTGTGGTGTCTTTCTGAGTGGCTTAGTTCTTAATGTGTAGTATCTCAGCATCCTGTGGACATCTAAAATGTGTAGAAGTGATTCCCCTGGATTGAAATGTTCGAGATAATAAACAGGTAGCTCTATAGATTGATTGAGAGAATGTTCAGAAACCACCTTTGGTAAAAAGGAGGGGTTGGTGCATAGGAAAATTCTGTCTTTATGGAAAATAAGGTAAAGCTCTCTCTACATCAAAGCCTGAAGTTTAGAAATATGTCTGGCAGAAGTCACTGCCACTATAAATAGAGTTGCAGGTGGCTGCAGGTTCAAAAGGGTCCAGGATCAATTTTTCCAGAAGGAAATTAAGGGAGTCGAAGATGTAACATTCACTTGAGAAACATTTGCCAAGTGATGTTGGTAAACCAGTTTGCCTTCAGTTGGTTCATGAAAGACCGAGATGGAGGCCAGGTGAACTTTAATGGAGGAATAGCTCAGGCCACTAGCCAAGAGCAAGGATAAATATTCCAAGACTTGTGTCACTGGACATGAAAAGAGGTCCATTGACCGAGAGGCAGCCCATATGGAAAAAACATTTCCATTTAGTTTTGTTTCTTCTATGCTTTTTGGCTGCTCTGGACCATCATGTCATCTGTCCTGGTCATGGTGCCCCTTCACGCTTCCCCCTCCTAGATTGCTGGAGTTCTCCCAGTCACCCCTGGCTTGCTCCCCAGAGGGTAGGGTCACGACACCAGCGGGCTTACCAGTGCCATGAAACTGTGACTGGTTGGGACAGCCTGGCTAGGAGGCTAATTGAAGCCTGGGGCAGGGCTTTAAGGAGATGGCTGGAGCAGGATTTTCTCCCCTTAAGCTGAGGTGGGGATGTGCAATGATGGCCAGCATCTGCCCTGCCCCAGAGAGAAACTGGTGTTGGTGGAATGTGACAAACCCAGCCTCCACCAGGTGTTGCTTCTGCACCGAATGTGCACCACCGTCCCCCCCTGGATAAGGAGAGCAGTCTACGAGATGCTTAATCCTTCTCTCCACCCTTCCCGTCAGCCATCCCTCTGATGACCCGGGTCCATTCCTGAACCCAAGTCACCGGCATCGCAAGCAGAAATCCAACCATTGTGCTGGCAGACCGGCACAAAATGTTTCCATTTACAGTTGTAGGTTTGTCTGGTAAAAGGTTTATGAGATGCCAGCAGAATGTTTGCCACTGGCGAGGAGACCTGAAGATGAGCTATAAAACACATCTTCAGAAACTGTGCATGGAGGTGGAGATAGTTCAGACTGGGGTGGAGTAACATGCCTCGATCCTGTGTCATGAGATCTGAGCTGATAGGCAATGGTAGTGGGTCTGCCACTGTTAACTGTTGTAGTCATTGGAACTAGACTTCCCAAGGCCACAGGGGAGCAATGAGGATCTTCATGGCCAGCTCCAGTTGCAACTTTAACAGTGTCCTTTGTAGGAGGGGATGGAAGGGAAGGCATATAAAGAGTTCTGTCCAAGGTTGGGACATGGCATCTATAGAGAGTCCCCTTTTGTTCAGGATAATAGAATAAACGTTGGGCATGTGTTGGTTCACTGCAGAAGCAAGCAGATCTATTTGGGGAGATTCCCACATCTGAAAGATTTGTTGAAGGACCTCATGATGTAATGTCCACTCATGGGTGGAAAAGTGATGGCTGAGGTTGTCCACCAAAATGCTGTTGCGTCCCAGTAAATGGATGGCTGTTTAGGGTGAAGTCCTGTTGTAAAGCTGTGAACCACACTGTAAGAGTTTCATTGCGCAGACTGAGGGACTTGGTCCTTCCTTGTTTGTTGAGATAGTAAACTACCATAGTCTTGTTTGTTTGAATTAAGAGTGGGTTGAAGTGCAGGTATGGACTGAAGGCCCGGAGGGCAAGCTGCACTGCTCTCATTTGCAGTAGATTTATATGAAGAGAGCTGGAGCCTGAGTCCCATTGTCCTAGAGTCTTGTGTGGACCTAGATGTGCACCCCAGCCATCGGGGGACGTATTGGTAGTTAGTGTTTGGAATGGTTGTAGGGAGTGGAAGGGGACCCTGAGAGATGTGGGGATGGCATGTACACCAAGTGAGGGGAGTTCAGAGGCTTGTAGTGACCCTATTGCCCACTGGACAGGCTGCATGAATAGTCTTGTGTGGGCTACCATTGAGATGACTGCTGCCATATGCCCCAATAGGCATAGTAGTTGCTGATACATAATGTGCCTCTTGAACTTGAATGGCCAGGGACATGGGTTTGGTTTGTCTGTCCTCTGGTAAGTAGGACCGACCTGCGGTGGTGTTCAAGACTGCCCCTATGTATTGGAGATGTTGGGGAGGGATTGGGTGGGACTTGGGACAATTTACCATAATCTCCAAGGCTTGAAATCATTTCAAAGTGGTCTAGAGGCAGGCTGGGACTGAGAGTGGTCTCAACTGGTGGCTCTGTAGTTTCCCCACTTTCTACCATTTCTTCTGGACTGAAAGTATTGGTAGCGGTACTGAGTCAATGGCTGAGCAGAGTGATACAGTCCATGGATTATTCTAAATTGTCTACCAGATGCCTGGAGGTCATCTGTAATCTTGGTGGCAGGATCAAATGTTTTCAGCCATTAAATGGTGCATTCATAGTCTTATGTTGCACATCTAGGGTAAATCCGGAGACTCTGAGCCATGCATGTCTCCTGATGGTAATACCTGTGGCCGAGGTCTGAGCTGAAGTACCCACGGCAGCATACCCTGATCTAAGGAGGTGCCGTGAGATAGAATTACCAGTGGCCATAGCAGCCAACAAGTGCTCCGTATCTGGAGAAGAAGGGAGTTTGTTGACAAGAGCTGCGGCTGAAGACCACAGTGTACGTTGGTATTGAACCATATGTCCCATATAGTTGAGAATCTGACGATTCATCGTCCCCACTTGGTAAACCTTTTTGCCAAGGTAGTCTATGTGGCTGGAGTCTTTGTCAGGTGGTAAGGAGCTCATGTGTCTAGGTTTTTTAGTGTGATCATGAGCGGCATTAATGACCACAGAATCTGCATCCAGGGTGCTTGCAAAGTGTAGCGGGTCATAATGTTGTACGTTTAATAGCATATGATATTACAGCTAACCCAAAACAGCACTGTCCATGACAGCGAATGGTGCAATACTGCATATACTGTATACAGAAAAAAAGACTTATGCTGCATGGCAGAAATCACACTGTATTGGCTGCACAATTTTGCCATGCGGCATAATGTCTTGTGACATTATGACCCCATGCCCTTGCAAAATGGTCCACCAGAGCTTGGTATAGGCTATCTGCCTTCCTTGGTGTGGCAGGACCACTGAAGGTTGGTTCCAGGCAGCCAATACTGCATTGTGGTATGTCTGAATCAGTGGGGGTACCACAACTAGAGACTCCTCCAGGAGCTCTAAAGAATCTGCCATGTCTCTACATTGCTTGTCTTGTTCTGTGGCTGAAAATCCCATCATTTTTTGGATCTGGGCCATCAGATCATGAAAAGATGGGACATCTGGTGGAGAGGCTGCTGTGTGGCAAGCAGCATCTCAGGAATAGAAGTCAAGAATGAGGCCTTGGGAGAGGCAGAGGCCTGGCATCATCAGGAAAATATTCTCCTAATCCTTCTTCATAGACATCCTCTGGAAAATAGTCTTCCTCCATAAAATAAGGAGACATGTTAGGAGGAAGGTCCTGATCTGAACTGAAATGTTTCGGAGGGGAAGTAGGTGAGTGTGACCAATAGGAAGTTTCCCTGGGAGTAGAGGTCTGAGTATCATGACCTGTAAAAACTGTCTGGATGACAGTAGCCACATCTATATAGGATGACGTGGTGACAGGGGTTGCCTGTCTATGAGAAATCACAGGAATCAAAGATGGTGTAAGTTCTGCATATGCAGAGGTCTGGAGCCTGGGGTGTATAAACCAGGATCCCTGGATTGGTCAGCTGGGCCCCTATGGGTGGATGGTTGAGAAGGAGGAGGAATGACCATAAGGGTAAAGTCCTTGTCTTTCACTACAGAATCCCAAGCCATCGTCGACTGCAAAGTAAATGTAAAAGATGGTGAATGTTGAAATGGAGGCATTATTGACGAGGCCAACAGTGGCCATATAATCGTCAACTGAGAATCCAGTGGATCGACCTCCAAATCAGCAGAAACTGCTGAAAAGGTGCTAGACAACATTGTCGATGACAAGGTGGGTAAAGCCATCGACGAAGGCGTGGCTACCTAGTGTGTCACCTGAAGTGGTGGTCGTTGATAAACATTTTGTAGAAGAGGACAAGGAGGAGTTTTACATGTCCCTGTTGTTTGGATGAGTGTCTATGGGCCGTCGTCAACCGGGGCTCTCTGGATTTAGTCCCCTTCTTTAAGAGAGCAATATTTTGTTATTTCAACCATGGTCAATGACAGGATAGACAGGTGTGCTGATGAAGAAGTTATCCTGAGGTGCACCAGCGACGGTGTGCCACAGGTAGTAGTGGCAGTCAGTGAGTGAGTAATTGTCTTCGAGGATGAATTCATCTTTGTGTGGCACCACTGATGGTGTACACTGGTAGCAGTGGCCATCGACGAGTGCAACTCCCGAGAGGACGAGGAGTATTGCTCCATCTCCTGGTGATGCCAAAATGAGCAACAGTGCAAGCGTCATTGACGACAGTGCAAATGACATCGACGATGAAGGCATCTTATGGTGAACTGTTGATGGTATACATTGGTAGAAGTGGCAGTCGATGAGTGCAACCTGGAAGCGGATGAGGAGTATTGATCCCCATCTTGTTGTGTAAATGAGAGTTATTGCAAGCAACATCAATGATAGTGCAAACGTCAACGATGATGAAGACATCTTGTGGTGCACCATCAACTGTGTGTACTGGTAATAGTGGCCATTGATGAGAACAACCTTGGGGAGGATGAGGAGCATTGCTCCATGTCTTGCTGATGTGTAAATAATTGTTATTCACAAACATCGTTGACAATAGGGTAGGTAGCATCATCAATGAATAAGGAATCCTTTGGTGCACCATCATTAGTAAATCTAACATTCATGTCATCGATGATAGTGGGGATGGTGAGAAAAACATTTTTCCTAGTTCAGTGTCTTGTTAATAAAGAACTGCATACATTTGGAAGAGGAAACTGCTACATGCAAGATGAAGACAGCAGAAAAAAAGAATGGAGGATGCCTGGGGCTGCCCACACTTATATAGTCACACAATGATGAGGTCACAGTGTGGTTGGCCCCTAGGCAAAGACTGCTGGAAGAAGCTGCCGTGCAGAGGAGCGCACTTTGGCGAGAACCCAAAAGTATTACTTGCTGCAAGAGATTTCCTCGAAGATTATCCTGCATTTCTAGAGACGTGGATATGATGTTCTAGCCACACTTTCTGGCAGACTCCTAGTAGTTCTCTGGGAGGAGGGAGGCAAGGCACACACCCTCTATTTAGGAAATAAGGATTGGAGAACTGAGGCCCCAAAATCAGCATCCCAGCGTGACTCTACATCAGTGTTGTAATGGGAAATGAAGGTGCATGCTGACCTCCAGGTAGCAGCCCTGTAGATTTCCTAGATAGGGATGTCCCTGGAAGCAGCCACTGACACAGTGGTATGTAAGATGGAATGATCCCTTAGCCCTCCAGGAGGCTCACTACCCACCAACCTATAGCAGAGATCAATGCAGGATGTGATTCACCTGTCAATCATCCACTTGGCTGCAGGTCTGCCAGGTATGGCTTCAGCGTAGGTGACAAATAACTGGCGAACCTCTCCCTGAATTCCAGCTATGTGCTCTTTATAATAAGCGAGCGCTCACCGCAAGTCCAAAGTATAGAGCCTGTGATCGGCCTCCGAGGTGTGACTGGTGAAGTACACCAGAATATTTATCACCTGGTTAAAGTGAAACTCTGACACAATGGGAGGAACTTTGGGTTGGGGTGCAGGACAACCTTGTCCCTGTGGAATACCAGGTAAGAAGACTCCACTGAAAGTGCCTGGAGCTCACAGATCCTTCTGGCTGATGTGATAGCCACCAAGAAGGTGATCTGTTATGACAGGTGAGAGAGATCACACTTGTGCATTGGTTTGAATGGCTTGCCCATGAGCTTTGCCAAAACCAACAACAAGTCCTATGGTAGTGGTAGTTCACGCTCCGGAGGGGAAATGTGGTCAAGCCTTTAAAAAAAAAAAAGCCCCAGATGACCATCTCCTGCATCACCAACTGCTGATTGGCCCATGCCTAGTAAATAGAGATGGCTGCTAGGTGCCTCTTAGAGGTAGTCAGCTGAAGACCCATCAGAGAGGAACCAAAGGTAATCAAGAATGCTAGCTACTGGACAGTACAAATCGTCCGATCCCTTGCCCTAACACCAAATGGAGAATCTCTTCCATTTGAAGGCATGGCACTTCCTGGTTGACTCCTTCCAAGATGCCTGCATAATGGTGAAGACATCTTTGGAGAGACCCAAGGCCTGGAACTCAAGCCACTCAGGAACCAGGCCATCAGGTGTGGGGATTGAAGGTCCAGGTGGAGTACCTTCCCCCAATTGATGGAAAGCAGGTCCGGGTGTAGGGGAAGATGCCTTGGGAGACTGCTGCTGAGGCTGAGGAGATCAAGGTACCAGAAATGGTGTGGCCAGTCCGGAGCCAGAAGGATCACCTGTTCCTTGTCCTTCTTGGCCTTGAGAAGCACCTTGTGGATCAAGAGAAGTGGAGGGAAGGCATAAAAAAAAAAGAGGCCCAGGATCCAGGGCCTCAAGAAGGCATCCTACTGCAGTGTTCCCTGCTGAGGGGGGAGGGCATAAAACAGCCACAGCATTGCATTCTCCCTGGAGGTGAACAGATCCATCTGAGAGGTGTCCCACTGGGAGAACAAACTATGAACTACCTCTGGGTGGAGAGACCACTCATGAGGTGCCTCTCCCACCCAGCTGAGGGTGTCTGCCAGCTGACTGAAGGCTCCTGCCACATGGATGGCCAGGAAATCTGCCTCCAGGCTGCACAAGAGGGTCCAGACATGGAGAACTTCCTTTCACAAAGGCAGGAACGCATTCCACCCTGTTTGTTGAGGTAGTACATGATGATGGTGTTGTCCATCTGGACTTGGACCACTTGAACCTGAATGTGTGGAGTGAATGCAGTCAGCGCCAGCTGAACTGGTCAGAGCTCCAGCAGGTTTTGTGGCATCAGGACTCCAGGGGTCAAGAGCTCATGGACTCTGTGTTCCCCCAGGAGGGCTCCCCAGCTCATGAGAAAGGCATCAGTCATCAGGATGACAGTCAGCTCTGGGCAGACAAACTGGATCCCTTCCTGCAGATGTGCTGGGATTAGCCACCACAAGATGGTGTCCCACATCTGCTGTGTCACCATGACTTGCTGCTTGAAGTGCCCATTGTGCCGAGACCACTGGCTGGCCAGCTCCCACTGCAGGGAGAACATTCTCCAGTGGGCCCAATGGACCACGCTGGTACAGTCTGCCATGTAACCCAGCAGGCATAGGACATCCCAGGCAGGGTGCAATTGCCCAACCTGAAATGATTGGGCAAAGGAGGAGAGAGCCTCTGCCCTGTCCACCATGAGCTGGGCTCTGGCTCTGTAAGAGTCAAGCTCTGCCTTGATGAAATTGATCACCTGCAAGGGAATGAGTTCTGACTTGGCCTTGTTGACCAGGAGGCAAAGTTTGATGCAGGTCTGGAGGGCCAGGTCCCTGGACCATTCTGCCTCCTACCTGGAGGGACTGCTATCAGCCAGTTGTCCAGGTAGGAAAAAATCTGGACCACTCATCACCTCAGGTAAGCTGTCACCACTGCGATGCACTTAGTGAAGACCCTGGGGACTGAGGAGAGGCTGATGGGCATGGCCTAGAACTCATAGAGAGTTCCCTCAGCTCAAAAGTGGAGGAACCTTCAGTGAGATGGATCAGGATGTGAAAACAGACATCCTGAAAATCCAGGGAACAAAACCACGTTTTGCTCTAGAGATGGTATGATCCAAGACAGATTTACCATCCTGAAGTTGCGCAACCTATGGAACTTGTTCAGGTCATGCAGATCTAGAATGGGGTGCCAGCCCCCTGTCCACTTTGGTACCAGGAAGTACCTGGAGACAAACCCTGAGTGTTCCAGAGGATCTGTGACAGGAACCATGACCTTCTTGTGGAGGAGCTGGGCTATGTCATCTCTGAGAGCTGACAGCAGGTCCACAGAAGCAAAGTCCTCCCATGGGGCGCGGGCTCAGCAATGAGGGTACTGCTCAAACTCTAGAGGCTGACCCTGATGCACCACTTCTAGAACCCATCTGTCCATGGTGACAGCAGACCAGACAGAAAGGAAGTGGTGGAGCCAGCCCCCCATGGAAGGACCCAGGAGGCATGATGGGCATGAGGGAGGCGCCCCTCATCCAGTCACTGAGCAGGCTTGGAGGAGGGCCCTTCTGAAGGGCCACCAGAGCCTCTTCCTCCTGAGCTTATGGACAACAAGAGCCACTGACTTGGGCTGAGATCACCAGGCCTGAGCCTACTGGCCAGCCGGTTGCCAAGCTAGCTTGGCCATAGGAGTGGAGGTGGAATGAAAGAGCTTCTGTGTCTGATACGGCTTGGAGCCATTGGGGTCCTTCTGGGCAGATGTAATGAAGTCCAAGTTGGCAATAGACTTCTGTGTCTGAGGTGACCCTTGACCCTGGGCCCAAATAGGTTGGTGTCCAGGAAAGGGACATCTGCCAGCTTGTGCTCAGTGTCTGCCGTGAAGGTTGCCATCCTCAGCCAAGACCTGTAGCACATGGCCACTGAGGCCACCATGGAGCAGGCACAGGAGTCCCCAATGTCCATGGCAGTCTGAAGCTGTTGCTTGGTCACAGCCTAGCTCTGGTCTCTGACCTGTTTATCATGGTCTGAAGGTCCAGAGGCAGATGAGGAAGCACCCTATCTTAGGACACCCAGCAGAGAATGGGGAGAAGTGGGCCATGAGGAGGGCTAAGCTTGCCTGTCAGAGGCCAACCGAGGAGGCAGCATAGACCTTCTTAGTCACATGGTCCAACTTCTTGGACTCCTTATCAGGTGGCTTGTTGACATCCCCAGTGTTGCTGGAGTGCCAGAACACAGAGTCAGCCACCAGTCCCTTGGCTGAGGGGTGCTCTGTGAATCCTGAAAGGGATCCAGTGGGCACTGCATACTTGTGGGCCATCCGGGCACAAGACAGGAAGTGGGGTGCTGCCAGATTTCCAGGACAGGGCCAAGAATGGCTTCTGCCAGCAGGAAAGCCTCTGTCAGAGAGTGCCTCCTCGGTTGAGGATCTTGGTCAACGGGTAACGAGCCAGTTTCTGGATGGGCTCCATCTTCATACCAGTCAACTCAGAGATCAAACAGAGGAGACCCATGAAAGAGGATGGCCCTTCATCTATGGAGAGATTCCCCCATGGCCTCCTCATTGACCGGATGGGAGTGCAGGGAGGAACCCTCAGACTCCGAAGAGTCGTCAAAAAGCGGTTGACTGCTGGAGTCCCACTGACCCTTCATGGATGGTCAGGGGGATAATTGTGACCAATAGCTAATATGGAGGCCCCCTTGGCCAGCTGAGCACCTACCTTCAGCTGTTTAGGTGGCAATTTCACCGCGATCAGCGGAGAAGCCAGAGTCAGCAGAGTCAAGATCATCTTAAATCGGTTCCATTGGTGGCATTGGCCTTTTGGTCGGCAGCGACGTGATGGCTGGCGTAGAAAGCTGGATCCATTTGGCACCAGTAAACACCAACTGTTGCCACATCAAGTCCTTGTAGCATTGATGCAACTTTTGCTGAAGTCTCTCCTCACCCAAGGAGGACGAGGGCGAAGTATAGTGACAGCGCTGCTTCCCATGGTGCTGAGAGTGGGAGCACCGATGTTGGTGGGACCGGCTCAACCCATGGTAAGAAGACCTTGACCTCAACTGCCGGGAGGACCAGTGGCAGAGGTTTTCGGAGGGAATCGACGATTGCGGAGTCCCCTCCTGGTCAGGGTCAGGGACCAGAGGTGGCAGGTCAACACATTAATTCATCCCTCCAATGGTCTGCATTAGGACCAGGGGTCCTAGACAAGGCAGTATCAGCCTCCTCGATCTACAACTGGTTGGTCACCTGGAGAGAAATCTTGGCTGGGACTTTGACCACCGTCTCAGCCAACAGGCCCGATGGGGTTACTGTGCAGCCAGCGACCAAGGCCGAGGATTCGACCGAAGTCAAATCCGGAGAAGTACGGGAATCAGAGAGACTTGACTGAGAGCACTCCTGATCCCATGATCAATGAGTCTTTTCTTTCTTAGACTGTTTTTTAGATTTAGATTTGCCAGTGGTTCCCTGACCGAAGGTCGGCAGAGACTGGCACAATTCCTTAAAGGAGCCAGTAAAAGTCAAGCCCAGCTGAAGTGACACAAAGGCAGAAGCCGAGAAGGAATGGGCCGTCTCCTCTTTAAAGGCCATAAGCTACTCGGTGGACCCTGCAGCCAGAGACCACTCAGTTGGCATCTTTGGATTTGACAGGCAGGTTCCGTTACACTGGGTGGCCCAGTTTCTGGCAGGTGAGATGGTTCTCCAGGACAGTCGAATGAAATGAGCAGCAAAAGTCACAGGCCTGGTGATCGTGGTCATGGGGTCAGTCCTGGACATCTTCTGTCCACAAGGGCACCAGTGAAACCTGGGAGCAGAATTATTGTCCATTGTGGTCATGATCGAAGGTCGAGATGAAGACAAAACTCATGAGAGTTGGCTTGGAAGTAATGTCAAAGAATTTAAGCACTAGGGTCTACTCAATGTGGGAGCGGTAAGGAAGGAACCTGCTTCTTCCAGTAGAAAAGAAGATCTGGCATTATGGAGTGGAGCCAAGGGAGTTACCACCCAGGTGGGAGGGAGGAGCCAGATTGAAGACTTTCTGGCAAATCTTAAAGGGAAAGGACGCTGCCAGAATGTGTGGATAGAACATCATATCCATGTTGATAGAACGAGGGGGGCATGACATGAGGTTGGAAGGGTGGTGGGGGCAAACACAGTAGGGGGATTCAAGCATACATTGAACAGGCATAGGGGAACCCTAGCAATAGGAACAAGGAGGTAAAGCTGGAGATCAAGTAGGGTCTACAGCTTTTATAGTAGGCAGGTAAAATGAGCAGGCTAGATGGGCCTAGCAGTCCTTATCTGCCATCAATTTCTATGTTTCTATCAGGACATATCATGAAAAAGGAATTTTCTGACTAAAAAAGATTTGGACATTTCATGAAAAAGGATGACTTTCTTAAATCCTTTTTTATGAGATGACCAAATCCTTTTTTGCCAGCATAATCCTTTTTCATGATGCGAAAAAGGATTAGGACTTCTCCAACCAGATGGTCCTGCCAGTAATCCCTTTTCATGAAATGCCATTTTGTGACGTGAAGTATTTTGACACCTCATGAAAAAGGAATTTGTCTGGTGAAAAAGGAATACTGGCAGGGTCATCTGGTCAGTGAAGCCCCTAATCCTTTTTACTCAGGCTAATTCCTTTTCATAAGACGCTATAATCCTTTTTCACATCACAAAAAAGGATGACAATGCCTGACAAAAAAGAACAACTTTGGTCCATACCTTTGTCATCTTTTGAGATTCTGAACCCAAATTTTCAACATTGTCTTTTGGGGACCCCACCTTATGAACAAAACAACTGTCCTTATGCAACACTCGCCTGAAAGGTGATTTCACTGTAGGTTGGCAA
Organism: Neoceratodus forsteri; assembly: GCA_016271365.2. Taxonomy (NCBI): domain Eukaryota; kingdom Metazoa; phylum Chordata; order Ceratodontiformes; family Ceratodontidae; genus Neoceratodus; species Neoceratodus forsteri. Next base: position 637,822,246 of record CM028136.1, read on the forward strand.
ATTCACATTTCAGGCAGGATTTGAGTAATGACAGTCATGAGATGGGGTCCCCAAAAGGCCATGTTAAAAATCTGTGGTCGGAATGTCAAAAATGTCCGAGTTATGACGGTTTGTTGGATCTGAGTAATGCACTCTCATATCTTTGTCAATTTAAAATATTTTGACCCCACATTTGGAACATAGAATTATTACCTCATCAAATGTATGCCACAACTGTCATTTTTCAGATACTGGCTGAAATGAGTGTTCACACCTGCAACACAGAAATGGCGTTGCAGTTGCGCAGAATTATGTTTCAGTGGGGATTTGAATTTTTTTGCCACAGGATACATCAGGTGGGGTAATAACATGGCTATGATGATAATTGTATCACTCTTGGCCTATAAATAGAAGCACAAGGCTCGAGCAGGCAAGTATATATATATATATATATACACACACACATATATATATATATATATATATATATATATATATATACACACACACACACACACACACACACACACACACACACACACACACACACACACACACACACACACACACATCTATGGAGGAATGGGAGCGCACCATACTGTAGCTACATGCATATATGCTTCTACGGAGGAATTGGAGTGCAGGGCTCACAATCACATTAGAATACGATTACACTATCTCAAAAAGTAAGGAAATAAATTGCAAAAAAAACTTTGTTAATGCATCAGATAGGGTTAAAACAATAAAAGCAGGGAAATGTGGCATTAGGGTTTCCAAACCTAACACCCCACCCTTCAGACAAAGAGGCATCAGGGGCAGCATTGGGTTAGTCAGCCCTAACGCTCACCCCATTCTCCTGTGCTGCACCCACCTAGCTTATTTTCCAATGGAATAGGGTGAACGTTAGGGTTTATGACCCCAATGCAGACCCGATAACTCTTCATCTGTGAAGAGTGGGGTGTTAGGGTTAGAAACCCTAACACTGCATTTCCCTTTTGTCTCTTTAACCCCCAAATGATGCATCAGTGACATTTTTTTACCATTTATATATATTACAGTGGCACTGTAGTGCCACTAAAGTTAGGTTTCAATGGTCACTTCAATGCTAAACCCCAAATTTTGCACCTTAATAACTTTGCAACCACTTGTCTGATTTGCTTAAAATTGTGCATACACTGTTGGGGACCATAGATCTAATGATGTGGCAAGTTTGGTTCCTGTTGGATATGCAGTTGCGAGATGCGAAGTGTGAAAATAATGTGAAAATTACCATTTTGGTGCAAATCCGTTGTCATGCAGTTTCTCTAAAACTGTTTGGGGGGTTTGTCTGAAATGTATAGGGTATATGAGGTTTGGGTCACAGATATGCCTTCTGAAGGTTAGGTGAAAAAATATTAATCCTTTCAAAAATTATTAAACTTTAGAGTTTCCCATTATAGCCAATGGGAAAAATTAGGTAAGCCATGCAAAAGAATTTGTTGACGCAAAAGCAGTAGTTGCTTTTGAAATGTGGAAAGTAGTGTCAAGATTCCACCATCTTTTCAGTTAGTGAGGTGGAAAAAGTAAATTGGGGCCAGAGGAATACAATTCTGTGGTTATTTTTTGAAAAAGTGGCCAGAAATGTGTTTAATCAGCCTGTTTTCACTTTTGCAAATTGCAGCACTACAGCCACAATTTGCGAAAGTACTTTTGCAAAAATGCCATAAATTGTGGCACTGTTTTGCAAATATTGCTGCAATCTGTGACACTACTTTACGGCAAAAATGAGCAGATTTCAACAAACATATTTTGGGGCACTTTTGGAAAAAAATTATCACAGATTCTGATTTCTCAGGGCCTGATTAGGTAAACACAAGTGTTTGTGTTTACCTACAGCAGTATTTTCTTTTTTTAACTATTTCTGTCATTTCAGGCAAAATCACTGTCACCTGCATCCCATCACACAGTCCCTGGCAGAGATAGGGAGAGCCCAAAGCATGAGAGAGAGCAGGTGACAGGAGCAACAGAGTACCACACAATGAGAAAGTGCAATGATCCCAGAATCACACTCCCAATCCCACCTAACAGCCACAGTCAGCAGCCTCAGCAGTAGCCCTACCCCACTCATCTCCCACTGTGTGTGTGTGTGCGTGCGCGCACGCATGCCCAAGTTCCCGTGACAGTCAATGTGAAAGCAGTATAAGTGAATCAGGAACACTGACATAATGTCCATTGCGCACAATTATTAAACACTGAAGAAACAGAGTGACAGGCAAGTTTACCACAGTGTGCTGCGGAGCATGGTATCCATTGCTGAGATGTCCCATCCCCTTCCCGAATGATGCGAGTCCTCAGCAGCATGGACCATGGCAGAGAGAGAGAGAGCGAGACCGAGACACAGTGAAATAGGGATGCAAGAGGGACATGGAGCACATCAGTCCTCGTGTGGCTGTGTGGTCTGTCATGTGTTTGTGTCCTTCTCTTTTTCTCTCTATATTTGGCTGCAGCATTGGGGGGTGGCAGATGATAGGCCACAGACTCCGGAGCATGGGGAGATGTGCCATGCACTGTAGTGCTAAAACTGCATCATGATTGTGGTATCCTCAGTCTGTCCCCCTCCCTAGGTGAGACACTGCAACAGTGATAAAACCAAGTTGTCCCTGTTGATATCGGGGAGCCCAATCCCCGTGTCAGCACAAGGAGACCTGGGACACTGTGGAGCCCACTCCCAGTGTCCCTACATTTGTATCCTCCCAGCAGTCTGGGACACTGGGAAGCCCACTTCCCGTGTCCCGAAATATGTATTTAAAACCTGTAGAAAAGAAAACAGTCCTCAGACATCTATTTTTTTTAATCCTGAAAAAAAGAAAACTGTCCTCATCATCTCCCCTGCCCCATCCCCCTTCCCCATCTCAACCCTCCCATTGAGCACCCAACCACTCCACATGCACACCCCTTACCCTATACTTACCACCGGAGGTTGTTGGCTATCACATTCTGTGGACTGGGATACGTCTGCAATCTTCAAAGCCAAATCACGAACTGAGGAATCAAGGTAAATGCCATGTAATCCAATGGCGTTTTTAACTTCTGTTGACATCTTTGGCATTTTTCTACAAAATTTTCAACATGGCCTTTTTTGGAACCCCACCTCATGAACAGTTTTACTGTTGCTTTGTTAATCAGGCCCAGAAGGTGATTTTGCAATTGCTGTGCAAAATCACCTTTTGGGGCTGATTAATGAAATGATAGTGGCAATGTTCATGAGGTGGGGTCCCAAAAAGCCCATGTTGAAAATTTGGTAAAACAAATCCTAAAAATGGCCAAGTTTTGAGTGTTCATTGAAATGTTTGTACGCACTCACATAACTTTGGTAATTTGAAATATTTTGACTCCAAATTTTCAATATAGCCATTTTTTCACACCATCTAATGAACCATACAGATGTCATTTTTCAAATCCTGCCCAAAACATGTTTTCACACCTGTGGTGCAGAATGGCGTTTTGGCATTAATTTGAAAATTTTCACCTATGGAGTTTATGAGACGGGGTCATAAGAAGACTATGTTTAAAATCTGGGGTACAAATATGAGAAAATGCCAAAGTTATGACCATTTGTTGCAATTTTGTAACGGCCGCTCACAACTTTGGAAATGTTAAATATTTTGATCCCAGATTTTCAACATAACCTTCTTATTACCTGCTCTCATGTATGTCACAGCTTTGTTTTTTCAAATCCTGCCTAAAATGTGTTTTCCCACCTGTGGCATGGAATGGCATTGCAGTTGAGCAGAATTAGGTTTTGGCGTGGATTTGAAATTTTCCTGTACCGAGGCACATGGGGATAAGATGGCAATGCTGACAATTTGGTCTGTGTTGTCCTATAAATGGAAGTGCAGGGCCCTAAGGGCCCTGTGCTTCCACAGCCACATCTATGGAGGGATGGGAGCGCAGGGCCCACAGACAAAGATATGATTATACTATCTGAAAAAGTAAGGAAATTCATTGTAAAAAACTTTGTTAATGCATCAATTAGGGTTCTTACTAAAGTGACAAAAGCAGAGAAATGTGGTGTTAGGGTTTCCAACCCTACCACCCCACCCTGCAGAGACTAACATGTGTTGGGGGGTGCCTTGGAGTCGTCAGCCCCAACGCTCACCCCATTCTTCTATACTGTGCCTGTCTCAGCTTATTTACTTATGGAATGGGTTGAGCATTAGGGCCAATGACCACAAGGTACACCACTGATACCTGTCCGTGTCTGCAGGGTGGGAGGTGGGATTTTAGGGTTGGAAACCCTAAAGTACAGTTATGTAAGAACTTACTGTAACAGTAGATCTTTGAGAGGAGCTCTTGCAGTAGGCAACACCATTAGAACTTAGCCACCAGGTGCCAGAACCACACAGAAAACTTCTAGCTAGCAGTCTACAATGGGGGTCCGCCCCCTGACATTGGCAGGCCAGCATCCGCCTGTGGTATAAGAGGGATAGTCCCCCACACCCATTTCAGTTTTCCTGCCAGAGACCCTGTGAGAGACAGTGTGACAGGTGAAAGAGGGCTGCTGGTGCCAAGAAACGCTGAGACGGAAAAGAGAGCAGAGGAATGGAGGGAAGGAAAAAGCTGCCTAATGGAAGAGCTTTTCTCCAAGAGCTGCTGTTACAGTAAGTTCTTGCACAACAGTACTGTCTTACTTCGAGGGGGCTCTTGTAGTAGGCAATACCACTAGGACAGAGTCCCAAGCAGTCCTACAAGGAAAGGAAGAAGTCCAGGGAGAAGGATAAAGAAATGCAATAGGTGGAGAAGGATAGAAGGCCCAGTGGGGACCCTAGTCCAACTTCAGCCCCAAAGAGGAGAGGGTAGCCCTCAACTGCTCAGTCTATAGCAAGAGAGGGCAAGCTCCCCTGAAGGCAAAGATCAAAAGGCTCGTGATCGACCTGAGCCTAAAAACTGCTGAGGATGCAGCTAAGCCCTCAGAGAGGCAACAGAACATAGCCTAGAGGAGGGGACAAACTAGAAAAGTAGAACTGAACCAGAGACAAGAATCAGCCCTTAGGACAAGCCAGGCATATGAAATGTAGCAGTTTCACCTAGGGAGTGAAGTAGAAGGAGAGACAGGTGGACTGCTGAAATGGCCTAGACCAGTAGGCATATCAGCTGATGTCAGAGCCTGTCTAGGGGAATAGAGAGGCACACCCCACTAAGAGAAATGCTTTAAATAGATCACATGAAATGGCATCTTCTGCTTCTGGGAAAATAGACAGACCATGGCAGGGACTAAGGAAGGAGACAAAGTCCGCATGACTTTGTGGAGAAAAATTCTAGGACTCCCAGAGCCCAAGCATGGAAGGAGCCTTCCAGGTTGTGGAGGCCATGGCCAGAGGCAGGAGGAACATAAAAGGGGGTCCCCTTCCCATCAAAAAATGGGGAGATCCTTGTGGGACCAAAGGCTCACCCACAGTAGATGGTAAGGGGCAGGGAGCTCAAAGAAGGGGACCTCCTGAACCTAAAAAGGAGCAGATACACACCCCTACTGGGGAACAGGAAAAGGGAAAAAAGTGTAGCTACCCTAAAAAAAAAAAAATCCCAGCATGATCAGTGATCTTCCTCAGAAGAAGAGGAGGAGGAGGCCCCTGAGAAAGGTAGCTGTCATCTGACAGAGCTGCATCTACATAAGGGAAAGGGGGGGGGGTCCCCCAGTCAAAGAAGGGCAAAGAGACTCCTCCCTGAGGAGTCATAAAGAATGGCTTAGGAATAAAGGACCAAAGCGCCTCCCCATAAGCATTAAGAGCAGGGCAAGACAGGGGAACTCCTGCCGGTGCAAAACTGCTACCTAAGGCTTCCTTCAGTGACATGCTGTGAGAAAGGGAGAATCCAACAAAGCAGACATAAGAATGACTCCCACATCCAATGGCTCTAGGACCAAGCAGCAAAGCTGGGGGAGTAGCCGTCTGGTCCAATGTACGGTGAGCCTGCAGAAGAGGCCAAGCCAGCTAACAGCTGGGGATAGTCATCAGGTTACCCAGAGCTCCGGGTGCCTGAATGATGAACCAGTGCTTCTTCTTGGGACTGGAAACCTCCACAGAAGTTCCTGCTGCAGTTCAGGCCTGCAGCTTTTTCTCAATGATGGCCAATCTTTGCTGGAGGAGATGGGCCTCCAGAACCTTCTGGCATCATTCGCACATGACCTGGTTAAACTTCTGGCACGCCTGGCAGGATTCAGTATCATGGTCCAGGCCTAAGCAGATGACACAGGCAGAGTGGCTGTCCTTTTCAGGGATCTGTTTGCCATAGGCACACTTAGACTTGTGGGAATCCACAGAGGAGGATGGTGAAGACGTACAGCCAAAAATAAGATGAAGTACTATCGGCCAAAAAATAAAATTTGAAGAAATGATGGTCGACTGGAGCAGTGTTCCACAAGGTCCGACAAGCACAGGTTGACAACAGGAAAAGAACTGAGGTGGGCGTGGGGGACTACCACTTTTATACCATAGGTGGATGCCAGCATGCCGACATCAGGGGGCAGTCCCCCACTGTAGACTGCTGGCTAGAAGTTTTCTGTGTGGTCCTGGTGCCTGGCGGTTAAGTCCTAATGGTGTTGCCAACTGCAAGAGCTCCCTCCAAGTAAAATCATATTTCCCTGCTTTTGTCACTTTACTAACAACCCTAACTGATGCATTAAAGTGTTTTGCAACTAATATTTTTTTTTCCTTTGGGTGTATATATTTCATGTGCAGTAGCCACCATCTATATGTTCTGATGTGGTGAGTTCAGCCCAAAACGTCAACAAATCAATTTGCTGGTAGATGAACAAATAAAAAATACTCAGGAGTGGATTCTGCTTTCTTCCTTCAAATCTGCTGCATTCTCCCTACAGAAGGATACTCAGCACTAATCCAGTTAGAATTATGAGAGCAGCCTGGGACTTCTGTGGCAAATCACCATGGTTAACGGAGACAAGGGGAAGCCAGGTGACAACAAGCATCATGAAACAGCATAGGTGTGAAGCAGATAACAAGAATGATGATGGCAAAGTCACAACTCCAGGAGTAATATAGAGTAGAGCTGAAAAAGCAGCAGCAACATCCCCCTATGCAAAGCCAAATGACAGGTGAGCAAAAATCATTGGGACAGTACAAGGCCCTAGAGTCGGCAACTGACCAATGTGTCATCGGAACTGTCAGAGCAGTATGAATGGAGTCAACAGCAAAAACATCAAAAGTGCAGTCGGTGGTGCCTGTGGCACAACACCTTTCTGCTGGGATTGTTTGATTGTATGTTTAAGGAGTGGGAAGACAGGGGGATACTACGTTTTGGAGACCTTTTTACCAATGAGGGCATACTCTTTTTTGTGGACCTGCAGGGGAACATGAGACTCCCACAGTCATTTATTTCATTATTTACAGGTTAGGGCCTTTGGGAGGGGCTTGGGTAGAGATCCAGTTGCCGAGTCTCCATTAGCCCAAATTGAACAATTTGTATACACTTCTAACACAGGTAGCAAGGGACTGATACAAAAAGCTGCCAATCAGTGTAGAACTCATTTCCCTGATCTTTCCAGTAAAAGTAAAGCACTCTGGGAGAGGGACATTGGATTACATATCAAGGAAGAGGACTGGTCCACGCTCACACAGTCACATATTGGCTTGCTGCTTTGTAAGAAGCATAAAGAGTCCCAGTACAAATGTATTCACCACCTAGATCTTCCCCCCGCTGACTGTACATAAGTTTAATCCCATGATTTCTCCCCTGTGCTGCAGATGTGGGGAGGCCCCAGGTTTGTACAATACATTACTTTTGGGCTTGCCCAGTTTTGCAAGTTTTTTTGGGCAGCTGTGGCACAGGACATTTCGACTGTCTTGGAACATCCGATATCAGCTACACCAGTTTCCCTACTTTTCAGTATGGACAATATGGGAGAGGAGGGGGTGGGTTCCATTTTCCCATTGGATCAGGGTCCTCTTGTCCCTTGCAAGACAGTGTATTCTTAATAACTGTGTTTCTTGTGTCAGACCTATGACCCAGCAGTGGAAAATATTGGATGTTAAAACCCTGGCCCTGAAGAGACTCTACTGCTCTTTGCAGAGTAGGGGAGAATGGCTTCTTGAAGCCTGGAAACCTTTCTTGAACTTTGTCTCACCTTCAGAAGCCCAAATTTTGAGAGAGGGAGTCCACTAAGTGTCAGAAGGTGTGGGAGGTGTGTGTGTGGGGGGGGGGGATTCCAGGAATTTCCTTACTTTCTGATTCTGGCACGGGCATTTTATTCCACAACCGGCTACCCTATTAACCAACTACTTGAAGTTAATTATGCCCTTCAGTACTAGTTCTGGGTTTAACAGAATGGACTTGTTGCAAGAGGTTTTGTGGTAGTTTATTATTACTGGTGTTTCATAAGTTTGGATTTATTTGAGTGTATTATTGTGCACACAGTTCTACTGTGTGACAATGGATGCATCTGAAGCTGTGTATTTTTTTTTTATAAATTAATAAAGAGTATATAAAAAAAGTGCAGTTGGCAATAGCCTCTGGAGTAAAACACACAAAAATAGCCAAAAAGCAGCAGAAATGATGACACGGCAAAGCAAGACGACAATCAATAATGTTCCAGGGCCACATAATGACCAGAGTACAGAGGCAACATAATGGCAAATGGCTCTAAAGGTATCAAAAGGAGTTTGCAGCCAGATTGGACAATGTATCAGTTCCTGAGGAGGGGATCCTGAAGGAGAATGACTTTCTTGTGAGCAGTTTTAAGTAACAATATCTGACTTTGCATGATTGGCTCTTGGAGGTCAAGCTGGATAGACAATGGGTGAGAGAAAACGACAAGTAAGTCAATGCAGTAGTATCGTCCACTTTGCTGCTGGTTGCCAGGCGCTGTAACAGGGTGCCCCTGTTGGCGAATGTAACCTGTTGAAAACATATGTGCATCCCCTTCCCTTATTCTTTGCACTTTTGTCTATCTTCTTATTTCTCTGTCCTTTCGTGTCAGGGTGGCCAACCTGGCATTTCTCATATAATCCTTTACTGTCCCTTTATATCTCTATCCCCGGTTTCTGGACTATGCACACAGTAAAGCACAAGCAGTGCATTGTAATAAGCAGTAGTGTCAAAGTGCGATAGATTAATTACCAAACCTTACAGTCTGGGAAAGTCGTGCGTAGCGCTGTATTAATGGTGCCCCAATGATAAAAGTGGAGCACTGAGAATAGCGAATGTCACAGTGTGCGTCAGGTAGAGCTTCATAAATTAATGCAACCACATGATGTGGTAATAAAGAAGCAGCTCCTGGTATGGAATTGAAATAAAGAATTTATTTACAAAAATCGAGTAAATGTTTCCTACAGCCACTAGCTGCCTGTTGCAGCTATAGAGAGAAACAGCTTAAAAACTGTTTCGGAGCAGAGCAATGCTCCTTAGCACCCAGACATGTCGCATGGCTGAAACAGAAGGATTGGAGCAGAATAAATGCTCCGATCAATGTGAGAATACCACCTAATGTTTAGCAGGCTTAGAGACACTACGGGCAGGTAGACAGTAAGCCCCGTAGTGTCCCAGAGTAAAAGAAATAATGAGTCCATAGTGGTGCAGCCCCCGCAATGTTGTAACTGGGGCTGTCACTTGACAAAAGGGCTAAAATGAAATGTTGTACAGACAGCTGACATTTCAGCCATTGGGTTAATGAAAACTAAATGTTAGTTTAACATAAGGACTCTTAGGAAGTAGTACAGAGTCTTGACTTGGACAAGAGGATACAGCTTGCATTTATGTTTATTCTTTGGAAGCTGCTATGATTTTAATAAAGAATACATCAGTTTCTTTCATGCAATACCATAATGCCAGGTCTCCTGGTCTGGCAGTTAAAAGAAGATGGGGAGCGCACCCCTCATCTTCTTTTCCCCTGGCCAATTTAGAGATTCCTGTGTGTTATAAGTAAAATAAATACACTTACAATATAATTACCAGAAGCCTTGAATTTTGAAAGGTCCTACTATAGGGCTGGCAGCCCATGTACTGACTGGTCTTACAGTAACCTGGAGGTATGAGGTCACCACCAGTGGGAGGAATTAAACTCCTAATAATGTACAATTAACTAATTAAGGTTCTAGCTGGTCCTATACTGCAGATTTCAATCTATGTTCTAAAGAATGTACATAATGCCTATTGATAACATTTGGTTAGATCATATTCAACGTATCCTTAGGTAGAACCAATTAGAAGGTCTATTTGGTTAATTAGGAGGTCACCTGACTATGATGTCACCCTCTGGAATTGCCATAAAACCCTCTACTAGGGGGCTAAAGAGAGGTAGGTGGTTCAGTAGCTTCTGACCACAGAGTGTGAAGGAGGTAGTATGAGAGCTTGCACACTGTAACTGATATTTTATATACAGAGAAAGGACAGGAGTTTCAAGAAGAAAGCATTTCCTGATGTTTTAATGGTGTGATGAACTAACATCTTTTTCTTTCTGTAAATATCAAGTTTATTTATTTATGCAAATTTTGCAAATAAATTGACATTTATTGCATTTTTTTATGTACTATACTTAGTGTCTGGTTGTCAGTCATTGAATACCATGCATCTATAGGCGCATCTTCAGCATAAGTGACAAACACCTGGTAAGCCTGTCCCCGAACTCCCAAAACAATCGGCAGTAATTTGTACCCTTGTTGGCAGTCTCACATGAGAGGCCAAGGACAGAATGGGCTTGGAGTCTGAACTACCTTCTCAAAGGTTCCACATCAAGGCTGTGGAAACAAAACATGGTCAATAACTGCACCATCAATAACACTAAAGAAAGAAGCACGTTCACGTAAAATAGTAACGAATAAAAACTGCATCATGGAAAAAATATTCCAAAACACACAGTCATACAAAAGCACATATTCTATAACTTCTCTGTCCAAAACCTCAAAAAGAAAAAAATTAAATCAACTCCAAAAGTGCAAGGTTAAACGCAGCCACTATTTGGTGATTAAATGCAGTCACTACTTTTAATACTCCCCTCTTCCTTCTCGTGCAATTAAGGCAGAGCAGCTTTCACCACGCTGTTTTGGTTGACGTGGATTTGCTAGGACACCCCTTCTCACTTACGTGGTGATCCCTCTGTGGCAGGCCTGAGGCACATTGGAGGGGCAGCATGGGGAAGCTTGCACTGTGATCACCTGTGCTGTACCTGTGAGGTGGATAATTAGAGGACTTCAGGCTCCAATGCTGACAATCAAGCACCTTTCACAAGCATTAAATTCACACACAGAAAAAAAACTTTAAAAGAAGAAGGGGACAGTGGGTGGGTAAGTGTGGCTCTATTGTGAAGCTATTTCTTGAAGATCTGGAGTTAGGTTAAGTAACTTTCCTATCTTTCAAGGATCAATCTTTCCCATAGAGTCTTGCTCTGTCGTCAAGTAGCAAGTTATTCCTTAAAGAGAGAGGAGTGCAGTCTCAACCACCAAAGCTTAAGTCCTTCCACCCTCAGTGGCAGACAATGAGGAGAAAGTGTACCGAGGGGTTTCCTTCCCAAAGGCTGAGTCAGAGTGCAGAAGATCCTTAGGGACAAGATGGAAACTGGTACCTGCAATTCCCGCACCTCTGCAGTGAACAAAAGGGATTTTCCTCCCCAAAAAGGGTATAAGGGTAAATGGCAGAAGACCTAGATGTGATAGACGTAGCAAAAGCATCCGACTGAGACAGATGTCAGAGTATACCAAGAAGTAGGCAACCTAGAAGCATAAAGGGATACCTTCGCTGGTGCCCAGCTGCAGGGTGTCATTTCCTGCTACAATGAGACTCCATACCGCTGGCTTGCATTAAAAAGCATACAAGTGAGCAATACAGAGCCACACTCTAACAGGAGATGACAACACACAGCACCACCAATGTTGCCTGATTGCAGAGTTTAGAAAAGTAAAATTTATTAAGTCAGAAAACTTATTAAAAAATTGTTTTGTACTGCAGAAAACTTAGTCAGCGGGTAAGGTTTTAGGGGGTGGGGAGTTCCTAACAATGACAGTTTTCCTTTAAACATTGATAAAAGAGACGGCCCGGTGGTGCTGAGGGTTGAGGCGCTGGATGCCACACCTCGCACTGTGCTGGCAACCTGGGTTTGGTGGTGGGAGGAGGAGAGGAGGGGGATTGTGCTGTTGCGAGGTGACACTCCTCTCCCGGGGAGGGATGAGGGGTTTCCCCAGCCCTTGGCTGCCGCCTGGTGGAGGACAGGTGGCAGTTCAGGCAATGGAGAGCCCAGCGACAGCCATGGGGTGGGTTGGAAGGGGCCAAGCTGGTACCATGCGTGAGCGCCTCCATGCGCACGCACAGCCATGTCTGCCAGGGTCCCAGGATCAGGGAGAAAAAAAAATGGGGAGAAAATGCAAAAATGGGGATAAAAAAAATAAACACTGATAAAAGGAAGTGGCAACAAGAAGGGAGCCAAACAATGGGGAACCCACAGGCTTAGGCCCTGTACACATTACAAGTGAAGATTTGTACCATTTTAAATAACTGTTTCAAAACTCACCACAGTAGCCCGTCCACATTATTGTTCACCGAGTTTGAACTCTATTGTAACACGGTGACCTTCCGTCTCCATCAGCACTGAGTAACGTTTTTAAACTCGATAATCCTCTGCCATCGTAGCATGGTTATGTTGGCACCCTAATTGATGGAAAAAATTGCACAGCCATCCACACCACAAGGTAACACGCTTTCGTCCTTTAAAACATTTTTGAAAACGGACTTGAGACTAGCTCGCAGCAGGGTTTACACATTTTTTTAAACACGCTTTTGAAACCGTGCTTAAATGCAGACAGGCGCAGGAGTTTAGTGACTTTAAAACGTTTTAAGCACCTTAAACGTTTCATGTGGCCTGATGTGTACAGGGCCTTAAGGACTGGGATGGTAGACAGGGTTTTGGCGGGGGGGTTGGGGAGGAATCACTAATCCACCAACAGCTTTAACTGGTTTAATATTGAACTGTAATGCTCAGGAGCTTTGCTGACTCAGATTGTTTTGCTAGTTTGATATCAGTTAGTACTTCCTTATTTTTACAAGTGGCCACAGTGTTGCGCCACTTTCTAACCACGTACAACTAAGCTTGTGCATAGTGGAAATGAAGGTATTTATAGAACTACCAGCACTTGGCTCCTCCATTTCCTGTTTATTCTAATGTTGGGTCTGTGGATCTTACAGACACCAGGATTAATTACCAGTTAATTGCACCATCAGATCACTAATGTTTCACAAATCCATAAGCAATCTAGAATTAGCTGGGTAGACAGTGAATATAATCTTGGCAGTGTGCAAAAGTATGTAAGGAAAGGGTTAAGGAGACAAAAGTGGCAGAGTGTATAATGAATAAGAACGGCATCAAATTAGCTTAAAACAAAAGCTAACTTTAAATTCCTACATACCTTTTCATGATACGGTCCTAATACAATCCATCCACAAAATGTGTAGCCGAGGTAGATCATCCCTGCACAGCAGCAAAAGCGCAGCACTTTGGGAAATGATGCCTGCATTGTTAAAATGAGCACCTGGAAATACACACATTACATTTTGTGGAAATAAGTAGTTCAAACCAATCATGCAATGTAATCAGCACTGTTTTCCTCTCAGAGTCCTTACATTATACTTCTGGAAATAGCCTAGATAACGGATAACTCCAACCCAAACCAGCAAGGTCGATGTTCCAAGACAAATGCTGCAAACGTCGTAATTTGTGAGGCTCTGTATAAAATAAAACAATAGATTGTACTATAAACTATAAATAGGTCTCAAAAATATCTTACCTTGAAAATAATTTAATATTTTCAAGTATTATAAATCAGCATTATGGTGATTTTTATATACTGCAGACATCACAAACAAAGCATCAACACACCATCCCCCCCCCACACACACACCTTTTTATTTTATTCCCTAAATGAGATTGATTTTGACATTTTTAAAAGCTGTGGTGTGCAATGGGGTGTAATGGTGTGTGTTGCAGATGGTAAACTGAATGCACAGGGAAAGCAACAACCGAACACTCACCACACAAACAAGGTTACATGTGCCAAGAGGATAACAACATTTTGCAGGGAAAAGAAGGAGAAGCAGAAGAATCAGCATTTATATAGTGCTTTTCATACACAATGTATCCCAAAGTGCTTTACAAGCAATGCTACACTGGTAGTGAAGTGACTGAATGTGTAGTGGCAGCCATATCGCCCATCAACACCCACACACAGCCTGGACAATTGCATGAACTGGTTGTATGGGAAGGGGAATATTGGTCAGGACACCGGGGAAGTCCCCTACTCTTTGCCGGTAGGGGGACCCTGTCGCTGTGGGAGGCAGTCACTCTGTTCCCTGCTATGGAGGAGGAAGGAGCTGTGCATGGTGCTGCGATAGCCCAGAGCCTTTCCATACCTATTGAATCCACCCAGACTGGATCCTCTGAAGTGGCGGCTGGGATGCACCTGCGAGGTGGCTAGCGCAACACCAGTTCAAGCAGTCCATCAGATTCTACTGTTGCAATGAGTCTCAGTCTGGCAGAGAAACAACGATGCTTGGAAGAGGAACTACTTCGGGTCAGTGAGCTGTTGGTGCAGGAACATCGGAACCTTGCAGTTGAGGATGACAGGAAGTGGAAGAGATCGGAAGGTTCGCTGAGTGCTTCAGAGGCTGCGGGGCCCAGCAAGCTACATACGGCTGCTGAGAGGCCTGTTACAAGTGGAAATTCAGCTTCTCAGGATTGGGGGGATCTTGTGGAGGAGTCGTGGTCTCCAGAGCGGGCGCTGCATGGGGCAGGCTGGATACCAATTTCGGGTGATGCATGGAAACCGGATGGAGGATCTTTGGCTCTCTCAGAGACTGTTCAGATAAGTGCAATGGCTATACCAGATCTCCCTGTTGTTTTGGGTACTGAACTTCCAGCTTCCCCTCATTCTCAGGCTACTATTGATTCTAGCCTACCCTTGGGAAACCTATCAGAGTAGGTAGCTGACGTTGTGGCTACATCCTCTGTCATACAGGGGCCAGCTTCAGAACCTGTGGATAAACCTTCTTATTCCAGTCATTTTAGGCAACCTCTAGAGTTGGCCAATAGGCACAATGCCATTTGTTTGAGATATGTTGGTCCCAGGGATAACCCTCCTGACAGGTTTTATGTTGGGAAGACATTGTTGAAACATAGTATGGGTTTTTCCCCCTTCTGAAGTCTATGCCTTGATACATGTTCCTGGGGAGTTTATTTTTGATGTAAGTTTCCATACCCCTGCTCTTTTGGAACTATTCTGGAGCAGATACTTGACTTTAAAGACTAATCCCTTATGGACTGACTTTATTGTGTGCCTCTTTCAAAACAGGCCTTTAGGGTCATTACGATCATGTTTAGAAACAAAGGGGTTAACGTTGTAGATATTGTAAATTGGTTATCTAAGAAATGTGATATCCAGGGGAATCCTGTTCCTATCCTGGATGCTGAGGGATTTTGGAATGGGGGTTGGAAATTTCAAGTTAAACTCCATTCTACTGATTCTGATTTATTGCATCTTCCCAATTGTTTTTTTTTCTGGGGAGGGATAAGGGGTTCCTTTTCTACCCGCGTCAGCCCAGAGTTTGCTTCAAGTGTGGGTCTCAGACTCACATAAGCACCTCATGTGATGTGTTCAGATGTTCTTATTGTGGGGAGTCTGGTCATCCTAGTGCCCACTGTTTCCAAACCTCTAAATGTCATCTTTGGGATGTGGTGGGTCATACGTTTGAACTTTGCCCTTTGGCTGCTAAAAACACAGCTGAAGCTGATTATGGGGTGCAGGATAATTATATTCAGGAGGCGGTTCGACTTGGCCTTCCTGCTGGGGGTAGGCTGGATCCCAGTACCCTTGTGGCTGTTCCTCCCTTGGCAGAGTTGAGCTTGCTTAAAAACTCTATTTTGATTCCTGATAACGTAGAGATACCGGTAGTTGGGGCTAATGAGGTATCGGAGATAGGAACGGGGTGGGGGGGGGGTTATTAGCCTTGATTCTTTAGAGGCTGGTTTGGACCCCTTGAAAGATGATTTTATAATGGTTAGTGAAAAGAAGGGTAAGTCTGTTAAAGGAAAAGGAAAGATGGGTAAAAAAACAGCTATACCTACTCTAAATGTTTCTATAGCTGATCCTAATACATTTGCAGTTTTGGTGGAGGATCCAGAGGTGATCCCAGATGTGACTCAGTCTTCTGCACCCCCACCAAGGCCTGAGCCTCAAGAACCTGCTGAAGGTCAGGTAGGCCCTAAGCCACCAGATGGTAAAAGTGGTAGGATTATGAGGGCATCCAGCAAAGTAAAGTGAATTTATCCCTAACTTAATTCATGGTTCCCTTTTACTTTCGAGTGGCAACTTTAAATGCAAACAGCATTAAAACTCCTGCTAAGCGTAAAAGCACTTATTCTCATTTTTTATATGAAAATCTGGATTGTGTTTTTCTTCAGGACATTCGTTTGCATTCCCCCGAGGAGATTAAGGCTGCAACTACTGGCTGGTTGTGGGGGGATTGTATTTGGTCTTTAGGGAGCGATTTGTGCAGCGGGGTTGGGATTTGTTTTTTTCATTCTTATATTAAAGTGATTCACCAGATAGAGATCATAGCTGGCAGGGCCTTGGTTTTGGATATTAGGTGGGGTTCTCTGCCTTTGCGGTTGATAAATGTTTATGCACCTCAAATCTAAATTTGACTGGGTGTCCCTTTTTAATTCATTGTACCCCTTTTTATGCACCTCTTCTTTCGTTATTCTTGGGGGGGGGGACTTTAATTGTTCCTTGCCTTCCCGTGTTTTTTCCTGGGAATAAGAAGAAGGTGTATTGTGATGTGGCAAGCTTGTCGAAACTTCTTGCAGATACTGGCTTGGTTGATGCTTTTGGGCCTTCCACTACAGGGTTTGGGAATACTTATTTTTGTGGACCTAGAGCTTCCAGAATAGACTTTTTTTCTTTCACCTGGGGTTGTAGTGCAATCACAATCTTTGCAGGAGGTAGCTATGTCAGATCACAAACTACTTAAATTGGTTTTATGTGATGTGCCTCAAAGGAGGCCGGGTTTTTGGAAATTGAACACTGTCTTATTAGCTATCCCTTG
Source organism: Neoceratodus forsteri (assembly GCA_016271365.2). Classification (NCBI taxonomy): domain Eukaryota; kingdom Metazoa; phylum Chordata; order Ceratodontiformes; family Ceratodontidae; genus Neoceratodus; species Neoceratodus forsteri. The sequence goes on from CM028136.1 coordinate 637,839,301, forward strand.
TGTGGCTGGTGGGCTACACTCCCTTTTTTGGCACGGCAGTCTGTTCTATTTCTATATGATGATTTAAATATTTGGTGGGAAGACACAAAAAGTGAAGTCAGAATTTACTTTAAAATCATAGGTCATTTAAATGGGAGATTACAACATGATGGGCTTTGTAATCTTAGAGAATGGCTGCATTTTTTGTCCACTTTTCGCCAGCTTTTGGAATCCGACTATTTGGATCAAATTACAAAGTTAAAGGTGGAAATGGCTAGATTACAGTCTCAGGTTTTACAGGATATGGAGAAAAAGCATAAACATGGGATTAATGGTAACAAGAAGGACACTTTACCTTCTGAAAACTTGAGATTTATTAAAAACTCACAGGTTATGATGTATTTAAATACTTCAGAAGGTGGGCGTGTCACTACAAATAACGATATTTTAGACACAATACACGATTATGTTTCTGCCTCCTTTCAGAGTAGATTGCTCTCTGATGTTACTATTCGTGATTGGTTTATTAGCAGACCAGTCCCTGTTTTGTCTCCAGATGAGCAGATTAATTTGGTGCAACCCATCACAGTAGAAGAACTAAAGACTGTAATTTGGTCTTTAAAGTCGGGCATTACTCCTGGTTCTGATGGGTTATCTCATGAAGTTTACAAAATCCTGTGGGAAGTTTTGGGTACAGACCTATGTCAAGTATAGAATGCTGGGTTGCAGGCGGGGGGATCTACCAAAGAGCATGTTACAGGGTGTGTTGCTTTTACTGTATAAAAATAAAGGGGATCGTGGGGATTTAGTTAATTGGAGGCCTTTGTCTCTTTTGAATACAGATTACAAGATTTTGATGAAAATTTTATGTATTCGATTAAGGGGGGGTTTAGTTTCCTTATTGCATCCATCACAATTTAGTGGTGTACCACATAGGAGGGTTCAGGATGCACTGATCCTACTCAGGGAGTTTGTTTCTAAGGGAGCATCTGGGGATATGTGTGGGCATCTGGTTTGTCTAGACCAGTCTAACGCTTTTGACCTAGTGGAATATATTTACCTTTGGGAGAGCTTGAGGAGTTATGGGTTTCCCTTACAATTCATTGGCTGGCTGCAAACTTGTTATAAGGGCATCACTCTGATACCAAGCATGAATGGCTGGTTGGGAAGGGATATTGAGGGGCATAGGGGTGTTAGGCAGGGGTGTCCACTTAGTTCACTGCTTTATGTGCTATCCTTAGACCCCCTTTTACATGCCTTAAATAGTATGGATGACATTATTGGACTATCAGTTGGTTGTATGGATCCACAGATAGTGTCAATAGCATATGCAGATGATTTAGTTCTAGTTTTAATCACATAGAAATTCTGCTGTTGCTGCAAGGCTGTTATTGCAAACTTTTTCGGCCATGTCCGGTTCCTCTATTAATAGACTTAAAAGTGGGATCATGTCTTTGGGGGTATGGGGCCGCTGATGCGGCATTGATTTGGGACATGCCTATAGAACCTGGATATAGGAAAATTCCTGGTGTTTATTTTGGAGGCATGGATGCCCAATGGTATAATTGGGAGAGGCAATTATTGGAAGCCCGTCACAGAGTGCTGCTCTGGAATAAAGGACGAATGTCTAAGGCTAAACGAATTTATCTAATTAAAACTTTTTTGCTGCCATATTTTTTTGATTTATAGCTGCGGTTTTTCCCCCTCCCCCTTCTTTGGAATCTTCTCTTTATGATGTATTTTTTCTTTGTTTATGGGGTAGTAGATTGAACCCGATAAGGAGAGGTATTACCTATTTACCTATTGGTGAAGGGGGTCTGGGTATGGTAAATCTGGTAGTATTCTTACATAGCATATTTACTTTTTATAATCTGGTTCCATTACTTAAGGGGGTGGTTAAGATCTGGTCCCCATGGGTGGCTGACAGTATAGATCCCCTTCTTGAGCATTGGGATCATGATTCCTTTCTGGCTCATCAGGTTAGGCTCTATGCCTTTGCTAGTCATTTTCGTACTATGTTTCAAAAATTGAAATCCTGGCATGTTGTTAAGAAATCCATTATTCTTCAATCACATCAACAATTCTATTATACTATATTACAAGATTTCTTTTTTGTAGATCCCTGGTTTCATGATATGTCTATTTCTGAGCAGCATTCTAAGTTACAACTATTAGTGAGTAAGAGGGTTCCTAGACATATGTGGGATTTCTTATGGCTTTGTCTTCATAAGAGATTAGGGGTGAAAGGCAATATGAAGCATAAAGAACTCTCTGAGAGGTTTTGTCCCAGGGAGGAGACTTGCATAGGGGTGGTTGAAACAATGGAACTTTTTTTGTAGATTGCCCTTTTGTTGTTTCCTTTTGGTCTCAATTTCATGATGTATGGCCTTTAAATCCTTTTCAGGGTTCTTCCTCACAGATTTGGGTGGAGGGGGTCCTGCCGGGCTCATGGGTTATTTACAATGTAGTCACAATGCACCTGTTAATGGGTCATATTGGCTTTCAGTTGTGGCAAGCCCGGTGCAATCTTACACTTAGGCAGAAATTACTCTCCGAATCTCAGATTGTCTGTACCATTCGGAAGTTAATATTCAGCTGGAGACTACAGGAAAAGGAAAAGGTGCATCCTGAACTATTTAAACTGTGGTGGAGGAAAATGACCTGGCTTGATACAGGGTAAGGTTTATTGTGATATGTCCAGGCTTTCCTATCAGGTACAGGGTATCCCTTAGAGAGCGGACAGGACCTCGTTTTGGGGTAATCTTGAGTGATGACTATTACTTTCTATATAAGATGTTAGTTTTGATTTCAACCAGCTTCCTCTCTCTAGGAGGGGGCATTTAGCACATTCTGGTTCTATTTGGCTGTTAAATCTAAACAGTTTTCTGCTGATGATATGATGTACATACTTGCTTTTTGTTTATTGATTGTACTAAATTAAAAAACAAAAAACAAATAAATCACTTTGTTCTTGTGATTTCTTTATTGATGTGCTTTCTCGTTTTTAAGAGGGGAGTAGGCGTTTGAGTTTTTTTTTTCATTTTTTTCCTTTTTCTTATGATCTCTGTTAATCCTTTTGTATGCTGGAATACTTAATTTTGTTTACTTTTGTTACACATTTTAAGTGATATACTGTACTCATTATTGATTGTATGTTTGATTTCCAGTTATAATAAAAAATTCCCTACTCTTTTGCAAAGAGTGCCTTGGGTTCTTTTATTTCCACCTGGACACCCACCAGGACAGGTAGAAGGGACCTTGGTTTAACGTCTCATCTGAAGGATGGCACACCTTAACAGTACAGCTCCCCCCCCCCCAAATACAGCACCCAGGTGCCAGCATTTTTGGGTATAAGCCCAATCCCAATGTAGGACAAGAACCCACAACCTTCTGGTCCACAGGCAGATATGCTACCAACTGAGCCACACTGACACCTGAGAATGGCAATTATGAAGTTTAAGTGCTCAGGTGCCCTCACACAACACCCCCCAGGACGTTATCTGTGGGGCACCCAAGCACTTTTGTAATTGCTGCCTTTTTATTCCCTGCAAAGTAAAGTTTTTATTACCCTCTCAACACATGTGCACTGCGGTATTGATTGTGTGGCAAGTGCCCGTTTTAAAAGCTCTTCTGCCATGCCCACTATGACAAAAACTATGCAAGAAAAACTGGTGCTAGCACCTTCCAGACACATTGAAGAGTAACCTCTGGAGGAGAGTGTTCTCAAAACTTCAGGGCTGCTTAACTAATGTGCCTTGGATACTGAGGTGTTGCACAAAATGTCAGTGGAAGTGGGGTGGACCACAACTATGTGGTTGGGGGTGAGGAATGGATGCAGCTGGATCAGGGTCTGGGGTACAACTAGGTACCAGCTAACTTTTTATTATTTGGTAACCGGACAAGGCCCACTAGACACAAGTGTCTGTTTTCAGGGGTGACCCAGGAGCATGGAGGACATTAAGTCACTTGCTCAGCATTACACAGTATGCAAGTGTAGGTTGTGGGAATCAAACCAGGTCTGCTGGATGTACAAAGCTCATTCATAGCTCATTACTCTACCTTCTAGGCTATACTATCAGGCCCAATTTATAGTATAATTTATTTATGTTAGTATTTTCTTGAAGTTATTACTTCAGGACCACAGATGCCCACTTTCCTGCCAGCATGGAACACAAGATAATGGAGTCAGAATGGCTACTATAGCTTCACCTCCTGTAGGACATGTCAGCAGAAAGGGACTGAATTTTCCAGCACGAGGCTCTGTTTAGCTTGTTTACTTTCCCCATTTTGTTATAAGTAAACTTAATAGATGTAGCATGAAAACCTCAATATTTCTTAAAACTTCAGTTGTATAAGACAGTGTAAGTAAATTATCTGCTGTATATAGAGCCCCATGACAGCAGAACCCATGCAGGCTCATTCGATCCTTTCACCACTGGACAAGCCCAGGAGGCAGAGCTCATCATTTTGGGTCAGATTTTCACAGCCCTGGACCACATGGACACACTCATCTCTGGAAACAGGGACGAAGTCTGGGTCTGGCAGTACTGCCTAAACGTTAGAGTGACAAGCTGTGAATGGGCTTGGTACATCCAGCAGTTCTGGGTCCGATTCTCACAGCTTCTATCTGCATACTGTGTTATTCCAAGCAAGTCATTTAGAAACATAGAATTTGACGACAGATAAGGACCGCTTGGCCCACCTAATCTGCCCATTTTTCTACCTAATAGATAAGCTGGAGATCCTAGTTAACCAACAGCCTACTTCCTCCTACCCCCCACTAGGACTGCCTTATGTCTGTCCCATGCATTCTTGACTCCACGACCTCCTCAGGAAGGCTGTTCCATGCATCACATTTCCTCTGAGCCATCCCCCTCTATCTTCAAATTGTGCCCCCTTGTTCTTGCACATCTCTTTTTTTCTGAGAGACACTACCCTCTTGGACTTTGTTGATTCCCTTGAGGTACTTGAAAGTTTCTATCATGTCCCCCCTCTCCTTTCTTTCCTTAAGGGTATACATATTAAGCTCCTTTAGTCTCTCTTTGTATGTCTTCTGGTGCAGACTCTGCACCATTTTGGTTGCCCTCTTCTGGACAGCCTCCAATCTGTCTATATCTTTGTGGAGATGGGGTCTCCAGAACTGCACACAGCACTCCAGATGGGGTCTCACCAACTGTCTGTACAAAGGGATTACAACTTCCTGTTTTCTACTGCTGATGCCTCTCCCTATGCATCCCAGGATCCCCCCAGCCTTCCTCACTGCCTTCTCACATTGCTTGCCCACCTTTAGGTCATCTGATATAATTACCCCCAGGTCCCTTTCCATTTTTATTGTTATCAGTATCTCACCCCCTCATTGTGTACTCTTCCCCTGGGTTTTTGTTTCCCAGGTGCATTACCTTCTTTGCGTTGAATCTAAGCTGCCATACATTTGACCATTCCTCCAACCTTGCCAAGCCCCTTCTCATCCTTTTCACTCCATCTTGTGTATGAACCCTGTTGCAGATCTTTGCATTGTCTGCAAAGAGACATACTTTTCCTTCCAGTTCCTCTGCAATGTCACTTAGACATTAAAAAGGACCGGTCCCAGTACTGAATCCTGCATTACCCCACTAGTAACCCTCCTTTCTTTACTGTAGACTCCGTTTACTACTTCCCTTTGTGTCCTGTTGTCCAGCCAATTTTTTATCTAGGCTACCACCTTGGGACCCACTCCAAGGCTAGCTAACTTGTTTATTAATCTTTTGTGTGGGACTGTATCAAATGCCTTGCTAAAATCTAGGTAGGCCATATCCACAGCCCCTCCCTGGTCTACTTTGGTCACCCAGTCAAAGAAATCTATTAGATTTATCTGACATGACCTTCCCACTGTGAATCCATGCTGTCTTGGGTCCTGTGCCCCACTGGCCTCTAGGTACTCAACAGTTTTTTCCTTCAGAAGTGATTCCATCATTTTCCATACCACTGAGGTCAAACGAACTGGTCTGTAGTTTCCTGCCTCTACCCTGCTCAAACTTTTGTGAAGAGGAATCATATCCGCCCTCCTCCAGTCCTCAGGTACCACCCCATCCTCCCATGATTTGTTAAAGAGAGTAATCAGCGGTGTCACTAGTTCTACCCTTAGTTCTTTTAGAATTCTTGGGTGAATCCCATCAAGCCCCATTGTTTTGTCCACTTTCAGTTTTACTAGTGTAACCCCTAGGTGGCGCTATCCCAATGGCTACTACCCCTGCCTGCTTGGCTACTAGCAGGTTAAGGGGCCTAGGTTCTGCGACAGGTGCCTCCACCCAGAGGTCAGGGTTGATAGTGGTCAAACTAGCTTGAGCACAGCCCTCTGGGACACTGTGCCCCCCCCTTCAATTCCCACTAGTGGCCCACACAATACACAATGAGTACCATCACAATTGACACCACCAGGGACGATTTCTCCAGTTCGACTCTGAAGACCCCCTGTAAAACAAGGTTAGGCAGCACAAATGACAACAATACAGTACCCCCAATACAAATGGAAACCACAGTCAGTTTAAATGCAGAAACAGTAAGATCCGATTTATTCAAGGGGGTTTAACAAGGATAAGGGCAATCAGGTTAATTAGCTTACTCTCGGTAATAATCACATTGTTATGCATGTAGTACAGAATTCCCCCTACACCGTCACAGACACACTGGGTACCCAGGTTAAAAAAAAAAAAAAAAAAAGCAAATGGGCTAGCCAGGATAGTTGCCCGGGGTAGGCCAGCATCGCAGCTGGGTGGGGCCCTGTGATGGAAAAACAACATGCAGACAGATAATTTGTAATCCGGAGCCAGATGGCCCAGTTCATGAAAAGAAAACACAGACCAATCAGGTGACACACTTTGATTTAAGAACAGTCGCAGGGAGCTACCCTGATAGTTACTCACGATACCTAGGCTAAACACAGGAGGGCTGATGGATGGACTTGCTGGTTTGCCAGAGGAAGCGAGGCCCCCATCGATGGATCTTTCTGTGCAGTGGGGTAGTGGGACAAGACCCACGTGGCAGGGTCTATCTGCGTCAGGCATCACAGATTCACTCCGATTCTGACTGGAAGACAACTTCCCGTGCTATCACACAGTTTACAGGCAGAAGGGAAAACAGGTCGCAACCCCTCTCCAGTTCATAGCACATTTATATGTAAAAGAAATTACTATACCAGGCAGGCTGTTCCTTGATACCGATCACAAAAATCACTATTACTACCCAGGAGCACTACAGTAGCTAAAGTTTTTGACAGGCCGATCGCTTTCAGCAAAATCTTCGGTCTTCTACAGGGTGAGCCTGGTTATAAATCAGCAGCTTGCTTCGTTCTCTACAAATTCGAATTCAGTCTGAAAAAGTCCTCTTCTCTCTCTCTCAGGGCAGATAGCAGGCTAATAGGCCAGGAATCAGGCCTTCCACAGTTCTCCCGAGCGAACTACGCAGCAACGGCTGCTCGAACACTCAGAGCTCTTTCTCTCTCAGCTTCCAACTCGAATCTGACTTGCCAGCAGACAGCTCAGACGCTTTCATTCAGATCCAAAAAGTTTGGTTGGTCGGTTCAGAAGTTGGTCACAGCAGGGCTCCCTCTATAGGTGCAAAAAGGCGCCAACAGTCCAGAAACTACAACTCCCAGAGTCTCACTCCACACAGCCCCATTTCAGCAGGCTCCATTTGAGAGTCCCAAGTACTGATTGGTCCCATTCTGCAGTCTGGGACCAAAATGGTGGAGCTAAACAGAAACAGCCCTTGCTGTAAGAAGGCAGGTTAGAATAAACTACATTTTTACTACTATTTAAACAATCTACCGGCAATCAGTTACATCTTTCAAAAGGGCTCACTCTGCACATTTAGCGATGGCAGAAACAGAGTGATTACTCAGCAGCCCAGGTGGGACTCTGGCATAGAAACACACAGTGTCCCCCCCCCCCCCATTCAAATTAATTGTGACTGCAAGCAGGCAGTCCTTAAAGAGACAGTACATGGAGGCTTTAAAAGCACTCACAAGCAACAGCATTTAAACGGCTTTAACGCCAAACACCATCCAGACTGTGAGCAATTAGACAAGCTCTGGGAAGACTTTTGGGAACCCCCGTTTGTAAGGGGTTACACCAGTTCTTTCAGAACCCTTTCTTCTATAAATGGACTGGTATCAACCCCCGTCTCCAGAGTGTTTCTCTTGTTTGATTTAGGTACCTCCCCCTCCACTTCCTTTGTGAATACTGAGCAGAAATATTTGTTCAGTATCTCTGCTTTTTCACTGTCACCCTCTGCCCACATTCTCTCCCCTTTATTAAGCCTCAGTATCCCTGCTTGGTCTTCCTTCGCTCACTAGTGTACCTATAAAAGGTCTTATCCCCCTTCTTAACAGAGTTGGCTATTCTTTCCTCAGTTTGGGCCTTTGCTATTCTGACTGCTTTAACTGATAACATTTTCTGTCCTGCTCCTTCTATTTCCCCTTATATTTCCTGAATGCTATCCCTTTCTCCTTAACCTTTCCTGCCACCTCTTTTGAGAACCATAGCGTTTTTTTCCTTCATTGTGTTTTATTGATTTGTTTCACACAAAGGCTTGTTGCCTCTGTGATGACTGTTTTGATTACTCCCCGTTGTTCCTCCACCCCTCCTCCTTACCTGTTTGCCAGTGCTTTTCTGAGGCACTCTCATTTTCCCAAAGCCAGCCCTCCTGAAGTCCAATACTCTTGTTTTTGTATGGCTTAACTCTATGTCTGTGTTTATTGTCAACCACACTGTTTGGTGGTCGCTTGTTCCCAGATAGCTGCCCTCTTCTAAATCTGAGATTCTTTCTCCGTCCCCATTTGAGAGTACCAGGTCTAGGATTGCTCCCTCCTGAGTGAGTTCCACCACTAGCTGTCTGACGCATGACTCTTGTAGGGCATCAGGAATAACCCTGCTCTTGGATATGCCTACAACAAAGGTGCTCCAGTTAACATCTGGCATATTCAGGTCCCCCATCAACAATATCTCCCCTTTTTCTGCCATTCTAAGGATGCTTTCTATCATTTCCTTGTCCAGTCTCTCCCCCTGAGATGAGGGTCTGTATACAACCCCCATGCAGATTGTGGTGCCATTTCCTGTCTCCAGGGTAACCCAGAGAGCCTCATCTGCTCCTTGTTTACTCTCTAGTTCTGTTGCTTTGATCCCTTCCCTTACATAGAGAGCTACTACTCCTCCTCCTCCTCTTTTACCCTCCCTGTCCCTCCTGTAGATTGTGTATCCTGGTATGCTGACATCCCAGTCATGGTTCTCTGTGTACTATGTTTCTGTGACTGCCACAATATCCAGGCATCCCTCTTCCATCAAGGCCACTAATTCAGTGAGCTTGTTACACAGACTATGGGCATTGGTTCTCACCATCCTCCAATTTTTCATGGCCTTACCCCTTTTAGCCCCATCCCTGTCCTTACTGCCGTTACCTTTTTTTGCATTTGTCTCTGTCCTGCTCCCTGACTTCTCTACCTTGGTGTTTACCTCACTAATTACAGTGTTTTGTGAGGGGAGGCTGGGATTTCCCAGCTCCTTTTCAGTGCCTCCCCTCTTGGCTAGTTTAAATGCTTGCTAATGTAGCATTTAACCCTATCACCTAGGATCCTGGTTCCCCCCTGGACAGATGCAGACCATCGTGCCACTATAGGCCTGCATCCCTCCAGGTGGCTTCCCAGTCCCCAATGAAACCAAAACCCTGAGCTCCACACCAGTTTTTCAACCATTCATTGAATTCCATGGTGTGGAGTACCCTAGCATCACCCTTGCCATAGACAGGCAGCACCTCTGAGAAGGTTACTGTATGCGCTACTTGTCTAAGGCCCCTCCCCAACTCTACAAACTCCTCTTGCACTGTCTGATCCCATTCCTAGCCAGGTCATTTGTCCCTAGGTGGACAATGACATCCAGCTCCCTCCCTTGTGCAGCTGCTCCCATGATCCTGAGGATTCGCTTCCTGTCCCTCCAAGCTGTGGTGCCAGGCAGGCACCTCACCTCCCTCTCCCCTTCCTCCCCCACTTCTACCCCCCCAATGACTGAGTCCACCACCAGGAGCTGTTTCCTTCCCCTATGGGGTCCCGTGCCACCCTCCTCTGGGTCTCCTTTGTGAAGGTTCCCAACATCCTCCTTGGTCTCCACTGCAGGTGCCTCTATAGAGGAACCACTATCCACCAGAACAGCATATGAATTGTGGAGCAGTACAGCTGGAGGAATGCACCTCTGTTCCACCACCCTCTTTCTCCTTGAGCCCACCTTGGTCCAACCGCTTCTCTTTCTTCGCAACCTCTGAAGTAGCGGCAGTGGCTCTGGTGGTCCTTGGGTGAGGGAGGAGGTTTTACGAATCCTAGCCAGGTCAGCCTGGAGACGGGCAACCTCTTCCCTCAGACCAGAGAGGTGTCTGCAAATATGGCAGCATCGCAGCCTGCAGAATGTCTTCTGGAACACTGCCGCCCCATAGCCATTGCACTGCACCACTCCCATCATGTCTTATTGTGTGTCCCCTCTCTTGTTTCTCTGTATGCTTACTCTCTCCTCTCCTTACAACTCTCACCCTTCCTGTTCTGGGGCAGCAACTTCCTGTGTTCTTCAGTAGTCTCCTTCTTTCCTGCTCAGAGTCAGACCACCAGCAGCCTGGGGGGGGGAGAGAGAAAGAGCTACTTTTTTCCTTCAGGGTTGACAAAACTAATGTTTCTCAGTGATACTTCCCTTCCTACTGCCAAACAGGAAGTTTCTGTTGTCAGTCAAATCCACTGACTATAAAAGCAGAACTGGCTTAGGGTGGAGGTGTGGGATGGAGGGCAATTAGTAAGAAAAACGGTACCTTTTTTAGTTAGCTGCTTGCTGCTCTACAAGCAAAATTTCTGTCTTCCAAAAGCTAGCAGCAGGAAGTTGTAATTGGAGTCACCTGCTTTTCTACTGCCTAAGCCACACCCCAATTAACCTCTCTCCCCTCCTACTGATTTAGCAAAGTAAGTTGATACAGTACCCTTCACAACATAGAAACACAGACTGACTTTCTTTTTCTTTTTTTTAACCCTAAATGAAACCCCCACTACTCCTAATAAAGTATATGTTTGCTTAATCTCAACAGGTACTGACTCCTGCTGAGATAGAAGTGTTAAAGTAAACCTACAAAATGCTCCTGAAAACAGGCACTTTTCCCCAGTGGACCTTACCCAGTTACCAAAGAATAAAAAGTCAGTTAGACCTACAGTACAGTGGTAGAGAGAGGCATGCAGCTGTAAACTGTGGCTCAACCACCCCAACAGGACTAGTTATAAAAAAACTACATCCACTGCCTCAAGACAGATGCCAAATGCAGGCGCATTTCATAGCTGCGCCCATGTCCAAGCTTTCTAAAATCCAGCTTCTTGTCTCCCTTTTCTGATATTCCAAGTTGCTGTTACAGTACTCTTCAAAATATGGTGGTTCACTTATTTAGGCCGCCAACTATAGTATAACAGCAGAAAGAAATAGGTTACTCACCTGTGGCCATAGTTCTAGGAGTGGTATATGATTCACATCTGCACTCAAGCAGTTCCACTGGACCAGTCTAATTCTCTGGATGTCTTTAAGATAAGTTCTTCCCACCAAATGTACAGTACCTCCCCCAGCTCCGCCATGTGACATCAGATCTTGCATGCTGCAAGCAGGAATCTGTGTGCCACTTGTGCGGGAGGTGGGTGAGTTATCTGGATGTGAATCGTATGAAATTCCTAGAATTATGGTTACAGGTGAGTAACCTATTCTTCTAGGGGCATAGATATGGTTCCCTATCCACACACTGACAGACTCCAAGCTGTCTTCCGGGGGGGGAAGGCGGCAAAGCACACCCTCCACTTGGTGAGCAGAGACTGGAAAACCACGGTTTCAAAGCTAGCATCTCAGTATGACTCAAGGTCGATGTGGTAGTGGGAAATTAAGGTGTGTGCTGACCTTCAGGTAGCAGCCCTGCAGATTTCCTGGATAAGGATGTCCCTGGAAACAGCCACTGAGCCATCAGTTTGTCATGAGCCCCGAGCCCTAGGGGAGGCTCCTTACCCACCAACCTATAACAGAGGTCGATTCAGGATGTGATCCACCTGCCAGTCATCTACTTTGCTGCCAGTTGCCAGCTGAGTCTTCCGCATAAGTGATAAACATCTGGTGAGCCTGTCCCTGAACTCCAGCCATGCACTCTACATAATAGGAGAGTGCTCTCAGCAGGTTCAGGGTATGGAACATGTGGTAGGCCTGCAAAGAATGGTTAGCAAAGTATACCAGTAAGTTAATCACCTGGTTAAGGTGAAACTCCAATACTACCTTCGGTTAAGACCACATAGGGAGATTCCATTGACAGTGACTGAAGTTCCTCAATCCTTCTGGCTAACATGATGGCCACCAAGAATGCCATCTTCCACAACAGGTGTGATCTCACATCTGTGCACTTGCTCACAACACATGCTGGTGAGCATAGCCAATACCAGCAGCAGGTTCCATGATGGAGGTGGTTCATGCACCAGCAGGGACAGGTGGTCCAGGCCTTTGAAAGACCACCTGACCACCTTTCCTGTGCCACCGATGGATTACCAGCCTGTGCCCGGTAAGCAGACATGCCTACAAGGTGCAATTTCAGGGTCATTGCCTGCAGTCCCAACTTGGAATGGGGCCAGTGGTAGTTCAGGATGCTAGCCACAGGACTGGCAAGGTGATCAAACTCCCTGCCCTGATACCAGAAAGAAAATTTCTTCCACTTAAAAGCAATGCACCTGTTCTCTACAGCACTGTAGACTAACTTCTGGCGCAAGGTTTGTGACACCTTAATAAACAAATAATACAGAGCCAACATTACAGTTTTGGGGAACCAGCAAAGATGGCCTGTGAGAAGGACTCAACTCCCACCACATAACCATAAGTTACAATGTTTCCCTGAAAATTTCCCTTAAACATTCAGTTTTATGCTCGTCAGTAGCTATTCTAGATCTTTTATTCATCTAAATCTATGTAGGGCGTAGTGTCACTGGTATGCAACACAGCTACTGGTAGGACCCCCCCTAAAAAAAAACCAAAAAAAACCAACTGCTGGCAGCAAAGTGCACAGCTGAATTATTGCTCCTTACAGGGGAAGCCTGAAGTAGCCTAGCCATAAAGCATCCAAGACTCCTCTCTTCTGTGAACATCTATCTGGGATCCCATACACAGTCACAGTTGGGGTGGCAGGCTTTGGGAGACAGAGCAGCTCCCTGTACTGCCACCCTCAATAACTGCCATACATTAAAAATATAAACCATCAAGCACCTGCAGTGCCAGTGTGATTATTTCTTTTTTTTTCTGTTTCACTCTTTCTTAGTTTAGTTCTCATTTTAGCTTGGTTATCATTTTTGTTACCTTGGCTTCATCTGTTCTTCATTTTATTTTACGTGCACCTCCCTGCCCTAGCCTGAAAGCCCTGGCATCTGCAGTACCCCCTGACCATGGGCTGTGCTAGAGTGGGCTGGCTGATCCCAGATCACACCTGAACATGGCTTGCCTGCATGGCACCAAGATGCACTACCACTGGCCTAATATGGTGGCTCAGCTAGCTTTTTTTGTTATTCATTTTTTTCTTCCATCTCTGTAGCCTCATTGTTTATTTTCCATGTCAGGCCAAGCTCCCCATCCTTTAGATGAAATAGTGGCAGCAAAGCTGTCTCCTCCACACCAGACCAGAAGGCTGCAATGCTCTCTGCTCTGCCTCCCCCCCCACCAAGCTTAGTAAAAGAAAAGCTTTCTCCTCCCCATCTCTCACCTAGTGACCGAACTAATGGCAGCAATGCTCTCTCCCTCTTCCCTCTCCCCTTAAAGAGTAGCTTTTTTGGTGTGTAACCCCCCTGCAAATGGGGGTTCCCAAAAGACTTCCAGGAGCTTGCTTGAATGCTCCAAGCCTGAATGGTGTTTGGCGTTTAAGCCATTTATCAGTGAGTGTTTTTAGAGCCTCTGGTACTGTCTCTTTAAGAGCTGTCTGCTTGCAGACATAATTAGTTTGTATGGGGGACTGTGTGCTTCTCTGAGTACCACTCGAGCTGCTGCCAATTCACTTCATTTTGCAGTCACTAGGAGTGCAAAGGAACCTATCTGAAAGATGTAACTGTTTGCCAGAAATTATTTAGAGTAATAATGAAATTACAGTTTGTCTAACCGCTTTCTTTGCAGTCAGAACTGTGTCTGCTAGTTCCCATTCTAGTTTTGAACTGCTGAACTGGACCAATCAGTGTGGGGTAAGCTAGCTCTAAAATGGTGCCTTGGACGAATCAGAACTTGGACTCATAATCTGAGCCAGCCACAAGAGGATTGTATGGGCAGTGACTCTGGGAGATGTAGTTTAGACTTCAGTGCCTTTTGGACCAACAGCAGCAGTCTATTGTGAGTGACAGCCAATCCAGTCAAGAACTGGGAGGAACTCAAAGGAAGTGCCGGTTTTGTCGGTTGGAGTTTCAGTTGAGCTTTGGCAGTGAAGAAGGAAGAAACCTGTGCTCCTTCAGTGCACAGTTTCAGTCAAAAAGCGTGTGCAAGGCCCAGAGTTCGGTCTGCAGCTTGTGTAACTGCTTGTTAGGACTGAATCCGTCTGTGAAAAGAATCAAAGGATCTCTGAAGAGTAGAAACCAGGCTCACCCTGTAGAAGACTGGAGAAATTGTTGAATTGCACTCTGTCTGTCAGGAACTGAATCTGCTGTGTGTTCTCCCGGTATTGTGCAGTAATTGCGATCGGGATAGAGAAGCAGCCTGCCTGGTATAGTACTTCCTTTTTTACCATATAAATGTGTGAAGAGTCTCTTGAGCTCAAGAGTAGCCCTGCTGATATTGAAGGACCCTATCTTATTTGGAGGTCGTGAGTACTAATTCAGGGTCGCTCCTGTTGAATTGCCACATTAAATCCAAATGGAATTACTGTACTGCTGACTGTTTAATTCTCCTTTTCTCTGTGTGAAAGGGCCCTACCAGCTGCCATGGTTTGGACTAGCCACTAGGCTTGGGTACCCAGGGACAGTAACTGATAGGGATAGGCCTGTGCACAGAGCCATAGGTAGATTATTAGAGTGATAAGCTAATTAACCTGATTTCCCCTGTCCTTGTTATATCCCCTAAATAAATCAGAGCTGCTTGTTTCAGCAAAGATATACTGCCTGAGGTATTTGTCTATGTTAAAGTACTGTACTGTGATTGTTGCACTGTATCTCATTTCACAGGAGGTCCCAGTGCGGAACCAGACCTGGGGTAAGTGTATACTGTGAAGGTAATTCTGATATATTGTGTGGGCCACTAGTGGGAAGAAAGGGGTTGCAGTGTCCCAGAGGGCTGTGACCAAGTTAGTTTAACTACTGCAAACCCTGACCTCTGGGTGGAGGCACCCCATTGGATCCAGGCCCCTCAACCTGTTAGTGGCAAATCAGGCAGGGTAGTAGCCCTGGGATAGCGCCATCTAGGGGTTACATCTTGGAGGCTCACCGCTGGGATTGTGTGTCCTCTAGTGGCCATATTCATGAACCACTGTTAAAAAAAATGGGTACCCGACAGAAGTGGCTGTGCACCGGCTGGTGGAGTGGTGTACTGGGAGGGAGATCGACCCCAAATGCTATGCTTATCCTGGACATCCCCTGGGTATCAATACGGACACTGTGCAGGAGTACTTTCCAAGGTGGAAGGTTTACAAAACCCTGTGGTGGTGGGTCGGCATGCTAATCTGCTCACCCACACTTTCCTGGCCCTAGTAGAGTTTAAGGATCCCATAGATAGCTCCAAAGTGCCACAGACCATTACCCCAGAGGAGCCCTCACTGCTTGGAGAGTGATAACTAAGGACAGTAAAGACCGGGGATCAGCCCCACCACTATCTGCAACTTTGAGGAGAAATTTGCTGAATGGTTGCTGGGAGAGGGAAACTGTGGAGGACTTGAAGAAACTATTCTGCCACCTGGGGGTGTTCCTCCCCCAACACCCTCTCCTGCTCCAGTGCCCGTAATGGTGGCTGAACCAATGCAGACTCCTATTTCTGCACCTGCCATCAGTCACGACTCTTACCGAAGGTTGAGGATCTTCTCTGGCACCCTCCCCACCCCCCAAGGGGAGGATGACTGGGAGACCTGGATAGACTATGTTGCCCCCCAAGTGCTAGAATGGCAATGCTCTGAAGGCGGCGAAAGAGGGTTAGTGAGAGCCTCCGAGGTCCTGCCCTGGCTACCATCCGTGCTAAACGGGCCAGTAACCCTGAAGCGACTGCACAGGCCTATCTTGAGGCCTTGAGAATGTGTATGGAGCCCAGATTCTGATGAGGACCTATGGTGGAGAGTAAGAAATGCACAACAGTACCAAGGGGAGTTGTTGTCTGTGTATGTCTCTCGCTGGAAAAATTGTTGCAAGAATGCCTCAGAAGGGTAGTTTGCCAGCGATTGAACTGGACCGAACCAGACTGGACAGAATCCTTAAGTCACCCCCTTCTCAGAACTGCTGTTGCTTCCAGTTACGCCTGGCAGATCGACTGGAATCCCACCCCTCCTATGATGAGTTAATGAGAGAAATTCGAGGAGTTGAGAAAAGGTGACCTCGGAGGTACCTGCACCAATAGCTGGCCACGACCCGAGTGACTGAGGGTGACCCATCAAATGAAGTTCAGGGGCAGAGGTTGACAGTCAATGAGTGCTCTGACAAGGAAAAAGATATGCCACAATGGGGCGAACTGTTGAGAGAGATCCGGGAATTCAAAAACAGTCCCTTTATTAAGGCCACGCCTGCAAGTACGGGCCCTGACCTATATCCGACTGCATCTGCTATGGGGGTGGGGGTACCCACCCATGTATCTCCTGCTGATAACAGCTCCAAACTCAATTCCTTGACCATGGAAGTGGAGAAACTAACAGATGTCTCCAAATGCTTATCACGCCGAGACAGAGATGGCACCCAGGTTTCCAGTTAGTAATACCCCGCCCTGGCTCCCAGTGTGGCGCCTCGCCAGCTCAAACTCCAGAAAGTATGTTTTGCTATAATTGTGGGAAAGATGGGCACATGAAAAGGGAATGCCAGTCCCCAAAAGACACTGACAAAGTTGCATATAGGCTACAAGAAGAGCTTGGAGAAGAAATCAGTGGTTAAGAGGTGCACGACATGATCCCAGTGAGGGCACCAAAATGCTAATTCACGTCCCTTTGTGGCAAGGTCAGTTGCCCAGGCCCCCTACCGCCTCCCAGACTGGTCCAGAATAGTGGGTCCCTCCATGGAGACCACTGTAAAGGTGAATGGAGTGTCTACAAGAGCTGTATTAGACAGTGGCTCCCAAGTGACAATTATGTTCCAGGATTGGTATCAGACATTTGTCAGGCGCCACCTACAACCATTAGAAGGACTGCATATGGGGGTTAAGTGAGAAGGCCTACCCCTATTCCGGGTATATCCAATTTGGCTGTCTTTCCCCACCTCCGTGGCTGGAGTGGCCGAACAAGTAGAGACCCTAGCCTTAGTGTGTCCCCCACTGGACTGTATGATGGTGTCCTTTGTTGATTGGAACAAATGCTCATATGTTCGGAAGGCTGGCACAGTTGTGTTATGAAAACAGGGGTCAATGACTAGTAGAGCTTTAAGAGTTCGGCTTTAATTAAGAAGGCCTATGAGGCACAGAGATGCTGAAAAACAGAACCAGAGGAACCGGTTGAATTGTATGGAAGAAGGATCCTGAGTCTCTGATCCTGGCGCCAAATGCCCAGTGTACCTTACAGGAGAGGTCCGTATCAGAAAGGATGTTAAGAATAAAATATTAATGTTGGATGCACCAGGCGATGGAAAATTGCCAGAGGGACTGCTGGTCAAGCCTAGTATTTTGCCCGCTAGAGCCCATGCTTATGCCAGAAGGGTAATGGTCCAAGTTCATAATGTGTCTGAAAGAGACATTCGAGTAAACAGAGGTTGCATCCTGGCTAATGTGCATTGTGCAGACACTGCAGTGCAGCAAGAGTTCAAGGAAGAATGACAGAGTAACGCCTGACTTGTTTGATTTCGCGACTCCCCACTGCCAGCTGAATGGAAAGTGAGGATCAGTGAGAAGCTTGCCCAGAGAGACCAGGTGTTTTCTTTAAAGGAATGGGATATAGGATGCGTGCAAGGAGCTGAGCACAATATCCGGCTGCATGACGAAAGACCATTTGTGAGAGGTCTCGACGCCTGGCACCTGCTGACATAGATGATGTGGGACGGCATCTGCAGAGATGTTAGCTGCTGGTGTAATACAAGAATCCAGAAGCCCTTATGCTTCCCCCATTGTGGTAGTGAGGAAAAAGATGGAACAGTAAGGATGTGTGTGGATTATCGCACCTTAAACCGCCGGACTACCCTGATCAGTACACAATGCCCCGCATTCAGGATGCTTTGGACTGCCTAAGCAGGAGCAAGTGGTTCTCTGTGCTGGATCTCCTGATGGGTACTACCAGATCCCGATGGCCCAGAGGACCGTGAGAAGACGGCCTTTATCTGTCCGCTTCTTCTATGAATTCATGAGGATGCCTCAAGGATTTCAGGTGCCCCAGCCACTTTTCAACGATTGATGGAGCGTGCAGTGGGGGACATGAACTTACTAGAGTGCCTGGTATACCTAGATGATGTTATTGTGTTTGGCAGCTCACTGGAGGAACATGAGAGCAGATTATTTAAGGTATTGGACCGACTGGAGGACTTTGGCCTTAAACTGTCCATTGATAAGTGTCAATTCTTTCAAACATCAGTAAAGTATGTGGGACACATAGTATCCACCGAGGGAATAGAGACCGACCCAAGTAAAGTTGAGGCCTTGACCACCTGGCCACAGCCCAAAATCTAAAAGAACTGCAAAGATTCCTGGGATTCTGTGGTTATTATGTTTCATCAAGGACTATTCAAGAGTGATCCGCCCTTTACTTAACCTTACTCAAGGGTATCCCCAACCCAAAAAATACCAAAAGTCAAAGTCCTGAAGACTGAAAGAGTGTATTTTCATCCAGTGAAGTATTTGGGGCCCGCTGGACTCCTGATTGTGAGACTGCTTTTCATGAGATCATATCAACTTACCCATGCTCCAGTGCTGGCCTATGCCGATCCAAGAAAACCTTACGTCCTGCACACTGATGCTAGCTTGCAAGGGTTGGGGCTGTGTTGTACCAAGAGTACGAGAATGGCCTGAGACCAGTGGCCTTTGCCAGTAGAAGCCTGACCCCATCCGAAAAGAACTATCCTGTACATAAGTTAGAGTTCCTAGCTTTGAAGTGGGCTATTGTTGACCAATTCCATGAGTACTTGTATGGGGCTAAAATACTAGTAAAAACTGACAATAATCCTTTGACCTATGTGCAGACCTCAGCTAGTTGGATGCCACTGGCCATAGGTGGCTTTCTGCATTATCTACATATGACTATGCTCGAATACCGAGCAGGTCTGAACCACATAGATGCTGATGCTTCTCCCGGAGGCCTGTTCCCCAGAATGATTGGGTCCGATTGGCAGAACCTGACATTCGGGCACTCTGGCCGAAGTTTGACAGGGAGGAACAAATGTCCACGGACGCAGTGGACTGCATGGTGGATTGCTTGGGACCCTCTGAGAATTGCATACCTGCTGCTTATTGCCACTTTTCTGCAATAGACATTGGTGCACTGCCTCAGCTGGACAATGACAGTATTCGCGGGCTCAATCCTGCCGATCCCATGATCAAAGCAGCTTTAGAAGCCCTCTATGCAGGAAAAGATGTGTCCAAATTACGCCCACTGATTTGAGAACTGCACTGTTATACAAAGAAGGTCCTAAGTTGAAACTGATCAATAAACTGTTATACAGAGAAACAGTAGACAGAGGGGACAAGTAGACAAACAACAACTAGTGCTGCCCACTGCCTTCGAGACTCAGTACTGAGGTCCTTGCACAACCACATGGGGCACCTTGGTATAGACAGAACACTTGACTTGGTGAGATCCAGATTCTATTGGCCTAAGATGGGGCTGATGTGGAGCAACACATCTGAACTTGTAGTCGCTGCTTACAGAGGAAAGCTTTGCTCAGAGGGCTGCCCCCTTGTTAACATCACCACCAGTGCACCCATGGAGCTGGTCTGTATTGATTTTCTGAGTTTGGAGTCAGATCAAAGAAATATCAGTAATGTGCTGGTGGTCACTGACCATTTCACGAGATATGCCCAAGCTTTCCCCACCAAAGACCAGAAAGCATCCACTGTGGCCAAAGTACTTGTAGAAAACTTTTTGTTCACTATGGGGCTCCACAAAGAATCCATTCTGATCAAGGAGACTTTGAGAGTCGTCTGATCAAAGATGCTTTCTCTGTGGGGAGTGCGAAGTCCAGAACCACTCCTTACCACCCCAGGGGGACCCACAGCCTGAACGCTTCAACCCAGACTTTGCTAGATATGCCAGGCACCCTGCATCCAAAGGACAAGCCTAGATGGAGCCAACAAATTAGCACCCTGGTACATGCTTATAACTGCACCAAAAGTGATGCCACTGGATTCTCCCCTACACTGATGTTTGGAAGAAAGCTCGACTACCAGTAGATGTGTGTTTTGGGGTCTCTCCTGATGGGGTTCAAGCTGACAACTATTTACAGTATGTGCAAAAGTTAAAGGCCCAGCTAACTCATGCGTACCAACTGGCTCAAACCATGGCTGCCAAAAGAAATCTGGCCAACAAAGAAAGGTATGATAAAAGGTGAAAGCACAGGAACTCCAGGAGGAGATCGGGTATTGCTAAGAAATCTGGGACTGCATGGCAAGCACAAGATTGCTTGACAGATGGCACCATCTCCCTCACATTGTAGTGGGCAAACTAGATGATCTGCCAGTGTACAAAGTAAGGCCTGAGAATAATTCAAAAGATGTAAAACAATGCATAGAAATCATTTACTGCCCATTGGACAAATCTTAATTGAGTCTGAGCCCCTAGAAGATGCCCTCTGGACCAGTGACTAGAGCTGCTGCTAAGAAAAGATCAAGAAAGTCTGCACCTACAGAAGCAAAGTTAAAGTGTTCCCTCCACAAGTCCCAGTTGAGCATGACTGTCAGTCCATATCGGAAGAAAGTGAGAGTGACTTTGAATACTATCCTTCTTGAACTGAGTCAATTGTTTGGGGCAATCCTAGTCAATACTGGAGACAAAGCTGGGCCTTCTGGACTGTCTAAGCCCCAGCTTCATCCCTGGAGCCAATGCTCCCAGAAAGTGAAGTGCAAAGCATCAGATCAGATGAAATGGAATCATTGTGCATGGTTGAACTGTTTGAGCTTTCAGGGAGGAAAATGATAGATTAGGGCAGACTGGTGATACACCGAACAAGAAGAGTATTTTGAGTGCCCTGACAGTCCATTGCCAGTGTCGAAAGCTCTCCATGCAGCCAAATGTTGTGGACTCAGAAACTGTAACTCCTGGAGCTGAAAGTGCCCCAAGTTCTAGCCTCTCTACCCCAGGAGACTCCCCTGACAAGTGAGGACAATGCTGAAAATGAGGCTCAGAGTGCAGAGACTGTAACAGTTCCCCCTAGAAAGACTGGTCGAGCTGTAAAGCCTGTGGTGCACCTCAGTTATGATTTTCTTGGGAGGCCTGTGGACTTGCCTCTCAATGTTGTCCATAAAGGAGTGTATGTGTCCCCGAGCTCATTGCCCAAACTGAGCGTCAGTGCTAACTCCAAGTTACTTGTGTTGCCCTCTAAGTATGGTGCCCTTGCCCCATCCAGCCCCAAGGTAACTGATAGGAAGGGCCCCTCTTTTCAGGTTTCATGTACAAGAGGTAATAACTTGAGTTATGGTACAATGTGATGTAATACTGTAAAGAGTGACGACTGCAATGTTTCAGAAATGTGTTCTTGGTAAAATGATATATTGACTGATGATTACATATGTGAGCCTAATGCAAATGTATATGGTTGCAGTTGAAACTTATGGGGTACTTGCTTGATGTGGACGTCAAGCTTTCCCAGGCTAGGAAGGGTGTAACCTCCTGCAAATGGGGGTTCCCAAAAGACTTCCAGGAGCTTGCTTGAATGCTCCAAGCCTGAATGGTGTTTATGCTTAAGCCATTTATCAGTGAGTGTTTTAGAACCTCTGGTACTGTCTCTTTAAGAGCTGTCTGCTTGCAGACATAATTAGTTTGTAGGGGGACTGTGTGTTTTCTCTGAGTACCACTCGAGCTGCTGCCAATTCACTTCATTTTTGCAGTCACTAGGAGTGCAAAGGGAACCTATCTGAAAGATGTAACTGTTTGCCAGAAATTATTTAGAGTAATAATGAAATTACAGTTTGTCTAACCCGCTTTCTTTGCAGTCAGAACTGTGTCTGCTAGTTCCCCATTCTAGTTTTGAACTGCTGAACTGGACCAATCAGTGTGGGGTAAGCTAGCTCTAAAATGGTGCCTTGGACGAATCAGAACTTGGACTCATAATCTGAGCCAGCCACAAGAGGATTGTATGGGCAGTGACTCTGGGAGATGTAGTTTAGACTTCAGTGCCTTTTTGGACCAACAGCAGCAGTCTATTGTGAGTGACAGCCAATCCAGTCAAGAACTGGGAGGAACTCAAAGGAAGTGCCGGTTTTGTCGGTTGGAGTTTCAGTTGAGCTTTGGCAGTGAAGAAGGAAGACCCTGTGCTCCTTCAGTGCACAGTTTCAGTCAAAAGCGTGTGCAAGGCCCAGAGTTCGGTCTGCAGCTTGTGTAACTGCTTGTTAGGACTGAATCGTCCTGTGAAAAGAATCAAAGGATCTCTGAAGAGTAGAAACCAGGCTCACCCTGTAGAAGACTGGAGAAATTGTTGAATTGCACTCTGTCTGTCAGGAACTGAATCTGCTATTGTGTTCTCGGGTGTGTGCAGTAGTGCGATCGGGATGAAAGCAGCCTGCCTGGTATAGTACTTCCTTTTTTACCATATAAATGTGTGAAGAGTCTCTTGGAGCTCAAGAGTAGCCCTGCTGATATTGAAGGACCCTATCTTATTTGGAGGTCGTGAGTACTAATTCAGGTCGCTCCTGTTGAATTGCCACATTAAATCCAAATGGAATTACTGTACTGCTGACTGTTTAATTCTCCTTTTCTCTGTGTGAAAGGGCCCTACCAGCTGCCGCGGTTTGGACTAGCCACTGGGCTTGGGTACCCAGGGACAGTAACTGATAGGGATGAGCCTGTGCACAGAGCCATTTTAGATTATTAGAGTGATAAGCTAATTAACCTGATTTCCCTGTCCTTGTTATATCCCTAAATAAATCAGAGCTGCTTGTTTCAGCAAAGATATACTGCCTGAGGTATTTGTCTATGTTAAGTACTGTACTGTGATTGTTGCACTGTATCTCATTTCCAGGAGGTCCCAGTGCCGGAACCAGACCTGGGGTAAGTGTATACTGTGAAGGTAATTCTGATATATTGTGTGGGCCACTAGTGGGAAGAAAGGGGGGTTGCAGTGTCCCAGAGGGCTGTGACCAAGTTAGTTTAACTACTGCAAACCCTGACCTCTGGGTGGAGGCACCCGCCATTGGATCCAGGCCCCTCAACCTGTTAGTGGCAAATCAGGCAGGGGTAGTAGCCCCTGGGATAGCGCCATCTAGGGGTTACAGGTGCTTTCAAGGAAAATCAGAAACATAGAAACAGAGAAACTACTGGCAGAAAAAGAACCTTCTGGCCCACCTACTCTGCTCTAAAGTCTCTACCTGGTGTTCTACCATAGGCCCTAATCGATCTCCAGTCTACCCTCCTCCCCAGCCCTGTTACTAGGGTCCCTCTGTGTCCCATGCAAATGTGAAACCCCTTACCATTTCAATACCCAACACCTTTGCTGGGAGACTGTTCCATGTGTCCACTACCCTTTCCGTGAATAAATATTTCCTCACATTCCCTCCAAGTCTCCCACTTCCAGCTTCATATCATGCCCCCTCACCCTTGAGCATCCTTTTCTGTGTAATATTCCACCCTCCTGTAACTTACTGATACCCTCTAGGTATCTGAGTGTGTCTATCATGTCTCCCCTTCTCTCCTTTCCTCTACTGAGTACATATTTAACTCCCTGAAACTTTCCTCATAGGGCTTCTGATACAGGTCATAAACCATTTTGGTTGCCCTTCTCTGTACTGCCTCCACCTGCTCTATGTCCTTCCTGAGATTGGGCCTCCAAAATGGGACACAGTATTCCAAATGTGGCCTTACCATTAATCTATACAGGGGAATCACTACCTCCCTTTTTCTGCTGGTGATAGCCCTCCCTATGCACCCCAGCATCCTACTAGCCTTTGCCACTGCACCTTATCACACTGCTTTGCTACCTTCAGGTCATCAGATATGATGCCCCCCCCGATCCCTTTCCTGCTTTGTGGTTGATAACCCCCCCCAGCTGATACCTTGCATTTCAGTGTTCTATGTGCATAATTTTATATTTTGTGGTGTTGAAGCCCAGCTGCCAAACCCTTTACCAGTCTTCCAGCACTCTTGTGTAGTGGGACCACATCATCTACCCTCCTTCAGTCCCCAGAACTTCCTCTGTTTCAAGTGAAAGCTTGAACCAGGCCATCAGAGGCACAGACAGTTCCCTGAGGACTCTCTCCTCCGTAAAGGGGCTAATGTCCGCCTCCCTTCCCCTACTGCCCTTCTCTACCATTTGTGGCCCATCACCTACCCCTTCTTTTGTGAATACTAAATAGAAGTACTTATTCAGCATGTCAGCTTCTTCTGGTCCTCCTCCACACTCCCCCCCTTTTAGACTTACTATCCCTGCTTTGTTTTTGCATCTAAAAAATGTTTTATAACCCTTTTTTGATGATTTGGCAATGTTTTCCTCCATTTGAGCTTTAGCTCTCCCAACTACCTCCCCTTTGTTTCTCCTGGTAACTTTTCCTATCTTCTTCCTTCTGTGTCATCTTGTACCTTTTGAATGACTGCTCCTATTCCTTTACCTTCTCTGCTACTTCCTTGGAGAACCACAGCTGCCTGTTATTTCTCCTCTTGCTCTTCTTTACCTGCTTGACAGTCTTCCATATTTTAGTTCCGTTTTCTGCTACCCCACCCTCATCCCCCATTCCAGATAGGGCTTCGTTGAAGCACCTCCCATTTTCTTGTAATCGGCCCTCCTGAAGTCCAGGACTCATTTTAGTGTGGTTAGATTCTGGCCTGGTTCTTATGGTGAACCACACCATACAGTGATAATTGTTCCCTAGGGTGGCTTTCCGCTGTGACATCAGTAACACTGTTCCTGTCTGGCAGTACCAGGTCCAGTAACGCCCCCTCAAGAGTGGGTTCCTTAACTAGCTACCCGAGGAAAAACTCCTGCAGGGAAGTCTAGGATTTCCCTACTTCTAACAGATGCTGCACCAGGGAGGCTCCAATCCACATCTGGCAAACTGAAGTCCACCACTAGCAGTACCTCACTTTGGTTAGCTATTCCTTGGATTTCTTCTATAATATCCTTATCTCCCTCCTCTCCCTGTGCTGGAGGTCCAAATATCACCCATTTCCTAATTACTGCCCTCTTCCCTGTCTCCAGGGTGACCCACAGTGCCTCTGATTTACCCTGCCCCCCCTGTATTTGCGTGTCCTTTATGTTCTCCCTCATGTAAAAAGCTACCCCCTTCCCATTTTTCCTTTCCTGTCTCTCCTGAAATAAATGCATACCCTGGTATGGCTACCTCCCAGTCCTGGTTTTTGTTGCACCAGGTCTCTGTAATTGCTACCATGTCCAAGTCTCCTTCTGCCATGGTGGCCTCTAGGTCTGCCATCTTGTTGCCCAGACTTCAAGCATTTGCACACATGGTTCCACATTTTGAACCGCCACCCCCTCTGTTCTTGCCCTCTTACCCTTCCCCTTTTTCTTCACCGTTCGCTTTCCTCTATCCCTCTTGGTTACCTATTTGTGATTGCTTAGGGACTCCTCACCCTCAAGATTCCCACTGCTGACCTTGTAAGCATGTGGGGGAGGCGGGCAAGACCATGTCCTCCTGCCTTATTCTGCCCCCCCCCCGGCTAGTTTAAATGCTTACTAATGTAGCATTTAAATGGTTTACTAAGGATCTCAGTCTCACTGCTATACAGGCCTCCATCCCCAATGACTCCGAATCCCACTGCTCTACACCATTTACTCAACCATAAGTTGAAGTCCCTGGTGCAGAGCCTCTTGTCATCCCCCTTGTCATGGACAGGTAGCATGTCTGAAAAAGTAACAAATTGTGCTACTTGCTTAAGACCCCTTCCCAGTTTCCTGAACTCCTCCTGAACTGCCTCCGACCTCTCCCCAGCAAGGTCGTTTGTCCTAAGTGGACAATGGCATCTAGCTCTCCCTCCCTGCCTCCCCAATGATCCTTAGGATCTTCCTTCCATCCCTACAAGCTGTGGCACCACAAAGGCACCTTACCACCCTCTCCTCATCCCTTCCTGTCCCCAACTGTATACCACTTACTATCACGTCCCCCACCAGGATTCAATTCCTCCTCCTCTGGGGTCCCCTGCTACCCCCTTGGGATCTCCACCATGGAGAACCTCCACATCCACCCCAGCCACTACCTCGGGTGCCTCTGTGAGACAGTCCTGTCTTGCAAGAGTGGCGTAGGAGTTCCACAGTAGTATGGGATTTGGGATGTGCCTATGCTCCACCACCCCAATCTTTCCTGAGCCTACCATTGTCCAGAAACTCCTCTTTCTCAGCACCCTTTGAGGAAGTGGAGGTGGACTTGTTGGCACCTGAATAGGGAGCAGGTCCTCCTAAACCAAGCCATCTCTGCCTTGAGTCTGGCAACCTCCTCACACAGTCCAGAGAGGTGCCTGCAAATGGGGCAGCACCGCAGCCTCCAGAACATCTCCCAGAAGACTGCCACCCCACAACCGCTGCACTGCACCACTTCAATCATAGTTACTCCTTATATCTACCTACAGTAGACCTTATCCACTGTCTCTATTACTTCTTCTGTTCCACTAATTTACCTCAAGGCCAACAACTCCCAGAAGCACTATTTGCACTCCCCCTTTAAGAGCTACCCACTTTTTCCCCCT
Source organism: Neoceratodus forsteri (assembly GCA_016271365.2). Lineage (NCBI taxonomy): Eukaryota > Metazoa > Chordata > Ceratodontiformes > Ceratodontidae > Neoceratodus > Neoceratodus forsteri. The sequence goes on from CM028136.1 coordinate 637,866,265, forward strand.
CTTCTCCTCCTCCTCCCCCCTGTGGATACCATCTATCCCTACTTCCCAATTCAGCCTATCCAACCTCCAATGTAAAGTCTCCCAACCACCAGCTAGCAATCTCCAGGTGCCCTATTTACACACACTCCCTTAGAGCTGCCTCTTTCTCACCACCTGTGATGTCAGTCAATGTGCAGATTTGTAGGCTATATAGTTATTGGGCTGGTGGTGGTTGGTGGGGAGGGAGGGACAAATTTCAATTGTGTCCTGTGTGTTAGCTGTGTAATTTTATCCCGGTCCCCTTTGCTGTGGTTATCTGTAATGAAAAGTGTCTGGTGTGTCCTGTGTTTCAATTCCCTGTCTCAGCTGCTGCCTCCGCTTTGTCCAAAACAAGAAAAAAAAAAAAGAAGTTTAAAGCCAAGTATATGTTGTGTTTTGATTCCCTGTCCCCGCTGTTTGCCACCTCTGCTATCTCAGCTTTGTCTAAAACACAAACAAAAAGTTAAAAGCTCTCCTTAGCTGCTCTGCTCCAGGCAACTGAAAGAGGAGAAGATAATATAACAGCTCTGCCTTCGACTCATGGTCTGTGAAGGGAGAACTGAGCTGCCAAGATAAAGGGACGCCTTAAGTACCCCTGATCTTAGTGCCAAATTTCAACTGTGTCATGTGTGCTAGCTGCGTGCTTTTGTCCTGTTCCCTGTTACTGTGGTTATCTGTAATGAAAAGTCTCTGCTGTGTGCTGTGTTTTGATCCCCTGTCCACGATGTTTGTCTCCTCTGCTGTCTCTGCTTGTGTCTAAAACAAGCACACAAAAAAAGTTAAAAATCAAGTGTCTGCTATGTGCTGTGTTTCAGTCCCATACCTAATGTTTGTCTCTGCTTTGCCTAAAACAAAAACAAAACAAAGAACAGAAGTTAATAGCTCTCCTTAGCTGCTCCAATCCAGGCAACTGTAAGAGAAGGAGACAGCTCTGCCCTCCAACTTGTGGTCCGTGAGGAAGAACTGAGCTGCCGAGTTAAAGGTACACCTTAAGTACCCCCCGGTCTTTGCACCAAACTTCAACTGTGTCCTGTGTGTTAGCTGTGTAATTTTGTCCAGGTCCCATTGCTGTCCTTATCTGTAATGAAGTGTCTGCTGTGTTTTGATCCGCTGTCCCTGCTGTTCATCTCTGCTGCTGTCTCCACTTGTGTCGAAAACAAACAAAAGAAGCTAAAAACTTTCCTTAGTTGCTCTGCTCCAGGCAAATGAAAGCGAAGGAGAAGACAATCTAACAGCTCTGCCCTCTGACTCATGGTCAGAGAAGGGAGAACCTTACCTGAATGGGAGCTCCTCTGTAATGTTAAATAACACATGTAACCGCCCTAAGGAAGGGAAGGTTGGTAATTGCACCCGGGCTGGCCCACGTGATCCTTCCAACTTCCTCATCTCCAGCTCTGCCCCTGTGCTGCGACGTTTTGTGACTCCTTATAGGGAGTGCATGGGGCCACTCCATTCACTTATTTCCTGATTTTAAAATGGCTTTTGGTATAGATGAATGCCAGGGTTAAACTAACAAGGGCTTTGTTAGTTGAACCCTGGCACTCATCTGTACCAAAGCCCGAATTAAAATTGGGGAAGAAAGATTTAAAAACGTCACCCCATTTAAGTGAATGGAGCATGCCCCACACTCTCCCTATACAGCTGTCACAAAACGTTGCAGCACGGGGGCAGAACTAGAGATAGGGAAGTTGGAAGGGATCGAAAAACCAGCCCCTCGGGGGCAAATTAAGATCCCTTCCATTCCTTAGGGGGCTACATGTAAATATATATATATATTTTTTTCAATCTAGATTTTTGGTTCCATGAAATAATTGTGAAAAAAAAATTGCAATTTCAATAACAGTGCACACATAATATAATCACACATTGAGCAATGTAATATCATGGCAAATCAAAGAATAGTGCAAGCACTTTAACAGCACTTAAAACTTTATGAATAAAACACGCTGCACTGTTACAGCAGTATGAGTGAAACACTCATTTTATACACTACCATTTTAGACACTTGCATGACTATATGGCAGCATGTTTGCAAAAGGAGCAGCGGGGGGGGCAAAAACACTGCACAAGCTAGCATGGCAAAGGTTTCTTATTTAGTCTGTAACCCCCCCCCCCTACAAATGGGTGTTCCCAAAAGTCTTCCTTAGGCTTGCGTAAATGCCGCTGTCAGGCTGGTGTTCTGTGTCCTAGCAATTTAGAAGTGTTTACATGTGAGTGCCCTGTTAGCCTCCGTGCCTGTCTCTTTAAGAGCTGCCTATTTTGCAGTGTATAATTAACCTGGGTAGGGCCGAGTAGTTTCAGGCTCAAGTCCCCGCATGGGCTGCAGTGTTATCGCTCCATTCTGCCATCACTAATTGCGTAGTGGGAGCCCTATTAGGAACTATAACTGTTTGCTGTTTTTCTGCTTTAATAATAATAATAATAATGTAGTTTGTCTAACCTGCCTTCTTTTGCAGCATGGACATTTCTGTTAATCCCCACCATCTTGGTTCTGCACTGCTAGTTTGGACCAATCAGTACCTATGGGGACTCTAAAATGGAATCTGTCCCCATGGGTCTTGTGGGACTGAATTTCTGTAGGAATTGTAGTTTTTGCATTTTGGAGCCTAAATGTACCTGGAGGGGGAGAACTAGTTGTGACAAACAGATGAATCAACAAGTCAGATCTTTTAGATCACTGGGAAAGTCCCAAGCTGCCTGCATCAGTGTGTCAGTCTGAGTTTGGAGTTGGAAGAGTGAACAGCTCGAGAGATTTGAGCAGCTGCTCCTGTGTAGTTGCAGGGGAAATCAGCGGGAAGGCTGTGTTTGGCCTGCCTGCCACCAACTTCTCTAGTGAAGAAGTCTGCTAAAAGTATTAGACTTCATCTGAAGTTGCTGTGCTTTTGGCCAGAATCCTGAATTATGACAAATTGGATTTTCCTGAAGGGGACCAAAGATTTACCTCGGTGCGATCGGCCTGTCAGGACCAGAGACTGCCACAGAGCATACGGTTTGTGCAGACACACTGAATTGCAACTGAACTGCCCTCCGAACTGTAGTAATTACTTGCTTTTACTATAAGTGTGCCGACTGCTGATAGTGGGTCGCGATTTTGTTCCCCACTGCCCGATTGTGTCATGCTTACTGGAAGCTGCATCCAGCAACCACCGGATTGTCCAAACTGTTTACCAGGTCTGGGCCCTGCCACCTTGGCCCAGACAGCTGCTTGTGCCACAGAGAAAACCATCGATGAGAGACCAGCGTAGGGATCAGCCCCCTGCTCAACATCACGAACAGGAACGAAACCATGGTTAATCATGTGGGCTCTGCTTCTCCTGGCCATCCAACTCTTCATCCAGAGGTCTCAGTTTCGTCAATCCTGCGTCCTGTACTGGGTAGTATGAGTAAACTCCAGGGTAGCTCTCTGCAACAACAGCTCAATCAAAGTGTGTTGTCTGATTTAATTGTGTTGCCTAATTATCATGAACTGAGCCACCTGGCTCTGGATTACAAATTGTGGGTTACTGTGCATGATTATTTCTTTCCATTATTAGGGCCCTGACCAGCTGCAACACTGGCCTACCTCAGGCTAGCCTTTACCAACAACTGGGTACCCAGAGTGTGTGTGACTGTGTTGTAGGACTCTAATGTGCATGCCATATAACCTAAATCTTTCAGATCTTGAATCAACCACCAGAATCTGCACCTTCCTTATTTCTGCCCCCTTAAATAAATCAGATCTAAATCTTTTTGCATTGAAACTGATTGTGGTGTATCTCTGTTCAAACAGCATTGAAATACTGTTAGTTGTTGTGCTAAATGTCATTTTACAGGGGGTCTCCAGGGCCAAGCCAACTGAACCAGCCCTGATGGTAAGTGCAACAAGTGTGGGGTTAAAACTGTTGTCAGGGGTAAATTGCAATTGAGTATTCTGTGAATCATTTAGGCCTCTAGAGGAAAAAGAGGGGGATAACAGTGTCCCAGAGGGCTGTACACAGGTCAGCTACACTACCACAAACCCTGTCCTCCGGGTGGAGGCACCATTTTCAGTACCCAGGCCCCTCAAATTGCACGTGGTCACACAGGCAAGGGTAGTATCCCACAGTATAGCGCCACCTAGGGGTTATATCTTGGAGGCTACCACTGGGATTAGCACCCCCTAGTGGCCGAAATCAAGAATTATTGTTAAAGATTAATGGCTACCCCAGTAGAAGTGTCTGTATATCAGTTGGTGGGGTGGTGTATGGGGCAGGAGATTGGCCCCAGAAATGCCTTGCTAATATTGGATATACCCATGGGCACTAGTAAGGACACTGTTGAAGGGGCACTTTCCAAAGTTGAATGTTTGAAACAAGCTGTAGTGGTGGGTCGATAGACTGATTTAACTGCCCAAACTCGCATGGCCTTGGTGGAGTGTAGTGACCCCGTGGACAGCTCAAATGTGCCTCAGACTATTGCCCCCGAGGAGTTCCCAGCTGCCTGAAGGGTGATAACTAAAGATAGTAATGATCCCTTAGAGGATGAGCCCCCACCATTATCTGAGTCTTTTGAGGAGAAGTTTGCCAAGTTGTTACTGGAGGAAGGTAAAACTGTGGAGGATTTTAAAAAATTATTCCTGCCATCGGAGTGTCCCTTCCCCACTGTCCACACCAGCCACAGCACCTGTCCCTTTACCAATTTGCATGCCTGCCCCAGTGCCAGCAGGTAGTCATGACTCATACCACAAGCTTAAGATGTTCTCTGGCATCCTTCTTACTTGTGGTACAAGACTGCCAATGCTCAGAGGCCTAAAAAGGGCCCGCCTGGTGGAAAGCCTCTAGGGGCCTGCCCTATGTGCTTTTTGCTCCCTGAGGTCCTCTAACCCTGATGCCAAGGCCCAAGAGTGCTAGTCGCCCTTGACGATGTGTTTGAGGGCACCAATAGTGTTGAGGCTTTGAAATGGAAACTTCAAGATGTTAAACAACTGGGGAAATTGTTATCCACTTACATGGATTGGTTAGAGGGAATCCTACAAACCATTTTTTGGAAAGAAGGCTGGGTCTCTAGCAAGGTGGACTGAATAAGGTTGGATCATATACTCCGCTCTGCCCAGCTCTCCAGCTGGGTGGTGTTCAAATTGCAACTGCACCAAAGGAAATCTGGTCTCTCGCACTTCCATTTGTTGATGAAAGAGGTACAAGAAGTTGAGGAGGAGGAAGGCTCTCAGGAACCCTGTGTGGTCGTAGCTGCCACAACCCCTGCTCCAGGCACGGGGATAGCTGCTGATGGCTCAAAAGTCCAGAAATCACGTGAAGAAATCAGAGAACTCAATGCTGGTGCAAACCCCCGGCAGCCCAGCTAGAGAGGGACTGCTAAGGACGCTCCGCCATGGGGCAAACTGCTGAGGGAGTTCAGAGAAACGAAAGCCAGTTTCTTTATGAAGGCTACTATTGTGGTTACAATCACTGATCCTAGTCAGAGTGTCTCTGCTATGGGGGTTGGGGTGCACACCCAGGCATCTCCTGCTGGCAGCAGCTTAAAAGTTGATGAATTGACTATGGAAGTGAGAGAATTACTGAGATGTCTCCCAATGCTCACCACACCACAGACAGAGGTTGAACCAAGATTTTCTGTTGGTAGCACCCCTGCCTCAGCTCCTAATGTGACATCTCAGCCATGCCAGGCCCTGGAAAGTACATTTTGTCATAATTGTGGGAAGGATGGCCATATGAAGACGGAATGCTAGTCTCAGAAGGACTTCCAGAAAGTGGTAAACAGGCTTCAAGGAGAGCTTCGGAAAACAAATTAGTGGTCAAGGGGTGCGCGAAACGACCGCAGTGAAGGCTCAAGGAACCCTAACTCAAACTTCTTTGTGGCTAAATCATCTGTCCAGGCCCCTGCTACTGTCCCGTCAGACTGGTCCAAAGTGGTAGACCCTTTGATGGAGACTACTGTGACTGTCAATGGTGTCCATGCTCGGGCTGTGCTCGACAACGGGTCACAAGTGACCATTGTGTTCCAGGACTGGTATGACAAACACTTATCTGATGTGCCATTACAATCCCTGGAAGACAACATGTGTGGGGCCTGAGTGACAAGTCTTATCCCTACCTAGGTTATGTCCATCTCTGGCTATCTTTTCCTGTGACTGTAACTGGTGACGATGAACAAGTAGAGACACTAGCCCTATTGTGCCCTCCTACAGGAATGTATGATGGGGTTCCCTTGCTCACTGGAACCAATGCCCACATGTTTGGAAGACTAGCGCAGTTGTGTCAAGAGAAACAAGGGCAATGGACTGGGTGGGCCCTGAGAATTCCAGCCTTGATAAAGAGCCTATGACCTGCAGAAACAGACTACTGAAGCAGACAGAGATGAACCATTGGGGATAGTGTGGAAGAAAGATCCTGATTCTCTGGTACTACCGCCCAACTCTCAGTGCACCATTCATGGAGAAGTTTGCCTTAGAAAGGATGTGAAAAATAAAATACTGATGCTAGATGCCCCTGGTGAAGAGAAGTTGCCAGAAGGGTTATTGGTTAAACCCAGTATCCTGCCTGCCTGTGCCCATGTCTATGCACGGCGAGTGATGGTCCAAATCTGGAATGTGTCCAGTTGAGAGATTTGAGTGCACAGGGGGTGTATATTGGCCACGGTGCATTGTGGGGACACTGCAGTACTGCCCAGCAACAAATATTACTGTGAAAAGGAAGAAGTGACCCCAGACCTGTTCGACTTTGGTGATTCCCCACTGGCTGCTGAATGAAAGACTCAAGTCAGTAGAAAACTTTCACAGAGGGACTAAGTGTTTTCCCTAAAGGAGTGGGATGTGGAGTGTGTCCATGGTGCTAAACATACTATCAGGCTTCACGACAGCAGACCTTTTAGACAGCAGTCCCACCACCTTGCCCCAGCTGATATAGACGATGCTCGGAGGCACCTACAGGAGATGCTAGCTGCTAGCATTATTCAAGAGTCAAGAAGCCCCTGTGTCTCTCCCTTCATAGTCATGTGCAAGATGAATGGGTCTGTGAGGATGTGTGTGGATTATCAGACTCTAAACAGATGGGCTGTACCAGATCAATACACCATGCCCCGCATACAGGATGCCCTGGATTGGCTGAATGGGAGTCAGTGGTTTTCAGTACTTGATCTACAAAACCGGTATTATCAAATCCAGAGGGCCATGAGAAAACAGCCTTCATTTGTCCCTTGGGGTTCTACAAATTTCTGAGGATGCCTCAGGGGATTTCAGGTGTCCCTGCTACTTTCCAGAGATTGATGGAATGTGCAGTTGGAGACATGATCCTGTTAGAATGTTTAGTATACTTGGATGATCTCATCATCTTTGGACACATCATAGAGGAAAATGAGACCAGATTATTCAAAGTTCTTGACCGCCTGGAAGAATTCAGCATCAAACTATCTATAGACAAGTGTCAGTTTTTCCAAACATCTGTAAAATATGTGGGACATACAGTGTCAGCCGAGGGGATACAGACAGACCCCAGTAAAGTAGAGCACCTGACCACCTGGCCTCAGCCAACTAACTTGAAAGAACTGCAGCATTTCTTGGGGTTCTGCAGCTATTATTGCCAGTTTATTAAGGACTATTCAAAGGTAATCCAGCCACTTCTCAATCTTACTCAAGGCTATTCCCCTACCAACCGCAGGTACAGGAAGGGATACCTCAAAGAAGAAGAAAAAGTGTATTTTCGAACAGGTGAACCATCTGGACCCTGCTGGACCCCTGAGTGTGAGGCGCCATTCTTTGAGATAATCTATCAGCTTACTCACACCCCAGTACTCGCCTGTGCTGACTCTACCAAGCCATATGTTCTGCATTCAGATGCCAGTCTGAAGGGACTCAGGGCTGTGTTATATCAAGATTATGAAGATGGCCTGAGACCTGTGGCCTTCGTCAGTAGAAGCTTGACACCATCTGAACAAAATTATCCTGTTCATAAGTTGGAGTTTCTCACTCTAAAGTGGGCCACAGTTGACCAATTTCACAAGTACCTCTATGGGGCCAAAATATTGGTAAAAACTGATAACCCCCTAATATATGTGCAGACCTCAGCAAAGTTGGATGCCACTGACCACCGGTGGCTTTCTGCTCTGTCGACTTAAGATTATGTGGCTGAATAATGCCCTGGACTGAACCATATTGATGCTGATGCTCTTTCATGGTGGAAAAGCCCCCAAGATAACTGGGTGAGGCTATCAGAACACTCTATTAAAGCACTGTGTCAAAAATTTGACAAAGACAAGCAGCCATTCGCAGATACCGTGAACTGTCTGGTGCCTCATGATACTTGCATACCTGCAGTTTATTGTCATTTTTCTGCATTTGACATCACTGCCTTGCCTCAGTTTGATAGTGACAGTATTCAGTGGGCTCAATCCCAAGATCCCAAGATCCCATGATCCAGTCCGCACGTAATGCCCTTCGTGCAGTGAAAGATGTGTCTAAACTATGTTCTGCTGACTTAAGAACTGCCTTATTATTCAAGGAAGACCCCAGACTAAAGTTGCAACACAAGTTACTCTATCGAGAGACAGTAGATCAGTGTGGTCAGTTGGACAAGCAGCAATTGGTACTCCCCATGATTTTCAAGCAGCTAATACTGAGGTCCCTGCACAACCACATGGGGCACCTTGGTATTGACTGGACCCTCGACTTGGTGAGGTCTAGATTCTACTGGCCAAAAATGGGGGCTGATGTTGAAAACCATATCAAAACCTGCAGTCGGTGCCTTCAGAGAAAAGCTTTGCCCCAGAAAGCCGCTCCTCTTGTTAACATTTCAACCAGTGCACCCATGGAACTAGTTTGCATAGACTTTCTGTAATTGGAGTCTGATCAAAAGAACATTGGCAATGTACTGGTAGTCACCAATCACTTCACCCGATATGCATAAGCTTTCCCAGCCAAGGATCAGAAGGCCTCTACAGTGGTCAAGGTGCTAGTAGAAAAGTTCTTTGTCCATTATGGTGCTCCCCAACATATCCATTCTGATCAAGGAAGGGACTTTGAAAGCAGATTGACTAAGGAGATGCTCTCCCTGTGGGGGGTGCAAAAGTCTAGAACCACTCTTTACCACCCCCCAGGGGGACCCGTAGCTGGAACACTTTAACAGAACTCTCCTGGCTATGTTGGGCACTCTTCATCCTAATGCCAAGTCTAAGTGGAGCCAGCAGATTAGCACCCTGGTACACGCTTACAATTGCACCAAACGTGATGCCACTGGGTTCTCTTTCCCTATCACCTCATGTTCGGGAGGGAAGCCTGCTTGCCTGTGGATGTCTGCTTTGGAGTCTCTCCAGATAGAGTCAGAGCTGAGAATTATTTACAATATGTACAGAAGTTGAAAGCTCAACTGAACCATGCGTACCAACTAGCTCAAACAATGGCTGCCAAACAAAACCTTGCGAACAAAGAGACGTGATAGATGGGAAGAGGCTCAGGAGTTGTTGCCTGGGGATCAAGTGCTATTATGTAACTTGGGATTGCATGGCAAGCATAAAATCACTGATAGGTGGCATCATCTTCCACATGTAATAGTCAGCAAGTTAGATGATTTACCTGTGTATACAGTGCACCCTGAGAATGACTCTAAAACTGTGAAGAACATGCACAGAAACCACCTACTTCCCATTGGCCAAGTGATCATTGATGCTGAACCATCAGATATTGCCCCTCTTGGGCCAGTGACTTGTGCTGCTGCTAAAAAGAGACAGAGCCAACCTGCTGCAATTGTTCCAGACCTAAGGCCTTCCCCCCGGCAGGTCCAAAATGATAGTGACTGTCAGTCCACCTCTGATGATAGTGAGTGTAACAATTCTTATTACCCAGCTTATGAACTTAGTCAATTGTTTTGAGGTAACCCTATGTATAATTGTGGGGATAAAGCTGGGCCTTCAAGACTGCCTAACCCCCCCCCAGCTCCCTCCTTAGAGCCAATGTCCCCTGAAAGTGAGGTGCAAAGTGTTATGTCTGAGGTAGCAGATTCTTTGTGTCTAGTAGAACTGTTTCAATTACCCAAGGAGAAATCTGATGTGGTAAATCTCTCTGGTGACATACCAGCTCTTAAAGAGCCCTACAAAAGTGTTGACAGCACCTCTCCACTGCCACAAAGTCCAATTGTGTCAGAGCATCCTCAGGATGAGCAACCGGGGCCTTCTTCAGAAGATGATAATGAGCGATGTATTATGGAAAGAGGATCTGCAGTGCAAGGGGTGGACAGTGTTCCCAATCTGGACATTTCAACCAATGCAGAGGCACCCCTCGCTACAGGAGAAGAAACCAATGCCAGTGTTGACCGCCCAGAGCCTGTGCCCATTTCCCCCAGAAAGTCTGGACAAGCTGTCAAACCAGTGATGCGTCTTAGCTATGACTCCACTGAGAGGCCTGAGGATTTGCCTCTCGATGTTGTTCACAAGGGTGTTTACATTTCAAAGAGCTCACTGCCCAAAGTGAGCCTGTCTGCCAATTCTAGGTTAAGTATTCTTGCCTCAGAACATGGTGCCCCTGCTCCATCTAGCCCTAAGTTAGCTGATAGGAGTAGGTCACCATCTGTATTGTTCAAAGTGCAGGAAACTGTTACGTGAATAAGTATAGTAATATCATTGCGTAGATCATAGTAGAATCAGTATTGAATGTATGAAAAATGTAAAGCTGTTATTATGAATATAGTATATGTATACAGAATACTTAAGTATAGTAATGTGATAAGTTTACATTTTACGGATGCCTCAGTCATTATCCTATCTTGTGTAGTAATGTCACATATATATCGTATAAAATATTGTCTTTTTCCATGCTATTGTGGTATAGATTTGACGCAGACACCAAGTTCTTTCTAGGCAGGGAAGGGTGTAACCCCTCTACAAACTAGGATTCCCAAAAGTCTTCCTTGGGCTTGCCTAAATGCCCACTGCCAGGCTGGAGTTCTGTGTCCTAGCAATTTAAAAGTGTTTACATATGAGTGCCCTGTTGGCCTCCGTGCCTGTCTCTTTAAGAGCTGTCTATTTCGTAGTGTATAATTAATCTGGGTAGGAGCTGAGTAGTTTCAGGCTCGAGTCCCGTCCAGGCTGCAGAGTTATTGCTCCATTCTGCCATTGCTAATTGCGTAAAGGGAGCCCTATTAGGAACTGTAACTATTTGTTGTTTATCTGCTTTAATAATAATAATAATATTGCAGTTTGTCTAACCTGCCTTCCTTTGCAGCATGGACACTTCTGTTAATCCCCACCATCTTGGTTCTGGACTGCTAGTTTGGACCAATCAGTCCCTTTGGGGACCCTAAAATGAAGTTTGTCACCAGGGGCCTTGTGGCAGTGAATTTCTGTAGGATTTGTAGGTTTTGCATTTTGGTGCTTAAATGGAACTGGAGGGGAAGCTTTAGTTGTGACAGACAGATGAATCAACAAATTGAATCTTTTGGATCACTGGGAAAGTCCCAAGCTGCCTGCAGCAGTGTGTCAATCTGATTTTGGAGTTGGAAGAGTGAACAGCTCGAGAGATTTGAGCAGCTGCTCATGTGTAGTCGTAGGGAAAATCGGCTGGAAGGGTGTGTTTGGCCTGTCTGCCACCAACTTCTCTAGTGAAGAAGTCTGCTAAAAATATCAGACTTTATCTGAAGCTGCTGTGCTTTTGACCAGAATCCTGAATTGTGACAAACTGGATTTTCCTGAAGGGGACCAAAGATTTGCCTCGGTGCAATCGGCCTGTCAGGACCCGAAACTGCCACAAAGTATACGGTTTGTGCAGACACACTGAATTGCAACTGGACTGTCCTCCGAACTGTAGTAATTACTTGCTTTTACTATAAGTGTGCTGACTTCTGATAGTGGGTTGCAATTTGGTTCCCCACTGCCTGATTGTGTCATGCTTGCTGGAAGCTGCATCCAGCAACCACCGGATTGTCCAAACTGTTTACTCGATCTAGGCCCTGCCACCTTGGCCGAGACAGCTGCTTGTGACACAGAGAAAACCATCAATGAGAGACCAGCCCAGGGATCAGCCCCCTGCTCAACATCACGAATAGGAACGAAACCACGGTGAATCGTGCGGGCCCTGCTCCTCCTGGCCATCCAGCTCTTCATCCAGAGGTCTCCGTTTCATCAATCCTGTGTCCTGTACTAGGTAACGTGAGTAAACTCCAGGGTAGCTCCCTGCAACAACAGCTCAATCAAAGTGTGTCATATCTGATTTAATTGTTTTACCTAATTATCATGAACTGAGCCACCTGGCTCTGGATTACAAACTGTGGTTTACTGTGCATGATTATTTCTTTCTTTCCATCATTAGGGCCCCGACCAGCTGCAATGCCTGCCTACCTCAGGCAACGCCTCAGTCTAGCCTTTACCAACAACTGGGTACCCAGAGTGTGTGTGACTGTGTTGTAGGACTCTACTGTGCACGCCATATAACCTGAATCTTTCAGATCTTGAATCAACCACCAGATTCTGCACCTTCCTTGTTACTGCCCCCTTAAATAAAATCAGATCTAAATCTCTTTGCATTGAAACTGGTTGTGGTGTACCTCTGCACAAACAGCATTGAAATATTGTTGGTTGTTGTGCTAAATCTTATTTCACAGGGGGTCTTCAGGGCCAAGCCAGCAGAACCAGCCCTGGTGGTAAGTGCAACAAGTGTGAGGTTAAAACTGTTGTCAGGGGTAAATTGCAATTGTGTATTCTGTGACTTATTTAAGCCACTAGAGGAAAAAGAGGGGGGTAACAGAGTCCTGGAGGCTGTACCCAGGTCAGCTACGCTACTACAAACCCTGTCCTCTGGGTGGAGGCACCGGTTTCAGTACCCAGGCCCCTCAACCTGCACCTGGTCACACAGGCAGGGGTAGTATCCCTTGGGATAGCACCACCTAGGGGTTACATGTCTCCCTCAGTTATTCTTAATTATTGTTCTAATTCTCACTTACTTTGGTATCTTTGATGTCTCACTGGACTTTGTTTACTTTACTTCTCTTACAGCTAGTCAAGCAGCAGTGACCTCACTTTGGCCTATTACTTCCGCCTTTCCTTTTCCCTAGCAACCTAACTGTAGCAATTAGCAACAACTACCACACTGCACATTAATATCAAATGCCACAGTGCAAGCAGTAATTAGTTTATGAGCATGTCACCATCATTTTTTGTGAAATGCAACATAATACTTCAGTGTTAAAGGTAATGAAAAACATTTAACACTGCAAGGAATACAGGCATTTGAGAGGCAGCACTACCCAGCCCAACCCAGGTACAGTACCTATAGTTAAATCAATATAAGCAATGCTTCAGTGGTTCTTATGCTTGGTTGATTCACTGAGGAACTGAGGAGCAGCACAGTTTTTGCAAAATGGCCCTAGAGTTCACAACTAATCAAAAGGGTAAGCCACTATGTTATATCTGGCTACCTTTACAGAAAGGATAAAGAAGTGGCTCAAAAAATTTACTGGAGATGTGCAGATGCACACAAATTTAAGTGCCTAGCAAGACTACACACTGTTTCAGACCATGTTGCTGCAGAAATCAAACAGCACAATCATGTCCCTGATCCCTGATGCTGGCGATGTTGGTGCTAGGAGGGTTATGACTGACATTCATGGGATTGGCTTGCACTAGTAATGCAGTCGAGGGATGGCACAGGGAATTTAACTCCTGCCTTGGAGCATGCCACCCCAGCATTTGGAAACTGACTGATTGTTTACAGAATGAACAGCAACTGACGGAGCTTAAGTTGGAGTAACTAATATCTGGAGCAGGAACTAAAAGAAAATACAGAAACCTAAATGACCGTGTGGCTTCAACTGTGACCAAGTACGAGTCCCATACACCTTTTTAGTATCTCAGAGGTCTGGTATATAATTTCAAGTTTCAAGTTTAAAAGGGATTGAATAAAGAAGAACGAAGAAGCAAGAAGCTTGAGTGAATGAAGATATGAAATAAATAAATAAATAAATAAATAAATAAATAAATAAATAAATAAATAAATATCACCCACATTTCTGGCTTAGGACAGTTTTTTTTGTTTTTTTTTTAGTAGCCTGGAGTCACTGTTTTGATGCATATCATAACACAGCATGGTTGCTAGCAGTGGCGGAGCTAGAGGGGGGGCTGGGGGGGTTGGTCGCCCCTCCTGGCTACCCCAGTGTGAGTAGTGGTGCCCCACCACCTTCATTTTTCAATGTTTAGTGCCCACTGTGGAACCCATGATTGACTGAATGCCCCCCCCCAGCTCCCAAATGCTCCCAAACCTGGCTCCACTACTGGTTGCTAGGGAGTTCCATTCTGGTTGCTAGGTACAATGAGAAATGGTAGAAGCAGCGATCAGTAGTCTGAGGGAGAAAATCTAAATATTGACCAGAGGTTATTATAACTAAAGGGGAACAACACAGCATTACAGGTCTGTTTTGTTTTTTGTCTTAACATATGCTGTCAGAGCTGAGTCAGTGTCTTTGTTATTTGGTGTAGTTTACTTCTTTGGGAGGGTCTGAGATATAAACACAATGCAAGTGCAAGCTATGTGTGAAGCTAAAATATGTAAAAGTGTAGCATCTGTATAATAACTTCTTTTTGAGTGAGGTGGAGTTTTGTAGTCTGAGAAAGGGCACATAGAAGATAGTCGCAGTAACTACATCTTCGCTCTTTTGTCACTGTGGGAATTTACCATTTAAGTAAGGCGCCATTTTTAAACACTCACTATCAAAAAAGTAGCAATAACTAAGTCGCTATTTTTGACACACTATTTTGTCCGAGCTATCACGGGATGCCAGATTTTTATCCCCTTCCAGTGGGGCTGGCAAGCAGCTCTGTCCCCTCCATCAGAGAGGCATAGTCTCCGGACCCTGTTTCCTGCTCTTGACCCATCCAGTAGGTCCCCCACAGGTTGTCCCCCCCCATGGCAGGGCTGAGGGCGAAGGGTGTTGACGTTTCCCCTCCCTCCCCCCCGGAGGCCAACATCTTGAGTCTGGGAGGCTGGCACAAGAGCTGCGGAGCTATCATGGAGCCTGCCAGCTCCAAGTTTCCACTTTTCTCCCCTCTCCTTTGCCATGACTGCCCAAGCATATGTGGAGGCATGTGCACACAGCAATCCACGACACCCTCCCTATTCTAGCTGTTTCCATCTGCACTATTCTTTGGCCTCCACCTAGGGGCAACCTTGCAGCGGTCACGACTGGGTCCCAACCTAGGAGAGGAGAGCAGCTCATCAGCCACTCAATCCATCTCCTGGCCTCCCCACCTGCTGACTGAGGCTCATTCCTGAACCCAATTTACTGGTGTGACATGAGGTGTGGCGTCCAGTGCCTCAATCCTCAGCACCACCAGGCTGGCATGTAAATATTATTTAACATCACAGAGGAGCTACCATTCAAGCAAGAAAGCTCCCTGTTCTTCCTTGAAAGCACCAAAAATTATCAAGAAAGATGACTGGCCTGGTGGCCTGGAGGGCTGAGGCATCATGCCTTACCTCCTGCCATGCCGGTGACCTGTGTTCGCAGTGCGATAGTGTCGCTGGGGGTTGGCCAGGGTGGGAGAGGATCAAGCATCCAGAGGACAGCTCTCCTCTCCCATGGAGGGAGGGAGGGACACAGAGGCTGGCGCAACTCTGGCACCTAGCGGTGGCTGAGTGTTGGAGTACCTGGGTCCCGTACATGTGAGATGGAGGAGAGGCAGTCAGCCAGTGTGCTGTGGGTGGAAGCATGCACAGCTCACCATTGCTGATGCCACATTGCTCTGCCTCTGGGAGGGGGGTCAGGAGAAAAACAGGAGGAGAAAAGCCTGGGCAGTTGGATGATTTGTTGGAAGTCCACTTTAACCAGACTGGACTCCCTATTCAACCTTTTTGTCACTTCGCTCTGGACTCTCCACCCCACTCTCACCAGTGTGATCTTTACCACTCTCTGGCGTTCCCTTCTCTTACAAACCGTTGCCTGTCCCATATGGTTAAATTTACCTCCAAATTACGGTTCAACTCTCTCCCTTCTTACCTTTCCTCTTCATTGTCTATCCCTCCTTCCCTTGCTTCTTAGATCCTCTAATACCAGGACTCTGGCTGTACCTCGCAGGTTCACCTCTGCTGGCCAGTCTGCTTTCTCCTACTCTTCCCTAAACTATGGAACTCACTACTTTCTCAGATCAGGCACTCCTTCTCTCCTCACTCTATCTCCAGGGCCCTTGCTAATTTCTGTCGTCATATTGCCTATGCCCCTAGTTATGCCATGCTCTCTTGCCCTGGCTATTTTTGCTTCACCTATCTGGTCTCTACTAAGTTCTGCATACCCCACAGCTAAACAGTACAGGCTTCCACCCTAGCACTTAAATTTTATACAGATTTTACATGTTACCCTGCACTTTGACTGTATATTTGTTTTAGATCAGCTGTATCATTACCCGTTTATTAGAAAATGGGCAAAGAAAATTCTTTCATCTGATTGGCTGACACACTTATTTAGGTGGGCGTCTATCAGACAATAGATGCCCACCAAATAAAAAGGCCCATTCCAAACCTGCCTGATGCCCAGCCAGATATCCGTGTGCCCAGCCTGCTTCATTATTGGCTGAAGCAGTGGGCACATAATTTCAAACTACCGCCATTTTTTTTTACTCGTTAGCGAGACAAAGACCAGTGAGAGCCCCCATAAACTCAATGTGCTACAAGCAGACATATCAAAAAATACCAGTAAAGCCAAAAATATATATAAAAGACATCAAATGCAGGTGTATATATATTTTTAGTTATTCTTATTCTTTCTTTCCACTCACTGACGGAGTAATAGAAGCGAGCCAGTTCAGAAGCAGAGCATGCCAGACCCGCAACAGTCCTTCCCATCACAAACCCAAAAGAAAAACCCTTCTCAGCAACAAACTACAACAGACTCTCCTTCGGAGATATCCATTCCTGAACATTAGTACCTATGTCTGCTAGCAGAGCTGTTGTTCTTGCTCCTCTGCTTCCAGCCTTAATCCGATCGCTCCACCAAACGGCACTGGCACTGGCTGTTGTTGTTTGCTGCTCCAGTTTCATTACACTCGCCCACTGGAAACGCGCTCCTCTTCGATACTCCCGGTCCTCAGGGCAGGCAGCGAGGACCGAGAAATGGAAAAAAAAATGAGGCAAAATCCCAGGACAAGCAGCAGTGATAGTTCTGATCACTTCCTGCTTTGTACACAGTCAAATAAAGTCGCTCTCACTACTAACTCGTTGTCCACTGACCCGAGCTACGTAATGGGAAGGCATTCTCTCATCATCCGGTCCGGGCATCCAGTCTTCCTGCAACAAAATAAAGCTTTTTATTGCCTCAACAATATCGAGACATTTTGGGGAGGGGCCGGGATGGCGAGGAACCTGAAACAGAAACTCCATACCATGTTGTAGACATGGTGGTGCGGGGGGGGTGTTAATGGCTCAACAGCAGATGGAACAGCACAAAAACTCGGAGGAACTACTTTATTACTAACTTCCTTGTTATTTTCGGGGTTTTTTTGTTTGGAATTTGTTGGGGTAATTTTTTAAAATACCACCTAAAAATACCACAGTTAGCCCATTTTCTAAGCGCAATAATGCCCTCCAGGGTGGGCGGTATGGGCAATACCGGACCGGCCAGGAGCTATAAGGCCCTCCGCCTGCGGCGTCAGGCCTCATTACGCCCCTGGCCGGTCCGGTATTGCCCAATACCGCCCACTCTGTCGGGCATTATTGGTTACTTACTGTATGTGCCTCTCTGGATGTATTGACTGCCCTACCATGTTATGCAATTGCAATGTAACTCTTATGTACTTGATTGTTACTCTGATGTTCTGTTCTATGTATATTTTCCCCCTCTACCCTTTACTCCAGGATGCACCATGAGACGAGCAATTCATTGCTCAGTGTGCCTTTTTTGGTGAAACTCTTCAATAAATAAATACATAAATGACTGCTGACCTCTGCAGGCACCACCCCCATAAATTGCAGGCACCTCCAGAACCGGATCCATGTTGGTGGGTTGAGGGATCTCCACTGCCCCGCCATGGAGGGTAAGCTGTGGAGGAAGAAAGGAGGTGGTGCAGCCAATGGCTGGATGGGGCTTTGGGGGCGGGGGAGAGGGTCCACATGATCATGAGCCACCCAGAACAGGGATAAAGCAAGTGTTAAAAAAAAAAAAAAATCATCAAGAAAGGTGATCTTAAATGGCAGAAATGCTCTCTCTCCTCCTCACCACCCTGGATCTATTGACAGCAAGATTCTCTCTCCTCTCCCCTACATTTACCTGCCCTCCCTCCAGTAACAGCTATGCCCAATCCCAGTTTTTAAAATCTAGAGTAGTCCACCTACCCATCACAGCCCCACCACCCACCCCAGGAAGGAAAGGGATGGCATTTGCAATGCTCCCCAAACAATGTCATCAGAGAATGTTGATACAGTAGGGCTGACCATCAGACTAGGGAACTGTAAGAGACAGGACTGTACGGTACACAAGCTAAAGAGCAATTCATTCACTTAAGAAGTTCCATCCTCAAATAATTATTTGCTCACTTTGACTACTGTATTGAAAGGTTAAAATAGGCATGCTTTAAAAAATAAATAAATAAATAAAACCTTTGAAGCTGCAGTGGTGCTTCTTTGGGTAAATCAGCTTGTCCCTCAATGACATTTTTAGTTGAGATCCGGTGAACTTTAAATGCGTCTTGCCTACACATCCCTCATCCACCTTTCCATGTTTTATCAAAAAAATATTGTCCCAGAGTAACATATAAACATTAAAATATATCAAAATGTATCATCTGCAGCATCTTAGTGATTTTGTTCTCTATTTCTCTTTGTTTCTCTCTTCCCTCATTTTATTCCCACATTCTGTATAAATAAATCTTTAGCTCTGGCTTTTCACTTTTCTTATCTTGGCTTCCTTTTTTTTTTATTTTCAACTCTATTAAAAAATTTAAAGGCACAAAATACATATGAATAATAAAAGATAGAATTAACAAAATGGATGTACAATATGCAAGCGCTATACAAGGAAGTAACAATTCCAAAAGAGGAACAACAAAACAAAAATATCCCCAAGGATACTCCAACCCCAAAGAAAATAAAATCCCACTAGAGACCCACATTTCCTAACAGAAGTATAAACAAGCATTTGTCAATGCCGAATGTTGCTTGCTTGGATGTGCTGTTTAGGTATTTGGAAGTGACAGTGTCATGCCTTCCTCCCAAGACATCCACTGTGTCTTTCCGCTCAGTATTCACAGAAGAGTGGGAGGGGCAAGGGCCACAGCAGTACAGCAGTTGCCAAGGGGGTGAAGAGGTGGACAAAAGAGTCCTGCAGGAGCTCACTAAATTGAAGGTAGACAAAGCGATGGAACCAGATGGCATACGCCCAAGGATATTAACAGAACTGCGAAGGGAGATAGCAGTACCTCTGGCAGCCATGTTCACTGAGTCATTCAACATGAGTGAATTGGAGGAGGGCACATGTGGTCCCTCTACACAAGTCCGGCAGCAGGAGGAGGCAGGGAACAATAGGCCATTCAGCCTCACCCTCAGTAGTGGGAAGATCATGGAGCCATTGCTTAAAGAAAGGATAGTGGGGCATCTAGATGCCATCAGAACCAGGACCATAGACAATGTGGATTCACAGTGGGGACATCATGCCAGATAAATCTGGTTGATTTATTTGACTGGGTGACAAGGAAGTGAATCAGGTGAGGCGCAGACAGCACCTTGATTTCAGCAAAGCCTTTGACACCATCCCATATAGGAGGCTGATAAACTAGCTGGGTAGGCTGGACATGGGGAAAGCATGGTAAACTGGGTTAGAAACTGGCTAACAGACAGGAGGTAGAGAGTGGTGGTAAATGGTATGCAGTCTAGAGAGGGCGACCAGTGGGTGCTGCAGGAATCGGTCCTGGGGCCAGTTCTGTTCAATGTCTTCATTAGTAATATTGCTATACATCTGAAGGGAATTTTTTCTCAAATTTTCAACATAGCCATTTTAAGACCTCTGCTCATGAATAGTGTCACTGTGATTTTCTTAATTTGTCCCGTACATTGATTTCGCATGCCGACTGCGCCATTCTGTGCTACATGGGCGAAAACACATTTTGGGTGAGATGTGAAAAATGACAGCTGTACTACTCATAAGAAGGTGTGGTAAAATGGCAATGTTGAAAATCTGGAGTGAAAATATTGAAATTTCACGAACTTATGAGCCTGCATAGGAACTGCGCAATGCACGCTCGTAAAACAGTCATTTTTTGGAATTTTGGCACCAAATTTTCAACATGGGTTTTGGGACCCTTCTCATGAATGATGTCACTGTCATGGTGGTATTCAGGCCGAAGGGTGATTTCCTTGATCACTGCGCCAAAATCACTGCCTAAGGCCTGAATAACTTCATGCCAGTGACATCATTCATGAAGAGGTCCTAAAACAATGTTAATTTGGTGCAAATCAAAAATACCGAGATATGCAACAAAGTTGAAACCCCTATCTAGCCCATTATACAGCTTACCGGCATTTCCTCAGTTTCGGTCGGCTTTGAAGAGTGCAGGCGTGTTCCTAGTCCACGAAGATAGTGCCTCCAGAGTCGGAGGTAAGTATGGGGTGAGGGTGGTGTGGGGAGAGCTGGGTGTGCAGTGGGTGGGTCTTGCGGGTTGTGGGGGGGTCGAGAGGCAGCGCTGGACAGTTTTGTTTTACAGGTTTAAAAAACAAAAAAGGCGTCGTGGGACGTTTGACATGCTGGGGTGGGCATTCAGCCGGCCGGGATTGGGCACCCCGTCGGTCAAGGACTGATTGCCACACTGGGGTGGGCTCCAGCGTGGCACCTACCACTGGGGAGACGCAGCTCAGCCGGCGAGGTTAGGCACCCGTCGGCTACACAGTATCTTGGGGACATGCGCCTGCGTGTGGGGGAGCTACACTTCTTATTGCTGCTCACTGAAGCGTAGCTCACCCTTTCAACTGTATGCCACTGCATTTTGGAGTGTGTCATAGACAGCTCCAAAATGCATTGGCTTACAGTGGCCGCGCCTGCCAGCTCACTGACTGAATTGGAGGAGGAGGTGACACACCTCCGAAATCTCCGATGATGGCACTATGTTTCTTACACATGCGTGCAAGCAATATAAAAATGAGGAGATATGCCATTGTAAGTAACAATTAAGCTAACATAAAAATGCCTTTGAGCTATAAAGCATTAAGTAGATGTATACCAATTTTGTGTAGCCTACTAAATTAAATATATATAAAGAGACTGTCAGCATACATAAAATACTAAATAAAATAAATACATTTAATAACTCAAGGTGCCAGGTCTAGTCAACAGTTAAGATCATGTCAAAGTTTACTCCATCTAGTACTGAAAGATGAAAGATTAAGTTTCAGACTAGCAATGATTTTTTCCACTTGGATTAAATAGCAGTTCATGCCTCCATTCAGTAACAGAAGGAATATCTTTCTCTTTCCAATGTTTTAGAATCTTTTTTTTAGCTGATAAAGCCATGATGGAAACATATTTCAACTCTTCTGAACCTAAGCCACTGAAATCTCCTAGGACACAACTTTCCAACTTCCAGTGGTGGTCAATACCCAGGAGTTTGCCTAACTATACTGTACTGTACTTTGATATTAGACCAGAGAGAACTGATCAAATGGGCATTCCCAAAACATGTGGATAAGGGTACTTTCATTTTTCCCACATTTGGTGCAAACTCTAGAGGGTAACACCCCAAATTTGAAAAGTTTAGCTGGGGCATAATACCCATCATGTAGTAATTTAAACTGAGTCAATCTCGGATTGCCACTAGTGACATATTTATAAAGGTCTTTCCAGACAGTATTACAGTCAGTCCCTCTGGACATAGTGCACCCAACTTTAGGTACTAAAGGTAAAATCGGGAGATTTAAAGTGTAATACAAATTTATATAGCTTTTTAACAAGATGGGGTTTATAGAATATTTCGAGAACCTCAGAAATAAAGTCTTTCTTGCTAGTCAGACAAGGTGGTGGCGCTAGATGTGCTTGTAAAGCTCGTTTTAATATAAACAGCTTCATACAGTAACCTTTACCTACAACCAACTTCTTCCTTACTTCTTCCAGTGGTAAAATAAACCCATTAGAGAGGAAAACTTCAATTGTTAAACCACTAAGAGAAGGGAACCAATGGGTAGGGAAAGGCTATTGTATTTTAAAGTTGAAGTTATTAAGAAAAGGCTGATTAATATCCTTTTCTAAATTCAATTTTAAGTAGCTGCACAATTCATGAATTTTGAATAAAGTTCCAATGCTCAATTTTTTCAACACAGATGGCAGGTTCCGGAATTTAACATAAGGGATAGAAAGGGCAGATATATTACAATTTTCTAGCAGTGAGTGCTCCATGACTAACCAAACTGAATGATAATGAGATTCTGTATTTTTTGAGGCCATCCATCTGAAGTATTTATTGATATGGCTAGCCATATAATAAAGAGCAAAATTAGGAATTTTACAATCTTCTTTCTGCTTATTGAGGGTCAGCTTATTAAGTGCTATGCTTGAAGGCGTATCTAACCAAATAAACTTGGTTAAAAGTGAATGAAGGCTGTTAAACCATGAAAGGGGTAGATATACACTTAATGTATTAAGTGGGTAAAAAATTCTAGGAAAATATTCATTTTAATGGCACTAATTTGACCGTTTAAGGAAATAGGGAGTTTCTTCCATCTTTCCAAATCTAGTTTGATGTTCGAGAGTAGGTAATTAAAATTTAATGATTTCAACAATGACTTGTCCTAGGAAAGATATAGGCCTTAGTATTTCAAATATTTGGGGGACCATGTAAACAAATTTAATAATATCATTCTTAGAAGCAGTACTATTTAGAGGCATTGCAACTGTTTTTGACATATTACGTTTGTAGTTAGAAACTCTGCTGACTTTCTCAGTAGTGTCTAAAATTGCTGGGATTGAGATATTCTGTTGCAAAACATGAAGTAGGATATTGACTGCATAAGCAGACAGTTTTAAAACATGAGAACGAATTTTGATTCCTTTGATATTGGGTTTATGATTTAAATAAAAAAAAAAAGAATGTGTTCTAGATAAAAATTGAATAGGATAGGAGAAAGGGGACATTCTTGTCTGGTGCCAGAGCTAAGTTGATGTTTGAGGACAATATACCATTAACATACATTTTTGAAGAGGGGCAGGAATAAAAGATATTTAACCAACTAATAAAAGAAGGATGAAAGCCAAACTTTTTTTTATGTTAAGAGTTTCTAACAGAAATGTAATATTATCCCTATCAAAAGCCTTCTCTGCATCCAAGAAACAAGAACTTCAGGAGTTCCAGAATCCCAGATGTAGAGAAGATGTGGGTAAGTTTCCTAATATGATCAGAGGGAGATCTGCATGACATAAACCCCACCTGTTCAACAGAAATTAAGTCTGACCAACATGCTTTAATCCTTTGAGACAGGATTTCTGCAAGGATTTTGATGTCCCCATTAATAAGTAAAATTGGTCTGTAGCCATTCAGTTCACTGGGTTTACCCAGCTTGGGAATAAGTATGATCAATACCTCTAGAAGCGAGTTATCAGAGATCCCATGCTCTGGAGAATTCTTTGAGGTGAGGACTGAAGAGCAAGATCTTCACCATAAATTTTATAAAAGTTTGAGATCATCTTGGGTTTTTCCTTTTTCATTTCTTCAGTATAGTCAGTATTCTGTCATTCTTTTCCTGCCCCAACAATTTTGTTTACTTGGCTGTCCCTTTATTGTTCTATAGTTCACACTTCTCCCTCAGGCACAAAAGCTGATTCATCAGATTAGCAACCTCCGAGCCCCACATACAGCCACCTCTTGTGCTGAACCCCATATGGATTGCAAATCACCCTCTGCCCCAGAAACACTTTTCCTTTCTTGGTTTTAAACCAGATAAAACCAACCCCACCCATTTCAGTCCCACCACCTTCCTAAATAGCCTTGAGAGTGCCACTGAGTGGCCTTGAAGTTTTAAATTTGTCATTATCCATATCCGGTCCAACATTGTACAATGCTCATCTGCCTCTCCCTCCCTCAAAAGTATTTTAAGTTCTCCACTGTGCCCACCCCCACCATTAAAACAAGAAAAAGCTACCCTGCATATATCTTGGCCACAAAACTCACTCCATCCAGAACCTCATCAAGTCACTACTTTTTTAATTGGCACACTTTTTTGGTTCAGCACTGTATGATGATCTTCTAGTGCTTCCTATTAGTGCTGGGCTCAAATGCTGGATTCATGCCCCAATACAGCTTTATGTCAGCCCCAGAAAGCATTACTTAGATGAAGAACCAGCATTCTGTCCCATTAGCTATGGTAGGAAAAGGCAGCAGATCATTAAGCTATCGTCGACCAGAAGACTGCCATTATGAAAAACTAGGGTGACTCAAGGGGGCTTTTGGAACTGGTTAGGCAGGGTCTGAGTGACAGATTGTTGCACGTGAATTTTAGTTCTTAAAATATTACACACAGGCAAAGTAGTGGGCAGTCTCTGTCTAACTTAATAGATCCAGAAGCAAAAGATTTGATACCTTTTAATGGACCAACATAGATTTAACAACAAGAACAAAGTGCTCTAGCTTTCGGACCAACCAGTCCTTCTTCAGAAGCTCATGGCAGTTGTTTAGAAAATACAATACTTATAATAGCTAGATAATGCAGAGAAAAATAGAAAAAAATTCCCATTGGTTTAAAATACTCATTAAAAAAACCAAAAAAAACAGAAGATGATGTCAGAGAAGTTTAATAGCACAATACTGCCTTCAGTCTGAAAGAACCTTGGGTTCAGATGTGCTTGGTGCAACACACATACAAAGAATCCTACTGCATATAAATTTAATTGACATAAGATAACACTGCTGAAGCAGATAACTCCTAAATCAAGCTATGAGTGCCACATTTAGTATAAGGATGTGATTACTGAAAGGCAACCCCCACTCAGCTTAAAGACAAACTAAGATAGTTATAGGGCTCATGAAATTACAATGTTAGCATTAAATACAAGAATTACCAGTAAAGTTGTCTAAAAAACATCAGTGCACACTGTGTGATGTGTAAAACCTAGCTGGACATGTCATCCAGCTGTATTCTCAAGCTAAATAAAAGGCCCAAGAAATTTCAAAAACCTCAGGACTATATACATGATAATTTAAATATAAATTGATAATATTAGTGTCAAACAAAAAACTCTAGTCGAGGAACCTCAAGGAATTAAGACCATGCAGCCTGGTATGTACTGATGTCAATATAAACTGAGAATGTAGCAACTTGATGTACCACAAGTGTCTAAGGAATCTGAAAAAGAGATAAAAATGTAATTTCTCTCCTCCTCTTCATACAAACAATACCACCTAACCCACCCCACATCACAATAATGTGGGTGGGGGAGATACATAGCTTAAAGGAGATGTCTCTCTCTCTCCCCCCCCTTTTTTCTCTCTCTCTCTCTCTCCCACAGACAGACACACACACACACACACACACACACACACACACACACACACACACACACACTCTCTCCTAGTGAACCTATATTAACTTCACTCACTGCAATTGTTCCCCAAAGGAATACAACTTGTCATGAAATCCTGAGTAAAAGGTCTTATGTCTCATAATATTTACAGAGTAAAAAAGTAACACTATTTAACCTTACTACTATCTGCAAAATAACATTTCCAAGGATACTAGATAGAGCTACCATGAAATAAACCTGCCACCCTCCCGAGGATAAGGTAACTAGAAGTAAATATAAAGTATATGTGTAAGACCAGAGGTCTAACATACCTACATATCCACAAATTTCTACAATATTAGCCTAATGTAAAAAGATCTGTGCAGGACCCCCAAGCAAATGAGATCACACACCCCAATATGTACAGAATTACAAAAATTATATATAACAGTATAAGATAACACTCCTGTATGTACACTAGCAGGCTGGGTAATCTGAATATGGTGCAATGGAATCAATCCCCCCCCCCAGGCAAAGATAAAAAGTAAGGAGAAATGAATATTCATTATGTGTGTGAAATAAAAATAGTAACACATTATAACGCCATGTAGCTAAATAGAGACTTACCTCAATGTGACAGCAAGCCCCACATCTGTTATATCACATACCTCACAACACATACCCACACACATACATACAGACACGCATCCACATCCCACACATGCTGAAGTCCTATAATATGTCAGTTTGAAGAAGAAAAGGTCTGTGGATGTTAGTTTCTGTAGTGTCCTATAAAGCCAAGATCCACGTTCATCCCATCTGCTACCATATTGAGATGTAAAATAAGTTTAATCTCAAAAGCTCGTCTCTGTTGTGTGTTTTGAGATTTCCTTTAAGACCATTACTGACATATCTGAGACTGAGTGGTCAGGCTGGGAGAAGTGATGCCCCACTGGTTTTCAGTCTTCCTTGCTGTAATAGTATGCCTGTGTGAGTTCATCCTAGTGCGGAGCTGTTGGTGTGTCTCTCCTACATAACCTGTTTGTGGACATCTTTTGCACTGAATGAAATAAACAACATGTCATGACATGCATATATAACTCCCATGCACCTGGAATTGTTTGTTTTGTGATGTAACCACACAGTCTGAGGTAGAAATGAGCCCACAAGTCTTACAGGGGCATTGATTGCAGGGTCGTGTGCCATTGTGTGACATGGTATTCTGTTCTGGTGAAAGTTTGCTCCCAATAATTAGGCTGGATAAATTTGGTGGTTGTTTAAAAGATAGTAGTGGGAGTTCCTTAAAAATACAATTAAGGGCGTCATCCTCATTAAATATTGGGTGGAGATCTTTAATAATCTTACGCAGATGTTCAAGGTCTGCATGATATGTGACTACCAAGGGTATTCTTTCTGTAGCTGTCTTTTCTTTATATTGTAGTAGTTGTTGTCTTGGTACTTGTGTTGCCCATTCTGTTATCCTGTCAATTTCATTGGAAGAGTGTCCCTGCTCCATAAAGGTGTTTTTCAACATAGCCAAATGTGTATCTCCGTCATCCTCATTTGAACAAATACGTTGACAACGAAGTGCTTGACTGTATGAGACAGATTTTTTTTGTATGGTTTGAGTGGTTACTTTTCCTGTGCAAGTATCTCTGTCTGTCTGTTGGCTTCCTGTAAATACATGTATGTAAGGTTCCATCCTTAATGATGACTGTGGTGTCCAGAAAGTTAACCTTGGTGGTAGAGTACTCCAAGGTAAGCTTTATGGTAGGGTGGAAGATTATTAAGTTTGTGATGAAAATCTTTGAGTGCATCTGTGCCTTCCGTCCAGATGATAAACAAATTATCAATGTAACAGAAATAAGCTAGTGGTTTGTGGGGATACTGCCTTAAAAATCCTCCTCCAAGTCAGCCATAAAGAGGTTAGCATACTGTGGAGCCATTTTGGTGCCCATTGCTGTTCCCATAGTTTGAACATAATGTTTACCATTGAAGTTGAAGTTATGTGTCAAAATGAATTCCATAAGTTTCCCCACCACTCCAGGGTTGATGTTTTGGTCCGGTCCTTTCTCATGTATGTATTCAAGGCATGCTGCAATGCCACCTGTGTGTGGAATATTAGTGTAGAGGGATGTTACATACATTGTCACTAAAATGGTATCAGGTGGTAAATCTTTATAACCAGAAAGTACACACAAAAAGTGCATAGTGTCCTGGATATAACGGTCTCTTTCCATAACCAGCAGTTTCAAAATGGTGTCTACAAACCCTGAGATCCCCTCAGTCAAGGTACCATTACCAGAGACTATCTGTCTCCCTGAATTGCCAGGTTTATGTATTTTAGGCAGCATGTAGAATGTCCCTGGCTTTGGTTCAGCAGGGATGAGGTGAGTTAGTTTCTCTCGGACATGGTCAGGAAAAGTTTTAATTAAGTCACATAGTTCATCTTTATATCTTGTAGTGGGTCACTCTCCAGTTCTCTGTAGTATGTAAGATCTGTTAGCTGTCTATTAGCTTCAGTAATATAATCCTCTCTGTTTAAAATCACCACTGCAGAACCTTTATCAGCTTTCTTGATGACAATGTTGTGGTTTGATTTCAGTGTCCTATAGCTCTCCGTTCCAGTGGA
Organism: Neoceratodus forsteri; assembly: GCA_016271365.2. Classification (NCBI taxonomy): domain Eukaryota; kingdom Metazoa; phylum Chordata; order Ceratodontiformes; family Ceratodontidae; genus Neoceratodus; species Neoceratodus forsteri. Next base: position 637,894,330 of record CM028136.1, read on the forward strand.
GAGAGGTTATAATAGGTTTGTTTTGCCTGGTAAGGATCTGACCACTGACTTGTTGGCGAAACAATTAATATAATTGTCTATTTTTTACGCCCACTTGAGGGTAAAATCAGATTCCTTTTCTTATCCATTACATTATTGCTGTTTGCACTGTCTTCACTACCAGTGATTTCTCCCTGCCATGAAAGAATTCTTTAAGTCTCAATCTACGGAAGTACTCCTCCAGTTCACCACAAAATAGTATGTTATCCAGTGGTTTTGTTGGGCAGAAAGTGAGGCCCTTTGAAAGTACATTTAGTTCTCCAGTAGTCCGTGTGTGGTTGGACAAATTAACAACTGAAAGGTGCACATCAGTATTGTGTTGTTGTTCAGTGACTCCATTATGTGCTTCATGGTTGTTAGGAAGTATGGTATGTTGAAGGGCATCTAATTTCCTATTTTTCACAAGCATGGCTTAAGGTCCTTTGGTAGTTAATGTGTATCTCTCGCAAGATGTCCTGAATAGGTTCCCCAGACACCCTTTAGAGTGGTTACAATTTCAGCAAACTCTTTGTTAAGAACAACTTTTTGGGCATATGACATGCAAATCCTGTGATTTCTCGGTTTCTCAGAGGTCCTATGACAAAGTTGTTCTGCATAAGCAGAATTGTTTGTATTTCTTAATGGATTCCAAATAGTAAGACCTTTAGGGATAATGTTCTCCTCTTGCACTGGGTTAGAAAATAGATGTCACTGTCTAGCCATGCCAATTTCTTCTTGATGTTATGTAACTGCCATATTCTCAGTAATTCGGTATCTTCCATGTGAAATCTAGATTTAGTAGTTGCCGTATTGGTCCTTGCAAGAATAGATCCAGAAGCAAATGATTTGATACCTTTAATGGACCAACATAGATGCAACAACAAGAACAAAGTGCTCTAGCTTTCGGACCAACCAGTCCTTCTTCAGAAGCTCATGGCAGTTGTTTAGAAAATACAATACTTATAATAGCTAGATAATGCAGAAAAACAGAAAAAATCCACTGGTTTAAAATACTCATTTGAAAAAAAACAGAAGGCGATGTCAGAAGTTTAACAGTACAATACTGCCTTCAGTCTGAAAGAACCTTGGGTTCAGATGTGCTTGGTGCAACACACATAAAAAGAATCCTACTGCATATAAATTTAATTGACATAAGATAACACTGCTGAAGCAGATAACTCCTAAATCAAGCTATGAGTGCCACATTTAGTATAAGGATGTGATTACTGAAAGGCAACCCCCACTCAGCTTAAAGACAAACTAAGATAGTTAACTAAGATAGATAGTTTGGACAAACTAAGATAACTTAATAGGACAGTTTCTGTGTAATTACTGCAGCTAGACCCAGATTATGCGGCCAGAAAAAAAGAGTGTGTCTGGCCTTAATTTTTGCAGCAATCACTGCATGCTGCAGAACCACAGAAAACAGGAGGCTTTACTTGTAGGCATAGCATCTGTGAGTCGACTCCTTTCAGAAGGCCTCCACAAGGTGCAGCACATGAACCGAGAGACCCAAGGCATGGAACTCTAGCCACTCAGGAACCAGACTGTGAGGTATAGGGACTATAGGTTTAGGTTCAGGACTGTCTCCTGACAGCAGAGATGGGTGGAGGCACAGTTGCTAAGGAGGTCTGCTGCTGAGGAGATCTGGGTACTAAAACTACCTTGGCCAGTCTATAGCCATCAGGATCATCTATGCCTTGTCCTTCCAGACCTTGACCATGACCCTGTGGATCAAGGGGAAGGGGGAGAAAGCATACACAAGGCCTGGGGTCCAGAACCAAGTGAATGCAGCCCCACCAGTGTCCTGGACTGTAGGGAGTGGGTACAAAACAGCCTCAGTTTTGCTTTCTCCCATGATGCAACTAGAGCCACCACAGGAGTGTGCCATTGGGATAACAGGTGGTTTACCACCTCCTGATGCTGGGACCACTCATACGATGTCTTTGCAGCCTAGCTGAGAGCATCTGACAACTGACTGTTCTCTTGTGTGACATGAATCACCAGAAGATCTGCACTCAGGCTGCGCACAAGGGTCCAGATGTGAAGGGCCTCCCAAAACAAAGGAAGGCAGTGAGTTCCACCCTGCCTGTTTAGGGTAGAACATGGTCATGTTGTCGTCCATCAGGACCTTCATGACCTGGCCCCTGACTGGAGAAGTGAAGTCGATCAGTGCCAGCCACACTGCACAGAGCTCCGGCAGGCTGATGTGGTGGTGGGACTGCCTGGACAACCATAACCCATGGACTCTGGTTTCCCTAGTGTGCTCCACACCCCACCAGAGATGCATCCATCGTGAGCATTATGGTCGGTTCTGGACACATAAATGGGATTCCTTCCTTCAGGTGTTTTGGGACAAGCCACCACTTGATGGCATCCCACACTGGCTGGGTCACTATGACCAGCTGGTCCAAGTGATCTACACGCTGGGACCACTGACTGCCCAACTTCCACTGGAGGTAGCACATCCACCAGCAGGCCCAATGGACCATGTTGGTGCAGGACGCCATATACCTCAGCAGCCTGAGGAAATCCTAGACAGGGCATGAGTGACCAAACTAAAATAATGTGACAATGGAGGCAAGATCTAGTGCCCACTCCACAGGGAGGTAAGCCCTGACCCTCAAAGAGTAGAGTTCTGCCCCTAAGAACTTGATGCCCTGCTTTGGTACCAGTTTGGACTTGCACTGATTGACAAACAGGCCCAAGTCTCAACAAGTCTGGACAGTCAAATCTCTGGACCTCTCCACAATCTCCCTGGATGGCCTAGCTAAAAGCCAGTCATCAAGGTAGGGGTACACCATGACCATTAGGCATTGCAGATAGGCTGCTACCACTGCCGTGTACTTGGTGAAAACCCTGGGCACCAAGGAGAGGCCAAAGGGCTTGACCCAGAACTGGCACAAAACCCATTTTGCTTGGAACTGGTGGTGGAACTGCTGAATGGGGAAGCAGAAAAACTCATCCTGAAGTTCTAGGGAGCAGAACCACATTTTCAGCTCTAGCAATGGAATGATCTGATTCAAAGTAACCATCCAAACTTGCATTTCTGCATGAACTGGTTCAGATCATGCAGATCCAGTATGGGACACTAGCCCTCCCATCTGTTTTGGGATGAGAAAGTACCTGGACATGTAACCCTGACTGGCAAGAGTGTCAGGGAGATGGGCTATTGCTCCTTTTGCAAGGAGCTGAGCAACATCCTCAGGGGCAATTCTTCATAGAGAGGGTGTTGGAGGCCTGGAACAAACTACCAGAGGAGGTGGTGGGGGCTGCAACGTTGGAGGGACTCAAGAGGACATGGGACAGACATATGGAGCTGGTAAGTGTGGGGAAGGGGAGGGCTCATGGAAAAGGGGTTGAGTAGGGGGGAGGAAGGGGCAGACTTGATGGGCCACTGAGGTCCTTTTCTGCTGTTGGATTTCTATGATTCAAATATGGTGACAGTGTGTCATGTGACACCCTGAACTCCTGAGGCATGTGGAGTGGTAAGGCAGGAGTGCCTCAAAGTCCAGAGGCAACCCTCTGACCACTGCATCCAACACCCTTTTTGTCTGTTGTGATAGTGGACAAAAGTGGCAAGAAGTGACGTAGCTGACCTCAAACAGGGCATGCAGATGAGGACAGGATGAGTGGAGGGATGACGCCTCACAACCTGTCACTGGGCAGCTTTTGTGGGGCACCAGTGGTTGTGTTCAGAGGGGCACCACTAACCCTGCCCCCTGATTTCCTAGGAACCTGGTCCCCGGACTTCAGTTCAGGATGCCAATCCTGGTATTGTCCCTACTGGGGCTGCTGCAAAGGAACCTGTGGCTGAAAGGACTGGTAATGAAAAACCTGTTTCCTAGGCTTTTTGGGAGTTCCTTCTGGGATGATGTGACAGAATCCACGGTGGCACTGAACTTCTCAGTACAGGTCAGATGTTCTTAAACCACAGGGACAAACAGGTTGGTGCCCAAGAATGGGACATCGGCCAGCTTATGCTAGGTGTCCACTGTGAAGAAAGATGCAGCCAGACTCTGCAACACATGGAGACGGCCACTGCCATGGTAAGGGCACATGAGTCACCCATGTGTAAGGTCATCTAGAGCTAGTGTTTAGCTAGCTGGTCTCTGATTACCATCACTGCCATTTACTGATCAGTAGGGAAGTGGGGGAGGATTGCACTGAAGACCTCCCATCAGCAAATGACTGAAGCTGGGCATCATCAAAGCATCACTAGCCTGAAGCAGACCCAGTTGTGCCACAGCATGCACCTTTTTAGTGGTGTGGTCAATCTTACAGGACTTCTTGTCCAGATGCTTGTCCACATCCCCATGGTGTCCAGCCCCTCCATGAAGGAGTGGTCAGAGAACCCCAAAAAGGATCCCATAGGGACTGCACACTTGTGGGCCATACTGGCAGAGGGTGTCAAGCAGGATGCTACCAAAGCTCCAGGGTCAGTCCCAAAATGGCCTCAACCACAGGGAAGGCAACCCCTGGGAATAAGTCCTGGTCCAAATGTCTAAATGGATTCTTAGCCTTTTTTTGGACTGGCTCAAGCAGGACAGACGTGGACTCCGAGATGAGTCAGAGAAGCACCCTGAAGGACACCAGGCATTGCTCAGTGGTCAGTTCCTCGACCAATCCCCAGTTGAGGAGGGAGTCCCAGAGGCAGCCATGGATTCATGCTCTGAACTGTCTGAGGACTCCATGAAAATGGCCCTCAACCTTTTTTTGCCATGAACTCCCAGGTATCCTCTCCTAGGGTGATCCTCACCAACAAATGACCTGGCAAGCTGGAGGCTGAATGGGTATCCTTGCTTGGACTGAGAGGGGTGCCACTAGCAACAGCCTAGTGACCAGGGGTCCAGACTGTAGAGCCCAACCCAACAATGGCCCCCTGTTGTCAGAGGAGCTTCTCCAGGCACCGTAGCCGATTGCAACGGTAACTGTGCCTCTTCTTCCTTGAGGATGATTAGGTTGAGAAGTGTCAATGGCGATACCACCCAGCTAAGCAGCAATACTACGATCAAGATCTCAACCATGACCTTGATCATCAATTAGCCAGTCAACAGTGAGATGGAGTCTCCCGGCTGATCGTGGTAAACCACATGCCAGCCCATGTTAAGCAGCATGGCTGTGGAAGGCTTGATAGCCAGTGGAGGCTGCTCCCACTGAGGACCAGATAGGGACACTGCCCAAACAATGTACTCTTGGGTGAGGACCAGGAGCATCAGGATCTGCAAGACTGAATCCTTGACCATGTCCGACAACTGGTCGACAGGCTTAAGAAATATCTTGGCAACCTGCTCAACCAGAGTCAAAGTCCATTGGCTCAATGGGAGGACCAGAGAGCCCTCGACCTGTCCAACCTGCCCTTCAGGCAAGGGGCACTCAACAGCTGTCAAGCAAATCGAAGGACCGGGAGGACTGCAATCTCTCCTGGTCCCACGACTGCACCAGCAGCACTTATGCTTACTACCATGGTAGGTAGGCCTCTCCCCTTTGGTCTGGGGGCCAAACACATGTCCTGGAATCCTCCGGTGAATGACTCTTTTGCTGGTCCCAGCCAGGAGCAATGTCGATACCAAGGAGGTGCCCGCTGCAGCAACTACGGCTTCCACCTCAAGGGCTGCAACTTGCAGAGCAGACCTGGCCACTGCTGATGCCTTCTTGCAACCTTTAGGGTGGTCCTTCAGATCCCATTCAAAATGCCGACCAAACGAAAGCCAGAGCTTCCTGTCCTCAAGGTGCTCAGGAAGAATGCCTGTGCAAAGGCCACACACTACCACGTCATGTTGCCTGCCCATGCAGTACAAGTGCATGTTGTGCAGGTCGGTGACTGACATCTTCTACTGGCACAAAATGCTGAATTTGAACCCTAGCTTCCATTGCTCCATCACAGATCAACAAGGAAAGTGGAAGGAACCAAGGAAATAGTTATTAAACTGAAAAAATTTCAAAGACTGAGTTTGCCTATGGCGCACTAAACCCAAGCAGGAGCTGTGAAGGAGGTTATTCCAGTGGAAAGATCTGATGTTACAGGGCAGAGTTGGGGGACATACCGCCTGGGTGGTTGGAGGAGCTTAGCTTAAAGATGTCCAGTCAATTAGACTGTTCAAGTGGAACTGCCAGAGTGTGATAGTGAATCATACCCACTTCCCTAGAAATACAGGTTACCAACCTGAAACTATAGTTCTAAGAGTGGTACACAGTTGACATCACACACTGGCAGTCTTCCTGGAGACAGCTGAGTGACTGGAATGTCCTCAAGTCCACCCTAGCCAGACTGGACCCACTCTTCCACGCCTCCTGTCATTTCACTCTTGACTATCCTCCTCCTACCCATTACTGCATCCTGTACCAGTCCCTGGGCTTTCCCTGTAGAGGCCCATAGGCTGTCCCACTGCGTTACCATCATGGCTAAGTACTGGTCCCAGTCCCTTCCCACCTACTTCACAGCTGAATTATCTGCCACTACTACACCAGTGTACCCACTGAGAAACAATAATACCAGGCTCCTAACTGTTCCATGCATGTCCACCGACACCGGCCAAGCTGCCTTCAAATAACACATGCCTACACTGGGGAACTCCCTCCTTAGGAACATTAGACACGCCTCCACATTGCACCACCTCAACCACCTACTCTGAGCTCAATTTCTCCTCCCCTTGCTCATGCTACCAATTATGCAGGCTAACCAAGGACAACTCTTTCCACTCTCCCAGCTCATCCTCTCATATCCTTACCTGATACTAAGTATTACCACATGCTCTGTATTATACAATTATCTCAGTTCTGATTCCAGTTGCTATGTATTGCTTCTTGCTGCTAAGGTACCTGCACTGCATTTGTACCTCTGCTGAGCTACTGTATATTTGCTGTTGTAGATGTACCTTCTTGTTGATTGCTGTGAATTCCCTTACCTGCCTACTGTATTTCCCTCCCCCACTCCCCCAAGATGCATCTGGAATCAAGCAGTAGCCTGCTCTGTATGCCTTCCTGGTCAGACTCTTAAATAAATAAATAAATAAATAAATAAAGCTCCTCCCACCATCCTCGTTATATATCCTGTGGCTCCACCCAGTGATGTCAGTTTTACATGCTGGCAGCAGGGATCTGGATGCCACATTGCCATGGGAAGTTCGCTGGGTGGTGTGGATGTGAACTGTATAGCACTCTTAAAACTATGGCTGCAGACGAGTAGAAACAGGTTACTCATCTGTAACAGTAGTTCTAGGAGTGGTATACAGTGTTCATCCACACTTCGGGCAATGTTCCTTCCTCCTTGAAGCTTGCTGGAATGTCTTCAAGCTGGCTCCTCCTACCCAGCTGAGTGAGAACTTTTGCAGCACCACCCCATGATGTCAGATCTTGCCCGCTGGAACAAAATCAGTGTGGATGAACACCATACACCACTCCTAGAGTTACTGTTACAGGTGAGTAACCCATGCTTCTGGGGACATAGATATGGTGTTCTATCCACACTTCAGACAGACTCCTAGCAGTTCTCCTCCTGTCAACCTATAGCACAGGTCAATGCAGGCTACAATCCACCTACCAATTGTCCACTTAGCTGCCAGTCTGCCTGGTGTGGCTCCAGCATAGGTGATAAATAGCTGGTGAACCTTTCCCCAAACTTCAGCCATGCACTCCTTGTAGTAGGCTAGCACTCACCTCAGGTCCAACATATGGAGCCTGTGTTCGATCTCCAAGTTGCGTTTGGGGTAGTACACCGGGAGATTAATCACCTGGTTAAGGTGAAAATCTGACACAACCTTTGGGAGAAACTTCAGGTTAGGGTGAAGCACAACCATGTCCCTGTAGAAGATCAGGTAAGGAGACTCTACTGAGTCTGTCTGGAGCCCACTGCTTCTTCTTGCTGATGCGATAGCCACCAGGAATGCGGTCTTCCATGACAGGTGTGACATCTCACATGTGCTGCGGTTCGAATGGCTTGCCCACGAGCGTTGCCAATACCAGCAACAGGTCCCAAGGTGGTGGTGGTTCACGCATCAGAGGGGAAATGTGGTCAAGGCCTTTGGAAAAGCTCCAGCCCACCTTCTCCTGTGCCACCGACTGCATACCGGCCTGCAGCCGGTAAATATAGATGGCTGCCAGGTGCACCTTAAGGGTTGACCAAAGACCCAACTGAGAGAGGGACCAAAGGTAGTAGAGAATGCTAGCCACAGGGCAAGATAAGGGATCCAGTCCCTTGCCATGGTACCACATGGAGAACCTCTTCCACTTGAAGGCATAGCATTTTTTACCACAGTGAGGACATCTTCAGAGAAACCCAAAGCCTGGAACTCTAGCCACTCAGGAACCCAGCTGCCAGGTACAGGGAACCAAGGTCTGGGTGGAATACCTTCCTCTGATGGATTGGGAGAACGTTTAGGCATATAGGAAAATGTGTAGGGCACCTGCTGCTGAGGCAAAGAAGATCAGGGTACCAGAATTGGTGAGGCTAGTCTGGATCCGTCAGAATTATCTGTGCTTTGTCCCTCCTGGCATTGAGCAGCACCTTGTGGATCAAGAAAAATGGAAGGAAGGCATAGAGAAGGCCTGGTGTCCAGGGACTGTAAAAGGAATCCCCTCCTGCACCATTCCCTGCTGGGGAGGGCAGCCACAGTACAGCCTCAGCTTTGTGTTCTCTCCGGAGGCAAACAGGTTGATCAGAGGTGTGCCCCCACTGGGAGAACAGGCTGCATACTACCTGGGTGAAGAGACCACTTGTGAGACACCTCACCTACACAGCTGAAGGCGTTCAACAGCTGGTTGGAGACACCGGCCACATGGATGGCCAGATCAGCCTCCAGGCTACACGTGAGGGTCCAAACATAGAAAGCTTCCATGCACAAGGGAAGTGAGTACATCCCACCCTGTTTGTTGAGGTAGTACATGGTTGTAGTGTTGTCTGTCTGGACCCAAATGACCGGACCCTGAACATGCAGAGCCAGCCGCACTGCCCACATTTCCAGCTGGTTGATATGGCATCAGGACTCCTTGGGAGTCCAGAGCCCGTGGACCTTGTCTTCCCCAGGTGGGCATCCCAACCCCTGAGGAAGGTGTCGGCCATCAAGATGACCGTCAGCTCTGTGTGGACAAATGGGATACCTTCCTGCAGATGTTCTGGGACTAACTACCACTGGAGGGCATCCCACATCAGCTGGGTCACTGTGACCCGCTAGTCGAAGTGGCCCTTGCGCTGAGACCACTGGCAGGCCAGCTCCCATTGTAGAGAGCATATTCTCCAGCAGGCCCAATGGATCACGCTGATGCAAGCTGCCATGTATCCCAGTAGGTGCAGGAAGTCCCGAGCGGGGCACAACTGCCCAACCCAAAATGATCAGGCAAAGGAGGAGAGAGCTTCTGCCCTGTCCACTGGGAGTCAAGCCCTGGCTCTGCAAGAGTCGAGTTCCACTCCGATGAAGCTTATCAACCACGAGGGCACAAATTCCGACTTGGTCTCATTGACCAGGAGGCCAAGAGAGATACAGGTCTGGAGGGCCAAGCCCCTGAACCACTATACCTCCTGTCTGGAGGAACCCTCAAATCAGCCAGTCATGCAGGTAGGGATAAACCTGGACTCCTCAATGCCTCAGGTAGGCTTCCACCACTGCAATGCATTTGGTGAAGACCCTGGGGACCGAGGACAGGCCGAATGGCATGGCTTGGAACTCATAAAGGATCCCCTCTGCTCAGAACCAGCGGAATCGGCAGTGGGACAGACGGATTCGGATGTGGAAGAACATGTCCTGAAGATCCAGAAAATAAAACCACATGTCCTGTTCCAGAGATGGTATGATCTGGTACAGAGTGACCATCTTGAAGGTCTGCTGTCTGAGAAAGTTGTTCAGGTCATGCAGATCTAAGATGGGGTGACAGCCCCCCCATCTGTTTTAGCACCAAGTGCCTGCAGACAAACACTGGGTGTTAGAGGATCTGGGACAGAAGCCATGACCTCCTTGCGGAGGAGCTGGGCAATTTCATCTCAAAGGGCTGAAAGGATGTCTGTGGACACTGTCATCCCATGGGGTGCAGGCTTGGCAAGGTGGGTGGTACTCGAATTCCAGAGGCAGACTCTGGCCGACCACTCCAAGAACCCAACTGTTCATGGTAACAGGGGACCAGGTAGAAAGGAAGTGGTGGAACCGGCTCCCAACTGTAGGACCCAGGGGAGACAAGATGGGTATGAGGGGATGTCCCTCATCTCATCACTGGGCAGGCTTGGAGGTGGTGGAGAGACCAGCTGAGGGGCCGCCAGGGCCTCAGCCTCCTGGCCTACAGACAACAGTGGCCACAGACTTCGGTCGAGGTCACCAGGCCAGAGTCTAGTGACCAGCCTGAGGCTGGGCTGGTTTAGCTGTGGTGGCAGAGAGGGGCCGAATGGGCTTATTTTTCTGCTGCTTAAAGCCCTTGGGGTCTCTCTCTGAGCAGATTTCACCGAGTCCAAGGTGGCATTGTACTTCTCAATATGGGTGAGGTGCCCCTTGAACCCAGGCCTGAACAAGTTGGTGCCCAGGAAGGAGACATCCACCAGCGTGTGTTGAGTATCCATCATAAAGGTCAAGATCCTCAGCCAGACTCAGTAATGCATAGCCACCATGGCCACCAAGGACCAAGCGCAAGAGTCGCCAAAGTCCATGGCAGTCTGGAGCTGTTGCTTGGCTACTGCTCTGCCTTGATCCTGGACCTGTTTGACAGTGGTCTGCAGGTCCACTGTGAGATGAGAGAGTACCTCATCAAATGAGCCAGGGAGGGCATGCAAGAAGTGGACCATTACAATGACCAAACTCACTTGCCAAGGGCTGAGAGAGGAGACAGCATACACCTTTTTGGCCATATGATCCAATTTCTTGGACTCCTTATCAGGTGGCTTGTCAACGTCACCCACATTGCTAGAGTGCCTGAAAATAGAGCCAGCCAGGAGCCCCTTGACTGAGGGATGTTCTGTGAATCCTGAAAGGGAACTGGTAGGCACCGCATACTTGTGGACCATTTAGTCTGACGGCATAGGGCAAGAGTCCAGGTGCTGCCACAGCTCCAATCTGCCACCAGAAAAGCCTTCCTCAGGGGAGTCTCCATGGTCAAGGATCTAGTAAATGGGTACCCAGCCTGCCTCTAACAGGCTCCAATGGGAGACCTGTAGATTTCGAGATGAGACAGAGAAGACCCATAAAAGACAAAGGGTCTTGCTCCATTGACAGATCCTCAGCCGACTCCAAGTCTACCAGACGAGAGTGCAAGGAAGAGCCCTCAGATTCTGAGGATTCATGGAAAAGAGGTTGCCTCCCGGAGTTCCTGCTGACCCTCCGGGGATGGTCAGGGTAACTGTGACCAACAGCTGATGGGGAAGACCCGAGACCAGCTGAGCCTCCATAGTCAGAGCACCAGTCTTCGGGTGTTTTGGTGGTGGCTCCATCAAAATCAGCAGAGAGGCCAGGGGAGGCTGAGCCAGGTCCTGATGGGTCAGCTCCTGATGTGGCAGGGAAGGCAGAAGCCTCTGTGGTGAATGCCGCGTGATGGCCAGGGTTGAAGTCAAATGGGCTTTACCCTGATGAAGAGTAACTGTTTCCACATTAAGTCCTCACAGCACCACTGCAGCTTGCACAGGATCCTCTCCTTGCCTGAGGATGAAGAATAACGGCAGCGCCACTTACGCAAGCATCAAGAGCACGAGCGTCAATGCAGGCTACTCAACTTGGGGCTCTGACAGTGGGACCACAACCTCAGCCATCAGGGCCACTGACAGTGGGTCTCAGAGGGAGCTGGCAAGAGCCTGGTCTCTTCCTGGTCTGGAGGCTCTGGGTCAAGAGTAGGCAGATAAGTGGACTGATCTGTCCCTCCCCGAGTGGTAGCACTGGAGTCCTAGAAAGGGAGGTGTCGGCCTGTTCCAGTGACAATGGGTCAACTTGCTCAAGAAAAATCTTGGCTGCAAGATCTGCCTCCATCTCGACCAACTGACCCGGTGGGGAGACTATGGGGTCAGTGGCCTTGGCCTAAGAACTGACCGAAATCAGAACCTCCAGAGAAGTGCAGGAATCGGAGGCCCAAAAGTGCTCCTGATCCCGCAAACATTGATGAGACTGTTTCTTGGACTTTTTTAGTCTTAGATTTAGGCTTAGTGCCCGAGGAACCCTGCCAATGGGTGGGAAGGGCCTGGAACAAATCTTCGAATGACCCTATGAAGGAGGCACCCAAGGAGAGTGGCAAAAAGGCTGAAGCCGAGGAAGCGTGAGCTACGGCCTGGGCTGCTGCCTCCTCAAATGTAGCAAGCTGTTTAGCGGACCCCGCAGATGCAGAGACCGCCCGACAGGCTTCCTTTGACAGGTGGATCCTGATTGTCCAGACATCCCAGAAGCAGGTGGGCATGGTGATCCTCTAAAGAAGATGGATGAAAGATAGAGCACACACCGCATGCCTGGGGATCTTGCTCGTGGCCCAGGCAGTAAACGCATATGGTGTGCAGATCCATCTAGAACATCTTCTGCCCTGAGGTACATTTTTGGAATCCTGGTGCCAACTTCATGTCATCCATACCAGAGACCTGAAGGAGTAAGCCTGAAGGCAAAACATTTTTGAAAGAATCAAGTTTACTATGCAAAGGGCCTTCTCAGTGTGAGAATGGTAAGAAAGGAACTTTCTTCCAGTAGAAAGGAAGATCTGATGTCACAGGGCAGTGCTGAGGAAGTTACCACCTAGCTGGGTGGGAGGAACCGGATTGAAGACATTCCAGAAAGCCTTAAAGGGGAAAGGAACACTGCCTGAAGTGAGGATAGAACACCATATCCATGTCCCTGGAAGCTATATTTTCCTTCCCCCTTTTCTTTTTTTCCCCACTCTATGTGTGCATTTTTGGTGTCTGTGACAGGTGCTGGATTAACAGCACTGGAACTAGAAGTCCACTATTTATCTACATGACAGGCACAGCACGGGCAATCACAGCTGAAGCTTTACCACAATGTCTCTCAACCCTGCCATAGAGGGACATCCACATAGATGAGAAGGTAGTTCAGACTACATGCCCATTCAGTCCTTGGCCTCTCATTTGACACTGCCAACAAGGGTGACAATTAGTACCATATGTGTTGGTGGTTTTATGGTGTGGGCACCTGCCCACTGGGAACTGGACTTAAGACCACTATGCCTCATTTCACACAGGCCACTGAACAGCCTTCAGGTGATAATGGCTTTTGACCACTATTGGCCTGTGCTGCATTTGAACCAGTGATCTAGAGAAAAAAAGTCTTCTTGACCTGCTACCAATTCACTGAGATATTTATTCCCCCCCAACCCCCAAGTAATCAATACTTCTAAAGGCCTGGTTACAGTTTACTATCCACACAGTAGCAATCTCCATGCAGTTCTCCGGAAGGAGAGGGCAAGGCGCCCACCCCTATTTGGTGAACAGAGACTGGAAGACAGATGACCCAAAAGCTGCATTCTAATGACTCATGATCATCAGTCCTGTAATGGGCTTTGGAGGTGTGCACGTTTGTGCAGGCTATAGCCCTGTATATCTCCAAAATGGGGACATCCCTGGAAGCAGCCACAGAAGCAGCGGTATGTCTAGTCAAATGAGTCCTTAGCCCCTTAGGCAATTCTGTACCAGCTAATCTGTAGTAGAGGTCGATGCAGGATGTGATCTACCTGGCAATTGTCATTTTTGCTGCCAGTCTGCCAGCTGTGGCTTCAGCATAAGAGAGAAACTGCTAAATGGAACACAGTGTTATCAACATTTATATGGGCAGGGGAATGCCACATACAGCACTATGAAAACTACAACTACCCAAAGAAAAGGGCAGAGACTCACTCCCAAACCTGCTCCGATATTCGGTTGCAGCAATGCTGATGCACCTAACGAATCGGTTTCTTCCGGCAGGCAGTCACCCTCAGTGGTTGGAGTGGAGATGGCCTTGTTACCCCTCCCTCTAGATTACACCACAGTATACCAGCCGCAGGAGGCAACACTGAAGGAGGCCCATTCCCTGTTTACTGCAGGAGTCCTCTGAAATTGGATTAAGTTTCTCCAACTTCCAGAATATCGGAGGACTGCAAAATGGATGGGGATCCCATTTATAAACCCTGACTTCACGCTGGCAACCCTGGATAAAGAATTCCGACATTGGCCAGAGTCAGGCGTGGAACAGGCCTACCAATTTTATGACAAGGGAATTTTTAAAACCTTTTCCCAACTTCAAGCAGAGTTTTCCTTTGGTAGTTCTGGACAAAAGAAGGCGGGCTGCCCATCATGGTTGTCCTCCATATACATGGAACATTAACCCAATCCCTACCCGAACATCCAAGCGTCTAGTTTATTTTTGAATGTTGAGATATTTGTTGAATCAACTATATTCTGTGGTAGAGTGTTCCATAGTCTTGGTGTTCTAATTGTAAAGTAGTTCATTCTTTTGTTACTTTTGGCCCTCAACCTCTAACTGTTTGTTATGAAGTCTAGCTACAGTTTTCCCTAGTAGAATATTTGATACCACATAGTTTCATTTGTTCCTGGTTCCCAAGAATTTTAAACAGTTGTAATAAGTCACCTCTGGTGGGTCTTTGTGACGATGCATGTAATCCTGTTTTATTTAATCGGGTGTTGTAGTCAAAATTAGTTAAGTGCGGGATTTGCTTTGTGGCTCTACGTTGAATGTGCTCAATTCTATTTATGTCTGATTTCAGATGTGGGTTCCAAAAGGGTGAACCATAGTCCAAAGGGGCCTTATGTGAGATCTATAGAGGGACAAAAGACAATGTTCAGATCTAGTCATGAATGTTTTGGAGATTCTAAGAAGTAGTGCGTTTGTTTGATTCGCTGTCTTGGTACAGTGGGTTGAAGACGTTAGTTTGTTGTTAATTATTATCTCTAGGTCTTTTTCAGCTTGTGAGGTTCTAATGATAGTTTTGTTTAAGCAGTAAACCACAAAAGGACTTCTTTCGATACGTGCAGCTACGCCACTACTTTGAGGCAGAACTGGGGCTCAATATAAATCTCCAACATATCCAGCCTCTGTTTATGTTTCTTACCCAACTAAGACATGACCTCTCCCCATCTCATCTAGTCTCTCATTTTTATAGGACTCAGACCGGTGTCCCCACTTCAGATATGGAGTCTGCCCAGATTGCCTGGGAGGCAGATTTGGTCTCTGATTTGACCCAGAAAGACTGGCCATGTATCTGGCGCAGACACCACAAGACCACAAATTCTTATTATACATGGAGAGAATTCTCCTGCAAGGTGGCTTTAAGATTTTTCGTATCCCACAAATAACAGCCAAGTACTCCACCACAGGTGACTCCTCTTGCTGCAGAACATGTGGCTGTGAAGTAGCGACCCACACCCATATCTTTTGGTCATGCCCAAAACTCGCAGAATTCTGTGGGGAGGTGGAGAGTTTTCTTGTGAATTATACCCATCCTTGGGAGCTCTAACCTCGGAGATGGCTTTACTGCTCCATCTATCCAAACAATATAAAAAGACCTAGCCAGTACTACCTTATAGCAATACTTCTGGAAGCTGCTAAGAAGAAGAAGAAGAAGAAGAATCAGTATTTATATAGCGCTTTTCATAAGAAAGCTATCACCAGGCTCTGGCTTCATCCCCCCCCCCAAAAAAAAAAAAGAGTACAAGACTGGGAGTCTACAATATATGAGATTTATAAATTAAAAAATTTGACTGCAGAATTGCAGAACACCACAGCCCTCATGACTAAATGGACACCCTGGCTCTTATATATAGCAGAGTACGGCCCAGATTTTGTCCCATAATAGCAGAGGGGCCAACTGCATAGGCAGATGGGACTAACATCCCAAAAGACGAAGGCCAGCCAGCCCTTTCACCTATATCTTCCTAACCCCACTGGATATCCCATCCTAACATGACCAGAACACTAGAACTTAGAGGGGGAAAGGATATTTAGCACTGTGACCCCGAGCTCCTTCCCACTCTCAAGGGTCAACCTTTCCTTAAATCTGTTGCAACATTTCTATTTCTAAGCCTAATCTACCCTTTACTATTTCTAGTCCATAAGGTTGGCCACTTGTGGGCACCCCCTTCTCCCTCTCTTGACTATGTTATAGTGTCCTCTTTGATTTTCCTTTTCCCTCTCAGGTCCTCGTACAGGGAGGTTATTGTTGTGACTTCCAGGCATATGTAAAACAGGTTGTGTTTATCGTTGTTGGATTTAATATGTATTAGCACTATGTCATAATATACCTTATGTTTATGAAACCTGCAAATGTTGAAAATACCATGGCACTAGGTGTTTTTGATAATGGTAAAAAGTACTAGGTGACTACTACAGAAATTAAGCTAGTTGTGCTATTTAAAATGCATGTAAATTGTTGCAAACTTAACAAGCCAGAAATGTCATGGTAATTTGCATATATCCCATGATGCATTGCATTATGGAAGTATGTATGATGTTGCATTTCTTTGCAACTTGATTTGTTGCCAATGCCCTGTGGGGTAACCCTTCTTTCAGTGATTCTGCATTGAGGTTCTTTGTTTATAGCTTGTTTTTTTTGTTTTTTTTTTCCTTTTGAGACCCCACTACACAAGCAAATGGGTCTTGCATGGAGTGGTGGGTACATCTTAACTGGTGAAGGGGATCAGAGATCAGTGTCAGTAGGTGCTGGCTAAGTGCAGAGAAAGGACAGTCATAGTCTGTTGCTGCAAACTGATGCAATGAAGAAGGAATATGGCATTGCAGAAGCTTATTTTTTGTACTCTGAATAGACATCACACAGAGATTGTGTGTTGAACCTGAAGTTTGGTGTCTGGTCCATCTGTTATCCCACAATCCCTCCACAGACTTGGTGTCAGAAATGGGATAACTTGCCTGGAAGCATCTGGACTGGCTGAAGAGGGAAGTTTTCTGGTGGATATCGCCCAGGTATCCCAGGTGGACTGATGCACCAGGAGTTGCCGGAGGAGAACCTGGAGAAGAAAGTCCATGGAGTTCTGACCAGAACCATGGCTGACAGAGAGAAGCTGCTGTCTGGACTGGACCTGAGAGCCCAGAGGATGGCCAAGCCTGAAGAAGATGGAGAGAGGCAGGTCGAGGCAGATTGGAGGTGCGAGAGACAACACCCCAGAGGTGGAGACCCTGATGAGGATGATCCACTGGACGAATGGGCAATGGCTGGAGGCAGACCAACTACACACATCACACAGAGATTGTGTGTTGAACCTGAAGTTTGGTGTCTGGTCCATCTGTTATCCCACAATCCCTCCACAGACTTGGTGTCAGAAGTGGGATAACTTGCCTGGAAGCATCTGGACTGGATGAAGAGGGAATAGGCAGAATTTCACTGTTTGCTGATGACACAAAGCTCTGTAACAGAGTAGACACACCAGAGGGTGTAGACAGAATGAGAAGCGACCCGCAGAAACTTGAAGAATGGTCAGGGGTTTGGCAGTTGAAATTCAATGCAAAGAAGTGCAAGATAATGCATATGGGGCACAAAAACCCTGGCACAATATATCAGTTGGGGGGTGAGGATATAGCATGCACCAAGCAGGAAAGGGATCTTGTGGTTATCATCTCTGATGACCTCAAGGTAGGAAACAGTGTGACAAGGCAGCAAGTAAAGCAAATAGGATGCTGGGATGTATAGGAAGGGCATTACCAGCAGGAAAAAGGAGCCATAATTCCACTATACAAGACACTAGTGAGGCCCCACCTGGAGTACAGTGTACAGTTCTGGAGACCATACTCACGTGGGACATAGACAGGGTAGAGAGGTTCAGAGGAGGGCAACAAAGATGGTGCATGGATTGCATCACAAGTCCTATGAAGACAGGTTGAAGGAACTGAACATGTACTCCCTGGAGAGAGGAGGAGAGAGGGATATGATAGAGACATACAAGTATCTTACAGGGAGGAACAGGGTGCAGGAAAACACTATTTTTAAGTGAAAAAGATGTTCCAGGACTAGAGGGCATGGGATGAAGTTGGAGGAGGACGATTCAGAGGAAACATGAGAAGAATTTCTTCACAGAGCAGGTGGTGGACAAGTGGAACACCCTGCCAGAGGAAGTGGTGGGGGCACAAAACAATCACGGGATTTAAGAATACATGGGATAGACATAAAGGAATTCTGGAGGTCAGGGTAAGGTGCAACAGACTTCTAGGAAAACAAACTGAACTTACAAGCTCAAATGGGCAGATTGGGTGGGCCATAGGCCCTTATCTGCCGACACTGTCTATGTATCTATGTATCTATGTACACAGAAAGGCGGAACACTGGTGCCAGGTGCTCAAGAGGTTCCTGCTAGAGAGCTTGGACAAAGAGTCAGAGGAGGATTTTTCGTGAGCTCAGTTTGAGGAGGACCCTCTGACTGAGCAGGATATTCCTTTGTTTCCTGTGTTCCCAGGATGTTACCTGTTGGAGGTCAAAGATGCAAGTATGGAACTTGAATGCGAGACCCCAGGTAATACTGTGCCTAGTGATATTGTGCTGGGGTTGAAGACTCCAAGCAAACAAGAAGAAGCTTATGAGGCTGAAGGGACTTTTTCTTGTATTGATGCAGCTAAATCTATTAACAGTATTGACTGGGGTATACTGCAGGCTAAAAATGCTAACATTGCCAAACTGTTACAGTATGTTAAAGTTAAGGAGGGTAGAGGTCATTTAAAAAAATGTCACCCTTGGAAAACGGGAAAGTCTCACATAGGTTACAAGCTATTAGATGGTAACAGATGGCTGAAAATAGCACAGTGATTAAAAGGATGTTTACTAAGACACCCCGGAGTTAAAAGGTTTAGGAACCTGCTGTTTAGCATTGCAGGGTATTCAGCATGGGAGGTTCCTTGGGGTCCTGTAGGTTTCTGTAGAGACCTGTCTGGGGATAAGATAACCAAGGATTTGGGGTCATAGGTTATAAAAGGTTGAAGTAGGAGAGTAGAAACTACTATTGCTCCTTCCATATTCCCACAGGCACTTTGTGTAAGACAGAGGGGTCAAGTTAGTTGCAGGCAAGGCCAGAGGTGGCTCTGCAATTGTCCATTTCTGTAGGCAAAAGTGTAGCATGTTTGGTCAGGGGGTGGACCTGGTGTCAAAGAAAGTGATACCCTAGGGCAGACAAGGAGTCTGAGGTGGTATGCGTGTATTCTTTTCTGAGTGAAAACCTACACAGGAGAAGTGGGTGGAAAATGGATTGGAGCCTGTGCTGGAGTAACACATTGAGTGTCTACCCTCAGGTATCTATATCTGTAACAAGTGAAATGAATCAAGAGTCATAGTGGGTTTATGTAGAGGGGTTGAACCTAGGAATGGGCCCCTGCTTAAAAGTGACTTGTCTGATGGGGTTGGAGCAGATAGTTACTCACCCCAGAGAAAGTCTTTCTATGGTACTGGACTTTACAGCCATCCAGATTTTTGGTTAATAAATATAATGGACTTTCCCTTAAAGGAAATGAGAAGGTATAGCTAATCTCTGTTGAGAAATGTGTTTATGCCTCAGGGTAAAGAATGATGATATCCACCATGTTTACGATAGAATGTTTATCATTAATAGGGACACTGAGACAGAGCTTCTGAAGATGGATGGGTAGAAGCTCCATCCCTTCCTAGGACAGGAAGGTGGTAAGCAGTCTGCAATAACTGCTTCCCTCTTAAGGTGGGGGATATGTGACCGGGAGATCCTGCCACTCTTGAGGGCCAACCTTTCCTTAAGTCTGTTGTAACAGTTCTTCTATTTCTAAGCCTAATCTGTCCTTTACTATTTCTAGTCCATAAGGTTGGCCAGCTGTGGGCACCCCGTTCTCCCGCTCTTGACTATGCTATAGTGTCCTCTTTGATTTTCCTTTTCCTCTCAGGTCCTCGTACAGGGAGGTTATTATTGTGACCTCCAAGCATATGTAAAACAGGTTGTGTTTATCGCTGTTGGATTTAATATGTATTAGCACTATGTCATAATATACCTTATGTTTATGAAACCTGTAAATATTGAAAACACCATGGCACTAGGTTCTTTGTTTATAGCTTTTTTTTTTCCCTTTTTGAGCCCCCCACTACGCAAGCAAATGGGGCTTGCATAGGGGTGGTGGGTGCATCTCAACTGGTGAAGGGGATCAGAGATCAGTGTCAGTAGGTGCTGGCTAAGTGCAGAGAAAGGACATTCATAGTCTGTTGCTGCAAACTGATGTACTGAAGAAGGAATATGGCATTGCAGAAGCTTATTTCTTGTATTTTGAATAATCACCACATAGAGATTGTGTGCTGAACCTGAAGTTTGGTGTCTGGTCCATCCGTTATCCCACAACCCCTCCACAAGCACAGGGAATAACTTGTCTGGCCATGGAAGTATGTATAATTGATAAACATATCTATCCATGAACTAATGGAGATATACATACGAGATATTCTCTTATAAATGATTTAACCCTATGCTATATCACTGCTGTGTAACATGATATATAATGTGGTCAAATGATTGTAATAGACTGTCACCGAAACACCTTTAAGTAAACAGTTTAAAAAAAAAAAAAAAAAGAGAGAAATAGCTGGTAAGCCTTTCTTCTAACTCCAGTCATGCATTCTGAGAGCGCTCTCCACAAGTCCAATATGTGGTGCTTGTGATCAGTCTCCAAGGTCGTGTTGGGAAGTACGCCAGGAGGTTAGTAACCTGGTTACGGTGAAACTCTGACATGACCTTCAGAAGGAACTTCAATTTGGGGCAAAGGACTACACTGTCATTATAGAACACTAGATAGAGAGACTCCACCAAGTATGACTGCTCACTGTTCCTTCTGGCGGTGTACAGACACAAGGTCGACACCAGCATATCAACAGAAATGGCCTATCTGCAGCGAGTCACTGTGCTGGTGCACAGAAGACACTGGTGGTACATTTCCCAATGTAGAGCCCCCCCAGTTCAAGTCTGACTCTGGGTTAGAATCCTAGAGAACGGGAGGGTGGGGGGTTCGGAAGGGGTGCAAGCCCCCAGATTGAAAGCACTGACATCCTGAAGCTACAATGCTGACAGTCTGCATGGTGGCTGTTACTGTGGGGAATGTTTGTGCTAGCGCTGTCGAAGCACCATGGTAAAACCCCTTTTGGCTGATCCTACAGCTACCAGAAAGGCAGTCTCATGACAAATGTGACATCTCACACTTGTGCATGGGCTCAAATGGCTTACCCACGAGCACTGCCACCACCAACAGTTGGTCTCAAGAAGGCAGTGGTTTGTGAACAGGAAGGGACAGGTGACCTAAGCCTTTGAAAGAGAACCCAACTAACTTTTCCTGGGCCACTGTTGGCATTCCAGCCTGTACCTGGTGTGCAGAGATGGCTGCCATATGCACATTAAGCATCATCACTTGCAGTTCTGAATGAGACAAGTACCATAGGTAGTCAAGGATGCTTGTAGGACAGGTAAGGGGAATCAACCTCCTTACCCTGGCATCAGTATTGAGAATCTCTTCCACTTAACTCCTTATGGGATGCCTCCACTACAAGGAGGACGTCTTCCAAAAGACCCAAAGCCTGGAACACTAGCCACTCAGGAACCAGGCTAAGAAGTGCAAGGATTTAAGGTCTGGTCAGCAGATTGGGATGGAGAGGCAACCTCCACAAAGGACTGTTGCTGAAGCTTATGAAATTGAGGTCCACACACTGCCAGAGCCAGTCTGGAGCAATCAGGATCATCTGTGCCTTGTCCTTCCAGGCCCTAATCTCAACTTTTTGCCCCCTAAGAAGAAGGGAGGGGAGGTGTGCAGAAGACCTAAGGTCCAAGGCCTTGAGAAGGCATCTATCTGCAGTCTCCCAGACTGAGGGGGAGCGTTCAAAGAACAGCCTCAGTTTACTGTTCTTCCATGAGGCAAAGAGATTTAACAGTGGGGTGCCCCACTGTGAGAACAGGTAGTCTACCACTGCCTGACTGCAGGGATCACTCGTGATGCCTCTTCAGACCCGGCTGACAGTGTCCACCAGCTAGTTGTTTTATCAAGCAGCATGAATCACCAGCAGATCTGCGTCCAGTCTGCACACATGAGACCAGGTGTGGAGCCTCCCAATCCAATAGAAAGAACTACGTCCTGCCCTGGCTGTTCAGGTAGAACATGGTAGGTGTGTTATCCATCTAGACCTGGAAGACCTGAGCCCTAATCAACGGAGTGAATTCTGTCAGACTCAGACACTCTGCATGGAGCTCCAGCAGCTTGATGTGGTAACGACTCCCAGAGTGACCAGAACCTGTGGACTATGTGGTCTCTCAGGTGAGCTCTCACCCCACCAGAGACATGTCCATAGTGGGCATTATGATGGCTCTGAGGTGATAAGTGGGATTCCCTCCTCCAGGGTCTGTGGGGACAGCCACCAAAAGATAGCATCCTACATTGGCTAAATCACCAAGATCAGATGGTCAAGATAGTCTAGGCACTGGGACCACTGTCAGCCCAATTCCCACTGCAGAGGGTGCATCCTCCAGTGTACTCATTGGATCATGCTGGTAGAAGCTGCCATCAAGCCAAGCAGCTGTAAGACATTGTGGGCAAAGGGAGAGCACCCAACTTGAAATGATCAGGCAAAGGAAGTAGGATCCGATCCCCACTCCACAGGAATCAAGCCTTTAGTTTGCAGGGAGTCTGGCTCTGCCCCAAAGAAATTCATCATTTATGAGGGGACTAGGCTGGGCTGGGTTGACCAGAATGCCCAAGTCCTGACAAGTCTGGAAGGTCAGATCCTTGGGCTGCTTCACAGTCTCCTTAGATTGCCTAACAGCCAGCTGCCCACATAAAGATACACACTGATGCTCCTGCATTGCAGGAAGGCCACCACACCTGCCATGCACTTGAAGACCCTGGCCGAGGACAAGAGACCAAAAGGCATGACCTTGAACTGGTACAGGATCCCCTAAGCACATACCTGAAGGTACTGGCAATGAAATAAATTGACTAAGATGTGGAAGAACTTGTTCTGGAGGTCCACTGAGCAGAACCACATTCCGTGCTCCAAGGATGACATACAGAAATTGATTAGTTGTCGTATTGGTCTTTGTAAGAACAGATCCAGAAGCAAATGGTTTGATACCTTTTATTGGACCAACAAAGATGTTACAAAAAGAAAATGTCTAAGTTTTCAGACCAACCAAGTCCTTCCTCGGAGACTTATGAAAATTGTTCAGAAAGTCACAATCTATTAACACCCAGATCATACATAAAAAAAAAAAACAGAAACAAATTCTCATTGGTTAAAAGTGGCTACAAGTGGGGACAATAATTGGCAGTATTGTTACCAAATAAAAAATTAAAAAAATAATTCTCTCAAGGACCACCTAGAAAATTAGTTCATGCACATTCATCCATCTTAAAATTTTCAAAATGGCAAATTATTGAACTTTGCATATTTTAAGATGCATGACATTTTCTAGGTGGTTCTTGAGAGATTTATTTCTTTTTTTATTTGGCAAGAATACTGACAATATTATCTTGTAAAAAAATATTGTTATAGCACTGTAGGTTTTAATGTTTATGGAGCGTGTTAACTGGTTGAGAGTATAATTTCGAAAATACCTTGAGATAAGTTTAATTCTGTATGAATGTTTTAAACAGTTGTTCATACAAGGTACATTTTTCTTATTCCCCTCTTATTTCCATACATGCATTTCTGTTGTACATTTTTTTTTTTTTTTTTTATCATAAAATACTATCAAGTTTTAACTTAAGACATTTGTGATATTAAATCTAAAGGTCTTGCTTTTAATTTTGAATGTATTCTTATAACACACACATTCATTAATAATTTCAGTTACAGGCTTTGCCTGCTTGAGCGTTCAGCTTATTTAATGGATGTCATTTGACCTTGAAAAGATTCTCAGTAATAGCAAGCTAATGGGATGCTATTCATTCCATTTAAACTTGTGATTTTTATGTTTGCTTGCACGCATGTGCAAGAAACATAGTGCCTTCATCGGAGATTTCGGAGGTGTGTCACCTCCTCCTCCAATTCAGTCAGTGGGCTGGCAGGTGCGGCCCCTGTAAGCCAATGCATTTTGGAGCTGTGTATGACATGCTCCAAAATGCAGTGGCCTCTGATTGAAAGAGGCTATGCTTGGTGAGCACCGATAAGATATCAGCTGCTCACGCAACTCCCACACACAGACAGGCGTCGCGCCCCGTACTGTATAGCCGACAGGGTGCCCAATCCCGTCGGCTGAGCTGCATCCCCACCCCCCGGTTGTGGGTGCCACGCTGGGAGCCCACCCCAGCGTGGCAAGCACTAATGCTCCTTTGGCCAGCCGAGTTGCCCAATCCCCCATCGGCTGGCGCCTCCCAAGTCCTTGTGTGCCACGCTGAGGCCCACCCCAGCGTGGCAAATGTCACCCGTGATTTTTTGTATTTTGCCGACGGGGTGCTCAATCCCCGTCTTGGCTCTCTTCCCAAGTCCTTGTGCCACGCTGAGGCCCACCCCAGCGTGGCCAAATCAGCTCTGTGATTTTTTGTATTTTGCCGTGAGGTGCCCAATCCCCAGTCAGCTGAATACCCCCAATCCTTGTGCCATGCTGGAGCCCACCCCAGGCGTGGCAAAGCGTCCTGACGTCTTTTTTGTTTTTGTCCTGTAAATAAAACCTGTCTCATGGCCAGCGTCTCCCAACCCCTCCCACAACCCGCACCCACCACTGCGCACCAGCCTCCCACACCCCCACCCATACTTACCTCCGGACTCTGGCGTGTCGATCTTGGTGGACCGGGAACCGTCTGCACTCTTCAAAGCCGACCCGCGAACTGAGAAATGCGGTAAGCTGTATAATGGGTTATATAGGGGTTTCAACTGTGCATATCTTGGGCATTTTGGGAATTTTTGCACCATATTTTCAACATGGGTTTTTTGGGACCCCTTCTCATGAATTATATCACTGTCATGGCGTTATTCGGGCCCGAAGGGTGATTTCGCGCAGTGACTGCACAGTGACTGCGAAATCACCCTTTGGGCCGAACCTGACAGTGACATCAATCATGAGAAGGGGTCCAAAACCATGTTGAAATTGGTGCCAAAATCAAAAATGACTGTTTTGAGGTGCATTGCAAGTTCCTAAGCAGGCTCGTAAGTTCGCGAAATTTCAATATTTTCACTCCAGATTTTCAACATTGCCATTTTATCATACCTTCTTATGAGTAGTACAGCTGTCATTTTTCACATCTCACCCAAAACGTGTTTCTGCCCATATAGCACACAATGGCGCAGTCGGTGTGCGAGATCAATGTACGGGACAAATTAAGAAAATCACAGTGACACTGTTCATGAGCTCAGGTGTTAAAATGGCTATGTTGAAAATTTGGTGAAAAAATTCCTAAAAATGACTGTTTTACGAGGGTGCACTGTGCAGTTCCTACGCACACTCGTAAGTTTGAATTTTCAATATTTTCACTCCAGATTTTCAACATTGCCATTTTACCACACCTCCTTATGAGCAGTATAGCTGTCATTTTTCACATCTTGCCCAAAATGTGTTTCCACCCATGTAGTGCACAATGGCGCAGTATGTGCAAAATCAATGTATGGGACACATTAAGAAAATCACAGTGACACTGTTCATGAGCAGAGGTCTTAAAATGGCTATGTTGAAAATTTGGTGAAAAAATTCCTAAAAATGACTGTTTTACGAGCGTGCGTTGCGCAGTTCCTATGCATGCTCGTAAGTTTGCAAATTTAATATTTTCACTCCAGATTTTCAACATTGCCATTTTATTACACTTCCTTATGAACAGTATAGCTGCCATTTTTCATATGTCGCCCAAAATGTGTTTTCGCACATGTAGCGCACAATGGTGCTGTTGGTGTGCGAAAGCAATGTTTAGGACAGATTAAGAAAATCACAGTTACACTGTTCATGAGCAGAGGTCTTAAAATGGCTATGTTGAAAATTTGGTGACAAAAGTCCATAAAATGACTGTGTTCAGTGAGCAATGCGCAGTTTCCACGCACCCTCGTAAGTTCATGACTTTGTAATATTTTCAGTCCAGATTTTCACCAGTAGCATTTTTTCACACTTCCTTATGAACAGTACAGCTGTCATTTTCACAACATGGCTGAAGTGTGTTTTCACACTTTCAGGCTGAGTTGCATAGTCGCTGTGGAAATCATTGTTCGGCACAGATAGAAAATCACAGTGACACTGTTCATGATCGGAGGCACCAAAATGCCTGAGTTGACAATCTGCTGTAAAATATCCCAACCTAATTATATTACGGGTGTCGTTGCACAGTTTCTATGTCGCTCATGACTTCACCATTTTTAAATATTTTACTGCAGATTTGCAACATTGCCATTTTACACCTCCCATGAACAGTACAGCTGTCATTTTTACATCCTGTTTGGAATGTTTTTGCACCTGTGGTGCTAAATGCCGTACTCGCTGTGCATAAGCAGCTTTCAGCTAACAAACTGATATTCTCCCTGTTCATGAGGTGGGGTCACAAAAAAAAAAAACATGTTGAAAATTTGGAGTGAAAATACCAACGAATGCCTGAGGTATTAGGGTTTCCAACCATAACGCCCAACACTGTAGAGAATGACAGGCATCAGGGGTGTGACTTGGGATTCCTGTCTGTAATGCTCATACCATTCCACACCTGCAGCCAGTGAGAGGCATCGAGGTATGCCTTGGACTCTTCAGCCCAAAGTTCACCCATTCTCCTCTCCTTCGATCTCACACGCATTTCCTAATGAAATGGGGTGCGCATAAGGGCCAAAGACCCCAAGGAACACCGTGACACTTGTCAGTGTCTGCAGGGTGGGGTGTGGTGAAATGGCTAGGCCGTTATGCCTGATGACCCAAATGCACACCCCAATGCCTGTCACTCTCTGCAGGGTGGTGGTGGGGTTGGCTTCAGTTCAGTACTTCACTGCCATTCCTATTACACAGCTCTGTAACTTCTACATTACCACTGCCAATGCCAGCAAGCAAACATTCGGCATTGACAAATGCTTGTTTGAAATAGATACTTTTAACCAATGAGAATTTTTTTTTTTTTTAATGTATGATCTGGGTGTTAATAGATCGTGACTCTCTGAACAATTGTCATAAGTCTCCGAGGAAGGACTTGGTTGGTCCAAAAGTTTTGACATAATTTTATTTTTGTAACATCTTTGTTGGTCCAATAAAAGGTATCAAACCATTTGCTTCTGAATCTGCTTCAGGAATGTTATTATCCAATTCAGTGTTGCCATCCAGCATGAACTTGTTCAGATTGTACAAATTCAGTAGACACATATCCCTGACTGGCCAGGGCATCAGGGACAGAGGCTATCGCCTCATGTTCTAGGAGCAGAGGTATGTCAGCTTGCAGTGCCGACAATGTGTTCTTTGGCATCCTGGACTCTTGAGCAGTTCAGAGATGGTACGAGAGAACAGCCTCAAAATCTAGAGGCAAACTCTTTCCAATCACTTCTAAAATTTACCTGTCCAAGGTCATGGCAGACTACTGTGGCAAGAGGTGGAACAACTGACCCCCAACCAGAAGCTGGGTCAGGGAATGGATGGGGGAGGGGGATGATACCCTATAGTTGATCACTGAGCAGCCTTGGCGGAAGCCCCAGCTGCAGGGGACCTGGAGACCCCTCCATCTCTGCCACACCTTTTTTTTTTTTTTTTTTTTAAACACCCATGTCTGCTGAATTACTGGTTTTGGATGCCAGCACTGAAATTGCCCCTGCTGAGGTTGTTGTGGCTCAAAGGACAACACCTAAAATACCATTTTCTTATGGTCTGGGACCGTTGAGTCCTTCTGGGATGAAGCCACAGCATCCAGGGTGGCATGGGATGTCTCAATATGTGTGAGATGTCCTTCCTCTCATAGGTCAAAGACATTTGTGCCCAGGAGTGAGACATTGGCCAGCTTATGTTGAGTGTCCAACGGGAAGTTGGAGAGCTGGGGGGTGGGGGTAGTCATCCTAGTCATGTTATGTTCCTGGACCTGACTATGTTTATCTTTTCCTTATATGTATGTCCAGGACCTGATTATTCTTGTATGTATTGTTATATACACAATTTTTTTTTCCTTGTCTTAATAAAATTTATTCAATTTGAAACAAAGAAAGCTGGAGAGCCTCAGCCAGACCCTATGATGCATGGTGACAGCTGTAGCCATGGTATGGGCACAGGAGTTGCCCATGCCCAAGGCCTTCTGAAGCTGATGCATAATAGCCAAGTGACCATGTTCTCTGATGCACTGCACTGGATGATGCTTATCAACTAGAAATGGGGCAGGAGTTTCCTCATGATCCCAAAAAAATAATGTCCGAAATTCACCATTATGACCAAATAACTGGCCTGACAGAGACCTAGAGAAGTAATTGCATAGAACTTTTTGGCCATATGGTCAAGCTTTTCAAGACTCCTTGTCTGGATGTTTGTCCATGTCCCCTAAGCCTTTTGACTTGTGAAAGGCCAGGTCTGTCTCCAGTCTCTCTGCAGACAGGTGGTCAGAGAACCTTGAAAGGGTACCCGTGGGGACTGCAGACTTGCAGACCATATTAGTAGAGGGTGCCAAGCAGGATACTTGATGCTGTCAGAGCTCCAGGGCCAGTCCTAGAATGGCTTCAACCAAGCGAAAGTCAACCCCCGGGGATTCATCCCTACCCAGAATATCAGTAGAGAGGTAATTAGCCCATTTCTGGACTGGTTACAAGGACACCTTCGGAGACTCCAACATTAATCGGACCAAGGCTCTGAAAGATGTCAGCCCATAAGCTGTAGTAAACTCTTCTACCGATTCCTGGTAGAAAGTGAGAGTTCTGGTCAAGGCCATTAGCAACTCTGCTTCCAACTCTGAAGATTCTTTAAAGATGGCTCTTGACTGCTTTTCTATCATGAACCTCCCTGGTATCCTCATCTTGGGTGATCTCTACTGACAACCTGCCTAGCAGGAGTCCTTGGCTGAAGCTACAAACAATGACTGAGGTGCCTCCACTTCACAGATACCAGGGACTGTTATGTTGGATGGACCAGCACGGGAACAGCCAGGGAACTCCAAGGGACTGACAGTCCTGGGGGCAAAGCCCTTCCTCTTCCTGCAGTGGGATCACTGCTGCCAGATGAACTCCTCATAGCACTGATGCATCCCACCTTAATGCCTCTGTACATCTGGAAAGGAGGAGGTTGAGGGGCATCGACGGCAGTACCTCCCAGTCAAGCAGAATCAAGAGCACGAGTGGCGTCTCGACCTTGGCCATTGGCCCATGCTCAGAGAGGGTGCTCTGGAGGGTCTGTATAGACCATGTACTTTAGCAGAGTAACCACAATGGGCATCAGATGCATGACTGCCAGTGAAGGCAACTTAGTCAGAAGTTCTAACATGTCCTTGTCCTCCTTGGTGAGGGCAGGGAGCACTGGACTCTAAGAGATCAACTCAACAACCTCTTCCAACAACCAGTCAACCGGTTAGAGAAGACAAAAACACATCCACTTGCTTGACCGAAGTCGAGGTCAACAAGCCCAGTGGGGTTACTATGGAGCCCTCAACCAAACCCTCAACCAGAGGAAGCTCAACTAAGGCTGAGTGGTCAGGGAAGTCAAAGGAGTGTTAAGAGTAGGATCCTGCCAGACCCCTTGACCTGTGGTGATGCTGCTTTTTGCTGAGAAGGACTCTCCCTGAGCTTTGGAGGACCATTCACATATCACTGAAATCAGAGAATGACCCTCCAACACCGGATTGATGGGAAGATCACTGCAGTTGTTGCCTCCTCTTCCATGACAACCTGTGCACCCAACCCAGGCAGTCACTGAGGCTGATTTGCGGTCCATGAGCCTTTTTCCTAAGGCTACCCTGGCCTTACACTCTTTAGTAGACACTAGTACTGTAGCATGGTCTGACACTTGCTGTAAACTGTAACATCATGTTGATCTCCCAGGCAGTAGATGCACGTGTCATGCGGATATGTGGCAGACGTCTTCTGCCTACACTAGGAGAACTTGAAACCCAGTTTCTTGCCTTCCATCATCGATCAAGTTCAACTTAGTTCAAGTTCAAGTTTATTGCAGGAAAACTCCATTGAGCAAGCTCATTCACAAGGAGGTCCTGATCATGATTGCATGTGGAGTCAGAAGATGCAGGATTAACTTTAATGTGGGACACAGACTTGAAAAGTCGAAGACTCCCCTAAGCAAAGCTCTTCAATGCATGCAGAGCTGCGAAGGAGGAGAACTGTCCTTTCCAACAGAAAGAAATATCTGACGTCACTGGACAGAGCCAGAGGATATACCACCTGGACGGTGGAAGCAGCTTAGCTTGAAGACATTGCAATGACCCAGCTGTCCCCAGGAAGACTGCCAGAGTGTGGATAGTGAACTGAATCCATGCCTTTAGAAACTATATGATTTCTGACTGTCTGGTCCTCATCTGAGGAACATTTATAGTGTGGGTGAAGACACTTCTGGTTGCAGAATACATCAAACTCTCTGAAGAATATAAAGTTCACCACCTATTAGTTTTCCACTTACTTTATTTTTGTTATTCCTCTATATACACAAAAGTGAGTTGACATTTTGTGGCAAATGCCTCCGTCAAGGACTGGTAAGATGCTAAGCATCACAAGGAAGTATAAGACTGCTTCATTATTTTTGGATCTGGCAACATAATAAACAAAAAAAAGATGCCACTGTGGCACAGATGAAGTTGCCTTTCCCACCAAACATTGGCTCACTTTTGTTTATGTGGATAAATAAAGTAATTGCAAAACCAACAGTGTAACTGGCAACCATTAAGCCTAAAACAAGGAGCTAGTCCACTACAGTAGCTCTAAAATGTCAAAAAGGGATACCACTGTGGGACCTATTTGTCTGATCAAATGGAATTATACAAACTAACGTTCTGTCCAGTGAAAGCAGTGTGACGTAGTGGCTAGAGTACTAAACTATTAAACAGGTGACTGCAAGATTAAATGCCACTACATTCACTGGCTCCCAGTATGGCCCTGATCAAGTCACCTGATCTTCCTGTGGTTCAGTCCTCCCATCAATAAAACAGGAGAGCAGCCAGATCCCATTGAAAAGAAGACGTTGCATCAAGTTAAGCTATGTTGGGTGGGTACACACATCTGTAAAAACTAACAAAAAAAAGGAAAAATACAGCACATACATGAGAAGCAAAGTGGTATTTTTCTCTCCCCAACTCTAAATAGATCCAAAAGGTGCAAATCTCAGAATATAAAAAGTTGCTGCCTTGCCATTCCAGTTGTTTATTCCATCACAATCATTAGTAAACAATCGACACAGTCTTACCTTTGAGCTTATTTCCATTTTCATCACAGACCCAGAAATAGTCATTAGATCACTGACTATAATTAAGATGTACCATCCATTTACAAATTCTAATCGATCACTACGAGCCACTTGTTGACCATACTTTTTCAGAAAGAACTTCACAAATCTCTACGGAAAAGAATGAAGTTGTTTCACATTTCTCTGAAAATCAGCATCAGTGATGGTTTAATGCATGTACATGTCAGATCTGCAGATTGTTGACCCAATATTTACTTGTATCATGATATATTTAAATGGTACTGGCTGCAATCCAACAAGACCTCTGAAATGATCAATGTCACCAGCCAGAACTTTCTAAACCAACACATCTTCAGTCTTCACAGTATTATAAATGAAAAGTACCTTTTTTCCAAGATTTGGGATGTGCACATACCATCATCATGGATCGAAACAGTTTTGATGATCACACTTTATGATGTAACATTACCCCACCAAACCAAAAGAGCAGTTACTTATCATAACAGCAGATCGAGAAAATCTTCTCCAGTGAGCCACATCATGGAACTGTAACCCATCGGCATCAGGACCACCTGGACATTTTGCTAGCTGTGGACATCCACAATTTTTCAGTTTATCCCCCCCCCCCCCAAGTTCGGCCCTTCTTTGGATGAGTTCCCCAGCCCTGACACCCCTCCTCCAGTGGGACTTACTGCCAGACACCTTCCGCCAAGACTTGCCCCCCCTCCCGCAAGGTCGGCAGGGTTCTCCAAGCCCCACTGTAGTCAAGCCAGTTTGGACTGCTGTGCCCAGCTAGTTGGGTGCAGAGCCAGAGCGCTTGTCAACATCCAGCCACTGGTGTTTTCCCATTTTTCTCCCCTGGGCAATGTGGCATGCAATGACATCAGGGGGCATGCAATGTTGCCATCTGCCATGCCTCCCAAAATTGTGGCCCAGGCTGTCCCCCCCAGCTTCTGCCAAGGGCCAAGCAAGCACTGGGCTCTGCCTCCCTCCCTCCTCCCTCCTGGTGAGCAGTCCCATGGACACGTGATCCTCTTTGTCCCCCAGTTGGCCCTCCAACACCCTGGGTTCACTTCTGAACCTGGGTTGTTAGCACTGCGAACAGTAACACTACTGCTGTGGTGGCCTACTCACATCCCTATATAAAGTGGATGGCCCCAGCATGCCTCAGTTCCCCACTAAAGACTTGCTCTAAGGATCATCCGACCAGCAGGAACCAAAGCAACCAGGACCAGTCCAGGATATGAAGACGTGAGTATCAGAATGCTCCAACTAGACACAAGAGGAGAGCCAGCATGCAAAAGTAGGCAAAACAACCAGCAACTACACAACAAAAGCGAAGGAGGGAGGGTGAGCTGTAGCTCAATGAAGGAAATACTCTCAAGATCTACTGTTACAGTAACTGTTCTATGTTCTTTAAGGATATCTCCCTCCATTGACCCACATCATAGAACGATTCCCAAACAGTACCAGAGCACTGAGGGAGGGAGGAAAGATCTAAGCACCATGAGTCAGGAAGTCATGCTGGACAGTGAGGCCAAATCTGGCACGCCTATGAGAGACAATGCCAAGACTGTAATGTTTACTGAATGTGTTAGCAGTACTCTTAGTGGCAGAAACACAGTTGCCCACTGCGGACACACTGTGAAAACAGGCCACGTAAGTGGCCACACCATGAATGGAGTAAGCAAGAACAGGACCAGAAAACTGTGTTGCACTTCTAGTAAAAGAAATAAATGCAGCAGGCCAACCATTTTGAAAGGCCTTGCTTAGAACAGGGGAACCCACCAACCTGGACTGTGAAAGCCACATAGCTGAGAGGATCTCTTACCATCCTTACTATAATCACGATAGAATGCATCATATGGATGTTAAGCATGTGTAAACAACATTCCTTACTATCCATGGGAGTCGAGAAGTAAATTGGATGGTCAGTAGTACGATATACAGTGTACATTCAGAAATGCCCTTTGGCAGAAAACAAGGACTGGTACGTAAGGTAACCTGATCCTTTGTGGGGGGGGGGGAAGAGACTCTGCAACCAGAGCTTGCTATTCATAGAAACAGAGTTTGACGTCAGATAAGGACCACTTGGCCCACACAGTCTGCCCATTTCCCTACCTATTGGATAAGCTGCAGATTCTAGTTAACCAACAGCCTACTTCCTGCAACCCCCCACTATAATTGCTTTATGTCTGTCTCAAGCATGTTTAAATTCCCCCACTGTTTTAGACCCCACAACCTCTCCAGGAAGACTGTTCCATGTGTCCACCACTCTCTCCGTGAAAAAGAATTTCCTCACATTACCCCAGAGCCGTCCCCCCCTCTAACTTTAAATTGTGCCCCCTTGTTCTTACACATCTCTTTTTCTGAAAGATGCTACCCTCCTGGACTTTGTTGATTTCCTTGAGGTACTTAAAAGTTTCTACCATGTCCCCCCTGTCCCTCCTTTCATCAAGGGTATACATATTAAGCTCTCTCAGTCTCTCTTCATGTGGTTTCTGATGTAGACCCTCCACCATTTTAGTTGCCCTCCTCTGGACTGCTTCCATCCTGTCTATGTCCTTGCATAGATGAGGTCTCCAAAACTGCACGCAGTACTCCAGATGGGGTCTCACCAACTGTCTGTATAGAGGGATAACCACTTCCCTTTTTCTACTTGTGATGCCCCTCCCTATGCATACCAGTATTCCCCTGGCTCTCCTTACTGACTTCTCACATTGCTTACCCACCTTTAGGTAATCTGAAATGACTACACCCAGATCCCTTTCCATTATTGTTGTCGTTAGTACCTCCCCTGCTATTGTGTACTCTTCTCCTGGATTTTTATTTCCCAGGTGCATTACTTTGCACTTCTTTGCATAAATCTAAGTTGCCATGTGTCTGACCATTCCTCCAACCTTGCCAAGTCCCTTCTCATCCTTTCTACCCCCTTGTGCATCAACTCTGTTACAGATCTTTGTGTCATCTGAAAAGAGCTATACCTTTCCTTCCAGACCCTCTGCAATGTCACCTATAAAGACGTTAAAGAGGACTGGACCCAGTACTGAGCCCTGAGGTACTCCACTAGTAACCCCCCTTTCTTCAGAATGTGTTCCATTCACTATTACCTTCTGTGTCCTGTTGTGCAGCCAGTTTGTACCCAGGCTACCACCCTGGGACCCACTCCCAGGCTGGCTAACTTGATTATTAATCTTTTGTGCGGGACTGTGTCAAATGTCTTGCTAAAGTCTAGGTAGGCCATATCCACAGCACCTCCCTGGTCTGTTACTTTGATCACCCAGTCAAAGAAATCGATTAGATTCATCTGACATGACCTTCCTGCTGTGAATCCATGCTGCTTTGGGTCCTGTGCCCTGCTGGCCTCTAGGTACTCAACAATTCTTTCTTTCAGAAGTGATTCCATCATTTTCCCCACCACTGAGGTCAAACTAACAGGTCTGTAGTTTCCTGCTTCTGCCTTGCTCCCACTTTTGTGAAGGGAATCACTCTGCCCTCCTCGAGTCCTCAGATACCACCCCATCTTCCCATGATTTGTTAAAAAGTGTGAGTAGTGGTGTCACTAGGTCCTCCCTTAGCTCTTTTAGGATTCTAGGGTGAATCCCGTCAGGCCTCATTGCTTTGTCCACCTTGAGTTTTAGGAGTTCTTTCAGGACTCTTTCTTCTGTAAATGGACTGGCATCAGTCCCACTATCCAGAGTACTTCTACAGTTTGGTTTAGGTAACTCTTCCTTTTCTTCTTTTGTGAATACTGAGCAAAAGTATTCATTCAGTATCTCTGCCTTTTTACTGTCTCCCTCTGCCCACCTCCCCTCTCCTTTATTAATCTTCACTATCCCTCCCTTAACCTTTCTATGCTCCCTAATGTACTTATAAAAGGGTTAATCCCCCTTCTTAACTGAGTTAGCTATCTTTTCCTCAGTTTGGGCCTTTGCTTTTCTGACTGCCTTCCCCCTTCTTTCTGCTTTAATTGTTACAGTTCCCTGTCGTGCTCCGTCTGTGATTCCTTGTAATTTTTGAATGCAGTCTTTTTCTCCTTAACCTTCTCTGACACCTCTTTTAAGAGCCATAGTGTTTTTTTATTCCACTTTGTTTTCTTTATTTGTTTCACGTTTTGATTTTCTCCATTGATCTTCCACCCCTCCTTTCTGGCCATTTGCTAATGCATTCCTCAGGTATTCACCCATTATGCCAAAGTCAGCCCTTCTAAAGTCCAGTATCCTTGTCTTTGTATGGCTTGACTCCATGGTTGTGTTTATTGTGAAGCACACTGTGCAGTGGTTGCTTGTTCCCAGATGTCTACTGACTTCTAAGTTTGTGATCCTCTCTCCATTTGAGAGTACCAGATCTAATATTGCTCCCTCCCGAATGGGTTCCACCACTAGCTGTCTAAGGCATGCTCCCTGTAGGGCATCGAGAATGACCCTGCTCTTGGATGTGGCTGCAGTCCATGTTGCCCAGTTAACACCTGGCATATTCAGGTCCCCCATCAACAGTATCTCCCCTTTTTCAGCCATTTTGAGAATGCCCTCTATCATTTTCTTGTCCATTTCCTCCCATAGAGACAGGGGTCTGTATACAACCCCTGTGTGGATTGTGATGCCATTCCCTGTCTCCAAGGTGACCCAGAGTTCCTCTTGTCCTCCCCCTTTACTTTTTAGTTCTGTAGC
Source organism: Neoceratodus forsteri (assembly GCA_016271365.2). Classification (NCBI taxonomy): domain Eukaryota; kingdom Metazoa; phylum Chordata; order Ceratodontiformes; family Ceratodontidae; genus Neoceratodus; species Neoceratodus forsteri. The sequence goes on from CM028136.1 coordinate 637,930,231, forward strand.
TTTGATCCCTTCCCTTATATAAAGAGCTATTCCACCTTCTCTTTTACCCTCCCTGTCCCTTCTGTAGATTGTGTACCCTGGTATGCTGACATCCCAGTCATGGTTCTCCATGTACCATGTTTCTGTGACTGCCACAATATCCAAGTGTTCCTCTTCTATCAGGGCTACTAGCTCAGGAAGCTTGTTTCCCAGACTACGGGCATTGGTACTCATTGTCCTCCATTTAATGTTGGCTTTATCCTTTTTTACCCCATCCCTGCTCTTATTGCCCTTGTCCATTTTTCCATTTACCCCTGTCCTGCCCTCTGTTAAGCTCTGTACCTCAGTGTTTACCCTACTACCTACCATGTTTTGTGGGGGGAGGCTTGAACTTTCCTGTTTCCTATCAGCACCTCCCCCCTTGGCTAGTTTAAAAGCTTGACAAGGAAGCCTTTAAACCTGTCACCTAGGAGCAGGTTTCCCTTCCTGGACAGATGCAGACCATCATGCCAGTGTAACCCCCTTGTTATCCGGGGTTACTAGAATCCCAGTAAGACCTAGTGGTAGGCAGGGAAGGCAGCTTGTGAAACTCCAGTTAAATGGGTTTCACACTGTCTCACTCTGTTCCCAGTCTCAGCTGAGACTGAGGGATGACATCACCAATAGAACTATCGCAGCTGCATGAGCCACATTAGAATCTGCAGCAAAGGGAGTTAGATAGAACGTTGAGAGTTTTGAAGAGAGTCTTCAGTTGGTGTTCAGTGAGTGTGTGAGAAGTAGGGAGCTTGCTGATAAAACAGCTCAGTGAAGGCTCTAGGAGCCTCAGCCCTGACAGAGGGCTACTTTTAGCAAATAGGGTGTGTGTCTCCACCTTAAAGAGAGACACAGAAGAGTACTGAAGTGGTGGAGACCGCTGTTTCAGGTCTCAGTGCCCCCTCTCACCGGGGGGGGATGAGAAGGTTTCCCTACAGATTCCTGGGGCAACCCCCTAGTTCTGCTTGTGGAGGAAAAGCTGCCTATATGTTCCAGTATTTATTTGGGAGAAAAGAAGATTTGTGAGTCGCCTGTGGGGCACCTGCAACGTAAGGGTAAGTGTCTACTCTGGCTAAAAGGGCCTATGTTTTTCACCCTGGGACTTGTGTGACAACGTGGGGATTGAACTACTAAATATTGGGAAGCCTAGAGAAATGGGCTAAGCAAAGTAAAAGTAGTTTCAAGTCCAGAGTTTGTTTGGGATGCAAATAATATGTAGAAGTGATGTGACAGACATCTACCCTTAATCTACGTTTAAAAGTTCAGTACAGGAATTGTTCAGTTTCCAGAGAAATGGCCGGGTATAGGCTGTGGGAGCTGGAGGTGGGTGGGCCCCATCTTTAGTTACCAGGTCCACCTCTACGGATTTCTTCTGTGCATTTCTACTTTGTCTCAGGCACTTGGCCAGTGATGGGGGAAGTACCCAGATGTGGGATTGTAGGGACAATTCTCTCTAAGAGTCGCAGACTCTAGTGTGGTTTGGGGAGCCACAACAGGATAATTGGTTCATTCCTCAAATGGACTGTGGATCAAGTGGCGGTGAGGCCGGGCCAATGAGAAAACCCATGTGTACAAGTCGGGCTGTACCCAAAGCTGCATGCAAGTCAGGCTGTGTGCCTGGTGGGTTTAAGAGCCTGAGGGCTGGAAATAGTGATAAAGTGTTCTGTTGTCTCTAATCTGCATTACCAGGAAATGTAGCCCCTTGAGGGTCCATCTATGCTTTGTTTGTTCGGCTTGGATGTGAATAAAAGCCACACTGAAGAATCCCATTCCTGGTTCTGGACATTACAGTTATTGCTTCCTGTATTCAGATTTACTTGGGTGCCCCTGTTCAGAGTAGTCAAATCTAGGTTCCCCTGTGCCGAGTAGCCTCATCCTCCCCGAACCCAGGTCCCCACCAGGTACTGCTGTCAGCTTCAACAGCATGCCACCTGTCGTTTTGCTAAAAAGGCTGGGGTGAGGGGTTACAAAAATGGAGGCACTGCTTTGGATTTTGTTCTGGGAAGGAAGGTGCTTGGGCAAGGGAGCTAGCGTTTTGGCTATCTGGCAGTGGGTAGCCCAAAAAGCTGAAGCAATTTCCCTAGTGTGTTGCTCTGTGCGGTGGATGTTGTGCTGCTGTTTAAAATTACCAGCTGTTTACCAAGGAGCAGTGAAGCCAAAGAGTGTGCCCTTGTCCTGCATCAAATTGTTGACAGCATTTTTGCCTGCTTTAAAAATGAACGGTTGTAAAGAAAAGTGTGGAAGACTAGGGGTAGCAACAGGAAAATTGTGCCCTGGACATTGGAAATGCTTTCTGAATGGAAGGAGAGACTGCAGTGTAATGGCTATGTTAAATGGCTGAAATGGGCTCCTGCCGTGGAGTCAGTTGTTAAAGAAAAAAAGTCGCATTCTGCAGTTTAGATTTCCCTGCTCGACGATCGCCGTGAGGAGAAGAGCCCTCGCGAGGAAGAAATAAGCTCATTTGCATGGCATCATGTGATTGGTCAGGCTGAGATCAGTCCCACCCCTCAGCCAGCTCTACAGAGACTGCCCCAGCATTCGAGAGGGAGTGTGAGTGGAGTGCGTGTAATGGCAGCGGAGGAGCATCACGGAGTGTTAAAATCATTGTAAAGAGTTTAAAAATTGACTTTCTTGTTTAAAATTGGGCTCAACCCACTAATCGATCGTCAGAATTGCAGAAGTGGTGGTAGAGAAGACGATCGGTAGCACTGCCCACCCGTTTCTGTTCTGAGGCCTCCAAGAACTGGCTGCAGGCCGTTTTTCCCCATCGCAGCAAACTGCTACTGATAACAGTAAGTAACCACCTTAAAACTGCTCAAACAGTGATTTTCAGCCCTATGCCATATAAATGTGTGTGCAGCAGTGTAGTTACTTTGCAAGTAATGACTGTGTCAAGTCCTGCCAGCAAGTGAAAGTCTGTTAAGCCATTGACTGTGTGCATAGTAATGAATTTAGCCTCAGTTTAAAGTTTGCAGCCAGAGAGAGACTGTGGATTGTAGCCGAAGTGCAGCACTACTTATACAGGCAATCCTGTGCTAAAAACCTGAAGCTTTAAGGGACTGTGAATAAAATAAATGTTACCAGCATGTAAAAAGTCTGTGGAAAATCCTGTAAATGTGTTTAAAGCAAGAACAGAGCAAGTTGTGCAGTTTGAGCAAAAGTTATCATTAGTTTGTGTAAATCGGGTGCGCAGTGGCTTTACCCAGATTCTGAATGTTGATGCACAGGAATGATGCTGCCGCCATTACAGGATGGGGTAGTAAAGTAAACACAGCAGCAGAGGAGCCATTTTATAACTAAAGAGTGTGCTCAATGAAGTGGGACTTTCAGTTACAGTGAACTTTTGTTTATTTTTCTGCAGTTATGGCCTCAGGACCAGCTTGTTACCCGATCATGCCCAGGTTGCAGTAACAGCAGCAGTGAATAGACTGAGGAATATTGAAAAGCGGTGCTATGGAGGGCAACTGCCTCCTCATGTGGCGGTTCCTGGATTTCCAGTGCATGTATGTCAAATATGCTTGAGAACTGGAAGGGATGTCTTCATGATTCCTCACTGTGCTGGATGTCTAGAAAAATATGGCTTGTATAAAGCTCCTCCAATTTGTTTGGCTCCCACATGGACAAAGGTTCAGGAATCTGCAGTTGGCAGCACACAGTACCATGCGGGGCCTGTGGAGGAAGGCCCCTCGGGAGAGTGTGGCACAAAGCTAGAGGGTGCAGAGTTAGAGACAGAACCAGAAGTTGAAGTTTTGGATGCTGGATCCCAGAAGGAAAGTTCAGATAAAGCATCAATAGTCCCCTGGAGGGGGGCCTAGCACAAGTCTCTTAGACGAAGATGACATGCGGGAGGCCTTTGAGTGGGAGGTATCTACCTCCGCACCTAGTGATGAGTGGATAGTCTCAGGAGTGAGGACGACTGCTCACTCCTGGGCTCAGATCCTCAGTGAAGAGGAAGATGAGGGGGAACCTATGTGGCCTTGTGAAAAAGGAACAGGTACACAGCCTCAAGATCTTGCCTCGGAGGAATGTATGGAAGAGAGTGGTGATGCCACTGCCCTTGTTTTGCAAGAGGAAGAAGTCAGGGATCCATTTCTAATTTCTTTAAGGATGCATAGCTGGCAGAACCAGGACTGGCCACCCCCAAGCCAGGCCAGTGGTCTCAGATTGACCAAAGCAAGTAAAGAGGAGAGACTGGTTCGTAGAAAGGCAAATGAGATCTATGGTATGATCTTTCCTCAGAAAGTCTGGGAGGAGGTTGAGAACTGCATGAAATCCTGGTGCTGGGATGAAGCGATGAAAAGTGTGCATCCTGGGGCCAACAAGCATGTAAAGAATAGACTGTTCCACGAAAAGTATACCCAGTGGAAGAGAGGCAGGACACTGTTTATAGACAGAGTGCGAACAGTGGATGGAGAGGGACGTGAAATCTCCCACTGTGTGAATTATGTGCGCCCAGATGGGGTGATAATTCAAGCTCCTGACCCCCGGTACTATTGGCCTCGGTGCAGGGACCTCTCAGCAAATGTGCCCATGCCTACAAAATGGAAAGCTGAGCAGTGGTAGTCAATACTGCCACACCAGACTGTGAAGTGCCTTTATTGATCCACCAATATGGACATCCAAGACTCAGGTGCTCCACATTCATCAGTCTACAGTGTACTGGCCTTTCCAGAAACCATCAACTGGCCCACCAGATGACTTCAGATCCAGAAAGGACACCAGCCCTGCTGTATCCTGTTCATCACCTAGTAAACGGATGATGTCGGACCAGCTGTTTTCTTTTTGTTCCTGTTCTAAGGTTCCATCTCCAGAGATGACATCATCCCAGCTGTTCCCAGATGTGCCCTCCTGTGGTTCCTGGAAGATGTCCACCCAGCTGTATCGGGAAAAATGCTGCCAGGGAGAGTCTTCATCAGAGGTGCAGGTCGGTGCCGAATTTTTTACTACAAGTGGCTGGTAAGTCCGAACGTTTCTATCTTTTTGACATTGCAGTACACACCCTACACTAGCAGACTTCAAAATGTGTGAACTGTCCTCAAAGACTCTCCCCTTCAGGACTTTGGCCTGTTAGAACTGTGCTTCACCAGGCTCCGGCCCAGGAGAGACTCTTTATTGGACTAGCCTTCGGGCATTGTGGTCACTAGTTGGGACTTTTAAGGCACTCCATCCCCCCAAATGTGTATTGTAAATAATGTCATTGTCTTCTAATGTAAATACTGTTTTTCTAACTTTTTTCTAAAAAAAAAAAAAAAATCTTTTTGGGATTTTTCAGTGTTTTGATGGTAGGGGTTTTAGGTAGACCGTGTATGCAGATTAGGAGTGTGTGTTGTCTTTCTTTTTCTTACAGGTGTTCCTGGGAAGACAGAAGAGAAGACAAGAAAAGGAGGAGAGGCTTATCGGAGTTCCTCATCAGTGCTTTAGTGTGTGGAAATTTAAAGTACTGTGGTGTTATGGTTGTTATTACTGTATTAACCCTTTCCTTCCACAGGTGTGGTTGTAAGGGTAGGGAGGAGACAGTAACCTGGTATAAAATGTGGTATTTCAATGGTGTGTGGTTGCAGGTTGCCCAAGGTCGGGGAGGTCCCCGGGTTGTTTTTGTTTTGGGGGTATTAGGTTAAAGGCAAATAGGTTTTCCCTAGAGAGTTAGGGGGGGATAGACAGGCTATGGCCCTAACCTGCAGTAGGGACTGCAGTGCTGATCTATCAGGCCTATGCTCTGGATGGTTCTACCAGAGCCACTAGGTGTCCATAGTAAGTGGATAGTGTAGAGGCTGACATGTCAGCTAAAGGCTTGTAGGTCCTTAGTGTTGCCTGCCTGTGCTTGCAAATGGTAGGAGGGGGCCTGATCACCCCCCTCCTCGGGTAGCCCATCGGGTGGGATGGCCTAAGGCCGGGTAATTAATGACTGCAGACAGTCATTTTCCTGGTCAAGGGCGAGTGTAACCCCCATGTTATCGAGGTTACTAGAATCCCAATGAACCTAGTGGTAGGCAGGAGGCAGCTTGTGAAACTCCAGTTAAATGGGTTTCACACTGTCTCACTCTGTTCTCAGTCTCCGCTGAGACTGAGGATGACATCACCAATAGAACTATCGCAGCTGCATGAGCCACATTGGAATCTGCAGCAAAGGGAGTTAGATAGAACGTTGGGAGTTTTGAAGAGAGTCTTCAGTTGGTGTTCAGTGAGTGTGTGAGAAGTAGGGAGCCTGCTGTTAAAGCAGCTCAGTGAAGGCTCTAGGAGCCTCAGCCCTGACAGAGGGCTACTTTTAGTAAATAGAGTGTATGTCTCCACCTTAAAGAGAGACACAGAAGAGTACTGAAGTGGTGGAGCCCGCTGTTTCGGGTCTCAGTGCCCCCTCCCTCCGGGGGGGGGATTAGAAGGTTTCCCTGCAGATTCCTGGGGCAACCCCCTAGTTCTGCTTGTGGAGGAAAAGCTGCCTATATGTTCCAGTATTTATTTGGGAGAAAAGAAGATTTGTGAGTCACCTGTGGGGCACCTGCAACGTAAGGGTAAGTGTCTGCTCTGGCTAAAAGGGCCTATGTTTTTCACCCTGGGACTTGTGTGACAATGTGGGGATTGAACTACTAAATATTGGGAAGCCTAGAGAAATGGGCTAAGCAAAGTAAAAGTAGTTTCAAGTCCAGAGTTTGTTTGGGATGCAAATAATATGTAGAGGTGATGTGACAGACGTCTACACTTAATCTACATTTAAAAGTTCAGTACAGGAATTGTTCAGTTTCCAGAGAAATGGCCGGGTATGGGCTATGGGAGCTGGAGGTGGGTGCCCCCCCCGCATCTTTAGTTACCAGGTCCACCTCTACGGATTTCTTCTGTGGTTTTTTACTTTGCCTCAGGCACTTGGCCAGTGATGGGGGAAGTACCCAGATGTGGGATTGTAAGGAAAATTCTCTCTAAGAGTCACAGACTCTAGTGTGGTTTAGGGAGCCACAACAGGATAATTGGTTCATTCCTCAAATGGACTGTGGATCAAGTGGCCGGCGGGGGAGCCGGGCCAATGGGGAAAACCCAAGTGTGTACAAGTCGGGATGTGTACCCAAAGCTGTGTGAAAGTCCAGGCTGTGTGCCTGGTGGGTTTAGAGCCTGAGGGCTGGACATAGTGACAAAGTGTTCTGTTGTCTCTAATCTGCATTACCAGGAAATGTAGCCCCTTGGAGGTCCATCTATGCTTTGTTTGTTCAGCTTGGATGTGAATAAAAGCCACACTGAAGAATCCCATTCCTGGTTCTGGACATTACAGTTATTGCTTCCTGTATTCGGATTTACTTGGGTGCCCCTGTTCAGAGTAGCCAAACCTAAGTCCCCCTGTGCTGAGTAACCTCATCCTCCCTGAACCCAGGTCCCCACCAGGTACTGCTGTCAGCTTCAACAGCATGCCACCTGTCGTTTTACTAAAAAGACAGGGGTGAGGGGTTACACCAGTATAGACCTTTATCTCTCCAGGTGGACCCCCAGTCCCCAATGAAACCAAAGCCCTGTGCTCTGCACCAGTTTTGCAACCATTCATTAAACTGCATGGTGTGCAGTACCCTAGCCTCACCCCTGCCATAGACTGGCAGCACCTCTGAGAAGGTTACCGTGCTTGCTACCTGTCTGAGGCCACTCTCCAACTCCATAAATTCATCCTGCACTGCACTGATCTCATGCCTAGCTAGGTCATTTGTCCTGAGGTGGACAATATCTAGTTTCCCCTCCTGTGATGCTGCTTCTGCAATCCTGAGGATTTGCTTCCTGTTCCTCCAAGCCATGGCACCAGGCAGGCACCTTACTTCCCTCTCCTCTCCCTTCCCCAGTTCTACCCCCCTAACATCTGAGTCCCCTATCAGAAGCTGTTTCTTTCCCCTGTGGTATCCCTTGCCACTTTTTTGTGGGTCTCCCTTGTGGATGTCCCCAGCATTCTTCTTGGTCTCCAATGAGAAACATGTCTAGCAACCGTCATTTGCCATGAGGAACATCACCTTTCAAAAGATGAAGGGAGGTGCAGTAAGGGACTCAGGAACTATATTAAAGTCCCACACCAGAGTCAGAACTCTGACCAAGGGGGAGGGGGTCAACAGAATCTACTATTTTGACACTGGTGAAGGCATGAAAAGCAGACACCATAGCCAATAGAACCTTTATCAAGGAATGCCATAGGCCCATGTTTGTAAGGAAGAAGAGGTAAGACTGGAAACATGAAGAGGTCCACATGACTAGTTGTACAACAAACAGTAAAACATTTACTTTTTTGTGAGTAGACGTACCTAATAGACTGCTTGTGAGCTGCCAGCAGAACACCTGCAACTGCAGGGGACACCCCAAAGTGGGACAGTTCTACTTCATCAGGAGCAAGGCGTGCAGGGATTGAAGATCCAGATGCACCATACAACCCTTTTCCTGCAACAGAAGTTGTGCATGTAGGGGGAGCAGGACAGGGTGTTCCACTGCTAACACCTGAAGCAGACTGAACCTACTTTGTCTAAGCCAGAACCGAGCCACCAGAATCAGCGGTGGCCAGCTCTGCCCACAACCCTGTGAATTAGAAGTAACAGAGAAAATGCGTACATGAACCACCCTTTCCAAGAGGGGGACAGCGCATCTTGTTAAGAAATTCAGGCCCTATGCCAGCCCAGTGGCATCGAGAGTTGAGGCACTGGACACCACACCTTTCACCATGCTGGTGACTTGTGTTTGGGAACAAGTGCAGGCCACTGGGGGTCAGCAGGGGAGGGAAGAGGATTGAGTGTCTGTAGGACAGCTCTTCTCTCCTGGGGAGGGAGGACTGGTGCTCCTACTGTAGGACTACCCCGAGGTGGAGGCCAGAGGGTAATGTGGGTCTGAGGATGCCAGCAGAAGGGAGGTTGCTGTGGGACTTCCGCAAACATGCATACGCCTCCATGCACATGTGCACTCCAGCATGAGAATGGGAGAAAAAATGGTGGGAAAAAACCTCCGTCTGCAGGGTGACGGTCTGACCCTTCATAGGCTCTGCACCCAGACCAGGCAGGAAGGTTAGTCCCAGTGATTCCAAGGTGCTGGTGCTGGGAGGGTCGGTCAGAAGTGGGCAGCTGGAGATGCAAGGAGAATAAAACGTGTATAGAAAAAAAAAAAGAAATTCAGACTCTGGCACAGTCTATGTCCCAGGACCCCACTTTTCAAAGAGGTCTTCCATGACAGTGCCCTAGAGCACCCACTCGTGGCAGAACACCTGGGACCTGCTGAACGGTTCAGTGAGGGCATTGAGGGTACTGGGCATAAAGATGGCCTTCAGGAACATCTTATTTTCTACAGCCCAGTGCCAGACACTCATTGCTTCCCTGCACAGAGGGTATGAATGAACACCACTCTGGCGGCTGATGCAGTAAATCTCAGAAATATTGTCTGTGTGGATCAACAGCTGGTGACCCTGAAGACCAAACAGAACAGTCCTCATCTCCAGAGTGTTGCTGTGGAGATCCATGTCTAATGGGGACCATTTACCATGAGTTAGGAAGGGGCCCAGATGGGCACTCTCACTGGAACCTGAGGGGCCCCTCATCATAATTAAAAGAGGAATCGGATGCAGAATGGAAGACCCCATCTCCAGACTGGAGCGGTCTAACCACCAAAGCAGGGATCAGAAAAGTGGAGAGGTCACCTGTAAGACACATTCAATGTCCTCTCAACGCTGAGCCCACTGGGCATGGAGGAACAATTGTGATATCCTCATCTGCAGATTTACTAATGGGACAGTGAGAACAGCAGCAGCCATGAGGTCTATCAGTCTTGGTAGACATCTGGCTCAGACATAGTCGCTGGAAGAGACCAGCTGAGCCTGGGCAACCAATGCCACAGCACGGTCCATCGGAAGAAATACCAGTCCTTCCCCATGTCAAGAACCACCCCTCTGTACAGGAGACATTGGCATGGAGTGAGCACCAGCTTTTGTGTGTTCACCAGAATGCTCAAGTATGGAACAATGTGAAAATGATTGCTTCCTTCAATGGGGCCTTCAGAAGTCGATCACTGAGGTATGAGAAGACAAAGGCCTTGCCAGAGAGTGGCTGTAACCGCTGCAAAGCATCTGGTAAAGACGCGGTACAGAGGCTAAGCCAAAGAGCCAGATACAAAACTGACTGTGAGAGCCCTGGAGCATAATTCAGAGGTACTGTCTGTGGCAGTTGCAGATCTTGATATGAAGGTAAGTGCCCTTCATAGTTAAGGCACACAGTCAATCCATCAATAGTAGCAGGGGGAATAAGGACTGCAGAGAGACTATCCAGAACCTTCTGTACTCTATAAACCAGCTGAGGCCCCATAGGTCCAGAACAGGCCATAAATCTTCCATCCACATGAGTATGAGGAAGTAGAGGAAAACAGTAGCTCTGATTCATTTCTACAATCAGAATGGGCTCCATGGCCCTCATGGAGGGGGGAAATCAAACCTCCTCCAGAAAGAGGGCAAGATGTCCCAGATAGTAATGGTTGGTAAGGGAAGATGTACTGAAAAGGCAGAGGAGTTCTAGGGCTTGTACTCATTGAACCACCTCCAGAATACCAGCTTTGTTGTGATCTCCTTCCACTCTGGAAGATGATGGAGATGTGACCTCCCACTAGGATCCCCAGATCTGCAGCAGTGGGGGAAACTGGGAGTCAGAAGGCTCTGGAGGCAGCTAGCAAGCCACCAATACTTGCACCTTTGGTGACTCTGGCATGGGCACCCAGGGGGTAGCTAGCCATGGCTGGCTCAGTACTGGGACCGGTCCTCCTGTCTTCATAAGTGACACTTGGATTAACTGGAAGGTAGGTATGTCTTTTTGCAGATGATACCAAAATCTGTAATAGGATGGACTATCAGAAGAGGATGTAAAGAATGCATAGGGATCTTGGGAAACTCAAGGCATGGTCAAAAATACGGCATTTGGGGTTCAATGCCAAAAAAGCGTACCTAGGGTATACAGGGTGGGGATTACCATCAGTCATTAAGCAGGAAAGAAGCCTTGGGGACATCTTATCTGATGACCTCAAAGTGGCAGAACAGTGTGACAAAGCAGTGGGTTGGGCCAGTGTAATGCTGGGATGCACTAGGATATGTAGCTCCAGCAAGAGCAGGGAGGTGTTGTTGCCGCTGTATCGCTCACTGCCGAGACCCCACAAGGAGTTTTGTGTCCAGTTCTGGAGGCTTCACCTCAGAAAAAACAGACAGGGTGAAAGCAGTCCATAGAAAGGTAACTAAAATGGTGCAGGGGTTGCACCAAATCCCAATGAGGAGAAACTGAGGGATCTCCAACATGTACACCCTGGAACAGAGGAGTGCAAGAGGGGACATGACAGAGATCTATATGTACCTCATTTGTGGGGGGGGGGGTGGAAGGGTGCAGGAGGGGAGTCTCTTTCAAAGAAGAGAGAGCACCAGGGCTTGAGGGCATGTGATGAAGCGTGAGGGTGGAAGTTAAAGAGGGATGTGAGGAACTGTTACTTCACTGAAAGTGGTGGGTGTCTCGAACATACTGCCAGCAGACATGGTGGAGGCGAAAACAGTAGGGGGGATTTAAGCATGCGTGGGATAGACAAAGGAATATTATTGAATAGGCAGGGATCAGTTAAAGTCTGTGGAGGCAGACTAGGCAGGGACCATCTGGGCTGACTGGGTGGACCAAGCGGTCCTTTTCTGACAACAAATTCTGTGTTTCTATGTTTCATCAGTAGCAAAGCCAGCCACCCAGAGCCATGAGTGGCAGCACAGGCAAAAGTTAGAAGCAGCTGCATGAGCTGCAGCATCACAGGTATCATAAGCAGACCTTAACTTGTGCTTACCAGCCTCCAGACCAGAGGCAGCAGTCCTTGGGATTTCAGTTTTATCTGATCCATCAGGCAGCTTGTTGGCCATGGAAGTCATAGACTTCCCACAGACTATTTTGATACATAATCTTATAAGCCTGTAGCTCACAATACAAAGGCCAAGGGACTGAGAAGTATATGTTCTCTTGCCCATGGCCTCCAACTTCCTTGATTCTTTATCAGGAGGAAGAGAACTCATCTGCTTCGGAGCCCCAGAATTTGTCAAGTATAAATCACAATAATCACAGAATCTGCTTCAGGCTGTGCGAAATAATAGACTTATCTGAAGGGGCTTATCTGCCTTAAGGGGCACGGCTGGCAGAGCACTAGGCCTGTGCCAAGCAGCCATAGTGTGGCATCCTCCAAAATCAAATGGACAGGAGGAACAATAACTGTAAGCAATGAACAGAATTTATAGAGGGTCTTCCCCCCTGCAGCGACTGAAACTACCCTCCGCTCATCTCTGCTGCATCCAAGAGTACCTCAGGGAATGAGTGTGAGCTGGCAATGACTGAGCACATGCTTGTACAAGTACACGCTCATTCCTTACCAGCTCAGTCGGGCGGGCAGCCGGCTGTGGCAGAGAGTGAGGGCTGTGCTGGTTGCCCACTCAGGGTGGGGTGGAGGAGTGGGGTGGGAGCAGTACCTGCTAGGGTGGGGGTCCTCTAGACACCAGGGAAGAATAGTAATTTGAGGACACTTAGTTATTTAATTTAATCAAAGGGATCGGGGATAGGGAGGGGGTCCCAGACCACAGATTCAAAAGGCTTTAGGTTTTTTTTTTTTTTTTTTTTTTTTACTTACAGGGATTGATTAGGAATAGGGAGGGTCTGCTGGGCACCAGGAATAAAAAAAAAACTGAGATGGTCTATTCTGAACAGATCCAAAAGTCGAAAATGTTCGGAAGCTTCATCTGCTTTCAAACACTTCAGCCAGCAGACAGTTCAGATTTTGCCAAACTAGTTCACCCATCGCTAGTCTTAGGCAGGTAGCATGCTCAGTGCCTCAGTCAAGAACACAAAAGTGCAAGCAGAGGAGAATATAGCCCAGGTAGTAAAGAGGGAACAAGACATTTTTCATGTATGTTAACGAAAGAAGAAAAACCATGGGAAGTAATGTAAGGCTAAGGAGAGAAGGAGAGGAGTGTCGGGGGGGGGGGCATGAAAAAGCAGACTTCCTGAACAAGTATTTCTGGTCAGTGTTCACAGAGGAAGGAGAAGGTGAGGGATCACGGATAAGTGACAGGACAGACATAGAAGGAACGGAAGTGAAAATTAATCCATTTACTGAAGAGAGAGTCCTGAAGGAACTTGCAAACCTGAAAGTGGACAAGGCAATAGGCCCAGATGGGACACATCCAAGGATACTGAAGGAGCTCAGAGATGTGCTGACTGCACCTCTGACAGTCCTGCTCAACCACTTACTGGAGACAGAGTGGTCACGGAAGACTGGAGGAGAGCAGATGTAGTCCCACTTTACAAAAGCATTAGCAGGGTGGAAGCTGACAATTACAGACCAATCAGTTTGACTTTGGTGGTGGGGAAATTAATGGAATCGCTATGGAAGGAAAGAATTGTGGAATATTTTGAAACCAGCAGCTTAAAGGATCAGAGGCAGCATGGATTCACCTGGGGTAGGTTGTGTCAAACAAATCTGATAAACTTCTTTGACTGGGTGACCAGGGAAGTTTATCAGGGTGGAGTGATGGATGTGGCCTACAGTACCCAGATTTCAGTAAAGCCTTTGACATTGTTCCACATAGGAGATTCATAAACAAGCTGGGTAGCCTGGGAGTGGGCCCAAAAGGAATAAACTGGGTAAGGAACTGGTTGGGGGATGTGCGACAGAGGGTGGTGGTAAAACAGAGTTCACGCCGAGGAAGGGAGGGTGATCGGTGGAGTGCCACAAGGATTAGTAGTGGGACCAATCCTCTTTATTGTCTTTACTGGCAACACTGCAGAGAAGCTAGAAGGGAAGGTATGCTATTTTGCAGATAACACTAAAATCTGCAACAGTGTAGACACCCGGGGGGGGGCTGAATAGGGATCTAAGAAAGTTTGAGGAGTGGTCAAGAGCATGGCAACTAAGTTTCAATGAGAAGAAGTGCATAATCGTGCATTTAGGGCACAGAAACCCAGGAGTAAAGTACAAGGGTGGGGGAGACACCAAACAGGACAGAGACCTGGACGTAATCATATCTGATGACCTAAATGTGGCCAAACAGTGTGACAAGGCAGTGGGGAGAGCCAGCAGGATGTCAGGGTGCATAGTGAAGGGTATCACCAGCAGAAAGAGGGAGGTGGTGGTACTGCTGTATAAATCATTGGTGTGACATCACCTAGCCTACTGTGTCCTGTTCTGGAGACCACATCTCCAAAAGGACAGAGTAGAGACAGTCCAGAGGAGGGCAACTAGAATGGTGCAGGGTCTGCAGCAGAGACCCTTTGAGGAGAGACTAAAGGACCTCAGTATGTACACCCTTGAGGAAAGGAGGGAAAGGGGTGATATGATAAAGACTTTATACCTGTGAGATATTTGAAAGTACAAGAGAGAAGCATTTTTCAGAAAAAAAGGATGTTCAAGAACAAGGGGCATGTTATGAAACTGGAGGGGGATAGACTCAGAGTAAACATAAGGAAGTACTTGACAGAAAGAGTGGCGGATGCCTGGAACAACCTTCCAGCAGAAGTGGTGGGGGAAAAAATAACAAGATTTAGGAAAGCATGGGATAGGCATAAGGAAACCTTAGTGGTAAGGGAAGGGAGGGCTAAGCCGCAGATCAAGTAGGATCTGTGGGCTGGCAGTATAGCCTAGAAGTTAGAGTAATGAGCTGTGAACAAGCTTGGAACCAGTGTCTTGTAAAGAAGATTGATTAATAAGCTGGATAGGCTCGGGGTGGGTCAGACGTTGGTCAACTGGGTGGCAAACTGGTTGACGGGCAGAAAACAGAGAGTGGTGGTAAACAGTATACAGTCAGAAGAGATGTAAGTCACAAGTGGGGTACCTCAGGGATCAGTCCGGGGGCCAGTCCTCTTCAATATCTTCATCAGTGACATTGCAGATAGACTGGAGGATAAGGTTTGTCTGTTTGCAGAAGACACCAAGATCTGCAACAGATGATCCAGATGGGGTGGGCAGAATGAGACGAGATCTGGATAAACTAGCAAAATGGTCGGAAGAGTGGCAACTGGGGTTTAACGCAAAGAAGTGCAAGATCATGCACATAACTTGGTAACTTGGTAATTTGGACAAAAGAAGGCCGAAGCCCATCGAGAAAATGTCCTCCACACAATGTGGATCATTGGTAGATTATGTTCTGTCCAGAAGCCATTTATCAAGTTTGTGCTTAAATGTATTAATATTCTGGCAGTCAATTTCCTGTGGCAGAGAATTCCAAACTCTTGGAGTTCTAACAGTAAAAAACTGCTGTCTTCTGTTTGTTCTTGTTTTCTCAATTTCAATTTGTTTGTTGTGTATTCTAGCTACTATTTTTCTGGATGCAAAAGACAATCCACATGATCTCAGTGTAGCAGATTGTATGATTTTAAATAACTGAAGGAGATCTCCCCTTAGCCTTCTAAATTCTAATGGATATAGCTTGGTTTTATGGAGCCTAGTTTCATAATTGAAACGAGAAACGTGGGGTATGATTTTAGTGGCCCTTCTTTGGACTTTTTCGACTTTTGTGATGTCCTTGACTAAATAAGGACTCCACAAGGATGAACTATAGTCCAAGTGGGGTCTAACATGAGTTTTATATAGAGTCATAATGCATTCCTCGGTTTTAAGGATGAAAGTATTATTAATCCTACGTAAAAGGGCATTAGCATTATTAGCAACTTTATTAAAGTGGCTTGAAAAAGACAACCTATTATCGACCAGTATACCCAGGTCTTTTCGACGAGGGATTCCCTAAGTATAATATTATTAAGATGGTATGTTTGTTTGGGATTTTTTTACCAATGTGTAACACAGAACATTTAGACACATTAAATTACATCTTGTTAGTTACTGCCCAGAATTTAATTTTTTTGAGATCATTTACTAAAGTACTCCTGTTGGTATCGTTATCAACAGGTCCTCCCAATTTAGTATCATCCGCGAATTTAGATAAAGTATTCTGTGATAAAATAGTAAGGTCACTGATGAAAATGCTGAACAGAGTGGGACCCAACACCGAGCCCTGAGGGACTCCACTTGTCAAAGACATTTCGTCCGATAATTCCCCATTAATCCTGACAGTTTGGGTTATTTTATAGAGCCAGCTATTAACCCAAGACACGATGCAATTAGAGAAACCTAATGCTACTAGTTTTTTCATTAATATGGAATGTGAGACCTTGTCGAATGCCTTACTATAGTCAAGCAGAATAACATCCACTGGAATATTTAGATCGAGATAACTACTGACTAAGTTATAAAAGGATAACAAGTTTGTTGTACAGGAATGTCCAGGTTTAAATCCGTGTTGTGTAACATCATTTAGTTTTAATGCCAGCATTTCTTCTTCAATTAGATATTTAATATGCTTTTCTAATAGTTTGCATGGAATGGAAGTAAGTCGGATAGGTCTGTAATTTTCAGCCTTATGATGCACCCCTTTTTTAAAAATTGGTGTTACAATGGCTGTTTTCCAGTCAGGGGGGACATTAGACTCTTTTAGAGATTTATTAAAGATAATGGTAAGTGGAATAGCAATGTTGTTATATGTTCCCATAAGAAATTTAGATGTAATGCTGTCAGGGCCTGGGCTGGTTGTTAACTTCAAGGTTTTTAAAAGTTTAAGGGTATCGGGAATGGTGACAGTATAGCTAGAAGATGTACTAGCATTGGTATATGATATGGGTTCCTTATCCTGTTCAAAAACAGAGCAAAAGTATTTGTTAAACTCATTTGCAGTAACCTTATCTGAAAGGATGGTTGTATTATCGATAATTAATGGACCTATTTTATTTGTGTTGCCCTTTTGTTATTTAGATATGAATAAAGACTTTTATGTGAATCCTTAGTATGAGCGATTCTAAATTCGGTTTGGCCAGGATGATTGATGTTTTTAGATCCTTAAGTGCTTTCTTATACTTGGTAAGTTTACCCTCTTTTTGTTCAGGTTGGCACTTTTTTAAAGATGTAAATAATTTTTGTTTGTGACTACTGAGTTTTTTAATTTTATTGTTGTACCAGGTGGGAACCTTGCCTTTATTATTGTACTTCTTTCTTTCTGGTACATAATTTTTTTCTAGATTGTGTACAGCTTCTTTGAAGATGCTCCATGCATCATCAATATTAAGAGATTTAAGTACTGAGTCCCAAGGTATAGCTGTAAGATGTTCGTTCATTTTTGAGAAATTTGCCTTCTCATATAGTTTTATCATGCAGTTATTAATAGAATTTTTATGAGTCAGAAGAATAGAAAACTGAATTATCATATGGTCACTATTGCGGAGGGCTGACACCCGCTAAGTTAGACAAGAAGCCTTCATGTTAGTCAATACTAGGTCCAGAAAGATTATTCCACGTGTAGTGTTCTCTAACTTGTTGGGTAAGGCCAAGATCTGTAATGGTTGAGATTAACTGTAAGTCATACTGATTGAGTCCAGAAAGTGTATCCCAATTTATAGATGGGAGGTTGAAGTCCCCTAAAATTACTACTGACCCTTTATCTGCTATTTGGGTAATTTCTGAAGATAGTTGATTGAGATAAGCAAGGTCCGAGGAAGGGGGGCGGTAACAGTTGCCAACCAGAATCTGGGGATGTCCTTTAGGTTACAAATAGACCCAGATACTTTCTGTTAATATTGGTATGGAGGATTCGAAAGATGGGATATTGTTAGTAATGTAGAGACTGACTCCTCCACTTTTTTGTTCATAGCTCTATTTTTATAATAGAGTTTAAACCCTGGGATATTCATTATCCATTGTTTGTCCTGGTTTCCCCATGTTTCAGTAATAGTGATCAGTCCTATGTTGAATTCCTGAATTTTCAACTCTAATTCTGCCATTTTGATTTTGTTAAGTGCTCTTGCATTAAAGGATAGGGCGTTCAGCTTATGTAAAGTATTAAGAGATGGCTTTTTGGACCTAGTCTCCCCCTTAAGTTTTAGTTTAAATAATTATTGATAAATGACAAAAGCTGACGGCCAAGGAGAGAACTTCCCCTTCGGCTGAGATGCAGACCATCCCAGCAGAATAGGGAGGGGTTGTCATTGAATTCCTCCCAATGTGTGAGACACGCTATACCTTGTTTAAGACACCATTTTCAGAGCCATTCATTTAGTAATTTAATCTTTTTTTGGATATAGAATGAGGCTCGGGGTACTGGGAGAATTTCAGATATACTGATATTACAACCCCTTTCATTTAGTAAGTTACAAAGAGCAACTATATGTTGTTTGAGTTGCTGTAGTGGGATTTTGGTGATATTGTTAGTCCCAGCATGGACTATAACTAACGGATTATTGCCTGCTGCACGTAAAGCAGTTTTGGTCATGGCGGTTATGTCTGAAACCCTAGCTCCCCATAGCTTGAACAAGTCCTGTTTATTTGACAGGGTTGCAGATGGTTCGAGCTATAAATTTGATCATGGAATCACCTAATACGAAGACCTGAGTGGGGGTAATATTATGAGGAGGGGGGGGGATGTCAGCCTGGGTGTTTGTTGATTCCGGATTCTGATTACAAGTGTCATCAGTTGAAAGAGAAACTAGTGGTTCATAGGATTTATGCAACATAATTGGAGGAGAAGTGCTGATCCCCCTTACCTGCAGATCAATTCTTTTAATGGGTTTTGAGGGTGCAATAGTGGACCAAGTAGTGACACCAGGAAATGACAGTGGTTCTGAAGGGAAGTGGGAACACTGGGGGGTTGAAACAGTTTTATGAACTTCACTATGAGTAGTGTTTATTCTTGAGGTACCCTGGGGAGTTAAGACAGTCTTATGAACCTCATTATAAAGAGAATTCATTCTTGATGTACCCTGAAGTCCATTATCGTGGTGGGAGGTTATGTTGTTGGCTTCCAGTAGGAGAGACATATGGTCAATATATTCCTCTAAAGCTTCTATTTCTGGGTCAACAACATGTTGGGTAACATCAGGAGTTGTTTCCACTGTGTTGAGAAGTCGAGTTACTTCATCCTGTAATGATTTAACTAATATACACCTGTCACAGATGTAATTGGCAGTTTGTTTGCCTATTGCATACATCTGACAGGAAGTACAGTATTTGTTTGCTCTTTTCATTGTAATACAAGGTAACAACACTTGATGACACTAACTTTAGGTACAGTACCTTGGACTTCCCACTTTACGTGATACCAGTACAATAGTTGTTGGACCGCTATCCCGACGTCCATACGCTGTGATGCATGTATCTCTGCGCGTGTCTCCACACACAGCTCCATGCACGCGCACCCTGCTTGCTAGTGTGAGTGTATTTATGCCAGCAAAACCGGAAGTGCATCGCTGCGCAACTTCCGGTTTCGTGCTAGCACAGCAATGAGCCCAAATAGGTGCAAAATAAGAACTAAGCCTTCAAAAAGGCAGAGTTTGGTGTTTTGGAGTATTTCCCCTCTGTAAAGCTCCAGAAAAACAGTGTGGGGAGATGTTTGGTGGAGACACAAACTATCACAGTCCTCCTATATCCCACACTGCCCCTGGACACTCAAACCAGGAAGTGCTTTCACTCCAACGGATGGTATATAAACAATCACAGACTACAATTGTATTTCAGGTATATATTAAAAAAATAAACACTTTTCCAAGCTCAAATTAGGTATAGAGCAGCAGCACACACTCTCAAAATAGCAGAGAGTTATCTCATAGGGAAGAGAAACCCTGAAGTCACCTATAGGCTGGGAGGGGAGTTGCTGGCAATCACAAGGGAAGAAAGAGACTTGGGTGTCATCATCACTGATGACCTGAAATCATCCAAGCAGACCTCTAAAGCAGTAGGTAAGGCTAGAGGGATGCTGGGGTGTATTAGTAGGGGTATCACAAGTTGGAAAAGGGAGGTAATAATCCCTCTTTACAAGACACTGGTTAGCCCCATCAGGAGTACTGCATGCAGTACTGGAGACCACACCTTCACAAGGACATTAACCAAATTGAGGCAGTCCAGAGAAGGGCAACCAAAATGGTGCAGGGACTGCATCAGAAAACATATGAGGACAGATTTTTTTTTTTTTTTAAACCAGGAGAGAGACACTACGCTGAAGCTTGTTTACAGGTGCAACCTGGGAGCACAAGGAAGTTAAATGACTTGCTTAGGGTCACACAGTATGCAAGTGGGGGCTGTGGGATTCAAACCCAGATCTCCAGGTTTGCAGCTCAGAGCCTTAAACCACTGCGCTATGCTGCCTCCAAACTATTAGATTAACTGAACTCAATATGTATACAATAGAGCAAAGAAGGGAGAGAGGTGATATGATTGAAACATTCAAACACTTTAAGGGCATTAACAAGGTGAAAGAGTCTAACACATTTCAATATAAGAAAAATAGCAGGACAAGAGGACACAGCATGAGATTAGAGGGAGGCCGATTAAGGGGTAATGTGAGGAAGTTCTTTTTCACAGAAAGGGTGGTGGATTCATGGAATGGCCTACCTCAGGAAGTGATGGATATGAATACAGTGCAGGGGTTCAAACAGGCATGGGATAGGCATAAGGGAGCAATACAGATGAGTATGAATAGATAAGCCATTGACAGAGCAAAGGCCTATGGCACATTCATAAAGTAGAAAAAGAAATGGGCAGAATGGATGGGCCTTGAGGTCCTTATCTGCTGTCAACTTCTATGTTTCTATCAACATCCAGCAGACCAGACCTGGGTTTGATTTCCACAACCATGGGACAAATGACCTAGCTAGGCATGGGATCAGCGAAGTGCAGGATGAAATTGTGGAGTTGGGGAGGGGCCTCAGACAGGTAGCAAGCATGGTTACCTTCTCAGAGGTGCTGCCAGTCCATGGCAGGGGTGAGGCTAGGGTACTACACACCATGAAGTTTAATGAATGGTTGCAAAACTGGTGCAGAGCACAGGGCTTTGGCTTCATTGGGGACTGGGGGTACACCTGGAGAGATGAAGGTCTATACTGGCTTGATGGGCTGCATCTGTCCAGAGAGGGAACCAAGATTCTAAGTGACAGGTTTAAATGTTTCCTTGGCAAGCTTTTAAACTAGCCATGGGGGGAGGTGCTGATAGGAAACAGGAAAGTTCAAGCCTCCCCCCACAAAACATGACAGGTAGTAAGGTAAACACTGAGGTACAGTGCTCAACAGAGGGAAGGACAGGGGTAAATGGAAAAATAGACTAGGGCAAAAAGAGCAGGGATGGGGGGGGAAGGATAAAGCCAACATTAAATGGAGGACGATGAGTACCAATGCCCGTAGTCTGGGAAACAAGCTTCCTGAGCTAGTAGCTTTGATGGAAGATGAACAATTGGGTATTGTGGCAGTCACGGAAACATGGTACATGGAGAACCATGACTGGGATGTCAGCATACCGGGGTACACAGTCTACAGAAGGGACAGGGAGGGCAAAAGAGGAGGCAGAGTAGCTCTATACATAAGGGAAGGGATCAAAGCTACAGAACTAAAAAGTAAAGGGGGAGGACGAGAGGCACTCTGGGTCACCTTGGAGACAGGGAATGGCATCACAATCCACACAGGGGTTGTATACAGACCCCCATCTCAAGGGGAAGAAATGGACAAGAAAATGATAGAGGACATTCTCACAATGGCTGAAAAAGGGGAGATACTGTTGATGGGGGACCTGAATATGCCAGATGTTAACTGGATGACATGTACTACAGCCACATCCAAGAGCAGGGTCATTCTCGATGCCCTGCAGGGGGCAGACCTTAGACAGCTAGTGTTGAAACCCACTGAGAAGGGAACAATACTAGACCTGGTACTCTCAAACGGAGAGAGGATCACAAATTTTGAAGTCAGTAGACATCTGGGAACAAGCGACCACTGCACAGTGTGCTTCACAATAAGCACAGCCAGAGAGACAAGCCATACAAAAACAAGCATACTGGACTTTAGAAGGGCTGACTTTGGCAAAATGGGTGAATACCTAGCAAATGGCCAAAAAGGAGAGGTGGAAGAACAATGGAGAAAAATCAAAACTGCCATCATAGAGGCAACAAGCCTTTGTGTGAAACAGATAAAGAAAACAAAGCGGAGTGAAAAACCACTATGGTTCTCAAAAGAGGTGGCAGGAAGGTTAAGGAGAAAAAGGTTGCATTCAAAAAGTATAAGGAATCACAGAAGGAGCATGACAGGGAACTGTATCAATTAAAGCAGAAAGAAGTAGGGAAGGCAGTCAGAATAGCAAAGCCCAAACCGAGGAAAAGATAGCTAACCCAGTTAAGAAGGGGATAAATACAGGTTACTCACCTGTAACAGGAGTTCTAGGAATGGTATATGTTGTTCATCCACACTTATTGGCAGGCTCCTTGCGCTTTAAATCTTGCGGAAGGTCTTCAAGCTGGCTCCTCCCACCACCCGGTGGTAAAACTCTCGGCTCCGCCCCATGACGCCAGATCTGGCCCGCTGGAAGCTCTAGTTCTTGTGCGTCGGCGGAGGTGGTGGATGTAGGGATGAACAACATATACCATTCCTAGAACTCCTGTTACAGGTGAGTAACCTGTATTTCTAGGGACATGGATATGTTGTTCATCCACACTTATTGGCAGACCCTAGCAGTCCTCCGGGAGGAGGGAGGCAAGGCGCACACCCCTTAATACTTACTTGGGAAATAAGGACTGGAGAACCGAGGCCCCAAAACCAGCATCCCGCGTGACTCAAAGGTCGATGTGGTAATGGGTAATAAAGGTGTGTGCTGACTTCAGGTAGCAGCCCTGCAGATTTCCTGGATGGGAGTCCCTGGAAGCAGCCAACCGATGCAGCAGTATGACGGGTAGAATGAGCTCTTATCCTCTGGAGGCTCCATGCCCGCCAACTCATAGCAGCGATCTATGCAGGAGGTGACCCACCTGCCTATCGTCCACTTGGCTGCAGGTCTGCCAGATGCGGCTTCAGCGTGGTGACAAACAGCTGGCGAACCTCTCCCAATTTCAGCCGTGGCGCCTCCTTATAATAAGCGAGCGCCTTCTAGGTCCAGAGTATGGAGCCTATATTCGGCCTCCAAGGTGTGATTGGGGTAGAACACCGCAGAGTCAGCACCTGGTTAAGGTGAAACTCTGACACCACCTTCGAAGGAATTTCGGTGGGGCACAGGACAACCTTGTCCCTGTGGAAGACCAGGTAAGGAGACTCGATGGAAAGCGCCTGGAGCTCTCCCATCCTTCTGGCTGACGTGATAGCCACCAAGAAGGCGGTCTTCCACGACAGGTGAGAGAGTTCACACCTGTGCATTGGTTCGAATGGCTTGCCCATGAGCTTTGCCAGTACCAGCGGTAGATCCCACGGAGGTGGAGGTTCTCGCATCGGAGGGGAAATGTGATCAAGACCTTTGAAAAAGTGCCCGACCACCTTTTTCTGCGCCACCGACTGCTCCCCGGCCCGCGCCCGGTAAGCAGAGATGGCTGCCAGGTGCACCTTTAGGGTCGTCGACCTAAGCCCTTGACTAGAAAGGGACCATAAATAGTCCAAAATGCTTGCCACAGAACAGGAGAAAGGGTCCAAGCCCTTGCCCCGACACCAAATGGAGAACCTCTTCCATTTGAAGGCGTAGCATTCTGGTCGACTCATACGGGACGCCTCAACTACATTGAGGACCTCGTCAGAAAGACCAAGGCCTGGAACTCTAGCAGCTCAGGAACCAGGCCGTCAGGTGCAGGGATTGAAGGTCCGGATGGAACACCTTCCCCTGATTGACTGAGAGCAGGTCCGGGCGAGCTGGAAGCTGCCTCGGGAGCCTGGAGCTGAGGCTGAGGAGATCTGGGTACCAGAACTGGCGGGGCCAGTCTGGGGCTATCAGAATCACCTGCGCCTTGTCCCTCCTTGCCTTGAGAAGCACCTTGTGAATCAAGGGAAATGGGGGAAAGGCGTAGAAGAGGCCCGGGGTCCACAGCCTTGAGAAGGCATCCCCCTGCAGCGAGCCCTGCTGAGGGGGGCGGGCATGAAACAGCCTCAGCTTCGCATTCTCCCTGGAGGCAAACAGGTCCACCTGAGGTGTGCCCCAGTGGGAGAACAGATCTTGTACTACCTCCGGCAGGAGAGACCACTCGTGAGATGCAGCCCCTATCCGGCTCAGGGCATCGGCCAGGGTGTTGGAGGCTCCTGCCACATGAATGGCTAGGAGATCCGCCTCCAGGCTGCGCACGAGTGACCAAATGTGGAGAGCTTCCTTGCATAGAAGCATGGAGCGCATCCCGCCCTGGCGGTTCAGGTAGTACATGTTGTGGTATTGTCCATCTGGACTCGGACCACTTGACCCCGGAGAAACGGAGCAAAGGCGGTGAGAGCTAGGCGGACCGCTCAGAGCTCCAGCAGGTTGATGTGGCATCAGGACTCCCGCGGGGACCAGAGGCCGTGCACTCGGTGTTCCCCCAGATGGGCACCCTAACCCATCAGAGAGGCATCGGTCGATAGAGAGCCCGTCGGCTCGGGGCGGACAAACGGGATGCCCTTCTGCAGATGAGATGGAACGGTCCACCACTGGAGAGCGTTCCACATCTCCTGGGTCACTATCACTAGCTGGTCCAATGGATCACAGCATTGTGACCACTGGCTGGCCAGTCCCCACTGAAGGGGGCACATGTGCCAGCGTGCCCAACGGACCACGCTGGTACAGGCCGCCATGAGACCCAGGAGGCGCAGGAAGTCCCGGGCAGGGCGCGATTGCCCAACCAGAAATGATTGGGCAAAGGAGGTAAGAACCTTGGCCCTGTCCGCCGGGAGCCATGCTCTGGCTCGAAGAGAGTCGAGCTCTGCCCCGATGAACAGGATCACCTGCTTCGGCTCGAGTTCCGACTTGGCCTCGTTGATGAGAAGGTCGACTAGAGAGCAAACCTGGAGGGCCAGATCTCTGGACCGCTCCACCTCCTGTCTGGAGGGGGCTGCTATCAGCCAATCATCCAAGTAAGGGTACACCCGGACCCCTCGGTGCCGCAGGAATGCTGTCACTACTGCCATGCATTTGGTGAAGACCCTGGGAGCTGGAGATAAGCCGAAGGGCA
The DNA here is from genome assembly GCA_016271365.2 of Neoceratodus forsteri. Classification (NCBI taxonomy): domain Eukaryota; kingdom Metazoa; phylum Chordata; order Ceratodontiformes; family Ceratodontidae; genus Neoceratodus; species Neoceratodus forsteri. The sequence goes on from CM028136.1 coordinate 637,955,205, forward strand.
TGGCTTGGAACTTGAATAGGGATCCTCCACCGAAAGCGAAGGAATCTACGGCGTGATGGACAGATAGGGACGTGAAAGAATGCTGCACCTTGTAGGTCCAGAGAGTAGAACCCCCCGTGTTCCAGAGATGATATTATCTGTGCCAGAGTGACCATTCTGAAGGTTCGAGACCTTAGGAACTTGTTCAGGTCGTGGCAGTCGAGAATGGGGCGCCCCGTCCGTTCGGAACCAGGAAATACCTGGACATGAACCCCAGGTCTGAGGGGGTCCTCCACCTCCCTTATCACCTCCTTTGGAGAGGAGAGTGATGTCGGCTCGACGAGCCGCCAGTGAGGCTCGGACCCGAGGCCCCGAGGTGCGACGGCTCTGAAGGGCGGGGCCTGCTCGAATTCTAGAGGCAGGCCTTTTCCCACCACCTCCAGTACCCACCTGTCCATGGTAACAGCAGACCAGGTGGAAAGGAAGTGTCGGAGCCGTCCCCCCACGGGGGGAGCCAGGGGTAAGGTGACGGGGATGGGGGCGACACCCCTCAGCCCGTCACTGGGCAGGCTTGAAGGAGGGACCGGCCGAGGAACCTCCTGGGCCTTTTCTTCCATGCTTCCTGTTGGAGGAAGCCCATGGCTTGGGTTTGGGATGCCAAGGTCGAGCCTGCTGGCCCTGACGTTGCTGGGCCAAGACGCCTAGGCGCAGAAGGACGAAAGGGCTTAGGCTGTGGCTTGCGGCCTTTGTCCTTCTGAGCGGAAGAGACCGAGTCCAAGGTAGCATTGGACTTCTCGATCCTCTGCAGGTGACCTTCCACCCCAGGCCGAAGAGGTCAGTCCCCAAAAAGGGAACATCCGCCAACTTGTGCTGGGTATCCGAGGTAAAGGTGGATATCCTCAGCCAAGCCCGACGACGCATGGCCACTGCGGCCGCCACCGACCTGGCACATGAGTCCCGATTGTCTAAAGCAGTCTGGAGCTGCTGTTTGGCCACTGCCTGCCCTGGTCCCGCACCTGCCTGACCGTAGTCTGCAGATCCGTGGGAAGATGAGGGACGACCTCATCCAGGGAGCCCAACAGGGCATGAGAAAAATGTGCCATGAGGACGGCCGAACTGGCCTGGCGAAGGCCGAAGAGCAGTAGCATAGACTTTTCACCGGCATAATCCAATTTCTGACCTTGTCGGGAGGTTTGTCCACATCCTGGGCGTTTCGCACGCGGAAAACGCTGTCGGTAACCAACCCTCAGCAGAGGGTGTTCAAAAAACTGACAGGGAACCGTAGAGACCACATACTTCCTGGCCATTCTGGCCAGGCGCAGGGCAGGAAGCAGGGTGCTGCCAAAGCTCCAAGGCCGACCCACTATGGCCTCGGCCACCAGAAAGGCCTCGTAGAGATCCCTCGTCCAGAATCTCCGTGAGGGGATACATGGCCCATTTAGAAACGGGTTCGAAGCTTCATCCCGGTGGACTCCGAGATGAGCCAAGCAATCCTAAGAAGGATGTAGGCTATCGATCCACTGACTGTCCTCCGAGGACTCCAAGTCCATGTGCTTGGAGAAAAGGGAAGAATCATCCTCGGACCGGAAGAGTCCTCAAAGAGCTGCCTCGAGCCTGAGCCACCCTCCACCTGCCGAGGTTTATCGGGAGTGAGGGTGACAGACAGCCTATGGGGCAAACCCATAGCCGACCGAGAATCTTTGGTCGGAGCCCCAACTAACGGCTGTGGAGGCGGAGGTTCCACCAGAATCGGTGGGCAGCTGGAATTGGCCGAACAACCGCCTGGGAACAGGCTCCTCGGCTACAATGAGGGTTGTTTCGCCACTCGGTGACAGCCACTTAATGGCTGGGGAAGGCGACTGGGTGGCTTATTCCCAGTCAAGGAGCTGTTGCCTGGGCTCTCTCATACCTCCGACCGAACCTGTGCCAAGCCTCCCTCGTCGAGGAGGAGGAGGAAGAGGAAGAGCAGTGGCGCTCACACGGTGCCGAGATCGTAGACCGCTTATGACGGGCGGATCGGCTGACCACAGGATGTGCTGGAGACCGAGAGTCTCGGACTAGGCCGAGGAAGGCGAGGAGAAGTGTCAGAAATCGGCACTCCCCTCAGCTCGGACGATCCCACCAAAGGCTCCGGAACCGGAGGCACAGTCAAGCCGACGGGATCCTCAACTCCCACCGGGGGAACCGGGGAGAGGGGATTCTCAGCTTCTCCAGCCAACAACCCGTCTAACGGATTGAGAAAAATCTCGACCGTGTCGACGGGAGTCTCAGTCAACTGGTCTGACGGGGACACCGTGAGACCAGTGGCCGAAGCTGAGGGGTCGACCGAAGTCGACTGTCGACAAGAAGGGGAAGGGGATCTTTCCCGCTCCCAAGAGCGTCGATGTTGAGACTTACTCTTGCTCTTTTTGGACCTGAAACAGGGTCCAGAAGAAGTTGGACCCTCACCTTTTGTCGAGAGGGTCAGACAAAGCTCCTTGAAAGAAGCCGAATACGAGGCACCGAGAGAGAGCGGGACAAATGCCGCAGCCGAGGTAGAAGCGGCCCGCGCCGTCTCCTCTTCGAGGGCGATCATCTGCTTGAGCTGATCCGCCGAGCCCGCCGCCGGACACCGCCAACCGGGCCTCTTTAGATTTCACCGGAGGAATTCTCTTCTCGGGGCGCCCCAGTTGTAATCGGGCAGCACAGTCTTCAAGGACGTAGGCCGAAAAGGACGAGCACAAGTCGCAGGCCTGCGGGTCGTGCTCAAGGCCCAAGCAGTAGACGCATGTGGAGTGCGGATCCATCCTAGACATCTGCCCGCAAGGGCACCTCCGGAAACCTGGAGTCGATTTGTCCATCGCAGCCGCGAGGAAAAGAAGACCGAAGTCTTTTTAGCAAAAACCTTTTGATTTCGAACTTTTGAAGAATTAGGAACCAGTCTTATACACAGAGCGTTAAGGAGGGAACCTGAGCTTCCAAGCGGTAAGGAAGATCTGGCGTCATGGGGCGGAGCCGAGAGTTTTACCACCCGGGTTGGTGGGAGGAGCCAGCTGAAGACCTTCCGGCAAGATTTAAAGGGCAAGGAGCCTGCCAGTAAGTGTGGATGAACAACATATCCATGTCCCTAGAAAACCTTTTATAGGTACATTAGGGAGCATAGAAAGGTTAAGAGAGGGATAGTGAAGATTAATAAAGGAGAGGGGAGGTGGGCAGAGGGAGACAGTGAAAAGGCAGAGTTACTGAATGAATACTTTTGCTCAGTATTCACAAAACAAGATGAGGAGGACTTACCTAAACCAGACAATAGAAGCACTCTGGGTAGGGGGGTTGACACCTGTCCATTTACAGAAGAAAGAGTCCTGAAAGAACTCCTAAAACTCAAGGTGGACAAAGCAACGGGGCCTGACAGGATTCACCCCAGAATCCTAAAAGAACTAAGGGAGGACCTAGTGACACAACTGACCACACTTTTTAACAAATCATGGGAGGATGGGGTGGTACCTGAGGAGGGCAGATGTGATTCTCCTTCACAAAAGTGGGAACAAGGCAGAAGCAGGAAACTACAGACCTGTACGTTTGACCTCAGTGGTAGGGAAAATGATGGAATCACTTCTGAAAGAAAGAACTGTTGAGTGCCTAGAGGCCAGCAGGGCACAGGACCAAAAACAACATGGATTTACAGCAGGAAGGTCATGTCAGATGAATCTAATCGATTTCTTTGACTGGGTGACCAAAGTAATAGACCAGTGAGGTGCTCTGGATATGGTCTACCTAGACTTTAGCAAGGCATTTAACACAGTCCCGCACAAAAGATTGATAATCAAGTTAGCCAGCCTGGGAGTGGGTCCCAGGGTGGTAGCCTGGGTAGCAAACTGGCTATACAACAGGACACAGAAGGTAATAGTGAATGGAACACATTCCGAAGAAAGGGGGATCACTGGTGGAGTACCTCAGGGCTCTGTACTAGGTCCAGTCCTCTAACATCTTTATAGGTGACTTTGCAGAGGGTCTGGAGGGAAAGGTATGCCTCTTTGCAGATGACACAAAGATCTGTAACAGAGTTGATATACGAGGGGGTAGAAAGGATGAGAAGGGACTTGGCAAGGTTGGAGGAATGGTCAGACATATGGCAACTTAGATTCAACGCAAAGAAGTGAAAGTAATGCACCTGGGAAACAAAACCCAGAGAGAAGAGTACACAATAGCAAGGGAGGTACTAACAACAACAAAAATGGAAAGGGACTTGGGGGTAGTCATATCAGATGATCTAAAGGTGGGTAAGCAATGTGAGAAGTCAGTAAGGAGAGCCAGGGGAATATTGGGATGCATAGGAAGGGGCATCACAAGTAGAAAAAGGGAAGTGGTTATCCCTCTGTACAGACAGTTGGTGAGACCCCATCTGGAGTACTGTGTTCAGTTTTGGAGACCTCATCTATGCAAGGACATAGACAGGATGGAAGCAGTCCAGAGGAGGGCAACTAAAATGGTGCAGGGTCTGCATCAGAAACCATATGAAGAGAGACAGAGGCTTAATATGTATACCCTTGATGAAAGGAGGGACAGGGGAGACATGATAGAAACGTTCAAGTACCTCAAGGGAATCAACAAAGTCCAGGAGGGTAGCATCTTTCAGAAAAAGAGATGTGCAAGAACAAGGGGGCACAATTTAAAGATAGAGGGGGGACGGTTCAGGGGTAATGTGAGGAAATTCTTTTTCACGGAGAGAGTGGTGGATGCATGGAACCGCCTTCCTGGAGAGGCTGTGGTGTCTAAAACAGTGGAGGAATTCAAACATGCATGGGACAGACATAAGGCAATTGTAGTGGGGGTGGCAGGAAGTAGGCTATTGGTTAACTAGAATCTGCAGCTTATCCAGTAGGTAGGGAAATGGGCAGACTGGGTGGGTCAAGTGGTCCTTATCTGCCATCAAAGTCTATGTTTCTAACCTCCACTTGCATACTGTGTAACTCTTAGCTAGTCACTTAACCGCCCAGTGCTCCCAGGTCACCTCTGAAAACAGGCACTTGTGCTTAGTGGGCCTTACCCAGTTACCAAAGACTAAAATAAAATAAATAAATAAATATAGTAGGTAGGGAAAATGGGCAGACTAGGTTGGTCAAGCGGTCCTTATCTACTGTCAAATTCTAGGTTTCTGTTTCTATGACGCAAAACAGTCCAGCTCTGGATGACCCCTTCTACTACTGAGGTCAGCAATTCCCACTCATGCATCATGGACTGTGACCGGCTTAGTCTGTCTGCAAAGATGTTTTGGAATATGTACTGCTGATAGTTGTAGACCATGTTTCAGAGCCCAAAACCAAACTCTCATTGCCTCCCTGCACAGTGGGTAGGAATGCGTACTCCCTTGCTTGATGTAATGCATCACACTTATATTGTGAGTCTGTTTTAACAGAGGAGCGGGGACAGATGAGTCTGGAAGGCCTGTAGGCAGTACAGAGCAGCCCCCATTTCTAGGACGTTTATGTGGAAGGTGCTCTCCACTTTGATCTTACGTTGAATGGGAGCTCTTGCAGCAAGCTATTACCATTAGGACTATGCCACAGGCACTAGGACCCACTGGAAAACTCTTAGTGAACAGTAAATGGCAGGGGCCACCCCTGATGTTGTCTCTGCCCCAACATCGGTCGCGGTACAAAAGGGGGCGGTCTCCAACTCCACCTCAGTTCTTTTCTCACCTCAGACCCACTATCAACGGTTGCTCTTGGCTCGTCGTTTAGCTGTTCAGTGAAGTTTTTTCATTTTTTCTCTAAATTAGTCCTCCTTCTCAGTCAAGTGTTTCCATTCTATGTCTTTTTCACCGTCGTCAGTGTCCTCATCGAGACCGAAGAAAATGAAGTGTTCCTGTGGCCGCCAGATTCCTGCCAAGGACTCCCACAAGGCCTGCGTGTTCTGCCTCGCACCAGACCATGACACCCAGGCTTGCAGGATCTGCAGAGGCTTTACTAGCAGGACAAGAATTTGACACCTGAAGGCACTAAAAGCCCACCTGCTACAGAAGCAGGTCGTCGTGATGCTGAGCTCTCCAGGGGAGAAATCCAAGGACAAGTTGCACTACAAGTCCTGTGACAATGACCAGGACTGGTCCCATCCGTGCTCCCGCCCCCCCCCCCATAAAAAGGCTTCTTCATCAGGCTCTGATGGTTCTGACCATTCTTACCATGCAAGACACTCCCAGAACTAGGGTAGGCCTTCCAGCCACACTGAGACCCCGGCACAGGTAGAAGGTAAGCAAGGCCCAGTTGCCCAGTTGGTGCCGCCTGTTAAGGTTAAAGTCACACCTCTGCACTCCCCTTCTACCTCGGGCAACACTTCTAAGGCTCCCTCTTCAGTGCATCCCTCGGCCCCACTGAAGAAAGCCTCGGTCTTGGCCCTAAGGCCCCTTTGACGGAGCGGGAACCCTCCACGAAATATTCCTTGGCTTCCTGCCCTTCCAAGACCACAGTGAAACATGACCCAGTGCTAGTTAAGCCAAGTGGCCAAAAACCAGCATTGGGTACTGGGGCCAGGTGTTTATCAGACCAAACACCACCAGACACAGTACAGTTGTTGGTGCAGAGAGCCTCTACCCCAGAGGATGTCTCTGCAGATACCTCACCTCAGGATCTTCCCAAGTTGCCAGCCTCGCCAGTTCTTCAGGACCAGCCTGTTATGCCCAATGCCCTGGCTTGGGCAGCAGCATCCCAGTTCAACAAGAAGGAGCTGACTGAACCGTTTCAGTTCTGGTGGAGCCAGGTCAAGCTGGACATTGTGCCTCCTAAACCTGACCCGACCCCGGCCCCCGAAAATACAGAAGATCAGACCTCAAAGGGAACTCCTTCGGCACCATCTGACAAACCTGCTTCCAATGAGCGTCCTAAGCCTTGCAGGTCCTGCTTTCCTTCGGTGGTCCATTCCTGCTCTAGGTCAAAGGGCAGTCGGTGGCACTGGTGTCCTCAGTCAGTAAGCCAACATCGGTTGCCTCACAGGAGCAGGTCTCATAGCTGCCATAGGTCTGGCAGTCACTGTGGGCACTCAGCCAACCATCGGACTTATAGCCAACGTCAGTTCTCTTATCATCGTTGGTCCCCATCCCTGTAGTTCCCTTGGCCTGCCTCCACATGAAGGTCCCTCAATGGATGCTCAGGGTGCAATGGGACCAAAAGTCCGGTCTAGACCAATTGGTCCAGATCTCTGACCCAGTCAGGAGGACCCTTACTTGGTGGCTGCACCCCTTCAATCTAGAAAAATGGGTTCCTTTCCGCAGGAGCCACCAAGCCAGATTGTGACCATGGATGTCTCCAAGTTTAGTTGGGGGGTGCATCTAGGAGACAGCCAGACCCAGGGCATTTGGTCTCTGGATGAGAACAGGCTCCATATCAACATCTTAGAGATGCGAGTGGTCCTCAACGCCCTACAGGCTTTCAGAAGGACCTAGTGCCAGTCTCTCTTCTTATCCAGACAGACAGACACAGCTGTTGTGTTCTATACCAACAAGCAAGGGGGCATGCATTCATATCCCCTGTGCAGGAAGGAGATGAGAGTCTGGTATTGGGCCCTGGAACATCAGATCAGTCTAGCCGCGGTGCATGTTCCAGGTGTCCAAAATGTCTTGGCTGACAGCCTAAGTCAATCATGGTCCAAGGTGCATGAGTGGAAGCTACTTCAGTCAGTAGTGGACCAGCTCTTCGAAGTTTGGGGTCTTCCAGAGCTGGACCTCTCTGCGTCTCCATGCAATGCCAGACTGCCAATTTCTGCTCATGAGGGCACGCGCCTGGTGTTTTCTGGCTAGATGCATTGTCCCTATGTTGGACAGGGAGGTTTCTGTATGCCTTCCCTCCCTTCCCACTAATAGGGTTCCTTTGAAGCTTCAGGCTGAGGGGGCATGCATGATTCTCATCACCCCACTGTGGCCTCAGCAGATTTGGTTTCCACTACTTCAGCAGCTAGCAATGGAACCTCCAATTCAGTTGCCTCGAAACTCACACCTGTTGTCACAAGATCAGGGCACGTTGGTCCATCTGGATCTCAAGTCCCTGCACCTTCACACATGGCTCCTGCAGACATAGTCAAAGCCAAGTATGAGGTCTCTCAGGAGGTAGTGGACAGTCTCATCTTTGTCAGAAAGCCCTCTACTAGGTCCACTTATGCTATGAAGTGGAAGTGTTTTTGCCTTTGGGCTTCTTCCCATCACTTAGACCCACTTACCTGTCCTGTGAGCTCAGTTTTGCAGTATCTCCTCTCGTTATTAAGTCAAGGCTTGAGCTACTCCTCCATCAAAGTGCATTTGTCGTCAGTTTCAGCCTATCATATGCTGGTAGAGAGAAAAACCTTGGCCCAGCTGAACGTGTCCCAAACTTTTTTGTGGGGCATTCTGTACATGAATCCTCCCATCAGAGATCCAATGCCCCCCTTGAATATCCTTTTTGTGCAGGAGAAACTTCCCCTTCCCCAACCTGTCGCAGATTGTGAATTACATTTCCTTTCTTGGAAGGAATCTTTCTTAGTTGCTGTCACTCCCACTCAGAGTTTCCGAGCTTCAGGCCCTGATGTGTAAGGAGCCTTATTTGGTTTTTCATAGGGACAGGGTTTCCCTTAGAACAAATCTTAAGTTTCTTCCAAAAGTGGTTTCAGAATTGCCTCTGAATAAAGATGTCAATCTTCCAGTTTATTACCCTGACCATTCTAACAGAGGGGAAGCACTCCTGCACACTTTGGATGTCCACAGAGTGCAGAGGTATTATCTCAAGCACACTGCTCCCCACTGCAGATCGCAGCAACTTTTTTTGCCTTTGCGCCTCAACACCTAGGTAAACCGGTGTCGAAACAGACTATTTTTAGATGGTTAGTACACTGTATAGTTTACTTGTACAATAAGTACAACAAACCCCTTTCAGGTACTGTCAGAGGCCATTCTACCAGGACAGTGGTAGCCTTTTTTAGGAATGACTCAGTTGGAGACATCTGAGCAGCTGCTACCTGGAGCTCAGTGCACACTTTCATTAGGCTCTACTGTCTGGATATTGATACCAGGCACAGGGCTGGGTTCAGCCTAGCAGTCCTCCAGGGCCTTCTTTCTTAGAGTGCCTTGTTTTCGGCACTGGTACTTTTCAGCGACCTCCTAGGGTTGCTTTCGGTCCCTTTTCACAGGACCGCTTGGGACTCAGTCCTAATGGTAATAGCCTGCTGCAAGAGCTCCCACTCAAAGTAAAATAGTTACTTAAGAACTTACCGTAACAGTAGATCTTTGAGAAAAACTCTTGCAGCAGGCATTGCTTTCCTGCCCTCCTTCCCCCTGGTGAGCTGTTTAGTATCTCTTTTTACAGCATACTTCTGCCTGGTCTGCCTGTCAGAACCTGTTCACAGGTCTTTGGTGGGTGAACCGAGGTGGACCTGGGGACTGCCCCCTTTTGTACCACGGCCAACATCAGGGCAGAGCCGACGTCAGGGGGCAGCCCCTGCTGGGTACTGCTAGCTAAGAGTTTTCAGGTGGGTCCTAGTGCCTGCAGCATAGTCCTAATGGTAATAGCCTGCTGCAAGAGCTCCTCTCAAAGATCTACTGTTACAGTAAGTTCTTACATAACTGTATTTTCCATATACCCTGTGTATGATGGGGCCCCCAGATGTGTCCCCCTCCCCAGCTTATTCCCAAGGCATTTGTGGTGAGACTCTGATGCAGAGAAGGGATTAGAAAGGGAACCCCCTTCAGCAAAATAAATAGGTTCCATCCATCACTGAAGTACCTTTCTGACAGGAGATGTCACTAGAACTTCTTGTTCTAGATCATCTGTGTGCTGATCCCACTGGACTCATTGTCCACTGTGGGATCCTCATGGGCAGTCTTGCCAATGAACTATGGTTATAGTCCCTGCCATCAGGCCTAGGAGTCTCAGGAATATCCTGGCTGTGACATACATGTTGTAGACCACCTGGGCCTGAGCAATCAGATGCTCAGCCTGTCCTGTGGCAGGAAGGCTAGGCCGTGGGCTGTGTCCAGGACTGCCCCCATGTGCTGCAGACATTGGGAAGGGGCCTGGATTGACTTTGGCATGTTGACAGTAACCCCTAGAGCATTGAACAGGTGTCTGGTGTGGTCTACATAGAAACATAGACTCTGACGGCAGATAAGGACCGCTAGGCCCATCTAGTCTGCCCATTTCCCTACCTACAGGATAGGCCGCAGATCCTAGTTAACCAACAGCCTATTTCTTCCTACCCCCCCCCACAAGAATTGCCTTATGTCTGTCCCATGCATTCTTGAATTCTCCCACAGTTTTAGACCCCACAACCTCCTCAGGAAGGCTGTTCCATGCATCCACTACCTCTGTGAAATAATACTTCTCACATTGCCCCTGAACGCCCTCCTTCTATCTTTAAATTGTGTCCCCTTATTCTTGCAAGTCTCTTTTCTGAAAAATGCTACCTCTTGGACTTTGTTGATTCCACTGAGGTACTTAAAAGTTTCTATCATGTCCCCCTCGCCTTTCTTCCTCAAGGGTATATATTAAGCTCCTTTAGTCTCTCCTCATATGGCTTCTCTTGCAGACCCTGCACCATTTTAGTTGCCCTCCTCTGGACTGCCTCTATCCTGTGTATGTCCTTGCGGAGATGGGGTCTCCAGAACTGGACACAGTACTCCAGATGGGGTCTCACCAACTGTCTCTACAGAGGGATAACAACTTCCTGTTTTCTGCTGCTGATGCCTCTCCCTATGCATCCCAGTATACCCCCAGCCTTCCCTACTGCCTTCTCACATTGCTTGCTAACCTTAAGGTCATCCAATATGATTACCCCCAGGTCCCTTTCCTTTTTTGTTGTTGTTACTACCTCCCCACCCATTGTGTATTCTTCCCCTGGGTTCTTGTTTCCCAGGTGCATTATTTTGCACTTCTTTGCATTGAATCCTAGCTGCCATACTTCTGACCATTCCTGCCAACCTTGCCAAGTCCCTTTTCATCCTTTCCACGCCTCCTTGTATATCAACCCTGTTGCAGATTTTTGTGTCATCTGCAAAAAGGCATACTTTTCCATCCAGTCCCTCTGCAATGTCACTGGTGAAGACATTAAAAAGGACTGGACCCAATACTGAACCCTGCGGTACCCCACTAGCAACCCCCCTTTCTTCAGAATGGACTCCATTTACAATTACCTTCTGTGTCCTGTTGTCCAACCAATGTTTTACCCAGGCTACCACCCTGGGTCCCACTCCCAGGCTGGTTAATTTGACTATTAATCTTTTGTGTGGGACTGTGTCAAATGCCTTGCTAAAGTCTAGGTAGGCCATGTCCACAGCCCCTCCCTGGTCTACTACTTTGGTCACCCAGTCAAAGAAATCTATCAGATTCGTCTGACATGACCTTTCCGCTGTGAACCCATGCTGCCTTGGGTCCTGTGCTCCACTGGCCTCTAGATACTCGACTATTCTTTCCTTCAGAAGTGACTCCATCACTTTCCCTACCACAGAGGTCAGACTGACAGGTCTGTAGTTTCCTGCCTCTGTCTTGGACCCACTTTTGTGAAGGGGAATCACATCCGCCTTCCTCCGGTCCTCGGGTACCACACCATCCTCCCATGATTTATTAAAAAGAGTAGCCAGTGGTTTCACTAGTTCCTCCCTTAATTCTTTTAGAATTTGGGTGAATTCCATCAGGACCCATTGCTTTGTCCACCTTCAGTTTTAGGAGTTCTTGCAGAACACTTTCTTCTGTGAAAGGACTGGGATCGACCCCTATCAAGAGTGCTTCTATTAATTGGATTAGGCACTTCCCACTCCTCTTTTGAATACTGAGCAGAAATATTTGTTCAGTATTCCTGCTTTTTCACTATCCCCCTCTGCCCACCCACTGTTCATTCTATTCAGCCTCACTATCCCTCCCTTTGTCTTTCTACGCTCGCTGATGTACCTATAAAAGGTTTTATCCCCCTTCTTAACTGAGTTGGCTATCTTTCTCAGTTTGGGCCTTTGCTATTCTGACTTCCCTCCTTGCTTCCTTCTGCCTTAACTGGTACAGCTCTCTGTCCTGCTCCTTCTGTGTTTCCTTATACTTCCGGAATGCTATCTTTTTCTTCCTGACTTTCACAGCCACCTCTTTTGAGAACCATAGTGGCTTTTTCTTTCGTTTTGATTTGTTCATTTGCTTCACACAAAGGCTTGTTGCCTCTGTGATGGCAGTTTTGATAATTCCCCATTGTTGCTCCACACCTCCTTCTAGCCTGCTTGCTAGTGCTTTTCTGAAGCACTCTCCCATCTTGCCAAAGTCAGCCCTCCTAAAGTCCAGTACCCTCACTTTTGTATGGCTTGACTCTGTAGCTGAGTTTAACGTGAACCATACTGTTTGATGGTCACTTGTCCCCAGATGGCAGCCCACTTCTAGAACTGAGATCCTCTCACTGCCCCCGTTTGAGAGTATGAGGTCTAAGATTGCTCTCTCACGAGTGGGTTCCGAAACTAGGGTCTAGGGTGTGGAAGAGCTGTTCCTGGGAGTAAGCTTTGAGAAGTCAATTGTTCAGATACAGGAAGACAATTTATTTATTTTATTTTAGTCTTTGGTAACCAAGTGAGGGCCACTAGGCACAAGTGCCTGTTTTCAGGGGCGACTGGGGAGGTTAAGTGACTTGCTCAGATCACACAGTATGCAAGTGGAGATTGTGGGAATCAAACCCCGGTCTGCTGGATGTATGAAGCTCATTGACAGCTTGTTATTCTTACCTCTAGGCTATACTGCCAGCCCCCATATAGGCCTTAACCTGTGTAGGGCTTCTGTCACCACAGCTAAACATTTGGTAAACACCTTTGGCACAGATGACAAGCCATAGGGCAATACTGGTAGTACTCTCCCTGACACAGGGATCTTAAATATTTCTTGTGTGAGTTGCAGACCTTCATGTGAAGGTATGCATCCTGCATTTCAAAGGAGCAACTTCAGTCCCATGCTTGCAGCAGTGGAAGCAGGCTTTGCAGTGTGACCATTCTGAACTTCCTGTACTCTTATACAGAAGTTTAGATCTCCAAGATCTAGAATGGGTCTTGGGCTCCTGTCCATTTTGGAGCTAGGAAGTACAGAGAATAGAATCTTGTGTCCCTTTTTTCCAGGGGGACAGGTTCTATTGCCCTTTTCTGCAGCAGGGTGTGAATTTCCTCCAGGATCAACAGAATGTGTTCTGGAGGTAATGGGAAGGCACTGGTGGATGGTCTGGAGGTAGTTTAAGAAATTCTAGAGCATGGCCATTGCTATTGTAACCCCTAGGTGGCACTATCCCAAGGGCTACTACCCCTGTCTGCTTGGCTAGTAGCAGGTTAAGGGCCCCCGAGTACTGAACAGGGTGCTCCCACCGGAGGTCAGGGGTTGTTAGTGGTCACGCTAACCTGGACACAGCCCTCCAGGAAACTGTAACTCCCCTTTTTCCCTTCTAGTGGCCTGAACAATACACAATCACTTTCACAATGACCCTTATTCACCAAGCAATTACCCACACTGTTTGCACTTACCACCAGGGCTGGTTCCTTTCGCTTGACCCTGGGGACCCCCTGTAAAACAAGGTTATGCACAGCAAATAGCAACAGTACAGTACTTTTGGCACAAACTGGAACCACAGTCAGGTTAAATGCAAAAAGAGTTAGATATGATTTATTCAGGGGACTTGAACAAGGGAGGAGCGTAATCAGGTTAATTTGCTTAAAGGCAATAGTAATCAAATAGTCATGCATGCACTTCAGAGTCCCTACACAGTCAAACACTCTGGGTACCCAGGTAGGAAAATGATGGGCTAGCCAGGAATGTTGCCCGGGGTAGGGTGGCGTCGCAGCTGGTTGGAGCCCTATGATGGAAGAAAGTAACATGCACAACACACACTATTTGTAATCCGGAGCCAGAGGCTTCAGTTCATGAAAAGGCAACAAGACAATCAGATAACAATTTAGGTTTAGCTGTTTTTGCAGGGAGCTACCCTGATGTTTACTCACAATACCCAATACTGGACACTGGCAGGGTGAAATCGAGACTGCAGGTTGTTGAGCTGGAGTGCCAGGAGAAGCAGCACCCACACGAATCACAGAGGCATCATTCCCATTCAAAGCGTTGAGCAGGGGGCTGATCTCCAGGCAGGTCTCTTGTCAAGGACTTTCTCTGTGTAGCGGGTATTCTGGCTGGGCCAGTGTGGCAAAGCCCAGGCCAAACGGAGATGAATACAGATTTCAGTTTGTGGAGCTGGACGCAGTCTTCTGCAAGCAAAACACAGTTCAGAGAGACAGTGTGGAACCGAATCACGACCCACTATCAGTGCACAGCACATTCACATGTAAGGAAATTTCACTGTACCAGACACATGGCTCTCCGGTCACAATTAGAGTCTCTGCACAATCCGGGAGTTCAGACGTGGTTGGAAATCCTGACAGGCCGATCGCATTCAGCAAATCTTTGGTCTTCTTCAAGTAGGAGCCCAGTCACAATTCAGTGGCTTAACTAGCTTTCCAAATTCGGATTCAGTCTGAAAAAAAGGTACAGGTTCCCTCTTAGGGACAGCAGGCAGGCATGCAGGCCAGACTCAGGCCTTTCCACAGTTCTCCCGCGTGAATCCACACATGATGGCTGCTCGATTATCTCGAGCTGTTACTCCCTCACTTCCCAAATCGGATCTGAACTGAAACTGCAAGCAGTCTTGGACTTTCCCCAGGATCCAAAAGGTTCGATTGGCTTGATTCCTCTGTCAGTCATAACAAGGGCTCTCCCTCCAGGTTCATTTAAGCGCCAAAAGCCCCAAACTACAATTCCTACAGAATTTTGCTCCCACAAAGTCCTTGGGGACAGGCTCCATTTTAGAGTCACCAAAGGTACTGGTTGGCCCATTTCAGCAGTCCAGGACCAAGATGGTGGAGATGAACAGAAATGTCCATGATGGAGAGAAGGCAGGTTAGACAAATTGCAATATTATTACTATTCTAATAAATGATCAGCAAGCAAATACATCTTATAACAGAGCTCCCCTCTGGGCAAATAGTAAGGGCAGAATGGAGCAATTACCTGACAGCCCGGGTGGGACTCAAGCAGAGAAACACTTAGTCCCCCCTCCCAGATTAATTATAACTGCAATCTAGGCAGCTCTTAAAGAGACAGTACACAGGGGCTATACAGGCACTCTCTCGCTATAACATTTAAACTGTCAAAATGCAGGACACCAGCCTAGCAGTGAGCATTTAGGCAAGCTCAAGAAAGTCTTTTTGGAACCCCCATTTATAGGGGGTTACATCCTTCCCTGCCTGGAGAAAACTTGGTGTCCACATTAAGCCTGTACCATCATGCATCAGTTAACATAACTTATTACTTTACTATACATATTCACAATACTATATCCATAATGACAATACTGATGCTTGTTTCATACATGTAATACTGATTTCACTATGATTAACATACTTTGAACAATCACCATACCGACCCATGTAATAACTTCTTGTATATTACACAATGCAAGAGGGGCACTGCCCCATTAGCTAACTTGGGGCTGGATGGGGCATGGGCACCATATCGAAAAGAAATAACAATCAACCTAGAATTGGCCCTTAAGCTCAGTTTGGTTAGTGAGCTCTGAGAAACATCTTTGTGAACCACACAGAGGCAAATCCACTGGCCTCCTGGGAGAATCATAACTGAAGCGCAATACTGGCTTGACAGCTTGGCCAGTCTTTCTGGGGGGAACAGCCACAGTCTCTGTACTTTCAGCACTAGTCTTGGAGCTTTCGTCACTCATGAGGGGTGCCTCTGCATGGATGGGAATGTCCAAACTGGGAGCACTGTCAGCTCCTTGTTCTGTAGGCTCTGGTTCCACAACACTTGGCTCATTTTGAGAAGGTTCATGAGCAATTAGGCTTTGTGGCACTGAAAGGTAGCTGTCAGCACTCTCATACTGTTCTTCAAGTTCTGGTGTGTCACCAAAAAGACTCAGACCATCAGCCCCCTTCTTTGGGCAATTCACACAGTTCCACAAAACACAGGGAGTCCGCAGCCTCAGACGTAATACTTTGTACTTCATTTTCAGGGAGCATTGGCTCCAAGGATGAAGCTGAGGGGTTAGGCAGTCCAGAAGGCCTAGCTTCATCCCCACAATTAGTCATAGGGTTACCCTGAAACAGCTGACTCAATTCATAGGAGGGGTAATAGGCATTGTCACACTCACCATCATCAGAGGTGGACTGACAGTCACTATCATTCTGGGCCTGCTGCGGGGAAACCTTAAATCTGTAACCGCTGGGGTAGGTTGACTATGTCTCTTTTTTGCAGCAGCACAAGTCACTGGCCCAGGGGAGGCAATGTCTGCTGGCTCAGCTTCAATAATAACTTGGCCGATAGGCAGCAAGTGGTTACGGTGCATGGTCTTGACAGCTTTGGAGTTATTCTCTGGGCATACCTTATATACTGGTAGATCATCCAACTTTCCAACTACTACATGAGAAAGATGGTGCCACCTATCAGCAATTTTGTGCTTGCCATGTATTTCAAAATTGCATAACACACGGTCTCCGGGCTGTAGCTCAAGTCTTTACTTTCTTATCATGCCTCTCTTTTTGGCGAGATTTCTCTTGGTGGCCATTTCTGGGCCAGTTGATATGCATGGTTCAGTTGAGCTTTCAGTTTCTGTACATACTGCAGGTAGTTTTTGGCCCGGACCCCGTCTGGAGAGACCCCAAAGCAGACATCCACTGGCAGACGGGCCTCTCTCCTGAACATGAGACGGTAGTGGGAGAACCCAGTAGCATCATTTTTGGTGCAATTTTGCGTGTGTACCAAGGTGCTAATCTGCTGGCTCCATCTATGCTTGTCTTTTGGATGGAGGGTGCCCAGCATGTCTAGAAGGGTGCAGTTAAAATGTTCTGGTTGAGGGTCCCCCTGCGGATGATAGGGAATGGTTCTTGACTTCCGCACCCCCCCCACAGAGAGAGCAATTCTTTGATTAGCCTACTTTCAAAGTCTCTTCCTTGGTCAGAGTGGATCCACTGGGGGGGCACCATAGTGGACGAAGAATTTTTCCACTAGAACCTTGGCCATGGTAGAGGTCTTTTGATCTCTAGTTGGAAAAGCATGTGCATACAGTGTGAAATGATTCATAACCACGAACACATTACCAATATTCCGTTGATCAGGTTCTAAACACAAAAAATCTATGCAGACCAGTTCCATGGGAGTGCTGGTAGTGATATTGACAAGGGGGGGCAGCCCTCTGAGGCAGGGCTTTTCTTTGAAGGCAATGACTACAGGTCTTTACATGGTGCTCAACAATCAGCCCCCATCTTGGGCCAGTAGAATCAAGATCACACCAGGTAGAGAGTCCTGTCAATACTGAGGTGCCCCATGTGACTGGAGGGACCTCAGCACCAAGTGTTTAAAGACAGTGAGCACGACCAACTGTTGATTGCCAACTTGACCACTATGATCCACTGTCTTTGTGTATAACAAATGATTGAGTAACTTCAACCTGGGGCCTTCTTTAAACAATAGGGCCATTCACAAGTCAGGGGAATGTAACTTAGACACATCTTTCCCTGCACGCAGGGCATCAAATGCAGGTTGAATCATAGGATCTTGAGATTGAGCCCACTGAATACTGTCATTGTCAAGTTGAGGTAGTGCACTAATATCTAGAGCAGATAAATGGCAATAGGCAGCCGGTATGCAGGCATCAGGAGGGCCCAAACAATTTATCCAACAGTCCACTGTGTCTGCAGACATCTGTTCATCTGTGTCAAACTTTTGGTACAATGTTCGGATGTCAGGTTCAGACAGCCTGACCCAATCTGTCTTGGAAGTGGGCCTTCGTGACAAGGCATCAGCATGGTTCAGTCCTGGTCTGTATTCAACTGCATAATCTCAGGTTGATAAGGCAGAAGGCCACCAGTGCCCAGTGGCGTCTAACTTAGCTGAAGTCTGTATATAGATTAACAGGTTATTGCCGGTCTTCACCAATATCTTTGCCCCATAGAGGTATTCATGAAACTGGTCAATGATGGCCCATTTTAGGGCAAGGAACTCCAGCTTGTGCACAGGATAGTCTCTCTCTGACGGGGTCAAGCTCCTGCTGGCGAATGCTACTGGTCTCAAACCAACCTCATGGTCTTGATACAGCACAGCTCCAAGGCCCTGTGCACTAGCATCCGTATGCAGCACATAGGACTTGGCAGGGTCAGCATAAGCGAGGATGGGGGCATGGGTGAGCTAGTATACGACTTCATGGAAGGCTGCTTCACATTCAGGTGTCCAGTGGGGCCCAAAAGGTTCACCTGTTTGAAAGCACACTTTCTCAGCTTCTTTGACAGACCCTTTTTTGTATTTACGGTTGGTAGGGTAGTAACCCTGGGTAAGATTCAGGAGCGAGCGAATCACCTTGGAAAAGTCTTTTATGACCCTGCTGTAGGGGCTGTGGCCAAGTAGTCAGTAACTTAAACTTACTGGGATCGGTCTCTATCCCTTCTGCAGATACTATATGACCCACATACTTCACAGAGGTTTGAAAAAAATGGCACTTGTCGATGGACAGCTTGAGGCCGAAGTCTTCCAGTCAGTCCAGAACTTTAAATAGTCAGGTCTCGTGCTCCTCTAATGTATGTCCGAACACAGTGACATCATCTAAGTACACTAGACATTCCAGCAAGTTCATATCTCCCACCGCACATTCCGTCAGTCACTGAAAGGTGGCCAGGGCGCCCGAAATCCCCTGTGACATTCTCAGGAATTCACAGAACCCCAAAGGACAGGTGAAGGCTGTTTTTCACATTCCCCCAAGGACATCGAAATCTGGTGATATCCGCTGCAAAGATCCAATACTGAGAACCATTTGTTCCCATTTAAGCAATCCAGGGCATCTTGTATACAGGGCATGGTGTATTGATCTGGGATGGTTCGACGGTTCAGCATTCGATAAGTAACACACATCCTCACAGACCCATTCTTCTTATGCACAATCACAATGGGAGAGGCATATTGTCAGACGTATGGCAGCTAGGATTCAATGCAAAAAAGTGCAAAATAATGCACCTGGGAAACAAGAACCCAGGGGAAGAATACACAATGGGTGGGGAGGTAGTAACAACAACAAAACAGGAAAGGGACCTGGGGGTAATCATATCAGATGACCTTAAGGTTAGCAAGCAATGTGAGAAGGCAGTAGGGAGGGCTGGGGTATACTGGGATGTATAGGGAGAGGCATCAGCAGCAGAAAACAGGAAGTTGTTATCCCTCTGTACAGACAGATGGTGAGACCCCATCTGGAATACTGTGTCCAGTTCTGGAGACCCCATCTCCGCAAGGACATAGACAGGATAGAGGCAGTCCAGAGGAGGGCAACTAAAATGGTGCAGGGTCTGCAAGAGAAGCCGTATGAGGAGAGACTAAAGGAGCTTAATATGTATACCCTTGAGGAAAGAAGGGATAGGGGGACATGATAGAAACTTTCAAGTACCTCAGTGGAATCAACAAAGTCCAAGAGGGTAGCATCTTTCAGAAAAAGAGACTTGCAAGAACAAGGGGACACAATTTAAAGATAGAAGGAGGGCGATTCAGGGGCAATGTGAGGAAGTATTATTTCACAGAGAGGGTAGTGGATGCATGGAACAGCCTTCCTGAGGAAGTTGTGGGGTCTAAAACTGTGGGAGAATTCAAGAATGCATGGGACAGACATAAGGCAATTCTTGTGGGGGGCAGGAAGATATAGGCTGTTGGTTAACTAGGATCTGCGGGCCTATCCTGTAGGTAGGGAAATGGGCAGACTAGATGGGCCTAGCGGTCCTTATCTGCCGTCAAAGTCTATGTTTCTATGTTTCTATGTTTCTATATGGGCTCCTTGATTCTTGTATCATGCCAGCAGCGAGCATTTCCTGCAGGTGTCTCCTCACATCATCTATGTCTGCCTGGGCGAGGCATCGGGATCTCTCTTGAAATGGCCGGTCATCGTGCAGGCATATGTGATGCTCTGTACCCTGGACACACCCCATGTCCTATTCTTTTAATGAAAACACTTGGTCTCTCTGGACGAGTTTCTTGCTAATTCTAGCCTTCCATTCAGCTGGCAATGGGGAATCATCAACGTCAAATAAGTCCAGGGTCACTCCTTTTCACCAGCGTACTTGTTGCTGGGCAATACAGCAGTGTCTGCACAGTGTACTATAGCTAGAGTACACCCTCTTCTCACCCGGATCTCCCGATCTGACACATTCTGAATCTGAACCATCACTCGTCATGCATAAGCGTTGGCACGGGCAGGCAAGATGCTGGGTTTGACCAACAATCCCTCTGGCAACTTTTCATTGGCCTGGTGCATCCAACATTAATATTTTGTTCTTGACATCTTTCTGGAGGTGAACCTCTCTGTGAATGGTACACTG
Source organism: Neoceratodus forsteri (assembly GCA_016271365.2). Lineage (NCBI taxonomy): Eukaryota > Metazoa > Chordata > Ceratodontiformes > Ceratodontidae > Neoceratodus > Neoceratodus forsteri. The sequence continues at coordinate 637,975,534 of CM028136.1, forward strand.
GGCATTGGGAGCCAGTACCAGAGATTCAGGTTCCTTCTTCCACACAATTCCCTCAGGTTCATCTGGGTCTACTTCTTTGGGTTTCCATTGCAAAGCATAGGCTCTTTGATCAGAGCCGGAATTCTTAGGGCCTGCACAGTCCATTGCCCTTGCTTCTCATGACAGAGTTGTGCCAGTCTCCCAAACATGTGGGCATTTGTCCCAATTAATAGAGGAACCCCATCATACATTTCAGCAGGGGGACACACTAAGGCATGTGTTTCAACTTGTTCATCTATTCCAGCCACTGAGGTAGGGAAAGACAGTTAGATCTGAATATATCCTGAATAGGGATAAGACTTCTCACTCAACCCCCACACATGTAAACATTCCAAGAGTTGTAGGGGCACATCCAGCAGATGCTTTTGATACCAGTCCTGGAACACTATGGTCACTTGAGACCCACAGCAAGCATGGCCCAGGTGGATACACTGTTCACCTTCAGTGTAGCCTCCATTGAGGGACCCACCACGTCAGAGCACTCAGGCAATGCAGGCTTGTATATCGACTTGGCAGCGACCTTGGATGAATAACTCTTCCGAATGACTCCACCTTGCGGATTGTTATTGCTCCGTCGAGGCCAGGCTAGTATCCTGATAGTAACATTTCTCAAGTTCTCCAGTGAGCAACAGGTGAACCAGGTGTGCCTGTCCTCCCCACAGTGGTAGCAAAAATTGAGTTCTCTAGAGTCTGAGTGGTTGTGGGCCGTCTCCCTGCTTGGATACATCAGGGTCACCTCGCGGCCCTTCTTTGACGTGTGACTTGTGTTCTTGATCCTCTAGACTTCCACCAAGTTTGGGGGTTTGTGTGGCTCATAGTAGGTCCCCCACCAGGGCTCTCAATTCTCATACTTCTTCCAGTAGGTTAACCTCAGTTCGGGTTTCTGAGAAGACGATGTGCACCCCCAATATACCAGATGGGACCTCGCTCCTTGACTCAGGAAGTGCCTGACAGAGGTTAGTATCTCTGGCCGCCTCAGCGGCTTGTTGACTGACTCTCAGATCTGTCAATTCTTTGATCAGTTCTCTCATTTGCTGCACCTCAGTCTCATCACTTCTCTCAGGAGTTTGGCAGGTATGAACAACCCCAGCATAGGGCTCCCCTTCCTCTACATCATTCTCTGCTTCACAAATTTCTTTCATGAGGTGATAATACCCAGGAGGGTTAGTCTTCCTGTCTTGCAACTTGAGTTTTAGCATCATCACACTAGAGTACCTGGCTGACTTGAGAATATGGTCCAATCTGTCCCTATTCATTCATTAGCAGGCACCCCTCCTTTTCTGTGAGCCCTCTGCAGAGCCCTCTCATTTCTGGTAAGACAACTTCTCATTCTTCCACTGCTTGGCAGATTTAAATTTCCACAGTAAATCGTCCCCTGACTCAGCACTTCCAAAAACCCCTTCCAATGCAGAGAGGTATTCAGCCGCAGTAGCCTCTGGGCTAGTGGCTCACAGGAAGCGTATGGCCTCCAGTGCAGGGCCCCTCAAACTCTCAATACTTCTTTCTTTTCTCCCCCTCAGAGCACTGCCATTCCTGAACTGGGGGGGGTAACATAGTCCATCCACGTTTCCAGATTATCCTCCCTACGGGCACTGGGACTGTATCTGAAAAAATGCTAAGTCTACGGTACAAATCCAGGTGCACAGATGGAATTACTGTGGGGGAGGTGACCACAGGGGAGACTTTAGGGAAGGCAGGAGATGCTGCTGGGGACTGCAATGGCGTGGGTTTTTCAGAAAGGTCTAGCGTCTTCACTAACTCTTGGGCGGTTTGCTCCTCAGAAACTAACAACTTAAGCAACTGGTCCTTAAGCCCCTCTATGCTGGGGGACCCTCCTGGGGTAGCCGGATCACTGTGCAAATGGATGACCCTCCACCTCTTCTGGAACCCTTCTGACAGAATCATTGGGGGGGGTACTTTCTCTGGATTTATAGGGGAGCTGCAGGATAGGAGGACCACCATGGTCTGGTCAAACAGGTCTGAATCCCTCCCCTTTACTTCAACCTTCCCCAAATACTTAACTTGCTCAACAATCATTGCAATAACAGCATTAGTGGTCCCTAACAGGACATCCATTAACAGGAGGGCCTGCTGGGGTCTACCCTCTGTGCCTTGCTCCACCCCATCATTCAGTGCACTAACAGCTTGTGGGGGGCAATCTTGAGTTTAGGGGTAGCAAGCTCCTCCATTTTGTCAGCAGTTCTATACATACTGGGGTATTTCCCACCACCGGCCACTAGAAGGCATAAAATCCCAGTGGTGAGCCTCCAAGATGTAACCCCTAAGTGGCACTATCCCAAGGGCTACTACCCCTGCCTGCTTGGCTAGTAGCAGGTTAAGGGGCCCGAGTACTGAAACGGGTGACTCCACTCGGAGGTCAGGGTTGTGAGTGGTCATGCTAACCTGGGCACAGCCCTCTGGGACACTGTAACCCCCCCCTTTTTCCCTTCTAGTGGCCTGAACAATACACAATAATCACTTTCACAATGACTCTTATTCACCAGGCAATTACCCACACTGTTTGCACTTACTAGGGCTGGTTCCTCTAGCTTAACCCTGGGGACCCCCCTGTAAAACAAGGTTATGCACAGCAAATAGCAACAGTACAGTACTTTTGGCACAAACTGGAACCACAGTCAGGTTAAATGCAAAAAGAGTTGGATCTAATTTATTCAGGGGACTTGAACAAGAGAGGGGCATAATCAGGTTAATTTGCTTAAAAGCTATAGCATTCAAATAGTCATGCATGAACTTCTGAGTCCCTACACAGTCACACACTCTGGGTACTCAGATAGGAAAATGTTGGGTGAGCCAGGAACGTTGCCTGAGGTAGGTTGGTGTTGCAGCTGGTTGGGGCCCTGTAATGGAAGAAAGCAACATGCACAACACACACTATTTGTAATCCGGAGCCGGAGTGCTTAGTTCGTGAAAGAAAAGGCAACAAGACAATCAGATGACAACAATTTAGATTTAGCTGTTGTTGCAGGGAGCTACCCTGATGTTTATTCATGATACCCAATACTGGACACAGACAGGACAAAATTGAGACTGCAGGTTGTTGAGCTGGAGTGCCAGGAGGAGCATGGCCCACACAAATCACTGAGGCATCGTTCCTGTTCAAGGCACTGAGCAGGGGGCTGATCCCCAGGCAGGTCTCTTGTCAAGGACTTTCTCTGTGTAGTGGGTATTCTGGCTAGCCAGTGTGCTAAAGCCCAGGCCAAACGGAGATGAATATGGCTTTCAGTCCATGGAGCTGGGATGCAGCCTCCAGTAAGCAACACACAGTTCAGACACACAGTGGGGAACCAAATCATGACCCACTATCAGCACACAGCACATTTACATGTAAGGGAATTCCACTGTACCAGGCAAATAGCTGTTCGGTCACAATTACAGAGTCTCTGCACAATCCAGGAGTTCAGAGGTGGCTGAAAATCTTGACAGGCCAATCGCATTCAAAAAATCTTCGGTCGTCTTCAGTTAGGAGCCTGATCACAATCCAGTGGCTTAACTCGCTCTCCAAATTTGGATTTAGTCCAAAAAAAGGCACAGGTTCCCTCTCAGGGACAGCAGGCAGGCAGGCAGGCAGGCATGCAGGCCAAAACTCAGGCCTTTCCACAGTTCCATGTGAATCCACACAGGACTGCTGCTCAATTATCTCAAGCTGTTACTCCTTCACTTCCCAACTCAGATCTGCAAGCAGTCTGGGACTTTCCCCAGGATCCAAAAGGTTCAGTTGGCTGATTCCTTTGTCAGTCACAACAAGGGCTCCCCCTCCAGGTTCATTTAGGCACCAAAAGCCCCAAATTACAATTCCTACAGAATTTTGCTCCCACAAAGCCCCTGGGGACAGGCTCCATTTTAGAGTCCCCAAAGGTACTGATTTGCCCATTTCAGCAGTCCAGGACCAAGATGGTGGAGATAAACAGAAATGTCCATGATGCAAAGAAGGCAGGTTAGACAAACTGCAATATTATTACTATTCTAATAAATGATCAGTAAAGAAGTACATCTTAAAACACAGCTCCCTCTGCACAAATAGCTATGGCAGAACGGAGCGATTATCTGACAGCCCGGCATAGAAGCACAGAAACACTCAGCCTCCCTCCCAGATTAATTATAATTGCAATATAGGCAGCTCTTAAAGAGACAGTACACAGGGGCTATACAGGCACTCTCTGGCAATAAAATTTAAACTGCTAAATCGCAGGACATCAGCCTAGCAGTGAGCATTTAGGCAAGCTCAAGGAAGACTTTTCAGGAACCCACATTTGTAGGGGGGTTACACCATTATCTGCAGGACCCAAGCATCTGAAGTTACCCTCTTCCACTGGTCCAAATGGAGGGAAAGGCACACCCCCCCCCCGACTTCTCAACCCTGGAGACATAGGTGGTGGGGGGTGTAACAAGGAGTAGGGCAAAGCCAGTTGCTGTGGTTTCTGATGCAGTGCCAACTCCAAGGGCTTTTAAGTGGGTACCTGGGGTGCAGCCTGGCAGGGGTAAGGTTGCTGCTGCTCTACCCCTGTCCTACGGTCTAGTTAAAGACCTATGTCTGGTTGTTGCTGGATGAAAGGACACCCTCTGTCTAGTCCTAGTCTGGGTATGACAGAGGGAATGGACTGATTTTAGGGTTCTACCTGAAGCCTGTAAGTTGGAGAGAATGTTTTACACATCTGCTCCAAACAGCTTGTAACCACTAAAGGGAGCACTGAGGATGGATTGCTGGACATCATTGGCAAATCGAGCTACTCTTAGCCAGGAGTGCCTCATGAGACATCACAGAGGCTGCAGCTCTGGCAGAGGCATCAGAAATGTCATAGGTGGGGTGTAGGAGGTGTTTACCTGTGTTGGCACCTGCTGTAACAGCATTTAGTAGCTCCAGCTTAGGGGTACCCTCTAGGAGGGCCTGGGTGACTGTCTTGGCCTTTTTATCCAAAGAGCATTTTGGTATTTTACCATGAGGCCTGGTAATTTGCAACTCTCAGGTCCAAAGAGGCAGAAGCGAATGTTCTTTTTTCCCTCCCAAGACAGGGAGCCTCCTGGACTCCTTGTCAGGAGAGAGGGAACTACGATGCTTTGGTGCATTAGACCTGTCATGGGCTGCATGGATGGCAACAGAGTCTACCTCAGGTTGTGCTGCAAAAAAGTGTTTACCCAAGGGGGCCAGATAGAACTTGCCTGCCTTTTTTGGTATGGCAGGTGGTATGTTGGGTCTATGCCAGGTTGCCATTGTGGCATCCTTCAGTGCTGGTAGAAGGGGAGGAACAACAATAGGTGGGGAATCAGGTAATTCTAAGAAGCCCACCAGGTTCTTCTTAGTAACGTCCTGATCCTCAAAGTCAAACGCCATTGCAGTTTGAAGTTCGTGCATCATAGTTATAAATGAGTGGTCTTCAGGGGGAGACCTGGGTGTATAGACAACAGAGTCTTCACTCCCAGTAGAGACTGTTGAGCTGGTTCTCTCATAAAGGTCCACATGTTCCTCTCCTTCCTCCTCCTCCCCATAATGAGCTCTGGATTATGCTACTGGTCCTAGTCAACGTGGTCGGGAGTATGCAAGGATGGAGAAGGAGAAGCCATTGAGGACCAAGACAGTATCTGGCACGTCGACCTGGTAGATGCTGATGCTGGGGTTGGTTGTGTTGGCCCAATTGATGGAGCTTCCTGTATTGGAGGAGGAGGCAGTAAGCATTTAAGAATGTCTGTAAAGCACAAGAGAACTGCCTGTACATCAGTGTCCATTTAGTCGACAGGAACACCGGCAAGCATCGACGGGGGTAGTGTTGCCCCAGACGTCGACAGCAAGTCACCAGCCATAACAGGTCTGCTGGCACTCTCATCCTGCTCAGACTGTATGTGGGTGTTGACAGTCTGTGTGGCTGGCGGCTTCACCACAGGAGCAGTCAACGGCACTGACAGTCATGCTAGAGTGGATGGGCAACTGTAAACATACCGGGGAGGCCTTGTCTTTACTACGCTCTTTCTACCAGTGCTCGATTTCCACTGATTTTTCCCAGGACTTCGAAGACAGAGCCTGAGAACTGGGCCAGCAATGCGGTAGAGCTTTTCTCCCTGAGATTTTTCTCTATCCTGGCCACCAGCAGCTTCAAAAGGTGCATTTCCAAGGCTTTCTCTCGGTGTCACAGAGTACTGTTAAATTTTCTGCAGATCTGGCAGGCCTTTACATTATGAGCTGAGCCGAGGCAGTATATGCAGATATCGTGCGAGCCGCCAGAGTAAATATTTTTGCTACACCTACAGTACTTAAACAGTTGTAACCCCCCTACAAATGGGGGTTCACTAAAAAAGTCTTCCTTGAGCTTGTCTAAATGCTCACTGCCAGGCTGGTGTCCTGCATTTTTGCAGTTTAAATGTGATTGCCAGAGAGTGCCTATATAGCCTCTGTGTACTGTCTCTAAGAGCTGGCTAGATTGCAGTCATAATTAATCTAAAAGGGAGCTCTGTTAGAAGTTGTGCTTGTTTGCTGATCATTTAGAATAGTAATAACATTGCAGTTTGTTCTAATCTGCCTTCTTTGCAGCATGGACAGTTCTGTTTGTTTCCATCATCTTGGTCCTGGACTGCTGAAATGGGCCAATCAATACATTTGGGACTCTAAAGTGGAGCCTGCCTACAGGGGCTTGGTGGGGTCAAAACTTGTAGGAATAGTAGTTTTGGGCTTTTTGCGCCTAAAATAACCTGGAGAGGGAGCCCTTGTTGTGATTGACAGACAGATCAGCCAACTGAGCCTTTTGGATCTTGGGGAAGTCCCAAACGGCTTGCAGTTTCAGTTAGCTCTAAACTGGAAAGTGAATAAGTAACAGCTCAAGGTAGTTCGAGCAGCAATCCATAGTGGATTCATGTGGGAGAACAGTGGAAAGGCCTGAGTTTTGGCCTGCATGCCTGCCTGCTGTTCCTGAGAGTGAACTTGTACCTTTTTCGGACGGAATCCGAAATTGGAAAGTGAAGTAAGCCACTGAATTGTGACCAGGCTCCTACCTGAAGACCACCGAAAATTTGCTGAATGTGATCAGCCTGTCTGGACTTCCAGCGACCTCTGAACTCCCAGTTTGTGCAGAGACTCTAATTGCAACCGGAGAGCCTTTTGCCTGATACAGTGGAATTTCCTTACGTATGAATGTGTTGTGTGCTTATAGTGGGTTGTGATTTGGTTCCCCACTGTGGTTTGAATTGTATTCTGCTTGCTGGAAGCTGCATTAGAATTTCCTTACATGTAAATGTGCTGTGTGCTGCTAATGGGTCATGATTTGGTTCTCCACTGTGGTTTGAACTGTATTCTGCTTGCTGGAAGCCGAATCCAAACTCACGGACTGAATCCAAAATCATCTCCATTGGGCCTGGGCCTTGCCACACTGGCCCAGCCCGACTACCCACTGCACAGAGAATGCCATCGTTGAGAGACCTACCTGGGGATCAGCCCCCTGCTCAACACTTGAACAAGAATGAAGTTTCGGCAATTTGTGTGGGCCCCACTTCTCAGGGCACTCCAGCTCAACAACCTGCAGTCTTGCTTTCGTCTTGCCTGTGTCCAGTATTGGGCATCATGAGTAAACATCAGGGTAGCTCCCTACAACAACAGTGTGTGACTGTGTGGGGACTTAAAGTGCATGTATAACTGTTTGATTAATATAGCCTTTAAGTCAATCAACCTGATTATGTCCCCTGAATAAATCAGATCTGACTTTTTTTTTGCTGCATTTAACCGGACTGTGGTTCCAGTTTGTGCCAAGAGTACTGTAGCTATTTACTGTGCATAACCTTGTTTTACAGGGGGTCCCCAGGGTTGAGCCAGAAGAACCAGCCCTGGTGGTAAGTGTAAACAGTGCGGGTACTGGTATGGTGTACAAGGGGTACTGTGAAAGTAATTATCGTATATTGCTCAGGCCACTAGAAGGGAAAGAGGGGGGGGGTTATAGTGTCCCAGGGGTTGCTCCCAGGTTAGTTTGACTACTACCAACCCTGACCTCTGGGTGGAAGCACCCGTTTCAGAACTTAGGCTCCTTAACTTGCTACTAGCCGCACAGACAGAGGTAGTAGCCATTGGGATAGCGCCACCTAGGGGTTACACAGTTTTGACGCTTCTTTAGTCAACATACAGAGTGTTGAAATTCACTTTATAAAAAGTGAGCACAACCTTGGATGAGAAATTAGGAAAGCTGACTATTGGCGACGTTTCCGTGGAGGATCGGACAAGTATGGTCGACAACGGGAAAATAACTGAGGAGGGAAGGGGCTGCCCACATTTATATGGGAAGTACCGACATACGTCATCATAAGTGGACCCTAGTGGACTGCTTGCAAAAAGTTTCCATGTGGTCCTAGCGCCTGACGGCTATAGTTCCATAGGTGTGACCTGATGAAAGCAATATCCTCAAAGATCCATTTTTCTTTGAATACGACCAAGTTCTCTGAATTTCTCAGATACTTCATTCTACTAAAGAGCAGCTGTGAACTGACTTTTTAGAATATAACTGGTGTCAATTGTTTATCCTCCTTCTCAATTTGTAATACCTGGCACAGTGATCACACTTGTTCAGTTCCCCTATGTGGACTGACTGGTTTTGTTAAAGACTGTGCTATCATTTTACGCAACAACCTTTTTTTTTCCCTTTGAGTCACTTGTATTTTCATTCTCTTGACAACTCTGGAGTCCTATATTACTTTGAGACTCGCACTGAATTATTTCTGCCCTTTGCAACTGTTATTTGAACAGAATGGCTACAGGTAAAAATCTGCCATTTTCCGAAATAGTTTTTACTGGTCAATTTGTTTTTGTCATTATTGGCACTAAGAACAACAAAAACCGATGATTTCATTTGCTAGAAAATGTTTTCTTTTACTTAGTGACTGACAGTACAGTCCCTTATATAAAATGACTACTGTGACTATGCTGATTACTTTAATACACGCATGGCTAGCTTAGTCCAGCCTCCCTGAAGCGGTTGGTCCATGAAGTGCCAGAAATCAAGGCTGGCAGTCTCCTGCTGGAGGTGTAAAACTGTGCATCTTAAGTGAACAATAAACACATTTTCACGCTTGCCAGCCATGTTGCGTGCCTTTTCACTGGACTTGGATCAACAGTGCAACACTTGCAGCCAGAAATAAAGAAAGCCTGATATTTTCTTTTTTGGGACATATGCAACAACAAAAATAATTACAGTTGCTGTTCTGCATACGTCCTTGCTGTTCCCTCCTTTGAGGCGGGAACTTGTGGATTGATACTGAATCCCAGTCCATGAGTACACATGCAGCAAGAAGGTTTCATTTGTCTTTGCTGAAAAGGTTCCAATTGGCACACTCCACAGTGAAAAACATATCTGCAAATTTTACTTGCTGTCCATGATACCAACCAAAAGAACACAAAAAAAAATCAGGAGTGATTTTGTTATTTTTGCTTTAAATATTTGACCATGTCCACAAGCCAGATTCATTCCCTCTCTTCAGCAGCCCCTGATTGATGCGCTGACTAGGACAGTGTGGTGTATTGACCTGAAGACTCCCTCCTGATGATATTACTGACTCAAGCAAATGAAGAAACATAGAATGTGGTGGCAGATAAGGGCCACCAGGCTCAGCCAGCCTGCCTATTAATCTATTTGTCAAGCACTGGATTAGAACACTTGCTCGACACTGTAGGAACAGGCATCTGCATGCTGAGCCGCACGGCTAGAGCCTCATGCCATGTTAAAGGCAAGGTGGGGCCACAGTGAGTGCATATAATCGGTGCACTTGCTACAGTCCAAGCCCCACCCCATGTGAAACTGTCTTAGGCTGTGCTTGTATAATGCAGCTGAACTGGAGGAAGGAATGCAATCAGGAGTAAAGCTTAAAGAAGTGCTACACTGCTCCTACTAAAGGGAATCTGTCAACCCATGTTATCTTTAATTTTTGACTTTTTATGGATTTGTTTTGCCTATTTCATTACTAAAACTTTCATGGGTTTAATTTTCTAAAACACAGCTCTGGTTTGTTGTTTTTTTATGTTGTCTTGTGTAAGCAACATTTTGCGACAGCTTGGTGGAGTAGCAGGTTCTGGAGGTGCGGTCGTGTTGTGGCCAATGGCGCCACTGCTTTTTTGGACTGGGCTCTGTGGCATTAATAAATGAGCATGCTGGTCTATGACAGCAGCTCAGAAGCATGCCACCAACTTGAAACAATTTCGCTGCTGCAATAAGGGAGCGACCCGTCATTGCAGGGCGTGCCTTGCCTGGTGTAACATTTCAATAAACATGGCGGCAGCTTTCACCATCCTCCTCTCACAGTCCCGCCTGAAAGTCAACATTGGGGGTGCCCAATCCCCCTGTTGGCAAGCCCCCTTCCCAGTTAATTTGCCGACAGGGGAGATTAATCCCCATCGGCATAACTTCCTGCTATTTTAATTTGTCTGCCGAGGGAGGTGCCTAATCCCTCTCAGCATCATGTGTGCCCCCCCAACACAGAAACATTTTCTGTGCCAATGGGAGGCCCAATCCCCATCAGCTTCAGTCCTCCACCCAATAAACATAGGTGGCACACTGGGAGCCCACCCCTGTGTGCCAAGACAAACCTGTAAAAAGAAAAAAAACACCTTCCCGTAATGTCTTTTTGTTTTTAACCTGTAAAAGAGAAAACGGTCCCTTGTTGTCTTCAATGCCCCTTCCCAACCCACACCCACCTCTATGTACCCCCGCCCTACTCTCTCCGGAACCCCATGCGACGATCTTCGGTGGAGCGGGAACATGTCTGCACTCTTCAAAGCAGATTGTGAACTGAAGAAATGCTGGTTAACTGTATAATGGCATAAATGGGAAGGAAGGGTCAACTTAGGTGGATATCTTGGCTATTTTTGCAACTTTTGGCTCAATTTGCAACATGGGGTTCTTGCAACCCCACCTCGAACTCAGTCACTGTCATGTCATTATTCGGTCCCAAAAGCTGATTTCACAGTCCCTGCGCGGAATCACCTTTCAGGACTGATTAATAAAATGACAGTGTTACTGTTCATGATGTGGGCTTCCAAAAAGCCCATGTTGCAAATTTGGTGAAAAGATTCCAAAAAATTACTGTTACGAGCGTGCATTGTGCAATTTCCATGCATGCTCATAACTTCAAGAATTTTTAATATTTTCATTTCAGATTTTCAACATTGCCATTTTTGCACACCTCCTTATGAACAGTACAGCTGTCATTTTTTACATCCTGCCCAAAATTGGTTTTCGCACATGTGGCGCACATTGGCATGGTCGCTGTGGGAAATTAACATCTGGGACAGATTAAGAAAATCATAGTGAGACTGTTCATGAGCAGAGATCCCAAAATGCCTCCATTGAAAATCTGGTAAAAGAATTCCACAAATGACTGTGTTATGTAGCTTATGCTATGCAGTTTTCACACACGCCGTAACTTTACGAATTTTTTAATATTTTCACTCCAGATTTTCAACATTACCATTTCTTCACATCTCCTTCTGAATGGTACAGCTATCATTTTTCACATCCTGCCCAAAATGTATTATTGCACATCTGGCACAGAATGGCGCGGTCACTGTAGGAAATCAATGTTCGGGACAGGTAACCAAAAATCACAGTACCACTGTTTATGAGCGGAGGTCCCAAATGCTTTCATGAGGTGAGAGTCACAAAAAGGCCATGTTGAAAATTTGGAGTGCAAATACCAACAAATGTCTGGGGCATTAGGGTTTCTAACTATAACGTCTCACCCAGTAGAGACTGACAGGCGTCAGGGGTGTGCCTTGGATTTTCAGCTGTAATGCTCATGCCATTCCATCCCCATCCCCACCCTGCAGCCAGTAACAGGCATCAAGGTGTGCCGTGGACTCTTCGGCCCCAAAGTTCGCCACATTCTCCTACACCGCACCTATCTCAATGTATTTCCTTATGGAATGGGGTGAGTGTAGGGCCCGACAACCCCAAGGCACAATTTGACACTTGTCAGAGTCTGCAGGGTTGGATGAGGTGAAATGGCATGAGCGTTATGGCCGATGACCCAAAAGCACACCTCAATGCCTGTCAGTCTCTGCAGGGTGGGGTGGGGTTGTGTCGGTTCCATACTTCACTGCCATTCCTATTATGCATCTCCCTAACTCCTGCACTACCAATGCCAATGCCAGCAAGACAACATTTGGCATCGACAAATGCTTGTTTAATAAATTTCATGCCACACCGTACTGGTGTTACCACACCAGTTCCTATCACTTGTTTTTATTTTGGCTGCTTTGTGTTCAATATAACACACCAGCTTATTGGTATGAGCATGCCTCACTCCTGAGTTTGAAAGTGCTGCTTCTTTACTGTTCAAAACTAAAAACCATCAGTCTCTTGACCGTATAATGAACACTGCCATGGAGGTAAAAATAAGCATTCACCTGTAGAAGAGAAAAAGAAAATTGTAGCGTCACAAAACCCAGTATGTGTACTGTGTCTGTTTCCAGTTTTATACCAGTTATTACGGCAGACCATAGGATACAAGAATCAGTACAACCTGTGCTAAAGTAACAAAAAGAAAAAAACTGTCCTGAAAAAAAATTGGGTTGCCTTGATCCCTGGATCACAATTTTTTTTGGGGGGGAGCAGGGTGGGGTAATATATTACTGAGTATTACTGAGTGTCAGAGACAGAAGGCGCCACTTAGGCCATCTGGACTGTTTCCTACTCCAAGTGGATGTATTGTTTACTGGGGCAGGGGGTCATAATGTCGCAGCCGAAACCACGCACATCACAACCACGCATGGAAAACAGCATGTGGCAAATGCAGTGGCAGCACATAATGCCATCCGCACATGAACGCCACACACCAGATCCTTCAGTTTGTTTTTTGCCGGGGGGGGGGCCCACAACCCAAACCCCACCACATAGGGGACTTTGCCACCCACACCCCTTGAAAAAAATATAATCAACTCCGTGGGGTGTAGATAGCAGGGCAAGTTAAAATGTTGACTGTGGCACTTCGTCGTGGCCACACAGTCGGACCAAAAAAAAATTCCCAAGCAGGGTTTCAAACCCTGGTCTTCCCCCTCATCTACTGCTGGGTTGGGTGCTCTAGCCACTACACCATGCGAGCAGCTTGACTGAGCACCTGACCAGCAGTGGTTACATCCACATCCTCTTTGGTCCGGAGTGACTGGGGTAGCGCTATAGTCGTATCGCTCATATTTCTGTCAATCTCATACTATACGTGCTACTGACCGCATGGTTTAGTCTGCACTATACTGACCAGTTACAGTTTACTGGACTGAGTTGTCTAAGAGATACTTGTCCATTTCCCTTTTAAAGAGGTTAGAGTCCTCAATCGCAATGAGATTTTGCATAACATGACCTGATTCAACGCATGTCTGGCTTCACATTCATTATTTTAATATTTATATGGGTAGACTGGATACAGTCTCTCCTGACATATACCCTCATGTTATTTACAAACATGTTTTTATTTCAAATAGAATACTTAAGTTTGCCATTGTGTCATCTCTCCCACTCTCACACATGCACATATATGGTTTCTTGATAATATATGTGTCTGCATTTTTAATATGCCAATTGCTTTTAATGAGAGTGTCAGAAAGAAACTGAATATTTGGTCAATTCCAAATGAACTGCAATGAAATCGTAAAGATGTAGGATGCCACTTGATCGTTATATAAATGTCCTATAAAATCAGGTTACAGTATGCAACATTACTCTCCAAACTATGTTGTAACGTTACTGCTGGCATAAGATTCAAACTAGTTGTAGCCCCTCCCCATGATCTCAAACATCACTGCATATAGAAAAGTCCTCCTGTAAATAAACAAAATGTAACTGTACTGAACAGATTGTTACAAAGCTCCTTATACATTTTAAGCACTCTCACCAGGGATCAAGACAATCTGTTTTTTCCAATAGCAATACTTTGATATTCCACACAATATTCTGTTTCATACAGGGTCTCAAGAGCAGAGGGGCCCCCCAAAAGACTCAGCTGTCCAGTTGGCCGCCTTTCTTCCTGGTTCTCTAGGTTCTAATTCAAGTAAAGTGCAAAAATGACACAGAACTAGCTGAACATGAAGCTACAGGGAGGCCACTGTAGGGATAAGGATGTTCCTTGGAGGCTTTGCGACTTCTGATATGGATCCCCAGCAAGGAGGTTTGCACAGAGCCCTGGGATAGCTACAGCCAGCGCTGTCAGGAATAATCATATCCTACAGATCCTTCTAAAGTTGGAAATGAGGGTCACTCACCCAGCTATTTTTTATAGCCCAAATTCAGTTCATTTAACCGTCAAATAACTGATTTCCAATGTTTCATGCTTAATGCACTTCATCAGGGTATCTGTGCATGCTTTTTAACATTTCAGTGTTGAACCATCATTTTGTTTTTGCCCCCTTTCTCAATCCTCGTGGACCCTCTTTAAACAGGAGTTCAGTAATGCACTTAGGGTTTTTTCCTTTCCCCTTCTGTTTAGCCACATTTGTTTTATCAGTTTCTCTTTCCCAAACTGTAGACATGCTCTTAATTTGACACTTCTCCACTTGTTTGTTCCTGCACAATGGGTCCTTTCCTATGAGGTGGCAGAGGATTTGAAATAAAAATACTTGCTTATAATAGCAGCTGGTGGAATTATTGCAGGCCCAGTTTACTCAGACAAGAATTTACAATCAATGATTTTCGTGCAGTTGTTACTGATACCAGTATCCTACAGTCCAATGACAGGTATAAAATTGGAAACATGGTACATATACCGGGTTTTGTGACACTAAAATTATTTTATTTATTTATATTTATCTTTTACAGGTAAATGCTTATTTTTAACTCCGTGTCAGTGTTCATTATATGGGTGGGAGACTCACTATTCTTAGTTTCGGACAGTACAGAGCAGCACGTTGAAACACGGGAATGAGCACACTTATACCAACAAGCTCGCATTATGTAAATATGCAGCAGCCCAAATGTAAACAAATGACTGAAGCCAGTTTGATGCCATGCCACGCCGTACTGGTGTTATGAGATTTATTTGAGAGAAAAAAAGAAAAAAAACAGTAAACCAAAGCTTTGTTTTAGAAAATTAAACACATACAGGGTTTAGTAATATAATAGGCAAAACAATTTCATAAAAAAAGTCAAAAATTAAACATAAGATGGGTTGACAGTGTCCCTTTAAATGGAGTGAACTGGGGTGCAGCTTAAGGGGAGACTGGGACTGTCCTAACCACATGTGAACATTGGACTGGGTAGCTGGGTGGGACAATGGCTATATATCTATCTATCTGTTGGCCCAGTGGTGCTGAGGGTTAAGGCTCTAGATGCTTCACCTCGCTGACGACCCAGGTTCGGGAACGAGCCCGGGCAGTCGGGGGTAGGAAGGGATGAAGCGTCTGTGTGACAGCTCTCCCTTTCCGGGGGGAAGTAGGGATAGTGTCGCTCTTGAGCAACTCATGGCGATGGCCGGAGGTAGCCAGGACATATGCGATGCAGCCGAAGGCAAAAAAAAAAAGGGTGCGGAGCTCGGGATGCTGGTCCGTCATTGCACGCACCAAGCTCCGCGGGGGGGGGGGGACATAAAGCCAAGAAAAGCCTCCCACACCATCAGTGAGATGATGGTGGCTCTGTGGATTTCACCTACATCCCAATTGCCGGCCCAGACGCGCCCAGGATCTTCCTCCAAGGGCCGTCCCAAAGACGAGCAGGTAGGCACCTCACACTTAGAGCCTAGGCCCCAAGGGAGAGTGGAATCGGCCCCAGAGATGGTACTAGGGGTTGGGCCTGCCTGGGGTCATTTGGGGAGGAGGAGATCAGGGGAGATGCAAGGGTTCAGGCTGGGAGTAGGGCAGATTCCGAGCGGGCACTCCTGAAGGATGCCCGGGGGGTGTGGGTGAATAAATAAAGTTAAAAAAAATAATAATTTGTATCTGCGTGGGTGGCTACATAGATGGTAAAGGACAGAGAAAGTCTAATAGACCAGAGTCTACCCTGATGTTCCTTAGTACCTTTACTCAGCCCTTACAGAGCTCGTTGAGGGAGGGGTACAATTGTACTATGGCCCCAGAGCATACTACTGGCTATAGGGAATGTTCAATGCCATAAATCCTCAATTATCTACATGAAATGGATTAGTGCAAGAAAGTACAATTACACAATAACTTACTGTAAAAGATCTTCGGGAGAATCTCTTGTAGCAAGCACACCTATGGAACTATAGCCATCAGGCACTAGCATCAGGAAACTTTTCTAGCAAGTCAATTCTTATGTAACTGTACTGCCATAATCAAGGATATCTCTTGCAGCAAGCCACACCTATGCAACAAGTTCCAAGCAGTTCTGACCATCAGAACTGCTTGGGACTTGTTCCATAGGTGTGGCTTGGAATCTGACCTCGAAATAGTCTGGGTGACTGGAAGCAACAGGCCTAAGAAAGGAGGCCTTGAAGCACAGCTTGGCAGAAACCTGCCCTTCTAGACGCAAGTCCAGACTGTAGTGTCTAGTGAAAGTGTGGACAGTACTTCAGGTAGCAGCTGAAACATTCCAAAAACAGACAGCAGAAATGGCCATACCTCAAGTTAAGTGGCTACACACAGCACCTGGAAGTTGCTTACCATGCTTCCTATAACAAAAGGTAATGCAGTTGGCCAACCATTTGGACAAGCACTGCTTTGAAACTGTAGTGCCCTCTTTCCCAGGGGCAACGGGAACAAACAGCTGTGAGGACTTCCTAACTTACTTCATACGGTGAACATTATTCCCGAGTATTCTATGGGCATATAGAGAATGGAACCGTCTTCCCCTGGATTGGCATACTCCGGAAAATAAACTGGCAGGTGGATGGACTGATTTAAAGTAAACCCAGACACCACCTTAGGTAGAAACTTAGGACTGATATGCAAAGTCACCCTGTCTTTGCGAAAATTCAAATAAGAAGGCTCACACATGAGAGCCTGAAGCTCAGAAATCCTTCAAGCAGAAGTAATAGCAACTAAAAATAGTGCTTTCCACAACAGAAAGCATAGCTTGCAAGTCATGACTGGCTCAAATGGAGCCAAAGTAAGCTTCTCTAACACAAAATTCAGATCCCAAGATGGGGCTGGATTACAAAAATGAAGGATGCCCCTCAAGAACACAACCATATGGCCATTAACAGTTATGTGAAAGGCTGAAATGGCGACAGGTGTACCTTAACTGAAGAGTACCATGACCCAGCATCGAACAGGGGGTGCAGGTACTCCAGAATCTGATTCACTGGAGAGG
Organism: Neoceratodus forsteri; assembly: GCA_016271365.2. NCBI lineage: Eukaryota > Metazoa > Chordata > Ceratodontiformes > Ceratodontidae > Neoceratodus > Neoceratodus forsteri. The sequence continues at coordinate 637,992,807 of CM028136.1, forward strand.
TGAATGGATCCAGATGATGGGAAGCAGCCCATAGACCAAACTGCTTCCGCTTCATGGAATAAGTGGCCCTGGTGGAGGGTTTTCTAGAGGCATGAGGACATCAGCCACCTTTTGAGAAACTCCAAACCTTGCATTGGCTATGTCTTCAGAAGCCATGCATGAAGGTGAAGAGACTTGAGGTTTGGATGGACAAGAGTGCCCTGCTCCTGCGATAGCAAGCCAGGGCAGAAGTAGAGGAGGTTCTACTGCCAGCTGCTGCAGTAAGGGGAACCAGATCTGACGAGGCCAGAAGGGAGCCACAAGGATCAAAGTGGCTCCTTCCCTCTGAAGCTTGATCAGAACCCTTTGAATTAGAGGTAAGGGAGGGAAGACAGAGATACCTCCCTTTCCAGGAGAGGGACAACGCGTTTCACCAGAAAACTCCAGGCACTGGAATGAGTGAGTGGAAAAATGGCATTTCTGCATTGAGTGCATACATAAAAAGGTTCAACTCTGGCAGACCCCAGCTCTCAAACAGGTCTTCAACCACAGAGGTCAGTAACTCCCACTTGTGCACTCTGGACTGAGACCTGCTCAGCCTGTGTGCCAGGACTTTTGGACACCTGAAACATGGACTGCTGACAGTTCTAGACCACGTTCTAGAGCCCAGTACCAGACCTCATCACTTTCTGACACAAAGGGTATGAGTGGGTCCCTCTTTGTTCATTGATGTAGTGGACTATGCTGATGTTGTCCATCTGCACCAGCAGATGGCCCAGGGACAGAAGGGTCTGGAAGGCTTGTAGAACATTCAGAATGTCCTTCATCTCCAGGACATTGATGTGAAGGGTAGCTTCCACTGAGGACCATATCCCTTGAGTTTGATGAGACTTCAGATGTGCTCCCCAGCCTAACCCCGAGGTATCCATGGTAAGACTCTGCTGAGGGGAATGAACAATGAAGGGAACCCCTTTCAACAGGTTTTTAGGATCCATCCACAATAGCAGCACCTTTCTGACTGGGGAGAAAACTAGAACTTGCTGTTCCAGGTTGTCGGTGTGTTGATCCCACTGGACCCTCAGTGTCCACTGGGAATCTGCATGTGCAATCTGGCTAGAGGCACCATAACAATGGCCACACAGCCATCAGGCTCAATAGCCTCAGAAAAGTCCTGGCCGTGATACAGCAGCTGTTGTACAGAAACTGGGCTTGGCCCATCAAGCAGTCTGCCCTGTCCTGCAGTAAAAATGCAAGGCCCCACCGGCCCAGTTTCATAGAGGGCTAAGGCATCCATGCCTTACCTCATGCAACACCGGTGACTCATGTTCATGGTGTGAGCGGGCCACCTGGGGTTGGCCGGGGAGGGAGAGGATCGAGTGTCCAGAGGACTGCCCTCCTCTCCTCTCCTCTCCTCTCCCAGGGAGGAGTGGGAAGGTATCCGCTGCTTGACTGACACTTGGCAGTGGCTGGGGGCTGGGGCAGTGGACCCACAATGTAGGTGTATGTGGGGCAAATGCCTGGCGTGCCACATGCAGCTCGGCCATTGACGTCATTGCATGCCTTCTCTCCGCACTTGGAGATAGGAAAGGAAACAGGAAAAAGGAACCCCGACCGGCAGGATGATGCCAACCTCCTGCAGGCACCACACCCAGTCAGCTGGCACCTTGTGAGGCAGAGGAGAGTCTGGTGGATGCCGGGGTGACGGGGCTGGGGAGGTTGGTGGAAGGGAGCCAGTCAGAAGAGAAATAAACTAACAAAAAAAATGTGAGGCCCTGAGCCATATCCAATACCATCCCAATGTACTGGAGGCATCGGCAAGGGGTCAAGACTGACTTGGGCAGACTGATCGTGATTGCCAGTGCATGGAACAGCGGTATGGTGCACTCTACAGTCCAGAGCAGCTGGTCGCTGGATTGTGCTTTGCACAGTCAATCATCCAGATAAGAAAAAGATGCATAGGCCCTCCCTCCTGAGAGCCGCAGCTACCACCGTTAAGCATTTGGTGAAGATCTGTGGCACAGAAGATAAGCCAAGAGGCAATGTTCAAAACTGATAGTACTCCCTCAGGAAGTGAAACCTGAGATACTGCCAATGGGGGTACACACCTGAATGTGCAGGTATGCATCTTACATTTTTTGAAATTTAAGTTTATTAAGTTTTCAAGTTAAAAGAAAACAACCACCACAATACATTAGGGAATACACCTTAGGCTTGTCAAGGAAAAGAGAGCGGATACATACAACCAGGTTAACCAAACACCATAATAAATATAGACAATCTTCGTAATATAAGCCAAGACAGTACCAGCACAGAAAAAAAAAAAAAACCAAAACCCCCCTCCTCCCCACCATCCCACCAACCCCCCAATCCCCCCACCCCTCAGCCCCGGAGAGTTACCCTAGCAAAAGAGAGGCCAGATCCAGAAAAATAAAGGGAAATATCTGCAATCAGGAAACTAAATGCCCTGGATGGCTAGAGATGGCGTAAGAGACTAAGGATGAGGCCAACCGGGAACCTGTCTAGTCTAAAAGTGCACTCAACTTGCCCCATTTCCGATTGAAAGACGCCGGGCTATGCCTATAACTAGCAATAAATTTCTCGGTATTGAGGCTGAGAGACATCTCTCTAAGCCACTCTTGATAAGTAATAGTAACCTGGTCTAGCCAATGCCTAAGAACCAGTTTCTTCACTGCCATTGAGATAAGAGCCATGTGGTATCTACGCCTCTTCACCGAGATGCCAGAATAGTCACCCAAGATACATATGTCAGGGTGAATAGATCTTTCAGACCTAAGAGCGGGTCAAGACAGTCTCTGAGAGCCTCCCATAGGGGGGCTACCTTGGCACATACCCAAAAAATATGCAACAAGTTCCCTTCGGCAACCCCACATCTTGAGCAGAGACTAGACTCCTGCTTACCAAACCTGGCCAGTTTGACTGGGGTATAATAGAGATTATTTAAAATATAATACTGGGTCAGTCTGTGGTTATCTTGAGATAAGTAACGATACACATCCCTCCATATTGAGCCCCAAACAGGAATAGAGCAGGAACCAGAAGGAGACCAGATTTTGGAACCCTCTAAGGGAGCGGGAAAAAGATCAGCTAGCAGTTTGTTATAAATAATAGAGATGCTTCACGCAAGCTGCCACCTCCTGAATCTTTACGGAGAAAAGGCCCCATTTTGATGGGGAGCAGGTGGGCCCCTAAGGTTTGGAGGATCAAGTGTCTCAGTTGAAAAACTTTGAAAATAAATCTCTGAGGAATGTGGAGGCCTTTAAGATACCATCCGATTTGAGGAGATTTCCCTGTTCGTAATAGGACTCCACTCGACAGATTTTGTATTGGCGAGCCAGTCCTTAACTACGCAATCAATTCCAATTTTAAGGTTAGGATTCAAAATCAAAGGCTGGGCTATGTCTTTGGATGGGAGGAAATTAAAGAAATTCCAGCATTGGGTGATAACTCTAATGGAGAGGCCAATAGGGGAGTCGCGGATGGCCGGGGGAAGCTTGGAGAACGGATGCCAGAAAATACGAGAAGGGTCCAGACCGGCTAGATCTAATAAATGTACTTCAAGCTGATGCCATGTGGGTAGAAAAGTGGAAGACTGGGTGTTGGACAGCTTCCCTAAACTAGCCAAATGACTAGCCCAATAATACAGCAGTATGCGTATTACATGTCAAGAGAGCAGATCCAGTCTCCGTAGAGTAGCAATAGTGGCAAGTCCTGTAGGGTCACCATCCTAAACCTTTTATACTGGATACAGGAGTTCTGGTCTCTCAGATCCAGAATGGGTCTCAAATCCCCTACGGATCTGGGACTAGGAAAAAGTGGGATTAGAACCCATTTCTCTGGTTCTTGGGGATGGGTTCTATAGCCCTTTTGTGTAGCAAATTGTGAATTCCCCCTACAACACCAGAATGTGAGCTGGAGGGTAATGGGACTGAACTGGGGTGACTCTGGGGGCTACTCCAAAAGTTCTAGACTGCAGCCTTGCTCTATGATCTGTAACAACCATGAATTTGTTGAGATCTCCCGCCACCTGTCTAGGTGGAAGGAAACGTGACCCCTGACCACTACCACTTGGGGGTTGGGGTCTGATAAGGAGTCATGCTGAGGCAGCACCTGCAGCCAGAGCGGCAGGGCTGCTTCTGCCCAATGCTTGGCCTGGAGTCTGGTGACTTGCTTAGGTTTGTTGTAGGGTTGACAAAAGGGGGCTCTCTGAGTGCTTTTTAGCTGGGTACGATAAAGGGAGTGGACTGACCACAGGGTTCTGCCAGAGGCCTTCAGGTCAGCAAGAATGTCATTGACATCTGCCCTGAAATGTTTAGAGACTTTGAAAGGGGCATTCAGGGTGGACTGTTGAATGTCAGTGGCAAACCCAGAGACCCTAGGCCCAGAATGTCAACTGAGACAGATGCCTACTGCAGCTGCTCTCACGAAGGCACTGACTGTATCGTATGCTGACCTTAAGAGATGCTGCTTTCCTATATCTGAACCTGATTGAAGGGTCTTGAGGAGTTCTTGCCTCTGGGTACCCTCTGGGAGGGCCTCTGCTGCTGCCTTGGCCTTTATCCAGAGAGTGCTCTGGTATTTGACCATGTGGGCTATGTAGTTCATGACGCTAACAGAGTGGCAGAGGCAAACGTCAATTTGCCTATAAGGTCCCGCTTTCTGAATTACTTGTCCGGCAGAAAAGAACCGAGATGTTTAGATCTCTTAGTCCTGTCATGGGCAACCTAGATAACCACAGAACCTGCCTGTGGTTGTTACATGAAAAGAGGCATCCCTGAGGGAGCCTGGTATAGTTTATGAGCCTTCCCGGGTATAGCAAGGATCAGGTTAGGCCTGTATAAGGCAGCCACGGTGGCATCCTCAAAGGCAGCCATCAAAGGAGGGATTATGATCAGTGGAGAGCCTGGAAGCTCCAGGTACTCTGTAAGGTTACTCCTGACAATGTCCTGCTCCTCTGCACCAAACCCCATGGCAGTCTGTACCTGCTTCATGACTGCATTGAAAGAGGGGTAATTGGGAGGAGGGGGACCTCTGGGTGCATTTACAGGAGTACTCCCCTCCACCACCCCAGAGGAAATGGCAGAAGCAGCAGCAGGGGCAGGACCGGCAGCTCCCTCCTTACAGTCCTCTTCATCCTGTGGGAGATCAGGATGATACGCATCCTCATTGCTGGGTTCTGAAAGAGAGCCCAATGGTGTGGAAGAGTGGGGGTGAACTGGACACAGTGCTGTGGAAAGCATTGACAGAGGGTCAGGCCCAGAAGGCCCTGGCATGGCTAGTCCTGATGAAAGGGCAAGAGGATGCATAAAGTGCCAGAAGGAGTACAAAATTGAGATGTCGATGATGGGCATCGTGGGGGCATGCTGCAGCGTCAGCAGGGGAAATGGAGGGTCCAGCACTGGCAGAGCAGGTTAGGACATCGGTGGCATGGGCTGGGGCCCTGGTATCATTAGAGCAGCCTGAGACATTGACGGCCAGGATTGGGTACCCATCGTAGATGAAGTGGCCTGAGGTGACTATGGGGAGACTGTGTCCTCAACATCAAAGCAGAGTTTGTAGTGAGGGCTGCAGGTATTGCTGGGGGATACTGAAGCTATGAGGATAACAGGCCACTGCCAGCTGAGGTTGAGCCAGCAAAGCAGCCTGGAACAAGGCTCAATGGCATCGCAGAGGGAGGGAGAACCCCTGACGGCGACGGAGCAATGCCACCAGGGAACGGTCTGGTGGAGCTCCCTAGCTGTGGACCTATGGAGAAAAGGGGATGGAACAGCAGCAGCGAGAGTGGCAGGGGTGAGAGAAGACCCAGTGCTGAAGTCTCCACACCCATTAAGGAAAGACGAGGAGGGGAGCTACAGACACTGACTCTGTGGAAGAGGGTGTGAGCTGCAGTGGAGGTCATCGCCGGGGACAAAAATGACCCAGCTGCAGCTGGTGCCCTACGTGCAACGTGGTAAGCCAGGGAGGACCTTGTCCCCGAGTTTGTCCTTCTTTCAGTTTTTGTGCTTCCTGACCAATTTGTCCTGGGCCTTGGAGGAGTGGGAGCCTGTGGACAGAAGCAGGGAGGTAAAGGCGCTTCTGGCCTGGAGCTCCTTCTCCATCTCCTTTACCTTGTATTCTAGGAGGTAGTTTGAGGACCTTCTGGTGGCATCACCCGATAGCCTGGTTGAATTTGTGGCAGAGCATGCAGATCTTCACATCGTGGTCCGGGCCTAGGCAGCGCATGCAGACACTGTAGTCGTCCTTATCAGAGATCTTCTTTACACATTTGCAGAAATGGAAATTTTTTCAGGGTTGGTAGGCATAAAAGAGAAGTGTAAAATCACTTTAGAGTAAAGTAAAAGGAGAGACTAAAGGAGCTTAATATGTATACCCCTGAGGAAAGGAGGGAGAGGGGGGACATGATAGAAACATTTAAGTACCCAGTGGAATCAACAAAGTCCAAGAGGATAGCATCTTTCAGAAAAGAGATGTGCAAGAACAAGGGATGCAATTTGAAGATGGGGAGAGAGAGAAAGCTCTAGGCAATGTGAGGAAGTATTTTTTCACAGAGAGGTGGTGGACTCATGGAACAGCCTTCCTGAGGAGGTTGTGGGATCTAAAACTGTGGGAGAATTCAAGAATGCATGGGAAAGACATAAGGCAATTTTTGTGGAGGGTAGGAAGAAATAGGCTGTTGGTTAAATAGGATCTGCAGCTTAGGGAAATGGGCAGACTAGGTGGGCCAAATGGTCCTTATCTGCCATCAAAGTCTATGTTTTCTGTGTAAAGTGATTAGGGTAACTAAGGTAGGAACAGGAAAAAAGGGAAAAGTTTTGGCAGTCGACTGAAGCGGTGATGTCTCCGTGGGATCCGATGTGTAATAATCAATGACGGGAAATAACTGCTGAGGATGCGGATGTGTGTGTGTGTGTGTGTGTGTGTGTGTGTGTGGTGACTATTACCTCCTTTAAAACTCAACTAATGGATACACTTACTGCTTCTGGTACCTGTAGCAGATTCTAATGTGTATAGAATTCCGGACTATGTATTTTTCTTTCTACAGCTTTTTAAGTCTTAATATCTCCACCAAATCACTGCAACTTATCTTAATACTGAACTGTGCATTTCACTCAAAATCTCTGTATGTATGTATTTAATGTGTGTAACCGGACTCTAGATCCTTTGAAAGTGGGCAGTTGCCTAAAGGATTTGGGCACAGATACTGAGAGCTGGGCACAAGCGCAGCACAGCCATTTGCGCTGTGCTTGCGCTTGCTCTTTTCTGGCGATATTCAGATAGACAGCACTTGCCAACGGAGCGGCGCTGACTATCTGTCCACGTTGGTGCAGTTCGAAGTGGATCTACATTGCCACGACATGAACCAGAGGGCAGCATATGGCCCACAGGACTAGCACTGCCAGAAACGGGATAGCGCAAGGTCCCCTGTTGGCCATATTCAGCCCAAGCATGCAAATGAGCCAGCTGGACATGCAAGGCACCAGGGTGCCATCTGCATGCCCATTACAGGCCATTCATGATAACATGTCCTGGTGGTCCACTGGTACCCCCCCCGACCGCCTGTTTCCTCTGTGATGTAATGTTCCCTGGTGGTCCAGTGCCCCCTCATCAGACTGTACAGGGACCCCCTCCACCCACCCACAACCTACAACCCCCATCCCAAGTGCTGGTCCCATGAAATGGCAGCTGGCATAACCCTTCCCTCACCTCCTCAGTCAGCCACCATCTGACAGTCATCTGGTCCTGAGTTTTTGAAATAAACTCCCACCCTATTTTAGTAATCGTCGTTCTAAACCCCCTATCTGTTTCCACACTTAAATCCCTGTTCTCTATTATTCAGATTTGCAACTGTTTTAGCTAAATGCAGATATTACACATGTTGAATATTGTACTGGAATGATTTAATGTTTGAACTAGGTTATTGTGTATATGAATACTGTATGACTGTTAATTATGTACTGCCATTTGTATGATTTTAATGTTGGAACTAGTTTGTCACTGTGAATGAGCATACAATAAGCTCAATGGTGATTTCTAATAAACAACAACTGTGTACAATCAGGTACATGAATGTGCTCTGGGACTGTCAGATGGCAGATGGCTGAGAATGTGAGAAGAGAGCTGTGCTGGCCATTGTTTCAGATGGCAATCAGACAAAGATGAGAGGATGGCTGTGCTAGCCGCCATTTCACATGACTGGCATTCAGCGTGGGGGTGTGATGCAAGAGTTCTCAGCAAGTAGGGGGCTCCCGTATGGTCAACGGGGTTGGGGCCCTCTGACCACCAGGAAATATTACATCAGAAGTGAAAACAGGTGATTTGGTGGGGAGGGTACCACTGAACCACTAGGCATATTATCACACAGAACAACAGGCGACTGGGGGTGGGGGAACCATTGGACCACCAGGGCATGTTATGACAAAGGACAACAGGTGATTGGTGGGAGGGTGAGGGGGCAGTGTGACACAGAAGCGGGTGCTGCAGTGGGGGTGCAGGCTTAGTGCCTGGTGGAGAGGTGTTTTTTGGCAGTGGTAAACAGCACTGATTAGGGGGCTGTTTACCACCACAAATCTTTGAAAGTTCCACTGCAGCAGTATGTATGAGGGGCTCTGTCATCTGCATAGCAGCATAGTATTTTACTGCTTTGGCACTGCCAGGTTTAGGGGGTGCTCCAGGGGCTCTGAATAGGATCTTGCCTGGAGCACTAATACAAACCACGGTTAGCACCAGCGCTAACCACATTCATGCCACTGCAAACATCTGAATATTGGGCCCACTTTGTGCAGTAAAAAAACAGAGCAGCCCGATTATCTGCTGGAGCGAGTAATGGACTATCCACACATCCCCATGAAAGACACAAATCTTTAAAATTTAAAGAAATGGTGCTGTAGATATCCGTAAGTTAAGGAAATACCATCAACCCTTTTCAAGAAGAAAGGAATTTGCTTTTACATAGCACATTCCACACATGCAGTTCCAAAGCACTTTATAATCCATAAACAGTTGGCAGCAGCTATTAAGCTTACTGTATACTGTCTTTAGACTGAAAAAGGCATTTGTTAAAGAGATCACATCAAATACATATGTAACCCCTAGGTGGCACTATCCCAAGGGCTACTACCCCTGCCTGCTTGGCTAGTAGCAGGTTAAGGGGCCAGAGTTCTGAAACGGGTTCCTCCACCCGGAGGTCAGGGTTGGTAGTGGTCAAGCTAACCTGGGCACAGCCCTCCGGACACTGTAACTCCCCTCTTCCCCCTCTAGTGGCTTGAACACTGTACAATAATCACTTTCACAACACCCCTGGTACACCACACAAGTACCCACACTGTTTGCACTTACCACCAGGGCTGGCTCCTCTGGCTCAACCCTGGGGACCCCCTGTAAAACAAGGTTAAGCATAGCAAATAGCAACAGTACAGTACTTTGAGCACAAACTGGAATCACAGTCAGATTACATGCAGAAAAAGTTAGATCTGATTTATTCAGGGGACTTGAATAAGGGCGGGGCAAAATCCGATTAATTATCTTAACGGTTATATCAATCAAGCAGCCATGCATGCGCTTTGAGTCACCCAACACAGTCCATCTCTGGGTACCCAGGTAGAGAAGAGATGGGCTAGCCAGGACAGTTGCTCGGGGTTGCAGCTGGTTGGGGCCCTGTGATGGAAAAACAATATGCACAGTATACAATATTTGTAATCCGGAGCCAGAGGGCTCAGTTCGAAAAGGAAATGCAACAACAAGACAATCAGATGACACACTCAGATTAAGCTGTTGTTGTAGAGAGCTACCCTGGTATTTACTCACGATACCCAAGACTGGACACAGGTTGGACGAAAATTGAGACTTCAGGTGGTTGATCTGGAATGGCAGGAGAAGCAGGGCCCACACAAGTCGCAGAGGCGTTGTTCCTGTTCAAGCATGGAGCAGGGGGCTTATCCCCAGGCAGGTCTCTCGTCGATGGCTTCTCTGTGCAGTGAGTAGTCTGGCTGGGCCAGTCTGGCAAAGCCCAGACCACATGGAGACAAGTTCGGAAGCAGTCCGTTTTGGGCTGGATATAGCTTCCAGCAAGCAGAACATAGTTCACACAGTAGGGAACTAACTCACAACCCACTAGCAGCTCATAGCACATTTACATATACGGAAATTCTACTCTACCAGGCAAAGCACTCCCCGGGCACAATCGCAAAGTCTCTGCACACACCGGGAGCTTAGGGGTAGCCGGAACTCCTGACAGGCTGATCGCATTCAGCAAAAATATTCGGTCTTCTTCAGGTTGAGCCTGGCCCACTTCAGTAGCTTACTTTAGTCACATAAACTTGGATTTAGTCTAAAATAATTCCCTTCTTTCCCTCTCAGGAGCAGCACACCTGCATGCAGACCAAAAACTTAGCCATTTCAGAGTTTTCCCATGCTAATCCACTAAGGATTGCTGCTCAAAAACACTTCAGCTCCTTCTTGCTCAACTTCCAGCTTAGTTCTAAACTGAAAACTGCAAACAGCCCGGGACTTCCCCAAGATCCAAAAGATCTGGTTGGCTGATTTGGCTGTCAGTCAAAGCAAGAGCTCCCCCTTCAGTTGCAAAAAAGGCGCAAAAACTCAAACCACAGTTGCTACAGATTTTGAATTCAGACAACTCCTGTAGTCCGACTACATTTTAGGTCCCACCAGAACTGATTGGTCCAATTTGCAGTCCAGGACCAAGATAGTGGAGACAAACAAAACAGTCCTTGCTACAAAGAAAGCAGGTTAAACAAACTACATTATCATTATCACTCTAAATGGTTTTCAGTAAATAGTTGCATCTTTCAACAGAGCTCCCTCTCATACGAACATACGAAATTTGCCAGCAGATAAAGGCCTAGAGGTCTATCAAGTCTGCTCAAATGCGCAGCTAGCATCCCTTATTCTGCAGCTGCCCATCCCTTCCACCCTTCCCCTTCATTAACCCTCCCGCTTGTCCTGTCCCATCCTCATTTGAAGCAGTCCACTGTTCTACTGCATACCACTTCAGCAGGTAACGCATTCCACCCAGCCACCACCCTCTCTGTAAAAAAGTGTCTCCTCATCTCCCTCCTGAACCTTCCTCGCCCAGTCTCATATCATGGCCCTGTGTCCCTCCCTCCCTTACTTTGAACAGCCCTCTGTACCTGTCTTGTTTATTCCTTTCATGTATTTAAAGGTTTCAATCATGTCACCCCTGTCTCTCCTCTCCTCCAGTGAGTGCAAGTTCAACTCCTTCAACCTCCTCTCGTATGATAAGTCCCCCAGCCCCTTGATCATCTTTGTCACTCTGTGCTGCACCCCCTCCAGTAACTTAATGTCCCTCTTCAGATACGGACGCCAGTACTGCACGCAGTATTCCAGGTGTGGTCTAACTAATGACCTATACAGTGGCAGAATCACCTCCTCCCTCCTCGAGGAAATACCCCTTGCAATACAAACCAGCATTTTGTTGGCCTTTGCAGCTGCCTTCCTACATTGTGCCAAGTTGTTCATTGACTCTGTAATGAGCACACCCAGATCCTTCTCCTCCTCTGTCTGGGCTAGCTGCACTCCTCCTAGCTCTCAGATTACTTAAACTGCAATTAGGCAGCTCTTAAAGAGACAGTACACAGAGGCTATACAAGATCTGGTAATCACATTTAAACTGTTAAAACGCAGGACACCAGCCTGGTAGTGAGCATTTAGGCAAGCTCAAGGAAGACTTTTTGGGAACCCCATTTGTAGGGGGGTTACACGTATTATGCTTAGGGTAAAACAGGAAGTCTTATTACTGAATATTCTATCAGTACTGTGCTAGCATGATATACAAACTGATTTCTGGTTAGTATTTATCGAGTTTGTATATTTTGATTAGTGCTATATATCTATGTAGCCTATATACTGTGAATTGTCTGTAACAACTCAATAATGATTACAATAGAAACTGGAAAATACCTATATGTCTAATGGTCTAATGGTGGCCTAATGGTGAGCTGTGCAACCTATCATGCACATGATCTAGGTTACAGCTGCAAGCCAGTGTTACACATCATGCAGCATGGGCAGTGCTTTCCATCTTGGAAACTTTCTAGCTCAGGAAGGGTAGGCAACTCCTGCCATTTCACGGCCCAAGGAAGAACTGTGTGGGCAGGAATGTCGACTCTAGAAACAGTGACATCCTGCCTCTGGACAGGATGTGCTGGTGTAATATTATAATCCTTTGCCATCGTACATCAGTCATGTAGGCAGACCTACTGTAGTCCCAAGCCCACTTCTGACTGACCAAAAGGTCCTACCATGCCCTAAAAGAATGAAAGGGATTAAGTGGGGAAAAAACTGAGAGAAGCTCATGATACAGCTAGCTGTATGCTCCCCACCAAGTTGTGATGCTTAAACCTGTGCCCCCCCCACACACACACACACACACGGCCAGGAAATCTAAGACAACTGTGCTCTCAGACAGCCCCAAGCAGAGGGTTAGCTCCTAGACAATATCTGAGAGGACAGGTAGTAGTTATCTGTGTGTCAGTGGTGATCTTTCCTGTATGCATAGGATCAGAGGTTTGTGTAAGGGTAGAAGGACATCCAGACACAATGGATAAGGAGGAAAAAAATTTTGGTGATACTCTAAAATGGGATTTTCGGTTTCTTCTTGTAAATCTCTGCAAAAAATTATCTAAAAAGGAAAATAATGTGAGTTGAAGCTGGATTTGAGTTTATGGTTAGATAAGAAACATTTCTTTGCTTCCCCTAGTAAGCTGACAGTATCTCTTCAGTACCCCCTCCAAAGAATGAAAAATTCAGTTAAGATGCATGTTATAATAGTTCATTTCCAGTCTAAAGCTGGAGTATTTGGGAGAAGGATGTTCCAGTGTACCTCCATACTGAACCTGATCACTCAGCAATCAAAATTTAACATTAGTTATAGAAATCCTTAGTACTGTTGCCTCTTCAAAAACAAAAACTGTGCCAGTACGGCTAGGCAATTGAGAATCATGGACTTTAACCACTGGCTGAGACTGTGGTGTAGAAAGGAGGGCTATGAATACATAGGTGAGTGGGGGGACACACGGGTAGACCAGCATCTGTATGCAAGGGACAGACTGCATAGCAATCACGAGGGGGGCCATAATATTGAGGGGGAAACTCCAGGAATACCTAGATAAAATACTGGGGAGTGTGCAGTTATGGGTGGTCCAGGGAAAATGTCTGGTGGGACTTCCATAACTCACCCTCCCCCACAGCTGGGGGCGGGAGACATGGGGAGGATGGTGGATGGCAGGGCGGGTGGAAAGGGTTGCTAATAAATGCCAGGAGTCCTGGTAATGAAATACTGGACCTGCAGGCAGTGGTGGCAGCAGGCAACCTGGACATAATTACAGTCACGGAGACCTGGTGGACTGACCACCATAGTTGAGAAGTGGAAATACCAGGGTATGGACACTACAGGAAGGATAGGACAGGAAGAAAGGGGGAGGGTTGTCTTGTATGTAAGGGAGGGGATTTGAGCAATTACAAGTGGGGGAAGGGAGGGAGCAGTGGAAACACTGTGGGTCACTTTAAGCAGAATGGGGGGTGGAGGCAGTGAGGGTAGGGGTGGTCTACAGACCACCAAATCAAGAAGAGGAAGTGGGGACAGAGTTTGTTAACGAAATACAGGAGATGGCCAGGAAAGGGGAAATAGTGGTTTTGGACAATCTGAATCTACCTGATGTGAACTGGGAAATTCTGGCAGTATCCACAGAAAGGCATAGGGAACTGCTGGTAGAGCCATGCAGGAATTGTTCATGCACCAGCTGGTCACAGAACCTACTGGGGAGACCATACTAGATCTGGTAATGACAAATGGGGAAGGGGTTGAGGAGGTGGAGGTCAGGGAAAATTTGGGGGACAGTGACCACAGGACGGCAAGCTTTAAAGTTTGGAAAGGGACGGTCAAGAGCATTTCCTCCACTATTTTTATTTATTGAGTTTTTGTTAACCAGGTAGGTGCACTAGCCATAAAATGACTTTTTTCAGGCATGACCCGGGAGAGTACAACATGTAACAGAGAAAACAATGTGGGGATACATAAGTACGGTCATACAAAATAGAGAAAACAGCACAGCAATGCTACACAAAGTACATTCAGTTGGAGTAAACATTAAAGGAAGTAAAACAAACAATGCATCATGACAGCAACAATTTAGCATAATAACAATAAGAGTAATAAATAATCAGAGGCAGCACTATTATAATAAATGCAGAAACAGAGGGCATACCCTAGAGGAGAGAGAGTACAAGAGAGACTAAGTAGATTTGATAGAGCCACCAAGGAGTCTAGGTAGGGTCAAAGCAAGTGCAAGTATCAGCAAGGTGTAGATAGCGTCGACATTCATTTTTATGTTGATTGCGCGCATGCGCAAGAAACATATTGTGGCAGGTTTCTCCAGAAGCAGGTTGTGGAGGCATGGCACTGTTGTGCCCAATGCCCCCACAGCCTGCAAAGGCTTGTCCCCTGTCCCCCAATGCCGTGGCACGCTGCTGCTGACACTAGTTCAGCCAGCGTACGCAACTTTCTAAAAAATCAGCTGCTGCAATCAGGGGCCTCCACATTGCAGTGTCAGCTATCGCTGCAATGAGGGAGCGACCCATCATTGCAGGGCGGGATGTAGATGTCTGATATTGTTTGTGAACATGGCGGTGGCTTGCCACCGTATTCACAAACAATATCTACCCCCATGTTTATTTGCTGACGGGGAGCCCACCGCCGGCATACTGTAAACCCCCTGTTGTCTGCCGACGGGTGCCCAATCCTCGCCGGGCAGAAAGAACTCTTCTGTTGTTTGCCGATGGGGTGCCCAATCCCCATCAGCATAAATGAATCCCCTTTGTTGTTTGCCGACAGGTGCCCAATCCCCGTCGGCAGAAACGATCCCTTTGTTGTTTGCCAACGGGTGCCCAATTCGCCGGCAGAAAGAATCCTCCCTTCTGTTTGCCGATGGGTGACCAATCCCTATCTGCATAAATGAATTCCCTTTGTTGTTTGGGAACGGGTGCCCAATCACCATCGCGGAAACAAATCCCCCTCTGTTATTTGCTGACGGGTGCCCAATCCCCATCAGCAGAAATGAAACCCCCTTTGTTGTTTGTCGATGGGTGCCCAACTCCTGTCTCGCTACAGCTGCCCCCCAAGCAAGACTCCAGTGGCATGACATGGCCCTCCCTGTAAAGGTAAAACAGTCCCATGACGTTTTTTTTTCCCTGAAAAAAAGGAAATGGTCCCTCATAGTCTCCGGGGCCCCCCTCCCACAACCCGCACCCACCCACTGCACACCCTGCCTCCCCCCACTCCATACTTATCTCCAGAGCTCGGCGCAACAATCTTCTGTGGACCGGGAACACGTCTGCACTCTTCAAAGCCGACCGCGAACTGAGGAAATACCGGTAAGCTGTATAATGTAATGAATAGGGTTTTTCAACTTTAGTGCATATCTTGGGCATTTTTGGGAATTTTTCACCAAATTTTCAACATGGGTTTTTGGGACCCTCCCATGAATTCTGAACTGTCATGGCATTAATTGGCCCTGAAAGGTGGTTTCATGTCACTGTGTGGAATCACCCTTCGAGGCCAATTAATGAAATGACAGTGCTAGTGTTCATGAGGTGGGCCTCAAAAAGCCTATGTTGCAAATTTGGTGGAAAAAATCCAAAAAATGACTGTTTTACGAGCCTGCATTGTGCAGTTGCTACATACACTTGTAACTTCGCGAATTTACAATATTTTCACACCAGATTTTCAAAACTGACATTTTGTCACACCTCCTTGTGAGTAGTACAGTGGTCATCGTTGACATCCTGGCTGAAATGTGTTTTCACACTTCCAGCGCTGAATAGCGTAGTTGCTGCGGGAAATCAGTGTTCAGGACAGATTAAGAAAATGACAGTGACACTGTTCATGAGTAGAGGTCCTAAAATGCCTATGATGAAAATTTGGTAACGATACTCCATAAAATGACCATGTTACGAGCGTGCGGTGTGCAGTTGGCACGCACACTTGTAGCTTCATGAATTTATAATATTTTCAACATTGACATTTTCCCAAACCTACTTATGAACAGTGCAGCGGTTATTTTTCCCATCCTGGCCAAAATGTGTTTTCGCACTTCTGGCGAAGAATAGAGCGGTCGCTGTGGGAAATCACTGTTCGGGACAGATTAAGAAAATTACAATGATACTGTTCATGAGCAGAGGTCCTAAAATGCCTATGTTGAAAATTTGGTGATGACAGCCCATCAACTGACTGTGTTACAAGTGTGCGTTGTGCACTTTCCACGCAACCCTTGTAACTTTGCAAATTTGTAATACTGTCATGCCACATTTTCAACAGTGGCATTTTTTCACAACTCCCTATGAACACTACAGCTGTCATTTTTCATGTCCTGGCTAAAAATATGTTTTTGCACTCCTGCTGGACAATAGCACGGTCACTCTGGGAAATTAGCGTTTGGGACAGATTAAGATAGACCGAGTGATGGGGGAGTGACCGAGCTCAAATGAGCTCTATCGGTACTGCTGCAGATTTGTTTGTGGACAGGCAAAGGCCCAAACACAAGAGCCCAGTACAAAAGGGCAGCCTGCAGCACTGGGAGAAACAGAACGAGTGAGGGAGGGGGAGTGAGCGAACTCACCGAAGCGCTGTCAGGACTTCTGCGCATTTCTTTGTGGGCAGAAAAAGGCATCAATACAGGCAGGGGCCCAGTACAAAAGGCCAGCCTGCAGCGGTGGTAGAAATAATACAAGCGAGTGAGACAAGGGGACTTAGTGAGCTCAATGGAGCTCTATCAGGACTGCTGGGATTTCTTCGTGGGCAGAAAAAGGAGCCAATGCAGGCAGAAGCCCCGCACAAAAGGGCAGCTTGCAGAGCCAGGATAAACAAAATGAACGATGAGAGAGGGAGACTGAGCAACCTCAACGGAGCTCTGTCGGGACAGCTGTGGATTTCTTTGTGGACCGACAAAGGTGTCAACACAGCCAGGAGCCCCATACAAAAGCGCAGTCTGCGGCGCCAAGAGAAACAGAATGAGCGAGTGACAGAGCGGTAGTGAGCGACCTCAACGGAACGCTAGTGTGACTGCTGCAGATTTCTTTGTGGGCAGAAAATGCAGCAACGCAGGCAGGAGCCCAGTACAAAAGGCCAGCTTGCACTGCCTGCAGAAACGGAATGCGAGAGTGACAGAGGGGGAGTGAGCGAGCTCAGTGGAGCTGTGTCGGAACTGCTTCAGATTTCTTTCTGGCCAGAAAAAGCCACCAGTGCAGGCAGGAGCCCAGTACAAAAGGCCAGCCTGCAGCGCCAGGAGACACAGAACGAGCGAGTGAGGGAGGGGGAGTCAGTGAGCTCAACGGGGCTCTGTTGGGACTGCTGCAGATTTGTTTGTGGGCAGAAAAAGGCAGCAATGCATGCAGGAGCCCAGTACAAAAGGGCAGCTTGCAGTGGCAGGAAAACCAGAATGAGTGAGTTAGTGAGCTCAACAAAGCTACATTGTATCTGCTGCAAATTTCTTTGTGGGCATAAGAAGGCAGCAATGCAGGCAGGAGCCCAGTAGAAAAGGGCAGCCTGCAGCACCGGCAGAACAGAATGAGCGCGTGAGAGAAGGGCAGTGAGCAAGCCCAACGCAGCTTTGTCAGGGCTGCTGCAGATTTCTTTGTGGGCATAAAAAGGTGCCAACAGAGGCAGGAGCCCAGTACAAAAGGGCAGCCTGCAGCACCAGGAGAACCAGACTGGAGTGAGACAGGGGGAGTAAGCAACCTCAACGGAGATCTGTCAGGACAGCTGTGGATTTCTTTGTGTGTAGAAAAAGCCACAGACACAGGCAGGAGCCCAGTACAAAAGGGCAGCCTGCAGCGCCAGGAAAAACAGAATGAGTGAGTGGGGGTGGGAGTGAGCCACCTCAATGGAACTCTGTTGGGACAGCTGCGGATTTCTTCCTCAGCAGAACAAGGTGGCAACGCAGGCAGCAGCCCAGTACAAAAGAGCAGCCTGCAGCGCTGGGACAAACAGACTGAGTCAGTGACAGAGTGCCACTGAACGAGCTCAACAGACCAACGCAATCAACATTCGGCATTGACAAATGCTTGTTAAAACTTTGGTGAGAATGACAGCCGAAAGTTGAGTGGAAGAGCATTCCACAACCGGGGAGCAGCGCTTTGGAAGGCCCCGGTGCCTTTAACTGTACATCTCGGGACAAAGAGCAGGGATTTGTCAGCAGATCGCCAGCCATGGGAGGAAGGCTGAGGAACAAGAAGCTCAGCCAGCAAGAATGGAGTTTTATCCGGGATGATCGAGTCCATGAGAGATCCCAGGTAATATTGTCAGCTGGCAGCGGGAGACAGCCAGTTAAGATCATTATAGAGAAGGCAGGGATGCTCGAGTCGAGGTGACAAGGAGGCAAAGCGACAATCATTGTTATATGTGGCATCCCATCTCATTAGGGAGGATTTATGGGCAGATGTGAGAATAGAGGCACTATAAGTAAGAGTTGGTAACAGAATGCCACAGGCAATAGCTAGTCTCGCAGAGGGAGTAAGCATGAGCTCGTTTTGTAAGCCACTCCTAACTTCGAGATTACAGATTTGCAGGAGGATTGAATATGGAGGTTAAAGTCCAGGTATGGGTCCAACACAATCCCAAGGTACTTAAAGGAAGTAACATTTTCTAGTGGAATTCCTCCTGGATGAAGAACTTCCAGCACATTGGAACAGGCTTTCATTTTCAGTGCTGATCCAAAGAGCATGGCCTTTGTTTTATTTTCATTGAGTACAAGCTTGCGGTCCAATAGCCAGTGCAGAACTTTCTTAAAGTCAGAAGTGAGCGCTGAGTTTATAAAGGCAATACTAGAAGAATTAGTATAGATGACCAGGTCATCGGCGTAGAGAAATGCTGAACAGGATTTTAAGACATCAACAGCGTGATTAATAAAAATTGAGAACAGGAGGGGGCCAAAGGATGGAGCCCTGAGGGACCCCAATGTTAATAGTGGACAATTTTGACAGGGAGGAGTTAAATTTGACTGCTAACGTCCTGTTTGACAGATAGCTATAGAACCAGTCCACAACAGGGTCTGAGAAATGGAGTTGATGGAGTGTAGAGTGAAGCAGGGGGTGAGCCATTAGGTTGAAAGCCTTAGTAAGGTCAATGAAAATGACACCTGTAAGTTTTCCAGAATCCATGTTGGTCAGTATGTCAGTGGAAAGTTTGAGAAGAGCTGCAGTGGTATTGTGTCCTTTTCTGAAACCGTGCTGGGTGTCCGAGAGGAGATCATAGCGTGCAAGGCAGTCAATCGTCTGAGACGCAACTATTTTCTCTAGAATCTTGCTGAGAAGTGAGAGAATTGCTATAGGTCTGTAATTGGCCATATACTTTGGATTACCTTTTTGAAGTCTAAGTGTTATACGGGCAGATTTCCAGAGGACTGGCATAGTACTACAGGTAAGAGATAAGAGTACAAACTCTGGCAAGTGGGGAGGCAATCAGAGGAGCAGCCAGCTTGAGTAGGGAAGGTTCAAGCAAGTCAGAGCCAGAGCTGGTATTGACGGATATGGACCTCAGAAATTTCAGACCTTCCACTCTGGATATAGCCTTGAAATAAAAAGGTGGAGCTGTAGGAGTATCATTCAATAAGGCAGCAATGTTCAGTGAAGGTAAAGCGATAGGAGGATTGGAGTGCATTCCACTAGATCGCATGGTATAATGTGACAGGTCAGAGAAGAGTTTGTTAAAACTGTTTGAGTTGGTCCTAGAGTCATTGCAATGTGCACAATTTATAATCATCTCATCAGGAGTAACTGACTGTGAGGTACCCAGGAAAGTTTTGATATGGGCTGTGAAGAAGGTATTTACAATATTTACTTTTGGCCATTCTGACTTGTTTCTTACACCAATTCCTTAGTTGTCGATAGGCATCAAGGTCAGATTGAAGGCCAGATTGTTTGTATTGAAACCAAAGCTTGTCCTGATGGCACAGGTTAACTAAGAGGTCTTTAAGAAGCCATCTGGTCTGCTTTCCTCTGACCCTCCTAGTACTCTTAGGGGCATGTTTACTCTGTATGACAAGAAATGCACTTACTAATATCTGCAAGGCAGTATCCACATCAGTGGCTTGGTATAGGGCTGTCCAGTCAATGTTAGAGACATCATGAAGAAATGCGTCCTGGTCAGCATAAGCTAGATTTGTAAAAGTGATAAGACTAGGTGGTGGTAATGGAGACACAGCCATAGACAGGACACAGGAGGTGGGAGAGTGGTCCGTTAATGCATCCTCCAGGAGCCCAGCTTCCACCACATGTTCTATCCAATTGACCATCACCCAGTCTAGGACAGTGCCCATTTTAGGGAATGATGTGGTTCTAGTTGCTCCAGAAATCAGCTGGTAAAAATTGTAACTTTGCATTAGAGATTGCAGAGGGATTTGAGCGGACACTAGCCAGTTTAGGTTAAGATCACCTAGGATGACAGCCTCATTACCATTAAGCCAGAAGGGGAAGGAAACATATTCAATTCAGTGCTTTACAGTAACTGGTAATTGCTATTTTTCTTTTAAACTTAGATTGTGGGCTTTTAGTGACACTGTACTTTCTTTGTTGTCTTTACTTAGAATTGTTTTGGGCTGTTGAAAATTTAAAACGTAGTGGTGGTGTATTTCTTTGCTGTCTTTAACTGCTGCAAATTTTCACCCCCCCTCCCCTTCCCCCAACTCTTAATTATATGCCCTGTTAAATCTGATTGACAGGAGCTAAACACAGGGTATAGTAAGGGCTGTGGAGTAGGAGGGGCATAAGGGTGAAGAAGCCCCCCTCAGCACAACAAGTGTTTTGATTCATTTATTTATTTCTTGGTTTATTTTCTTTTTTTAAAAAGAAAAGTGTCTGAGGATCAGTGGCAGGATTTTTAGGACAGTAAATTAATAAAAAGGGAACTAGGAGAGCTTCAGTAGCAGACAAGTAGTGGAATAGCAGTATAACTGCAGTATAATGTGGGGAGTGGTGCAATGCAGTGGTTGTGGGGAAGCCATATTCAGGCAGACCTTCTGGACACTAAGGTGATGTCCTATCTGCATGCATCTCTCTGGACTGTGGGATGAGGTAGCCAGACTCAGAGCGGAAGTAAACTGGGTCAGGAGTACCATCACCCCTATCCAGAGACCACCCAGTCCAATGCAACTGCCCCAAAGAATGCCAAGAACGAGGAGAACTTGGATGACAGTGGGCTCAAGGAGGGTTAGAGCAGTCAGGCAGAGGCACATCCCAGATTCTATTCCATTCAAGAACTCATATGCCACACTGGCAAATGGGGACAACCAAACAGAGGTACCCAGAGAAGTGGAAGGAAAGGATGTGGAGGTTAGCCAAGGCGGTGACCTCAACGGGGAAAGCAGTGGACCCCAGAGGAGGAGGAGGAAGCGTATCCTGGTGGGGGACTCCATCATAAGAGGGATCCAGCTAGGAACTCAGGAGGGGGAGGACAGGGAGGTGAGGTGCCTACCAGGTGCCATGGCATGAAGGGATGGAAGGAAGATCCTGGGATCACTGGGAAGGCAAGATGGGAGGGTGAGCTGGATGTCATTATCCACCTAGGTACTAACTACCTGGCAAATGGGGAGCCAAAGGAAGTTCAGGAAGAGTTTAGGAAATTGGGAGGGGTCTCAGGGCAGCTACTCTGTCACTTTCTCAGAAGTACTACCTGCGAGGCAAGGGAGAGCATAGTGCATGCACCAGGAACTTTAACTCATGGTTGAAGAACTGGTGCTGTGAGGAAGGGTTTGGATTCATTGGTGACTGGGGACCCACCTGGAGGATGGAGGTTTGTTCAAGCCTGATGGCCTGCATCCATTCTGGAGGGAATCCAAGCACTCAATGATAAGTTTAAATGCTAATTGATAAGCATTTAACTAGCAAAGGGGGTGGGCAGGCCAGCAAGGAGGGTACCTACTTGCTCACCCCCCAGCTAGCAGTGGAACCAGTGAACCAGAGGAGTGGCTATCTCACAAAGCAGTGTGCAAAAGATGGAGATTAGCCCAAGAGGTGGATAGGCAGAAAAGGGGCAAAATTCAGCAGAAGGGCAGACAGCAAGGAGAACCAGGGATAAAGGACAACCAAGGAAGGGGCTGGAGAGAACAGTGAAACAGTCTAGGGAGGTCAAATCATGGAAAGCCATGTGTGCAAACACCAGGAGCCTTAGCAACAAGATGGAAGATCTGGAGGCTGTCATGGTGCAGTCAGACCTGGACATTGTGCCCATCACTGAAACCTGGTGTAATGATAACCACGACTGGGAGATGGCCATACCTGGCTACAACATATTCAGAAGACACAGGGCAGGCAGGAAGGGAGGAGGAGTGGCACTGTGTGTGAAAAATGACATAAGGGCCACAGAGATCCAGGAGGAACAAAATGGGGGAGAGATACTGTGGGTTAAGCTGGAAAGGAAAATGGGAACAGCCATCTGCACAGGTGTGGTCTATAGACCACCAGCCCAGGAGGAAGGAAGAAACAGATAGAGTTGATGCTAGCCATCCAAAGGATGGCAGACAAGGTGAGGTAGTACTGGTTGGAGACTCAATATTCCAGACGTGAACTGGAGCATCCCAGCAGCAGCATCAACTAGGAGCAGATTTATCCTGGACTCTTCAGGGTGCCTTCTCAAGCAACTGGTCGTGGAACCAACTCGGCAGAAGGCAATACTGGACCTTGTGCTCACAAACAGGGACAGTGTGATGGGGGTAACAGTGGGGGAGCATCTGGGGAACAGTGACCACCAGTCATTGTGGTTTGAAATCACAGAAAGAGCAGAACCAAACCATACAAAAACACGTATCCTGGATTTTAGGGCAACAGACTTTGGGAAAATGGGGAGATACTTGAAAGAGGTATTAAGGGGAATGGGGCAGGAATCAGGGGTTGAGGAACAGTGGGCAGTATTTAAAATGGGGATTACAAGAGCAACAGAATTACAGTATGCATTAAGCAGGTTAGCAAGAGGGAAAGGAAGAGGAGACCATTATGGTTTTCCAAAGAGGTAGCAAAGAAAGTGAAAGCCAAAAAGACTGCAGTCAGGCAATACAAAAAGACACAGGCAGAAGGGGATAGGGAGAAGTACCAGGAGAAGCAAAGGGAGGCAGGGAGATCAGTAAGGGAAGCCAAAGCTCAGACAGAAGAACACATTGCAAAATCAGTGGTTAGGGGGACAAAACATTTTACAGGTACACAAGTGAAAAAAGAAAGGCAAAGAGAGGGATAGTGAGACTGAAGGGGGAGGATGGGGGCCGCATGGAGGATGACAACAGTAAAGCTGACATATTGAACAGGTATTTCTGCTCAGTCTTTACTGAGGAAGAGAGGGTAATGGGTCTGAAGGGAGTACAAGGGTGAGAATGGTGCAGAAATGGACACAAGTCCCTTTACACGAGAAAGGGTCCTGAAGGAACTGGAAGTAATAAGAGTTGATAAAGCAATGGGGCCAGATGGGGTGCACCCCAGGGTCCTTAAAGAGATGGTGGCTGAACCGCTGGCTATTCTGTTTAGCCGATCACTGGAAACAGAGGAGGTACCAAAAGACTGGAGGATAGCAGATGTAGTCCCCTTATACAAAAGTGGGAACAAAGAGAAAGCGGGGAACTACAGGCCAGGCAGCCTCACCTCAGTAGTGGGGAAGATCATGGAAGCACTACTGAAGGAGAGACTGGTGGAACATCTGGTTGTCAATGGACTACAGGACCCAAAGCAGCATGGTTTCACCAGGGGAGGCCATGTCAGACCAACCTCGTTGAATTTTTGACTGGGTGACTAGGAGGTGGATCAGGGAGGGCGGACATGGCCTATCTGGACTTCAGCAAGGCCTTTGACACTGTGCCACATAGAAGACTATTACACAAACTGGGGAATACGGGTGTGGGCAGGACAGTAGTGTGGTGGGTAGGTAACTGGCTGGGCAGTAGGACACAGAGGGTGGTGGTAAATGGCTGTCACTCACAGAGGAAGAGTGACCAGTGGGGTACCACAGGGATCAGTGCTGGGACGGTCTTATTCAACATCTTCATCAGTGACATTGTGAGGACCTAGAAGGCAGAATTTCATTGTTCGCTGATGACACAAGCTCTGTAACAGAGTAGACACACCAGAGGGTGTAGACAGAATGAGAAGGAACCTGCAGAAACTTGAAGAATGGTCAGGGGTTTGGCAGTTGAAATTCAATGCAAAGAAGTGCACGATAATGCATATGGGCACAAAACCCTGGCACAATATATCAGTTGGGGGTGAGGATATAGCATGCACCAAGCAGGAAAGGATCTTGGGGTTATCATCTCTGATGACCACAAGGTAGGGAAACAGTGTGACAAGGCAGCAGGTAAAGCAAATAGGATGCTGGGATGCATAGGCAGGGCATCACCAGCAGGAAAGGGAGGTCATAATTCTACTATACAAGACTAGTGAGGCCCCACCTGGAGTACAGTGTACAGTTCTGAGACCTTACCTATGTAAGGACATAGGCAGGTAGAGGAGGTTCAGAGGAGGCAACAAAGATGGTGCATGGATTGCATCACAAGTCCTATGAAGACAGGTTGAAGGAACTGAACATGTACTCCTGGAGGAGAGGAGGGAGAGGGGATATGAGAGAATATACAAGTATCTTACAGGGAGGAACAGGGTGCAGGAATACACTATTTTTAAGTGAAAAAGATGTTCCAGGACTAGAGGGCATGAGATGAAGTTGGAGGGAGTACAATTCAGAGGAAACGTGAGGAAGAATTTCTTCACAGAACGGGTGGTGGACAAGTGGAACACCCCGCCAGAGGAAGTGGTGGGGGCTGAAACAATCACGGGATTTAAGAATGCATGGGATAGACATAAAGGAATTCTGGAGGTCACAGGTAAGGGGCAACAGACTTCTAGGAAAACATAAACTGAACTTACAAGCTCAAATGGGCAGACTGGGTGGGCCATAGACCTTATCTGCTGTCACTGTCTATGTATCTATGTATCTATGGAGGGGACTTCAAGGAGTTCTTGCAGACCTGTCATGCTCCCAGCAGGGGGGTTATAAAGCACAAATAATATGAAGTTTCTACTCGACCATTACAAGGATAGCATGGATGAATTCACACACTGAGTGAGAGGCAGGAACCAGGATAATAGATACATTGAGGTGATTCTTGAAGAACAGGGCTACTCCTCCTTGTTTGGATGAGGCTCTATCTTGCTGAAACAAGGAGTAGTTAGGCAAAGTGCACAGGCTATCAGGTATAGCTGGTTTAAGCCAAGTTTTAGTGAGGCAAAGAACATCAGGGTTATACAGTTTCACCCAAGTCTTGAGTTCCGCATGGTGACAGGAAAGGCTCCTGATGTTGTTATGTGTAATTAATAATCCTCTTTTAGAGATGCCAGATCTCATTTGATGAGAAAGGACAGGTAGGTGGACCTGGATTAGGTTTGACATCCCCAAATAGCTGAATTGCAATTATGGCTAGGAACCAAAGCCAAATGCAGTTGCAGGTAAAAGTGAAACTTGACCTCCGCATCAGCTTTCTACTGGCAGATAGAGGGTAGTAGATGCAGCTTCTAACCAAGACGCTAGGGTTAGGTTGAGAGATGGGACTTGCTAAAGCAATCAGGCTTGAGAAACTGAAATTGAAGCCCTCAACAGAGGATGCATTTGGCGTTTGGTTACCTGGGAGGGCCCAGAAAGCCGTGTCAAGGTTGAATAGAAGTAGAGATAGGAAAGCCCAGAGAAGACTAAACACCGCCATAGTTTCACCACTAAGCTAGTGCTTAGGTAGGGAGATTAGATAACTAGTGATATCAGGAAGCTGGCACTCTTGGATAAGGAGCTAGATAGGGTAGAGATATTAAACACCATCAGGGAGGACTGTCCTGGACAAAGGAACCCTTACAGCTGAGCAAGAGATTTACCAAGTTCAGCAGAAATACTGCAGCGTATTTCACAGTAGAATTGCAAGATAGTGAAAAGTAAAAAATTTCTTGATATGTAAGTGACAGAAGGAAGAGGAAAATGGGGATTACTAGACTCAAGGGGGAAGGGGGGCAATGGCAGAAGTGGATATGGAAAAGACTAATGTTCTCAATGATTACTTCACATCAATCTTCACGGTGGAGGAGGGGAAAAGGCCAGAGTTGGAAGTCAGAGGAAGGGAGGGCAGGGAAGGGGACTTGGGTCCATTCACGGTGAATAGGATATTGAATGAACTGGGGAAACTGTGGTAGAGTAAGGCAATGGGCCTGGACAGGATGCACCCAAGAGTGTTCAAAGAGCTGAAGCAGGTGTTGGCGGCACCACTCATGATGTTATTTAATCTGTCACTGGACAAGGGAAGGGTTCCTGGGGACTGGAAAAGGACTGAGGTGGTGCCATTGCATAAGTGGGGAGGGAGGAACTGGCAAACTACCACCCAGTTAGTTTTACCTCTGTGGTGGGTAAGTTAGTGGAGACCCTTATAAAGGAAAGGCTGATTAAATATCTGGATAAAGAGGGCCTCCTGGATGGAAACCAGCATGGATTCACAGGTGGTAGGTCCTGCCAGACCAACCTGATTGAATTTTTTTGACAGGGTTACAGAGATATGGGACCAGGGAGGGGTGGTGGACGTGGCCTACCTGTACTTCAGGAAGGCCTCTGACATCATCCCCCACAGGAAACTGGTAGGCAAAGTAGGCAGCTTGGGAGTGGGGAGCAATCTCACAAAATGGGTTGAGCATTGGTTAGAGGTAAGGACGTGGAGGGTTGTGGTAAATGGGGTGCACTCAAGAGAGGAAGGGGTGATGAGTGGGGTTCCCCAGGGTTCAGTGCTGGGACCCATACTCTTCAACATTTACATTGGTGACATTACGGAGGGTCTGTATGGGAAGGTGAGTGTTTGCAGATGACATGAAAATATGTAATAGGGTGGATACTTCGGGGGGGTGTGGAAAGCAAGAGAGAGGATCTGGCAAGGTTGGAGGAGTGGTCAGAAAGCTGGCAGCTACAATTTAATGCAAAGAAATGCAGAATTATGCATATAGGGCACAGAAACCTGAAGTCAAAATACTGGCTTGGGGGGGGGGGAGAGAGAACTGGAAACAAGAGAACAGGAAAGAGACCTGAGGATTACCATTTCAGACAGCCTGAAGATTTGGAGTCAGTGCGACAAGGCAGCGGGGAAGGCACTCAGAATGTTGGCATGCATAGGGAGGGGCTTTACAAGAAGGAGAAGGGAGGTGATTATGCCACTACAAGACCATGGTCAGACTGCACCTGGAATGTGGGATACAGATCTGGAAGTAATACCTACAAGGGGACAAGAACAGTCTGGAGTGGGTCCAGAGAAGGGCTACCAGATTAGTGAGCAGGCTGTAGGAAAAGTCATACAAGAAGAGACTGGGTGATCTGGGCCTGTACACAGTGGAAGGGAGGAGGGGGGGCATGGTTAAAACATTCAAGTACTTGAAAGGCATAAATAGGGTGAGGGCTGGCAATATCTTCAGACTGAGTGAGAACAAATCCACTAGGGGGCATGCATTAAAACTCGAGGGGTCGGAATAAAGTTGACATCAGAGGAAAGTTCTTTACTGAGAGTTTGTTGGGTTCATGGAACAGACTGACGGAAAGGGTGGTGGGGGTTGATTCAGTGGGCAAATTTAAAAAAGCCTGGGATACATACATGAGCTTAATCAACAAAGGGCAGACAGAAAATGGAGGGTGGAGATCTTCCTAGAGGAGGGAACTCGGGCAGGCTGGCTGAACCACGGGGTCTTTTTCTGCTGACAAATTTCTATGTATCTATGTAAAAGTAAAGAAAAGACCACTAATGAGCAGCTAAGGATCAGCAACGCCTTTCTCCAGCTCCGTCTCCACAGGACATTAAAGAACGTAAAAAGTGGTATTAATTTTTTAAAAGTTGGAAGTTTCTACATTAATAGGTGGAGGAAGCTGCAATGGATGATTGTCTGGTCCCAAATGTGGGGAAACCCTCAAGTAACATGGCTAAAATTGCAAAAAAAGCCACGGCTTCCTGCAGGGCAGAGGGCCCAAACATCATCACGCTATTCACACTGGAGATGGAAATAGTCGGGCGGACTCTTACAGCTTAGGTACTGGCTGCTATTATTCCAAAATTGGATGTGTTTACTACCAAAATATCAGAATTGTCAGAGCAACTTACTGGTCAGCTGGCTAAAATATCCAAAGCAGAAGCCCGAATATAGACCTTGGAGGACTGGACACAGCAACTTCCAGAAATAGTGCAAGATCTTTGGAGAGAGCTGGGGGGAACTCCAAGAACATCTAGACTACCAGGAGAATTATCAGCATCAGGATAACCTCTGGATTCATGGTCTCCCAGAGGGGAAAGAGGGGAATTCTCCTGAGGAGTTCTGTGGCACCATGCTTCCCCAATATTGGGACTGGAACCAAAGGGAGGCAGATTCAAAATTGAATGGATGCATAGGGCCCTAGCACCGAAACTGCAGGCAGGAGAACCTCCAAGACCATTCATTTTCCAGCTGCACAATTTTGGAGATCAGCAAGCCATCTGGTTTGCATTCAAGAAGCAGAAGGAGGAAATTTATCAGGGGGCCCGCCTGTTTCTTCCTCAGGATTTCTCCCAATTGTTACAAAGAAAAAGATGAATGTTTAACCCAGTCTTAGATGCACGCAGAGCTAACAAGGTGGATTTCCAATTTCTCTATCCAGCCACAGTGAAGGTGTGCAGAGGCGAAACAAATTACATGTTCCACAGTGTGGAAAAGGTGCAGCAATTCTTAAGAGAGCTGGAAGGAGCCTCTAGCTGTGGGCAGGCCCCAGGACCCTCATCTCAATCAGATAAGTGAAATATAGAATTTCCATTGGGATGATACTATACCTGAGATTTCTGTTTGGTGATCAGAGGTGCTGTGCATAGTGGCCTACCCCATGCTGGATGCGAGTAGGAGGGGGCACAAGGGCTGCAACATATGAATGGTTTACTCAGTCTTTTGAAAGGATGAAGGCATCAATGTGTGACTAATCCTCTGATCGAATCTAACTTTTTGATTTCCCACTCATTAGATAAGTGAAAATAGAATAATAAATGGGGGGGTACAGCCACATGGGTGAACTGCCTCCACGCTTGACCATCTGAAGGGGCAGAATCACCTCTTTCAGTGGATATATACCTGGGAAGTGAGTGCGGCATCAGTATGGAGGGTTTTGCAGGGAGGGAAATATTTGAGCAGGAGGTTGCTGGTGCCGCACCCACAGAACAGAAATCAATAAGAGAAGGGTTCAGGAGGGAGGGAGGAATGACGTACATGAGAAGGGGTACAACATGGCTTTCTCTCTGACTTTACTAGTAGATAATGAAGGGTTGGGGGGGTTGAAGGGAATACGGGCACTGGATAGTTCCTACTATTGAAATTGGGAGGGAGTTAAACAAATGATGAAATGAAGGGGGCGACCTGGATGACTTTGAAAGGCCCATGGGTTTAAAAGAAATGGGGATGGGTAAGAGATGAATAACTAGAAGGAAGATAGCTTTAAGCTTTAAATAGCTCTCTACTTTATTCCTTGCAAGGAAGGTTCTGGAATAACAAGCATAGATGGACAGCCATGGAAGACGCTTGAGAAGAGTGGTGACCTGAACCACTTCCTACAGGACTCCGGGCCGAGGGTAAGTAGGGGCTCAGATAGACGGGACCAAAGCTTTGGGTGAGATGGGGAGAGTGAAAAGCCAGATTAAAAGTTAGGGGGGAGATGCATGGGTGATCATGGGGAATCCACTGACAGATTGGTGAGAGGGAATTGGGATGTGAACCACTTACATGCTGTAAAAGGGTGAATAGTGGGGGATGGGGAGGGGGGATAGCATTTGTACTTATATCTGCTAAAGGCAACAGGGTTGTTGTGTGGAGGGGGGGCATTTTATCCTTCAAGTCCAAGTAAGAGATATGGAACATAGGAGGAAATACAGAGTTTGGTCAACAGAATGAAGAAATGGCAAATAATATGTACTACAAATGGAGTTTAAAGTTATGTTGAAGTTTGTTATGTGTGGGTTGAATTCCTGCCAGTTGCAGGAGTTGTTGGGAAAGTGTGTGGGGGATAAAGAGACTCTGGAACAGTATTTGGATAATATAATTTTATGCATTTGTTGTGTTGTATGTAGAAAAAGGAATGACAGGGCTCTGGACAAGGGCCAGGGAAAACAACTGGATTACTAATGGATAATGAAACTATGATTGTGTCATGGAATATTTGAGGTTTCCACAATCCTATAAAAAGGAAAAAGGTGTTATAGGCCCTAAAGAACTGCCAGACCCAGGTAGCTCAGCTCCAAGATACCCACCTTAGTGTGAAGGAGCACAAAAAACTGGTCGGAGGTTGGGTGGGAGCATGCCAAGCTGCACCATACAACTCACATAAGGGGGGGAGGGTAGTAGTGTTGTCCCATAAAAACTACCCAATCGTAGTGGAAAGGGTCATGGCAGACCCAGAGGGTGGCCAATACATCTTTGTGCAGGGCAAGGTGAAGGAGGAACAGATAACGTATGCCAGCATATATGCCCCATCAGTGTTTGATGTGGAATTTTATGAAAGGCTAATGGATGTAATAGTCAGGGAACAGTTCCCCAATCTATATCTGGGAGGGGATTTGAACCGTGTGATGGAGCCCAGCCTGGACAACTCAGAGGAACAGGTAGACACGAGAGGGCAATTAATCGGTGGTAGACTTGGATATGGTGGATGCGTGGAGGGCATCTAACCCCAGGGCTCAAGAATATATGTTCTGCTCCAGACCACATGGTACATGGTCCAAGCTGGACTACATATATATTAGGAGAGAAGGATATGGGGGGTGTAGGATGTCATGCACAAGCCCATCCATATATCAGATCACGCCATGGTGGTGATTAGGCTACTCCCGGGGGAAGGGGCCCACCCATGCCCTGGTTGGCATTTCCCCATGTACCTGATGACAGAGAAATTCAGACAGCATTTGAAACAATGCTGGGATCAATACAAGGAGGCAAATGAAGCCACAGCTCCTACAAAGGTGGTCTATTGTTGGGAAGTGGGGTGGGGGGGTGATCATAGGTTATGTGAATGGGTATAAGAAGCTTAGAAGGCAGAATCTTGAAAACCAGTAAAGAGTCACAGAAAGTAGATTGATTGCCCAACCCTCAGAACAGCTTAGGGGGGCAAAATGCTGGTGCTTAGAGGAGATCTTAATTTATTACTAACAGGAGAGGCTAGTACATCCCTGTTCTATGCCAGACAGTGGCTGTATGAGCAGGGGAATAAACTGGGGGCCATACTGGCTCGACTGGCAAGGGGTTGAAGGGGGACAGCGGTGGTAACTGGAGTGAGAGATAGGAGGGGTCAGTTGCAAATACAAAGTGAGAAAATATGGGGGGGGGCCTTTGCAGCTTTTTATGAAGACCTTAACAAAACAGAATGTGGGAGTACGGGGCCACTGGTGGCTCTGTTCTTGAAGGGATTGAGATTGCCACAACTCTCGGAGGAGCAGAGGGAAAAAATAGGAGACAAGGCGATGGCAAGGGAGATTGGAAGGGCACTTGCATCAATAAAAAATGGCAAAGCAGGAGGGCCTGATGGGTTTGTTATGGAATACTATAAAGAACTATAGGGGGAATTAATAGGAGCTATGGCGGGTATGTTGGAGGAGGCAGGAGAGGGGGATGGGCTGCTGACAACTTGCCTGCAGGCAATGATTTGTGTACTCCCCAAGCCTGGTAAGGACCAAGAGGAGTGTGGGTCATAATGCCCCATATCACTCTTAAATTGTGATATTAAAATCTTTGCAAAGGTACTAGCTCGCAGGCTAGAAGGGGATCCTACCCCAACTGGTGCATGCAGACCAAACAGGATTTGTACAAGGCCAACAATCTTACCACAATATGAGAAGGCTCCTCAACATAATCCAATGGGGCAATTGGTGCCCAGGACAAGTAGTGGTGCTGTCCATGGACTCCAAAAAGGCACTTGACCGTATAGAGTGGCCCTATCTTTTTGAGCTGTTGAGAAGGTTTGGATTGGGGGATGCTTACATTGCTATGGTCAAAATGCTGTATAGAACTTCAAGAGCCCAGGTCTCAATTAATGGGGGCCACTCGGGAATGTTTGAACTACACAGAGGAGCGCAGCAGGGGTGCCCCCTGTCCCCACTCCTTTTTGCTTTAGCAATAGAGTCCTTAGCTACTCCTATACAGCAAGATGTCAGAATTCACAAGGGGTGGTGGGTAAGTTGGGGAATATATCATAAATTGACCCCTTATGTGGATGATCTTCTACTGTTTACCACACATCAGGATACCACTATCCCAGCTTTATTAGAGGTGGTGCAGGAATTTATAAAAGTTTCTTGGGTTATAAGCTCAACCTACCGAAGTCAGAATTGTTTAGGGTAGCCGTACTGGGGGGCAGAGATGAAGTTAATGCATGGGAGTTCAAGGTGGTAAAGGATAACTTCACTTACCTGGGGATTAAGGTGGGTAGAAATTTGGCTGGGATGTATGGGATTAACTATGGACCTCTGTTAAAGACGCTTAAAGCAGATATGGAAAGATGGCAGACGCTCCCGATTTCATGGCTGGGACATATTAATCTCATAAAAATGAATGCACTTCCTCGGATTCTATATCTAATGTAGATGCTGCCAATGGGGCTAACAAATAGAGACTACAAGGATATAGAAAAATAATCTGGTAGATTTATTTGGCAGAATAAGAGGCCCAGGATGAGTCTGCCAAGACTGAAGGGCAAGACGGAAAAGGGAGGCCTCAATTTTCCAGACCTTAGGGGATATGCCCTAGCAATGCAGAACCGATATATTCAAGACTGGGTACATTTGGGGGTCAGAAGTATGCTGGGTGGATCTAGAAGTAGAAGGCACCAAAATCTGTCTAACAGCATATTTAGATCCAGGAGGCAAGAGGGCATACCACAGGTTGATGAATAGAAATCCCCTGGTGGAATGGACACTAGAGGTATGGGAAAAGGCCAGAAAAAGGAGGGGAGGGGAGAGAGTAGACACAGGTCTGGTTCCAGTAGTGGGGAATCCAGCCTTCCTGCCAGGGTAAGAAGGGGGAAGATTTGAACTCTGGGAGCAGGGAGCGGTACGATGCCTTAGAGACCTATGGGGGAGAGAAGGTCTACGAACCTTCGAGGATTTGAGGGAAAGATATGAAATTCCAGCCTTGCATAGATACAAATAGTTTCAGATAAGGGCTTTCAGTATAGCAAGAAGTGGACCAAACTGACAGGCCTCCATGCTAGAAACCCAGGAGGAACTGATACAGACTGCGCAGGTCAATCCCAAAGGCCTCAATGCACGTTCAGTAAGACAAGACAGGGACCCATTTCCAGACAGGTCCCTAAAGGTTAAGGGACTCTGGGGAAAAGGACTTGAAAATCCAGATCACCAAAGAGAACTGGACATTAGTCCTACAAACACATACGGGGTTGATGATGTGCAATAAGTTTAAAGAGTCACAGTTCAAGTTTCTGCACAGGTTGTACTGTCCCCACCTGTGGTGGTCAATAAATTCCATCAAACCATCTCACCTATGTGTGGCAGATGCAATGAAGCGTGGGAACATGCATCCATTAATTTGGGGAATGTAGTGAGTTATGACCCTTTTGGACCAAGATAGCTCAAACAGTGACAAATGGCATGCATATTCCGGTAGCAGAAACAGCAGTGTCCTTGATGTTTGGGATGGAGGACTTGGGGGTGGAGGAATGGGAAGCATATCCCAGAACGATGACAGTACTTCTTGCTTTGGCAAGAAAATGTATCCAGAACACATGGGTCTCATGTATCTGGCCATCTCTGGGGCAATGGAAAACCCTGATAATAAATAATCTAGCATTGGAAAGGCTGACATATCAAAGATATGGGAGGGATGAGTTGTTCATGAATAAATGGGGGACATATATTAACTCACTGCCAGTCGAGGGAAGCAATGGCATTATGACAAGGGATAACCTGAATGCCTGGGGCTATACTCTCTCTTAGGGTTAAGAGACAAAAGAAACATTACACTGGATTTGCAATGAAGGGATGGAATGTTAGCCGTGAGCTGAGGAGCAGAACAGAGGCGGAGAAGGAATCTCTGAGGAGGCTCACGGGTAAGTGGTATATGAAGGTAGGGTTGGGGAGGGGATAAACCTGTAGAGTTTTTTGAGAAATGTGACAAAGGTATACCCTGGAATTGGCTGGTAAAACCAACTCAGGGTAAACATAAGGTTTCCACCTTCTCCAAGGGATATAAGGCAGGAAAGGGGTTGTAGAGTGTAGCCCTTTGCATGCACACTCCAATCACACAACAACAAAGCAACACAACAAAGTCTAAGTATGGTTGTTATATACACACAAAAGTGTTACGATGTGGTTTGTACATAGT
Source organism: Neoceratodus forsteri (assembly GCA_016271365.2). Taxonomy (NCBI): domain Eukaryota; kingdom Metazoa; phylum Chordata; order Ceratodontiformes; family Ceratodontidae; genus Neoceratodus; species Neoceratodus forsteri. The sequence continues at coordinate 638,027,217 of CM028136.1, forward strand.
TTGAGGGAGTTTAAGTAAACTAAGGTTGATATATAAATGGAACAGAAGCAGGCAAAGTTGAACGTGTCACTAAAATGTATTAAAAGGAAAATGAGAGCAGCACCCTCAGAGGTTGGAAGAGGAAGCTGTCTATTGCCTGTAATGCTATATTATGTATGATCTTTACCTGAATAACAACATGTTTTAAACATAAAAACAAAGAAAACCCGACAGTACTTCTTGGCAACATACTGCATCATTAAACTGATTTCAGACCAGCAAAGATAATCAGCATGATTTGCACAAAACTTATGTAATCATTGAACTTCAAGGGCTGTTTGTGGTCACCCATTCAACTATATCTATATAGTGAAGTAGTGTGGTCCTGCAACGAGAATGCAAAACTGTGAATCAGGAAAGCATAGGTTTAAACCCCATGACAACAACAGACTGCATGTGACCTTGAGCAAGTCCCTTAACACCCCTCCTTTCAATCCACCCAAATGAGATGCCTATTCTTGGCTAGGTAATTCACAGAAACATAGAATTTGACTTCAGATAAGGACCGCTTGGCCCACCTAGTCTGCCCATTTCCTTACCTAATGGATGAGCTGCAGATCCTAGTTAACCAACAGCCTACTTCCTCATACCCCTACTCAAATTGCCTTATGTCTGTCCCATGTATTCTTGAATTCCCCAACTGTTTTTGACTCCACTACCTCCTCAGGAAGGCCATTCCATGTATCCACAACCCTGTCCATGAAAAAAATACTTCCTCAATTTACCTCTGTACCATCCCCCTTCTTTCTTCAAATTGTGTCCCCCTTGTTCTTGCACATCTTTTTTTTTTTTATATATTCTGTCCATCTCCCCAAGCCGCCAGCCACCTGGTACCTCGGCTCGGTCATGGACCACAGACTTCCACCCCCCACAATGGCCGTGACCCTCTGATACCCCCGGAATGCCCCCAGGGTGGGGCTGTGGCACCCTGGGCTAGCGCTGCAGATGTTGGGATTGGTCAGAGGGCCAGCTTGGGGGGCTAATTGAAGCCCGTGGTGAGCGTCATCTAGGGGCCGGCATCACCTCCATTTTCCTGGTTTTCTGGGAAGTGGGATGTGCAATGACGTCCTGCATCTTCCCCTTGATGCTCATGACCAGTAGCTGCACACTCGCCTCTGCCAGGGGTCCGTCACAACAGATGGGCTCCTCAACCCTCCCCCAGAGAAGAGCAGTCCATGGGATGCTCCATCCTTTCCGCCCGGATGGCCTCCAGCAACCAGAGTCTGTTCAGCCCGGGTTATGGCGTCGCAGTGGGGAAATCCAGCACTGCTTGATGGGCGGCTGCATATCTCTCTGAAAGATGCTACCCTCTTGGACTTTGCTGATTCCTTGAAGTACTTGAAAGTTAATATCATGCCCCTCTCCTCGAGGGTATTCATATTAAGCTCCTTTATTCTTTCTTCGTACGTCTTCTGGTGCAGACTCTGCACCATTTTAGTTGCCCTCTTCTGGACAGCCTCCATTCTGTCTATGTCCTTGCAGAGATGGAGTCTCCAGAACTGCACACAGTACTCCACATGGGGTCTCACCAACTGTCTGTACAGAGGGATAACAACTTCCTGTTTTCTACTGGTGATGCCTCTCCCTATACATCCCAGTATTCCTCCAGCCATCCTTACTGCCTTCTCACATTGCTGGACCACCTTTAGGTCATCTGATATGACTACCCCCAGGTCCCTTTCGATTTTTTTTATTGTTAGTATATCACCCCCCTTTGTGTACTCTTCCCCTGGGTTTTTTGTTTCCCAGGTGCATTACCTTGCACTTCTTTGTGTTGAATCTAAGCTGCCATACATTTGACCATTCCTCCAACCTTATTTATTTTATTTTTTCATTTCGATTGGGATTAATACCTTTGAGTCAAAAGACTCATTTTCAAAGGTTCCAAGTCAAGGACAAAACAGAGCAATAGAAGTACAATACAATACAAAAAGTACAAATTTAAGATGACAGTGAAAAAAGAAAAGATGGTAGGCATCATGAAAATCATTAAAATGGCACATGAGGTACAGGACTTGCTAGTTTCAGGTCTATCTTAAAAATAGAAATATATTACATTACATCAAGTTGTTGCAAGGTAGGGATACACTGGGGATAATGAGACATGTCAAGTCCCTTCTCATCCTTTCCACACCACCCTTCTGTATTGACCCTGTTGGAAGAGGAAGCTGTCTACTGCCTGTAATTCTGGAATCTCAATCCCTTTACTGTCCCAGTGAAACAGAACTTTTTTAAAACAAGTCAATTTTCACTGCAGTGCTAACATTAATCTCTGCAATCACTGTGTGAAGTACTGAATTTAAAGAGCACCTTTCTGGTGCTCACACAAAAAACCTGGAAGGACCCTTACCAGCTCCCAGTTCCAACTGTGCCAAAAAGATAATTTTATCCTCATTTTGGCACCAATGGAACTGGAGGCAGGCAAGGGGTCCTCCATGGTTCTTGGGGGGGGGGGGGCATAATTTTAAAATGAGCAGGAAAGGCGATCTTTAAAACAACCCCATACCAAAGTAAGGTGAAGATTTCTACAACAAGCTATGACAGCAAACAAACAGTGATGTTGCTACTATAGACATACACAGGTTTATTAAAAACACTTACCCATCGAATGCTCTTTTTTTTGCCTCTCTCATCAGGGACAAAATCTACAAAAACACTGTTTCCAAATAGGTTTCCATCTCCTACTGTATATGCCCAGCTTGGTGAAGAAATTCTCAGTCCTCATCCAGATCATAACTTCATATCTGAACTCTTCCTATTGCAATGTGCCCTCCAGCATAGGTGCCAGAACCTATAGGCAGGCAGGTAGCCCCCCTCCTCTTTTGTCCATGAGCATTCAAAGTGTCCCTTTGGTGAACGCAAGGTCAGAAGGGAAGCAATCATGGTGCCTTTTCTAATTACTACAGCCCACCCACTTATGTTATGGCACCCATACAGCTCTGCATACAGTAGCTCAAAATGTATACTGTAATACTAAGCTATCGCCTAACAAAAGAAAAAAAGTAACTTACTATATATACTTGCCCAAAAGTCGACCCTCCTTTACCTCATCAATTTTGGCAAAATTACAGACATTATTTTGCTGCCCAAATTGACGGAAAAATCTATTTTGTGACCAACACCAGGCACAGAATTTGTCTTTGTGGTCAGAACTACCTAGAAAACTAAGTCAAGCAGTTGCACAACTGGTTTACCACTATACAGCCTGCAGATGGCTTGACTTCACAAACAGGGTAAACATGGAGGGGATCTTTAGACTAAAGCAGGAGGTATCACCAGAGGGCTTGGTTTGAAGTTGGAAGGTGGAAGGGTGGGGGAGGAGGAGGAGGAGGTTTTTCACTGAGAGGTGGTGAACCCTTGGAATGCACTGCCTGGCGAGCTGGTTCAGAGATCCACAGTAGAGGGCTTCAAGACAGGGTGGAACAGACACAGAAAGGTGGATGTATCAGATGATGGCCTGTCCCAGGGAGGTGGGGATGGATGATAGGGGTTTCTGGAACACAAGGGGGGGGGGAGGGCCTCGGCACCCAACTAGGGATCTGAGATTCGAGCAGACTCGATAGACTGTAAGGCCTAATCTGCTGGCAAATAGTATGTTAGTATAAAGTAGAGTGACCCCCTTCTTGGGGGGGGCCTATTTTCAGCAGCAAGCATCAGACTTATACATGAGTATTGTACATACAGTATTTAGAGGAGAGATGGAAAGCAAATATAAATGAAGGTTTTTACCTCCTGCAGCTTTACAGCAAGGATAATGGATCTGGTGCAGAGGACGAGGGATGTTAGGCAAATCAGGATGACAATAGCATCAAAGATCAGAATATAATGAGTGTTTTTCTGTACTAAAAACAAAACAAAATGTAATTTTAAAATGATGCAAACTTTAAATGAGAACAGTTTATCTTTAATAGTCTGAAATGTATAAGGCATAATTAACAAGATGTAATTTACATAATGCATGCATGGTTTCCACTGCTTTTGCAAGATCCAACATCCAACATTCTGAAACAGTAATCATAGAAAACTACCACTCAAAACTGTAATTACAGTGGGCAGTGACTTCCATGTTAGCTACAAAATTACAGTACACAGCTCTCAGGTGACCAAAAGAAACAATGCTGACATTAGGATAGGCATCCACTGACCTTGTATATAAATAGTGATTATTTGAGAGACCTTATTCATAAAGACCCATTAACTGCAGATACTATAGACAGTGATGACATATCTTACTGGCAAGCATCATGGGAATGCAAATCCTTGTGCACAAAAGGCTTACAAGGTTTTGCCAGAACACACACTGCCTTTTAAACAGGCTTGCCCATCTGATGTATTGTATACCCATGATTCCTTGCACTGGAAATGAGTCTTGAGAGCATGTGTATGGTTTGGAAGGATGCACAAAAACCAAATGATCTGTGCATTTCTTCTCTCCTAGCCTCCTACTACAGATCCCACATACGGTACTAATTCACCTGCAAACTACCTCTCCTATACACTCACACCGAGTGTCATCTCTTGTTGGAAATGTACAAGTTTAGCTTTTCCAGTCAGAAGAAAAAACGGGAACTGCCCAACTATATTCTTCATGTTTCAGCCAGGAAACTGGCACAATGAACTAAATTCCATCTGGTGCAAGCCATGGCTAGAGTTCTGCAGATCCTATTTGCCAGACTAACTGGAGGCTTGGAAAGTGTACTGCTTGAAAGCATGCGATCTGCTGGGGCAGAGTGCCTTATGCAATCCATACTTGTGGATATTTGCTATTATTTTAACTGTTAAAACAGTAAAGACTGCACAACTCTAGTCATGACACAAGCTAATCACAATCCTACAGTAGTAAGACAAGAAATTTTGGCCACAAATGCTTCTTGCTACCATTTTTAACGATTAGAGCAGTGCCAAATGCAGAATTCTTGCAGAATGTAAATTTCACTTCTGATAATTTCTTTTTTAATTCTGCGGAATTCTAAAAGCATGTCCATGTAACCACAGATATGTAATCTATGGATTATTTTGCAGTTTGCAAAAATGTTATCCATGGTTTAACAAACTGTAAAATATAATTCCGCAGAATTAGGTGAATTTCTAAAATTCTGTGGATTCTGGTGGACACAGAATTTGAAAATTCCATACCGCCCTACTATCTCTCTCTCTCTCTCGTTCTCTGTCTCTAAGTGCAGTAGTGTCTGTATGTTACGGTTGAATTAATGTATAACTGACATCTTGGCTTTTAAGACTGTAAAAATTGTTGTGCATAACCTCAGTCCTAGAAGCTACATTTGTATATAATTTTTGAAAACTCGGTCTGGTAGTTTAGTTAATATAAAGAGTTAAATTTTGAAACTTACAGGTTGGTTAGACCTCAGAATAAGACTTTTTGATAGCTTCAGAATATTTTTCTTCTACATTATGTTATAAAGGGTTAAAGTTTGAAAAACATGTGCATATACAGACCAAAGCAGAATACAGCTGCAAAAAAAAATGCAATGCTTTTTTCCAAGTTAGTCATGAAGAAAATTTTTTAATTGGGAAAAAAAAAATGGGCAGGTAGTATAGCCTAGAGGTTAGAGTAACAAGCTGTGAATGAGCTTTGTACATACAGCAGACAGACCTGGGTTTGATTCCCTAACCTCTACTTGCATAGTGTGTGACACTTAGCAAGTCACTTAACCTCCCTGGTGCTCCTGGGTCACACCTGAAAACAGGCACCTGTGCCTAGTGGGCCTTATCCAGTTAGCAAAAAAGAAGATAAAATAAATATTTATTAATTTACATATTACTTAGTTATAAATGTCCACAGTTATGTGTTCATGATAATATGGGTTTGCACAACATCCGAGTTGAATTGTTTTACAAAAATAAAAGTTACCATAACAGCAGATTATCAAGGGAATCTCCTCCATCGAGCCACAGAACAGAACTGTAAGCTGTGGGCATCAGGACCACCAAGAAATTTTGCTAGCTGGGGTCACCCATGTCGATGTGCATCTTCACTGCCTATATAACGTGGACGGCTCCATTATAGATCAGTTCCATGCTGAACTGAAACTCGGAGGATCATCAAAATGGCTGGGGCAAAAGCAACCAGGATCAAACCATGCACACAGGGAAGAATATGGAAACACGATCAGAATATTCCCAGTTGGGCAAAAGAGGAGAAACAGCATTTGACAGTGGAAGAAGGAAATGAGGCACATTGCAGATGCACTCATTATATAGGCAACAAATGGAGCACGTCAGCGTGGGTGGTCCCAGTCAGCAAAATATCAGAGTTGTCTTGTCACCAAAATCTTATGTTTCATGCTGTGGCTCATTGGAGGGAGACATCCTCAAAGAAGATTATACCTGAAAGAGAGTCTAAATGTTACTATTTTAGCTACAAAAAACTTTGGCAATTAGTTTTCAAAACAACCAAGAACCACTTTAAAAAGCTGATGAGAACACAAACACAAAGTACAATACAATGGAAACTTTATGAAGACAACACATGCACATGTAACCCCCCCGTTACCCGGGGTTACTAGAATCTTAGTAGGACCTAGTGGTAGGCAGGGAAGGCAGCTTGTGAAACTCCAGTTAAATGGATTTCACACTGTCTCACTCTGTTGTCAGTCTCAGCTGAGACTGAGGGATGACATCATTATAGAACTTTCACAGCTGCATAAGCCACACTGGAATGTTGCAGTTGGAGGTTAGTGTAGAACGTTGGAGATTTTGAATTCAGTCTGTGTGCAATCTGACTGAGAGACAGTAGCACAGCTGAGTGTGTGCAGGCTCTCAGAGCTTTAAGCTCTGTTTTAGAGCTACTTTTGTAGTAGGTGTGTGTTTCCACCTGAAGAGGAACACAGGAACTGGTAATTGAAGTGGTGGAGACCGCTTTCAATGGTTCAAGAGCCCCATCCTTGAGGTGATGGGAGGAAGGTTTTTGCCTGTTTTCCAAAGGCAACCCTCCTGGGTCTAGCTAAGGGAAAGAAGCTGCCTGTTCAAGTTGTGCTGAAGCACCAGAAGCTCAGAAAGAAATTCCTTGTGGAGGAAACACCTGTGGGACACCTGCAACCAAAGGGTGAGTTCGCTAGGAAAAATGGCCAAGTGTTTTTCACCTGAACAGAAGGAAACTAAAGGGACTGTTACTGTGGGGTCAGGAAAAGACAGCCAAGTACAGTTGGAAAGTGGGGATTGGACTGCTTAATCTGTGGGAGGTCTAGAGTAATGGACATTGCCACTTAATTCAAGTATGTTCAAGTCCAGCACAAAGAGTGAAGGAAATTGGGGATTGGACTGCTTAACTCAGTGGGGGGTCTAGAGTAATGGACAATGCTACTTAAAAGTATCTTCAGGTCCAGCACAAAATGGGAAGCAAGACAAGTAGATGGAATCTGAAATACATTTAGCAAGAATCTACATTGCAAAGCTTTACAGGATGAGGTGTTTACTGTCCAGAGAAATGGCCAGGTATGAATTATGGGAGCGAGAGGTGGGAGACCCCCCATCAATAGTAACCAAATTTACCTCTACTGATTTGCTCTGAGACACCTTTTACTTTCTGTCAGGTACTTGGCCAGTGCCTGAGGAAAGTACCCAGATGTGGGACTGAAAGGAAGAATTTCCTGATGGAGCCAAGGTGTTCTTAGGTGGTTTAGGAAGCCACCAGAAAATGTTTCCATGAAGTATGGAAGGTGTCCAAGTGGCTGGCAAGGGAGCCGAGCCAGGGAAAACCCCAAACAGTGTACAAGTTCGGGCTGTGTAACCCAAAGCAGCTTGCAAGTCTGGGCTGTGTGCCCAGTGGGTTCAGAGCCTGCGGGCTAAAGTGTTGAGGAATTGTTCTAGTTCTCTTTTAATCTGCATTACCAGGAGTGTAGCTCCGTGGGAGTCCATCTATGCTTTGTTTATTCTGTTTGGATGTGAATAAAAGCCACACTTTAGAATCCCACTTCTGGTATTAGACATTACAGTTATTGCTTCCTGTGTTCGGAGTTACTTGGGTGCCCCTGTGCAGAGTAGCCAAACCTAGCCTTTGTGCCAAGTGACCTATTCCTCCCCAAACCCAGCCCACCTGGTATTGCTGTCAGAAACAAATGGCATACCGGCCCTGGATTACACACATATGGTGCATGCATTCACTAAGACATTTAAAAAAGACAAAGAAAACACTGTGCACATGCAGAAAAAAAATAATGCTGAATTTGTTTCTTCATACATTTCTTCTCAAATAGTAAAAGTCATCATGAATCACAAAACACTTCACTTTTTAACCTTTGCAAATTCATCTGTGATCACTGAAACACAGCAAAAAAAATATCCAATGCACCTTTTTTCAATATTAAAGATATTAATAGACAAAAACCTTGGTGTAGTAAAACACAAGTGTTATGCAAAGTACTAAAACACAACACTAAATATTAACACATGGAGGCAGGTAGCGTGACATGTGACAAAATTACGAGTCTAGCCCATGGGTCTGCACAATGGATCTACAGCTGTAGGCCCTTTGTAAGAAAAACATAAGGCGGTAATTGTGATACAGTTTTAATTTCTTGAATGGGAAATCAATAGTAACAATCATTTGTCAATGCCGAATGTTGCTTGCTTCTATGTGCTGTTTAGGTATTTGGAAGTCATTGGAGTGCAAATATTGAAAATTTGCGAACTTACGAGCGTGCGTAGGAACTGCGTAACACACGCGCGTAAAACAGTCATTGTTAGGAAATTTTTCACGAAATTTTCAACATAGCCATTTTAAGACCTCTGCTCATGAACAGTGTCACTGTGATTTTTCTTAATATGTCCTGCAGTGAGTTTGCACACGACTGCGCCATTTGTGCCTACATAGGCAGAAACACGTTTTGGGCAGGATGTGAAAATGACAGCTGTACTGCTCATAAGGAGGTGTGGTAAAATGGCAATGTTCAAAATCTGAGTGGAAAATATTGAAAATTGCAACCCACGAAAGGCAGCGTGGGAAGTGCAACACACACTGTGAAACAGTCATTTTAGGAATTCTTTCACCAAATTTTCAACATTGCCATTTTAAGATCTCTGCTCATGAACAGTGACACTGTGATTTTCTTAATGTGTCCCATACACTGAGTTCGCACACCGACTGCGCCATTATGCGCTACATGGGGTGACATGTTTGGGCAGGATGTGAAAAATGACAGCTGTACTGCTCATGAGGAGGTGTGGTAAAATGGCTGTTGAAAATCTGAGTGAAAATATTGAAAATTTGTGAACTTACGAGCTCAGTGAGAACCGCGTAACGACGCCCGTAAACAGTCATTTTTAGGCATTTTTTCACTCGAATTTTCAACATAGCTACTTTTAAGACCTCTGCTCATGAACAGTGTCACTGTGATTTTCTTAATTTGTCCCGTACATTGATTTGCAGACACCAATTGGCGCCATTCTGCGCTACTAAGGGCGGAAACACATTTTGGGTGAGATGAAAATGACAGCTGTACTACCATAAGAAGGTGTGATAAAATGGCAATGTTGAAAATCTGGAGTGAAAATATTGAAATTCTGAACTTACGAGGCCTCGTAGGAACTGTGCAGCGACGCTCAGTAAAACATCATTTTTTGATTTTTTGGACCAAATTTTTCAAATGGGGTTTTGGGACCCCTTCTCATGAATGATGTCACTGTCATGGCAGTATTCGCCCAAAGGAAATTTCACAGTCACTGCGGCGAAATCACCCTTCGGCCCGGCTAACGCCATGACAGTGACATCATTCATGGAAGGGGTCCTAAAACCCCATGTTGAAAATTTGTGCAAAATTCCCAAACATGCCTGAGATATGCAATAAAGTTGAACCCCCATCTAGCCTATTATACAGCTTACGGCATTTCCTCAGTTCGCGGTCGGCTTTGAAGAGTGCAGACGTGTTCCCGTCCACAAGATCGCCGCTCCGAGTCTGGAGGTAAGTATGGGGTGAGGGGTGGGGAGGTTGGGTGCACAATGGGTGGGTGCGGTTGTGGGGATCGGAGACGCACCAGGGACCATTTTTGTTTCCTTAGGTTTAAAAAAAAAAAAAGCGTCGCGGGCGTTTGCCATGCTGGGTGGGCTCCAGCATGGCACAGGAATGAGGCGCCCGTTCAGCTGGCCAGGGGATTGGGCACCCCGTCGGACAAGGACTGATTGCCACGGCTAGGGGTGAGGCTCCCAGCGTGGCACACCAACTACTGGGGGGGACGGCGCAGCTCAGCCCGATGGGGATTGGGCACCCGTCGGCTACACAGTACATGTGGGGGCGGCGGCGCGCCTGCGTGTGGGGGAGCTTGCTTGCTCGGCGCTGCTCACTGAGCGTAGCTCCCCTTTCAACTGTAGGTTACTGCATTTTGGAGCGTGTCATAGACAGCTCCAAAATGTATTTATTTATTTCGTTTTTGTTTACCGGGTAAGTACACTAGACAAGTTTTATGCCTATTTTCAGGAACGACCCGGGAGAGTACAAAAGGGTACAACAGGTACATTGATACAGTAATTGGTTCAGACGAATACAAATGCATTGGCTTACAGGGGCCCCGCCTGCCAGCTCACTGATTGAATTGGAGGAGGAGGCGACACACCTCTGAAATCTCCGATGATGGCACTATGTTTCTTGTACATGCGTGCAAGCAACATAAAAAAGCATGTTAATGCATTTGTTAGGGTTATAAAGCCACAAGTCCAGAAATATAGCAATTGGATTTTCAACCTTGACACCCCCCCCATTCGCTAACCTCGTGACCCAAATTCAAGCTACAAGTCTAGAGTTGTGCACCATGGGTCTACCACTTTGCGTAGGGCCCTCAGGCCCCTAACATGAACCAAGCTACAGGCCATGAATGTGCTGCTAAAATAAAGGCCCACAAAGCCCTGCATGAACTAAGCTACAGATCTGGGGTTGTGCCCCACAGGACTGTGACTTTGTGTAGGGCCTCCAAGGTTTGAAGCAATGGACCAGAGATCATCTTTGACCCTACAAACAAGCTACAAGGCTGTGGTTGTGCCCCATTGTCTGTTACTTTATTTAGGACCCATATTTTAGGGGCCATGCACCATGGGTTTGCTACCTTAACCGTACAAAACAAGCTACAGGTGTGAGACAATACCAAACAAGTCTGCTTCTTTGAATATGGGCCAACGTCAAATAAAATACTGATGTGGCACAGGCAGCAGACCTGTGGCGCATGACCCAGACCTGTAGCTTGGCCTTAGGTCATAAGAGTAGCAGATGGGGAGGAGATGGGCATTAAGGTTGAAAACCCTAATGCCACATTTTCATACTTTGATGCTTTATAATACTAACAGTTGCATTAACATAGTTTTTTTTTTTTTTTGCAACTATCACCTTCATTTTTAAAGATATACAACAACTGACACCTTTAGGTTTCTTTTTTTTTTGCAATTTAACAAACTTTATTTAGCTTTAAAAGATGCAACAACAAAACTAAACAGCAGAAGCAGAGGAATGACGTACAGACAGACCAGAAACATCCCACCAAAAAACTTCCCCCAGCCCCCCCAAAAACACACTCCCACCCTCCCATCACTCAACCCCTGTAGCACACCATCAAAAACCACCTTGCTATCAAAAAAGAATGAGAAGGCTGAGTAAAGCTGCTACTTGGGCACCCAGAGGTGGGCCGCCAAAGCGGACTAATGAGAGAGACCACCACTTAGGGAATCTAAGAAGGGGCCAAAATGGTCAGCAAGGCACATTATAGTCCCCAACGTGAGTGGAAAGAGGAGGGCCTACCAGAATGCTGGGCAATCTGCTTCTCCATCTCATGCACCAACAGGATCTCCTGATGCCATTCCTGATATGGTGGGACAAGATTATCCAGCCAGTGTTGACAGATGATCAAGGTTGCTATAATCGCTATTAGAAACATATGGGCCTGGTGGAACCTAGAGCAATCAGCAGGGAAGATACCAACCAGGCAGACCTCGGGGGTGAAGAAAGAGTCCAATCCGATCATTGGATCGAGAGTGTGCCGAATGACCATCCAAAAGGGAATGGCCTTCGGGCAGTCCCAAAGGACATGTTTCAAGTGACCTTCCTCTGTACCACAGTGGGAGCAGGTAGGCGACACGAGTTTTCCCATGCCATAAAGCCTGAAGGGTGTAAAATAGAGGTCATGTAAAATTTTAAAATGGAGCAGACAGTAACAGTCTTGTTTAATAAGGACATAAAACCTTTTCCAGACATCCTGCCAGGCATTAACCTCCAGCTGGAGGTGTAAGGCATGCAACCAATAGTAATAAATTCTGGCCAGACTGGCTGGGTCCTTCGTTTGGAAGAATCGAGACACACTGGACACCGAATGAGGTTGACTGGCTAGACTAATAAGCTGTGGTAAGGTCTTCACTGGCGACACCTTTAGGTTTCTTCTTGATAGGCCCTGTGCAGAGCAGCAAACATATCACACATGGTGCTGGACCTGAAGCAGCAGTGCACCAAGAAGCTACATAGTTCCCTAAACTGTGCTGGACTAGTTCCAGGCTACTTAAGGTCCCCTTTTCACAGCAACAAACAGTTAAACTTAAATCACCTCAAAATGTTTTGTTGGGAGGTCACCCCAAAAATGTACATCAAAGGTGAATTTAAAGTTCATCACTTATAGGACAGTGAAGCAGAGGGCTATGCAAACAATTCCCTAAATTTCATCCATAAAAAAAAAAAAAGTCATTTTGGGTAATTCTGCTATTTTCAACAGTTCACACCTACAGTTCTGAAAACTGGCAGGCATTTAGCTTCTAGGTTTGAGATGATGCATATCAATTTTCAAATCCTTAGATCCTATCACAGTCAAGTTCTATGGTGTCAAAACTCAACCCTAGCTGCTGCACCAACACAGTTATTCATTTGATCAAATTATTTTTGTTAAGCATCTATGTAAGTAGTCTTCAGCATGTCTGATTTCTATTAAGGGCCATGTCATTTGGAACCTTTCCCTGACAATAACCTGACCAGACAGTAGATGGAAAACGTATTTAATTTAATGTACAGTATGTACTATAAAATGTCATCACTAAAGGATCTACTAACCGGCAGTATCCAATAAGGGAAGAAGATATTTACATAGGCATGCATTTTTGCATATAAATTGTATGACCTGATGTACAGTACTTACCGGTTCCCGATACATGCCAGTCTTCACATTCCTGAATAAAGGCGTCGCTGTCAAAATACATTTTAACTACTCCACTATGTGCCTGATTGTCAAAGGTGATCTGCAATAAAAAGTTAACTTTTTTTTTTTTACTGCATGTTAACCCAAAACAATTTCAAGTAAATTCTCACTGGAAGGTTCTATGTTCTGAAATTATTTCCAACGCAATGTTACCATATCTTTGTTCCTAATTACATTACTGTCCATTAAACCTTCTACCATAACAGAAAAAGTATTTTTTTCCTCTCAGTATATGAATTCTGGAAATCTGAATCTGGCAAGTTCTCAACAAAGAAGGGTTATGTTATTTTTTGTAATATAATTTAAGCCCGTTTTTCAACTTCAATTGTTAGGTTCAGATGGGAATTTCTTACCAATATTCAGACTGCCAATTTTTAATTGGCACATGACTCTCTGCTGCTGTAGTAGCTCAGCTCACAGTTCCACAGCACTACTGGAGATGGCGGCTGTAACAGGGTAAGGGAGAAACCTTGCTCTTCACATTCTGTAGTGTTAAGAACAACAAGTTCTATATTCCAAAATGTGAAGAACAAGATTTTGAAAACACCAGAAAAATTGGATAAAAGTGCATTACAAGTAAAAATTCTTACTAGAAGATTCTCTGTTCTGAGATTATTTCCATTGGAAAGTTACCATATGTTTGACCCTAATTCCACTACAGTCCATTAAACCTTCCCCCATAATGGGAAAAATACATGGCTACCCATAATCAATTTACAAGTGGAATGTACCCATAGATGCAATCTAGTGTAGTAGTTACAACACAGAGCTGTGAACATGGAGATTCAAGTCTGAATCCCACCTCTGTCACTCCCTGTGTGATAAGGACAAGCAAATGTAGAAATTGGCAAATTCGACTCTGGACCCATCTTCAGTTTTGCTTTGACCAAAGATACTTCAAAACCTTGGCACTGCGGTTTAGCCAGCTACAAACAGGAGTAGGTGGCACCCCTTAAGCTCCCTCACTTTGTCGTCTCAACTCTTTCTCACCTTACATGGTCCTCCAGTCAGAGTTTTTTTTTTTGGGGGGGGCACTCAGCACCTGGCACAGTGCTGCAAGGAATTGCACCCCCCTTCCAAAATAAAATGTCTGGGAGGAGAGAAGGAAAGTGGAAATGATTAGGGTGGGTGAAGAGGTAGTTACACCACCTGAGAATAGCTCATTTTCCTTTTTGTTTTTGTTAATTAACTGGCTGAAGGTTGAAGTGACTCCAAAGAGGCCCAAAAGTTGAACTCACCAGACTCAAAGGTAAAAGTGCTGAATTTTGGCACATTACCCAAATGCAAATTTCTCATCAGCTCATCCTTACTATGTAACCAAGAACAAGTCACTTAACCTTCACCTCTCAAATCATTACCATAATCTATCTCAGTGTCATTTGAATTTTCTTGTGAACCTGTGGTTCAAGAAAATGGATTTATTGGCCAGTCATTAAGAAAGGCTGCTTAAATTCTTTCTTAAAGAGTACCTAAACTTCAACACAAGGAAACGCATTTCCATCCCAAAAGGAACTGTGTTATATACAATAAATGCTTCAAGAAAATGTCTTTTTAATTTTTGAAGTTATTTATTAACATTTTGTAGAGTTACAGCATTATTCAACAAGCATTTGCCAATGCCGAATGTTTGCTTGCTGGCATTAGCTTTGAAAGTGCAGGAGTTAGAATGATGCAGTATAGGAATGGCACTGAAGTATTGAACTGACGCCAACTCCACCCTCACTCTGCAGAGATGGACAGTCATTGGGGTGTGCCTTTGGGTCGTCGCCCATGACGGTCATGACATTTCACCTCACCCTACCCTTTAGACACTGATAAGTGTTAAGGTGTGCCTTGGGGTGTTTGGGCTTTACATTCACCTCATTCCATAAGGAATCATGCTGAAATGGGCACAGTGTAGGAGAACGGGGTGAACTTTGGGGGCAAAGGGTCCAAACCTCACCTCGATGCCTGTCAATGGCTGAAGGGTGGGGGTTGGGGTGGAATGGCATGAGCATTACTGTCGACAATCCCAAGTCACACCCCTGACACCTGTCAGTCCCTACGGGTTAGGGTGTTATGGTCAAAAACCCTAATGCCCTGGGTGTTTCTTGGTATTTTTACTCCAAGTTTTCCACATGGGCTTTTTGTGACCCAACTACATGAACAGTGACACTATCAGTTTGTTAGGTGAAAGGTAATTTTGAACAGTGACTGTGCCATTTGGTGCTACAGGTGCGAAAACACAGTTCAAACAGGATGTGAAAAGTAACAGGTGTACTGTTCATGAGGAGGTGTAAAAAATGGCTTTGTTGAAAATCTGGAGAGAAAATATATAAAATCTGGTGAATTCATGAGCGTGTGTAGAAACTGTGCAACGTACACCCACAATGCAATTAGTTTGGGTTTTTTTTTTTTTTTTACAGCAGATTTTCAACACAGGCATTTTGGGACCTCCACTCATGTACAGTGTCACTGTGATTTTCGTAGTCTGCCCTGAACACTAATTACCCACAGCAACCTCGCTATTCTGCGCCAGAAGTGCGAAAACAATTTTGGCCAGGGTATGAAAAATGACAGCTGTACTGCTCATAAGGAGGTGTGGAAAAATGCCAGTGTTGAAAATCTGGACTGAAAATATTACAAATTCGTGAACTTATGAGGGTGTGGAAAACTGCGCAATGCACGCTCGTAACAGTCATTTTATGGACTTTTGTCAACAAATTTTCAACATAGCCTATTTAAGATCTCTGTTCATGAACAGTGTCACTGTGATTTTCTTAATCTGTCCCAAACATTGATTTTGTGCACTGACTGCGCCATTGTGCGCTACATGCACAAAAACACATTTGGGGCAAGATGTGAAAAATGACAGCTATACTGCTCATAAGGGGGTGTGGTAAAATGTCAATGTTGAAAATCTGGAATGAAAATATTAAAAATTCGCAAAGTTATGAGTGTGCGTAAGAACTGCGCAACGCACGCTCGTAAAACATGAACTGTGACACTGTCATTTCGTTACTTGATCCCGAAAGGTGGTCCTGCGCAGTGACCGTGAAATCAACTTTCGGGACCGAATAACAAAATGACAGTGACTGAGTTCATGAAGTGGGGCCCCAAGAACACCATGTTGAAAATTTGGTGAAAACATTCCCAAAAATGGCAGAGATATGCACCAAAGTTTAAAAAAAAAATCTATTTATGCCATTATACAGCTTACCAGCATTTCTTCATTTCGCAGTCAGCTTTGAAGAGTGCAGACGTGTCCTGGTCCACTGAAGATCGTCACGCTGGGCTCCGTAAGTATGGGGTCTGGGGGTGTGGTGAGGTGGGTGCGTAGAGGGTGGGCAAGGGTGCAAGACGGTCAACGAGGTACCTTTTTTTTTTCTTCACAGGTGTTTTTTTTCTTTTTCAGGAAGACGGCGCAGGACTTTTGCTATACTGGGGTGGGCTCCAGCATGGCCGCTGGAAGTTTTTTTGAGGGGGCAGTGGAGCAGACGGGGATTGGGCACCCCTGCATACGACTTTACCATGCTGGGGTGGGTTCCCAGCATGGCACCTGGAAGTTGGGAGGGCAGTGAGCCAACAGGGACCCGCGCACCTCCATCGCCATACGGTGTGTGGGAGGCGATGAGCACACTGGGGTGGGCTCCAGCATGCTACTTGGGTGTTTGTTTGGGGGTGGAGTAGAAAAAAACTAAAACAGAGCTGTCTATGACAGCTGTTCACATGCAGTGCTGAGTGTAGGCACTTTGCTTACTGCCGATGGCAGTATGCAAAATTGCCTACACGTTACCACCACTGATTGTAGCGGTCTTTGGCTTTCAACTGTATGCCACTACATCTGAACTGCTGTCATAGACAGCTCAGACACTAATTGGTGCGATGAAGCCGCGCCTGCAGGAAGGAGCAGGGCATTGGAAGCAGTGTGGCACACCTACAAAAATTTGTATGGTGGCACTATGTTTCTTGCACATGCGTGCAAGCAGACATAAAAATGACATTACAGTGACAAAGAGTATTCCATACACAGATCTGCCAGAGGTCTTATTACAATGATACATTGGTGAGGTAACAATGTATAATAAATCCCATGTCTCAGTTTACTTGCAAAACCAACTGACAAGAAGAGAAAAAAAACAAAAAAAAAACTTTTTCAGATCTGTGATGGTCGCCACTCACACCCTCCCCCACCCCAGCAGTCAGTTTCCATATCTGCCCT
This sequence comes from Neoceratodus forsteri, assembly GCA_016271365.2. Lineage (NCBI taxonomy): Eukaryota > Metazoa > Chordata > Ceratodontiformes > Ceratodontidae > Neoceratodus > Neoceratodus forsteri. The sequence goes on from CM028136.1 coordinate 638,044,636, forward strand.
CTCCTGCGGAACAAAGTCATCCCCATGGTCCATGAGCCAAATCAGCCACCCATTCCAACAATGCTTAAACTCTGAAATGTTCAGGGATAAGAGTTTGCTCCAGCTGTTAGTTTTTCCAGTTTGTATTTGCTCATAACTACCTCTTCCCACTCAGCTTGCTTAGGAGCCTCTGGTCTTGACCAGAGTCTGGATATTGTCTTCTTGGCAGCCGTTACCCAAACACCTTTTATTTTTATTTATTTAAACATTTGATGACCGGGAAAGGCACACTGAGCCAAGGCTTGTCTCCAGGTGCGACCCAACCTAATTGAGAGATCTGTGGACTGCCGAGGTCACTGAGGGGACATCAGTAGGATAATAAAACTTAATAATAATAAACTTTATTTCACTTAACCGCCTTTCAAAATATCAAGGCGCGTTACAGAAAGAAACAAACAACAATGATAAAATCAGTAAACACAATAACAAATAAACTGACGGGTCCCTTCATTGCATGTCACTGAAGGCCTGACGCCACAAAAAAGTTTTCAATGCCTGTTTGAAACACCCCACAGCTATGTAATCCTAAAGCTGACAGGGTAGAGAATTCCATAAGGAAGGCGCCACATACATAAATGCACGGGCCCCAGAAGATTTCAGAGACACCCTCGGAATCTCCAGCAACCCCTCGTTAGCTGAATGGAGCAGTCGCTCAGGGCAGTAGGGAACAAGAAGCTCTTTCTGGTAGTTGGGGCCAAGTCCACGTAGGGTTTTAAAAGTCAGTAAAACAACTTTAAAGGTGATCTGCCACCAAATCGGCAGCCAGTGCAGATTGCGCAGCACTGGGGTAATATGTGAAGATTGAGAAGTCCCTGTCAACAATTGCGCTGCAGCGTTCTGCACTAGCACCAGGCAGTGGATATCAACCCCAGGTAGCCCTAGGTACAGGGAGTTACAGTAATCAACGCAAAAAGTCACAAAGGCGTGGACCAACATAGGCAAATCCCCGGGCAGAACAGGGTGCTTGATCCTGGTGATGTTCCTAAGATAGTAAAAGGAAGACTTGACGACTACAGATACCTGAGATTGTAGCGTCAGCTCATCGTCAAGCACCACCCCTGGGTCTCGCACCCATTCAGAGGTAAGGATCTGGGAGCCCCCCAAATAAAATCCAGAGGGCTGACCAGCCTGAAACCCCTCTATCCAGTGGTCAGGGTCCACAACCATCACCTCAGTCTTTCCCATGTTCATCTTTAACCAGCTCGAATTCATCCAATCCTGGATTTCAGCTAGGCAGTTATTAAATATCGAGAGAGCACTATCCTGGTCAGGTGCAAAAGACCGGTAGAGCTGGGTATCATCAGCATAGCAATGAAACCTCAGCTCATACCATTTTACAATGTAAACTGGGCTGGAGAAGTTTGTAGGTGTTATGGATGGTCAAATGGTTTTCCAGCTGTACCGCCATTACTTTCTCAATAACCTGCTCTATAAAGGGGAGGTCTGAGATTGCTCTGTAGTTGGCCAGAGAGTCCAGGTCCAGAGAAGCTTTCTTCAAGAGGGGTGTTACCACCATCTCCTTCAGGGAGCTTGGAAACTCACCCGAAACAAGGGAGCACCGGACTATCTGAACCACGACTGGGCCAATAATATCACAACTACTCATAATCAGGGAAGTTGGGCCCGGATCCAAACTACAGCACATAGGGTGCATACCCTGGACAATCCGCATAACATCCATGAACTCCAGCAGGTCAAAGGTACTTCAGGAAATATGAGGTGAGGTGACCAAGCACCGATCAACAGCATCCACCACAGAGCGAGTCAGGAGGATCTCTGACCTGGTGTCGGCCACCTTATTCGCAAAGAATCGAGCAAGCACATTGCACTCCACTTGTGAAAAAGCTCTTCGGAGCTGCAGACAGGCTGGGTTGCACAGCCTGTCCACAGTTCAGAAGAGTTGAGCTGGTCGGTTCTGAGCAGCAGCAATCTCCCCAGACAGGAATTCTGCCTTCTTACAGGAGATTGCTGATTGGTAGGCCTGATAATGCTCTACCAATCTAAGGTGATCGGCCTCCAGAGTGGATTTCTGCCAGCGCCACTCTAACCTTCATCCTAGTTGCTGAAGCTCCCTCAAGGACCCATCAAACCAATGGGCGCGAGGGTGAAGGGGGAGAGAACAAACACGGACAGGAGCAATCAAGTCCAGGGCCACAGAGATGGCCTTATAAGCCAAGACCAAAGTCTCTGGACTTGAGCTAGCCACAGGAAACTCCAAGAGGTCAATCACCACTGATACTCCTTCAGGGTTCACATCCTGTAAAAGGCGGTAACTGACCATTTCCACAGGGGCAGGCCTACAGGGGGGGTGGTACAAAAGTTGAACCTCACGGTGTAATGATCAAACCAACTGACAGGTTCCACCCCCAGATCAGAGGCCTCAATCCCCAGGAGGAAGACCAAATCAAGAGAATGACCATGTTTGTGGGTAGCAGAGGTAACAATCTGTGTCAGGCCCAGCGATGTCATCAGCTGGAGGAAGTGTTGTCCAAATAGTGAGTGTTCGTCATTGACCCAGGCATTAAAGTAGCCCAGAACCATCAGTCTGGGCAACTAAACACCATGTCAATGACAAAATCCACTACTTCCTGTAGGAATTGCTTTCGTCCCCAGGTGGACAGTAAACAAAAGCTATCCTACAGCCTACACCTGCTACCACAGTACACTCAAAGGATTTAGTCTCCTCAACTGGCAAAGAACCTCAGCGTGCAAGCACTGAGGCAATGGTTACCCCAAAGGGCATTGGCCAGGAAGCCAAGTTTCAAAGAAATAAAGAATCACACATGCCCCCATAATGCAAAGCATCATGAGCTGCATATGCAAATCACCACAGAATATTATACTGGTTCAACTTTTAGCAGAAATGCATGGTGCCAAAAAGGCCTCTCACAGTTTGCAAAGGGTGTCAACAGAAGACACAGACATGTTTCGTCCTACCAGGACTCATCAGTGTGCCTCATCCATTTGACACCCAGTGGAATGAACTAGCTATCCTAAAATCGTCTATCTGGGTTATGTTGTGGTGAACCCAATTAAAACAAAAAACAAGTTAAAAGACAAAGAACCTCAGCACGCAAGCACTGAGGCAATGGTCACCCCAAAGGGCATTGGCCAGGAAGCAAAGTTTACCACAACATAACCCAGATAGACCATCTTAAGGTAGCTGGTTGCATTATGGGGCAGGTGTGATTTTGTATTTCTTTGAAACTTGGCTTCCTGACCAATGCCCTTTGGGGTAACCATTGCCTCAGTGCTTGCGCGCTGAGGTTCTTTGTCTTTTAAGGGTGCTTTTTGTTTGATAGACCATCTTAGGGTAGCTGGTTCATTCCACTGGAGTGTCAAACAGATGAGGCACACTGATGAGTCCTGGTAGGATTAAATACATGTCTGTCTTCTGTTGGCACCCTTTACAAACTGTGTGAGAGGCCTTTCGACACCATGCATTTCTGCTTAAAGTTGAACCAGTATAATATTCTGTGGTAATTTGCATATGCAGCCCATGATGCATTTCATTATGGGGGCATGTGTGATTTTGTATTTCTTTCTCCTCAGCTGGTACACTCGTGAGGCCCAAGTCAGTCTTGAAACAGACCCCCCACGGTCCAATCCGAAGCGGTGCATTACCGAGTACCAGGCCGGAATTGCAGCTTCCAACATGGGGCCAGCATTTTCATCCAGCCAGGTCTCGGTAATGCAAGCCAGATCAGTCATTCTAACAAGATCTGCAATAATTGTGGTCTTATTCTTTAAAGATCTGGCATTGCATAACACCACTCGAGTTGGATGGGTTTCCAAGGCCACCCCGGCTACTTGCCCACCAAGAAAGGTGGTGCCCTTGGGTATGGGGACTAGGCATGGCGAGCCATGTTTCTGTCTCCATTTCACCCCAGGGCATCTTCTAGACCCAACAGCCCTGATATGAGAGACCCGGTCATTCATCCTCGGATGTCTGCACCCCCCCCCCCACTCGACAGCACTGGTAGGTTGACAACCTCAACGATGGGATAGATTATGAAGAGTACCTCTTTCACAGTCAGTGTCTCAATTAGTTATCAAAGCATTTATAGTTAATTCTACATGTTCCCAGAATGATTGAAGTACTTGGCAGTCCCAAAATAAATATATATGTGGCGTTTGTAGGTGATTAGCCACAGCTCCTCCAATAGGAGGCACTTGACTGGAGGTCAAATTTCACAGTAATGTGCAGAGTCCGGAAGTAGTGAATTAGTCCTCCATTCAAATTCTTTCCAAACACAGGCAGAGGTCATCTTATGTTTCCTAAACAGGTTACCTGCCAGTTTCCTTCAGTTAACTGTACTGCCATCTCCCCATCCAGTTAAGCTGGATCTTCTCAGCTGATGCTCGGAAGTTGCCATGCAGCACTCAGTATGCCACTGAAGTAAAATATTCAGGGCTTGTGGTGCCCATGCCCAAGACTGACAAAATTAAGGTGGTGATACAGTGTCCCTGGTCCCACTCTAGTCCCAATCTGGTTCCAAGATGACAGCAAACTTGCAGATATCAGTATGGTCAATGCGACACAAACAGAACTCTTGTTGGAGCTGCTGAAAACTTTTAAACTCCCCATTACTGTAATACTGAAAATTATATAGTAGCCCCAAATGTGCACATCATTGAAATGAAAGGTTCTGCTGAGCTGGAAGGAAATTAAGTGTCTGATCTCAGCATCTCTAGCTATCTAGCAACCTTATTAATACCGAGTGTTCCTGTAAGTAGTTTTTATATTTCAGTCAAGGACTGGGTTAATTTAGAAGGGACAATCAATGTATTTTTTTGTTAGCAGGGTGAACAGCACTTTAGGAACAGATTGATTATTTTCTTTTACTTTCTCTCTTCTTCCAGTATGGAAAGGAACCCATGCCACTATATGCTTAAACTGGGCCACCCTATAATAATCCTGCAGGTGCAGGATGGCATGTCCCCCCTTAGCATTCTGAAGTTGTAGTGAGGTATATATTTCACATTTTTCTGTAGAGCTCCACATTGTCAATGGGTAATAACAACAACTGGGTATAGTGCACCCCTACCAGGGGGATGGCGCAGCCCAAGCTTTAGAATGTTGGTCACATGAGGATTCCGTGCAGCAGCAGCAACTCCTCAGTTAAGTTTTACCATTCAAAGGGGGCAGAGCTGCTTTTCTTTTCTCTGAAGATTTCAAGAGTCAAGACTTCAGTTGGGGCTGCAAATCTGCTCTGCAGATTGAGGCTGCCTGTTTACATGAGCACCCCTAAATTCAAATCATGCTTTTTTAGGCTGTGGCTTTCCAATTGAATAACCTGCCTTGTAACACGGCATCAATCAGAGAGTCGAAATTGGGAGCAGTGGTAGGCGGAGCGGCATCATGAGACCTGAATTGGAGCAGGTATTAATCTATGGTATATGCTGTCCTCGCTGAGGTAGTACTGCCAGCAGCCAGACCCCCAGGTTAGCAGCACTGGGCACTGGTGGTGAGCGAGGGGAACAGCAGCAAGAGAGGCAGAGCGGGAGCCTGACTAGGCATCCGAGCTCGGAAACAGGGAGGGGGGACCAGAACCTGCGGTGGACAGTGGCGAAAGGTAGGAGATTGCCAGGCAGACACAGTATGCCAGTCAGTTCCGTGTCCTTTTCACTCTCAGCAGGCGTTGCGATAGAGCAGTGGTCTGGGGCAGGAGCGAGCGGTAGGGAGGCATAACGAGCAGTGACCCCAGCAGTGATGGAGGCGAGAGCCACCAGCAGCACGCACAGCCCAGGCGGGACAGGGGAGCCCTGGAGCAGTCAGCGGGAGGCAGCAGGAAGTGAGTGCCCCTATATGCAAATCGCGAGCCGATCGCTGCTCGCGGCTATTGAGAACTGCACCGCAGACCTCCAGCGGCGGATATGAATGGAATACCCGCACAGAACTCGGAATGACCGGGACAGTGATGTCGGCTGCACTCAGCTATGCGGTTGCAGGTAGAACAGCGACTCAGCGCATCAGTATGTAAATAATGTTGTGCACCGTTGTGTGAAAGTGCAGTAAAAGTTTTACATCCTGGCAACGCCTCCGTGTTCTCTGTTTGATGTCGCACAGTGTGCAGTCTCCCGATCCCGCAACCGACCCGGGGCCCATGTTACAAGCGCATTAAGCCACTCCGGCGGTAGCATCTAATGCGATTGATGCATGGTGGGGTGGTTGTTCGCCCTTGGTCGCTGGCCTTGGGCCACAACCCCCGAACCATGCATCAATCCAGCATTAGATGCCACCTTCGTCGTGGCTTAATGCTTACTTGTTTCCCATTCCCTGTGGGGATAGGGAGTCACTTTTGCCTTGCTTGGGTGTTTTTAATGGTCTCCTGTTAAAAATATAAAAGAAAGAAAAAAGGTGCCACAGGTAGGTACAGATTTAATTATTGGGACAGTATGGTCTCTGGGGGGGTCCCTCAACTTTGGTGTCTGTTCCCTTGCCCCCCACCACACAAGCTTGAGTTTTTGTGCCTATCTTTGTTTGACAGAAAATTGTGCTTGTTGAATAATTATGAGGTGTTGTGGTGTTTTTCCTGCCTCAGCCTCTGTTTTTTCTGTTTGCGTGACCGCCATTAGGGCTGGGCGCACACTTCTTCATCAGTTGGGCTTCTCGCCAGTGTCCTGAGCACATGCCCATGGTGCATGCATGTGCACAGTGCTATCCACATTGTGCAGCACTAGCACTAACTGAATCCTATTGCACAAGGGCATGCATGCCTGCCTGCACAAGTGCACCGACACTCCCGCTCGCCCGGTGGGTGCGCTCACGCTTAGTACACATGTTTTTGAGCAAGCAGATGCTGTTTGGCAGTTTAGAAAACAAAGAAGCAATTTAAGTCAAAAACCGTTTGTTTTTCCCCCCAGTCAACCATGTTTTACAAACACTAACACATTTAAACCAGAGGTATCTTTTAGCGCATTATTAGAGGATTACGCCTACCTTGCTGGTTTTAACTCAACTAGCAATGGGGCTAATAATTATTATAGCTTACATAAATCAAGCAGTCCTGGGTTTGCTTCCCACGATCCCCTCTCATAGTCCCCACAAGTAATAGGGATTATAATTATTACATAATTATGGTTTATTCATTCAGCAGATCTGGGTTTGATTCCAATGACCTCCACTTGCGTGATGTGCGACACTGAGCAAGGTGTTTAAGACAACACTGTAAAAAAGAGTTTTTTAGCCCAGAAAAGATATTGGGCTAAGTATTATTTTTTACCTCACAGTTGTTATTTGGCACAATTATATTCTTTGGCACCATGACTTATTGGAGACCATTAATTAAGAAATAAGTCCTGCAACAAGGGTGATGAGGCCCTACCCCATGGGTTCTTTTGCCCTTATTGTGTTGCTCAGCACCCTAAGTTGGTTCTACGGTATGGGAAGGGGGAACACCTGGTTCTTCAAGGCAGTGGCAGCAGAATTGCAAGATATCACCTCTGTGGCCCCAAAGTGAGCTGGAGCCCTGATGTCCCCCAGGACATCCCTGTAGATACACCTGACCCCAACAGGGACCCTCAAGTTGGGGGGATCATCCTGTTATGTCCTGGTGTGGTGCAGTGAGCTTAGGCTGTGATAACTGATGTGCAGGCATACCCCGACCCTGCCTTTCTGAAGGTCAGGATGAGGATTATGGGGATCTTGGGGAAGTTTCTGACCTTAATAAAAAAAATAAAATAAAAAAAAAAAAAAAAAACACACGCATTAGGGATGTTTTTCCTCCCTATTCATAATAATCCCTTGTCTTTTTTGGACAGCTAAGGCATGTAGACCTTTTTAGCTCAGGAGGTTCACTCTGCGGAGATGACGAATTTCAGTCCGTCTCTGTCTGCATCTTCTCCATCTATTATGTGGCCAAAATTATTGAGCAACACTGAGCAGGTGTGGATCAAAATAAGTGTCTTCTCATCCATGCTATTGTTTTTCTTTTTGAGGAAAATGTCTCGTGGGTGGGAAGCTCCTCCACTGGAAGACAAGGCCGTTTGTTTTCTTCTGAAAAAGACACCGCCCTGCCTACAGACGGCTCTGACCCTATCAGTCTTTCATGATTAAGTGTGTGAACAGAGGGGTTTCTCCTCTACTGGCATACAACAGTGGTACATCTTGTGCGTATTTTATTGGCTAGAGCCTTCAACATATGGGTCACTACCCTGGCCACTTTTGTTCCACCTTTTCCCATGTGGTTAGCCTTTTTTTTTTTTTTTTGCGCAATTCATGGCCATGGTCCACCTTCCAGGTGGTTGTTTACTGGAGGTTTTTTGGGCCAGACCGCTCAGCCTATTTCATTGTTTTCTACCATGAAGGCCATGTGGCTTGTCATAGGGTCTGGTTAAGCTTCATAGCTAACTAGTTTATCATCCCCTTAAGGGAGGCCTATGGTTTGAGTTTGTCCTGATTGCTATTTAAAAGAGCACAGAATACCATGACCCAATGGGGTCATGGTAATGGCCAGAGCAGACAGTTCCGAGGGGAGTTCCATTCTCTTGGAAGTTGGCTCCTGGAACTGGAGGAGCCTACTCAGATAACCAGGTTACAGTCATCAGAGGAGCACTGGTCAAGCACCATGCAGGAGGCCCAGCACCACAGCATGGTACCTCACTACAAAGCATGCGGCTCATCCCAGACTCCCTTGGTGATAGAGTAGAGAAGTTTTCCTCATGATGGGCCAGACCAATGTCAGATGACTTATTAGGGGTCACTTCTCTGTCCCAGTTTTCAAAGGCGGAGGAAAGGCCAGATGATATCAGAGCTCCTGGCTCTCTTCATGCCACAGTACAAGTCTTGCTATTCAATGAGTTCAGGGGTCCTGTTCATTTTATTTTATGGGCCCCAGAAGTCTGGGGGTTGTCAGATTTCTTAGTCATGAGCCTGTACATTTTTCTGTGCTCCATAATCTTTCTGGAGGGAGACCTGGAGATCAATCACCGGCTGCTCAGGCAAGGTTTTTTTTCTTAAGCCCCAGTACATCTGCCTGATGCCTGCAATCACTGTCCTTACGTCAGTCCTACTCAGAGTATTTCAGGTTTTGATACTGGATCAACCCTCCAGCATAGGGTGCGTTTTCCCCCGAGCATCAGCTTCTCAGATTTCCTTGAGGGTGTTGGTAGTCCTGGTGGCTTAATGTCTATCTTGACTGAATGACCTGCTTATTCATGGAAGAGGCCAGTACTTAGCATTTTGGATATGCTAGAGTCATATGGCAAAGGGTGAACTGGGAGCAGAGCTCTTTCAAGACATCTCAGACCCTGGTTACCTTGTGGTAATTTTTTGGCACAAGATCAGGAAAGGTTTTGCAACCTTTTTTCCCCTCGGACGATGACTTTTGTCAGAGTTACACTGGCTCACTGCTGTTGGGCCTTAGGATAGGCACAGACAGTTGTAATCCCATGGGCCCACTTCCAGATGCAGTCTATTTAATGGGTTTACTGTAGGCCTGGTGTAACCCTCCTACAAATGGGGGTTCCTGAAAAGTCTTCCTTGAGCTTGCCTAAATGCTCACTGCCAGGCTGGTGTCCTGCGTTTTAACAGTTTAAACGTTATTGTCAGAGTGCCTGCATAGCCTCTGTGTATTGTCTCTTTAATAGCTGCCTATATCACAGTTACAGTTAATCTGGTTGGGGGGGGGGGCCTGAGTGCTTTCATGCTCGAGTCCCACCCAGGCTGCCAGATAATCGCTCCGTTCTGCCATCGCTATTAGCACAGAGGGACCTCTGTTCGAAGATGTACTTACTTGCTGATCATTTGTTAGAATAGTAATAACATTGCAGTTTGTTCTAACCTGCCTTCTTTGCAGCATGGACAGTTCTGTTTATTTCCACCATCTTGGTCCTGGACTGCTGAAATGGGTCAATCAGTACCTTTGGGGACTTTAAAATGGAGCCTGTCCCCCAGAGGTCTTGTGAGAGCAAAATTCTGTAGGAATTGTAGTTTGGGGCTTTTGGCCCCTAAATGAACCCGGAGGGGGAGCCCTTGTTCTGAATGACAGACAGCTTAGCCAACCGAACCTTTTGGATCCTGGGGAAAGTCCCAGGCAGCTTGCAGCTAGAGTCAGATCTGTGTTGGGAAGTGAAGGAGAAACAGCTCAAGATATTCGAGCAGCAATCCTGCGTGGGTTCGCGTGGGAGAACTATGAAAGGACTGAGGTTTGGCCTGCCTGTCTGCCTGCTGTCCCTGAGAGGGAAAATAGAGTTGATTCGGACTGAATCAGAGTTGTGGCAACAATTTAAGCCACTGGATTGTGACCAGGCTTTAACCTGAAGACGACCGAAGATTTGCTGATTACGAATGGTCTGTCAGGATTTCCAGCCACCTCTGAACTCCTGGTTTGTGCAGAGACTATGCAATTGCGACCGGATAGCAATCTGCCTGGTACAGTAGAATTTCTTACATGTAAATGTGCTGTGTGCTGTTAGTGGGTCATGATTTGGTTCCCCACTGGGTGCTGAACTGTGTTCTGCTTGCTGGAGGCTGCATCCAGCTCCAACAGACCAAATCCATTTGCATCTCCCCATTTGGCCTGGGCCTTGCCAGACTGGCCCAGCCAGACTACCCGTTACACAGAGGAAGCCATCAATGAGAAACCTGCCTGGGGATCAGCTCCCTGCTCAATGCTTTGAACAGGAACGATGCCTCGGTAATTTTTGTGGGCCCTGCTTCTCCAGACACTCCAGCTCAACAACCTGCAGTCTCAATTTTGTCCTGCTTGTGTCCTGTATTGGGTATCATGAGTAAACATCAGGGTAGCTCCCTGCAACAACAGCTAAATCTAAATTGTTGTCATCTGATTGCCTTGTTGTCTTTTCTGTCATGAACTGAGCCCTCTGGCTCCAGATTACAAACAATGTGTGCTGTGCATGTTACTTTCTTCCATCGCAGGGCCCCAGACCAGCTGCAATGCCAGCCTACCCCAGGCAACGTTCCTGGCTAGCCCACCTATTTCCTACCTGGGTACCCAGAGTGTGTGACTGTGTAGGGACTCTGAAGTACATGCATAACTGTCTGATTGATTTAGCCTTTAAGCCAATCAACTTGATTACACCCCTCCTATAAGCCAATCAACCTGAATACGCCCCTCTCTTGTTCAAGTCCCCTGAATAAATCAGATCCAACTCTTTTTGCATTTAACCTGACTGTGGTTCCAGTTTGTGCCAAGAGTACTGTACTGTTGCTATGCATAACCTTGTTTTACAGTGGGTCCCCAGGGTCAAGCTAGAGGAACTAGCCCTGGTGGTAAGTGCAAACAGTGTGGGTAATTGCATGGTGAATAAGGTCATTGTGAAAGTGATTATTGTATATTGTTCAGGCCACTAGAAGGCAAAGGCAGGGTTACAGTGTCCCGGAGAGCTGTGCCCAGGTTAGCTTGACCACTCACAACCCTGACCTCTGGGTGTAGGCACCTGTTTCAGTACCCAGGCCCATTAACCTGCTACTAGCCAAGCAGGCAGGGGTAGTAGCCCTTGGGATAGCGCCACCTGGGGGTTACACTGAGATCCCTCAGAGGATAATCAGTCAGTTCCCTTTTTACCCCTTAGCTTTCTCACTCCTTTAGGGAGTGGGTGTGCAAGATCTGAGCAAGTTCCACGAGAACTTCTGCAGTTAATTCTCATAACAAATGCCAGCCTAGCTGTATAGGAGACAGGTTGGAGCCTTTTTTTTTCCCCACTCAGGGAACTCAGCCAGCATAACAAGAGCATTTCTACATCAATGTTCAGGAGATGGAGATAGTCAGCCCAGCTCCCCTTAATGTGCATTCTGATGCTACACATGGCAGGCACTCATACTTAACTATTAAGGCATGGGAGAGGTTTCGAGCGATCGCCAGACTGTAGACAATTCCCTGGCAGGGGTGTTGAACCTTCAGGTGGACTGCTTAAAGAGCATCCCCCCCCCCGATTTCTTTAATTGCCTAAAAACACATCAGGAGTCTCCCCTACCTGAATGGGAGTTCCTCCGTAGTAGTTGTAAATTTTTTTCTTGAGCCCCGAAGGAAGGGAAGAGAGAGATAGGTATTTAAGCCCCAAGGGCTAGCCACTTGATCTCTTCCACTTCCTGATTGCTGACACTGTGCCTGCGCTTCCTTGTTTTATGATGCAATTATAGGACTAGCACGGGGACATGCTCCATTCAAGCCTATGGAGCATGGTTTTAAAAGTAATTTCAGTATTTTAATCAGACTTTTGGTACAAATGGAAGCATATATTCAAGTAAGTAGAGCCTTGTTACTTGAATACAGGCTTTCATTTGTACCAAAATCAGATTAAAATACTGAAAATAACTTTTAAAACCACGCTCCATAGCCTTGAATGGAGCATGTCTCCACACTAGTCCTATACACACACACACACACACACACACACACACACACACACACACACATATATCATAAAACAAGGAATACAGTCTAGGGAAATGTACTGTCCGGAAATGCGGCATGTCAGTGTATTATATGCCGGAGAAAAGAAAGAAGGGCAGTAGCAAGTGATGGGAATCCAGAGTCAGGAATTTAGCTGTCCAGCACTCAGGAGTCGGGCAATCAACCAGATCCAGATAAGGACATAATGGGCTCCCCAACCCAGACCCAAAACATCCGTGGTGAAGATTTGGTGAGGACTGGGGATAAGAAAGGGGACCCCTTTTAGGGATTGGCCTGGTCCATTCACCAGTGAAGAACTTTGCATACTGACAGAGACCAGCTGCTCTAGAGCATCTGAATGTTGATCCTACTGAAACCAGAGTGTCCACTGTGGAATCCTTATGGGCAGCCTAGCCAGAGGGACCATAACAATGGCTGGTGGCCATGAGGCCTAGTAGCTTGAGGAACGTCTTGGCTGGGACATGCTGGCTCTGAGCCACCTCCTGGACCTGGGAAATAAGGCAGTCCATCCACCCTGCCTTGAGGGAGGAAAGCTTTGTCCTCAGTAGAGTCTAAGTCTATGTACTGCAGTCGTTGAGAAGGCATCAACACAGACTTGGGCTAATTGAAAGTGATGTCCAAGGACTGGAATAACTGCAGGGTGCATTCTAGAGTCAACAACAGAAGCTCCCAGGACTGGGCTTTCAGTAACCAGTCATCCAGACATGGAAACACAAGGAGGCTTTTGCGCCAAAGGGCTGCTGCTGCTACAGCTACTAAGCACTTACTAAATACCCGTGGCACAGAGGATAAGCAAAAGACCAATACCTTGAACTGGTAATGCTCCTCCTGGAACAGGAACCACAGATATTCCCTGTGGGGGGGGTGTGTGTGTGTGTGTGTGCAAACCATGATATGCAGATAGGCATTTTGCATATCGAGGGAGCATAGCCAGCCACCCTCCTTGAGCAGAAGGAGGAGGCTGTGCAAAGTGACCATCCAGAACGTTCTGTACTACATAAAAAGGTTCAGATCCTTGAGGTCTAGTGTCACCCCCAGGTGGCGCTATCCCAAGGGCTACTACCCCTGCCTGACTACTGACAGGTTGAGGGGCCTAGGTCCAATGGCGGGTGCCTCCACCCAGAGGTTGGGGTTGGAACAGTCAGATATGACCTGGTCACAGCCCTCTGGGTCACTGCAATCCCCCTTTCTTCCCACTAGTGGCTCCCCAGCGATTCCCACACTCTCGTTATGACGTACACTTACCCCGAAGTCGGGATTGCCAACTTGGTGCTGAGGACCACTTGTAAAATAAGGTGCAGTTATACAATAACCCATGTACAAAAGGGTAGCACAAACACGCAGTTCAAACGGTTTTCCTTGCAACAACAAATCTGATTTATTAAGGGGGAAGTAACAAGGACGTGGGTGATCAGGTTGATTAGCTTAACACTCTAATGTATATCTATACATAGGGCACTGTGCACAGGACAAACCTATAAATCACTGTCTCTGGGTACCCAGGCAATAGAAGGCTAGCCTATTCGGTGCAGCTGGTTGGGGCCCTGATGCAGAAAACAAGGATTTGATACCTAAATGGATTAAGCAGAGCCAGCAAGCTCAGTTCGTGTAGCCCGGTTGAGCAGCCAGACAAATCTTGCCCTCACAATGAACATCTGACAGGGAGCTACCCTGATTTAGTACTCACGACTCCGGCAGAAAGATCGCTCTCACACCACTCGCAGGACCGAGCCTGAAATCCAGACACTTCTCCACACATTTATATGAAGAGCAGAGGGGTACCATACCAGGCAGCTGCTTTATACTCCCGTTCACTTTCACTGCAATACCCCGGGCCAAACAACGCAGCTTCACATGTCCTGACAGACTGAGTGTGATTGAAGCAGATTCTCCAGTCCTCTGCAGGGTGAGCCTGGTAGGTAACTGTAAACCTACAGCATCCTCTGCCAGCACTCCTCCACGGATCTTGTCCGCTCCTTCTGGCAATGCTATCACCCGACTTCTTGGCCTGCCACACACGCTTCCCACGCAAAGACTTCCACAGCGCAGGAGCCAGAGCTCCTTCTACCTTCACGATCACCAACGACTCTGACCCTCCAGGGCAGTTGCAGGGCAGTTTCCTCTATTCTCCAGGGCTCCGGTTGGCTGCTTTGGTTTTTCAGTCACTCCATATGCCCTCTACTGGTGCAAAAAAGGTGCCAGGGTCCAAACTACACTTCCCAGGAGCACCTGCCATATATTGCCCTTCAGGCAGGCTCCCAGTGGGAGTCTAAATTCTAATTGGCTCCAGCGGTCTCCATTTTAGAGCCCCCTTTCCCCAATTGACCCATCTCATCAGTTCGAGTCCAAAATGGAGGGGCTGAACACAGAGTCCAGCTGCAAATAAGGCAGATTAAACAAACTACATTTTTGGAAATGGCACTACATATTTTCCAGCAAACAGTTACATCTTTTAACCAAGCTCCCTCTGCTCTCTTAGCAACTGCAGAAACAGAGCAATTCAAACAACAACTAGAGTGGGATTCGAGCAGTAAACCCACAGTCCCCCTAAACAAACTAATACAGCCTGCAAGCAGGCAGCTCTTAAAGAAACAGTACCAGAGGCTCTAAAAGCACTCACAGCGCCCACATTTAAGCGAACTTACACCGAACGCCAGTTAGGCAGGGAGCACTTAGGCAAGCTCCAGGAAGGCTTTTAGGAACCCTCATTTGTAGGGGGGTTACACCAGGATGGGCCTCAAGTCCCCTGTTTTTGGGGGGGAATCAGGAAAAACCTGGAGTAGAACCCCTTGTTCCTTTGCCGCCTGGGCACTGGTTCTATGGCCCACTTGTGCAGCAAGGTGAGGACCTCCTCCCTGAGCACTTGTGTGTGGTCTGGAGGGCAAAAGGTGGTGTCTGGGGGGGAATGTCTGGAGGGTGTTCTAGAAGCTCTACAGCATGGTCTTGTTTGATTGTCTGCAGGATCCAAGCATCTCTTGTGATGGTTCTCCACTGGGACAGATAGAGAGAGAACCGACCTCTGATCACCACCTCCTGGCTTGGAACAAGAGGGGGGGGGTCTGTCAATTAGTCAGGCTGAAGCTGAGCCAGTGACCAGGGGCCAAACTCCTCTTCTGGGTTGTTTGGCAGAGGAACCAGAGGTGGAGGAGGGGGCAGGCAATGCAGAGCTGACTTTTAGTTTACCCTGAAGCTTGGTTCCAGAACCAGACTTGTGAGAGACCTTATGAAAGGAGGTCCTAGGTCTGTTTCTGAGGTGGATATGGTACAGAGAGCAGACAAGCCAAATAGCACTACCAGATGCCTGCAGTGCATTGATAATATCCTGCACATCTGGTTGTGCAAATGGGAAATGCAACACCTTTTTTTGGACATCAATCACAAAGCCAGAGACCCCTAAGCCAGAAGTGCCTTCATAGGCAGCTTCCCTGGCTGTAGCATCAGCACTATCATAGGTGGCTCTAAGGAGATGCTTACTGACATTTTCCGAGGCCTGGAGCACTTTGATAAGCTCTTGTTTCTGGGAACCCTCAGAAAGGGCCTATGCAGCAGTTCTGCCCTTCTTACAGAGAGTGTTTTGGTACTTCATCAGATGAACTGAATAACTGGCAATCCTATGGCCCAGAGTGGCAGAGGTGAAGGTCCTCTTGCCCCAGAGGTCTAGCCTCCTGGACAGGAGACAGGGAACTAAGGATCTTAGGGGCCTTAGTTTGATCCTGGCTGGCCTTGATAAACACCAAGTCAGTTTCAGGCTGGGCAACATAAAAGGGCAACCCCTGAGGTGCCTGGTAGAGATTGTCAGCCTTCCTGGGCATAGCTGGTGCCATGTTTGTGGCAGGCGTAGTGGCAACATCATTCAGTGGGAGAGAGTGCCAGAGCCTGCACCATGAATGGTGCCAGCTCTGTCTCCGGTACCACAAAAGGCACCAGAAACAGAGTTGGCACCAGTAATGGCACTGGGACCTGAACCAACATGGCAAACAGAGCCAGAAGGGGCACTGGTAACCAATACAGGCACTGCCCCTTCGGAGGCTCCAGGCCCTGAGCTAGGCTGGGAACCAGACCCAAGAATGTTCCTATCATCAGTCTCCTGTACAGGCTTAAGGTCATCACCAAGGTTCTCTCCTGGCTCATACTACCATTCAAGAGAAAAAATGATTACCACCTCAAGAGCTTAAGAAAAATCTGGCTCCAGAGACTTTCCCTCTCTCAGCATGGAGATGTACCAGGAGAGGGTCAGGTCTTGTGATTGGCACCATCCCACTCACCAGTACTGTCTCTGTAACCAGGAGCCAAGCCAGTGCTGGGCTGCAACACCAAGATGCTAACTGGCGTAAACCCACTGTATAGCTTCGGCCTCAACACCAGGGGTGTCTGCAGCCCAAAATGGCCAGCAGACTGGGAGGGGTGTTTAAGTGGTCCCCTGGGAGAGAGAGATTGACTGTCCACCAGACCACTCCCCCAGGTCCTTCAAAGTCTCAGTGGGGCGAGAACATGGAGAAGGTTGGTCATCCTCAGTGCATACAGTACTGGGAAGGAGCTCGGGGAAGAGTCCAGGGACCTCACCTTCGTATCCCTGGTGTGATGCTTACCTCCAAAAGTGTGTAAATAAGGTGGAGGGGCTTGCAATCTTATTTCACCATGTGGATTTCTAAGGTGTGGTAGACAAGGGAAAAGAAGACAATGCACTTATCTGTGCCACAGTCAGCACTGCGGCAGGTCCAACATGCATCATACCAGTCATGGTCAGCAATGAGTCCCCCCCTCCCAGGAGAACCAATGATAGGTGGGGGGCATCATGTTGCTTTTTCCTTTGCTTGGAGACCTCCTTCTTGCACTCCTTGGAACTGGACATGGTACCACGAAGAAAAAAAAAACTGAAGAGGAAACATTCGGCACCACACTAGAGAAGAAAAATAAGAAACATGGCCCCAAGAAAGGACGGTGCCATGGAGTACGTTGACAAGCAAAGGTGACAAATTGAGGAAAGAGACGTTATGCAGCAACACACAATGACTAGCAATCCCATGGCGGGAAAAAAAAAAAAACAGAACTGAGGAAGGTAGAGGGCCGGCATCGGTTGCTGGCCAGTTCACGAGTGCCATGTTATTACATCTGCTTCATGGGTGGCGTCATGACCAATGCTGGTCCCTTAAATTGTAAGTTGCAAAAGGCTGTGCTCCTGCAGGGTCCTAGAGCTTCCAGGACAGACACATAAGTGGCAATGAATGGTAAAGAGGGATTCTTGGAAGATGCATCTTTTACGTCCATGACCATCCTTTATCACACTACTACTCCTGTTTTGATACCAGTGTGCTTATACCTTACTTTAAACCCACCTATGCACATCTACAGTGTATACTGCAGGCCCAAGGAATGCCCCTGGACTTAATCATGACAATAATTGCCCTATATTTCCAGGTAATGAGAAATCCTGCAGAGAGTTAGCACTCTATATATGATTGCAACAAAGCCAGTGACTTTACATATAGAAAAAAAAAAACACTTGCAGCAAACAGAACATTTATTTAAAAATAAAGCCTTATTATAAATAGGTCATCCAAAAACAAAAATCCAGCACTGTACATTACTGGCCATACTTACAATAATATCAAACTCATAGCAGTCGGGTAATTCACTTGCATGTATTGTTTGCAGATCTACACCTTTCAGTTTGAAAGTGATTTCAACCCGCACAAGCCTATTTGATTAAAAACAAGCAATGAGGCTTCTATCTTGAGAACTTAAATCCTGACCTAACAATACAATATTTTTTTTTTTAACAATGCATGTATGAAATACAAATGGTTACCTGTAAAAATCCAGGGTGAAAAACGAGGTGTTTCTCATCCTCCAGTCTATGTGCTCCTCTTTAAGTGGTGCCATAGATGCTATGCTTAAGCAGTCTACAATGAAAACAGAATTTTTTTTTAATTTTTTTTACTATGAATTGTACCTTACTAAAGAGTATAGCTGGTCACAACTTTTAAAATACTTGCAATATGAAATGTAAAAATAAGAAACTACTGTGGGGACTTGCAACAGATTTAGTAGATTTAATTTGCCCTAATACTTGCTCACTGTTAAAAGCATCAGTACATGTTCGGTACTGTAGCACTGCTGCATTACTTTGAATTTTTGTAGTTAATAGTTTTATCACAATTTCCAGACAATAATGTTGCATGGCTAACTGGGCTGTCTTAGCACGAATGATGTGTAAGCCAGCCCGCTACATGACTGGAATCCTAAGTTTAAATATGAAACTTTTTATTCACATTGTATCCCCTACTTTCGTAGCTTACCTCCAAAGTCCTGCTTCAGTCTTCTGGCCAGTTACTGCCCACCAGGTATATTGATTAGCAACTCCCCCATCTCCCACCCTGACCAATGGTCCTATTCAGCAGTCCACAGGAGATCCCAAGGTTGCAGGGGCTCATTTTCAGTGGTCCCATGCCTAGCCTGTGTACTCCTGCGGAAAGAAGTACTCACCATAGTAATCTTGTTTCTTCCAAGGTATCCTTCACTATGCTTAACTAATGCAGTTAGACCCCTGTGTTGAACTGCTGCAGACAGAAATGGAATATATGTTAATGATAGAATGTTCATTGGCTCATGCCAGTTTCAAACTGCTCCCCCTAGTAACTGCCACGCTCCAAGGAGCTCAGATCTATTAAGGAGCCTGACAGGGTAGAAGCACCCTAACTAGCTATGCTATCTACTATCTATAACCATGAAAAATACATTAAAACACCCTCCAAATTGCGGCCCCTGTAAGAAGGGAAAAAAAAAGGCGTCAGAACAAGCTGGTTTTGCAAAAAATCATTTAATTACCCAGTGGTTCAAATACCACACAAAGAGACCAGCAGGGATACAGAATAGAGAAAAAAAAAAAAGACAGTTTGTCTGGTTCTGGAAGGGGAGGTAGGAGTGGAGCTTTAAGCATATTGAAGGATACTTTGGAAGAAATAAGATAACTATGGTGATTAATTTTTTCTTCTAACCCAAGGACTCTTTCAATATACTTATTACAGTAACTAATGCAGACTACCAAGCAGTACCTTTGGAGGCAGGGTACATAACCTATTTTGGAAACAGATTCTGCTGTGCCAAACCTGGCATCACTCCTGGACTAGGTGTCCAGGCTACAGTGTTTAGTAAAACTGTGAACAGTCTTCCAAGTAGCTGCCTTGCAGCTATCCAATAGGGGGATATCCCGTGCTACAGCCACTTATGCAGCTGTGTCCCTAGTGGAGTGAGTCCTAAGGCCCACAGAAGGTTGTTTCCTAACCTTTCTGTAACAGAACTGTATGCAGGTTACTATCCAGCATGCAACAGTTCTCTTAGAGGCAGGTCTGCCTCTTCCTACTTCACCATAGGTGAGGAACAACCGAGTATGCCCTGGCCTAGAGCCCTTAGTCCTCTTCAGGTAATGGCCTCTCCAGTTAATGGCTAAGTGCCCTTTTTACATCCAGACTGTGCAAGTTTTGCTTGCCTGAGCTTGACCTGTCTGTAAAGCAGACTGGTAGTATAATGGACTGGTTAAGGTGGAAGTCTGACACCACTTTACGAAGAAACTTCCTATTAGTTCTGAGCATCAACTTTTCTCTTGTCCCTGTGGAAAGAGATATAGTTTGGGTCTGTACACAGGTCTTGCAATTCACTTAGTCTCCTTGCAGAAGTGATAGCTACCAAAAGACAACCTTAAAGGTCACGTACTTAAAGTCTGGCATTATCATAGGCTCAAAAAGGGGGCTCCGTGAGCCTGGCCATGCAAATATTCAAGTCCCATGCTGGAACTGATTCCATCAATGGAGAGGAGCTGTGAAGTAATCCCTTAAAAAACTTCCTAAACACTGGGTGTGATGCTATGGATTTATCCCTACCAGCAGAAACATATGCTAATACAGCAGCCAAGTACACTTTTAATGTAGTAGACCTGAGGCCTAGGGAGTGTAAGTGGGCCAGGTAATCCAGGAGGATAGGAAGACCAGTTGTAGTAGGATCAGTGCCAGTGTTTTTACACCAAATAGAGAACCTTTTCCACTTGGAAGCATAGGTTTTCTTGGTTGAGGGCTTTTATGAGCCCCTGAGAAGAGTCATCGGCTCTTCAGAGATTTGCAGGCTGGTAAAATCCAAGTCCTCAACAGCCAAGCCTTCATGAGATGGGATCTGAGGCTGGGATACAGTATCCTGCCTTGAGGGGATGTGAGCAGATTGTGCCTCTGAGGCTGGCAAATCGGTTGTGTCACCAACATAGACAACAGGAGGGAATACCATGGCGGTCTTGCCCAGTCTGGCACCAGCAATACCATTGTTGCTGGCTGTGACCCTAGTTTCACTAGTACCCTGACCAGAAGTAGAAAAGAAGGGAAGGCATACAGGAATTTGCCTGTCCAATCCAATGCCAGGGCATCCAGTGGCACTGTTTTGTGGGCTGGAAGCCTGCAGCAGAACAGAAGGAGTTGGTGGTTTTCTGGGGAGGCAAACAGATCTATGTCTGGAGTGCCCCACCTTCTGAACACTGACTGTAGTACCTGCACATTGACCATCCAGTCATGGTGGTTCTGAATGATTCTGCTGAGGGAGTCTGCCAGAACATTGTCCTTCCCTGGAAGGTAGATGGCAGAGAAGGAAACCTGAATGGAATAGGCCAGGGTTCAGACTCTCATGGCCTTTGTGCACAATGGGGTCAACCTTGTACCTCCCTGTTTGTTTATGAAGTACTTGGCGATAGTGTTGTTTGTTCTGACCTATACCACTTTGCCTCTGAGCTGAGGAGTGAAGGGTTGTAGTGCCAGATACACTGCTCTGAGCTCCAACAGGTTGATGTGTTTAAGAGATTCCTGAGGGGACCACTTTCCACTTGCTGTAAGGTCTAGCATGTGTAACCCCACCCTAGGAGGGAGGAATCTATTGTCAGGACCACCGACAGGTATTCCACCTGAAATGGCACCCCTTCTCTGAGTCTGGCCCTGTTCTGCCACCATTGCAGAGCCTGTATCAGAGTTTTTGTTACAGGAACCAGCTTTGCCAGTGAGTCTCGCCTTTGGGACCAATGGGACCTCAGAAAGATCTGAATGTCCCTCATCTGGAATCTGGATCCTGGGCTGCTGCCATGTACTCCAGGATTTGCAGAAAATGCCTTGCTGGTCTGGGCATGTTTAACTAGAAGGACCCTGCCAGTTCTACTATAGCAGTTACCCTGTCCTGGGGAAGGAAGGCCCTGCCTTGCGGGGTGTTCAGTTCTACCCCAATGAAGTCCAGGACATACTGTATACTGGTTCCAGTTGGGACATGAGCATTTATCAGGAACACCAGTGACTCCAGCGTGTTTTGCACCAAAGCTAGGGAGTCTCTGGTTTGCTGAGGAGACTGTCCTATGGCTACTAGTCAGTCATCCAGGTAGGGGAACACAGTGACCCCCCAGTCTCCCGAGGCATGGCACCACAACTGAAGCACTTTTTTGAAGGCCCAGCCAAAGGGTATGGCTGTGAACTGGTAGTGTCCTGAGGGCAATCGGAACCTCAGGTATTTTCTGTGACTCAGATGGATTGGAATATGGAAGTAAGCATCCTTGAGGGTCTTACCAGTGCTTGGATGCTACCTAGCTGTTGTGGCATCTGTCTAGCGATCTGGTAGTCTTCAGCCGAAGAAGCAGCCTTTTCCCCACTTTCTAGTTGGTGTTCCTTTACCCAAAGCTGCACGTCTGTAGGCAGGATGTTGATGAAATGCTGTATTGCAAGGGTGTAAATCTGTGGGACAGTCTTGCCCTCTGGTTGGAGCCATTTAATAAGGAATTCTCGGAGTTGGCTGAAGGCTTCTCAAGGATTGACAAATGAATGGTACTTCAGGGACTGGAATATCTGCCTGTAGGTCTCTCCTGAGATGTCATATATTTTTAGGAAGCAGTTTAGTGAAGTAGGTTAAGGCTCTGAGCTGCAGATCTGGAGACCTGGGTTTGAATCCCACAGCCACCTAGAAGCATACTGTGTGATCCTGAGCAAGTCACTTAACTTCCTTGTGCTCCCAGGTCACATCTGGAAACAAGCTTCAGCTTAGTGTGCTACTTCTGGTTAAACAATATTCCCTTTCCCTTTAGTATTTCTCTTTTCACCAGGTCATAGTTTTCTGACTGTGCAGTGTCCATACTGCTGTAGGCAAGTTGGGCTCTACCTGGCACACTGTGGCAACCTTTTGAAAGTTGTCAGGTATGCTGTAATATCATCCGAGGGACACAACTTTAAGTTTAATGTCTTTTAAGTTGCTTGTGTCTAGTTGCTCTGCTGAACCTGTGCCAGATCCTCCAGCTTTGATAACTTGCAAGGCCTCCAGCCATTGTTGCTCCTGTCACTGCATCTCTTCTCTTCTCCATTTCTCAGCTAGTTTGGCTGCCATACTTCTGGTAATCACTCCTGGACTTGCTGCTGCAGAATCCATACCTTTCTTCTATGCTTCCCTGGTACCAGGTCTAGTACCCACGCACAAAACTCCTGACTTAGAGCACGCATGGTGTAAATCCCATTTAGTCTGACAGCATCCGTCATTGAGGCACAGGTCAGGAAGCATAGGAATACCAGGAGCAGCTGTACAATTCACAGCTAACCTTTTATTATTACCAATAACAGTAAAATAAGAAAATAAAAATTGTTTAGTATAACTATTTTCAAAGGCAGTACAAAGAGAGAAAGTCCTTCATCTGAGGGTATCTCAAATTCCAAGTTTTAGTCTCCATCTCTCACACTCTAGCAAAAGCATTGCTGCACTTTTTATAAATCTTTACCTGGGAACTCATTAAGAGACATCCTGTTTCTCAAAATGTTCTTGTCAGTTTCCCTGCAAGTGCAACAAATAGAACAATGTCCCAAACTGGCAGTTCTGCAAAAGTTTGTGCTGCCTGGCAAGTTTAACCCTTTGGGTTCCACCAGACAGAAAGGGAGAGGATAGAACAGATCCTCGCTTTAAACTAATTATGCATAACAAATGGGACAGGGTCCCATTCAACCCTTTTAAATGGCAGCAAAGTATAAGAAGAAAAATTGGTATCTTGTTATTTTTGCTAGAAAAACATTACTTCTGAAAAACACTATATGATGACTAACAAATACTGCTGCTTTAAGTAGACTGGATTGGTTCTGAGTTATGCTATTTTTGTGCATACAGTATTAACTGCAATGTGCATTCATCCAGTGTGCATACAAGTGGAATATACTGTATACCCAAATGCAGCCAGATGTCTTGGTATGGTGCATTCACTGGAAACTCAGTGGCCTATTTTAAAAATGAAAAACAACTGCATACTAAAATAAGACCATCTCTCATATCTGGACTGGCCAGTTATTCACAAATATATAATGCTGCAAGTGGCTATTAGGTGCTAAAATGTTTCACACGTACCTATTTCCATGGTGGGGTCTATAGCAAACGTATCATTGGAAGGGGATACTTTGCTTTTTCTATAATGGTGCTTACATATGTTCATTGATGTGATGTTATCTTGATCACTCTCATAACGAAGAGTTCCCACGGACAAATTCCTCAGCTGTTGATACTACAAAACAAATCAACCTCTTCATTCGAGAGAAATGACGGAACATAAGATAAGAATTACATTGCAAGGATCAGTTTCACTGCTGAATCATTTTATGCTGCAAACAGCAAAGCAATAAACTCAGGCTGTAGTAACTGTTCAACTCATGATGTTCATTTTGACCCTCATGGTGGTTTCCCTTGAGATGCAGTACCTTATTTACAAGTCAGGACCCAAGAACAGCAGTAGATTTAATTTAGTAAAGCCACTAGGGTAAGATCAGCTTGAGATGTGAAATCTCATTTATTGGAGGGGGGGGGTGGGGTAGCTTCAAACTACTAACAGCTTAGGAACATACTGAATGTATACACAGTGCAAGCTAGTACTATGCATAATCGGGGAGGGCAGTCACATAACTGTACTTTTCCCAGGTGGTAGTGTAACAACTTACCGTAACAGTAGATCTTCGAGACAGGCTCTTACAGCAGGTAATAACCATTAGAACTAAGCAGTCAGGCATTAGGACCACTTGGAAAACTTTAGCTAGCAGTGTCAGGTGGGGATCGCCCACCCGACATCATGTGATGGAGGTCAGTGTGACCCTATATAGTGGGCGGTCCCCACACCCACCCTCCAGTTCTCCCACCGGAGACCCAAGAGTGGACTCCTGGAACAGAAAAAAAAGGCTAAGCAGAAAAGTAGCAGCAGAAGCAGGGGGAAGGTGGGAGGGAAAACAGTAGCTACTGCAAGAGCCTCTCTCAAAAAGCTACTGTTACAGTAAGTTCTTGTGTAACTGTACTATCTTACTTCAAGAAGGCTCTTGCACTAGGTAATAACCATTAGGACCAAGTCCCAAGCAGTGCAGGTCAGACAAGGATTGAACACGGGAGGCAGAAAAAAGGTCTGCAGTAGGCAGAGATTTAAGAAAGTAAGCCCTAGAGGACAGCTAGTCCAAAGCTAGCTCTGTGCCTAGAGGCAATGTCCAGACTGTAATGTTTAGTGAAGGGGTGGACAGAGTTCCAAGTAGCCACTGCACAAATGTCTACAGCTGAAACATTCATGAAACAAGCAGTAGATGCAGCCATGCGTCTTGTTGAATGACCTTTGACTTCCCTCAGAAGGCATTTGTTATACTTCTGATAACAAAATGCAGTTTGCCAACCATTTGGACAAACACTGTTTTAAAACTGTGATGCCCTCTCTTTTGGGTGCAAAGGAAACAAACAACAGATCCAATTTTTTCAGACTGACTTTGTCCAATTTGTGTAATAACACAAAATTTTATGCTCATCTAAAGTGTGCAGGATTGTCTCCCCTTGATTGGAATGTTCAGGGTAATACACTGGCAAGTGTATGGTCTGATTCAAAGTAAACTCAGAAACCACCTTGGGTAAAAAGTGAGGATTTGTATGCAGAGCCACCTGGTCTGTGAAAAATCAAATAAGGCTCCTTACACATCAGGGCCTGAAGCTGGGAAATCCTTTGAGCAGAAGTAATAGTAACAGCAACTAAAAATAGCATTTTCCAGGAAAGAGTGTTGGTCACAACTCGTGGCCGGTTCAAAGGGAGTCAAAGTGAGTTTCTCAAGAATGAAGTTCAGGTCCCACAGCAGAACAGGGTTCTGAACTGGGAGTTTCAAGTGGAGTATTCCTTTTAGAAAAGTTTTGGAAACATCCAACTTTGCTAGGATTTTGTCATCCACTGGAATGTGGTAGGCAGAAATGGTGAGCAAATGGACCTTCAGCAAGGAATAGTTTAGCCCAAGGTCTGAGAGGTGAAGAAGGTACTCCATGACCTAAGGAACCGGGCAGTAAAAAGGACCCCAACTTTCAGAGGCTGCCCAGATGGAAAACCTTCTCCACTTCATTGCATGGGTGGTTTGTGTGGATTGCTTTCTGGCCTCCACAAGAACCTGCATGACTCTGGCAGAAACCCCATAGCATGAAGCAGCTACGTCAGAAGGTGCCACTCGTGAAAGTGAAAGGATCTGAGGCCTGGATGGACCAGCCTGCCCTGCTCCTGCGTCAGAAGGTTCTGACAAAGAGGAAGGGGAACCAAAAGTTTGACAGACAATTGCTGGAGCAGAGGGAACCAAATTTGATGAGGCCAGTAAGGGGCTACCAAAATCATGTGGGCCCCCTTCCACCTGCAGTTTCAGAAATACCCTCTGCAATTGCGGGAAGGGAGGAAAGGCGTAGAGGAACCTCCCTGTCTAGCAAAGAGACAACACATATTGCCAGAAAACACCGTGCCCAGGAACGAGTGAGCAGAAACTGGGTAGTCTTGCGATGTATGGGGAGGTGAACAGATCTAGGTCTGGGCAACCCACAGATCGAAGAGGTCTTTGAACACCGACTGCCACAGTTCCCACTTATGTGCCCTTGCCTGAGTGTGGCTTAGACTGTCCACTAGGACATTTGGACTCCTGGGACATGCACTGCTGTCAGCTGGAGATTGTGCTGAACCGCCAAGTACCACATGTGCATCACTTCCCTGCATAGGGGATATGACTGCATCCCTTCCTGTTTGTTCAGGTACCACACCACACACATATTGTATGTCTGGACAAGAAGTGGACCCGAGAGGAGAAAGGGCTGGAAAACCTGAGGAGCGTACAGCACAGCTCGCATCTCCTGCACGTTGATGTGCAAGGAGAGCTCCCACTAAGACTAGGATCCCTGGGTTTTGTGGTCCCCCAGATGAGTGCCCCAGCCCTGGCTGGAAGCATCCATGGTCCGGGTCTGGACTGGAGGGGGAGGCTGAAAAGGAAACCCCCTGGCAGAGATTGTTGTGATCCTGCCACCATAAGAGATCCTGTCACATGGAACTGGACACAAGGACTCTATGATCTAGGTAGTCTGACCTCTGATCCCACTAGACCCATAATGTCCACTGCATGATCCGCATGTGGAGCCTGGCTAGGAGTAGAGTGGGGATAGCCCCTGCCATAAGGTCCAGGAGTTGTAAAACCAACTGGGCTGAAGTCCAGTGAGTGGATGTGTGACAGGGTTGAATAGGGCCCTGTCCCAGTTGTTAGAGAAAGAATTTAAATGCAAGGATCCCTTCTATTCTGTCTCTTTTCTGTCTGGTTGCGCAACCAAATTTTTTCGTGGGACCTAGGACTTGACCCCGAAAGTCTTGCAATTCTCTGCCTCTTGTTATCTCTCTACCCTCACTTACTGTTCTGTCTTTTCTCCCCCCTTGCATATCTGCTGGTATAAAAATATATGTGAATCATTCTGTGGAAATGTAATGGATACTGGGATCCCTTTGTTTAGAAATGTATGTAGTTTTATTGTTGAAATGTATATAGTCATACTGCTGAAATGATTGCAAAAAGCTGTTTGGAACTCAAAGGGTTAACCTGTTTGCAACTCTCTGAGAAGCTGTAAGCAAGAAGTCAGTTCTGGGTCACAATGTTCTTTTTGCTGCACTTGTTAGAACTTACAAGAACACTGTGTGAGAAGCATGCTGTTTTCTTAACTAGCGAGGGTTGCAAAGACTTATAAAAACAGAGCTGCAATTTCTTGCAAGAGAGAAACACAGAGACTGAGACTGGAAATTGAGAAGAAACCCAGATGGACTTTCTGTTTATACTGCCTTTGTAAATAGTTATACTGAACAATTTCATTTTTTTATTTTATGTTTATTAATAATAAATCACTTCTTGCAAATTTTACAACTGCTCTTGGTTTTCCTATGCTTCCTGACCTGTGATTTGTCACAGATGGTGTCAGTTATGCCGTGCATACTCTAAGCCAGGAGTTTTCTGCATGTGTACTAGACCTGGTACCAGGGAGGCAGAGCAGAAAGGCATGAATTCTGCAGCAGCAAGCCCAGGAGTGGTTACCAGGAGAAGGGCAGCCACACTAGCAGAGACAGGAGTCCAAACTGAGACTCTACAGTTAGCACCAGTTATAGAAAAATAACAGGCAGTGACAAAACCTGAGAGCCTGACTGCCTTTTTCAAATGGTGGGCTATACAACAAAAAGAGATGGAGAAACAGAGGAGAGAAAAGATGCAGCAGAGAGAACAAGAAATTAAATGTTTGGAAGCACAGAGAACAGAAGAAATGCAACAACTGGAACAGCAGAGGAGAGAAGAGATGCAGCAACAGGAGCAGGGGGGGCTGGATGCCTTGCAGCTATCAAAGGCACCAGATCAGGCACAGATCCAGATCAGCAGCATGACACAGGCAACTTGAAATACATTAAACTTACGAAGTTGTGTCCCTCCAATGATATCAAAGCATACCTGACAACTTTTGATAGGCTTGCCACAGTATGCCAGTGGCCAAAGCAGCAATGGGTAATCAGACTGGTACCTTACCTGACAGGGAAAGCCCAACTTGCCTACAGTAATATGGACACTGCACAGTCAGAAAACTATGACCTGGCGAAAGGTGAAATCCTGAAAAGGTATGACATCTCAGGAGAGACCTACAGGCAGAGATTTCAATCTCTGAAGTACAACTCAGTCGCCAATCCTTGAGAAGCCTTCACCAGACTCCCACCAGAGGACAAAACAGTCCCACAGATCAGACACAAATCTGCAATGGAGCAATTCATCAACATCCTGCCTACAGATGTGCAGCTTTGGGTAAAGGAACACTGATCAGAAAGTGGGAAAAATGCTGTTTCTTTGGCTGAAGCATACCAAATGGCCAGACAGATGCCACAGCAGCGAGGTAACAGCCAAGCACCAGTAAGACACTCTTTCCCATTTAAACTCCAAGTCTGATAAGAACTCTGGTGGGGGTAACAAATCTGTGCCCAAAGATGTTATTTGCTATAACTGTAATAAGCCAGGTCATAGTGCAAGAAATTGCCATAAGAAGAGTGACACTGGAGCACATTTGTCCTTGGCAAATTGGGGCAAGTATCTAACAGGTGTGAAGGTTGGGAATAAGACTGTAAAGGGACTCTCTGACCCGGGAAGCAAATAGACCCTAGTGCATGTTGAAGTGCTGGAAAAACACTGTGCAAAAATGACCAGGTACTGGTGTCATCTGCATCCATGGGGGACACTCAATACTTTCCCACAACCAAAGTGACTGACTATTAAGTGTATTGCACCAAATGAAAGTAGGGGTTGTATCTAAGTTACCTGTACCTGTGATTATTGGAAATTATTGGAAATTACTTTCCAGGATTTACTGAGTTAATTAAAAAGGGAGTAAATCCTGATGTTTCAGCAGCTGTGGTGACAAGAGCTCAAGCAAAGAACATTTCAGATGGTCGGGACTTTTTTCCTTTTGCTGATTCTGATTCAGACTTGTTGGAGCAGAGCTCCAAGATCTGGAAGTCCAGGAAAGAAAGACGACACCTGAAGAAACAGTGGCACTTGAAGAAACGGTGGCAACAAAAGACTGATGGACATAAAGGTTAGCATATGAAAATGCTGAAACTAAACTGATCGCTGATTTTGATTATCTTCAGAACAAGCTAACAATGTTTCTCTCCAGGGTTATTTTAAGCAGCTGAGAGTGAAACCAAAACAGGGTGAACCTATGTTTAAAAAATGTAATGGGCTACTGTACAGTCTGGGTTAAACCTCAGACACAGTGCCAGACAGAACAACTGGTTATACCACTAAAGTATAGATTTTTTTTTTTTTTTTTTACAGATAGCACATGATAGCCCTATGGCTGGTCACTCGGGGAGGGATCGCACCCTTGCCAGACTGCTGTACAGATTTTACTGCCCTGGATTTCATGAAGATGTTGTTACCTATTGCAGTTCTTGTGCAGAGTATCAGAAAGTAACCCCAGTGACTAAAAAAGACAAGGTGCCCCTACCCTTGATAGATGTGCCTTTTGAGAGAATTGCAATGGATGTGGTTGGCCCCTTAGACAAAAGTAAAAAGGGCAATGGATTAATTTTGGTAGTATATGACTGCTATTCGATACCCAGAGGCAGTTCCAACTCATACTGTCACAACCCCAAAAGTTGCAGCACAGCTTGCCAAATTTTTCAGCAGAGTGGGCATACCTAAAGAAATTTTTACTGATCAGGGTAGTAATTTTGGTGCTGCATTACTGAAGCAGCTGTACAGAGTACTAGGTATCACTACCATAAGAACCTCCCCTTATCACCCTCAGACTGGACAGTCTTGTTGAGCATTTTAATCAAACCCTAAAATGCATGTTAAAAAGGTTTGTAAAAGGGGAAGGGAAAGATTGGGACCAATACTTTTGCCATACCTACTTTTTGCTTACAGAGAAGTGCCACAGACATCAACAGGGTATTCACCATTTGAAATGCTATATGACAGGCAGCCAAGAGGGCCACTGGATGTGATAAAAGAAATGTGGGAGGATAACCCCACTCAGAAACAATCTATAACGTCTTATATGTGTGCCTTAAGAATGAAACTGGCAAAATATGTTGCAATTGCCCACAGTAAACAGAAAGAGGCCCCAAACCAGCAGAATGTATATTATGACCATGGGGTAACAGAAAACGTTTGTGAGCCAGGTGAAAAGGTTTTGCTACTGTTACCCACTACAGAAAATAAACCGTTAATGAAGTGGCAAGGGCCTTATAGAGTGCTTAGACGTACTGGCACCATTAACTACGAGACTGAGACCCTGACCGGAAAAATCCTATTAAGATATACCATGCTAACCTCCTCAAGAAATGGGTTGAAAAAACACCAAAAGCTGCTTTGCTAGTTTTACTAGAAACTGATAAAGACGATACTGATGTAGCTTATGATAGACTGGAACAAACTGTAACTGCTGATGCTGTAAATGTGAGTGCAAAAGATGTATAACGATACTTTTACCACAGTACCAGGCTGAGCAAAAGGGGTCAACCACGTAATAGTGCCAAGGGATGCTTGCCCCATTAGACAAAAGGCATAATGGTTATCACAGCAGTTAAGAGCTGATGTGGTTAAAAAAAATACAAAAAAATGAAAGAATTGGGTATTATAGAAGAGTCCAGGAGTGCTTGGTCATCTCCAATGGTAACTGTAAACAAAAAAGAAGGTGTTAGGATCTGCCTTGATTTTAGGAAACTTAATCAAGTGTCACAATTTGACAGTTATCCTATGCCCAGAATAGATGATTTGGTAGACAGACTGGGGAGTGCAAAGTATATCAGTACCCTCAATCTCACCAAGGGTTACTGGCAAATCCTTTTAGCTAAAGAATTCAGAGACAAAACTGCATTTGCCATTCCTGTTGGGTTCTATCAGTTTACCACCATGCCAAGTGGTTTACATGGTGCGCCAGCTACATTCCAGTGGTACATGGATGTAATTTTATCACTTCATACTGGTTATTGTGCTGCATACCTGGACAATGTCGTGGTACACAGTCCAGACTGGAAAAGCTACCTGGAACACCTACGAGCTGTTATCCAATCGATCAAAAAGGCAGGACAGACAATCAATCCTACCGAGTGTGCATTGGACATGCAGGAAACCAGATATTTGGGCTATGTGTTGGGAAATGGAGAAATCAAGCCAGAAATTTCTAAAATAGAAGCTGTAGCTAACAGTCCTATCCTTAAAACAAAGAAACATGTCAGGTTATTTTTAGGGTGGCTGGTTATTATTGCAGATTTGTTCCCAGCTTTGCTGAGTTAACTATTCCCCTCACTGAACTCACAAAAAAAAAGGGTACCTAAATAATGTGAAATGGACCCCAGAGTGTGATGAAGCTTTTCAAGCCTTAAGGCTACATTATGTTCATCTTGTTTTAAGAAGCACAGACTTTGAGAAACCATTTTTGTTACAAAGAGATGCATCAGAGGTAGGCCTAGGTGTAGTCCTGAGTCAAAATATAGATGGGATGGAACATCCTATTCTGTACACAAGTAGGAAGCTGCATGACAGAGAGAAAATGTACTCTACCATTGAAAAGGAATGTTTAGCAGCAAAGTGGGCCATGGAGTCCCTTAAGTTTTATTTACTAGGAACTGACTTTGTACTTATAACAGATCACAATCATCTCTGTTGGCTTAACCAAATGAAAGATAACAATTCCAGAATCACAAGGTGGTACCTGGCACTACAGCCATTTAAATTCAAGGTGATACACAAATCTGGTAAAGAGAATAGCAATGCTGATTATCTGTCTAGCTATGGATCAAGAATTGAGAATTCTGACGTTGAAAAAACGAGTTTAACTTTCTCTGTTTGTTATGCTGCATATGCACTGAACTGCAGGATTTATCAGAAAATGCTAGAATATAATTAATAGAAAGTTTTGGAAACTTGTTTTTGTAAAACAGGTTCCTTTTAAGGAGGGGGGTATGTGACAGGGTTGAATAGGGCCCTGTCCCGGTTGTTATGGAGAATGAGTTTAAATGCAAGTATCTCTTCTATTTTGTCTCTTCTCTGTCTGGTTGCACAACCAAATTTTCTCATGAGACCTAGGACTTGATCACCCCAACCATCCTGTAATTCTCTGCCTCTTGCTATCTCTCTACCCTCACTTGTTCTGCTTTTTCTTCCCCCTTGCATATTTGCTGGTATAAAAATATATGTGAATCATTATGTGGAAATGTAACCAATACTGGGATCCCTTTGTTTAGAAATGTATATAGTTTTATTGTTGAAATGTATATAGTCATACAGTACTGTTTAAATGATTGCAAAAAGCTGTTTGGAACTCAAGGGGTTAACCTTTTTGCAAACTCTCTGAGAGGCTGTAAGCAAGAGGTCAGTTCTGGGTCATAATGTTCTTTTTGCTGCACTTGTTGGAACTTACAAGAATACTGTGTGAGAAGCATGCTGTTTTCTTAACTAGCGGGGGTTGCAAAGACTTATAAAAACAGAGCTGCAATTTCTTGTGAGAGAGAAACAAAGAGACTGAGAAATTGAGAAGAAACCCAGATGGACTTTCTCTTTTTATACTGCCTTTGTAAATAGTTATACTGAACAATTTTATTTTTTTATTTTACTTCTATTAATAATAAATCACTTGAGAATTTTACAACTGCTCCTGGTTTTCCTATGCTTCCTGACCTGTGCTTCATTGACAGGATGACACCTGTTTGGCCTGCTGTTGCAAGGTTTCCACTCTGTCCAACAGGAGGAAAGCCTTGCCCTGAACTGTGTCCAGCACAGCTCCAATAAATTGGAGGCATTGGGAAGGGGTAAGGTGAGGCTTGGGGTAGTTCACCGTGATATCCACCTAGTGAAAAAGGGCCAGGGTTGTTGATAGGATGGCCAGCAAGCCATCCCTTGACAAAGCTAGAAGGAGCCAGTTGTCTATGTAGGGAAACACAAAAAGGCCCTGATGGCGTAAAGCTGCAGCCACTACCACTAGGCACTCGGTTAAAACCCTTGGTGCCAAGGATACGCCAAATAGAAGAGCTCTGAACTGGTAATGCTCCCCCTGAAAGGCAAAACTGAGGAAGTGGAAATAGGAGTGGAAGACTGGGACATGCAGGTAAGCATCCTGCATATCCAGCGTGCAGAGCCAGTGTCCCTGTTGGAGCCATGGCAAGAGACCCAGAAGAGTTAACATGTGGAATCTTTTGTACTCTACGTACAGATTGAGCTTGCTTAGGTCCAGGATTGGCCTAAGATCTCCAGTCTTTTTGGGGACCAGCAAGAAGTGGGAGTAATATCCCCTTGTCCTCCTGGTCCTGAGGAATGGATTCTATGAGAGATTAGCCCAGAAGAGCCCTAATTTCTGCCCTGATAAGAGGAATGTGGCTATTTGGGTAGCAAGACTGACATGGAGGATGGTCCGGAGGTCTCTCTAGAAACTCTATTGTATGACCTTGAGTTATCAATTGTAGGACCCAAGAGTCAGTCGTAATAGCCTCCCAGCCAGGCAGATGGTTGTCAGATCTACTCCCTACAGATTCCTCCAGAACTGGTAGTGGATGCGGGGAGCATGACCATGAGTCAGGAGGTGGTGAGGGGGCTGGAGGAAAGCCCTACCAGTGGCCTGCTGGGACTTTGCCGGGGGGGGTGGTGGCCACCTAGGTAGCCAAATGTTTGTTTTGACATCTCGCGGGCTGCTGCATGGACTAACACCACTGCTGATGACAAAAGGATGCCTGGGTTTAGAGATGGAGTGACGCATAGTCTGCACAGAGCGTAA
The DNA here is from genome assembly GCA_016271365.2 of Neoceratodus forsteri. Taxonomy (NCBI): domain Eukaryota; kingdom Metazoa; phylum Chordata; order Ceratodontiformes; family Ceratodontidae; genus Neoceratodus; species Neoceratodus forsteri. The sequence goes on from CM028136.1 coordinate 638,078,646, forward strand.
AGCTTTGTCACAGTCCTGCTGACTAGTAATGATATCCTTAGCGTTGTCCCCAAAGAGGACTGACCCCCCCAAAAAGGGGCAGCCTGGATGGCAGTCTGAACATCCTGGGTGAGCCCAGAGACCCACAACCAGGAGTATTGGTGCAGGCAAACCTCCGTAGCTGTGCCCCTGGCAGAGGCATTAACGGCGTCATAAGTCGCCTGAAGAGCATGGTGGAAAGAGACTTCTGCCATCTGAACTGTCTAAGTGATTTTCGACTGTCTCAGAATCTGGTAGAGTCTCGATGTCAGCTTTAAATTGGCCCAGAATGGTCTTTTGACAGACGACCATGTGGGACACGTAGTTCAGGGCCCCAAGGGCCAAAGTAAAAGATGAATAAAACTTTCATCCGAACTGGACCAGCTGTCTCGATTCCTTATCTGGAGGAGAGGTGCTCATGTGTTTGGGTTTGGCAGAACAGTCGTTGGCCATGTTAATGACCACTGAGTCTGCCTTAGGGTAGGCACTGAGGTGGCCTTGTCCTCTGGAGTGAGATACAGCCCGTCAGCCTTTTGGGGAACAGCTGCCACTGACAATGGCTGTTGTCAGAAGATAGACTCTAGATGCCAGGCCCTCATGAGGGATTATCCACAGAGGGACAAGGAGAGGAGTTAAATCTGGCATGTCTAGATGCTCTACCAATCTCATACATTTTGGGTTGTATTCTTCAGTTGTCCATCCATTGGCCTCCTGAATCTTTCTGAGTAGTTCCATGAAGGAAGGATCCTCAGAAGGAGATTTGAGAGACTGTTTGGACACAGGCTCCTCTGGAGGACGGGTCTCGTAACCAGAGGCTGAAGAGGAAGAGTCCGAATCAGAGTCTGATTATGGGCTCCTGTCCAAGACAAGGCCATTAGGAGAGGGGTCTCCTTTCTGGGAAACAGGAGCCTCACCACTGCACTCCATGACCATGACACGGCCCAATGTTAGTCCTGACGTAGAAAGTCAAGACTCCACTGGGGAGGCAGACCTGGGCATGAGAACAGAATAGGCTTATGCCGAGGCAGCAACTGGCTGGCAGTGTTCCAAATCCATCATGAATTGGATCCTGACTTTGTGGCACCAAGACTGAAAGAGTTGCCTTGATCCGCCTGTGGCTGAGGAAGTGGAGGCGGAGGAGGCTGGTACAAGGGCAGGTAGCCCAGCATCGGGTAACTCAGCTTCAGATAGCTTGGCATCGGGTAGCCTGGCGTAGGATAGCCTAGCATTGGGTAGCTGGGTATCAGAAACTGTGGCATTGGGTACCCTGGTGTCAGGTAGCCTGGCATCAGGTAACTTGGCATCAGATATACGGTACAGGGATAATGTGTAGCCGGGTAACCTGGTGTCAGATGGCCTGGTGAAGACCCTGATGGAGGTGCCGAGGGACTGGACAGTGTCACTGAAGGAACATTAGAAGGACCTGGAATGGTCAGATCTGGTGGCGGACCCATTGGGGTATTGTCCGGTGGTGTCCAAGGGCTGGGGGGGGTTACCACCAAAGTCTGGGGAGGAGCAAATGGCCCAGACAGGGGATCCTGAGGTGTCAGAGCTGGAAGCTTTGGTGTTGGCACTCTGTTGGTGTTGACAGGTGGGTGTTTCTCCTCCGCAGACTCCTGAACAATAGGGGAGGCCAGAGGTTCCAGCAAGGGAGGTGGAGTTGGAGGCTCCCAAGAGAAAGATCCCTCTGGGGAAGGCTGGGGCAAGCAGCAGTGGGCACTGATCCTGAAGACCAATGTTGGGCCTGTTATCAGGGCCCAACCAAAGCCCCTTGGCTGGGCTGTTGCTGGAGGGGCCGGCAGCTGACTTATCAGACGTGGCTTAGCAGTCACCAGAGGGGCTGGCGGATGACTTATCAGCCATGGCCGGGCGATTGTCAGAGGAGCCAGCAACCGACTTATCAGCTAGGGCTGGGCGCTCGGAGAGGCCAACAAGTGACTTATCAGCCACACCATCAAGCTTAGACTCCTGGGTTTTGATGGGCCTAAGAGTGGCAGAAGCCTCGGGAGGCACCCACCTGAACCGTGACCAGTTCAGGCAGGGGGGACCAAGGGCTGCTCCACCGAAGTAGGAGGAGGCTTGGCTGCAGGGGCACTCCCTTTGCTGGAGAAAGGCTGCTTAATGCCAATGGCCCCAAATGGGAAACATGAGCAGGAGGGAGACAGATCCCGGTCCTTCTCCTTGTCCCTTTCTTCTTGGGCCTGGTGAAGAAGATGAACCCCACAGCTTCAGCAGCTCCTTCTCCATGGAAGCCATCTTAAGCTTTAAAACATGGGCTTCCAGGGCCTGTTGGTGGCATTTACCTGTGACCTGGCTGATGCTCTGATAGGCCGCACAGTCCTCAGTCTTGTGCTGTGGTCCCAGGCAGAAAAGGCAGAGGGAATGGCAATCCTTATGCGGGAGCTGCGAACCACAGGAATCGCACTTATTTTTATGTGACTCGGAAGATGGCTGAGAAGACTTGCACAAAAACACCAATTTTGATCAGAAAATAAAGAACAGAAAAAAATTAAATACTCTTCCAAAATGGCGGTCGACTGAAGCAGCGTTCTTCCACGTAGGTCAACAGTGGGAAAGAACTGGAGGGCGGGGATGAGGATCGCCCACTTTATAGGGTCACACTGACATCCGTCACGTGACATCGGGTGGGCGGTCCCCGCCTGACACTGCTAGCTAAAGTTTTCTGTGTGGTCTTAGTGCCCGACGGCACAGTTCTGATGGTTATTACCTACTACAAGAGCCCTCCTGAAGTAAGACCTGGTACTTCAGGTCAAGCCCTAGAATCCCTTACAGATGGCAGCTGAGGAACCCAAAGAAGGTGAGCTGCTTTGACTTCTGGAATGGAAGAAGAGTGTGGCCTTCCTGGTGTTTGCACAGCCTGTGTAGAACAAGAACCAACACTGGTGCACACTGCAAATGCAGCTGGTAACCTGTTTGCTGGCTAGAAGGCTCAGCTCTGCTGACTGGATGGGGGGGGGTGCAAAAACATTTCAGAAACAGTTCATACAGACAGAGTTTTGATTCCAGATGATATTTCTGTAGAAGAGAGAGAGGATGGTAATATGAATTTGACAAATGGAGAGACAAATAAGTTAATGAGGTTTGAACTGAGGGTGTGTTAGAAGATAAGGTATATGTGTGAATGTTATGATGAGATGACGAAGACATGCTGCGTTGAAAAATAAGTTAGCTCAGCTTAGTAGTGGTTGCATTTATCATATTATGAGATGGATCTAGCCAGGATCAAAGCAGTGTGAGTCAACAATTGCAGCTGTGTTTTTAAAGGTCATATCCATACTGTATGGATGTTGAGCTGCAAGAGATGTAATAGTAGCATTCTGTTACTGTTATAGACTGCCCTGAAAACAAACAAGGGACTGCTTCTCTCAATTCTACTAAATAGCTGGTGTTCGGTAAGATGAGAGACCATAAAAATTACAGGATATTTTGAAAATTCTGAATTTCTAGACGTTTCTGCTGGTATTTCACATAACATCAGCACTCACCTTCCTCTTAGGTCTTTATAACTAAGCTCATTAGCATGAAAACAGAATCCCTGCCCCAAGAACTTCACGTGTTCTGGCTGCCTGTCTACATTTCACATCATAATCCTCTGCTGTCATAGAAAGAATGATGATGTCCAATGTAGAAAAGCAGCCAAAGATAAATTCTAGAAGACTGTATTGTTTTCATATTAATACACATATAGTTTTAAAGGAAAATGGGACACTAAATACAAAGAATGTGAAAAGCAAACAGGGGTTGAAATTAGCATCAGACCACTAGCCAAATGCCTTCAGAGTTTGTATTGAATGAGTAAAAATCTTTTTTAAGGAGCCCTGCAGCCTTCTAATGGAAAATGTAATATTTTAATGACTATGCCAACTGGGCCAATAGAAAAAAAATCTGTGGTACTGGTGGATTTTTATGATAACCAGTCCTGCTGGCTAGTGGCTACAAAACTTAATTTGGACCCCTGGTAAGTTGCAGTATGTCTAGAAATACAGGTTACTCACCTGTAACCATAGTTAAACTAGTGGTATACTGTTCACATCCACACACTGGAAGTTCTGCTGGACACAGTCGAGTCACTGGACGTCTTTAAGCTAAGCTCCACCCACCACCTGTGCTGGCATCCTCTGGCTCCACCCCATCGACAATTTCTTCCACACTTGTAGCATAGATTCGTGTAGCACTTGCTGGGGTGGGGGTAGGGGATGGGTGGTTTGTGTGGATGTGAACTCTATACCACTAGTAGAACTACTGTTACAGGTGGATAACCTATATTTCTTTTGCCCCCTTTGATTGTTATGCCTACTGCAGCACTTCTGGCAGGGGCATCCAACCACTGGCCCCCACAGACCTGGAGGACAGCAGGCTCACTCGATACACGAAGGTCTGGCGTGGCTGCCACCGGACCCCCCCCCCCAACATGATTCCACGACAGGCCTCCAGGTCGGCAGGAGCATGACCATCAAGCTGCGCAGTTGCACCCAGCCCTTTTCCACCTTGGCTTTTTACCCCAGGAGCCAGCAGTGCAATGACGCACAGCGCATAAGCAGGCGTCTTGCCGACCTCCTCCCAGTCTTGAGTTGCGTCTTGTGCTGCTCCCAGTCATCAGTAGAGGCCACTCAAGCGTGATGTGAACCCTCTAGCCCACCCCAGAGAAGGGAGAGCAGTCCCAGGATGCTCAATCCAACCTCTCCCCTGCCAGCCCCCAGAGGCCTGAGTCCGTTCCCGAACGCGGGTCGCCAGTGTGATGCAAGGTGTGGCGTCCAGCGCCTCAACCCTCAGTGCCATCAGGCCGGCTAGGTAACCTATATTTCTAATGTCATGGATACATTCTATCCACCACTGACAGACTAACAGCAGTCCTGTGGGAGGAGGGGGCAAAGCATGCACCCCTATTTGGTGAACAGAAAAAAAGAGGGACTGAGGCCCCTAAAAGCAGCATCACAACAACTCAGCACATCCATGCTGTGGTGGGAGATGAATGTGTGCGCCTTTGCTCAGGGTGCAGCCCTGCATACCTCTTTAATTATGATATCCCTGAAAGCAGCCACAGAGCAGCAGTATGTCTGCCTGAATTAGCCCTCAGCCCCTTGGATGACTCCTTACCAGCCAACCTATAGCAGAGGTTGATTCAGGATGCAATTGTCCACTTTGCTGCTTGTCTGCCAGGTGCGGCTTTCACAAGCTGCTGGAGACCATACTGAAGGAAGGGCTAGTGAGGTACATGGAGAGAAATGGTCTGCAGGATAGTAAGCAGCATGGGTTTGAGGCAGGCAGATCATGTCAAACGAACTTGTGAGTTCTTTGACTGGGTCACTAAGGCAGTGGATAAGGGCCAGGCAGTAGACACCATATGCCTAGACTTTAGTAAGGCCTCTGATTCCGTGCTGCACAGGGGGCTGATAGCAAAACTGAGGGGGCTGGGAGTAAGGGAAAAATTTGTAAGATGGGTCAAAAACTGGTTGAGGGGTAGGATGCAGAGGGTGGTGATGGGGGAACCTCCAGTACAAAGGTGATCACGAGCGGAGTTCCACAGGGTTGGTGTTGGGCCCAGTACTGTATTTATACAAGACACTGGAAATGGCATCCAGGGCAAAATATGTCTGTTCACAGACAACACCAAAATCTGCAGGAGAGTGGATACCCAGGAGGGGATACAAGAGTTAAGGGAGGAGCTAGCCAGACTGGAGAGATGCTCAGGGATATGGTAGCTTGCGCTCAATGCCAAAAAGTGCAAAGTGATGAACATCGGTGCAAAGAACTAAAAAGTGGAGTACTACATAGGAAAAGTTCAGGTAGCTGAGTCAGAAGAGGAGAAGGACCTTGGAATAATAATTACTAGTGATCTGAAGCAGTCCACCCAATGCAAAAAGGCAGTGGCAAAGGCAAACAAGATGCTGGGATGTATTGCAAGGGGATTCAGTAGTAGTCACACAAAGGTTATATTGCTGTTGTACAGGTCACACTGAGGTGTTGGCACCCGTACCTAAAAGAGACATTAAATTGTTGCAGGTAGTTCAGAGGAGGGCAACAAAAATGATCAGGAGACAGCAGGAAAAGTTATACGAGGAGAGGCTGGGAGCCATGGGGATGTACTCCCAGGAGGCAAGGAGGCAGAGGGGGGAACATGATAGAGACATTCAGGTACTTGTGGGGAGTAAAAATAGAGTGCGACTCTCTTCAGCAAGAGAGAAAACACCTCCACCAGAGGACATAGCCTAAAGCTAGTGGGGGGGGGGGAGATACAGAAAGGAAGTGAGGAAGCACTTCTTTACAGAAAGGGTGGTGTCGGCCTAGCATGAGCTACCGTAGGGGGTGCTGGAGGCTAAAATGGTGGGAGCCTTCAAAATATTGTTGGACAGACGCAGAGGAAAACCATGGGACCAAAGAGGTGGAAAGGAAAGGGGGATGCCAAAGGGGGAGAGTGGGCCAGGGACATTGATGTAAGGGAAAACCAGTACCCTATTATAAATCAAGCAGACAAGACAGACCATGATCCAGACACCTATGAAAAAGCGCCCATTCCACATTTTCCTGCACCACCACTGGCATACCAGTCTGTTCCCTATCATGCATAGATGGCTGCAAGGTGCACCTTTAATGTTCTGGGTCACAGTACTGCTTGCGACAGGGACCAAAGGTAGTCGATGGTCATACCCACTGAGCATGCTAGAGGCTCAAGATCCTTCCCTTGTCACTACAACATGAACCTCTTCCACATGAATGCATCCATTCTGCCAGTTGACTTTTTGGGATGATTCCAACACATGGAGGATGTCTTCTGGGAGGCCCAAGGCCTGAAACTCTAGCCACTCAAGAACCAGGCAAAGAGATGTAGGGATTGAAGATCTGTGTGCAGGACCTTTCCCTGTTGTCCTGTCAGCAGTCTATATTATGGCAGTTCCACTGGAATTAGGTTAGTGTCTGTAGTGTCTTTAAGCTAAGCTCCTCCCACCACCTGGGCAGTATGCCGTCCCCCCCCCCCCCGACTCTGCCCCATGACATCAGATCTCACCACACACTGGAAGTAGGATCAGGTGCCACTTGCCAGAGGAGGCCAGGTGGGTTGTGAACCATATAGTACTCCTAGAACTATGATTGCAGGTGAGTAACCTATTCTTCTAGGGGTGTGGATATGTTTCACTTATCCACACTCTGTCGGACTCCTAGCAGTCCTCTGGGAAGAGGGGGCAAGCCCCACACCCCTAGCTGGCAAACAGAGACTGGAGAACAGAGGTCCCAAAATGCACATCCCAACATGACTCGAGGTTGATGCGGTAGTGGGAAATGAAGATTTGTGCTGACTTCCAGGTAGCAGTCTTACAGATCTCCTGTATGGGGACATCCCTGGAAGCAGCCACTGAGGCGGTGATATGTCTGGTGGAATGAGCCCTAATCCCTATGGGAAGCTCCTGACCAGCCAACCTATAGCTGAGGTCAGTGCAAGATATAATCCACCTTGCAGTAGTCTACTTTTCTGCCAGTATGCCAGGCATAACTTTAGCACAGGAAACAAGCAACTGGTGAACCTGTAACCAAACTGCAGCCGTATGCTCCACACACAGTAGGAGACCACCTTCCGCAGGTCCAGGGTATGGAGCCAGCAGTCGGCCTCTGAAGATGGGTCAGTAAAATATACCAGTAAGTTAATCACCTGATTAAGGTGAAACTCAGAAACTACCTTTGGGAGCAAAGTACAGTTACGTAAGAACTTAGCATAACAGTAGATCTTCGACAGAGGCCCTTGCAGTAGGTATCACCTTGAGGACTACACCCCCTGGCATCAGAACCACACAGAAACTTTAGCTAGCAGTGCCCAACTGGGGACCACCCACCAGACGTCAAGTGATGGACATCAGTGGGACACTACATAGTGGGCAGTCCCCACGCTCGCCTTCCAGTCCTCCTGCCGAAGACCTCCTAGAAGCAGCAACAGGAGAAAGGAAAGAGACGCTCCTGGAGCCCAAAATGAGCTCATAGAAAAAGATCAGCAAAGAAACTAAGGGGATGGAGGGAGGAAAAAAGGTTACCTACTGCAAGAGCCTCTCTCAAAGGTCTACTGTTATGGTAAGTTCTTCCGTAACTGTACTATCTTACTTCAAGAGGGCTGTTTCAGTAGGGTAATCACCTTGAGGACAGATTCCCAAGCAGTGTGAATCAGAATGAACTGAAACACGGAAGGCAGGAAAGGCTCTGCAAGAAGACAGAAAGTTTAGCACAGGAGTTCTTGGAGGACAGTTAGACCAAAGCCTGCCCTACTCCTAGAGGCAATGTCCAGACTGTAATGCTTTGTGAAAGTGTGGACAGAGCTCCAAGTAGCCTCAGCACAAATGTCAGTAGCGGACACATTCCTGAAGCAAGCAGTAGAGGTGGCCATGCTTCCAGTAGAATGCCCCTTAACCTCCCTTGGGAGTTTTACCATACTTCTGGTAACAGAAGACAATATAGTCTGCCAACCATTTGGATAAACACTGTTTGGAAACTGCAGCACCTTCCCTCTTGGGTGCGAAAGAAACAAAAGTTGGTCTGATTTCTGGACAGACCTGATTCTGTTCGTGTAAAACACATAGATTCTATGAACATCCAAGGTGTGCAGAATTGCCCCCCGACTGGAATGTTCAGTTAATTCACTGGCAGTTGAATTGACTGGTTCAATGTTAATTCAGAAGCCACCTTCGATAAAACTTGAGGGTTGGTACACAGAGCCACCCGGTCTCTGAAAAATTAAATAATTAATAATTAAATAACTGCCCATCCAAAAGTCCAGTGGAGGGATGCCTTTCCTACCTTCTAATTTTCCCTACTGAAATCTGCTGTGCAACAGTATCTCCCTATGCTATACTCTATGTATATGGTACAGGAATGTTTAAAAGATCAGTTAAATACAAAATAATGTCCACTTAGGTGGATTATGGATACAAACAGAGCGGCATTATGCTTATGTTGTTTGAATTATTTTGCTACCACTCCATTATGTAGAATGTGATGCCAAATAAATCCTACATCAAAGCAGGAACTGTTTAAACTGAGCAGTAAACTTTTACTTCTGCTGCCACTCGGTATCTGAGTATACAATTACTGATACCCCTGTATTAATAGAACTCTCCTGGCTTTATATAAAAATATGTTGTAGAATTGTGCCAGCTAGCCATGGAGGAGTCTGTGTGCAGCCAGTCCAGGCTGCTAGAGAGGCAGGCTTCCATGGAGTGGCAAACTTTCACTTTTTACTTTGCTGCCACTCCATGGCTCCACTTTCAGCCGTCCCACTTCCCTGAATAAATGGAGTGCTTTGAAAAGCAAGTGCTTGAAAATAAAAAGGGACTATGCTGTCCCTGAACATAAAAACTACATCCCAGAATAAAAAGAAATAAAAAAGGGGCTTAGCAAAGCTATGCAGAGCCCTTAGATAATGATTGTCTAGCAGTCTACCGCTCTGCTACAACACAGAAAAATGATTTAAAGGGACAGGAAAGTCTCTATGTATGTGGAAATGCTGTACAGTTGAAGTAGCCCTCAGAATAAGGAGTGGGCTGCAATATAAACTAGACACAATAAAAAAAATTAAACCAATTAAAGAATAAAGAGACACTGCAGGTTTCTAAAGAAGCCCCATTATATACAGAGCCCCGAGATACAAAATAAAGGGCTAATGTGCAGACTATAACAATACAGCACATGTATAAATGAAATAAATGTTTGCACTATTTGCATATATAGAAAAAAAAAAGTGCTGACCTGTTAGCAAGACCTCAGAAAGGGGATTTCCTATTGGGGACAATGTCCCCTAGAGGGCTGTATTTATACTCTGTGAGCTAAAACCTCATTATGTAATAGAGGAGGAGTTTCCCTATTTCAGGACCATTCTAGAACGAATTGGATGTTATGGGAGGGACTGTCCATAGGTGGGAGGGCTATATAAACCTTCCTCAAACACCAAGAGTCAGATTAACTGCATTGCCAGTCTCACTTACCTGGAGTAAGGTAAGCAGAAGGACCTGTGCCTGAACAGGAATTTAACAGCAGGAAAAGCTAAGGAATTGTTTTGAGATATCTGATGTAAGGTGAAATAGACTTGGGCTATTGTCTATTTTCTTGTTCTGTTTGAACTGTTTTATTTTTTTTATTTAATATACTTTATTGGTTTACAACAAACAGCATATGTACCATATATCCAGATAATACAAGGAAAAATAAGTAACACATGAATTCAAAGATTATATTTCCTAAACAATCAGTAACATAAATTACATATTTGAAAATATTAAATAATGTTGTTCGCAAACTGTTTTATTTGTTTTTTTTTCTACTTTTGTATAAAATAAAACACTGCAGGTGTGTTGTACCAGATTACTGTGTCCAGTGTTATCTTTATATCCAGGTCCCTGTGACAAAGGCTCCTTATACATCAGGGCCTGTAGCTCGGAAATCCTCAGAGCAGAAGTGACTGCAACTAAAAAGAGCACTTTCCACAACAAGTAGCGCATTTCACAAGAACTAGCCAGTTTCAAAGGAGGCAAGGTCAGTTTTTCCAAAATAAAACTGAGGTCCCAAGGTGGCATGGGACTGCGTACCGGGGTTTTTTAGGTGGAGGATTCCTTTCAGTAAGGTTTTGGAAACCTCCAGCTGAGCCACAGTTCTGCCTCCCACCAAGGTGTAGTAGGCAGAAACAGGTGGACCTTCAGTGAGGAGTAACTCAGGCCCAGACCATAGAGGTACAGGAGGTACTCCATGACTTGAGGAATGGACACGAAAAAGGGTCCCAACCCTTCAATGTGGCCCAAATGGAGAAACGCTTCCACTTCATGGTATATGTCATTCTCGTAGAAGGCTTTCTAGCCTCTACCAGGACCTGCACTACTCTGGAGGAAACTCCAAACATGAAGCAGCTATGTCCTGAGGTGCCACGCATGAAGGGACTTCAGCCCTGGATAGACCAGTGTGCCCCTCTCCTGAGTCAGGAAATCATGGCAGAGGGACAGGGGAACAAGAGGCTCCACTGCAAGCTGCTGATGAAGCGGAAACCAAACTTGGCAAGGCCAATACGGGGCAATCAAAACCATGTGAGCCCCCTCCACCTGAAGCTTGAGAAGCACCCTCTGTAGAACTAGAAAGGGAGGGAAGGTGTACAAAAACCTTCCTATCCAGCAGAAAGATCTTGCATCTCACCAAAAAGCACCATGCCTGCGAGAAAGCGAGCAAAACCTGAGTAGTTTTGCATTGTATGGTGAAGCAAACAGATCCAGGTCCAGACGACCCCACAGGCTGAAAATGTGATTGACCACCTCTTGCTTGAGATCCCATTCATGGGTTCTTACTCTGGTGTGGCCGAGACTGTCTTCTAGGACATTTAGCACACCTGGAATGTGAATGGCTGTGAGGTGAATTCAATGCAGAACTGCTCAATACCACACCCGCATCACCTCCCTGCACAGGGGATAGAAGCGAGTGCCTCCTTGTTTGATGAGGTTCCAGACTACGAATATATTGTCAGACTGGACTAATAATGGGCCCTGGTGGAGCAAGTGCTGGAAGGCTTGAAGAGCATACAGCACTGCCCTCATCTCCAACACATTTACATGCAGAGAGAGCTCTGACGGAGATCACAGCCCTTGAGTCCTGTGACTCCCAAGGCGAGTGCCACAACCCATCCCTGAAGCATCAGTAGTCAGGGTCTGGGTGGGAGGAGGGGACTGGAAGGAGATCCCCTTGGTGAGGTTGTTGAGATCCTGCCACCATAGAAGATATCGCTGCATCGAACTGGAGACCATGACCATGTTGTCTAGGTCATCCAACCTCTGATCCCACTGCGCTCAGAGCGTCCACTGTGAAATTCACATGAGGAGCCTGGCTAGAGGAACAGTGGGGATGGCCACTGCCATAAAGCCAAATAGTCAGAGAACCAACCTGGCTGTGACCCACCTGCTGGAGGCTACTAGATGAGCCTACTTCTGCAAAGTTCCGCCCTGTCCAAAGGGAGGAAAAGCCATACCCTGGGCCATATCCAGCACTGCTCCAGTAAAAACTGGAGGCACTGAGAAGGGGCAAGTTGGGACTTGGGAAGGCTGACAGTGATCCCAAGCTGTGTAAAGAAGTCAAGGGTAGCTGAGAGGGAAACTTCCTGCTGCTCCCTCGACAGAGCCGACAGGAACCAGTCGTCGAGGTAGGGGAACATGGTTTACCTATAGCGCTTAGACAGCGCTAGCGCCGACATCCCCTACAGCGATGGCTGCAATGACAACTGTCGGCATTGTAGCCAAGGGAATGTCGGCACACACAATCAGGGGGCTGTGCCCCCTGAACCCCGCCACACCCCCCGGTCTCTAGGATTCTAACTCCGAGTTGGAGTTGGATTGGGAGGGGGGAGCCGACACCCAGCGAGGCAGTCCCAATCGCTGCACAGACCATCACAGCGATGGGCGGGTTTTGCCCGATCCTGTTGAAGTAATGGTCTTCGTAGTGCCAGAGTCGCTGCGGTGATTGCATACCAGGGAACACATAGTGGTCCTGGTGCAAGGCACTTTGTAAATACCCAAGGTGCTGAGGACAGGCCAATAGGAAGGGCCTTGAACTGGTGATGCTCCCCCTGAAAGGCGAACCTGAGGTAGGGGCAATTGGCCTGAAAAACTGGGGTATGCAGGTAGGCATTCTGCATATCCAGGGCACAGAGCCACGTACCTTGTGCAGGAGGGGCAGCAGACCTGGGAGAGTCAGCATTCGAAACCGCTTGTATTCTATGTACAGGTTTAGAACGCAGAGGTCCAAAATGGGATGCAAGTCTCCCATCTTTTTCGGGACCAGGAAGAAGTGGGAATAATACCCCTTTCCTACCTGGCTTGACAAAACCGGCTCTATTGCTTTCTTTTGTAACAGAGCCTCTATTTCTTCCCTTAAGAGGGGAATGTGAGCCTTTGGATAATGAAACACCCCTGGAGGCCCATCTAGAGGTTTCTCCAGAAATTCCAGATTGTGGCCCTGTCTGACCAACTGAAGAACACACGAGTTGGTGGTGACTGCCTCCCATCCTGGCAGGTGGCTGGCAAACCTTCTGCCCACCAGCTCCTCTGAGGTACAGGGAGGAGTGGGTGCAGACTGCAAGACAAGAGAGGGAGGGAGGTTGGGGAGAGCCGAGCCGGAGGCTCTTTGAGCTTTGGTGGGAGGAGCAGCTGTTGCTCATGGTGCTCGATGTTTTGGTTGATGTCTGACCATCTGATGTTTTGTCTGCCACTTAGCTTGGTGATGAAAATGCTTCATGGCCTGAAATCTAGGGCAGTACGTAGTGTGGACTGACCTTAGGGCCTTGCCCTTATCCTGAAGGCTGGTGATCATGTCTTGGGAATCACCTCCAAAGAGGATGGAGCCCCTAATAGGAGCATCCTGGATGGCTACCTGAATGTCCGGCACCAAGCCAGAAACCCTTAGCCAGGAATACCTCCTGAGGCTAACTACTGTAGTCGTGCCCCTGGCCAAGGAGTCCACAGCATCATACATGGCCCTCTGTGAATGCAGATAGGTGACCTTGGTGGACCTGATGGTGTCAGCCAGGATAGTTTTGGACTATGAGGCCAGCAGAGCTTCAACGGCAGGTTCCAGCTTACAAAAGAGAGACTTCTGGTAAACCAGTATGTGCGTCACGTAATTTAAGGCACACATGGCCAAAGTGGAGGAAGAACATAATTTTCTCTCAAATTGATCCAGCTGCTGATACTCCTTATCCAGAGGAGAGGTGCTCATGGGTCTCAGCTTAGTGGACTTGTCATGAGCTGCTGCAATGACTACAGAGTCTGCCCTGGGATGAACGCTAAGGTGATCTTTACCCTCTGGTGTTCTATATGTCCAGTCAGCCTTTTTGGCTACTGCCAGTACTGAAGAGGGCATCATCCAAATGGTGGATGCCAGGTCTTCATGCAGCTCTAACCAAGGAAGTGTGAGGATGGGAGCTGCCTCCTGGATGTCCAAATGCTCAGCCAGTCTTTGGTGCTTAGGATCCTGTGCATCGGACTTCCATTAGTAGACCTCAGCAATCTTTTTCAGGAAGTCTGTGAAAGAAGGGTCCTCAGGTGGGGGACTTTGGAGATTCTTTAAGCCTAGGCTTCTCTGTGGGAGGAGTTTCAAACCCCGACCCTGCAGAGGAAGAGGAGTCAGAATCTGAGCCCGGATCTGAGGTCTCCTAAGACTGTACATTAGGACAGGAAGGTTCCAGAGAGTCAAGAAGGAATGTCAGTTGACCACCCTGCTGAAGACTCTTTTGGCAGGCCCGATGTTGACTGACGTACATCCGACATAGGGGTAGACTTGGGCGTCTTGTCCAACAGAACCCGGGTAACTTCCCTTGGGGTAGTGGTGGCTCTTCAGCTCCAACACAAGCTAAGCCTTGGTCTCCAACCACCAGGACTGCAGAATGGCCCAGAAGTCCACCTGAGGCTGAGGAGGTGGTGGAAGGGGCAGAGGGGGTTGGTAGGCTGGTGGGTATCCCAAAGAAAACCTGGATGTCAGGTAGCCCGGCATATGGTAGGTGTGAGCCAGGTAACCTGGTAAAAGGGTAAGCGGGAGGATATCCCAGCATCTGGCAGCCTGATGGCGGGTAGCCCGGAAGAATGTATGCTGGATAGTGTGCCATCGGGTGACCCAGAGGGTAAACTGACAGAGGGCCCAATGGCAGTGCTGGGGGACCCAAAGGAGACCCCTAAGGAGGCCCAAGACCTGGCCCCGAAGGACCAGGAAAAACCAGGTCAGATACCAGACCAGCAGGAGGCAAGCCCAGTGTCGGTGCCGGCGACCCCGCCAGAAGATTCAGTGGGTATGGGCCCAGAGGGTAACCCGGGAGTTCCAGCGTCAGGTCTGGTGGTGAGCAGGAGAAGGTGTCACCTGACCGACAATGCCTGTCCTCTGCACCCCGAAGATCTGGGGAGGGTTGAGGAGGCTCTTCCAGAGGAGAGGAGGGGGTGACCCGGTAGGGAGATGCAACCGAGGAAAGCTGTGGCATGTCTGGCAACTGGACATCGTCTGGGCCCTCAGTGGACCTCAACATGAGATGATCAGTCAGGCAGACATTGGGTGACCCGACAACCGGCTTTGTGACCGGATTGATCAGGTGGACATTGGGTGGACCAATGACTGACTTTTCGACTGTGGCCAGGCAAGCACCAGGGACCCCAGAGCTCAACTTAACAACCTGGGCCAGGTGCTCATTTGAGGGTCTGACGAGCGGCTCACCGACCCCATCTGACAACTTAGACCCACCAGTGGAAAGGGGCCTAAGAGCGGCAGAAGCCTCGGATGTTGCCAAGGCACACATGGCCACTGTAACTAGTGGTGGTGGGGGACCCAAGGCCGGCTTCTGGGAAGATGGGGCAGGCTTGGAGACAGCAGTAGACTTCCTGGAAGAAGAAGGCCACTGCTCACCTGAGGAGCCCCAAGGATGGCCACAAGTGAGAGGGGGACCTGTGCTGGTCCTGGTGCTTCTCTTTATCCCCTCTTTTTCATATGCTTGTGGGAATCAGTGGAAGAGGAGGAAGTACTGAGTTTCTGGAGCTTTTATTCCATTGTGGCCTTTTTTTTGTTTTAGTAAATGAGCCTTGAGGGCCTGCTGGTGATGCTTCCGTGTGTGGCCTGGTTGAAGCGGAGACAGGCCTCACAATCCTCAAACTTGTGCTCCGGGCCTAGGCAGAAGAGGCAGAGGAAGTGAGAGTCTTTGTGTGGTAGCTGCGCGCCACATGAACCGCACTTATTTTTATGCGACTCACCAAAAGATGGTGACGACATGCACAAAATAAAAATATAATTCAAAAGGACAGAAAAAATGGATACTTATCTGAAGAAACACAGTCGAACTGCAGCAAAGATCTCCGTGAGGCCAGACGTGCTCAGGGAGACAGCAGGAAAGAACTGGGAGGCGGGCATAGGGACCACCCACTGCATGGCATCACGCTGACGTCCATCATGTGACATCAGGTGGGTGATCTCCCATCAAACACTGCTAGCTAAAGTTTCTGTATGGGCCTGACGCCAAGGGGTGCAGTTCTCAAGGTGATTACCTACTGCAAGAGCCCTCTCAAAGTAAAATCTCCTAATTCAGGTGAAGGACGACCTTATCCCTGTGGAAGGCAAGATATGGAGAGTCTACTGAGAGCACCTGGAACTCCCCAACCCTTCTGGCAAACGTAACTGCCACCAAGAAAGATGTCTTCCATGATAGGTGTGACAACTCACAGCTGTACATCAGCTCAAAAGGCTTGCCCGTGAGCATAGCTGGAACCAGCAGTAAGTCCCATGGTGAAGGTTGTTTATGCACCAGAGGGGACAAGTGATCAAGGCCCTTGAAAAAGTGCCTGACCATCTTTCTCTAGTGCCACCGTCAGCATACTGGCCTGCAGTTGCACCTTAAGGGTTGTCGCTCGCAGTCCCAGCTCGGAAAGAACTAGAAGTAGTCCAGGATGCTAGCCACAGTGCTGGCAAGAGGGTCAAGTTCCATGCCCAGACATCAAATGGAAAATCTCATCCATTTAAAGGCACAACACCTACAAGTCAACTTGTTCCAGGAGGCCTCCACCATGTGGAGAACATCCTCAGAAAGACCGATGGCCTTGAAATCTTGCCACTCAGGGACCAGGCCATGAGGTGCATGGACTGAAGGTCCAGCTGTAGGACCTTCACCGAGGTTTGGTCAGCAGGTCTGGGCGGAGAGGTGGTCACCACAGAGACCTGCTGCTGAGACAGAGGAAATCCAGGTACCAGAACTGCTTTGACCAGTCTGGAGATATGAAGATCATCTGCACTTTGTCCTGCCTGACCCTGACCAGTACTCCGTGAAACAGGATAAAGGGAAGAAAAGCTTGCAAAAGGCCAGGGGTCCAGGGTCTCATGAAGGCATCCCCCATCAGGGTCCCAGACTGTGGAGGAGGGGGCACAAAACAGCCTCAGTCCCAGGAGGCAAACAAGTCCACCAAGGAGGAGTCCCACGGGGAGAACAGATGGTTCACCACTTCCTGATTCAGAGACCACTCATACAACAGATCTCCTACCCAGCTAAGAGTGTCTGCCAGCTGCTTGTTCCCCCCACAAAATGAATTGCCAGGAGATCGGCATCCAGGCTGTGCACAAGGGTCCACCTGTGTAGTGCCTCCTGACACCAAGGAAAGGAATGTGTGCTGCCCTGTCTGTTCAGGTCAAACATGGTCATGGTGTTGTCCATCTGTACTTAAATGACCCGACCCCTGACTAATGGAGCAAACTCTGTCAGAGCCAAGTGCACTGCACAGAGCTCCAGCAGGTTTACATGGTTACAGGACTTCCTGAGCAACCAGTGGTCTGCCAGGTGTGCTCCTCACCCTACCAGAGATGCATTTGTCATCAGTGTGATGGTCAGCTCTGGGTGGACAAATGGGATTCTTTCATCCGGATGTCCCAGAACAAGCCACCATTGGATGGCATCCCACAACAGCTGGGTCACTGTGACCGGCCGGCCCAAGTGGCACAAGTGCTACGACCATTGATAGACCAATTCCCACTGAAGGTGGTGCATCTGCCAGCAGTCCCAACAGGCCACATTGGCACAGGATGCCATGTAACCCAGCATCCGCAGGAAATCCCAGGCAGGGTGCAAGAGCCCAACCTGAAATGATCAGGCAAAGGAGATAAGATCCAGCATCTGGTCCACTGTGTTTCTAGTTCTACCCCAATGAAATTGATCACCTGCTTCAGCACCAATTCAGAATTGTCTGGGTTGACCAACAGGCCCAAGTCTCAGCAGGTCTGGAGAGCCAGGTTTGTGGATCCCTTCATGGCCTCTTTTGGATGGACTGGCTAACAGCCAGTCATTCAGGTAGGGGTAAACTCTGACCCCTAGGCACCCAATGTGGGCCACCACCACTGTCATGCATTGGGTGAAAATCATTGGTTCAGAGAAGAGGCCGAAGAGCTTGACCTGGAACTGGTTTAGGACCTCTTCTGCTCAGAAACAGATGTCCTGCCAGTGGGACCTGTGGACAGAAATGTGGAAGAACGCATCCTGGAGATCCAGGGAGCCAAACCACGTGTTGTGCTCCAGGGATGGTATAAATCGGTCTTATAAAATGGGCAGGGACAGTACTGTGTCCTGATTGGTCAATAGCTATACAGACCCATGCGGTAATTGAGTGGTAACTGCACAGGTTTGTAAACTCCTCACACAGATATCTTGTGGCCATGCTGCTTTCCATATATAAAGAGCAAGTAATGGCCGAAAACACTGCATCGGCTGTCTAACTTACTAAACCAGGGCTTTAAAAACAGTCACCTTGAAATCAGCATGCAGAAAACCCCACATGATGAATTATTCATCATTTTTTTTCTCCCCAGTTTCCTTCAGTCTCTAAGTAGGCCTAACGATCACCATGGAGGCTGTGTGCTGCATCATCAGAACTCCAGCAGAATGCACCAGATGGTAAAGTAACGAATAACATTTTATAAATGTTAAAGTGTTAACCAGTTGGCGGATCATTTTAGGAATGCAGTAATACACTCCAGAACATGCAGTTACTGTGTAATTACTGCACACCACCACACCCCTTGAAGGCATTTGGCTGATGCCTCGTACCTCCAACCTGGGGGGCGAGGTGTGCAGTAATTACACGGTAACCACATGCCCTCTCATCCATTATTGCTTATTCAGAGTGATACGAACATACGAAATTTGCCAGCAGATAAAGGTCTAGAGGTCTATCAAATCTGCTCAAGTGTGCAGCTAGCACCCCTTATTCTGCAGCTGCCCCTCCCTTCCACCCTTCCCCTTCATTAACCATCCCCCTTGTCCTGTCCCATCCCCTTTTGAACATCTGGAACTTGCATTTCCTTACATACTTTTTGAGATCATGCAGATCCAGTATGGGATGCCAGCCTCTGTCCATTTCAGGACCAGGAAATAACCAGGACATGCAACTCTAACTGACCTGGGCATCTGGGACATGGGCTATTGCCACTTTTGCAAGGAGCTGAGCGATGTCCTCCATAAGGGTGGACAGCATGTTCTGATGCACCCTAAACTCTCGAGGTGTGTGGAGGCGGTAAGTTGGGAGAGCCTCCAAGTCTAGAGACAATCCTCTAGCCACTACATCCAACACACTTGTCCGTTATGATAGTGGACCAACGTGGCAAGAAGTGATGTAGCCGGCCTCCAACCAGAACAGCAGTTGGAGACAGGACAGGTGGAGGGATGACACCCTTCAACTCATTACTGGGCAGCTTTTGTGAGGGCACTGGCACCTGCTACTGGAGGGATGCCACTACTCTTGGCCCCACCAACATTTTTGGACCTTAGGCCTCAGACTTCTACTTGGGGTGACAGACTTGAAACTGTTGCTGCTGGGGAAGCTGTGACCGAAAGGATCAGAACTGAAAAGCCCATTTCTTAGGATTTTTCTTCAGGTACTTCTGGGATAAAAATCACAGAGAGAAGGGTAGGGTTGGACTTATCAATCCAAGTGAGATGCCCTTCCACCACAGGGCCAAAGAGGTCAGTACAGAAAGGGCCATCGGCCAACTTCTGTTATGTGTCTGCCATGAAGGTGGACAAATGTAGCCAAGTCCTGCGATGCATTTCAGGGTTTTATTTAACTCCAAAAATTGATTAGCGTTTTGCTCATACAAGTGCTGAAACATTATGAAAATGCATAGCGCTTGCCTTGCTATGTTTAACAAACATAACACTTCTAGAAAACCTATATAAATACTTTCTGTACAGCTAGCATTGTCCCAAGAAAAAAACTGCTAATCAATTATTTAAAACCCTGCATTGAGACAGCCATTGCCACCACATGGGTGCACAAGTCGCCCATGTCCAAGGCTGTCTGGAGCTGGTGTTTAGCCAGTGATTGATCGTGATCTCTGATGAGCTCCACCACCATCCACTGCTCTGGATGGAGGTGGGGGAGGACAACAAGAAAGCTCTCCATCAGGGAATGACCAGAATTAGCCACCATGACAGCACAGTTAGCCAGGATGAGATTCAGAGTGGCCGCAGCATACACTTTTTTTAGTCGCACGGTCAATCTTACAGGACTCCCTGTCTGGAGGCTTGTCCTCATGCCCCTGGTGTCCAGATTTATGGAAAGAACAGTTACGTAAGAACTTACTGTGACAGTAGATCTTCGAGACACTCTCTCATCAGGTCACACCTATAAGTAATTAGGCACTAATACCACATGGAAACTTTTCTGTAGCAGTCAACTATGGGCCACCCACAACAACGTCAGATAGTGACACCCCTATGTATATAAGCAAGAGTGTCCCTACTCCCTCCTCAGTTCCCCACTAGAAATCATACTTGCTAGGCCTCCCTCTAGGCCAGAGAACCAAGGAGGGAGATGGAATACCCAGCTATTTAGATTTGCTGTAGCAACAGGTATGCCATACTGGACAGAAAGAGACAGGAGCGAGGAAGCTCTGAACCCCAAGGGGACAGAGAGTGGGTTGGCATGACCTGATGAAAGATTCTCTCGAAGATCTACTGTAACAGTAAGTTCTTACATAACTGTTCTACCTTCTTCGAGAATATCTTTTTCATCAGGTCACACCTATATGACGAGTCCCAAGAAATGCTGGCAGAGAGTTTGCGTGACTGGAGGCCAGAGGCCTAAGAAAGTAGGCCCTGAAGCACAGCCAGGCCAAAACTTGTCCTTCCTCTGGAGGCAATGTCCAGACTGTAGTGCTCTGTTAAAATGTGGACAGTACTCCAAGTTGCAGCAGCACAGATTTCTGCAGCTGAAACATTCCTGAAACAGGCAGCCACTGGTTGAATGGCCATGAACAACCCCAGGAAGTTCCTTACCGTACATCCTGTAACAAAAAGTAATACAGTTGGCCAACCACTTGCACACACACTGTTTAGAAACTGGAACATCCTCTTTCCCAGGGGCAAGGGAAAACTGTGAGGACTTCCTGCAGTCCTTCATATGGTGTGTACAGTATCTAAGTATTCTATGCACATCTAAGGTACAGAGCAATGCTTCCCCTGGATTGGCATGCTCCAGAAAATAAACTGATAGGTGGATGGTTTGGTTTAAAGTTAACTTAGACACTACCTTTGGCAAAAACTTAGGGTTAGTATGCAAAGCCATCCTGTCTTTATGGAAAATCAAATATGGAGGCTCACACGAGAGCCTGCAGCTCTGAAATCCTTTGAGCAGAAGAAATAGCAACTACAAATAATGCTTTTCACAACAGAAAGCGTAGCTCACAGATCCAACCAGTTCAAAAGGAGCCAAAGTAAGTTTCTCTAACACAAAATTCAAGTCCAAAGCCGGGACTGGATTATGGATGGGAGGCTTCAAATGCAGAATGCCTCTCAAAAATGCATGGGCAACCTCCAGCTGGGCCACAATACTGCAACAATGGGCACATGGAAGGCTGAAATACCAGACAAGTGCACCTTAATGAACATCATTGTAGGCTTGAGTCTGACAAGGACAGAAAATACTTTAAAATCTGATTCACTGGGTAAGTGAAAGGGTCCAGGCGACAGAAGGCAGCCCATGAAGCAAAAGCACTTCCACTTCGTAGAATAGGTAGCCCTGATGGAGGGTTTCCTGGCAGCCAACAGGACGTCAGCCACTTTTGGGGATGCTCCAAATCTCGCAATGGCTATGTCCTCAGGAGCCAGGCATGGAGATGGAGTGACTTGAAGTTTGGATGGACGAGTGTGCCCTGTTCCTGTGACAGCAGGCCCATGCACAGAGGCAAGGGTGCTGGAGATTCCACTGCCAATTGTTGCAGTAATAGAAACCATATCTGATGAGGCCAGAAGGGTGCCAGAAGTATTAGGGTGGTCTCCTCCATTTGGAGCTTGATTAGTACCCGCTGAATCAGAGGAAAGGCATAAAGGAACCTCTCTTTCCAAGAGAAGCGCACCATGTCTCACCATGCTCATGTGAAGCCATGTGAGGGAGCCATAGCAATGGCTGCAGCCATCAGTCTCAGCAGTCTGAGGTATGTCCAAGCTGTGATGTAACAGCTGCAAGAGAGTTCCTGGGCCTGCGCAATGAGGCGCTCTGCCAGATCTGGAGTCAGGAAGGCCGAGCCCTATGCTGTATCCTGAATGGCTCCAGTATATTGAAGATGCTGGCCAGAGGTCAGGACCAACTTGGGCAGGTTGACCGTGACCCCCAGCTGGTGAAAGATATGCAGGGTACGCTTCACGGTGACAACTAACTGCTCCTGGGACCGGGCTTTGAGAAGCCAGATGTCCAAGTAAGGGAAGACATAGAAGCCCTCCCTGCTGAGGGCCGCTGCTACCACTGCCAGGCACTTGGTAAAGACCCAAGGGGCCAAAGATAAGCCAAAGTGGAGATCCCTGAACTGGAAGTGCTCACCTAAGAATAGGAATCAGAGGTATTTTCTGTAAGCAGAATAAACTGATGTGCAGACAGGCATCCTCATGTCCAGGGAGCAGATCCATTCTCCCTCCTGGAACAAGGGTAACAGACTAGGGAGGGTAACCATCCTGAACTTTTTGTACTGAATGAAGTAATGCAAGTGGCAGAAGTCCAGGATTGGCCTCAAGCCCCTGGTGGAATTGGGGACAAGAAAGAAATGGGAGTAGAACCCCCTGTTTTACTGGGTCTCAGGAATGGGTTCTATGGCTTTTTTAGCTAGCGGGACCAGACGCTCCGCTTGCAGCACTGTCATGGGAGCAGGGGAGAGGGGGAGGTAAGAAGAGGGTCTTGGCAAAAAGTTTGGCCTCTCCATGAATTCTAGGGCATGTCCCTGGTGGATTAGTTGAAGCACCCATGCCTCGTAAGTAATATCTTGCCACCCCTCGAGATGGAGGGAGAAACAACCCTCTATGACCATGTTGTGAGGAATGGGATGGGGGTTGTTTGGGAAGGAGTCAGGCTAAGGCAGCGCCTGCAGCTGGGCCTGCTCCTTCTCCCCATGCAGACTTGCTTGGGTTGGCAGGGTGGCAGCCACCTTTCTTTTAGTGGACTGCTTGGAGGTGGACCTGGGGTGGTGTGACCCACCAAAAGGGCACCCTCTGGCCACTCTTCTGATGGGTGTGGTAGAGAGAATGTACTGACCACAGGGTTCTACCTGAAGCCTGCAGATCATTGAGGATGTCCTGCATATCACCTCCAAACAGTTTGTGGCCCCTAAAAGGGGCATTCAGGACTGATTGTTGGACATGAGTCGCGAACCCCAACACCCTGAACCAGGAGTAGCGCCGGGACAAATGCCTACTGCCAAAGCCCTAGCCGAGGCATCCAAGGCATCGTGTCTCCCAACATCAGCACCAGGCTGGAGTGCCTTAAGCATGTCTTACTTTTGCGGACCCTCAGGAAGAGAGGCAGCCCAATTTAGTGGCGTCCCAGAGGTCACCCTGGTATTTTAACACATTCTCCACATAATTAAGAACCGTCATGGCTAGGATGGAGGAAACAGAAACATAGAAAGTTGTCGGCAGAAGGAGACTAGTGGTCCATCTAGTTTGCCCATGGTAAAATCCTGGAACCCTTATGTGGAGCCAGGGCCTAACTAGTTGCTACTGATATGTCCCCATGTGTCTTGCACTGTTTTTCAGGATGGTATGCTCTATCCAAACCCAGTTTGAAGGCCATGACAATTTTTGCTTCAACCATTGTAGGTGGTAATCTATTCCATGGTTCAATCACTCGCTCAGGGTAAAGAAGTTTTTTCTTAGCTCTTGTTTAAAATTACCCCCTTGAGCTTCCAAGCATGCCCTCTCGTGCAGGTGTTAGTTGACCTAGTGAAGAGCTCCGTGAAAGAGACCTTGTTTATTCCCTTTAAGTATTTAAAGGTTTCTATCATGTCCCCTCTCTTCCTTCTGTCTTCCAGGAAGAACATGTTTAGCTTATCAAAACGCTCGTCGTACGACAACCCGTTCATCCTGCAAATTATTTTTGTAGCTGTCCTCTATACCATCTCAAGCCTGTTTATATTCTTTTTGAGGTGGGGGCTCCAAAACTGCACTCCGTACTCTTAAGTGCTACCTCACCAAGGACCTATACAGTGGTAGGATGATTTCTTTATTTCTGCTATCAAAGCTTCTGCTGATGCACTCCAACATTTTACTTGCCTTGTTGTATGCCATTTCGCATTGCCTGGGCGTCTTGAGGTTATCTGTGATTTGTACACCTAAATCCCTTTCCTCAGTTGAGGCATTAAGTTTGATGTCGTTAAGCCAATATTCCGTTTTTTGGTTATTTCTGCCCATATGAATTACCCTACATTTTTTGGCACCGATTTTTAATTGCCAGTCCTCTGACCAATTTTCCAACCTTGCCAGGTCCTCTTTTAGGTAACTATATCCCGTATCACTGTCTACCCTACCTCCCAGCTTTCTGGCATCAATGAAAAGCAGTATTTTACCATTTATACCTATTGTAATGTCGCTAATGAACAGGTTGAACTGAAGGGGATCTGGCACAGAGCCCTGGGGGACCCTGCTCGTGACTTCTCCAAGATCTGACCCTACCCCATTTACAACCACCCTCTGTTTTCTGCCTCGCAGCCAGGAAGCCACCCATCTGACGATGTTAGCTCCAATGCTCATGTCTCTTAACTTGTTTAGTACGCATAGATGGGGGACCAAATCGAAGGCCATACTGAAGTCAAAATACAGTAAGTCGACTGAATGTCCCTTGTCTACTTCCTTAGTAACCCAGTCAAAGAATGAGATTAGATTAATCTGGCAAGATCTGCCCACCACAAAGCCATGTTGATTGGTGTCATGAAGTCCAAACTGATCCAAATAATCCATCACATCCTGCTTTATCAACGACTATTATTTTACCCACTACAGATGTGAGACTAACCGGTCTATAGTTGCTGGCATCCTCCTTGTCCCCTCCCCTTGTGTAGAGGTATTACATCCGCCATCTTCCAGTATTCCGGCACATCACCTTAAGGAACGAATGGTTAAAGAGTGGTAAGCGGCTCTGCTAATTCCTTCAAGATTCTAGAGTGTATGCCATCGGAGCCAGGTGATTTGTCTTGCTTCAGATTCTCAAGTGCCTCCCAGACCCTGCTAATAGAAAATAAAGATGTGTCCATAACCGGTATAACCTTCTCAGAGGTTTCTATGCCACTCGCAGGTAGAGGGCAGTCACCCTCCTTAGTGAAAACTGAACAGAAGAACTTGTTTAGGACAGAGGCCTTTTGCTGGTCCTCCTCTACTATTTTGTCTCCATCTCTAAGCCTGACTATACTTTTGGCCTTCTTTTGTTTCTCCTTGATGTATCGAAAGAACTGCTCATTTCCTGTTGTGACCCTGGTGGCTATGTGAAGCTCCGTACCTGCTTTGGCTTCTCTAATCATTATTTTGGTTTCCTTGCTTCTAGCTAGATATTCTTCCCATAATAATAATAAGTTTATTTAATAGAGCGTCTTTCACAGTATCAAGGCACTTCACAAATTCACAAACAGTTCAGTAAAACATCATTAAAATCACAGCAAATCAGGAAATGCCTTACTCCATAAGAATGTCTTCAGTGCCTGCTTAAAGCTCTCCACCATCCTGCACTCCCACAGCTGACGGGGCAGAGAATTCCAGAGGATTGGGGCAGCAAACATAAACGTGAGTGCCCCAGATGAATTCAAACTAACCCTCGGAATCTCCAGCAACCCCTCGTCAGCCGAGCAGAGCAGTCTCACAGGGGTTTAAGGAGTCAGCAGCTCTTTCAAGTAGTCTGGACCAAGTCCGTGTAGGGCTGTGTAGGTTAACAAACCTACCTTAAAGGTGATCTGCCGCTGAACCGGCAGCCAGTGCAGATCATGGAGCACTGGGGTAATATGGGATCTCCTAGATACCCCAGTCAATAAATGTGCGGCAGCATTCTGCACTAGCTGCAAGCAGCAGATATCAACCCCAGGAAGCCCTAGGTAAAGGGAGTTGCAGTAGTCAAGGCCCGTGGTCACAAAGGCATGGACCAAAACAGGCAGATCACTGGACAGAACCAGGTGCTTGATCCTGACAATGTTCCTAAGATGGTAAAAGGCTAACCTGAAGACTGCTGACACCTGATGATAAAGGATCAGCCCATCGTTAACTATCACTCCCAGGTCACACACCCATTCAGAGGTAAGGAGCTGAGCACCCCCAAAAATAGACTGGAGGGTGAATCAGTCCTCAACCCCTCTGTCCTGCTACCCAGGTCCACTACCAAAACCTCAGTTTTTCCTGCGTTCAACTTTAACCCACTGGAATTCATCCAATCTTGAATTTCAGTGAGGCAGCTGTTAAATACCAAGAGAGCACTAACCTGGTCGGGGGCAAAAGACAGGTAGAGCTGGGTATCATCAGCATAACAATGAAACCTTAGCCCATACTGTCTTACAATGTCTCTGAGGGGCAGCATATCCACCGCAAACAACATGGGGGACAGCACCGAGCCGTGGGGCACCCCACAAAGCAGAGAGAAAGACTGAGGAAAAAATTCCCTAGACAACTCTTTGAGTTCTACCAGTGAGGAAAGATGAAAACCATCTGAGCACTGTACCAGTCAGTTCACAGATAGACCTCAGGCACTTGAGCAGAACCCCATGGTCTACAGTGTCAAAAGCTGAAGAGAGGTCAAGGAGTACCAGGATGGAGAGGTTTCTCCGATCTCTTGCCATCAGGAAATTATTGAGCACCCGAACCAGAGCCATCTCAATACTGTGCCTCTTACGAAAACCAGATTGGAGCGGTTCGTATACATTATGGATGGTCAAATGGTTCTCCAGTTCAGTTGCCACTACTTTCTCGATAACCTTTCCCACAAAAGGAAGGTTCGAGATAGGTCTGTAGTTTGCCAGAATATCCGGGTCCATAGAAGCTTTCTTCAGAAGAGGTGTCACCACCGCCTCCTTCAGAGAGCTTGGAAACTCACCTGATTCCAAGGAACACCAGACAATTTGAGCCAAGACTGGGCCAATGATATCACTACAACCCAAAATCAGGGCGGTAGGGCCAGGGTCTATACTACATCATATAGAGTGGATCCCCTGGACAATTCTCATAATATCAGCGAACTCCGGCAGGTCAAAGGTACTCCAGGAAATAAGAGGCATGGTGACAGAGCACCAACCAACAGCATCCCCCATAAAATGGGTCTGACGGATCTCTAACCTGATGTCTGCCACCTTATTCACAAAGAATCGAGCGATCTCATCACACTTCTTTTTGTGAAAAAGCTCGAGGGAGCTGCAGACAGGCTGGGTTGTATAGCCTGTCCACAGTCGGAAGAGTTGGGCTGGTCGATTCCGAGTGACGGTGATTTCCCTGGACAGGAACTCTGCCTTCTTCTAATCCTTCATTTGGATTTTTTTTTTAAGTCAAGGAAGGCTTTATGTTTTGATCTAATGGCCACTTTAATATCAGTAGTGAACCACAATGGTACTTTCTGTTTGCATTTCTTGGTAACAGATGTTTTACCAGTTTGTGTGGTCTCTACGATAGTTCGCCTAATATCAGTGCAAAGTTCATTTACCTCTGACTGGTAGTTGACAGATCTCAATTTTTTCACTATGTGCTCCCTCATCAAGTTGAAATTGGCACTCTTAAAACAGAGCATCATAGCCTTTGAATGTGAAGGGGAGGTTCCTAGAGTGATTGAGAACCACATGGTATTGCGGTCGCTGTTGACCAACAGTTCTTGGACCAGCGTGTTGTCTACCATGTCTGAGTTGGTAAGGACTAAATCCAATACTGCATTAAGCCTAATAGGTTCTATCACCAACTGCCTCAGGTGACAATCCTGAATAGCCTCTACTATGAACAGATTCCTAGCCAATTTGGTTAAAGGAATAGACTAGTCCATATCTGGCATGTTAAGGTTCCCTAGGATGACTGTAGCACCCTTAGCTGTGGTAGATTCAATTTCATTAATAAGGGATTGGTCTGCATTGGCTGACTGAGCTGGGGGCCTATAAATTAAGCCAATAAAGACTTTCCTCCCAGAAGGAGTGCATAACTGAATCCAGAGGGACTCCACCTCTGAGTTTTTTTTTTGTGTGCTGACTGTAGTTGCAGTAATACCCTCCTTTACATATAGTGCCACTTTACCACCCCTCGATCCTGTTCTATTGATTCTGTGGAGTGAGAATCCTGGAATTGCCATATCCCACTCATTATAGCTTGTAGCCCAGGCTTCAGATATAGCTACTATGTCTAATCTGGCCTCAGCCATTAGAGCCTGGAGCTCATTAATCTTATTACCCAGGCTTCTGATATGATATTGAGACTGAGCACTCTCCATTCTACCGAGAACCGCCCTTTTGGTTTAGGAGTATCCAATGTCTTGATACGAGACCCAGATGACCCTTGATCAGGGTTATGTGAACTCCTGGATGTGTTGGGTATCCATGTGTGGGTTCTGAGGGACCTCTGTTATGAAGAATGGCTATGTGAATGATCCTTATGGTCTGGGGGAGCTACATCTAAAGTACCATCTAGAGCAAGACCTGAGATGGGTTCCTTTGTCCCATGCTCACTGCTTGCTAGGTTAAAGAACATAAGTGCACATCAAATTTCTGACCCTTTTCTCCATCAGGTTCAGTTTCCCAGACTCCTGATTGGGAGTAAGGGAACAGATGCTGGGATCACTTAGAGCAGTCATGAGCAGCATTAATTACCACAGAGTCGGACCGTGGGGGCCCAGAGAAAAAGGGCCTGCCCAAGGTGCCCTGATAAAACTTGTCCACCTTCCCGGACACAAGGGGGGAACCATGTGCGGCCTACACCAGGTGGCTAAGATAGAGTCTTCATAGGCATCAATGATGGGGGGTATGACCACAGGTGGAGACTCTGGCAGATGCAAGTAGTGAGCCAGGTTCCTCTGAAAAACATCTTGTTCTGTAGAATCCAAGCACATGGCTCTTTGCAGCAGGTGCATGACTGCTGCAAAAGAGGGATCATCAGGAGGAGAATGAGGCATATAATTGGAGGAGTTTTCCCTTGCAGATGAAACTGTGGAGGTGCTGGCCGCTGTATCCTCCTCATCGTTGTCATTGTCGCCCTCATCTGGCTGGAGAAAATCTGGACAGTAATCGTCATCATCCCCAATGTTCACCGGGGGGGGGGGGATGACTGAGGGCATCGACAAGCATGAAGACATGGCCTTCATCAATGGGCAGCACCAGGGAGTCTCAGGCATCCGAGCAAGTCCTCCCAATGATAAGGCAAGAACCGGGGTGACCTGTTGGACAAGGTCTGGGACTTAAGAGAATAGGGCCTGGACGTGGACAGTGACCACCATCAATGGGGTGCTGTGAGAGAGTTTCAGAGGAAAGAGAAGCCCCTGCGATGATGAGATCAACAGAGTATAAGAAGAAATAAGGGGTAGGCTGAGGATCCAGCTGAGGAGCTTGCAATCCTAAAGTTGTAGGGAAGGATGTTGACAGACTAGGACGACCTCCAGAACAGAAGTGTTCATCACCAGCCACAAGGAAACCGGTGGTATGCCCTGATAGAGCACCTTGGGGAGGGTAGGGCATGTAGCAGGGTTGGGCAGGTAGGTGGGGGCAAAGGGAAAGCCCCAGCAAGGGAGACATTTCATTGACCTAGCCAACTGTTCACACTGCCAGCATCCCCCCTGTGGCAAATAGGGTCAGGGAGGGAGGGAGGCAGTGGAGAGCAACAGGGGGGGGGCTTTGAGGGACCCACCAATGCCAAGGCACCGCTGGCTTGAGCTGCACCAGTGGTGAGGGCTACCAGAACCTGATCCATAGGCAGAAGGACAGGAGAAGCAGTGGGGAGCATCACTGATGAGGACGATGATCCTGAAGTGGTCGGTGTAGGGCGCGGTGACCAGGACCACTCACGGGAGGAATGGCCCTTCTCCCAGAGGCAGTGCTTCCCCAATGAGGATTTGTCCTGGGCTTTGCTGGATGACAGGGCTGGGAAAGCAAAGGAACTTCTGGCCTGGAGCTCGTTCTCTAGGGTAGCTACCTTTTGCTGTATGATGTACGCCTTAAGCTCCTTCAGGTGTCATTGATGGGTGCCCTGGTTGAAGCCACTGCAAATTCCGCAGGTGTGGATGTTGTGGCCAATGCTGAGATAACAGACAAGGAGTCATGGAGATCCTTGTCAAGGTTTTTCTGTCCGCAGCTGCAGCAATGGGAAAGAGAGTCTGAACCGAACATAAACGAGGAAAGGGAACAGGATCACTTTAGATAAAACTAAAGTGAAGAAGTACTAGGGAGAGAAAACAATAAACCAGAAAAAAACTCAAAGGTTAAGAAATGGTGGTCGACTGAAGTGATGGGGCTCCATGGAGTGCAATGCAATGGTCAATGGCAGGAAAAGAACTGGGGAGGGCCTGGGTCTGTCCACGGCTATATAGGGAGACATCAACAAAGTGATGTTGCCATTGGCGGCCCCAGTTAGACTGCTTGTGAAAAAGCTATTGTGTGGTCCTGGTGCCCGATGGCTAACATTACTAAGGTGTGACCTGCTGCAAGAGACATCCTCGAAGAAAATGCAGCAGTTTTGCACTGAGTAGGGATGCAAAAAGGTCCAACTCTGAATGACCCCACCTCTCAAACGGATCAACTACCAAGGTCAGTAGTTCCAACACATGCATTCTGGATTGTGACACGCTTAGCCTGTCTGCCAGGATGTTTTGGATGCCTGGAACATGGACGGGTAACAGTTTTAGACAGTGTTCTAGAGCCCAGTACCAAACCCTCATCGCCTCCCTGCACAGGGGACAAGAATGCATCCCCCCCTTACTTGTTTATGTAGTGAATTACATTACACTGAGGTTGTCCATCTGCATCAGCAGAGGACCCGGGGATAGATGGGTCTGGAAGGGGCTTGCATGGCACACAGAACAGACCACATTTCTAGAATGTTTATGTGGAGGGGAGTCTCCACTGTGGTCTATGTTCTTTGGGTCTGGTGAGGGCACAGATGTGCCCCCAGACCTGTCCTGAAGCATCTGTTGTGAGAATTTGTTGATGGGAGGGATAAGGAATGGACCTCTCATCAAGCCTCTGGGGTCCACCCACCACAGAAGCACCTTGCGGACAGGGGAAGTGGCCAGAACCTGTTGTTCTAGATTGGTGCACTGATCCCACTGTACCCTCAGGGTCCATTGGGGGATCCTCATGTGCAGCCTTGCCAGGGGTACTGTGGCAAAGGCAGCCACCATCAGGCCCAACAGTCTCAGGAATGTCCCGGCCGTGACATACCTGCTGTGAGAAACCAACTGAGCCCAAGTTATGAGGCATTCTGCCCTGTCCTGAGGCAAGAAGGTTAAGCCTTAAGCAGTGTCCAGAACTGCCCCATGTACTGTAAGTGTGGACAAGGGGTCAAGACAGACTTGGGCAGATTGACAGTGATCCCTAGGGCATTGAACAACTGCCTGGTACACTGTAGGGTCTAAGACAGCTGATCCTTGGACTGAGCTTTGAGCAACCAGTCATCCGAACAGGGGAAGACGTATATCCCTTCCCTCCTGAGGACTACTGCTACCACTGTTAAGAATTTGGTAAATACCCATGGCGCAGAAGACAAGTCAAAGGGCAATACCCTTAACTGGTAATGTTCCCCCTGGAACAGAAACCCTAGGTATCTCCTGTGAGGGAAGTAAACCTTGATATGCAGGTAGGCATCCTGCATATCCAGGGACCATATCCAGTCTCCTTGCTTCAGGTGGGGCAGCAGACTGTGCAGAGTGACCATTCTGAAAGTACAGTTACGTAAGGACTTACCATAATGGTAGATCTTCAAGAGGAGCTCTTGCAGCATGCAACACCAGTAGGACTGAAGCCACCAGGACCACACAGAAAAGTTCTAGCTAGCACTCTTATCACAAGGGACTGTCCGCGCTGATGTCAGCACACTGATGTCCACCTATCCCATAAAAAGGAGCAGTCCCCCGGACCTACCTCAGTTTCTCTGCCAGAGACCCCAGCACAGAAGGTAAAAATGGAGAACTGAGACAGTTCCTCAGAGCGGAGGAAAAGCAGAATAAATGTGAGGGAGAGGCAGCTATCAGGGAGAAGGATGGAGGGAAAGCAGCACCTGCTGCAAGAGCTCCTCTCAAAGATCAGCTGTTATTGTGAGTCCTTAAGGAACTGCATTATTTTACTTCAAGGGGACTCCTGCAGCAGGCAACACCAGTAAGACAGAGTCCCAAGCAGTACCAGAACTAACTCGAAAAGTCAGCCAGGAGGAGGCAGAAAGCAACAACAAAAAGCTCATGAAGAAGACCCTGAAGGACAGCTAGTCTGAAATTGGCTCTGCGTCTGGAAGCAATGTCCAGACTGCAGTGTCAGGTAAAAGTGTGAACAGAGCTCCAAGTGGTTGCTACACAGATGTCTGCAGCAGACACATTCCTGAAACAGGCAGTAGAGGCAGCCATACCTCTGGTGGAGTGACCATTAACTGCCCCAGGCAAGGGCTTGTTGTACTTATGGTAACAGTAAACAATGCAATTTGCCAACCATTTCAATAAACACCGTTTCAAAACAGGTGCCCCTTCTCTCTCAGGGGCAAATGAAACAAATAACTGATCAGTCATTCTAACCCGTTGAGTGTGATTTGTGTAATAATGGAGCACTCTATGAACATCGAAAGTATGCAGTAAGGCCTCCCCCCGATTAGAATACTCGAGGAAATAAATGGGTAGGTGGATGGATTGGTTTAGTGTGAACTCAAACACCACTTTAGACAGAAACTTAGGGTTAGTACGCAGACTCCCTTGTCTTTGTGAAAAACTAAGTAAGGCTCTTTGCACATCAGAGTCTGAAGCTCTGAAATCCTCAGAGCCACAATAACGGCAACTAAAAACACTTTCCACGACAGAATGCGCAGCTCGCAACTCACGGCCAGCTCAAAGGGAGGCACAGTGAGATTTTCTAACATGAAAAGAAGGTCCCATGGATGGACAGGGTTCTGAATGGGAGGTTTAAAATGCATGATACCCCTCAAGAATGTGTGGGATACCTCCAGCTGGGCAACAGCTTTGCCCTCAATAGGTGCATGGTATGCAGAGATGTCGGAAAGATGCAGTTTAAGAGATGAGTACCCCAGGCCTGAGTCCAAAAGGGAGAGGAGGTACTCCAAGATCAGATTTGCTGGACAGGTGAAGGGATCCAAGTGGCGAGCAGCGGCCCATATGGAGAGGGAGAAGTGCTTCCACTTCATGGCATAGGTGGCTCTAGTGGTAGGTTTTCTGGCAGCCACTAGGACATCAGCGACCCTGAAAGAAACCCCAAAGCGGGTGATAGCCAAGTCTGCAGGAGCCACGCATGTAAAAGCAGGGACTTGAGGTCTGGATGGACCAGGGTGCTCTGTTCCTGGGAGATCAAGCCAGTGCATAAGGGCAAAGGTACTGAAGGTTCCACTGCCAGCTGCTGCTGCAGGGAGAACCAAATGTGACACAGCCAGTAGGGAGCTATGAGAATCATCTCTGCCCCCTCTGACTGAAGCTCGAGAAGAACCCTCTGCAGGAGTGGAAAGGGGGGGGGGCAGAGGCGTACAGGAACCTCCCCTTCCAGGAGAGGGACAATGCGTCACATCAGAAAACTCCAGGCCCTGGATCGAGCAAGCAGAAAAGCAGCAGTTTTCCACTGAGTGGGGACGCACAAAGGTCCAACTCTGGACAGCCCCACCTATTGAAGAGATCTTCAAGCACTGAGGACAGGAGTTCCCACTCATGAGCTTGACCTGGACTGGCTTAGACTGTCAGCCAGAGTGTGTTGGTAACCTGGAACATAGATGGCTGAGAGTTCCAGGTCATGCTCAATGGCCCAGTACCAGACTCTCATTGCCTCCTGACAAAATGGGGTAGGAATGAGTGTCTGCTGTTTGTTGATGTACTATGCTACAAACATGTTGTCTGTCTGTACCAGTAGTGGGGTGGGAAGAATGTAGGTCTGGAAGGTCTGCAGAGCACATAGAAATCCCCACATCTCCAACACATTGATGTGGACATGCTACTCCACCTTGGACCAGGTCCCCTGGGTCTGGCGGAAGGCAAAGTGAGTACCCCAGCCCAGACCCGAGATGTCCATAGTGAGAATCTGCTGAGAGGGCACAACCCAGAAGGGAACCCCTCACAGGAGATTTGCAGGGTTCTGCCACCACTCCAAGGTCCTCCACACTGGGACTGAGACCATCAGCGACTGATCCAGGTTGTCGGTGCGTTGGTCCCATTGGATCCGAAGAGTCCACTGGGGAACCCTCATATGCAGATGGGCCAGGAAAACTGTGGCTATAGCCACCACTATGTGCTCAAACAAGCGGAGGAACACTCTGGCTGGTATCCGACAACTGGAAGATACTAGCCAAGCCTGTGCTATCAAACGATCTGCTCTGTCCACTGGCAGGAAGGCCCTGCCCTGGGATGAGTCCAGGACCGTGCCAATATACTGGAGGTGTTGGCTCAGAGACAGACAAGACTTTGGCAGGTTGACTGTGATCCCTAGGGCCTGGAAAAGCCAAAAGGTACCTTCCAGGATCTGCAACAAGAGGTCACTAGAGGGGACTGTCAGCAGCCAGTCGTCCAGGTACAGGAACACATAGAAGTTCCATCTCCTCAGAGCCGCGGCCAGCACCGCCAGACACTTGATAAAAACCCAAGGTGCAGAGGAAAGGCCAAAAGGGAGGGCCCTGAACTGAAAGTGGTCCACCTGGAAGCAGAAGCGGAGAAAGCAGAGGGATGGGAAAACCTGGATATGAAGACAGGCATCCTGCATGTCCAAGGAACAGAGCCAGTCCCCCTGCTGAAGGAGGGACAACAGTCCCTGGACAGTGACCGTCCTGAAATGCTTGTACTCTATGTAGAGGTTTAGGTAGTAGAGGTCCAGGATTGGTCTCAGGTCCCCCGATTTCTTGGGGACGAGAAAGAAGTGGGAGTAGAACCCCTTTCCTCTTTGAGCCAGCTTTTTTGTGTGCAAGAGTGCCTGATTCTATTAATTTTTTTTATATATTTTAGTCTTTGGTAATTGGGTGAGGGAAATGTAGGCCTGAGGATAATGGGAGAGCAAGGGAGAGCTTTCCAGAGGAGGCTCCACAAATTTGAGGGTGTGATCTTGCTCGATAATCTGCAGCACCCATTGATCTGAGGTCACTGCTTGCCACCCGTTGAGATAGAGGGAGAAACTACCCCCGACCACCTCCCCAAGGCCTCTGTTGGAGGTGGGGGTTGGGCAAAGAGTCAGGCAGTGGATCTGGGAGTTGGGCAAAGAGTCAGGTAGTAGATCTGGGGGTAGGCAGAGCAACTTTAGGTGCTCTATGGGCCCTGGGGTGGCCTCTCCGGCTGTAGGGGTGGCTGCCTTGTGCTTAACTGGTCCTTTCAACTGTTGGCCCTTAGAGGGCTGGTGAGAGGACAGATGAAAGGACTGATTCTGGGATGGCCAGGGCTGGGATCGGTAGAGGGAATGCACTGACCTTAGGGCCTTGCCCAATTCTTGAAGGCAGGAGATGATATCCTGACTATTCACCCCAAACAAGATGGAACCCCAAAAAAGGGCATTCATTATTTTGGCCTGAACATCAGGCACAAATCCAAACACCCTGAGCCATGAATGGCAGCGAAGGCAGATCCCTGCCACTACCACATGCCCAGAGGCATCAACAGTGTCATATTCAGTGCAAGGTTGCGCACATCCGACCCGGATTTCAAGAATTGGGCTAATTGTGTTTTAATGGAGTCCTCAGGGAGGGTTTTGACCAGATCCCTCACCTGATCCCAGAGGGCATTCTGGTACTGTACCATATGGGCCAGATAGTTAAGGGCCCGAATGGCCAGCGTGGCAGAGGAATACACCTGCTTGCCCAGTTGAACCAGTTGGTGAGACTCGTTGTCAGAGGGATGGGTACTGAGATGCTTGGGCTTCTTAGTATGGTCATGGGTCATGTTCATGACCACGGAGTCTTCGTGGGGTGCTCATCAAAAAAAAGGCTTAACCACTGCTGCATGATAAAGGCGGTCTGCTTTCTTGGCCAAAGCTGGGGTGGAGGAGGCATGGTTCCAGGCCACCTTAGTAACATCTTTGTAAGGATCAATTAAAGGACGCACCACTAAAGGAAGGGTCTTCTTCTTACGGAGGTATATCACCAGGAGTCGGCGCTCTGGATCAAACTCATTTGTTTCCCATTCCATGAGGGACTGGATATGCTGCATCACATCCAGAAAAGAGGGATCATCAGGGGGAGACTTAGGGGTCTCCTTAGGAGGCTCCTGACCAGAGGAGCCCCTCAAGTCCTCGGAGGACTCTGAGGTGGAAGAGGCAGAGTCATCCCCCAACTGATCATCATCAGGGACTGGCGTCTGAGGGTGACGGTCATCCATATGCTGGTCAGAGCTCTCAATCCATCCCCTAGAAGACCCTGTGGTATGGAGGTTGCTAGATCCTGCCCAGTCTGAGTCCCAAGGAAGGGAGTCCTGAGGAGAAGGCCATCTGGGTGCATCCATGTTCTGCATGAAAGACCACCAGGCTGAACATAAAACATTATAATCCACCGGTGGAGGAGGATTATAGGGTGGGTAAGGTTATTGAGGAGGAGGAGGGGGAGGAGGGTATGGGTACGTCAATGGAGGAGCTGACGTAGGGTAACCTGGTGTAGGTCCACCAGGTGCCAGCTGGGGATCCCTAGGAGGGCCAGCAGGCATTGGTTGTGGTGTAGGTTGAGGCTGAGGTGACGATGGCGGAGTCGTAGGTGGAGGTGTCATCGTAGTCATCGCTGGCCTGAGAGGTGAAGGCTGGCATCAGTCAGATGAATCAGCTGATGTTGGCCCCAGAGGCGAGGCTGGTGCCTGTGGAGGAGAATTCCCCCAAGGCAGAGGCAGAAGCGTTGCCTGTGTGGAAGAAGAGGTGAGCGCTCACTCCAGGCAATGCCTAGAAGGGCTAGCACCAGCCCCGGAGTTGGGGACCAATGAAGGAAATGCCTTGACCAGGGGGCAATGGGTGAGGACCCACCACCAGAGGTTCCAACCCCAGTTCAGCCACCTGGCCGAAGACCCATGGGAGCTAAGAGCCTGAGCGCCAGGGGCTGGGAGGCAGGGGAATGAAGTTTGCTGCCCCGAAGAACCACCACCACCTGAAGTGGAAATGAGAGTGGGCAGGTGGTTGCACCTCTGGCAGCCTGGAGGGAGCGAGGGCTGCCAAGAAAGGAAGCACTGACCTCCTACAGAAAGAAGACCCAGAAGTGGAAGCCGGTCTGTGCAGTGACTGCGAGCGAGAGGCTAACAGAGGACTGTCCCAGTACTTATGCTTCCCACTCGACTTCTTCTGGGAAGAGGAAGAGGAAAAAGAAGCAGCAGCAGCCGCCTCAGAAGACTGAACCGTGGAAGTAGAAGAGCCTTTGGCTCGAACTTCCTTCTCTATCACACTTAATTTCTGCTTTAGCAGGTAGCTTTCTAGGCTCTTCAAGCGGGGTGTCTGTGTGGCCTGATTGAAGTCCTGGCAGGCCTCGATGTCATGGCTGGGGCCTAGGTAGAGCAGGCAGGAAGAGTGACTGTCTTTAACAGGTATCTGCTTGCTACAGGCACACTTCATCGGACGGTCGGAAGACAAAGCTGGGGAGAAGAAGACAAACCTGATGAAGAAAACACTGAAAATTTATGTTACCAACTGCAGAAATGATAAAGAAATAAATTGTGGGTACAAATGAGCAAAATGGAATAGAATGAAGCAGGCACCTGTAGAGGTCCGACATGCGCGGGTCAATGGCAGGAAAAGAAAAGAGGTAGGTCTGGGGAACCACACCCTTTATAGGCTAGGCGGACATCAGCATGCTAACATCGGCAGGGGCAGTCCCCCATGATAGATTGCTAGTTAATTATCCTTGCGGTCCTGGTGTCTGGTGGCTGCAGTCCTACGGTGTTACCTGCTGCAAGAGCCCCTTTGAAGTAATATTTTCTTCTACTGAATGTAGAAGTTCAGAGCCCTGAGATCCAGAACGGGCCTTAAATCCCCTGTAGCCTTAGGGACAAGGAAGAAATGGGAATAGAATTCAGTGTTCCTCTGGTGCGGGGGTACTAGTTCTATAGCTCTTTTGTGCAGCAGTTGTGTGTACTTCCTCCAATAGCACTAGTATGTGATCTGGAGGGTAAACAGAGGGAAAAGGTGGTAGATCTGGAGGCAGGTCCAGAGATTCTAGAGTATGGCCCTGTTCTATGAGCTGTAGGACCCAGGCATCTGTAGTGAGTTCCCTCCACTGTTCTAAGTGGAGGGAAATACAAACCCCTACCACAATCTCCTGACTTAATACAGAGGGGGGGGTCAAGGAAGGAGTCATGCTGAAGCAGAACCAGCGGCTGGGGCTGCACCCTCACCTCAGACTTTTGGGGGGAGGGCACTTGTGGTGGAGGTAGTAGCAAGTAAGCCAGATCCTGCTCTACATTTTCCTTGATGTCTGGCCTTTGACCCAGGTCTGTGAGAAGCCTTACTAAAAGGGTTCTACTGTCTACTGCTAGGCTGAGTATGGTAGAGGGAGTGGACTGACCTTAAAGTCCTCCCCGAGGCCTGCACATCATTGAGGATATGCTGCACATCTGCCCCAAACAGCTTGTTTCCTCTGAATGGGGGCATTCAGAATGAATTGCTGCACCTCAGCAGCAAACCCAGACACCCTTAGCTAAGAGTGTCTTCTGATACTGATGCCAGTGGCAACTGCTCTGGCTGAGGCATCAGAGATATCACAGGTCAACTTCAGGAGGTGCTTGCCCACATCTGCCGCAGTCTGGAGAGCTCAGAGCAGTTTTTGCCTCTGAGTACCCTCTGTGAGAGAGACTGGGCTGCTGCTTTGGACTTTCTCCAAGGGGTATTCTGGGAATTTGATCATATGGGCCAGATAATTAACTATTCTAAGGCCCAGAGTGGCAGAAGCAAAGGTTCTCTTACCCCAGAGGCCCAGTCTCCTTGACTCCTTATCTGAGGAGGAGGGAGCCGAGGTGCTTGAGCACCTTAGTCCTATCATGGGCAGCCTTTAATCACCACTGAGACTGAGGTTGACCGGTGAAAAAAAAGTTTTCCCACGGGGGCCTGGTATAGTTCATCTGCTATTCTGGGCATAGCCGGGATCATGCTCGGCCAGCTAGTGGGGGGGGGGGAGGTAATCACCTGAGGTGGGGAGTTTGGAATATCAAGATACTCCACCAAATTTCTCCTGGTGACATCCTCCTCTTCAGCCTGAAACCCCATGACAGCCTGAAGCTGCTTCATCATGTAGACAAAAACAGGGTTTTTTTTTTGGGGGGGGGGACTTCGGAGTGTGTACTACAGAGTTTCGCCTCTTCCTCCTCCTCACAGGGTAATACTCATGCTCCACATGGACAGGCCTTGAAGGAGTCAGTAAAGGGAGCGAGGGAGGGCACAGGGCGTGACATTACCAGCGTCAATATGGGAGCTGGTCTAAGTGGTCCTAGTGTCATACAGCCAGGAGGAGGCAGGAGATGCTGAATGATGGCTGCAAAAATCAGACAGCACCATCTGGACATTGACAGTGGGCTGTGTTGTAGAAACATCTTGCGGTGTCGACAGGGGTAGCATAAACCCCAGCGTCGATGGGCCATTGCCAGCCAAAGTGGGTCCGATGGAGTTTACTGCCAGCTGATCTTACACTTCAGGTCAGAGCGGCAGGGCTTGAGATGTCGACACAGGCAGCCCCTATGTTGCCTGGCCTTCACCAGTCATAGAAGGTCCGGCAGAACTCCCTGCCACAGCCGGCCACGAGGAAGTTGAGGCCTGGGTGACAGGAAGGGTTGACGCTAAAGCAGTCGACAGTGCTGTGGTGGTCAGAGTTAAAAAAAGCAGTGACCAGCATCGCACCCCATTGGGGGGGTTGGGGGGTGGTCCTTGTTCTGTTCATGCTCCAGGTGGGAGTGTTTCTCTGTAGGTTTATCCTGGGCCTTTTTAGTCTGGGAGCCCGACGAGGTGACCGGCGACAGGGTAGAGCTCTTCCCCTGGAGCTTTTCTCCATTCTGGCTACCTGTTGCTCGAGCAAAAAAGAGTACAGGTTTCTTACAGCACCACCAGGTAACTTGATTGAAGGTCTGGCAGATCTCATAGGCTCAAACTTTGTGACCCGGGCCAAGACAGCAAACACAGATATGCTCATCACTAAAATAAATCTTCCTACTGCAGCCGCAGTAATGGAATAACTTAGCGGATTCAACATAAATGATGACGTTAATCATTTTAAAATAAAGTGATTTCTACTATAGAGATAAAATAAAGTTTGAATGTATTTTGGCAGTCATCTGTATGATGAGGTCTCTGTGTAGTCTTTGCAAGTATGGACGATGGTGGGAAAAGAACGGAGGAAGTAGTGAGACCACCCATGTTTATACACAAAAGGATGTTGGCATCCGATGTCATAGTGGGTGGACCCAAATTGACTGCCACCGAAAGGTTTCTGTGTGGTCCTAGTGCCTAATGGCTTATAATCCTATAGGCATGAACAGTAGCCAGTGACTGTAAAAACAGTGACTCATTTATAGCATTTTCATCAGCTGCCCTGCAAGGACAGCAATGGCATAGCGAGGAAAGTGACTGGAAGGGGAGGGATAGGGAGGTGTAGAGGGAGGGTTTGTATGGGCAGGGGATCCTGCTGCGGCCAAGTCAGCCCTGTGGTGTGGTGGTGAGGGTAGCTGGCTACCGTGCAGCAGAAACTGGGTTCAGGACCTGCTGGGTGCAATTGTTTTGCCACTGCTTGCGGCTCTCTGTTTATTTCCCCCCCCCGTACGTGTTTTGCCCCTCTTGACATGCACCCCCTGGAGTTAACAATCCTAATTCAGGGGGTGCGGAGGAGTGAAGCCTGCAAAACACTTAAGAGCCAGAAGTTGGGTCGCTTGGGTTTGTATATTGCCGAAATGCTTTTTGGCGATATACATTCGCTGTATTGCGATCGCTATCATGACATGGAACCGGTGTGACCTGATGAAAGATATCCTCAAAGATCAATGGAATCCTTTACCAGCCCTTCAGCCAAAGGGTGGTTTGAGAATCCTAAAAGGGAGCCCACAGGAACGCTGTACTTGCACACCATGAGGGCTAAGGTTAGCAGGCAGGATGCTGGATGCTGCCAAAGCTCCAAGGCCCGTCCCAAGATGGCCTCAGCCACTAGGAAGGTAACCCCTAGGGATTCATCATGGTTCACAATATCCATGAGAAGGTACTTAGCTCCCTTTTGGACTAGCTCTAACACGATTGACGTGGACCCTGAGTTAAGTCAGAGCAGCACACCAAAGGACACTGGCCCACAGTCAGAAGGCAGCTTCATATCCAAGCTACAGTCGAAAAGCTGAGTCCCTGAGAAGGACATGGACTACTGAGCAGAGCCATCCAAGGATGGCCCTCAGCCACTTTTTACCATGGACCTCCCGAGAATCCTTACTCAGGGTAATCAGAGCAGACAACCGGTCTGGCAAGCCAGTAGCCAATTGACTGGCCTCCTTGGTTGAAGCACCATCTGGCGGCTGGCGGGGTGGCAGCTACACCCTAATCAGCAGAGAAGCAGATGAGCAGTTGTTGGGAGCATCTGCAGAACTTGGACCGCCAAGGCAATCAATGGCAGCTGCCTGGGGGGACCAGATGTCTGAAGAAGAGCCCTGCCCCGCAATGTTCCACTGCTGCCAGAGGAACTCCTCATGGCACCCAGTGCATCTTATACTGGTGCCTACCCTCATCCGATGAAGAGGAGGACAAGGAGCACTGGCAGCAGCACCTCCTGGTCAAGCGTGATCAAAAGTGAACACCTTGACCATGACCTCTACCATCGACTGCCTGTTCAACAGTGAGAGAGGTCTTCCTGCGGTTGGCTGTAGATGATGAGCCTACCACCACTGAGCAACAAGGGTGTTGAAGATCCAATCCTGGATAGAGGCTGGTCCCTGGAAGGATCATTCAATTTCACCAACTGGTCCACATTCTCCTGAGAGAGGACCAGAAGGTGAGGCAACGTCCACCATCGACTGAAACATAGAATCACAGAATTTGATGGCAGATAAGGACCACTTGGCCCCCACCTAGTCTGCCCATTTCCCTACCTAACGGATAAGCTGCAGATCCTAGTTAACCAACAGCCTACTTTATCCTACTCCCCCACTAGAATTGCCTTATGCCTGTCCCATGCATTCTTGAATTCCCCCACTGTTTTTGACTCTATGACCTCCTTAGGAAGGCCATTCCATGCATCTACAACCCTCTCTGTGAATAAATACTTCTCCAATACCTCTGAGCAGTCCCCCATCTTCAGATTGTGCCCTTGCTCTTGTACATCTCTTTTTCTGAAAGATGCTACCCTCTTGGACTTTGTTGATTCCCTTGAGGTATTTGAACGTTTTTATCATGTCCCCCCTCTCCCTCCTTTCCTCGAGGCTATACTTCTTAAGCTCCTTTAGTCTTTCTTCATATGTCTTCTGGTGCAGACCCTGCACCATTTTGGTTGCCCTCCTCTGGACAGCCTCCACCCTGTGTATGTCTTTGTGGAGATGGGGTCTCCAGAACTGTACACAGTACTCCAGATGGGGTATTACCAACTTGTCTGTACAGAGGTTCAACAACTTTTTGTTTTCTACTGGTGATGCCTCTCCCTATGCATCCCATTATCCCCCAGCCCTCCTTACTGCCTTCTCACATTGCTGGCCCACCTTTAGGTAATCTGATGTGACTACCCCCAGGTCCCTTTCTATTTTTGTTGCTTTCAGTATCTCACCCCCCCCATTGTGTACTCTTCCCTTGGGTTTTTGTTTCCCAGGTGCATTACTTTGCACTTCTTTGTGTTGAATCTAAGCTGCCATATATTTGACCATTCCTCCAACCTTGCCAAGTCCCTTTTCATTCTTTCCACCCCACCTTGTGTATCAACCCTGTTGCAGATCTTTGTGTCATCTACAAAGAGACATACTTTCCCTTCCAGTCTCTCTGCAATGTCACTTATAAAGACATTAAAAAGGACCGGCCCCAGTACTGAACCCTGCGGTACCCCACTAGTAACCCCCCTTTCTTCACTGTGTACTTCATTTACTATTACCCGCTGTGTCCTGTTGTCCAGCCAGTGTTTTACCCAGGCTACCATCCTGGCACCCACTCCCAGGCTGGCTAATTTGTTTATTAATTTTTTGTGCAGGACTGTGTCAAATGCAAAATTCTGAAGCAGGAATTCAGCCTGCAGATGCAACCACAGAGATTTTACTTATTGAGACACCTATTTATACACAAGTCAGAGGCTGTGGGAACTGAACCCCTAGCTTCTATCCCGGTCCTATGTACTTAACAGTCCACTACCTTAACCATTATGCTAAACGAGACCCGCTAAATGAGACTGCCTGGTTGACGGTAAGAGAAGTCTTCCTGTGGCTGCCCACCTACCAGAATTAAGCAACCATAGTGTCGAAAACCCAACCTTGGGCGGAGGCTGGATCCTGGAAGGATCAACCAGGGTCACTGATTGTTTTACATTCTCCTGAGTGAGGATCAGCAACACTGAGGTCTCCTAGGCAGACTCCTCAGCCTCGTCAGCAACCGGTCAACTGGATTGAAAAAGTGGTCAACTGTAGCTTAGGTTGACAGGCTTGACAGCGAAGCCAAACAGTCCTCATCCTGCCTGACCAGCCCCTTGGCTGAGGGACACTACAGCCATTGAGTGGTCAGGCAGTCAAGGGACCACGATGACCACAATCTCTCCCCATCCCACAACCGGTAATGGTGGCACTTAGATTTCGAGGTGTGGAGGGCAGTTCTGGAGGGACTAGCACATGTCATGGAACTGATCCATGAAAGACCCTCCAACACTGGCCCCAGATGGAAACAGCATCAAGACCAAGGAGGCACCTACAGCAACAGTCGCTGCTTCCGCTTCAAGGGCCACAAGCTGTGCAGCAGACCCACCACAGTCAAAGCCTTTTTCTTGCAACCCATAGGCCAATCCTTCAGATTTCTTTCCAAAGGCCGACCCAGTAAGACCCAGAGCATCTTGTCCTCAAGGGACTCAGGAAGCATGGATAAGAACAGGCTGCACCCAGTCATGCTGTGC
This sequence comes from Neoceratodus forsteri, assembly GCA_016271365.2. Lineage (NCBI taxonomy): Eukaryota > Metazoa > Chordata > Ceratodontiformes > Ceratodontidae > Neoceratodus > Neoceratodus forsteri. Next base: position 638,122,636 of record CM028136.1, read on the forward strand.
TGCCTACATAGGCAGTACATGCACATGTTGTGCAGATCGGTGACCAACATCTTGTGGCAGTACTGTACACATAACTTGAATCTTGTTTTTTTGTGTTCCAGCCTTGGTCCAGAGACAGAGTGGGAAGAACTGTAAAACTACAAGCAAATAACTTTGAAAACTTCGAAGGAAAGGTTTGCCTACGGGATAGAAAAATCCTAAATGGAGCAGAAAGGAAGTGACCTGTTCTTCCAGCAGAAACAATGATCTGACGTCATGGGTAGAAGTCGGGTGTTATACCGCTCGGATGGCAGGAGGAGCTTACCTTAAAGGTGTTCTAGCCAGTAATATGTTTCCAGTGGAACTGACAGAGTGTTGATAAGTGAACCATATTCACATCCCTAAAAAGATGAAAATTACATACTTACTTACAATTGTTGATCTTCCAAAATATGTTCACCACTGATTACCACTTGCGAGTCTAAGCCAGAGGCGCTAAGATCCTGCAGGAGCTAGAACTATTCTGGTAGGAGCTGGCAACGCGAGAGGTCCTGCACACTTGTTATCACATGTACTCACTAGTTTACAGTGGTGCAAGCCCCAAAATGCCTCAGTACCTTTTTACCAAGGAGGTGGGCAGCATGAATCTAATGAGTAACCTATGCACCTACCCTGAAGGCATAAGAGAGCCCTGGTGGCCTGTATAAGAAGGTCACCAAAACAGTAGACCTTTGAGAAAATCCAGTCTATCAGTGTGCATCTTTAATTCACACCTTTGTAACTATAGTTGCCAGGTACTAGGACCACACAGAATCCTGTGCTAGTCCAGGGTTGCCCATGATAACGTCATGCATCAGTGTCTACACGGGCAGTCCCATTACTCCTCAGTTACCCATCGGAGATTAGACTTGGAGGATCTCCAACCATGGGGAATCAGGAGATAAGACCAGCTCAGGCATACAAGGAGACACATATGGCTGGATATATAATGCATATGTTGGGTTAAATTGCACAGTACCTAATGCAACCCTCCTTGAAGCAGAAGGGGGAAGGGGGGTGGAATGGACTAATGGAGGAGATATCCTTTGGAACAATTCCCAAGTAGTCCCAAACACCAACTGAGAGGTGGTTGCAGTTTGATGTATATTCAGGATAACAGACCTTGCAGTACACCAAGCCTAGCTGAAACCAACATTTCTATGAGAGACTATGACCAAAGTGAAACATTTAATGAAGGTGTGGACAGTGCTCCATGTGGCTACATCACAAATGTCAGCCGCAGAAACATTTCTGAAACAAGCAATCAAAGTAGCCATTCCCCTGGTGGAGTAACCATGAACTTCACCAGGAAGTTCCTTACTGTACTTCTATAACAGAACATAAGAATGTGCCAGCCATTTGGACAGGTACTGTTTACACATAGGAGTGCCCCCTTTCACAGGTGAGAACTAAACAAAAAGCTGAGAGGATTTTCTATAGTCCTTGGTGTGATTCATACAGTATCTGAGTATTCTACGTACATCTAAATTAGGAAGCAGTGCCTCACCTTGATTGGCGTGCTCAGAAGAATAAACAGGAAAGTGTATCTAGTTAGTTAGTTAGTTAGTTAGTTAGTTAGTTAGTTAGTTAGTTAGTTAGTTAGTTAAAAGCTGGTAACCTGGAAAGGCACACTGAGCAAAAGGCTCAATTCCAGGTGCAACCCCGGGAAGGGCAAGGGGACAGAATATAAAAATACAGCATATGTGCACAGTAGTTCAAAATTTTACACAGCATTAAAATAGGGAAGAGCATAAATAACAGCAGGAAAACAAGGCATTGCAGAGTTGTTCACAATATCAAGATTGGTACATTGGTGTGAGCAGTGGGAAGAAGTATAGGATCAGTACATCGGTGAGAGACAAAATAAGTACGATAATGCATGGGACAGAGAGGTAGTTACAAATAGCATTTACAATCGGCAACTCAGGACATGAGAAAAATCAGCACAACAGTGCGAGACAAAAGTAGGATAAGTAGTACATAAGACAGTAATACATAGACAATTACAGTCATCAACTCGTAGGACAACAAGGCTAAATTATAGTTCACTGGACTTCGAGGCAATTGTAGGTGTAAGTTATAGTACAGGTAGTGCTTTTGGAATGGGGTTAGCAGTATAGGTGTTTGTTAGCTGAATAAGAGCTGGGGTTGAATACAGAAGCTGGGGTGGGGGTTAGAGATAGGGAGGGGCAGAGGGGCACCGGACTGGCAAATACGGGGAGTGGCAGAGACATGGGGGAGATGCCTGAAGTAGTTTTTGATGGTCACCACAGTTGTCAAGCCTTGAACCTAGAGGGGCAGTGAGTCCTACAGGGCAGGAAGCCAGTAGGCAAAGGCTTGTTTCCCCACAAGAGAGTGCGGAGTAGCTAATGAGAATGATTGTGGGTCACAAGAGTGCACAGCATAGCCGGAGCAGGGGGCAGGGGCTACTAAGGAGAAGAGGTAGGAGGGGAGGGTGCTGAACCAGAATTTTGCAATGAAGGAGACAGAGTGTGCAAGCTGGAGATTGGCTAGGGAGGGGAAGGATACTGTGTGGTAAAGGCGGCAGTGATGTGTACGATAAGGAGATTTGTAGCGAAACGGCAGAAAGCATGGAACAGAGGATCAAGCTTGGCCAAGGAGGATTGGGGGGCAAAGCTGTAGTTGGCCTAGTCGAAGGAGGGGAGGATGAGCTTGGTTATGATGTCTTTCCTGACAGGGAGGGAGAGACGGAGCTTATGCCTGTGCAACATGCCTAGCTTGGGGCGGAGATTATTATGAATTGAGTCGAGGTGTAGGGAGAAATCATTTGATTCCGTGGAAATTCAGATACTACCTTGGGTAGAAACTTTGCATTTGCACACAAAGAGACTCTGTGGAAAATCAAATAAGGAGGCTCACACATTAGAGGTTGAAGATCTGAAATCCTTCAGGAAGGAGTGACTGCAACTAAAAATAACGTTTGCCATAACAGGTCATAACTCCCATCCTACTCCAAAAGGAGCCAATGTCCGTTTCTCAAGCACATAATTCAAGTCCCAAGGTGGGACTTGATTGTGACCAAGAGGTTTCATATGAAGAATACCTCTCAAAAATATGACACACTAGCTGGGCCACTGAACGATGATCAATAGGGGCATGGAAAGCTGATATACCAGCCAAATGCACCTTAAATGAAGACTGCCGTAGACCAGAGTCTGACATTGACAGCAAGTATTCCAGCATAGCATTTACACGACATGTAAATGGATCCAAATTCCTGGAAGTAGCCCACAAAGTGAACCACTTCTATTTCAAGGAATAGGCATATCTGGTAGAAGGCTTTCTAGCTCCAATCAGCCATTAGCAACTTTAGAGAGACCCCAAAACATGCAATGGCTATGTTTTCAGGAGCCACATATGCCCATGTAGGGATTTGAGGTTCAGATGGACCAGGGATCCCTTGTCCTCTGACAACAGACCCCCAACACAGTGGTAGGGGGACAAGAGGCTCCATTGCCATCTGTTGCAGAAGTGGAACTCTTATCTGGTGAGACCATAATGCGACCAAGAAGGATGACAGTGCACTCTCCATTTGAAGCGTGAGCAGCATCCTCTGTATTAGTGAAACTGGGGAAATGCATACATGAAATTCCCTTTTCAAAAAAGAGGGACAACACGTCTCACCAGAAAACTGCAGGCCCAGCAGTGAGCAAGCAGTGATGCTGCAGTTCTGTGTTGTGTGGACACAGAAAAATGGCCAAACTCTCGACAACCCCATTTTATGAAGACTCGTTTGCCACCGAGATTAACCACTCCCATTTGTGAATCTTGGACTGTGACCTGCTTAACCGGTCTTCTAAGACATTTTGGAGACCTGGGAGATGCATGGTTGACAGTCGTAGGCCATGGGCCAGAGCCCAGTACCATACTATCACTGTCCACTGGACCTTTATTTTCCACAGAAGAATTCTCATATGAAGATTGGGCAGTCATCATCACAATGGCTGCAGCCAGCAGACAGGAGACTCCTGTATACCAACTGTGCAGAGGCAATCAGGTTTTCTGCCCTGTCTTATGGCGGAAAAGCATAACCCTTCTCTGTGTCCAAAACTGCACTTATGTACTGTGGTGAGTGACAGGGAGTCATCACAGACATTAGCCTATGTACTGTGACTCCCAAATGTGCCTTGTCTGAGAGAATGTATGTAGAAGTGTTTCCCTGAAACTGGCTTTCAGCAGCCAATCCAGGGAAGGAAAGACATACAGGCCTTTCCTGTGAAGGGTTGCTGTCACTACAGGCAGTCAACTGGTAAAGACTCGTTGTGCAGAAGACAAGCCAAAGGGCAAGACTTTGAACTGGTAGAATTCCTCCCCCAAGAAAATGTGGAGGTAATGCCTGTGAGCTTTTTTATTTTCTTTTTTTCTTTTGTTTATCCCTGGGGCTCTTGCTGGTAGGTGGCTTTGTCTCTCTCCTCGAGAGAACTCTCCTCTGCCCACTAAAGCAGTGTTGCTCTCTCCCAGCCCCCAGCCTGTTGCAAGCAAATCCGCCAAGGATTTCTCCCCATGGCAGGGCCAGGAGAGGGACGGCTATCCTCCCCCCCCCCCCGGTATGCAAATCCAGTTTGGCTGGAGTTGCTGAGGGTCGAGAGCACTGCTCGGGCGTCATGATGCCTGCAGCATCCTCCTATCATGTTTTCCTGTTTTTTCCTCCCTCCCTCCCCGTTGCCGAGGTGGAGATGTCAGCATGCGCACATGGAGGCAGACGCATGTTACGGGTTCCATGGCACTCTCCCGTCCATTGGCGTCCCCAACACGCACTACCCCCAGGCCTCCAATTGGGGGCAGTCATTCGTACTGATCAGGTTGAAAGGGTGCCGTCTTCCAGCATTTCAGCTGCCACCCACCCCACAGGACCTTCAGCCATATCCTCTGGACTCCAGGTACATCTAAGCTACTCCACTACAGCAGATGCCACCTTGGAACACCAGTAGAGTTTTTCTTACTTTGAATTAAGGGCACTTCTGAGGCTTAAATCTGATGGCTTGATTGGCACTCTCTTTATGCCCTGTACTCTGTAGCCTGCCACAAATTTAACTTACTTTAATGGGAAAGGCTGCTCAATTCTATTTTTTTTTTATTGAGATTGCTCTGTAATTACATGCTCAGCTGTTTGTCCAACTATTCTCCAAGTATGGCCTTGAATCTCAGTGTGGTGCTGTTATTCTATCTTCTTCATGCTCCCTTCTTATATTAGTGTTTTTTTTCCAAAATTAGGCCCCTGTTGCAATGTAGATCCCACTTTCCTCCCTCCCTTTTTTCCATTTCTATTCCTCTCTCTCTACCAACCCTTCTTGCTTACAACACGCCAATGCAAAAATAACTCAACAACCCCCCTACATCTCTCTCCTCAAATCTCCCACTTACATCCTCACTATTACTCCCTCTCCCCCCTCTGAAAATTGGTATCACTTCTCTCTGATTCTTCATGCATCACTACTATCTGTGCCATCTATCCTTGCTGGTCTTCATCTACTGTTCCCTTGCTCTACCCCTTCATTCCCCTCCAAAACACCTGGCCTCCTTGGATTCTCCTTACAAATGCCTAAAGCTTCACTTCCTCATCCTCGCTCTACTCCTACCCTCCTCTGGGGACATCCATCCCAACCCTGGCCCTGTTGACTCCAGCACTTCTGGCGCTCCCACAGCTGCTGCCCCCTCCTCTGCTCCTACAGCACTCCCAAGAGGCTTTGAGATCCTACATCTAAATATCTGTAGCCTAGTACTAAAAACTGACCTCCTACAAATCATGGTGGCCCTTCTAAAACCAGACATCCTAATCATTACAGAAACATGGCTAAAGAGCATGATCCTTGACCACTGTCTCCATTCCTGGCTACTCCCTCTTAAGGCAAGACCGAGCTGGCAGGGATGGCGGTGTCACCATGTATGTCCTTATCTCCCTCCAATACTCCATAATTTACTCATCCTCCAACCCAATTACCCACAATGCTCTTGCTATTCATGTTACCCTTCCCTTTACTCTTCCTGCCTTTTTAGGTGGTATCTTTTGCCGCCCAAACATCCAGTCCTCTACCGCTCTTGACCTCCTAACTTCCATCACTGCCCTCTCTCACTCTGGGGAGCTGTACATCCTACGTGACTTCTGGCTGTCACCAAAAACAACCAAAATACGCAATGAAATCTGTGCCCGTAACCTCACACAGCTAATATCAGAACCCACATGTCAACTGCAAGACACAAAATCACTCCCTATTTGACTGGGCTCTTACCTCCCACCCCCACAGAGTCATCATCTCTGGTATCCTTCCTGATGCACTCAGCGACCATAATCCCATATTCGTAGTCAGGAAAGTTCACAGACCCAAATACCTGCATAAAACCTTGCAGCTATGCTCTTTTAAATTCTTAGCATTAAAACCTCTCTTGCACAACCTAACTCTCTCTGACTGGTCTCCCCTAGCCAACATCCCATCAGTTGATAAGGCCCTTGCTTATTTTACAGATATATTCCTACAGAACTGGAATACCTTTGCCCCAAACAAACCATGGTTAGGGGAAACCACTTACCTTGGATTACTCCAGAACTACTGGCCTGTCTCAGAGCTAGAGATCGTGCCTGGAAATGTCAAAGCAAACCAGCTTCCTAGCGATCTCATGACTTATCGCAAGCTTCAAAATGCCTGTACTAGGGCAACAAGGCTAGCAACGTCCGAATACTTTAACACCGCCTTCGTCACAAACATAAATTGACCTTCCAAGTTCTGGAAGGTGGTTCATGCCCTCTTTTCTCCCACGTACCGCCCCACCCCATGCTTAAAATAAATGACACCCTTGTGGCCGACCCAGGTGCCATAGCTGCTGAATTTAACTTTAACTATATCTCCTGTGCCACTGAGCTACTGAAATCCCTTCCTTCCTACCCTCACTCCTCTCCTCTCTCCAATGGTACCTCTCCTCCCCCTCCTCCCACCCCCTCTTCTCCTTCAATACAGTCTCCCCAAATGACACACTACAAGCTCTCCTCGCTATCAACCCCTCAAAAGGCTCCTTCCCAGATGGCCTAGACCCCAAACTCCTCTCTCTCTGCCTCGGCCATTGCCTACCCCCATTCTCCAATTCTAAACCTCATTTTCTAATGCCTCGGTCCCTACCCCATGGAAACATGCTGTGGAACCTCCCTCTTCCCAAAGGCGGTGACCCATCTTCCCCTGGAAATCACCACCCTATCTCTCTCCTCCCTACCCTAGCTAAATTACAAGAACACCTTGTCCTCTCCCAGCTTACCTCATTTCTGACACCTCCTACTACACCTCCCTCCTCCTAGACTCCCTCTCAACAGCTGGCCTATCTCCTTCAGCCACTATCTGGTTCAAGGCCTACCTCACTGGTAGAACCCAATCAGTCAGGATCTTGGATGTCATTTCCCCTCCCCTCCAGATTAATACTGGAGCCCCTCAGGGCTCAGTGCTAGGGCCCCTATTATTCTCCATATTCCTAAACAACCTTCCATCTGTCTGCTCCTCTGTCACCGCCACACACATGTATGCAGATGATACAGCCCTGTATGCATCTGGCTCTTGCCCAGCTGAGGTTACATCCAACTTGCAGCAAGACTTTGACAAGGTTCAGCTCTGGTTTGTTAACCATCAACTTTTTCTCAACTCTAAGAAGACTGTCTCCATGACCTTTGTGCTCAAGGTAGAGACTCTCAAGGTTTCCCCCCCTGCCCACTTTCCATACCCTTGATGGAACTTTACTTGAGGACACATCATCCTTCAGGCACCTAGGAGTTTGGCTGGATCAACACCTAAACTTCCCCAGACATATTGACACCATCCCAAAAAAATTGCGCCCCAAGCTTGGTGCCCTGTTCAGGAACCGTAGTTGTATCCCCGTTACGGTTAGGCGGGGAATTGTTCAGAAGATGATCCTGCCCATCTTCGACTACTGTGATGTAGTCTACGGTGCTGCTCCAAAGTCCTCCTTGGCCAGATTGGATACCCCTTTTCAATTCCTTCTGCCATTTTGCCATTGATGTTCCCTCTCACACCCACCACTGTGATCTCCATCGTGCCCTATCCTTGCCCTCTCTTACAAACAGATGACTCTCCCACTGTGCTAAATTCACCTACAAGCACTGGCTGGGTGAACTCCCTTCCTACCTCTACCCCTCATGTTTAACACCCCCTACTCCCTCTCGCTCCCTTAGATCATCCAACTCCCGTACTCTGGCGGTCCCCTGCAGAGCCACCCTCATCGGCCAATCCGGTTACTCTCACCACTTCCCAAAAATGTGGAATTCCCTCCCCCCTCAAATTTGTCACTCATCCCCCTACTACTCCATCAGCTCTGCCCTTAAAAACTCCCTTGCACCTAGCTGTTCCTGCTACAACCCTCCCTAACTCCCCCCCTCTAAGCCCAATAAACCCCACCCCTCTCAGTACCCATGCAATGCCCCTGCTGCAGCTCCACCCCCACCCACCTAAAAATCAGCATTCCTTCTTTTCATCCAATTCCCTTCCTTCAGACCTTCCATTGTTCTCTTACTGTGATTACTCTATCTCCAGAGTTGTACCAAGGGCCAGTCCCTACCCTATCCTTACACCATTAACCCACCCTGTCCCTCCACTTCTCCACATCCTGAAGGGCTGGGATCCCGGCCTCTCTTCTCTCTCACCTTCAACAGCTCTTCTGTCCTTCCAAAGTCTATTCCCCCTTGTTGCCCACAACCTGCTTCCCTCCTATTGTACTCTACCTCTCGCTGTCACAACCTGCTTCCTGCCTGTCGTGCTTGACCCCTGCCTTGTGCAGGCAGGGTCCTCAGCATACTGGAGGGGTCAGGCCCCAACAGACCTTTCCCATCCCCTTCCACCACCACCCCGCTTCTCTGCCTATCAACATACCTATCTCTCTCTCTCTCTCTCTCTCTCACCTTCTCTTCTCCCCCTTACATAGCCCTAGCTATGGCTGATCCCTAATCTCTAATGCATGTGTAGTTAACTTGCACTATTGTTATACCTTAGCCAACCTTTTCTGCCTACGTTTACTCCTCACTAACTTCCCTAGATCAAACTACAGCAATTCTATTCAGTCATTTTCTAGCTACACAGTTATGTGTCATTTAGTGTATGCCTAAATGTTATTTTGTGTTGTATCTATCTAATCCAAAAGCACTGGCATAGTATTTCTCTAGTTCAAAACTGTTAGCATCCCACTATTTCATTACTCCTGTACAGTCTGCTCAAATTATTTGAATATAATGTACTGCAAATTCATACTGTGTACCAAATCTCTGTAAACTATCCTCATGTTCCCCTACCCCCAGGTCACACCGGAAGATGAGCAACTTGTTGCTCAGTGTACCTTCCTAGTGAAATATTTCAATACATAAATAAATAAAATTCGGCAGAACTGCCAATCTACCCTCCAAGGGAGTGGAGAGATCTCCTCCAGATGCTCAATCTTCTTCCTCCCCAGCTGACCCCTGACAACCTGTTTACATCACGAATACAGGTTGCAGACATTACAGAAGGTAAGGCAAGGAAGCCTCAGCCCTCCATGCCATTGGGTCGGCAGCATCTGAGCTTTTCTGATCTTGACATGAAGGTATGCATATGCAGGTCCAAGAAACAGAGCCTGAGCTCGGCCTCCAAAGATGGGTTGGTAAAGTATACCGGAAGGTTTATTACCTGGTTAAGGTGGTACTCAGACAACCTTTGGGAGGAGGCGAAGGACTACCTTGTCCTTGTGGAAGACCAGATAAGGAGACTCCATTGAGAGTGCGTGAAGCTCACTAATCCTTCTGGCTGATGTGATGGCCACCAAGATGGCCATCTTCCATGACATTCATGACAATTCACACCTACGCATAAGATCAAAAGGCTTGCCATGTTGTAATCTCCCTCTATTTTTTCAGATGCAGGGAGAGTCGGCTGCATGACAATGCATTACCTGGGGGATGGACAGCTCACACCTGTGAATAGGGTCAAAAGGCTTGCCTATAAGCACAGCCAGTATCAGCAATAAATCCCAAGGTGGTAGTGGCTCATGCACCAGCAGGGTCCAGTAGTTAAGGCCCTTGAATAAATCACCAGACCATCTTCTCCTGTGCCAATGTTGGCATACCAGACTATGCCCCCTATGCAGAAGCCAGGAGGCACCTTAAGGGTCATCGACCACTGTCCCAGCAGGGACAGATGCCATAGGTATTCCATTATGCTAGCCACAGGGTAGGCCAGGGGATTTATCTCCTTGCCATGACACCAAATGGAAAACCGCTTCCATTTGAAGGCATAACACTGGCGAGCCGACTATTTTTGAGAAACCGCTAGAATGTGGAGAATATTCTCTGGAAGACCCAGAGACTGGAATTCTGGCCACTCAGGAACCAGGCTATGAGGTGCATGTATTGAAGGTCCAGGTGGAGGACCTTCCCTTATTGGTGGGTCAACAGATCCAGGCGAAAAGGCAACCACCATGGAGGTCTGCTGCTGAGGAGATCCGAGTACCAGAACGGGCGAGACCAGTCCAGAGCTATAAGAATCATCCACACCTTGTCCTTCTGTACCTTGCCCACCACCTGGTGATCAGGACAAATGGATGAAAGGTGTACAGGAGGCCTGGGGTCCAGGGACTTGCAAAGGCATCCCCCATCAGAGTCCTAGACCATGGGAGGCAGGCACAGAACAGCCTCAGTTTTGTGTTCACCCAGGAGATACAGGTCCACCAGACGGGTGTCCTACAGGGAGAACAGGTGGTCCAGATAACAGGTGACCCACCATCTCCTGATGCAGGGATCACTCCTGTAATGCCTCACCCACCCAGCTGAGAGTGTCTGCCAGCTGTCTGTTTGTGCCTGCAACATGAACCACCACGAGATCTGCACATGAGGGTCCAGGTGGGGAGAGCCTCCCAAAACAATGGAAGGGACTGCATTCTGCCCTGCCTCTTCAGGTAGAACATGGTCGTGGTGTTATCCATATTGATCTGCACAACCTGACCCCTGACTAGAGGAGTAAACTCCATCAAAGCTAGCCACACTGCACAGAGTTCAAGCAGACTGATGTGATGATAGGACTCCTGGGTGAAAGAACCAGGGGTTTTGTGGTCCCTCAGGTGCATTCTCCACCTCACAAGAAATGTGTCCATCATGACAGTGATAGTCAGTTCTGGGCGGACAAACAGCACTCCTTCCTCCAGATGTTCTGGGATCAGTCACCACCAAATGGCATTCCACATTGGCTCAGTAACTGTGACTGACAGGTCCAGCTGTCCTAGGCACTGGGACCACTGATGGCCCAAATCTCACTGCGGGTGCCAAATCTACCAGCGAGCCCACCGGACCATGCTGGTGCAAGATGCAGTGTACCCCAGCAGCCTCAGAAAGTCCCAGGCAAGGTGCAAGCACCCAACCTGAAATAATCAAGCAAAGGAGGTAAGAGCCAATACCTGGTCCACATGGAGGTGGGCTTTGGCCAGGAGAGAGTCTAACTCTGCCCTGATGAAATTAATCACCCACAAGGGGATTAGTTTGAACTTGGCTGGGCTGACCAAGAGGCCCATGTCTCTGCAGGTCTGGAGGGCTAGGTCCCTGGACCACTCTACTGCCTCTTTAGACAGTCAAGCTATCAGCCAGTCATCCAGGTAGGCATACACCCTGATGCTCTGGCACTGCAGGAAGGCTGTCACCATTGTAATGCACTTGATGAAGACCCTGGGTACTGAGGAGAAGACAAATGGCATGACCTGGAACCGACATAGCACCCCTTCTGCATGGAACCAGAGGTACCACCAGTGGGATAGATGGAGGGACTGGGATGTGGAAGAATGTGTCCTGGAGGTCCAGGAACAAGAACCTTATGCCCTACTCCGGAGATGGTATGGTGGTTCAGCGTGACCATTTTGAACTTGTACTTCCTTAGAAATGGGTTCAGATTGTTAAGATCCAGTATTGGGCACCAGCTCCCCATCCGTTTCAGGACAAGGATATACCTGTACATGTGCCCCTGACTTACCAGGGTGTCTGGAACACAGGCCATAGCTCCTTTTGCAAGAAGCTGAGTAAAGTCCTCCCTGAGGGTGTAAAACATATCCTGCAACACCAAGGACTCCCTTGGAGCATGGGATTGATAGGGCAGAAGGATCTCAAAATCAAGAGACAACCCTCTGCTGACCACCTCAAGAACCCATTTGTCTGTGGTAATGATGGACCAGTGAGGCCAGAAGTGGTGAAGCCAAACCCTACTAGAAACTAAGTCAGGGACTGAACAGGCGAGAGGTGAATACCCCCAACCCATCACTGAGCAGCTTTGGATGCAGCACCAGCTGTTGAGACCTGAGGGGCATCAATTCCCCTATCCTCACCTTTTTTTGACCCCTGGCCAGAGAATTTGGTTTTGGGACAACAGGCTTGGATGTGCCCCAGCCAGGGTGGTTGTTGCTTGACTGCTGTGGCTGAAAGGGCTGAAATTGAAAGTCCTTTTGTTTTTGACCTTGCCATTCCTTCTGTGACAAAGCCATAGAATCCAATGTGGCACTAGACTTAAATCCTCATGGGATGCCCATCTACCCCTGGCCAAAGAGGTCAGTGCCCAGGAAGGGGACATCTGCCAACTTGTGCTGAGTGTCTGCAATGAAGGTGGAGATCTTCAGCTAAGCCCTGCAATGCATCGCAAAAGTCGTGGCCATAGCACGAGCGCAAGAGTAGCCAATATCCAAGGCTGTCTGCAGCTGGTGTTTTGCCAGCGCTTGACCTTGATCTCGGATGACCTTTACCAGGAGCTGTGTGTCAGTCAGCAGGTAAGGGAGGACATTATTGAGCACTACCAGCAGGTTGCAGCAAAAGTGGGCTATTATCAAAGCATAGCTCACCTGGTGGAGACCAACGGAGGACGTAGAGCAGACAGTCTTAGCTGCATGGTCAAGCTTCTTTGAATCCTTGTGGGGGGGGGGGGCTTGTCCATATCCTCAGTATTGCCAGATTTCCAGAAAACAGAATCGGAGAACAGACCCTAGGAGGCTGGGTGGTAAAAAAAAAAAATCCAGACAAAGATGCAGTAGAGACCATGTATTGCAGACCATAAGGGCTGAGTGTGCCAGACAAGAGGCTGGATGCTGCCAAAGCTAGTCCCAGAATGGCCTTGGCCATGGGATAGGCATCCCCCAGGGATTTGTCCTTATCCAGGATGTCAGTGAAGGGGTATTTGGCCATTGTCTAAATTGGCTCCAAATCAATGTTCATGAACTCCTACAGAAGTTGGAGAAGTACCCCAAATGACAATAGTCCATGGTCAGTGGTCAGTTTCTTGATCAATTCCCAGTGAAATATATGCATCCTTGAAGACTGCATGAAGGACCCATCAGAGTCATTCAAGGACCCTTCAAAAACAGCTCTTAGCTATTGACCACCCTGGAATCAGAGTGGATAATTTCCACTGATAACTGGCCAGTTCTCAGATGGGAGTCCTTCGAAGGAGCCCACCACATGGACTGCAGTGGAGGCGATGCCACCAACAAAGATTAAGAGACGTGTCAGGGACAACTGTCTTGGGTGGACCAGCATGGGCTTTACCAGTATCTGCCAGTCTACCATAGGGGTCGTGGATAAAGCCCTACCTGGCCCCACCAAGGCCGATTGCAGCCAGAGGAGCTCCTCATTTCACCTCCACATTCACCCATGAAGTCTCTCCTCATCCAAAAATGATGAGGAGCATTTACAGTGACACCTTCTGATCAAGCGGGATCAAGAACTCGAGAAGCCCCTTGACCAGAACCTCCGCTGTCAACACAGGGGCCGATGTTGAGAAGATGCAACTGGGGGTGCAGTGCAATCTCTGGCACTGGTTTCAGCTGCACAACATCCAGGGGAGGCAGATCCCAAGTGTGAACAGCTGGGGACACTGACCACTCCATGTCCTCCGAAGTGAGGATTGGGATGACCAGGTTCTTTGAGATCGACTCATTGTCAACACCCACCAACAATGGGGTCGAGAAAAATCTTGAACTCCTGATCAACTGGTGTCAAGATCAATGGAGCTAGTGACCTACCTTTCTACCAATAAGAGCTCAGCCAAAGCAGAGCACTTGACAACCCATCAAGCAGTCAAAGGAGTTGAGGAAGCAGGAAGAGAGTGATCTCTCCCAATCCTACAGCCAATGGTGGTGTTTCTTGTGCTTCTTACTGTGGTGGGCAGTGTTCCCCTGAAGATCTCAAGCATGACACGTCAAGGAACTTTCCTGTCAAGGACACTCCAACACTGGCCCCAGCCAGGAGCAGCTCCAAGGCTGATGAGGTGACTGCTGCGGCCTTTGCCACCACCTCTTCCATAGCTGCTAGTTGTGCCGCGGACCCCACCGCAGTGGAGATTGCCCTACGGTAACCCTTGGCCCACAATTGTGGATCTCGATCAGCCAGCCAGTGAGGAGGAGAACCTTGCTGTTTTCAAGTGAGGACAGAAGCATTATCTTACAGAGGCCGCAACTGGCAACGTTGTGTGTTGTTCCCAAGCAGTAGAGGTATGACGTGTGGGTCTGTCTGCAATATCTGCTGGCACATGATGCACTCTCTGAAGCTAGGAGCAAGCTACATTTCCTTGTGTTCCATGTTTTCAATTGGAAGCCAAGAGCAGGACCGAGGAACATACAAAATGTTTGAAAAGTAGAAAAATGTCTCTAACTTTGCCAGTGGTGCACTTCGGAGACCCTACAACAAGCAGAGTTGTGAAGGAGACTGAACTCTTCCAGCAGAAAGGGAGATCTGACATCATAGGGCAGAGCAAAGGTATATGTCACCTGAGTGGTTGGAAGAGCTTTGCTCAAAGACGTTTCAGTGAAGCATCTCTTATGGAAGAACTGCCATCAACTGGTTAAGTGAACCATATCCATGCCACTAGAAAGTTGGATCCTCAGGAGCAGACCTCCGGGTATATACCACAAAGTCTTTGTTGCATAAGGGTAGAACTGGACAGAGATGGCATACATTGTTCTCCTTCATACTCTCCTTCTAAATCCTCCTCCAACACTATGAGGTCAGGATTATATTCTACCTCATCGCTGTCGTCCCTATCAATGGGAGCTGCAGTGTGCACCGGTAACACTTGTGCCTGCTGAGAAGGAGGATTCTGTGATGTGCTGTTAACAGGCATCAATGTTATTTGAGAGCTCTGAGGCCTCATCAACAAAATAGCTTCCTGCATAGGTAAGCCAGGCAGAATGCAGTGCATCGTCTCTGAAAACGATGCCAGCACAACTTGAGTGTCGACAATGCCCTAGACAGGGGCCTGGACTACTTGGGCCTTGGCCCAATGACAATGGTGTCCCACCATCCATAACAGGTACAGCAGCACTGAAGCCAGATCTCAACTTTGGTTTCTCATCAATGGGTGAAGGGGGCTGTAGTCAAACATAGAAACATAGAACACTACTGGAGTGGTCAATGACAGAGTAGAACAACCTTGTCTCACCAGCAACCTGGACCTCGCCAGCAAAATAGGTTTTTCTTTATACTGATGCTTGTGACCAGCCAACGTGGAGGGCCACAACACTGACCATTCTCTCTCACGGCCTTTGACTTCTGTGGCCATTTCTTGGCTGATGGTGAAGCTGTAGGCAAGGCTATAACAGATTGTGGGCCCTGATGCTTCTTCATGGCTGTTAAAGTTGTAATGAGAATTTAATTTTCTAGAGCTTTCTTATAGCATCACCTTGTAGCCTGGTTCAAGCTCTGGCAAATCTCACAAGTCCCCAAGCTGTGTAAAGGCCCCAGCAGCACAAGCAAATCATGTGTGCTTTGTCTTTGTAAATTTTCTCTCCACACTTACAATACTGAAATAAAGGGTCTTTCAATTCTGGCTGTATGCAGAGGTGACGAAATACACCAATAATAAAAGTAAAAGAATAAATGACAATTACTAGATGACGTTTCTTCAGCAGATCTGATGAGGATGATCGATGGAAAAGAACTAAGGAGGGATGGGGCCACCTACATTTTTACAGACACTGAAGTATGACGTTGTCTTAGGCAGCCACCGGCTAGCAAAAGCTTCTGTGTGGTCCTAAGATGTGGACTAATGAATGAGATATCCTTGAAGAAGATCATAGTGTCTTTCACAGCCCAAACCAAGTAACAAGGGGTGAAGACCACAACAATAATGGAGTCAGTCTGAGGGATGGTTGGCGGGTGTGGTAATCAATGGTGAAGTTATTCTGGATGATCAACATAGAGGATAATGTATGGTCTTTGGTTAATTACCGTGCTGTAAATACTTTGAGAGGTTGCCATGACACCATTGTAAACCTCAAGAGCATAGCTCGAGAGATTTTCAGATGTCATGGCAACCTTGAGAAGTTTTTTCAGTGTGTTTATTAACCGAAGACCATACACTATATTTTATAGTGTATAGGCTACCAAGATTGTGTAATCATGGATTTAATTACTTTTCTGAGTAATTCTTACCTTAAGCAGTCGTAAATCATGCAAGAATGTTTCTCAACAATGTTTATTGTGTGTTCTTCCCAACACTATTCATCGATACAGCCTGGTGCAAATCAATTAATTTAATACCAACATTTTAGACATTTTTCTCAAAGCAGAACACTGAATGTTGTGAACATTCTGTTTCGTTATACCAGTGATGTGACATACTCAAGAAGGGTTAACAGAGTGATGGTATAACAAGATTGTAATCTGCTTGATTTCAGTCAGTAATAAGGGCACCCCCCCACTCATTATAATTGCTTTAAGTACGTAATTTTTATATCTTCCAAGATATCAATCATCATCATTGATTCACACTTGTAGGTCAGAGTGCCAGGCTCAGATAAAGACCCCCTGACTAGGGCTGACTGTAGCTCAGGGCTCACTCAGGATAGTAATTCGTTCAAAACTGTCCTGCCAAAGGAGGCATATGGCCTGGCATGATCATCAAAGGCACAGTGCTTGGTAAAGGTGTGCACTGCACTCCATGCTGCAGCTCTGCAAATTTCACCAACAGCCACAGAGCACATTTCTGCCAGAGAAGTGACAACCACCCTGCTGGAGTGGACACATACCTTGCTCTCCAATTTAACATGGGCCATAGCACAGCAGTGATGAAGGCAATTTGCAATCCAAGCAGAAATGCACTTGATTGTAACAGATTTTCCATTTCGATTAGGTTCAAAAGAGACAAAGAAAAGATAGTCCTATCCAGATAAGGAGACCCTCTTAACATCCAATGGGTGGAGAGTCCTTTCTCCTTCACTCGGGAAGTTGGCAAAGTAGGTAGGTGGGCTTATAGCCTGATTAAGATGGAACTCCAACACCACTTTAGATAGAAACTTATGGTGTGTGTATGGAGCACTACCACAACTTTGTGGAAATCAGCATAAGGAGGATTTGTGACCAAAGTATGTATTTCAGATACTGTACGTGCAGAGCTGATGGAAAGCAGTATTTCTGGTGGCTAAGTTAGAAATGTTAACTCACAAGTCACAATAGGCTTTAAGGGCCTGCAAGTGAACATATCCAGCACAAGGTTGATATCCCAGCGAGCCACAGGTTTCCTGATGGGAGCCCTTGTGTGCAGAACACCTTGTGAAACCTGTGAAAAGCAGCAGCTGTATTAGGTACAGGGTACCTATGGGTTTGAGATACACTGAAAAAGCACCTTAACTGTGGAACATTGTAGGCCAGCATCAGAAAGGTCCAATAAGTGTTGCAGAATCTCGTCACATGGGGGGGGGGGAGATCTATTGAGGTTTTAGAGTAGGAGATGGAAGAATAGTTACCAGCTGTTACAGTAGATCTTCCAGAGAATCTCCTCCATTGAGCCACATCATGGAACTGTAAGCTGTCAGCGTCAGGACCACCAGAAATTTTTCTGGCTTGGGTCAACGTCATCAACTCGCACTGTCAGCACCTATATAATATAGGCATCACCAGACAAGGAAAAAAAGTGACCAGTATACAAGACCAGGTACCAAGCTGCACAAAACGGAGAATGAATACAGTAAGCCACAAATGTACGAGTGAGAACTGGTGCATTTATTGCCATGGTGAGAAAAACCCAGATGCTTCGGATTTAACAGGGATCCTTCATTATCTTGTCTGTGGTTTGTTTTAAGCTGTGGCATGATGTCTGGTTGCTGCGCTATGCTCGGTTTGCTTACATGATTCACATCCCCATCACAGAATCATCGGACTGGCAGAGGACAGAAGGAGCCAGGCACACAAGAGAGGATATGTAAATCTTAGTACTGATGATGTATGAGGCAGCAGAGGAGAAACAGCTTAGAGAGAGCACAGTATTGTCCCATCACCTGATGGGGGTGGGTGGGAGGGAAGAGTCCTGTGGCTCAATGGAGGAGATTATCTCAAAGATCTCCTGTTATGGTAGGTAACTATTCTATCTTCTTTAAGGATATCTCCAAAGGGCATGACCTGGAACTCGTACACGACCCCTTCTGCTCAGAAATTAAAGGTACTGGCAGTGGGACTCACGGACATGAATGTGGAAGAATGCATCCTGGATGTCCAGAGAGTTAAACCACATGTTCTGTTCCAGTGATGGTATAATCCATCTCAGAGTGACCATCTGGAACTTGTGCTTCTGCACATATGGGTTAAGATAGTGAAGATCCACTATGGGGCAACAGCCTCCCATCCATTTTGGGACCAGAAAGTGCCTGGACATGTAACCCTGACTGGCCAGGGCATCTGGGACACGGACTATTGCCCTCTTCACAAGGGGCTGAGTAATGTCCTCCCTGAGGGCTGACAGTGTGTCCTGAGACATCCAGGACTCTTGGGGGGGGGGGGCATGGAAGCAATAAGACAGGAGAGCGTCAAAGTCTAGAGACAGTCCTATGCCCACCAAGTCCAACACACACACACACACACACACACACACCCAACCACACACACTTACTTGTTCATTGTTACAGCAGATCAACATAGCAAGAAGTAACGTAGCCAGCCTCCACCCTGGAAAGCAGTTGGGGGAACAGGACAGGTGGGGGGGACAACACACCCCAACCCATCACTGGGCAGCTTTTGTGGAAGCACTACTATCCCTGCCCCCCCCCCTTTTGGACGTTGGGCCCTGGACTTCTGTTTGGGGTGCCAGGCCTGAAAATGCTCCTGCTGGGGTGGCTGCTAGGAAGGTTGTGACTGAAAGGACCAGTACTGAAAATATGGTTTCTTAGGCTTTTTCTTCTAATCCTTTTGGGATGATGTCACAGAGCCATGGCTGACGTTGGACTTCTCAATCCAAGTGAGATGTTCCTCCACCAGAATGCCAAAGAGAGGTAGGTGCTCAGGAAAGGGACATCAGCCAACTTCTGCTGGGTGACTGCCATGAAGGTGGACAAATGCAGCCAAGCCCTGCGATGCATGGAGACAGCCAGTGTCATTGCAGGTGTGCAAGAGTTGCTCATGTCCAAGGCTGTCTGGAGCTGGTGTTTAGCCAGTGATTGACCATGGTCTCTGCTGAGTTCACCACCATCTGCTGCTCTGGATGGAGATGGGAGAGGACCACATCAAAGATTCTCTTGAGGGAATGAACATAATTAGCCATCATGATGGCACAGTTAGCCTGATGGAGACCCAGAGTAGCCACAGAGTACACTTTTTTGTGACATGGTCAATCTTATGGAACTCCCTGACCAGAGGCTTGTCCATGTCACCCTGGTGTCTGGATTTATGGAACAATGAATCCATGCCCAGACCTTCAGCTGAAGGGTGGTCCAAAAACCCTGAATTGGAGCTCGTATGGACTCATACTTGTAAGCCATGCAAGCTGGGGGGGGGGCAGGAAACTGGATGCTGCAATAGCTCCAAGGCCGGTCCCAAGATGGCCTCAGCCACAGTGAAGGCAACCTTGGGGATTCATCCCAATCCAAAATGTTCATGAGAGGGTACTTAGCCCTCTTCTAGACCGGTTCTAGTGGGATCAATATGGATTCCGAAATAAGTCTGAGCAGCCCACTGAAGAACACAAGCCCATGGTCAGTGGAAGGCCCCTCGCCTGAGCCACGGTAAAAGAACTGAGTCCCAGAGGAGAATATGGACTGGTCCAAGTCATCTGATGATTCCTTGAAGACTGCCTTCTGCCATTGTTTGCCACGGACCTCACTGGAGTACTCACCTAGTATAATCCAAACAGACAACTGGCCTAGCAAGCCCTTAGCTGAATAGCCAGCCTCCTTGGATGGAGCACCGAATGGCAGCTGTCAGGGTGGTAGCTCCACCCTAATCAGCAGAGAAGCAGGTGTGTGGAGCACCTGCGGAACTAGGACCGACTCGGCAACCATTGACAACTGCCAGGTGATCAGGTGTTCTTGGGGTAGAGCTCTGCCTTGCCCCGTGATGGCCCACCACTGCTAGAAGAACTCCTCATAGTACCAATGCATCTTATGCCAGTGCCACTCCTCACCCCAGGATGAGGAGGACAAAGAGTGTCAACCGCGGCACCTCCTGGTTGAATGACATCGAGAGCACATATGCCTCAACCGCAACTTCAGCTGTAGACCACCTGGTCAATGACAAGAGGACTCTTTCTGCGCTTGGCCACACATGATGCACCTACAGACATCAAGCTATAAGGGAGTAGAAGACAACTCCATGCAGAGGCTGGTCCCTGGAAGGATTGACCTGGGTCACCGATCAGTCCATGACCTCCTGAGTGAGGACTGGGAGCACAGATGTCTGCGAGGCAGACTCCCAACCTCGTCCAACAACCAGTTAACTGGGTCGAGAAAAATCTTGATGGCTTGGTCGACTGGAGCTGAAACTGACTGGCTCAATGGCAGAGCCGAAGAGCCTTCAACCTGCCTATCAAGGTAGGGGCACTCGATCGCTGTCGATCAGTCAGGTGGGTCAAGGGACCAGAAGGTCGGATGACCACAATCACACCCTGTCCCACGACCAGTGCCATGGCACTTAAATTTTGAAGTGCAGAGGCCAGGGCTCTCCCCCAATTTCTGGAGGGCCAGGTACATGTCACAGAAATAGTTTGTCAAAGATCCTCTGACAGCAGCCTCAGGTGGGAACAGTGCCAAGACTGAGGAGGTGCCCATCATTGCTGCTGTCACTTCTGCCTCAAGAGCTGCAAGCTGAACAGAAGACTCAGATGCAGCTGAGGCCTTCTGGCAGCCCTTAGGGTGATCCTTCGATCCCGTGTGAAGGACGACCCAGTGAAAGCCAGAGCCTCCTCTCCTTGAGGGACTCAGAAAGCATAAATAAGCACAGGCTGCACTCGACCATGTCATGCTGCTTGTCCAGGCAGTACGTGCACGTGGCATGTGGATCAGTGACTGACATTTTCTGGTGGCACCAAATACAGAATCTGAATCCTGATTTCTTGTGTTCCATCACTGGTCCAAAGACAGTCAAAAGAACCACGAAACTAGAAATAAATAACAGAACTTTGAAGGAAAGGTTTTCCTATTGTACAGAAAAATCCTAAGCAGAGCATGAAGGAGGTCACCTGTTCTTCCAGTGGAAAGATAGATCTGATGTCATGGAGCAGAGTCAGGGGATATGCCACCCAGGTGGTGGGAAGAGCTTAGCTTAAAGATGTCTGTCCAATAACATTGTTCCAGTGGGAGCTGGCCCGGTGGCGCCTAGGGTTGAGGTGCTGGATACCACACTTCGCACCACGCCGGCGACCCGAATTTGGCAACAAGCTCAGGCCACTGGGGGTCAGTAGGGGAGGGAAGGGATTGAGCATCCAGAGGACTGCTCTCCCTTCCCAGGGATGGATCCAAGGACTGTGCCACTCCTAGGCAGCCCCTGACGGTAGTTGGGGGCAGCATAAGGAACAAGCGGCGCTGCAGGATGTGGGGCAGAGCTGCAGCAGATGTCAGCATGTTGTGCCTCAGACATCATTGCACGTCCAAGCTCCAAGGTGTAACCTTCCAAAGGAAAAAAAACCCTGCTTGGTCTGGGAGGAGATGAGGGCTCCAGTAGCAGAGATTCACATCTCCATCACCGGGTTCTCTCCCTGAAGGCTGGTCTGATCCACCACCAGAAGGACCTTCTAATTCTCAGAAAGGCAGTCAGGTAGGTGAGGTGGGCCCTCCCCCGGGGCGGATGATTGGGGGGGGGGGCTAGAAAGTCCAGTTGGGGGGTGTTGGAAGAGAGAAGAGCTTCAGGCTGGAAAGTAGAGGGAGAGAGCACCTCAGAGATGCCCTGGCTAAGTAGGAGAATAGAGTATACAAAAACATTGTTCCAGTGGAACTGCCAGAGTATGGATAAGTGAACCATATCCACACCCTAGAAATAAGCAATGTTCGTGGCCCAGTGCTAATACTGTACTGCTTCACAAAGGGGGTGCTGTAATGTGTAAGTGGCATCCTTGGGAAGTGACGTCAAACCAAAGTTCCTTCTGACCATCTCTGGTGGCTGTCCAGGTGGAATTTCATTTAATATGTTATTGGATTAGCACATTGGAATTTCCATTATTTTTAAAAGGTACAACCGCAGGTCATGAAATACAAGCACTACAAAAGACAACACAAAAAACAGATATAATATTTGAGATAAAAATCCTATGACATGCATTGTCCCAAAAGGCAATTTTTTTTAAATTTAAAATTAAAGAAAAAAAAATAAAGAAAAACATAACAGAAAGAAAATACAACATATTAGTAACAATTTCCCCAATGTCCTGGTCAACAATCTCCATCAATAAAACCAGACCATGAAAGCTATTCCGCAGGATTCATCTGAAAACCATCGTATATTAGTGTGACTTTCCAAATAAAAGATTACAAATGAATAAACAAAATAAGTTTGACAGCAAAGCACCTTTGTTCTTACAAATCATTAAAATAAACATGTGTACAGCATGCCCACACACCTGGTTAAAAAGCATGGAATTAGGACCTACCTGGTCAATGACGAAAAGTATGCCATCATAAACATCTTGCTGGGTATAAACTGTGCAGCTGTAGTCATCTTCATCAGTTCCAGTATAGTCTTTTAGAAAGAGGTGTTTAAATGCCATAGTATTCTCTTCTTTGAAAGCAACTACGAGTTGGTTGCGTAGACCAAAAAGGAAAAGCTGAAAGCAACAATGCTAATTAGGTTGTAACTTTTTGGCAACTTACTCATAATCAGCTTGTGAAATCTACCCAGACAGCATATTCTGACAACAAAGAATGTGTACATGCCAGGTAAGCAGTAAGAGGGTGTGTGCCTTGTACATGCCTAACTGCATGCTTGGGGGGCAGGGCATGACACATAATGCAGTGCAAACAGCCCATGGATGAGCTATTAGGCAGGTAATACCCGGAGTAGTGTTACTGTGTTTATTTATTTATTTATTTTTTAACATGTCATCGAGAATAAATTCAATATAGTAAAGGCCAAAGAATGTAAGAACCAGGAGTGCGCTACGGTGCTCTTAGTAAAAATAGAAACACACAGAGAAAATGTCCAAAGCACCCATAGCAGTGATTCCACAACACAAACAGATATTCACCTCGCTTCCCATTTATTAATAAAAAAGTGCAGTTCGCATTCTAATGTTAACAGTGAGCGGAAAAAAATGCTGATGTATACCTATGACATCATGGCAGCGCCAAAGACTCAGAGAAAGTCTGAGGAAGCTTGGGTAACCCCGAGCAAACGTCAGCACTCTGTGGCGCTGCTGTGATGTCATAAGTATGTGTCAGCATTTTTTCCACTCACTGCTAGTATTGGAATGCGAACTGTACAAAAATGGGGAGTAAGCTGAATATCCATTCGAGTTGTGGAATCACTGCTATGGGTGCTTTGGACATTTTCTCTGTATGAAAAAAAATTATGCAAACAATAACAAGCTTAGCTTAGTTTCTGTCCTACTCTGGCTTCTCTAGCTGTATTTTTTTTCTTTGACTACTGTAGTAGTCCCCCCCACACACCTCCTGTAATTGTAGTTTGCATGTGTGGTGGTTCCAAATGAACAGCAGAACTGGCAGTTAATGTAATAGCATTTTTTTTTTTTTTTCGCTAAGCTTTCGTTTGGGGCTGAAACAGAGGAGTTCAGGCCTGCACAGCTGTCAGCTGCATCGTCGGCACTGCATCACTGCCTCAGTTGGGCGCGGTTCACTTGCTCCATCTATGCCTTCAATAGTTGCTCCGTTGGCCACGTAAGCATTAAGCCACGATGGAGGTGGGCTCTAATGTTGGATTGATGCATGGGGAGGGCGGTGCGTGCCCGAGGCCCAGGGCCGAGGGCTACCACCCGACCCCCCCATGCATCAATAGCATTACAGCCCACCAACGGAGTGGCTTAATGCGCTCGTAACATGGGCCGCGGGTCGGTGGAGGGATGTCGAAGGGGCCCACTGTCACAGGTACACAATAACAGGGGGAGGCGGTCAGAACTTTTGACAATTGTAATGCACTTTCAGAGAATGGTGTAACACATTACATACATACTGATGTGGTCAACACAGAGTGTCCGTAGAGTGGCACGGAGGGGGCCAGCCAACAGTACTGTGCTCTTGTGCAGAGTTCCGTGCGGGTATTGTTGTTATACCCGCAGTGGGAGGTCTACCTTGCAGTGTTTCGCCGCTCGGAGCAGCGCTGGACTCGCACTGTGCATGTCGGTCGCTCTCCCTTCCTGCTGTCTCCATCATAGTCATCCGGCAGCGTGGTCCTCCAGATGCTCTCTGCATTATGCTCCCCGTGGTGCTCTGTGCTGTGCTGCTGTGACCAGGCGCTTGTCCTTCCCATCACCGGCGGGACGGTCCCATAGAGGAGGTTCACCGTGCCATGGACGGTGACCGTGTGGCAATGGCATCCTGGTGGGTCGGTGCTGCTCCCCCGGAACGATCACGTCTCATCGCAGTGTGCGACTCGGGTTCCCGCCGTCCCCCCCCCCCCGCTGCTCTGCTTCCCACCTCAGATTCCTAGTAGGGCTGCAGAAGCGCCGATCGTTCCACTCCTCCTCTCACTTCCCCACAGGACCCAGTGCTGCTAGGTAGGGGGTCTGGCTGCGAGCGGTACTGCCCGGGCACGGCATATATGCTGCGTTAATACCTGCTTCGGCTGCCGTCTCGTGACCACCCTAGCCCCATCGGCTTGCTCCCTCAGAGGTGCACAATTCATGCCATGTTACAAATTGTTTTGGTGACTGTTTCTAATGCAGCTGTTACTGTAATTCCAGGCAAGGGTCTGGGTTTAAATGGACACTGTCAAACCCCCTAGACACTCCAAGTATCCCTAGTTTAAAAAACACATCTGATTGTTCATATTCTGTACAGACTACTGATGCAGCTGGTAGTTTGATTCTGATTCTTTTTTTTTTCTTTAAAAAAGTGAAAAACAAACTGCCTTCCATAATGGTGTTACCACACAAAAACCTGTTTGTTTACATTCCTTGATCAACTCCCACTGAATCTTTCCTGTACTTGGGAACACCCCCAAAGCACAGTCTAGTCACTCGGTTTGTAGTGGGAGGAGACCATTGTATTATGAGTGGCTGCACTGGCTGGAGGTGAAGTATGCAAGAAGAGTAAATCAAGGATATGATACAAAACTAGGTTGGGTATAACAACCTTTAGCATGCATTTCAGTTACACTAAGAAAGGGGCAGACAAAACAACCAACATCAATGAAGATTAGAGTAGGTAAGCAATCATTAAATGTAGGGTTTAAACTAAATACTATGATGCAAAAAAGGTGACAGTGTCCCTTTGAAAAAACATAACACTTCTTCAGTTTCTGGGGTGATATAGTTGGTGAAATGTATAGGTAAACCAGACATGGCAAACAGAGGTGTGGTAAACTGTTTTAGGAAAGTGGTAAACAAAGATGGCTATGATTTAAAATACGAAGACTCTGAGTGTAATGATTTTCAGAAAGAAATTCATCTACCTTGACTACTTTAGCCTAGACTAAGTATACCCATGCATTGGACACATCTAAACAAGGCTATAAGCCAGATTTCTTTATTTTTTCTCTCCATTTTATAATCATTTCATAACTGCTTTGTAATATATGCCCATGTTAACACGCACTTTTGAAACATGTACTCTGATCAGGTGTCTGAATGTATTTAGTTTTTTTTTTTTTACTCAGCTGTTTGACTCCCATCACCAACTCCCACCTGCTTGGTGACAGGGGTACATGGCGGAGCTCAGAGGGGGCTCAGTCTTGGATCTCCACTTCTTCCCACGCCCGACCCTCCTGACAATCCCCCATGGGTTACCCCCCTGCCCATGGCAGGGCTGAGGGTGAAGGGCGTTGACTTTCCCATCCTGCCAGAGACCAACATCTAGACTCCAGGGGGCCAGCGCGGGTGCTGCAGGGCCATCATGGAGCCTGCCAGTTCCATTTTTCGCTCGTTTGTTGCCTGCCCCTTGCCATGGTTGCTCGCATGGATGTGGAGGCATGTGCATGCAGTGACCCGCGGCACCCGCCCTACTCTAGTCGCTCTTGACTGCACTACCTCCAGGCCTCCATCTAAGGGCAGCCCCACCGCAGGAGTGTCTAGGTCTCCACCCAGGAGGGGAGAGCTGCCTTACTGCTGCTCAATCCATCTCCGCCCGACTACCCAGGCTTGTTTACCCGGGTCGCCAGCATAGCACAAGGTGTGGCGTCCAGAACCTCAACCCTCAGTACCACTGGGCTGACTGTATTTAGTTTTTTCAATGGATTTGATCTAGAATTTAGCTGTAAAAAGTTTCCCTATGGTAACCTGCACGGTTAAACTTGGTACTTAAAAAAGTTTTGTTAATACCGTACATGTACCGTAAAGTGTTTGGGGATAAAAGTTACCTGAAAGATACAATTTTAAATAGAGTCTGAACATTTTAATAATTCTGACAGTTTCCCTCAGCAAGCAAACAGTGATTATTGCATTCATTAAAGGTTACCTAAACCCTTTTCTCAAAGGTAACTAACTCGAAAATCTAAAATTGTGAAGACTTGCAGCTGCAGGGCTGACATTTTACAATATAGTGCTCTTTACCCTTTTTTCTTTTTTTATTTAACATGTTTTCATCATGTTTTAAAGTTGTAAACAAACTTTCCCCAGGTTACAAAGCCAGCACTACAATCCAGTCATAAGATGGCACCAATGTGAGACATGGTGATGTCACTGCAGAGAGACGGCTACTGAAGAGTAAAAGAAATCCTATATGCCGGCCTCTTTCTGCTCATTTTGTGTAAAGTATAAAGCACAGTGTGCTTTAGAATTTACACAAAATGAGCAGAAATGGGCCAGCACATATGGTTTCTATTACTCTTTAGTAGCCGTCTCTCTTCAAGGATGTTGTCGTGTCTCATGCTAGTGACATCTTATGGCTAGACTGCCGCACCAACTTTGTAACCCAGGGGAAGTTTATGACTTTAAAACATGATGAAAATGTGTTAAATAAAAAAAAAA
Source organism: Neoceratodus forsteri (assembly GCA_016271365.2). Lineage (NCBI taxonomy): Eukaryota > Metazoa > Chordata > Ceratodontiformes > Ceratodontidae > Neoceratodus > Neoceratodus forsteri. The sequence continues at coordinate 638,149,992 of CM028136.1, forward strand.
AAAACAAAGGGAAAGGAGTGCTGTCTCGTAAAACTGCAGCCCTGGCTCCAAGTCTCCACAATTTTAGGTTTTTGAGTTAGCGACCTCCCAAAAAAGAGCTTAGGTATGCAAGTGCATCAGTAATCCCAGTCATACTCCTGATACTGAGGTGAGAAATGGTCTTCAACAATTAATAGTACAGTACGAGAATAGTATTATTCTGAACTGGCACAGTGCCATGGTACGATAGCGGTCTCACACCATGGGGCTGACTAGGGATCAGTGCAGTCATGGAGAGGATGCACTCTGCTCAGTGGTCAAGTCTAAAATGTTTAGTTGGGGGAACTCTTAGTTCTAGATTCTAAGTGGTAGAACTGTCTTTTCTAGGTTGTGAACTCTCCTATAGTAGTCCATTGAGAATGATGGAGAGGTGCAGGAAAAATAGGTTACTCACTTGTAACTGTAGTTCTAGGAGAAGTATACAGTTCACATCCACACATAAGCAGAAGCAGGAAACTACAGGCCTGTTAGTTTAACCTCAGTGATAGGGAAAATGATGGAATCACTTCTGAAGGAAAGAATTGTCGAGTATCTAGAGGCCAGAGGGGCACAGGACCCTAGGCAGCATGGATTCACGGCGAGAAGGTCATGCCAGACGAATCTGATAGATTTATTTGACTGGGTGACCAAAGTAGTAGATCAGGGAGGGGCTGTAGACATGGCCTACCTAGACTTTAGCAAGGCATTTGACACAGTCCCACACAAAGATTAATATACAAGTTAGCCAGCCTGGGAGTGGGTCCCAAGATGACAGCCTGGGTAAAGAATGGCTGGAGAATAGGACACAGAGAGTAATAGTAAATGGAGTCCCTCAGGAGAAAGGAGGGTTACTAGTAGGGTTCCTGAGGTTCAGTATTAGGACCGGTCCTCTTCAATGTCTTTATAACGACATTGCAGAAGGACTGGAAGGAAAAGTATGCCTCTTTGCAGATGACACAAAGATCTGCAACAGAGTTGATGCACAGAGGTGGGGTGGAAAGGATGAGAAGGGACTTGGCAAGGTTAGAGGAATGGTCAAATGTATGGCAGCTTAGATTCAATGCTAAGAAGTGCAAGGTAATGCACCTGGGAAACAAAACCCAGGGAAGAGTACACAATGGGGGAGATACTAACAACAACAAAATGGAAGGGACTTGGGGTAGTCATATCAGATGACCTAAAGGTGGGCAAGCAATGTGAGAGGGCAGCAAGGAGGGTTGGGGGATACTGGGATGCATAGGAGAGGCATCACCAGTAGAAAACAGGAAGTTATTATCCCTCTGTACAGACAGCTGGTGAGACCCCATCTGGAGTACTGTGTGCAGTTCTGAGACCCAATCTCCGCAAAGACATAGACAGGATGGAAGCTGTCCAGAGGAGGGCAACTTAAAATGGTGCAGGTCTGCACCAGAAGACATATGAAGAGAGACTAAAGGAGCTTAATATGTATAGCCTCGAGGAAAGGAGGGAGAGGGGGGACATGATAGAAACTTTCAAGTACCTCAAGGGAATCAACAAAGTCCAAGAGGGTAGCATCTTTCAAAAAAAGAGGTGTGCAAGAACAAGGGGGCACAATTTGAAGATGGGGGGCTGGCTCAGAGGTAATTTAAGGAAGTATTTTTTCACAGAGAGGGTTGTAGATGCATGGAATGGCCTTCCGGAGGAGGTTGTGGAGTCAAAATCAGTGGTGGAATTCAAGCATGCATGGGACAGTCATAAAGCAATTCTAGGGGGTTGGGGTAGGAAGAAATAGGCTGCTGGTTAACTAGGATCCGCAGCTTATCCAGTAGGTAGGAAAATGAGCAGACTGGGTGGGCCAAGCGGTCCTTATCTGCCGTCAAAATCTATGTTTCTATAGGCAGTTCCACTGGAAACTGCTGATTCACTGGAACGTCCTTAAGCTAAACTCCAAACACTATCTGGGTGGTATATCCTTTGGATCCACCCTGTTATGTCAGACCTTGCAAGCTAGGAACAGGGAACCATGGGCAACTTGCCGGGGGAGGCTTGGTGGGTGGTGTGGATCTTAACTACAGATACCACTCCTAGAACTACAGTTACAGATGAGTAACCTATTTTTATAGGGGATGGATATAGTTCACCATATGCACATAGACAGACTTCCCACAGTTCTCCAGGAGGAGAGGGCAAGGCACGCACCCCTATTTGGCGAACAGAGACTGGAGAACAGAGGTCCCAAAAGCTGCATCCTGCCAAGACTGGAGGCCAGTGCTGTAGTGGGAGATAAAGGTGTCTGCTGAATTCCAGGTAGTAGACCTCTACAGATCTCCTGTATGGGGATGTCTCTGGAAACAGCCACCGAGGCAGCAGTATGTCTGGTGGAATGAGCATTAAGCTTTACGGGAGGCTCCCTACCAGCCAACCTAAAGCAGAGTTTGATACAGGATGTAATCCCGCTGGCAAGCACCTGCTTTGCTGTCAGCAGGCAAGTCACACCCCAAACACAAGTTGTGTGCTCCATATAATATTTATTTATTTACGAGTTTAACCAGGAAGGCATACTGAGCAGGGATTGCTCGATTCCAGATGCGACCTGGGGGACAAGTCCCAAAACAATAGTACAATTACAGGAACGGTAGATTAAACAGCACAGTGAGGGGTCCACCAGCCATACAGACAATCAGCAGATAGATACAGGAACATAGGAGTGGGAACATACACGGGATAGTGTTACAGAGATCACAAAACCAATAGTACTAGTGCATAGTGGACACTAGCTAAAGCATGAGCAGCTTGAGGAGAAGTGGGTGCTGAGTAGGAGGGGGTTGGGTGAGTGTCATATCAGCTGGCAAGGCGTTCCATAGCTGTGGGATATGAAATCGTATATATCCATAAATATATATCCATAGGTCCAAGGTATGGCACCTGTGGTCGGCCTCCAAAGATGGGTTTGTAAAGTATACCAGTAAGTTGATCACCTGGTTAAGGTGAAACTCTGATAAAACTTTCAGGAGGAGCACACGAGGGTCCAGGTATGGAGGATCTCCCAACACAAGGGAAGGGAGTGTGTGCTGCCATGCCTGTTCAGGTAGAACATGGTCATGGTGCTGTCCATCTGGACTTGCATGACTAGACCTCTGACTAAAGGAATGAATTCCATCAAAGCTAACCACATTGCATGGAACTGCAGCAGGTTAATATGTTGATGGGACTCCTTGGATGAACAGAACCCATGGGATCTGTGGTCCTCAAGGTCTACTCCCCGCCCCAATAGAGACGTATTCATCATGCGAGTGATGGTCAGCTCTGGGTGGGCAAATAGGACTCCTTCCTCCAAATGTTCTAGGATCAGCCACCACTGGAAGGCATCCACAATGGCCAGGTAACTGTGACCAGCTGGTCCAAGTGTCCTAAGTACTGGGACCACTGACAGCCCAACTCCCACTGCAGGTGCTGCATCTGCCAGCAGGCCCACTGGATCATGCTGCTGTAGTATGCCATGTACAGCAGCAGCCACAGAATTTCCGGGCAGGGCATGAGTGCCCAACCTGAAATTATCGGATAAAAGAAATAAGATCTAGTACCTAGTCCATAGGGAGGCGGGCCTTGACCTAGAGGGAGTCTAGCTGTGCCCCAATGAAGTGAATCACCTGCGCGGGGATCAGTTCATATTTAGCCAGGTTGACCAACAAGCCCAGTTCTCTGCAGTTCTGGAAGGCCAGATCCCTGAACTGCTCCATGGCCTCCTTGGACAGACTGGCAATCAGCCAGTTGTCCAGGCAGGGATACACCCCAATGCCCATATGTCACTGGAGAGCTGCCACCACTGCTATGCACTTGATGAAGACCCTAGGCATGGATGAGAGGCTGAAGGGCATGATGACCTGAAACTGATACAGAACCCCTTCTGTGTTGACCAGAAGGTATCATCAGAAAGACAGATGGACTACAGTGTGGAAGAATATGTAGCGGGGTCCAGATAACAGAATTACATGCCCTGCTCTAGGGATGGTATGATCTGGTTCAGGGTGACCATACAGAACTTGTGCTTCCTCATGTACTGATGGAGATTGTAAAGATCCATTATTGGGTGCCAGCCCCTCATTCGTTTTGGGACCAGAAAGCACCTAGACATATATCCCTAACTTGCCAGGGCATCTGGGATATGGGTTACAGCCCCTTTCGCAAGGAGCTGAGCAACATCCTCCCTTAGGGTGGATAATGCGTCCTGCAACACTGAAGACTCCCTTTGAACATGAGATCAGCAAGGCAGGAGTGCCTCAAAATCTAGAGGCAGCCCTCTGCCTACCACCACAAGAACCCACATATCCATGGTAACTATGGACTAGTGTGGCTGGAAGTGGCAAAGTTGACCCCTCACTGGGAGCTGGGCCAGGGACTAGACAGGCAGGAGGTAGACAAAGCAGCTACGCAAGAACTTACCATAACAGTAGATCTTCAAGAGAGGTTCCTGCAGTAGGTCTTCACAAGTAAGAAATCGCGCCCTACATCAGGACCAGACAACAGCAAAATTGTAGCTAGCAATCATCAATGGGGACTGCCCCTGCCGTAGGTGACAGACATCAGCATGACTATAAATAGTGGTGGTCCCCTGCCCGCCCTCCAGTTCTTCCGCCGGAGACCAAGGAGGAAGCAGAAAAAAGGAGTGGAAACTCCTGAGACCTTGAGCCCTGGATAAAACAAAGTCCTGGGAAAAGAATAAAGAGGAAAAAACACAGGAGCTGGGGGAAGGTGGGCGAGAAATCAAGACCTACTGCAGGAACCTCTCTCGAAGATCTACTGTTACGGTAAGTTCTTATGTAACTGCTATATCTTACTTCAAGAGGGTTCCTGCATGAGGTCTTCACAAGTAGGACTTTGGCTGTGGATTTCAGGGGGGGTGGATTTTAGGGGCATGGGAAGGATATCAAGGATCATTTGAAGAGGATTACAACTAGGATGGATGTTGAAGGGAGATGGGAGGTCATTAAACGGGGACTGCAGAAGGCAGCAAGGATTTGTGCAAAGGTGAAGTGTAAGTGTAAGCCCCACTGAACAGGTGTGGAATGCCCTTAAAGCCCTAAAAAATGAAAAATCTCCAGGGACGGATGGCATACATCCATACATCCAAGAGGCAGTCAGGGAAAAGAAGGCTGCCTACAGAGATTACAAATAAAACAAGAGGGAAAAGGGAAAAGGAAGCTTACCGTATTGCAGCCAGACAAGCCACCCAGATAGTAAGGGGGGGGCCCCCCCCAAGTCCAGTAAGGAGCAGCAGCTGGCACATGGGATATGGGGAGGAGAAAATGGGTTCTTTAGGTAGATAGGGGAGTGGAGAATGACCAAGGGCCAGATCGGGAGATTGAGAACAGAAGGAGGGTAGGTGGAGGAGGTGAAGAACCAGGCGGAGGTCCTAAATGAGTACTTTGCCTCCGTGTTCACTAGGGAAGGATATGAGAAACTTACAAAGCAGGATTGGTTGGAGTTAGACGGGAGAGGGGCAAGAATGGCAGAGCAACAGACAAGGAAAAACCAGGTGGGATGGGTACCCCAGGGGCTTCACACTGGGATAAAATCAGCCAGTGGGGGGGGGGGGTGCAGATGATGAAAGCCCCACTGAACAGGTGTGGAATGCCCTTAAGGCCCTAAAAAATGAAAAATCTCCAGGGCCGGATGGCATACATCCATACATCCAAGAGTTCAATGGGAATTGGTGGATGTACTAACTGCACCCCTGGGGGAGCTCTACAACAGGTCACTTGAGACAGGGATAGTGCCTAGGGATTGGAGAAAGGCAAACAATGTGCCAATCCATAAAGGGGGGGGTCAAGGGAAGTGACAAGTAACTATAGACCTGTCAGTCTGACGTCAGTGGTGGGTAAAATAATGGAGATTATATTGAAGGAACTTGGTGGGGGGGGGTTCTTGGAGGAGATAAGATGTCAGGATAGTCATCAACATTGGTTTGTGCCAGGTAGATAGTGTCAAACTAATCTTGTGGAGTTCTATGAATTGGTAACATCAGAACTGGATGGGTAAAGCCTATGGGTGTGCTCTCCTTGGACTTCAGCAAGGCGTTTGACTCAGTCAATCACAAAGGTCTACTGGAGAAACTGAGGGGGATTGGAGTAGGCCCAATGATGGCCAGATGGATAGGAAACTGGCTGGCTGAGCACACCCAGAGTGTAGTGGTAGGTGGGGAGATCTCAACCTCTAGAGGGGTCACTAGTGGGGTACCACAAGGCTCGGTCCTGGGGCCGATCTTGTTTAATGCATACATCTCAGATATCAGGAGGGTATGGGTGAAATGAGTCTCTTCGCTGATAACTCCAAGCTGGGAGCAGTGGTTGGGGGGAGGGAGGAGGTGGTCCTGCAAGGGGACCTGGAAGCCTTGGATTGGTGGGCTCGCAACTCAAAATTAAATGTTAACTCCTCCAAGTGCAAGGTGTTACATCTTGGGAGGGGAAACCCAAACATGAGTACACTCTGGAAGGGGAGGTGTTGGAAGCCACAGTAGGATATAAAAAGACATAAGGGTCCTGGTGGATGCAAGTATGAATAATTCTGAGCAGTGCAGGAGTATGTCAGTCAAGACAAATAGGATGTTGGGCTGCATCGCAAGGGGGATCACCTCAAGGTGAAGGGAAGTGATTCTGCCTCTGTACAATGGTCTGGTTAGACCACACCTTCAGTACTGTGTGCAGTTCTGGAGACCGCACCTGAGTAGGGACATACAGCACCTGGAAAGGGTCTAGAGTAGGGCAACCAAGATGATACGGGGTCTGGGGGATTTGACATATGAGGAGAGACTGAAGGAGCTCGGCTCTTCTCATTGGAGGAGAGGAGAGAAGGGACCGGGGGAGGAGGGGAGAGACATGAATGACATCTTCAAGTACATCAAGAGAATAAATAGGTGAAACAAGGAGGGGATCTTTAGATTAAAGGAGGGGGGTATCACCAGAGGTCATGGTTTAAAGCTGGAAGGAGGAAGGATGAGGGGGGAAAAGAGGCGGAGGTATTTCAATGAGAGGGTGGTGGAACCTTGAAATGTGCTGCCTGGTGAGCTGATTCTGGCTTCTACGGTGGAGGGGTTCAAGACAGGGTGGGACAGGTACAGAATGGGGATGAAGCAGGGGTGGGCCTGGCGCAGGGGGGGGCCTGGATGGATGACAGGAGAAACAGAAAAGCGATGGAAGGTGAAGGCCTCGGTACTCAACTGGGGTCCTGAGGCACGAGCAGACTCGACAGACCATAAGGCCTATTCTGCTGGCAATTAGTATGTTAATACCAAGCAGTCAACTAAAAAGGAAGAGCTGGAGACGAGGTTCCAGGAGGAGGAGGAAAATGTCTGCCAACTACCGGTCACTCATGACAGAAGTCCTTGTAGAACTGCTAGACCGAAACCAGCCCTGCACCTAGAAGCAATGTCCAGACTATAATGTTTCATGAAAGTGTGGATGGAGGACCAAGTGGCCACTGCACATATGTCCGCAGTGGACACATTCCTGAAAAAGGCAGTGCAAGTAGCCACTCCCCTAGTTGAGTGGAACTTAACTGTCCTTGGAAGGGGCTTTTCATACTTCTGGTAAATGTAATGTATACAATTTGCCAGCCACATTGAAAGCGTTTGTTTAGAAATAGCCTTGCCCAGGCACTTGGGAGTAAAGGCTACAAAAAGTTGGTTTGACTTGCGAACCTCCTTAGTCCTTGAGACGTAATATCTCAAAATCCTGTGCATGTCAAGGGTGTGCAGGAGATACTACCCCCTGTTGGAGTGTTCTGGGTAAAAAACACCAGCAGTTCAACATTCTGGTTTAGAGCGAGTTCTGAAACCACCTTCGGAAGAAAAGAAAGATTAGTCTGCAGAGCCACCCAGTCTCTGTGGAAAATCAAGTAAGACTCTCTACAAACTAGAACCTGAATCTCTGAAACTCTTCAAGCTGAAGTGATAGCAACTAAATAGAGCATTTTCCATGCAAAAAAAAAACAAACACTTATCACTACTTGCTGCGGCTCAAAGGGGGCAAAGTAAGCTTTTCCAAAATAAAATTAAGATTAGGGGGGACAGGATTCGGACCAGAGGTTTGAGGTGAAGGATCCCCTTCAAAAAGGTTCTGGAAACTTCTAGCTGAGTCAGAGTTTTGTCCTCCCCCTGAAGGTGGTAGGTCAAAACTGCAGAGAGATGAACCTTCAGAGAGGAGTAACTGAGGTCCAACTCTGACAGGTGCAAGAGATGCTCTTAAAACCTAGGAAGCTGAGCAAGAAAAAGGGTCTAGGCCTTTAGCTGTGGCCCAGATGGAAAATCTCTTTCACTTTATGACATACATAGATCTAGTGGAGGGTTTTCTGACCTCCACTAAGACCTGAGCGACTTGAGAAGAGACGACATAACAAGAAACTGCTAAGTCCACAGGTGCCACGCATGAAGGTGGAGCAATTTGAGGCTCGGGTGGACCAGAGTGCCCTGCTCCTGGGACAGAAGGTCATGAGAGACAGGAAGAGGTGCTGGGGGTTCCAGTGCTAACTGCTGTAGCAGAGAGAACCAAATCTGCCAAGACCATGGGGGGCAATGAGGATCATGTGCGCCCCCTCTGCTTGAAGCTTCAGCAGGACCTTCTGATGGATAGGAAAGAGAGGGAAAGGTATAGAAATCTTCCTGTCCAAGATGGAGACAGTGCATCTTGCCAAAAAGCACTACACCCAGGAACAAGATAGCAAAAGCTGGGTAGTTTTGTATTGAATGGGGAGGCAAAGAGGTCTATGTCTGGCCGACCCCACTGAAGAAATAGATCTACTACTGCCTGCATTAGTTCCCACTCATGAGCCCTGGTGACTGATTGGCTGAGACTGTCTGCCAGAATGTTGTGAACATCTGGCACATGGACTGCTGTCAAGGATAGGCCATGTTGAACAGCCCAGTACCCTCACCCGCATCGCCTCCCTGCAAAGGTGGTAAGACTGGGCGCCTTCCTGTTTGTTGATGTACCAGACAGTGGCCATGTTGTCTGTCTGGATGAGTAGTGTTCCCGGAACCAAGGGGGACTGAAAGGCCAGAAGAGCACAGAGCACTGCTCTTGTCTCCAGAATACTAATATGAAGGTTCTCCTCCATGGACAACCAAGTGCCCTGTGTCCGATGGTCTCCCAAGAATGCTCCCCATCCCAGGTTCAAGGCATGGGAAGTGAGAATCATTGAGGGAGACAGAGAGTGGAAAGGGACCCCCACCGAAAGATTGGAGAGATCCTGCCACCAAAGGAGATCCCTCTGAAGGCTGTTGGAGACCAAAACCTTCTGGTCCATGTCGTCCAAGCACTGATCCCATTGAACTCGTAGACATCATTGGGTTACCCCCATGTGCAGTCTGGCCAGAGGGACTGTGAGTATGGCAGCCACCATCAGTCCCAGCAGTTGCAGGATTGAACACGGTGTGGTCCAACCAGATGAAGCCACCAGCGCAGCTTGTGAGATAAAGGTCTCTGCTCTGTTGGTTGGGAGGAAGGTCTTGCTCTGGATCATGTCCAGCACCACTCCAATGAATTGGAGGTGCTGGGAGGGTAACAGCTGGAACTTGGCATAGTCGACCAAAATGCCCAGACTGGAGAAAAGGCCCAGAGTGAAGGAAAAGGAATCCTTCAGACTGTCCAGGGAAGGGGCTGAAAATAGTCAATCATCCAGGGACGGGAACACATAAATGCCTCTGCGGCGTAGGAACGCCACTACCACTGCTAGGCACTTGATGAAAAACCTGAGGTGCCGAAGAGAGGCCTAATGGGAGGGTTCTAAACTGAAAATGCTTGTCCTGGAAGGAGAATCTCAGAAAGCATCGGTGGGTTGGAAGAATGTGAGTATGTAGGTAAGCATCTTGCATATCCAAGGAACACAGCCATTTGTTTGGTTGGAGCAGGGGTAACAGTCCTTGGAGGGTCAACATGCAAAACCTCTTATATTCCACAAAGAGGTTGAGCATGCTGAGATCTAGGATAGGTCTGAGATCTCCCGTCTTTTTGGGAACCAGGAAGAAGTGGGAGTAAAATCCTCTTCCTGTCTGCTCTGGTGGAACTTACTCATTGGCCGATTTCGGCAGTAGAGCTTGGATTTCCTGTAGGACCAGAAATTGTTGGCCTGACGGGTAATGAAGAGCTGCCCAGAGGATTGGTGGGTGATCTCTCCAGAAACTATCAAGTGACCTCTTGTTAGTAGTTGTAGAACCTATGCATCTGCGGTTATGGCCTTCCACATGGTGGCCGAATCTTCCCCCCACCGGTTCCTCCATAGGGGTGGGAGGTAACGGGAGGGGGGTTGGCAAGTCAGGACACTGAAGGGAGGGGTGTTTTTCCCCCAGTTACGGTTTCGGGGAACTTGGCCTGGGGGGTTTGAGTGCCACAGCCCGAGGAGCGACGCTTGGTCTGGTGTCTGCCCTGGTTCTGTTTGTTCCATTTCCGCTGGTGGTGAAAAGGCTGATGGAGTTTCTGACCCGAGCAGTACAAGAAATAGACATCTTTCAAAGATTTGCTACTGTCTTGCAACTCTGCAATTATGTATTGGCATCACCGCCAAACAGAACTGGACCCCTGAAGGGAGCGTCCAGAAGTGTACTCCGAACATTCTGTGCCAACCCTGCCAGATGAAGCCAAACAAGGCGCCTGAGACACGTGCCCATAGCCATATCACATGCTATCAATGTCAGAGTCCTCATCTGAGTCCAATGATTCTGGCCTACTAGGTAAGGAAGCATCTGGAACAGACTCCGGAAGCCTGTGTTCCGTAGTAATCCCAGAGGGCAGGGCACCCAAGCCTCTGTCTGTAACTCTGCTGAAAGGTGCAGGGCTTTCGGGTGGTACCCTGCGAGGTGGGGTAGCCCCGACTACCAGCTGAGGTTGACCCAACTCCTGTAACAGCTGGGACTCAGCATCCTTTCACCAGGCTGGGATGGGTTCTTGTCCTGGCTGTGGGGGTTTAGGATATCCTGGGTACCCCATAGAGTATGAAGGGCAACTAGGAGGCTAGTTCCAGTAAGGATACTGATAGCCTGGATATTGAAGGGCCTGACCTGGTGTCGGGTAACCCAGCATCAGGGGAGGATAGCCTGGCATCGGGCCCCCCGATGTCGGATACTGCAGAAACTGTGGCATGTAGGTGGGATAGTAACCAGTCAGGCCCGAAGGGGTAGGGATGTAAGGCCCAGCAAGAGGCAGCACCAAGGGACCACTGGGGAATGGATCCATCAGCGGAATCCGGGGGGGGCCCCCCCAAGGTCCAAGGGGATTCTGATCTATACCACCCCCAAGAATGTCTGGCAATGGATCTAGCGGTGGGTGCAGATCAGTCAGTGGAACAGAGGCCGGTGAGGGAGGCAAGTTCGGTAGAGCCTCCATCGATGGGTTTGTCTGGAAGGTATCTGACGGAAGAGGATCCTGGGGATCAGATCTAAAAAGAGGTTGGAAAAGAACAGCAAATCCCTAGAGGGAGAGCCCTGGTTGGGATGAGGGGGGGGACCCCTCTCTGCCCAGTGCCGGGGTCCACAAGGGAGTCCGATGGGAGATGATTCACCACTTGGTTGCTGGATACGTCAGCGGCTGACTTGGAAGGGATGGTCTGGCAGGCATCGGAAGAACAGACAACCAGCTTACAGACTGGGGCCGGAATGACAAAAGCCGGGAGGCTAGAGTCAGGCTGATTGGCCTGGGCTGGGCCGGGTGCCCGGCCGCAAAGCTGGAGGGTGACTTATCAGCCCAGCTCAAAGCAGGAACCACAACTGTTTCCTCCGAAGAGGAGACTACCCCCCCCGACTGCCCACTGACCACAGTGGGGGGGAGAAGAGGGTGTCCAGTCTGCCGGAGTGGACAAAGGCCCAGAAGATTCAGATACTCACAGGGGTGGAGGCCCCATCCGAGATGGCATCAGCTGTCTGGCTGGTTTTCCTCTGGGGAGAATGGCTCTGCTCCCAGTGTCTCTCCTTCTCCTTTTTCTTCTTTTCCGGAGCTGGCGACAATGATCTTTCCCATAGCTCCTGGGGCTCTTTTTCCATTGATGCCAGTCTTTGTTTTAACAAATGGGCATCGAGGGTCCTTTGGTGATGAGTGTGCATGGCCTGGTTGAAGGCCTGGCAGATGGAGCACTATGCAGTCTTATCCTTAGGCCCCAGGCAGAGGACGCAATAGGAATGGTCGTCCCCATGTGGGATCTGCCACCACACTTGGAGCACTTTTTCTTGGGCCAACGAGACAACATACACCGCTGCTGAGGAAGGAATTAATGTTAACTAACAATGTACTACAATGAAAAAATGGCGGGTGACTGGAGCTGTTCAACTGTGAGGCCTGACGATTCAGGTTGATGGCAGGAGAGAACTGGTGGGCAGGCGGGGGACCACCCATATTTATAGCCACGCTGACATCTGTCACCCGACACCGGGGGCAGTCCCCGCTGATGATTGTTAGCTACAATTTTGCCATGCAGTCCTGATGCCAGGGGGTGCAGTCCTACTTGTGAAGATCTACTGCAGGAACCCTCTCTAAGTAAGATTCACTAATCCATCACTGGGCAGCTTTGGAGGGGACACCAGCTGCTGGGGCCAGAGGGGCACCACTTTGCCTACCCCTGTCTCTTTTTTGGACCCTGGTCAGAGAACATGCCCTTAGGGCACCAGGCTTGGTACTGCTCCTGCTGGGGCTACTGCCAAGCCTGCTGTGGTGGCTGAAAGGACCAAAACTGAATAGCATTCTTTTTCTGTTTCTTGACCTTAGCATTCTTCTGGGATTAAGCCATAGAGTACAGGATGGCACTGGGACTCCTCAATCCTAGTGAGATGACCTTCTACCCCTGGGCCAAAGAGGTTGGTGCCCAAGAAACAGACATCAGCAAGCTTGTGCCAAGCATCTGCTGTGAAGGTGGAGAGCTTCAGTGGGTCCTACGACACATCGTAATGGCCACTGCCATGGTACAGGCACAGGAATCACCCATGTCTAAGGCCATCTGGAGCTGGTGTTTAAGCCAATGCTTGAACCAGGTCTTTGACCAACTTTATCGGCAGCTGCTTGTCAGCAGGTAGGTGAGGGAGGACATCAATCCAGCACTCCCAACAGTCAGTGACCAAAGCTGGCCTTCATCAAGGTGCAGCTCGCCTGATGAAGATTGAGAGAGGAGACAGTTTAGATCTTCTTGGCCACGTAGCCAAGCTTCTTTGATTCCTTGTCTGTGGGCTTGTCCATGTCCCCTTAGCTTCCAAGCTTCTGAAAAGCCAAGTCTGCACTGGACCCTCTGCCAAGGGATGATCTGGGAACTCAGAAAGTGACCCAGTAGGGAGCATGTACTTAAACCATATTGGCAGAGGGTGCCGGGCAGGATACTGGCAAAGCTACAGGGCTGGTCCCAATAAAGTTCAGCAAAGGGAAAGTCAACCCCCGGGATTGATCCCTATCGAGAATGTCTGTGAAAGGGTACTCTGCACTTTTCTGAACAGGTTCTGGTGGAACAGGCATGGACTCCAAGATGAGTCCATGTACAGCCTCAAATGACACTGGCCCATGGTTGGCAGTCAGTTCCTCAACCGACATGCAAAGGTATGCATGCTCGATGACAGCATGGATGAGCCATCAGAGTCACTTGAGGAGTCTTCAAAAATGGCCCTTGCCCATTTGTCACTGTGGACCACCTGAGAGTCATCCAACTGGATGACTTCCACTAACAGCTGGCCTGGCAAGCACACCGCAGCATGGAAATTCTTCATCGGAGATCCCACCAAGAGCCGCAGTGGAGGCGGCTCCACCCGCAAGAGTGGTAACAGAGATGCTGGGAAGATCTCTCAAGGATGAACTGGCATGGGCATGACTGGCACCTGCCTGCTGAACACAGGTGTCATGGATAGAGCCCTATCCAGCCCTGCAATGGTCCATTGTTGCCAGAGGAGTTCCTCACAGTGCCACCACATCCAGCGGCAGTGACTCTTCTAGCTCAAGGGTGAGGAGGTTGATGAACGGTGATGGCAATATCTCCCAACCGAATGAGAGCAGCACCTCTGCCAAGAGCTGGACCTTGAATGTCGGCCCAAAGTTTGACACTGACTGGTCCACGTCCTCTTGAATGAGAACAGGGAAAACCAGCGTCTGGGAGATTGATTCCTCTATTCCCATCAACTGGTCAATGGTGTCAACTAGGTGCCCGCTGCAGCACTAGCCACAGCCTCTTCCATGGCAGTAACCTTGGCAGCAAACTCCATTGCAGCACAGGCCTTCTTGCAGCCTTTTGGCCAAAGCTTTAGGTTCCTATCAGCTGGCCAAGAAGCTGGGCAGCACACCCCTCCAAAGAGGAAGGGAGCATCGCCTGGCACAGGCCACAACCCTCAACACTGTGTGCAGCCCCCGAATACTAGAAGCAAGACACATGTGGGTCTGTCTGTGACATTTTCTGGTGGCACATGACACAGAATTTCAAGCTGGAAGCTGACTTTGCTTCCTCTTGTTCCAACTTCTGTCAATGAGGCTGGAGCCAAACCGATCATGAAGAGAAAGGGGTGAGGAATCTCTGAAATACAGAAGGAAAAAAAAGCAGACATCGTCAATTGCACACTCAGTAGCCTACAGTGTGCAGAGCTGCAAAGGAGAAGACCAAACTCTTCCATCAGAAAGGAAGATAGATCTAATGTCATGTGGAAGGATATATAACCTGGTGGTGGGACAAGCTTAGCTTGAAGATGTTCTGGTAAATTGGCACTTTCTAATGGAAATGCCTTTGTGTGGCTAGTGAACTATATCCACACCTCTAGAAAGAATGGTTACCTACCATAACAGTACATCTTCAATGAGATTTGAGCCACATCATGAACTGCAAACTGTCGGTGTCAGGGCCACCTGGAAAGTTTTGATGGCTGGGGTTGTCCAAAACACAGGTGTCCACAGCATGCTTCAGTTCCCCATCAGAGAAAAGCTTGGAGGGTCATCGAACTGTCAGCAACCAAAACAAGGACCAAACCAGGCACACAGGAGAGGATATGGAAAACCAGAGTATAGATGCCTTAGTAGGCAGCATAGCAGGATCAGCACACAAGAGCAAGCAGTATTGTTACCAGTCACCAGACAATGGGGAAAGAAGGGACTGAGAGCTGTGGCTCAATGGAGGAGATGCTGCTGAAGATGTACTGTTATGGTAGGTAACTATTCTATCTTCTTCGAGGATACCTCCCTCCATTGAGCCACATCATGGAATGATTCCTAAGTAGTACCAAGCACAGAGGGGAGGATGGCAAGACTTAATGATCCTGAGTAAGGAGGATTTGCATAATACTGTGGTCAAAACTGGCATCTCTGTGAGAGATGATGTCCAAGCTGTGGTGTTTAGTAGTTGTATGAACAGTACTCCAAGTAGCAGCAGCAGCCCATATGTCAGCAGTGGACAGTTTGGAAACAAGCCACCCCATGGGAGGAATGAGCATGAACAGGACCAGAAAGTTGCTCACCATGCTTCTGGTAACAAAACATACTACAACTGGTTAGCCATTTGGAAAGGACCTGTTTCAAACCCGGGGAGCCCACAATCCTAGGAGCAAAAGCTACAAATCACTATGAAGATTTCTACAATCCCTGGTATGATCCAAGCACCAACACAGCACCCTGCAGATGTTCACAGTATGCAAACGACATTCCCCGCTATCTTTGGGAGTCAAAAAATAAATAGGAATGTCAATAGCCTGATTTAGTGCTCTCAAGTACTACCTTTGGAAGGAAATGAGAATTAATACATAATGTAACCTAATCCATGTGAAAAATAATAAAAAGCATCTGCAACCAGAACCTGCAACTCAGAAATGCATCTCGCAGATGTCATAGCCATGAGGACTAGTGTCTTCCAATAGAGGAAGCGTAGCTCACAAGTAGCAGCAGACTGAAGTGAGATGCAATCAGGGTTTCTAGGACCAAATTAAAGTCTCACACTGGAAACGGATTGTGAACCGGGACCCACTAGTAGAATACCTCTTTGGGAATCTATGGGAAACTTCCATCTGGGCCACTGTCTTTCTGAGAGCATGAAAAACTGACACTGTGGCCAAGTGGACCTTATTAGAGGAATACCCAGTCCTACGTCCTTAAGGAACAAAAGGTAGTCCAGCACTTTATGAACTGGGCATGTAAAGAGATCCAGGGCATGATGAGTTCACCAAACCATAAAAGGTTTCCATTTTATGAGTAGGTGTACCGCATAGGTGACTTTCTAGCCACCAGTAGAACATCAGCAACTACCAGAGAGACCCCGAGAGGAGAGCTCTATGTCCTCAGGAACCAGACATGGAGATGTATGGATCAGAGGTGTGATTGCACCAGAGCACCCCACTCCTGTGCCAGAAGTTCAACTTACAGACAGAGTGGGACAGGTGGTTTCACTGCCACATGCTTGAGTAGAGGGAGTTACATTTGTCTGGGCCAGCAGGAGGCCACCAGAATCAAGGAGGCCAGCTTGGTCCATAGCTTGAGCAGAACCCTCTACATTAGAGTGAATGGCAAAAGTGTACAGAAACCTCCCTTCCAGAAGAGGGACGATGCATCTCATCAGAAAACTCCATGCCCTGAAGCAAGCAAGCAGAAATGTGGCAGTTTTGTGTTGTTGGAGATGCAAACAAGTCCATCTCTGGTTGACCCCATTTTAAGTCTGAGATATCCTATTCATGGCAGAGCACACAAGAGACTGAGCCAGTCTACCAGTACGTTCAAATTACCAGGCAGGAACACAGCTGACAGAAATGTCACGTTCAGCCACCCAGTGCCAAAGTCTCATCGCCTCTCTTCAGAGAGGATATGAATTTACTCTGCTTTGTCGGATAATGTAGTACATCGCCAAAATACTGTCTGTATGCATCAGCAGCTGATTTTCTGGAAGGAAGGCAGTGAAGGCTTGTAGACTATGCAGAACAGCCCTCATCTCCAGACTGTTGCTGGGCAGAATCACATCCAGAGAGGTCTACAGGCATACAGTTCTGAAAGGGCCCAGATGGGCACCACAACTTGAACCCAAGACATCCTTGGTAATCACTGGGAGGGAGATGGCTGAAGGAATAAAGACCCCATCTCTAGAATACAGCTGTCCAACCACCAGAGCAGGGAGCAATGGAGGGAAAGTATAATTTGTAGAAGACACTCAAACTTGTCCGAATGTCATGCCCACTGCACCCCAATGACCACTAAGGGATACTCATGTGGAGTTGTGCCAGTGGAATGGTCAGTATGGAAGCTGCCATCAGGCCAATTAACCTGAAAAGGCATCTGGGCAAGACACAGTCATTGGATGATACCAGCTGTGCCTGGGCCACCAGTGGCATAGTGTGGTCAAAGGGAAGAAATGCTTAACCCAATTCCATGTCCAAGCTGCTAACATGGCAAAAACATTGGTAAATACATGATGTGCAGATCATAAACCCAAGGGCAAGATATGAAATTGGTAGTGTGAGCCCTGGAGCAGGAAATGGAATTAGGAATGGAAGACAGATCTGGATTTTTGGATCTCCAAACTATGGGCACGATGCAATCAGTTTTTGTTCTCCATGGTATATGTTTGACTAGTTTGCCTAACTTGTTTAGCTGCTATTCAAGTTTTCATCGGCTTTACATGAGTAAAATTTTGACTGGATCAGACCTTTCTAGAAGGATGAGCTAATCTCCTGTATTCAATTACGGCTTGAAAATTAGAGCTCTGGATTATGTTTAGTTTTTCTCTTTTGGACTACCTAGATTTAAACATACTAACATACTAACATACTATTTGCCAGCAGATTAGGCCTTATGGTCTATCGAGTCTGCTCGAACCTAGATCCTTAGTTGTATTTTGATATTCTACAGAAGTGAAGTGAACTCTCCAGATAGTGATACCATGGGACTTTTATTACTTTGGTCTGTATTTTTAAGTCAGGACGATGTTCTTGCCTGGCATTTATTGCATTTGGTTATTGAATTCAGGACTTAGTTATATGATAATACCTGCCTAAATTAATGTTAATTAACCTTGGCTGAGAGGTTTAACATGATGTTATTATTTCAGAAAACGTGTGTGTGTGTGTGTGTGTGTGTGTGTGATATAACACTATTTCAGATGTGGTAGTAGTAGGATGCTTTCTTCCAGGACCCCTTATGATAGTCTTCTGTTAGTATCTTGATAGGCAATTTTTCTTTTGTTACTAAATTATTATAATACAATAATAACCCCCTTTGTGTATTATGGGATCTTTTTATATTTTCGAGTTCTATTCTATAAATACCAGTTAAATGGCAGGACCTTGTTTCTTTCATGGTTGCTTGTATTATAAGAGAGAGAGTGTTCAACAATTTTTTTTTCATACATGCTATTGTTTAGGAGCCTGGGGCGGGATCTTTCCTTGGCATGCCGGAATTCATCATGGGCAATCAAAGTAAGGAGAGTCAGTAGTTAGGAGTGGGGGTAGGAGTAGTTTTAACAGGAATTGTCTTGTGTTGGGTTGTTTGAAATTAACTTTTTCAGGGAAAATATGGGTTTGGAATGGGGTGGTTTTTATGGTAAGAAAAATGTTTTAAATGTAGTAGGGATTTATTTCTTAGTTATATCTTAATGTGTTTAAGACTTAATACATTTTTGACTAGACCTAGTGTATTGGGATACTACAGTGTGATGTATAAAGAAGTTATTTTATTGTATGAATCTTGATTATACAATATCTTGGAATGTTAACGGAGCTGGAGATAAAAAAAAAAAGATACATGATTTTGCAACATTTAAAAAAGTTACATGCCGATATTGCATTTATACAAGATTTACATTTACTTAGGGAGCAATCTACTTTATTTAGAAGACTGTGGGTTAAATAAGCATATGGTTCTGGTAATAACGCTAGGAAAGGAGGAGTAGTATTATTTGCTTGGCGAGTATCTTTTCAACTAATACAAGAATTAGCTGACCCAGTAGATCATTATTTCTTTATGGTCGACTGGGTGTTTATGAAGTGGTTTTAGGAGTAATATGAGGACCAAATAAAGATTTTCCTTCTTTCTTTTCAGAACTTGGTATTCTTTTAGCCCCACTTTCACATCTTCTGATAATAACTGGCGGAGATTGGAATTTACCTTTACAAACTGAATAAGACAAATCAGAAGTTCATAAAAGTAGCTTGACCCCCAGGGCAAAAGGGACTCTGAGACTTTATAAATTCCTTAGGGTTATTAGACCCCTGGAGTCTTTTGCATCCACAAGAGCGGCAATACATCTTCCACTCTATCCCACACCACATTTTTTCTAGAATCTATTATTTCTTTATAGTCAAAGTGTTACTTCAAGGTTGATTTCCTGTGACATACTTAGTACTTTCGGACCATTCCCCAGTACGCTTAAAACATTGTATAGTTCAAAATGTAAAACAGAATAAAGGGTGAAGAATAACTTAATTATTAAAAGATCCTATGATAGTGGAGAAACTTAGAAAACATATTATTCAATTTTTTAAATTAACAAAGAGACTGTCTATGTTTTGGATCTATTATGGGGGGGGACCTGTTAAGTCGGTTATTCATGGTGAATGTATCCATTTAGTGACTAAACGTAAAAAGGATAAACATCTTATGGTAGATCAACTGTTACTGAAAATTAGGCAAATTGAAAGAAAACTTAATTCTCATACTTCGATAGATATTTGGATTCACTTAAACTTAGGTCTAAATATTTTGTTTATTAGCAGAGCATGCTGAACTGGCCATTTTTCGAACCAAAGTAAGATACCTTGACTCGGGTGAAAAATCAGGAACATTACTTGCTCTTCGGCTTCGTCAACAGTAGGCTTCTCAGGTGGTGGTTGGGCTCCAACCTCATCCAGGTACACAGATTGTAACTGACCCCCATGATATAGTTAAATTATTTCAGGAATATTATAGTATCCTATACGCAGAAGAACAGGGAAGTTCTGATATATCAGAAAATATAACTAAGTAAATATGATTAAGTATCTAGAAGGTGTCAGTCTTCCATCTCTTAATTTGCAACAACAGGAAGTCTGACAGGTCCAATTACACAGGCAGAAGTATTGTAATAACATTTTTTATTGTTTTCCAGCAATACAGACATACAGAGCGGAGGAAACAACAGATCAAAATTTCATTGGCAATACAGTGTTATAGTACAGTGTTTAACACCCCAGGGAACAAGATGGGGAGGATGAGGGAAGAAACATAGGAGGTGGGGGAAACCGATAAGGAAAGGAAAGAGGGAAAAGAGACAGGACATAAAAATGACATAACTAATAGGGATAGCAAACTTAATTGATACAAGGTTCATGACTAGCAATCTCCTAGAAGAAATTAATTATTGTAAAATACAGAAATATAGTTAACTATAGCAGCAGTGACTTCATATCTGCCAGGATCCCATTCCTACCCAAAGATGTTAACCTCAAAGTGTATTACTTAGATAGGATCCTTTAGAGAGCTGTGGTGACCCACCAAATCTCCCTCCTAGGCCTCATGGGGGGGATTAAGCACCTTAAAGGTACCAGAGCCAAATCTGTGTCTTCACAAGGCCATATGCCCAGCAGAGATTACCCAAGGGGGGGGTACAACCCACCAAACTTGTATAATATCATGGGGTATCTGTCAGCCAGAACCTTGCTGTGGGGTGTTCAAGTGCTGGAGCTTCAAAAAGTTGAGGTAAAGGGACCAACATTGATTGAATTTGGACATTTGGTACTTCTGCAGGTGCAAAATCCTACCCAGTTTGGCAAAAAGAGGAAAGAGATGCTAACACCTCCATCACTGTAGGCGTCAGAGGTGACCTCCATTTACATAATAGAGCTTTCTTGGTTTGAAATGAGATCTGTGCCAGCCAGCCAATCTCATAAGGGTCAATTGTGAGGGCTCCCTTTGGATACCCAGAATGTAAAAGTGGATTAAATGGGAGCTTCTTCACTAACACTTTGCATGCAATATCATGAATGCCTTGCCACAGGGATTTCAACTGCGGACAAGTCCACAGTATATGCAGAATATCCACACCCAAGCCCTGACATCTCCAGCAAGAACTGGACTCCAGAATCTTAGCTGTATACAGCACAGCTGGTGATTTATACCAAGAATGGGCTATTTTGTTCTGTATTAATCTAGACCTAGCATCCATCAGCCATCTGTGAGTGTCTTTCCTGGATTGTTCCCAGGCTATAGAGGAGATAGGGGTCCAGAGCATATTTTCCCACTTAAGTCTCACCCTCTCAGAGTACTGGGGAAGGGAATCTCTTAGTTTAGTATAAATGCACCCTGCTAGACCTATCGGATGTTGTATCCAGATACATAGCTCTGCATTGTGTACTTGGGGCTTTGAAGGGTGCAATATATATCTAAGTGCTGCTCTAAGCTGAAGGTACTTCCAAAATTCTGCACGAGCAATGTTCCAGATACGCTGAAGTGATTGAAATGTATAAATGGTCTTAAGAGTGGGGTCTAGCAAGTCTTTTAGTACAAAAATACCCTTATCTGCCAAGGGTTTCCAATATACCCATTGGGCATCCACAGTAATATCTGGATTAAACCATAAAGGGGTATAAGACAAGGGAAGAGGAGTCTGGTTCAGTCTTTTGTGAACACCCAGCCAATTGGACCCGGCTGCCTCAACAGATGGAGACGTGTAAGGGGACTTAGCTCTGTTAGAGGGGCTAGCACTATGAACTCTGTGGGGCATCAGAAGGGATGATAAATGCACTGACTCTGTAATATCAAGTTCTATACCTACCCATTGAGGGGATAATGGTGTTAGAGAGTGCAGTCCTTTAACCATTTGTGCCAAAAGGAATGCCTGCCGGTATCCTTCTACCCATGGAAGGCACCACCCTCCCTTGCTCCAATGAGCTCTCAATTGGGCATGGCTAAAATGGGGTTTGTTGCCCTCCCATAGGAAATCTCCAATAAGCCTATCCAAAGTCAAATACCATTGTTTGGGAAGGGGAATAGTGATATGCATTAGCAGATAAATCTTGGGTGCAGAAACCATTTTAATTGCAGCAATTTTGCCTGCCAACGTAATTTGCAGAGGTTTCCATCTGTCAAATTCTGTTTTTAGAGAGCTAAGAAGAGGTTGAATATTAGTCTGCCAGAGATTATCTAAAGAGGTTGTAAGCTTAATACCCAAATATGTGATCCCCTTAGGTACCCACATAAGGCCTACGGACTGAGCTATCTCTTGAGAGCATTTCCCATTCAAAGGGAGTGCCTCCGTCTTGGTCTAATTCAGTTTCAGTCCTGAATATTGGGAGAATAAATCCAACAGTTCCAATAACAGGGGAGCAGATCTTTGCAGGACTACCAAAGGGAGAAGCAAATCATCAGCGTACATAAGGGAATTGTACTCTGTATTATCCACTTTGATACCACTAATGTCTGGATGGCTACGGAGCACCAGAGCTAAGGGCTCCACTGCCAAAACAAAAAGAAGGGGGGACAGTGGGTAGCCTTGTCTAGTTCTCCATTCAAGGGGAATGGGGCCAGATAATATGTCATTCGTGTTAACTCTAGCCGAGGGAGATGTGTAGATAGCTTGAATTCTTGACAGAAATTTTGGGCCAACTCCAAATGATGTCAAAGCCAAATATAAATAGTCCCTCTCTATGGAGTCGAAAGCTTTTTCAAAATCCACTGCGACTGCTGCAGCAGGGGTAGAGAGATATTTTGCTATGTGCATGAGATTCACTAGTGTCCTTAAATGATCAGAGCTATGTTGCCCAGGGATAAACACTGCTTGAGATGGATGTATGAGACCTGGCAGGAGGGGATTTAGCCCAGTTGCTAGAATTTTGGCATAAAGTTTACTATCAGTATTAATCAAGGATATCAACCGATAATTGCTTGGCTTGGTGAGGTCCTTTCCTTTTTTCGGGATGAGTACAATGGTCCCCTCTCTAAGTGAAGGAGGAAGGGCACCTCTAAACTCTATCTTGAAATACTGCTGTTAACACTGCAGTGAGAGTAGGTGCTACAGCCTGGTAAAAGTTTGCAGTATATCCATAGTTTCCGGGGGATTTGCCCAGTTTGAGAGATTGAATCGCAGTACTGACCTCCTCCGCAGATATTGGAGACTCAAGTACCTGAGCTTGTTGGTCAGTAAGTTTGGGGAGTTGACAGGATTGAAGGAAGGGCTGTATCCTGTGTTCAGATGGGCATGAGTGGAGAAAGTTATACTCCTGGAGTATAACTTTTTATAGCAGGTGGCCATTGTATCATTTATTGCCTTGGGTGCTGTAGTCAAATTTCCACCTACATCTGTAAGGCCAGCAATACTGTATATGTACTAGCTTATTGTTTACGCAGCTGATACACAAGTGTCTTGCTGGCTTTGTCCCCACCTTCCCAGAAGGAGTGTTGTAATCGTAATATGGCTATTTCAGCCTTTCCATTAAGGAGCTGATTAATCTCAAATTGCAGGTTTAGAACAACTTTGCCTATTGGAGAGTTCAGGGTGGGGGAGGATGTGGCTTTAAAAAGGCTTTCTGCCTCTTTCAATTTCCGTTCTAGAGATGGCAGATGTAGTTTCCGCTCCCTTCTTTCTGCTGCTACAAATTCCATTATATTGCCACACATGGTGGCCTTAAAAGCTTCCCATGTGTTACCAGCATTCGTATTGGCTGTCAGGTTATGGGCTAGAAAAATGGCAGCCTCATTCTGAGCCCAAGGGATAAAATTGGGGTCTCTGATTAGTATAGGATCTAACCTCTAGTGACGGGATGGGGTAGGGTTGGTGTCCCATTTCGTTAACAGCTGCACTGAGGTGTGGTCCGAAATTACCCTAGGAAGGATGGTAACATCTAGAGACTTAGCTATAACTGCCAAGGATCCCAACCAAAAGTCCAGTCTGCTGTATGAGGCATTGGGTTCCGAGTGGAAAGTATAATCCCTAGTTCTGGGGTGGAAAAGTCTCCAAATATCCGATAACCCTTGATCTACAATCATTTGGTGGAGAGCATTAATACATTTATTATGTGTCTCTTTGCTTCCATCATTCCTGTCGAGTGACGGAACTAGTGAGAGGTTAAAATCTCCTCCAATAAGGAGAGGGCAGGAAGGGGGGGTAAATTCCAAAATAGCCTGTGCTATATCATGAAAAAACAGTGGTGTATCTTCATTTGGGGCGTAAAGGTTACAGACGGTAATGGGTTCTGAGGGGGTATCGTAGGTACCCAAGACCCACCTGCCATCAGCGCTAGATAGCGTCTTAGAGAGGGTCCAGGGCAAAGATTTATGAATTAAAATTATTACTCCACGTTTCCTAGTACCAGCGTGGGACGATACTTGTTGTTCAACCCAGTCCTTAATCAGGCGCGTGTGGTCTTCTCCTGAAAGTTTTGTCTCCTGAAGAAACGCCACCTGAGATTTAAGACGCTTTAAATGGGTTAAGACTTTTTTTTTTTGTTTTTGACAGGGGAGGTTAAACCCAGCACATTCCAAGTATGTACTAATAGGTCTGTCATGCTATCCTACTCAGGCAACTAGTTAAAGGGGATTAACTGTGAGGGCAGGGGGTATGAAGAGTTAACTGGGAGACTGTACTATGTATGTCCACAAGGGTATAATAAAACCTTAGGGTATTGAAGATATACTTCCAAAGGATTATCTTCCCTCTTGGTCAAAGTTAGAGCACCTAACACACTGTAAGCATAATGTAAAATTCCACACTGCGTTTCTTTATCTAATCAACTCTGTACACACAAAACAAAAGAAAACTAGCAGAACTTATCCTATAATGAGACTGGTGAAGGGCTTATCCAGCTGAGAACAGCAGATGGAAAACCCTCTCACTTCTGTGGGACCTGTGGCAAAAAACCACCAGTTCTAGGCCCAACCCACCAGACACTAGGGTAACTAACAGAAACCTTCAATGTACTGTTAGACTGTAGTCAGTGTACAGATACAAACAGCTATTCCCCAGAGCCAAGATGGGGGTTATGCCAGAAGGTGTTACTCAGTTAGAAAGGGGGAGGGATGTGTATGAATGGAAACTAGATGTTTCCCACTGTACAACTGGCATCCAGCTCAAAAAGAAAGGGAGCTGTTGCCAAACAGATACGCATAGTTTAACCAAAACAGTAGAGTAAAGAACAGCCTCAACTGTCTATGCTCACGAGGTAGTCAGAACTGTAACCCAGGCAATGCAGGTTCACACTCAGAAGGGGACCCCGACCCACAGCCTCCATGAAAAAAGCACCAACAAGATGCAATTGTGTCTGCCAACAGACAGCATATTAAACATGATAATTTTTATAAACTCCTATACACTAATTTTCGAGCCAACTGGCCCACATACATACAGCAGAGTATGCCCAAGGTAAAGTGTCTATCTAAGGGGGGGGAACCCTTGGATGGTCAATAGAGTATAGCGAGCAGCCCAGCTTGAGATACTAGGACCCCACTCAGGAGTAACCGTTTAGTAACAGCAGCTCCGTTACAGCCCCCTAATGTACTATCCCCAGGTGAGCGGTGTCAACCTCCCTAATACCCCCAGACACAGAGCTTAGGGTACTTATCTGAAACCCATCTCTCAGATGGTTGTTCACGTTAAGTTAATGTCCTCAGGTGGTTGCACCATGGATTCTAAGCCTGGTGTTGCAACAGAGGCTGCTGGAGTCAGTTCTAAGTCCTGCAATGGGAAAGCTGCTTCAACATCCTTAGCCCAGGAGATTTCAGAGCCCACCATGTCTGGTCTTTTACATTCCTCGGTGGAAAGTTCCATAGTGCTCAGTATGTCCTTCTGAAGTGATTCAAGTGGCTCAAATCTGTTTTTTGAAAAGTAAGGACTGGTATACACTATTCCCTGGCCTTCCATTCTGCTCACACTCTGATCAGTACCAGCCTCTTCTCATCTGCGTCCTTGCGGGTGATCTTTCTTAGAATGTGGAGATTGTGGAGGTCTCTTCTGAACTTTAGGGTTCCTGGACTCCAGCCCATTCTTGAAAGACTGGGGGGGAGGAAATCAGGTCCCGGAGCACCCAGACAGTCTGGCTTCTGAGGAGAGTTCTTCGGAGCTTGGTTGTTAGTGTGGTTCCGACCGTCAGCACAGGATTCTGAGGGGCCGGAGGTAGGCCACGCCGCTGAGATAAAATTAAGTGCAGCCTCAGGAGTGGCAAATTGGTGTGATACTCCATTCACTGAGATTTTTAATATCATCGGATACCAGAGCGCAAAGGATATTTGCAATTCAGGTAGTCTATGGCATATCTCTATAAAGGCTTTTCGTTTGTTAGCCAGTTCTTTTGAAAAGTCCTGAAAGACCATGATACGGTGACCTCTCCATTGTAGTGATCCAAGCTCCCTAGCACGCCCCTGTATAGCTTCTTTTTCAGCAAAATTTAATAATCTGGCGATAATGGGCCTCAGTTTGTCTCCCACTGGTGGTTTAGGTTGTAGCAATCTGTGCTCCCTTTTAATCGTTATCCTGGTGGTCTATGTGAGATCCAGAACTTCAGGCAAAGCTGTTTGGAGAAAGTGTATGGTTTTGCATTCCTCACAGCCCTCAGGGAATCCCAGGAACCGCAAGTTGTTACGGCTGCCCCTGTTCTCGAGAGCATCGATTTTGTCTTGTAATGCGATAATTTGTGCAGCTTGATTCCGTAGCGTGGCACAGTGACCTTGGACCACCTCTTCTTGTGCCAATGCCTTTTGCTGTACTTGGTCTAGCCGGGCATTGATCTGTTGAATCGAGACTGCAGTTGTGTTAGAAGCCAGAGTTAGAGCATCGATGCTAGTAATAATGTATGTAAACATTTCTCTGACCAACAGGTCCTCGGTTTCCTTTCTTGAGTGCGCCATTAGGCCTTTAGCATGGGCAGCTCAGTGGCAGTCATACAACAGTCAGAACCCCCGGCGTCTACTCAGGTTCTTGGTCAGTATCGAAGCTGCTCAAGTGTTCCAATTACTGAATCAAGAGATTGTCCAAAAGTAGTTCAACTTCTAGATGGATTTTTAATATATCTTGGCTCTGGGGTTGTAGCAGTGAATTTTTAAGTCGCCATCTTCTCTGCCAGTTGGCCACGCCCCCCCAGGCAGAAGTATAAAAAGCAATTCAACAACTCCCTACTGACAAGGCCCCCGGACCAGACAGGTTTGCTTCAAAATGTTATAACATTCTTTCAGCCGAACTGGTGCCCATTTTGGTCGATTTATTTAATTACATTTTGCAGAGGGTTTATATGATTAGTGATTGGCAGAGGCTTGGATCATGCTGCTCCAAAAGATAGGGAAAAAAACCCTGTTTAGCTTCTGATTATGGACCAATTTCTTAGATTAATACTGATTTTAAATTACTTGCAAAAATTTTGGCAAATAGAGTGGCTCAAGTTTGGAATGTTTTGATTGGAGGAGAGCAGGTGGGTTTTCATTAAAGGAAGGGTTCTAGTGACCATCTTCATAAATTATATCATTTAATTTCCACATCTGGGAGAAATCAGATCCCTGCAGCTCTGGTTTCCCTTGACACGGAAAAAGCATTTGATAGTGAGCATCTTGGCCATATCTTTTTACTGTGCTGGCTAAATGTGGAATTTCCTTAGATTTTATTCATTGGATACAGGTCCTTTATCAATATCCCTTAGCAATAATATGGTGTAATGGTAATTTGCTGGATAAAATTATATTACAAAGGGGTACCAGTCAGGAAAGTCCCTTATCATCTATTTTATTCAACTTGTATCTGGAACCATTAATTCATAGATTATGTTTTAACAAATCTGTTAAGGGTATATTGGTAGGGAATATAAGGTACAAGTTGTCGGCATATGCAGATGATCTTTATTGCACATGGAATATCCTAATGTTTCAATCCCTGCTGCTTGTAAAAAAAAATCAAATTTTTTTTTTTTTATCTTTACTGGTTATAAACTAAATACTAACAAAAAGTAGAGTTAAGTAAGAAATTCTCATAGTAAATCTTTGAGAGGAGGTCTTGCGGCAGCTTCACCATAAGGACTAAAGCCGGTAGGTGCCAGGACCCCACGGAAAACTTCTAGCTAGCAGTCCACAGTAAGGGATGCCCCCCGTCGGCCCGCACCCAGCATCACCCAATGGTAAAAAGGGGGCGGTCCCCCAGCCCTACGCCAGTTCTTCTGCTGAAGACCGTGGCACACCTAAAATTCAGAGAACCGAGGAGGTTTCTTAAATGGAGGAAATGAAGGTAGCTGGGAATGGAGAAGCAGATACCAGGGGGAAAGAAGGGAGGGGAAAGCAGCATCTGCTGCAAGAGCTCCTCTCAAAGACCTACTATTACGATAAGTTCTTACGTAACTATGCTATCTTACTTTGAGTGGGAGCTCTTGCAGCATGCTACACCATAAGGACAGAGTCCCAAGCAGTACGAGGACAAACCCCTGGGTAACTGGAATCCTTATGAGAGCAGACCCTGGAGGACAGCAAGGCCAAAGCCTGTCCTATGCCTGGAAGCAATAACCAAATTGTACTGCTTAATGAAAGCGTAGACCGAACTCCAGGTGGCAGCTGCGCAGATATCTGCTGCTGACATGCTGCACAAGGAAGAAAAGGAGGCAGCGACTCCCCTGGTAGAATGGACTTTAACCAATCCCAGTAAAGGCTTGTCATATTTTTGATAACAGTAAACAACACAATTAAACAACCACTTACAGTCTTCTTAGAAACAAGCACCCCTTGAGTCTTTGGGGCAAACGAAACAAACAAGTGATCAGATTTCCTGACATCCCGGGTATGTGTCAAGTAATAACAAAGAATCTGATGGACGTCATGAGTATGAAGCAGGGCCTCCCTTTGATTAGAATGCTCTGGATAATAGACTGGAAGGTGGACGTCCTGATTGTGGGTAAACTCGGACACCACTTTTTGCAAAAACTTAGTATTGGTCCGAAGGACATCCTGTCCATGTGGAAAACTAAATAGGGCTCTTTACACATCAGAGCCTGAAGCTCAGACATCTTCCAAGCAGAAGTAATGGGAACTAAAAACAATGCTTTCCATGACAGAAAGCATAGCTTGTAGCTCGGGGCTGGTTCAAATGGAGGCAAAGCGAGTTTCTCCAAAATAAACAAAAGGTCCCATGGAGGAATAGGATCCCGAATGGGAGGTTTCACATGAAAAATACCCCTCAAGAAGATGTGGGGCAAATCCATTTGGGCAAAAGCCTTGCCCTGTACACACACAGAAGCTTGATGGTAGAAAAGGACCATACCAGCCCATCTAGTTTGCCCTTTTATCCCCTCTACACCTCCCCCCTCCCTGTCAGCCCCTGCCCTACCCCCCCGATACTCAGCTCCATTATACTTGCCCCATGCCCTCTTAGAAACATAGAAACATAGAATTTGATGGCAGATAAGGACTGCTTGGCCCACCTAGTCTGCCCATTTCTCTACCCAACGAATAAGCTGCAGATCCTAGTTAACAAAAGCCTACTTCCCCTTATCCCCCACTAGAATTGCCTTATGTCTGTCCCATGCATTCTTGAATTCCCGCACTGTTTTTGACTCTACAACCTCCTCAGGAAGGCTGTTCCATGCATCTACAACCCTCTCTGTGAAGAAATACTTCCTCACATTACCTCTGAGCCATCCACCCTCTTGAATTTTTCTACCGATTTAACCCACACCACTCCATCTGGTAGTCTGTTCCAGGGCTCCATTGCCCTCTCCATGAAGAAACGCACTCTCACATTGCCCCTGTATCTTTTTCCTTTCAGTCTGAGGCTGTGCCCTCTAGTTTGGACCCCCTCTTTCCTCTTAAGTGAACCCTCTTCCCCTACTTTATTGTACCAGTGCAGGATATGCAGAAACAGTAGACAAACACACCTTGATAGAGGAGGAGCTCAACCCAAGTCTGACAGAGAAAGGAGGTACTCAAGAACAGAGTTTACTGGACAGGTAACAGGATCAAGGTGGCGAGCGGAGGCCCAGATGCAAAACCGCTTCCAATTCATAATGTAGGTGGCCGTAGTGGAGGGTTTCCTGGTGGCCACTAGAACAACCGCTACTCTAGGGAAAACCCCAAATTGGGTCACAGCCAAGACTGAAGGAGCCATGAATGCAGGTGCAGTGACTTGCAGTCCAGATGGACCACAGTCCCCTTCTCCTGGGAGAGCAAGTGTAAACTCAGGGACAGAGGAAGTGGAGGGTCCACAGCCAATTACTGGAGAAGCGGAAACCAAATCGGTCATGGCCAGTAGGGAGTGATCAAGATCATGTCTGCTCCCTCTGACTGTAACTTGAGAAGAACTCTCTGGAGCAGCAGAAAGAGAAGGAAAGCATATAGGAATCTCCCTGTCTAGCAAAGGGACAACCTGTCTCACCAGAAAGCACCAGGCCCTGGATCTAGTGAGCAGAAATTGTGCAGTTTGGCTCTGAGTGGGTCCAACTCAGGATGGCCCCATCTTTCGGAAAGATCTTTCGCCACAGATTGCAGAAGCTCCCACTTATGAGCTTTGTACAGATACCTACTTAGGCTGTTGGCCAAGGTGTTTTGGACACCTGGAACATGTACAGCAGAGAGTTCCAGCTGGTGCTTGATGGCCCAGTACCATATCCTTATGGCTTCCCTGCAGTGGGGATAAGGGCGAGTTACCCCCTGCTTGTTGATGTAAAAGACCACCAACATGTTGTCCGCCTGGATGAGAAGGTGGCCTGGGACTAGATCAGTCTGAAAAGCCTGTAAGGCATAGAGGATCGCCCTCATGTCCAGCAGACTGAGGTGGAGAGATTTCTCCAGAGCAGACCACATTCCCAGAGTCTGGTGGCCTGCAAGGTGGGCTCCCCAGCCCTGGCCCGAAGTATCCATAGTCAGAAACTGGTGAGGAGATGCTCTTCAGAAGGGTATCCCCCCTGGAAAGGTTGGGGGGGGTCTAGCCACTACTAGAGAGTCTGTTGTACTGACTGAGACTCTCATAGATTGCTCCAAGTCATCCATTCGCTGATCCCACTGGGCTTGTAGGGTCCATTGGGTCACTGTCACATGCAGTCATGCTAACAGAATAGTTGCGATGGCTGCTGCCATGTGTCTTATGAGCCTGAGGATGACCCTGGCTGGAACCAGGCGAGACGAGGAAATTGT
Source organism: Neoceratodus forsteri (assembly GCA_016271365.2). Taxonomy (NCBI): domain Eukaryota; kingdom Metazoa; phylum Chordata; order Ceratodontiformes; family Ceratodontidae; genus Neoceratodus; species Neoceratodus forsteri. Next base: position 638,181,008 of record CM028136.1, read on the forward strand.
CCCAGTGTGAGCTTGAAGGTCTTCTGCTCTGTCTGGAGGCAAAAAGGCTTTGCCTTGGATGGTGTCCAGGACTGCCCCAATGAAATGAAGCCATTGGCTTAGCCAAGGAGGATGATTTCAGGAGGTTTAGGGTAATCACAAAGTCACGAAATAGAGTAAAGGTGTCTTCCATGGTGCTTAACAGCTGTTCCCTTGTTGGGGCTGTAAGAAGCCAATCATTCAGGTAGGGAAAGACATAATGACCTTTTCTCCACAAGGCCACTGCCACGACCATGAGGCACTTTGTAAAAGACCCAGGGAGCAGAGGACAGGCTGAACAGCAGAGCTAGAAACCGGTAGTGGTTTCCTTGGAAAAGGAACCATAGAAACCATCCGTGTGGCTGGAAGATCAGGATGTGAAGGTATGCATTCGGCATTTCCAGAGAGCAAAGCCAGTCCCCTTGATGGAGATGGGGAATCAGGCCTGGAAGGGTAACCATCCGGAATAGTTTGTATTCCACGTATGTGTTCAGACTGCAGAGATCTTGGATTGGGCATAGATCCCCCATTTTCTTGACAACCAAGAAAAAGTGGGACTAGAAGCTGTTCTCTCTTTGGGCCACTGGAACCAATTCTATGGCGCACTTGCAGAGTGGCACCTGGATTTCCTCTTGGATGAGGGTGGCATGTGATGGGGAATGAGGGGAGGGGAGGAGAGGGTTGTCCGGTGGTAGTTCTAGAAATTCTAGGGTATGTCCCTTCTCGATCAATTGCAGGACCCAATAATGGTATGGTTGCATAAGAACTTACTGTTACAGTAGATCTTCGTGCACATCTCTTGCATCAGGTCATAACACATGGGATTACAGCCGCAGACATCATTTCCTCTGGATGATCTCCCCCCAGCACTACCACATGGTGTCTACCTGGCAGGTAAAAAAAAAAAAAAAAAAAAAAAGGAGGGGGGAGGTCCCAGCTACTACTCAGTTCTTTTCCATTCTGGTGATTAAATGTGAACACATATGTAATCCCCCTACAAATGGGGGTTCCCAAAAAGTCTTCCTTGGGCTTGCCTAAATGCCCACTGCCAGGCTGGTGTTCTGTGTCCTGGCAAGCTAAAAGTGTCTGCATGTGAGTGCCCTGTTAGCCTCCGTACCTGTCTCTTTAAGAGCTGCTTATTTCATAGTGTATAATTAATCTGGGTAGGGGCAGAGTAGTTTCAGGCTCAAGTCCCACCCGAGCTGCAGTGTTATCACTCCATTCTGCCATCGCTAATTGCGCAGAGGGAGCCCTACTAGAATCTGTGACTGCTTATTGATTATCTGTAATAATAATAATAATAATAATAATATTGTAGTTTGTCTGACCAGCCTTTCATTGCAGCATGGACATTTCTGTTAATCCCCACCCTCTTGGTTCTGGACTGCTAGTTTGGACCAATCAGTACCTTTGGGGACCCTAAAATGGAGTCTGTCCCCAGGGGTCTTGTGGGAGTGAACTTCTGTAGAAATTGTAGTTTTTACACTTTGGCACATAAATGGACCTGGAGGGAGAGCTCTAGCTGTGACAGACAGATGAATCAACAAATCAAACCTTTTGGATCTTTGGGAAAGTCCCAAGCTGCCTGCAGCAGTGGGTCAGTCTGAGTTTGGAGTTTGAAGAGTGAACAGTTCGGGACAATCGAGCAGCTGCTCCTGTCTAGTAGCGCGGGAAACTGGTGGGAAGGAAGTGTTTGGCCTGCTTGCCCCATCTTCCCTGTGAGGGAGTTTTTCAGCATAACAGAGACACTGGACACTATCTGAATTTGCTGTGATTGTGACCAGAATCCTAAATTGTGACAAAGTGAAATTCACCTGGTGTGGACCGAAGAGTTGCCTCGGTGCAATCGGCCTGTCAGGACTTGAGACTGCCGCAGAGCATACAGTTTGCGCAGAGACACTGTGAATTGCAACCAGACTGCCATTTGAACTGTGGTATTTACCTTGCTTTTACTGTAAGTGTGCCGACTGCTGATAGTGGGTCACGATTTGGTTCCCCACTGCTTGAATGTGTTACGCTTGCTGGAAGCTGTATCCAGCACTTACCGGACGGTCTCCGAACTGTTCACCCAGTCTGGACCTTGCCACCTCAGCCCAGACAGCCGCGCACGCCACAGAGAAACAACCGACAAGAGACCTGCCTGGGGATTCAGCTCCCTGCTCAACACCAACAAACAGGATTGGCATCACGGTGCTTCTTGTGGGCCCTGCTTCTCCTGGCAATCCAGCACTTCATTCTGAGGTCTCCATTTTGTCCATCCTGCATCCTGTACTGGGTAGCATGAGTAAACACCAGAGTAGCTCCCTGCAACAAGGCTCAAATCAAAGTGTGTCAACTGATTTAATTGCTGTTGCTAATCATTTTGGGACTGAGCCTTTCAGCTCTGGATTACAAATTGTAAGTTAAGTGCATGCATGTTTTCTTTCCATCACAGGGCCCCAACTAGCTGCAATGCTGGCCTACCCAGAGCAATGCTTCAGGCTAGCTGTAGTTACAGCTGGGTACCCAGAGTGTGCGTGACTATGATACAGGGACCTTAAAGTGCATGCCTTATAGCCTGAATCTTTCAGATCTTGAGTCAACCACCAGATTCTGCCCCTTCCCTGTTACTGCCCCCTTAAATAAAATCAGATCTAAATCTTTTTGCATTGAAACTGCTTGTGGTGTACCTCTGTACAAACAGCTTTGAAATACTGTTAGTAGTTGTGCTAAATCTTATTTTACAGGGGGTGTCCAGGGCCAAGCCAGCTGAACCAGCCCTGGTGGTATGTGCAACAAGTGTGGGGCTAAAACTGTTGTCAGTAGTAAATTGAAATTGTGTATTCTGTGAACCATTTAGGCCACTAGAGGAAAAAGAGGGGGTAACAGTGTCCTGGAGGGCTATACCCAGGTCAGCTATGCTACCACTAACCCTGTCCTCCAGGAGGAGGCACCCATTTTCAGTACCCAGGCCCCTCAACCTGCACTAGGTTACACAGGCAGGGGTAGTATACCTTCAGATAGCATCACCTAGAGGTTACACATATCCTAGACCTACAATGGGAACCGAGGAGGGAAATCAAGGCAGCAGCTCGTGGAGTCAAAAGACAGGAGCAAGGAAACCTTCAGAAGTAAAAGCAAGGGGAAGGAGCGTGGGGCTGCATGACCTGCTGCAAGAAATACTCTTGAAGATTTACTGTTATAGTAAGTTCTTACATAGCCATACTATCTTCTTTGAGGCAACCTCCTGCAGCAGGTCATAACACATGGGACGATTACCAAGCAATTATTATACCCAGTGGGAGGACAAAGTGAATCGTTAGGGCTTAGGACAGGAGGCCTTGTAGGATGTCCCATCCAAAAACAGTCCACTTCTTAGATGCGATGTCTAGATTGTAATGCTTGGTGAAGGTATGTACAATAGACCACGTGGCGGCAGCACAAATATCCATGGCAGAAACACCACAGAAACATGCTACAGAGGCAGTCATACCTCTGGCAGAATGGGGTTTTACAATCCCTGTGAAAGGTTTTTCATATTTTGCAAAGATAAACATAATGCATGTGGACAAGCACTGTTTTGAAACACTAATGCCCTGGTTTCCAGGGGCCAAAGAAACAAAAAGTTGCTCAGTTTTTCGCAACTGTGAAGTGCGGAGAAGGTAAATGCTCAATGTTCTATGCATATTGAGAGTATGGAGCAGGGCTTCCCCTGGATTCATAGGCTCTGCAGAGTGCACTGGTAATTGAGTAGTCTGATTTAAAGTAAATTCAGAAACAACTTTTGGCAAAAACGATGGGTTGGTGCGTAAAGACACCCAGTCATTATGAAACTGCAGGTATGGAGGTTTGCACATTAATGCGTGTAACTCTGAGACATGTCTGCCTGATGTAATGGCAACTAAAAACATAGCCCAAGAAGGATAATGGAGGTCGCTGGATTCAGTGGGCTCAAATGGACACGTAGTCAATTTTTCAAGCCAAAATTCAGATTCCACACAGGGACTGGATCCCGGATAGGGGGATGCAGGTTCAGAATACCTTTTAAAAAGGTTAGAATCAAAGGCAGCTAGGACAAAGGGATGTTGTCCACAGTTAAATAAAATGTGGCAATAGCTGAAAGGTGGACTTTCACTGAGGAATATTTCAGCCCACCCTCTGACAGGGAGAGCAGAAGATGCCCTGAGGGGAACACACATAAGGATCCAAGTTTAGTGTAGATCCCCAAATAGAGAAGCGTTTCCACTTCATGAAATAGGAAGACTGAGTAGACAGCTTCCTAGCAGCCCAGAGAACTTATGCCACCTTTGGGAACACCCGGAAGTGCGAGAGGACTATGTCCTCAGGAGCCAGGCATGCAGATGGAAGGAGGGAGCGAAGGTCCAGGTGTAACAGGGAGCCTTGTGCCTGGGAGAGTAAAGTCCAGTAAAATTGGCAGAAGTATGGGATCCAATTCCGAGAGCTGTAGAAGTAGAGGGAGTCAAATCTGTCTTGGCCAGAATGGCGCTATGAAAATCATAGACTCCCCATCCTGAACCAGTTTGAGTAGCACTCTCTGAATGAGTGGAAAGGGTAGGAAAGTGTAAAGAAATCTCCCTGTCCAGGAAAGAGATAATGCATCCCACCACACAGTTCCAGGACCTTGCACGAGACAGCAGTAAAGTGGCAGTTTTGCGGAGAGGCAAATGGGTCCAGCTCCGGTCAGCCAAACAGGTGGAAGACAGTGTAGAACGTAGGATAAGATTTTCCATTTGTGGGCCTGGGCAGTGGATCTGTTCAGGGCATCCACCAGGGTATCGGACACCCCAGGGATGTGTACTGCCAGAACAATATTTCTGTGGATCGCCCAATACCAAAACCTCATCGTTTCTGTGCAGAGAGGGTAGGAATGGGTGCCTCCTTGCTGGTTTATGTAGTGAACCACTATAGACCTGTTTGATTGCACTTGAATGCAACCAGGGGGAGGTGAGTCTCGAATGCCTGTAAGGTATACAGAACTGCCCTCAGCTCCAAGACACCGATGTGGAGGTGGGCCTGCACTGGCATCCAAGACCCTTGGGACCCGACATGCAGGAGATGAGCACACCACCCCATCAAGGAGGTGTCTGTAGTCAGAATAAGACCTGGGACAGGAGAACAGAATGGCATGCCTCACATTAAGTTGTCTCTGGATATTCACCATTGAAGAGCTCGAAGAGCTGGGCAAGACATCAGGACCGGGGCATCAAAATCATCCTCTTTCTGGTCTCATTGGACTCTGTGGAACCACTGAAGGACCCTCATATTTAACCTGGCACTGGGACTGTCAGTATCGTGGCTGCCAAATGTCCCAGGAGGAGCAGGAGGTAGTCTCATGCCAAGACTAATCTGCTGGACTCTAATCTGTGTGCCAAATCAACCAGGGCATCTGCTCAAGCTATGGGCAGATACACCTTCCCCACGGAGGTGTCTAACACAGTTCTGATATACTGGAGGCATTGTGTAGGGTCCATTTTGGACTTCAGATAATTTACTGCTATCCCCACCTGGGCAAACAACTGCAGGATTCGAGAAAGAGTAACAGCTGTTGGCTGGAGGATGCTTTCAGGAGCCAGTCATCCAGGTAGGAAAAGACAGAGGCCATCCTTGCAGAGGGCCACTGCAACCACTGCTAGGCATTTTGTAAATACCCTTGGGGCCAAGAAGAAGTCAAAAGGGAGGGCTCTGAACTAGTAATGATGACCCTGAAACATGAAATGGAGAAACCATCTGCGGGCTGGGTGCATCAGGATATATGGAGGTATGCATCCTTCATATCCAGAGAGCAGAGCCAATCTCCCATATCCCGTAAAGGGAGAAGTGGTGGGAGAGACACCATTCAGAACTTTTGGTATGTGATGTAGAGGTTGAGGCACCTCAGATACAAAATGGGGAGTAAATTCCCTGTTCATTTGGGAACCAGGAAAAAGTGGGAGTAAAATCGTGCACCCTTCTGAGGAAAGGGAACTGGTTTGATGGCCTGTTTTGAGAGCAAAGCATTGATTTTGGTCCATAAGTTCTATACATGGTCTGGGGGGCTAGTGAGTGACCCTGGGTGGCAAAGGAAGAGGCATCTCAGTGAACTCCAGTGTGTGCCCTGTTGTGATCAATTGCAGGAGCCACTGGCTGGAGGAGATAGCTTGTCACCCTTGCAGGTACAGGGAAAACCTGCCCCCCAACGGCCGTGGGTAGGGTCTCTAGTCCCAGAACTGGAGGACGACCTTCAGGCTGAAGCCTGACCCTGCTAGGGGAGCAGCAGGGATGCAACAGGGCTTCTGAGCATTTCTAGGACCTGGCAATTGTAACTGAGATTCTCTCTTATTGGCATGTTGTCTTTGAGCCATGGGACTGCCCCTGTAGAGGTGACCCCTCAAGGAGCCCCTGAAGGATATTTTGGCTTTAGGATGGTACAGGGTCCGTACTGATTGAAGGGTATGATCTGGTCTTGTAAGTCTTTCAATAGGTCTTGGTTCTGTGGAACAAACAGCTGAACCCCTTTAAAAGGGGCATTCAGGATAGATTGCTGTATGTCCTGTGAAAATCCTGACACCCTGAGCCAGGCGTGTCTTTTGAGACACTCGCCTGCAGAGGACGTACGAGCCATAGTGTCAACAGCATCATAAGTGGCCTTTAGCAGGTGGCGGCATACAGCTGCTGCAGGAGACATTTTGACCATCAGCTCCTCCTAGATAGAACCCGCTGGGAGGGACTGGACTGTCACCTTGGAGGCCTTTAGGATTTCCTCCTGATATTTCAGGAGGTGTCCCATGTAATCAAGTATACGTAGAGACAAGGTGGCAGAGGCAAAAACCCTTTTTCCCCATAACATCCAATTTCTTGGACTCCTTATCTGGGGATTGAGCACTCATGTGCTGAGGCCTAGAGGACCTATCATGTGCGGCATTGATTACCACCGAGTCTACCTGAGGTAGAGACATGAAATAGGGATGATCCACAGAGCCTGATAAAGCCTATCAACTGTATACAGATTGGAGGGAATCTTGAAAGGTTGCTTCCATGCAGCCAAGATAGCCTTTTCCACCAAAGGGGGGGGGGGATGACCAGAGTGGGGCATTCCGGCACACCAAAGTACTCAGCCAATTTCTTTCTAGAAGCATCCTACTCAGCGTCCTGGAATCCAAACCTTTCCTGGAGGTAGATAGTGATGTCTGAAAATGTTGGGTCATCTGGTGGAGAACAAGGAAGCTCAGGAGAAGGTTCCCCTTGAACAGAGGGGGTGGCAGAGGAGGACTGAGGGGAATCCTCATGGTCTATGCTGTCCTCATCCTTCAGGTCAGCCAAATCCCAGTCCTGCAGGAAAGAATCCTCCATGTCAATGTCCTGAGTGTACACACCTGGGGAGACAGGGGAAGAGCTGGCCATCTGCTGGTCTGAAGGAGAGAGAGGAAGCAGACCAGAGCCCACCCCTCTCTAGGGGGACACGGGGTCAGAGTCAACTCCAGGATAGTATTCACTAGAACCAGGACATCAATCCTGGCCATCTGCCCAGTTGAAGTAGCTGGAGCAGACTTGACAGAGTGAATTGGGACCACTGACGGAACAGAGGCAGGCAGTGGAACCAAGTGTGGAGCAGTCAATGAGGGGTATGTGTATGACTGCAGGATCATCAATGAGGGCACCAGCATTAAGCCCTGTGAGGCAAGGCCAATCAACAGGCCTGAAGCCCCTGCCATAGGTGATAGAAATGCTGATGGACTGCAAGCTCTTGTCAACAACAGGATCATCGATGGGCTGTAAGCCAATGTCAACGATGATAGTATAATCAACGGGCCTGAAGCCATTGTCAACAGATGATGGCTAGACAGCACTGAAGGGGAAGGCAGCTTTAGAAGCTGCAGTTTGACCCCAGAACCCACAGTTGATGGAGGAGCTGTTGACAAGGGAAGAGAGGAGCCCACAATCATTGATGAGGTAGAGGATGACATAAGAGGGGCAACCTTCTCTATACTTTTTGTGTGAAGCAGCCTTCATTGATGATGAGGGAGCAGTAAAAACATGCTTTGTCTTGGATGCATGTTTCTTACTAGGACACTGTACTGTTGATGTGGAGGGGTTACCCATAGAGTGGTGAGACCCCAAGGAGGATGTTGAAGATTCCCTGGTTGTGAAGCATTGCTGCTGCTCCAGGACGACAAACTTTTGCTCCATGAGGAACTCATGGAGTTGCTGAAGCCTTCAATGTTTTGTGGCCTTGTTGAATCTATTACAGAAGACACACTCTCTGGGGTTATGTTCAGGACCAAGGCAACACACACATACTTTGTGGAGGTCTTCCTTAGCAATTCTGTGACCACAAGAACACCTTCAGAATAAGGGATCCAAAGACATTAGTACAGAAAGTTGTTTTAGTAGAATTTTTAGTTGGCAGAACTCTTTGTTGATGACAGGTTAGCAGAGCTCTGAAGGAGGACTTGTTGGATGCAGGACATGGTTGAAAGGAACGGAGTAGTAGCTGGGACCTCCCCCTTTTATACCTGCCAGGTAGACACCGTGTGGTAGTGCTAGGTGGGGAGGTCCCAGGGTCAACTGCTGAGAAGTCATCAAGAGGAAATGATGCCTGCAGCTGTAATCCCATGAGTTATGACCTGCTGCAAGAGATTGCCTCGAAGAAGATCTGATATTATCCTGCTCCACCCCTCTGGACAGAGGGAAAAAAAGACCCCCACTGCCTCCCCCAGGGACTCTACTGGGGGGGGGGGGTCAGGCAAGGAGTCAGGCAGAGGCACTTGGGGTGAGTAGAGCTGCCTGGGAGGACTTGGAAGCTCTTGGAGCTGCTCCTCCTGGGTTCTGAGAGGTGGCCTTTCATTTGAAGTCACCTCATCACTGCAGCTGTCCTCGGGGCTGTTGTCTAGAGGAGCAGCTAAAGGATTAACACCCGATTTGCTTCTGGTTAGACCGGTACATGGTGTGAACTGACTGGATAGCTTTGCCCGAATCTTGAAGGCGAGTAATGATTTTCTCCAATTCCTCACCAAACAGGACTGGTCCTTTGAAGGGGGCATCCATAATGCCTGCCTGGACATCTGGAGAAAAGCCTGAGACCCGGAACCAGAAGTGGCAGTGTATACAGATGCCTGTAGCCGCTGCCCTGATGGCAGTGTCAGCAGAGTCATAGGAGGAATGCAGGACATGAGTGACAATGTCCGACCCAGACTTTAAAAGGTTTAGCAACTCCACCTTCTAGGGAACATCTGGTAGGGCCTGAGCAAGCTCCATGCCCTGCTCTCAGAGGGTGTTCTGATATGGGACCATATGAGTTAAGAAGTTTAGGGAATTAACAGTGCATGTGGCAGAGGCATAAACCTTTTTGCCAAGCTGGTCCAGTTGCTTGGATTCCCTGTTGAGAGGTCAGGTGCCGAGGTGCCTAGGCCATTGAGACCCTTCATGGGCAGCTGTGATTACCATTGAGTCCGCTAAGGGCTGTTCCCCCAAGAAGGGTTCATCCCTGGGAGCCCTATAAAGATGATCGGACTTCTTGGGCACCACTGAGGAGGTAGAGGTGGGCTTCCAAGCTATCCTGGTGACATCCTGGAAGGTGTCGACCAAAGGTGGGACCACAATGGGCTTATGGCCCTTCTGATGGAGATACTTTGCCAGACAGCATGTTTCTGGATCCAGATCTTCCATGTCCCAGCCCATATTGGCTTGGATATGCCACATGACATCCATGAAAGATGGATCATCCTGTGAGGACCTGGGGGAATCCTTAGTATTTGGAGGCGAATGAGCACCCCTAAAAGTGAGGATCCAGAGGAGAAGGAAGAGCTATGGCTGGAGTCTGTGGAATAAGAAGAATTGGAAGAGGAATGCCAGGACCAGCGTCCTCTAGAGCGGCATCTGCACCTGTCCAAAGACTTGGAGGAGGAATGGTGCCCCGTCCTTTACAAACAAAATTACCCTTGTCCGAACCATCAAGCTGTGGGGTCAATTCTCTAGGTTGGGGGGTAGGTTCCATGGGCTTAGGCAAAGGCCAAGTAGGGGGAACCTCCAAAGTCATAGGCTTTTTTTTTTTTTTTTTTTTTTTTATTTAATATGCTTTATTAATTTTTCCAAAACCACACAGTGACAAGATAAACATACAGATGCACCAGCCCCAACTTACAGTACGTAACCAACAAGGGATAAACACTAGGGTGGTGAATGTTATACATAGAAACAAACATATAGAACAGTGTTGTCCAGTACATCCTAGTGAGAAATAAATCAGGAAACTACTACCCTCCTCCCACCCCACCTCCAGTCCCACAAGAAAATCCCCTCCCCCTTCTTTCCATAGGCATGATCAGTGAGGTATACTACAGGCAAAATTAACAAGTCAGTAAATGCAAATAACAAACAATTAAAGTAAAAAAAAAAAAAAAAAAAAGAGACTGGCATGACAAGAGACCCATTCTGGACTGGTACACCAAGTGCCCCCACCCCCCGACTATGCTAGGGGGTGAGCTAGCCTTATTGAAGTACCAGTTATCCAACAGGGAGGGTAATCCACACCCAAACCTGAAAAGACATTCTAACGAGTATGGTGTACTGTCAGGAGGGCTTCCAGTTTACCCCACTTTTTGATATAGGACAGGATGTGATAATGTAGCCCAACAATTGTTTTGTCTACCCGTAGGTTAAACAAAATTTCATTCATCCACTCTCAGGATAAATAATCTCCTCTTGGTCCAACCAGTGACATAGGACTAGCTGCTTGACAGATAATGAAATCAGAGAAATATGGAATCTTCTCTCCAAGACTGGGACTGTAGACAGATTACCTAATATGCACACCACAGGGGTAAAGCACTCCTGCAGTCCCAGCAGGGGTTCCAGACTATTCTTGATTTTAGCCTAGAGTGGTGCTACCCTGGGGCACTCCCACAGTATGCGTAAAAGATTGCCTTCAGCACCATTTCATCTAGAACATTGGGTGGTAGGGAGCTTGCCCATTTTGTGTAGATAGATCAGAGTGAAAGAGAGGTTATGTAGTATATGAAATTGGGTAAGGTGCAGTTTATCATTGGACACAAATTTATACATGTCCTTCCAGATACCCTCCCATCTGGGGTTTAGATTGGGGAAAACAGACACCCAAAAGCCCAGTCTACCTGAGGTTTCAGGAAACATCTGTGCAAATACTGACGAGACAAGCTGGGAGACAGCGTGAGACTGCCAGGACTGGGCCAGCAATCGGGAAATAAAGTCACATTTATTTATGACCCAATCGGACATTCTGAACCATGCTACCAGCATGTGTCGCAGTTGGTACATACGGAAAATGGCTCTCCTGTGGAGACCAAGTTGATTCATAAGGTCCTCACTGCTAGGGATCTGCCCATTTACCAATAGGTCGGAAACCGCTTTGCCTTTCAACTCTGGGTAGTTGGAATGGGACAATAATTTCCCGGCTATTTTAAAGTTTAAATTGCCCCACAGTGGTTGTGATACATCATACTCATGCTTATGGTCATAATGCAGTGTCTTGCACGTTTGAGCATGAACCTTGACTGAGTTATGAATTACCGTGCCTTTGAGACCTGGGGGCAATTGGTTAGGACCCAAGTAATATAGAGGGCTCAGGGAAATATCAAAAAGATTGAAGCTGTTGCCTTTCAATCAGCAGCCAAATTGGCACGCAAGATGTCTCATGTTCCAGGCTCTTGGGCCAACGTGCATATTTAGAGAGGTGACTCGCCAAATAATATAGTTACAAAATTAGGCAGTTTAAGTCCCCCAAAATGCTTAGGAGTGCCCAATTTCACATAAGCTTTATGGGGCGTTTTAATTTTCCAAATAAAACCTGAAATGGCAGAGTGAAGCCGGTGAAACCTGTCACAAACCCACTCAGCAGGTCAGGCCCTCTACTCCCAAAGTGCCAACCTCTGATCGCAGTCTTGTGAACAGTGTAACAGACAAGGTAACCCTCTTGCCTGTTTTTGAGAGTTCGGATCAACCTTTGGTCTCAAGTTCTGGAGGGATTCAAACTGTGAACCTCTTGCTAGCATACCCAATGCACAGGCTCAGATATTTCTGTCTTCGGGGGGGCCAGATATCTTTGCCTATGGGCACCTAACCAGGTATACAGAGGTGAACCCTTAAAAACTTTAAGACCTCAGATTTAAAACGCTTCTCTTTCCAGTTTGGTACCACCATTCAAGCTTATGTTTAGTATCTGCAATAACCATGTACTTTTCTTACAACTAAAAAAAAAGTCAGAGACAGACCAAGTAAGTTCTAAGAAGAATTTTACTAAAATAGTTACAAATATGTAAAATGCAAAATACAGAACTCTTATACCATAAGACATACAAATCTTTCAAAAGAACAAGGTTTAAACAGTGCAAATTCTTACTTACAGTATTTAGATTTGAAATCTTTCTAAATATCTGTTTACAAGTGCTCCAAAGATCTTTCCTCAGTCAGAGTCTAGGTAAAAGTGTGTAAATAAAACAGAGTATTCCTTAAACAACTGTATGGGACAACCCATTTTTGTGCAAGGTCAGCTAGCTCCTCCTCTGTCAGATTTTGTATAAAAAAAATATACATCTTATACAAAAGTATTACATTCTGCAACTTTAGCATAATTCATGTCCTTCAAATGACACTTCTTTTGATCTCATAATAAGCTTCCTCCTTCCAGGACATGAAAGCATCTTTATGATTTCGCACTTTTATGTAATAACCTGGATTTTCCTTCCAACGTCATAAAATGGATATGTTATAGCAACTATGGTTGTAATTAACTCAGACAAACAGGATCCTTAATTAAGGCCTTACATGTAACACATGGTCTCTAAAAACTGAGTGTGTGTGTGTGTGTGTGTGTGTGTGTGTGTGTGAACTCACATGCTGTCAGCATTTTTCTTATGGCTTTCATCTTTTAGCTAAAATTTGGGGGGGGGTTGAGCGAGGTCATTCTAGGAGCACCAGTTTTCATTTTTTTTCTTTTTTTTTTTGGCAGAGACAGTCAGTCATACATTTTATATTAAAAAAAATGATACAGCACTCAGAGCTGGCTGTCTACGTCACACAAACTGCATGGCAGAAAGAAATTTAGCATATTAATAGGGTAAAAGATACGTGGGAACACGATTATGATTATGCGGATACAGGCTCGTAGAGAAAGGGGTAAAGAGCTCCACGTGCCTAGGTCCTGCATCACAGTTTCAGCAATTCTGTCATGGTTAAGCCCTTTCATCATTGATTGTTTCTGGGACAGAAAGATGCCCAGGTATTTCAACTCTGTGGACTTTACACTTTTTAAATTAAAACAGATGGGGGAAACTTCATTTTCTACATGTACTAGGTGTGAATTGGGAGAAGGTACTTTAAGACATGTTTTGTGGGATTGCCACAGAGTGGCTTCCTTTTTGAATAAATTACAAATCCGTCTGGGCCATCTACTGGAAATAATAGACTTGTTTAGTATAGAAATTTGTCTTTTGGAGCATTATCCATAAGATATCGTAGGCTATAACAGAGCCTATATGGCCTTAATTTCTCGCATGACTAAAGCTGTGATTCTTAGACATTGGACAGATTCTGACATTCTGACATGGAGGGAATAGCACTATGAAATAACACAGGCATTGGCTATTGAAAAACATATTGCCTTCCTTCATCATCATCTCAAATACTTTTGTTCCAGAGGGGGGTGGCTCCTTGCATTGCTATAGACCATTTAGTTTATTTCTTAGGCTTCTCTTTTCACTTTTAATTTATGTACTAATTTTTGATAATTTTAATAACTTTATTGTTCCATGGGCTGAAGTTGTTTTATTTGATTATGTGTACTTATTCTATTTGTATCATATGTATTCCATTCACTGGATTATTTTTGATTATTTGGATGTATAGAACACCACGATATTGGGGGGGTATGATGCTTTTTTTTTTTTTTTTTTTATGTATTTTGTGTATAATTACCCAATTACCTTTTAATAAAATTTACTTAAAAAAAATCTCCACTCCTACCAGCAGACTTGGGGACCTTATCTGACCACCACTCTGACTACCTCCAGACTCAGCTAGGGACACCAATGTATGCAATCCCCTGAGGTCTCATCCTCTATGTTGGCAATGTGTGTCCCAAGCCCTCCCCCAAGGGTATTCAGTGCTAGTGTTACCTCCTACCTCACCTCTGCTTTGACACAGTCCGATTATTTTCCAGACAAGTCACAAGAGGCGTTATGGAGAGGAGAAGACTTCCTACTTTGAACCCATTGCCTCCCATCATGATATCTGTGTGGTGGTGGACTGAGGAGGTGTCTCTGCTCCCTTTCTCCACCCTCCTGAAATGTGTTACCAGGCTGTAATAGTCATCATGCATCAGACAGCAGTCTGCGATTAAGGAGGATAACCCAAGGCAGTGGCTTAGATATTGGGTCTGGGTGGAATCACAACTGCTGTATTACACAGACCTATTAACCACGTGTTGCATCTAAAACCTAGCCGACTGTCACCTTTAAAAGCATGTATAATACTGTATGCAACTCATCTACTATATTATTTCAACTTCAAAACTCAAGTTAATGCTTGCGCTGGGCCCAAGTTGTTTTTAGGTTACGTTTTGTAGTTTGAATACTATTTCAATGTACTGATTGTATGTATTGTTCTTAGTAAAATTTAAATAAAATGATTAACCGTTACAGTTTACAATTTATCTTTGCTAGGTAAACAGCCCAAGCACATGAGAGCTACGAGAGCTGAGCAGGTGGAGAGACGGGAGCAGGTAGCGGGAGCAGTGCATGCGAATGAGAACCAAAGATAGCTGCATATGAAACCATTATCAAATCAGCTATACTTATACTCAAAAAGGCTCATCAAATCTAGGACAGCTGACAAAGCCCTCAGCTTTTAGAGTTTCTGTGATTTTATCAATTAGAGAAAAAACTATCATAGTGGGGGCCTCTCAGTGGCATAACTGAATCGCAACATGCTTCCAAAAGGACAATCTGGGTTTGGAAGCAAACTTGGGAACTCAATGCCAGGTGGTCACACTATGAAGAGTGCCAACTAGCGGCACATCTCAGCCAGGAGAGATGGTGGTGCAAGATGCCATCACAGTTAACCCTTGCAGTGGGGTGGGAAGCCTGTCCCTTCTCAGAGGGTAGGTGTACACTGCTAGAGGCCGTATGCAGTGTCAGGGAGGTGGGCAGGACTAAGAGGAGAAACCAGGGAAAATTCAAGGCAAAAAACACGTAAACAAAGAAAAGGATTGCATTACTAAACTACCTGGTAATACCCATGTAAGGTTACCGCATAACATATTGAACATAAATAGTAATGCACTCAAGGAGCATGAAGGAGCAAAATTTATTGCGAAAAATGCCAAAGGAAACAGCACGCAAAAATTCAAATGGCAGCAATCAGTGGTAAAGTTACGACAGACAAAAAAATCTATGTCAGACATGGACAGTGACTAGTACTCTTAGACCCTGCAGTGAATGTGTGCTCTTGGGGGGGGGGGTGGAATTGAGAGAGGGAACCAGGCTCCTCCCTCCAATCCTGCCAATGAGGAGGGGGGAGCTATACAAGATGCTGACTGGGGTCAAATGATAGGCCAATGCAATAATAGTAAAAAGCTAAACATTTAATTATAAATGGTCTTATGCCAAAAATGTTTTGATATGTCTGCATATATTATATTCGTTTTTTTTTTTTTTTTTAAAGACTGCATCTTGCCATTTGCAAGCCTGTCACTTGCAAAGCCAAAAACTCAGGTTTGTGAATGAGGCCGGGGAGTATGGGGTAAAGTTTTCTGCAGGATGCTCTACTCCTCCAGAGAGTTTAGCAAGGTTCCACCTCTTCTGCCACAGCCTTGCTGGCAATAAGCACAACCACCTCTGGCAGCAGGCTGACAAACAGATCCTCTCCCATTACCCTGGCAGGAGTGGTATACAGGGATTTGACAGAATGCTGAGTAATTTTTGAGGTCTGAAGGTCTCTTAAGGCTTCTTCAACATCAGAGCTGAACAGTTTTGTCCCTCTAAAAGGGGCATTCAGAACTGATTGTTGCTCATCACTGGCAAAACCAGCAACTCTGTTTCAAGAATATCTTCTCATACAGATGCCAGAGGCAGCAGCCCTAGCAGAAGCATCAGATACCTCATAGGCTGAGCGTAGCAAATGTCTCTGAACCACAGCACCAGAAGTTAAGGTTTCAAGTACTTTAACTCATTCTCGGCAGAGCCCTCTGGCAAAGTCTGGGCTACTGTTTTTGTAGCTTTCTACAGGCTGTTCTGATAATTTATCATATGGGCCTGGTAGTTTGCAATCCTAAAGCCCTGTGAGTCGGAGGCATATGCACATGGATGCTTGCCCATCACATCCAGCCTCCTAGATTCTTTATCAAGAGGCAAAGTACTCTTATGCTTAGGAGCTCTAGACCTAGCAAGAGCAGCCATGAGAACTATAGAGTCAGTTTCTGACTGGTTACCATAATAAGGCTTAGCAGATGGAGCAGGATACTGCTGGTCAGTCATTCCGGGAACTGCAGAGAGCAAGTTTGATCCATACTATGCAGTAAAGGTAGCATCCTCTAATGCAGGATAAATATAAACTAGCTAAAAAACAAGGATCATTCTCCTTAGTGACCATTGCAGGTCTTCAAAGGGATCCTGAGACTGTGGTGAATCTTACGAACAGCAAATTCTCAAACCTAGACTCTTACCTAAACTGGATTCCCACCACGTCTCAGAGTGCAGTCAAGGAGGAGAAAGGAACCATCACTCCCCCTTTTTATTTCAAAGTGACATCTCAGTTTGAGATATATCATCTCCTAAAGTCTCCAACAGGGCAGCACAGGCAGCGGTGGGCTTAGACCACAATTTCTCAAGCTAGCATCAACAGTGGTAGAGAAACCACTCGAGTGCATAATTAACCTCTCCTTGATCACCACAAAGGTGCCAGCACTTTGGAAAGAAGCCAGAATAGTCCCCATATTTAAGGCTGGTGACCCACATCTTCCCGATAACTATAGACCCATATCTGTACTGTCCCACATGGGTAAAATACTTAAAAAAGTGGTCCATCAGTTATTGGAGCACATTGATAAAAACTGCCTGCTGTCCAAGGACCAACATGGTTTTTGAAGGGATTTTAGCACTACCACTGCTCTTACCAAATTCATGGACCGCTCAGCGAAACAGACAAAGGTATCCTCACAGGGACTATATTTGTAGACTTATCAAAAGCCTGACATGGTAGACCATGTGATATTACTAAACACCCTATCCTCACTGGGCTTTCCCAACAATGTCACTAACTGGGTACAAAGCTACCTAATTGGCAGGACCCAGTTGGTGAAAATAGGGCATGCACTATCAACCCCCTTCAAGTGTGGACTAGCATACCACAGGACTCCATACTAGGTCCCTTATTGCGCTCTCTTTTTGTTAACCCCTTACTTGCTAAACCCATTAACTGTAATAGAATAATGCATGCGGATGACCTCGTTCTCTTCAAAAGTGGAAAAAAACTCCCGGGATTAAACCTCGACCTAAACACAGACTTTACTGCTACTGTACACTGGTTCACACAGCATAGCATATAGGCTACTGATAAACATGAAGAAAACTAAGTGTATGCTGTTTGACTCCAAGCTGAAGCTGGCGAAGTGCACCCTCAACACCACTACAGCCCTTAACATATCAAACCCTGCTGGTTCAACCCTTAAGCAGGTCAGAGACTTCAAATACCTGTGGGTCTCACTTGACCCTGCTCTAACGTTTGAATACCATATCAGCTCAGCAATAAAGAAGGCAAACCAGCAGATAGGAATGTGCTACAGGCTTAGGCACCTCCTGTCCCCTGAGGCTAGAGTAGCGATTGGTAGGGGTCATCTCCTCCCATACTTGAATACTGCTCTCCAGTAATAGCCCTTGCACCCCCTTCTCTACTAAATCACTTGAACACATCCTACAGCAACATATGCAGATTCATTATCCTAGCTCCATACTATACTCACCACTGTCACCTCTACCAATCTCTGGGCTGGCTCCCCCCCTCCGATCAGAGAGACCTCATGCTCAGAGCATTCATATTAAAAACTTTGCAAGAAGGGGAAGGATCACCTTTGGTGGGGCTGTTGATGTCAAAAAGAAACAGACGCAAACTAAGGTACTCTGGTTGTAGGCTACTGGAAGGCTCCAGATGTAATACAGAGCTGGGAAGGAGAGCCTTCTCTTGTGCAGCACCCCAGCTATGGAACTCCCTCCACAATGAACTTCAGGCTCCGGTTTCACCTTACACATTCAAACAGAACTTCCAGGAGGTAATGCTAGGCAGATCCTCATATACGTGCTATACTAAGTAATGGTAATTGTTTGCTGGTCACCCCAGTTAAACATATAGCTGGTTAAGTAACACAGATGTATACATTACTAAGAGATGGATCCTGGAACAGCAAATGTCCTGGAGACATTGGACAATTTGTAATTGTTTGTCTGCTATACTACTACTGTATCTTTCCTTACCTGGACTGCAACTTGGTGATTTCTTTTTCTGCTCCACTGTATATGTACTGTAACTGTATTTTAACAGATGTGCCATCTAAGTGGCATGGGTCGTACCTGAAAATGGTCCCTGGGACAAGAGCACCCACCCGGTAAACAAATAAATTATAATGGAGATCGAATTTTTGGATGTCATTTGCACAATCAGATTTGTTTTGTGGAATCTTTCTCTTCCATAGCAAAGCACATGGCAGTTTGGATTTGCTGCATCATAGCTTGAAAAGTGGGATCCTAAGGAGGAGACCTCAGGGTACCGACCACCAAGTCCTCACTGCAGAATGAGAGGGTAGAACTAGAGCATGATGCAACATATTGTTCGTCCTCATATTCCTCCTCTAAAACCATGAGGTCAGGATTATATTCAACCTCATTGATGTCTCCATCAATGATGGGCACCATTGAAAACACCAGTGATCCTCGTGTCATGCCGGCGACCTGGGTTTGGGAACGAGCCTGGGTCATCAAGGGCTGCAGAGGAGGGAGAGGATTGAGCATCCAGAGGACAGCTCTCCTCTCCTGGGAGGGAAGGGGGTCCGTGCTTGGCACTTGACTGGCCTCTGGCAGAAGTCGGAGGCAAGCCAAGTGCAGAGCTGACGTAGTTGGGAGGGGTAGTGGTGACATCAGTGGTGATGCCTAGGCATCTGGGTGTGTGCCACTCCCCGACAACAACACTGGAAATACTCTGCAGGCTTCAGGGAGATGGAGCACCGAGGCAGCCCCCTACTTGCTCCCACCTACCTGGTCCTGTGGTCCCCAACAAAACCAGAATTGTTCAGGGTGTAAGCCACCCACCTCATCCCTGCCCAGGAGGGAATAACCATGGCTCCATTGGGGTAGACCAGAGGATCCAGGTAAGGTGGCAAAGCAGAGGCAGACCTCATTGGCACACCTGATGATGTGAAGCCTGCAGAGATGGGGGAGGAGTAATAGAGATTTCAAAAAAAGAAAACACCAGTGATGCCACTTGTGGCTGAAAGGAAGGAATCTGCAGCATGCTAGTAGAGCCCATCCTCAAGGGCTGCAGAATAGGATGCCTGGTCAGTGGACTAATTGCCTGTAGTGGTAGTCCACTCAGAATGCACCTGATCATTTCTGAGAATGACACCAACACAGCCTGAGCATTGACAGTGCCTTATGAAAGAACCAGGACTACTTGCATCGATTGGCCTTGACCCGATGACGATGGCGTCATACCATCCACAGTAGGTACAGCAGCACCTAAGCCAAGCCCCAACCTTGGTGTCTCATCAATGGTTAGGAAGGGGCTGTTGTCAATGCCTTCAGAGTGGGCCATTATGCAGTAGATTTAACTTGTCTGAATGGCCACCATGACATCGCCAGTGATCAAGATATATAGTACTGTATCTTTTTCACTGGGTCTCTGCTTCTCAGTCCTTCAACTTCAGCTGCTGAGTGAGGGAAGACACAGACTTTGGGAACTGTTCCTTCTTCATGGCTTTTAAAAAGTTTTAAGGAGAAGGACCTTTTGCAGAGCTTTCTTGCGGTGTCCCCTTATAGCCTAAATGAAGCTCTGGCAAATCTCACAAGTCCTCACGTTGAAGGCCCAAGCAGCACACACAGAGTGTGTGTGTGTGTGTGTGTGTGTGTGGGTGTGTGTGTGTGTGTCTTTGTAAATGTTCTCTCTGCACTTACAGTACCAAAATAATGGCTCTTTTGACTTTAGCAGCATTTAAAGATGATTAAATAAACTGTTATATAAAGTAAAAGACTAAAATGACAAAGGCTAGTTGATGACGTTTCCTTCAGCAGGTCCGACAAGGATGATGGATGGTGGGAAAAGAAGTGAGGAATGATAGGGCAGCCCGCATTTATATAGACACTGATGGAGGACATTGTTGTGGGTAGCCTCCAGCTAGCAAAAATTGCTGTGTAGTTGTGACAGAGCTGAATAAGACCCTGTCCCATTTGTTATGCAGAAAGAGTTAAAAGCAAGATTCTGTTCTGTCCTCTCCTTTTCTTCCCTTCTTCTGGTCTGACTGTACAATCAAATGTTCTTGTGATTCTCACCCTCCCACTATCTCCTTGCTCTCACTTGCTGTTTCCTGCTGTTTCTATTTTTTCTTTCCTCTTATTTATCTGTGGTTATAAACACATATGTGAATCTTTGTGCAAAACTGTGTGAAACTGGGATCCCTTGGTCTGAAAATGTATATAGTTATATTGTTGAAATGATTGCAAAAAGCTATTTGGAACTCAGGGGGTTAACTTTGAGATGCAGTTTGACCTCCACAAACTCTTTCGCAGAGTTGTCAACAGGAGATTAGTTCTGGGTCGCAATGTTCTATTTTGTTGCACCTGCAAGGAAAGAAACTGAAGAGAACGTTGATGGGAAACAGAATATCTCTTACTGAGCTCAGGATGCAGAAGTTAATTGCAAGGAACAGACTCTATATATATATATATATATAAAGAGGGCAATCTTTTTTTGGAGGAGAGGGGGAGAGAGAGAGAGAGAGAGAGGAGGGAGAGAGAAAGAAAGAAAGAAAGAGATATTCAGAATTAGTGAAACCCTCAGATGAAGTACTTTTTCTTTGTTTGTACTGTCTTGTAAAGAGCTATCCTGAACAATTTTATTTACTTTAAATTATAGTTATTGATAATTATAAAACACTACTTGTGAATTTTATTACTTCTCCTGGTTTTCCTACGATTCCTGACCTGTGCCTCAATGACAGTGCTCCTAGTGCCCAATGACAATAATTCCAAAAGGTGTGGCCTGATGAAGGAGGTAGCCTCGAAGAAGATCTAGTTGTTCAAGAAAATGAAATACGGGCTAGTTATTGTAAAAAGGCGTGCAGAAAACAATCAACGTTAAATTAAGGGACTACAGAAATAGGCATGCATGGAGTGGTCCTCAAGGAAGGATTAGACAGCTAAGTAAGGAGAAGGAGGAGCAGATGGGGCAGAGGGGTCAAACTAAAGCTGGAGAAGGCTACAGAACAAAGTAGCCTCCCTCACTGAGGTACTGGCAAGAGGCAGGGGGTCATAGTCATGGCCCCTGCTCTCTCTTGACACAGTGGGACCAAGTTCTGCGGCAAGACTACCATTTGCCGCAGAACTTCTGCAGCAGTGGTTTGTAATTTCTGTGGAAGTTCTGCGGCGCTAAAAAACTACCACATCACTGTGTCATCTTGTCATCCTGACTTCACTTTCATGGCAGTGGTTATAGCAATCAGGATGGTGGAAAGCACAGTACCACTAGTTCAAAAAAAAAAACCGTATAAAAATTATTTTATGCCTAAAAAAGCAAAACAAATGTCTCTCCCTTAAGGTCCTAGCCTGTTACATAAATGACATATGCAGAGGGGATCTTATGTGATAAATAAGGTATTTCTATATGCATGCTATCTATCCCACTAATGAGGTTTCCACAGTCTATCACTTATATATTTGTATGTGCTTTCTACACCACTCATGAGGTTCCCAATGTGTTTCACTTATATATTTATATCCAATCTGTAACATACATACAAATGTGTGTGTGTGTGTGTGTGTGTGTGTGTGTGGCACATGTGGTGAGAGAGACAGAGATACTGCATGTGTGTGTGTGTATACTTTATTATTTCCATGAACTTGCTTCCTCATTCATACAGGTCCCATTGGAAATTGAATAGAGGAGTTATTGCAAAACTAATTTTTCATGTTAACCTGCTTTCCCTGACACACTGCGTAACACCATCAGCCCATGACATGCATGTGAACCGACTGTGAGATAGAGCTCTCCAGCCCATCACAATGTGTCCACTATGTGACAGAACACTGCACCATACCTTCCCAGGCTCCGAGCAGTGATATGTTCCACCAATCCTTGTGCTGCTCAGCCAGCTCCCAGAGCTAATCTCTGAACCTGAGTTGCCGGCACGGAAACACAGCATGCTACACTCTGGCCCAACAGCCATCCCTCCACACAACTTTTAGGGGATTCTATCAACCAATGACAACACGTAATCAATAACCCTGGCAAAATGGCATACAGGGCAATTATTTATTTAACAGGTCTATTCTTTCAACAGGTCTACACATTATTATATTCCACTTTTCTGGGCATAATTATTTTTCTTAAAAATTACAGTTAAATTCATTTTACCAGTGATTCATTTCAGATGGCATCTCTATACCTTAAAGGCACAAATTGGTTTGTACAAAGTGAGGTATGGACTTAACAGGTCTGTGCTACTGACAAGGTTTTGTTTAAGTTGGCCCTAGTGCAATAATTTAAGACTGAAAATTGTATTAGGCTGTAGTGCAGGTTGAGCAAATATAATCATGCCTGATGTGCTATGCCACCATCTCTGGCAGTGGGAGCTGTGGTAGATAAGTGACTGTTCATTTATGTTGCAGAATGCAGCTATTTCATTAGCTAATATATGATGTTATAGCAATGATAACATCACATTCTGAGCATATAGGGGGGTTTGGATATAAAAAGAGGGGATGGGAACCAGATTCTATGGATAAACAGAAATAGTAATAAAAAAATCACCAAGAAGAGTGAATTCTGCGGCACCACAGAAGTTCTGCTGTAGATTGCAAGTTCTGCGCAAAATTCTGCAGCCGCAGAATTCTAGGGGCCTTGGTCATAGTTTCTGAGATAATAGAAAGATGGAAGTGGCAAGATAGGAAGGAGCTGAGATAGACGGATGGCCCAGAGGGAACTAAGCTAGAATATGGAAATGAGTGAAGTACAATGAGAGAGATGAGTTAGAAGTATAGAGAACAGTGACGGGTGCAGGGAGGGCAACCAAGGGCAAACTGACACAAGAACTGGAACAGAGTATCAAGTCTGACTAAGGTGGATTTCAGTGCAGTGACATATACATCTATGTAGTGAAATGCTGGAAGAATCATCTTTATGACATGGGAGGTTGTGAAGAGGTGGGGATGCAGGCTTTGTTCCTGTACAGCACTACAAGTCTGAGAAAGAGATTCTTATGTGTGGCATCGATGTGACCGGTAAAGTCAAGATGACTGTCTTGTCACACAGTCAGGTATTTAAGAGAAGAAGGCTTCATCAAGCTGAAAAGCCATCCAGGGTTGTGAAGACTGGGCATGACTGAATTTTGGCCAGCCGTTGCCTCATGCCAAATGTCAAACTGTTTTCTTGGCATAGACAGTAGACTGGTAGTAAAGTCATGGTGGAACCGAGCAACCAGCTCAGAGGGTTGGTACCCTCATTCAAAGAGAACTGCATTATCTGTATACATATGAACGTAAGATGAGGGACATGTAATAGGATAGGTAGTAAGGGAAGCCAAGAACAGGATGTAACCGAGGGCCAAGCCTTGTGGTACTTCAGAAATGAAGGGGAAGTGACAGAGTTTGCCTATAAGGACAACCTGCAACCAGTGCGCTTTTTAAGAGCTAGCATGGCGCTCAGCTGCTTATCCAGTAGGAAGGGGTAACGTGTCAAAGGTGTGGGACAAAATGACAAATATGGCAGAATTGATCAGGCTCTGAGCCAACTCCTTCAGGATGGCATCTCTGAGCCAGAGAAGAGATGCAACAGTAGAATGAGAGTTCTGGATGCCAGTGAGATGGCGAATGCATGGGACAGTGCAGTGAGACTTCTGTAAGCCAAAGAAGGGATGCGACAATGGTGAGACTTCCGGTAACCAGACTGGACTGAGAATGGAGATAATGGTGAGAGAGTTGCAAGAGGAAAAATTGCATCTGTAGTTTAGCTACTGTAAGGGTGAGGATGCATTCTACCATGGTTCATAAAATGATGTGTCTGGCTTTTAGCAGTATATTTCTATGTACCAAGATAATAATACCACAACTGCACAGAGCGGCCTTCCCAGACTGTTTGAATTTTTTTTTTTTTTTTTAATTGTTATATTAGCCTCTTGCCTCTGTTTTGGTGGGAGACACTACTAGTTTTGCACCATGCCCAGTATTGTTAGCCTCCTGTATCTATTTTGGTGGAAGACACACATACAATGCCTGGTATGACTGGGATATCAAAATCTCTGTCCATTGCAACAGACAAAGCAGAACATAGGGTAGACAGCCAACAGTTCCAGAAATTATTCCCATTTGACAAGCTGCAGAACACTGCTGGCTTGCAGACCATGTGAAAGCCTTTAATCACTGGTTGCTAGTAGGCATGCATAGGCAACTGAGTTTGAGTGAGCAGCAGGATTAAGGAAGGAGAAAAGAATAGTTAGTTACTTACCAGTAATGGCAGATCTTCGAGGAAAGATCTACAGTTACAGACATCCAGCATGTGTAGAAGCAGGGGAAAATATGGAAACCAGAGTATTAGCATGCCTCAATCAGGCATAAGAGGAGAACCAGTATGCAAGAGCAGAAAGATAGGTTACTCACCTGTAACTGTTGTTCCAAGAGTGGTATGTGGTTCATATCCCAATTTGGGCAGTTCCACTAGAACAGACTTTCCACAGGACATCTTTAAGCTAAACTCCTCCCACCACCCAGACAGTGTACCCCTTGACTCTGCACTGTGACATCAGATCTTTGCAGCCTGGAAGCAGGGATCTGTGTGCCACTTGCCAGGGGATGCAGAGCGGGTTCTGTGGATGTGAACTGGATACCACTTCTAGAAAAGTGGTTACAGATGAGTAACCTATCACAGTTCTCCATCCACACTTTGGTAGACTCTTGGCACTTCTCTGGGAGGAGGGGGAAAGGCGTGCACCCCTACTTGGAAACAAAGTTTGGAGAACCAAGGTTCCAAAAGCAGCATACAGACTGAACTCTATCGATGCTCTAGTGGAATATGAAGGTGTGTGCTGTCCTCCAGGTAGAAGTCCTACCTATATCCTGGATGGGAATTTCTCTGGAGGCAGCCACTAAAGCAGCAGTATGTCTGGTGGAATGATACCGAGGCCCCACAGGATACTCCCTACTAGCCAACATACAGCAGAGATCAATGCAGGATGTTATCCACCTGCCAGTCATCCACTTGGCTGACAGTCAGTCAGGTGTGGCTTCAGTGAATGTTACAAACAGCTGGTGAGCCTCATCACAAACTCCAGCTGTGCATTTCTTATAGTAAGAGAGCATTTTCCATAGGTCCAAAAGTATGGAGCCTATGGTCAGCCTCTGAAGATCAGTTGTTTAAAGTATACTGGAAGGTTTATCACTTGGTTAAGGTGAAACTCTGATACTACCTTCTGGAGGAACTTTGAGTGGGGGCAAAGGATGACCTTGTCCTTGTGGAAGACCAGGTATGGAGACTCCACCATCTGGAGTGCACTAATCTGTCTGACTGACATTACAGCCATCAAGAAGGCAGTCTTCCATGACAGGTGTGACATCTCACCTGTGCATAGTCTCAAATGGCTTGCCCATGAGAACAGTCAGCACCAGCAGGGAGTCCCAACGTGGTGGTTGTTCACACAATGGAGGGGTTACATGGTCCAAGTCTTTGAAAAAGCACCCAATCACCTTCTCCTGGGCCACAGTAGACTTACCAGCCCACACCTGGTAAGCAGAGATGGCTGCCAGATGTGCTTTAAGGGTCATTGCTCGTAGGTCCAACAGAGAAGGACCAGAAGTACTCAAGGATGCTTGCCACAGAGTAGGCAAGAGGATAAAGCTCCTTGTCCTGGCACCAAATGTAGAACCTCCTCTTTCATTTAAATGTATAGCATTTGCGAGTCAACTCCTTTCAGGAGGCCTCAATAAGGTGGAGCACAACTTCCAAGAGACCCAATGCCTGTAACTAACTGCTCAGGAACCAGGCTGAGAGATGCAGAGACTGAAGGTCGGGGTGCAGGACCTTCCCCTGTTGTCTGGTCAGAAGGGTGAAGAGGCAACTGCCATGGAGACTTGCTGCGGATGCTGAGGAGATCCAGGTACCAGAACTGCCTTGGCCAGACTGGAGCTATCAGGATCATCCATGCCTTGTTCATCCGGGCCTTGATCACCACCTGGTGAATCATGAGGAAGGGCAGGAAGGAATACACGAGGTCCAGGGGCCTCACAAAGGCATCCCCCAACAGTGCCCTTAACTATGGGGGATGGGCACAAAACAGCCTCATTCTGGCATTTTCCCAGGAGGCAAACAGATCCACTAGAGAGGTGCCTCATTAGAAGAACAGGTGGTTCACCACCTCTTGATGTAGGGACCAGGCATGAGATGTCCAGCAGCTGACTGTTCTCTCCTCTGACATGAATTGCCAGGAGACCTACACCCAGGCTGCCCATGAGGGTCCATGTGCAGAGGGCCTTCCCACACAAGTGAAGAGAGTGAGTTCTGCCCTGCCTGTTCACATAGAACATGGTCATGATGTTGTCCTTCTGGACCTGCATGACCTGACCCCCGACTAGAAGAGTGAATTTCGTCAGTGCCTGCCACATTGAATGGAGCTCCAGTAACTTTATGTGGTGATGGCACTCCCTGGGTGATCAGAACCCATAGGCTCTGCAGTCCCCAAGGTGTACTCTCCACCCCACCAGAGATGCATCTGTCATGAGCATGATGGCCACTTCTGGTGAAAAAATTGGATTCCTTCCTCCAGATGCTCTGGAAAGAGCCACCACTGGATGGCATCTTACACTGGCTGGGTCACTATGACCAGCTAGTCCAAGTGTCCTCGGTGCTGGGACCACTGACAGCCCAACTCCCACTGGAGGTGGTGCATCTGCCAGCAGGCCCAATGGACAGTGCTGGTGCAGGATGCTGTATACCCAATCAGACCCAGAAAATCCCAGGCAGGGTGTGAGTCTCCAACCTGCTATGATTGGGCAAAGGAGTCTAGCTCTGCCCCAATGAACTTGATTACCTGCTTTGGTACCAGTTTGGACTTTTCCAGGTTGAAAAACAGGTCCAAATCATGACAACTCTGGAGAGCCACATCTCTGGACCTCTCCACTGCCTTCCTGGATGGACTGGCTAACAGCCAATCATCCAGGTATGGGTACGCCCTGAATCCCTAGGCACTGCAGATGGGTTGCCACTACTGCTATGCATTTGGTGAAGACCCTGGCACCAAGGAGGCCAAATGGCATGACTGGAACCGGTACAGAACTCTTCAGCTTGGAATGGAGGTACTGGTGATGGGACTGATGGACCAGATGTAGAAAAACACATCCTAGAGGAGTTGGGAGCAGAACCACATATACTGCTCTAGCAATGGAATGATCTGATACAGCGTGACCATCCTAAACTTGCATTTCCACAAGAACTTGTTCAGATCATGTAGATCCAGTATGGGACGATGCCCCCCCCCCAAAAAAAAAATGTCCATTTCGAGATGAGGAAGTACCTGGACATGCAACCCTGAAGAGTCAGGGCATCCAGGACATGGGTTATTGCCCCTTTTGCAAGGAGATGAGCAATGTCCTCCAAAGGAGTGGACAGCATGTCCTGCAACACCCTGTACTGCCGAGGTTTGTGGAGTCAATAAGGCAGGAAAATCTTGAAGTCCAGAAACAACCCTCTGTCCACTTCATCCAACACCCACTTGTGCACTGTGATAGCAGACCAACATTGCACAAAGTGACGTAACCGACCTCCAATGGGCAGTACATACAGGGACAGGATGGGTGAAGGGATGATGCCCCCCCGACTCATGACTGGGAAACTTTTGCAGGGGCACCACTACCCCCTTCCCCCTCTTTTCTTAGGAGTCTGTCTTCTGGATTTCAGCTTGGGGTGCCAGGCCTAGTACTGTCCCTGCTGGGGATGCTGCCAAAGAGGCTCTGGCTGAAAGGACCCAATGACCTGCTTCTTAGGTTTCTTTTTCAGCTCCTTCTGGGACAATGCCACAGAATTTGAGGGTCGCACTGGACTTAATACAGTTGAGATGTCCTTCCACACCAGAGCCATATAGGTTGGTGCCTAAGAAGGGAATATTGTTCAGCTTATTTTGGGTGTCTGCTGTAAGGGTGGACAGATGTAGCCAGGCCTTGTGATACACATGGAGATAGCCACTGCCATGGCACAGGTGCATGAGTTGCCCATGTGCAAGTCCATCTGGAGCTGGTATTTAGCCAGCGAATGACCCTGGTCTGATTACCTTCACTCCATTTACTAACCAACAGGGAGGTGAGGGAGGATTGCATCGAAGACTCCCATCAAGGAGTGGCCAAAGCTGGACATCATCTAGGAGATGGCCACTACCATGACACAGGAATGAGTCACCCATGTGCAAGGCCATCTGGAGCTGGTGATTAGCCAGCGATTAACCCTGGTCTGATAACCTTCATTGCCTTTTGCTAACCAACAGGGAGGTGTGGGAGGATTGCATCAAAGACTCCCATCGAGGAGTGACTGAAGTTGGCCAACATCTAGGTGTAACTAGCCTGATGGAGACCCAGCAATGAAACAGTGCAGCATGTACCTTTTTAGCAGCATGGTCAGTCTTGTAGGACTCCTTGTCCAGAGGTTTGTCCATGTCCCCCTGGTGTCTGGACATGAGGAACACCAAATCTGTTACCAACCGCTCACTTTGCAGTGAGGTAGTCCAAGAAATCAGAAAGGGATCCAGTAGGGATTGAGTACTTTGGACCATATGAGTAGAGGGTGCCATGCAGGATACTAGATACTGCTGTCAAAGCTCCAGGGCTGGTTCCACAATGGCCTTGGCCACAGGGAAGGCAATCCTCAGGGATTCATCCTTGTCCAAAATGTCTGTAAGGGGATATGAAGCTCTTTTTTGGACAGGTTCAAGTGGGACCGACATGGACTCTGAGATGAATCAGAGAAGAGCTCTGAAGTACACTGGGCCATGCTCAGTGGTCAGCTCCTTGACCTATCCTTGGTTGATAAGGGAGTCCCAAAGGAGGCCGTGGACTCATGGATCAGGGTCATCCAAGGACTCAAAAAATGGCCCTCGACAGTTTTTCACCATAGACCTCCTGGGTATCCTTTTCCAGGGCGATCCTCACTGACAATCAGCCAGTCAAGCCACTGGTTTAACAAGCCTCCTTAGTGAGAGCATCTACCATAGGCTGCAGAGGTGGTGGCTCCACCTGAAGACATAAAGAAGTAGATGCAGGAGGCACCTGTGTGGCATGAACCAGTAGCAATGTCAACTGACTGCAGCCAGGTGACCAGAGATCCAGAGGGTAGAGCCCTACCCTACCCCACGATGGCCCACTGTTGCCAGAGGAGCTCCTTGTAGCACTCCTTGTAGCACTGTTGCAGCTTGTGGTAGTGCTTTTCCTCACCCAATGATAGGGAGGTTGAGAAGCATCAACAGCAATGCCTCCCAGTTGAGCGGGATTGAGAGCAAGAATGCCACGATCAAGATCTTAACCACAACCTCGATCACTGACTGGTCAGTCGATGGTGAGGAAAGCCTATCAGCTGATCATGGTAAACCACTGGCCCATGTTAAGCAGCATGGATATTGAAGGCTCAGCCACCAGTGGGGGCAACTCCCACAAAGGACCAGATGAGGATATCAGCCAGACCATGTCCTCCCAGCTGAGTACCATGAGCACTGGGGTCTGCAAGATCAAATCCTCAGCTTTGTCTGACAAGTGGTCAACAAGCTCTAGAATATCTTGGCGACATGCTCAACCAGAGTCATAGTCAACTGGCTTGAAGGGGTACCAAAGAGCCCATCGACCTGCTCCTCGGCCAAGGGACACTCAACAGTGGCCAAGTGGTTGGGTGAGTCGAGGGACCAGGAGGACCGTGATCTCAACCAGTCCAACGACCAGTGCCAATGGTGCCTGTGCTTGCCACCACAATGGGTAGAGCTCCCCTCAGGGTCAAGAAGGCCAAACACATGTGCTGGAATCCTCTGGTGAATGACCCTCCAAAGCTGGCTCCAGCCAGAAGCAGTGCTGAGACATGCAGGTGTCTGCCACGGCAGCCACTGCTTCTGCCTCACAGGCTGCAAGCTGCTGAGCATACCAAACTGCAACCGAAGCTTTCTAATGGCCCTTAGTGTGGTCCTTCAGATCCTGTTCTGAAGGTCAATCCAACGGGAGCCGGAGTATACTGTCCTTGAGGGGCTCTGAAAGCATGCTTAAGCAATTGCTGCATCCGGCCATGTCATGTTGCCTGCCCAGGCAGTACATGTACATGTCGTGGAGGGTTGGTGACAGACATATTCTGCAGACACCAAATGCAGCATTTGAACCTCAGCTTTCACTGCTCCATTGTAGCTCAATGAGATGAATTGACAGAACAAAGGGAAGAGGGTTATTAAATCAAAAAAAAACTTCAAAGACAAAGTTCTCCTATGGCACACTAAACTTCAGTGGAAGCAGTGAAGAAGGTGAATTGTTCTTCCAGTGGAAAGAAAGATCTGATATCACTGGACAGGGGCAGGGGATATACCGCTCAGGTGGTGGGGGAAGCTTAGGTTAAAGACATCCAGCCCAGGCATCTGGCCAATCAGACCATTCAAGTGGAACTGCAAGAATGTGGCTAGTGAACCACATCCATCAACCTAGAAAAAGACTATTTTTGAAGCATACAGACAACAGACATCACAAGATTTTTTTTATATTTTTTGGTTTCTGAAGGACACTTTTTTCAGGGGGGGGGGCTGGCAGGAATGTGACCAATTCAATATTTTTTTATTATATCCTTGGCAAGGAGGCTAAAGGCAGTTCCAGACCACAACCTGCAAGGCCTACAGCAAGCTGAAAGTTGCTCAAATTCAAACCGTTTATGTCATGGTAAAAGAACAGGTTCCAACCAGGAAATTAAGACTACTGATTAAACTACAAGTATGTAATGTAAGTAGTCAGACTTCAACAGGGCAGGCTAAAGACTGGCAAGTCAGACAAAGCTGGCATTTGATTTTGTTTTATTTTTATTTATTTTAGGGAGGTGACACTTTAAAGCCCTGTACAAAGTGAGGACTGCAATCTATAATCATCTGGATTCAGTGAATGACTTCTATAAAGCCACTGTACAGGTTATTGACATACACACTGATTGTGCTTTTAGAGCAACCCCATTTAACATACTGAGTCTACAAACTGATGAGGCAACAGTGCCAAATGTTCAACAGTCATGATGTGGCTCTGATTTATAGATGGATTGAAAGGTACAAGTTACCTGTAGGTCCCATTTCTTTTCAGTTGGTGAGCCTAAAGTTTGCCCTGCAGTTCATATTTACAAGGCAGTAGCATCAGAATTGGAAATTAAAAATTTAGGCAGTGCAAACTTCATTGGAATGGCAACAAATTGAGCCAAAGTCATGGCTGGGGAAATGAATAGTGTAATAACTAAGTTAAAAGCAGATCACAGACCATTTTTAATAGCCAATCACTGCTTAACTCACATTAGCCTCAGAATCGACTGCAAAGAAAAAATAGGTTACTCACCAGTAACAGTAGTTCTAGGAGTGGCATATGATGTTCATCCACAGTTTCTGGCAGTGCCTTTCCCTTTAAGACTTTGCCAGAACATCTTCAAGCTGGCTCCTCCCACCCAACCAGGTGGTAACTCCCTAGGCTCTGCCACATACCAGATCTTGCCCACCGGAAGCAGTGGTGTGCGTCAAAGCCAAGGGAGGTCAAATGGGTCCATGTGGATGAACATCATATACCACTCCTAGAAAGTGCAGTTACACAAAAACTTTTGCTGTAATGGTAGATCTTCTAGGATGTCTCTCACAGTAAGTCATTACTTCTGGGAGTTTCCGATAGGTGGCGTTCCAGCACAGAAGTTTCTTCCATCATTCTCTATACCAGGCATCACCAACACTACCTCACTTCCTGGGCTGTACCTATAAAAGTGGGTGGTCCCTGGTAAGCTCAGTTCCCCGCCGGTTTCAGCTTAGAAGCAAGGGGCCGAAGAGAACCGAGGTACCGAAGCTTCCCAACTGTATATCTTTTTTCCTGTTACATAAAGGCAGGGGGATGAAGTCAGGGAAACTACTTACTGCAAGAGACATTCATAGAAGATCTACTGTTACAGCAAAGTCTGTGTGTAACTTCACCATCTTCCACGGAATGGTCTCTTGCAGTAAGTCATTACTTCGGGGAGATTCCCAAACAGTTATATGGCAGACGGTGACCATGTATGGCATTCTGCAGTAAGTAAATGTGGTTATGAGATCAAAGAATGCTAAAATAGCATGTCAGTTGAATACGGGAATTCATGATTCACGGTGTTACATACCTTAAAAAACAAAACAAACAAACAAAAAAAAAACTAAGAGGAATATGTCAAACGCTGAGCAATTATGTAGCTTCAGTGATCAGCAGCAAAAGTACAATCTGAGTCAAAGGCAACTTTGTCTGGAATTGTAACACTAGCTCGAGTAATACAATATTATTCTTTAGAGGCACTACAAAGTAACACATGAAAACCCCCTTCCCCAGACTGTCTAGCCAGTAATGAATGTATCCATTTGACAAAAGTAGGTTACTCAAATAACAGATAATATAGCAAATGAAACAATGCATCTGTGACCAAACAAAACGAAGCAGTGGTTAAAGACATGTAATCTCTGTATATGTACTCACCCTTTCTGATATGATCTTTGTTCATAATCAAGGGAAAGCTGTGGGTAGCAGTGGAAGAGAGAAGAATATAGTCCATCGTAGGACTGATTGTGTCTCAGCATATGAGTTAATAGTGAATGGACCTGTTTGAGGGAGGGACAAGATGTCTGGTGCACCACAGGTCAAAAGGCATCTCGATGGAATGATTGTTATGGTCTGTGAACAGTGATATCAGAGAAATTGGCTAGATGTATTGAGCGGATGTGAAAAAGGCCTCAGTCTTACTTGTAGCCCCAAAAGGTCCCCGAGGCCAAGAAGAGGAGACTGGAGCAGAGTCTGGAGTCTTTAATAAGGGGCAGAAGTCCCGAGGTGGCAGGAGGGGCCGCCACGGGTCGGCTTCACCGGGGTCCTTATTACTTGTTCTCTGCCCTTAAAGGTGTCACATGGGGTATAATTAGGTCCAGTTTTGTATAAATAATTATACTGAGGGCGTGGTTTTTGGTACATGTATTGTACTGTATTCAGTTGTCTGTCTGAGGCTTGTAGGTTCTCCAGTATCATTTGAGCCCCTGGTCCAAAAAGATGGTCAAAGGGGGCATTAGCCAATTTGTGTTGAATATCAGGTGCTAGCCCTGAGAGTCAGAGCCATGCCTGGTGGCGTACAAGGATACCAACTGCAGAGGCTCATGCCAAAGCATCAGCAAGATCATACCCTGATCTTAATAGATGCTGAGACAGTGAAGAAATGGTATAATTCATTGATGTAAGTTGCTCTCTTTCAGGGGATGCAGGTAGTCTGTTTATAACGTCTCCGGCAGAGGTGCTTACCGTACACAGGTATTGCAGCATGTGCCCCATATAGTTAAGTATTCTGATATTTATTGTGTTTAGAGCAAACACTCTCTTCCCCATATGATCAAAATGTTTCGAGTCTCTCTCTGGAGGTATTGTGCTTGTATGTTTAGGCTTGCCAGTGCGGTTGTGGGCAGCCACAATAACCACAGAATCCGTGACTGGCATATTCGTTAAATATTGATATCAAGGGGAGCCTGATATACAGCCCAATGGCCTTTCTAGGCAACTCCTGTGCTACTATGGGTTGACTCCAAGCTTCAGTAATAGCATTTCTGAACGTAGGTATGAAAGGAGGGATAGCCCGGACAAGGGCCCAGAGATTCGGCCATATCTTTACTTAATCTGTCCTGTTCCATTGCGGTAAACACCATTGTTTTTTGTATTTGTAGCATCATTTCAGGGAATGAGGGGTCATCCGGTGGAGAAATGACCTTTCATGGTTGCAATAGCTCTTTATCCCTGTAAGAGGGCACCTCCAAAGGTGATTCATATCCTCCTGTGTCAGGGAACCATCATAGGTCCTATGAAGGTCCGGATTCGTATGATAATCTGAAAAATATTCTTCTGAATATTCAACAGGTGGCAGGATTGGGGAGCATTCCAGTTCTGTGCGTGCCTGTTTTGATGGAGGTGAAGATATCATTTGTGTTTGAGGGTTATGTCCTGGAGTGGGGCTATGGTCAAAACCCATAGAATCCAGTACTCTATTATTTCTTCAATGTTTGGAACTTGTGATGATGGAATTGTCATTTAAGCAGGTTCTGAATCCAGTGTACATGGGGATGGGGGCTCAATTTGCACCTCCTGATAGAGTGATCTGGTGTTTCTTTGGTAACTTTGTTCATTTCCAATGGGGTTGTGAGCCCCATGTAGGAACAACGATGGGGCTGGAGGGTCTCTGTGTTCAGAAGCATATGGTTCTTTATTTTGTAGAAATGCAGCTCCATATACATCTTTCAATGCATGTTTTTGACAATATTCTTGGCTTTTCATGGTCGACCTTCCATAAGGATCATCCATAGCTGTACTATGTGCAGGCAAGGGTGTTTTTTGCAGCAGGGATTGTCTTGACGATGGAGGCATCAGCCCCCTTGATGGGAGAGGCAGAGAAGCATGCCTCATCGATGATGTACTATGTCTTACAGGTGAAGGGTCAGTAACAGCATGCTCCGTCGACGGGGGAACATATTCCACTGATGATGAGGAAGGCAAGGCATATCTCATCGATGGTGGAATGTGCTCCGCCAACGATGGGGTAGTGAATGCATGATCCGTCAATGATGGGAGTGCCATCGTCAATGATGGGAGAGTGAAGACATGCTCCATCGACTATGGAAATGCTGTCGATGATGGGAGAGTGAATGCATGGCCCATTGATGGTGGCAGGCCTCTTGTCGATGGTGGAGCATAGGGAGCATGTCCTGTTAATGGGGGAGGCAGCCCCATTGAAAAGAAAGCATGTAGGATGTGTTCCATCAATGGAGGAGGCATTCTTATCGATGATGCCATCTTGTACAGCCCTCCTGTCGATGGGGAATTATGCCCAGTCAATGGGAAAGGTAGCAGGACCTCCGTCATTGATGGTGCAGGAGTCCTGGTCGACGGGAGAGCTGAGGAATGATGCCCTGTCGATGAGGAATGTTCCTTTTTTGATGGAGTAGAGCCTGCTGTTGACAGGGGTGACATGCCAGTCAACGATGAATATGTTCTTGATGATCCAGGTTTTGGAGGCACTACCATTGAAAGGCAGTCAAGCAGGACTTTAGTTGATGGGGCTTCCTTCCCAGTATTATCTCTTGAAGAGGACTCTAAGTTTTTTGAGCTCTTTGGGTGAGCACCGTGTGTGTGTGTGTGTGTGTGTGTGTGTGTGTGTGTGTGTGTGTGTGTGTGAGAGAGAGAGACAGGAAATCATCCACTGTAGGTATATGGTGTCTGTAGGAAGCCCAGGCATCTAGGCTATGGGTGCAATCCATGTCGTAGACTGCTACTAGAAGAGTTGCTGCCAGAGCTGAAGCTGGTGGGAAAATGAATGGAGCTCACCAGGGACCACCCACTTTTATAGGTACAGCTCAGGAAGTGAGGTAGTGTGGGTGGTCCTTGGTATAGAGACTGCTGGAAGAAACTTCCATGCTGGAGCACCACCTACCAGGAACTCCCAGAAGTAATGACTTACTGCAAGAGGCCATTCCGTGGAAGATCTACTGTTAGAGGTTAGTAACCCATTTTTCTAGGAAGGTGAATATGATGTTCTATCCACACTTTCTGGCAGACTCCTAGCTGTTCTTTGGGAGGAAGGAGGCAAGGTGCACACCCCCTACTTAGGAAATAAAGATTGGAGAACTGAGGCCTCAAAACCAGCATCCCAGCATGACTCAAGGTCGATGTGGTAATGGGAAATTAAGGTGTGTGCTAACTTCCAGGTAGCAGCCCTGAAGATTTCCTGGATAGGGACATCCCTGGAAGCAGCCACTGAGGCAGCGGTATGGCGGGTGGAATGAGCCCAAGTCCTACGGGAGGCTCCCTACCCACCAATCTATAGTAGAGGTCAATGCAGGATACAATCCACCTGCCAATCATCCATGTGGCTGCTGGTCTGCTAGGTATGGCATCAGTGTAGGTGACAAATAGTGTGTGAACCTGTCCCCGAACCCCAGCCATGTGCTCCTTGTAGTATGCGAGCACTCGCCTCAGGTCCAAAGTATGGAGCCAGTGCTCAGCTCTGAGGTGTGGTTGGTAAAATACATTGGAAGATTAATCACCTGGTTAAGGTGAAAATTAGACACAACCTCTGGGAGGAACTTTGGGCTGGGGCACAGGACAACTTTGTCCCTGTGGAAGACCTGGAATGGAGACTCCACAGAATGCGCCTGGAGCTCACTGATCCTTCTGACAGACATGATAGCCACCTTCTGGCTGGCATGATATCCACCAGGAAGGCAGTCTTCCATGACAGGTGGGACATCTCACACCTGTAATCAGTTCAAATGGCTTGTGCATGAGCTTTGCCAAAATCAGCAACAGATCCCAAGGTGGTGGTGGTTCACGCACCGGAAGGGAAATGTGGTCAAGGCCTTTGAAAAAGCACCAGACCACTTTCTCCTGTGCCACCAACAGCTGACCAGCCTGCATCCAGTAAGCAGAGATAGCTGCCAGGTGCACCTTAAGGGTCGTCAACCTGAGGCCCAACTGGGAGAGGGACCAGAGATAGTCAAGGATGCTAGCCACTGGACAGGACAAGGGATCCAGCTCCTTGCCCTGACAGCAAATGGAGAACCTTTTCCATTTGAAACCATAGCACTTTCTGGTTGACTCCTTCCAAGAAGCCTCTACAATGTTGAGGACATCTTCGGAGAGACCCAAAGCCTGGAACAGTAGCCGCTCAGGAACCAGGCTGTCAGGTGCAGGGATTGAAAGTCCAGATGGAGTATCTTCCCCTGATTGATGGAGAGCAGGTCCAGGCAGAGAGGAAGATGCCTCGGGAGCCTGCTGCTTAGACTGTGGAGATTAGGGTACCAAAACTGGTGTGGCCAGTCTGGTGCCACTAGTATCACCTGTGCCTTGTCCCTCTTGGCCTGGAGAAGCAATTTGTGGATCAAGGGAAGTGGAGGGAAGGCACAGAAGAGGCCTGGGGTCCAGAGCTTTGGGAAGGCATCTCCCTGCAGTGTTCCTTGCTCAGGGAGATGGGCACAAAACAGCCTCAGCTTTGCATTCTCCCTGGAGGCAAACAGGTCAACCTAAGGGGTGTCCCACTGGGAGAACAGACTGCGTACTACCTCAGGGTGGAGAGGTTACTCGTGAGACACCTCGCCCACATGGCTGAGAGTATCTACCAATTGGTTAGAGGCTCCTGCCACATGGATGGCCAGGAGATCAGTCCCCAGGCTGTGCACAAGGGTCCACACATGAAGAGCTTCCTTGCACAGCAGCAGGGAGTACATCCCACACTGTTTGTTGAGGTAGTATATGGTCGTGGTGTTGTCCATCTGGACCTGGACCACCTGACCCTGAATATATGAGGAGCAAAGGCAGTCAAGTGCCAACTGAACTACCCGGAGCTCCAGCAGGTTGATGTGGCATCGGAACTCCTTGGGGGTCCAGAGTCCATGGACTCTGTGGTCCCCCAGGTGAGCACCCCAGCCCGTGAGAGAGGCATCGGTTGTCATGATGACTGTCAACTCTGGGCAAACAAATGGGATCCCTTCTTGCAGATGGTCTGGGACTAGCCACCACTGCAGAGCATTCCACATCCGCTGGGTCACAGTGACCAGCTGGTCGAAGTGACCCCTGCGCTGAGACCACTGCTAGCCAACTCCCACTGCAGGGAATGTATTCTCCAACAAGCCCAATGGACAATGCTGGTGCAGGCTGCCATGTAACCCAGCAGGTGCAGGAAGTCCTGGCCAGGGCACAATTGCCCAACTCAAAATGATTAGGCAAAGGAGGAGAGAGCCTTTGCCCTGTCCGCCGGGAGCCAGGATCTGGTTCTGCAAGAGTCGAGCTTCACCCCAATGAAGCTGACCACCTGTGAAGGCATGAGTTCTGACTTGGCCTTGTTGACTAGAAGGCCCAGGGAAATGCAGGTCTGGAGGGCCAGGTCCCTGGACCGCTCTACCTCCTGCCTGGTGGAACCAGTGATCAGACAGTCATTCAGGTAGGAGTAAACCAAGACCCCTGCCACTCAGATAAGCTGCCCACCACTGCAATGCACTTGATGAAGACCCTGGGGGGTTGAGGACAGGCTGAATGGCATGGCCAGGAACTGATAGAGAGCTCCCTCTGCCCGGAAGTGGAGGAACCTTTTGCGAGACTGATGGATCAGGATGTGAAAGAACGTGTCCTGCAGATCCAGGGAGAAAAAACACATGTTCTGCTGTAAAGATGGTATGATCTGTGACAGAGTTACCATCCTGAAGGTGTGTCACTTGAGAAACTTGTTCAGGTCATGCAGATCTAGAATGAGGAGCCAGCCCCCCACCTATTTTTGCACCAGGAAGTACCTGGAGACAAACTTGGTGTTCCAGAGGATCTGCAACAGGAAACACAACCTCCTTGAGGAGGAGCTGGGCAATGTCATCTCAAAGAGCAGACAGAATGCCAGCGGATATGAAGTCCTACCATGGGGCATGGGCTCAGCAAGAAGGGTGCTGCTTGACTCCAGAGGCAGACCCTGACCAACCACCATGAGAATCCACCTGTCCATGGTGACAGCGGACCAGGCAGAAAGGAAATGGTGGAGGCAGCCCCCCCACAGGAGGACCTAGAAGAGGTGTGATGGGCATGAGGGAGGCACCCCTCATCCTGTTACTGGGCAGGCTTGGAGGAAGAGGAGGGCCCAGCTGAGGAACCACCAAGGCCACTCCCTCCAGGCTTATGAACAACCAAGGCCACAGACTTCAGCCGAGGTCACCAGGCCTAGGCCTGCTGTCGAATCTGAGGCTGGGCTGGTTTGGCTGCAGGAGTGGAGGCAGACCGAAAGGGCTTCTTTTTCTGCTGCTTAGAGCCCTTGGGGTCCTTCTGAGTGGATGTCACCGAGTTCAAGGTGGCACTGGACTTCTAGGTGCGGGTTAGGTGGCCCTTGACCCCGGGCCCGAACAAGTCGGTACCCAGGAAGGGGACATCAGCCAGCTTGTGCTGAGTGTCTGCCATGAAGGTTGAGATCCACAGCCAAGGCCACTGCGGCCTCCACGGAGTGAGCACAGCAGTCCCCAATGTCCATGGCTGTCTGGAGCTGTTGATTTACTACAGCCCGGCCCTGGTCCCACATTTGTTTACAGTGGTCTGGAGATCTGCCAGAAAATGAGGAGACACCTCATCCAGTGTTCCCAACAGGGCATGGGAAAGGTGGGCCATGAGAAGGGCCAAGCTTGCCTGGCAAAGGCCAAGCAAAGAGGTAGCAATGACTTTTTTTAGCTGCATAATCCCGCTTCTTGGACTCTGTCGTGTAGCTCATCAACGTCCCCCATGTTGCCAGACTGAATGAACACAGATTCAACCACCAAGCCCTCAGCTTGGGGGTGTTCTGTGAATCCTGATAGGGAACCAATAGGGACCATGTATTTGCGGGCCATCCGGGCAGATTGTGCTGGGCAGGAAGCAGGGCACTGCCAAAGCTCCAAGGCAGGGCCAAGGATGGTCTCTACCACCGGGAAGGCCTCCCCAGGTTATCTCCCCAGTCCAGGATCTCGGTTAAGGGGTATTGAGCCTATTTCTGAGCAGGCTCCATTTTCATACTCATGGACTCCGAGATCAGGTGGAGATGGCCCATAAAGGAAATAGGGCCTTCATCTGTTGAGACTCCCTACTGACTCCATGTCGACCAGACGGGAGTGCAACGAGGAATCCTCCAACTCTGAGGAGTCATTAAAGAGGGGTCGACTTCCAGAATCCCCGCTGACCTTCTGTGGATGGTCAGGAGTGACTGTGACAGACAGCCGATGGGGAAGCCCCATGGCTGGCCAAGACTCCTTGGTTAGAGGGCCAGATTTTGGCTGTTTAGGTGGAGGCTCCACCTGGGGGGGGGGGAGAATAAATAAATCAATCAATGAATCAATCAATCAATGGGTGGAGATGCCAGAGTCGGTCGAGCCGGGACTGTTTTGGTCAGCTCCTGTGTCAGAGAAGGCATTGACCATTGAGGCAAAAGCCAGGTGATGGCCAGTGTAGGAGCCAGGACCGGCTTCATACCCGGGAACACCAGCTGTTGCCACATGAGATCCTTGTAGCATCGACAACTTGCTCCAAAGCTTCTCCTCACCCGAGGATGAGGATAAAGAATAGTGTCAGTGCCACTTCCCCAGAGTGTTGAGAGTGGTAACGCTGACATCGGTGGGAACCACTCAACCCCAGGAGCAGGACTGAGACCTCAACCATGAGCGCCGTGAGGACTGGCGCAGGGCTCGGAGGAGTCTGAGAAAGCCAAGGCACCTCTGGGTCTTGGTTAATGACCAGAGGCAGCGGTTGGTCAGTGGACTGATCTGTCCTTCCAATGGTGTGAGTTAGGACCAGAGTCCCGGAAAGAGAAGCTTTGGTCTCCTCAGTCGACAACTGGTCAACCGGCTTGAGAAAAATCCCGACCGATAGATTGACCAGTGTCTCAGCCAACTGACCCGATGGCATTACTGTGGAACCAGCAGCCTGGGCCAAAGATTTGACCAAAGTCAGATCAGGAGAAGTGCCGGAATCTGATGCCATTGACCGAGAGCATTCCCAATCCCACAATCGATGGAGAGACCATTTTTTGGTATCTTTTTTCAATTTGGACTCATGCCCTGACCAAGAGTTGGTAAAGCCTGGCACAATTCCTTGAACTACCCCATAAAAGAGGTATCCAGTGAAAGTGGAATGAAGGCTGAAGCAGAGGAGGTGGGAGCTGTGGCCTGGGCCTCAACTCCTCAAATGCCATTAGCTGTTGCGGCGGACCCTGCAGCCACACAGACCACCAGACGGGCATCTTTGGATTTGACCAGAGGGTTCTATTCACTCGGATAGCATAGAGTAAAGACAGGCTCGACGGTCCTTGAGAATGGAAGGGTGGAAAGTCCAACAAACGTTGCAGGCCTGAGGATCATGCTCGTGTCCCAGGCAGTAGACGCACGTGGTGTGTGGATCCATTCGGGACATCTTCTGCCCACAAAGGCACCAATGGAACCCTAGAGTCATTGTCCATCGTGGTCATGATAAGAGATCGAGCCTGAAGACAAAATATTTTAAATAAGTTTGGAAGTAAATCCATAGATTTGGTAGCAAAGGGCCTACTTAGTGTTAGAGCGGTAAGGAGGAAACCTGCTTCTTCCAGTGGAAAGGAAGATCTGGCATCATGGGGCGGAGCTGAGGGAGTTACCACCCAGGTGGGTGGCCAGCTTGAAGATGGTCCGGCAAAGTCTTAAAGGGAAAGGCATTACCAGAAAGTGTGGACAGATAATCATATCCACACCCCTAGAAAGTACCACATCTTCCTCCCCAATTACACTTTTTACCCCCTGCATTCCTGCGCCAAGACCATCAGCCCAGTCACGGACTCCAGCTGCGGCTGCTCACATTCTAGCTGTCCTCCCTTGAACCCCTTGGCTTTCCTCCCAGGACAGGATCATGGCACCCTGACCAAGGGTGCCATGAACTTGGGAGAGGCAGGAGTCGGCCTGAGTGTCTAGTGCAGCTGGAGTGGGCTTCATTGTGCCAGTGGGTGCAGGAGTGGTTTTTCTCCCCTTGATTTTTGTTGTGTAGGTGGTGGGGATGTGCAATGATGACCTGCATCTGCCCTGCCTCTGAAGTACTGCTGAGTGCCGGCTGCTGTGGTACCCCCGGCCTCCGCCAGGGGTCCGTCAAGTGCCAGAAGGTGTCCCTACTCTCCCCCCAGAGAAGGAGAGCAGTCCCTGGGATGCTTCATCCTTCTTCTCTGGCCGGCCCTCCAGTGACCGGAGTCCGTTCCCAAACCCGAGTCACTGGCGCCACAAGTGGAAATCCAACTGCTGCGCTGGCGGGCCGGCCACAAATTACCACATCTTGTAAAATACACTGACACTGTGAACAAAATTGGGAAACACTTGAAATATTCTCTGAAAGTGAGTAGGATTTTAGAAATAGTAACTGCACAAAGAGGACCATGTTAAAAAGATCCTGCAACTCTTCTTCACAAGATGGTTCGCTGTTAATTACATTGTGCAGGGACTTGTAAATTACTGTACTTGGAAAGCCTCATCTCGTGCAGTGAGTTTGAAGTCAGAGAATATTCAAAAGGTCACTGCAGTGTGACTCTGAAAAAAAATACAGCTTCACACAAATTCATTGCAACCACCTACTTTGTGCCAGATGCAGTTCGTATTCATTGCTACATACAAAAGCATGCAAGTCAAAAATCTTGAATATGCAAAATTAGGCCTGAGCTCATGAGCTGCACCGACTTATTTCCTTCATACCAATGGACCTTACTTCCAAGAATTTTTTAAACTTGTTCTACCACCTGACACGAATGAGGAGGAAACAGCCTACGTCCTGTTATTTCAAGTTCCACCAAATCAGTGATAACACACCAGCGAATACTACAAAGTCAAAGCTCATAGAAATTGTGGTTGCAGGGATGAAGATTGGTTCCCAGATACAGGCATTTCCATATTTTATCCCAGAAACATGCTTGACACTGGTGAACATCTCAAGTATGGCGACCAAAGGCCTGAAGCTCTTATTACACAATTTGGTAATAACAAAGCAGATTTAAAAGGAACATTTACAATGCTGTCATTGATCTTCTTTCTGCCACACTCGATTGGTTTGTAGTGAAGGAAATGATGTCTTCATACAAACACCTTGATAAAGGTGAGTTCTCCAAACAGATTTTGCTTAATGAAAGGAACGCATAACCTAATATCTGTATGCTTTATGCAACTGCTTCGGCCACCCCTGTTACATCTGTGGACTGTGAAGGGCTAGAAGCCACTGCATAGTGAATAATGGATGGGTTGTTGTACATTGTAAGATTTACTTTTTTGGCTACATACCTTAGAAGTTTAACACCATTCGGTCCTGTGGACTAGAGCCAGAAGCTCTTTTTCAGTACATATCAGAGAAGGCCTCCTCCCCAATAGGTCAAAAAACACTCCTATAGCCTTGTCTATCAGGGTTCATTCCCAACGCTGTCACTTTCTAAAATACAATAATAGAATAGATATAAATCAACCCTTATTTGGAAATCCTAATTTAAAAATAGATGATAAAACTGTTTTCTC
This sequence comes from Neoceratodus forsteri, assembly GCA_016271365.2. Lineage (NCBI taxonomy): Eukaryota > Metazoa > Chordata > Ceratodontiformes > Ceratodontidae > Neoceratodus > Neoceratodus forsteri. The sequence goes on from CM028136.1 coordinate 638,224,524, forward strand.
AGATTGGATTCCGTACTTAAGGGAGATACAAATTAGCAATCTTATCAAGGAAGAAGGGTCATGGCTATCAGTTAATGATATTAAACAGAAGTTTAAGATCCCAAATAAGTGTTTTTTTTTTGTTTTTTTTTTAAAAGGTCATTCAACTATGACACTTGTTAATAAAAATCTTAGGACAAGATCCTGAGTTGGTAGTGTGCCCTTCCTTTCCAAAAGGGATGTCTCAATTAGTGGGTCATCCTAAGGCAGTTTCCAAGATTTATGGAATATTGTTTGATTGGTTATATCCGGACCGTTTTGAACCGACCCATTACTGGTCTACCTTTTTCCCCAATCTTAACATAAATTGAACAGTTCTCTGGTATAATTGCCACAAATGTGTAACCCAAGACAGACTAAGGCTTATGCAGATGCACATCTTGCATACTTTATACTTTTCTCCACAAAAAATGGCCAAGTTTGGATTGATGCCTTCTCCTTTATGTGTTTGATGCTTTCAACACGAAGGTACATTGTACTGTATTTTCCAGTCCTGTCCTAAAATTATTCCTCTTTGGACAACTATCCAGCATAAAACAGACCCCATTTTGGGTCTGGAGAACTTGTTTACACCTGAAATATGCCTTTTAGGAGACTATTCGGATATTAGGATTCTTAACAAGAAATACTACATGGCTCTTATATCTATGTCTGTTAAGAAATTAGTACTAAGACATTGGGTGGACCAGGAAGAGCTCACCTATGGAGAGTGATTAACAGAATTACTTGCAAACCTTAGAACTGAGCAGGCTATAGCAAGCCTGAACAATAGATCAGGAAAGTTTAAAAAAAAAATATGGGACCCCCTGCACACCTTATATTCTATGTAACCAATTTTTGCTGCTGTACTCTTTGTATCAAATATGTATTTTCCCTTATTGACATGACTGTGCTGTAAGGTTTTAAGGAATAGTGTTAGAATAATGATGTATTAGAAGGGTGGGTATTTAAACATTGGGAGGTATGGGGGTGGGGGGACGATGGACTCATGTTGATACATTATCTAATGCATATGATATCTTAAATATGTATATCTGTCCTCAATGTTATAAAACCATTTCAATAAACTTTAAAATGGAAAATAAAGAAGTTTAACACCACATAAACCACAAGTGTGAAGCATGAGTCATTTGGGATGGTACTAAACATGGAAGGTATGTAAAAAGTGAACAATGTAAAGTACAGTTACCGTAACAACAGGTCTTCAAGAAGATCTTTTGCAGCAGGCCACACCTATGACTGCCAGGTACTAGGACCACATGGAAGCTTTTCTATCTGGCAGTTCACCAGGGGGCCACCCACTCCAACATCATACACCAACGTCAGCCTGTCCTATAAGAGAGGGCGGCTCCCGCACCCTGCTCAGTTCTCCAGCCAGAGACCATAAACCACCTATCATCAACAGAGGGACCAAGGAGAAACCAAAGGTTCCTGCAGACACAGAAGGGCCTCCCAGGCCCAGGGGGAAGGAGGGAGAGATGGCATGGCCTGCTGCAAGAGATCCTCTTGAAGATCTACTTTTCGTTAAGTTCTTATGCAATTGTACTGTCTTACTCTGAGGGCATCTCTTGCAGCATGCCATACCTATGGAATGAGTTTCATGCAGTTCCATCATCCGACAGCACAGTCTGGGCAGAGGAAACCTCGAGCCTAAGAAAGTAGGCCCTGGAGGACTGCTAGGCCAAAACTGACCCTATGTCTAGAGGCAATATCCACACCAGTGCTTGGTAAATGTGTGGACAGAAGTCCAAGTAGCAGCAGCAGCAGCACAGATCTCTGCAGTGGACATATTCCTGAAACAAGCAACCAAAGTGGTCTTGCCTCTGGTGGAATGGCCCTGAACAACACTAGGAAGATTCTTGCCATACTTCCTGTAGCAATAAGTGATACAGTTGGCCAACCAGCTGGACAAGCACAGTTTTAAAACATGGTTGCCCTATTTCCCAGGAGTGAAACAAACAACTGAGAGGACTTTCTACAGTCCTTAGTACAGTGTGTGTAGTAATGCAGAACTCTATGCACATCTAAAGTGTGGAGCAATACTTCCCCTGGATTGGCATGCTCTGGGAAATAAACAGGCAGGTGGATGGACTGATGTAAAGTAAGCTTAGGCACCACCTTAGGAAGAAGCTTAGTGTTAGTATGTAAAGACACCCAGTCTTTGTGGAAAATCAAATAAGGCTGCTCACACATGAACGTCTGTAGCTCTCAACTTCTTCAGGCAGAAGTAATGACAACCAAACATAACACTTTCAATGACAGAAAGCATAACTTACATGTCACTGCCAACTTTAAAAAGGAGCCAAAGTAAGTTTTTCCAACACAAAATTCAAGTTCCAAGGCAAACTGGATTGCGAATAGGAAGCTTCAGGTGAAGAATGCCCCTCAGAGAAGTATGGGACACCTACAGTTGTGCCACCATTGTGCCACTGTACAGCCATCAAGCAGCACATGGAAAGCAGAGATAACAGAAATGAGCACCTTAAGAGGAGTACTTCAGGCCAGAGTCTGAAAGTTACAGCAAGTACTCGAGAATCTGGTTCACTGGACAAGAAAAGGGATCCCGCTGATGTGAAGCAGCCTACAGCACAAAGCGCTTCCACTTCACAGAATAAGAGACTCTAGTGGATGGCTTCCTAGCCACCACCACCTCATCAGCCACCTTGGGTGACACCCTGAACCGAGCCATGGCTATGTCCTCAGGAGCCAGGCATGAAGATACAAGGATCTGAGGTCTGGATAGACCAGGGTGCCCCAGTTCTGGGAAAGCAAGCCAGTACACAGAGGAAGGAGTATTGGAGGTCCCACTGTCAGCCATTGCAGTAAAGAGAATCAGATGCAACAAGGCTAGAAAAGGGAGATGAGGATCATCATGCCCCCTTCCATCTGGAGCTTGATCAGAACCCTCTGAAGCAAGGCGAAGGGAGGAAATGAATACAGAAACCTCCCTTTCCAGGAAAGGGACAACGCATCTTGCCAGAAAACTACAGGCCCTGGATCAAGTGAGCAAAAACAAGAGTCAGTTTTGTGTTGAGTGGGGAAGCAAAAAGGTCCAACTCTGGATGACCACACCTGTCAAACAGGCCTTCTAATACAGAGGTCAGCAGCTCCCACTTGTGGACCTTTGACTGTGACCAGCTTAGGGTGTCCACCAGGAGGTTTTGGATGCCTGGAACATAATGGTTGGCCAACAGTTTGAGGCAATGATCCAGAGCCCAAAACCAGACTCTCACTGCTTCCCAGCAGAGGGGGTACGAGTGAGTACCTCCCTGCCTGTTGATTTAGTAGTCTACACTGATGTCCATCTGCACTAGTAGAAGACCTGGGGACAGCAGAGTCTAGAAGGCCTGCCAGGCAAAAAGAATGGCCCACATTTCCAGGATATTTATGTGGAGAGAGGATTCCATCTTGGACCCTGTTCCTAGAGTTTGGTGGGGCCCTAGATGAGCTCCCCACCCCAACCCCAATGTATCTGTTGTGAGAATCTGCTGAGGGAAAGGAATGAGGAAAGGTATCCCTCTGAACAGGTTGCTGGGTTCCATCCACCAAAGCAGAACCCTTTTTTCCAGAAAGGAGACCACAACTGACTGTTCCAGGTCGTCGGTATGCTGGTCCCACTGGACCCTCAGTGTCCATTGGGGAATCCTCATGTGCAATTTGGCTAGAGGTACTGTGACTATAGCTGCAGCCATCAGACCCAAAAGCCAAAGGAAGGTTCTGGCTGAGACACAGTGGCTGTTGTACAGCAGGCGGGCTTGAGCTATCAGGTGATCTGCCTGGTCCTGGGGCTGGAAGGCCATGCCCTGAGAAGTATTCAGTACTGCCTCTATGCACTGAAGGCACTGACATGGAGTCAGAACTGAGACAGGTTCACCATGATGCCCAGACCCTGGAATAGGTGGGTGGTATGTTCCAGAGTCTAGAACAGGCATCCCTGGACTGGGCTTTGAGAAGCCAGTCATCCAGGTAGAGAAAGAGTCCCTCCCACCCAAGTGCAGCTGCCACCACTGCCAAGCATTTGGTAAACACCCAAGGGGCTGAAGATAAGCCAAAGGGCAAGGCCCAGAACTAGAAGTGTGCCCCCTGGAAATGGAACCTTAGGTACTGCCTGGAGGAGGATTGTACTTTGATGCACAGATATGCATCCTTCACGTCGAGGAAACAAATCCAATCTCCCTGGTGCAGCAGGGGCAGCAGACCCTGAAGTGTCACCATCTGGAATTTTTTGTACTGAATAAACAGATTTAGCTCCCAGAGGTTTAGAATGGGCCAGCGGTCTCCTGTGCATTTGGGGACCAGGAAGAAACGGGAGTAGAACCCTCTGCCCTGCTAGGTCTCTGGGACGGGTTCCATGGCCCTTTTGTTTAGCAAGGACAGGATTTCCTCCCAGAGCACTAGGATGTGGTCTGGAGGACTGGAGGAGAGAACTGGAGTTTTTTTTTTTCTGGAGAGCACTCCAGAAGTTACAGAGTGGCCGCTTTCTATGAGCTTAAGAACCCAGGCATCTCTGGTGATTTCCCTCCACTTGTGCAAGTGCAGGGAAAACTTACCCCTACAATCACATCCTGCCTCATGTGTGGAGGGAAGGGGGGCAGGCAAGGAGTCAGGTTGAACTGTCAGGGGTGGCCAGAGCCGCACCACCTCATCTGGGTTTCTTCCCCCCCACTTAGTGGAGGAGGGTTGTGGACAAAGCAGAGGCAGCCCAGCGCTTACCCAGAATCTTGTTAGAAGGTTGGGGCCTATGGATAGACTGCCAAAAGGATGCATGTTGAGAACTTTTTGGCTGTTTGTTGTGATACATGGAGTGGACCAACCGTAAGGTGCAGCCAGAGGCTTGCAGTTGAGAGAGTATGTCCTGTACATCTGCACCAAACAGTTTGAAGCCTCTAAAGGGGGCATTTAGGATGAACAATTGAACATCTTGGGCAAAGCCTGACACCCTCAGCCAAGAGCATCTTCACAGGCAAATACCCACTGCAACAGCCCTGGCTGAGAAGTCTATGGCCATCGTAGGCAGCCCTGTGGAAGTGGGTGCTGACATCAGAACTCTATTTGAGAGACTGCAGCATCTGCCATTTTAGGGGGTCCTCCAAGAGGGCCCAGGCAGTTTCAAGGGCATGGCCCCAGGGCCGTTTTGGTACTGGACCATATGGACAGTGTAGTTCAGCACCCTAATGGTCAGTGTGGCAGAGGCAAAGGTTCTCTTTCCAATGTGATCCAGCCTCCAGGATTCCTTATCCAGGAGCAGGGAACTGAGATGGTTAGGCCTCTTGATGCAGTCATGGGACTCAGGAAAGAGTAAAGACTCCAGGCCTGAGAGGACAGCTGAAGAAATGGCCAAGGCTAGCAGCAGGGGGTTTGGTTGGGCCCTGGTGACTGCCAGTGCCGAGTTTGTCGACAAGCCAGCTGAACCACCTGACTGAGTGACTGCCGAAAAGAATGACCTGAACAGCAGGAGCTAAGAAGTCGGTTGGGCACTGGAGACCCTGGAACTGACCCCCATCACCAAAAGATTGGTGGGGTGGGGTCTGCCATTGTTACTCCTGCCAGGGAAAGGGCCCCCCCAATGAGGATGGCCCCACCGTGGTCAATGCACAGAGTGGTGACCAGGAACGAGACAAGGAGGACTGGGTTTTCTCCTTCAGATGGTCTTTGTCTCGATGCTTGTGCTTCCCTGCTGACTTGTCCTGGGGCCTTGGAGGGTTGTGAGGCATGATGCAAAGGAACTTCTGGCCTGAAGCTTCTTCACCATCTGGGTGATCTTCTGCTTCAGCAGAAAAGTTTAGAAGGTCTGCACTCAGTGCTTCCTGGTGGCCTAGTTGAAGCTGCAGCAGATCACACAAACCTGGGTGTCATGTTCTGGGTCTAGGCAGCAGATGCAGGCCTCATGGTCATCATCCTTCTTGGGGGTTCTTCTGCTTGCAGGCACATTTTTTGAAGAGATTCTCAGAGGCAAAGCTCAGCATAAACGGAGACGGAAAATCACTATCACTAAAGGGATGCATACTGGGGAGACAAAAAAAACAAATAAGTTTGACTAAAATCTTTCAGTGAAATGGAGGTCAACTGAAGCTGGAGGATCTCTGTGAAGTTCAACATGTAATGGTCAACAGCAGGAAAAGAAATGAGGAGGGTGTGGGGGCCACCCACTCTTAGAGAATAGGTCAATGTCGGCGTATGATGTCAGAGTGGGCAGCCCCTTGGTAGAGTGTTAGTTAGAAAAGCCTCCAAGTGGTCTTAGTGCCCAGCAGCTACAGTTCCATAAGTTCCATAGATTCCATAGATGTGGCCTGCAGCAAATGATACCCTCCATGTAAGATCACCCCATTCTTAATTTTATATAATTGCTGGTCCATTTAGTGCTCCGTGTTAAACAAAAGAGAAAAAAAAAAAAAAAATCAAGTCCCATTTTCCTTTTCTGTGGCATTTTGTTATTGTCGGCATGAGACAGCAGTGGCCATCACTTTCATGCTGACTGGATGATTCCCGCAAAATAATAACCAGGTTCCATTCCAAAAAGGTTGCATCATGCACATCAATGAATGCGCTCACAGTAATTATAACACCATAAAGACAGACAAGAGAAGTTTACTTCAAGTAAAAAATGTGAACTGCTTGATTAAGATCAATGTGGTGGAGACAGATATCCATTTAACTTTGAAACTGCATTTGAGAAGTGGTGCTCAGATAAAGATCACAGAGCATTTCATACAATTCTGGGAAAAAATGTTAAGGAGTCCAACCACAGTGCAGAGGTGCTTGCCATCGAGTTATAATTACACCAAGAAAAAAAAACACACAAAGATGCATCATTTAGCAATTGTAGATTTATTCCATCGCAGAACAGGGACAGCAAGCTGCTGTTTTGTCAACTGTAATCAAGTAAAACGTCCTCTATTGTCAAACTTTGTCAAACTTTTTTGGTCAAAAATAGCACGAGTCAGACAGTGAGAAATGTTAAGAAACTGCCACAATTAAAGAGCACCTTTCCTGGATTTTCTGAAGTAGGCTGCCCTTACCTGTCCCCAAATAGATTACTGCATAAACTTTAAATTTTCAACTGTCTCTATTTAGGAAGGTAAGGGATCGTATTTTGGCTCAGTGGAGCAGAGCCACTGATCCCTTCCATTTCCTTGTACCCAAATGCCACCCCCGCGCAAGCATGTTTTGTGACATAATTATGTGGAGAGCATGGGGCATGCTCTCCATACAGTAACGGGGCCTCATTCATTCATTCATTTTAAACTTAGGGTTTTTTTGTGTGTTTAAGATACTTGCCCATTCCGAACAAATCAAGGTCATCCTTCAACTAACAAGGGCCTTGGGCTGAAGCAGACATGGGGCCAGAGTTTTAGATTGTGGTACTGAGCAGTTTACCCTTTCTTTTGGACTTGGGGAGGCCAAGGTCTAGTGTTTGGGGTTCTGTGCCCCTTGTGACAAAAGAAACATGTACAATTACAGCAGCCAGTGCTTACTCAAATCCAAGCCAACATGAACTACTCAAGTGAGAGCATGCGTTCAGTTAAAAAAAAAAAAAATCACAACTCACAGCTTAGAGGCAGTACTCAAGAAATATAGTCCAAAACCTTGGCACTTTGCAACAATAGAGAGTCTCTTCATCAGGGGGTGTTTCATTTCAGTGAACGAGTGCTCTCACTGGTGTTGTTTCCTAGCTATAAAATGACTGCTTCTAATGGGAGGAGCCATGTCCTCTGCCCCTTTGTGGATTGTAAGGACCCAGCCTGGAAGTTTTAAGAGTCATTCTTATTTCATTAAACCCTTTAAGAGACAGCACTACCTGTTATCCAAACAGAGAGGTGCCATCGAAGGGCACACTCATGACCTGATGTAAACATGAAGTCAGCAGTCCGCAGCCAGGAATGCCATCTGATTCAGATATCTTTAGCCACAGAGTGAGCTGCTTCATCGAAGGAATCCATAAATGCTTCAAGACGGTGTCTGTTAAGATTCAATATCCTGTTTAACAGCAAGGTTCATTTCCTGTTTTGCCTCCAAATCTGGCAGTGCCTCTGACAGAGACTTCAGCTTGCACCAAAGGGAGTACTCATACTTTGAGAAGTGATCCTGATAGCTAGCTATCCTCATGCCAATGGTAGCCAAGGCACAGACCCTCTTGCCCATGGTGTCTACCTTACATGACTTCTTGGTAGTGGAGTGTGCAGTCACCTCCTTGGGCACTATGACTTTCTCATTTTCAGCCAAAATGACAATGCCATCCACTATTGACAGAGCAAAATACATGGGCTTAGATTTGTGTATCACGTATTTTCTAGCCACCTGTTTGGGGACAGCTGTCACAGTAGCAGGTCTCCTCCAGGCTGCCTCAGTGTGTCTCTAGGGCTCGTTGGAAGGGAGGAGGGAGGGACTACAGCGACTGGGATATTAGAAACATTTATAAACTCCAGCTGGAGGCACCTAGCCTTGTCCATGGCTGCTGGCTTGGAATTTAGGGCTGTATGCATATTTCTGAGCAGAACCTGAAAGGAGAGATTCTCCTCAGGTATGGTGACAGGACCCGGTTATAGGTTCTCTGGATTATGGAATCAAGTCCTCATCTTCCCAAAAGGTGATGATGAAGTCAAGATCTGACTTGTCTCTTTCCACTCCCGGGGCAAAGTAGAGAGATGGCAACAGTGCAGGACTCAGCAACACAGGCAACCCTGAACCCAGCCCAGGGTAGGGTCATGGGAACAACACCAAGAATGGCCCTGGGATCAGTCCCAAAGGCCCGTGCTGCACGGTCTGCATCAACACTGAGACAACCTCCATAGGACCAAACCCCAGCTCCAAGTGCAGCAATGACAATGGTGTCCATGACCCTGCCAGTCCCAAAGGAGCCAGCAGCAGCAGCACCGTGGCTGCCCCTGTCCCCAGTGGAAATACCACTAGTAGAGCAGGCAATGGTAGCACAGACAATGGCTCCAGTCTGGAGGCTGGAGTCCCTATCAGTCATGCACTTAAATCCAGGTGAAATGAAGACCATGCCACTTGAACTGACCCCAAAGAGTTGGAAACCAGCACCAACAAAGAGCCACTTCACTTATACCCTGTGCCCACCACGCCATGAGAACTGCCCAATGGCCAAACTGCTCACTGAAGTCCCCTTTACTGGAGAGAGAGGGAGGCTCCAGGATGGAGACCTTGATCCCACAGGACCAGGCATCCACAGTGTCGGAGACAACGGTGGGGTGCCTGGGTCCAGAAGAGTTTGAGTGCATCACAGCAGAATGACCAGAGGATGACTTTAACTGGTGTATTTTCTTTTCTTTTTTTTTTTTACCCTTATGCTTGTTGTGGGAAGAGGTTGATGCTGAATGGTAGAAAGATCCCAATGCCATGTGTGCAGAGTCTGAATTGTTTTATTTTGCGACTCTTGAGAGGACTGTCCATCCTCTTGGTGCCAGACTGCCTGCTGCCAGAGCATCCACCCAGAGAGAGGAGGTGGTGGTCAGACACAGCCCTGTTGCTAGAGTAACCTGTGTTTTCAGGCTCCCTACCTTCTTCCATGGTCGACTGTTGGCATGAGGTAGAGCTGAAAGAAACTGAAGAGTTGTGTGTGTTAAACGAAACTTACACAAAAATAATAAATGCTAGTGTTTCTTAATCTAAAGTGAAGAACTGAACACTGTCATCATATAAATGGTGAAATTCTGTCCCCGACGAGGAAGGGGTGATGCTGCTGCGTACTCGATGGTGGGGGAAAAAAGGAACTGAGGCAGCTGAGAGTTTGTGACACTGTACTCCAGTTGGGCATGGTTAGTAATGCCCATGTGCATCTACACGTGCCAACAAACCCCACAAAAGTCCCAGCTTAAGCGGGGTCTCAGCACCTCTGACTCAAATCCATTAGTGGGAATCTATGGATAAGGCCAGATTCTTGGAAGATCAGTGTCTAAGAGAAACTATTGTTGTCAACTCCAGAATGGGCCCAGATGGACACCTCTACAGAAACCTGAGGTGTCTGTCAATCACTAGAAGAGACAATGGATGGAAAAAGGAGACCCTGTCTGTAGGTGGGAGTGGTCCAACAACAACAGCAGGGACTGACAAAATGGAGTCACCACCTGTATGAGACACTCTTGTTCGTCCTAGTAAGGAGTCCACTGGGCATGGAAGAACAGTTGCAGAATCCTCATATGGAGGCATGCCAGCGGGACAGTAAGGATCACTGCAGCCATGAGGCCTGTCAGCCATAATACACATCTGGCTGAAACAATCACTGGAAGAAACCAGCAGAGGCTGGATGACCAACACCATGGCATGGTCTGAAGGAAGAAATTCCCTGCCCACCCTGTGTCCAGAACTGCTACTACGTATTGGAGTTTCTGGCAATGGGCAAGCAGCTCCGATTTGGCTCATTCAGTAGAATGACCAACTATTCGAAGAGTTGTCAGGTTCAGAAGAAGTCTGGAAACTATCGCCTCCTGTGACAGGGCCTTCAGAAGCCAATCACTGAGGTATAGAAAAACATAAAGGCCCTTCCTGCGGAGAGCAGCTGCAAGTGCAGTGATACTGTTTGTAAAGACATGTGGTGCAAAAGATAAGCCAAAGGGCAATACATGGAACTGATGGTGGGAACCCTGGAGCATAAAATTGCAGGTAATGCCTGTGTCATTTGTGGATCCTGATATGAAGGTACGCATCCCTTCATGTCCCAGGAGCACAGCAAATCTCCTTGTAGCACCTTGGAAGCAGGGACTGCAGACAGACCATTTGGAACCATTTGTGTTTGATAAACAGGTTCAGGCCCTGAAATTCCAGTACAGGTCTCATCTCCTGTCCATTTTGGCATGAGAAAAGTACCAGGAATAATATCCCCGATTCACTTTTGCAACAGAAACCAGAACAGTTAAGCCAGCAACGCATGTTCTTTGTCCTCCATAGTCCTGATTTTTAAACATATTTCCAAGACCTTTTTCATGATGTCTCTCTGTAGCCTGATTAAAACCCAGGTAAATGGTGTAGGTCTTCAAAGTCATGTGTAAGTCCTAAACAGCGAACACACTCGGTGTGAGCATCTTCTTTATATAACTTCACTTTCCTGCAGCAACAGTAATGAAACACAGCTCCTTGTCTTTTGTCATCAACATTTAACAATAGTTTTAAATTAAAACAGAAACAGAATATGTAGCGTAAGTTATACATGTGAAATTCAATGGTGTTCTTCAATAGAGGTAGGCCGACAAGTGGTTGACAGCAGGAGAAAAGTCATGTTGGGGCCACCCACATTATCTGGCAGCGACAATGCACATTGACGTTGACAACCCCAGCTAACAAATGTTTCCAGCCGATCTTGACAAAGGCTTACAGTTCCATGATGTAGCTCAATAGAGGGAGAAGTCCTCAGAGAAGGTCATATGTAACAACTGATGTGCTTTTACCAAACAGCCAACATTGCCACATATACCATAGCATGCTGTTTAACAACAAGATGTTGGTCACATGCAGCTCCTACAGAAACATGTTAACAACCAGACTGATGTATTGTAAAAAAGCATGGAACGTGTGTAATCTACCACTCTCACAGGCTTCACTATGTTAGATGTAGTGTCCGAGACTACAAAACCTGGTGCAAGTGACTTTAAATGTTCTCTGAAGCATTTCTAGCAGAATAGTCATCATCTAATCTGGAAATACACAAAGTAGTCAGTTTATAGATAGTTAAGGAGTCTAGTGACTTGCAGTTACCACCACTAGTACCAGTAGTAAAGCCACTATTACCAGGGAAAAAGAAGTCATTAATAGGTGTCAAAGAACGCACTACAGATGAGGCAGTCCTGGACCTAATGCTTTTAAACAGAGACAGCACTGCAAATGTCAGAGTATGTAGTCAACAGGGTACCAGTGATCACCGCATAGTGTGGTTCAGCATAAGGACAGGAGTAGAAGCAAACTACATAAGGATGAAGGTCCTGGACTTTAGGAGAGTGGATTTTAAAGAAATAGGAGATTGCCTCAGAAACTGTCTTAAAGGGGGAAGATTGCCAAGGAAGGGCAGAAACACTGTGGTGAAAAATAAGGAAAGACATAAAGCAAGTAACCTATGCATGAAGGAAGTGAGCAAAAGCAGAGAGTGAAAAACTTACGGTTCTACAAGGAAGTAGAACTTGCAAAGGCAGTAAAAGAAAAAAAAAAAAGAAAGGAGTGGCATGCAAGTGGTATAAGGAAATACAGAGGGAAGCAGGCAAGGCAGTGAGGGAAGCAAAGGCACACAGAAAGGAAAGGATTGCCAAATGAGTATATAAAAGGGGATAAAACTTTCTTCAGGTACATAAGTGAGAAAAGGAAAACAAGGGGAGGTGTACTAAGGATCTAAGGATTAAAAAGGTGGAGAGGAGTGACTGTGCAGAAACAAAAAAAAAGCTGATGTTAGGCAAGAAAATACGGGTAAGGGTGATCTATAGATCACCAGGATAATTGGAAGAAAAAGATAGGGAGCTTGGGGAAGAGCTGGCAAGGAGAGTGAAGAATGGGAAAGTGGTGGGGGGGGATCTGAACCTGACAGTTACTGACCGACATTCCAGCAGCCAGGTACACCAGACATCAGGCCCTGTTGGATACATTGCAGGAGTGTCCGCTGGTACAGCTAATTAAAGGAACCCACTAGACTGGCAGCCATTTTCAATTTGGCATTCACCAGCTCGGAGAAGGTGGGTGGAGTAAAGGTAAAGGAGCCAATGGGATCCAGCCACCCACAACTCCATTTAGTTCAGGATGGCCCTCAGGACTGGAATGCCCCTATTAAAAATCTGAAGTCCTAGATATTAGAAGAAGAGCAGACTTCAACCGGATGAGGGAGCCAGTCCAAGACAAACTGACCAGGGTGGACAGCGTCGGAGCTGTAGAGGCAGATCATGGACAAAGCTGGAGGACCTAGGCATGGCTAGGGACATAGTTAAATGAGTGGGAGACAGCTTGAAGGAGAGACAGCAGAGGGTGATGGTAAACAGGGTCAAATTGGAAGAGAGGGAGGTCACAAATGGAGTGTTGTAGGGATCTGTCCTGGTGGTCCAGTCCTTGTCAATATGTTCATCAACAACCCTGGAGGGGGCATCTGGAGCAAGCTGTGTCTTCACAGATGACACAAAAACTCTGCGGTAGGGTAGACAGTGATGAAGGGATCAAGGATATGCAGAGTGATCTACAAAGGCTAAAGAGTTGGTCTAAAATTTGGCAGTTGAAATTCAATGCCAACATGTTTGAGGTTATGCACCTGGGGAACAAAAACCCCAGGACACAGTACTAGATGAAAAGGGTAAAACTAAGCACTATGGCAGAAAAAAGGGGACCTGGGAGTCATCATTAGCGATTCCTGAAACAAGCCAGTGTAACAAGGCCTATAGTAAGGCTAATAGGATGCTGGGGTGTACTGGAAGGGGTACTTACAGTGGGGGGGGGGGGGAGGTATTACTACCCCTATATAGATCAACTGGTGAGGCCGCACCTGGAATACTGTGCTCAGTTCTGGAGTCCTCATCTAAGAAAAGACAGGGATAGGCTGGAGACAGTGCAATGCAAGGTCACCAAGATGATTTGGGGCCAACAGGTCAGCTCTTATGAGGATTGTCTCAAGGCACTGAAAATGTACTCGCTGGAGAACAGGTGAGAGGTGGGAATATGATAAGGGACCTTCAAGTTCCTGAAAGAAATAAACAAGTGAACTGCAAGAAACTTTTCAGCAGGAGTGAAGATTCTAGACCCAAGATCATGAGTGGAAACTGGTGGGAGGAATATTTAGGAGGGGTGTGAGGGAGTTCTATTTTAAGGAAATAGTGGTGGAGCCATGGAATAGTCTACTAGCAGATGAGGTGGGCACCAAGACCATAAATGGCTGCAAGCATAGCTGGGACAGAGTGAAAGGTCTGGTGGTTACAGAGGTTGATAACAGTAGGGAGGGGAGCAGGGGAGTGAACAGGGAGGAATACAATCCTACAAGGACATTAGATCCCAGGCCAGATAGCAAACAATGGGCAGACTAGATGGACCCTCGGCCTTTTTCTGCTGCCACTGTCTATGTTCCTGTCTTAAACAGATACTTTTGCTCAGTCATCACTATAGTGGGAGGAGAAAATGGAAGAGGGAGAAGCAAAGAATAGGGAAGTGAAGATGTGGACGAGTCCATTTTCAGTAGAAGGAGTCCTGAAAGGACCTACAGCCCTGCAGGTTGACAAGACTGTGAGACCAGACAGAATTCACAACAGGGTACTAACAGAACTCAGGGAGGTGCAGGCTGCCCTATTAACTAACTGCCTTGTTCAACAGCTCACCGGAATCAGGCACGATTACAAAGGACTGGAAAAGGGTTGATGTGGTCACTCTACACAAGAGTGACAGCAGGGAGGAGGCTAGCAACTATCGGCCAGTCAGTCTAACTTTACTGATGGGGAAATTAATGGAAACCCTACTGAAAGAAAGGCTGTAAGAATCAAATGGGTCACACCACCACAGGCAGCACAGGTACATGAGGTGAAGCTCTTGCCAAATGAATCCGTTTCAGGAGACAGTATAGCATAGTGGTTAAGAGCACTGAGCTGCAAACCTTGAGATCTGGGTTTGAATCCCACAGCCACCACTTGCATACTAGGTGACCTTGAGCAAGTCATTTAACTTCCCTGGGCTCCCAGGACACATCTGGAAACAAGCCTCAGCTTAGGGTGCCTTTCCTGGCCAAATATTATGAAATAGAATATAAATAGTATCGGTTAGATTATACTTGGTATCCAGGGAAATGGATCAGGGGAGAGCAGTGGAAGTGGACTATCTGGACTTTGGCAAGGCATTCCATAATGTGCCTCACAGGAGGCTGATTAGGAAGTTGACTAACCTAAGAGTGGGATTCAAAGTGGTAAATTAGGTTAGAAACTGGTTAATGGATAGTAGACAGAGGGTGGTGGTCGATAGCACTCATTCTAAAGATGGGAAAGTGATCACTGAGGTATCACAGGGCTCAGTACTGGGATCAGTCCTCTTCAATGTCTTCATATGGGATACTGCAGAAGAACTGAAAGGGAAGGTATGCCTTTTTGTGGATCACACCAATAGGCTAGACATTTTTTTTTGTGGGGGGGAGAAAAGTGCAGGGATCTAGGAAAACTTGAGAAGTGGTCAAAGACATGCCAGCTGGGGTACCAAAAAGTGCAAAATCATGCACCTAGGGCATAGAAATCCCAGCGTTGAACATAGAGTTGGTGGGGGGGGAGGGGGGAAGAGGACTGAGTCACTAGAGGCAGTTAAAGGAAAGGAACCTTAGGGTTATATGAGGATATTAAGGTGGCAAGACAATGTGACAAGGCAGTGGGTAGAGCTAATGGGATGCCACAGTGAATAGGGAGGAGCATCTCCAGCAGGAGAAGGGAGGTGGTACTGCCACCGTCTTGTTTGCCAGTGAGACCCTGCTTGGAGTATTGTTTCCAGTTATGGAGCCCACACCTCAGAAAGGACAGACAGGGTGAAGGTGGTCCAGAGGAGGGCAACTAAAATGGTGTATGGTTTGAACAAGAAGCCCTATGAGGAGACACAGACACCTCAACGTGTTTATTTATGTACACCCTGGCAAAGGAGAGGTGTGACATGACAAAACCTTTAAAATGCCTCAAAGGGATTAACAGAGTGCAGGTGGGGAGTCTCTCAAATAAGAATGAGCACCAGGACCACAGGGGCATGCAATGAAGTGTGTGTGTGTGTAGAGGGGGAGAGTTTAAGAGTGACGTGCATATTTCTTCTCTGAAAGAGACAGACACCTGGAATAGACAACCAGCGGAAGTGATGGAGTCTAGAACAGTGGAAGGCTTCAAGCATCCATGGGATAGATACAGGGGTAAATTAAATAGGAGACAGGTGGGAGGGAGGGGCTTCCTTACCATGGCTCATTTCTCCTTTATAAAATATACACTCCATCTCTCAGACACTTTGGAATCTGTATGTACAGTTTATCCCAGAGGAGAGATGTCACTGGTTGTGACTTGCCATCTACCATCTTCCTCTTCCACCTTCTGCTCTACCCTATCAAGTATAGGTCTAGCAACAATATCTTCCACCCCAGAACCAGGTTAAGCAATTGTCCTCCATTTATTTGTCCTTTTCTTCCACTGGTGTCTTAGTTCTTGTGCTGCCCAGTTATCCTTTCTTCTGTGAACTCCTCTTAGTCTTTTTTTTCCTGTCTCTTTCAGATCCTTACAGCTTACCCACTTCTTTGAATTGCTACTGTGGCTTCTGCCATGTACTTTTGATAGGTTTCTTGATGGGGCTACTCCACTGTGTGATTGTTTTACTGCACTGATCTGGTAAAAGAAGCATCTTCCACTGGTATGGGGCTACAAAGTGATGGTGAAAACATGTTTTGATTTTGGGTGGACCTTATGGCAGATACTTGGACATGTAACCCACTTGATTTTTCTTCTGGATGTTCCATTTTCCTCGACAATTTTTTTTCCCCACTGGCCTCCACCAAAGTGGACAGTGTTATAATACTTTCTGCAATGTGCTGGAATAGCCCCACTAAGCACAGGCATGCACTGGCAGTTCCACCATTGTTCACGTAATGCAAACTGAAATTGCTGGCCTGGTGGCACAGAGGGCTAAAGCACTGGATGCCACACCTTGCACCACATCTGTGGCCCGGGTTCAGAAGCCAGCTCTGGCTGCCAGGGGTTGGCAGAGGGAGGAGAGGATTTAGCATCCAGAGAACTGCTCGCCGCTTCTGGAGTGGGTTCTGAGGATTCCCTGCCTTGTGGCAGCTCCTGACGGCAGCCAGGAAGTGCAACACTATAGGCAGGGACAGTCAATGGGAGGGGTCTGGTGTCAGCGGGCATATGTGGGAGGGGGTGGGAGCATCCCATCTGTGCCAAGGGGGGGAGGAACAAAGGAAAATGGCCCTATCCCTGGTAGGCGAAGGTGGGTTCCGAAGTGTCGTACCCGTGCCCATCTTTGGTTCTCCACCAAGCCTGGCTGCTCCATCAGAATACAGACAAAGCACCAGTAGGAGTCGGTGGTCCCACCCCAGGGGACTCTGAGCCAGGGGAGGGAGGGGTAGGGCAGTCTAGGAAATAGTGGAGTTAAGCCAGAAGGAGCAGCAATGGAAGACTTCAGGTGGGCGTGAGAAAGCGGCACCGAGCAACCACACTGGACAGTCTCTGGGGATAGAGAATAGGAGGATAAAAAGAGAGTTAAAAAAAATAAGGAAACTGAAGTTGCTCCGGAAGTGATTACAAAATTATTTAAAAAAAAAAATCAGCAACAGGCTATGGACCAGATGAACAGACTAGCCACTGTGCAAAACAATGAGGCATGCTGCCTGCCCGCTGTACTGGTACAGCAAGGAAAAGGTTGTACCAGTTATCAGCACTGGGTCCACTTGATGGTCAGGTATCAAAATAGAATCCTGGGCCACTAAGGCCTACCCCTGGCTTAGCAACCCCCCAAAAAAAAAACAACACAAACACACAACGACTCATGTTTAAATACAGTATTAGAAAAATAGCAGGACAAGAGGACACAGTATGAGATTAGAGGGAGGCCGATTAAGGGGGAATGTGAGGAATTTTTTTTCCACAGAAAGGGTGGTGGATGCATGGAATGGCCTACCTCAGGAAGTGGTGGCTATGAATACAGTGCAGGGCTTCAAACAGGCATGGGATAGGCATAAGGGAGCAATACAGATGAGTATGAATAGATAGGCCACTGACAGAGCACAGGCCGATGGCACATTTATAAGGTAGAAAAAGAAATGGGCAGACTGGATGGGCCTTGCAGTCCTTATCTGCCATCAACTTCTATGTTTCTATGACTCTGCTCAGCTTCATGAAACAAAAAAAAAAAAAAAAAAAATACCGCCTGGCCCACCCAGTAGTGAGTATATCATATAAAAGCTGTAGTCAAAAAAAATTGATTATTTTATACATTTCTTAAATCTAATAATTAAGTTTAGGAAAGCCCTAGCTAGTCCCTAGTGATCCAGTCTCAAAGGCAGCCAATGCACAAATGATTGCGTCGTTGTCGTCATCATCATGATGTAGGAAGAACCCTGCTTGATGCTGTGGTTTTGTGGGTGGTAATTTGCAAGCCACACCATGCTGCTGTTCTGCACCCACAATGAGATGTTGCCAGGTTCGCAGGCTGCGAGTAGCAGCTAACAAAACTCTGCAATTTCTATCCGACACAATTTGGTCTGCAAAAGGTCAACTAAGTCAAACCTGTTCAATTAGTTTGTAAAACTGAACATGGAGCTTTATTCAAAACTAGGTTTTTGGTATTTCCACCTCTTTCTCATCAATTTCAGAGGAAAATTCCACCTATGGGCACTGTAAAATAAACATCTGCTTCCCAGGTACATGTACAACACTACACAACTACAATAATCTGACAATTGACAGGGCTCAAAATTACATTTTAAAAATCACTTGCCAGCAGGACCAGTTGTTGGGAAAATTAAGTGGGCCCACAGATACTACACTAGTTCAATGGGTGCAGTACTTACTAAATGTTGTCTCATTACAAGCAAGAAGGGCTATTTAAAATATTATTTTATAAGGCTGATACAAATTCATATATAAAGCAAAAAATTGTAAAAACATGCAAATATACCTGTGTGGTAACCATGATTATTTTTAAAACTTGTAGACCAAGTTTCCATGGTATCTGCTGTCTTGCTCTGTATTTATCACAAGGATTCATAAAGTAGAACTTCAGATCCCTCTTGAGAGACTCCTCTTCATCACTTGTTATGTCCAGTCGACCCATCGAGGTTCTAACAAAAAGAAAATACTTTAATTCATCCCCTGGAATGTATTGCTTCTTGCCATGACAACAACTATATGCCATTCAAACCAAATGACCTACATGGTGTAATCCTAAAAGTGGGGGTCTACATATTTTTTGAAGACATGCACTTTATTCCTTCATTTAGATCTGGTGAATCTCACATGCATCCCTCTTCTACCCACAACAGAACTATATATCATGCTTGAGTCACAATCTTTCAGAACTTTAAATAGCTTGATTACTAAACCTTGCTTGACTTAGACACAAACACAAAAAGGAAGTTACTTTTTTTTTTTTTTAAATGTATGCATTAATCACTGAATCATACTATTGTTCCTCACTTGCACTGTTGGACCAGTAGGCAGATATTTCTGGACAAGTTATATTCAGAGGCGACTGACTTGTGATGAACTCAGTGTCTCTAGCTGCACCAGCACTAAAAACTGAGTGAATTACGGCCAAGCTCAGACTCCAATTGGATAAATTTACAAGTAGATAGCTCCCCTTTCTGCATTATAAGGCAAGCAAAGAAAATAGGGATATACTAGAAATTTTAGCTGAGCAGGTTTAATATAGTTAATCAGCACTATGAATTGGTACTTCTCCTTCCTGGTCTCTTATATCCCTAAGCCGCCTGCTGTGGCGCCAAGATACTGAGGTTAGATGGTATTATCAACTTATTAGGAATGTCAAAGGTGGATACATGCAGGGTATAGTTTTAATATAGTTTTGCTTCCCTTTTTATTTAGATTGTATTATGACCTTTAGTTGTTTCTATTTATTTTCTTATTTTACCCAATATAGACTGTATTGTAATTATCTCATGGATTTTATTATGACTGTAATAAGTGGGTTGTCTTGTATCTATATGTTTTTCTTATCATTATGTCACTGTTTGTGTCATTAAACAGTTCAATCAACTGCGTGTGTGTGTGTGTATTTATCCTCCTGGGCCACTTCTCTGCACCCGGTATTCCTCGCATCCCATCCGGAGATCCGGCTGCTGTCCATCTTGACCAGGATCACTGGCAACCTGAAATCCCTGTGGCTTGCTCCCCCCAGTGGGGCAGCAGGGAGCCCACCCTGACTCCACAGATCCAGTTTGGGTGCCAGCTCCCCATGAACACTCGTGGACAGCCATCACACTGCGCGAGAGGTGCCACCTTTTTTCCTTGTTCACTCCTCCCCTCCCATTACTGGAGCCATGGGCATGCAATGATGCCAGCAGAGGAAGAGGCGCATGCATCCACACATCTCTCCCCCCCAGGCATCTTCCCAGACTCCTCCCAATGCTGTCACCCCATTTCCTGATCCTCAGCCAGGGGGCAATCTGACATCAGGAAGTGAAATCCCCCCCCCCCTCTGGAGAAGGAGAGCAGTCCAATGGATGCTCTGTCCTTCTCCTCCCTACCAACTCCCAGCAACCCATGCTCGTTCCTGAACACAGGTTACCGGCACAGTACGAGGTAATGCATCCAGCGCCTCAGCCTTCAGCACCACCGGGCTGGCTTTAAAAAACTGTTTAAAAAAAAAAATGAAAGAAATTTATTGTAAGTAAAATAAAGACTACGATACTGCTCTTAATAAAATAAAACTGTGTTATGCCAGTCTAACCTAATGTTGGCAGTGCAAGAATATGAGCTAGATGTTTGTGGATTTGTGGATAGATTTAAAAGAGCAGGAATATTTCATTTGGCTCAGTGGTTCAGCAAACTGATACAAGCAGATACTGCATAAATGTTCCATAAATACTGCATTCCAATTACATATAACCCCTATGGGTCAATGGACTACAAAGGAAAAAAAATTATAATGGAAAGAAGAGGGCAAATCCATTCGCAATTTTACAGAATGTAATCTGCAGGCCAAAGAATTACTTCAAAGTACGAAATGCAATGCTTGAATGAAAAGAACATGGTGGTGTAAATAATTTCAGAAGCAGTGTCCGGATTTATCTGCACTAGGTAATACCCTTTTTATAGTTTCCCATCCAGGATAAAGGAGACTGACTAGTGATAAAGCCAACAGCATCATCCAGATACCGATACTGAAAGAATGCAACAATTGTACGATTTATTTTAATGGAATAATTGACAAGTACTGGAGATGTTTTTCTATCACTATCAATGTGTGAGTGTATATGTTTTAAATTTTTTTTTTTGAACCATAGTTACTATTTTTAGTCAACCATTCAAAGAATCTGAATCTGTTGCCTCTGTTTGCTAGTAATCTGATCCGACTTAGATCCAGCCAATTTCACTAAATCAAGTGTAATCTGCTGAAATGATTCAATATTATTTTCTGAAGCAACCGTTTGTTCTCAAGAAATTGGCAGCTGTGTGTGGGTCAGTCAAATCATGCCATTCTGTCATTAGTCCCCATCAAGGATTGCAAGAGAGGTGGTGATGAAAGCACTGCATTGTAAATTTATGCCAAAAAGTCACTGGACAGCAGATCCAAGGTAAGTCTCCAGTAATGAAGCTATTACAACAGGGGATCAAAAGCATCAACAGTAGCAAATATCGAGGGACTCGAGGGATGAAGAGAGTAGCGGCAGGTGGCAATGTGGGACTTTCATTTTTCTGTTTCCATGTCTCATACTAGTAGGGAGTGATTAGTGAATGACTAAACTGTCACTCCTGCAATTCACTCTGTAGTCAGATCCCATAAACTGGCATCTTCCTAACTAGGAGCATTAAAAAAGGATTCCTCACTGGGGTAAATTAAAAATAATTCCCCAATCCCCCCAGAGAAGACACCCATGGCACCATCCCCTACTGTAGTTCCGTGAAAACAGATAAGAAAGTAGAGTAGTGTTCACTTAAGCCAAATAGCACAGCACAGCACAGCACAGCACAACAGGCAGAAGCAGCTGTGCAGTTAAGGAAATAAGTAATTAATTATTCATGAGCTGCGGGATTGGTCATCAGCTTCTTAGAAATGACTGATCCAGCTGCAAACTAGCACCGTATGGCATGCACGGCTCGCACTGCTCAGCTAAAACCTAAATAAAACTAAAAAAAGGTATTCCAATTACACTTGTAATCACAATAACAATAACCTTGAGGCTGGTCATTTCCTTGGATTAATGACCCATTGAAGGGAGATATTATGGTTGTGCCTCGGGGCCACTCATCTCCATCGTCGGTCATTAATCCTCAAGAAATGACCAGCTTCTCAGTCATTATGGCTTAAGCACATATGCAGACCCATCAGCGTATCAGCAGCACTACTGCTCATGATGCCTCTGACCTAGGTTTGGAAGCAATCCTGGGTGGTAGGGGGCTAGCTGTGGGTAGAAGGATCAAGTGCCCCAAAGGATGCTCTCCACTTCCACAGAAGGGGGATTGTCAAATCCACTGTAACACTGCCTTCTGAGTGACCACAGGTGGCAGTGTACTCGGAGTGACAAGGGGGTGGGTCGACACTGACAGTGACATGCTCCACATACTCAACATGTATCTGAGCTTGTGCACCAGTGTCAGAATCCTGTGGGGAAGGAAATGTGGTAAACCTCCAGCTAGCAGCAGTGTAAAGGTTTGATCCTTCACATCCCCACACTGGTGATGTGGGCCTCCCCAACTGAGGATCCGTTCCATAGCATATCAGGCTGCCCCAAGCCCTGGGGAAAGAAGGAGTTGGAGAGGAAGTCCATGGGAAGCTGGGTGACAGAGCTGGGAGGATTAGACCTGATGGAAGCCCGGCTGGCAGAAATAGACTAAAGGAGAGCAGCAGCGGACAGGCGCTTGGTAACTTTGTAAGTCTGCAAGGCAGGAGGTTAGAGTTTAGGGAGGAAAAAGAAGATCAGTTATAGCAAGCAGGGCTCTAAGCTTATTCTTAAAAAGCTAGCCAGTGGCTCCCAACTAAAAAAAAAAAAAAAGGCTGCCAATTTATTTTTGGTGCCACAAACTGTTTTAGTCAGTAGGCTGAATGTCCAATCAAAAACAAGGATTGCACCATTGTGTCCACAGTTAATAATCACCTGCTGTTTTAATAGTCAGTGGCACTTCCAGCAGCACCCACTGTGCTATATAGCGGAAGGGGTGAGGAGAGAGTTGGAAGTTTTATAGTCTGTCAAGTGAGAGTAGAAACTCACTGAAACACAAGATCCGATGGTCAGTGAGCTTGCATGGGAAGGTCGGTTGGTTATTTAGCGCCAAGTGTGTTGTACTAGAGAAAGGAGTCCGGGCATAGTCTATCACAGTGCAAGCAGAGCTGCAGTCATGCTGTGATGGATGGAAACCTGAGAGATGAGTCAGTGATTGTGTGTGGGGATAGGGTCAGTCATTTAGCGCCATGTATACTGGATTGGGGAGAAGAAAGTCAGGAATGAGATCTGTAGCCTGTCACAGTGGTGATGTACCAAAACCTGAAAGCCACAGAGTGAGTGAGTGAGTGAGTGAGTGAGTGAGTGAGTGAGTGAGTGAAAGTAAGTGTGTGTGTGTGTGTGGCAAAAATTTCTCACAAGAGTGCATTACTGAAAAATTATTATACATATAAAAATGTACTGTATGTTAACTTGTCTGCCTTGCAAGTAACAGTTTTAGTAGTTCATTTTAAATTAAAATTTGCTATTTAAGACTTTTAGTACTCATTTTAGAGTGCTTCCTCTTCTTGGAAAAAAAAATTAAATAAAATAAAAAACTCTGTTAACCCCCAAAAATAAATCAAATGTGACATATTTAGAACTTCTTTCCCTAAAATGACAGCCTGGGACTAAAAGTACACTAGCTGGGTGTTCACCAGCTGAAGTGTTCCACCACTATTTTTCTTGTCCTTTTTCACTCCAAAAAATTCTCCCCTCCCACCCAACTGTGTTGTGATCCATGCTGGATTACAGAAATGAATGCTTTCAAATTTTTAATTATTGTCCATCTCAGCTCCTGGGTTGGCTCGAGTAGCTACTGGTCAGTCAGAAAATACCAGTATCCATCTTTTTATGGCTCTTGTTGGCCAAATTTTTATTTTGCTATAGTTTGGTACTAGCATCAAACTGAGATGTAGTCTCTTGCGACATGTCAAGAAGGTTATAGGATCCAACCCATCATTTGTGTGACAGATATATATATTTCATAATGCTGTTATTTTAACAGAAGTACCAGTCCCCCAGTGCACTTGGAGATCTACCAGGACTTAGCTGTCTCCACTGGGCCTCTTCATCCTCCCTGTAGATGACCTGCTGTTGAGTCAAACCATGTCTAGTTCTCTTGCTGTCCCTCACCCACAACAGCAACATATTCAAAACTAGCCATGTTCCGATTTCAATAAGGATGAACAGATCAGGTGCACTGCCTAGACATTCACAGTGGCAATGCACATTCTATATGGATTTACTGCAAAGCAGGCCACATTTTGGCCTTCTCACACTAACAGTTTAACAGATATCCTTTATCAGCCAATTATTCCTTAATCAATCATTTAAGCTACATTTTGGGATGAATATGCTCTTAATTCAAACTGGTGCTTTAGCTTTGAAAGCAATGACACATTTGCAAAGTGGCAATCTTTGTTGGTCAGAAAGACAGATGAAAGATGGACAAAAATTTCACAACACATCCTGAGAATCCTGCATTGTCTCAGCCATCTCTATCGCTTTCTTTAAAGGGAACATGAACCTGTTTACAGCTTATATCATGTGCAAAGTCCATTTTGAAACAGTCCTATTTTTTCCTTGCTTAGGGACCCTTATTGTACCCTCTGCCCAATATTCCCTTTTTATGTTGCTTGCACGCATGTGCAAGAAACATAGTGCCATCATCCGAGTTTTCGGAGGTGTGGCACCCATCTTCCAATGCAGTCAGTGTGTTTGCAGGCACAGCCCCAGTTCCCCAATCACTGCAGCAGCTGTCTATGACAGCAGTTGAAAATGCAGTGGTCGTACAGTTGAAAGGGAGAGCTCCGCTTCAGTGAGCAGAGCTCCCCCACACACACACACACACACACACACACACACACACACACACACACACACGCCGCATACTGGTGCTCATGCACCTCCACCTCCCCCCATACTGTACATCCGACAGGGTGCCCAATCCCTCGTCGGCTCCACTACCCCAAAGCATCCAGGTGCCATGCTGGGAACCCACCCCAGCATGGCAAAATGTTTTATGGCCGATGGGGGTTCCCAATCCCCTGTCGGCTGCATGCCCACCCCAAAGCATCCAGGTACCATGCTAGGAGCCCACCCCAGCGTGGCAAAATGATGTTATGGCCAACGGGGGTGCCCAATCCCCCGTCTGCTCCAGCCCCCCCAACAGCCTTCCAGCTGCCATGCTGGGAGCCCACCCCAGCGTGGAAAATGTCCCTCATAGTCTTAAAAAACACAACCTGTAAATAACAAAAACTGTCCCTCGGCGCTTCTCCCTGGCCCCCTCCCACAACCCGCACCCACCCACTGTGCACCCTGCCTCCCTACACCCCCCTTCACCCCATACTTACCTCCGGACCTCGGCACGATGATCTTCGGTGGACCGGGAACATGTCTGCACTCTTCAAAGCCGACCGCTAACTGAGGAAATGGTGGTAAGCTGTATAATGGGATATATAGGGTTTTTTCAACTTTGCTGCATATCGCAGCCATTTTTTGGAATATTGACACCAAATTTTCAACATGGGTTTTTTGGGATGCCTCCTCTTGAATTCTGTCACTGTCATGGTGTTAATTAGGCCTGAAGGGTGATTTACGCAGTCACTGCGTGAAATGTATGCCAGGGACCAATAACGAAATGACAGTGCCAGTATTCATAAGGTGAGCTCTCAAAAAGCCTATGTTGCAAATTTGGTGAAACAATTCTGTGTCGGTGGTTTTTTACGATGCGAGTTGCGCGAGTTCCACGCGACGCCGTAGTTCGCGAATTTTTAATATTTGCACTTCGATTTTCAACATTGCCATTTTACCACACCTCCTTATGAGCAGTACAGCTGTCATTTTCACATCTCACCCAAAATGTGTTTCATGATGTAGCATCAATGGCACAGTCAGTGGCAAATCAATGTATGGGACATATTAAGAAAATCAGTGACACTGTTCATGAGCAGAGGTCTTAAAATGGCTATGTTGAAAATCTGGAGAAAAAAATTCGCTTCAGACATTCTGCAATGTTACTAATGAAGACATTGAACAGGACTGGCCCCAGCACCGATCCCTGTAGCACCCCACTGGTCACCCCCTCTCCCTAGACTGCACTACATTTACCACCACTCTCTGCCTCCTGTCTGTTAGCCAGTTTCTAACCCAATTTACGACCCTTTTCCCCATGCCCAGCCTACTCAGCTAGTTTATCAGCCTCCTATGTGGGATGGTGTCAAAGGCTTTGCTGAAATCAAGGTAAGTGTTGTCTACTGCCCCACCCTGATTCACTTCCTTTGTCACCCAGTCAAACAAATCAACCATATTTGTCTGACATGATGTCCCCACTGTGAATCCATGTTGTCTATGGTCCTGGGCTCAAATGGATTCTAGATGCCCCACTATCCTTTCTTTAAGCAATGTCTCCATGATCTTCCCCATTACTGAGGTGAGGCTGAACGGCTTATTGTTCCCCACCTTCTCCCTGCTGCTGGACTTCTGTAGAGGGACCACATGTGCCCTACTCAAGTTCACTCATGTTGAATGACTCAGTGAACATGACTGCCAGAGGTACTGCCATCTCCCTTCGCAGTTCTCTTAATATCCTTGGGCATATGCCATCTGGTTCCATCGCTTTGTCCACCTTCAATTTAGTGAGCTCCTGCAGGACTCTTTTGCCTTTGAATGGACTATTGTCCACCTCTTCACCCCATTGGCAACTGCTGTACTGCTGTGGCCCTTGCCCCTCCCACTCTTCTGTGAATACTGAATGGAAAGACACAGTGGATGTCTTGGGAGGAAGGCATGGAACTATCACTTCCAAATACCTAAACAGCACATACAAGCAAGCAACATTCGGCATTGACAAATGCTTGTTTAACTACTGATCAGTTCCATAACCAAATGACATCAGTTGAGCTGGAAACTACAATAAAGGGAACCCAGTGACATCAGGGAGACTAGAACAGAACTCCAATCATACTGAAAGGAAAGGTGGAGGTTCCAGAAAAAAAGCCCACTGAAAGGGTGCAGAAAGACAGATGATAGAGGTGCAGTAATAGGCATGTCCCTCTAGAGCAGACCACCTGAAAACAGAGAAGGGAGTAAGAGGATGAGCTGTGGCTCTGTGCAGGAGATTTTCTCTAAGATCTACTGTCACTAGCAAGTAACTCACCGCTCTTCTTTGAGGACAGTTTCCTCCATAAAGCTACACCTCTGGAACAATTCCTAGGCAGTATAAGACTGCGGAACAGAATGCCACACAAGAGGGGCATAAAGTGCATTAAGACAGCATGCCTTGGAGTATGACAAGGCCAAAGGCAGCCCAGACTATAGCGTTTTGCAAAAGTATACACAGAACTGCATGAGGCAGCAGAACATACTGCTGAAACTGAATGAAAACAAGTCCTAGAAAAGGTCTTGCAACAGGTGGCATGTTCATGGACAGAACCAGAAATCTTTATCATGATTCTGGTGACAAAATAAAAACCAAAAAGAATGCAAGATCACAACCATTTTGAAAGGCACTGCTTAGCAACAGCGGCACTCACCATTCTGGGGACAAACAAAATAAAAAGCTGCATGGACTTTCTGCAGTCCACTAGAAGCACAGGTGTCTGTTGATATCTAGATAATACGCTGTACATTCTCCAACCTTCTGAATGGAAGGAAACAATATAGGACAGTGGATGTGTCTGGATCAGTGTGAACTCAGAAGCAACCCCAGGAAGGAACAGAGGATGGGTGTGCAGTGAAACCCAATCCTGGTGAATAAACATATATGGGGGATTCGCAACCAGGCCTGCAGATTGGAACTTGGTGAGCTGCAGCAATAGCAACCAGAAACACCATTTTCCAGTAAAGAAAATGCAATGCACAACTGGCAACATGTTTAAAAGGAGTCTGTGTAAGAGACTCCAGAACCAAGTTAAGATTTCTCACCAGAACTGGCCAAAAGATCAGGAGACACAGCTGCAGAAGCCTTCTGACATCTCCAATCTTGTCCCCCAAGTGGGCATGAGAGGCAGAGATGACCAAAAGGTGCACCTTCACAGAGGTGTACTGGAAGCCAAAGTCCTCCAAATAGGGAAAGGAGGTAGTCCAAGATGCACTATGAACATGCAAAACAGGGTCCGATGATTGACAGGTGCACCAAACACAAACATTTCTATTTCAGGGAATGTGTGTCCCATGTAGAAGCTTAGGAGTTAACTGAATGTCAGATACCACCTGGAAAACCCCGAGGCTGGACAGTTAAGCACTGCTCATGGAGGGAGCCAGACAGGAAGTTCTACTACAACCTGTCAATGCAGAAGGCACCAAATTAGTCTGCGCCAGAAGTGGACCATTAGTACCTTCATGGCTCAGTCAGCCCAAAGCTTTACTTCTATGCACTGAATCAGATGAACTGGAGGGAAAGCATTCAGAAACCTCCCCTTACAGAAGAAGGGCAACACATCTCACCAAAATCTCCATGTTCTGTAGCAAACAAGCAAATATATGGCAGTTTTCCGATATGTGGGAATGCAAAAAGGTCCTACTCTGGATGAGGTCTGTCACCACTTAGTTCAGGAGATACTGCTTGTCAGACTGAGCAACTATCCTGCTGAGAGAAACTGCCAGCACAATCAAGCGTGCCAGGCAGAAAAGTGGTGACTATGTATACAATATAATCTGTACCCCTGACCATTCCCACACCTGCACAGCCTGTCTGGAAAGGAGGCAGGAATGAGTACCCTCTGTTTGTTGAGGTAGTGCATGATGCAGAGGTGTTTTGTCTTTTTTTTTTTTTTTTTTTTTTAAATGGACCTATTCCTCCTCAGTGTCCATTCTTCCAGAGACCCTAGTGCAGTCTGAAGAGGCATAGCTTCCCTGAACTCGCCCATTTGCTAGATCACAACAATATGTTAAAGACAACCTGTCCCAGAACCGATCACTTGGGGATCATGCATTTGACTTCCCATTCCCCCCGAGGATTCTGCATTTAGGACCACCCTCTTGGTCCTACCACTCAGCCAACTTTTTTCCTCTCTGTGTAATTTTGTCTCCCACTCCAATGTCATGAAACTTCTGTATCAATCTCCCATGTGGGACATTCAAAGTTCTCTTCGTTCAGGTCTCTGAGTGCAATACAGGGTGTAGCTCACCCATCTCATTCAGGAGAGAAGTACTGGGAGTAGAAACCATGGATTGATTTGTCCAGGGACACAAGTTGGATAGCCCTCTTACCTAAGAATGTGCACTTCTGTCTGTTGGAGTGAGAAGTGGTCCGGTGGGGGGGGGGTAATGAAGACTGGGAGGATAGACAAGAGGCAGCGCTACTAGTTCCAGTGCACGACCCTCCCCAAAAATATCTACTATCCACTTGTCTGTTGCAATCTTTTGCCACCTTGTCAGAAACAAGTAGGTCTTTCCCCATATCTGAACATCCTATAAAAGAGGTAGGGTGACTCAGAAGGAAGCCAGAAGGGGAGGGGGTGCCAGGGGCACCACCCTGACCCAGACCCTTAGGGTCTTAAAATGGGTACCTGAAGACTGCTGCTTAGGGCAGCTGCAGTTGCTATGGGACTTACAAGGACCACATGCATGGAAGGAGCGAGAGCCTCTTCGACAAGATCCACCACCATGCCCATGTGAGGGCTGGGAGCAAGGTGGGACTGTAACTCCTTCAGAGTGAACCCCACATGTTGGCCAAGTAATTTCTGGTCTCAGAAGGGTGAGTTACAGGCCAAGTGTTGCACATCAATGGCAAAATCAGCAACATGCAGCCTTGAATATCTAAGAAAGCAAATGCCAGAGGCAACAGCAGGAGCAGAAGCAGAAGCATCACTGGCATGTATGCGGAATGCAGCAAGTGCTTATTATTAGCTTACTAGTGCAATAAGCACTCAATCAAAATTGTGTGAAATGCATCGCTGGACTTCCATTTTAGTTCTGCTGTTGGGCAATTTATCCGCAATAGTAGATAAACATGTCCATGTCCATTGGCTATTCTGACATTTATTCATGTAAGCCTGGCACTTTTATTTGAAAATTGGTAACCTGGAAAGGCATACTGAGCCAAGGCTCATTTCCAGGTATGAACACGGAGAGAGGGAACAGGAAATGCAATAAAAGCATACACAGTATTAATGACTGGTACAAAGTAAAGTGCCAACAGAGTACCATTTAACATGGTATAATGCACATAAAAAGTTAACGGAGCAAAGAAAAGAAACAATGAGTGGCTCTGATGTGCCAACAAAGAGACCAAAGCAGGTGAAAAGAATGGCAGTGCAGATGTAGAAAAGGAAAGGAAGGAGCCCGATATGGGCTGAGGTAAACCCAGGAGGAGGCCCAACAACAGGGATGGTATTGGGCAATACACAATTGGCAAGACAGAGACCCAGTAAGACAGGCACAGGTCTGTTTGCCTATAAAGTACAGTTTTATGGATTCTTTGTGAGGAGCAAGAATCTCACATGCTATGGAGCCCTAGACCAGTCATGAGTGGCCATCATAACCTTCTGGTTGGGTGGAATAAAAAGCTTTAGCAGAGAAGATGGACTACTGTTTATCACCCGACAAGGATCAGTCAGCAGTGCAGTAGGCCTGTGCCAGGCAGCCATGGTAGCATCCTCCAAAGCAGGGTAAACCAGAGAAAAAAGTGCCTTATACGGGATGTGAACCAAGGACTGCCCAAAATAGTGTTACGCTGCACTTCCAGCTGCACCACCAAGACAACTGGAACCCTGGGACTCCCAGAAGTACCTCATTCTTTCTCTAGTGCACAATCACCATTTCACTCCCAAATGTGCGGTGCACAAACTGTTTTTTTCTCTTTTAGATATTTCCTGAAGATCTAAGGTTGAAAACGTAAACTTTTAACTCTGTTTTCTATTTTCAGAGTGCATTGAATATAACCATTTTGTTTTGCATATATACTATAGTGGCACGGTAGTGCTACTATAGTTAGGGTTGCATAGCCATTTCTGTGTTAAACCTCAGATTTTGCACTTTAGTAACTTTGCAACCATTTGTCAGAGTTGCCTGAAATTTAGAAAGCAGGAAGATTTTTGGTAGGTCTCCGGATCTGGAAATGTTCGTGTCGATTGGATGTACGGTTGCAGAATCACGGTGCGCTGAAAAACGCTTTCTTTAGACGTCCACTTTGTATTGAACACTGCATCTGAGTGGGTTCAAATTGGGTGGGCTACATGGGTCCTGGGTTGTAGATGTGCCTTTTGAAGATTCCGTGTAAAAATCTTATTCTGTTCAAAAGTTATAGCATTTTTAGTGTCCCGTTATAGTGGAAAATTTATATGTGCAGCTGAAAAATTGTCACAATAGTACTTTTTAGTGTCGAGCTTGACAAAAATAGTGTTGTGCTGCCATCATCTTGTTTTCAGTTAGCAAGAGAGAAAAACACAATATAAAACTCAAAAAATACTGCACTTTGACACACCAACCATTGGGTTTACCATTTTGGGGCCTGGGGAACAGGAATCCGATATTAGTTTTTCACCAGCTGGTTTTCAGATTGTTTCCACCATTTTGCTATTTTTTTTGATCACGACACTAAGTCAAAGTGCTGCGGCAATATGCAAGACCATAAAAAATACAAGCGCAACACTATTTTATGTTCACAGTTGTATTTCTATTATAAAGATAGGAGTGTCACAATTATTTCTTATATGACAGTGGTAACACTGCAGAGCCACATTTTCTGAAGTGCTGTTTTCTTGGTCACTTGATTGTGGCAAGCTGGATTGTGGTATTGGCCTGAAATTTTCAGGGTGGCAAGCCCTTCTGCCACATATGTGCCTTTCCATGGTTTGCTTCAAAAATGTTCACCACATTCATAGTTATAGCATTCTAAAGTTACAAATGTTCCCATAGGCCAACATTGTGGGAGTCGTTTTCTTTGTCACTTCATTGTGGCTACGTGCATTTTGTTATTGACCTGAAATTTAGCATGCAAAGTCATACCCCTACAGGTGTGCCTTTTTCTGGTTTGGTACGGAACCACTGAACATGGCCATAGTTACAGCATTGTGAAAATTTAGAAATTTCCCCATAGGATAACATTGTGGAGCAGGTTTTTCTTTGTCCCCCTCGTTGTGGCAACGTGGATTGCGCTATTGCCCTGAACGTTTCACAGTGGAAAGTCCTACTCCCACAGATGTGCCTTTTGGTGGTTTGGTATGAAAACATTCAACAGGGCCATAGTTACAGCATTCCAAAGTTCAGAAATGTTCCCATAGGATACCATTGCGGCGCTTGAGATGCCTTTTGGGGTCCGTATCTTGAAAACAGTTCGAGATACAGACTTTTCATTGCAAAAACGCTTACACAGAACTAGGTTAGAAAGCCCTGAAACCCTTGAAATTTGAATTTTTTTTCCACCATGTACGGTTCCTGAGATATTTGCGAATTACTATTCCACATGTAAATTTTCGTGCGAGTCGATGATTGCTATGCCTTCACAGTTGACACACACACACACACACACATACTACTTTTCAGTGCCCCTAACAGGGATATAATAAGTGCTATGCATTTGGTCACTGCGTTGCTGCAACAACTACTGACTTTCACAATTGCACTTAACTTCGCATTGTGGCGCATATGGTTCATGTGATATGGGAAAATTACTGTAACTACACCTCCTTGCTTCATACGACTGCTACATGGAATCATACTTAATGGTTAGTGGGAGACCGGACCCAGAGGGCCCTCACTCCTAAACACCATTTACAGCACCGTGTGCAGCTTGGTGGGGCCGGGGCTGAAAAAGCCACCTATTTCTATTACTACTTACATTACACTTTTAAAAAGAAGGTAATTCTTGCAAAAAGTCCATTAATGCATCAGTTAGGTTGATACTATAACAAAAGTGTGGAAATTCAACATAGGGACACTCCACTCCACTCCACCCCACCCACCCCACCCACCACCAGGCATAGATGTGTGCACAGGGGTTGTGTGCTGAACTCTCACACCATTCTCCTATACTGCACCACCTCAGCTTCTTTACATATGGAATGAGGTGAGAGCTAGGCAGACAACTCCAACTCACACCCCGATGCCTGTTGGTGGTGGTGGGGTGGTAGGGGCGGTAACCCCAACGTTGAATTTCCACACTTTTTTTGGTGTGGTATCAACCCTAACTAATGCATTAACAAAGTTTTGCAAAGAATATATATAGAACCCAAACAAACAGGAGAGAAAGAAATTAGTGTCTTAGCTGGGATTTGAGCCCAGGTCCTCTTCTCTCTTCTGTCCGAGTTATACATATGCAAACCACACTTTTGTGAAAATAAACAGCAGGACTTATCACAGAAGATGTGGGGACATTCAGGAATTCATACAGATTACTCCTAGTGGAGGTCTCCTCTTCAGCAGTGAAGCTTAGCTTGTCCTGAAAGAGGCCCTGCAGAATGGGACATGAGACAAAAAGAGCACTTGGGATAGAATTTAAGAAATAACGGACACAATACAACAGAGGTTTCTGACCAAAGACTTTTTTTTTAAAACACACACACACACACACACACACACACACACACACACACACGTACACGTATCGGAGGCAGAGGATGCGATACAAGAAAAATATCAGAGGCACCAGGATAGAACCCTGAGGTATCCCACAAACAATAGCTCTACAATCAGACCGTGTTACTCGAATTTCAGTGATATGCTTTCTATTTTGCAAATAATTAGCAAACCAATTAGTGGCATTACCAGAGAAATTAAAACTAGGCAGGGAACTAAAACAACTCATGATCAACAAGCTTGAAGGCTTTGGTGAAGTCTGTGACATGATAAACCCCTCTAATATTATTATTGTATAATATCTGTATTATAAAACAAATGCGAGTGTCTGTTTATGCACAAAACCAGACTGACTGCCGCAGTGAGTGAGAGACTTGACCTCTGACCTCAGGTGTCAGTCTGGCTGACAGCTGCAGGATGTGTCAAATGGACCAGTAAAGAGAAACCATAATTAAAAGGTTTCCTGTTCTGTTTTAATTAAAGCTTCTGGCCATCTGCCAGGATATAGGCCTCATAAACTTTTATGATTTCCTGCAGGCAGGAACAGGACATTTGATAACAGCATTGTGTTACAAGTCATAAACATTTGATCTTCCCTGGGAAAACAGGAACCAGCAGGCAGTTCAAAGAGATGTTTTGAACAGAGACTCATTTTAAAAATTGCTGACTGCTTGATATTCCTCAGTAGAAAATTAAAAATCTATGGGAGGATCCAACTGTGACCTCATGGGTAGCATCACTAGGAGGTGGAGAAACTGTCTATTGAATATTGCTTGCAAGAGAAGTGTGAGAAGAAAAGGACTCCAACTCAAAAGGCACACAGTCTGTGGACTGGTAGCTATGCATTTTAGGAAGGGGCAATTCAGCAAGAACTTGGGGTAGACATATTGGTGTTGTGTAACTTCCCATTTATTTTATGTGACTAAGTTGATGATATAATTGTTCTGTGTTTGATTTTACCTGGTTTACAATTTTTAATAAACACCTTTTCTTTATTATATACTGCCCGTGTCTTCTCAGTACATTTTGCCTGTGATTGCTGAACCTGGGTTTAAGGCTGACAGCTGTTAAGAGCTTGAATGTGTTACTAAACTTACTTAAAGGTAAGAAAATACCTAGGTCTCATATAGAGTTGCAAGGGTACATTTTGGAAACCTGGCTTGGGGCCCCTTGGTGAAGGATTGTACTGCATTCCTGAAGAGGGTACATATCTAAGCCTGTAAATTGGGTATGCTAGCATATGGTTCACATTGGACCCCACAGAACTCAAGACTAGTAGGTAATTCGGACCCAAAACAGACAGGAGGGTTACCCTGTCTGTCACCTGTTCATACTATTGCACTTTAAGGTTGGCACTGTGGGAGCAGAGGGCCTGACCTGCGGAGTGTGCTTGTGACAGATTTGGTTGGCAGCAGTGTGATTTAAAAGTATTTTGTAACACAAGCTTTAACAGTTCAGAGTGTCGGATTAATACTGTACCGCTCATGTGCAAAATAAGGCAGTGATTTTTTAAAAAGTAAACAAAACTATATCATTGTGCTTATAGTCAAAGTTCCTACCTGTTTTATTCCTCCCAGAGTGCAAGTTAGAGTAGCCATAGTTAGGGAAGAAGATGGCTTCCAACTACAGCAGGTACACTGCAGACTACTTGAAGCAGGTGTGCCAGGAGAGGATTCCAGCACAAGGAGAAAGCCAACAAGCAGAACCTCGTGGAGGCTCTTGTGGCAGCAGATGCCCAGAGCCTTGAGTCACAATCTGTGACTGAAAAAGGACCGAACCTTGGGTGTGGAGGGGCCAGGGTTCAGTGCAGTGTCCAGATCCAGCGAGGACAACAGTTGGGCCAGTGCAAGCCAAGGGCCACAGCAGCAGGGGAAGGTCACCAGCAGTCTGGAGCCAGAAGCAATCAGACTACAGATGGTGTTGTGGAGAATGGAGCTGGAATTCCAGAAAGAAGAAAGGTGAGAGCAGCGAACCGCAGAGGAGAAGAGGGAGCAGCTTCAGGGAGCCACAGTAGAGAAGAGGAAGCAGCTTCAGCAAAAGGCAGAGGAGAAGAGGGAGAGTGAGAACAGTGAAAAGATACGACTCCAAACACCAGCACGAGAGCAGGTAAGTGGCCTGGGTTTAACTGGAACTACAGGACTGGGTTACAAATTAAATTCCAAATTGATAACTGAATTTAAAGAGAGGGGGAAGATATGGATGCCTTTTTAAATTCCTTTGAAAAGTATGCATTCAGGCAAATATTCCAAGTGGGTCCTGAAGCTTCCAGCTATGCCCTCTATTTACCAAGAAAGCTTGGCATACATTGGGTCAAATGGACAATGAGGACAGTAATGATTACAGTAAATTTAAAGCTGCACTTAAAAAAAAATATGAGCCAACAGCAGAGGCATACAGAGTTAAACTGCACAAGCTCAGGAGAAGCCCTGACATGAGCTATGAGGAGCTAGCCATGAAACAAATTCAGTTTTTAAAATGTTGGTGGGAAGGAATTGAAGCAAACTGTGTAGATAAAATTGAAAATGCTGTACTGTTAGAGCAGTTTGTTTAGGCATGCCCACCAGAGCTAAAAAGCTGGCTGGACCGAGATCCAAAAACAGTGCAAGAGGCTGCTGAACTCTCAAACCGCTATACCAGGAGCAGACCTGCTCTGCAAGTGAATGTGGTGGGCATGGCTGTGCAGAAAGGGAAAAGCATGCCTTCAGGGCAGCTAAAACCCTCCCTGCCTCCACCAAAACTAGGTAGCCCCAGGTTACAAAGAAAAGATTTACCTGAGAGAAGAAATGAATGTTGGATTTGCAAATAAACTGGGCATACTGCAAGACAGTGTCCAAAAAGGACAAATGGTGCACAAAGTAGTGCCATAAAAGAAGTGGGTTGTTTATGTGTCCCTGAAAGCATGCCAGTAAACATGGGGAACACATGCACCCAGTCACTGTGAATGGTGTACATACACATGGGTTAAGAGACATGGGGGCATCCCTGACTTTGGTAAAAGGGGATTTGGTAGAGCTGGGTCAGCTTATATCCAAATCAACTTGTGACTCTAGGGGGATTTGCTGGGGAGGAGAAAACCTTGCCACTCGCTAGTGTCCTCCTAGACTGGGGTGAGACGAGTGGACTGTACAAAAGGTGGCTGTATCCAAAACTTTAGTTGTTGATGTAATCACTGGCAACAATCTCAAACAGGGGGTTGTGTGTGCAGTTAGCCGCAGCCACATGGCAAAGGAAAATAATTGTGGTTCCCTGGAGAGAGCCTGGTTTCCCAGCCTGTCTCTCCTGATATGGAGACTAATGAAAAGGGGGGATAGAAATTCCCCCAGTAGCAGTTAACCAAACAGCTATGGAGGGTTACTCTGAGGAAGGGGGGGGGTGACCCATTGTCAGAGGGTTAGGGATGGCAGTGATCCTTAGTGCCCTGATGCTAGAGCTAGGGGCCCTAGTTTAGACACTGAAGAGGAGTTGTCCCATGCCTTGGGAATGTGCAAGGAGTTTGCAGCTGCTCAGAAAAGTGACCCTAGTCTAGAGAAGATGAGGGTTTGGACAGACTCTGATGGAGCACATGGAGGTGATAGGAAACACAAAGTTTATTGGGACAATGGACTGATGTATACTCAGGATGATAAAACAGATGGAGGGATGGATGGGCAGGCAGCTTGTCATTCCCCAGGGGTACCGTGAGCAGTTGCTCAAGATTGCACATGATATTCCCTTGTCTAGTCATCTGGGAATCGCATGCACTATGCAGTGGTTGACCAAGAATTTCTATTGGCCCAACTTCACCCAGCAGGTGAAGGAGTATTACAGGTCTTGTCACCGGTGCCAAGAAATAGGGAAGGCAGGTAGGAAAACCCAAGCTGCCTCAATTCCATTGCCCATAGTGGAGGAGTCATTCCAGATGGTGGGAATGGATATTGTGGGGCCTTTAAATACCCCCAACTCCTCCAGGAAGAGATTCATCCTGACTGTGGTAGATTATGCCACCCGGTACCCAGAGGCAGTTGCCCTATCCTCACTGAGGACAGAAAGTGTCAGATGCCTTACTAGGAATTTTCTCCAGTGTTGGGTTTCTGCAGGACATTATCACCAATTGAGGGGGTTCCTTAATGTCAGACCTGATGAAATGTTTGTGGGAGAAGTGTGGGGTTGTGTAGAGACAGACGACACCATATCACCCACAAGCCAATGGGCTTGTGGAAAGATTTAACGGTACCCTTAAGTGAATGCTCCAAGCATTTACTGAACAGCATGGGAGGGACTGGGAGAAATATCTTCCCCACCTGTTTGCATACAGGGAGATACCCCAAGAGTCGACAGGGTTTTCCCCCTTTGAGGTCTTATATGGATGCAGGGTACGTGGGTCCCTAGACTTGATCTGGGAGGACTGGGAAGGCAAGCACACTACCCATGGAACTCCCATAGTGGATTATGTCCTTAGGTTTAGGAAAAGGCTAAAGGAGCTCATGGGGACAGCCCAGAGCAACCTGGCAGCTCAAAAAAAAAAGATATGGTACAGCCAGCGCTCGCTCATACACTGTGGGCCAGGAAGTCATGGTCCTAATCCTGGTTCAGAAAGACAAGCTGCAGGCCGAGTGGGCAGGAACATACAAAGTAGTCAGACAGGTCAATGACGTAAACTATATTATAGAGCTACTTGTCAGGAGACATACACAAAGAAGGTACCATGTCAACATGATGAAACCATATGCTAATAGGGCTGACAAGGTATTTGCAGTGTATAGTCCTGGGGAGGGGACAGACAAAGGAGGAGACTCCCTTCTGGACTTGCTGGAAGAAAGCAAGTGGGAGTCCTCTGTGGAGGCAATTAAAATGTCACCCCAGTTGATCCCAGACCAGATCCAGGAAGTAAGGGAGGTTTTAGCAGACTTTGTCCCACTGTTTAGCACCAAGTCTGGACTAACTCCCTTAGCGACGCACAATGTGGAGACAGGGATGTAGGCGCCCATACGGCAGACAGCATATCGGGTGTCAGAGGTGGTCCAAAAGAACATTAGGAGGGAGCTGGAGGAAATGCTGGATTTAGGGGTAATCCAGAAATCTCATAGCCCATGGGCCTCACCTGTAGCCCTTGTTCCCAAGCCAAATAGCTCTACTTGTTTTTGTGTGGACTAGCATGGACTCAGTGTAGTCACAAAGTCAGACACCCACCCAATGCCATGGACGGACAGACTCCTGGACAAGTTGGGAGGGGCGATATACCTTATAACTATTGACCTGACAAAGGGGTATTGGCAGGTAGAGTTAACTGCCAGAGCTAGGGAGAGGTCAGCCTTCATCACTCTGATAGGGTTATTTGAACTTAAAGTAATGCCTTTCAGAATGAAGAACACCCCTACCACTTTCCAAAGGTTGGTGAACCAGGTGTTTAATGGTGCTGAGGAGTATGCCATGGTGTACCTGGATGACACTGCCATCTTTAGTGACAGCTGGGAGAAACACCTGTCCCACCATAGGAAAGTGCTGGGCAGGATACAGAGGGCTGGACTCACTGTAAAAGCTGAGAAGTGCCAGGTGGCATACTTCGAGCATGTTGTAGACTGGGGACAGCTCCATCCTAACCAAGTGAAAATAGAGATAATTGAGGCATGGCCAAGACCAGAAACACAGAAGCAGGTCAGGAGTTTTCTAGGGACAGCAGGGTACTATAGAAAATTTGTACCAAATTACAGCACCCTGGCCGCTTCCTTATCTGGCCTGTTAAAGAAAAGGATGCCTAAGAAAATTACTTGGGAACCAGCCTATGAAAAAGCCTTTACTAGACCGAAGAAGGCACTGTGCAGTGCTCCTATATTGACAAGTCCAGACTACAGCAGGCCCTTTGTAGTCCAGACTGACACCTCAGATGTGGGTATTGGGGCAGTGCTGAGTCAGACATCCAACCAAAGGAAAGATCACCCCACAGTGTACCAGAGTAAAAGGTTACTTCCCAGGGAGCAGGCTTACTCTACTAGGGAAAAAGAGCATCTTGCTGTGGACCCTAAAGAAGTTAGAGCCGTACTTATACAGGCAGCATTTTGAGCTACAAACTGATCATAACCCCCCTGGTTTGGCTGGCACAAATGGGTAAAACGAATGGTAGACTGCCAAGATGGAGTCTTACCTTGCAAGGGTATGACATGACTGTCTTACACAGGGCTGGGGCAGTGAACACAAATGTTGATTGTTTATCTCATAGTTCTGAGATGAAAACTGAATTTAGGGAAGTCATCCCATGTGGGAAAAGATCCTCCAAATTCAGTCCAAGGAGGGAGGAGTGTGATGGGATAAACCTACTAATATTATTGTAAAATATTTGTATTATAAACAAATGTGAATGTCTGTTTATGCACATAACCAGACTAACTGCTGCAGTGAGTGAGACAGACTTGACCTTTGACCTCAGGTCAAAGTCTGGCTGACAGCTGCAGGATGTGTCAAATGGACCAGAAAGAGAAACCATAATTAAAGGTTTCCTGTTATGTTTTAATTAAAGCGTCTGGCCATCTGCCAGGATATAGGCCTCAAACTTTTATGATTTCCTGCAGGAACAGGCCATTTGATAACAGCACTGTGTTACAAGTCGTAAAGCTTAGATCTTCCCTGGGAAAACAGGAACCAGCAGGCAGTTCAAAGAGATGTTTTGATGAGAGACTCATATTTTAAAAATTGCTGACTGCTTAGTTTTCCCAGTAGAAAATTAAAAATCTATGGGAGGATCTAACTGTGACCTCATGGATAGCATCACTAGGAGGTGGAGAAACTGTCTATTGAATATAGCTTGCATGAGCAGTCAGAGGAGAATGACAAACTCAAAAAGACACACAGTCTGTGAACTGGTAACTATGCACTTTAGGAAGGGATAATTCATCAAGAACTTTTAAATGTTTGTGGTAGGCGTACTGATGTTCTGTAACTTCCCATTTATTTTATGTGACTGTAAGTTAATGATATAATTACTCTGTTTGATTTACCCGTTTTACAATTTTTAGTAAATACCTTTTCTTTATTATATACTGCCTGTGTTTTCTCAGTTCTTTTTGCCTGTCATTGCTGAATCTGTGTTTAAGGCTGACAGCTGTTATGAGCTTGAATGTGTTGCTAAACTTACTTAAAGGTAAGAAAATAC
Organism: Neoceratodus forsteri; assembly: GCA_016271365.2. NCBI lineage: Eukaryota > Metazoa > Chordata > Ceratodontiformes > Ceratodontidae > Neoceratodus > Neoceratodus forsteri. The sequence goes on from CM028136.1 coordinate 638,265,077, forward strand.
CTAGATCTCATATAGAGTTGCAAGGGTACATTTTGGAAACCTGGCTTGGTGCCCCTGGGTGAAGGACTGTACTGCATTCCTGAAGAGGGTACATATCAGAGCCTGTAAATTGGGTATGCTAGCATAAAGGTTCACATTGGACCCCCAGGACTCGAGACTAGCAGGTAATTCAGACCCAAAACAGACAGAAGGGTTACCCTGTCGGTCACCTGCTCACACTATTGCACTTAGAGGTTGTCACTGTGGGAGCAGAGGGCCTGACCTGTGGAGTGCATTTGTGATAAGGTCCACAAACACAGCTGCGACTCTGTATGCAGCTGGTGAATCCCACTGATATGTACTGTACGCAACTGTAGTGTAGTATTATGAGGCACCGCTAGAAGGCGGCATGGACTTTACAAACTCTAACAGAATATAGATCCTGAGCGATAGTGTTCTCTCCCTCTCCCTCCCTCTCCCCTTCTCTCTCCCCAGTTCCTAAGGAAGTTCCCTGTATAGATCGCTTGGTTTAATCAGGATACAATATATTATCTGGCAACAAGGATAAATGAAAGAGGACATTTTTGCCCAGAGTGAGAAAAAGAAAATTATACAGAGTGTGAAATTAAAGAAGGTAGTGGGAGCTACGCATACAGTAAGTGGCTGTCCACATTCAAAGAGGAAATGGCTGGCATGGTAGGAACTGTAGCTTCTTTTAATCCTCAAATTCAAACCTGGGAGGAATAGTGTAAAATGTTGTCACATTTCTTTATTGCAATGGATATCAGAGAGGCTAGTAAAAAAAAAAAAAAAAGCCATTTTACTAAGTGGAGTGGGTGCACAAACCTACAGCTTAATGAGAAATTTGTTGAGCCCTGAAAAGCCTTGTGACAAATCCTATGAGAACTTAGTAAAATTGTTGAAAAAAATCCCTTTAACTCAAAACAGAGTGAAATTGTACAAAGGTTCAAATTTAATTCTAGAAATAGACAAGATGGAGAGACTGTGGGAGCATATGTGGCAGAGTTGAGAAAAATGGCTCAGGACTGTAATTATAGAGAAACTTTAGAGCAAATGCTGAGAGAATTCAAAGAAGGTTGTCAGAAACAGATTTAATGTTTGAAACAGCACTGAAGTTGGCGTAAACTGTGGAATCTGCTAATCAAAATGTAAAAGATTTAAAGCTGCAATCAAGAGAAATGTCTGGGCCCAGTTGTAGTTCACAAAAGCCATGGTACTCTGTAAACAAAATGTTTAGGAACAAAGAGCAGCTGAATAAGAACATAACTAACAATTGCTATTGTTTTGGGGCCAGCATTTCCTGCAGGAGTGTTGCTTTAAAGATGAAAGATGCCACGTATGTGAAAAGAAAGGCCACATCAATAAAGCTTGTAGAAATAAGATTAGAGAAAAGGGAAGCACACACATCAAGAAAGACAGGGGAAACAGAGTAAGAGCAGTCCAAACGCTTCTAGCGTACCCGCCACTTGCAGGGGGAGGAAGAAAGCGAGGACACGGAGGAAAAGCAGGCTTATGCTATGTATAGTATGAAGGGGGGAAGATATTCCCAGTAGCACTGATCATTCAGATGTTGGACATTAATGGCAAAACTGTATAATCGGAGGTGGACACCGGATGTAGTGTCACCATCATGAATCAAGCAGAATACTCCGAGTTGTGGAATAGGAAGGAAGTCCCAAAGCTGGAAAAGTGTGAAACTAAATTGAAAACTCATACAGAGGAACAGAGATACTGGGGTCAGCGATAGTAATAGTGACATACAAAGAGACAGTTAAAGAATTGTCATTGGTAGTGGTAACGGGGACAGGCCCAAACTTGTTAGGCAGAGGCTGGATTGCTGAACTGGCCGTAGACTGAAGAACAGTCAGTCAATCAGGTGACAGTTACAGCAGTGGATACTGCAGGAGGTGCTTGCAAAACATGAAGCTGTATTCAAGGAAGATCTGCGAACTTTACAGGGTACCACAGCAAAAATATGTGAACAGTGATGCAACTCCACGTTTCTTTAAACTGAGATCTGTACCTTATGCAATGAAACCCAAGGCTGAGGCTGAACTTGATCATCTTCTGAGAGAGAAGATTATAGAACCAGCCCAGTTTTCAAGTTGGGCTGCACCCATTGTTCTTATACTGAAGCTTGATGGCTCTGTGAGAATTTGTGGAGATTATAAACTGACTGTAAATAGGGTGTCATGCTTGGAACAGTACCAGATTCCAAAAATTGATGATTTGTTTGTGGTCCTTGCAGGAAGAAAATGGTTTAAGATAGACATGAGTCATGCATATCAACAGATTGTGCTAGATGAAGATTCCAAGCAATAGGTTACTGTAAATACCCACAAGGTACTGCTCAGGTATAACCATTTTCCGTTCGGTGTTTCATCTGCTCCTGCTGTTTTCCAATGAACCATGGACGGGTTGTTGCAAGGAGTCCCCCATGTGGCAGTGTACCTAGATGATATTTTAGTAACAGGCTGGACAGAAGGGGAGCATCTGCAAAACTTGGAAAAAGTGTTAGAGTGGAAAAAGCAGGACTTCCGTTAAAATGGAGCAAGTGTACTTTCCTAGGTAAAGAATTGATGTTCTTGGGAGATAAAATAGATGCAACAGGACTGCGGCCTGTAAAAGAAAAAATACAGGCAATTTAAAAGGCCCCCATACCCAATAATGTGTCCGAGTTGAAAGCATGTCTGGGACTGTTGAATTATTATAACATGTTCTTACCAAACCTATCAACCCTTTTGATGCCCTTGTATCAGCTCTTGAGGAAAGGAGTGAAATGGCATTGGGGAGCTGAGCAAGAGAAAATTTTGAGGCTTCCAAAAAGTTATTCCAGTCATCAGATGTGATAGTTCACTATGACAGAGAGAAAGACCTCAGTCTCTCTTGTGATGCTTCACCACATGGTGTTGGTGTGGTTTTGTCACACCACATTCATGATGGAACTGACAAACCCATTGGATTTGTGTTAAGGACTTTAACAGCTGTTGGGGAAAAAAAAAAAACACTCACAGCTAGACAAGGAGGGATTAGCTGTAATGTTTGGGGTGCAGAGATTTCACAAGTATATTTATGGGTGACATTTTGTCATCTGCACAGACCACAAGCCCTTGATTTCTCTCTTCAGTAAGATGAAGGCTGTACCACAGATGGCTTCGCCATAGATCCAGAAGTGGTCTGTCACACTTCGAGCTTATGGGTATACCATAGTGTACAAGGTGGGTAAGGACCATGGTAACGCTGATGCCTTAAGTTGTCTTCCCCTATCAGAGGGCCCAACCAAAGCTCCTTGTGAAGAGCAAGTGTTGTTAATGGACCACATGGATGCCTCCCCAGTGACAGCTGCTCAGATCAGGTTCTGGACTGGAAAAGACCCTGTGCTGGCATAGGTCTGGGAACACACCTTGCGAGGATGGCCCAAAGTAGTCCCAGAAACTCAGTTCACACCACAATTTTTCCAGAAAAGCTGAGCTCAGTGTGCAGGATGGATGTGTCTTATGGGGGGGGGGGGCTCGTGTTGTAGTGCCGCCCCAAGGTCATAAACTTGTCCTTGAGCAGTTACACCAGTGCCACCCTGGAATGTCATGAATGAAAGGACTGGCTAGAAGTTACATGTGGTGGCCCAAGATGGATGAAGAAACTGAAAGTAAGGTTCAAAGTTGTGACACGTGCCAGGAACATAGGAAAGCCCCAGTCACTGCTCCACTCCACCCATGGGAGTGGCCTGAGAAACCCTGGAGGCGGTGATTATGCTGGTCCATTCCTTGGAAAAATGTTCCTAGTTATTGTGGATGCACATTCCAAGTGGAGAGATGTTTAATGACTTCAGCAACATCAGTAGCTACTGTAGAGAAACTCTGAATGAGCTTCAGTAACCATGGCAGACCCAAGATGGTAGTATCTGAACAATGGAACTCCTTTTGTTAGCATGGAATTTAAAGAGTTTATGGAAAGGAATGGAATTACCCACTTAACTTCTGCTCTATATCACCCTTCGTCAAATGGGTTAACAGAAAGAGCAGTACAAACATTCAATGAGTGTTTAAAGAAACTGTTTGGAGGTACACTGGAAACAAAAGTAGCTCGCGCATTGTTCAGCTACAGAATAAACACCACAGTCAACAACAGGAGTGTCACCAGCCAAGATGTTAATGGATTGGAAATAGAGGTCAGCCTTGGATTTGTTACACCCTGATTTTAAAGGAAAGGTGAGACAGAAACAGTTAAATACCAAGAGAAAGCATGATAAACATGCAAATGCACAACATTTTGTGGCAGGAGATTTAGTATACAGCCGCAGCTTTGGTCAAGGAAAGAAATAGATACCTGCAATTATTCATGAAGTGACAGGACCTATGTCCTACAAAGTATGGCTGGGAGATGGCAGAGTAGTGCGCCGTCATGTGGATCAAATCCACAGGAGGTACAGCGAACCAGACAGAGCTGTGGACATAGAGGTTGAGAACTCGGTGTAAGGGGCCAGTTCCCATAACCAGCCCAATTCCTTAGAGGTTTATGAGAAATCAGAAGAGTTACCACTTATCACAGAAGTCCCAAGTAATCCAGAGACATCTGTCACGGACATGAGACCTGTACAATTTGCACCAAAAATTAAAGAAGTGACTTTGTCGACTGTGTTTGGAAATTCCTCACCTGTAGATAGTTCAGTACTAGATTTAGAGTTTAGACACTCTTCAAGGAACAGAAGACCTCCCTCAAATTTGAAGGGCTATGAACATTAAATTAAAAAAAAAAAGCAGACCTCTTTAAGGAGGGGGGGGATATATACTGTATGCAACTGTAGTGTAGTATTATGAGGCATCACTAGAGGGCGGCATGGACATTACAAACAGAAAATAGATCTTGAGCAATAGTAGTAGTGTTAGAAAGATCCAGAATCTCTCTCACTTTCTCTGTATTAAGAAGACGGCTGCCTTGTTAGAAGTATGTAATAAAGCTCTGCAGTTCCTAAAGAAGTTTCATTGCCCAGTGTGGACCAAAAGGGGAAGGAGTGGTGTTGATGGGGGAACTTAATATGCCAGGTACAAACTGGGGAACCGGGGTTGTCTACAGGCCCCCAGACCAGGGGGAGGACATAGACACATTACTGTTAGAAGATATACAAAACATGACAGCTAAAGGGGAGGTTCTGGTAATGGGAGACTTCAACATGCCGGATACAGATTGGTCAATACCAGCAGGAACATCTGCCAGAACTAGACACATAGTGGATTCCCTCCAGGGGGAAGGCCTCAAACAACTGGTACAACAACCCACAAGAGACAGGGCTATCCTAGATCTAGTACTGACTAATAGGGAAGGGATCACAGATCTCCAGGTAGCAGGTCACCTGGGGGCCAGTGACCATCACATGGTATGGTTCAATTTGGCTACTACATCTAATTATATGGGACTTCAGAGGAGCTGACTTTGATAAGATGGCCAACAGAGTTAAGCTAGCCCTGGCAAAAAGAAACTCAGGTGAGGGGGTACAGGCAAAGTGGGCAAGCATTAAGGATGCAATACTTGAAGCAACATCCCATTGTGTTAGACAGAAAAGGAAGTGCAAAAGAAGAAGGAAACCACTTTGGTTCTCAAATACAGTAGCAGAAAAGGTCAGAGCCAAAAGGCTGGCATTTAGGAAAACATAAGGAACACAGCGGATGAAGATAAGGAGGCATACCAAACTGCCCTAAGGGAAGCAGGAAGGCAGTAAGGCAGGCAAATCCCAAACTGAGGAAACACTAGCACTAATAGTAAAAGAAGGTGACAAGACTTCTATAGATACATGAAAGAAAGGAGAAAGTCCAGAGGCGGTATTAAGAAGCTTAATGGAGAAAAGGGAGCATGTGAGGAGGAGGACTCTGTAAAAGCATCTATCCTAAATAGATACTTTTGCTCAATATTTACTGAAGAGAAGATAGGCAGGGCCCATGCTCAGCACCATGGACACAGGGGGAGGGAGGTGAGCACTACTCCCTTCACAAAAGAAAGGGTCCTACAAGAGCTTGCTAAGCTCAGGGTGGATAAGGCAATGGGACCTGATGGCATACATCCCAGGGTACTTAAGGAGCTAAGGGTGAACTAGCAGAGCCATTAGCAGAACTGTTTAGTGAGTCTCTGAGCACAGGAGAGGTCCCAGAAGACTGGAGAAGGGCTCATGTGATCCCGATCCACAAGAGTGGTAGCAGTGAAGAGGCAGGGAACTACAGACCAGTCAGTCTTACCTCAGTAGTGGGCAAGATTATGGAGGTACTCCTTAAAGAAAGGATAGTGCAACACCCGGAATCCATAGGGGCACAGGATCCAAGACAGCATGAGTTTACAAAAGGAAGGTCCTGTCAAACTAATCTCATAGATTTCTTTGACTGGGTAACCAGAGTGGTGGACCAAGGGGGAGCAGTTGATGTTGCCTACCTTGACTTCAGCAAAGCTTTTGACACTGTTCCACATAGAAGATTGATAAATAAGCTGTGTAGGCTCGGGGTGGGTCAGAAGTTGGTCAACTGGGTGGCAAACTGGTTGACAGGCAGAAAACAGAGAGTGGTGGTAAATGGTATACAGTCAGAAGAGATGCGAGTCCAAGTGGGTACCTAGGGATCAGTCCTGGGGCAGTCCTCTTCAACATCTTCATTAGTGACCTTGCAGATGGACTAGAGGGAAAGGCTTGTCTGTTTGCAGAGAACACCAAGATCTGCAACAAAGTAGATGATCCAGACGGGGTGGTCAGAATGAGAAGAGATCTGGATAAACTAGCAAAATAGTCAGAAGAGTGGCAACTGGGATTTAATGCAAAGAAGTGCAAGATCATGCACGTAGGGAAGAGAAACCCTGAAACCACCTATAGGCTGGGAGGGGAGTTGCTAGCAGTCACAAAGGAAGAAAGAGACTTGGGCATCATCATCACTGATGACCTGAAATCATCCAAGCAGACCTCTAAAGCAGTAGGTAAGGCTAGGGGGTGTTAGGGTGTATTAGTAGGGGTATCACAAGTCGTAAGAAGGAGTAATAATCCTCTTTACAAGACACTGGTTAGGCCCCATCTGAGTACTGCATGCAGTATTGAGGCCACACCTTCACAAGGACATTAACTAAATTGAGGCAGTCCAGAGAAGGGCAACAAAATGGTGCAGGCACTGCATCAGAAGACATATGAGGACAGATTAACAGAGCTCAATATGTATACCCTTGAGCAAAGGAGGAGAGAGGTGATATGATCGAGGTATTCAAACACCTTAAGGGCATTAACAAGGTGAAAGAGTCTAACATGTTTAAATATAAGAAAAATAGCAGGACAAGAGGACACAGCATGAGATTAGAGGGGCCGATTAAGGGGGAATGTGAGGAAATTCTTTTTCACAGAAAGGGTGGTGGATGCATGGAATGGCCTACCTCAAGAAGTGGTGGCTATGAATACAGTGCAGGGCTTCAAACAGGCATGGGATAGGCATAAGGGAGCAATACAGATGAGTATGAATAGATAGGCCAGTGACAGAGCAAAGGCCGATGGCACATTTATAAGGTAGAAAAAGAAATGGGCAGACTAGATGGGCCTTACGGTCCTTATCTGCCGTCAACTTCTATGTTTCTAAGTTCTCTGTGTGATGGGTGGAAGGGATAAGGGAGGGGCTGACCAGAAGCCCTCTCCTCCAGATGAGGGGAGTAGCCTTCAAACCCAAGGGGGGAAGGGGAAACAGACTGGGGGTGGTTTCAGGAGGAGCAGAGGGAGGATGGAAGTATAAGGAACCTGGGTGGGGTTCGACAAAGGGGATCGGGATAAGGGTGGGGTTGGTGTTAGTAAATGCCAGGAGCTTGGGAAACAAGTTGCCAGAGTTCCAGGCCATGTTGTTCGAGGGCGGGGTGGATGTGGCGGCGATCACGGAGACGTGAGCCAACAAAAACCATGACTGGGACCTAAACGTCCGGGGGTACACTATGCTTAGGAAGGATAGAAAGGAGGGCAGAGGGTGTGGAGCGGCTACGTTCATTAGAGATGACATAGAAATTGCTAGGGTAGAAGAGGCAGAGGGAAACGTGGAGGCCTTATGGGTCACCTTACGATCCCCAGGAGGAGATAAGGTCAAGCTGGGTGTAGTATATAGGTCCCCCGGGATGGGTGATGTTCTGGAAGATGGTTTGCTGGACAACATCATTGCCCAGTGTGGACAAAAAGGGGAAGGAGTGGTGTTGATGGGGGACCTTAATATGCCAGGTACAAACTGGGGAACCATGTCCTCTGAGGTGGCCAAGGAGCAGAGGCTGCTGACGGCTTCCAGGATGTGTTCTTAACACAGCATGTGATGGAGCCCACAAGGGAGGGCATGTCCTGGATGTGGTTCTGGCAGATGGGGATCTGGTAAGGGACCTGGTTGTAGAGGATCCCCTGACTGAGAGTGACCACAATACTGTCTGGTTTCAAATACGCATGGGGGGAGGGGGGAGATCTAGGACACTGGCAGTGGACTTCGGGGGGGGCAGACTTGTGGGCATGGGAAATATTCAAGCATCACTTGAAGGAGATTACATCAATGACAAATGTGGAAAGGATATGGGAGGTCATAAAACGGGGACTTCATTAGGCAGTCAGGACCTGCGCCAAGGTGAAACGTAAGGGAGCAAGGTCACATAAACAATGCTGGTAGTCCAGTGAGGTTCAGGTAGCGGTCAGAGAAAAGAAGGTGGCCTACAAAAAATATAAAACAACAAGAGGGGATAGGGATAAAGAAATTTACCATCTTGCATCTAGAAAAGTCACCTGGATGGTGAGAGGGGCAAAGTCCAGTAAAGAGCAGCGGCTGGCACAGGGGATACATGAAGGGGAAACGGGGTTCTTCCGGTACAGTGGGGAGCAGAGAAAAACTAAGGGCCATCTCAGCAGATTGAGATCAGAAGGAGGGTGGGTGGAAGAGGCGAGGGACCAGGCAGAGGTATTTAACGAGTACTTTCCTCTGTGTTCACTAGGGAGGGGGATGGGATAGAAGCAGCAGTGAGTGGGATCAGGGGAGCAACAGAGATGGAGCAAGAGGGAGGGAGAGGTACCCCAAGGGTGTCACATCAGGATAAGGATAAAAAGGCCAGTAAGGTGGAGGGGATGGATGATGCTATCTCCGCCAAAAGGGTGTGGTTAGCCCTCAAGGCCCTAAAGAAAGAAATCTCCTGGGCCGGATGGCATTCATCTGAGAGTACTATGGGAATTGGCGGACATACTGCCTGCACCCCTGGCGGAGCTCTTCAACAACTCACTTGAGACAGGGAAGGTACCTAGGGATTGGCGAGAGGCACATGTGGTGCCAATCCATAAAGGGGGGGGGGTCAAGGGAAGTACCAGGTAACTATAGACCTATCAGTTTGACCTCGGTGGTGGGAAAATTAATGGAGAGTACACTAAAGGAACGATTGCGGGTGTACTTGGAGGAGGTGGGAGGTCTGGATAGTCGGCAACATGGGTTTGTTAGGTAGATCATGTCAAACCAATCTTGTGGAGTTCTCACATGGGTAACATCAGAACTGGACAGGGAAAGCCTGTGGATGTATTATTCTTGGACTTCAGCAAGGCTTGACTCTGTCCCCACAATGGTTTGTGGAGAAACTGATGGGGTTGGGAGTAGGCCCTTTGATGGTCAGATGGATTGAAAACTGGCTAGCTGGACGCACCCAGAGAGTAGTGGTCTGTGGGGAGCTCTCGAACCCTAGAGAGGTTGGTAGTGGGGTACCGCAGGGCTCGGTCCCGTGTCCGATCCTGTTTAATGCATACATATCGGACATCAGGGAGGGTATAGGGTGTGAAAGGAGTCTCTTCTCAGATGACTCCAAGATGGGAGCAGTAGTTGAGGAGAAGAGGGAGGTTGGCCTGCAAGGGACCTGGACACCCTGGAAAGCTGGGCTCACACATGGAAATTAAATTTCAATATCACCAAGTGCAAGGTGTTACATCTTGGGGAGACCCAAACACAGGTACACCCTGGGGGAGGCACTGGAGGCCTCTATAGGGAAAAAGACCTAGGGGTCATGGTGGATGCATGTATGAATAACTCTGAGCAGTGCAGGAGAGCGGCTAGCAAGGCAAACAGGATGTTGGGATGCATCGTAAGGGGGATCACCTCTAGGAGCAAGGAAGTGATTCTGCTGCTGTACAATGGACCGGTTAGACCATACCTTGAGTACTGTGTACAGTACTGGAGACCACACTTGAAGACGGACATACAGCTGCAGGAGAGGGTACAGAGGAGGGCAACTAAGATGATACGAGGGCTAGGGGATTTGACGTATGAGGACAGACTTCAGGAGTTCTGCCTGTTTTCATTGGAGGAGAGAAGAGACAGGGGGGACATGATTGAGGTCTTCAAGTACCTCAAGGGAATAAATAGGGTAAACATGGAGGGGATCTTTAGACTAAAGCAGGGAGGTATCACCAGAGGGCATGGTTTGAAGTTGGAAGGTGGAAGGGTGAGGGGGAAAAGAGGAGGTTTTTCACTGAGAGGGTGGTGGACCCTTGGAATGCACTGCCTGGCGAGCTGGTTCAGAGACCCACAGTGGAGGGCTTCAAGAGAGGGTGGGACAGGCACAGAAAGTGGATGCATCAGATGATGGCCTGTCCCAGGGGGGTGGGGATGGATGATAGGGGTTTCTGGAACACAAGTGGGGGGGGGGAAGAGGGCCCCTAGGGATCTGAGGTACAAGCAGACTCGATAGACCGTAAGGCCTAATCTGCTGGCAAATGGTATGTTAGACCACTTGGTTTATGCAAGCATTAATCCCAGACAGAGGAGGGCTCTACTAAGGGATTAATGCCTGGTTGAAGGGGTTCCAACCACCAACCAGACATTAATCCCCTATTACAGCCCAGACTCTGGAGGGATTATTCGCTTTGTAATCTGGACGTGATCAATAAGTAATTCCTATGCGAAGTGGTGATGGAGAAACACAGATGGCAACGCTTGTTTTACTTACTGTTTTTTAGTGAGCAACATGTGTTTCTCACCGTGTGACATCATTCAATATTGTGGCTGCTAGGAAATAAACTTTAGGATTTCTGATCTTTAGCATCGTATGACAAAATATATAACAACATTTTTTAACTTGACACGGTAGTTATTTAGTAAAAATGCTCGGAAGTTTCTTCCTTCACTGCGTTCCAGCACTAAGCATTATGGGAGGCTGTCTTACGATATTCGTCACTCTTATTTTTTAAAATTAAAAAAAAAAAAAAAAATACAGATTCAGTAATCATGTTCAATTTTACAATTAATATGCTTCCTCAATGCATGGTGTAAGCTGCCTTAGAAAATGAGCTTTTTATTTCCTGGTCTCTGATTGGCTGGTACCCCTGCTGGGTGGGGTACATTAACTTTCAGTAGACGACCAGGAAATAAAAAAGTACCGACCCCAGTGCCCTTTCACCCACAGGTTATCCCTGTGCCCACCATGTCTCCTTATTGGCCAAAAGCACCCAATTTAATTTTAAATCCTTGCCATTTTTTTTGTCTCGCTTAGCGAGAGATACTGCACCCCCAAAGCTCCCTACTTCACTGCCAGCTGCCTGACAAAAACTGCACATCAACCTCTCAGATGTCTTATTTTTGGCTACATTTTTTTTTTTTATTTACACTATTTCTCTGTCCTCCCATGGCCCGACACTCCCACTCACATAACCTTGTGCCCATACAATTTTAAACGTACTTGCTGCCACGTTGTCTCTCGCTAAGAGAGTTACCTTGTACACCCACTGTCTACCCTGTCCTTTCAAAGCTGGCTGCTGTTTATTTATGTAAGAAAAATAAAAAAAAATCCAGTATTTATTATTGTAGTCAGAGCAAGACAAATCATTTCTCACAGTTGCCATCACTTCCAAAGACAGCACTCTCCAGACAGTGGTCTCGCGCTGTGTAACCATCTCTGTTAAACTGTTTCCCCTCAAGGTCCTTCGGCTGTGACTACTGATTTCAGTTTTAAAAGAAATATATACAGATACAGTAAATGCACAGCTACCACACTGTAACCTCTAACCCTAAGCGGCAACCATGCTTACTTCTCAATGCTTCAGGCAACCTTTACAATGGTCTCCCTTCCAGTCCAGACTGCAATATCTGAACAAAAATCTCTCCTCTGCCTTTAGAAAAAATGGGAAGTAATACTGTAAGCTTCCCATTGTATCATTTCTCACGTTCAGGGATCGCAATCTAAAAGTGTGTGTGTAGTGGTGGTGACAGCCAAGAGTGGCTGGTGGTGGTGGGGGGGTTACGAACTACGCGGAAATATGCAGCAAACCTGCATGACAGCGTGGTCAGGAGAGTACTGTCTTTAGAAATGACTGGGGCTGTGAGAAATGATGACTTCTCTCTCCCTGACCACTAAAAATAAACAGTGGATCATGTTTCTTTTCCCATCTAAAAGTGTGTGTGGTGCGGGGGTAGCAGTAGAACCAGACAGATATATGCAGCAAACACTACAGAGCCCAGTCCTGGCTAATACAGTAGAAACAGGGACTACTTTACCCCAAAAGGGGCAAACATACATTTATAGTCATTTTCTATAGAATTACTTCTTTGTTTCTTGTAATCCTAAAAAAATGACACAGCTCATTTTCTAAGCGCAATAATGCCCTCCAGGGTGGGCGGTATGGGCAATACCGGACCGGCCAGGAGCTATAAGGCCCTCCCGCCTGTGGCGTCGGGCCTCATTAGGCCCCTGGCCGGTCTGGTATTGCCCAATACCACCCACCCTGTCGGGCATTATTACTTGCGTAGATCAGCATGACTTACTCTACAATTGCCAGATAGGCTACTAGTTTTTGTAGCTGTCTATGTCGGAAATTCTCCTTACCCAAAGTGGGATAAGTAAACTGCTGAGGCGGCTGGTGTGTGCTCCAAAAATCGATCCTCCTTGTCAAAAATAAGTATACAAACACTGCCGACCATAACAATAAAGCGTGTAGGGCTAGGAGCGGGCGTAAGCATGGAGATCGTACATGGAACAGCAGAAAAGTTATTCCATCCCCTAACGGCACTCATGCCCATAGAAATAAGAGGAATAATAAAATAGGATTTGTATGATTACGGTCTCCTGCCATTTTCGATAGGGCAAAGAGTGAGAGCGAGAGGCAGAGTTCCATCTATGCGAGGAGATTTTTGAGGGATGAACGGGTGAAAATTCTGAAAATGTGAAAGTGCAGTTAAGTTTCCCCTGTGTGATTTGTCTCTTGCAGTATCTGCTTTGAAGCTAAATGGTCATAGGGTGGGTCGGTGGGGACGGATATTTGTTTTGAGAACTGCACAGCAAATTTGTTCTCCGTTTCAAAGATGTGGTAAGTGAATATTGGAGACGTCTTTTGTATACTGTGGCTGACAGAAGAAATGTAGCAGCGGGCATTACTAGTGGATTAATACCCGCTGCATATTGCTCAGCTGCTGCTTTCGAACTAATCAGTGTGCTCTGTTTTGTCTCTGGTTAATACCCATGTTACAACAGGATAGAACACCCACCAAGGCTGTCTCTGTGCTGTTTGGCTTTAAACCCATGCAGTCACTGGGAAACTAGACCTTGTTCATTAAGAAAACTTGTGGACTGGTTAAAAATAATTCTCGACAGAACCTTACTTAATGGCGATAACAAAATTGGTCCAAAATTAGCCACTACAGTTTTAGCCCCCTTTTTAAAAATCGGCTTGATAATGGCAGTTTTCCAAGAGCTGGGGAAAATACCTGAACACATAGAATGATTAAATATAAGAGAGATATTGGATAATGTGATAGGGTGTGGGTGTAGACAGCTCGAATAAGGCAGATACTGGAGACAAGAATTCAGGTTAAGACACACAATAACTTCTTGTGTGTCATTTATTTTGAAAACATTAAACCAAGAGATAACCATATTCAAACTCAGACAATAAAGAAGAAATAAATATACTGTTTTAAACAAAATTACAAAAACAAAACCTGGCTCACCAAGAGCTTTTTAGGATAGAAACAAACATTCTCATAGAGTGGAAGTATTTCATCTCAATATTCCACCTTCATCTATGGAATTCCCTGGAAGAGAGCTAGGACTACTCTCTCCCACCTAGCTGCTTAAAATGAGCTCAGAGGCTTCTTAAATATCCTTTAGGACAGGTATCTCTAATCACATAAGCTGTTTGATCCACCCCTAATTCTAACGACAACGAATTCCTAGGCTAATACAAATAGTTGGGGGATCAAACCCGATACAATCTCCAAGTAATATTTATTTCTGAACAAAGGGTCTATAACATTCCATATATTCGGATTGTTAGGACTAAAAAAAGGTCTTGCATACATAATAGTTCATTAAAAACATGGAGCTTCGCCCACAAGAAGGCGTCCATCTGAATTCTTGCCCTATAAATGAGCCTCATATTGGGCCACCTGTTTCCTTATAGGAGACAGGTTTACACTACCTAGCAACTGAATCTAGATAAGAGCAAAATGAAAATTCAAACAGCTTTCATACTTCATTTATGACTTTCTCCAGTATTCTTTATTATACTGAAATGAAATCACAAAGGTAGGGCTCTCTGAGCACATTGTGTACCCTATTAGAAAGGTCACCATTGGTTTTCCCTGTCGGAAGCAAAAGGCTTCGAAGAAGAGTCCCTATCATAATGTTTCTATGCCCATTTTTTTTACTATGTCTCAGCGCTTGTCAAACTTGGCAAAAGAACGTACCCACGGGAGAATGGGCATAGGGGAGTGACTAAACAGCAGAACACCTGCCGACTCGGCAGTCCTCTCCTATCTGAAATGCTCACAATGATATTTCCCTGGCCTCAGTTTAAGGGGACGAAACCACAAGGACATGTCTCTACTACCTCTCACACTCTGCTACCGAATGCCGAGAGGTTGCGAGACATCCACAAGTCTAATATTTCTTTTAGACTGTTTCTCTCGAGCACAACTCCCAAAGTTCAGCAGAGGAGGAGTTTTTCAGTGCTTTTAACCAGGTAGCGGTTAATGCTTTTCGAAATGAAAGTTCAGCGCTTTAAGACAATACAAGAAGCACTGTTACCTTATTTCTTTTCCTGGACATACGGGACATTTTAAAACCCAAACAGGCAAACAAAACACTTGCCTACAATTAATCTGATAACTAGATTTTAATTAGTCCCACGGATGTTTCAAACTTCTGGTAAAAAGACGTCTCTTTGAACAGATACCAGAATGTAATTCTTTCAGTTTTTATAAACCGCTTCTCCTCCCTCCCTTTTAGGATCTCAAGACATAAAGAGACATATAGAGGGGAAAGCACAGTAAGAAGCTTTAATAGGAGGCCACCCTATTATAGTGGAAAGGGGAAAATAGACATAGGGAAAGTAGACTGCTACAGCAGAGTTTAATTTGGAAATTAGGGTGATAGATAAGAGGGGGATGCCTCGAGATTCCTTTTATGCTCAGAAATAGGGGCCTTATTACCACAGATAAGCCAATGAATCAGTTCCTCATTTAAGCAATCTAAAATTGATTCTGTCATATCTCAAAAATGGCCTAGGGTTTCTTTTTAAAATAAAATCCTTAACTTCCAAAGGAGAGGGAGTTTGAAAATTAAACTCCAGAACAGAGTAATTAACAATAATTAGAGGATCTTGACAAGAAGAAGTACTAGGAAGATTACACCTAAACCCATCTAGATCACCAAAATAGGTATTAAATGCATTAGATACCTTAAGAGGATCATAAGTTATGAACTTCCAAAACCTCCTGACTCAACACCAGCTTGGCTTCCTCACCCTACCCCTCTTGCTCTGTGTCTTGGTACATGACCCAGTAGCCTCCAATAGCCCAAGTTTGATAACTTCCAACTTCTGGTTTGCATCCAGATCCACCCTAATTCCCTTCAGCTGCCTCCCTAGAATTTCCCCTGTCTTGTTAAAGTCCACCTGCCTGAAGTCAACCACCTTGGTTCCTGTACCTACAGCCTCCTTGCCCATTCTGAGCATGAACCACACCGAGTTATGGTTACTCCCAGCCAGTGGGTCCTCCACCCCAGATTCCTCATGGTCTCTCCATTAGTTAGGATTAGGTCCAGAGTTTTTTTCCAACTGAGTCAGCCCACTTACCATCTGTGTCAGGAAGCTATCCTGTAAGGCATCCAGGAGCACCAGCTCCCTTGCACTTGAGGTGGCTGGGGTTCTCCAATCTACACCTGGTAGATTGAAGTCCCCGACAATCACTGTGTTCCTTTTCCTCCATACCCTTCTAATCTGCTCCACTAACACCCTCTTCAAGTCCTCTGTCTGAGCCGGTGGTCTGAACACAACTCCCAACCTCAGTGTCCTCCTTTTAGAATCATGGAATTACATCCATAATGCCTCTGTCTTACTCTCTTCCCTTGTACATCTAATCCCCTCCCTAACATAAATTGCCCCCCCCCCATGTTCCCCTTGGCTCTCCGTTTTCTATAAATCCTATACCTTGGGATCATCAGATCCCAGTCCTGGCATTGGGTGGCACAGGTCTCAATTATGGCCGCAATGTCCACCATCCTGATGGCCAAGAGAGCCTGTAACTCAGCTGTTTTGTCTCCAGGCTCCCTGCATTCAGGGAGATAACCCTCCACCCTGTCCTCTTCCCTTCCTTAATCCATTCCTGCCCCTCCCGACTCCCCATGAGGCCTTCCCCTGGAATCCTCCCTGTTACTATGGGAGGTAAGCTTGTTCAGCTCCCTCTCCAGTAACCCTGCATAACTGCTGCACATTCTCCTCCCCCCACACCTAGTTTAAATCCACCATAGTCGCCATGTACTCCCCCAGCCTTCGCTTCAAAACTCCCTGTCCCACCTTATTCAAATGTAAGGTGTCCTCTGCGTACAGGTCCCTGTTGTCTCAGGTGTTTACCCAGCCTACCACTAGCCCATACTTTTGGTTTTACACCACTTTCTCAGTCAAGTATTGAACTCCTCTTTCCTCGCCGTGCTTGCCCTGGTTACCAGTAGCACTTCAGAGAAGCCACCAAACTCCCTACCTCCTTACATAACTCCACTAGTTCCTCAAACCTCTCCCTTACCACTTCAATTGTACTGCCCTCCCAGTCATTTGTGCCTACGTGGCCCTCTCCCTCTCCCCCTCCGTCTCTCCATCTCTCCCCCTCCCCCCCACACTTGAGCATAGTCTGACCCACCCCACCTGCTGTCAGTCCAGATACTGATTCCACCTATATTCGACTATGCTGCTCCCCTTTACCTCCCTGTCTGACCCCTTTTAGGACTGAGTCTCCTAGCACTAGTACCCTGCACCCCCATCATCTCTGTTCCCCTGCATCATGCTATCCTTTCCTCCTCCTTGAAAAATCCACCCTGTCCTGCACCTTTGCAGCTTGATCTGCACCTTCTTTTTCTCCCCGTCCCCGACTGCCGATCTGACTCTTCTGCTATGCTCAATGCCCTTCCCCTATTGCCCCACCCACCCTCTAATACTTTCTCAGCCTCGTCACCCACCTTCCCTTCCTCCCTGGTTTCCCTTTTTCCTTCTGCAATCCCCCTCTGTTTCGGAGGGGCTTATGCCCTCATTAGGGACCCCCTTTCACCTTCTACCCCCCCAGAGCTTAGGGTTTTATTAGTGCTCTGGGGGTGAATCCCTGCTGGACATCTGAAGGTGAGAGATGGCTGGGAAGAGTAGGCAAGGCAGGCAAGGAGGGAGCTAAATGGTCCAGGTTGGGCCTGTGGGGGGGGGCCTGTAAGTCAGTAGTGAGGGACAGCTTCTGGACAGTGATGTGGCATCGAGGAACAGGGATGGGAGCTCCAAGGGAGGATGGCCAGTTAGCCAGTACTGCGTTGTTGGGATGGGGGAGGCCTGGATAGTGTGTAGATAGTAGGGCACATAGGAACCCCTAGGATCCCATGTAGGTGTGACCTGGGCTGCCAGGGCTGTGGGAACTGTGGCAGGGTTCTCACAATGGAGGGGCCGGTGGCAGGGGTTCTCTCCCATACCTGGTGTGGCAGGGTGGCTCAGGTATAGAGTGGGCCTGAGAGTGTCCTTCACCCACTTAAGGGGCCGGTTTGGAGGGGCAGGTCCTGGGGTGCCAGCACTAAGGGCCAGGTGGGTCATAGGTCTTTGTACAGGCCTTGGAAGGCAGCTCTGGGCTGGAAGCTCATATCAAGACCAGGATGCGACTGGCAGGGATGCAGAGAGGAGGTTGGGGCCATCCCTGGATGGTCATCTGAGGTATCACAAGAGAGAACAGGATGCCAGGGAGACCAGCAAGCATTTGAGCTGTTTGGAGGGCCTGGGCGGTGGCAGAGCCCAGGTTCCACTCATGGCAGGCAACTTGAGGACAACAGGGACACGAGAACAAAGGAGATTCAGAGCCATTGAGGGTAGCCCTGAAGTATTTGGGTGCAGGCTCAGCAGACGAAAGAAAAAGGGTTACAGTACCTGGTTTGGAAAAGGAAAAATCCTGGGACCCCTGTAGGATTCAGGCCGGGTCCAAGGGCCAGGTGGGAGAAGGAGCTCACTTCCCCAAGTGGAGACAGGGCAAGCCGACCAGTGTCAAGGAACAAAAGAGACAGGGAAAAGGTAACCAGGTAAAAGTACTGGCTTACCAGTGCCAGATGGAAAGGAGCCTCATGATTCTTCCAGTTGAAGGATCTGCTTAGGTAAATCAGCTGAGCTTCAAAATGTGAATAACAGCCTTGCATGTACTGCCTGTTGCTAGCTTATGTCTGCTTGAGAGTTTCCAGCATGGTGAACTTGTAAAAGGCTTTATAGCCCCATGAAGCTGCTTTATTTTCTTAGAGTAAGATGGTGCTCCTGTGTCCTCTGGAATCATTTGGGGCACAGGTGACAATAAAGAGCTGTTTGGGAAGAAACTGAGTAGTAATTTTTTCCCTTTTAAATTGGAACGGGGGTAAATGAAATAATTAGTCACACTGGGTACCTCTATGAGAACGCCTTGTGGTTGCACTAGGTACCGCTATGAGAAAGTCTTATAGTCTCACCTGGTACCTTTATGAGGACATCTTATGGTTACTCCAGGTACCTCTATGAGAATGCCTTACAGTTGCGCCAGGCACCTCTATTAGAACGCCTTACAGTTTTCACCAGGTTCCTTTATGAGAACACCATATAGTTGCACCAGGTACCTCTACGATAATGCTTTATAGTTGCACCGGGAACCTCTATAAGAACACCATATAGTCTCACCGGGTACCTCAATGAGAATGCATTATAGTTCCCCCAGGTACCCCTATAAGAACACCTTATAGTTGCACCAGGTACCTCTATGAGAATGCCTTATAGTTGTAACCCCCTGCAAATGAGGGTTCCCAAAAGTCTCCTAGGAGCTTGCCCCAATGCTCCCAGCCTGGATCGTGTTCGGCATTTAAGCCGTTTATTTGTGAGTGCTTTTAGAGCCTCTGGTACTGTCTCTTTAAGAGCTGTCTGCTTGCAGGCTGGATTAGTTACGTGGGGGGACTGTGTGGTTCCCTGCTCAAGTCCCGCTCAAGCTGCTGACAAAATCGCTCCGTTTCTGCCGTCGTTAAGTGGGCAGAGTGAGCACTTTTCAAAGATGTAACTGTTTTCTATAAATCATTTAGAGTGTTAGTGGAAATGTAATTTGTCTAACCTGCCTTTCTTGCAGCTTTGACTCTGTGTGCTTTGCCCCTCCATTTTGGATCTGAACTGCAGAATAGATCCAGTCAGGTAGAAGGGGTACTCAAAATGAAGCTTCAGCAGACCAACCAGGATCAGGACTCTCTCGGGAGCCGGCTGGCCATGAGGGATATAGCCAGTAATTCTGGGAAGTGAAGTTCTGGATCATGGCGCCTTTTCACACAAATAGGGGGAGTATTGAGTGATTGGCAACTAGGCTCACCAATTGGACCGGGTGGTACCCAACTGTAATTCCCTGCCTGGTGTCTGGGAAGGCAGATCCGTTGTGACCGTGACTGAGGAAGGAGCTCCAGGCTCCTGCGCTGCAGAGTTTTCACGCGGGAAGTACATGTGGAGGCCTAAAGTCAGGCGATGCGGACTGAATCCACTATTGCTGAGGAAAGGAGAGGCTGAACACTGAGAACCAGGCTCACCCTGTAGAGGACTGGAGAAACTGGTTCATCGCGCGAGGTCTGTCAGGAAAGTGAAGTTGCATTATGAACTCCCGGGTTGGCAGTAAGTGTGATCAGGACCCGAGAGCAGCTGCCTAGTATAGTAATTTCTTTTACATATAAATGTGTGGGGTGCTTGGGGAGGACAGCTTAACGAATCCCCTGGTCCCGTGCGATTTGACAGGAAGGCAGTCGCTTGCAGGCGGACTGAATCTGTTGCTTCCTGAAGCTGTGTCCTGCTTGCAGAATCTCGTCCCCCACTGTGGGAAGGTTGTCCAGAAATCCACAACACCTTCGGGGACAGCGTCCAGCATTAAGTTAGTGAGTGCAAATCAGGCTAGCTCTCTGTCATCTGTACCTTTAATTGCAAGTGTTTCATCCAATTTTTTCTTTCTGTCTTTCTTTCTACATGAACTGAGCCAACAGGCTCCGGATTACAACTTGGTATTGTGCAAGTGTTTTTTCATCACAGGGCCCCAACCAGCTGCACAGATCCTGGCTAGCCCCCCATCCTGGGTACTCAGTGAAAGTGACATTTAGGGACTCCGAAATTGTGCACAGTAATGTGATTATTCATGTGATTAATTGAATTAACCCGATTTCCCCCTGCCCTTGTTACAACCCCGTAAATAAATCAGATCTGTTTGTTTCAGCAAAGTTACACTGACTGAGGTATGTGTTCATGTTAAAGAATTGTACAGAGGCTATTGTATTACCTCATCTCGTTTTACAGAGGGTTCCCAGAGTCAAGCTGATCGAACCAGTCCTGGGGGTAAGTGTAATTGGTGAATATACTCTTGGGGCATTGTGTGGGTCACTAGTAGGAAGAAAAGGGAGTCTCAGTGTCCCAGAGGGCTGTGACCAAGTTAGACAAACCACTGTAAACCCTGACCTCTGGGTGGAGGCACCCACCATAGAGCCTAGGCCCCTCAACCTGCTAACGGTTAGGCAGGCAGGGGTAGTAGCCCTTGGGATAGCACCACCTGGGGGTTACATAGTTGCACCCGGATATCTCTATAAGAATGCCCTATAGTTGCACCAAGTACCTCTATGAGAAAGCCTTGTAGATGCACCAGATACCTCTATGAGAATGTCTTATTGCCATACCAGGTACCTCTATGAGGATGCCTTATAGCTGCACCAGATACCTCTATGAGGACGCCTTATAGTTGCACCAGATACCTGTATGAGACCGGCCCTACAGTTGCACTGGATAATTCTATGAGAATACCTTATAATCTCACTGGGTACCTCTAAGAGAATGCCTTTTTGTTGCACCAGGTACCTCTGTGAGAACACCTTATAGTTACTACAGGTACCTGTATGAGAATGCTTTATAGTTGCACCAGATACCTCTATGAGAATGCCTTATAGTTGTTCCAGGTACCATATGAGAACAGTACCAGGTGCATATATAGCATGGACAGAACTGGGCATGGAATACCGCATGGAGCGTAGAGCGTGACAGGGTACAAAACCCCAAAAGGCACATATGTTGCATGCAGTTTTGTACCCTGTTGCTTATGGGTGGAGATGAGGAGTGACACGGAGGTCAAGACCTCTGTTGGGGAAGAGGTCCACTTAGCTGCCGCCATGGCTCAGTAGGATGAGCCACGGCAGTGCAGGATTACGAGTCTGTGGACCAGGGCTCGAATTTCAGTCCCAGACTTTTGTGAAACCGCACTGTGCAATTTCCTTTTTTTTTTTTTCCCCCTCTGCCATCGGTGTTTCTCCCCATATCCCTGTGTTGAACCCTACCCCCCCCGGTACATTGCTGCGCTGCTATGTCTTAAGACATGATGACACCGTGCCTATGAGAATACCTTTTAGTTTCACCAGGTACCTCTATGAGGATGCCTTATAGTTGCACTGCATATCTGTATGAGACTGCCTTATAGTCTCATCGGGTAACTATGAGAACACATTATAGCTGCACCAGGTACCTCTATGAGAAAGCCTTATAGTTGCACCGGATACCTCTATGAGAAAGCCTTATAGTTACTCCAGATGCATCTATGAGAACGCCTTATAGTTGCACCAGATACCTCTATAAGAACACATTATACACTCATTGGGTCCCTGTATGAGAACACCTTATATTTACTCCAGGTACCTCCATGAGAACACCTTATAGTTACTCCAGGTACCTCTATGAGAACGCCTTATAATTGCACCGAATACCTATATGGACAATGCCTTATAGCTGCACCAGATACACCTTTATGAGAATGCTTTATAGTTGCACCAGGTACCTCTATGAGGATGCCTTATAGTTGCACTGCATACCTGTATGAGACTGCCTTATAGTCTCATCGGGTAACTATGAGAACACATTATAGCTGCACCAGGTACCTCTATGAGAAAGCCTTATAGTTGCACCGGATACCTCTATAAGAAAGCCTTATAGTTGAACAAGGAACCTCATTAAGAATGCCTTATAGTTACACCAGGCACATCTATGAGAACACCTTATGGTTGCACCAGGTACATCTATGAGAACACCTTATGGTTGCACCAGGTACATCTATGAGAATGCCTTATAGTTGTACCAGGTAACTTTATGAGATTGCCTTATAGTTGCACCAGGTAACTATGAGATCGCCTTATAGTTGTACCAGGTACCTCTATGACAATGCTTTATAGTTACTCGCACTGCTATTACACCTTATAGTTGCACCGGATACCTGTATGAGAATGCCCTATAGTTGCACTGAATACCTCTATGAGAACACTTTATAGTTGCACCAGATACTTCTATGAGAATGCCGTATACTTGTACTAGGTACATCTATGTGGATGCCTAATAGTTGCACAGGACACCTGTAGGAGACTGCCCTAAAGTTGCACCGGATAATTCTACAAGAATGCCATATAGCCTCACTGGGTACCTCCATGAGAGCACCTTAGTTACTCCAGGTACCTCCATTAGAATGCCTTATAGTTGCACCAGCTACCATTACAACAATGCCTTATAGATTTAAAAGGCCCCTTATTTTTATTTATTGAAATGTTTGACCAGGAGGCCACACTGAGCAACAAGTTGCTCCTCTCACGGTGCGATCTGGGGGAAATATAGAGATAGAGATGATATTTGTGCCACGAGTTTGTATTTCCAGAAGTTCACACTGGGATTGAGGGGCTCTGGAGCAAAGGGGGAACTGGAGGCTGCAGAGAAAATGGAGGTCTTTGAGCCAGTGGCAGATGTTTGGGACCAAGTCAGCTGAGAGGCAGAGAGAGAGAGAGAGAGAGAGAGAGAGAGAGATATGGAGATGAGGGGCACTGGAAAGCTGAAGCCATCGAGAGGTAGGCCAAGTCTTCCTTCTTTAATTTCACTGTGCAAATGCTTGGAGATGTTTCGTATGGTGTAGACTCTTTCCACCGGTTCATCTGTGAATTCTTTCATGCCACTAGACAGTTTGGTGAAGGGGGGGGGCTACACTTCTGTCTCCACTGCCCTCCATTATTCCCTGTGCCCGTTTCCCTTTTTTCCCCCTACTACTGTCCCCCCAATGCCAGACAGACAGTTGCTCCCGGCACTTTCCCTATCCCCTTTTCCTCCTGCAGCGCCCATCTCTCATCGTCCACCACTGAAGCCAGAACCATAAACCTATTTCCTGAATCTGAGCTTCTACCACTTGCTTCTCCCGATTTACTGTCATGTGGTTCCTCCTTACTGCCACTGAAATCTTTTACCCCTTTCCTTATCCTCCTTGTTACCACTGGCCCTGTACCCCTGGTCCCAAGAGGAGGTCTTCATCCTGCTCCATTGCTCTCACTCCCTCCCCTAATCCTCATCAACTCTCCAACCACTGTACCTCTGCACTAGTTTCCTCAGCCTGTGACAAGTGGGACCTCCTCCACGTTCCATCAAATGCCCATCCAGATAGCCACTCCACAACCACTGCAACTCACTATTCTTTTCCCTGGTATGCCTGTGGTACTCCTGCCCCCTGTACCAGTACCCCGTCCCCTGCTGCCAACTCCTCCCTTGCCACCCTATCCCCCCCCAGCTTCCACCCTCACTAGACTGTCCCACTGCAGTACTTCTTTTCCCTGCACCTAAGTCCCCAAAAACACTTGACAGAAAAGAAACAGAACTATAATATGAAACAGTCAGGACTACAGAAGTACCTTTAAAGAGCACCTTTCATGATGGTCCAAAAAGTTACATCTTGTAGTCATACATTTCGCCCTCCCCCACCCCCAGAACTGCATCCCCCCAACTTGCTCCTCACCAGCCTAATTTTTCTCTCTCTTATCCCCCTGTCTTAACATTAGGCCCGTCCATCCCCTTATTCTTCCTTTCCCAACCTCGGATAGGAGCTCACTACCCTGGGTTGTGACATCCTACCATGCCCCGTACTTTATAGCATTCAATCCCGGGGCTCACACATACTCCTTTTCTCCATCCACCTTCTCTACATCCCGTTTTACCAACTCCTCTCCGTGCACCGTGTCCTCCTAGCCTTTCTTCCCCTACCTTCCTTCACCTCTACCTGGTGTATATTTTTATTTTTTTTCTTCCGTTACTTCCTCCTGCAACCTTAGATAACCTGCTTTATCTTCCTATAGACACGTCTATGTATGTAAATACCATGTAATCTGTACAATATCTGTATAATTCTATGTACATATGAACTTCTTTTTCTTCCTCTCTGTAAAGAGTATTATCTGTATTGCCTTGTAAATACCTGTGTTGACCTGTATATACAATTGTTCATGCTCCACCCAGGTCCATCTTGCAAATGAGCTTCTGCTCAATGATGAACGCCTGGTTAAATAAAGACTTGATTGTTTGATTGATTGAATAAGGTACAGAACTCATGGCCATGCTGACACAGAAGCGCTGCCTGGCTGAATCCTGTAGGCAGACTGCACTTGAATTTGAATCTTGACTTGGCGCCTTTTTTAGCCTCTTGTGTATAACCTTAATTCGAATTGCTGAGCCAACATTTTGGGTCGTCGTACATGTGGAGATAAACTATAAAATAAACTATTTAATAGCAGCTAGTACTTTAAATCTCAAACAATTCTGCCTAGGGTTGCCACCTGTCAGGTTTTTTACCTGGTGATCAGGTTTTCAGGATCTCTATCAGGTAATCCGGTTTTGCTCTGTGCTGGTCAGGTTTTTGAGCTATTTTGAGTGCTCACATACTTCTGAAACAGATTTTGTCATATTAGTCATTGTTTCAGTGACATGTCTAGCTTACAAACCAGTTATGTTGTCAATCTAGCCCCTGGTTTGTGAAAGCAGTCAGTCAATCTAGGAGGTGTGAAGTATAGCCATTAACACCATTAGCACTTACTTAAACTAATATTTTCCACAGCATCTTAAAGTGGCATAGCAGCAAAGCTGCCCTCACCTTTTGTAACAATAACAGAGCCTGTTGTCTTCCACTTTCATGTGCTGGTGAACATTTTTATCTCTAACAGAATTTAGGCATTTTTAAATGTTTTAAATTATTTTTTTTTCCTGAAGAAAAGCGTATGGTCACTTCTTTGGCTTTGAAATAGTACTATAGTGTATGTTGGAGCGTTGTTCTGACTATTTTTCTGTGACAACCAAAACATGGTTCTGCTTCAGTAGTGACGTCCGTACTGCAGCAGAATGACTTCTGGTTCTGCTTCAGTACGGACGTCATACAAACTCCGTCATGAGCATTTACTTTTGTCATGGCAACGATAAATACTACTGCCTCACCCGCCAAATGGCAGTTTGAAAAAATCATCCATGCAGTAAAGTCACGGTCCTGCCAGCCACTGGTAACTCAAGCAAGTAATTGGCATGTCAGCTGCAGTGTTCTCTGTACCCATGTTGGACCAGGAAAAGTTCATCATCGAGCAGGAGAACCAGAAAACAAGTAAAAAAAGGCAGTAAATGATGTTCATTAGATCCACAGTTTCGTACAAGACAATGATGAACACAGGGCGCTGCACAGTATACCTCCAAAAGAATCAGACACATCACTAGCAGATTTTATTTTCAAAAGCTAGATGTCTAGATGGGTCAGAGTATGAACCGTCAACACTTAGAGGAATGTTAGGGAGCATAGATAGGTACCTCAAAAACAAGACCACAATTATTGCGGATCTCGTTGAAACGGTGGACCTGGCTTGCATCACCGAGACCTGGCTGGATGAAAATTCTGGCCCCATTTTGGAGGTTTTAATTCCAGCTGGGTACTCGGTGATACATCACCCAAGAATGGATCATGGGGGGGGGTTGCAGTCTGTTTTAAGACTGAACTAAACTTCGAGTGTACTAGTTGAGGAAGCAGTGTCGTTCGAGTATATTGTTGTAGCAGGTGTAGGTTGTCAGAGTGCCCTCATCTGCCGTTACCCAGTGATGAGAAGTGTTTCCTTCAGGAAGTGGCAGACTGTCGTCATCGACATGACGTTGCAGTCACCCAGACTGATGGTTCTGGGTGACTTTAACGCCTGGATCAATGATTAACTCTCACAATTTGGACAGCACTTCCTCCAGTTAATGACATCTCTGGGCCTTACACAGATGGTTACCATTGCTACTCACAAACACAGTCACTCCCTCGACCTGGTTTTCCTCCTAGGGATCGAGGCCTCCAATTTGGGGGTGAAATCTGTTGTGTGGTCTGATCACTACACCATGGGGTTTGGTTTTAGCACCCCCCCAGTAGGCCTCCCCCTGTGGAGATGGGAAGGTACCACCCTTTATGAGACATAAGTTCTCAGAGCCTATCTGTGGCACTTGACCTATTGTCCCTCTCTGTGGCAAGCAGTGACCCAGAGACCCTCGTGCTGGCTTATAATATGGCCATCTCGGGGGTGCTGGATGTGATTGCTCCAGTCCGAGTTCATCCTCTCTCCCTTCACCCTCGATCCCCTTGGTTTGATGGGGTTTTGAGGGAGACGCAGCAACAAGGACGAAGGTTAGAAAGTCACTTGCGGAAATCTACCTTTGATGCTGACCACCTTAGATTGATGGACCATTATCAAGTCTATCAATCCACAATCACCCATAAGAAGGCAGAGTTCCTGTCCAAGGAGAGATTGTGGCAGCTCAGAACCGACCAGCTCAGCTATTCTGTACTGTGGACAGACTATGCAACCCAGCCTGTCTCCAGGTTTGGAAAGCATTTTCACAAACAGAATACGATGACTTTGCTCGTTTCTTTGCTGATAAGGTGGCCAACATTGGGGCAGGGCTCCAACCAGCACGTTCTCTGGGTGTTGCTTGTGATCAGCATGAGGTCACTGCCCCTCGGTTTTCCTGGAGTACCTTCAACCACCCTGACTTCATGGGTGTCATGCAGATCATCCAGGATGTGCACCCTACATGCTGTAGTTTGGACCCTGGACCAACTTCCCTGATATTGGGTTGTCTTGATGTTATCGGTCCGGTCCTAGCGTGGATAGTTTGGTGCTCCTTGGAACCTGGGGAGTTTCCTAACTCTCTGAAAGAGGTGGTAGTGACACCACCCTTGAAGAAAGCTACTTTGGACCCAAACTGCCACACTAAATACAGGCCAATCTCAAACCTCCCTTTTTAGGGAAGGTGATTGAAAGTAGTGGCAGCACAACTGGAGGACCATTTAACCATCCATGACATCTATGAGCCCTCAGTCCGGTTTTGGAAGAGACATAGTACAGAGACAGCGCTGGTTCGGGTGCTCAATGATCTCCTGATGGCGAGAGATCAGAAGAACCGTTCCATCTTGGTTCTTCTGGATCTATCATCAGCATTTGACACCGTGGACCATGGGCTGTTACTTAGCCATCTGAGGTACATCTGTGGAATAACTGGATCTGTCCACAGGTGGTTTACATTGTTCATCACTGGAAGAACTCAGAGAGTGGTATCTGGAGTGTTTTCTTCGGATCCAATGTCTATCTTTTGGGGTTCCTCAGGGTTCAGTTTTGTCGCCCATGTTGTTTGCGGTGTACATGCTGCCCCTTGGAGACATTGTAGGAAGGTAGGGGCTGAGGTTTCATTGTTATTCTGATAATACCCAGCTCTACCTTTCTTTTGCACCTGACCAGGGTAGTGCTCTCTGGTCTTTAATAACCATCTCAAAGAAATCCAGGAGTGGATGGATATGAGCTGGCTGAAGTTGAACTCTGGCAAGACTGAGGTGATGGTTGTGGAATCTGGTCACTGGACATGAGGTTTGGGTAGTGGGTCGCCCTCTGGACTTGTTCTTGGGGGGAGTCTCCCTCCAGACTTCTAACCAGGTGCGAAACCTGGGGGTGATTTTTGATGAAGGGCTGACCCTGCAATCGCAAGTGTCGGCTGTCATCAAGTCTTCCTTTTACTATCTAAGGAATATCTCCAAGATTAAGCATCTGGTTCTGTCCAGCGACCTTCCTGTTTTGGTTCACGCCTTTGTGTCCTGTCACTTAGATTACTGCAATTCCCTATACCTAGGGCTTCCAGGGGTGGAAATATGCCACCTGCAGCTGGTGCAGAAAGCAGCAGCCTGGTTTTGACAGGATCTTCTCAGTCCTGTCATATTACGCCAGTGCATAAACTGCACTGGCTGCCAGCTCAATGCGGATCACCTTCAAAGTTGGCTTGCTGACTTTTATGGCCCTACGGACTGGGCCCAGACTACCTGAAAGAGCTGCTTGTCCCCTACTGCCTGGACGATTGCTTCACTTGGCGGTGAGGGTTGCTAGAGACTCCTAAGGTGCATTTGAAATCTTCAGGAGCCAGATCTTTTGTGTTCGTAGCTCCCACATTATAAAATTCTCTACCTCGTCAGTTATGGGAGTGCACGACTGTGGAACATTTTAAATCAGCCTTAAAGACCTATTTATGGCACCAGGCTTATGGAAGTGATTAGTTGGTCATAATAGTATACTGATGTCAGTTTGATTTTAAAATTGTTTTACTCTGATTTGTTTTGATTTTACCTTGTATGGCACCTTGGTTTTGAAGGCATTAAAATAAAATTATTATTACCTAGAAAAGCAGGCTGCAAGGAATTTGTGTACAAGTCAACAGATACTTTTTTTCCCCAGAAACTGTAAAGACACTGTCAGCCAAGCAACAGTTTAAAAAAAAAGGGCAAAAGTAACACGCCAAACCGTGCGGAAGCCCTAAGTGATGCAGACATTGAAATGCTGTACACAACTGGCATCCTTGGAGTGCAGAATCCCACAGCACTCCTCAATCTAATGTTCTTCAATGTTGGTCTCTACTTTGCACTATGAACAACAGAACAGCACAATCTGAGATGGGGTGACCTCCAACTCTGTTCAGACTTAGATGGAACTGAATATCTAGAGTACGATGAGTGACAGACCAAGACCAGCACCGGTGAAAATGCTAGGGACATGCGGCCTGTCAAACCTCGAATGTACAAAAGTGACAATCCTGACAGGGATCCTGTGGCTGCATACATAAAATGCAAATCTGAGAGGCCACCAGCAATGCTAGAAGCAGATGCTCCATTTTATCTAGCCCCAATGTTAACTACAAACCTGGCTTTTCTCATTGGTATCACTCAATGAAAGTCGGAGTAAACAAAATAAGATCAATGATGAGGTGCATAAAACTGTCAGCAGGACTCCCTGATGGCAAAAAAAATAACCAACCACTCCACCCATAAGACATCCATTCAGAAACTGTGGATAGCAACATACCCCCAACAAAGTAGCACAAGTATCTGGGCACCAGAATGTGCAATCAATAAATAACTATTTGTTCCTCTCTGCTGAGAAACAGAAGAGAAACAGCAAGGTGTTCTCAAACATTACCAGCAATGTGGCTTCTCACCTCAGTCCTG
Source organism: Neoceratodus forsteri (assembly GCA_016271365.2). Taxonomy (NCBI): domain Eukaryota; kingdom Metazoa; phylum Chordata; order Ceratodontiformes; family Ceratodontidae; genus Neoceratodus; species Neoceratodus forsteri. Next base: position 638,294,893 of record CM028136.1, read on the forward strand.
CATGTACCTCAGTAGCACAATCATCTGTCCAACAAAGTGCTAGTCAAAAAGTAGACAACCCTAAGTGAGCTTGGCAATGTCTATTCGGTAACAGCTGCATTTTCAACTGAGGAGTAACCGTGCAGCATGCTGACACACAGGGCCCCAGAAATGGAAGAGAGTAGCAGTGATTAAAGATTCATTGGACTCCAATTAGTGTAAGTCCCACTGGTGAAAATCCTAATCAGTCAGTGACCTTGAGTCAATCTCAGCAAGGGGTAATGGGTGAGGGGCAAAGATAAAATGTGCAGCACAGTGACTGTGTAGCGTTGAGGGAAAATGTATGAAGTAGCAGCTGAAAGTAAAAACCATAGTAAGAAACACAATTTTTTTTCTCTCCCTCCCCACCCTATGTTATTCCCATCTACAGGGCCAGGTTGTGAAGCCCAACTGCTCCTAAGACTCAATCTGCACGTTAATGATTCCATAGTTGCTGTGTTTTCTTCCCCCCTGTTCTTCCAGTAAAGCTCTCATATAACAAGTTACATCTCTGGAAGTTATTTCTCTGTAGTGCTCTTTAGTATTTGGTATGTCAGCAACACACACTATACAGAATAGTGGATGGCCAAATGGAAACAAGGCGTATTCTTACACTCAAGGTTGCTTTGTCGATTGACGACCTCTCGAGCTACACTCTCAAGGTCTACAATCGGCATAGCAACCACTCGTGTAAGAATAGCCTTGTTGTTTCAGTTCGTCATCCACTATCCTATATGTGGAAAAAAGGAAATGGAGCCAGGAAGAAATAAAGCACACATTACAGAAACAATTTCTCTATTATGTATTATTACATACCATGTATACTGTTGTATGCTGTTTACAGTACTTCCCTTGTCTTCCCCCAGATCATATCTGTAAATGAGATTCTTTTATCTCGGTATGTTTATCTGGTAAACCAATGTCAATAAATACATACATAAGTAAATAAATAACTAGGAAGAACCTAGGAAAGTAACTAACAGGTACAGTACAGTATCTTTAAGTGTTGTCTTTTATTGCTATAACAAATGGCTTTCTAGGAGGAGCAATGCATGATGAGTCATGTACAGGGGTGGGGCTAGGGGCGGAGCTTAGGATCTGGTTTTTGTCTCATCCAAAGGTGGCAACCCTAATTCTGCCTGTTACCTTAAAGGTCCTAAGTTACTGGTGATAAAGTACTTTAAACCAAAATCATGGCTGTTACCTTAAATGAATAGCTGTCTGCTTATACCCTATTGAGGCATGTGAACTTGCCGGTTTTAGTCTATTTAGCCAGAGTTTATTATAACTAAGCCAAATGATGTGCACCAAAGTAACTTATGCTGTAACCAGGAGTCTGCGCACTGTTAGATGTGATCTCTCCCTCTCTTTATGACTATGCCCATTGTTAAACTGTATTTACTGGTTATTGTACTTGTCGTTGTAATACCTTGTACTTGACGTGGAGCCTTTGGAAATGAGTCTATGACTCAAAGGGTTGTAATTCATATGCTATAATAAATAAAATATGCAGTACTAGACCTGAACACGTGTGTGCATTTATTTTTCAGCCAAGGTTTACTCTGCCTTCCATAATTTGGATTTGTTTTTGAGCCCTACTTTAGCCCTGCTGCACTTGCCTTTGCTGTTTAGCTGCTGGCTCCCAATGGCATCACTGTAGGGCAGAGGATTGGTTCACACTGTGCAGTACAGTGCAGTGGCAGCAGCTTTGCAAGGGGAAACTACCAGTACTCAATGTACATACTGTACTATGTTCCCCTTCCCCCAACACACCTTGTTAGTAATATATTATGCCAAAATCCAAATGCCTTGTCAGTATGTTTTTTTTTTTTTTGTAAAACTGACTTTCTTCTGTCCCAGTAACAAAGTGTGGGGATTGAGAGAAGACAGAGTTGCTGTCAACATCTTTTCCAATCCTTTTACTTTCATGCAAAAATTACCCCATTTTGTGAAAGACAGAACATGAAACTTACAAGAACAGGAGGCAGTTTCAACTGCTAAGAAATTACATTTTATAAAACAGAGCAATATTTTGTTGACAGATAGAGACTGAGATTTAGAGTACCTTTCCCAGTCCCTTTGACTTTCATGAATATATTACCCCTCCTTGCACAGATTCTGGAATTACATTTCATTCATTTTGCAGAATGCAAAAACTGCAGAGGACAGTAATGAAATGCAATTCCAGAATCAATGCAAGAAGGGGTCATTTATGCATGAAAGTCAAAAGGACTGGGACAGGTGCACTTTAAAACTTGTTATAAAAGCAGACACTGACAAACAAGTGAAGTTACCAACATTATGCAATACAACTTCCTAACAGACACAATAGAGTAGCACCCCAAATGGTAGCAACAGCCTGGAGGCATGCTGACTCCGCATTCAGCAACCTTGGGGAAATGGACCACATCAAAAAAGGTATTAAATATATGAATTTGTCAACTTTGTTCCAAAACCTGAAACACAGTTTTTATAGAAAATGTTTTTTGAATGTTGCTGCCACTTTTACTTGTAAAACACATTGCACATAATTTTTAAATTTTGGAGAAACAGGTCCTGTAAGCTTGGTAACAGGAAGACTAGACTGTGAGTTCTGGAGAGGACATCAGCAGCAGCTCTTCACTGAAACTGGCTTTTTTAAACAGGTAGTGAATCAGGGTTACAAAATAGCTCAACTTTAAAATGAAGTAACACAGAAACCTCATTTTTGGTATGTGATTTATTGGGGGTATGCTTCTTCTAATTCTGCAAAGTAACACTTTTGGCTGGAGTCCCTCTTTGAATATCTAGACCTTTGGATAGATGCTAAGCTTTCTTTCTTGGTACATTCAGACAAACTTGCCAAACAATTAAAGCAAAAGTTAAGAATTTTCTACCACATAAAGCATCTTCTTACTCAAGACGCCGAAGTGCGGTTAGTGCAGACTACTTTTCTCCCTCTGCTGGATTATGCAGATTTCATCTACAGCCACTGCTCCCTGGTCTGTCTCCGTCTCCGTCTCTGTCTCCGTCTCTCAAAGCTTGATACTTTGTATCATAGGGCTATCAGATTTATCATTGGTGCCCCATTTAATACACACCATTGTGTCCTTTATGACCTAATCGGTTGGCGGTCCTTGAAAATAAGGAGGACAAAAAACGATGTCCTTTGGATCTTTAGAGCCCTCACTAACAGGCTACCTAAATATATCTTGGATCCCTTTGTCTTGTCCAAGGATGCATACTCCCTTAGAAAATACACCTACATTATGCTTGAAACTCCTAGCATTAGGACCCACTTTGGAGCTTCCTCAATCAGCCATGCTCTCCCTACCCTCTGGAACACTACCCCAAAAACATTAAAACTCACAAATCTTGCTGGGTTGCTTTCTTTCAAGAACCTATTGACTCACTCCCTTCAGGAAGCGTGCAGCTGCTATGCTTAATTCCCGCAGCCTACCCAACCTGTACCTTGTCACCCTCTTGCTGCACTTACTCCAGCTGCCCTAGCACCTCCTCTTTCACTCTTTGTAAGCTTTCTTTCTTTCTGTCCAATTTCTCGCTGTAACCCCCGTTCTACTCTTCCCAATCCTCCCCTTCTACCTTTGCCATCCACGTCCCATGCCCCCGCCCCCACCCTCAAATTCTGTCTTGGGCTGCTGGCTCCCAATGGCATCACTGTAGGGCAGAGGATTGGTTCACACTGTGTAGTACAGTGCAGTCACAGCAGCTTTGCAAGGGGAAACTACCAGTACTCAATGTACATACTCTGTTTACGTATTCTTATTTCTCTGTTTATGTATTCTTATTTTTGACTGGTTTAACCTAATGGACTATTTTTTGTTGTTATTAATATGATTATCAGTCTAACTCATCCCTCGCTATTACGATTGCATAGTGCATCTGTATCTGATTTTTTTTTTTTTTTTTTTTAGCTATTTCTTTCCCGTAGCCAGCTGTCATCCAGAGGGAGCCCCCAGCTCTGTCCCCGGCACCCACCATCTGGCGATGACCCAAACTCCCAGGGCTTGCCCCCCACCCTGGCGGGGCCGGAGTGGTTTCCCCAACCCCCACCAGAGACCGGATTCAGTGGGTCAGCACCGTGGCCAGCCAAGAGCAAAGCCTGCGAGGTGCCCTCCACCATTGTGTCACGGCTCTTCTTTTTCCTGTTTTTCTCCCAGGAGTTGGGGCATGCAATAATGCCCGCAGAGAGGAGCATGCAGACATCTGCACGCTCTTCCTCCAGGCATCTGCCCCAACTCCTCCCCCTTCTGCAGCAAGGTGCCCTGTTCCCCAGCCTCTGCTAGGGAGCAGACAAGTGCCAGCCACTGAGGACCCCCCTCCCCAGAGAAGGAGAGTAGTCTGTCAGATGCTCAATCCTTCTCCTCCCCTGCCGACCCCTGGTGGCCCATGCTTGTTCCTAACACAGGTCACCAGTGTAGCGCGAGGTAAGGCTACCAGTGCCTCAGCACCACCGGGTCAGCTGTGTATCTATATATTTTACGACTATATGTATTGCTTGTATTGTTCAACCTTCCCAAGGTTTGTAATTTGTACCCTTTCCAGCACCACCCTGGAAATGAGTTCACTGAAAGGTGTTCCTTTGGTTAAATGAAGATTGATTGATTGAGGCAGCTAGCTGGAAACTGCATTCTGAGGAACATGGTTGTCCTGCACATCCTGCCTATCTGCACTGGGTGAAGGATTCCTGGCAATGATGAATTCTGTTTAAAAAGTAAATACTTTTTTCTAATTGTTTACCACATCACTTGATAAAGCTTTGCATGAGATGAGAAACATTTGGGAGTTTGTGTGTGGTGGTTACAGATGGTTGCTGTTTCACTGGCATACAGTAAAAAGTATAGAACATTTTAAGGAGTAATGTTGCTGTGGTATCTCAAGAGCAAGCCTGATTAAAACAAATGTGTACAAAACAATGTGCACAGAAATACTTGATAAACTCTAGGATGACTAATTAAATATTGTATGGTTTAAACTGTGAAAGTTTTGTTTTTTGTACACTTGAAGTAAAACAAAAACTTTTAATAAATATAAATTTAACAAAACATAAAGATCGAATTGCACATGCACTCAAACATTTTGTTTTTTGTTTGGGGGGGGATAGAAAAAAGTAACAAAAAACAAACAAAAAAAAAAAAACCACACACAGACATGAACAATTTGCTTTTTGGGTGCTTTTTTCTATCACTCTTGTAACCCCCCTACAAATGGGGGTTCCCGAAAAGTCTTCCTTGAGCTTGCCTAAATGCTCACTGCCAGGCTGGTGTTCTGCGTTTTAGCAGTTTAAATGCGATTGCCAGAGAGTGCCTGTATAGCACCTGTATACTGTCTCTTTATGAACCATCTGGATTGCAGTCATAATTAATCTGACAGGGAGCTCTATGAGAAGATGTACTTGTCTGCTGATCATTTATTAGAGTAGTAATAATATTGCAGTTTGTTCTAACCTGCCTTCCTTGCAGTATGGACAGTTCTGTTTGTTTCCATCATCTTGGTCCTGGACTGCTGAAATGGGCCAAGCAGTACATTTGGGACCCTGAAATGGAGCCTGCCTACAGGTGCTTGGTGGGGCCCAAACTCGTAGGAATTGTAGTTTTGGGCTTTTGGCACCTAAAATAACCTGGAGGAGGAGCCCTTGTTGTGACTGAGATCATCCAACCGAACCTTTTGGATCTTGGGGAAAGTCCCACACTGCTTGCAGTTTCAGTTAGGTCCGAGTTGGGAAGTGAAGTAGTAACAGCTCATGATAGTTCGAGCAGCAATCCATAGTGGATTCACACGGGAAAACTGTGGAAAAGCCCAAGTCTGGCCAGCATGCCTGTCTGCTGTTCCTGAGAGGAAACTTGTGTTTTTTTTTTTTTTTTTTTTTTTGCACTGAATCCAAATTTGGAGATCGAATTAAGCCACTGGATTGTGACCAGGCTTTAACCTGAAGAACACAGAAACGCAAAACAGAACAGCACTCGCAAGTCAAATAAAGAAAGAAAGAGAACCAAAGTAAATGGTTTTCAACAGTCAGTGCCAATGGCTACAACCCAGCGCTTCGAGTCCAAGGCATGACTCTTCATCAGGGGGTGTGTCCTGAATGCTGGCCTGGTTGTATTTATTCAAAAAATATTTAAAGTGACAGCATATACCACTACAAAATCTCATTTCAATTCTCAAAAGCATTCATACACACAAAAACAGTGTAGGCACAATCTTAAGATCTTTCTAGTACTCTAAATGTGTCAAAAAATTCATAACCACAAATTACATATTATTTTAAATATTTAACACACATATTAATTAGTTGTTGTTTAACCAGGACTAGCACACTAGGCTGAAATGTTTTTTTAAGAAAAAAAACAACAACAACAAAAACAAACAGGTGCGACCTGGGAGCACAGGGACGTTAATTGACTTGCTCAGGGTCACACAGTATGCAAGTGGAAGCTGTGTGATTCAAACCCAGGTCTGGTTTGCTGGATGTTACCAGATTTGCAGCTCAGAGCCTTAAACCACTGCACTATACTGCCTCCCTAATGTAATTAATGTACCTGCATCATTTAAGTAAAGAGATATTATGAATTGCAGCAAAAAACAGCAGCATGGAAAAAAAGAAATCAAGTCAGATATATGAACCTCTGGTTCATCAAAAATCCAAGCTAAAATGGAAACTTTTAAAGCAATACTGTAACATTCAGACAGTCATTCAAACCAAGAGGGCAAAGGGCTTGCATAGTGTATATCCATTTTTGTTCAAGTTTTGACAATTTATTAAGTCTATCACCACCTCTTATATTTTCTTTCTCAAGATCTACACCCATAAAGGTAACTGCATTAACATCTTTGTTATGGCACAGTTCAAAATGAATGCATATGGGGTGCTAGGTTCAGTTTTATGTATAGCCCTAACATGTTCTTGCATATGTTCTCTTAACATCCTTTTTGTCCGACCTACATATACACTAGGACAGGTGCATTGTACAATGTGTATTACATATACTGTAGAACAATTAATGAAATGAGAAATTTAGATTTTCTTATTTTTATCAAATGTGTAGATATAAAAATATTGGTACTTGTTGACAGAATTTACACACATTGCAATGGCCACTACGAAAACAGCCTAAAGGCTGAGGGGGAAGTCAGTCCTAGGTACTTGGTGTTTTACATATCAACCGTTAGTCAAAGAATCAGCTAAATCAGGGACTCTATAATATGAATTTCTAGGTCCATATTTAGTTGCATCTTTCAAATCCAAATCACCCCACAAAACCCCCCAATGTTTGACTAAAATGTCTGCTACTATGCCAGAAATTCTATTATGTTCAGTAACAAATGTAATGGGTTGTTGATCAGCAGACACTAAATTAGTCTTTTTAGGCTTCAATAATCCATCCCTACTCATATATTTAGCTTTGTTATAAGCCTTTTCAATACATTCATTTGTGTATCCACAAGAAAGAAATCTAGTTATCATTTAGCTTTCTTTTTCAAAACTCAGACTGGCTGGAACAATTCCATCTAATACGTATAAACTGACCATAAGGTTCACCTCTTATGGCATGTGTCGGGTGGGCACTGCCAGCATGTAAAACCATGTTACCTGATGTAGGTTTTCTAAACATCTTACTCTTACTGCAGACGGAATTGTTCCAGCCAGTCTGAGTTTGAAAAAGAAAGCCAAATGATGAAAACTAGATTTCTTTCTCATGGATACACAGAGGAATGTATTGAAAGGGCTTGTAACAAAGCTAAAAATATGAGTAGGGATGGATTATTGAAGCCTAAAAAGACTAATTTAGTGTCTGCTGATCAACAATCCATTACATTTGTTACTGAACATAATAGGATTCCTCGCAAAGTAGCAGACATTTTAGTCAAACAAACATCGGGGGGGGGGGGTTGCAGGGTGATTTGAATTTGAAAGATACAACTAAATATGGACCTAGAATTTTGTATTATTGAAGTCCTAATTTAGCCGATTCTTTGACTAACAGTTTATATGTCAAGCACCAAGTACCTAGGACTACTTGGCTTCCCCCTCAGCCTTTAGGCCGTTTTCATTGTGGACATTGCAATGTGTGTGATTCTGTCAACAAGGACCAATATTTTTACATCCACACATTGATAAATATAAGAAAATCTAAATTTCTTTCATTAATTGTTCTACGGTATATCTAATATACATTGTACAGTGCACCTGTCCTCATATATATGTAGGTCGGACAAAAAGGATGTTAAGAGAACATATGCAAGAACATGTTAGGGCTATACATAAAACTGAACCTAGCACCCCTATATGCATTCATTTTGAACTGTGCCATAACAAAGATGTTAATGTATTTACCTTTATGGGTGTAGATCATGAGAAAGAAAATATAAGAGGTGGTGATAGACTTAATAAGTTGTCAAAACTTGAACAAAAATGGATATACACTATGCAAGCCCTTCGCCCTCTTGGTTTGAGTGACTGTCTGAATGTTACAGTATTTCTTTAAAAGTTTCCATTTTAGCTTGGAATTTTGATGAACCAGAGGTTCATATATCTGACTTGATTTCTTTTTTCCATGCTGCTGTTTTTTTGCTGTAATTCATATCTCTTTACTTAAATGATACATTAATTAATATGTATGTAAAATATTTAAAATATGTATTTTGTGGTTATGAATTTTTGACACATTAGGAGTGCTAGGCAGATCTTAAGACTGTGCCTACACTGTTTGTGTGTGTATACGAGTGCTTTTGAGAATTGAAATGAGATTTTGTAGTATTATATGCTGTCACTTTAAATATGTTTTGAATAAATACCACCAGGCCAGCATTCAGGACACCCCCCCCCCCCCGGCAAAGAGTCATGCCTTGGACTTGAAGCGCTGGGTTGTAGCCATGGGCTCTGGCTGTTGAAAACCATTTACTGTACTTTGGTTCTCTTTCTTTGACTTGCAAGTGCTGTTCTGTTTTGCGTTTGTGTGTTCTGTAATTCTTTAGACAGCATTGACCCTATAACCAGTGACGCTCCAGACACTTGTGTTTTTGTTTAATCTGAAGACCACTGAAGAGTTGCTGAATGAGATCGGCCTGTCAGGACTTTCAGCTACCTCTGAACTCCTGGATTGTGCAGAGACACTGTAATTGCGACCTGAGAGCCATTTGCCTGGTACAGTGGAATTCCCTTACATATGAATGTGCTGTGTGCTTATAGTGGGTCGTGATTTGATTCCCCACTGTGTGTCTGAACTGTGTTTTGTTTGCTGGATGCTGTATCCAGCTCCACGGACTGAATCTGTATCCATTTCCATTTGCCTGGGCCCTGCTACACTGACGCAGCCAGAATACCTGCTACGCAGAGAAAGTCATCGACAAGACACCAGCCTGGGGATCAGCCCCCTGCTTAATGCCTTGAACAGGAATGATGCTTCGGTGATTTATGTGGGCCCTGCTTCTCCGGGCCCTCCAGCTCAACAGTCTGCAGTCTTGATTTCATCCCGCCTGTGTCCAGTACTGGATATTATGAGTAAACATCAGGGTAGCTCCCTGCAACAACAGCTAAATCTAAAAGTGTTGTCATCTGTTTGTCTTGTTGCCTCTTCTTTCATGAGCTAAGCCCTCTGGCTTCGGATTACAAAATAGTGTGTGCTGTGCGTGTTGCTTTCTTCCATCACAGGGCCCCAACCAGCTGCAATGTTCATGGCTAGCCCACCATTTTCCTACCTGGGTACCCAGAGTGTGTGACTGTGTAGGGACTCTGAACTGCATGCATAACTGTCTGATTAATATAGCTTTTAAGCAAATCAACCCGATTATGCCCCTCCCTTGTTCAAGCCCCCTGAATAAAATCAGATTTAACTTTGTTTGCATTTAACCTGCCAGTGTTTCCAGTTTGTGCCAAAAGTATTGTACTGTTGCAATTTGCTGTGCTTAACCTTGTTTTACAGGGGGTCCCTAGGGTCAAGCTAGAGGAACCAGCCCCGGTGGTAAGTGCAAACAGTGTGGGTAATTGCCTGGTGAATAAGGGTCATTGTGAAAGTAATTATTGTGCATTGTTCTGGCCACTAGAAGGGAAAGAGGGGGTTACAGTGTCCTGGAGGGCTGTGCCCAGGTTAGCTTGACCACTAACAACCCTGACCTCCAGGTGGAGGCACCCGTTTTATTACCCAGGCCCCTTAACCTGTTACTAGTGAAGCAGGCAGGGGTGGTAGCCCTTGGGATAGCGCCACCTAGGGGTCACACCCTTAACATTTATGTTTAAAATTTGTAATCAAATTTGAGGGCCACACATGACCACCTAAGTGACAACTTTCAGACCTGCCAGATGAGTTTGCTGACCCAGTGCAAAGCAAGCTATAGATCTAGCGTCAATCCCAATGTTTCTACTGCTTTGCATGGGGCCTGGCCCACACAGGGTCACCTGCAAAGTACACAGTAGGCCCAAGGACATACAGTACAGGAGGAGCTGGTGCTTTGTGAATGCCAGTCACAAAGCACGCTACAGGCACGGTGCTTTATTCATGTTTTATTAAGTAAGGAAGTTCAGTGCAAAGGACATGTTACATTATCAGTCAGGGTTCAAGATTAAAGATACAGAAGTAAAGAAATGAAACATTAGACTTAAGTCACCAGAGCCATGGTTAATCTGCAGCCTGGCATTCCTCAGGGTTTCAACGATCACAGCACGGTGTGTTGGCATTGCCCAACCCTTGGCTCCATCTATCCAGCCACAAAAAATTAAAAAATAAAAATAAAAAAATATGCCAACATTAATGCTTGTTAATTAATGCCTTAGTTAGGGTAACACCAATGCTGCACCATATTGTCACTCAAAGTTCAAAGAACGCCAGGCCACAGATTCACCAGGGTCAGGGCACTTTTTATCCCCAGGGCTGCATTTCCTTACTTGTGTGGCTTTAATCTTCAACCATAACATATGTTTTTTTTTTTTTTTTTTTTTGCAATGCATCAAGTTATAGAAACCATTTAGAGACACCCCAGAGGCTTACAAAGTTTTTAGTCAGCAAAGCATGAGGCTCTAGTCAGAATAAAAACTACAGGATATGCGTAAAGTACCTTCCATTTGATGATGCAGCACAAACCATAAAGTGCTGTGTCAGCAAATCAGTGGTCCCTATTATGGAATATAGTTTCAAATTATGCAAGGCACCTTCATAGCAGTGCAGCACAAAGATGCAAAATGTTTTGTCAGCAAAATAAGATGTTCTAGTCATACTTTTAGTTTTACATAATGCAGGACCTCATATGTTTGGTGATAAGACATACCAATTGCTGTTTCAGCAAAGATGGACACAAAGTGCTCAGCCAAATGCAAAGAAGCCCTGTAATGAAATTTGCTAGAGATGGAATTACTGTATTTGGTCTAGTGTTGATTTTTGTTACACTATATGGCACACATCTATTCTCTGTCCCTTTTTTTATGGCTGCAGTAGGTGGAGCCTGCAGCTGTCTTGCTGCAGCTCTGAAGATGGGATACCGAAAGACAAATTTGAAATTGAAGAATATGCTTTCACAGCTACAAAATCACTCTGCTCATTATACACACACACACACACACACACACACACACACACACACACACACACACACACACACACACACACACACACACACACACACACACACCCACCCTGGTGGGCGCTGTGGTCATCTCTGGCCCCATCTCCCACTTCCCCCCATTAACTCACTGCCGCTTTAGCCAAAGTCCCTGATACTCCCAGAGTCTCTGTCCGGCCCCAGGTAAGGTTTTTCCTTCTAAAGAGGGGCCTGAGGAGCAGAGACGTGGAACACGCTTGCAGTCACACCGAAATGTCTGAGCTAGTGGTCCGCGCATGCACAGTGGCACGCATCCATTTTCTTGCCACAACAGCAGCACATCAGGAGCTCCCCAAGTGTTCCCAGACCTTGAGATCAGTTAGACGAGGTCCAGAGACAGGAGGGCTGTGGTGGAAAAGCCTTGAAAGTATTTATTTCAACAGCACCATGAGACTGACTTTATACATATTAATGAACTGCTTATTAACCATGCCTGCTTTCTGCTCATTGGCGCTCTTTTAGGAAAATAAAAGCCTTTTGCAACTTCACCATGGTTCTTCGCGAGTCTCTGGACCCCAACTAACTGATCTCAGGGTCCGGGAGCACCGGGGGAGCTTCTGATGCACCACAATCATAGATGGATGTGTGCCACCACAGATCTGTGGACTGCCAGCTCACACATTCTCGGTATGGTTGCAAGAGTTTCCATGTTTCCGCCTCCTACGGACCCTTTTTAGAAGGGAAAGCATTATCTGGGACTGGTCAGAGACTCAGGGAGCGTCAGGAACTCAGGCCAAAGTGGCGGTGAGCAAACAGGAGAAATGTGACCTCCATGAGCTCAGCTGCAGCCATATCAGCTCTAGCCAGAAATTCTGCTCACACCATCAACAAACATTCACTAGTAGCAACACCCCAGCAGCAGTAAAGAAAGAACAGTTACATAAGAACTTACTCTGTTGATATTTTTCTTAATGAAGTATACTACATAAAACAAACAAAAAAAAATTTACTGTAACAGTAGATCTGCAAGGGGATCTCACAGTCATCAGGTCACACATATGGAACTTCACGGTCGGTGAAGCAGGATCCACATGGAAGACAAATTTCAGCAGTACAACTGGGATCGCCTATGCAGACGTCATCTGCGGATGTCACCAATCCTATAAAAGTGTGAGCCGCCCTGCTCACTCCTCAGTTCTTTCCCCCAGAGTCCAAGGGAGAAAAGCTCATGCCATGGGGGACCGAAGGGAGAGATAGGGGTACCCTGGCCTAAATAAGAGACTGGATACACCGCATAGTCAGTTCTGAGCAAGAGCCCCATAAAGGGGAGATGGTGGGAAGGAAGGCAGGCCTGATGACGGAGATCCCCTCGAAGATCTACTGTTACAGTAAATTCTTATGTAACTGTTCAATCTTCATCAGGTCACACATATGGAAAAAGTCCTATGCAGTTACTTATGCACATAACAGTCTGGGACGAAGGCCATCCTTAAACTTAAGACAAGAGGCCCTGCAGTACAGCCCTACCAAAATCTGCATGGGCTCTAGAGGCAATGTCCTGACTGTCATGCTTCATGAAAGTATGGATGGTACTCCAGGTAGCAGCAGAGCAAATGTCAGCAGCTCAGACCCCTTTTGAAACAGGTCACACAGATAGCCATGCCCCTTGTGGAATGGGCTTTTGCCCCTCCTAGCAACTCTTTTACCATGCTTGTTGTAACAGAACACAATACGATGAGCCAGCCATGTAGCCAAACATTCTTTAGAAACCTGAAAGCCCTCTCTACCTGAGGTGAAAGAAAAAGCAGCTTCGACTTTCTGCACTCTTTAGTGCAGAGCAGATAATACTTCAAACATCTGCGCATATCTAGCTTATGGAGCAGTGCTTCTTCCCCTGGATTGACACACTCAGGAAAATAAACAGGTAGGTGGATAGATTGGTTCAGGGTAAACTCAGACACTACCTTAGAAAGAAACTTATGATTCATGTACAAAAAGACACCCAGTCTTTGTGAAAAATCAAATAAGGCTCCTCACACCAGAGGGCCTGAAGCTTGGAAATCCTTTGAGCAGAAGTAATAGCAACCAAAAATAATTCTTTCCAGAAAAAGAAAGCTTAGCTTGCAAGTCACAGCTGGCTTCAAAAGGAGACAGCATCAATTTCTCCAGAATAAAATTAACATTCCAAGCCAGGGCAGGTGAATGGATTGGAGGTTTCAGATGCAGGATGCCACCGAGAAAAGTATGAGACACATCCAATTGAGCTACGGTGCAGCCGCCCACAGGCTCATGAAAGGCCGAGATAGTCGAAAGGTACACCTTTAAGGAGAAGTACTGGTGACCCGAGTCTGACAGGGATATCAGGTAATCCAAGATTTGGCTCACCAAACAAGTGAAAGAGTCCACATGATGCTTGGCAGCCCATATGGCAAACCTCTTCCACTTCATGGAATATGGTTTGAGTGGAGGGCTTCAGAGCGGCCATGAGGACACCCGTCACCCTCTGGGATACCCAAAACCAGGTGATAGCCATGTCCTCAGGAGCCAGGCATGCAGACAAAGGCACTTGAGGTTGAGATGGACCAGGGTTTCCTGAACCTGCATCAACAGATCCCTGCAGAGGGGCAGAGAGACCAGAGGTTCCTCGCTAACTGTTGCAGTATTGGAAACCATATCTGCCATGGCCAGAATGGGGCTACCAGACTCATGCTGGCCCTCTCCATCTGCGGCTTGATTAGCACCATCTGAATCAGAGAAAATGAAGGGAAGGCATAAAGGAACCTCATGCTCCAGGAGAGGGACAAGGTGTCTTACCAGAAAACTCCAGGCCCTGGATCTAGCGAGCAAAAACTGGGCAGTTTTGCTTTGAATGGAGACGCAAAAAGGTCCAACTCTGGATGACCCCATCTGGTGAACATATCTTCTGCGACTGATTAGGTTCCCATTCGTGCATGCTGGACAGAGTCTGACTGAGGCTGTCCGCCAGGGTGTTTAGCACACCTGGGACATGGACTGCCGATAGAACCTGACTGTCGTCTAACACCCAGTACCAAGCTCTCATGGCCTCCCTGCGGAGGGAATATGAATATGTCCCCTCCCCTGTCTGATGATATAGTAGACCACACCGAGGTTATTGGACTGGATCAACAGCCAACATGGGAAGAGATGGTTCTGAAAGGCCTGCATGGCATGCAGAACTGCCCACATCTCCAGGACATTGATATGCAGGGAAGTTTCGATCTGGGACCAAGAGGCCTGAGTCTGAAAGGAACCCAGATGTGCCCCCTAGCCCAAACCAGAGGCATCCTTTGTGAGGATCTGCTGGGGGGGGGGGGAAGGAGATCTGGAATGGAACCCCTTGCAACAGGTTCAGAGGGTCCATCCACCATCGAAGCACCTTGTGGACAGGGGAAGAGACCCACACCAACAGTTCTAGCTCATCCGTGCATTGGTCCCATCACACCGAGTGTCCACTGGAGGATTCACATGTGCAGCCTGGGCAGTTGAACCATGGGAATGGCCACAACCATCAACCCCAACAGCCTCAGATAAACCTTTGCAGGATCATAAACAGCTCAGGGTGACCTCCCAAGCCTGGGCGATGAGGCACTCCACTCTGTTCTGCGGCAGAAAGGCCTTTCCCTGCACAAAGTCTAGAACCGCCTATATATATTGCAGCCTTTGGGTCAGGGTTAGGACTGACTTGGGCAAGTTAACAGTAATGCCCAGGGACAGAAACCACTGAAGGGTTCTCTCCAGAGTCCAAAGAAGCTGTTCTCTGGATGGGGCATTTTAGGAGCCAATTGTCCAGATAGGGAAAACATACAGTCGCTCCCTTCTGAGAGCTGCAGCTACTGCATTTGGTAAAGACTCATGGCACAGAGGAGAAGCCAAAGGACAATGCAATACTTTAAATTGGTAGTGCTCACCCTGAAAAAGAAATCCGAGGAATCTCCGGTGTGGCAGAAGCACTGAGGTATGCAGGCAAGTATCCTGCATGTCCAGGGAGCACAGACAGTCACCCTGCATGAGAAGAGGCATCAGGCAGGGTTACCATGTGGAGATTTTGGACATAAAGACTGAGGTCCTTGAGATCCAATATGTGCCGCGGATCTCTGGTTTTCTTGGGGACCAAGAAGAACCTGGAATAAAATCCACCATTTCTTTGGCACCTGGGCATGGACTCTATTGCCTTTTTGCGCAGAAGGGACTGTACCTCCTCCTGGAGAACAGACAGATGGGTCGTGGGTAGGTGAAGGGTACTTGATGAGTCTCTGGGGGCATCTCAATGAGTTCCAGAGTGTGACCCCCCCCCATGATCTGAAGAATCCAGGCATCTGAAGTAATGGTTCTCCATTGATTGAGATGGAGGGAGAACCAACCTCAGACCACCACCCCTTGGCTGGGGACCAGAAAAGCGGGTGGGTCTGGCAAGGAGTTAAGCAGAGGTGGATCCAGCCGCTGAACCTGATCAGTCACCCCTAGGGTGCTTTGCTGTGGTGCCAGAGGAGGCTATTCTTTTGCCTTGTCGCTGGGAGGCTGCTCCAGATGTGTGTGAAACCTTGTAAAAGGAAGGTGGCGTCTGCTTTTAAGAGTATGTTTGAGCGAGTGGACAGACAATAGCCCTACCAGATGCCTTTAGCTAATTTATGATGTCCTGCACATCTGGTCCAATAGTTTGGAGCCATTAAAAGGGGCACTGAGCACCTTTTGCTGGACATCAGCTGGGAAACCAGAGACACTCAGCCAGGAGTGCCTATAAAGGCAAATGCATGTGGCAGCAGCCCTAGCACCTGTATCTGAAATATGTTAGAGAGGGCCCTCAGGAGATGCTTGCTAATATCCTCCGCACTCTGAAAGCATTTGAGAACCTACTGTTTCTGGTAACAATCAGGAAAGGCCTGGGCCATGGCCTTGCCCTTCTTCCAGATAGTATTCTGGTACTTGACCTTGTGGGAGAGGTAACTGGCAATCCTCAGCCCAAGGGTATAGGAGGCATACCTCTTGCCCCATAGATCAATCCTATGGGATTTTCTGTCAGTGGGGAGGGAAAGTCCAGTTACGCAAGAATGTACTGTAACAGTTGACCTTCAAAAGAAGTTCCTGCAGCAGGCAATACCTGTAGGACTAAGCCGCTAGGTGCTAGAACCCCACAGAAAACTTCTAGCTAGCAGTATATAGTGGTGGTGGGGGGGGGGACCATCCCCCCCCCAATCGGCCTGCCTCTGTTGGCCTATGGTGTAAAAAGGGGGGGCCACCCCCACCCTACCTCACGTAAATGTATTACCTTATTCTGATGATAGCTCCTGCAGAAGGCAACACTGGTAGGACTGCCCTGGAAGAGGGAGGAGGAAACAGGAAAACCATCCTGTTAGGAGAGAAGACCCTGCAGGACTACAAGGAGAAAGCCTGCCCTGCATCTGGAGGCAATGTCCAAGTTATAATGTTTGATTGTGGGTGGAACTACAAATGGCAGCAGCACAGATATCTGCCGTGGAAACCCTCTGCAGGGAAGTAAAAGAGGCAGAAACTCTCCTGGTGGAATGGCCTTTAATCTGACCCGGTAAAGGCTTGCCATGCTTATGGTAACAGAAAACAATGCACTTAACCAGCCATCTGGATAACAACTGTTTAGAAACAGGAGCCCTAATGTCTTTGGGACAAAAGAAATGAACAGCTGATCAGATTTGCTGATAGAATGGGTACTGTTCTGATAATAGTGGAGCACCCTGTGGACATCCAGAGTATGCAGTAAGGCCTCCCCCCAATTTGAGTACTCTGGATAATAGGCAGGCATGCAAAATAAGAAAATGTGGGTAAATGCTAAAGATGGCAGTCGTCTACAAGCAGAAGGCATCTGTGGAGCAAATGTGCGCAGGTTGATGGCAGGAAAAGAATGAAGGGGGGGGGAGAGACCCTTCCCTTTATACCATAGGCCGACGTCGGGGCAGGCTGACATCAGGGGGGTACTCCCCCACTATATACTGTTTGCCAGAAGTTTTCCATGGGCTTCTAGTGCCTGGGGGCTTAGTCTCACTGGTGTTGCTTGCTGCAGGAGCTATCCTCAAAGTAAGATCTGAGGTGCTTGGGCACATACGACTTATGAGCCGACAAACACAGAATCAGTTTCTGGCTGGGCAGCATAATGCGCAGACCCTGGGAGGCAAGATACAACTTAGCCCTGCAGGGCATGGCTGGCACCATGTCAGGCTTGTGCCAGGCAGCAGTAATTGCATTCCTTAGAGCTGGAAGGATAAGAGGAATGACCTTGGGAGGACACTCTGGGATCGCCAAGAAGTCCACCAGATCTCTTCTGGTGGCATCTTTGTCCTCCATGTAGAAACCCATAGCTTAGGACAGCTGCTTCATGACACTGAAAAAGGTAGGGTTCTCTGGAGGGGACCTATCAGTATGTTTGACAGAGTCCTCACTCATTGAGGTGGCAGTGGGCCAGTCAGAGGAAGGAGTCTCTCCCTCTTCTTCCTCCTCAGGCAAGATGAGGTCAGGATGGTAGTTCTCTATGTTGACTGCTCCAACTCAAGGTCCAACAAATGAGGGACCATTAACAGCCATGGGGAGCAGCTTGTGGCAGCTGAAGTGGTGTCAACAACGGTGCTGTCGATGGCGCACGCAATGCAGGCCTCTATGCACTCAACATACGGACCAAGACTGTAGTGAAGTGATCAAAATGTTACTAACATCGATGACAGTAGATTGCTGCATCAAAGGGGGTGGGGTGATGGGAAAGAGTGTGATGACCCATACAGTGCACCCAGAGAGCTCGAGGAGCTTAAGTCTGAGAACCTAGAAATGCATCAGGCCTTGACGGAAAGGCCATGGACAATGAGCCAGTCATTGACAGAGTTGGGGCTGACAACCCAGAGGTCAACGACCAGCCACCCTGTGCAGTGGGCAGCAGTGCTGTCAGTTGGGGTCTGGTAAGAACAGAGATCTGGATGGCAGCAGGTGTTGGCACAGCCACAGCTGACAAAGTACTCTCAGATGAAGAGGAGACCATTGAGGAGCAGGAACACCACCGGGGGTGGAGCGATCACAATCACGGTCTTTATTATGACTTTTTCCAGAGGACTTGCCTCATGCCTCAGGCCTGGGAGCTCAACAAACCTACCAGCGATTGGGAAGAAGGAACTCTGGGGGACCCCTGCCCAGAGCTGGCTACTTATTGCTCCATTAGGAATTTTTTGAGAGCCTTTGTCGTCACCTGAGGGTGGTTTGGTTAAACTTCTGGCACAGCATACAGTCCAGGACGTCGTGGTCAGGGCCAAGACAGCAGACACAGAGTGAGTGTTCATCTGTAGAGGCAATCTTCTTTCTGCAGCGGCAGTGATGGAAGAGAGAAGTCTAAGGATTAACTCTCGACATAAACAAAGTAAAGTCTTTAGAAAGAGATTCTAAAAGGCTAAGTATGAAAAAGCTGTAGGCAAAAATGGTGTGAAATTGCATCAGAGCTTCTGGAGAGACCCATGTGAACAGTGTCAACAGTGGGAAAGAAGTGAGGAAGGAGAGCGGCTGCTCATGCCTTTATAGGGTTGGTGATATCGACAGACGATGTCGGCGTGGGTGCAGCCCCCATTGTACTGCTGAAAATCTTCCGTGTGGATCCTGCTTCACAGACTGTGAAGTTTCATGTGTGTAACATGATGACTGGGATACCCCCGATAAAGATCGCAGATTTCAAAGATAAAGATGTCACAGGAGCCATGTATTCTTTGTAGGTACAAAAAGATATTTTGAGGTGCCATATGTGAAAGACTCATTTGTGAGTGCTTTCATGTATGGCACCTCAATAAATCTGTGTGTACCTGCAAGCAATACTTGATCCTGTGACATCTTTATCTTTGAGGTCTACATTTTTACCTCTTCCCATTGTGCTGCTTCCAGTGAATGTCTGTCTTCCATGTACCAGAAATCACCAGCCTCTCCTTAGCGTGTGGATGTTTGTGTTTGTTCATACTATCATCCTCTCTCCTGCTCATCGTTTATGAGCTTATCTTAATCATTCTCCCATTCTAGTTTCTCTCTACCCACGTTTCCCCTAATGCTCTTGGTTTAATTTTTTCCCCTTCTGAATTAGACCTCATGATTTAAGAGCCAGTAAGAAAACAATCTGTCAAAGAAAGGACATAAATTTTACTACCATCACCACCAGTAATGCACTTCTGATGCTGGGTCCATGTGGCCAGCTGCTGCAGTTGCCTTGATGCAGTGCTGAACTAAACCACGGTTCAGTCTGAATATACAAGTTCAAAGACTCCTGAAATGATCAAGACTGCCACCGGAAGTTGACAGCATGCCCCCACCTACCCAGCACATGATGGGAGATCCATGGCCTGGGGCCAGAGACTGTAGACAGCAGTCAGCGCAAGCATTATACGTTTTTCCTTTTTGCCCCATTTTTTTCCACCCTCACCTTCTTTGACAGTGGGCCATGCCACTTGTCAGCACAGAAACACAGAATGTATCGGCAGAAAGGAACCAGTAGGCCTATCTAGTCTGCCCTAGTTTCTCTGCCTAGTACACTCTGTTCCACATTTGGTCACAGATGTACTCCCTTGCCACTACTTATTATACCACGTGTCTATCCCACGCAATTTTTTATCTCCCCAAGGTCTCCACCTCCACCACCTATTCTGGCAGACTGTTCCAGGCATTTAACATCCTTTATGTGAAGTAGTATTTCCTCACATTCCTCTTAAACTCTCCCCTCCCTACCTCAAACATGAAAGCTTCATTGCATGCCCCTGTGTTCTGCTGCTTGTACTCCTGTGAAACACAGTCCCCTCCTGCACCTTGTTCACCCCCATGAAGTAGTTGTAGGTCTCAATCATATCCCATCTTACTCTACTGTCCTCCAGGAAGTATATGTTGAGCTCACACAGCCTCTGCTCATATGATTTCTTGTGCAGCCCCCACACCATTTTACTAGACCCCTTCTGGATCCATTCCATCTAGTCAATATCCTTGCAAAGCTGCAGCCTCCAAAACTGGACACGGTATGCCAAGTGGGATCTCACATGTAGGCGATACAGAGGCACTACCTCCCTTTTCTTGCCAGAAATCCCCCTTCCTATGCACCCCGGCATCCAGCCCCTTGCCTTCAGCCTTGTCGCACTACCCTGCCTCCTTGAGATCAACAGGTATGATTACTCCTGGTCCCTCTCTTGCTTGGTAACTGTAAATACCTCCTCCATCTTATGCACAGACCCTGGGTTTCCCCACCCAAAGTGCATGACTTTGCACTTTCTGGCACTGAAACCCAGCTGCCACTCCCTACAAAACTCTTTTAGCTTCTCCAGATCTCTATGCATTCTTTTCACCCCCTACTGGGTTTCCATCCTATTGCAGAATTGTGTGTCACTCATAAAGAGACACACCCTCTCCTCCAGTTCCTCAGCAATGTAACTTATGCAGACACTGAAGAGGACAGGATCCAGTACCAAGCCTTGTGATACTCCACTGGTCACTCTCTTGTCCTCAGAGTGACTACTGTTTACTGCCGCCCTCTGCCTACTGTCTTTCAACAAGCAGATACCCAGCCCACCACCATCTCCCCATCCCAGAGGTTGCTAGGTTCCACCCCCATCAGCCTCCTGTGTGGTATAGTGTCAAAAGACTTACTGAAGTCCAAATAGGCCACATCCACTGCCCTCCACTGATCCACCTCCCTAGTTACCCAGTCAAAGATATCCAAGAGATTTGTTTGACATGACCTCCCCCATGTGAAACCATGCTGCCAGTGGTCCTGCAGCCCATTTGCCACCAGCCACTCCATCAGGCTTTCCCTCATCAGGGATCCCATTAGTTTCCCCACCACAGATGTGAGTCTCTGACTGGTCTGTAACTGCCCGCCTCCTAACTGCTGCCGTTCTTGTGCATATGGACCACATCGTCAGTCCTCTAGAACCACCCCCATTCCTTAATGAGGTGCTGAACAGTGTTGTTCCAGACAAGGAGGATTGATCCACCATGAGAACTTATGCCAAGGATGCTGCTTAAAGGCACACTAAAACAAAAATCAGAAAGTATTGCACCAAGAACCGCATGACACACAGGAAAAAAAAGTGCAAAAATTTATTTGGGAATATTCAACTACGGTATGTACCTTCAATACATTTTTGCACTTTTATCTGAGTGGCATGTATAGGTCCTGGTGCCAGACATGTGTTTTGCTGCTGAATAGTGTTGCCAAAGGGGTGGCTAGCACTGTGTCCTTTAATACCCTTGGGTAGATCCTGTCTGGCTCCATCGCCTTGTATTCCTTTAGGGCTTTCAATCCCCTGCAGACTCCCCTTCCTTAAATGGATTTGTGTCCACTCCTCCTCCTCCTCCCCATGCCTATTAATGCATGTTGATCCATCCCTCCCCCTTACACATCACAGTACCCTCATGCACAACTGCCATGATTCACGAGACCGCAGACTCCCCACCCCTCTATAACAGCAGAACACAGCTGTCTCCCTCCCTTGGCTGACTAGAGCTGTGCTCAGCAATAATGACCCTTCAAGAATCACCTATCCCAGACCACCAAGATCTCGAGTCCCTGAGATTGTTCCCAAACCTAGATTGCCAACAAAGAAGCACACACTTCTGCTATGCCACTGGCAGGGTGGGACAAATCAGGTGGCCAATGGCCACTGAAAAAAAAAAAAAAACTTGCTTGACTACCAGATCCTGAAAAGTTACCAGCCAACAGGTTACCTGCCTATGAAGTGATTTTTGAGCCCTTAAAAATAAAGCTACTAAAAATACTGATCTGGCTACCAAATTCTGAAAGTTTCATGATGGCATAGTTGCATACACAGCTGCACTGGAACAAGTGGCCATTTCAGACACGATCTACTATAAAGTCAGTTATCGGAAGCCAAGGTTAAAGCTTGCAAAAGAATATTGGTAAAGTCTATGAATAAATTGGCACTAGTGCATGTATTTTTTGTGCAGCACAGCATTCTATCTAGAAAATACTACCCCTATAAAATTTGGTTTGGGAAGGCTCCATCCCCTAGTACTTTTTAATGGACTTCTGAAAAAAGGATATGAAATAAAATTAATTTGTTTTTGAAATTACAACATGTTCAGCTGTTTTCCTCATCTTAGACACATTACTGTTTTGCAGCCAGTTTTGGTAGGTGTAATATGCAGAACAATCTGCACCTAAAATTCACTGTTAACCATGAATTATCCTTAAACATGCTGTCAGAACCTACCTTATTACATTAGGTTTCTCATCCGAATGCTTCACTGAGAGCTCCATTTTCCTCAGCCAACAACATAACCACTGTGTAACATGTCGCAACCTGACAGTCTCAAAGTTCACTGCAAGTGCCTCCAAACTTGTCCAAAATGTTCTCTCTCTCTCTCTTCACGTGGACAGCTGGAAATGCAGAAGGCAGAGCTGAGAGGAGTTACTTCAGTGCAGGTTGGGAAAGGCTGCAACTACACCACTTCTACAACACAGACAAAGGAAATGAAATCAGGAAATAAACTGCAAGTTCCAAAAGCAGTACACTGCTCTCCTTCTTTGCGGTCTTCTTTCCTCCCCTCAACAACTGGAAGAAAAAAAAGATTCTGCCCCACACATCTCTCTGAGATGCTTCACCTCCTACAGGTACCTGTGAACTGTTGGCAGAACTGCAAACTTATCAAGCAACACGTGCTAAAGAATAAACTGGTTCCTTTTGTCACTTGTCCTTGGGAATCTTGATTCCTATCTCAGATTATTTCTGCTGCCTTGGACAAAATTCTGGGTGGTTATTTCCAGCCTATGCCTGCTTGAAGCAGATACCCATCTCTAAGTCCAGAAAAAAAAATAAGTACTGGATGTTGTTCCTTTGGTTGTTCTGGGTATTTATCTGGAAAGATTAGTGAGATTTTATTTTTCTTTGCAGGCTTACATTTGTAAGTTACAATGACAGAAACAAATTCATCCTTTCTCCAGGCAGAATACCAGCGTCAAAGCCTCAATTTTGAGCAGACCTCATATGATACTATAGGATGCTCAGATAAACAGCTGTGTACAACACAAAGTAAAGCTGGCTGTTGCCAACATATCAATCAATCAATCAATCGATCAATCTGTATTTAACCAGGTGAGCATCATTGAGAAGAACTCATTCACAAGATGAGACTGGGCATTCATATATATAAGTACAGGCAAAAATATATGCAATGTTACAACAACTGGGAGTCCAACAACACAGTAATTCACAGGGCAGGTATATATACAGTGTTACAACAAATTAGGATTCACACCATGCAGTAATGCTAGCGTAAACAAGGAGAAAACACACATATCTTAGACAAAAGTAGCACACGTATTATGGTACAAAAACCTATGTACATTAGCTACAGCAGGAACCTATGCAGCAAGAAAGGGTAAGGAGAAGGGGGAGTAGAAAGAGGAAGCGGCAAAGCCAGAGGTGAAGGAAGAGTAATATGTTTGGGGAGGGCATTACATAGTTTAGGGAATAGGTCAGGGTAATGCTATGATGTGAAAAGAGGCAGGACACGGAAAAGAAACAGGGGAGAGGAGCTTATAATACAGAGGTCCTAATCCTAGGATAGGTGCGGTAAGAGTGCCATTAACAGAAGCAAGTACAGGTTTCTGAAAAAGAACGTTGGCAAAGAGATTTGAAGAATCTCCATTTCATAGGGATTGACAACATTAGATGCCAGTGACCAAGTGACCTAAATCACACCCTGTGGGATGGAAGACAAAGATACTGAAGAAGTTTTTCATCTGTACCCCCACAGTACACAAAATACAGCTTATTTTTCTTACTGTATAGTGTTTCTCATACAGACACTGGGCCTCATTATTCAAAGGTTAGCACTGGCATGAACATGGTTTCTGCTGGCGCTAACCCAGGTCTGCAAATGTGCTCCAGGTGGGGCCATATTCAGAGGCCTCTGGATTCCCCCCCCCGAACCCAACAGTGCCCTGACACTAAAATACCACTGTCCCTATGCAAATGAGGGGCTCCCCTCATGCATACTGGCACAGCAGCATTTTCAAAGGTTTGTGGCAGCAATACACAGCCCCCCCCCCGTGGCACTTCACTGCTACCGAAAATCACTTCTTACCTTGGCGATTAGCCTCCACCTCCCCAAAGGTATGGTGGTTGCACTGTGGCTGCCTGCCCCATCCCTAGCTGTTGCCCCACCCAACAGCTTAGTACATCCTTGTACAATACTTTAATTTTTCTAGTGGTCCAGTGTTACCCCCTGATCTCCCAGTACATCCCTTGATTCAACTACTTGGTGGTCCAGTGGTTCCCACTACCCCGGTATCCCAGTGCAGCATTTTATTTAAATCCCTGGTGCCTAGTGGTCCCCCCCATTGTCCAATGCCTCCCACCCTTCTGGCCCACTCACATCCAAACACACACACACACACACACACACACACACACACACACACACACTGATGTCCAGCACTCACATACAGAGTACGGTGACCAGAACTGCCCTCATTTCATATGGTGGCCACTATACTGGGAAAGTGGGGGTGGGGAACATCACTGTACCGCCAGGTAGTTAATCAAAGGTGTACTGGGAGATGGGAGACCACTGGACCATCAGGGATTTACATTACATGAAGCAGTGGGCGATTGGAGGGGGGCCACTGGACCACCAGGACTGTTGCTTTATTGTGATGAGTGCTAAGGGGCTGCTGCACCCCACGTAAATGAATCCACAATGGGTATACAAATGGCCCATTAGCACCTTGCATGCCTTATCATCTCATCTATATTCTCAGCCTGAATATGGACCACAGGGGACTTGGTGCTATCCCATTTCGGGCACCGCTATCTCCTGTGGGACATTTATTTATCTCATTTTGTTTACCGGGTAAGCCCACTGGGTCCTGGAGGACCCTTTTTCAGGGGTGACCTGGAATTAATTTCATAAAAATCTGTTGGATATAGGCCTACAGTTTAGAAACAATCATGGCATTACAAGAAGTCTTACTTTGCAGAGGAACATACATAGATATTCCATAATCACATCCAGCTATACAACTGGAGGCTTCCAACAAAGACAAGTTGTTAATACAAGGTACTTGCGGTTCAGGTAACAGACAACAAGACACACTGATTGTTTTTATACTATTCAGCATTCTGTGGCTGTGCATTTTCTTGTTGGGGCTTTTACAACTTGGGTAGGTGGGTTGCTGGGGTCTATTACCAAGTTATCTCTGGCACACACATTGACTGTTTTCTAAAAGAGGTCAGGGAGCCTGCGAGATAGTTGCAAGACATTGGAGCCACATGTGAGAAGGACTTGCTACCTACTGTCATACGTACCCTGGGCACTTCCAGGAGCTTTCTGCATGAGGTGTGGAGCAGTCTACCCAGGCACTTGGGGACCAGCAGCCCAGCAAGACCTGTTAGGTGAGAATCATTTATTGTTTTGTAGGCAGGGCACAGAAGAGGGTCAGCCAGTTCAAGGAGTCTAGTATCTCACAGTGATGGCACCTCAGGTGAGATTTGGTTGCAAACCATGCTATTTTATTATATAGTATTTGCATCCTCCCAAATTCTCTTGCTGTGAGGGGACTGGGGCAGCATAGACAAGGTTGGGTAGCACAATGCTGTTTGCTATGGCTATCCTGGTTTCCGGTATAAGTTGCAAGTTCAGCCTGTAGGGTAGGCCAAGCTTTTGATGAATGGGTCTGGTCACTTGGTCCATCTGGCATTTGAAGATAAGACCTTGGTCTAGGACTAGGCCTACATACTTGAAGGAGCTCATGACCTCTATGGGCATACCTGATGAAGATACGAGGGGGAGCAGTAGAAACATAGAAACATAGAAACATAGAAGTTGACGGCAGATAAGGACCGCAAGGCCCATCCAGTCTGCCCATTTCTTTTTCTACCTTATAAATGTGCCATCGGCCTTTGCTCTGTCAGTGGCCTATCTATTCATAGTCATTTGTACTGCTCCCTTATGCCTATCCCATGCCTGTTTGAAGCCCTGCACTGTATTCATAGCCACCACTTCTTGTGGTAAGTCATTCCATGCATCCACCACCCTTTCTGTGAAAAGAATTTCTCACATTCCCCTTAATCAGCCTCCCTCTAATCTCATGCTGTGTCCTCTTGTCCTGCTATTTTTCTTATATTTAAACATGTTAGACTCTTTCACCTTGTTTATGTCCTTAAGGTGTTTGAATGCCTCGATCATATCACCTCTCTCCCTCCTTCGCTCAAGGGTATACATATTGAGCTCTGTTAATCTGTCCTCATATGTCTTCTGATGCAGTCCCTGCACCATTTTGGTTGCCCTTCTCTGGACTGCCTCAATGTGGTTAATGTCCTTGTGAAGGTGTGGCCTCCAATACTGCACGCAGTACTCCAGATGGGGCCTAACCAGTGTCTTGTACAGAGGGATTATTACCTCCCTCTTACGACTTGTGATACCTACTAATACACCCTAACACCCCTAGCCTTACCTACTGCTTTAGAGGTCTGCTTGATGATTTTATCATCAGTGATGATGATGCCCAAGTCTCTTTCTTCCTTTGTGACTGCTAGCAACTCCTCCCAGCCTATAGGTGGCTTCAGGGTTTCTCTTCCTATGTGCATGATTTTGCACTTCTTTGCATTAAATCCCAGTTGCCACTCTTCTGACCATTCTGCTAGTTTATCCAGATCTCTTCTCATTCTGCCCACCCCATCTGGATCATCTACTCTGTTGCAGATCTTGGTGTCATCTGCAAACAGACAAGCCTTACCCTCTAGTCCATCTGCAAGGTCACTAATGAAGATGTTGAAGAGGACTGGCCCCAGGACTGATCCCTGAGGTACCCCACTTGTGACTTGCATCTCTTCTGACTGTATACCATTTACCACCACTCTCTGTTTTCTGCCCGTCAACCAGTTTGCCACCCAGCTGACCAACTTCTGACCCACCCCGAGCCTACCAAGCTTATTTATCAATCTTCTATGTGGAACAGTGTCACAAGCTTTGCTGAAGTCAAGGTAGGCGACATCAACTGCTCCCCCTTGGTCCACCACTCTGGTTACCCAGTCAAAGAAATCTATGAGATTAGTTTGACAGAACCTTCCTTTTGTAAACCCATGCTGTCTTGGATCCTGTGCCCCTATGGATTCCAGGTGTTGCACTATTCTTTCCTTAAGGAGAGCCTCCATAATCTTGCCCACTACTGAGGTAAGACTGACCGGTCTGTAGTTCCCCTCCTCCCTGCTACCACTTTTGTGGAGTGGGATCATATGAGCCTTCTCCAGTCTTCTGGGACCTCTCCTGTGCTCAGAGACTCACTAAACAATTCTGCTAATGGCTCTGCTAGTTCCTCCTTTAGCTCCTAGTACCCTGGGATGTATGCCATCAGGTCCCATTGCCTTATCCACCCTGAGCTTAGCAAGCTCTTGTAGGACCCTTTCTTTTGTGAAGGGAGTAGTGCTCACCTCCTCCCCTGTGTCCATGATGTTGAGCTGTGGGCCCTGCCCTACCTTCTCTTCAGTAAATACTGAGCAAA
Organism: Neoceratodus forsteri; assembly: GCA_016271365.2. Taxonomy (NCBI): domain Eukaryota; kingdom Metazoa; phylum Chordata; order Ceratodontiformes; family Ceratodontidae; genus Neoceratodus; species Neoceratodus forsteri. The sequence continues at coordinate 638,322,962 of CM028136.1, forward strand.
GTATCTATTTAGGATAGATGCCTTACAGGGTCCTCCTCCTCACATGCCCTTTCTCCATTGCTTAGCAATCTCCTCTGGACTTTCTCCTTTCACTAATGTATCTATAGAAAGTCTTGTCACCTTCTTTACTGTTCGTGCTAGTGTTTCCTCAGTTTGGGACTTTGCCTGCCTTACTGCCTTACCTGCTTCCCTTAGGGCATTTTGGTATGCCTCCCTATCTTCATCCCGCTGTGTTCCTTATATTTCCTGAAGGCCAGCCTTTTGGCTCTGACCTTTTCTGATACTGTATTTGAGAACCAAAGTGGTTTCCTTCTTCTTTTGCACTTTTTGCCAGGGCTAGCTTAACTCTGTTGGCCATCTTATCAAAGTCAGCTCCTCTGAAGTCCCATATTTTTGCCTTGGAATGGGATGATTTAGATGTAGTAGCCAAATTGAACCATACCATGTGATGGTCACTGGCCCCCAGGTGACCTTCTACCTGGAGATCTGTGATCCCTTCTTTGTTAGTCAGTACTAGATCTAGGATAGCCCTGTCTCTTGTGGGTTGCTGTACCAGTTGTTTGAGGCCCTCCCCCTGCAGGGAATCCACTATGAGTCTAGTTCTGACAGATGTTCCTGCTGGTATTGACCAATCTGTATCTGGCATGTTGAAGTCTCCCATTATCAGAACCTCCCCTTTAGCTGTCATGTTTTGTATATCTTCTAACAGTAATGTGTCTATGTCCTCCCTCTGGTCTGGGGGCTTGTAGACAACCCCAGTTCTTATGGCTGTCCCATTTCCTGTTTCCAGGGTGACCCACAGTTCTTCTGGCTCCTTATGTGTATTCTGAATTTCTGTAGCTTTGATATTTTCATTAACATACAGGGCCACTCCTCCCCCCCTTTTTGCACCTCGGTCTCTTCTGAACAATACATAGCCAGGTACTGAAGTCTCCTATGTGGTTACTGGTAAACCACGTCTCACTAATTGCTACTATGTCCAGTTTAGCCTCTGACATTATTGCCTGCAGGTCTGGGATCTTATTTCCCAGGCTGTGAGCATTTGTGTACATGATTTTCCATTGGCCAGATTTTGGTGTGTTAGTTGTTGGGTGAAGTTTGGCATTACCCCTGTGCGTCGTATGGGGAGACAAACCTTTTTTCTTACCTGGTGATGCAAATGAATGGCAAACATGCTGAAATAGAGTTCTGTCAGAGCCTAGAGTGCTAGGTACATACAGCATGACTTGTTTTTAATAGTTTAACAGGAACTTATTAGCCAGCAGCCATCTTTTGAGGCTCATGAAGTCCTCATGCAGCTAGGCACGGAGGGCCAATATGCTATTCGAGGTTCTTTATACTACAGCATCATCAGCGTATTAGATTACTGAGCTGCCCCCTCAGTTTCTGTTGAGGTAATTTACAAATACAGAAAACAGGAGGAGACCCAGGATCGAACCTTGGAGTACTCACTCTTTAATAGGGAGACGACCGGATATGGTTGCCCATCACTTGACCTGTTGGGTACAGTGGGACATGTAGCTCTCAACCCAGGCTTGGGAGTGGTGGTCCAGGCCAATGTGTTTTAGCTTATCTACCAATAGTTTATGATCAACCAATTCAAAGGCCTTAGTTAGGTCGATAAATATGGCACCAGTGGGGATGCCAATTTTTTAAGGCCTTGAAGGTGTCAGACATGAACTTAATAAGAGTTGTATCTGTTCCGTGGTTTCGCCTGAACCCATGCTGGTTAGGCACCTGTATCTGATTCATCTTCTTATAGTCACAGAGTTGGTTGTAGGCAAGCCGCTCCTGGATTTTGGCCAGGATGTAAAGCAGCGAAATAGGTCTATAATTTCCAATGGGTTCCTTGGGGCTTCCCTCGTGGATAGGAATTGCATAGGCCTGTTTCCATTTGGCTGGGATGACACCCTCTAGTAGGGACCTATTGTTTTGCCAGGTAATGGGAGATGCTATAGCAGGGGTGGCATCTCAACAGTCTGGGGACCAATCCATCTGGTTTAGCTTCACCTTTGATTTTTTTTTTTTTATGAGAGGGAGAACATCTGTTCACTTTACTCTCTGCAGGTGAAATTCTGGGTGTAAAGGCTCTGGGGTAATCCATTTATAGCATTGCCCCTTGACCCTTAGCTTCTTTAGTGGTGTGTGCTTGGTGACCACTGGCAGTATAGCCTAGAGGTTAGAGTAACGAGCTGTGAATGAGCTTGGTACATCTAGCAGATCAGATCTGGGTTTGATTCTCACAATCTCCACTTGCATACTGTGTGATTCTGAGCAAGTCACTTAACCACCCAGTGCTCCCAGGTTGCCCCTGAAAACAGGCAGTTGTGCCTAGTGGGCCTTATCCGGTTACCAAAGATCAAAATAAAAAATAAATAAAATTCTGGAAAATTCCAGAGCTTCATCAATTGTTGGGAGATGTATGATAGGGCTCCAGTCAATGCTGGACAGATAAGCTTTGAATGTGGATGCTGAGATCTTGGAGAAGTCCCTTGCAGTGAAGATCCAAGGGGAGATTTTGGGAAATCATTTCTTCCATATGCAAAATATGGGCGTATGATCACTCAAGACCAGATGCCTGTATACTGAAGGGGGGTCGAGACCAACGCCCAGTTGATAATTGAGTGGTTGCATGTGTTGGCATTATGCCTTGTGTGTTTGGCAATGACCTGTGTTGGGCAAGCATCCAGTAGAGACACCTTGTAACCCTGTTCAGAGTCAGACGCCCAATGAAGATTAAAGTCTTCTATAAGGATTACTTCAGAGGGGACATGTTCAGCCAACATTTTAGTTAGAGAATCTAGAGCCAAGGTGGCTACTCGGGGGGGGGGATATATAGCCATCCCAGCAGGAGGATCTTGGCATTTCCAAGCATGATTTTAACAAATATTGATCTATTTTCAGTACATTCTATGGTGGGTAGGATGGTGAGAGATACACTCGGGGTATCCATTGTATAGATAAATATCCCTCCTGCATTTTTGGCCTCCTGTCTTTCCTGAAAACGGAGTAGCCTAGGAGGTTAATTTCATGCATTAAGATGTTTGGTTTTAGCCCAAGTTTCTGACATTGCAAGTATGTCCAGCTTATACAGGTCTGCCCAGCTGTGGACCTCATGGATCTTGGGTCTTAGGCTGCAGACATTAATATGGACTATTCTTAGGCCCCCTGGGGGGAATACCCAGCTCGGGTCGTGGGGGGAGCCAATGGCAATGTTTGCCACGGGAGGACCAGGGTTGGTTTGAATATCTCCAGAGAAGAAAGCCTTGGTCAGTATCGGTGCAGTGCATATTCACTTACTGCTGTACCAATATTCACTCAGATAGCGCCTCTCCATTGGTGAGCGCTACCTGGCTAAATATGGCCATGGCCGGGGGAGTGCAGGGCAAGCACAGGCAAATAACTGCACTGCACTTGCCTAATTCTTTTCAATATTGGGCCCTAATCTCCAAATTCCAAGAAGGCAGTATAGTGCAGAAGTTTAGGGCTCAGAGCTGCAAATCTTGAGACCTGGGTTTGAATCCCACAACCCCCACTTGCACACTGTGTTACCCTGAGCAAGTCACTTAACTTCCTTGTGCTCCCAGGTTGCACCAGGAAACAAGCTTCAGCTTAGTGTGCCTTTTCTGGTTAAACAATTTCCCCTCCCTTTCCCCAAATGTTTTACAATGCAAACAAAGTCTGTTGGAAAACAAGAAAAAAAAAGTAAGGCAATATTTACGAAAACCAGGTGACTGAATATGAAAGGCCATAGATGTACAGTATATTTAAAATGGGGCTTAATGGCACACCAATTCAAGATCCTGGTTGAGCCACAGGATGTGCTGATGGCTTTCTTGTTTTGTTTAAAGAGCCACTGATGGCTTTGGGAAAACTTTGGAAAACATAATTTAGCTTGTATTTTATATACCCATCTTCTATAGACTTCTCCCTTCCATTATTTATTACTGAAGAAGCTCCCAAAAAGAAACAAAATTATGCCAGTAATAAGACAAGATGAGGTGTGGGTTATGGCCTGAAAAGAGCACATCCCAGGTGCATTCTGAGGCATGAGGCGCTTGCGCCGAGTCAGGCCATATCCCACACCTCGGAGTGTCTTATTGCACTTATAAAATGGACCACCACAAGTAGAAATTAAAAATGAAAAAGTCAAAATGCATAACAATTAGGACAAAAAGAGGGTTTTCAGTTAGGAGACTAAGAATAGTTCCTCCATTTATGTTGTGCCATGTACAGTACACTGCATTGTATTTACAGTAGCTTGGCCACTACTACTGGTCCCCCCCCACACACACACACAGCAGGTTAGATCCCTCATAGAGACAGTTAATCTGCACAGTTTATTGTGTCATTTTAAACTGACAAAGGACATTTTATGGAGAGCAAACGTGTCCCCATTCAGCCACCGTATGAGATCCTGTTTTACAGTGCATTTCGTCTCTTTTTTCACTTTTATTTTTTATTTTTGAAAGTCAGATTTACAACCTTTGACTCTGGGACTCATTTAAAAAGGCACCTCGTCGCAGGGAGGGTAGACATGGTTACTGTGTGAGATACAACAGTGGTAACATACAGGTGCAATACAGATAACAAAAGAACACAATATTACAGTGGTTTATGGAATAAAGTAACATGCAGTAAATAGCAATTGTATAAAGTATAACAATAGTAGAAGTCACAACCCTGGTCATACCGGGAAAATACCTGTGTGGAAGGGTGGGGGGTGGGGAACAGGCGTGAGCTAAAGAAAAAAAAATGGGGGATGAAGCAGTCCACCGAGTGTTTCTATACATGGGAAAGGAAAAGGATTTAAAGTGTGCCTTTTGTGACCATTGTTTTTGTTTTTTTAATCATGTTCTGAGGAAAGTGGGTTATAGTTGAAGTGATGGTTGGGATGGGAAGCAGGTGACATTGATGAATCCTCTGGGGGAATGGAGAAAATGTGCTGCAGTGTCAAGAAATCAATGAGAGAGCTGAGGATCAGTGACTCGTAAGAAATCTATGTGGTACATGTTATTGCTTGGGTCTATTTTTTTACACAAGTGCTGTTTTTTACAGTACTCTGCCATTGCTTTCCCAGAGCAGCTCTTGTCATTCGCTGTGATGCTAGTCGAGCAGCGGGAGAGCGGTGGCATGCAGCATTGATTTTTCGGTGTGCTCCATCTTGCTTGGCACAAGCAATGCCATTGGGCAGGATATGCTGCTATTTTTTTATTTTAGTCTTTGGTAACTGGGTAAGGCCCACTAGGCACAAGTGCCTGTTTTCAGTGGTGACCTGGGAGCACTGGGCGGTTAAGTGACTTGCTCAGAGTCACACAGTATGCAAGTGGAGGTTGTGAGAATCAAACTCAGGTCTGGTCTGCTGGATGTACCATCTCATTCCTCTAACCTCTAGGCTATACTGCCAGCCCATAAGGCCTGCTGTAAGGACACAACTAAAAATGCGTTTTAGCCAACCAGTTTTCAGATATTTCTTTGCCCATTTTATAATATCACTGAAGAGTTCACCTGTCTCTAGAGTATTCCCTACTTTAAATTATAATGCTCTGATGTGACAGTCAGTTGCTATGGGAACAACTGATATCATGAGCAAAGTATTGATGATATTAATATCTCTCCACTGGCTGTGGCTATCTGCAATCGACACTTTATGTGAATAAAACTGAAGATTTTGCATCATTCTATGAATGGACCTCTGTTTGTTCTAATTGAAGGGTGAGTACCGTGACTTTTTTCTGGACTATTATGACATCAAGTTGGGAAAAAAGACTAAGAGCTGATGAACAGTCAAGGAACAGTGATTCTGTTCTCATGCATATGACCAAGGGTATTCAAATTCTACTGTGGGCCCCCCCCCTGACAAGTACATTTTCTTGAAGGACAAGTACAAAAACAGAGAGCTAATTTCAGTGTAAAGCATGAGAGGCAAGAGCATAATTAACTACAGCTGTGGTTGGACAAGTCCCGAATGTTTTAATTTGATTTAATGGGGATAAGAAATACAGAACTAATGAGAATTATAAGTTGCTTTGTGTCCAGATATTATGTTTATCAAAGTTCTTAAGGCATTCGTTGTTTTTTTAAGGGCCTCACTTCCTTGTACAGATACTACTTTGTCCCTTTTTCAGCAATTTGAGTTACTACCTATCCTGTATGTACCTGCCTATATTAGACTCTCAGTATGCATGCTGTCCCACCTGCTTTTGTTTGCAACAAACAGAATTTAAAAAAGAAAATGAGAGGTTGTAGTAGTACTAACTATTTTTATAGTCCAGTATACAAATTATATTCAAGGTAATTACAGCAAGAAGTCAAATTAGCGAATAGGAGAAACAGGACTGGATTTAGGAGGATGTAGCAATGTGATCAGTATGGTTTTGTATGAATGCAGGCCATACCAAATAGTACAGATATGGGGGCACTTCCAAGTCCTATAGAATACACCTCATCCTTCAAGAAAACACCATCAAGACCCCAAGGCATATTCCCCCAGACAACTCCGTATCTCTCAAAGATGTAAGTTGTCCCACATTTTGCCTATTTGTCTCACTTTCTGAAGGGCTGCATCCAACATCTGAGTGAAGAAAGGTTAAGAGGTATGCCCCCAGGTCCACCAGTTTAGTGAGGGGTTCCGGTATTCCTACCCGAGTCAGCACCTCTGTTGTCTCAGTGCTTCATTAGATGAACCACAAGGTTTGTTTTTGTAATCCGCAAGACTTTAAATTATGAAAACCACCAATGAAACCTGGAAGTGGCCATACTGTGTGTCAATCATGTCAGTGATGACACAGCACAGCTTATGTCGTACACTCCTGATTGGGCAGACAGACACACAATGAGCAGCAATCTCAAGTATTAGTTTTCAGTCAGAAGTAAAAGCACAGATTTAAATACAGATCTTTATAGTGCTACACCTGTAGGATCCCCCAATATCTCGACCCTCTGTTCAGCAAGTATGAAATCAGCTACCTCTGAAGACCACTCAGGTCACACTGGAAGAGACAGCAGTCTTCTTACACATGGCCTGGTGAGTGATACATTGCATAGTTATTGCCAGTGCTATACTGTTTGATTTCATACTCCCGGACTTCTGTGTTAGTTTTATTTTTTTGTTTTGGCTTGCACCCACATGGGAGACACATACTGCTTGTATACAGTAATACAGATGTTGCTTCAGTTGCATTTACTGTATACAAGGTATTGATAAACAGTACATGTGGTTCTGATCATATAGTAATTTGTAGATGTTTGTGGGTACATGTGCAGGTGTTGCTGAGTACTGGTAAATGTTTCACTATGTCAATGTAATATATCATAAATTGTAATTCACAGCCGGCCTGGTGGTGCTGAGGGTTGAGGCACTGGACTCCACACGTCGCACCACACTGGCGACCCAGGTTCGGGAACGGACTGGAGCTACCGGGGGTTGGTAGGGGAGAGGGTGGATTGAACATCCCAGGACTGCTCTCCTCCCTCTGGGGTGGGTTAGAGGAAGCACGTCACGCTGGAGCGGCCCCTGGTGACGACCAGGGGCAGAAGAGTTGCAGTGCCAATGAAGGGGTGGAGCACGGCAAGACATCCACTCATGCACAGCATGTCATTTCACTGCCGGCTCTAAGAGACAAAAATATGTAGGAAAAAGGCTGGGCGCGGCAGGCAGCTTGATGGCCGTGCTCCCACTGACCCAGAGGACTGATGTGGAATCATGCAGTGGGGGTCCAGTCCAGCCCAATTCGGAGAAGTAAGGGGAGACCTTCCGACGGGTTGGGGTGGCTGCGCTGGACCCCCAACATGCGAGTGAACCTGCTGCTTTCTGGGTTGGTGGAGGCCGACAGCTGGATGCCCCACTGGTAGCGCTGCAGAGGTGCAAAAATAAGGATGTGATAAAATGAATTGTAATTCACTAGTTCTTACTTAGACTGTAATTCACCCCCCACCCCACCCCATATAGCCATGATGAACTGTTGAGGTGTGTGGAACAATACTTTTTTTTATGCTTGATTCTTTTGACAGTGGTACTGTCAAACCAGACATCAGCCAGACAGGCAAAATCTTACTTGCTGATACAACCAACACCCACTCCCCTTTACTGGCAACCACCTCCACCAGACCCAGAGACTACCAATGGATTTTCACCCATGGCAGGGCTAGGAAGTGGAAGGCCGTGTCCTCCCCCCCCCACCAGGATACACATATCTAGTGAGGGGTCCAGTAATCTGGATGGTGGCGAGGGATGTAGGGATGGTAGTTAGGACTTTATGTAGCCCTTGCCGGTTTTCAACCTGGAGTTCATATGGAACATGAGAGTATGCAGGTGTGCACATCTCACAGAACTGTGTCCCCTCCTATCTGGTCACTTGAGCATCAGCACTACCTTTATTTTCACTTGGTGTCAGCCAGTGGTCAAGTCAGCAGGTCTCCTAACCCCAGGAGATGAGAGCTGTCAAACGGGATACTAATCCTCCCCCCACCCTCCCAACCTATGCTCACTCCCAAACACAAGTTGGTGGTATAGCAGGAGGTAAGGTGCTCAACACCTCAGCCCTTCATGTCACCATGCTGTCTCCCAGCAGATATATATCTAACAATTTTTGGACTAGACATGTCCGGTTCACCCACATAATTCTCAAGTGCTTCCTTCATACCAATCACACTGTCAGCCACCTCAGTGAGTCTTGCCTGTGTCACTTTGCAGTAATTCAGCTCCATCACATCCAGATTATCCAAATCAAACATAGTCACTTTCCTTATATTGCCCTACTCACATCCCATACTCTGACCACTTCAATGGTCAGCTGTCCAAGTGACAGATAGTTCAACATTTCAGTGCCTGTTTCAGAATACATTATGAACTATCTCAGTGTGAAGTATATATCTCATGGCTGAGTAAATGAGTGCACATGAAGTAAGATCCAGTGCCTAGTCTACAGGTAGGCAGGCCCTGGCCCACAGGGAGTCTAGTTCTGCCCCAATGAACCAGATCACCGGTGTGGGTACCAGTTTGGACTTGTTCAGGTAGACTAACAGGCCCAAATCTCAGCAAGTCTAAAAGGCCAGGCCTCTGAACCTCTCCACGGCCTATCTGGACAGACCAGCTAACAGCCTGTCATCCCTGGAGGGGTACACCATGACCCCTATGCACCACAGGTAGGCTGACACTACAGCCATGCACTTGAAGATCTGGGGCATGACCTGGAAATGGTACAGGACCCCTTCTGCACAGAATCAGAGGCACTGGCAGTGACCCTGATGGACTGGGATGTAGGAAAATGCAAACTGATCACCTTCAAGCTAAAGAAAAATCAGTTAACAGCACTCAAATGAAGGGGTGCTCATAATCAAACCATACCAAATTCACCTCAAAAGTAATGCAGCACATACTCTGTAGGGCAGTGGTGGCCAACACACCTTGAATTGGGATCCATTTTGGTGGCTCTAAAGAAGCTTCAAGATAGGCTGTTCCGGTGGCACTGAGGGTTGAAGCGCTGGATGCCACACCTCACGCTACACTGGCAACCTGGGTTCGGGAGTGAGCTCGGGTGCCAGGGGTCAGCAGGGGGAGGGAGAGGTTTTAGCATCCAATGGGCTGCTCTCCTCTCCTGGAGGGAGGGTAGTGGGGTTGTCCAGCATCCCAGCAACCTCTGATGGAGATCGGAGGTGCTGCAGGATGCGGACCAGTGCGTGGGTAAGCGTGGCAGATGCCAGCAGGATTGCCTTGCACCATGGCATCATTGCATGCCACACTCGGGGGGAAGGAGGAAACTCGCGAGAAAAAAACAAGAAAACCCACCTACTAGCTGGATAGGCGACAGCCCTCCCAGTGCCAAACCGCTACACACCCAACACTGGGTTCCTGCCTCTGCCCCTTTGGTCTCCTTGAGTCCTTCCCCCTCCAGGTCCGAGGGGAAAGTAATGTCCTTGAAGAAGGCAGGGATCACAGTGGGTGGTAGAGTGGTAGAGGCAAGTGGAGCTGCCAAAGAGAGTTCCAGATCTGGGGGGGTAACAAAAATAAGTTGAAAAAAAAAAGAAGCTCCAAGACAGCTGCCCAGTGGCACTGAGGGTTGAGGCATTGGACACCACATCTCGCACCACGACAGTGACCCAGATTCAACAATGAGCCCATGCCCTCAGTGTTCGGCAGGGGAGGGAAGGGATTGGTCATCCAAAGGACTGCTCTCCCTTCCCAGAGAGGGATCAGAGGATAGCACCACTCCTGGGCAACCCCTAACATGACTTGGAGGCAGTGCAGGAAGAAGGCAGCACTCACAAGAGAGAGGGGGCAGAACTGCGGCAGACGTCGGCACGCTGTGCTACCTGACATCATTGCACATCTGCATTCCACAGGGGAAACACAAGCATCGAAAATGCCCCACAGACCAAGGAGGCACCGAGATGTCCAGGGGCCGGCCCTCACATCCACAATGCTGGGCCAACTCCCCAACAGCACGGCCAATGCCCCCCCCCCACTGGATGGTCCCTCTAATTACAGAAAGGCCACCAGGTAGGAGAGTTGGGCCCTCCCCCTGGGGTGGGGGTGATCCAGGGCTGGAAATCCAAGGGTGGGGCTGGAAGGGAGAGGCTTCAGGCGTGGAGGAGAGGAGTTGAACTGAGAGGGCACCTCTTAGATATGCCCTGGCCAGCAGGTGCCAAAAATATAATTGACAGAAAAAAAAAAAGAAGCTCCAAGATCTAACAACAATAAAGTGAACAAAAAGTACAATAATTACTTTTTTAAGACACAATCAACCCTGCTAGATGCTGGTTTAGCTTTGCCTCAGGATCCACCCAAAATGTCATGAGGTCCACCAGAGGATCTAGAAGATCTACATATTGGCCACCACTGCTGTAGAGTAATAATTAAGTGCTTCATGTTACTGAAAACAAGTACAAAACATGGCTTACAATGATTAAAATTCACTTAGGTCTATGTTAGTCCCTTAAACGCCCCTCCCAGAACTCTTCACGGCACCCTCTATGCATCCTTATCGGTTCCCTCCCTAGCCTCTTGTCATACCCATGACACCTCTACCATCTTGGCCAAGTATTGGTTTGGCTCCCTCACCCCCTATCTCACCTCCCTTCTAATCCCTTCCTCCTCACCTCCTTCCTAATCCTTTCCTCCCACACATCCTACCGTCTCCGCACACATGACCCCCGCTCCTTCGCCCTTCATCGACCCCACTCTAACTCAGGAAAGGCCACCTTCTCCTTCCACTTCTCAAATTTGTGGAACTCCCTTATCGCCTCACTCCATATGCTACCATCACTAAATTTTTTTAAACGGTCCCTCTGCCACTCACTGCCTCCACCCTGCTCGTGCCTTCAATCCTCCAATCCATCTAACCCTCAGTTTGAGTCCTTTGATACCAAAGTCCCTAACAACTACTCTCCTGTTTCCAGTAGTTCTGCCTGAGCCACCGATAGCTTGTAGCACTTTTGATCATTTGCTCCACACTGCTGCTCAAGCCACCTACGTTTTATGGCTACCCTGTACATTTGCTTTCTTGTCACACTGTATATAAAACCTGTATTCTTGTCACACTGTATGTACAGGTATAACCTGTACCTTGTACTTGCCTAGTACCCAGGCACTTTATATTTTGCCTGTTGTACTGCCTTTTCACTGTATGACATTTCTGTACCTATGTATTTATCCTTGCCCCTGGCAATTTTGTTGCCAGTTTCTGTTTTGTACCATTGTACTTGTGCTGTTCTACTGTAACCTGACTTGACACTATATATTTGATGTATTGTACCTCCTGCACCCCCCCCCCAGGTCGCACCTGGAAATGAGCTTCGGCTCAGTGTGCCTCTCCTGGTTATCAACTTTTAAATAAATAATCAAAAAATGTTAAAAATTTAAACTGCTCTTCCTCCAAAAAAGCAAAATTAGTGCCGCATTGAGATAGAGAAAACAGAAATGCGGCAGTTCTGCATCGTGTGGGGATGCAAAAAAGTCCAACTCCAGATGACCCCATCTTGCAAAGAGGTTGTTTACCACAGAGGTCAGCAGTACTTATTCATAAACCATGGAATGGGCCTGCTTAAATCTGTCTGCCAAGTCGTTCTGCAAACCTGGAAGAAACACAGCAGAGTGTAGATTAAATTGGGCAGGAAGGTCCAGGAACTCGGTTCCACTTCCTCAGACACCTTTCTCCATTAAACAGTATGGATAGTTCCACCTCACTGGGATGACAGTTCCACCTCCTACAAATAAACAGTTTACTCACCTGTAACAGTAGTTCTAGGAGTGGTATATGATGTACATCCACACTTCTGGCAGTGTTCCTTTCAAGACTTGCTGCAACATATTCAAGCTGGCTCCTCCCACTCACCCAGGTGGCAACTCCCTTGACACCGACCCAGACGTCAGATCTTACCCACTGGAAGCACCACCGGTGTGCCATTTGCCAAGGGAGGTCAGGTGGGTCAGTGTGGATGTGCATTATATACCACTCCTAGAAAGTACAGTTACGTAAAATCTTACCGTAACTGTAGATCATTGAGGAGTGTCTCTTATATAGAAACATAGAATTTGACGGCAGATAAGGACCGCTTGGCCCACCCAGTCTGCCCATTTTCCTACCTACTGGATAAGCTGCAGATCCTAGTTAACCAGCAGCCTACTTCTTCCTACCCCCACCCCCCAGAACTGCCTTATGACTATCCCATGCATGCTTGAATTCCACCACTGATTTTGACTCCACAACCTCCTCCAGAAGGCTGTTCCATGCATCCACAACCCTCTCTGTGAAAAAATACTTCCTTAAATTACCTCTGAGCCGCCCTCTATCTTCAAATTGTGCCCTCTTGTTCTTGCACACCTCTTTTTTTGAAAGATGCTACCCTCTTGGACTTTGTTGATTCCCTTGAGGTACTTGAAAGTTTCTACCATGTCCCCCCTCTCCCTCCTTTCCTCGAGGCTATACATATTAAGCTCCTTAAGTCTCTCTTCATATGTCTTCCGGTGCAGACCCTGCACCATTTTAGTTGCCCTCCTCTGGACAGTTTCCATCCTGTCTATGTCTTTGCGGAGATTGGGTCTCCAGAACTGCACACAGTACTCCAGATGGGGTCTCACCAGCTGTCTACAGAGGGATAATAACTTCCTGTTTTCTACTGATGATGCCTCTCCCTATGCATCCCAGTATCCCCCCAGCCCTCCTTGCTGCCCTCTCACATTGCTTGCCCATCTTTAGGTCATCTGATATGACTACCCCCAGGTCCCTTTCCATTTTTGTTGTTGTTAGTATCTCACCCCCCATTGTGTACTCTTCCCCTGGGTTTTTGTTTCCCAGGTGCATTACCTTGCACTTCTTAGCATTGAATCTAAGCTGCCATACATTTGACCATTCCTCTAACCTTGCCAAGTCCCTTCTCATCCTTTCCACCCCACCCTGTGCATCAACTCTGTTGCAGATCTTAGTGTCATCTGCAAAGAGACATACTTTTCCTTCCAGTCCTTCTGCAATGTCGCTATAAGAACATTGAAGAGGACCGGTCCCATACTGAACCTCAAGTACCCCACTAGTAACCCTTCTTTCTTCTGAGTGACCCATTTACTATTACCTCTGTGTCCTATTCTCCAGCCAATTCTTACCCAGGCTGTCATCTTGGGACCCACTCCCAGGCTGGCTAACTTGTATATTAATCTTTTGTGTGGGACTGTGTCAAATGCCTTGCTAAAGTCTAGGTAGGCATGTCCACAGCCCTCCCTGATCTACTACTTCTGGTCACCCTGTCAAAGAAATCTATCAGATCTGCCTGGCATGACCTTCCGCCAGAATCCATGCTGCCTAGGGTCCTGTGCCCTCTGGCCTCTAGATACTCGACAATTCTTTCCTTTAGAAGTGATTCCATCATTTTCCTATCACTGAGGTTAAACTAACAGGTCTATAGTTTCCTGCTTCTGCCTTGCTCCCACTTTGTGAAGGGAATCACATCTGCCCTCCTCCAGTCCTCGGTACCACCCCATCCTCCCATGATTTGTTAAAAGGGTAGTCAGTGGTGTCACTAGTTCTACCCTTAGTTCTTTTAGAATTCTGGAATGAATCCCATCAGGCCCCATTGCTTTGTCCACCTTCAGTTTTAAGAGTTCTTTCAGAACCCTTTTTCTGTAAATGGGCCGGTATCAACTTCTGTATCCAGAGTGTTACTACTGTTTGTTTTATGTACCTCCCTCTTCCTTTGTAAATACTGAGCAAAAATATCTGTTTAGTATCTCTGCCTTTTCACAGTCTCCTCTGCCCACCCTCCCTCCCTTTATTAAGCCCTCACTATCCCTCCTTGGTCTTCCTTCACTCCCTGATGTACCTATAAAAGGTTTTATCCCCTTCTAACTGAGTTGGCTATCTTTCCTCGGTTTGGGCCTTTGCTGTTCTGACTGCCTTCCCAGCCTCCTTTTGCTTTTAACTGATACAGTTGTCTGTCCTGCTCCTTCTGCGATTCCTGTACATCCTAAATGCTTTCTTTTTCTCTTGAACCTTCACTGCCACTTCCTTTGAGAACCATAGTGGTTTCTTACATCGTCTTGTTTTGTTTATTTGCTTCACACAAAGGCTCGCTACTTCTGTGATGGCAGTTTTATTATTCCCCATTGTTCTTCCACCCTCCTTCCTGCCCATTTGCTAGTGCATTTCTTAGGCACTCACCCATTTTGGCAAAGTCAGCCCTCCTAAAGTCCAGTACTTTTGTCTTTGTATGGCTTGACTCTATTGCTGTGTTTATTGTGAACCATACTGTTCGATGGTCGCTAGTTCCCAGATGGCTACCCACTTCTAAATCTGTAATCCTCTCTCCATCTTCATTTGAGAGAATCAAGTCTAATATTGCTCGCTCTCGAGTGGGCTCCAGTGCTAGTTGTCTAAGCAGTACTAATTGTCTTGCAGCAGGTAATACACTTGGGTCATGGCCAGCAGTCACTGTGGTGCACGGCACCTCTTCTAGCAGTCCCTGGTATCCTCAGATTTTCCCCTGGATTCAGCTTGCTAAGCGAGGACCGAGGGGAAGCCGAGGTACCGTAGGTATCCCAACCCATAAATTATTGGACCAGAATGTGTTCTTTTAGAGAAGGAGGGGGACGGAGGGTGGGATCGTTCTTGCTGCAAGAGACCCTCCTCAAAGATCTACTGTTATGGTAAGATTTTACGTAACTGTACTATCCTCCATGGAGTGGTCTCTTGCAGCAGGTAATACACTTGGGATGAATCCCAAGAAGTAAACCCAGAAAGGGTAGTCATTATGACAGAAGACCTTGTAGAACAGTTCAGCTCCTGTGCTCCTATGGATTCCAGGTGTTGCACTATCCTTTCCTTAAGGAGTGCCTCCTATGGCATGAAGCAATATCTGAATTGCAGTGTTTCATGAAAATGTGGATTGTGGACCAGGTAGCTGCATTGCAGATATCTGTAATAGCAGCCCCTTTAAAGCAGTCCGCAGTAGTGGCCATAGGTCTTGTAGAATAGGCTTGGACAGGTCCAGGTAATGGCTTGTTGTATTTTGAGTAACAAAATGTTATGCAACGTGATAGCCAATTGGAAAGTCCATTTAGTGACTGGGAGACCTTCCCTGCCTGAGGCAAAGGTGACAAAAAGCTGAGAAGGTTTTCTAATCGTTTTAGTTTGATTAGTGTAGTATCATAATATATGATGAACATCTAAGGTATGTAAGAGGTGTTCACTTCGATTGGAGTGTTCAGGATAACATACTGGTAACTACAAGGACTGGTTTAAGGTGTGTTCAGACACTACCATAAGTAGGAAGGAAGGGCTGGTACGAAGAGCCACCCTGTCTTTGTGAAAAATCAAGTAAGGTTCTCTATACATGAGGGCCTAGAGCTCAGAAATACTGTACATCAAGCTGAAGTTATAGCCACTAAGAATAGTGTTTTCCATGAAAGAAAATGGAGGTCACAAGTGGCCACCGGTTCAAAGGGCTCAAGAGTTAATTTCTCTATTAGGAAATTGAAATCCCTCAGAGGAGTGGGTCTTCTGATAGGTGGCTTAATATGCAATATTCCTCTCAGAAACATTTTGGCAAGACAATGTTGACACAGTAATCTACCATCCAGAGGTTCATGGAAGACCGAAATGGAGGCCAAATGGGCTTTGATGGAGTAATAGCTTAATCCTGTCTTGGCAATCGAGGCTAAGTAATCCAAGTCTTTTGTCAATGAACAAGAGTAGGGAATCCAGTGATCGGGAAGCAGCCCATATGGAAAAAACATTTCCATTTGGCATTATATGTTTCCCTGGTTGCTGGTTTATGTGATGTCAGTAATATATTGTCAACATAAGAGGACACTTGTAGACATGCTGTGAAAGCATCCTCAGGAACCAAGCCTTAAGGTGTAGCGCCTTCAGGTTGGGATATAGATGGGTCCCTTGATTCTGAGTCAAGAGATCTGGTCTGATTGGCAACAGAACAGATTACTCTACCAAGAATTGCTGAAGTACACACACCTGCCAAGGCCACAGAGGGGCTATGAGATCATGGTGGCAGGTTAAACTTGTAGTTTAAGTAGAGTCCGTTGCAGGAGCAGGATGGGGGGAAGCATATAAGAAGAGTCCTGTCCACGTTTGGGACAGGGCATCTATAGACTGTCCCTTTTCACTTGGCATAATGGAATAGTATCTGGGAGACGGTGGTTGACTGGGGAGGCAAACAGGTCCAGTTGCAGGTTCCCCCACTGATGAAAGATTATCTGGAGCACTTCGGAATGAAGTGTCCATTCATGTGCCAATGACTGGCAACTGAGAAAGTCGGCCAGAAGGTTGTAATATCCTAGTGGATGGACGCCTATTAGTGTGAGGTGTTTCCGAATGGCTTCCTGCCAGACTGCAGTTGTCTCCCTGCATAGAGTATGGGATTTCGTACCTCCTTGTTTGTTGAGGTAAAATACTACTGTGGTGTTGCCCAACTGAATCAGCAACAGTCCCGGAGACAGGTGAGGTTGAAAAGCCTGAAGGGCTAAGTGAATCGGAGATTGATGTGGGGATGAGAGTTAGAGATGGTCTACTTGCCTAAGGACCTAGGTGCACACACTACCATTCTAGGGATGCATCCGTGGTCAGTGTTTGTAGGGGCGGGGGGGCTGGAAGGGCATGCCTTGACATAGAAACATAGAAGCTGACAGCAGATAAGGACTGCAAGGCCCATCTGGTCTGCCCATTTCTTTTTCTACCTTATGAATGTGCCATCAGCATTTGCTCTGTCAAAGGCCTATCTATTCATACTCATCTGTATTGCTCCCTTATGCCTATCCCATGCTTGTTTGAAGCCCTGCACTGTACTCATGTCCACCACTTCCTGAGGAAGGCCTTTCCATGTATCCACCACCCTTTCTGTAAAAAAGAACTTCCTCACATTACCCCTTAATCAGCCTCCTTCTAATCTCATGCTGTGTCCTCTTGTCCCGCTGTTTTTCTTATACTGAAACATGTTATACTCTTTCACCTTGTTAATGCCCTTAAGGCGTTTGAATGTTTCAATCATATCACCCATCTCCCTCCTTTGCTCTAGGGTATACATATTGAGTTCCATTAATCTGTCCTCATATGTTTTCTGATACAGTCCCTGCACCATTTTGGTTGCCCTTCTCTGGACTGCCACAATTTGGTTAATATCCTTGTCAAGGTGTGGCCTCCAGTACTGCACGCAATACTCCAGATGGGACCGAACCATTGTCTTGTAAAGAGGGATTATTACCTCCCTCTTACGACTTGTGATACCCCTACCAATACACCCTAACATTCCCCTGGCTTTACCTACTGCTTTAGTGGTCTACTTGGATGATTTCAGGTCATCTGTGATGATGATGCCCAAGTCTCTTTCTTCCCTTGTGACTGCCAGCAACTCCCCTCCCAACCTATAGGTGGCTTCAGAGTTTCTCTTCCCTATATGCATGATCTTACACTTCTTTGCATTAAACCCCAGTTGCCACTCTTCCGACCATGTTGCCAGTTTATCCAGATTTCTTCTCATTCTGCCCACCCCAGCTGGATCATCTACTTTGTTGCAGATATTGGTGTCATCTGCAAACAGACAAACCTTATCCTCCAGTCCATCTGCAATGTCACTGATGAAGATATTAAAGAGAACTGTCCCCAGGACTGATCCCTGAGGTACCCCACTTGTGACTGGCATCTTTTCTGACTGTAGACCATTTACTACCACTCCCTGTTTTCTGCCCATCAACCAGTTTTGCCCCAGTTGACCAACTTCACCCCACGAGCCTACCCAGCTTATTAATCAATCTTCTATATGGAACAGTATTGAAAGCTTTGCTGAAGTCAAGGTAGTGACATCAACTGCTCCCCCTTGGTCCACCACTCTGGTTACCCAGTCAAAGAAATCTATGAGATTAGTTTGACAGGCCCTTCCTTTTGTAAACCCATGCTGTCTTGGATCCTGTGCTCCTATGGATTCCAGGTGTTGCACTATCCTTTCCTTAAGGAGTGCCTCCATAATCTTGCCCACTACTGAGGTAAGACTGACTGGTCTGTAGTTCCCTGCCTCCTCCCTGCTACCACTCTTGTGAAGCGGGATTATATGAGCCCTTCTCCAGTCTTCTGGGACCTCTTCTGTGCTCAGAGACTTACGAAATAGTTCTGATAATGGCTCTGCTAGTTCCACCCTCAGCTCCCATAGTACCCTGGGATGTATGCCATCAGGTCCCATTGCCTTATCCACCCTGAGCTTATCGAGCTCTTGTAGGACCCTTTCTTTTGTGAAGGGACTAGTGCACACCTTCTTCCCCCCTTGTGTCCATGGTGCTGAGCTGTGGTTGGCTAGGAGATTCCACCATACCAGGGCAGACTGCAATGAGGGAGTGACTCTGATTTTGTCTTCAAAATTTCCTGTCATTTGAGAACACTGGTTCTGCAGAACCCATTGGACTGGTCTCATCTGAAGATGGGCAAAAGCTACCGTAGGGATGGTAGCAGCCATGTGACCGAGGAGACACAGCATGCATTTGGCTATGTGAACTTTCTGGGCTTGTATCTGTAACATCAGAGATAGAAGTTTGTCTTGTCTGTTGGCTGGGAGGTAAGCCCTGGCAGAGACAGTGTCGAGGACCGCTCCCATACCGCTCAAGTGTCCCTCATTACGAGGGACATTTCTCATTTTCCCCCTTAAAATTGCTCTGTCTCTTATCCATCCCTCACGGAAAAAGTGTTGCCCACACAGAGAATGTGCCGCAAATTCAAACTTTAAAGCAGAAAGTCTTAATATTTTAAAATACTAAGTCCAAAATAAATGTTTTACAAGTAAGCACTACAGTTTCCACAGTGTTCTGAGCTTGTATCTACATGTCTGAGTATGTGTCCCTCATTGTCAGGGTCTGTGTCCCTCATTGTCCCTCATTTTGAGTGTCCAAAAATATCCATGTCCCTCATTTCAGTAACAAAAGGTTGAGAGGTATGACCGCTCCTATATATTGGAGCGACTGTGTAGGGGTTGGATTGGACTTCAGCCAATTGACAGTAATCACTAGAGCTTGGAACAGAGTTAAGGTTGCTGCTAGGGATGAGAGCAGGGCCATTTTGGACTCTGCTTTTATGAGCCAATCATCCAGGTGTAGGAAGACAAAGTGCCATTCATTTCATTGAGCTGCTGCTACTGCGGCTAGGCATTTGGTGAATACTTGTGGGGCCGAGGAAAGATCAAATGGGAGTGACCGAAATTGGTAGTGTTGATCCAACAGGTGAAAACAAAGGAACCTGTTGTGGGACGGATGGATAGGGATATGAAAGTAGGCATCCTTCATATCCAGGGCACATAGCTAATCCCCTTGTTTTAGTACTAGCATGATAGAGTTTAGGGTGATCATGAGGAACCTTTTGTACTGAATGTACAGATTCAGTTGTCTGAGGTCCAGCATTGGTCTGAGATCTCCAGTTTGCTTGGGTACCAGGAAGAAGTGAGAGTAGAAGCCCTTCTGGTGTTCTGTAAGGGTTACTGGGTAAACAGCCTTCTTGATTAGAAGAGCCTGTAATTCCTCCTGGAGAATGGTAATATGGTCAGATGGGTAATGGACTGGGTGTGGAGGGTGAAAGGGAGATCTGCACAGGAATTCCAGAGTGTGACCTGTCTGACTTATCTGGAGTACCAACTCATCCGATGTGATAGTTTTCCAGGCCTCCAAATGGAGGGCAAAATGACTGCCCACAGCTTCCGAGGCCTGGTTGAGGAAGTGTGGACAGGGCCTCAGAAGGTCACTGGGAGACTGGCTGACCCACCCCACCTGGAGGATGTAGGCGGGAGCCCTTGGCAGCAGAGGGGTTGCCTCTGGTAGGTTGGGAATGACCTCTGAAACCGCCTCTATTAGAGCCTCTGTATTTTCCACCTCTTATCTCACAGATTTCAGGGTTTTAAATAATTGATTAGCAGTTTTTTTCTTGGGACAATACTAATGGTTCAGAAAGAATTTATATAGGTTTTCTGGAAGTGTTATGTTTGTTAAACACAGTGAGGTAGGTGCTATGCATTTTCACAATGTTTTGGCACGTTTATGAACAAAACGCTAATCAATTTTTAGAGTTAAATAAAACCCTGGATTTGTTCAAAAAAACCAGCAGACCACAATACTATTTTACATTCCCATAGTTGGCACCCCAGGCATGTTGTTAAAAATATACCAAAAGGTCAGTACTATAGGTTAAAAAGGAATTGTGGTACACATGAGCTATACAGTCTAAGAGAAGCAGAATTAGCAGAAAGACTACAGCAAAGGGCATACATGGATACATAGATACATAGACAGTGTCGGCAGATAAGGGCCTATGGCCCACCCAGTCTGCCCATTTAAGCTTGTAAGTTCAGTTTATGTTTTCCTAGAAGTCTGTTGCCCCTTACCCCTGACCTCCAGAATTCCTTTATGTCTATCCCATGCATTCTTAAATCCTGTGATTGTTTCAGCCCCACCACTTCCTCTGGCAGGGTGTTCCACTTGTCCACCACCCGTTCTGTGAAGAAATTCTTCCTCATGTTTCCTCTGAATCGTCCTCCCTCCAACTTCATCCCATGCCCTCTAGTCCTGGAATATCTTTTTCGCTTAAAAATAGTGTATTCCTGCACCCTGTTCCTCCCTGTGAGATACTTGTATGTCTATCATATCCCCTCTCTCCCTCCTCTCCTCTCCTCCAGGGAGTACATGTTCAGTTCCTTCAACCTGTCTTCATAGGACTTGTGATGCAATCCATGCACCATCTTTGTTGCCCTCCTCTGAACCTTCTCTACCCTGTCTATGTCCTTATGTAGGTATGGTCTCCAGAACTGTACACTGTACTCCAGGTGGGGCCTCACTAGTGTCTTGTATAGCGGAATTATGACCTCCCTTTTCCTGCGGGTGATACCCCTGCCTATACATCCCAGCATTCTATTTGCTTTACCTGCTGCCTTGTCACACTGTTTCCCTACCTTGAGGTCATCAGAGATGATAACCCCAAGATTTCTTTCCTGCTTGGTGCATGCTATATCCCAACCCCCCAATTGATATATTGTTCCAGGGTTTTTGTGCCCCATATACATTATCTTGCACTTCTTTGCATTGAATTTCAACTGCCAAACCCCTGACCATTCTTCAAGTTTCTGCAGGTCCCTTCTCATTCTGTCTACACCCTCTGGTGTGTCTACTGTGTTACAGAGCTTTGTGTCATCAGCGAACAGTGAAATTCTGCCTTCTAGGTCCTGTGCAATGTCACTGATGAAGATGTTGAATAGGACCGGTCCCAGCACTTATCCCTGTGGTACCCCACTGGTCACTCTTCCCTCTGTGGAGTGACAGCCATTTACCACCACCCTCTGTGTCCTGCCACCCAGCCAGTTACCTACCCACCATACTACTGTCCTGCCCACACCCATATTCCCCAGCTTGTGTAATAGTCTTCTATGTGGCACAGTGTCAAAGGCCTTGCTGAAGTCCAGATAGGCCATGTCCACTGCCCTCCCCTGATCCACCTCCCTAGTCACCCAGTCAAAAAATTCAACGAGGTTGGTCTGACATGACCTCCCCCTGGTGAAACCTGCAGCCTGCAGCTGCTCGTGAAATCCTACAAACAGAATTCTCCTTGCTACAATATCAGCTACTTGAGAAAAAGCTTCTATTAAATGCAAAGAAAACTAAAGCAATGATGTTCACAAATCAAAGCTCCACCAGCACATCATCTCCAGTCATTCTCCCCCAGCTATGCACTATACTTGGAGAAAATCTGGAGTATGTAGAAAACTTCAAATACCTATGTGTGGATTGACAACAGACTTGACTTCACTCATCATTTAGAAGAACTGTTAAAAAAGCTTTGCCAAAGGCTTGGCCTTCTCTATAGACTAAAACCCTTCCTAAACAGAGACTCAAAGATGAGGTTAGTCCAGGCCATTTTTCTATCAGTTGTTGACTATGCAGACTTCCTTTATAGTCACTGACCCATCTCCTACCATCACAAGTTGGATACATTATATCATAGAGCAATAAGGTTCATCACAGATCTGCCATCTAATACTCATCATTGCTCTCTTTATGTTGCAGTTGGGTGGGTTTCCCTTCACCTCAGAAGGAACAGAAATGCAGCACTATGGATTTACAGAGCGTTGTCAAAAAAACTTCCAAACTATATCCTGGACTGCTTCACCCAGACCTCTCCTAGCTCCTATGCCCTAAGAAGCAACAACATCATTCTGCTCAAATTGCCTAAATTCAACACCAGGCTAGGGAGGGCAGCAATCAGCTATTCTCTAGCTATAGCATAGAACACCCTACAAAAATCCCTAAAACTGTCCAATATCATTCCATTTGCATCCTTTAAACAGCATTGTACAGTCTTCTTCAAAGAGAAATGCAATTGCTACCACTAGAGCTAGCATTGTCATCTCACAGATCTCCCTTCCAAACCATACATGGCATATTCCTTCCAGACAGACACCCCATCTTATGGCACCCAGTAATACCTTCACCATCCTAGTATTACATTATGTTGAGTGTCTGCCATGCCCCCCCACTGGGATATGTATATACTGTACATACTGTAAATATTAGCTTAACTTTCCTGTAACTCGTTTTTATCATGTGAATTTACTGTACATCACTGTGTTTATAAACGTCATTTTCCCCTGTATGTATAACTGTCTTATATAAGTGTATGATGTATCTGTTGTGTATCAACTATTGAACCTTGACCTTATCAGGTCCATCTTTTAAATGAGCCTTGCTCAATAATGTTCACCTGAATAAATAAAGATTTGATGATGATGATGATGATGATGATGATGATGAAACCATGCTGCCTTGGGTCCTGTAGTCCATTGACAACCAGATGTTCCACCAATCTCTCCTTCAGTAGTGCTTCCATGATCTTCCCCACTACCGCGGTGAGGCTGACTGGTCTGTAGTTCCTGCTTCCTCTTTGTTCCCACTTTTGTATAAGGGGACTACATCTGCTGTCCTCCAGTCTTTGGGTACTCTCCTGTTTCCAGTGATTGGCTAAACAGGATAGCCAGAGGTTCAGCCACCACCTCTCTTAGTTCTTTTAAAGACCCAAGTGTACCCATCTGGCTCCCATTGCTTTATCAACTCTTATTACTTCCAGTTCCTTCAGGACCCTTTTCTCGTGTAAAGGGACTTGTGTCCATTTCTGCACCATTCTCACCCCTTGTGCCCTTCAGACCCATTACCTCCTCTTCCTCAGAAAAGACTGAGCAGAAATACCTGTTCAATATGTCAGCTTTACTGTTGTCATCCTCCACGTGGCTCCCATCCTCCCCCTTCAGTCTCACTATCCCTCCCTTGTCTTTCTTTTTTTTTTCACTTATGTACCTGTAAAAGGTTTTGTCCCCTCTACCCACTGATTTTGCAATGTGTTCTTCTGTCTGAGCTTTGGCTTCCCTTACTGACCTCCCTGCCTCCCTTTGCTTCTCCTGGTACTTCTCCCTATCCCCTTCTGCCTGTGTCTTTTTGTATTGCCTGAATGCAATCTTTTTGGCTTTCACTTTCTTTGCTACCTCTTTGGAAAACCATAATGGTCTCCTCTTCCTTTTCCTTTTGCTAACCTGCTTAATGCATAATTCTGTTGTTCTTGTAATCCCCATTTTAAATACTGCCCACTGTTCCTCAACCCCGGATTCCTGTTCCATTCCCCTTAATGCCTCTTTCAAGTATCTCCCCATTTTCCCAAAGTCTGCCCCCTAAAAGCCAGGATACGTGTTTTTGTGTGGTTTGGTTCTGCTCTTTCTGTGATTTCAAACCACAATGACTGGTGGTCACTGTTCCTCAGGTGCTCCCCCACTGTTACCCCCATCACACTGTCCCTGTTTGTGAGCACAAGGTCTAGTATTGCCTTCTGCCGAGTTGGTTCCATGACCAGTTGCTTGAGAAAGGCGCCCTGAAGGGAGTCCAGGATAAATCTGCTCCTAATTGATGCTGCTGCTGGGATGCTCCAGTCCACGTCTGGAATATTGAAGTCTCCAACCAGTACTACCTCACCTTTATCTGCCATCCCTTGATGGTTAGCATCAGCTCCTATCTGTTTCTTCCTCCTGGCCTGGTGGTCTGTAGACCACACCTGTGCGGATGGCTGTCCCCATTTTCCTTTCCAGCTTAACCCACAGTATCTCTCCCCCATTTTGTTCCTCCTGGATCTCTGTGGCTCTTATGTCATTTTTCACATACAGTGCCACTCCTCCTCCCTTCCTGCCTGCTCTGTCTCTACTGAATATGTTGTAGCCAGGTATGGCCATCTCCCAGTCATGGTTATCATTACACCAGGTTTCAGTGATGGCCACAATGTCCAGGTCTGACATGGACAAGAAGTTATATAAGATGCATTCTAAGCTACAGATAACATAGATAGATCAGCTTTTCTTAAAACAAAGATGAAACCAGTCAGTGAACCAGCTCTGACCTTTGTGACTACATATGGGGGAGGATCACAAGAAGTGGTGAATATTGTGAGAAACAACCTCATGATTCTAAGGGGTACCCCACAGCTCAGTAAACTGTTTGACAAGCCATTATGCATTTCCTATAGATGGAATAGGAATTTGAGAGATATGTTGGTTAACAGTTACTAACTTAAACAGCGTAATACCAGCTTTAGTACACAACCAAAAAATGGTTTTAAACCCTGTGGTTTCTGCAGAGCATGTTCATATATGGACACTTGTGATATATTCTCAAATCCAAAAAATGGAAAACAGGTTAAAATCTTCCACAGGATTAATTGTGACATGAAAGCTGTGGTGTATCTCTTAAACTGCTCTTGTGGTTGTTATGTTGGCAGAACTAAGCAGAGATTAAAAGAAAGGGTATATGATCATATAAGTGCCATAAGGAACCATAACCCCAAGCATGCTATGGCAAATCACAGTAATAGCCAACCAAATAAAAGGGAGCACAATATGAGTGTAATTGGCATTGATGTGGTGAAACAGAATTTGAGAGGTGGAGCTTTCGGAAAAGACCTTAATGAAAGAGAACAAAAATGGATTTATATTCTAGGTGCCTTAAGACAACCAACTCTTAATGACAAATTTAAAGTGGCACCATTTTTGAAGAAATAAGGCAACTTTGCATCATTCCCTATGTTCAATATTATGGTAATGTAATTCCCCTTTCCCTTCCCTTCCCCACCCCCTAGCTGGCATCACACTGTTTGAGTATATCATATCTGTGTATATATAATTATTAAAATAATAGTTATTTTGCTCCCTGTCACATAAAGCAGTAACTAATAATATGTTATTATGTTTTTATTCTCTGTAGGTCACTCTGAAAATTCTCACAAATCCTGACTTAAGAATGCGGATGTCAATTAAAGGTTAAACACCTTTCAGAACTTAGGTGCAGTGTTTGATTCTCGAACAAATAATCTGGATATTACATTATTATATGATTTAATATATTGGCTTGCATTATGATTGGTGCTGGATGTCACATGATGCAATGATTTCACATATATAAAGGGCGATGGGTTCAAAATGTATTAATTCTCTGAGGAAGCTTCCAGGGGGAGCTTCTTGATGGTAGCATTAAACTACGGTTTTCCTAAAGAAATTGCCATTTGCGTCTCCTTTATACACAGGGATGAGTGTGTTTCTCCTATGCTTCTGTTAAAAAAAGAGGATTGGGAATGATATGGTGGCTGTGAAGTATGGTACATGCCATGGACTGTGTGTAGAGTTCTGCCTAAAGTTTGGAGATCATCAATCAGTGTCTGGGTACCTGGCCCAAACAGTTTGGATCCATTAAAGGAGGCATTAACTACTCTCTGCTGTACATCAGGTGTGAACTAGAGATGCAAAGCCAAGCATGGCAAAGCAAGGTAATGCCTGTTGCAGACATACGAGCCAAGGTGTCAACTGCATCATAGCCTAACCTGAGTAGGTGATGGGAAATGGAGTTGCCAGTGGCTATTGTAGCCAGTAACTGTTCCCTTTCCTGTGAAGGAGGAAGTTTATGGACTAATTTAATGGAAGATGACCAGAGTGTACTCTGGTATTTGATCATGTGTCTCACATAGTTCAGGATTCTGAGATTCATGGTACTGGATTGAAATATCTTTTTTCCCCAGATAATTTATCCTGTGAGATTCTTTATCAGAAGGGAAGGAACTCATGTGCTTTGGTCATTTAGTATGATTATGAGTGGCAGCAATCACCACTGAATCTGCTTCAGGAATAGTGGCTAGGAAAGGGAGATCCAGAGAGCCTCGTATATGCAATCCACCTTTTGGGGAACAGCCATGATAGAAGAAGGTTGGTGTCAGGCTGCAAGCATAGCATTTTGGTAGTTCTGGATTAGTGGGGGTACCACTAAGACCAGCTTCTCAGGTAACTCCAAGTAGTCTGCCATATCCTTACATTGTTTGTCATGTTTGGTAGTGGAGAATCCCATGGCCTTTTGAATTTGGAACATCATTTCATGGAAAGAAGGGTCAGCTGGAGGAGAGGCAGTCATATGTCTGTGCAAATCCTCTTCTAATGAGGAGAGGTCCGATAAAGGAGAGTGGGGATGGAAATCCAGCTCCTGGAATTCCTCATCATCTAGGTCTCTGGTAAAATCTGCCAGAAAGGCTCATCTGACAAGTAGTCCTCCACATAAGGGGGAGGTGACCAGGGTGGGAGAGGGTCCCTGTCACCATGAAACTGTTGAGGTGTAGGTGAATGGGATGGATGGCTTGGCTCTCCTGGACTGGAGGGCTGAGCATGCCACATGGCATGCAAGACTTGTTGTTCTACTGTAGTAATGTCCAGTTCTTTTTGAGTAGAAGGAGGGGTGGGGGCTTCTGGGAAACCAAAGGGAGGATGGAGGGGATTGGGCACATAGCCTGAGCAGATCTTGCCCCTGGGTGATAAAAATCAGGGTCCTGATCCCTATCTGCCTGTCCCTTATAGATACCCACCTGTAAGGGTGGAGGGGAAGTAAGTATAGCAAAAATGGTAGGTTTTCCCCATGCAATGTGGCCTGTTGTCAATGGAGCAGCTGGGAAAAAAGTGTTATGCTGTGAAAATGACAGTCCCTTCAACGGGAGAGGAGCCCCCATCGACGGAGCATCAATGGAGCCCATAAAGGGCTCATTGTAAACTGCCATCAATGCACTAGAAAGCATCGTTGATGAGAGGGTAAAACCTCCCATCAAAGAGGCAGGCTGAGAATGCACCATCGATGGTAGGGCACCTGTGCTGGTAGCCATCGATGAGCGCTTAGGCATGGAGTGTGAGGAGGGCTTCTACTTTTTGTGTCAATGAAAATCAGTAGGGGGGAACTCTTGGGATGAGCCCCCTGATTCGCCATAAGAGAATTTCTACTCCATTAAATGTTTGATTTCAAGCAACTGTCGATGACGGGTTGCCTGGTTAAAGTCCTGACAATGAATGCAGGAACTGGTGTCGTGTGTGGGTCACAGGCACCTTACACAAGTAGTGTGGTTGTCAAAGTGGTAGATTTTCCTACCGCAATGATAGGAACAAAATAGTGCTGTCTTGCTTGAAGATTCTCATTTGGTTGCTCAAATTCTCGTCAGTGACTGCTGTCTGAAGGTGCTGTAGCTCTGCGTGCCAGCTGAAGATGGTGGGAAAATGAACTCAGCATACCAGGGACTGCCCACACTTATATAGGAAACAGCAAGTTGATGTCAAGTGTGGGTTACCTGGTGATGACCCAAGTGCATTACCTGCTGTGAGAGACCACTCCATGGAAGATCTACTGTTACAGTTGAGTAACCTGTTTTTCTAGGGATGTGGATATGATGTACTATCCACACTTCTGGCAGACTCCTAGCAGTTCTCTGGGAGGAGGGGGCAAGGTGCACACTCCCTATTTAGGGAAGAGAGATCAGAGAACTGAGGCCCCAAAACCAGCATCCCAGCGTGACTCAAGGTTGATGAGGTAGTGGGAAATGAAGGTGTGTGCTGACTTCAAGGTAGCATCCCTGCAGATTTCCTGGATAGGGATGTCCATGGAAGCAGCACTATTTCGGGTGGAATGAGTTCTTAGCCCTACGGGAGGCTCCCTACCCCCACACCTATAGCACAGGTCAATGCAGGATACAATCCACCTGTCAACTATCCGCTTAGCTGCTGGTCTGCCAGGTGCAGCTTCAGCATAGGTGATAAATAGCTGATCAACCTCTCCCCAAACTCCAGCTATACACTCACCATAGGTCCAAAGTATGGAGCCTGTGCTCAGTGTCTTATATGTGGTTGGTGAAGTACACAGAGAGATTGATCACCTGATTAAAGCAAAACTCAGACACAATCTTTGGGAGGAACTTTGGGTTGGGGTGAAGGACAACCTTGTCCCTCTGGAAGACCAAGTAAGGAGACTCCACCGAGAGTGCCTGGAGCTCACTGATCCTTCTGGCTGATGTGAGAGTCACTAGAAAGGTGGTCTTCTGAGACAGGTGAGAGATGTCACACCTGTGCATTGGTTCAAATGGCTTGCCCATGAGCTTTGCCAACACCAGCAACAATTCCTTAGGTGGTGGTGGTGGTGGTTCATGCATTGGAGGGGAAATGTGGTCAAGGACTTTGAAAAAGGACCAGACCACCTTCTTCTGCACCACCCACAGAATACCAGCCAGTGCCTCGGATGCAGAGATGGCTGCCAGGTGCTCCTTAAGGGTTGTCGACCGAAGGCTCAATTAAGAGAGGGACCAATGGTAGTAGAGAATGCTAGCCATTGGACAAGATAAGGGGTTGCTCTGGTACCAAATGGAGAACCTCTTAAATTTGAAGGCATAACATTTTCAGGTCCACTCCTTCTGAGAAGCTTCAACCACGGTGAGGACATCTTTGGAGAGACCCAAAGCCTGGAACTCGAGCCACTCAGGAACCAGGCTGTCAGGTGCAGGGATTGAAGGTCCGGATGAAGTACCTTCCCCTGATTGCAAGACAGCAGATCAGGTAGAGAAGAAGATGCCACAGGAACCTGTTGCCAGTGCTGAGGAGATCAGGGTACCAGAACTGGTGGGGCCAGTCCGGAGGCACCAGGGTCATCCGTGCCTTGTCTGTCCTGGCTTTGATCAGCACTTTGTGAATCAGAGAAAATGGAGGGAAGACATAGAGGAGGCCCATGGTCAATTGCCTCAACAAGGTATCCCTCTGCAGCATTCCCTGCTGAAGGGGGTGGGCACATTACAGCCTCAGCTTTGCATTCTCCCTGGAGATGAACAGATCCACCAGAGGGGTGCACATTGGGAGAACAGGCTGTGAACTACCTCTGGACGGAGAGACCACTCATGAGACACCTCGCCAACATGGCTGAGGGCATTCACCAGGTGGTTGGAGACACTGGCCACATGGATGGCCAGGAGATCAGTGTTCAGGCTGAGCACAAGGGTCCATATGCAGACAGCTTCCCTGCACAGAGGAAGTGAATGTGTTTCACCTTGTTTGTTGGGGTAGTACATGGTCATAGTGTTGTCTGTCTGGACCTGAATGATCTGACTGTGAATGTGTGAGCAAAGTCTGTCAGTGCTAGCTGAACTGCCTGGAGCTCCAGCAGGTTGATATGGCATTGGGACTTCTCAGGGGTCCAGCGTCTGTGGACTTTGTGCTTCCCAGGTGGGCAGCCCATCAGAGAGGCATCGGTCACGATGGTGATCATCGGCTCCATGTGGACAAATAGGATCCCTTTCTGCATTTGTTCCAGGACTAACCACCACTGGAGGGCATCCAACATCAGCTGAGTCACCATGATAGGCTGGTCGAAGTGGCCCTGATGCTGACACTATTGACTGGCAAGTTCCCAATGCAGAGAGCACATTCTCCACCAAGCCCATTGGACCATAGTGGTGCATGTCGCTATGTATCCCAGGAGGTGCAGAAAATCCCGAGCAGGGCGCAACTGCCCAACTTGAAATGATCGGGCAAAGGAGGAGAGAGCCTCCACCTAGTCTACTAGGTGCCAAGCCCTGGCTCTGCAACAGTCAAGCTCTGCTCTGATAAATAGTATTGCCTGCAAAGGTACAAGTTCAGACCTGACCTTGTTCATCAGGACGCCAAGGGACAAGCAGGTTTGGAAGGCCAGATACCTGGACCACTCCACCTCCTCCCTGGAGGAACCTGCTATAAGCCAGTCATCCAGGTAGGGGTACATGCAGACCCCTTAGTGCCTCAGGTAGACTGCCACCACTGCAATGCACTTGGTGAAGACCATGAGAGCTGAGGAGAGGATGAAGGGCATGGCCTGGAACTCTTAGAGAACTCCCTCCACATGAAACCACAGGAACCGGTGGTGGGACAGATGGATGGGGACACAGAAGAACATTCCTGAAGACCCAGGGAGAAAAAACACATGTTCTGCTCCAGAGATGGAATGATCTGAGACATAGTGACCATCCTGGACTTGCATGACCAAAGAAATTTGTTCAGATCATGCAGATCTAAGATGGGGTACCAGCCCCCTGTCTGCTTTGGCACCAGGAAGTACCTGGAGACAAACTCTGGGCTTACTGGAGAGTCAGAAACTGGAGCCACTACCTCCTTCTGGAAGAGTTGGGCAATGTGAAAGTCAGGAAGAAAAAGATAGCATTCCATTCCGGAAGTATAAGGAAACACAGAAGGAGCAGGACAGAGAGCTGAACCAGTTAAGGCAGAAGAAAGCAGGGAGGGAAGTCAGAATAGCAAAGGCCCAAACTGAGGAAAAAATAGCCAACTCAGTTAAGAAGGGGGATAAAACCTTTTATAGGTACATCAGCGAGCGTAGAAAGACAAAGGGAGGGATAGTGAGGCTGAATAGAATGAACGTGGTGGGCAGAGGGGACAGTGAAAAGCAGGAATACTGAATGAATATTTCTGCTCAGTATTCACAAAAGAGGAGGGGGAAGTGCCTAATACAATTAACAGAAGCACTCTTGATAGGGGGGTCGATCCCAGTCCTTTCACAGAAGAAAGGGTTCTGCAAGAAATCCTAAAACTGAAGGTGGACAAAGCAATGGGTCCTGATGGAATTCACCCCAGAATTCTAAAAGAATTAAGGGAGGAACTAGTGAAACCACTGGCTACTCTTTTTAATAAATCATGGGAGGATGGTGTGGTACCTGAGGACTGGAGGAAGGCAGATGTGATTCCCTTCACAAAAGTGGGACCAAGACAGAGGTAGGAAACTACAGACCTGTCAGTCTGACCTCTGTGGTAGGGAAAGATGGAGTCACTTCTGAAGGAAAGAATAGTTGAGTACCTAGAGGCCAGTGGGAGCACAGGACCCAAGGCAGCATGGGTTCACAGCGGAAGGTCATGTCAGACGAATCTAATAGATTTCTTTGACTGGGTGACCAAAGCAGTAGACCAGGGAGGGGCTGTGGACATGGCCTACCTAGACTTTAGCAAGGCATTTGATACAGTCCCACACAAAAGATTAATAGTCAAATTAACCAGCCTGAAGTGGGACCCAGGGTGGTAGCCTGGGTAAACATTGGCTGGACAACAGGACACAGAAGGTAATTGTAAATGGAGTCCACTCTGAAGAAAGGGGGGTACTAGTGGGAACCGCAGGGTTCAGTATTGGGTCCAGTCCTTTTAATGTCTTCTATCAGGTGACATTGCAGAGGGACTGAAGGAAAAGTATGCCTTTTGCAGATGACACAAAGATCTGCAACAGGGTTGATACACAAGGAGGTGTGAAAGGATGAAAAGGGACTTGGCAAGGTTGGAGGAATGGTCAGAAGTATGGCAGCTAGGATTCAATGCAAAGAAGTGCAAAATAATGCACCAGGGAAACAAGAACCCAGGGAAGAATACACATGGGTGGGAGGTAGTAAACAAAAAAGGAAAGGGACCTGGGGTAATCATATCAGATGACCTTAAGGTTAGCAAGCAATGTGAGAAGGCAGTAGGGAGGGCTGGGGTATACTGGGATGTATAGGGAGAGGCAACATCAGCAGAAAACAGGAAGTTGTTATCCCTCTGTACAGACAGTTGGGGAGACCCCATCTGGAGTACTGTGTCCAGTTCTGGAGACCCCATCTCCGCAAGGACATAGACAGGATAGAGGCAGTCCAGAGGAGGGCAACTAAAATGGTGCAGGATCTGCAAGAGAAGCTTATGAGGAGAGAATAAAGGAGCTTAATATGTATACCCTGAGGAAAGAAGGAGAGGGGACATGATAGAAACTTTTAGTACCTCAGTGGAATCAACAAAGTCCAAGAGGGTAGCATCTTTCAGAAAAAGAGACTTGCAAGAACAAGGGACACAATTTAAAGATAGAAGGAGGGCGTCTAGGGGCAAATGTGAGGAAGCATTATTTCACAGAGAGGATAGTGGATGCATGGAACAGCTTTCCTGAGGAGGTCGGGGTCTAAAACTGTGGGAGAATTCAAGAATGCATGGGACAGACATAAGGCAATTCTTGTGGGGGGTAAGAAGAAATAGGCTGTTGGTTAACTAGAATCTGCGGCCTATCCTGTAGGTAGGGAAATGGGCAGACTAGATGGGTCTAGCGGTCCTTATCTGCCGTCAAAGTCTATGTTTCTATGTTTCTATGTCTTCCTGAAGGGCTGACAGCATGTTGATAGACACCATGTCCTCTCGTGGGGCATGGTATCAGCAAGGTGGGTAAGCCTCGAACTCTAGAGGCAGACCTCGATTGATCACTTTGACGACACACCTGTCCATGGTGACAGCAGACCAGGCTGAAAGGAAGAGGTAGAGTCAGCCCCCCCACAACAGGAAGAACCAGGGGAGACAGGACAGGCATGAGGGAGGCACCCCCCCAACCCATCACTGGGCAGGCTTGGAGGTGGAGGAGGGACTAGTTGAGGAAGCAGTGGGACTGTGACCACCCAGTTTGTGTATGACCAAAACAACCAACTTTGGTACAGGATGCCAAGCCTGGACCTGATGCCCATCTGTGGGCTGGGATGGCTTAGTTGCAGTGGCAAAGAGGGGCCAAAAGGTCTTCTTCCTCTGAAGCTTGGAGCCCTTGGGATCCCTCTGGGTGGAGATGACAGATTCCAGGGTGGCATTGGACCTCTCAATCCGAGTGAGGTGTCTTTACACCTTTGGCCCAAAAAGGTCAGTGCCCAAAAAGGGAAAATCCACCAACTTGTGCTGGGTATCTGACATAAAGGTGGAGATCCACTGCCAAACCCTGCGGCGCATGGCCATCGCAGCAGCCACGGACTGGGTGCAGGAATCGCTAGTGTTCATTGCCATCTGGAACTGCTGTTTGGCCACCACTCAGCCTTGGTCCCGGACTTGCTTGACCATGGTCTGCAAATCAGCGGGCGCTGGGGAGACACCTCATCAAAAGTGCCTAAGAGGGCATGAGTGAAGTGGGCCATCAAAAGGGCTGAACTCACCTGCTGAAGGCCAAAGAAGAGGCCGCATGGACCTTATTGGCCATATGATCCATTTGTTTTGATTCCTTGTCAGGAGGCTTATCCACATCCTCGACATTGCTGGTGTAACCCCCCTGCAAATGGGGGTTCATAAAATACTTCCAGGAGCTTGCTTGAATGCTCCAAGCCTGAATGGTGTTTGGCATTTAAGCCATTTATCAGTGAGTGTTTTTAGAACCTCTGGTACTGTCTCTTTAAGAGCTGTCTGCTTGCAGACATAATTAGTTTGTATGGGGGACTGTGTGTTCTTCTGAGTACCACTGAGCTGCTGCTAATTCACTTAATTTTTGCAGTCACTAGGAGTGCAAAGGGAACCTATCTGAAAGATGTAACTGTTTACCAGAAATTATTTAGAGTAATAATGAAATTACAGTTTGTCTAACCTGCTTTCTTTGCAGTCAGAACTGTGTCTGCTAGTTCCCCATTCTAGTTTTGAACTGCTGAACTGGACCAATCAGTGTGTGGCTAGCTCTAAAATGGTGCCTTGGACGAATCAGAACTTGGACTCATAATCTGAGCCAGCCACAAGAGGATTGTATGGGCAGTGACTTGGGAGATGTGGTTTAGACTTCAGTGCCTTTTGGACCAACAGCAGCAGTCTATTGTGAGTGACAGCCAATCCAGTCAAGAACTGGGAGGAACTCAAAGGAAGTGCCCGGTTTTGTCGGTTGGAGTTTCAGTTGAGCTTTGGCAGTGAAGAAGGAAGGAGCCCTGTGCTTTTCAGTGTGCAGTTTTAGTCAAAAACGTGTGTAAGGCCCAGAGTTCCGGTCTGCAGCTTGTGTAACAGCTTGTTAGGACTGAATCCGTCCCTGTGAAAAGAATCAAAGGATCTCTGAAGAGTAGAAACCAGGCTCACCCTGTAGAAGACTGGAGGAATTGCTGAAAATTGCATTCGGTCTGTCAGGAACTGAATCTGCTGTGTGTTCTCCCGGTATTGTGCAGTAATTACGATCGGGATACAGATGCAGCCTGCCTGGTATAGTGCTTTCTTTATATGGATGTGAAGAGGTTGTGTACCTCAAGTGAGCCCTGCTGACATTGAAGGACCCTATCTTATTTGGAGGTCGTGAGTACTAATTCAGGGTCGCTCCCTGTTGAATTGCCACATTAAATCCAAATGGAAGTACTGTACTGTGATTGTTGCACTGTATCTCATTTCACAGGAGGTCCCAGTGCCGGAACCAGTCCTGGGGGTAAGTGTATACTGTGAAGGTAATTCTGATATATTGTGTGGGCCACTAGTGGGAAGAAAGGGGGGTTGCAGTGTCCCAGAGGGCTGTGACCAAGTTAGTTTAACTATTGCAAACCCTGACCTCTGGGTGGAGGCACCCCATTGGATCCAGTCCCTCAACCTGTTAGTGGCAAATCAGGCAGGTAGTAGCCCCTGGGATAGCGCCATCTAGGGGTTACATCTTGAGGCTCACCGCTGGGATTGTGTGTCCTCTAGTGGCCATATTTACTAACCACTGTTAAGAAAAAATGGGTACCCGACAGAAGTGGCTGTGCACCGCTGGTGGAGTGGTGTACTGGGAGGAGATCGACTTCAAAATGCTATGCTTATCCTGGACATCCCCTGCATCAATACGGACACTGTGCAGGGAGTACTTTCCAAGGTGGAAGGTTTACAAACCCTGTGGTGGTGGGTCGGCATGCTAATCTGCTCACCCACACTTTCCTGGCCCTAGTAGAGTTTAAGGATCCCATAGATAGCTCCAAAGTGCCACAGACCATTACCCCAGAGGGAGCCTCACTGCTTGGAGAGGATAACTAAGGACAGTAAAGACCTGGGGAATCAGCCCCACCACTATCTGAAACTTTGAGGAGAAATTTGCTGAATGGTTGCTGGGAGAGGGAAAACTGTGGAGGACTTGAAGAAACTATTCTTGCCACCTGGGGTGTTCCTCCCCAACACCTCTCCTGCTCCAGTGCCCGTAATGGTGGCTGAACCAATGCAGACTCCTATTTCTGCACCTGCCATTAGTCACGACTCTTACCAAGGTTGAGGATCTTCTCTGCACCTCCCCACCCCCAAGGAGGATGACTGGGAGACCTGGATAGACTATGTTGCCCCCAAGTGCTAGAATGGCAATGCTCGGAAGGCGAAAAGCTTAAAGAGGGTTAGTGAGAGCCTGAGGTCCTGCCCTGGCTACCATCCGGCTAAACGGGCCAGTAACCCTGAAGCGACTGCACAGGCCTATCTTGAGGCCTTGGAGAATGTGTATGGAGCCCAGATTCTGATGAGGACCTATGGTGGAGAGTAAGAAATGCACAACAGTACCAAGGGAGTTGTTGTCTGTGTATGTCTCTCGGCTGAAAAATTGTTGCAAGAATGCCTCAGAAAGGGTAGTTTGCCAGCGATTGAACTGGACCGAACCAGACTGGACAGAATCCTTAAGTCTGCCCCTTCTCAGAACTGCTGTTGCTTCAGTTACGCCTGGCAAATCGACTGGAATCCCCACCCTCCCATGATGAGTTAATGAGAGAAATTCAGGAGTTGAGAAAAGGCGACCTGAGGTACCTGCACCAACAGCTGTGGCTAATACTAGTGACTGAGGGTGACCCATCAAGTGAAGTTCAGGGCAGAGGTTGACAGTCAATGAGTGCTCTGACAAGGAAAAGATATGCCACAATGGGGCGAACTGTTGAGAGAGATCCGGAATTCAAAACAGTCCCTTTATGAAGGCCACGCCTGCAAGTACGGGCCCTGACCTATATCCGACTGCATCTGCTATGGGGTGGGGGTACCCACCCATGTATCTCCTGCTGATAACAGCTCCAAACTCAATTCCTTGACCATGGAAGTGGAGAAACTGACGAGATGTCTCCAAATGCTTATCACGCCGCAGACAGAGATGGCACCCAGGTTTCCAGTTAGTAATACCCCCGCCCTGGCTCCCAGTGTGGCGCCTCGGCCAGCTCAAACTCCAGAAAGTATGTTTTGCTATAATTGGGGAAAGATGGGCACATGAAAAGGAATGCCAGTCCCCAAAAGACACTGACAAAGTTGCATATAGGCTACAAGGAGAGCTTGAGAAGAAATCAGTGGTTAAGAGGTGACGACATGATCCCAGTGAGGGCACCAAAATGCTAATTCACGCCCTTTTGTGGCAAGGTCAGTTGCCCAGGCCCCCACTACCGCCTCCAGACTGGTCCAGAATAGTGGGTCCCTCCATGGAGACCACTGTAAAGGTGAATGGAGTGTCTACAAGAGCTGTATTAGACAGTGGCTCCCAAGTGACAATTATGTTCCAGGATTGGTATCAGAAGCATTTGTCAGACGTACCCTTACAACCATTAGAAGGACTGCATGTATGGGGGTTAAGTGAGAAGGCCTACCCTATTCCGGTATATCCGAATTTGGCTGTCTTTCCCACCTCCGTGGCTGGAGTGGCCGAACAAGTAGAGACCCTAGCCTTAGTGTGTCCCCCACTGGACTGTATGATGGTGTCCCTTTGTTGATTGGAACAAATGCTCATATGTTCGGAAGGCTGGCACAGTTGTGTTATGAAAACAGGGTCAAAGACTAGTAGAGCTTTAAGAGTTCCGGCTTTAATTAAGAAGGCCTATGAGGCACAGAGAGATGCTGAAAAACAGAACCAGAGGAACCGGTCGGAATTGTATGGAAGAAGGATCCTGAGTCTCTGATCCTGGCGCCAAATGCCCAGTGTACCTTACAGGAGAGGTCCGTATCAGAAAGGATGTTAAGAATAAAATATTAATGTTGGATGCACCAGGCGATGGAAAATTGCCAGAGGGACTGCTGGTCAAGCCTAGTATTTTGCCCGCTAGAGCCCATGCTTATGCCAGAAGGTAATGGTCCAAGTTCATAATGTGTCTGAAAGAGACATTCGAGTAAACAGAGGTTGCATCCTGGCTAATGTGCATTGTGCAGACACTGCAGTGCTACCCAGCAGCAAGAGTTCAAGGAAGAATGACAGAGTAGCGCCTGACTTGTTTGATTTCGCTCCCGCTGCCAGCTGAATGGAAAGTGAGGATCAGTGAGAAGCTTGCCCAGAGAGACCAGGTGTTTTCTTTAAAGGAATGGGATGTAGGATGCGTGCAAGGAGCTGAGCACAATATCCGGCTGCATGACGAAAGACCATTTCGTGAGAGGTCTCGACGCCTGGCACCTGCTGACATAGATGATGTGAGACGCATCTGCAAGAGATGTTAGCTGCTGGTGTAATACAAGAATCCAGAAGCCTTATGCTTCCCCATTGTGGTAGTGAGGAAAAAGAATGGAACAGTAAGGATGTGTGTGGATTATCGCACTTAAACCGGCGGACTATCCCTGATCAGTACACAATGCCCCGCATTCAGGATGCTTTGGACTGCCTAAACGGGAGCAAGTGGTTCTCTGTGCTGGATCTCCGCAGTGGGTACTACCAGATCCCGATGGCCCCAGAGGACCGTGAGAAGACGGCCTTTATCTGTCCGCTTGGCTTCTATGAATTCATGAGGATGCCTCAAGGATTTCAGGTGCCCCAGCCACTTTTCAACGATTGATGGAGCGGCAGTGGGGACATGAACTTACTAGAGTGCCTGGTATACCTAGATGATGTTATTGTGTTTGGCAGCTCACTGGAGGAACATGAGAGCAGATTATTTAAGGTATTGGACCGACTGGAGGACTTTGGCTTAAACTGTCCATTGATAAGTGTCAATTCTTTCAAACATCAGTAAAGTATGTGGGACACATAGTATCCACCGAGGAATAGAGACCGACCCAAGTAAAGTTGAGGCCTTGACCACCTGGCCACAGCCCAAAAATCTAAAAGAACTGCAAAGATTCCTGGGATTCTGTGGTTATTATCGGCGCTCATCAAGGACTATTCAAGAGTGATCCGCCCTTTACTTAACCTTACTCAAGGGTATCCCCAACCCACAAAAATACCAAAAGTCAGCGCCCTCAAGACTGAAAGAGTGTATTTTCATCCGAGTGAAGTATTTGGGGCCCGCTGGACTCCTGATTGTGAGACTGCTTTCATGAGATCATATATCAACTTACCCATGCTCCAGTGCTGGCCTATGCCGATCCAAGAAAACCTTACGTCCTGCACACTGATGCTAGCTTGCAAGGGTTGGGGGCTGTGTTGTACCAAGAGCACGAGAATGGCCTGAGACCAGTGGCCTTTGCCAGTAGAAGCCTGACCCCATCCGAAAAGAACTATCCTGTACATAAGTTAGAGTTCCTAGCTTTGAAGTGGGCTATTGTTGACCAATTCCATGAGTACTTGTATGGGGCTAAAATACTAGTAAAAACTGACAATAATCCTTTGACCTATGTGCAGACCTCAGCTAAGTTGGATGCCACTGGCCATAGGTGGCTTTCTGCATTATCTACATATGACTATGCTCTCGAATACCGAGCAGGTCTGAACCACATAGATGCTGATGCTCTCTCCCGGAGGCCTGTTCCCAGAATGATTGGGTCCGATTACAGAACCTGACATTCGGCACTCTGCCGAAGTTTGACAGGGAGGAACAAATGTCCACGGACGCAGTGGACTGCATGGTGGATTGCTTGGGAGCCTCTGAGAATTGCATACCTGCTGCTTATTGCCACTTTTCTGCAATGACATTGGTGCACTGCCTCAGCTGGACAATGACAGTATTCGGCGGCTCAATCCCGCGATCCCATGATCAAAGCAGCTTAGAAGCCCTCTATGCAGGAAAAGATGTGTCCAAATTACGCCCACTGATTTGAGAACTGCACTGTTATACAAAGAAGGTCCTAAGTTGAAACTGATCAATAAACTGTTATACAGAGAAACAGTAGACAGAGGGGGACAAGTAGACAAACAACAACTAGTGCTGCCCACTGCCTCGAGACTCAGTACTGAGGTCCTTGCACAACCACATGGGGCACCTTGGTATAGACAGAACACTTGACTTGGTGAGATCCAGATTCTATTGGCCTAAGATGGGGCTGATGTGGAGCAACACATTCGAACTTGTAGTCGCATGCTTACAGAGGAAAGCTTTGCCCCAGAGGGCTGCCCCTTGTTAACATCACCACCAGTGCACCCATGGAGCTGGTCTGTATTGATTTTCTGAGTTTGGAGTCAGATCAAAGAAATATCAGTAATGTGCTGGTGGTCACTGACCATTTCACGAGATATGCCCAAGCTTTCCCACCAAAGACCAGAAAGCATCCACTGTGGCCAAAGTACTTGTAGAAAACTTTTTGTTCACTATGGGCTCCACAAAGAATCCATTCTGATCAAGGGAGAGACTTTGAGAGTCGTCTGATCAAAGAGATGCTTCTCTGTGGGAGTGCGAAGTCCAGAACCACTCCTTACCACCCCAGGGGACCCACAGCCTGAACGTTTCAACCGCACTTTGCTAGATATGCTGGGCACCCTGCACCCAAAGGACAAGCCTAGATGGAGCCAACAAATTAGCACCCTGGTACATGCTTATAACTGCACAAAAGTGATGCCACTGGATTCTCCCCACCGCCTGATGTTTGGAAGAGAAGCTCGACTACCAGTAGATGTGTGTTTTGGGGTCTCTCCTGATGGGGTTCAAGCTGACAACTATTTACAGTATGTGCAAAGTTAAAGGCCCAGCTAACTCATGCGTACTAACTGGCTCAAACCATGGCTGCCAAAAGAAATCTGGCCAACAAAGAAAGGTATGATAAAAAGGTGAAAGCACAGGAACTCCAGGAGGGAGATCGGGTATTGCTAAGAAATCTGGGACTGCATGGCAAGCACAAGATTGCTGACAGATGGCACCATCTCCTCACATTGTAGTGGGCAAACTAGATGATCTGCCAGTGTACAAAGTAAGGCCTGAGAATAATTCAAAGATGTAAAACAATGCATAGAAATCATTTACTGCCCATTGGACAAATCTTAATTGAGTCTGAGCCCCTAGAAGATGCCCCTCTGGACCAGTGACTAGAGCTGCTGCAAGAAAAGATCAAGAAAGTCTGCACCTACAGAAGCAAAGTTAAAGTGTTCCCTCCACAAGTCCCAGTTGAGCATGACTGTCAGTCCATATCGGAAGAAAGTGAGAGTGACTTTGAATACTATCCTTCTTACGAACTGAGTCAATTGTTTCGGGCAATCCCTAGTCAATACTGGAGATAAGCTGGGGGACTGTCTAAGCCCCAGCTTCATCCCTGGAGCCAATGCTCCCAGAAAGTGAAGTGCAAAGCATCAGATCAGATGAAATGGAATCATTGTGCATGGTTGAACTGTTTGAGCTTTCAGGGAGGAAAATGATAGATTGGGGCAGACTGGTGATACACCCGAACAAGAAGAGTATTTTGAGTGCCCTGACAGTCCACTGCCAGTGTCCGAAGCTCTCCATGCGAGCCAAATGTTGTGGACTCAGAAACTGTAACTCCTGGAGCTGAAAGTGCCCCAAGTTCTAGCCTCTCTACCCCCATGGAGACTCCTGACAAGTGAGACAATGCTGAAAATGAGGCTCAGAGTGCAGAGACTATAACAGTTCCCCTAGAAAGACTGGTCGAGCTGTAAAGCCTGTGGTGCACCTCAGTTATGATTCCCTTGGGAGGCCTGTGGATTTGCCTCTCAATGTTGTCCATAAAAGGAGTGTATGTGTCCCGAGCTCATTGCCCAAACTGAGCGTCAGTGCTAACTCCAAGTTACTTGTGTTGCCCTCTAAGTATGGTGTCCTTGCCCCGTCCAGCCCCAAGGTAACTGATAGGGAAGGGCCCCCCTCTCTTCAGGTTTCATGTACAAGAGGTAATAACTTGAGTTATGGTACAATGTGTGTGTAATACTGTGTAAAGAGTGACGTACTGCAATGTTTCAGAAATGTGTTCTTGGTAAAATGATATATTGACTGATGATTACATGTGCGAGCCTAATGCAAATGTATATGGTTGCAGTTAAAACTTATGGTACTTGCTTGAGCGAGACGTCAAGCTTTCCCAGGCCAGGAAGGGTGTAACCCCTGCAAATGGGGTTCACAAAAGACTTCCAGGAGCTTGCTTGAATGCTCCAAGCCTGAATGGTGTTTGGCATTTAAGCCATTTATCAGTGAGTGTTTTAGAACCTCTGGTACTGTCTCTTTAAGAGCTGTCTGCTTGCAGACATAATTAGTTGTATGGGGGACTGTGTGCTTCTCTGAGTACCACCGAGCTGCTGCCAATTCACTTCATTTTTGCAGTCACTAGGAGTGCAAAGAACCTATCTGAAAGATGTAACTGTTTGCCAGAAATTATTTAGAGTAATAATGAAATTACAGTTTGTCTAACCTGCTTTCTTTGCAGTCAGAACTGTGTCTGCTAGTTCCCCATTCTAGTTTTGAACTGCTGAACTGGACCAATCAGTGTGGGGTAAGCTAGCTCTAAAATGGTGCCTTGGACAATCAGAACTTGGACTCATAATCTGAGCCAGCCACAAGAGGATTGTATGGGCAGTGACTCTGGGAGATGTAGTTTAGACTTCAGTGCCTTTTGACCAACAGCAGCAGTCTATTGTGAGTGACAGCCAATCCAGTCAAGAACTGGGAGGAACTCAAAGGAAGTGCCCGGTTTTGTCGGTTGGAGTTTCAGTTGAGCTTTGGCAGTGAAGAAGGAAGGAGCCCTGTGCTTTTCAGTGTGCAGTTTTAGTCAAAAACGTGTATGAGGCCCAAGTTCCGGTCTGCAGCTTGTGTAACAGCTTGTTAGGACTGAATCCGTCCCTATGAAAAGAATCAAAGGATCTCTGAAGAGTAGAAACCAGGCTCACCCTGTAGAAGACTGGAGGAATTGCTGAAAATTGCATTCGGTCTGTCAGGAACTGAATCTGCTGTGTGTTCTCCCGGGTATTGTGCAGTAATTGCGATCGGGATACAGATGCAGCCTGCCTGGTATAGTGCTTTCTTTTATATGGATGTGTGAAGAGGTTTGTGTACCTCAAGTGAGCCCTGCTGACATTGAAGGACCCTATCTTATTTGGAGGTCATGAGTACTAATTCAGGGTCGCTCCCTGTTGAATTGCCACATTAAATCCAAATGGAAGTACTGTACTGTGATTGTTGCACTGTATCTCATTTCACAGGAGGTCCCAGTGCCGGAACCAGTCCTGGGGGTAAGTGTATACTGTGAAGGTAATTCTGATATATTGTGTGGGCCACTAGTGGGAAGAAAGGGGGGTTGCAGTGTCCCAGAGGGCTGTGACCAAGTTAGTTTAACTATTGCAAACCCTGACCTCTGGGTGGAGGCACCCGCCATTGGATCCAGTCCCCTCAACCTGTTAGTGGCAAATCAGGCAGGGGTAGTAGCCCCTGGGATAGCGCCATCTAGGGGTTACACTGGTACACCAAAAGATTGAGTCAGCCACCAGACCCTCAGCTAAGGGAGGCTTATGCATGTCCCTGACATTGTCGGTACACCAAAAGACCGAGTCAGTCACCAGACCCTCATCTGAGGATGTTTGGTAAAACCTGACAGGGAACCAATAGGGACCATGTATTTTCAGACCATCCATGCCAATGGTGCAGGGTAAGAGGCAGGGTGCTACCAAAGCTCCAGAGTGGGGTCAAGAAAGGCCTCGATGACCAGGAAGGCTACCCCAAGGGAGTCTCCCTGGTCAAGAATCTTGGTCAAAGGGTACTTGGCCTGTTTTTAGATGGGCTCCATTTGGAGCCCCCTAGATTCCAAGATTAAACTGAGCAGGCCCAAGAAAGAAGTGGGATCATGCTCCCATAGACAAATCCTTTCCTGATGGATGGGAGTGAAGAGAGGAGCCCTCAGAGTCAGAGGGTTCATTGCAAAGCAGTCAACGCTGGCTCTGTGGCACCAGCCAATAGAGGGATCACCTGGCACACTGGCAACCAGGGTTCGTGCCCGAGCCCGGGATGACAGGTGCAGAAGCTGGTGGGGAGGGTTTTGAACATCCATTGGATGCTTTCCTCCCCAGGAGGGTGGGTTAGAGCCTGCATCACTCTTGCACAGCTCCTGGTGGCCAGTTGCATTGACGCACCTTGTGGAGTGGGTGACTTCGCACCACAGTGCATTCCTCCTGGAAGCCACAACCATGCATCTATCTTGGGAGGTGGGGTGGACAGGGAAGGAAACAGGAAAATGCTCACCTGGCTAGCCAGATGATGACTGCTGGTCTCCCCACCCACCATACAACCCGGGAGTACCCATGTGAGTCCCCCTCCATGTGCCTCAGCAAGTACTCCCCTCCCTGGTGCCCTGTATGGAGGGCCCACCATAAAGGGATATATCGGGCAAACTAGGGGCCACAGATATAGGATGGCAGCAGAGGTGACTGGAAGGATAGGGTGGCCCTAGGCAGCCCAAAGTAGTGGCTGACCAGGGGCATATAAAAAAGAAAAATGAAAGAAAACAGAAGATAAGTAGTCAGTTGCTAGAGTCCCCACTGACCCTATGGGGTCTGTCAGGAGTCACATTAGCTGACAGCCAATGAGGAAGCCGGGGGGGGCCCTCATTTGGCTGCTTAGGTTCTGGCTCCACCTGAATGTGTGGCAAGGCTGGAGTAGACAGAGTCAGGGTAGGCTGAGGTGGGACCCAGGATCAGCTTAATCCCAGTAAACATGAGCTGATGCCACATGAGTTCGTAGTGCCAGCACATCTTGTGCCAGAGCCTCTCCTCGCCCATGGAGGATGGCAGCACCACATACCTGAATGCAGGGATCAGGAACACCAATGTCAGCAAGGGCTGCTCAGCTATAGACTTTGGTCCCATGACCTCGACAGTTGGGGAAACAGACGGTGCATATTGGAGGGAACAAAAGCTGAGGATCCTCTGGGGTCACAGGATCCCGAAGGTTACTGACTGGATCAGCGTGCTGGTCTGACCCACTGTGAGATATGTCGGGTAGGACTGAAGTCCTAGAAAGTGAGGTATCCATCTCTTCCTGCAGTAGCGCATCAATCTGTTTGAGAAAAATCTTGACAGGTTGGTCAATTGGCATCTCGACCGACTGGCCAAATGGGGAGACCATGGAGTCAACGGCCTGGACTGAAAGATCGACCGTAGTTAAAACCTCCAGAGAAGCACAGGAATCGGAGGCCTGAGAGCACTCACGAT
Source organism: Neoceratodus forsteri (assembly GCA_016271365.2). Lineage (NCBI taxonomy): Eukaryota > Metazoa > Chordata > Ceratodontiformes > Ceratodontidae > Neoceratodus > Neoceratodus forsteri. The sequence goes on from CM028136.1 coordinate 638,367,816, forward strand.
CTCACAATCAATGAGATGTTTTCTAGTCTCTTATCTCAAATATTTAGAAGATTTCATGCCCTTAGAGGAGCCCTGCCCAAAAGTGGGAAGGGACTGGCAGAGATCCTCAAATGCTCCTGTGAAGGTGGCGCCAAAAGAAAGTGGCACAGAGGCCAAAGCCGAAGAGACATGCTCCACAGCCTAAGCCTCCGCCTCTTCAAATGCTGCAAGTTGTTCTGTGGATCCTGCAGATGCGGAGACCATCCTACAAATGTCTTTTGACCCAACAGTAGGCTCCCATTTGTCTGGGTGCCCAAAGAGATGCATGGCATGCCGGTCTTCCAGAGTACTGGGATGCAAGGTGCGACACAGGGCCCATGCCTGGGGATAGTGTTCGTGGCCAAGGCAGTAGACACACGAGGTGTGTGGGTCTGTACGGGACATCTTCTGCCCGCACTCACAAGTTTTTGCAACTGGGAGCCGACTTCATCATCCATGAAGAGGATTCAATGATTGTCTGGAGACAAAGTTGATTTACAAAATTTTGCAAAATTTTGAAGCAAAGTGCCTACTCAGCACTGAAAGCGGTAAGGAGGGAACCTTCTTATTCCAGCAGAAAGGAAGTTCTGATGTCATGGAGCAGTGCTGAGGCCATCATCTGGCCGCCGTGCACAGTACCCATGGTGGGGACCCCCAATCCAGCCACCAGGTCTGGATCTAATACCCAGGCGCGATTCCATATGGGTTCGAGGGTGTGCAGAGGCATGGCCATCAAGCCACCATGAATGACCACCATTTTCCACCATGCTTTTCATCCCCTAGGAGTACAGATGTGCAATGACATCTGGGCAGTGTGCCAACATCCACCATACTCTTCCCTCTAGATGCACTGCAACTGTGGAACATTCAGTCTCCATCGGGGGCTGCTGCAGCACAGTGCAAGACCTGAACCCTCCCCAGGGAGAGGGGAGCAGTCATCCAACATTCATTCCAGTCCCTCCCTAGCTGACCCCCAACGGCCTGGGCTCATTCCCAAAGCCAGGTTGCCAGTGTACCGGGAGGTGTGGCGTCCAGCGCCTCAACCCTCAGCACCACCGGGCCAGCCTTGACATTCCAACAACTCTTAAAGGGAAAGGAACACTGCCAGAAATGTGGCTAGTACATCATATCCACGTCCCTAGAAGTAGAGGTTACAGTTCCACCTCCTAAATATTTCCAATTTAACCACTGGCTGAAGGTCATGAGACAGAGCCCAGTATCATACTCTCATCGCTTCCCTGCACAGGGGATAGGTGTGAGTGCCCCCTTGTTTCTTGATATATGCATCACACTGACATTGTCGGTCTCGATTAGCAGAGGACTGGGGCAGAGATGATTCTGAAAAGCTTGGAGGCTATACAGTACAGTCCGTGTTTCCAAGATATTTACTTGCAGCTTGGCTTCTACCTCAGTCCATGACCCCCGAGTCTGATAAGGGCTGAGATGAGCACTCCTGATGGAACCAAGGCATCCGTGGTGAGAATCTGTACAGGAGCTGGTACAAAGAATTGAAGCCCTTTCAGTAGGCTGTCATGATCAATCTACCATAACAACACTCGGTAGTGGAAACATGATGAGAACCATTTGCTCTAGCTCATCCATCAACTGATCCCACTGGACCCTGAATGTTCTCAGAGGTACCCTCATATATATTCGGGCTAGTGGCACTCTCACTGTGGTTGCAGACATGAGGCCCAAAAGAATTAACATTGTTTATTCAGAAAGTCAGCTGCTCATGTGCACCAAGTGTGCCTGAGCAAATCAAAGTATCCGCCCTGCCCTGTGGCAGGAAGGCATATCCCTCTTCTGTGTCCAGGACTGCCCCCATGTACTGCTGTCATTGGCAGAGTCAAACACAGACTTTGGCACATTTACTGTGACTCCCAAATCAAACAACTACATGTCAGAGATAGGGTATGAAGCAGAGCTTCCCTAGAGGAGGCCTTCAGGAGCCAGTAATCCAGATAGGGGAAAACATCCAGGCTTTTCCTGTGAAGGGCTGCTGCGCTTCCCTAGAGATGGCCTTCAGGAGCCAGGAGTCAGCAATCCAGACAGGGGAAAACATACAGGCTTTCCCTGCAAAGGACTGCTGTAACTACTGCCAAGCATTTTGTAAAGACCAGTGGTGCAGAGCACAAGCCAAAGGGCAATACTTTGACCTGATGATGCCTGCACTCCAGCATAAAGCGGAGGTACGGTCTGTGGGATTTTCTGATCTTTATATGGAGGTGTGCATCCTTCATGTCCAGAGAACAGAGCCAATCCCCTGTCTGTAGCACTGGAATCAGGGCCCACAGAGACATCATTCAAAACATTTTGTATTCGATATATAGGTCGAAATCTCTGGCATCTAACAAAGGATGCGGATCCCATCTATTTCAGAACTAGGAAGCATCTGGAATAGAACTCTTCGTTCCTGTCCTGAGGAGGAACTGGTTCTAAAAATGGTACAGTTTTGAAACAGAATGGACAAGTAGCCAGGCAAATAAAATGAAGGTGGTGGAAGATTTATTTATTTATTTAGCTTTTGTTGACCGGGTAAGTGCACTAGACAAATCCTGCCTATTTTCAGGCACGACCCGGGGAAGGGGATACAGATGAATGACAACTGACCTTGAACCAGATGAAGCTGTTGGTGGTATTTTTAGTGAATGAGGGAAATTTGGCCAGGACACCAGGGAAATTCCTCTACTCTTTTCGATAAGTGCCATGGGATCTTTAACATCCACCTGAACTACCACCAATCCAGGCAGATGGGACCTCGGTTTAACGTCTCATCTGAAAGACGGTTGATCTGGAGGGATTCCTAGCAAGTCCAGAGCATTTATTTTATTTATTCATTCTCGGATTACAATACCTCTGAGCACAGACAGCTCATTTACAAAGGTTCCACATCAGTGGGGAAGGGGAGACAAAACATACAAAGAAAGAAAATTACAATGTTTCCAAAAACAGTAAAATAAAGTGAGTAAAGGTAACCCCTAGGTGGCCCTATCCCAAGAGCTACTACCTCTGCCTGCTTGGCTAGTAGCAGGTTAAAGGGCCTCGGTACTGAAACGGGTGCCTCCACCCAGAGGTCAGGGTTGTTAGTGGTCAAGCTAACCTGGGCACAGCCCTCCAGGACACTGTAATCCCCTCTTTCCCTTCTAGTGGCCTGAACAATATACAATAATCACTTTCACAATGACCCTTATTCACAATTCAATTACCCACACTGTTTGCACTTACCACCAGGGCTGGTTCCTCTAGCTCGACCCTGGGGACCCCCTGTAAAACAAGGTTATGCACAGCAAATAGCGACAGTACAGTACTCTTGGCACAAACTTGGACCACAGTCAGGTTAAATGCAAAAAGAGTTAGATCTGATTTATTCAGGGGAGATGAACAAGGGTGGGGCGTAATCAGGTTGATTGGCTTAAAGGCTAAATCAATCAGACAGTTATGTATGCAGTTCAGAGTACCTACACAGTCACACACTCTGGGTACCCAGGCAGGAAAAAGGTGGGCTAGCCAGGACTGTTGCCTGGGATAGGGCGGCGTCGCAGCTGGTTGGGGCCCTGTGATGGAAGAAAGCAACATGCACAACCCACACTATTTGTAATCCAGAGCCGGAGGGCTCAGTTCATGAAGGAAAAGACAACAAAGCAATCAGATGACAACACTTTAGATTTAGCTGTTGTTGCAGGGAGCTACCCTGATGTTTACTTATGATACCCAATGCAGGACACAGGCAGGACAAAATCGACACTGCAGGTTGTTGAGCTGGAGTGCCAGGAGAAGCAGGGCCCACTCGAATCACCACGGCATCGTTCCTGTCCAAGGCATTGAGCAGGGGGCTGATCCCCAGGCAGGTCTCTCGTCAATGGCTTTCTCTGTGTAGCGGGTAGTCTGACTGGGCCAGTGTGGCAAGGCCCAGGCCAAATGGAGATGCAAATGGATTTAGTCTGTTGGAGCTGGATGCAGCCTCCAGCAAGCAGAACATAGTTCAGCACACCGTGGGGAACCAAATCACGACCCACTAACAGCACACAGTACATTTACATGTAAGAAATTCTACTGTACCAGGCAGATTGCTATCTGGTCGCAATTACAGAGTCTCTACACAAACCGGGAGTTCAAAGCTGGCTGGAAATCGTGACAGGCCGATCGCATTCAGCAAATCTTCGGTCTTCTTCAGGTTGGTCACAGTTCTGTGGCATAAATCATCCTCACAATTCAGTTTAAATCCAAATAAACTTCAATTTCCCTTTCAGGGACAGCAGGCAGACAGGCAGGCCAAAACACAGCCCTCTCACAGTTCTCCCACGTGAATCTATGCAAGATTACTGCTCGACTATCTCGAGCTGTTACTCCTTCACTTCCCAACTCAGATCTGAACTGAAACTGCAAGCAGTCCGGGACTTTCCCCAGGGTCCAAAAGGTTCGTTGGCTGATTCTTCTGTCAGTCACAACAAGGGATCCCCCTCCAGGTTCATTTAGGTGCCAAAAGCCTAAAACTACAATTCATACAGAATTTTACTCCCACAAAGCCCCTGGGGACAGACTCCATTTTAGAGTCCCCAAAGGTACTGATTGGCCCATTTCAGCAGTCCAGGACCAATATGGTGGAGATAAACAGAAATGTCCATGCTGCAAAGAAGGCAGGTTAGACAAACTGCAATATTATTACTATTCTAATAAATGATCAGCAAACAAGTACATCTCCTAACAGAGCTCCCTCTGCGCTAATAGCGATAGCAGAATGGAGCGATTATTTGGCAGCTCAGCAGGACTTAAACATAGAAACACTCAGCCCCCTCCCAGATTAATTATGACTGCAATCCAGGCAGCTCTTAAAGAGATAGTACACAGAGGCTATGCAGGCACTCTCAGGCAATACATTTAAACTGCTAAAACGCAGGACACCAGCCTGGCAGTGAGCATTTAGGCAAGCTCAAGGAAGACTTTTTGGAACCCCTATTTGTGGGGGGGGGTTACATAAATATATGTATATATCTATATATATCTATATGCAGTTTTATCGTTCTAATAGGAGGAAAGTGTAGATGGGGGGAGGATAAAGATGGGAGAAAGAAAGGTAGGAAGTGGCAGCCATAGGCCTTGTCAAGCTGGTGTGGGAGGGGTGAGGTGGATGGGGGGTAGCCAGGGGCCTTGTCAAAGTGTGAAAAGGGGGGTAGCCTCAGAATTATTGAGGTAACAGCAGAGATACAGGGTTATCCAATTGGGAGGAGAAGATTGAATGCTAGTAGATGGGAGTCTCAGATGAAGCAGTCACAAGAACTGTTGGCCATGAGATGTTGACATAACTTCAATTTGAATGGTCCCAGTTTAGGTAGGGTAGTTAGTTACAGGTGCTCTGTAGGCAAACAAGCATTGCCCCTTGGCTGTCCGGCATCTAGGAACATAGAGATGATGACTGTTTGAGCATCGCGTATCATGTGAACTACAATGGAGGCTTAGCAGGTTTGCAGTGCCTGGTGGCAGGAGGCCGAGAAGTGCTTTTTGGGCCAAAAGACAGGTCTGGTATTGGATCCTCCCGGAGAGCTGTAGCCAACCAGTCTCAGCATAAAGATCACAGGTGTGGGTGAAATGTGTGAACCCCGTGAGTAGTCTGCATGCATTGTTCAGAGCAATGGACATCCTGCACAATAAAGACATGTGGGCTGCTCCATAGATTACAAGACCATAGTCTACAAAGGATACAATGGAACTATATATAGCAAGTTGGAGGGCTTCTGGAGTAAGGCAGTGTTTATGTCTATGTAGGTGACCAATCTTGACGTTGACAGCCCTGGCTACATTATCTATATGTTTAGCATAGGATAGACAACTGTCTAAGGTGACCCCCAGGTATTTGAAATGTGGTAGTTGTTCAAGAAGAACTCCAAGACAGTTTCTGATGGTAAGTGCATGGGATTTGTGCTTGTTTCAGGTACTGCTAAACATCATTACTTTGGTTTTGTTGTAGTTGAGGATCAGTTTATGATTAGAGAACCAGTCCTCCACTTCCGCAAACCCACTCTGAAGGTGAAGTTCCAGTTACTTGGGGTCATGGCTGCTGGAGGAGTAGATGGCTGCGTCGTCTGCATAGAGGAGTATCCTTTGATGGCAGAAATGAGGAAGGGTTTTAAGGAAGATGCTGAATAGGAGTGGTGCCAGGATTGAGCCCTGTGGCATGCCAGAGCAGATGGCCTGTCATCAGATACGACGTTGGCTATTTTCACCAATTGAGAGTAGTCTTCAAGATAACTTTTGAACCAAAGTGTTATGTCAGGGGAGAGGCCAGTAACAGTAAACTGTTGGAGGAGTAGTGAGTGATGGACAGTATTGAACATCTTAATGTGGTCCATGAAGGCAGCTCCTACTAAGGTGCCCTGATCCAGAGATTGATGAATAAAGCCAGTGAATTCCATCAGGGCCGAGGTGGTGCTGTGACCCTTCCAGAACCTATGTTGCTATGGGCATTGGATAGAATACTTTTTAATGTAGTCCACCAGTTGGTCCAACAATGCGCTCAAGTGCCTTGGATATTGGTGGGAGGATAGATATGGGTCTGTAATTTGCATAATGGGTCCTGTCTCCACTCTTGTGCCTAGTGACTAGTGCCGATTTCCAAACTTGAGGAAATTGTGAGAGTTGTAGCAATAGATCGATGATCTTAGTGAGGGGCATCAGCACTTCCTCAAGAGAGAAAGCTATGAGCTTAAGATCCAGTGAATCACCGCTATTCCGTAATTTACCTAACACTTTGGTAAGGTATTTCCTAGCCATTCATGCTGAGACCATTTTGAAGTAAAAAGGAGGTGGTTCAAGGGAGTTATTAGCAGGACAGTAGGTACTGGGCGAGTCATTGTCCGTGAAGAAGTCTGGAGGGAGGACACTGGATAGGTCCAAGAATGCATTGTTGAATGTGTTTGCTATGGTCAGCAGGTCCAAGGTTGGAATTCCATCGATATTGAGCATGGAGGGTGAGATCTCACCGTGAGACCTTAGAATCTTTCCGATTGACATCTTTTATGTTGCTCCAAAACGTTTTGCTGTTTCCCCAGGTATTGGTGAGCATGTCCCTATGATGATTGGATTTCATGGTATGGATTTCACGTTTACAGGGGATCCTCACCTTCTTGTATTCCTGAACATATGCTTATTTGCCTGACGCCCTGGCACAGTGCCAGAGGTGATCTCTGTGCTTCATCATAGCAATGAGTTCTGGTGTAATCCAGCGGTTCAGTGACACAAATTTTCATTTTCTTTATAGGAGCATGGGTATGACAGGCATTGTTGAATTGTTTTATGGAATAATCCAGTGCCAGGTTGACATCATCAAAGGCATCGAGAGGGGACCAGACAGTGCTGTTGAGGTCATTTTTTAGATGTTCTAGATGTCCACATTTTAACAGTCTACCGTAGATAGTCCGAGAGGGGGGCTTGCAGAATTTATTGGACCAACTGCAGGAAACGGGAGTGGTCGCTCACAGAATCTGGATGTACTGCCACATTGGCGATTCATTGTGGGTGACTAGAGAGTATCAGGTCCAGAAGGATACTTGTTCCTGTCTTATAGTTAGTCCTTTTTGGGGATGTAACAAGTTGGGCAAGGTGGAGCGACAAGATAGCATCTTTGTGTGGAAAAGCACTAGAGGATAACCAATTGACATTTAGGTCACTCAGTACTAAAGTTTCTGATTTGTGGTTGAGGCTAAGAATATAGTCTCTTAAGCTGTGTAAACCTGTCCTATTGTCTCTTGGAGGAACATAGCAGAGATTTCTGTCAAAGCTTTATTTTAGGCTCCAAGTAGTACTTTAATGGTTAGCACCTGGGCCATGCAGCCCAGCTTGGCCGCAGGTAGGGCATATCCTTTAAGTGTTTCTTTCAGGTAGACAGCACAACCACCACCTTGCTTGGTAAACCTATCCAACAGGTAAATGGTATACCCAGGTAGAGCAACTGCAGAGTCAGGAACCTTTGGGGAAAGCCACGTTTCCACCACTGACAGAATGGCAGGGCTATGTTACAAGACTCATACCTGAAAGTTATCCAATTTAGTCTGCAAGCTGCAAATGTTAACAGTTAGCAACTTAATAGTTCCTTTTTTAAGGCGGTCGTGTGTGGACGCAGGTCCAGCAGGGCCAGGGTTAGGGTGAACGTTGTCTGACATAAGCAGTAAATGTAGGATGATTCTGAGCAAGCTTCCTTTAAGTTGACTGTAGAAAAGCTTATTGGATCTTCTGGGGCTGAGGTGCCTTCTGTGTTCCAAGTGCAGTACCATGCGCTTAAGTGGAGTAATTAGGGTGAGGTATGAGGCAGGGAACCCAGTGGTAAGCCACCCCTGTGGAGGAGGCAGGAGCCAGTGGCAGGACCAGTGACCCTTGGATAAAGCAGGGGTCATAATGGAGATTACGCTCAATACTGGTACGGGATAGGGGAACCGGCATATCACTTTGTAAAGTGCCATTGCTTAGAATCAACAGTAATATGAAAGAGAGGGATTGGAGGAGGTGGATGTAGCCCATGTTCATAGGAGGAAGAACTCTCATGCAGCCCTGGTTTCAAAGGAGGCAGAGGAAACAGGCAAATGTACACAGAATTGTGATAACAGCTGGGGAACAGTGTGTGATGAGCCAGATAGGATATGAGACCCTTGTGGCAGCTGCATATAACCTAATGGTGGAGTGGACACAGTAAATTTCACTCCTACGAGAAATACAAACTTCTCTCAGTGCAGTTTAACCCCTGCAAGGTATATTTTTAAATCAAGGATGGAAATGAGAAAGGAAAATTGTGGCCCACTGGGAACTGAACCTCAGACCTCTGGTATGACATTCCAGCACTCTAACCATTAAGCTACAAGCTCACATGGCTAGAGTGCCTGAGGACTTCCTTAAATCTACACATTCCTTTTCTCAAATGTGTTGCGTAATCCTGCAACTCCTACGAGAGATATAGCCCTCTAGTTGCTAGAAGTTATAATCTGCTAATGGAAAAGTCAGTACTAAGGAAAAAAATAAAAAAGTGAATGACCCCTTGCAATTATTTCCAGAATTTATCTTCAGCCACCATTTCAGATGCAAAGAGATTCCGCCCCCCCCATACTCACCCCTGGAGGCAACAGCTGATGTGGGGAAGATGGAAGTGGGTCAAGTGGAACCAGGGGTGGCAGGGCCACCAGAACCGATTCTTTAGGTGCTTTTGCATTGGCATCAAGGTGGACAGGACCTGGGAGTGGGCCACCACCTCTGCTATGGCCTTGCTGATGGCAGGCACAACTGCCTCAGGCAACAGGTCTATGAAAAGAGCCCCTACCACGTCCTCCAGTGGGAGTGGGGTACAGGGACTTAATAGACCTTAGAGTCATTTTAGAAGACTGAAGGCCACATAAGACTTCTTTGACAATGTAGCCAAACAGTTTGGACCCTCATTCAGGCCTAGATATGCCTGTGGGAGGCATCTGAAAGCATAGCCACTCAGGTCAATAATGACTGTAGACATACTCAGAAGACTTTCATTCAGGCCTGAAAACATCTGAGGAAGTCAGCAGTTTTTACCTAAATATTGAACAAACCGAATTGCTTAGAATTGATTGCATAGCACCGTTAGGCAATTTTTTGCTGAACAACTTTGCTGCTGATACTTTGTGTCTATCACATATACTTTAGGAGTTATTTGCATTTGTTTAAGGTATTGTGTGCATGGTTGACATTTGACTCTCAAGCTTCACCTAAGCAGCTTGAAAAAATCTGGGAAAAAAAACAACAAAAAAAAAACAGTTTTTGTTATTTCAGCTAGTATTAAATAAAAACCGAATTGATTACAATGAATTGTGTAGCACTACCGGAAAGGTAATTTTGTGCTGAACAACTTTGCCACTCATACTTTGTGTGTAGCACTTATGGTTCATTCAAGAGGTATTCGTATTTGTGGCATACTGATTATGGTTTGATTTTGCTTAGAAAGGCCCAGGTTGCAGTGCTAAGAGTACACAGGACACAAGTGGTGGACATCTCAAAGAGCTCTTGTGGTATGAATGAGAGCATTCAAAATTGACTGTTGCACATCAGTGGCAAAACCAGCAGCTCTGAGCCAAGAATCTCTCTTCATGCACATGCTAGAAGCAGCAGCCCTGGCAGAAGCATCAGACACCATAAGCTGAGTGCAGCAAATGTTTGCCAACCTCAGCACCAGCAGACAATGTTTTAAGCAAATCATTCTTGGCAGAGCCATCAGGGAATCCCTGGGCAGCAGTACAAGTAGCTTTCCACAGGATGTTCTGAGATCTGATCAGATGTGCCTGTAGTTTGCAGTCCTAAGGCCTATGGATGCAGAGGCATAAGTACTGTACCCTGCACATGACATCCAGCCTCCTAGATTCCTCATCAGGAGGCAAAGTACACACATGTCTAGGAGCCACAGATCTGACATGAGCAGCCATGATTACCACTGAGTCAGTTTCAGGCTGATAATGCTTAGCACATGGGGCAGGATACTGCTTATCAGCCTTTCTAGATACTGAAGGCAGTGAGTCTGGTCTATGCCATGCAGCAAAAGTTGCATCCTCTAAAGCAGGATATAAAGGTGGAGTAACAATGGAGGGAGTAGAGAACACTACCAAAAACTCAGTTCCATTTAGTAGAATCTTCCTCTTCCACATCAAAGCTCATGGCAGACTGCATTTGCTACATCACAGCCTGGAAAGAGGGGTCCTCAGGAGGAGACCTTGGGGTATAGACCACGGAGTCCTCACTTCAGGATGAATGGTTAGATCTAGATGGTGGGTTTCCCTCTACAAACTGTTCTTCACCCTCATATTCCTCTTCTAAATCCGCTTCCAACTCCATGAGGTCAATATTATATTCTATTTCGTCATCAGTATGAATGACTACGGAAGCCACTGAAGGGGCTAGCAACAGCAGAAGCAGCAGCGAGGCAGGAATCTGCAGCATGTTCATGGATTCCATTGATGGGGGTTGCAAACCAGAAGGCTTTGCTGACAGGATAACTGCATGCAATGGCAACACTGGTAGAATGTGTCAAATCATTTCAGAGAATGACACCAACACAGCCTGGTAGTTGACAAAACCCTCAAAAGGGTCTGGGACTAACTGCATCAAAGAACCAGAGCCCAACAACAATGGCGTCATACTGTCCATAGTAGGTATGGAAGCCCTAGAGCCAGCCCCCAACCTTGGAGTTTCAACGACAGTCAGGGGGGCTTTTCTTGATGAAACTGGAACAGGCGCAGATGAGCATGTAACTGTTTCCAATGGCAACCTGGACCTCGACAACTAAGCAGACTTGTTTTTCTATGTTTATGCGTATGGCCAGATGATGAAGAGGCCTGAAACAATTGCTTTTCATTGTTCTTCAGTGTTGACAACCATTTTTTGGCCAGTGAAATGTAAGGAACCAATTTTGAAACTTTTTCTTTCTCCACAGCTGTTAAGGCAAGGGCATTTCCTAGAGCTTTCTTACAGCATTTCCTTGCAGCCTGGTTGAAACTCTGGCAAATCTTACAAGCACTCATGCTATGAGAAAGGCCCAAACAGCACATTCAGGTGTGTGAGTCTTCCTTGTAGATAACCACATTACCGACAATATCGAAATAAAGGTTTTTTAGATTTCGGCAGCATGGAGACAACGATAGTAAACTCATGCAAATAAAAAGTAACAAATGGAAACAGCTTGTTTCTCCATTGTTTCCTTCAGCATGTCTAATGAGGAGGCTGAATGGCAGCCGAAAGAACAGAGGAGCTTTGGAGCCACCCACGTTACATATGCATCAATACTGCACGTCACTGTGGGCACCCTCGGCCAGCAAAAGGTTTCTGTGTGGTCCTGACACGGATGGCTTACTTTTCAAGTTTTTTTTTATTTGTTGAAATGTTTCACCAGGAAGGCATGCTGAGCAACAAGTTGCTCGTCTCCCGGTGAGACCTAGTGGGTAGGGAACAACGGGATAGAATACAGAGAAATGTTACAACATTTGAATACAGTTTACTTACTTGCATACGATGAGAGCAGAAGGGATTACATGGGGATAACATTGGCTAACAATGCAACAGTTAAGTATAGTAGATATGAAAACAAAGACTGGAGGACAGCAGATGTAGTCCCCTTATACAAAAGTGGGAACAAAGAGGAAGCAGGGAACTACAGACCAGTCAGCCTCACCTCGGTAGTGGGGAAGATCATGGAAGCACTACTGAAGGAGAGATTGGTGGAACAACTGGTTGTCAATGGACTACAGGACCCAAGGCAGCATGGTTTCACCAGGGGGAGGTCATGCCAGACCAACCTCATTGAATTTTTTGACTGGGTGACTAGGGAGGTGGATCAGGGGAGGGCAGTGGACATGGCCTATCTGGACTTCAGCAAGGCCTTTAAAACTGTGCCACATAGAAGACTATTACACAAACTGGGGAATATGGGTGTGGGCAGGACAGTAGTGTGGTGGGTAGGTAACTGGCTGGGTGGCAGGACACAGAGGATGGTGGTAAATGGCTGTCACTCCACAGAGGGAAGAGTGACCAGTGGGTACCACAGGGATCAGTGCTGGGACCGGTCCTATTCAACATCTTCATCAGTGACATGGCGCAGGGACCCAGAAGGCAGAATTTCATCACCATGATGACACAAAGCTCTGTAACAGAGTAGACACACCAGAGGGTGTAGACAGAATGAGAAGGGACCTGCAGAAACTTGAAGAATGGTCAGGGTTTGGCAGTTGAAATTCAATGCAAAGAAGTGCAAGATAATGCACATGGGGCACAAAACCCTGGCACAATATATCAGTTGGGGGTGAGGATATAGCATGCACCAAGCAGGAAAGGGATCTTGGGGTTATCATCTCAGATGACCTCAAGGCAGGGAAACAGTGTGACAAGGCAGCAGGTAAAGCAAAATAGGATGCTGGGATGTAGGCAGGCATCACCAGCAGGAAAAGGGGAGGTCATAATTCCGCTTATACAAGACACTAGTGAGGCCCCACCTGGAGTACAGTGTACGGTTCTGGAGACCATACCTACGTAAGGACACAGACAGGGTAGAGAAGGTTCAGAGGAGGGCAACAAAGATGGTGCATGGATTGCATCACAAGTCCTATGAAGACAGGTTGAAGGAACTGAACATGTACTCCTGGAGGAGAGAAGGAGAGAGGGATATGATAGAGACATACAAGTATCTTACAGGGAGGAACAGGGTGCAGGAAAACACTATTTTTAAGCCAAAAAAGATGTTCCAGGACTAGAGGGCATGGGATGAAGTTGGAGGGAGGACGATCAGAGGGAACATAAGAAAGAATTTCTTCACAGAACGGGTGGTGGACAAGTGGAACACCCTGCCAGAGGAAGTGGTGGGGGCTGAAACAATCACGGGATTTAAGAATGCATGGGATAGACATAAAGGAATTCTGGAGGTCAGGGGTAAGGGGCAACAGACTTCTAGGAAAACAAACTGAACTTACAAGCTCAAATGGGCAGACTGGGTGGGCCATAGGCTCTTATCTGCCGACACTGTCTATGTATCTATATATGTATCTATGAAGACACATATAGCAAATTGGCAACAGTTGGTGACAGTTGGTAACACTGGAACACATATAATAACTTGGCAACAGTATGTAGCACTAGATGGTAAGGTGACCCAACAGTAATTGGTAGCCATTAGTGTAACATAGATATTAAAGATTTACAGTGATTGGAGTAAAGAGAGGAAGAATGGAAGGAGGGAACGAAAAATTGCAAAGGGCAGAATGGAAGAAGGGAAAATAAATTTACAGAGAGACGCAGACAGAACACGATTTGAGGCATACAGGGACGACAGGGTGGACTAAAGTGCATATAAGAGGCGGGTATAGGGGTAGGTTATAAGTGCTTAATTAAGTGTAGGAGTAGGCCAGTATTAGGCTATGTTAACCGGAAGGGGGGGTAGGCAGAGATGAGAGGTAGAGTGGCAGGGTGATGAAAGAGAGGTATTGTGGGTGGGGGTATCCAAGGGGAGTTGAAATTCAACAATGTCCTGTTATCCCTATCTGGACAGGGTGGTGGACAGCCCTACTGGTAGGACACCGTTATAGGTGATGAGAGTTATTTATATATAGTGATGTGGGGGTGTTGGGGGAGGGGATGTTGTGGGAGAGGGTAGACGGAAACAACCATGGTGGGGGAGGGTAGTACTCCACCAGTGCGCTGGGTGATTCTGCTTGCACAAGGCAGTGATCTAGCAGTGACTGAGGGGGGTGCAGTAAAAGGAGAAATAGGGGAACGGGGTAAAGTTGTTGCTCACCGTGCACTATGGATCCTGCCTGCACAATGCAGTGATCGAGCTCACAGGAGGGAGATAGATTAAGGGTAGAGAAAGAAGGGGGAGGAACACTTTAGGAGGAGGGAGAGTACGGGACTAGGAGGAGCCTAATGGAGGTATGGCCTAATGGTGGGGATATTAATTTTTATTTATTTTATTCTTTTTGGTACTTGGGTTAGGCCCACTAGGCACAAGTGCCTGTTTTCAGGGGTGACCTAGGAGCACTGGGGTGGTTAAGTGACATACTCAGAGTCACATAGCATGCAAGTGGAGGTTGTTGGAATCAAACCCAAGTCTGCTGGATGTACCAAGTTCATTCACAGCTCGTTACTCTAACCTCTAGGCTATACTGCCAGCCCTAATTATCAATGAAGAGCCATATTTATCTCATGGAAAAAAAATTACTGCAAAGCTCAGCAAAATTAAAGCTCCCAGACACATTTAGCCTGAGGCCAAATGTGTGTAACAGCTTTAATTTTCTCACTGTGCATACTGCTCACTGTGTTTTTAGATGAATTAACTGATATAAGTATGATGAAATTACACACAAGTAAAAAACTCTTTCACTGAATACACCTAGTCTGGAATGCTGGTTCTTTATTTTTGCTGTTCCTTTTTTTCAACCGCACTCATTAACGTGAGCAGAGCTGATTTCTGTGGTTTTGACTGCAGGCCTTGCAAACTGAAACTGTTTGGGATCCCAAGTAAAGTTTGCGTGGAGAAAAGAAGTTAAAACCAAAACTACAGTTCTAAAGTTAAAGTTGGAGCTGGGGTTTTCCTGACACACCCCCCCTCCCCCCCCCAGACTTTTCCACTCTGGGGGAGGAGCTCCTACAGTGTCTCCAGTCCGACAGTGCTGCCACCTTATTGAAGAGAAGTCACCAGCAACTGCGGGGAAGCCTGCATCCCAGCTGGGAGCAATAGCATCCAGTCAGTCTGCCCTAGCAACCTGAACTAGAGGTATCGTTTGAGCAATCAAAACCATGACTGAACTCCAGGCTTTGATCCTGCAACTAGGAAGAACGTTTATCGTGCCAGGATTTGAGGGAGACGTCCTGGGCAGGACTGTGCCAGTGTGAGAGGCCCAGGTGGATGACCTGTGGAGGCCAGCTGGCCACACATCCCAGTGGATTACAAATAGGGGCCCCCTTTTGAAACTTGTTTCAAAACAGTTTAAACTATTTCCATTTGTATTCTGCAACTGTTGTTTTAAAATGTATTTTGCCTGACACATTCCTAAGCATACCACAGAGCTTCACCCTGCTTGCAGCATCTGCATACCCAGCGTGGTACCACTGCAACTTAAAAGAGAGCTCTCTCCATGGCCACTGGGGGGAAATTAAGCCAGGAGCACCCGCAATGGGATTTGAGGACTGTAGGGGGGGCAGGTTTGTGGGGGACGTACTGAGCTGTTTATAGCATACAATATTTGCAGTTTTTCTCCTTACAGTCTAGAGCTACTGTTGCCCCATGTTATCCCACTTTACCTTGCTGCCCCTTCATTCTTTCCCTACCATCCCTTTTATAAATAAATTATTTGTTGAATTGTATTTTATGGTATGGGGATCGCCACTTCTTATGGTGCCCCTTGTTTTGGGGTGGGACTGTGCAGGCAGCTTTTTTTTATAATTATTTGTATTTTATTGCTCAACACAAGGTCATTACAATTAAAACAGCACATAAAACATTTATAAATCCATTTAAAACAATATTACAAGATTTTGATACATATGCATACTACAAATTAATGCAATTATAATGATATATACTGTACATACAGTACATTTTATACAGTTTCAAGGATAATAAGAAGTGCCTAAGTTTATAAAGTACACTTTTATCTTTGGCTGTACATAATTAGATTCAAATTTGATCTAGGGGAGACCGGGGTCCGAAGTTAGCCAATATAGGCTCCAACCAGAATTTTCTTTATTTCTCACATAAAGGACAAATCAAAAGAAAATGTTTTAGGTCATCAGGTACACCAAGGGCTAGATATTCAGAACAGTTGCACAATGTGCAACTGAGATGCACCGGCGCAACCACAGAACTGCGCTGCAGAGATATATTCAACCACAGGGTATGTGCAGCGCAGATCGCATTGCACCATGGCACAAGTGTAATGTGTGCAGTGCAACTGCAAGGGTACGTACCCATTAAAAAGCTGAGCAATAGTATATTCAGCTGAAAACCAAGGGGCAAGTCAGGAGCAAACCACAGGATGCACCAGGCAGACTTGAGCCTATAAAAACAGGCTCAAACACACACACAGGAGATGCACAAACCAGAGCTGTACACAGCAACGTGGATGCAGGTCCTTTCATCATGGAGGAGGTAATGAGGGGTGTGAGGAGGAAGGAGAAACACCAACATGGATGAAGGGCCCAATGGCGGTATGCCAAACACAGATGGTACCATGCCCACCTCACCTTTGAGGACTATAGTGATGTCAAGATTGTGAACCAGTACTGACTGAACAGGGCAATTCTGAGGTAGCTCTGTGAGCTATGCAATGAGGAGCTGCAGACACCCACCGGACAGAGACTTGCCATGTCAGTGGAGACCAAGGTGACAGCAGTGATGTGCCTGCTCACCACGGGAACCTTCCAGAGACCAAAGGGTGCCACCACAGGCATCACCCAGTCGGCCACGTCCCGCCTCCTTACACAGGTCCTCAATGCTCTGCTGCCACATGCTTTGGAGTTCATATGATTTCCAAGCACACAGATAGAGTGCATAGCAAACATGCAGGACTTTCACAGGGTTGTAAACATGCTAGGCATGATAGGGACCATAGACTGCACCCATATGGCATTACGCACACCACCTGGCCCGGAGAGGGTTGCATATATGAACAGTAAGGGGTACGCCTCCATCAACTGCCAGGTGGTGTGCAATGCCACAGGGCACATCACCAGTGTCTACGCCACACACCTCAGGAGTGCACACGATGCCTACATTTGGTACAGTTCTATCCTGTGCCAGAGATTCGAGCGTGGGGATATCCCCACAGGGCACCTGTTAGGTGAGCAAGGCACAGGGAAGGATGCGGGTGCAGCAATGAAGGGGGAAGAAGGCGATGACACAAGGGAGGGGGGGCAGGGGTGATAGGGGTGCACAACCAATACACAGTGACAACCATATCCTCTCCCCACACAGGTGACAGAGCATACTCGCTGAGGCCCTGGCTGCTCACCCCACTACCAGCAACCATCCACACCCGCAAAAGAAAGGTACAACAAGGCACACATTGCTACATGCAGTGTCATCAAGTGTGTCTTTGGCATGCTCAAGAAGAGTTTCCGTTGCCTAGACAGGTCAGATGGTGCCCTAGAGTACAGCCCATTGAAAGCCTGTGGCCTATTCCTGGCCTGCTTCACAACATGGCCATTGACTGTGGGATAGCAGGCAGATGAGGGCAACAGCAGTGAGGATGACATGGATGACGGGCTGGAAGGGGGTGTGCAGCCACCAATGGGGAAGAGGGACCCCATGCTGGCAGCGGAGGCCAGGAGGCACAGGGTCACCATCACACAGGAGCATTTTGGAGATTGCAAGTAAGTAGAACAACACACGTGCTGGGCCTGCATGGACCACCACCCCACCCACAGGGTTGGACAGGCACATAGGGATGTATGCAGTGACACACACACACACAGCATGCATGGTAAATGCAGAGCCACACAGACACACACACATACAGCACACTGCACAGGCATGGGCACACACACACACACACACACACACAGGCTGCTGGAAATGGCATGGATCAGCCAAAGACACCGGTGCACAGGCACTGCTGGCACAGAGCTGCTCTCATCACACCCATACCACAAGGCCCAGAAGCCCAGCCAGCACACACAGAGGGCGTGCAACACACCACACATGCACACCACCACACATGCAAGGTGACACCACACATGTGTGCACTAGGCAGCAGCAGCGGACAAAAGGAAAGGGCAGCACATGCAGCAGCCCTACCTTGCAGTGCCACAGCTGCCGCAGCCATACCCAGGCCATTCATCAGCCAAGGGCTGTGCAACAGCCACAAGGGGAGTGTCCAACACACTTGTGGTGGTGAAGGCCTGAGAACGCGACCGGGTCCTCGGTGGGGTGTAGAGTCGGGCAAACAGGGTTGCACCAGGGGTGTCGGGGATGGGCACGTTGGAGCCTGGCATCTGCCGTGCAGGGCTCGCCAGACACCATGACCGTGGTGTGGAAGTTGCACTGTGGGGAGTCCGACATGCACGGCCGTGTCCAGTGGATGCCAGTGATGCAAATCCATCTGTAGTGGTACCAGCTGTGTGGTCCAGCGATGAGGTCATGGCTTCCTGCAGCTGGCAGATCTCACCTATGAACTGCACACGACCACTGTCCTGTCACTCGGCCAGCTGACGCACCTCAACCCGCAGTGCATGGATCTCTGTCCCAAGCATCGCCTGGTAGTCTACAGATGCCAGCAGCAGCTGGGTCTGCTCAGCCAGCTTGTCGGAGTCCTGCACATCCTGGGGTGGATGTCAGCCTGCTGGGGGTGATGTGGCATGCTGGTCAATGGACCTCACAGGGGGTAGTGTGGCTACAGGCACACCAGAGGCAGCCCCTGTGGTGTGCTGCCCAGTGGTAAATGCATCCTGCTGCCACTGTCCAGCCATCTGCTGGGCTGTCCTTAGCACAGTCACACCCGCAACAGCACCCCCATCACCAGGCATAGCAGTGGCACCACACGCCACTGTGTGGCCAAGGACAGGGGGCAGCTGCGTGCTGCCAATGTGAAACTGGTCCTAACAGTGCCTGCGACTGTTCCTGGATCTTGGCAGGCACTCCATCCCCGGCGCCATCCAGGATCAATGTTATATCATCATCATCAGAGTCGGATGCACCACCCAGCTGCGTGCCCATGCACAGCACGGGCAGGCCCTCACCGAGCAGGAGCTCAGACAGCACATTGTCTGACTCCAGCCCCAGTACGTCCAGCAGCCCCTCACTGTCACTACATGTTCAGTCTCTGCACTGGATGCCTGTTGATGTAGCTGGCACAATCTTCTCCTGTCCTATGTCAGCGTGCTCCTCCTGTGCCTCTCTGCGGAGATGTGATGGTGCTGAAAATCAGAATCACCTAGTCAGCATAGGTGTAGCACCCATGCAGGCAGGGCCCATGCCCAGCGGTTCACAATGCCATGACCACCATCCACAGGTGTGCCATGCACAGCTGCAAGCCTCACCCACATGGGCCACGCAGCATGGTGGTAGGCCTGCCTGCATGGGATTGTCCATATCCCCTCCCATGCGTGGTATGTGGTGACTCAGTGCTGTAAGGGGCTGCCACCCATCTGGAATCCACCACCAGGAATGCCCTCTATAGCTACATGGCTGATGGTGGCCGCCACCAGCTCCTCCATCGCCATCAGTGCCATTGCAGTGGGTGGTCTGCTGCCTGTCCTGCTGCGGGATGTTTTGATGGCTGCCACCTTCTCCTTAATGCGGTGTCTGTCCATCCCCACATTCTTCCAACACTCCTGAGCACTCCTCTGGTGCCTGCCATCGGAGTTGATGTAGGTTGCTACTGCATCCCACCCAGCCGACCTGTCCTGCGGTATGCCCATGGCACCACTTAGCATGGCCTCCCTGTTGAGGTAGGCCTCAAACATGGCTTGCTGCTCCTCCTTTGTGAAATTGGGCCTGCGCTTCTGTGCATGCCCACACGTTCCTCCACTCCTTCAGCCTCAGACATTATGCTACCTGTGGACAGTGACAGAAATGGATGTCAGCTGCAGCATGGCACAGACAGGTGCTCCATTGCAATGTCAGAATGGGCCTCTCACTCCCAGCATTAGCATCCCCTTACCAAAATGGCTGCAATACCAGTCTGTAGCCTGTGCTGCAGCGTGGCACTTTTCAAGCGCAGCGCATACAAATTTGCCTGTGCGCAATCGTCATGCACTGCTAATGATCCCGATTGCACTGTGCATAGCCTCATGAGGTGATTTGCAGATGGTGATTTTAATATTGCGATTTTGCACCGTGCTCAATCAGGATACACCGGAGCAATTGTGCGGTGCATTACCAGCACATGCATAGTGCATGGGCGTACAGTGTGCATGTGCATCACCATGTTCAATGGCCTATCGCGCAACCCTGTGTGGTGTGCAATATCCCACCATTGCTCATGCAGAGCTGGTCGCCTACCATGTAAACGCATGCATCACAGCACAATGGCCCATGGCGCAGCTTCTCGGAATGTGCCATGCCACCCACAGTGCAGGGTGTGGGCATGAGTGATGTTGTGCAGGGTCATGCCTTGTGCCATCAGGGTCATTACTGTGACCCCCACCAGGCTTTGCTGCTGTGTGCATGCGCAGTGCTGCACGATACACCACCACAGTGCACACCAATCACATATCCACGTGCTGTGTGGTCGCGTACAGCGGTCCGCTGTTGAGCAATCTACTCAAGCTGCACCATGTGCATGCTGTGTAGGCTGCAACAGTTATGTCTGTACAGTTGTACTTGTGCCATGGCAGGCAATAGCGGCAGAACGCATCAGGCTGGAGGTTGAAATGTGCAACCTAGTTGCACTTGTGGAGCCCTTTGTGCCCCAGCTCTGGGCAGGTGTCCTTGCAGCAGCCGCAGATCCAGGTGTGGGCATGGGTCACCATTGACATGGAACAGCACAGGGGGTGCTGTGCACCATGGATCAAGTGCCAGCACTGCTATGAGGACCTGCGGAAGAGGGATCCCGGATGGCTCAGATAGCTTCAGGTGCGGGCGCAGTGTGTCACTGTGCCACAGTCATGTTAGTATTCCCATGTGTCATGCATGCCCATGGTGTACCTGTACTGGGCTTCTGGATGCACAGCGTGTGCTGCTGCTGCTGGGGTGGCCATGGTTCCAGTGGGTGCTGCATGTCCTGCATGAGTGACACATGCAACGCTGTTGTGCGTGTTGCAGTCATGCAGGTGCCAGGGCCACCAGGCGGGCGGTGTCCCATCCTGCGCTGTGCCGGGGGGATGCCTAACAGTCCTCTCATGTCCACCTTTCTCTCATCCATCCACAGGTCCAGAGGACCGCAAGAGGGCCAGGGCAGCTGCGGATATCCATCGGCATGATGGCAATGCTGCAGGGTCATTGGGCAGCACCAGCCAGGTAAGCATGTTTGCACTGCTGTACTGTGCATCTGTGGGTCTCTATGGGTCACAGGGTTCTGTCCATGGTCTCCACTGCCATGCATGGACTCTGTCTGGGTGGGCGCAAGGCCCAGTGGACATGCCGGTAATGCTCTGTGTATGTGTATACCGTGCCCATATCCACTGTGCCACCTGGGGAGTTGTGCACACAGTCACCATTTTGTGTGCAGCCACAGGGTGCTTGCAGTCAGCGTTGTGTGCCTTGCACATGCACCGCTGCACCCACTGTGCAGCCATGCATGCTTGTCACATGCTGTGGCCTCTCCATCATGTTGTGGTGTACTGTGTGGATGGCTGGTGCAGCCCTTGGGGGTCCATCCACTGATGTGTGCCTCCGCTGTCCGGTGCACACATTTGGGTGGGCCGAGGCTCCATCTGGCATGTCACTTATTGCCTGTTCTGTCCCTTCTCCTAGGTCGGGCCAGGGTCCATCCACAGCAGAGGTCGAGGCAGCCAGCGAGGGCCATGACCATCCTCCTTGGACAGCAGAGGTGAATGACTGCAATGGTGGCCAGGTTGGTCAGGATCACTTGGCGCCACCTGCAGGAGACAGTGGCCATTCGGAGAGACCTGCAGAGGATGGAGGCTGCACTGTACAGCAGGTATTGACCTTTCCTGGTCCCATCGTGGCCATGATCCACCATTACCTGCCCTGCCCTTCCCCTGTTGCCTTGACCATCCTCACATCCCAATGTACTGCCCCAGGACCCTATACCCCACTTCCCATGCTCCCTCACTCTTCTGTCTTTCTGTTATACTTTGTATATAGTTGCCCTGTTGGCTGTGTTTTGTTCTAACAGTAAACCCTTTTCTTTGCTACATCTTCTGTGTCTGTGTTTCCTTTGCAGGTGGCATTTTGAGCCATGCTGCAGGTGTCTGTTGGTCTGTACTTGGGCGTGTCCCTGGTGTCCCACTGCTGTCCCCTATGGGCGTTGCTCATGTGTGTGCCGAGCCTGTGTGTCATCTCCCTGTCCTGTGCATGTCCCTGTGTGGTGGGTGTCACACTGGCCTGTGCTTGCTCCTGCACCTTGTGCCCTTGTCTGCCTGTGCTGCCCTTCTGTCTGCATGTCGTGCTGCCTACCACTAGTGTGCCCTGTGGTGCTGTGCCCTTCTCCAGTCTGGGTGGTGGCCTGTGTGCCCCTGGGTGGCTTGTGCCTCCCTCTCCCCGGGGCCACTGTCCTATGTGTTTGTGTGTTGTCCTGGCACCATGGCCATGGCCCTCTGCAGCACAATCTGTTAAGTACATATTGTGTGGCTCTGGCGTTGGCGTGCCGTCAGTGCAGGTGTGTTGTTCTGGTGCCCTGTGCCACTGTTGGCAGACCAAGGTCCTGTTTCCACCATCCCCTAGTGCCTGTGGTGCCTCCGGGACAGTGTTCCCCTATTGTCTGTGACTGGCCATGCTGGTGGGGCACTATGCCCCTGTGCAGCCCTGCCATTGTGTCCCTGTTGCCCTTACTCAGCCCACTGGGTTGAGTGTCCTGACCTGCGCCAGTGCATGTGTGGTTGCGCTGTGGCACATCCTTGCTATATTCAGTCTGCTTTGCACAGGTGCATGTCGGTGGTGCATGCTCTGAATATGGCATCCTTTGCCACATGGTGCATCTGCTTTGCGCTGTGCTATACATTGCGCACACCTTGGGTGCATGTCTGAATATCTAGGCACAAGACTGTATTTACAGAGGCCATCAATAATATCTTTACATTTCTGTTGGAATAAAATATATCTACATGTGTAGATTTCCAATCTGTATCTCAGGGTTACCCTTCTTATGTCTGGATCTTCAAATATCAAATAGAGTTCAAGATTATGAGTGTTTTTATATCTTTTGTACAAATTAAAGTATTTGTAAGTTTGAAGTTGTTCTATGTCTTTTGCCTTATATGCATCTTTAATTCTAGTTTTTATTTAAAAATGTATTTCTTTAAATGGCCTACAATATATTTGGCACAGCAGATCTGCTAAACCCATTAGATAAAGGTGAACAGCTATAGATGTCATCATTGGGAACATAACTCTTGTCTTAGCATAATCTATTTCTTCTTCTAAATACATTCTAGGTATCCTGTTCTCCTGTAGGATGAATAGCTTTAACATCTTCTCTCTATAACATATGATACAAGAGGTAATTGGCCTAGTTCCAATCGGAGAATGGAAGCAGGCACTGCTTGAGGGACTCAAAGAGCTGGTGACACCTTCAGGACAACTTTAACAAAACATAATATTTAGGTACTGTCCAGTGTTTATTTCCCATTAGTTATGTATTAGTCCTCCCCATTATTATGTTTGCTTGCGCACATGCGCAAGAAACATGTTGTGACAGCTTGCTGGAGAAACAGGTTGTGGAGGTACGTCGTGTTGTGGCCAGTGCAGCCACTGCTTTTGGGGGCTTGTGTCTGTGGCACCACTAAATTAGCATGCTGTCTATGACAGCAGCTCAGAAACATGCAACCAACTTGAAATTATTTCACTGCTGCAGTGAGGGAGCACCCTCTCATGGCAGGGTGTGCCTTGCCTGGTGTTACATTTCAATAAGCATGGCGGCAGCTGTTGCCATCAGCATCTCACAGCCCGAGGAAAGCTGATGTGTGGGGTGCCCAATCCCCCTGTCAGCATGGCTCCTCCCCAGTTCATTTTCCGATGGAGGAACCCAATCCACATTGTCATAATGTCCCCCCATAATTTGTCTGCCAAGTGAGGTGCCCAATCTCCCTTGGCATCATGCCCTCCCAAACACAGACCCTTTTTGCTTGCCGATGGGGTGCCCAATCCCTGTCAGCTCCAGTCCCCCCTCCCCAAAAATACACGTGGCATGCTGGGAGCCCACCCCAGCATGTCAAATGAACCTGTAAAACAAGAAAACCTTCCCACAAAGTTTTTTTGGTTTTGTTTTAAACCTGTAAACAAGAAAATGGTCCCTCATTGTCTGTGGTGTCCCCTTCCCAACCCGCACACCCTCTGCACACTAATTTCCTTACACACCCTCACCCCATACTTGCCTCCGGAGTCTGGCGCAATGGTCTTCGGTGGGGCCGGAACACATCTGCACTCTTCAAATCTGACCGCGAACTGAAGAAATGGTGGTAAGCTGTATAATGGCATAAATGGGGGGATTCAATTTAGGTGGATATTTCAGCCATTTTTGTGACTTTTAGCATCAAATTTTATAGTCGTGTCATTATTCAATCCAGAAAGGTGATTTTGCGGTCACTACGTGGAATCACCTTCCGGGACCGACTAACAAAATGACAGTATCACTGTTCATGAGGTGGACTCCCAAAAAGCCTATGTTGCAAATTTGGTGAAAAATTCCCAAAAATGACTGTTACAAGCATGCATTGCACAGTTCCCACGCACACTCGTAACTTCGAGAATTTTTTATATTTTCACTCCAGATTTTCAACATTGTCATTTTTCCAAACCTCCTCATGAACAGTACAGCGATCATTTCTCACATCTGGCCTGAAATGTGTTTTCACATATGTGGCACACAGTAGCATGGTCGCTGTGCAAAATCAATGTTTGGGACAGATTAAGAAAATCACAGTGACAGTGTTCATGGGAGATGTCCCAAAAAGCCCATGTTGCAAATCTGGTGAAATAATTCCCCAAAATGACTGCATTACCAGCATGCATTGTGCAGTTTCTACGCACACTCGTAACTTCACCAATTTTTATCTCTACTCCAGATTTTCAAGACTGCCATTTTTGCACACCGCCTGATGAACAGTGCAGCTGTCATTTTTCACATCCTGCCCAAAACATATTTTCGCACCTGTGGCACACAATGGGCGCGGTCCCTGTGCAAAATCAATGTTCAGGACAGATGATGAAAATCAGTGCCACTGTTCATGAGTGGAGGTCCCAAAATGCCTATGTTGAAAATCTGGTGTAAAAAAAATCCTCAAAATAATTGCATTACGGGTGTGCGTTGCACAGTTTCTATGCATGCTTGTGACTTCATCAATTTTGTTATATTTTCACTCCAGATTTTTAACATCACCATTTTTTTTACGCCTCCTCATGAACAGTACAGCTGTCATTTCTCACATCCTGTTCAAAATGTGTTTTCACACCTGTGGCGCCAAATGGCACAGTTGCTGTGCAAAATCACTGTTCAGCTAACAAACCAATAGTGTCACTGTTCATGCAGTGCAGTCACAAAAAGCCCATGTTGAAAACTTGGAGTCAAAATACTAAGAAATGCCCAGGGCATTAGGGTTTCTGGCCATAATGCCCTACCCTGTAGGGACTGACAGGCATCAAGGTTGTGACTTGGGATTGTCAACAGTAATGCTCACATCATTCCACCCCCACCCTGCAGCCAGTGACAGGTGCCGAGGTGTGCCTTTGACTCTTCAGCCCCAAGTTCATCCCATTCTCCTATACTGCACCCATTTCAGTGTATTTCCTTATGGAATAGAGTGAATGTAAAGCCCAAATACCCCAAGGCACACTTAGACACTTGTCTGTGTCTACAGAACAGGGTGAGGTGAAATGGAGTGAATGCTATGGGCAACGACCCAAAGGAACACCCCAATGCCTGTCCATCTCTGGGGGTTGGCATCAATTTTTACTTCACTGCCATTCCTATTCTGCATCTGTCCAACTCCTACACTTTCAATGCTAATGCCAGCAAGCAAATATTTGGCATTGACAAATGCTTGTTTAGTAGTGAGGTCATCTGCATGAAAACAAGATTTTTGCTCCTGAAGAGTCTGTCTATTCCTGCTGCTTTCACCCTACCAGAAGTCATAGACCACTGCCTGTGACCTCACAGTTAATCCCATGGCAGAGGTTTATGACTTGAGGTAGAGAGTAAGCTATAGAGGCCAGTGAACTCAAAATGAACTCTAAAGGACAGCAATCATATTCATACTCGTTTCTTTTGTAATAAATTATGGAGAGGAGAAATATATAAAATATAAATGGAATGCAAACAGAATTGTACCTAATACTAATAATCTATACCTTATACTTATGTTTTTTAAAGTTTTTTTTAGGCATCAGTAGCTCTTTAAAATATATCTAAATAATTTGTTTAGCTGAATTTGTAGCATTTCTAGGTTTTCTGATGCCCACATTTCTGCTGCATATAGTAAACTTGCTCGTATTTTTGCTTTTATCACTTTTAATGAGCCTTGGATTGATCCATTCCCCATTTGATTTAAAAGTCTTTTATAGGCATTAAACACCGTTAGTGCCTTATGTTGTATCATTAATATGGGTTGTCCATTTTAGGTCTTTGGAAAAATATAGATAATTCTTAAGAGTTTCTATTTTCTTGTTATCCAAATACTACTAGGTTTGTTTTGCTTTAGATTATCGTCAGTTTATTTCTTTTGCAGAGTTTTGTAAATAAATAAATTTTCCTTTGAAGCCCCAGTTAGCAACTGGATGTCAAAACTATATCATCTGCAAAGGCTAGCAGTGGAATCTTCTGGTTTTTTCACACTAGGAGAGTGGAATTCAGGTTCTTCTAAACTCTCTATAATGGGTATATATATATATATTAAATAATATAGGGGCTGTGCAGGCAGCTTATGCACCGTTTCCTGGGAAGTGATAGCCTTGTGTTTCTGCATCGAGGTATGCCACACTGCTATCTAAGCTTGAGGCACTGTGCCACATTAGGCCAGTGTAGCACATTCTCGGGTAACCCAGGCCGGCCTCCTCAGGAGGAGCAGAGAAGTGAGCCCAGAGGGCCCCGATACGGCAGTTGAGACACATGATTACGTAAACATCAACCTAACAGTACTGTAGCAATGTTATCATTACCTGTTTATCCAAAATCTGTAACCCTCTATTCCCCTGGGGTTACTAGAATCCCATTAGAGTCAGTGGTAGACAGGGAAGGCAGCTAGTGATTATCCAGTAAATGGATCTTCACTCTGTCCCTCTCCGTGGTTGGTCTCAGCTGAGAGCTGGAGACGTGATGTCACGATAGAACTCTAGCAGCAGCATAAGCTACACAGCATAGTGTGAGTGGGGACTGTAGAATTCTAAAGTCAGTCTTGTTCCAGAGTTTGTAGTAGAAGCTCAGAGAGTGAGCTGCAGTGTAACAGTTTTCTCACCCTAGTGGAGCACAGCCTTTCAGCTTGTGTGAAGTAGTGGAAACTGTCTCCAGGGATTCCTGTTCTTTATCCCAGTGTGGGATTGAATGGGACTGCTGTGGATTTTAGGGGCAATCCCCTGATCCAACCCAGAACTTTGTGAAGCTGTCTTTTGGTCAAGATCTGTGGGTAACAATTGTTTCAAGTTTTGCCCAAGAGTACCTGCTTTTGATTTTAAGTTGAATTTCTCTGACAAAAGGGACCCTGTCACCATGGAAGTTTTAAAAGTTGACTGACCACAGTGGAGTGCAGTATGTGACCGTCTATGTGAGCAGAACTTTTACCTTTGACACCCCTGAGGTGTTTTGCTGATGTTAAATGTGAAATACATTTCTAGAAAGCATCAACAGTGACATTTTGGATTAATGTGAGGTGTATTTTCCAGAGGGATGGCCGAGTATGAACTTGGAAACAAAAGGTGGGAGACCCCCCCCCCCATCTAGAGTGACTAGTTTAGCACTCTGGGTTCTGAAGGACACCTGTGTTTTTCTGTCAGTGCATGTGGCCAATGCCTAAAGAATTTCTACCCCAGTGAGTGGGTTTTCTCCAACTGAGCCTTGAGTGCTCCATCTTGGTTAGAGTGCCACAGTTATCCTATGTCATATGGGAAGTGTTCAAGTACTGGCTGAGTGCCACATTCTCCAGAAGATGTGTGTTTTCTCTGAGGCTAGTTCCACAACTCCAGTAGTTATCCTATGCAATATGGGAAGTGTCAAAGTACTGGCCGTATGCCATTCCAAAGGAGTTTGGTGTGTTTACCAGTGGCAAGTTCCACATTTCCAGAGTTAATCCTATGCTAAATGGGAAGCTGGAGTTCTGTACTTCAGGTGTCTGCAGTTACCATGTTTGTAAACCTTTGGGGGTCCATCTTTGCTTTGTGTATTCCAACTTTGTTTCGGAAAAAAGCCACACTCTAGAATCCCAGCCTGGTATGGACATTCTTGTTATTGCTTCCCGTGTGGAGTTACTTGGGTACTCCTGTCCAGAAGTGCAAACCTCGCATAGCCCTTTGCAAACGTTCGCTCCCCGGGACTGGGGTTTGGGCATTGGTCCATGTGTGTGTCTTGTAGCCACCCACAGTCTATATTTTCTTCTACATCTGCATATCAACCTTAAGTGGTGCTTTGTACCCCCGGCCCTCTCTTTTCTTCTAGACTATGGGAGGTGTGCCTGCTGGTTAAATAAGGGGCCAGTGGGGGGTTACATATGCAATGCCTTTGATAAAAATTAACTTCATACTTACTGTAATTTCCTTTTCTGTTAGCTCTAACATTGTCAATGGGTAATCATAACAACTTGGTATAGTTTAACCTAATAAAATGATATTTGCAAAAAAATAAAATAAAACACATGGGGAGCAGGCTACACCCAGGTGAGGAGGAAGTTGTCTAAAACAACAACTGGGGGGGGGATACAGGCTTCACCCAGATAGGGAGGAGACCTAATTAGGCAACTGGGGTGGGTATGTGCTTCACCAAGGAAGGAAGACGCATAGCAAAAGAAGGGGGAAGGAATGTGGCTACCCCCAGGTGGGGAAGAAGTCTAACTAGAACAGTGGGGCTGCCCCAGGCTAGCTAAGTAGATGGGGAAGGGTGGCAGCATGCAATGCAACAGGCCCCTGCTAATTTGTTGGGTAGCTCAGGCAGGGGACGGAGTAGCCTCCAATAAATAGCACTCTTGTGTGACCTCTTGTGGCAGAACAACAACTGCAGCAAATTTTAAGGCCACTGGGAGGTTAACACAGATACCTATCTATCAGCAGTTCAGTATAAAAAATAGATAACCGCAACGGATGGTAGTAACACAACTGTAACCCTAATACCAATACCTAACTAACAGCAGCATAATGTACTTCTGAGCAACCCAACCACAGCACAACTTACATTTTGCAAGGTGGAAGATAAGCAGAGTCCACTGGCAGCACCCTCTGACTCCTACTCCTACTGTACTACACATGTGGGACCGCTAGAGGGAAGGGATTTATAATAGAGGCAGAGTCCTGGATTGGCTGGGCACAACATAGTTCAACAAGCAGCTCTTGTTGCTTGCAAATGGGCAGCTGGGCTGAGCTGGGACAGTCTACAGGTAGGCAGAGTCAATACCAACCCCCCCCATTAATGGCATCTTCCCCACAGCTGCAGCTGTCAACAGTGCATTGCTTCCAGCACATATATCTAGGTCCTGCCTCTGGGTGAGCACTGGAGTCTTGGATTGTCTGGGCACAGGCAGCTCTTGCTGTTGCACATGGGCAAAATATTAGTGTCCAGATGGGATACATTCCTTCATACTTATTGTAATTTCCTTTGTTAGCTCTAGTGTGGTCAATGGTCAGTTAACTCATGTAAGTAATGAACACTCCATTGGGGTAGCAGTGTAGCCCAAAGCTGTCACTCAGCACAGAACCTTGGCACGTGAGCATTCAGAGATCATTAATTCCTCCATCACTTTTGTCACGCAGTACCTATATAAAAGTCTATGTAGCCAGTAATCTCCATCTCACCAAGATCTATGAACGCTCTCCTTAACCTACATCAGGGGTCATGCTCAACTTTGTTGTGGTTTTTTTTTTTTTTGGCACTGGTCCACTGGGAAAAGTGATGCTCTGCTGCACTGGTCCCCAAAATGACTGCAGTAGTCCTAAGTTTAACATTCAAATTTTAAGAAAATAGGCACTGTGACTCAGTTATGATGTTTGAAACAATGATGTTAAAAAGAGGAAAAAAAGCTGTTTCAAACTGTTACTTAGTTTCTCTTTCCCCCCCAATATTTTCCATTTTTATGTTGATTGTGCGTTTGCCGCCGTGTTCACAAACAATATTAACCCCCCCACCATGTTTATTTGTTGACAGAGGCCCCAATCCCATCGCTTGTGCCCCCATGTTTATGTTGCCAACGGGAGCCACTCCGCCGGCATTATGTAAACCCCCCACTTATAGTTTCTGCTGATGGGTGCCCTATCCCGCCGGCATAATGTTACCCCACCCTTTTTGTTGTGTGCCATCGGGGGTGCCCAATCCCCCATTGGCTACAGCTTGCCCCCCAAAAAGAAGGCTCCAGTGGCACGCTGGGAGCCCACCCCAATGTGCCACAAGCCCCTGTAAAAAAAAAAAAACAGTCCCACGATGTCTTTTTTTTTTCACCTGTAAAAAAGGAAACTGTCCCTAGGAGGTCTCCCTGCCCTCCTCCTGCAACCCACACCCTCCCTCTGTGTACACCACCTCCCCACACCCCCCTCACCCCATACTTACCTTCGGAGCTCGGCACGACGATCTTCGGTGGACCGGGAACATGTCTGCACTCTTCAAAGCCGACCGCGAACTGAGGAAATGCCAGTAAGCTGTATAATGGAATAAATGGGGTTTTTCCAACTTTAATGCCGGTAAGTTGTATAATGGAATAAATGTTTTTTGTCCAACTTTAATACATATCTCAGTCATTTTTTGGAATTTTGCCACCACATTTTCAACATGAGGTTTTTGGAACCCCTCCTCATGAGTTCTGGAACTGTTATGGTGTTAATCGGCCCCGAAAGATGATTTCACGGTCACTGATAGGAATCACCTTTTGGGGCCGAATAACGAAACAATAGTGAGAGTGTTCATGAGGTGGGCTCTCAAAAAGCCTAAGTTGCAAATTTGGTGGAACAAATCCAAAAAATGACTCTTTTATGAGAGTGCATTGAGCAGTTGCTATACACACTTGTACCTTCGCGAATTTGCAATAATTTTATGCCAGATTTTCAACATTGGCATTTTTTCCCGCCTCCTTGTGAACAGTACAGCTGTCATTGTTCACATCCTGGCTGAAATGTGTTTTCGCTCTTCCAGTGCAGAATAGCATGGTCACTGTGGGAAATTAATGTTCGGGACAGATTAAGAAAATGACAGTGACACTGTTCATGAGTAGAGGTCCTAAAATGCCTATGTTGAAAATTTGGTGACGATACTCCATAAAAATGACTGTGTTACAAGTGTGCGTTGCACAGTTTGCACGCACGCTCTTGACTTCGCAAATTTGTAATATTTTCACTCCAGATTTTCAACATTGCCATTTTCCCATTATTTACTTATGAATAGTACAGCTGTCATTTTTCCCATCCTGGTCGAAATGTGTTTTCGCACTTCCGGCGCAGAATAGAGCAGTCTCTGTGGGAAATCACTGTTCGGGACAGATTAAGAAAATGACAGTGATACTGTTCATGAGCAGAGGTCCTAAAATGCCTATGTTGGAAATTTGGTGTTGATAGCCCATCGAATGATTGTGTTGTTGTAAATGTGCGTTAGCACTTTCCACACCCTTAACCATGAATTTGTAATATTGTCACGCCAGATTTTCCAGCGTTGGCATTTTTTCCCACCTCCTTATGAGCAGTACAGCTGTCATTTTTCACATCCTGACTGAAATATGTTTTCACAGTTCCAGCACAGAATAACGCAGTCGCTGTGGGAAATCAGTATTCGGGACAGATTAAGAAAAAGACAGTGGCACTGTTCATAAGCAGAGGTCCTAAAATCCCTATGTTGAAAATTTGGTGACAAAACTCCATAACATAACTGTGTTACGAGCGTGTGTTGAACTGTTTCCACGCACCATTGTAACTTCGCAAAATTGTAACATTTTCACGCATTTTCCAACAGTGGCATTTTCACACTCCTTATGAACAGTCAGGCTGTCATTTCACATCCTGGCTAAAATATGTTTTGCACTCCTGCCGAGAATAACTGCAGTCGCTGTGGGAAATCAGTGTTTGGGACAGATTAAGATTGACCGAGTGAGGAGAGTGACCGAGCTCAACTGAGCTTTGTCGGGACTGCTGTGGATTTGTTTGTGGGGAAAAAAAGGCCCCAGTGCAGAGCCCAGTACAAAGGGCAGCCTGCAGCGGTGGGAGAAACAGTGCGAGGAGTGAGACAGGGGGACTGAGTGAGCTCAGCGACACTATCAGGACTGCTGCGGTTTCTTTGTGGGCAGAAAAAGGTGCCAATGCGAGAGGCCAGCTTCAGCGGGCACAAATGGAGCAGTGAGTGAGAGAGGGAGTGAGCAGGCTCAACAGACCTGTTTGGGACTGCTGCAGATTTCTTTGTGGGCAGAAAAAGCCACCAACAGAGGCAGAAGCCCAGTACAAAAGGGCAGCCTGCAGTGCCAGGAGAAACAGAATGAGTGAGTGAGAGAGGGGGAGTGAGCCACCTCAACGGAGCTCTGTCGGGACAGCTGCGGATTTCTTAGTGGGCAGAACAAGGTGCCAATGTAGGCAGGAGCCCAGTACAAAAGAGCAGCCTGCAGCACTGGAAGAAACAGACTGAGTGAGTGACAGAGGGGCAGTGAGCAAGCTCAACAGTCCAACACAATCAACATTCGGCATTGACAAATGCTTGTTTTACACCTCCTTATGAGCAGTACAGCTGTCATTTTTCACACCCTGACCGAAATGTGTTTTCACAGTTCCGGCACAGAATAAGGCGGTCACTGTGGGAAATCAGTGTTCGGGACAGATTAAGAAAATGACAGTGGCACTATTCATGAGCAGAGGTCCTAAAATCCCTTTGTTGAAAATTTGGTGATTAAACTCCATAACATGATTGTGTTACAAGCGTGTGTTAAACTGTTTCCACACACCATTGTAACTTCGCAAATTTATAATATTTTCATGCCACATTTTCAACAGTGGCATTTTTTCACACCTCCTTATGAACAGTACAGCTGTCATTTTTCACATCCTGGCTAAAATATGTTTTTGCACTCCTGCCGGAGAATAGCAAGGTCACAATGGGAAATCAGTATTTGGGACAGATTAAGATTGACTGAGTGAGAGGGGGGGAGTGACCGAGCTCAACTGAGCTTTGTCGGGACTGCTGCAGATTTGTTTGTGGGCAGAAAAAGGCCCCAATGCAAGAGCCCAGTACAAAAGGGGCAGCCTGCAGCACTGGGAGAAACAGAACGAGAGAGTGAGTGAGGGGAGGGGGAGTGAACTCACGGGCGCTGTCAGGACTGCTGCAGATTTCTTTGTGGGCAGCAAAGGCATCAATGCAGGCAGGGGCCCAGTAAAAGGCCAGCCTGCAGCGGTGGGAGAAACAGTATGAGCAAGTGAGACAGGGGGACTGAATGAGCTCAACTGAGCTCTATCAGGACTGTTGCGGATTTCTTTGTGGGCAGAAAAAGGCACCAATGCAGGCAGGAGCCCCATACAAAAGGGCAGCTTGCAGCGCCATGACAAACAGAATGAGTGCGTGAAAGAGGGAGACTGAGCGACCTCAATGGAGCTCTGTTGGGATAGCTGCGAATTTCTTTGTGGACAGACAAAGGTGCCAATGCAGCCAGGAGCCCCGTACAAAAGCGCAGCCTGCAGCGCCAAGAGAAACAGAATGAGCGAGTGACAGAGCGGTAGTGAACAAGCTCAATGGAGCGCTATTGTGACTGCTGCGGATTTCTTTGTAGGCAGAAAAAGGCAGCAACGCAGGCAGAAGCACAGTACAAAAGGCCAGCTTGTAGCACCGGCAGAAATGGAATGAGTGAGTGAGAGAGGGGGAGTGAGCAAGCTCAATGGAGCTGTGTCGGAACTGCTTCAGATTTCTTTGTGGCCAAAAAAAGCCGCCAACACAATCAGGACTCCAGTACAAAAGGGCAACCTGCAGCAGTGGGAAACACAGAACAAAGCGAGTGAGGGAGGGGGAGTGAGTGAGCTCAATGGAGCTCTGTTGGGACTGCTGCAGATTTGTTTGTGGGCAGAAAAGGGCAGCAATGCACGCAGGGGCCCAGTACAAAAGGCAGCCTGCAGTGGTGGGAAAACCAGAATGAGTGAGTAAGAGAGGGGGAGTGAGCAAGCTCAATGAGCTCTATTGTAACTGCTGCAAATTTCTTTGTGGGCAGAAGAAGGCGGCAATGCAGGCAGGAGCCCAGTAGAAAAGGGCAGCCTGCAGCTCCGGCATAAATGGAATGAGCGACTGAGAGAAGTGGAGTGAGCGAGCTCAATGGAACTTTGTCGGGACTGCTGCAGATTTCTTTGTGGGCAGAAAAAGGTGCCAACAGAGGCAGGAGCCCAGTACAAAAGGGCAGACTGCAGTGCCACGAGAAACAGAATGAGTGAGTGAGACAGGGGGAGTGAGCGATCTCAACGGAGCTCTGTTGGGACAGTTGCGGATTTCTTTGTTGGCAGAAAAAGGCGGCAATGCAGGCATGAGCCCTGTACAAAAGGCCAGCCTGCAGTGCCGGCACAAACAGAACGAGTGAGTGGTGGGGGGGAGTAGCAGGCTCAACAGACCTGTGTCAGGACTGCTGTAGTTTTCTTTGTGGGCAGAAAAAGCCACCAAAAGAGGCAGGAACACAGTAGAAAAGGGCAGCCTGCAGTACCAGGAGAAACAGAATGAGCGAGTCAGAGAGGGGAGTAAGCCACCTCAACAGAGCTCTGTTGGGACAGCTGCGAATTTCTTAGTGGGCAGAAAAAGCTGCCAATGCAGGCAGGAGCCCAGTACAAAAGAGCAGCCTGCAGCACCAGGAAAAACAGACTGAGCGAGTGACAGAGGGGCAGTGAGTGAGCTCAACAGACCAGCGCAATCAACATTCGGCATTGACAAATGATTGTTAGTAATGGAACCAAGTCAGTTTAGTAGACCAGAATTACAGAGTTTTATTTACTGTCTTCATTCTAGATGACCTTAAAGAAGATAGGAAATTATTTTTACATGGTTAACTGCCCTTCCATCTTCCTTTCCATGCCAGTTATGTGTAACCCCTGCATGCATGACTATGCGCAGTTTGAAGGGCCTGAGCTCATTGAACAGGTGCCTCTACCTGGAGGAATAGTTCTGGGGTAGCGTAACTGCTGTTGGTATAGCCCTGCAGGATGCTATAACCCCCCCACACACCAATCCCTCTAGTGGCCTACACAGTATAGCAGTAAAACTGTCTCATGTACCCTACAGCAGCAATTACTTGCTCACATCCCTTGCACTTACCACCAGGGCTTGATCATCTGCAGCTGCCCTGAAGATCCCCTGTAAAATAAGACCTGTAATGCAACAGTTCAATGGCAGTACAATACCCCCACCAAAAAGGTACACACTAGCCAGATTAAATGCAAAAACAGCACAATCTGATTTATTCAGAGGAATGTGAACAGGGGTGGGGCATGAATCTAGCAGATACATAGACACATAGACAGTGTCGGCAGATAAGGGCCTATGGCCCACCCTGCCCATTTGAGCTTGTAAGTTCAGTTTATGTTTTCCAAGAAGTCTGTTGCCCCTTACCCCTGACCTCCAGAATTCTTTTATGTCTATCCCATGCATTCTTAAATCCCGTGATTGTTTCAGCCCCCACCACTTCCTCTAGCAGGATGTTCCACTGGTCCACCACCCGTTCTGTGAAGAAATTCTTCCTCACGTTTCCTCTGAATCGTCCTCCCTTCAACTTCATCCCATGCCCTCTAGTCCTGGAACATCTTTTTCGCTTAAAAATAGTGTATTCATGCACCCTGTTCCTCCCTGTAAGATACTTGTATGTATCTATCATATCCCCTCTCTCCCTCCTCTCCTCCAGGGAGTACATGTTCAGTTCCTTCAACCTGTCTTCGTAGGACTTGTGATGCAATCCATGCACCATCTTTGTTGCCCTCCTCTGAACCTTCTCTACCCTGTCTATGTCCTTACGTAGGTAAGGTCTCCAGAACTGTACAGTGTACTCCAGGTGGGGCCTCACTAGTGTCTTGTATAGATGACTTGGATCTGATTATTTCAGGCTGAAAATGCACACACAAAGAGTCCCTTGTATACAGTCACACAACCCTGGGTACACAGTTGTAAGCAGGCTAGCATGAAGTGGTGCTCGGGGTAGGCCAGCGTTGCAGCTGTTGTTGGGGGCCTTTAGGAAAGAAAACAAATTAGCATGCACATCAGCCCAGAATTTGTAATCCAGAGCCGGATGGCTCAGTTCATTGTGATAAACCCAAACAAATAAATCAGATGCCACACAATGATTGCAGCTTTGTGGCAAGGAGCTACCTTGTTTGGTACTCAAGCTACCCAGACCAGGGTCTTATTTACTCTATGATATTTTAGCTACCACACTGTATAGGACCCACATAGATTGTGTCCCATGTTAGACTCTTTTCCCTGTAACTATGTACATATATGTAAATTATTCCCTTATAACTATTTATATAATCAATCAATCAATCAGTCTTTATTTTGCCAGGTGGAACACCATTGAGCAAGCTTATTTCCAAGGTGGGCCTGGGTGAACAATAATATGTTCTACTGTGTTTGTATGTGTCTTTGCCTTCTGTTTTTTGATGAGGAGCCTTTGTAAATGAGTCTCTGACTCAAAGGGTTGTAATTCTGATTCCACAAATAAACAAAATAAATAAAACCATGAGGCAGGACTGATGAAATGAAGATCTCTGGATGGTGTTCTGGTTTGCCAAGGTAAGCAGGGCCCACACGACTCACCAAGATTGTTGCTACCTGTTCGATGGTGTTAAGCAGGGTGCCGAATCCCTGAGTGGGCCTTTAGTCAGGAAATGTCTCTGCGATGGGAGTGGCAGTATAGACCGAGTTTGGCAGGGCCCATTCCAGAGCAGGCAGTTTGGACTTAGTCCATGCGAATGCCGGAGCAGCTTCCAGCTAGCATAACACACTTGAAGGTGGGGAACCAAATCGCGACCCACACTGCACATTCAGACCACTTATAAGCAACACAACTCTTGGTCACAGTTTGGATAAAGTCCAGTTGCAACTTAGCAGAAGTTCGGGGCAAACCTCTCAATCCGTGACTCACTACTTCAGTACCAGGCAGGCCGATCGCTTCTGGAGCAAGTCTTCTGTCACAAATTCAGGCAATGATTGGTCTCTTTCTCTTCAGGCTTCAGATCTCAGGCAAAGGAATTAGATTTAAGTCCAACTTTCAAATTCATCGAATTTCTCACTGGAAGATGAGACAGGCAGGCCAGTGCAGCCTTCCCATCGATTCTCCAGTGCTCCTACGCAGGTGTAGCTGCTCGATGGCTCGAGCTGTTCACTCTCCAAACTCCAGCTCACAACTGAACTCTGCTGCAGGCAGTTCTGGAGATTTCCTTTGTGATCCAAAAGGTTTGGCTGGCTGAGGAAACTGTCTGTCAGAGCAAGGGCTCCTCCTCCAGGTCCATTTAGGCACCAAACCTTAAAAACTACAATACCTACAGAAATTCAATCCCATAAGACCTCTGGGGACAGTCTTCATTTTAGGTCCCCTGAGGTTTGATTGGTCCAACTGTGGCAGTCCTAGTCTAACTCTGGCAGTCCAGAACCAAAAAGGTGGCTCTTATGCAAAAAGTCCAAGCTGCAAGAGAAGGCAGGTTAAACAAACTTCTATACTATTATTAATAAGGCAGATAAACAGTAAATGAACACAGTTCCTAACAGAGCTCCCTCTGCTCATATACAGCAACTGCAGAATGGAACAGAAATACCACTCGGCTGGCCGGTCACAAGCCCTAAACTACTCTGACCAAGCCCAGACTAATTTCTAACACAGCATAATGACTCTCTTAAAGAGACAGGCATGGAGGCTTTCTATAACACTCTCATGCAGACACATACAGCTACTGCAGACACAGGACACCCATCCTGACAGTGGGCATTAGGCAGCCCAGGAAGACATTTTAGTAAACCCCAATTTGTAGGGGGGTTACACACTTCCCTGCCTGGAAAAACTTTGCATCTGCGTCAAGTCTATTCTTACTATAACATTTCATATGAACACATTATACAAAAAGATACATACATGTTTCACCAAACAGAATCACAATTTCAGTAACATTATCATATTTTGTCATAGCATTTCACCTTATTCCCATCTCTAACTTTATACCCCTTGTTACACTGAATGGGCACCTTAACTTAAGTGGAGGCTTTGGTTTGGGTAGAGACAGTTAACACAAGTTTGGGAAATGAATTGGGCATGACATAGACTTCTTTGTGCACAACATTCATGGAAAAGTTAACAAGCTGTCCTGGAGTGTCATATGTGAGCTTTAAGATTGGTTTTACAGATTTTTTTTGAGCTACATGGCAACGCTGGCACTTCTTGTTGTTGAAGCTCATTGTCACTTGTCAGAGGTATTTCTGCAAAGTCAGAATAATCCAGAACGCATCTTTCTGGCTCTTGAATGACACTTTCATCAGCAAGAAATAGTTGACTTAGCCCACTTAGGTCATTAGCACTTTCATGGTCGCTTGTAGGTTCACTACTTGCCTCATTGTGTTCGGGTTCACTAACCGCCATCAATTCTACCCTGCAGAGAGACCCAGCCTCTTCAAGATCCACACCGCAAGCATCACTTTCTGGAGGTTCAGGCACCATGGATGAATTGGGATCTGTTAAATCAGCTGGAGGTTCAGAGTCATCACCATAGTTAATGGAAGGAAGTCCCTGGAATACTCTCTCAAGTTCAAAAGATGGGTAGAAAGCAGGATAGAATTCACTTTCGTCATCACTTTCAGCATTTTCAATATCTGCAATGTCTGCAGGATGGGAGACATTAGGAGCAACAGACTGAGAAGCAGAAGTTTGCTGATTTTGTTGCTTAGCCTTGGTAGCAGATCTAGTTAGAGGGCGCCAAGGGGCTTCAGTCTCTTGAACATTATTGATTATTATTTGGCCGATAGGTAACAGATGGTTTCTGTGAATGGTTTTAACAGCACAAGGGTCCCCCTCTGGAGGTACTTTATACACTGGCAGCTTACTGGTTACTATATATGGAACATAACTCCAGTGGTCAGCTATTTGTGTTTACCTGGAAGTCAAAAGTTTCTCATTTGTACTCTGTCACCTGGTTGGAGCTCTTGGGCCTTAACACGTTTGTCATGGTGAGTTTTGTTAGTCAGGTTTCTCTTTGCTGCCATAGTATTTTCAAGCTGATAGGCATGGTCTAGTTGGGCATTTAGATTTTTTACATACTGTGGCTAGTTATCTGATTGGACACCATCAGGAGATACTTCGAAACATACATCAACTGCAAGGTGAGCTTCTCTGCCAAACATAAGGTGCTACAGTGAGAAACCAATAGCATTGTTCTTTGTGCAATTATAAGCATGGACAAGGGTGCTTATTTGTTGGATCCACTTTGCTTTGTCTTTAGGTTGCAGAGTGCCCAGCATATCAAGTAGGGTTCGGATAAATCTTTCTGATTGTGGATCCCCCATGGATGATGAGGGGTTGTTCTGGATTTTCTTACACCCCATAGGGACAACAGTTCTTTGATAAGTCTACTTTTGAAATCCCGGCTTTGATCTGAATGAATATGCTGGGGGGCACCGTAATGTACAAAAAACTTTTCAACAAGGACTTTGGCTACAGTTGAGGCCTTTTTGTCTTTGGTGGGGTCTGCCTGTGTATATCTTGTGAAGTGATCTGTGACTACCAGTACATTTGCAATGCCTTTAGAATCTGGCTCCAGACTAAGAAAAATTGATACAGGCAAGCTCCATTGGTGCACTTGTGACAATATTGACCAGACTGGCTGCTCTTTGTGGCGGAGACTTGTGCCAAAGACACCTACTACAGGTTTTAATGTGATGTTCTATGTCTAGGCACATTTTAGGCCAGTAGAAATGTGAACGGGCCAGATCAAGAGTTCTCTCACTACCCAGCTGTCCCCTTTGGTCGTGCAAAGCTTTCAGGACAATATTTTTTAATTTAGTTGGCAGTACTAGCTGTTTTCTCACAATTTCACCTTGGCTGTCAGTAAGCTCTGAGTGCAAGAACTGTTCTCGAAGCTTGAGCTTCCTCCTCTCCTGAAGAAGCAAAGCAGTTTTAGAGTCTCTGTACCGCATTTTTGAGATATCTTCCCCTTTCCATAAAGCATTAACCACTGGCCTGATCATCGGATATACAGTATAGTACTGTTCTTTGCAGATATCAGCTGGAGTTAGCTGTGGTAAAGAACTCAAGTCTAAAGCTGCGAAGTTACAGTAGGCAACTGGTACATACATTTCTGGAGGTCCCAAACAATCTGCCAGACAGTTCACAGTTTCAGAGGACATGGTTTCTTCCAGGACAAACTTGTGGCATAGTGCTTTTACAGATTGCTCAGGGATATGGACCCACTGTTGATCAGAAGGAGGTCTTCATGAAAGAGCCTGGTCAGTACTCCACCGTATAATCATAGGTTGCTAGATGCTACTGGACACAGATGGCTTTCTGCTCTAGTTTAGCGGTGGTTTGGAATATGTTATTGAATTATTATTGGTTTTGAGCAAGATTTTAGCACCATACAAGTGTTCGTGAAATTGGTCAACTATGGCCCACTTGAGAGTGAGAAATTCTAATTTATGCACTGGCTAGTTTTTCTCTGAAAATGTCAGACTTCTGCTAGCAAAGGTGACAGGACACAGTCCTTCCAGATGTTCTTCATAGAGTATTGCTACAAGACCACTCAAACCAGCATCTGTATGTAATGCATAAGGCTTGGATGGATCAGCATAAGCAAGTATGGGATTGTGAATCAGTCTATAAAATTATTTCTTCAAAAGCAATGTCACAATCGGGCATCCATCTCCACCCATACAGCTCATTTGGTCTGAAATAGGTCTTCTCAGCATCTTTGTCAGGGCCCTTCTTAAACCTTTTGTGCTTAGGTGGATACCCTTGAGTTACGTTTAGTAGGAGGCGGATCACTTTGGTATACTCTTTGACAAATCGGCTATAATAGCCGAAGAATCCAAGAAACCTTTGGAGTTCTTTCAAGTTGTTGGGCTTTGGCCAACTGGTTAAGGCTTCCACCTTATTGCAGTCTGTTTGTATGCCTTCTGACGACACAATGTGACCCATGTACTTCACAGAACTCTGGAAAAACTGGCATTTGTCAATGGATAACTTAACACCAAACTCCTCAAGTCTGTCCAATACTTTGAGTAAGCGAGCCTCAAGCTCCTCAAGAGTTTTTCCAAAAACTATGACATCATCAAGGTAGAAGAGACATTCCAAGAGATTTATATCTCCCACTGCACTCTTCATTAGTCACTGGAGTGTTGCTGGTGCACCCGATATGCCTCGGGGCATGCAGCGGAACTCATAGAAACCCAAGGGACAAATGAATGCAGCTTTTCCCCTGTCCTTAGGAGCCACTGGGATTTGATAGTATCTGCTTTGGAGGACGAGAATAGAAAACCATTTACTCCCATTTAGACAGTCCAGGGCATCCTGTATATGTGGCACTGTATACTGACCAGGCACAATTCTTTTGCTTAGGGTCCTGTAATCTACACACATGTGAACAGAGCCATTCTTTTTCTGCACCACAATAATTGGGGAAGCATATGGGCTGCATGACTCTTGTATGAGGCCAACCGCTAACATCTCTTGTAGGTGACGTCAGACATTGTCTGTGTTGGCAGAAGCTAAGCATCTAGATCTCTCTCTCTCTCTCTCTCTGAAAGGTCTCTTGTCGTGCAAGCGAATATGGTCAGCACCCATGACACAAACAGCATCCCATTCCTTGAGGGAGAATACTTTGGTTCTATGAGTCAGCCTGTTACTTATTCTGGTTCTCCAGCTGTTGGGAAGAGGTAAATCCCCAAAATCAAACATATCAGGCAATACCTCATATTCTTTTTCAGCTCTGCATTGGGATGGGAGCACAGCAGTGTCAGCACAATAGGCTTTAGCCAGGGTGCATCCTCTGTGTACCACAAAGTCTTGGTCTGTAACATTTTGTATTCGTACTACCACTTGTCAGGCGTAAGCATGAGCCCGGGCCGGAAGCACTTTGGGTTTAATCAGCAGTCCTTTGGGTAATTTTTCCTCGTCTGTGGCATCCGCATCAAAATTTTGTTAGGGACATCTTTTCACAGCCGTACTTCACCAGTAATACTGCATTCTGCATTGGGAGGTAACACAATAGTGGCAGGATCCTTCTCCCAAACCATTCCCACAGGCTCATCTTGATCATTTTACTTGGGGCGCAGGTGCTTTTCATAGGCCTTTTGGATCAGGGTGTGAACTTGCAGGACTTTTCCTGTCTTTCTCATCTGTCTTTCTTCACATAGTGAGGCCAGGCACCCAAACATGTGTGCGCTGGTGCCAATCAGTACAGAGATACCATCATAAAGTCCGGTGGAAGAGCAGACCAGGGCTAGCGTCTCCACAGCATCTCCCACACCAGCCACTGAAGAAGGAAAAGAAAGCCACTCCTTTAAATAGCCAAGATAGGGGTACAACATTTCACTTAACCCCCACACATGCAGTCCATCAAGGGGTTGTAATGGATGGTCAGATAAATGCTGCTTGTACCAGTCTTGGAAAATTATTG
Source organism: Neoceratodus forsteri (assembly GCA_016271365.2). Classification (NCBI taxonomy): domain Eukaryota; kingdom Metazoa; phylum Chordata; order Ceratodontiformes; family Ceratodontidae; genus Neoceratodus; species Neoceratodus forsteri. The sequence continues at coordinate 638,410,708 of CM028136.1, forward strand.
TGACTTAAGACCCGCTGTCTAAAACTGCTCGAGCTGGAATCCCGTCTATGTGTACAGTTGTGCCCATGGAAGGGCCCACCAATCTAAACCAGTCTGGAGGGACTTCAGGAGGAACCTAGATGGATGATCTAGCCATGGAGAAATTGGAATTTGGATTTCTTGAACCCCTCTGCAATTGGTTTGCTTTTCGGAGCTCCTGTTGGATTCTGTGTACCACCTTTTATAAATCCTTTTGAGACGGGCATTCTTTCTTTATATGTCCATCCTTTCCACAATTGTGACAAATTACAGGCTCTTGAGTCCATCTTGGCTGAAACACTACATCAGTAACTGATCTCCATTCACAGTTAGATGGTCAGGCAGAGTAAACTTTTGGGGCTGGAGCTGAAGCACTGACAACAGAAAATCGTGGTTCAACCTCTTCCTGCGGCACTGAAGATGATGCAATATGTCTCAATAGTTCCTTTATTACAGCAGTCAATTCACTTGTTTCAGTTTTTGAGTTGCCCTCAGCAGGAGATACCTGAGTGTGCACCCCCATCCCCATAGCAGACATGTTCTGAGAGGTACCAGGGTCTTTGTCCATGGGAGGAGCCTTCGTAGAGGCACCCGCTTCCATTTCTCTGATGTCTTTCAGCAGCTCCTCTCTCAACAGCTTGACCCATGGCAGAACATCCTTAGCAGTCCCTGATTCAGAAGGGCTTTCCTGTGCTGAGGCTATGTGGGCAGCACCTGCACAACAATTCCAGTCTCCTTCCTCGCCTTCTGTGTCCCCGAGTTCTTTTATCAGGTCGCAATAATCAGGTGGATTATCCCTCTTATCCTGGGGCTTTAGCTGGATAATTTGCAATTTAGAATATCTGGCATACTGTAGTATGTGATCCATTTCAGTTCACTGGTCGATACCCCACCCTTCCAGTAAGCTCTCTGTAGGGCACTCCCCAAGCAAGTAACATACTTGGACAAACATTCCCCTTCCACTGTTTGGTGCTTTTGAATTGCCACATTAAAGTCTCTCCAGATTCAATGCTACCTACAACACCCTCTAAGGTGGACAAGTACTTTTGGGCTGATGTATCAGGGTTTGTGGACCTCAGGAATCTGACCGCTTCCAAAGCAGGACCCCTTAAACTTTCCATGATCCTTTTTTGTTTCTCTGCCTCTGCACACTGCCACTCGAGCACCAAGGGGGCAACATAGTCTATCCAGATCTCCCAGTCATCCTCCCCCGGTGGGTGGGGAGAGTGCCTGAAAACATCCACAGACTGTGGTATGAGTCGTGACTTACTGTGGGCACAGGAGTGGATGCAGGTATTGATCTGGGCATGGGAGCTGGTGAAGGAACAGGTGCTGGGGCTGGCGTGGGTAGTGGGGAAGGAACACTCCCAGGTGGCATGAATAAGTTTTTAAAGTCCTCTGTGGTTTTTCCCTCCTCCAATAACAACTTGGCAAACTTCTCTTCAAAGGTCTCAGATAAGGGTGGGGGCTCATTCTCTAAGGGGTCCTTACTATCTTTAGTCACCACCCTCCAGGTGGCTGGGGACTCCCCAGCAGCAATAGTCTTGGGCACCTTAGTGCTGTCCACAGGGTTGTTACACTCCACTAAGGCCATTAAGGTCTGGGCAGTCAAGTCAGCATGTCGACTTACCACCACAGCTTTATCAAGCATTGCATTTTTGAAAGTACCCCTTCCACAGTGTCTTTACTAGCGCCCAGGGGTATATCCAGTATTAACAAGGCATTGTGGAGGTCAATCTCATGCCCCGTACACCATCCCACCAACTGATGAACAGCCATTTCTACAGTGCTACCCATTAAACGTTTTGCATTCATTTTTAATTTTGACCACTAGGGAGCACTAATCCCAAGCTGTGCCTCCAAAAATGTAACCCCTGCCTGCATGACTATGTGCAGGTTGAGGGGCCTTCGCTCGTTGAATGGGTGCCTCCAGCCAGAGGAATGGTTCTGGGGTAGCATAACTGCTGTTGTTATAGCCCTCCAGGATGCTATAACCCCCCCCCACCAACCCCTCTAGTGGCCTAAACAGTATAGCAGCAAAACTTTCACATATACCATATGGCAGTAATGACTTGCTCACACCCTTTGCACTTACCACCAGGACTGGATTGTCTGAAGCTGCCCTGAAGACCCCCTGTAAAATAAGACCTGTAATGCAACAGTTCAATGGCAGTACAATACCCCCACCAAAAAAGTACACACTAGCCAGATTAAATGCAAAAACAACACAATCTGATTTATTCAGGAGAATGTGAACAGGGTGGGGCATGAATCTAGCAGATGACTTATAGATCAGATTATTTCAGGCTGAAAATGCATGCACAAAGAGTCCCTTGTATACAGTCACACAACCCTGGGTACACAGTTGTAAGCAGGCTAGCCTGAAGTGATGCCTGGGGTAGGCCAGCATTGCAGCTGTTGTTGGGGGCCCTTAGGAAAGAAAAGAATTAGCATGCACATCAGCCCAGAATTTGTAATCCAGAGATGGATGGCTCAGTTCATTGTAATAAACCAAAACAAATAAATCAGATGACACACAATGATTGCAGCTTTGTTGCAGGGAGCTACCCTGTTTGGTACTCACACTACCCAGACCAGGATGCAGGACTAATGAGATGAAGACCTTTGGATGGTGTTCTGGTTTGCCAGGGGAAGCAGGGCCCACATGATTCACCGAGGTGGTTGCTGTCTGTTCGATAGTGTTGAGCAGGGTGCCGAATCCCTGAGTGGGTCTTTTGTCGGAAAATGTCTCTGCGATGGAAGTAGCAGTCTAGGCCGAGTTGGCAGGGCTCAGACAAGAGCAGGTAGTTTGGATTTAGTCTGTGCAAGTGCAGCTTCCAGCTAGAATGAAACACTTGAAGGTGAGGAACCAAATCACGACCCACACTGGACATTCAGACCACATATAAGCAATGCAACTCAGTCACAGTTCGGTTAAAGTCCAGTTGCAATTTAGCAGAAGTGCTGTGCAAACCTCTCAATCCGTGACTCAGGTCGGTACCTGCCAGGCTTCAGATCTCAGGCAAAGGAATTAGATTTAAGTCCAATTTTCACATTCACTGGATTTCTCACTGGAAAATGTGACAGACAGGCCAGTGCAGCCTTCCCACCGATTCTCCAGTGCTCTTACGCAGGAGCAGCTGCTCAATGGCTTGAGGTGTTCACTCTCCAAACTCCAGCTCACAACTGAACTCTGCTGCAGGCAGTTCTGGGGATTTCCTCTGTGATCCAAAAAGTTTGGTTGGCTGAGGGAACTGTCTGTCAGAGCAAGGGCTCCTCCTCCAGGTCCATTTAGGCCCCAAACCTTAAAAACTATAATTCCTACAGAAATTCAATCTCACAAGACCTCTGGGGACAGTCTCCAGTTTAGGTCCCCTGAGGTTTGATTGGTTCAACTCTGGCAGTCCAGAACCAAAAAGGTGGCTCTTATGCAAAAAGTCCAAGCTGCAAGAGAAAGCAGGTTAAACAAACTTCTATACTATTATTAATAAGGCAGATAAACAGTAAATTAACACAATTCCCAACAGAGCCCCCTCTGTGCATATAGCAACTGCGGAATGGAGCAGAAATATCACTCGTCTGGCCAGTCACGAGCCCTAAACTACTCAGGCCCAGCCCAGACTAATTTCTAACACAGCATAATGACTCTCTTAAAGAGTCAGGCATGGAGGCTTTCTATAGCACTCTCAAACAGACACTTGCAGCTACTGCAGACATAAGACACCAGCCTGACAGTGGGCATTAGGTAGCCCAGGAAGACATTTTAGTAAACCCCAATTTGTAGGGGGGGGTTACATATGTATTCTGATATGCTTTGATGATTTTTTTGATAAATAACCTAGCTTTGGGGTGCCCTTACATCTACATAGAGGCCACTCTCCTCTCTAGCTACTGCACTCTATTTTCATATTTCTAAGACATTCTAACATACTAAAATGCCAGCAGAGGAGGCCTATTGATCTTTCGTGTCTGCTCAATAGCCAGCACCCATACTGGGCTGCCCCCCCACCCAGGTTTCTCTGTCCCCAGTCCAAGATGTTTCCCTTGTACTGGACTGCGTCAGCTTCACCTTCCCCCTATACCTGTCCCAGCCCCTCTTAATCCTCCCAGTCTCTGCCTCCACCAGTCCCTTGAGCAGTGCATTCTAGGTTCCTCCACTCTCTCCATGAAGTTTCACCTCCTCCTCCTCTCCCCCGAGCCTCCCCCCTCTAGCTTTCACCCATGTCATCGAGTTACCCCCCTTTCCTTTACATACTAACATACTAAAATGCCAGCAGAGTAGGCCTAATGGTATTTCATGTCTGCTCATTTGGTCAGCCCCCAACCTGGGAGCTGACCTTGCTGCCCCGCCACCCCCTCAGGCTTCTCCATTCCAAGTCAGAGATATTCCCCCTGTATTGGACATTGCCAGCACAACCCTACCCCTGTACCTGTCCCAACCCCTCTTGATCCCCTCCACAGTCTCTGCCTCCACTAGTCCCCTGGGCAGTGCATTGCATGGTTCCACCACCCTCTCAGTAAAGTAGCACCTTCTCCCCCCCCCAGGTCTTTTCCCCTCTAGCTTCCATCCATGCCCTCTAGTTGCCCCCCCCTTTTTCTTTTGGAGCACCTTAACTGAGCCTCCCTTGTTGATCCCCTTCATGCACTTGAAGACCTCTCTCATGTCCCCCGTCCCTCCTCTCCTCCAGGGTGTACATGTTGAGCTCCTCAAGTCTCTCCCCATAGGTCCTTTCCCTCAGGCCCCAGATCATTTTGATTGCCATTCTTAGTACCCTCTCCAGGAGTGCAATGTCCCTCCTTAAGTGTGGTCTGCAAAACTGCACAGTACTCTAGGTGCGGCCTAACCAAGCAGTTATACAGAGGAAGGATCCCTTCCGCCCTTCTAGAGGCAATCCCCCTAGTGATGCAACTGAGCATCCTAAAATTGTTCATTCTGACATCCACCCCAAGGTCCCTCTCGCCCTCTGAGACTAGCAGTGTGTCCCCCCCAGGGTATACCCTTGGCCTGGATTTCTGGCCCCCCAGGTGCAGAACCCTGCACTTCTCTGCATTGAACCTCAGTTTCCACTTTCTTGACCACCAATCCAGAGTCTCCAGGTCCTCCTGCAGGGCCACTCTCCCCTCCTTCCCATCCACCACCACACCCAGCTTCGAGTCATCTGCATAGAGACTCATTTCACTCCTGATACCCTTCCTTATGTCCGAGACATAGGCGTTAAACAGAAGGGGACCCTAGTACTGATCCCTTGGGAACCCAACTAATGGCCCTTCTTGGGCATGAGACTAGCCCCCCAACCACTACCCTCCGAGTACACTCCGAGAGCCAATTTCCTATCCATCTGATCATCTGCATCCCCACCCCCATTTCCCACAGCTTAGCCAGCAGACCACCAGGAGGTACTGAATTAAATGCCTTGCTGAAGTCTAGAAAGAGAACCTCCACCTGCCTACCCTGGTCCAGGGCCCTTGTCACCCAGTCATAGAACTCCACAAGGTTGGTCTGACATGATCTTCCCAGGTTGAATCCATGCTGTCTATCATCCAGGTAGACCATTTTCTCCAGTACCCCTAGCCTTTCTGTGACAAAACCCTCCATCACCTTGCCCACCACCAATGTCAGACTAACGGTCCTGTAGCTCCCCGCCTCCTATCTTGATCCTCCCTTGTGGATAGGCATGATATGAGCCTCCCTCCAGTCTTGGGGTACCCACCACATCTTCAGAAAGATGTTAAAAGGCTCTGCCAGGGGGGCCGCCAAGACATCCAACAGTTCTCTCAGTGCTCTGGGATGCGTTTCAGCTGGCCCTAGTGCTTTCTCCGCTGAAGGGACCTGAGGGCTTCCCTCACTCTCTCTACCAGAATTTCAATCTCCACACCTCCATCCCACTCCCTGTACTCTCATCCCCCCACCTGATGATACTGGCCTTTCCCTCTCCCCAGACACGTCAGGGCTCCCTATCTTTAAGGGTCCCACCCCCTTCCCAGGAATACCCCCTCTCCCCCTGACAGATGTAGCTCCCCATCCTCCCTGGGAAAAACTGAGGCAAAGTACTTGTTTAGTACCTCAGCCTGCTCCCCGGATCCTGTGCCCATCTCTCCCCTGTCCTAATCCTACTGATCTGCCCCCTCATTTTCCTTTTCCCCCAGTGTTTCTAAAAAACCCCTTGTCCCCCCTCCTGATCTCCCTGGCCAAGATCTGCTCCTTCCTTGCTTTAGTCTCTCTCACCACCCTGGTGACCCTCCTGGCCATCCGCTCATACTCCCCCTGATCCCTTTCGCTCCTTGAGTGCTTGAAACACCTATGGGCCACCTTCTTATCCCTCACTGCCTCCTGAACATTCCGGGTCCACCAGCAGGGTTTTCTGGCCTTACTGGATTTGCACCTCTCTCTTCCACAGGATCTGGTAGCTTCCTGTACCCCCTCCTAATGATCTCCCATCTACTGTCAACATCCATGTCCAGCCTTATCCCGTCCAAATGACCCTTAAGGATCCATCCCATCTCCCTGAAATCCACACCACTGAAGTCAATTACCACCATCTTTGTGTTTCTCCCCCCCCCAGGTCCAGGAAAAACCAGACTGTGGCATGGTCACTCCCTGCCAATGGGTCCCTCACATCCAGGCCCCCAATCTGGTCACTGTCCGGCAGGACTACATCCAGTGTCCTGGTCTCCCTAATCGGCTCTTCCACCTGCTGGGTCAGGAAAACATCCTGGAAGGCATCCAGCAACCTCTGCTCCTTGGCCACTGGGGACATCATAGTCCCCCAGTCCATTCCAGGCATGTTTAGGTCCCCCATCACCACTACCCTTCCCTTGCCCAATCTACAGTGACCGACAACATTTGCCACCAAACTCTCTTCCACAGTCTCCGCCAACGTGGGTGGTCTGTATACTACCCCTAACTTTACTGTCTTACCCCCCTGCATTTGCAGGGTGGCCCAGATTACCTCCTTGTTCCCCTCCACCTTTTCCACCCCTTCTATATCAATGCCATTTTTGACTATCAGTGCTACCCCCCTTCCTTCTCCCCTGTCCTTCCTGAACATAGTGTAGCCCTCCAGGTTTAGGTCCCAATCATGCCCTTGGGTGCCCCATGTCTCAGTGACCACTGCCACATCCACTGCCCCTTCCACTAGCATCACCTTGAGCTCAGGCATTTTATTTTCTAAGCTCCAGGCATTTATCAGGACCACACCCACCCCTGTCCCATCCTCCCATTCCCTGCTCTTGCGCTCCCATTTGGCCACATGCTCCCCCTCCCCTGCACCCTACCTATTGGCATTTTTCCATAGTCCTCCAGCCCCTTAGGGGAGTGGAGACCAAGACCCTTCTTTATTGTGCCCACTGCAACAGCCCCTACCTCGATCCCTCCCCCCTTCACAAGTTTACACCCCACCTTTCACTGATGAACCCAGCTAGTTTCAGCTTTAGGATTTCCCTCTCCTCCAAATTGAGGTGGAGCCTGTCCCTAGCGTACAGTCCCTTATCCTCCTCCCCAACAAGGCCATACTCACTAACCTCACACCACTCCCTGAGCCACTGATTATCACCCTCATTTTCTGCTTGTTCTTCCCACTAGCCCTCAGCACCAGCAGGATTTCCAAAAAGGAGATTGAGCATCCTATGGAATGGAAAACCCTGGCTAGCTGCCGAAACCTGGCCTGTATCTCTAATTCACTATTCCCATTTACGTCATTTGTGCCCACATGATCCAGTATGTCCGGGGACCCCCACATTCCCTTGACAGTGAATATACCTCGTGCTTGGCCTTGTGCACCATCAGGCGAGGGTGACATTTGGTTCTTACCGGACAAGTTCTACCCTCCCCCTGCCCCTCCTACTGGATACCTCTGATCATGGAATCCCCCAACAGTAGCACTCTAACCTCCCCCCTACCTCCATGCTCACACTGCTGATTTCCCCTTCTTCCCTGCACTTCCTCACCTCTTCTTCCAGGCTTCCCCACCAGCCTGCTCCTCGCACCTGCCACAATCTGGGTGTCAAACGTAGTCCTCTCCTTATTGACACTGACCATCCCCTCCACCCTGGTCCTGGGCATCCCCCCATTATCTTTTTTTGCTGCTATCCCCCCCTGCCCCTGCCCTTGACTGGGCCATCTGCCCTGTTGGTCTAGCTTGGTTCTTACTCGCTTCCATCCGTCCATGTTCAGCTCCCCTACCTGCCATCCCCCCCTGCCTGTAACCTCAGCCCCCAATTTCTGCAGCCTCCTCCTTTCTCACCTGAGCCTCCTTCTCCTCCTTTCCCTGCCCCACGCCCATTTCCTCTGCCTGTCCAGAGCCGCCCCCCTCATCCCCGCTTTCTTGCCTACCATGCCTCCCCCCATTCCTCCCACTTTCTGGCCCCTGCCTCTTGCCCCTTTCTCCTATCCCCACCCTATCCATCTCTGCCTTAGCTTGATCCTCTCCCCCAACACTTCCATCCTCTACTACCAGACATAGGGGGTCAAAATAAATTGTGAGCCGAAGAGCAGACCCCAGGACCCCCCTATCCCAACCCCTCTTGGTTCTCTCTGGACATTTGGAGAATTGGATATGGCAAAGACCAACTGGATTACTAGAATGGAACAATGTGATCAGAAGGCACAACTTTGGAAAAAAATGGCAACAAAGTAAGAAAAAGAACGTATCACAAGTGCACACTTTTTTTTACCACAATTGTCATATCTGAGTGCTGTTTTTCCTCCCCCAAGCTCTTGTGATGTCTCATTGTTAAGCATGATGTTTCAGTTAATCTGGGGAAGTAAATTAAATCCAATAAAAAGAGAAGCATTATACAGAGATATTAAATTTGGCGGTTTAAATTGATAAATCCCATTAGTTACTGTCATAGCATTTTCCTTTTTAATACATTTTCTGCTTTTATAAAGCCTGGACAGGTGGATTGGAAGAGAGAGGCAGGGTTATGGATCATCCCTTTATTGGAGAAATGGGGACAGGGATCCTTCATAGGTAAAATAAAGAACGTTGGGCCTAATTTCCTGATATCATCTTTAGAAAAAATATGAAAATGGGCACTAACTATAACACAAGTTTCAGTTGTGGATAGGAAAATTCAGTATAGAACTATACAAATGACAAGTTTTCAGATTCCTATAGTGTATAAAGATATTAGTCCAGTTTTTTTATATAGATGTAGAGGCCTGTTTAGTGGATATTAGAACCCCTCCCAGGATGTGGGATGTGTTGTGGTTGTGCACTCATGACAAGTTAGGGTTGAAGGGTAATTCAAAACATAAAAGAATGGAAGAGAGAATGTGTCCCAGGGAAACATGTCAGTTACAAGTAGAGACACATGAGCATTTTCTTATTCAATGTCCTTATGCGAAGGATGTATGGAAAATCATGGCAGCCAGATGGCAAGACCCAACTCTGGCAGACAGTAGCTTATGAAAGTGTGATTGTTGGGAAAATGATTCTATCCAGTAATATGGAGCCGAGTACATTACGTCTTATTTTTACATCCATAAAGTTTTTATGTGGCAGGTACAATGTAGATTTGTCCTTCAACAGAAGAGAATTTCTCCATATATACAGGTTGAACTTATTGAAACTGAGATTAAATCACAAGCGAATTTTGACAAAGGCTGAATGTCTTGGGAACAATGGAAGAAGAGATGGAAGAATAGCATATTACCATTTTTAGGGTTAAAGTCAGGCATTTTAATTTTTTCCAATAGAATGTGTTTTTCACTAGGGTTTACTAGTATATGTATCTCTGTCCTTTTGTAGTGTAATCACGACTTATAAAATTTTATTTTCTTATATGTTAAATTAAGTACAGTGGATATAACTGTATGATCATTTCTTTTACAGTTTAAGGCAACAGCTCTAATGATTATTTTGTTGTGTGTATTGTACCAGTATTGTTTATTCTTTCTTGCAATAAAAATTCCCCTACTGTGCTGTAGGGGGAGTGGCCATCTGTGAGCTATGGCCACTGCGAGTGGAGCTCCAGAGGAGATAGATGTCCTTGATGAGGAGGAACGGTTTCGGCATTCTACCTTTCAATTCACGGATACCATCGTACCCCATGAATGAAATCTGGAAAGTATTCAGCATGAAGAGGCTGAGATTTTTTTGTCTACCAAGGATTTGAGCAATACGGGAGCAGATAATGAGGAATTACCTGTGGAAACGAGTACCCCTACATCAGAGGAGGTGCTCTGTTTGCAGATCCAAAAAGAGATGGAGTTGAATGTGAGGGGAAAAGAACATTTGAAGGAGAAACTAGCATTGTTCAGGGCAGAGAGTGTGGTTGCCAAACCTGTGGGGCCACCTGTCAGTGGGCCCCACTCTACAGATGACGTGGCTACATCACAGGGAAAGGTGCAGCCAGGTGAGTCAACCAATCTTCCCCCTGTTATTCTGTCTAGCATTGTGACATCTGCACTATTCTCAGAGGCTGGCAGTTCTGGAACTGGAAAGGGTTCATGCCTACAGCCTGAGGGAGCAGTTGGTTCCTCGGTGAAAGTTGCTCCCTTGAACTGTGACGGAGGTAATCTGTTTCAGGACCCTAGCAGAGCGGGTGATAATGAAACCGTTCAGACTGTTTAAATTCTTTCTTCTGGGACTACTATGCTGTCTAGAACCTCTGGGTTTGTCTTTCGTGGGGTTCCACCCAATTCTCCTGTACGGGGGAGGGTCCCAGGGGCTGACTTGATTTTTCAAACTGTCCTGGCAATGCAGGAAGGAGTTACTACATTCTCCTTCTCCAAGCAAGGCTTGCCACCTTGAGTGGAGATGGGGGAAGAGAAGAAAGATAAATGTACTGCCATTACATTGACAAATAGACATTTGGGGATATCTCCTGCGTTATCAGAGCCTGTTGTATCTCATCCTGCTCACAGCAGGGCACCAGCATTGCAGCCTATTGTTATGGACTTACAGTCTGCATCTTCTACTTTAGGCCCTGCTGTTTCTTCCATGGAGCCCTGGTCACCTCAGAAGGCTTTGAGTGAGGCAGGCTGAACAATAACTAAATAAGGGACATGGCTTCCCACCGCGGATTGGGACCCTACGTTAAATTTCTCACAGAATACACCCAAATGGTGGCCCACAGTGTTATTTGGAAGGCAAAATCCTGCACACACCCCCAGTCAGGTCCAGATCATCCTGGGGTATATCATGATTTCTTGCAACAAGGAGATGGCCAAACTATTTCTGGCCCAGCTACCGGGGCAGCCCCAGACTTTCCCACTGATACAGAGACTGACTTATCTTCCCCCATTAAAACTATGACTCAGGGACCTTCGAATTTGAATAAATCTTTATTGTCTGAATTGTTTCAAAAATTAAAAAGGAAGCTGCACCGCGGAGGAATGTGGTGCAGATACATTACAAAGGTAGCCTGGATGTTAGGCCTGCTAGGCACCTGTGGGAAAATTTTTGTTAAAAGAATCTCTGCACTTCTCGCTGAGAGAGGTCTTTGCTTTTATAAATATCTCAGGAGAAGATAATTTTGACATCAGTTTTCTTTCTGCTTATGCACTAGATCTTTTTTGGGAGCGGTACAACAAAGTTAAGTTTTCTTCCACGTGGACCCCCTTTTCGGTTATTCCTTTATCCAAGTCATTGATCAAGTTTGTTACGGTTATGTTTCAGAATGAGGGGGTACATGTGGAAGACATCACTTATTGGTTGTCTCTCAAATGTGATGTGTTGAGTCCTCCTGAGGCTATTCTTGACACCGAACAGTTTTGGATTGGGAGTTGGCGCTACAAAGTGAAACTTAGACAGACTGAAGCAAGAATAGAACACATTCCCAACTCTTTTATGTTGGGGCATGATAGGGGGGGTCTGTTTTTATGCAGGGCAGCCCCAAGCATGTTATAAGTGTGGGTCTTGAACCCATTTATCCAGTTCTTGTGACAAACCATGATGTGATAACTGTGGGGAAATAGGCCACATAGCATTCCAATGGGTCAATCATACAAGATGCAACCTCTGCGAAGACACTGGGCATGTTTTCACTGAATGCTCTTGAGTAGCCAAGAACAAGGCCTCTTGTATTAGTCCAGACCTCTTAATTCAATAGACACAGGATTCAGTTTTTTGCCCTGATAAGGATCAAACTGATCCTGATCCAGGTCCTGCCAAGGCACAGCCTTCCCTTTCTATCCCATTACAGGACAAATCATCTAAGCATGAGGACCTCCTCTCCACCTCCCACCCTTTCTGTACCTCCCTTTTGTTGCCGGTGTGTTATACAGACCAACAGGTAACAGATGACCCTGACCCACTCCCTGCACCTTCGGTGGTTGTAGCGGTTCAACGATCAACCCAAAACATAAAGCCCATTGTAGCTCCTGCCCCTGTAGATGTTGAGCCTAGTAATTCTTTTGTGGTTCTGGTCACACAATGGGGGGATTCAGAGATGGAGTGTGGTGATTCCGACTCCCTGTCTTCTAAGGTGGACCCACAGATCTCACTCCATCCTCGGGAGGGGTATAAAGGGAAAAAGAAAAAGAAGAGAAAAAAAGATTGTTGATTATTACATTTTTTAAGCCCTGACTTCCTTCTGTGTGGTTTCTTTGAATGTACATAGTATATTAAATTCCAGGAGATGACAGGTAGTTTATGATTATGTTCATAGTAATGCTGTAGATCTTTGTTTTCTCCAGCAAACATTGATGTTTACGAATGATCAGGCTCGGTTCTTCCAGAGGGAATGGATTTGGGGCACTTCCTATTGGTTGTTTGGTACTGAAACAGCCAATGGTGTGGGGTTCATTTTTAATTCCTACGATTTTTCTTTTATTAAACTGATTGATTTATTTCCTGGGAGACTGTTGATTTTGGATGGCCTTTGGAAGCACATGGCTTGTAGATTTATTAATGTGTACTGTTCCCAGGTCAAGGCTGAAAGGGTAGCCCTGTTTGCTGCAATGCAACCTTTCTTGCTTACCTCCTAAAACATTTTTTTATGTAGGGACTTTAATTGCGAAATGAAATCTAAAGCTTGAGGTCCCGTAGGGCAAGGGAAAAAGATGTATTGCGATTCAAATGCCCTGAGGCAACTGGTTGACATAGCAGGTCTACTGGATAGTAGACATAATCAAATAAGTGGACCTAAGTTTTCCTATTGGCATAATAAATATACCTTTACCATCGATTATATATTTCTTTCAAACAATCTTCCCTCATCTAGCTTTAGGACTAGTCCAGTTGCATTTTCCAATCACTTGTTTTTGCAATGTATTTTTTCAAACACACCATTATGGTCCCCATATAAGCCTCAATGGAAATTGAATTCCTCTGTTTTGGTTAACCCTATTGTGCTGTCTAAAACTAAGGAATTGTTGCTTGCCAGACTCTCTTTTTGTTTCTTGTATGACAATTTAGGTGACTGGTGGATGGATTCTAAGGCTGACCTTAAGGTTCTGCTTATGAACCTGGGCAGGTCCTGGGAGAATGTTAAGTTTCTTCATTATCTTAAATTACGCCAACAATTACAATATTTATTTTTCATGGCTAATACTTCCAGACACAATTACACAACACAGATAGATACCTTAAAAGAACATATGTAGGAGTATCAATATGATAGGGTCAGTACCATGAAGGCAATTATTACAAAATGGTATTAAGAAATCCCCGCAGGGAGATCCCTATGAGGCTTTTAAAAAGTTTAAAGAGGTGACTTCTTTAGTATCTTTGTCACATCAGGATGGACACATAATACATTCTACAGAAGGTCTTTCAAATGTTATTAGAGACTTTATGTTGTCTCACACTCCCTCAGTCCCCCCTACGGAGATGGGTATTACACAATTTATACATACCATAGATTTTCCGAGGGACCCAGAAGGGGCCTTAGGGATGACATGGCCTATTACCAACCACTACACAGAAACATAGAAACATAGACTTTGACGGCAGATAAGGACCGCTTGGCCCATCTAGTCTGCCCATTTCCCTACCTACAGGATAGGCCACAGATCCTAGTTAACCAACAGCCTATTTCTTCCTACCCCCCACAAGAATTGCCTTATGTCTGTCCCATGCATTCTTGAATTCTCCCACAGTTTTAGACCCCCAACCTCCTCAGGAAGGCTGTTCCATGCATCCACTACCTTCTCTGTGAAATAATACTTCCTCACATTGCCCCTGACACGCCCCTTCTATCTTTAAATTGTGTCCCTTGTTCTTGCCGTCTCTTTTTCTGAAAGATGCTACCCTCTTGGACTTTGTTGATTCCACTGAGGTACTTAAAAGTTTCTATCATGTCCCCCTTCTTTCCTCAAGGGTATACATATTAAGCTCCTTTAGTCTCTCCTCATATGCTTCTTTGCAGACCCTGCACCATTTTAGTTGCCCTCCTCTGGACTGCCTCTATCCTGCCTATGTCCCTCGGAGATGGGGTATCCAGAACTGGACCTGATACTTCAGGTGGGTCTCACCAACTGTCTGTACAGAGGGATAACAACTTCCTGTTTTCTGCTGCTGATGCCTCTCCTATGCATCCCAGTATACCCCAGCCCTCCCTACTGCCTTCTCACATTGCTTGCTAACTTTAAGGTCATCTGATATGATTACCCCCAGGTCCCTTTCCTTTTTTGTTGTTGTTACTACCTCCCCCTCATTGTGTCTTCTTCCCCTGGGTTCTTGTTTCCCAGCTGCATTATTTTGCACTTCTTTGCATTGAATCCTAGCTGCCATACTTCTGACCATTCCTCCAACCTTGCCAAGTCCCTTCTCATCCTTTCCATGCCTCCTTGTGTGTCAACCCTGTTGCAGATCTTTGTGTCATCTATAAAGAGGCATACTTTTCCTTCCAGTCCCTCTGCAATGTCACTTATGAAGACATTAAAAAGGACTGGACCCAATACTGAACCTGCGGTACCCCACTAGTAACACCTCTTTCTTCAGAGTGGACTCCATTTACAGTTACCTTCTGTGTCCTGTTGTCCAGCCAATGTTTTACCCAGGCTACCACCCTGGGACCCACTCCCAGGCTGGTTAATTTGACTATTAATCTTTTGTATGGTACTGTGTCAAATGCCTTGTTAAAGTCTAGGTAGGCCATGTTCACAGCCCCTCCCTGGTCTACTACTTTGGTCACCCGGTCAAAGAAATCTATTAGATTCGTCTGACATGACCTTCCCGCTGTCAACCCATGCTGCCTTGGGTCCTGTGCCCCACTGGCTTCTAGGTAATCAACTATTCTTTCCTTCAGAAGTGACTCCATCACTTTCCCTACCACGGAGGTCAGACTGACAGGTCTGTAGTTTCTTGTCTCTGTCTTGGTCCCACTTTTGTGAAGGGGAATCACATACACCTTCCTCCAGCCCTCGGGTGCCACACCATCCTCCCATGATTTATTAAAAAGAGTAGCCAGTGGTTTCACTAGTTCCCCCCTTAATTATTTTAGAATTCTGGGGTGAATTCCATCAGGCCCCATTGCTTTGTCCACCTTCAGTTTAGGAGTTCTTGCAGAACCCTTTCTTTTGTGAAAGGACTGGGATCGACCCTCCTATCAAGAGTGCTTCTGTTAATTGGATTAGGCACTTCCCCCTCCTCTTTTGTGAATACTGAGCAGAAATATTCATTCAGTATCCCTGCTTTTTCACTGTCCCCCTCTGCCCACCCACCGTTCATTCTATTCAGCCTCACTATCCTCCCTTTGTCTTTCTATGCTCGCTGATGTACCTATAAAGGTTTTATCCCCCTTCTTAACTGAGTTGGCTATCTTTTCCTCAGTTTGGGCCTTTGCTATTCTGACTTCCCTCCCTGCTTCCTTCTGCCTTAACTGGTACAGTTCTCTGTCCTGCTCCTTCTGTGTTTCCTTATACTTCTGGAATGCTATCTTTTTCTTCCTGACTTTCACAGCCACCTCTTTTGAGAACCATAGTGGCTTTTTCTATCGTTTTGATTTGTTTATTTGCTTCACACAAAGGCTTGTTGCCTCTGTGATGGCAGTTTTGATGATTCTCCATTGTTGCTCCATACTTCCTTCTAGCCTGTTTGCTAGTGCTTTTCTGAGGCACTCTCCCATCTTGCCAAAGTCAGCCTTCCTGAAGTCCAGTACCCTCACTTTTGTATGGCTTGACTCTGTAGCTGAGTTTAACGTGAACCACACTGTTTGATGGTCACTTGTTCCCAGATGGCAACCCACTTCTAGATCTGAGATCCTCTCACTGCCCCCGTTTGAGAGTAGCCTCTTGTTCCTGCTTTCAAGCATGCTCTTTCTTGTTACTTATATAATCTCATTTAGAAACAGTATTTAGTGGCAACTGTAGACACATTCTGTTTTATTTTTATCGTTTGTGTTATCTTGTAGTCATCTTTTTTGTCCAGTAATCAGTTGATTCATTGCATTGCTCATTCACAATATCCATTTGCTAGAACACAAATATAATTAAAGTTAGAGAGATGTCACTGCATATATTTGACTTTTAATACCTGGGTAATGGACTAGCTCATCACTGTACAAAAATAGATGCCAAGATAAATTAAAGGAGGACAACAAAACAGAGAAATGTGTTTACAGTCACCACTATACCTTTTCTAAATGAGACTAAGGCAGCTGTAACATAAGAATCACTCTGAAGAAATCGGTGACTTTATTGTTATATAAATAAAAAAAAGAGTTTTGGACTGGTGAGCTAGTGATTTTAAAAGTGCCTTCCATTTGTTTGGGACAAGAAACTTTTATCCAATACTCAGACTAAGATTTTACAGTGCATGACAGCCTCGAACTTTTGCTATTCAAACAGTGGCAGTGATAGCTATCTAATGGCACTTGTTCTTGAGGTTTGTCAAGCACGTGTGTTTGGGGAGGGGTGAGAAAAACACAGATTTCTCCATACCAAGTGATCCTCATGTTGCAAATGTCTTTAGGAGTATCTCTGTTACTCCAGTGCAGCCAGTCCAATCCAAACAACCTCAGTTAAATCCAATAAATAAATATTTACAGAAGTGTGATGACAGCCACGTCTGACCCACCCAGAATCAATGACGGCCTTTTGCAATGGCTGAGACTCTGTACAACGGTTGGGTGGGCATGGTGTTTGTGAGTTGGGACTGTGACAATCATGAAACCCAATTTCTTTTCGTGGACACAGGATCTGCTTTTTGTAAAGGATAAACAACTAGACCTCTGTTGCCATATTTCACATCATCAGCAAAGAGAAAGCTGTAAAGCAATGATGAGGATTGCTTTACTGTCTAGCAATAAGTTGGCTGTGCCCTATATCCCTGTAAAAATATAGTGCCAGCTTCTTTATTTTATTGAAGCGATATGTGATGGTGGTGCTTTGGAGTGGGTGTGTTAGTGGACAGCAGCCTGGAGTATTAGATAAAGCTTCAATGATGTCCACTGCCACTGGTTGTAAATTACACTGCTCTGCTCATGTCAAAAGGGTTTGTTTTTTAAAGAGAAGCTGACGTCTTTGAAAAAAAAACTTTGCAAAACATAATAGTTGGACACAATTCTGCTTGTATTTCACATATCTTCTATAAATTTCTCCTCTTCATTATTTGTTACTGAAGAAATTCCCACAGAAACAGGCTGTCTATCCCTTAGAGCTCATCTGCCTCTATAACGTACTCCCTACTTGACATCATAATGCTCTATTGTGGCATCACTGTCTATTGCTGTGGAAATAACTGATGTCACAAGCACAGTATTATGACATTGGGTTGGGAAGAAGCAATAGGAGCTGATGAAACCTCAGGGAACAATGCTTCTGTTTTTATTCATCTGACCTCAGTAATAAATAATGGAGGTAAGAAATACAGAGCTAATGAGAAATATAAGCTGCTTTGTGTCCAAATAGTATGTCCTTCAAAGTTCTTCTTGAGGCATCGGTGGTTGTTTAAATGGCTTTGCTTGACTGACTTTCTGAGATTCAGTGAAAATTATGTAGTGCAGCAAAAGTGAAAAAAAGATGCAAGAGTGCGGTCCTGTCCATGTTATATCCTTTATGTCACCTTTCAGCGCAGGTCATCACAGAAAAAACTGTTGAATATGGATTAGTCTACCCAGAGAGGTGATGGAACGTAAAACAATTAATAGTTTTATGCTAGTGCTAGGTCTAGACAAACGTCTGATAAAAATGGGTATCAGTGGTTACTCCCATTGAAAACCAGTGGACAAGTTAGATGGGCTATTGTGCCTCCTGTAGTCTGAATATTCCTATGAACAAACCCAATATAGGAAGCTCAAAAGGCAGAGGTCAGAGGAGACAGTCAAGCCAAGTGCTGACTCTAGGTAGTAATTTTAGCAGGAGATAAATAAATATGATAGTAAACGCCACTTTCCATGATCGGATATAAACTGTTTCATTTCCGTATGACATTTAACAGCAGAACTGGTCTAATTTGGTGGATGGGTGCTAGTAGTAGAAACACATGCAATTTGGTTCTGTAATCTAAAATTTGTGCAGCAGGCAGATCTGTGCATTCCCTGCCCAGCAAAAGTGTGCTGTTCCAGGAGATGACAGTCCTCGGCAGCAACAGGAGACTGGGCCTGTGATGCTTTGGTAAAGTGAGAAGTCTGGAGTAAAAGTTGCGGTTCTAACCATCACCAAGAAGAAGCCCTATAGCTAAGGGGGGGGTGGCATGTGGGTTATCCTTGCATGTTCATTTCAGTGATTCATGCTTTTAACTCTACAATGAAAACAGTATGTTGTATAGATTTGTGTGTGTGAACTCATACACAGTGCAGAAAATAGGTCACAAATACAGTGAGTGTTACTGTTAATCCAGTAACCATTATCTTCCACAAGAAAAACTGTCATTTCTTACCTTTAACACCTGCTTTATGGGCTCTGGGCATTCTCATTTGTTTTTGATAACAAAACATTCATGCTGAGGCAGTCCAGTCCTTCCTTTGCCCTTTGTTACTCTTACTGACATCCCCCCTAAAGTGATGCATAACAGACAATGTAATCTGAATTTTAATCCACCCATGCACCCAGATACAAGCACTCTGTACCCTGCTTCTTCTCCAGTCATCCTTACTTTGCAGAGCTGCCTACAGTATGGTTATGGTGACATAACCTGTTGTGGGAAGGGACATTTCTTTTCCCATTTACTGTCCAAATACTTACTCTCAAAAATGCAAAGGCATGCATATGTATCAGGGCACACTAAGCTTATAACCATCTGCACACACGTTTCTTCAGTAAAATCACAATAGCAGCCATTGTGGCTCTGACCAGAGTTTGTTTTGCTTGTTGTCACAGTGGTAACACTACTACTCATGAATCCAGTGGCCCAGGTTCAGAAGCAAGTCCGAGGCACAAGAGGGCCAGCTGGGGGAGGAGATTCGAGCATCCCAGAGAGGATGCTCGCCTCCTCGGAGAGAGAGGATTTCTAGCCTCTACTGCACTATCGCCACCTATGTGACCACAGGTGGCAATGCATGCAGAGCGGTACACAGGAGGGGGGACGCCGACGGAACCGTGATGTGTCAGCGTACACCCATGTGCACAAACGTTGCCAGCTCCAGCTGCTCAGTATCCCAGGGGTGGAGCAAAGAACAGAGGAAAACAGCCCCACCCAATGCAGGATGACACGGGCCCCACAGGCCAAGCACTGCCAATTCAGTACCTCAAATCCCTAACTCGGGAGCAAATCTTGCTCTTGCCTCTCTTATCAACAAAACTTTGCATACTGGAATCCTGCCTTACCAGCTCCCTCTCATAAATGGTCTCACCTCCCAATCTTCCACAACACTGCCGTTCTGCTGTTTCGTACCAGCATGGACCACCGGTCCTTTTCCTACCGTGTAGCCTCCTTATGCCACACAATACCTCCTCTCATTAGAAAAACTACCTCTTCCCCTGCCTTCACAAATCTTCTGAAATCCCATTACTCCTCCTCTGTTGCATGTCAATGCTTCCACTAACCTCCCCCATTTCCACCCCTCTCCACTTTGTTACCCTGTACTACCTGTGCTCTTTTTATTTGCATTAATTTTTATTCTTCTGAAAATGTGATTGCATTCAAACATATTGTCACACCCTTTGTACTTTCTGTAATGGAATTCATGTGAATACTGCCCTGCATATACTGTTATTTCTTCTCCTGCTGTACATGATGACTTGTTATTGTATCATGTACATATTGTTCTGTACATATTATCACCTGTGGTTTATGTATTATGATGACTGTATATTTTAGCTGTGCATCTGCACCCGGGTGGTGCCTGAAAAAAGGCGTTACTGCCAGTGTACTTATCTGGTCAGCAAAGCTAAGTAAATACAAATAAATAAATAACCACCTCCGGATTGAGATGCACCACTGGTGGAGGGGCGCTTAACCCACCCTTGTTGATCCCACCCGGGGGGGGGTAAAATCAGGAAGGAACAAAGAGGCAGGGGTAAGTCTGGGATAAGGTGGGTGATGAGGCTGGGAGCTGGAGACCGGCCAAGAGGGGCAGGGTGATGGGGAAGAGAAGTTTTGCTATCAAAAACTGGTAAATCTGCCTTACTTGCCCCAAATTGGATGCACCATTGTGAACTAATTCTCTTGGTCATCTTCCTGTACCATTGAATTTTAGGCTAATGCATTCTTGGTTTGTCCATAGAATTTGAAAAGCTAGAAGCCTGTTTCCTTTGTGTGATCAGTTAACTGACAATCAGTCAAATTCAACTTCGCACATGTTAAAATTTCCTATGGTACGTAGCGTAGCTGGTCAGTGAATGTTAGCCTATTGTGCTGCAAATGTCTGGAACAAACTTTCACACTACATTAAAAAGCTACCTTCTGCCAAGTCATTTTCAGCCACTGTTTTAGAGCAATTTCGTTTTTTTAGTAAGTTTTTTTTTCCTTTTTCAGATTTTAAGAAGATTGAGGGGTGAGGTGCTGGACTCTTCACCTCCTGCTACAGTGGCAACCCAGGTTTGGGAACAGAACAGGGTTGTTCAGGTGCCGGCCAGCGGAGAGAAGGATCATGCATCCACAGACAGCTCTGTTCCGTTGGGGAGGGAGTGACAGTGCATACTTTTTTTTGACTGCCACCCAGCAGAGGCAGGGCAGCACAGCATGTGGCCACATCTCAGAGTGCCAGGCATACACAGTCAGAGTATGTGCTGTATCGTCATGCTACATAGGGAAAGCAAATGGGGGAAAAGATCTGGGGCTAAGCAACAAAAAGTTCCACATGCCTGCTTAAGTCCACACAATCACCCCTGGACCCTGTTGAGAACCAGATCTGAACACCAGGGCTTGGAGAACATGGCTCTCCCTCTCCCAGCCCCACCAATCGGGCTAAGTCGTGGGGGCATCTAAGTAGGAGAGTCCTGAAGGGAGATGGTGGCCAGTCAGGCAGGGGCTGAAGAACCAGCCAGCACTTCAGGTAAGCAAGAAGAAACAAGGGAAAAAAAATTAACATAATACATTATAGACAAGCAGACTTCATAAGCATAAACATAGGTTCATATAGTACAAAGGAAATATACATATGTAGATCTAGAACTTGTGCTCTTATCGGGGGTCAGAGGTTAAATATATTTATAACCCACAATATGTCTACTATAGTAGAATGGCTGTTGATGAAAATAAATTTATGCTATGTCTGTGAGTATAGTAAAGGGCAAGTATTGCTGATATTTTTCCTTTTCTTGGGACCTAGAATGAGAATATAGAGGATAATGGATGGGCAACAGTGGACAACAATGCTGTGATCACTTCAAGCGGTTGCTATGACAATCAAGTAAACCTTGAGAGTGAAGTTTGAGAGGTCTTTGGTTGTCATAACAAACTCAAGAAGTGAACTCAGTGTTGTTGTTCACTGTTGCCTATCCATTGTCATATATAGAGTATGTGCAACTGTGAACAGGTTTTTTTTTGTTTTAAGTTGAGTATCCTGACCCCCCTCTTACACTGCCAACACTAAAGAAACAGCAGCAACTACTGCTTCCAGGCACTGAGCCCCTTGTAAGTCATGTTAGGATATAATTAGCAGTGTCAGTGGCTCAGTAGGTAGCACACTCGCCTCTGAGGCCGGGAGATCAGAGGGCTGTGGGTTCAGTTCCCACATCTGGCACTTGGGTTAATATCCCAGTACTGACACTGTAGTGCAGCATGAGAGGGGTGCTGCACTTCTGAGGTGCCGTCTTTCGGATGAGACGTTAAACCGAGGTCCCATCTGCCTGGATTGGTGGTAGTTCAGGTGGATGTTAAAGATCCCATGGCACTTATCGAAAAGAGTAGGGGAATTTCCCCGGTGTCCTTGCCAAATTTCCCTCATTCACTAAAAATACCACCAACAGCTTAATCTGGTTCTAGATCAGCTGGCATTCATCTGTATCCCCTCCCCCGGGTCGTGCCTGAAAATAGGCAGGATTTGTCTAGTGCACTTACCCGGTCAACAAAAGCGAAATAAATAAATAAAATAATGAGGCACTGCGCCCTATCTGCCCTTAGCCAAAACTACTGTTTGTTTTAAAAATCATAAGTTAAAAAAACATACTTCATATTCTGAGTTCAATGTTTTTCACTTTAGCAGCTCACAACGTCCACGGTTCCAGAGTGACTTACATTATGGTCCTCGCTACTCACGTCTATTCCCCTCCCCAAACTTCAGTTCCTGCAACAAGTCTGATAAGCACTTCTCCCTGACAACTGTAGCCATAGTCTGAATAAAACAGACAAAGCAATGTCCTCACGCTGTGTTCAATGATTGCTACTTTTTTGCAAAGCACTGAAAGATAAAGAAAAGGTAGGAGAAGCTGTTACAGACTAAAGAGTGCGAGGGCATTCTAAGTTTTGTATCATCGTAGTGACGTACTCAGGATGGTACACAACATTCAGACATCATGACAATGGTACAACAATGCTAGGAATTCATCAAATTCCATCAGTAATAGCACTCTTTCACACACTATATCAAAATATTATACAATGGCAAGAAAGAATGCTTGCCTCCGATTGGTCAGTCTGGGACTGGACCCATGCTGTTATCCCAGTACAACATCACGGGTCTAGTCCCAGCACACAGATGACTGCATTAACAGAGAATGGGATCAGTCCACAGAGACCACTTCACTGCCCCCCCCAAACACACGCGGCACGATGTCATCACTCTGCAAATGTTACTGTTTATTAAATAAAAAAATACACAGAACGTGACCTTCAGCTCTCCTTCATAGCTACAACCAAAGAAAAATTGGCCCACAGCGAGATCTAAATTTTTTTCTTAAAGTCCCTCTGTGAGCACGAGCCCCTTCACAAACTAAACAGCGCGAGTACTCCCTCGCCTCACAATCCACCACTCCGCTTCCACCAGTTATTTGTTTTTTTACTGTCTTTATTTGTCTTTCTGATCCCAAGCCAGGAACAGTTCCCTATCACAAGATAACCTGAGCTGTTTCCAAAACCTCGGAAATCTTGCTATTCTTCTCAGCCACTCACAAGTTCCCATTTTGTCCAGTGCAAGCCAGTCAGTTCCACGACAGGCAGCAGGATGGGCTAATTTAAACTAATTTAAACTTCCTGATCATAGCATAGTGTGAGGGGGAAGCAAAGTACCACAAACACAGTACAAAACTTTGGGGGGGGGCGGCATGCAACACAAAGAAAAAAGTCTGAGGGAGCAGTCTGATGAAGACAAAGACACAGAGCCTTGCATTCACCACCAGCACCACCTACTGGCCCAAACTGGACTTTTTCCTCCATGTACTTCCACACTGAAAAATCAACACAAAATCTACAAAAACAAATTTTGTTTTAATGTTATTTTTTTAATCATTGTAAATGAGCCATTGTATAATAGCAATAATGCACTCCAGGGTGTGGGTTGTGCTGGGATAACCTCACGCCTGGGACGTTGGATACACTCAGCCTGCAGCCTCGTGCCCAACCACCCCAGGCGTGAGGTTATCCCAGCACAATCCACACCCTGTCATGCATTATTGCTCAATTCTCACTCTAGGTCCAAATGTACCTATAGTAGGTCCTGACTGGCTCATTTGGAACTCATTTAGAATGTTCAGCCTCAGTAACAGTACTAACCACATTCAAATGTGAATAACTTTAAAATGAAAAATGATAGCATGGTACTGTGAGCACGAAAGTTGTTCAGCACAAAAATATCTATAAAATGAGTGGTGTTTCATTTATAGCTACTGTAATCCCTACCCAGGTATGCCATTTCTATCTGACAGCTCTACCTGGTGGGCTGGGTTCGGGGAGGAATATGTTACTCGGCACATTGGCTAGGTTTGGCCACTCTGCACAGGGGCACCCAAGTAACTCTGGACAAAGGAAGCAATAACTGTAATGTCCAATACCAGAAGTGGGATTCTAAAGTGTGGCTTTTATTCACATCCAACAGAATAAACAAAGCATAGATGGACCCCCATGGGGCTACACTTCTGGTGATGCAGATTAAAGGAGACCAGAACACATCCTCATCACTATAGCCCTCAGGCTCTGAAACACACTGGGCCCACAGCCCAAACTTGTATGCTGCTCTGCATTTTCCCTGGCTCAGCTCCCTTGCCAGCCACTTGGACACTTTCCATATAGCATGGAAACATTTACTGGTGGCTCCCTAAACAACCTAAGAGCACTTCTGCTCCATAAGGGAATCTTCCTCATAAATCCCACGTCTGGGTACTTTCCTCAGGCACTGGCCAAGTACCTGAGAGAAAGCAACAGGTGTCCCAGAGCAAATCCATAGAGGTGAATTTGGTTATTACTGATGGGGGGTCTCCCACCTCTCACTCCCACAATTCATACCCGACCATTTCTCTGGACTGTAACACCTCATCCTTTAAAACACTTTGCTGTGTAGATTCTTTTTAAATGTATTTCACATTCAATCTAATGTCTTTTCTTCCCATTTGTGCTGGACTTGAACATACTGAATAAAAGGCTTTGTCCATTACTCTAGACCCTCCACAGAGTCAAGCAGTCCAATCCGCACATCTTGCAAACTGTACTTGGCTGATTTTTCCTGACCCCACAGTAACAGCCCCTTTAGTTTCATTGTGATGCAGGTGAAAACACATGGCCCTTTAGCAGAGCAAACTCACCCTTTGGTTGCAGGTGCCCCACAGGCATTTTCTTCTCAAGGAACTCTCTTCCAGAACTTCTGGTGCCTTAGCACGAACTTAAACAGGCAGCTTCTTTTCTCCCTAGCTGGACCAAGAGGTTTGCCCCTGGAAACAAGCTGATATCTTCCCCCCATCCCCACAGGGATGGGACCCTGAACCATTGAAAGAGGTCTCCATCACTTCAATATACAGTCCTTCTTGTGTTCCTCTTCAGGTGAGAACACACACCTATACAACAAAAGTAGCTATTTGACAGAGCTTAGAGCTCTGAGGGCCTGCTTACAGCAGAGCCCCTCTTTCAGACTGCCACACTCTACTGAACTCTACAGACTCTTTCTCAGACTGACTTCAAATTTCCCAGCATTCTACTTTAACCTCCAACTGCAACATTCCAGTGTGGTTTATGCAGCTGCGACAATTCTAAATGATGTCATCCCTCAGTCTCAGCTGAGACTGAGAACAGAGTGAGACAGTGTGAAATCCATTTAACTGGGGTTTCACAAGCTGCCTTCCCTGCCTACCACTAGGTCTTACTGGGATTCTAGTAACTCCGGGTAACAGTGGTAACACTACCTTTTATACATTTTTTTTTATAATTAGCAAACCATAGAAAATTGAACTTTTGTCACTTTTTTGACAAACAAATGAGAATAACTTTAAAATGAAAAATTATAGCATGGTACTGTAAGCAAGAAATTTGTTCAGCACAAAAATATCTACAAAATGAGTGGTCTTTCTATTATAGATACCGTTTAGTTTTATTTTCATAACTAGCAAGAAGCAGCAGATAATTCAATTTTGTTTTACTTTTTGCAACAGACAATGATAGCATGGTACTGTGAGCATGAAAGCTGATCAGGACAAAACTGTCTGCAAAATGAGTGGTGTTTCATTTAGAGATACCTTTTAGATTTTTTACAGTCAACAAAAAATGACAAGAAACTAATTTCTTTTCACTTGTTTGGAGGGATGGCATAAATGAAATATGCTACCCCCCACTGAAAATATTGTCAATGTTTTTGTTCTTGTGATGACTGACCTGATGACATCATTCATGGCTCTACCATTTGTGATGTTATCGGGTCAACCGGCACTTGAACAAAAAATATAGACAGTATTTCCAGAAGGAGGTAGCGTATCCCTTATAACACAAAATAATTTAAAAAATTTGTGCTAGCTCAAATCAGTTTTAGATCATTTTACAGCAATGTTTGCACTCGTTACAACTAAACGATACATGCCTGTTTTGCACTGTGTATATCACATGAGATGTACTATCTCAAATACTAATGTATTTCTCTTGTGTGATTTTGACTTTCTGTATTTTAAGACCTTTGGACATACCTGTAAAAGGAATGCAAATTCCAGTGTGTCTACCAGAACACAAAATAAATTAAAGCAGCAGTGCAATGAACATCTCAAAAAATAAAGTGTACTGTTTAAAAACCTTGCTGCACTAATTAAGAGTTCTGGTTTCTGTCCGTCACCTGTTTTGTTCAAAATGAGTATTTCTGAGATATTTCTTTATTTGTGTATTTAATTCACGCTACAAAACTACACAGCCGACCCCTATGTATCAGTACTTTACTCCCACAATACATCTGTGAGCCAGGTGTCACTAGTGCGTGCTAGTCCCTGCGCTGCCAGTGGGAAAACCATTAAGTTATACAAATACATGCCAAACTGGGTATCTTCTTCAGTGAACTTACAACTAAAAAGGAATATCTGGCATCATAGCCCTGCTGTCTGTTCCTCAGTCAGCTGCCATCTGATAAATGCAAACACCGCTTTCTGCTTTGTCGTTTGTATTTATCAGAGATGGCAGCCAGCCAAGGATGCTGCTCAGATGGCATTCCCAACTCACGGTTGAGTGGTGGCACAGCACCCCTCACACACACACACACACAGCTCACCACATCAGGTGTACTGCACGTTTTTGCTTGGAAACTACCACAGGCAAAAAAGTACAGTTGCGGAAGAACTTACGTAACAGTAGATCTTCAAGAGTATCTCTTGCAGCAGATCATAACACATGGGATATCAGTCGAAGGCGTCATTTCCTCCAGAAGACTTCTCAGTAGTCGACCCTGGAACCTCCCCCCAATGTTACCACCTGGTGTCTATATGGCACGTATAAAAAGGGGGATGTCCCAGCTATTCCTCAGTTCTTTTCCATCCTAGCGATTGAATAAGAAACCATTTCTCAGGCCTCCGATGGGAACTGAGGAGGGAAATAAGGCAGCAGCTCATGGAGTCGTGACAGGAGCAAGGAACCCTTCTGAAGTAACAACAAGGGGGAAGGTGGGTGGGGCTGCATGACCTGCTGCAAGAGATACTCTCAAAGATCTACT
Organism: Neoceratodus forsteri; assembly: GCA_016271365.2. Taxonomy (NCBI): domain Eukaryota; kingdom Metazoa; phylum Chordata; order Ceratodontiformes; family Ceratodontidae; genus Neoceratodus; species Neoceratodus forsteri. The sequence goes on from CM028136.1 coordinate 638,438,107, forward strand.
ATTACAGTAAGTTCTTACGCAACTGTACTATCTTCTTTGAGACAATTTCTTGCAGCAGATCAAAACACATGAGAAGATTCCCAATCAGTTATTATGCCAAGGGGAGGAGCAAGCAAACTTTCAGGACTTGGGACAGGAGGCCTTGTAAAACAGCCCATCCAAAAGCAGTTCACTTCTTGGGAGCGATGTCTAAACTGTAATGTTTTGTAAATGTATGTACAATAGACCACGTGGTGGCCTCATAGATTTCTAAGGCAGAGACACCCCTGAAACACTGGTAGAATAGGGTTTTACAACCCCTGTGATAGGTTTGTCATATTTTTATAGATAAATGAAATGCAGTTGGCCAACCATGTGGACAAGCATTGCTTCGAAATCTGAATGCCCCAATTTCCAGGGGCAAAAGAAACAAAAAGTTGCTTATTTTTTCGCAACTGTGAGGTGCAGAGAAGATAATCATGTTCTAGGCACATCGAGAGTATGAAGCAGGGATTCACCTGCATTAGCAGACTTCATATAGTACACTGTAAGTGGATAGTCTGATTTTAAAGTAAATTCAGAAATAACCTTTGGCGATAACGACAGGTTAGTGCGTAAAGTCACCCTATCATTATGAAATTGCAGGTAGGGAGGTTTGCACATAAGTGCCTGTAACTCTGAAATATGTCTAGCCAACAAAATTGCAGCTAAGAATATAGTTTTCCAAGAAAGATAATGGAGCTTGCTGGATTCAGTGGGCTCAAAAGGACTCATAGTCAATTTTTCAAGCACAAAATTCATATCCCACACAGGAACTGGATCCCAGATGGGGGTGGATGAAGGTACAGAATGCCTTTTAAAAAGGTTCTGATAAAAGATAACTGGGACAATGGTTTGTACCCCACAGGTAAATGGAATGAGGCAATAGCCGAAAGGTGGACTTTTACAGAGGAATATTTCAGTCCACCCTCTGGGAAGGAGAGCAAATAATCTAAGATGATCTGAGGGAAACATCCACAAGGGTCTAAGTCCTGTGTAGATGCCCAAATGGAGAAGTGTTTCCACTTCATAGATTGGAAAGACCATGTAAACTGTTTCCTGGCAGCTTGGAGAACTTCTGCCACCTTTGGGGACACCCGGAAGTGTGAGAGGACCATGTCCTCAGGAGCTAGTGATGTAAATGGAGGGAGTGGAGGTCTAGGTGTAGCAGGGAGTCTTGTGCCTGGGACAACAGAGCCCAGCAAATTGACAGAGGTAGGGGATCCGGTTCCGAGAGCTGTAGAAACAGAGGGAACCAAATCTGTCCCGGACAGAACGGTGCTATGGGAATCATAGACACCCCATCCTGGACCAGTTTGAGTAGTACTCTCTGAATGTCAGGAAAGGGCAGGAAGGCATAAAGAAATCTTCCTGTTCAGGAAAGAGATAATGGGTCCCACCACACAGTTCCAGGACCTCACTCGAGAGAACAGTAAAGAGGCAGTTTTGCAGAGAAGCAAATAGATCCAACTCCGGTCAGACTCATTGGTGGAAGGCATCGTTTAGGATGTCTGGCAGGATCTCCCACTCGTGGGCCCTTGCAGTGGATCTGCTCAGGGCATCCGCCAGGTATTGGACACCCTGGGGATGTGGACCACCAGAAGAGGGATGTTTCTCTAGTTCACCCAGTACCAGACCCTCAGTGATTCTCTGCACAGAGGGTATGAATGGGTGCCTCCTTGTTTGCTGAGGTAGTGAACTACCGCAGAATTGTCTGATTGCACCCGAAGGCAGCAGGGGGGAAGGAGAGTCCTGAAAGCCTGTAAGGCATAGAGGTCTGCCCTCATCTCCAAGACATTGATGTGGAAACAGGTCTCTACCAGTCAGTGTCCAGGATCCCTGGGACTGGATGTGCAGGAAATGAGCACCCCACCCTGTCAAGGAGGCATCTGTAGTCAGAATGAGACCTGGAACAGGAGAATGAAATGGCATGCCTCACATTAAGTTGTTCCTGGACTTCCACCATCGTAGAGCTCGAAGAACTGGGGAAGACATCAGGACTGAGGCATCAAAATCATCCTCCTTCTGGTCCCATTGGACTCTCAGGGGCCACTGAAGGACCCTCATATTCAGCTTGGCACTGGGGACTGTTGAAATTGTGGCTGCCAAATGTCCCAGGAGGTGCAAGTAGTCTCATGCCGAAACCAATCTGCTGGACTCTAGTCTGCACGCCAAAGCAATCAGGGCATCTGCTAGAGCCATTGGCAAATATGCCATCACAAGGAGGCATCTAACAAGGCTCTGATATAGAGGAGGCATTGCACTGGGTCCATTTGGACTTCAGATAGTTTACCCCAATCCCCACTGGGGCAAACAATTGCAGGGTTCAGGAAAGCATGAACAACAGCCTTTGGCAGAAGATGCCTTCAAGAGCCAGTCGTCCAGGTAAGGAAAGATATACAGGCTTCCCTATGGGGGGCTGCTGTGACCGCCGCTAGGCATTTTGTGAAGACCCTCTTGACTGAGGAAAGGCTGAATGAGAGGGGCTCTGAGCTGATAATGATGACCCTGAAACAAAAAAATGGAGAAACCATCTGCAAGCAGGGTGCATCAGGATATGGAGGTATGCATCCTTCATATTGAGAGAGCAGAGCCAATCTCCCTTGTTCAGCAAGGGGAGAAGTGTTGGGGGAGACACCATCCTGAACTTTTGCTATTTAAATTAGAGGCTGAGACACAGTTTCATTTCATAAGATCAGTGCTTAGTCTGGGGCAGAGGGGGTAATGAGAGACCCTTGGCAGCAAAGCAAGGGGAATCTCTGTGAACTCTAGTGTGTGTTCTGACTCAATCAATTGTAGGAGACACAGGTCAGAGGAGATGGCTTGTCACCCTTGTAGGTGCAGGGAAAACCTGCCCCCGATGGCTGTGGGAAGGGTCTCTGGTCCCACAACTGGAGGAAGACCTTCAGGCCGAAAGCTGGCCCTGCTGGGGAGCTGCCAGGACATAAAAAGAAATTTTCTGGGCATTTCTAGGACTAGGCAATGTCAAGTGAGGCTTTTACTTATTGGCAGGCGGTCTATGAGCACTGGGATGCACCTTGTAGGGGCGGCCCCTGGAGGATCCCCTGAAGACCAGTTTTGCTTTTGGACGGTACAGGATCCATAGCGATTGAAGGGTATGACCAGAGTCCTGTAAGTCCTTCAATATTTCTTGGGTCTGTGGACCAAAAAGCTGATCACCCTTATAAGGGAGCATTAAGGATAGATTGCTGCACATCCTGTGAAAATTCTGAAACTCTGAGCCAGGCGTGATGTTTGAGACTAAACACCTGCCGAGGACATACGGGCCCACAGTGTCAATTGCATCATAGGTGGCCCTGAGCAAGTGGTGGCAAACTGTTGCCACCATAGACATCTTGACAGTTAGATCCTCCCAGGCAGAATCCGCAGGGAAGGACTGGACCAGTGCCCAGGAGGCTTTCAGGATTTCCTCCTGATATATCAGGAGGTGTCCCATGTAATTAAGTATATGAAGAGACATAGTAGCCAAGGCATAAACACTTTTCCCCATAACATCCAATTTCTTGGATTCCTTATCGGGGGTTAAGCACTTATGTGCTGAGGTCTAGAGAACCTATCATGAGTGGCATTGATCACCACAGAGTCCACCTGAGGTAGAGACATGAAGTAGGGGTGAAATCTTATCAGCCTTATGAGGATTGGAGGGACTTTTGAAAGGTTGCTTCCAAGCAGCCCAAATAGCCTCTTCAAAGGCATCCACCAAAGGGCGGGATGACCTGAGTGAGGCATTTCAGTATACCTAAATACTGGTCTGACTTCTTTCTTGAAGCATCCTGCTCAGTGCTCTGGAACCCAAATGTTTTCTGGAGGTATATCATAATATCTGAAAATGTTGTAACATCTGGTGGAGAACAAGGGAGTTAAGGGGTAGGTTATCCCTGAACTGACGAGGTGGCCAAGAGGACTGAGGGGAGTCCCCCTGGTCCATACCGTCCTCATCCTCCAGGTCAGCCAAATCCCAGTCCTGCAGGAAAGGGCCATCCATGTCAACATCCGGAAGGTGAAAACCCGTGAAAACAGGGAAGAGCTGGTCATCCTCTGGGCCAAAGAAGGCCAAGAGGGAGAAGAGACAAGAGCTGACCCCTTCAGTGGGGGGGTGAGTGGTCTGTGTAAGGTCCAGGATAGTATTTAGTAGAGCCTGGACATCAATCATGGCCATCTGCCTAGCAGAAGTAGCCAGAGTAGCATGGACTGAGTGAACAGGGACCACTGATGGTACTGAAGGCAGTGGAACCAAGCAAGCAGCCATCGATGAGGGGCATGTATAGCAGCCCAGGATCATCGATGAGGGTGCTAAAACAGAGGCCTTAGTGGTAAGGCCTATCGCCAATGAGAGGATAGTTGATGGGTTGAAAATGGCTAGAAACCACAGAGGGGGATGGCAGTGATGGAAGCTGCAATTTCATCCCAGAACCCACTGTCGATGAGGAAAGAGAGGAGCTAATAATCACTGACAGTGCAGAAGACAATGTTACAGTGGCAACCTTCTCAGTACTTGCCTTTCTGGTAGTGATCAGGGTACTCATCGTCGATGACAAGGGTGGGCAGAAGCGTGCTTCATTTTGGTGGCATGTTTCTTACCAGGACCCTGTCCTGATGAGGAGGAGGGCTCACCAACAGAGTGGTGAGACCCCAAGGAGGATATCGAAGATTCCCTGGGCTTGGAGAATTGCTGCTGCTCCAGAAGGGCAACCTTTTGCTCCACAAGGAACTCATGAAGCTGCTGATGCCTTCGATGATTGATGGTCTTGTTGATCTGCTTACAGAGGACACAATCCCGGGTGTCGTGTTCAGGACCAAGGCACTGAACACAGGCGTTGTGGAGGTCCTCTGTAGTGATTCTGTGACCACAGGTACACTTTCAGAATAAGGGATCTAAAGACATAAGTAGACAAACCCATTTAGAATGAACGTTTGGTCGGTAGAACTTTTCATCAATGACTGGTAAGCAGAGCTCCACAGGAGGAGTTGTTGCATGCAGATCATGACTGAAAATAACTGAGGAGTAGCCGGGACCTCCCCCTTTTATACATGCCATTCAGACACCACATGGTAATGTTAGGGGAACCTTCCCCTTTTATACTTGCCATTCAGACACCACGTTAGGGGAAGGTCCCAAGGTCAACTACTGAGAAGTTATCTAGAAGAAATGATGCCTGTGGCTGATATCCCATGAGTTATGACCTGTCGCAAGAGATTGTCTCGAAGATGATCTTACTTTTCACTTTCCTAACTCAGCAGCATCCTAAAGCTGAGAAAGGAAACAATGTAGAATAAATTGCATCGGAGGAAAATAATTTGTACAGGTCACGAATCCACAGACAGAATACTCTTGCTCATACCTGTCAGTTGCCACACACCACTGCCAGAAAAAAAGTCACCATGGATCCAGTTTCCAATCTTCTATCCATTCCCAGCTCCTTTCATTCCCTGGCTCGATCACTTTGTTTGGAGTCGGTCTCGCTGCATGATCGGGAATCACTGCGTCTTCCAGCCTTTGACATTCAGTGATGGGGGTAGCTAATGTTAGGCAGCAGTTATCAGTGAAGCCAGCTAGGACAGGATCATAGATCAGGGTGCCAGCTGAGGACCCTAGCTGAGTCTGACCTCTCAGATACTGTTGAAGGCTGGAATCTATGGTAGCTTGTTTCTGGCGGTAGTGTGTGGCAACAGGCAGATATGAGCAGGAGTGTTCTGTTTGTGGATTCATGACCCCTATGAATTTTTTTTTTTCCACATGGTTTCCCATCTTCAGCTTCAGGATGCTGCAGACTTAAGAAAGTGAAAAGTAAGTATTTTGCCTGCAGCAGTTTCCAAGCAAAAACTTGCAGTCCACCTGATGGAATGAGATATGTGTGTGTGTGGAGGGGTGAGCTGTACCACCACTCGACCATGAGTTGGGACTGCCATCTGGACAGCATTGTCAGCTTGCTGCCATCTCTGATAAATATAAATGACAAAGCAGAAAGCGGTGTTTGTATTTAGTAGGTGGCAGCCGACTTAAGGGCTGTGACGCCAGATATTCCTTTTTAGTTGTAAGTTCCTCTTCACTGCAAAAGACACCCAGTTTGTCATGTATTTGCATAACTCAATGGTTTTCCCACTGGCAGCATGGGGACAAGCATGCATTAGTGACACCCAGCTCACAGCAGAATTGTGGGAGTAAAGTACTGAGATAGAAACATAGACTTTGACGGCAGATAAGGACCACTTGGCCCACCCGGTCTGCCCATTTCCCTACCTACTGGATAAGCTGCAGATTCTAGTTAACCAACAGCCTACTTCCTGCCACCACCTGCTACAATTGCCTTATGTCTGTCCCATGCATGTTTGAATTCCCCCACTGTTTTAGACCCAACAACCTCCCTAGGAAGGTGGTTCCATGCATCCACCACTCTCTCCATGAAAAAAAATGTCCTCACATTACCCCTGAGCCATCCCCCCGCTATCTTTAAATTGTGGCCCCTTGTTCTTACACATCTCTTTTTCTGAAAGATGCTACCCTCCTGGACTTTGTCGATTCCCTTGAGGTACTTCAACATTTCTATCATGTCCCCCCGTCCCTCCTTTCATCAAGGGTATACATATTAAGCTCTCTCAGTCTCTCTTCATATGATTTCTGATGCAGACCCTGCACCATTTTAGTTGCCCTCCTCTGGACTGCTTCCATCCTGTCTATGTCCTTGTGTAGATGAGGTCTCAAAACTACACACAGTACTCCAGATGGGGTCTCAACAACTGTCTGTACAGAGGGATAACCACTTCCCTTTTTCTACTTGTGATGCCCCTTTCTATGCATCCCAGTATCCCCTTGGCTCTCCTTACTGACTTCTCACATTGCTTACCAACCTTTAGATCATCTGATATGACTACCCCCAGGTCCCGTTCCATTTTTGTTGTTGTTAGTACCTCCCTTGTTAGTGTGTACTCTTCTCCTGGGTTTTTGTTTCCCAGGTGCATTACTTTGCATCTAAGTTGCCATATGTCTGACCATTCCTCCAACCTTGCCAAGTCCCTTCTCATCCTTTCTACCCTCCTTGTGTATCAACTCTGTTACAGATCTTTGTGTCATCTGCAAAGAGACATACCTTTCCCTTCAGACCTTCTGCAACGTCACCTATAAAGATGTTAAAGAGGACTGGACCCAGTACTGAGCCCTGAGTTACTCTACTAGTGACCCCCCTTTCTTCAAAATGTGTTCCATTCACTATTACCTTCTGTGTCCTGTTGTGCAGCCAGTTTGCTACCCAGGCTACCACCCTGGAACCCACTCCCAGGCTGGCTAACTTGATTATTAATCTTTTGTGCGGGACTGTGTCAAATGCCTTGCAAAAGTCTAGGTAGGCCATATCCACAGCCCCTCCCTGGTCTATTACTTTGGTCACCCAGTCAAAGAAATCTATTAGATTCATCTGACATGACCTTCCTGCTATAAATTCATGCTGCTTTGGGTCCTGTGCGCCGCTGGCCTCTAGGTACTCAACAATTCTTTCTTTCAGAAGTGATTCCATCATTTTCCCTACCACTGAGGTCAAACTTACAGGTCTGTAGTTTCCTGCTTCTGCCTTGCTCCCACTTTTGTGAAGGGGAATCACATCTGCCCTCCTCCAGTCCTCAGGTACCACCCCATCCTCCCATGATTTGTTAAAAAGTGTCGTCAGTAGTGTCACTAGGTCCTCCCTTAATTCTTTTAGGATTCTGGGGTGAATCCCATCAGGCTCCATTGCTTTGTCTACCTTGAGTTTTAGGAGTTCTTTCAGGACTCTTTCTTCTGTAAATGGACTGGTGTCAACCCCCCTACCCAGAGTGCTTCTATTGTCTGGTTTAGGTAACTCTTTCTCATCTTCTTTTGTGAATACTGAGCAAAAGTATTCATTCAGTATCTCTGCCTTTTCACTGTCTCCCTTTGCCCACCTCCCCTCTCCCTTATTAATCTTCACTATTCCTCCCTTAACCTTTCTATGCTCCCTAATGTTCCTATAAAAGGTTGTATCTCCCTTCTTAACTGAATTGGCAATTTTTTCCTCGGTTTGGGCTTTTGCTAGTCTGACTGCCTTCCCCACCTCTTTCTGCTTTAATTGATACAGTTCCCTGTCGTGCTCCTTCTGTGATGCCTTAGACTTTTTGAATGCAGCCTTTTTCTCCTTAACCTTCCCTGCCACCTCTTTTGAGAACCATAGTGTTTTTTTACTCTGCTTTGTTTTCTTTATCTGTTTCACACAAAGGTTTGTTGCCTCTATGATGGCAGTTTTGATTTTTCTGCATTGTTCTTTCACCCCTCCTTTTTGGCCATTTGCTAGTGTATTCCTCAGGTATTCACCCATTTTGCCAAAGTCAGCCCTTCTAAAGTCCAGTATGCTTGTTTTTGTATGGCTTGTCTCCGTGGATGTGCTTATTGTGAAGCACACTGTGCAGTGATCACTTGTTCCCAGATGTCTACTGACTTCTAAATTTGTGATCCTCTCTCCATTTGAGACTATGAGGTCTAGTATTGCTCCCTCCAGATGGGGTCCAACACTAGCTGTCTTAGGTCTGTCCCCTGCAGGGCATTGAGAATAACCCTGCTCTTGGATGTGGCTGCAGTACATGTCATCCAGTTAACATCTGGCATATTCAGGTCCCCCATCAACAGTATCTCCCCTTTTTCAGCCATTTTGAGAATGTCCTCTATCATTTTCTTGTCCATTTCCTCCCCTTGAGATGGGGGTCTTTATACAACCCCTGTGCGGATTGTGATGCCATTCCCTGTCTCCAAGGTGACCCAGAGTGCCTCTTGTCCTCCCCTTTACTTTTTAGTTCTATAGCTTTGATCCCTTCCCTTATGTATAGAGCTACTCCACCTCCTCTTTTCCCCTCCCTGTCCCTTCTGTAGACTGTGTATGCCGGTATGTTGACATCCTAGTCATGGTTCTCCATGTACCATGTTTCTGTGACTGCCACAATATCCAATTGTTCATCTTCCATCAAGGCTACTAGCTCAGGAAGCTTGTTTCCCAGACTATGGGCATTGGTACTCATTGCTCTCCATTTAATATTGGTGTTATTCTTTTTTCCCCCGATACCTGCTCTTTTTGCCCTGTCTATTTTTCCATTTACCCCTGTCCTGCCCTCTGTTGAGCACTGTACCTCAGTGTTTACCTTACTACCCGTCATGTTTTGTGGGGGGAGGCTTGAAATTTCTTGCCTCTCATTAGCATCTCCCCCCATGGCTAGTTTAAAAGCTTGCCAAGGAAGCATTTAAACCTGTCACTTAGGATCTTGGTTCCCTTCATGGACAGATGCAGACCATCTTGCAAATATAGACCTTCATCTCTCCAGGTGTACCTCCAGTCCCCAATGAAGCCAAAGCCCTGTGTTCTGCACCAGTTTTGCAACCATTCATTAAACTGCATGGTGTGTAGTATCCTAGCCTCACCCCTGCCATGGACTGGCAGCACCTCTGAAAAGGTAACCATGCTTGCTACCTGTCTGAGGCCCCTCCCCAACTCCACAGTTTCATCCTGCACTGCACTGATCCCATGCCTAGCTAGGTCATTTGTCCCAAGGTGGACAATGATATCTAGTTCCCTCTCCTGTGATGCTGCTTCTGCAATCCTGAGGATTCGCTTCTTGTCCCTCCAAGCCATGGCATTAGGCAGGCACCTTACTTCCCTCTCCTCTCCCTTCCCCAGGTCTACACCTCTAACAACTGAGTCCCTATCAGAAGCTGTTTCCTTCCCCTGTGGTGTCCACTGTCACCCTTCTCTGGGTCTCCCTTGTGGGTGTCCTCAGCATTCTTCTTGGTCTCCACTGAGGGTGCCATCATAGAGGAACCTTACTCTGCCAAACTGGTGTATGGTTTGTGTAGAGGTACAACTAGGGGGATTTGCCTCTGTTCCACCACCCGCACCCTCCAAGAACCCACTTTGGTCCAACTGCTCTTCATACTTGGCAGCCTCTGTGGCAGTAGTTGTGGCAGTGGTGCTCTTTGGGTGGGGGAGGCCTCCTTAGTCCTTGCCAGTTCAGCCTGGAGGTGGGCAACCTCCTTCCTCAGAGCTGACAGTTGCCTGCAAATAGGACAGCAACACAGTTTCCAGAATGTCTCCCGGAAAACTGCTGCCCCACAGCCAGTGCATTGCACCACTCCCCACATGTCCCTCTCCCTTATAATATACAATATGTAATAAATATATATAATTTTTTTTTTATTCCTTTTTGTGGTGTGTACTTACCCTTTATGCACTGTGCTGGGTTATTAAGAATATGACAGTTCTGCCCCAAGACTTATTGAAGTGATGTCAGAACATTGGCTATAAGGAAACATCACACCTGAGGGGTGTGGGGTGTGGGGAAGGGTGGGTGGGTAGTCCACAACTACTGGTGACTGTTAGAAACAATCAAATACACCACTGCTCCACCACCCTGGTGAGTACTGCCCTTTATAATAATTCAAGTAACCTCCAGTAACTGATCTGTCAACTATTTAAAAGTAATTTGATGCAAACTGTTACAGAATACTTGTAGACAGTCCAGTTACCCACAAAGAAAAATCAAATATGCAGTTATTTCAACCCTTCTGAAGTTGCTCACAAGATAAGCAGTTTTGAAACCCCCCTTCCTGATTTAAAAACGAAAATAATTAAACACAAAGCAATACCAATGTAAGAATGTAAAGTAAGAAAAACTTCCCTCAATTGTAAGTAAGAGAGATTTGTTGCAGATTTCTAGTCCAATATGGTATATCCCATGCAGCTTCTCAGTTGTTTCAAAGCACACCCTGTTACACAACTTGAAGAGATGGACTTCTATCTGAAACAGGATCACACCAGTAGTTCATAGTAATTGATCAGTGCTGGAATGTTCCACCCAAAACAATTGGCTATGATGCAAGGTCTCCCTGACTAGTGAAGACAATTTCCACCACCTGAGGCTCTGTCTGGCATCAAATTACAAACTGCAGCCTTTGCTATTAGAAGTACACAGCCACTACCAGTAAATTATTTCAAAATATATTGATGCAAACTGTCACAGAATACTAGTAGACAGTCCAGTTACCCACAAAGGAAAATCAAATATGCAGTTATTTCAACCCTTCTGAAGTTGCTCACAAAATAAGCAGTTTTGAAAACCCCCTTCCTGATTTAAAACCGAAAATAATTAAACACAAAGCAATATGTATTTTTTTGTGCAAATTAAATATACAAATAAAGGAATATCTCCGAAATACTCTTGTTTTGAGCAAAACAAATGACACAGACAGAAACCAGAACTACTAATGAGTGCAGCAAGGTTTTTTTTAAACAGTACACTTTATTTTTTCAGATGTTCATTGCACTGCTGCTTTAAATGAAACAAGATTAGTGTGAATATTACTTGTGTACTGAATATATGTTCGTGTTCTCACCTTTGGATTTTCCAGACTAAGTTAATAAACAGAGATGCAAAACATAAATTATTACCAAATGCAATAGTACAACAACGCTATAGCAAACTGCCTCCACTCAATGTTTGTGTGTGTGTGCGTGCGTGCGTGCATGTGCATGTGTGTGTGTGCGTGTGTGGTGGAGGGCAAATGCCTGCCCCATCCCAATGTCTGCAGTATTATTCATGGCACCAAGACAGCAGCCTCATTTCATGAAAAAAGTTATTCCCAGCTGCTCAAACCTCCCTGTCAGTGAAATATACTCCCCAGTCAAAAACCCCTGTGATTTAAACATCAATACCCCCACCTCCAAGGCATATATTAGCTATTTACCACTTCCGATGTTTGCCCCCACATAATCCAACCTCCCAACACAGGAGTGTAACTGGTGTAAAAACATTAATTGTCATCAAGCTGGCTGCGTAACCAAATGCTGGTGGCCCACCATAAATGTGATTTACTAAATGCAAATGATAAAATACATAAAAATGTATAACAAGTTACTCAAAAGCTGATTTGATAAAATATTTTAAATTAGGATTTGTCAATTTTTTAGCAGTCTTTCAGGGCCTATTCTACTTTCTATGCCTTTGTTCCCCACCCCGTCAACCTTTTGAGCCCAATTTGTGCCATACACTAGAATTGTTTCCTTTCATTGTTGCACTTGGAATTCCATGTAGTGCATTGCACAATTTTAAATATTTCAACTACCGGCAATGTTATTAGCCATGTCATTCATCTTCTAGTCACTGCTGCTGAAATGAACACTGTGTTCTATCCACAACTGAGCTATTCTCCCTGTGGATTTTATCTACAATTTCATGTATTAAACTGCAATGCTATTGTCATGCTACTCGTCTTCTAGTCCATTACTGCTGACCTGAACATTGTATTTTATGTACAAATTAACTGTTTTCCTTGTTAATTATAGTTTGTAACTAACTCGGGGTGCTCTTGAACAAGGGACGTCATCTCGGTGAGGCAACTCAGTTAACAAAATTCAATAAATAAGTAATAAAACAAACTGGCCCACCAAAACATAATGTTCTACAATGTGGCCTGCCCCTTCTCTTTTCCTATTAAATGTAACTCCTAGGTGGTGCTATCCCAAGGGCTACTACCCCTGCCTGCTTGGCTAGCAGCAGGTTAAGAGGCCTGAGTTCTGAAACGGGTGCCTCCACCCAGAGGTCAGGGTTGGTACTGGTCAAGCTAACCTGGGCACAGCCCTCTGGGACACTGTAACCCCCCTCTTTCCCCTCTAGTGGCCTGAACACTGTACAATACTCACTTTCACAATACCCCTGGTACACCACACAAGTACCCACACTGTCTGCACTTATCACCATGGCTGGTTCCTCTGGTTCGACCCTGGGGACCCCCTGTAAAACAAGGTTAAGCACAGCAAATAGCAACCGTACAGTACTTTGAGCACAAACTGGAACCACAGTCAGATTACATGCAGAAAAAGTTAGATCTGATTTATTCAGGAGACTTGAACAAGGGAGGGGCAAAATCAGGTTAATTAGCTTAAAAGTTATATCAGTCAAGCAGTTATGCATGTGTTTTGAGTCCCCCCACACAGTCCACCTCTGGATACCCAGGTAGAGAAGAGATGGGCTAGCCAGGACAGTTGCCCGGGGTTGCAGCTGGTTGGAGCCCTGTGATGGAAAACACAACATGCATAGTATGCAATATTTGTAATCCGGAGCCAGAGGGCTCAGTCCGTAAAGGAAACAAAACAACAAGACAATCAGATGACACACTCAGATTAAGTGGTTGTTGTAGGGAGCTACCCTGGTATTTACTCACGATACCCAAGACTGGACACAGACTGGATGAAAATTGAGACTGCAGGTGGTTGATCTGGAATACCAGGAGAAGCATGGCCCACACAAGTCACAGAGGCATCATTCCTGTTCAAGCGTGGAGCAGGGGGCTGATCCCCAGGCAGGTCTCTTGTCGATGGCTTCTCTCTGCAGTGGGTAGTCTGGATTGGCCAGTCTGGCAAAGCCCATACTGCATGGAGACAAGTTTGAAAGCAGTCTGTTTTGGGCTGGATACAGCTCCCAGCGAGCAGAACACAGTTCACACAGTGGGGAACTAACTCACAACCCACTAGCAGCTAATAGCACATTTACATGTACGGGAATTCTACTGTACCAGGCAAAGCGCTCTCCGGTCACAATCGCAAAGTCTCTGCACACACCGGGAGCTTAGGGGTAGCTGGAACTCCTGATAGGCTGATCACTTTCAGCAAAATCTTTGGTCTTCTTCAGGTTGAGCCTGGCCCACTTCAGTAGCTTACTTTAGTCACACAAACTTGAATTTAGTCCAAAATAGTTCTCTTCTCTCCCTCTCAGGAGCAGCACACTGGCATGCAGGCCAAAAACCTAGCCTTTTCAGAGTTCTCCCATGTGAATCCACTCAGGAGTGCTGCTCAGAAACACTTCAGCTCCTTTTTGCTCAGCTTCCAGCTTAGTTCTAACTGAAAACTGCAAGGAGCCCAGGACTTCCCCCAAGATCCAAAAGATTTGGTTGGCTGATTTGGCTGTCAGTCAAAGCAAGAGCTCCCCCTTCAGTTGCAAAAAAAGGTGCAAAAAAGCTCCAGACTAAAGTTCCTACAGATTTTGAATTCAGACAGCTCCTGTAGTCCGGCTACATTTTAGGTCCCACCAGTACTGTTTGGTCCAGTTTTCAGTCCAGGACCAAGATAGTGGAAACAAACAAAACAGTCCTTGCTACAAAGAAAGCAGGTTAGACAAACTACATTATCATTATCACTCTAAATGATTTTCAGTAAATAGTTACATCTTTCAACAGAACTCCCTCTCAGATTACTTAAACTGCAATTAGGCAGCTCTTAAAGAGACAGTACACAGAGGCTATACAAGCTCTGGTAATCACATTTAAACTGCTAAAACGCAGGACACCAGCCTAGCAGTGAGCATTTAGGCAAAGCTCAAGGAAGACTTTTTGGGAACCCCCATTTGTAGGGGAGTTACATAAACATACCTGCATCTTCTACAACTTCTCAGTCCTTTAGAAAAGCGTATCTGTTTGTTCTATACCTTCCCACTCACCGAACAGGTGCTCAATAAATGAGAAACATACTAACTACGAACAAGCTCCTCCAACTGCACTGCTTCCTTCTCCTCTAACACTTGCTACTGCAAGCAGCATGAAAAGAAAATGATGTCATGTGAACTCAGGGTCCAAGCCAGTGTCATGCCAGATTGGATCCTACCCCAAATTGCTTCCCTGTGCTCACACTGTGCATACGCATGTGAAAAGTATTACTCGTTAGAAAATGAGCTAAATAATTCAAGGAATCTAATTGGCTACCAGGGGAACATTCACTATTAGAAAATGGGCTAGGAAATTCCAGGGCTCTGATTGGCTGATACTTTTGGCAAGTTGGGTATCTATCACAACAGTGTCCAGGTAAAAAAAAGTGCCAGTCCCAACTAACCTGTTAACGCTTGCCAATCACTGTGCCAATGGAATGTTCAAGTTTAAACAGCCACCATTTTCTTTCACTCACTTAGCGAGAGCTGATACCTGATACCCAACCCTAGTGCTCCAACCATCCAGCCACCTGCCCACATGCCTCTGTACAATTACCCAAAGTATGCCATGTTACCAAGAAGTGGTAGCAAGTCAGAGAAATGAAGTGATTGCTTTTTAAAAAATGTTATGAGTTTAGTGTTACTACAGAGCACTGTTTGCTTTTGGCGCTACTCGAGCCCTCCTTATTGAGCCTCCCAGCCTGTTGACTAAATGCCGCAAGCAGGCAGCATGTCTCAGGAGACAAACAGAAGAAAATAACCCTCCTATCATCGGGGAGTGAGCGGTACAGTGGTAGGTGCTCGCTCTTTCCTGGGACACTAACAGATTTTGTGTGTGTGTGTGTGTATGTGTGTGTTGCCTCTGCTTGATTTAACCTGAGGTTCATCTGTCTGTGTCTCTCACAACAGCGGGAAGCCTGACAGCGATTGGACAGTGCTTGCATTACTGTGCCTCTCTCTCTCTCGGTCCCACCCAACACATGTGGCTCTGTATTAAAATGATTGCAGTGCGTTGTCTAGCCTACGTGTAACCCCTGGGTGGTGCTATCCCAAGGGCTACTACCCCTGCCTGCTTGGCTAGTAACAGGTTAAGGAGTCTGAGTTCTGAAACGGGTGCCTCCACCCAGAGGTCTGAGTTGGTAGTGGTCAAGCTAACCTGGGCACAGCCCTCTGGGACACTGTAACCCCTCTCTTTCCTTACTAGTGGCCGGAACAATACACAATAATCACTTTCCCAATACCCCTGATACACCACACAAGTACCCACACTGTTTGCACTTACCATCAGGGCTTTCCTCTGGCCCGGCCCTTGGGACCCCCTGTAAAACAAGGTTATACACAGCAAATAACAGCAGTACAGTACTCTTGCACAAACTGGATCCACAGTCAGGGTAAATGCAAAAAAGAGTTAGATCTGATTTATTTAAGGGGCTTGAACAAAGGAGGGGTGTAATCAGATAAATTTGCTTAAAGGCTCTGTCAGTCAAACAGTTATGCATGCACTTCAGGGTCCATAAACAGTCACACACTCTGGGTACCCAGATGGAGGATGGTGGGCTAGCCAGGAACATTGCAGCTGTTTGGGGCCCTGTGATGGAAGAATACAACATGCACAACACACACTATTTGTAATCCGGAGCCAGAGGGCTCCGTTTATGAAAAGAAAACAACAAGACAATCAGATGACACAACTTTAGATTAGGCTGTTGTTGCAGGGAGCTACCCTGATGTTTACTCACGATACCCAAGACTGGACACAGGCTGGACAAAAATCGAGACAGCAGGTGGTTAATCTGGAGTGCCAAGAGAAGCAGGGCCCATACGATTCACCGAGGTGTCATTTCTGTTCAAGCGCGGAGCAGGGGGCTGATCACCAGGCAGGTCTCTCGTCTGTGGCTTTCTTTATGCAGTGGGGTAGTCTGGCAGGGCCAGCGTGGCATGGCCCAGGCCGAATGGAGATGAACACGGGTTCAGTCCGATTAGGCTGGATAAAGCTTCCAGCAAGCAGAAAACAGTTCACACAGTGGGGAACCAAATCACGACCCACTTTCAATATACAGCACATTTACATGTAAAGGATTCCACGGTACCAGCAAACAGAACACAGTTCACACAGTGGTGAACCAAATCACGGCCCACTTTCAATACACAGCACATTTACATGTAAGGGAATTCTGCTTTACCAGGCAAATCGCTCTCTGGTCATGATCGCAAAGTCTCTGCACAAACAGGGGATTCAAAAGCAGCTGGAAATCCTGACAGGCTGATCGCATTCAGCAAATCTTAGGTCTTCTTCAGGTTAAAGCCTGGTCACAGTCCAGTAGCTTAAATAGTCCTCACAACTCGGATTCAGTCCAAATAAACTCTATCTTCCCTCTCAGGGACAGCAGGTAGACAGGCAGGCAGGCCAAAACTCAGCCCTTTCACAGTTTTCCCATGCAAAACTACAAAGAACTGCTGCTCAAAATCACTTGAGCTGTTACTTCTTCACTTCTCAGCTCAAAACTGAAACTAGCTGCAGCAGCCCCAGAAATTCCCCAAGATCCAAAAGGTTCAGTTGGCTGATCCTCCTGTCAGTCACAACAAAGGCTCCCCCTTAAGGTGCAAAAAGCTGCAAAAAGCCCAAAACTACAATTCCTACAGATTTTGACTCCAGACAGGTCCTGTAGTTCATTTTGTGCTCCATTTTAGGTCCCACCAGAATTGATTGGTCCAATTCCCAATCCCGGGCCAAATGGTGGGGATAAACAAAACAGTCCTTGCTGCAAAGAAGACAGGTTAGACAAACTACATTATCATTATCATTCTAAATGATTTTTAGCAAATAGTTACATCTTTCAACAGAGCTCCCTCTCAGATTACTTATGACTGCAGTCCAGGCAGCTCTTAAAGAGACTGTGCACAGAGGCTATACAGGCACTCTCTGGTAATCACATTGAAACTGCTAAAACGCAGGACACCAGCCTGGCAGTCAGCATTTAGGCAAGCTCAAGGAAGACTTTTCAGGAACCCCCATTTGTAGGCAGGTTACACAAGTATGGATAGCATCAGTTTCCAATGGGGCAAGTGCCTCAGCTTTTACCAGAGCTAAAGGAAGAAACGGAAGGAAGGAAAGGAACAATTTTGATGTTTTTGTTTTGCAGACCGCTGTGTGACTGGAGATCGTGGGGGTGGGAATGCGAAGACTGTTCTCCGCAATGCCAGGTGCTGTCAGTATGGCCACGCCACTTGCTCCAGCATTGCATTCACTAAACTAATACTCAGTGCAAATGCTCCATATTAATATATTAAATTATTTGTGCTTGCTTTTTCACGTTTTCTAAATGTTTTTGTTGACTACAGTTATGACTTGGTGCAGTGGAGAGAACCGGTATTGTGATGATCTATACGCTCCTTACTTGACGGACAGGACTTAATCCCCCTGCAAATTTAATACTTAAAAAAATCTCTGCATAACTTCTTGCATTGGTGGCAGCATTTCATGTGATTGTAACATATCGGGCCACAGCTTCAAGCTGTTCCCCCCAGCTTAACAGTAGTCTCTGGCCTATCTCCACATTGTAGAAGGCTGCAGTCCTGATTTAGCAAAAAATGTTTTATTATTTTACCCTTGTGGGGAGGCAAGCACCCTCTGAAAGTTTTGTGTGTGTATGTGTGTGTGTGTGTGTGGTAACAATGACAACCAAAACACAGCAGTCTAACGTGGCGAAGGAACTATTTTATTTCAAAACAAATAAAATAACTAAGAGTTTTAATATTTAAACACAAATTTGTTTTGTGCAACATGTATGGTACAGTGGCCCAATTTCTAAGTGCAATAATACCCTCCAGGGTGGGTGGTATTGGGCTATATCGGACCTTCCAGAGACTATAAGGCCCTCCACCTGTGGCATCCGGCCTCATTACGCTCCTGGACAGTCCAGAATAGCCCAATACCACCCACCCTGTTGGGTATTATTGCTTACACAGTGACAGCCCTGTTAGTAAAAAGTATTTGCATGTAGTGCCCCCTGGTCCACTTAAATATATGCCAGTGCCCACCCTGCTCCCTAATTGGCTAAAAGTACCTTGTTAAAATTTGAAATCGCTGCCATTTTTCTGACTAGCTTAGTGAGACATTAATCTCTCCATCTGTCGCAGCACTCGTTTTTGCTTCAGAGGCTAGTTTTGGTTTGTTTGTTTTATTTCCGTTCTTTACACTCACACCAGCTTGCCACCTTTCACCCACCCTGCCAGTCTTGTTACTTTGAAACTATTTTCCTCACTGTCCCACGCAGTTCTTTTCCTCCCTCTTGCACTCCCGGGGTTTGGACCTCCACTCTCGCTGCATGACCCCCCACAACCCAGAGCAGTCACAACAGTCCATCATTTAAAACAAGGAGGAACATAAAAACAGTGTTTCTCTTACTTGTGGTGCAGGTCTCGTAAAGGAGAAAGAAACCATTTCTCCCAACCCCAGCAGCAGCTGTTTCCCGAGTCTGCTCTCCCGTTACCGTCTTCACACGCTCGCTCCCCGAACTTCACTCACCTTGCCGCCCACCAACACAGCTCCTCAAATCCAGGATGCATAGCCCAAAAAAGCAAAAACCTACAATGAAATAAAAAAGAGTAAATCAAAGTGTGTGTGTGGGGGGTTAACCATGACAAACTGCTCAAAACTACAGAGGTTCAAAAGACTGTAGGGAAGAAAAAAGCAAGCGGAAAGACTACTTTATTACAAACAAGCATTTGTCAATACCGAGAGTTCACTGTTGGTATTGCTCTTGTACATGACTCCCATATGTTTCTCTGTATATATTCCTCTGTCTTGAATTTTAAGGGCGGGAGTTATGGTTGTAAACCCTAATGCCCCGGGCATTTGTTGGTATTTTTCCCTCCAAATTTTCAACATAGGCTTTTTAGGACATAACCTCATGAACAGTGTCAGTATCATTTTGTTACTCAATCCCAAAAGGAGATTTCGCACAGCGAGTGTGCAAGTCGGCATCACAGATGCGAAAACACATTTTGGGCAGGATGTGAAAAATGACAGCTGTGCTGTTCATGAGGAGGTGTGAAGAAATGGCACTGCAGAAAGTCTGGCAAAGTTACAAGTGTGCGTAGAAACTGCACAACATACACTCGTAACACAATTATTTTTTAGAATGTTTTCACCAAATTTTCAACATGGCCTCTTTGAGACCTCCCCTCATGAACAGTGGCACTGGAATGTTGTTAATCTGTCCCGAAAGTAGATTTCGCACAACAACCGAGCCATTCTGTGCCACAGGAGCAAAAACACATTTTGGGAAGGATACAAAACATGACAGCTGTACTGTTCAATAGGGGGTATGAAAAAATGGGAATATTGGAAATATGGAGTGAAAATCTTAAAAATTGATGACATTACAAGCGTGCATAGAAACTCATAGCATGGCATAAATATACTGATCATGTTTGTGAGTTTTTCACCAAATTTACAACAAGGGCTTTTTGGGACCCCACCTCATGAACAGTGGCACTGTCATTTCATTAATTGGTCCTGAAAGGCAATTCCGTGCAGTGACCGTGAAATCACCTTTCAGGACCGAAAAACAAAATGACAGTGGCTGTGTTCATGAGGTGGGGTCCCAAGAACTCGATGTTGAAAATTTGGGACCAAAACTCCCAAAAATGGCTGAGATCTCAACCTAAATTGACAACCTCCCATTCACTACTATTATAGAACTTACTGGCATTTCTTCAGTTTGTGGTTGGCTTTTGAATAGTGCAGACGTGTTCCCAGTCCACTGAAGATCACTACTCCCGACCTCCAGAGGTAAGTATGGGTGGGGGGGTGTGTATGTGGGGAAGTTGGGTGCACAGAGGGAGGGTGCGTGTTGAGGGAGGGGGTGGGGGCCCACGGCAACAATGAGGGACAGTTTTCTGTCTTTTCAGGTTTAAAAACAAAAGATGCCGTGGGTCTGTTTTCTGTTTTTTTACAGGGAAAACAATGGATTTGGCACACTGAGGTGGGCTCCCAGTATGCCAGAGTACTGAGGGCTTCAATACCAACCCAAGAATTGGGCACACCGAGGTCAGAGGTTATGTGTGTGGGGTGGTGGGACACATCCGACACTGAGAGTGGGCATCTCGGTGTCAGAAAAAACAGCAGCGTAGAGGAGGCAGGCAGGAAAGTATCTCCTCCCAGCCAGCGCAGAGACATCAGGACACAGCAATCTGTTTGCTCTGTGGTGACCTGCAGATGAAAGGAAAAAGCTGGCTCCTGATTGGCGTGGCTTTTTCTTTCCATGTGAAGACCACTGAAGGCAAAACAGCGTCAGGACCAGCCTGACTGAGGATTGGTGTGATGCTGTTGAGCCCCATGTAGAGCACTTTGCACTGGACAGACAGTGTCACACCCCTCAAAGCCTACTCTCCCAAGAAGTTCGATGCACATGCACTATCTCAAAAAAATGAATCACTTAAGAGTTTTATCATTTAAACTTAAAAAGATATATATTATTTTTAAATAAATGTAATACAGTGTCAATTTTCTAAGTGCAATAATACTCTCCAGGTTGGGCAGTATGGGCAATACCAGACCTTCCAGGGGCTATTGCTTGCCTATACAAATCAATTCTGTATACGGATCCAATCTGGAATTGGTGCAACACCGGGAGGTGAGTGCTTGTGTTAATGCTAATTCACCCTAATCCTGCTGTATAACTCAGCCACGGATCTGCTCTGCCTTGCACCTGCTGCTGGTTTTCTCCATTCTCGTTTATTTGTACTGGAAAGAATTGCAGGGATGAGCACATTTGTTTTCTATTTTATGGAAAATTGTAACACTGTGCATGGCTGACACTGACTGTAGGTGTGACATCAGTAACAGAACATAAATACCTCTCCATTGTCCCACATCAAGAAGGGCTGTCCCTCATTGTACCACTCAGGAACTTTCTGTCCAACTTGAACAGGATGGTCGCTCATATTCTGCTATGTTTCTTTCTTTTATTTTGTTGATGGGAACATTTTGTAAAACACAGTACGCCCTTTCTCACTCGCTCTCTTTACCCCTTGCTTGGATCCCGGGCCTGGATCTTGCTTGCCACCTGCCGAGTCCCACTGTATAGCTCAGTTAGGAACTACTCTGTCTTGCAGCTGCTGTTGGTTTTCTCCAGTCTAGTCCTATCATACTGGGAAGAATTGCAGGGATGAGCACATTTGTTTCTGTCTGTATAAAACCTCAGCACGTCGCAGGACTGACACTTTAGGCACAGCATCAGTGACAGGATATACTGTACATACCTTTCCGCTGTACCACATTAGGAGGAGCAGTCCCTCATTGTACCACTCAGAAACCTTCTGTCTAACATGAAGAGGGTGAGGGCTCCTGTATTACTATGTTTCTAAAGAGATGGTCATGGGGAAACTTTGTTAAACATAATATTTAAACACAGTTCAGCTTGTACTTCATATGTGTACCCTTCCTTTTTCCACAGTCTCTGTGTTGTTTTTTAACTGTATTGTTTGGTTTTTGTGCAGTCTCCTCTGTATCCCTCACCCTGGTCACACCTGGAAATTAGCCCAGGCTCACTAAGCCTTTCTGGGTCACTAATTTTCAAATAAATATTGTCTATAGATTTCTCCTCTACCTTATGTATTAGTGAGATACCCTGTACAAAACCAAGATCTTTATCTTTGGCTCATCTGCCCTTAAGCTTTTTTCCCAGTTCAGTAAAGGAGACAAACAGAGGGTGATAGGGAAAAATATCTTAAAACACTGAGTGAGGCCAACCAGAAGCTGAAGCAGACTAAGGCAGAAACTGAGAATAACTGAGTAAAGGAAGAGGATAAAGCCTTCTGTTGCTACTTTAGGGAAAAGTGACAAATGGAAGAAAGGCAATAGTCAAACTGAGAGAGTGTGAGGGATGGGTGAAGGCAGGCAAAAGTATGGCAGAAGTACTGAATAATTTCTTTCTTTCTGGTATTTGGAAAGGAGAAGGAGGGTCTGCTACTTGAGGGTAAAGTTTACAGAAAACCAGACTGGTTTGCTCATGGAGTTAGACGCCTTGAAAGTCAATACATTTCTGGGGCCATACGGTATAACAGAGTGTTCTAAGGGCAATGGTGCAGGTGCTGACAGCACCCCTGGCAGATCTCCACAACAGTTTCCTAGAATTTGGGGAGGTGCCCATTAACTGGTGAACAGCAGACATTGTGCCGTTGTACAAAAACTGTGGAGCTTGTGAGCTGGGAAACTATAGACCAGTCAGTTTGACTTCAATAGGTAGCAAACAGCAGGAATATATCATCAGAGGAACTAGTGAAGTGTTTAGATGCATATGGGCTACAGGACAGAAGGCAATATGGGTTCATGGCAGACAGATTTTGTCAGGCAAACTTGATTAACTTCTTTAACTGGATGACAAAGGCTGTAAATAAAGAACAGATGGTCCACATACTGTATCTGGACTTTACAAAAGCATTTGATTCAGTTTCCAACTGGGGTGAGTAGTCAAGAAACTAGTGAGCCACATGGTGGAGGACAGTCTGTCATGGCAAGTGTGGAACTAGCTAAGGGGGAGGACACAGAGGGCAGCAGTAAATGGGAAATACTTGGTAGTGAGGGATGTCACTAGTGGGATACCATGATGGTCAATACTCAGGCCAATGCCCTTTAATATCATCATCAGAAACATAGCAGAAGGTATCAGAGGGAAGATCTGCCTCTCATAATAGTTAACATCAATCTCTGTGGCAGTGTTAGTCTTGCCCCTAGGGTTGGCTGCAGGTAAGGCAGCCAGGTGCTGTCTGGAATCAGTGGCAGAGTGGCGACTGCCTATGTCCTGTATGTGGTAGCGTGTGTGGAGATGGCTGAGTGGCACTGCATGTCCACTGTTTAAGCAAGAAAATGCAAAAATGTATTCCTGTGTGGCTGCTGACTTCCAGCCACATGGTAACCCTGCTCCTTACAAATACCCAAGCTATGATGTATTCGCATGATGGTAAGTCCATGTGAAAAATCAGGGACATGGAGCTGGAGTGACTGGCATCTGGAGGGCTGCTTGAGCCAGGAGAGAAAAATAACTAATTGCAAAAAGATGTGAACAAGCTGTTCATAGAATATGGCAACACCGATACCAGGGGGAACGAGACAAAATTGGTGGTGGTTGTAGATAGGGGGTAAGCTTAAGAAGGACATAAGGAAGTGCTTTTCACAGAGCATTTGGTGGATAGAAGAAATAGACTTTCAAAGGAACTGATCAGTGCAAAAATGGTAGAGAATTCAAGAGGAGTTGGGATATGCACGAATAGGTGGTCAAGGGAGCAAGGGAGGTCAGGTAATCATGTATCCGATTGGGATATGTACTGCCTAACAGGGGATACTGGTTACACCATCAGGCCATCTTCTGTCAGCACTGTTCTGTGTTTCTTTGGTATACCGTGATGTGCGCAACTGCAATTGAGCGACCCCCGAAAGGGCAACTCAATCACGGCGCATGGCACAGTGGCTACCGGGCAGCTACAGTGACTGGATGGGGTGGGATGGTGACCATAGTGACTTGAAATCTCTACAGGTACATGCACAGGGGGATGGGAGCAAGCATGCTACAGGTACACGCACGGGGAGAGTGAGCATGCTCAGTGAGGGGTGGGAGGGGATTTGAGGGGTAGCGCTGCAGTAGGCTGCCGAGCTGGCCCATGGTATAGTGGGTCAGCTCGTGGCTTTGGTGGCAAGGGTGCTGGGATCTGGTCCAGGCGCAGGTTGGTTTTTGTTGTGCCCAGCCCAAATTAAATTTTTACATTTGCCCCCACCCCGACATGCACTCCCCTGAAGTTGAGAATCCTTAAGTGGGGTGGGTGGGGCACAGCCCCTTATAAACATAAAAATGCAAAGTTTCAGTGCTGTTTTGTTGTGCTGAGGGAATCAGAGCACCAAAATTGATTTTCAGTGCTCTGATTTTGTCAGAATAGTGATCGCCCTTTGGCAGTCACTGTTATCATATAAAACCATTTCTGTGAAGTTCTAATGCTTGTTATGACATCACATTCGGTTGCCACTGTAATAACTGGGATGTTAAAAGGCATAACATGGACAACAAGCAGTGGGAGCTAATGGAGCTCCCAAGAAATACCGATCCTGTTTTTGATGAATTATGCCTCAGTAAGAAACTGATGATCTACCACTGGAATCTTCCACATACTATACTTTCTGCAGCTACAGTACTTAAGGAATTGTTATTTTCCCATTGTTGGCAATGAATCCTTAAATGTTTGTGGTGACGTAGCTACAAGATCAACTTTATAAGGGTACATGCATTGCACTACTACATGTACATCATTATGTACATCGATACACGTAACCATAATATAGTATATGGTTAGGGCTTATTGTGTATGGAAAATGGTGGTTTTCCAAATCTTATCATAGAACAGTTCAAAGGTCAAAAAAGTTGTTGTACTATCGTTCTGCCATCAGAGCAATGGTACAACTTTTCAGACTTAAGCTGTTACCCAAGTGGTTAAAACAACAGTGATAAAAAAAAAAAAAAATAGACTCGAAAATGGCAGCATCATTTAGCGGGTGGTTGGGTGAGCAGGTGATTAGGATAGTTGGGACACAGACTGCCAGAGTGGGCTCCGTGTGTCCAAACTATCAATTTGGCAAGTTTCTTTCTTTATTTTTTTAAATCAGTGGCGCAGTTATGAGGTCAGAGCAGAGTAGGGTGGCAGTGAGCAGGAATGGCATATCTGGGGATGGCACTAAAGCAGAAAGTTAATGTGGTGAGGACAAGATGGGGAGAACTCAAGAGCAAGCAGGAGCACGGACTCACGATATGAACCTTGTGAAATTCAACTTTGTGCATTTAGGGGAAACCATATACTATATAAAATAGTGGATGGGTGACCATCCACAACCAAGGCTGGGATTCCATCTCAGGAGTTGATGACATCAAGGTGACCTCTTGAGCTTCATTCTCGAGGTCTCTATGATGTTATCAACTCCCTCAATGGAAACACAGCCTTGTTGTGGGTGGTCACCCATCTACTATTCTATATGTTATTGTTAAAAGGGTATGGATTTCTATTGCCAGGTACTGTATCAACATGTAGGGATGGTAGAGTTATGCTAAAGTTTTGAACTCTGTTTCTGCCAGAATTCAATGAAATTTCAGAAATTCCTTCTATTTCAGCAGAATTCCAAAATTCAAACACTGCTGTAGCTTTTTCTTTAAAGTGCAGATTAGTAATTCCAAGTTTACATAAACTGGGGGTTAGTGTTATCATTTACATAAACCATGAATTAGTTTCCTGCATGTTGTAGAAACCTATTCCAAGGTTTACACATACTGTGTAAAACTAATCTGTAGTTTAAATTAAAACACTTTCAGAAATCCTGCCTAATTTTCCAGAAAATAATAAATCACATTTTGGGTTCTACAGTGAAGTACTGCCTTCCACAAGTCTCTAAGTGATATGAGAAAAGCATGGTGCCATGTCTCCAAAGATCCATTTTTTTAAAAAGTTGTTTTTCTACCCATAAATGCTTCAATCAATCAATATCAATCAATATGTTTATTTAACCAGGCGGGCACTATTGAGCAAGCTCATTTACAAGGTGGACCTGCGGTCCTACAATAATAATACAGAAAGACAAGTTACAATAGTACAAACAGTAAAAATAGCTGCTATTATAGTAAAAAATGCACATTTACAGGTAATATACATTGAACATAGAACTACAAGGAGTCGTGGATAATGAACTTGTGCTGGATCCAAGCCCAAAAACTGTGCATTGGGAGCACTGGACTATCTGCGCCAGGACCAGACCGATCATATCCCAACAACCCATAATCAAGGAGGTTGGGCCAGGATCCAAACTACAGCACATAGGGTGCATACTCTTGACAATCCGCATGACATCCACAAGTTCAGCCAAGGCAAAGGTACTCCAGGAAGCCTGAGGTGAGACAACCAAACACTGATCATCAGCAACCCCCATAGAATGAGTCGAAAGAATTTCCGACCTGACGTTGGCCGCCTTATCTGCAAAGAACTGAGCAAGTTCATCACACTCCACTTGCAAAAAAGGTCTTCGGAGCTGCAGACAGGTTGGGTTGCACAACCTGTCGACAATTCGGAAGAACTGAGCTGGTCGGTTCTGAGTGGCAGTGATCTCCCTGGACAGGAATTCTGCCTTCTTATTGGAGATCGCTGATTGATAAGTCTGATAATGCTCAACCAATCTAAGGTGGTCGGCCTCCAGGGTGGCTTTCCGCCAAAGCCACTCTAACCTACTTCCTACTCACCACAACTCCCTCAAGGACCCATCAAACCAAGGGGTCCGAGGGTGATGGGGGAGAGGACGAACACGGACAGGAGCAATCAAGTCCAGGGCTGCAGAAATGGCCTTATTATAGGCCACCACTAAAGTCTCTGGACTCGAGCAGGCCACAGGAAACTCCAAGAGATCAATCACCACCACTGGGCCTCCAGGGCTCACTTCCCGTAAAGAGCAGTAATTGACCATCTCCACAGGGGCAAGCCTTCAAAGGGGGGTGCAAAAATTGAACCTCTCTGTGTAGTGATCAGACCAACCAACAGGTTCCACCTCCAAGTCGGAGGCCTCGATCCCCAGGAGGAAAACCAAA
The DNA here is from genome assembly GCA_016271365.2 of Neoceratodus forsteri. Taxonomy (NCBI): domain Eukaryota; kingdom Metazoa; phylum Chordata; order Ceratodontiformes; family Ceratodontidae; genus Neoceratodus; species Neoceratodus forsteri. The sequence continues at coordinate 638,465,229 of CM028136.1, forward strand.
TTAAGAGAGTGGCCATGTCTATGGGTGGCAGAGGTAACAACCTGTGTAAGGCCCAGAGATGTCATAAGCTGGAGGAAGTGTTGTCCAGACCACAAGAGCTCATCGTCAACCCAGGCATTGAAGTCGCCCAGTACCAACAATCTGGGCGACTCCAATGCCGTGTTGGCAACAAAATCTGCTACTTCCTGCAGGAACCTCGTCTCATCCCCTGGTGGACAGTAGACGAGGGCTAACCTGCAACCTACACCAGCCACCATGGTGGCTACCAACATTTTCAATGTGGCAGTCAGCACCAATTGATTCCAGGATCATGTATTTCTATGTGACCTGCAATAAAAACATACATCTGTTACATTAAGGAGAGAAGATCCAGAAGAGATGGGATTGAAAGGATGAAAAGGGCGAGAGGGTGGGCAGAAAAGGGTGAGGATCAGGTGGGGGCACTAAATGAGTACTTCTGCTCTGTCTTCACCAGGGAAAAGTATGGACCCATGCCACAGGGGATGATTCAATTCAATTCAATTCACTTTATTTACCAGGTAAGATAACTGGGCCAAGGCCCTTTTTCAGTATCGACCCAGTGCTTCAATATAAAGAAGCAAGTTAAATACAGATAATACAAACATATATACAATACAATAAATACTTCAGTAATGAACATAACAATACATTTAAAGTTCCTAAGAACAGTTACATACAGCAAGTGATTGCAAATAACAGTACAAAACTTTTTTTAAACTTTCTTGCTTAGAAGCAATAACACAATTAACTGGCAATGCATTCTATAAAGTCAGACATTGGAATGAGAAGGCTCTCTCACCCATGCAGGTATCAATTCTAGGAATTAATAAACGTTGAATATTAGTTGACTGTAAAGACCTAATATCTTCCTTTAAGTTAATCAAACTATGAAGAGGTGATGTAATGCCCTGCACAAAAATACTATTGGTCAAACAGCCTAATTTATAAGAATAGGCCAATTTAGGAGATAGCCAGTGAAGTTCATTATATAAATCGCAATGATGCGTGTTATAAGGTTTAGCCAAAACAAATCTGCAAATGGAATTAAAGGATTTATTTACCAATTCCAAGTCCTTCATAGCTAATTTAGCAAATAAGAAAGAGTTATAATACTTAATGTGTGCTGAATAAGTTAAGCTAGAATCAAGTATTATTCCAAGATATTTAGTTTCAGTTACTTGTCTCATCATATTACCTGCCAAGTCGCCTATTGTTAAAGACTCCGCATTACAGATTTTGGGTACAGAGCTAAATAGAATACATTCAGTCTTTTTGGAATTTAATACCAAACAATGCTCCTGCAACCATTTATTCAAAGCTAAGAAATCCTGCTGTAATAAAGCATTTATCTCACTAATTTTTGGAGAGCTAGTAAACAATATTATATCATCAGCGTACAACAATAATCTAGAATAATGTGGAACCTTAACAATGGGGTCAATGAACACGGAGAACAACGGGGGCCCCGATATGGACCCCTGTGGTACCCCATACTGAAGCTCACCCAGTGTCAATTATACACCACCAAGTTTCACCCTTTCTGGTCGTTGGGGGTTGCCCTAGTTGTGGGGAGGAATATAATGGAGAAATTGGGGTTGAGAGGGCCTTAAGAGGACTGAGGGAACTAAGGGTGGACAAGGCTCCTGGCCCAGATGGAGTACACCTGAAGGTCCTGAAAGAGATGGCAGAAGTACTAGCAGTACCCCTGGTGGACCTGTTTAACACCTCACTGGAAAAGGAGAGTGCACTGCAGGACTGGAGAACAGCACATATGGTACCACTCTACAAGAGTGGTCCCAAGTAACTACATGCTGATCAGCCTAACCTCTATAGTGGGCAAGTTGATGGAAAACATTCTTATGGAAAGGCTGGCGTCCTTTCTTGAGGTGAATGGTCTCCAGGATGACAGGCAGCATGGGTCTGTCAGAGGAAGATCCTGTCAAATAAACATGATAGATTTCTTTGACTGGGTTACAAGGTCACTAGACAAGGGGCAGGCAGTGGACATTCTGTACCTGGACTTCAGCAAGGCATTCGATTCAGTGCCACATGGCAGGCTGATCAGCAAGCTGAGGGACCTGGGTATAGGAGACAAACTGCTAGGACGGGTTGAGAGCTGGCTGCAGGACAGGAACCAGAGAATGGTGATGGGGGGAACTATCCAAACCTTGGCCTGTAACCAGTGGGGTTCCACAGGGCTCAGTACTCAAACCTGTACTCTTTATTATCTTTATTGAGGACATAGCAGGGGTGTCAAAAGTAAGATCTGCCTTTTTGCAGATGATACCAAGCTCTGTGGGAGGGTAGACACAGCGGAGGGGAGACAAGAATTAAGGGAAGATCTGGCTAGGCTGGAGAAATGGTCAGGCATCTGACAGAATTCAACACCAAGAAGTGCAAGTTCATACATCTGGGAGTCAGGAACCCAGGGGCCAGCTACTGGCTTGGGGTGGTTCAGGTGCCCATCTCAGAGGAGGAAAAGGACCTAGGAGTGCTGGTCAGGGGTGACATGAAGCACTCTGTGCAATGCCGTAAGGCAGCAGTCAAAGCTAATAAAATGCTGGGCTGCATCTCTAGAGGAATCACCTCTAGTATGGAAGAAGTTATTCTGCCACTATACAGGTCTCTGGTGAGACCCCGCCTGGAGTACTGTGTACAGTTCTGGTGCCCTTATCTAAAGAAACATGTCTGTGTACTGGAGGGAGTCCAGCAGAGGGCAACCAAGATGATCCAGAGCATGGGGAATAAAACATAAAAAAATTTAATTCAAAATTCAAATTTTATTGGAAAGCAAATTGAGAGCAAGTTCTCTCTTACAACTCCATCCAACATGTATTGACAGTACAAAAACTTAAAAACATACTTTCATACAAACAACAATATAAAATAGAAAAGTACATTTAAATATAGCAGAATTCAGTAAGGGTGCAGAACAGTAAATTTATTAATAACAGATACAATCATGAGTCATAGTTTTTTGTAATACTTGCTTAAAGTGTGCAATGGGTATCAGTAATGGCAGTTTAAGTTTTTTTTGCAAAGCCACCCAGGAGGAGGAAATTGTAACAGTTAATCTGTAACCACCATATCTATTTCTATAATTAGACAAGGTGAAATAGGGTAGATTAGAGGAACATAAAATATAGTTACTTTGTGTCTTTCTGTGTACCAAATCTTGGATATAAAAAGGAACTTTATACAGAACAAATTTATAAACAAATAGTAACCAATGAGTCTGTCTACACTGAGATAATGACTGCAAACCTACAACAGAAGATAAAGTGCAATGATGGGTTAACCAGTGCAGCCCCAAGCCAAATTTCAGGGCACTATGATATAGTATATCCAAGGGTCTCAGTATAGTTACAGAGGCCCTCATATATATGTAATCGCCATAGTCAACCAGTGACAAAAACAATGAACTAATTGTTTGAGAATAACCTGACTAAAACACGATTTATTTCTATAAAAAATATAATTTTTTTAATTTAGTAGAAAACATATGTATGTGCAGATCAAATTTCATGGACTCATCAAGGATTATTCCAGGATATTTATACGAAGAGACCCTACTTATCTCAGATCCATCCAAGGCCTTTAGACCAGTGCCTTGGTTCATCTCCCTGGACCTAGCGGAGAACAATACCCATTGAGTTTTTTTCACATTTAACATCAGACATAATTTGGACAGGGAACATTGGATAGCATCGAAATCACTCTGTAGGAAGTCTAATGCCACCAATGGATCCTTATTTGTGAATAAATAAAAGTATCATCAGCATATAACAAAATATTTTAAATCAGAAGAAATAGTTTTGGGTAGATCATTACCATGAATAAGAAACAGAAGTGGTCCAAGTACGGACCCCTGGGGCACACCCTTATTAACCACAACATAATCTGAACAAAAATCACCCACTTTAACACACTGCAGCCTGGTAGATAAATAGAAGGAGAACCAAAGCAGGGCTCCCAGGCCAAGTCCAGAGGCCTTCAACCTGCTGAGCATTATATTATGCTCAACAGAGTTGGAGGCCTTGGATAAATCTAAGAAAAGAGCAGGAACTGAATTACCATAGTCAAAAATAAAATAAATGTCATCAGTAACCTTAGTAACTGCAGATAAAGTATTAGGACCCTTTCGAAAACCAGCTTGGCGCTCAGTAAGAATATTGTTTTTTTCCAGGTAATATGATAACTGGGTATACAAAAGTTTCTCTAGTAGCTTAGAAAGAGGTGACAAAATGGAGATCAGTCAGTAACAACCGGGGTCAGACTCATTATCTCCCTTAAAAATTGGAGTTATACAAGCAGTCTTCCAATCAGTAGGTAGTTCAGATACACTGACTGAGAGATTAAATAAATAGATTAAGTGTTTTGCCAAAACAGGAGATCTGATTTTGTAAAAAATAGGATCAGTTTTTTCCATACCAGAGCCTTTCTTTGTATCTAACCTATTTAGCTCAGTAAATACAGTATGTTCATTGAATTTCATGACGGAGAATAATGGCCTATTATGACTAGAATCAAAAATATATGAGTAGAGGCTGAGGGAGCTCAGCACGTACTCCCTGGAGGACAGAAAAGAGAGAGAGAGAGGGGACATGAAAGAAACCTTCAAGTATCTCAAAGGCATAAACAGAGTTCGATTGGAGATTATATTCAATCTGAGAAAGGAGGGTACTACAAGAGAGCATAGCCTGAAGCTGGTGGGGGTAGATTTAAAAAGGAAATGAGAAGACACGTTTTCATGGAAAAGGTGGTCAAGGGGTGGAACAAGTTGCCGGAGGAGGTGGTAGTGGTGAATACAGTAGACCGCTTCAAGGGGGTGAGACAGGGTGAAAGGAAAATCAGACTGAGAGGAATCAGTTCTGGGAAGGGAGTGGGGAGTGTATGGGGGGTGGAGGACTCCAGAAGGAGTAGGGGAAGGGGGCAGCCGAGGATCTGAACTGAGCTGCACACTGAGCAGACTAGACAGACCATTATGGCCTGTTTCTGTTAGAAGACGTCGCATGTCATATGTAAGGCAAAAACCTGGGCTGTAAATATCAAGCTTTTTTGCAGATAGTATTCTGTATGCACCTCATTGGATTCCTGCTTCCTTCTTGACAGACAGAACCGGTAGCTGGCTGCAGCTTCTTTTTGTGATGGTGATCATTACCATGACAACAATGACAGCAGTATGCCTTCTTAGAGATTTGAATCAAGGTCTGTCCCTATTAGCTCCCGATTCATTTGACTGAAAAATATGTTTTTAAAGAGTTGTTATGTTGTTCTTGTAGATTTTTTATGCCACACTGGCATATTTTCAAATAGTGTCACTGTTTGCAACATAGTTAGTTAAGGCTTCCAATGAGTTTATAAGTCATGCATGAGCACTTTGATTATTGGGCAAATACACAGCCCTTTCACAACACTTATAATCACTTCCTGAAGAGGCTAACGAGTGAAACCAGAGTGCGTTTTTCCCGTTTTCCTCTGCTCTTCCAAGATGTAGCACACAACATGCTGTAGTTTGTTCACAGCAAATCATATGTTTAATAATGGAGCTGATTAATGTTTTGTATATGTCCGAGATGGACATTTTTAATCTGAGATATCGTGAGTAAATAAATAATTTTTTATACATTTTCCAAGCTGTATGGTGGTGCTCATTCTTGTATGTTTTTGCCAGTGGTATCCACCCAAGGGTAATTGTGGTGTTAAATGGGGTTCTGATTGGGCTCCTCATGATACCTTTCTTGACTCGTAACAGGCAGGGATGATGCCAGAAGACTGGAAAATAGTCAGTATCACCTCCATATTCAAGAAGGGGACAATGTCAGACCCAGATAATTACAGAACTGTATGAACCATACATTGGTGCTTGGCAAAGTATTTGAGTTGATCATAAAACATATGGTGGTTCAGCAAATGGATAAAAACAGGCGGTTCTGTAGCACACATGACGGTTTCACAAAAGGTAGATCTTGCCAGACTAACCTAGTTGCCTTCTTCAAGGAGGTAACTAAGGAAGTGAATGGGATGCAGGTGTTAGATATAATCCATTTAGACATGAACAGTGCTTTTGACACTATGGTATGGAAGCTCATGAACCAAGTAGCACAGTACAGAGTCCACAAAGTACACAGGAGGTGGATGGCAAACTAATTGACAGGTAGGAAGCAGAGAGGGGCTTTGGCCACTGTTCAGAGTGGAGGAATGTGCTGAGCTGAGTACTACTACAGTCCGTACTGGATCTATTAAAAATATTTATAAATGATGTGGAGGAGGGGTCTGCAGCAGACTGCTGAAGTTTATTGATGACAGTACCTTGGCAATCAGAGGAAACATAGCAGAGGGTGGATGCACTACAGGAGGTCCTCCACACATTGGCCTAGGCTGAGAAATGGGAGATTAACTTAAATGTAGGGAAGGGTAAGGTACTGCACTGGGGGGGGGGGATGCAACCTGGATTGCACATACATCTTGTGTGGTGCAACAGTGGACTGCACAACTGAGGAAAAGGATCTAGGAGTAATTGTGGGTAGTAAGCTGAAGCAGGACATGCAGTGTGCTGCCACAATCAAGAAAGCAAACCCAGCCAGCCTGGTGGCGCTGAGGGTTGAGGCGCTGGACATCAGGTTCAGGAGCGAGCTCAGGTTGCTGGGGGTTGGCAGGGGAGGGAGAGGATAAAGTGATCGATGGACTGTTCTCCTCTCCTGGGGGGGGTTGGCTTTCTTGCTCTTTGACTGCCGTCCAGTAGAGGCAGGTGGCAACATCAGAGTCCAAGCAGCAAGTAGGGACCACAGCTATGTAGCATGCACACGCTTATGGCACTATGGCATGGGGAGAAAAGCAGGAGGAAAATGGTGACCATGGGCTACATGAAGCCCTTCCTGTCCTTGTTCTGCTCTGTCACTGGCTTGCCGACATCCCAGTCTGGATTGTGACTTCCTGGGTGGGGGAGGATGACCCTCCTCTTCCCTGCCTCACCAGGAGGAAAGCTGTGGGGGAGTGGGGTTCAGCAGAGTTGGAGAGGCGGTAGATGGACTTGGATGGCAGGGACAGGGCTGAACTCTGCCTCCTATGGTGCACCGGCAGAAACAACCTGTATGAAAAGAAAGCAAACCCAATCCTAGGATGCACTAGGAGGTATTAAGGAGCAGGTCAAGAAAGGTGATATTCCCACTGTACAAGGCCTTGGTTCAACCATGCCTGGAGTACTAGATAGATCCAGTTCTGGTCCCTGAACTACAGAAATGGCACTGAATAGATTGAGAGGGCCCAAACAAAGCTAATTACTGGCTTAGGAGGCAAGAGCTATGAGGAAAGACTGAATATACTCAAATTATTCAGCATAGAAAGGAGAAAGCTGCGATGGTCCCGAACTGGACCACAAGCTGATTAGTGGCACAGAAGGCCTGAGCTATAAGAAGAGATTGGACATACTTAAATTATTTAGCCTAGGAAAGAGAAGAGTGAGAGGTATCACGATCACGCTTTTCTGAGTACTAACAGAGATACTGTAGACTGGGTGGTGTATACGCAGACGTTTGAACTGGTGAGTGCAAACACAGATAGATGGTGCCCTCAGATTGGTAGAGAGTAGAATAAGAAGAAACATGAGAAAGCATTACATCACATAGGAGGGGGTAAACATAGGCCTACCTATGTGATGGTTTATAGACTAGTGCTGCATGGGATAATGTACTATCATGGTGTTGATCATTCCTCATAGGAACTGTCACTGTGACTACCTTCTTTGTTTATTATTATTTCATAGCATTTACTCAGGAAAGTAGGGCAAGACAAATTCACATTTTTAGCAACACTTCAAGCATGATGAATATCAACAGTGGAAGTAGTTTACACCATAAATTACAACAAAGTCCCAACAAAGTTTACATCTTCATTGTTTATATACTTTTTTACAAATGTTGGCCACTATGCACTAATGCCTACTGGGTACATGCAGCTCTGCACCTGCAGACAGGAGCATATCAGCTGGCATTCACTATTGCCAGCCGTCTGTCCACGGGCCCACCCCATGGCACGCAGCTGCATGGGAGTGGATTGCGAGACACAGGTGGGCATCTGTTTGGATGTCCATCCTGGGTCCTGAAGTGGAACCCCTGCTGTGCATGAGCAAGGGATGCTGGGAATGCACAGAAATGGCTTTTATTAAACTATGGTCAAGTGCCTGACTGGCTGCCCCCAGCCCTCCCTATCAGCCCGGTGGGCTGGGGCAGCAGGGTTGAGGGTGTTCCCAGCCCGCCGCAGCTGGCAGCTGTCCATTGCACAGGGGAGTGTAGCCTGTATGGCAGGCTCCTCCTTACTGAATCTTATGCCCCTGTGCATGGCACCCCATACGTTAGTGAATAACGCGGAGTGTGGGCACTCCCCCAACACTCCTCCAGACCACCTGTGGCACATGTCTGCATGAGCGGCCGGGGGATTGAATGTGCAAGGGGCTGGCACACCTATCACGACTGCTGCTGGGGGAATGCTGGATCCCGCTGCTTGGCATTCTGACTTAGGCAAGCCTATGCACCACACAGCTGCAGCATGTAGGCTTCATGCATAGAGCCCGTTATGAATAACATATGACTATGATGCCTGGAACAGTCCTCCAGCAGAGGTGGGGGGTGCGAAAACAATGGTGGGATTCAAGCATGTGTGGGATAGACACAAGGAAATCTTAGCTGGGAAGCAAGGGGGAAAGGAGCTGAGATCAAGTAGAGTCTGCGGAAATAAAGTGGGCAGACTTGGTGGGACAAGCGGTCCTTATCTGCCATCAAATTCTATGTTTCTATGTAACTAGGTATGACTTCAAAAGCCTGCACTTTTTAGTGCTTGTTTAGGCCCGTGTATGTTTGGGACCTTAAATACTGTATATTGTATACTTCACAGAGCAAATCTGAGGCCCATAAATTATTACTTTGGAGTGAAACAAATTCAGCTGATGTGACTGAGATTCGTACCTGCTGCCTGACTGGCCTTCCGACTGAGACCAGCTGCACAGTGATTGTGACTTTAAAATGCAGTTACTATGCTTTAAAATGCAGAAAATTATTTCATGTGAAAACTGCATAACAGTAGATTTATTCATTTGTTTGTTTGTTTGTGATAACTGGATAAGTGCACTAGACTTAGAAATGCCTATTTTCAGGCACGACCCAGGAGAGCACAAATGATGCAATCAAAGTACAACATAATACAGAGACAAGGCAGTATGGGTCAATATACATTAGTGAGAACAGCTCAGGAGACATTGTTACAAGTAGAAAGAGAGAAAAATACAATGTAAAGTAAAGGAGAGGTGTACAAATTTTACACAGTAACACATTTAGGGAAAATATAAGGAAAGTTAGCTAAGTAATTACGTGCAGGAAGAGTACTGAGGATAAGTTAGATGAGGCAGTGAGGAGAAAGGAGCAGAAACAGTGGGAAAATAGACAAGGGTGGTGAGGAAAGGGAGAGCAGAGCAAAAGAAAGTCAAGGAGGATGGAAACAGTTGCAAGGGTCAGACGTTGTAAGGTGAGCGCACAGCGTGTAGGAGAGAGTCAGAGAGCAACCAGTAGCAAGTTCCAGAAATGGGGTGCCGCATAGGAAAAGGTCTGGGGCCACATGCTAGTTTGGCATCTAGGGACTTGTAAAAGGGTTTGATCCTCAGATCAAAAGCTGTAACAAGAGTTTGCTTTAGACAACATTAGAGCAAGTGAGGATGGAACACCAGTACGAATTATACCGTCTATCAGGGTGCTAAAGGAGAGAAGGTGGTGGGCCATGGGGGAGGGCCAGTTTAGGTCACTATAAAGCTGACAGTGAGGTGTGAGGCGAGGAGATGCTAAGCAAGCAATAATACTCGACAGGGTGGGTGGTATTGGGCAATTCCAGACCGCCCAGGGGCGTAATGAGGCCCGACGCCGCAGGCAGAGGGCCTTATAGCCCTGGAAGGTTCTGGTATTGCCTATACCGCTCACCCTGAGGGTATTATTGTGCATAGAAAATTGGCTTCTGTGTAAATTTTAATTAATTGATCAAATAAGTGAGGAAATGAGTTTAAACAAATATAAAAATTAGAAAAAAAGATAAAACAGTCCCTACATTTGAAAGCTGTTCCATCTCCCATTGCTGCCCCCCCCCCCACGGAGCCATTTCTTCTGGTTATCCCCCCCCAAAGTTAAGAGTCACAAGTACAGAGTGGCACAACAGCACTAAGTTTTGTTTTTTTTTAAGTCTGAAGAGCAGCTGCTGTTTGAGGTAATTTCTGCATATGAGAAGAGGCAGCCAGGTTTGAGAGGCTCAGCTGTGGAGAATGGAAGGCACGGGAATGGACAGCTCCGTTAAAAAGGCAACTGAAACAGAACTGAGAAGTCGGCAGAAAAAAAAGGAGGTATTTAAAAATTGAAAACGCTGATGTGGGGAGGAGTATTTTATCTGTTATGGATAATGAGTGACGAGGATTGTGGAGGGAGGGTTTTGAGTTGTCTGCCAATGCCCTGGCGCAGGCAAGTACCGGAAGTGCAGGCTGTAGGAACCGCTTCTCCTCAAGTAATTTTTATGGACTGAAGAAGTGGGTGTATTTTTGGATCGGGTTATGTTTTTTTTTTTTTAAAGTCACGCTGGAGCTGTTGACAGGGTATCTGTGTGTGGGAGGGTAACTCGATCGCTCGCTAAGCGGGGGAAAAAAATGGCAGGTTTGATTTTTCAAATTCGGGGTGCCTAAGGATAAAGTTGGTAATAGGGCACCAATTGGTGCTTGTTTTAGCGGGCGCCTATTGAAACTTAATGTAACCCCCCCCCCGGACCGCCCATCAGCCAATCAGCGACCTTGAATAATCTTGCCCATTTTCTAATGCAAAGTGGCATATGCTATTGTAGGTAGTATCCTATTTATGGAGGCTGGTTTTTGCTGCTTCAGTATAGGTTATCAAGCCATAGGCAAGGGCAGAGAGTAGGAACCCACGGGCAACTGCAATTCTAGCAGAGGGAGTTAAGGCATAGCTGGTTTTGTAGGCAATATCAATTTTAGAGTTTACAACTTTGCATGTTATGGAAACGTGATGGTGAAAGTCAAGTGAGGAGTCAAGCATAACCCCAAGATATTTAATGGAGTTTACATTCACCAGGATGGAACCATCGATGCTAGTAAGTGACAATTCATCCTTACAATTTCTTAATCTGGTGGCAAAGCCAAAGAGCTTGGATTGTGTTTTGCTGGCATTTAAGACTAAATTATTTCTAGTGAGTCAGTGCTGGATAAGGAGGTCAGATGAGAGAGAGGTGTTTAAGTCAGAGATGGTTTTGGATCTATGATAAAGTACTAAGTCATCTGCATAAAGCATGGATGAGCAAGTAGAGATACTACGTGAGATATCATTTATGGAAATGGAGAAGAGGAGCTGTCCAAGAATAGAGCCCTGAGGGACCCCAATGTTTATGGAAGAAAGATCAGAGACAGTAGATTTACATTTTACTTCTTGTTTCCTGTTTGACAAATAGCTATGGTACCAGGCAACAACATCAGAAGGGAAATCTAGAGAACCCCTTTTAGCTAGGAGAGGATGACTGACCAGATCAAACACCTTGGTCAGGTCTATAAAGACCGCCCCTGTTAGAAGAACATTGTTCATAGCAACTTTGACATCATTTGTGAACTTCAGAAGAGCAGTGGCAGTGCTATGCCCTTTCCTAAAACCATGTTGAGAGTCAGAGAGAAGGTTGTGATTGTGAAGAAAGGCAATAGCTTGAAGAGAGACTAGTTTTTCAAGAATCTTGCTTAGAACTGAAAGGATAGCAATTGGTCGGTAGTTTGAGACGGATTTGGGATCTTCTTTTTTGAAAACGGGTGTTATGCTGGCGACTTTATAAATGTTAGGGACTGTACCACTGCACAGGAATAAGTTAAAGATACGAACAAGTGGAGAGGTAAGAAGTGGAGCGGCCAGTTTAAGGAGTCTAGGTTCAAGTCCATCAACACCGACACTAGTACAGTCAGAGATGGACTAAAGCAGTTTAAGAACTTCCTGTCTAGTTACAAGACAGAAATGAAACAGGGGGAAGGAATAAGTAGAGTTATCATTCAGGTTGGTGACACAGGGCTGAGAAGTAGGGAAAGGAGCTGTGTACATAGACAGGTCAGAGAAGTGTTTGTTAAAAGAGTTTGCTATGGTAATTGGGTTGTTGCAGTGCCCACCATTTAGAACCATGTCATTATCTGTCTGGGTGTTTTTCGCTCCAGGAGGATTTTTATATGTGCCCAAAACATTTCTGAATCACCAGTGGCATCTATAAATACAATTTTACAAAATGAGCTTTTGGCTAGGTGTATGTTTCAGATGGGAGGCTGTTCCATTAAAATGGAATATAATACTCATAAATCTTTTGGGGCTGAGTTCAAATCAAATTTTGGCAATGAAACAGAAATATAGACAGTGGCAGCAGAAAGAGACCAATGGTCCATCTGGTCTGCCCTAGTTCACCATTTAGCCCTGGGACTTACTGTCCCTCCATCCCTGTCCCTCCATCCTAGCCCTTACCCATCCTTCATTCTGTCTCAGCTATGCTTGAACCCACCAGCAGTTCTAGCACCCACCTCTTTGGCTGGAAGACAACAGAAAAGGGACCTGGGGGTAATCATTTCTGATGACTGGAAAGTAGCCAAGCAGTGTGATAAGGCAGTTTGGAAGGCTGGCAGGATGCTTGGGTGCATAGGGAGGGGTATCACCAGTAGGATGAAGGAGATAATATTACCCCTGTATAGATCACTGATAAGACCCAACCTCAAGTACTGTGTCCAGTTCTGGAGACCCCACCTCCGGAAGGACATTGATAAAGTAGAGGTGGTACAAAAGAAGGCTACCAAAATGGTGCAGGGCCTGCATCAAAAGCCCTATGAGGAGAGACTCAATGAACTGAATATGTCCTCTCTGGAGGAGAGGAGGGAAAGGGGGATTTGATAGAAAGATTCAAATACCTAACAGGTATTAATAAGGTACAGGAATGTAGCATTTTCCATAGAAAAAGAAGCTTGACGAAAAGAGGTCATGCTATGAAGTCGGGGGGAGGGGAGGCTCAGAGGAAATGCTTCTTCCTGGAGAGAGTGGTGGACACCTGGAATAGCCTTCCAGCAGAGATGGTTGGTGTCAAAACAATGATGGGATTCAAGCATGCATGGGACAGATACAAGGGAACCTTGCTAGAAGGGCAAGGGGCGAAGATGACCAGAGATCAAGCAGGGTCTACGGTGGCACAGTAAGCAGGGAAAACTGGGCAGACTACATGGGCCAAGAGGTCCTTATCTGCCGACAACTTCTAAGTTTCTATATTTCTGTAAAATAATACTTCCTCATGTCCCTCCTAAACCTCTCTTTCATCAGTTTCCACTCCTCCATGTGACCGAGAACTAGTATTCAAGCTAAATAGTTCCCCACAGTTCACCCTGTTAATTCTTACTAGGAATTTGAAATTCTCTATTATATCTCTCTTCTCCCTTCTGGTCTCCAGTGAGTACGTTTAGTGCCTTGATGCACTGTTGGCCTTGAATCATTTTTGTTACCCTCCGCTGCCCTGTCTTCAGCCTATCCCTGTTCTTCCTGAGGTGTGGGCTCCAGAACTGAGCTCCAGAACTGAGCACAGCACTCCAGGTGTGGTCTCACCAAGGATCTATATTGGGAATGTATTACCTCTTCCCTTCCATTATCAGTACCCCTCCCGATATATCCCAGCATCCCACTCGCTTTGCTATATGCCTTGTTGCACTGACTCAATTATTTGAAGGAGTCACTGATGATACTTCAAGGTTCCCGTTCCTCAGTTGTAGTGTTTTTTAATGTCTTCATTAGTAACATTGCTGGAGGGGAAGATTTATCTATTTGCAGATGACACCAAGATCTGCAATTGGGTAGACACTCCAGAGGGGGTCGAGAAAATGAAGAGGGATCTAGGAAAGCTGGAACAATGGTCCAAAGTGTGGCAATTAAAATTTCATGCAAAGAGGTGCAAAATCATGCACTTGGGGTGCAGAAACCCTGAGGAGAGTTACAGGATGGGGGGAGGGGTTGCTGACGGTTGCCAGGGAAGAAAAGGATTTAGGGATTATCATCTCAGATGACCTAAAGGTGGCCAAACAATGCACCAAGGCTGTGGGGAGGCAAGTCGTTACATATCTGGTACTCATCTGCCTCCTTTTAAGAAGCTCACAAACCCTCTTCTAAATCAGGCATTCTGCAATTTATCATTTTTTCTTGCCCGTGTTTATCATTTTTTGTCTGATGTTTATATAGCTGCACTCTGTATTTTATCACCACACTTTACTGTTTGCATTTTATCTCCACACATTACTGTTTGCATTTTATCTCCACACGTTACTGTTTGCATTTGGATGCTTGTGTTGCTTTCTAATGTTATTCACGTTATGTTCTTGTTAATTTGCATATATTCATAACAGTGAACCCAGGAATGGTACCAGAATACTGCTACTTCTTAGTAGCATAGCAAATTCCCAGAGGGCCTGGGTGCTAGGCGATGTTACAGGGCCCCTTCCCAGTTTTGAACAAACATCAAAATTATGATTTGGGCCCCTCAAACCTTGAGGGCCTGGGTGCCACTGCACCCCCTGCACCCTTGTAGCTATGCCCCTGCTACTTCTACTACTAAAATAATATAGTGATGATCTAGTTGCCTATTCCCATAATACACATATCAATATAAGAAACAAGCTATAATTCATCTGTATTATGAGAGCATGTCTTTTAAGACTGGCATTTCTAAGTTGTTTTTGTAAGGAAATATTGTAGACCATGCTTCTTGGTGGCCCATGGTGCTCCAGTGGCCCTGCAGTACACACTATTATAGGTTATGTTACATCTGCATGGGTAGTTACAAATATCGGTACCATAGAGGGTCTGCATGGGACCATCACATGCCTTTAATGGTGGGGAGTCAAAAGGCTGGTCTGTGGGTGTGTCAAACAGGCTGTGAAAATGCCTTCTCTCTCTGCTCTGCATAGCTGTACATGCACAGCTGCCTATCCCACTGCGTGTGCAACTGATATTTGTGCACATGGAGCTGGCCGACTTTCCAACCATCCCCCAGCTCTCTTTCCCTGTTGTCAATCAGGTGTTGCATGAACAGTGGAGTCAAGCATCATCTCTCTCCTGTGGAGTCAAGTGTCCTACGGGATGCTGTATCCTCCCCATCTCTTAATCGTCCTCCAACTTTCTAGGCTTGTTCCTGAACCCAGGTTGCTGGCATCATGCGACTGTAACATTGTCGCTGTGCTGGTGGGCTGACTTCAAGGAAATTATTTCTAGAAACTAACAGATATTTTTCCCAGTGATATGAAGTGTTTATGAATAAATAAATAGCAGGCGATAGCTTACTAATTAGTACTCTGCTTAAATTAGTTTTCTGATGTATTCCACCCTCATTCTGACTGTTCCTTAAAATGTATCCTTTGGGGGGAAGGGGAGGTTTGTACAGTATTACCAAAAGAGCATGCTACTTCTAGTTCATTAAGACCATCCCTTAATTGTTCGGCCCACCCACATTGCCCTTGCTGAGAATCTAATACCTCCGGTATGAACACTTTTGGAAATCAGTGAATGAAATCAAGGCCGTTTTATGAAAGTACTACTCTAGGATACTGAGTATCACTTTTAACTCTAGGCATGCCAATTTCTGCTCTTAATTCACCTGTGACACCCTTGGGTAAACCCCAAATCCTCTTCAAAAAGTAATTTTGTTTGTGTCACCTCAATCCCTTTAAAGTCATAAAATCCTGAAACCTCAACCCCATACAGGACAGTATGTCAGTGTAGAAAGTTCTTTGGCTTTGACAAGCAAAATAATGCAAGAAAAGAGTCTTCTACAGATCCATAAGGGAATCTTACAATCCCACCTATAGTCGGCTCGGTGGTGTGGAGGGCTGAGGCGCTGAGTGCCTTACCTCCTGCCATGCTGGTGACCCAGGGTCGAGAATGGACTCGGGTTGCTCAGGAGTCAGCGGGGAGAGGAAGGATTGAAAGTCCCAGGACAGCTCTCCTTCTTCTGGGAGGGGAGTTAGTGTGGCACACTGCTGGCCAGCTATCCAGCAGCAGTTGGTTGACAGCACATGCAGTGTAACCATGTAGGGAAGGGGAACCCATGTCCAGGATGCCGGAGGCATCTCCACAGAGGCGGAGCTTGCACACTGTGCCCACTGCATGTCTGTGGGCCCCAGGGCGAAAATCAAGTGGAAAACAACCCCAGGCAGCAGAATGAAGCCTGACCCTCCTCAGGCCCCTCACCAGTGACAGGGCACACACCTCAAGTCCTGTGGCAGAGAATGCCAGTGCAATCTAAGTCCCGGGGAAGCCAGGTGATGGTGCTGGGGAAGGGGTCAGTCAGAAGGGGGCAGCCGGGGCTACTAGATGATGGGAAAAAAAATCCCACCAATAGCACTGTTGGCTACCATGTCATTCTTTTACAGTATGCCTTCCAGCATCACAACTGAATAATGTATACTCCCAAATACTGAATACTTTAATGATCTTCAATTTCTCCTTCCCTATACATCATGAATTGTGATTCCTCTGCTTACTCAAAATCATTATTTTTGACTTGGTGAAATTATTAATACCTCCCATTCCTTTGCTGCTTTCAGAAAAGCAATCAATACTCTCTGTAACCGTAGGGGTTAGATACATAGATACATAGAATTTGTTGGCAGATAAGGACTACCATACCCATCTAGTCTGCCCATTTTTCTAGCCATTTACTTATGTTGCAGACTGTAGATGATCTGCGGCTTTCCCTCCACTCCCTGTCTCTAAGGTCCCCCTGTGTTTGTCCTGATCATTTTTGAATTTCTCCACTGTTT
This sequence comes from Neoceratodus forsteri, assembly GCA_016271365.2. Classification (NCBI taxonomy): domain Eukaryota; kingdom Metazoa; phylum Chordata; order Ceratodontiformes; family Ceratodontidae; genus Neoceratodus; species Neoceratodus forsteri. The sequence goes on from CM028136.1 coordinate 638,482,096, forward strand.
TTACTTCCACAACCTCTGCAGGGAGGCTATTCCAAGCATCCACCACCCTTTCTGTAAAGAAGTACTTCCTCACATTACCCCTGATTCTACCTCCTTTCAACTTCAAATCATGTTCCCTAGTTCTTGCCCACCCTCTTTTCTGAAAGATGCTACTCCCCTGCACCTTATTTATCCCTTTAAGGTATTTGAACATCTCTATCATGTCCCACCTTTCCCCTCCTCCTCTCCAGAGAGTACATATTGAGTTCTTTCAGCCTCTCCTCATATGGCTTCTGGTGTCACCCCTGCACCATTTTTGTATCCCTTCTCTGGACTGCCTCCACCTTGTCCATGTCCTTCCTGAGATGTGGCCTCCAAAAATGAACACTGTACTCAAGGTGAGGTCTTACCAACGATTTGAATAGTGGATAGTGATAAAACAGTGGAATCATCTGTCCCAGTGCAATCCTTGGAGGCTCTGGGTGATGATCATCCTTCTTCAGAATCTTACTCAGCTCATTAATGTACATGATGAAAAGAAAAGGGGTCAAAAAATAACCCTGGCAGATACCTCTTGAGGTCTTGTGACCTTGTGTATTCACTTGTTAACCAGACCCATACCAAATTACTGATATGCTGATAGTTTTTTTTAAATATATGTACTTTATTGATTTTCAGCACACAAAACAAACATATCAATAAGTGACAAGATGATTCTATGAGATCAACATTGTACAGAGAATTACACACATCTCCAGAACTATGTACATATACATGGAATTCATTCACAATAATTCAGGTATTAGGGTAGGAGGGGCCAATCACAACCTTGTAGGTTATACAATATTCTATACACATAATTATTATTCTCCTAGGAGGAGATGTGAGTGAAATATCCACTAAAAGAGTGTTAGAATTAGTTTTGTGTGACAACATCGTGTGGGAGTGAACATAGTGTTAACAATTTAACCAGATGTTTTTTCAGAAGCTTAAGTGTCTATTATTTAAGCTGGCAACGGTTTTCTCAATTTTAAGGTTAAACAATAATTCCTGGTACTGTTCTTTCTAACTAATATTATCCTAGTCCAGCCAGTGTTTTAAGATTACTGTTTTGGCAGAAGCTGTTATTACTGCCATGTGGAATCTCCTTTGTCTTACAGATATTCTGCTAAAGTCCCCTAGGATACAAATTGTGGGTGTAAATAGCTCCTCTAGACCTAACAGAGGGTCAGCCTTGGTCTTGATCATGTTCCAGAGGTTTTGAGATAACTCGCAGTTCCAAAGGATATGAAGCAGAGATCCCATTTCTTTGCCACATCTAGTGCATACTTCTTAAGGGGGTCTACCCATTTTATGTAATTTCACACTGGCATATACAGTAATAACTTATCATCCTTTGTATATAAGTAAACATCTCTTCATATCCATTCCCAGTTAAAAGTGGCCTCAGGGAACTCTGATTGTCAGTATTGGCACGGTTCTTCCGATTTGTATGGTGAAGGGTTAAATATGACTTGAATAAGGAAGAATTAGCACATGGGAGTGTTGTAGCTGACACCACTATATTGATCAGCTCTGGGCTGTTGTCAGTTCAAGGTGGAGGGCCCATATGTTTAGTTATACCATATGTTAGCTGCTTAAATTTAAATATGTGCCTGACAACAGTCTGGTATCGAGTCTCAAAACTCCTATAGAGATCCCCCATTATGAATTCTACTACAGAGAGGAGGTGACCCCTGGCGAGAAGGATGGTTTTATGAGGGAACCATTTATTTTGAGATTATGAACATTGTATACAGGTTGAGATTTGTTTTTTGTGATATTTATGTTAATAAGTCCACACAACTTAGTGTGGACATTAAGTGAGGCATTAATTGGTGTGGGTTTAAGTATGCTCAGTAAGTTCTTAAGAGCAACATGAATAAGGGATGATACTGCCATGTCTACATCAACACATAGTTGATTTTCAATTGTGAGCCAAAGGGGAATATATATCCAGTGATCATTTTCTTGTGGGGCTGCTAGCCACTTGAATGCTTGCTAGCACATGGGGCAAAATAGTAACTGCTGAAATGGGAAGACAAAAGCCTCCCCGAGTTTTAGGTCTAGCCAGGTTTGTGTATGCTCTATGATGACCTTTGTCGGCCCATATAAATTCTGCAGTGTATGCACGCATGGCTGAGAACCACTTTAGTGGGAGACAAACATTAATCATATTTAAGGGTTACAAAATTCTTTAAAGGATGTTCATTTTGATGACAGATAGTCACCCCTACAGTGATAATGGTAGGCTACTCCATCTTTCTAGATCCTACTTGGCTTTAGCGACCAGGTTGTCAAGGTTGCACTTATGCATTAGGGCTTCATCTGGGCTGAAGTCTATGCCCAAGTATCTCAATTTCTTAGAGATCCATCTGAGGCCTAACCTTATAATATCAATTTTGTTGACAGCAGCATTAAAGGGCATCACTTTTTTCTTTTGTTATGTTCAGCATAGAGTCTGAAATAGAGCCAGATTTCTCTATGCTATTTAGGGCTGCTGGTATGGAGGTGGTCGGGTGGATGATGTGTAGTAGTATGTCATCAGTGTAAACTGACATTTTATATGCATCTGGCCCAATAGATACCCTCCACCCCACCAAACTCTCTGATGTTCTTTAAGTGTTAGAATCAAGGGTCTCAGTTCTCTGTGGCACAGTAGACCTACGTTCAGAGGCATGGAGTCTGAACTTCTGTGGCACCATTTGTCCTATTTCAGAGATAACAGGAAAAGTTCAGCAGCACATAACTGAAGCGATGATTCAGGCTTGTTCCCAAACCTAGGTCATCGACATTGTGAGCAGCAGTGCTGCAGCTTCACCAGCATGTCAGGGTCCAGAACAGTGGATATGTTTCAAGCTCCATTTTTCTTGCCAGCCCACTTCTCCTGATGCAGAACATGGCCCCATTAAGCCCTGACATGCATGTCAGTCCCTTGTGAGGGAAGGCTCCCCATCCCACCACAAGGTGTCACCACCAGTGCAGCTGAACAATGTGCAGTATCTTCCCAGGCTCGAAGAAGTGGTGCACGACAGCGCAGGCTCTATCCTCATGCTGCCAGCTGGCTCCCTGATCTCATCCTCACTGGAACAGGAACACCACGTGTTAACTGCTGGGCCAGTAGCCATCATGTTCATATTTTCTTTTTACATTTTGAACCCAAATTTTCAACACAGGCTTTTTATGACCCCCTGTTGAACATGCCAGATGTCATTTATAAAATATTGACTGAAACGTCATTTCACACCACAAGTGTGAAAACATGTTTTGGGCAGGATTTGAAAAATGACATCTGTCATGCTCTTGAGGTGGTATGAAAAAATGGCTGTATTGAAAATTTGGGGTCAAAATGTTGAAAATGACCACAGTTATGAATGAATATTTAAAAGATTTCAACATAAATATATAACTTTGTTGTTTTTTTAAGATTTTGATCCCAACATTTCAACATAGTCTTTTCATGACCCCACTTCATGAACTTCGTAGATGACATTTTTCAAATTCTGTCCAAAAGGTGACTTAACAGAGTGACTGCAATATCGTCTTACTGGCTGAATTAAAAAAATATCACCTACCTTGTTCATAAGGTGAGGTTCTAAAAAGGCCATGTTGAAAATTTGGTGGATAAATATTGAAAAATGGTGAAGTTGTGAGTGAACATTCAAATATTTCAGTGTTCACCCATAACTTTGGTAATTTTACTGTATTTTTCTGCCAAATTTACTACATAGTCTTTTTATGACCTCACTTCATGAACCCAGTAAGTGAAAATTGTCAAATCCCACTCAAAAGGTAATTTCGCAGAGTGACTGTGAAATCACCTTATTGGTCAGATTTGGAAAATGTCACCAGCCTTGTTCATGAGGTGGGGTCCAAAAAAGGGTCTGTTAAAAATTTGGTGAAAAAAATATAAAAAAATGGCCAAGTTATGAGTAAAAGTTCAAAACATAGAAACATAGAAACATAGAATTTGATGGCAGATAAGGACCACTTGGCCCACCCAGTCTGCCCATTTCCCTACCTGATGGATAAGCTGCAGATTCTAGTTAATCAACAGCTTACTTCCTCCTGCCCCCACTAGAATTGCCTTATGCCTGTCCCATGCATTCTTGAATTCTCCCATTGTTCCTGACTCCACATCCTCCTCAGGAAGGCTGTTCCATGCATCCACAACTCTCTCTGTGAAAAAATACTTTCTAACATTACCTATGAGCCATCCCCCCTCTATCTTCAAATTGTGCCCCCTTGTTCTTGCACATCTCTTCTTCTGAAAGATACTATCCTCTTGTTTGTTTATTTATTTTTATTTAATTTTTGTTGACTGAGTAAGTGCACTAGACAAATCCTGCCTATTTTCAGGCATGACCCAGGGGAAGGGGATACAGATGAATGCCAACTGACCTTGAACCAGATTAAGCTGTTGGTGGTATTTTTAGTGAATGAGGGAAATTTGGCCAGAACACCGGGGAAATTCCCCTACTCTGCTTCCTATGAGCAGGGGGACCCTTTTGCCGGTGACTCCAAGATGGCTGCTTTTCCAGATCCTGGGGGAGCTGCTACCATGGAGGAGGATATGTTGGCTGGCAAGTCTGCTGGTGTACCTGGAGGTGAGCAGGTCTCCCTACCTTCAGGTCCAGCTTTGGAGACCAATGAGATACTGCCTAACTGTCTGGAACAAGAAGAATTAATTATGGATTCAGCTTTGTCACCTTTCTGTGCTACAGCAGGTTTATTTGGCCCTGATGCTGTTTTGCTGGATAACATTTTGCAGCAAAATTAACGTTTGATATGACCAGAGGGAATGCAATCTATGGGAAACTCTTCTCAAGGTATGCCTATGACTCCTATGGAAGAACAAGGTGAAATTATCACTTCTGACCTCCTTAGAGATGCTGCACACCTTATTCAGGATGAACTGAGGAAGTCAGTCATGGTGGAACCTACATCGAGCTGCAGTGTGAGTCAGTAGAATGACGCATCCACTTCAAAGGGAAGCGTTCTGACAGAGGGGTCCTTTGATGTGGTAAAATTGACAACCGTGCTTCAGGTCGATACATTGGGTGTGGTGGATGGCCAGGCTGAATGTGGGACTGCCTCCATGAGTATCTCAACTGTTCCTACATATGAAAGAATGGAAACTCAGGACATACCTTTTGCCTTACATAAAGGCAGATCTGATGTTGATCCTCCCCAGGCCCCTTGTAAATGACCAGTTACCTCGCTCGACCGCTCGCTGCTCAATGCAGGCTGGAAGCGAGGCAACACTGAGGTCTGGGTTCCTGACCCAGCCCACAGTCCCATACCAGGGCACCCTGTTTTGCAAACAGTGGATCCCGCAGTGCTACAGGGGGAACAGTCTTCCTCAGTCCCACAGTTGCCTGATGAGGGGAAACAGATTCAGACTGCAGGGCGACATGATGCATCCTCTTCAGATTCTTAAAGTATGGGGAAGCAGCATATGGAATGGGGGGACTCTGTTGCTACCTCCCCGCAACAAGCACGGCCTTCCCCAAACCTCCTTCAGTGAGCAAAAACAGCCTGGGAGTCATTTCGGCGAAAAGATCCTTTCTCAGGCGCCCCGCCCATTACAACGGAGAAATGCGGTGCGCTTGCGCTTGGAATATCAGGGGGGTTTAACTTTAGCACCGGACCGTCTCTATGTGGGGAAAACTTTGTTGAAGAACTCTATGGGTTTTTTTTCCAATTAAATCCATGCACTTATCCATGTGTCTGGTTCTACAACTTTTGATGTCAGTTTTGTCACCCCACAAAACTTGGATCGTTTCTGGTCGAAACTAGATGTTTTGAAATACTCTGAATTATGGATGCCTTTCAAGGCAATCCCTTTGACTAAACCTTCTATCAAATCAGTGACAGTGTTATTTCGAAATGAATCTGTTTCAGTGAATGTTACTGTTTTTTGGTTGCAAAAGCGGTGTGAAGTCCTCGGGGCTCCCTCACCTATATTTGATGATGAATGCATTTGGAATGGAGTGTGGGTGTTCCGGGTTCGCTTACGGAATAATCATCTGGGGCCTGTACATCTGCCAAATAGTATTTTTCTAGGTTCTGAGCAAGGTCACTGTTTTTATCAGGGTCAGCCTAGGGCTTGTTTTAAATTTCTGGCCCTTACACATTTAGGCTCCACCTGTGATAGATTACGATGCAATCTCTGTCTTCATTATGGTCATCATAGCTCTAAATGTCAGGCTGACTTGAAATGTAATTTGTGCTATAAATCTGGGCATTCATATAAATCCTGTCCTTGGGCTACACATAATCGATCTGATAGGAAAAGTCAGGATACCATATTACAAGAAGCGCAGAAAAAAGAAATGTTGAAGAAAAGGGCTTGGCACCAGAACCCCCCAGGAACCGAGGCCAAGTTCTCCCTGACCCCCCACCACCTCCACAGCTAGATAGTGTAGTAGATGACCAGTTGGGCCCTCCAGCTGAGACTGCTTCAGAGCTAGGTATACCACCTGGTACAGAGGTCACTTCTCTTCCACTGGTGCAGGATGACACTCCTTTTGAAATGCCTCCCTATCGGGGTAAAAGTGTGACTAAGAAAAGGAGCCTGAAACACTCTCAACCCAGATCTAAGGTGGCAAAAGCCTCCTCAGGGAAAGATGACAGTATTGAGCTAAAAATAAATATGAAATTCTGAAACCTCAATCTCTGGATTCTGAACCAGGCAGAGATTCTGAGGCTTCTTCCTTGGCCCCTCCCTCCTCGGACACGGATGGGGAAGCTCAGGAGCAGTGCTCCCAAGTCAGTGATGCCCCCCGCTATAGAACCCATGTCCGTAGAAGTACCAGGGTTAAGAAGCCACCTTGATTCTATAACATATTTCCATGTTGACTGCTTTCCTTCCTAAGTTGAGAATTTCAACCATTAATGTTAATAGCATAAAAAATCCTAAGAGACGTTTGGTTGCCCTAACAAGGTTAAAAGACGTGGAATGTGATATATTTCTTTTGCAAGATACAAAGCTGAATACTACCTTTTTAATTAACGCTGCACAAAAACTATGGTGTTGGGGGCCTTCCTTTTTCTCCTATGGAACGGCTCTGTGTGAGGGCATGGGCATTCTATTTAGAGGGGATGCTTTTCGTATTCCCAGATTGATCGAGGTGTTTCTGGGGAGAGCTTTGATAGTTGACTTCACATATGGGAATATGACCTGGAGCTTAATTAATATTTATGCCCCTCTTACTAAGAAAGGGAGGACGGAATTGTTCGGGATGATTAAACCCTATTTATTCACTACCAAATTAGTTATTTGGGGGGGGGACTTTAATTGTGTTATTAATATAAGGGATAGAGGTGCTAAGACAACAAAAGTGTATAGTGACACTAATTGTCTTCTCCAATTATTATCCCAAAGTCAAATGATTGACGCCTATAGAAGGGTACACAAGCTTGGTGGGCAAACATATTTTCATGGGTCCCTGTCCACGAGAATAGATTTTTATTTATCAAAGCTAATATTGGAGTGGAAAAAGTGACAGTGCCTCCGATGGCAATTTCTGACCATGCTATTTTGATGGTCACTTTGGGAGCAGTTAATGGGTCCCGGTATGGGAAAGGGTACTGGAAGTTGAATATGGCACTTTTGTCTGATAAACATCTGCAGACCCAAATACAGGATTACCTTAGAGCTCGCATGTCCATGGCAGGGTTGATGAACAACAGAAGCAGCTGGTGGGAACTCACTAAAACAGGTCTGAGATGTATGTTTCAAAAACACTCGGTTAAACAGTGTCAGGGACAGTATCGACGGTATTTGCAGCTACATATGCAGTTGAATAAAATTTATTCAACTATCAATTTGTTACATATCCCTCTCTCAGAACAGGCTCTTAATATTAAAAAGGAGGTGTTCTTGTTACAATACGACAGGGCCAAAACATTGTTATATGAACATAAAATTTGCACTCAGGGGAAAACAGGACTGGGAGATCCCTTTCAGCTTAGTACCCAGACAGCAAATGCACATTTTATGTCTGCTGTTACTACAGACACTGGCGAGATGATTTCAGATGGGCCTGGTATTCTGAACACAGTCTCACACTATCTGGAGTCAATGTACACCTCTTCTTTATTGGGTGGTGAGCAGACAAAACATATGCTTTCATCCATTGTAGTTCCTTCACTATCAGATGATCAGGTATTGCACTTGATGGAGCCCATTACTGAACAAGAGCTTAATCAAGTCATCACTAGTCTCAAAATAAATACAGCACCTGGTATAGACGGTTTGCCTACCGAATTTTATCATACATTTAAAGATTTGATGGTTCAAATATTAAAAGTTGTATTTAATTGGGTATTACTGACTTTACAAGCAGATTTCCATTTTTGTATTGCAGCACAAATTATGGGGTACAAGAAGGGAGAGGACGTGTTTGGACAATTGGAGATCTTTAAGTTTATTAAATACAGACTACAAAATTTTAATGAAACTTCTACATTCTCATTTGTTGCTGTTGATGCCATATCTACTCTCATCGGCTCAAACTTGTACTATACTAGGTCGTACTGTACAACACAATTATTATTAATAAGGGAACTGGTAGAACAGGGTAAAGAGGAACTTTTACAAGGATTTGTAATGGCTTTGGACCAAGAAAAGGCTTTTGACCGTGTCCCACATTCTTACATTTCTCTTGTGTTACAGTCCTATGGGATCCCTGAGAAATTTGTTAGGTGGATCACTACTTTGTATTCCCATACTAATGCTATCCCTCTGGTTAATGGTCATTTAGGGAAATATGTAACAATTTCTAGGGGTAAGACAGGGATGCCCATAAGTCCCCTTTGTATGTGTTATTTGGATCCTTTGTTAAGGGTTATCCAGCAAGATTCTCATGTAAAGGGGCTTCTACCACTGGGGGGGGTAGAAATTCGAGTTACTGCTTATGCGGATGATATTTGTGTTGTAGTAGCAGATGAACAGTCAGGTCTGAGGGTGTTGAACTTATTGGATGATTTTGCTAAATCTACTGGTGCTAGTTTGAATAAACAAAAACGTATAATTTATCCCTTGGGAAGGTCATATCAGGGCACCACGGACTGGCATGGTATTATAGTATCACACATGCCATTCCAATATTTGGGCATTTGGTATGGGAAGGAGGACAACAGTGTGTTTAACTGGTCAAGAAAATTGGAGGAAGTAGCTGTTAAAGTAAATATTTGGAAGTCATGGAATCTAGTGAAAAAAAAGAAAGTTATGCTAGTTAAAACATATCTGTTGCCAATCTTCCTGTATATCAGTGCTGTATATCCATTACCGAGGCATCTGGAATCATGTGTGTTAGGTTTGGTTTTTCAGATCATCTGGGGGTGTAGGTTGAATCCAATAAAGAGAGGTACTGTATCTTCCTATATATAAAGGAGGTTTGAATTTGACGAATCCTATTCTTTTTCTGTTTACTAATTTTTTTCATCATAATTTATTGGATATTGCAAAACCTCAACTAGCTATATGGATCCCTTTCGCTGACCACTGGTTGGGACCTGTATATTCCAAATGGAAAGAGCAGGGAATTTTGCATGCCCAGGTTAAAACACCTTGGGCTGGATAGTCAAACTGCGCTATTCTGTGGCGCAAGCCCTTGCGCTGCACAAAATAGTTGCGCAGGGGTGTGGCCGGGGCGATATTCAAAGGAGTTGCGCTATTGAGCAACTCCTTTGGATATCACCCCCCCAGCCACAGCCACTGTGCATGGCGCAGTGGAACTTGCGCCACCGCAAGTGGTCAGAGTGGAGCATTCAAGTTGCGGTGGCGCAAGTACCATTGCGCCATGTGCAAATTTCCCATATTCAAAAGGTGACATGCAAATGGGGCCATAATTCATACAAGACACAGGGGGCCATTTGCATCTATTTATGGCCCCATTTGCATGCCATTAGCATGCAGGTGCACCGATCCCCAAGGACTTGTGCCTGGCGCCCTGCCAGGCAGCAGCCATCGAGGACCACGGCCGCCCCTGTAGCCAGTCGCGGGCATAAGTTAAAAATACCCCCCCCTGACTGGCCCCAATGGCGGCGGGCATAAGTTAATCACCCCCCCACTGGCCCAATCGCAGGCATATGTTTAAAACACCCCTCCCCGACTGGCCCGATCGTGGGCAAAGTGATGAATAAAACCCACCCACCACCAGCCCGATCGTGGCACCCAGTATCAACCCCCCAGAACATATCCTGGTGGTCAGTGGACCGCTAAGCCCGATCGCGGCACAAAGTGTGAAAACCCCCAGACCATATCCCTGGTGAGTCTGTCCCCCCACCCACCCATGAAGCCCCACCACCGCTCCCTCCCTGGCAGCTGGCGGGCAGCATCCACCGCCTGCCGCCCCACCGACTGACTGCCGGTGAGACTACACACCCATTGGTGCAGAGCAAGAGCCAATGGGCGTGTTGCCCATATCGGCATAAGGTAGTCAGATTTGTGAATGAATGAATTCATTCATATATCTGATCAGTCTTAGTATGAGCTGCACGCCCATTGGCTCTTGTTCTGTACCAATGGGCGGCAGCCCCACCGGCAGTCAGTCGGCAGGGCGGCAGGCGGTGGATGCTGCCACCCCGCCGCCGGGAGGAGCGGGTGGTGGGCCTGGGTGGGTGGGTGGGGGACACCTAGATCACCAGGGATATGTTCTGGTGGGGAGGTTTCAATACTTTGGTGCCGCTGATCGGCTTTAGCGTCCACTGGACCACCAGGGATTTGTTCTTGGGGGTTGGAAACTTTGCGCCGCGATCAGGCTTAGCAGTCCACTGGACCACCAGGGATTTTTTTTGGGGGGTTGGAAACGTGCGTGATCGGGCTGGTGGGGATGGATTTATTTATCACTTTGCCCGCGATCGGGCCAGTCAGGGGTGTTTTTAAATATGCCCGATCGGGCCAGTCGGGGGAGGAGGTTACTATATGCCCGCAATTGGGCTGCAGGGGGGGGCACAGAGAGTAGGTTGAGGGCCACCCACAGGTGGCAGCTGCTGTGTTGCACCCTGCAATGTGGCAGCTCACCTGTGAGTGGCCCTCAACTTACTCCTTTTTTTTTTTTGGCTCAAAGTTGTGCAGGCACAGGTTGGGTGTTGTGCCTGCACAACTCTGCACAGCCCACTGAATATCAGGCTGTGCAGTTTATGCATGGTTCCTCCCCCTCCGGTTCATCATGCCTTCATTAGCATTGCGCTGTTGCTCAGCTTGACTTGGGGGGGCGCAACTGCCTCTTGCTGAATATGGCAGGATGGCGCAATTTCAGACTTGCGCAGGCGCAACCCTATTGCACATGGCGCAACCCTTTTGAATATCCAGCCCCTTGTGTATATTTTAGGCCTGCTCTGGGCAAATTAAAATTATGGAAAGTATCCTTAAGGGTCCTTACTTCAACATCAAACAAAGTCATGTATAAGGCTACCCAACAAGGTATTCCTGAGTTTCAGGTGGAATTTCATGATGTGGAGCCTCAATTTAGAATGCATGTAATTGATACCTTGCAGGATCCTAGACTAGCACCTAGAATATGGGATGTTACATGGCTGAGTGCTCATGGGCGTTTAAATGTGAAAGGCAATGCAAAACATAAAAAATATGAAGAACGTTTTTGTCCCAGACAGGCCTGCATTAAGATGGTTGAAACTATGCAGCATTTTTTACTTTCGTGCCTGTTTGTACAAGTGTGGAGCATTTTGGCTACTAGATGGAATCAACCTCATTGGAAAAATTTTACATATTCTGAAATAGTAGGTGGTTTTAGTCTTTCAGACCTCGCTTTGCAAGGGGACATGGTGAGACTTATCTTATCTTTTATCAAATTTATTCTTTGGCAAGTCAGATGTAAACAGGTGTTGCAGCAAGTCTATCAAGACCCAGTTACTGTTATCCTTATTATTCAAAATGCACTATGTAAGCAGTGTTATTTTGAACAACAACACATGAATGAAGGGGTATGGAAACTTCGCTGGTTGAATGTACCTTTTATGAAAGATAAAATTGGATGATGTGTTTTCAAAGTATAGACTTTGTTTTAGTTACAGAACAACTGATTGTTTTTTTTTTCTGTATGTATCGTTTGTTCTAAAATGTTCTTGTTGTAGTTTCTGTTCAGTTTATTTTCAATAAAATGTTCCCCTACTCTTTTCGATAAGTGTAGATCCATATCCAGGATTAGGTACCTTGTTAATTCCCTGGAGATACTTGAAATTTGCTATCATGTCCCCCCTCTCCCTCCTTTCCTCAAGGGTATACATATTAAGCTGCTTTAGTCTCTCCTTGTATGTCTTCTGGTGCAGACCTTGTACCATTTTGGTTGCCCTCCTCTGAACAGCCTCCACTCTGTCTATGTATTTGAAGAGACACGGTCTCCAGAATTGCACGCAGTACTCCAGATGAGGTCTCACTAACTGTCTGTAGAGAGGGATAACAACTTCCTGTTTTCTGCTGTTGATGCCTCTCCCTATGCATCCCAGTATCCCCCCAGCCCTTCTTACTGCCTTCTCACATTGCTTGCCCACCTTTAGGTCATCTGATATAATTACTCCTAGGTCTCTTATGAGTTTTGTCGTTGTTATTAACTCACTCCCCATTGTGTACTCTTCCCCTGGGTTTTTGTTTCCCAGATGCATTATCTTGCACTTCTTTGCATTGAATCTGAGCTGCCAGGTATTTGACCATTCCACCAACCTTGCCAAGTCCCTTTTCATTTTTTCCACCCCACCTTGTGTATCAACCCTATTGCAGATCTTTGTGTCATCTACAAAGAGGCATACCTTTCCTTCCAGGTGCTCTCCAATGTCACTTATAAAGATATTAAAGAGGACCGATCCCAGTACCGAACCCTGCGGTACCCTGCTAGTTACCCTCCTTTCATCACTGTGGACTCTGTTTACTATTACCATTTGCATCCTGTTGTCCAGACAGTTTTTTATCCAGGCTACCACCTTGGGACCCACTCCAAGGCTGGCTAACTTGTATATTAATCTTTTGTGTGAGACTGCGTCAAATGCCTTTTTAAAATCTAGGTAGGCCATATCCACAGCCCCTCCCTGGTCTACTACTTTGGTCACCCAGTCAAAGAAATCTATTAGGTTCGTCTGACATGACCTTCCTGCTGTGAAACCATGCTGCCTTGGGTCCTGTGCCCCTCTGGCCTCTAGGTGCTCAACAGTTCTTTCCTTCAGAAGTGATTCCATCATTTTCCCTACCACTGAAGTCAAACTAACTGGTCTGTAGTTTCCTGCCTCTGCCCTGCTCCACTTTTGTGAAGTGGAATCACATTGCCCTCCTCCAGTCCTCAGGTACCACTCCATCCTTCCATGATTTGTTAAAGAGAGTAGTCAGTGGTGTTACTAATTCTACCCTTAGTTCTTTTAGTATTCTTGGGTGAATCCCATCAGGTCCCATTGCTTTGTCCACCCTCAGTTTCATGAGTTTTTTCAAAACCCTTTCTTCTGTGAATGGACTAGTATCAACCCCCCTATTCACAGTTTCTCCCTTGTTTGGTTTAGGCACCTCCCCCTCCTCATCTGTTGTGAATACTGAGCAGAAATATTCGTTCAGTATCCTTGCTTTTTCACTGTCACCCTCTGCCCCCATTCCCTCCCCTTTATTAAGTCCTGTATCCCTCCCTTGGTCTTTCTTCACTCCCTAATGCACTTATAAAAGGTTTTATCCCCCTTCTTAACAGAGTTGGCTATCTTTTCCTCAGTTTGTGCCTTTGCTATTCTGACTGCTTTCTCTGCCTCCTTCTGCTTTAACTGATAAAGTTCTCTGTCCTGCTCCTTCTGCATTTCCTTATATTTCCTGAATGCTATCCTTTTCTCCTTAACCATCCCTGCGAACCTCTTTTGAGAATCATATTGTTTTTTTCCTTCATTTTGTTTTATTGATTTGCTTCACATAAAGGCTTGTTGCCTCTGCGATGGCTGTTTTGATTATTCCCCATTGTTCCTCCACCCCTCCTTCTTGTCCATTTGCTAGTGTTTTTCTAAGGTACGCTCTCATTTTCCCAAAGTCGGCCTTCCTAAAGTCCAATACTCTTTCATTGGAAATACATTGACTGCACTTACCTTGTTTCCACAGTTCGCATTTGCTGTGCCAGGAGGAAGACATTTTTCATTGCAAAGTGGATCTACAGCGCTGGATGGGTTTTAGGTGAGTAAGAGGTTTGAGGGCTGCAAGGTGATGGATGTTGAGTAGAGCAGTTGGTGTAGAAGGGTCAGGGCAGCCCAATGACATCGATAGTCTCTTTCTTGTTTTTAGGTATACAAATCAAAAGACTACGAGAGACCATTTTCTTCATCACAACTGGTCCTGCACTTATTGGGGGAGCAATACATGGCAAGGTAAGGCAAACTTTATTTATAAAGTACCCTTTCCCAAAGGCTCAGGACACTGTACATAAGTAACAGATTCACAAAACACAAGCAAGCATAATCAAATAAAACATAGCAAAAAGGAATAAATCATGGCTAATAAAATACATAAAAGACTGATCAGCCAATAACGGCTAGCTGGGGAATGCCTGCTCAAATAAATATGTTCTTTTAACTCATCTTTATTGAGAAATCTCATTACAAGTTTATGTGCATAGAAAAATTAGTACCATCAATCATCTGAGGATGCAGCCTCCAAGTTGAATCCATTTATATAGCAATTATTCATATACAGTAGTACTTGTCACTTGTATCTGTTGCCCTTGTGCTGTATTTTCCTGGATTCCTAGACTTCCCTTTAGAGACTAACATTAACCAGGAAATTAATCAAGAATGCCAACAGTGGTTCAACATGCTTGGCTGTTTAAGGTCTAAGCTAAACGAATAAAGTAAATCTACTAACTTCTGGTGTGGTCAGATTTATTTGTTATGTTATTACATGGCTCTTGTCATTCAACCATGGGATTACCTTTGTTCTCTTGCCTTAACCCCATGTATGCGTTTTTGCATTCTATTCCCCTTTCCTGTCTACCCTTAGTCTCTAGACCCACAGATGTTGAATCTCCCATCTTCTGTGTTTCCCATTTGGCCCACTGTTCTGTAAATTTCTGTAATGATAACCTAAGAGTCGTTGTGACACGTCTCATTCTATTTATATCATTTGCTCTCTTCCTCCATGACTCTACAGTGGGGGGGGGGCAGGTTTTGTAGCCAGTTGATTCTTGCCCTTTATGGCTGCGAATTGCGATGCATAATATTCTGAATAGCCCCTGCTGCCTACTGTTGCCCACTTCTGCTGTTTGGATACCTAGTACCAGATTTTCATATCTGAATGGAATGTTGTCACCTCACAGCTTATCCAGTTCTTGGTGGATGCGTTTGCAGTATGACTGCATCTTTGGGCACTCCCAGAAAATGTGATAGTGCATTACAGCCCCCCCCACCACCACCACCACCACAGGTTCATGCTGCCATCTCCAAAGTGTGTGATGGATGAGGTGTTGAAGAACCTTGTAATATACTTCCATTGATACTCTCTCCAGCTCAGGGAAGCAGTGACCTTCCATCCTCTTTCTAAGAGCCACTTTCACTCTAATTGTATAACTGCAGACCCCATTTCCTCCAGCCACTGGATGTGTAGTCTTTCCAGCTCTGGATGCAGTTCCTATAAGGACTTTATATGCTTTAGATACTGTTCCCCCCACCCTGTTTGTATGACTACCTAATATAAGAAATTCTTTAGGATGGTCAGCTCTCTGGTTACCTTCAGGAGTAGATTCCAGGAAGTAAGGTAATGTCTGACCTGGAGGAATCTAAAGAAATCCTGCTGTGGTAGGTCATATATTTCCTTTACATCTCTGAAGGAGACAAAGAAGTCGTTCCGGATCAATGCTGTGTATCTGGTTGAATGTTAATCTGTTCCGCCTTCTAAAGCCTGGATCTATTTCTGCAGGAGGTAATTTGGGGTCTACTATAATGCCTGTGAGAGTGTCTATCTCATCCAGGGTATTTGTTATTTTCCTGGCCTTAGCCAGGGTCTTAAGGCTGTGTTTAGTTCATATGTTTGATATCTCTTCCAGTATCTTTGGAAAGATGGTGATGTGTGGCAGAGTAAACAAGGGTGCTGGCAATGGTTGGAATGCCTCTATCTCCAGCCATCCTGTGTCCTGTCTCAGTTTAGTGCATTACACTATTGGAGCCAACTGGGAGGCAATGTAATATAATTTAAAGGCTGACATTGCCAGACCTCCCTGCTCTCACAGTAAGATCAGTAACCTTTTAGTGACTCTGTGTCTGTATCGGGCCCAGATGAAGGAAAGCTGCCTCTTCTGTAGCCATTTCCAAAATATCTCTGGAACTGGGATGGGCAGGATTTGAAAACAGTCTAGAAACTGAGGGAGAATATGTATTTTCAGTGTGCCAATCCTACCCCCCAAAGAGAGTGGTAACAACTCCCACCTGGCCATGTCTGCCTTCACTTCGTTGAAAAGTTTTTCATAATTTTTTTTTTTGTATTATCTGTTTATCCCCCTCTCTGCCCAAGTTAACCTCTTCTTCAGGCAGCCAAGCCTCCACTGCCATGGTCCTCCTGTCAGTTGTCCACTGCCCCTCAGGGTGCCCCTCCTCAACTGACTCAATGTATCACTTCATGAGGGGCCCCCCTCCTGTGGTCACGAACAGAAGGGAAGACTTTCCAGGGCCACAGCCCCTTCTTTGAACCTTGTCGGGGGCAACAAAGGTGCAGTACGGGCATTCTTGGGCTACCCCAGCAATGGGGGATGGGCTGCCCTCTTTGGGATGTCTTGGGTTGCTATTTTTCCAGTTTTGTTCCCTCCGCCCACTTGAGGCATGTTGCAGCATCCTTGCAAATTGTGCATGCACCGTATGGCCACCCACACCACAAAACACGATGCTGAACTTGGCCATCAGGAGCCGCCAAAGGGAAATGCCTCCTTGACCCTCCCCCTTGGGTGGAGAGCATTCAAAGGATGCTCTTGAAACTTCCCTGTTGGCCTCCGCTCCTGTCATCCCATGCTCGGGCATGAAACCCGGGTCACCAGTGTGCCAGGTGATCCCCCATCATCCAGCGCCACGGGGCTAGCATGTTTTTCATAACTTAATGAGAATAGTGATGTCAGGTTCGGTGAGATTCTGACCCCCAGGTATTGAACTATGTTATTCTTAGCCCATTTGAAGGGAAATGTTCCTTTGAAGTCCTGGGAACATGTTACTCCTAGCCTTATTGCCTCTGATTTATCTAGTTTATTTTGTACTCAGATAATTCACCATAGGACCAAAGTTTCCTTAATAAAGCCGTCACAGAAGTTTCTGGCAAAATGATAAAGAACAGGGAGTTGTCAGTGTACAAGGAGATTTTATGGTCCCTATGTTCTGCTCTGATCCCCGCTAACTCAATTTGTTTTTTTACCATTATTGCTAGAGGCAAAAAGGACGGGGGAGAAGGGGCACTGCTTGCCCTGTTCTCTATGTTAGGTAAAACTGCTTCAATTGAATCAGAACAACCTTGACCACAGCCTATGGCCTGTATACAGGGTTTTAATGCTATTTTGGAACTTTTGTCCAATTCCCATTTCCTCCAAGCTTCTGCTCTGGAATCACCACCCCACCTGGTCAAATGCCTTCTTGACGTCCATAAAGATTACTAGTGGCTATTCTGGGAATCTGTGCTGCCAAGAAATTAAATTTAATAGTCTCCTGATATCATCATAGATACGTTCTCAACCCTGGAGTCTTCCTGCCAGTATAGGCATGAACACCTTTAAGTCCACATTCAAAAAGGAAATTGGACTGTATGATCTGAAGGCCATGGGCTCCTTTCCAGCTTTTGGTACTATTGAAACTTGGGCATATTGCCACGTTGGGGTGGGGCTCTCCCTCCTGTACCTCCTGGCCTATCTTAGACAAAATAGGTATTGCAATCATGCCTCAAATTTGTTAAGTATGTCCTATTCCACCATGTACTCCTATCTCTGCTTCTCACAGGAAACATTCACCCTAACTTGGGACCTGTATCTCTTACCAGGGGGGTCTCAGGCTTGTCAATATCCACAGCCTCTTGCAGAAAACTGATTTTCTTCAGGTCTGGGCTGGTCAACATAAGCCTGATGTACTTGCAGTAGTTGAAACCTGGCTGTCCCCCAAAATACCTGACTCCACTTTCTTCCTGAATGGTTACACGCTCTTTAGGGATGACAGGTAGGAGAAGGGGGGGGAGGTGCCACCTATCTCCGTGACTCTCCTTAAGGACTGATTCCCCCTAAAGTTGTCTCTGGCAATGCTGCTCAGGCCCTAGCAGTCAAAATCTCCTTAGGGAAACAGAGCAAGTCACTAACAGTGCTGTCTGTTTATATCCCGCCCCGTGACGTAAAATCTGGCTTTAACTCCATCCTGGTCTCTGTCTCTAAGCTTCCCAGCTGCTCTGAAGTGATCCTACTGGATGATTTTAATATCAGCTGGTTGGTTCATGATGCAGCTCCATTTTGGGATGCGACAGCAGCTGTTGACCTCTCCCAGGTCGTATCCTCTACTACAAGGATTAATTACAGGACAGGGACTAGTACATTGATTGATCTCATCCTCTCTAGTCACCCTGAATGGCTCTCCAACATTGTGGTCCTGCCTGACACTCTGAGTGACCACTCTCTGATACTTTGTTGTTGGTCTAATTGTTCACCTAAACTCCCTGCTAAGTCCTACTATCAGCGTACCCTCAAACAATGTGCCCTCAGGCAATTTCAGAACCACCTTTTTGCTTGTGATTAGTCCCCTATTGACTCTGCTGTCTGTGTTGACATTGCACTTGCTTATTTCATCTCCACCTTCAACTCAGCCTGTGACATTTTTGCCCCTTTCTCCAAGTGTCTTGTCAAAGGTGCTGACAACCCCTGGATCACCCCAGCACTCTTAAATCTTATGGCCACCTGCGATAACCTCTGGCACAAGGCCCTGGCATCTGGCCTCCCTGTGGACAGGCAATGGTACAGGTCTGCTAGAAACACATGCACTAGAGAAATACACCAGGCTAAAGCTGCCTTCTTTAAATCTAGCATCTCTGCATCTTGGGGTGATGGGAGGAAATTCTGAAATAACCTAAAGGACCTTACTGGAAAACCTAACACCCCCCATGTTAAATATTAATGGGGTCACTACCCAGGACTCTCAACTTATTGCTGATACCTTTAACTCTGCATTTACTGATCTTAGTGGGGTACTCCCTCTGATTTCTTTGACAATAACCCTTGCACCCCCCACAAACTCCAGCCCCTTACACACACACACACACACACACACACACACTTTCCACTTCAGGACTATCTCATTAAGAGAATTTAAGTCCTACCTTGCCCGTACGCTTGGGAAATCTAGATGTAGTGGAGACTCACTGGACCTAAAGCTACTCCGTCTGGCCCTTGATGCTGTCCTACCCCACTCACTAAACTCTTGAATCTCTCCCTCTGTCTCAGCCAGTTTCCATCACAATGGAAGGCTGCGGTTGTAACTCCTATACACAAGAGTGGAGACCGTGCCATTCATAGTAACTACCATCCCATCTCAATCTTCCCCAATCTCCAAAGCCCTCAAACATATAGTATCAGATCAATTATCCCACTACCTCTCTAAATACAATCTACTGTGTGATCAGTAGCATGGCTTTAGAAAAGGATATAGTGTATGGAAGTGGGCTGTTGTGTATAAAGATCAATGGAAACACAATGCTGTTGTACCATCGATGTGACATCAACACATTGTTGTACCATCTTGAGGATGTCACATCGCTGGTATAACAACATGGAACATGGGTGCGCATGCGCATAAGTTAAGCACCACATTTCCATGAAACAGCCGTAGCAGTAAGAAGGCAAATGGGCAAGGCAAATTTATTTAAAAGACGCCCAATCCCGGAGGCTCTGGGCGCCGTACAAATTTTTAAAAGAACATAATACAAAAAATAAATAAAATAGCAAATAATGAGTACATCATAGTCTAATGTAGTCTAAACATCAAACGCCTGAGAAAATAAGAAGGTTTTCAGGCGGATCTTAAAAATATTTACAGTCAAGGCCTCTCTGACCATAGTTGGTAATAGGTTCCATAGGGCGGGAGCCGCAACGCTGAAAGCTCTATCACCGGCTGACTTCAGCCTCACCCTAGGAACGGTCAGGAGGCCACTACTGGAGGATCAAAGAGGGCGGACCTATAGAACAGGTGTCAGGAGGACTGACAGGTAGCCAGGGCCCTGCCCGTGTAGGGCCTTAAAGGTGAGAAGACCCACCTTAAAGAGGACTCTCCACCTGACCGGCAGCCAGTGCAATTCACGCAGTACCGGTGTAATATGGCAAAATTTTTCCTGCCCAGTCAATAACCGGGCAGCTGCATTTTGCACCAGCTGCAGTCTGCGGAGAAGTCCTCCTGTGACCCCGAGATAGAGCGCATTACAGTAGTCCAGCCTAGATGTGACCAAGGCATGTATCAAGGTAGGGAGGTCCAGAGACGGAACAAGGGGCCTAATCCTGGCAATGTTTCTGAGATGAAAAAAACAGGTACGAACCACGGAAGATATTTGAGTCTCCATGGTCAAGTTCCTGTCCAGAATCACTCCAAGACTACGCACCGTAGAGGAGGCCTTCAATGAGACAGCCCCAAGAACAAGTCCAGTTGCTGAATCAGAGACCTCCATATCACGAACTCTGTTCGACTCCACTACCAATACCTCCGCCTTGTTAGGGTTCAGTCGCAACTAGTTGAGGCCATCCAGTCACTTATCTCGGTCAGACAGATGTTTAGCACATCCACTGCATTAGATGTTCCTGGGCAAAGGAAAAGTATAGCTGAGTATCATCAGCATAGCAATGAAAACTCAGACCATACTTCCTAATGATCCCACCCAGGGGCAGCATGTACACTGCGAACAACATTGGGGCCAGTACCGAACCCTGAGGGACTCCACAAGAAAGGAGATTGGGTGTAGATGAGGAATTACCCATCATAACCCGTTGCCTCCTGTTTGTAAGAAAGGACTCAAACCAGTTGATGACAGTACCGGTGAGTCCACATAAATCCCTAAGGCGAACTAGCAACACACAATGGTCCACAGTGTCAAATGCCGAAGAGAGATCGAGAAGAACAAGAATTGTCCTGTCCCCCTGATCTCTAGCCCTGAGGAGATCATTCTGCACCCGTACAAGAGCAGTTTCTGTGCTATGTCTGGCCCGAAAAGCCGACTGGAAGGGATCGTACAACTCGTGAGTCACGAGGTGCTCTTCCAATTGAAGCGCTACTACCTTCTCCACCACCTTCCCCAAAAATGGGAGGTTGGAGATAGGACGGTAATTCGCCATGATCTCCGGGTCCAAAGATGGTTTCTTTAAAAGGGGTCTCACCAGAGCCTCTTCAAGGCATCCGAAAGACTCCCTCAGATAAGGAACACCGTGACGATCATGGCGAACACAGGTTAACAGAGCCAACGATCTCATTAAGAAACGCTACGGCACTGGGTCCAGTTCACAAAGGTATGCCTCAAATTGGTTGCTACCTCAATAACCTCACTTGCCTCCACTGGTCTAAACTCGCCTAACTTGGTGGAGTGCACGAGAACACATCTGACGCACCACTGTTACTATGGTATTGCTAGCTGAAGAGGCATCCTGCGGCGATCATGGACACCCTGTCCGAGAAGAACCGAGCAACTCCTCACAGTCTTCGATGGAAAAACCTCCTAGGCTGCAGGCAGAGAGGATGAAGAAGTCTGTCTACAGTCCGGAAGAGTGAAGCTGGTCGATTCTTCCCGGCAGCAATCTCCCTGGACAGGAACACTGCCTTCTTACGATTGATTGCCTCCTGATATGCATGATAGTGCGTACGCAGGACCAGTCTGTCCATCTCCAGGTGGGATCCTCTCCAGCAGCGCTCCAATCTCTGACCCATCTCTTTATCTCCTGGAGGTCCCCATCGAACCATGGGGACCCCAGGTATGAGGTTCTGGTCTCATACTGACAGGTGCAGGGAGTTGATGGTGTCAGAGAGCACTTATTATAGGTGTCAACGCCGACACCAACTCCTCCGATGCATGCAGCACCCACACTAGATAATTTAGCTGCCGCCAGAAAACCCTCAGGGGTAAGACCCCGCAAAGGGCGACAGCTAATCATCTCCGCAGGGGAAGGGCTTATGGCGGGAGCCCCAAATGTGAACTTCACCGTGCAGTGATCGGACCAAGAGACCCGATCAATCCCGAGATCAGTGATCTCAAGCCCCAGTGAAAACACCAGGTGACCAAAAGTGAGGAAACACCAGATAAAGCAAGGAAAATCATAGTTTTCCCCTACCAAACAGCAGCCGTGTTTAAATGTATTTAACAAAAAACGTTGTTCATGAGATCAGGAGAGGGTCCGGGACTGATTGTGACTGGTAGGGGGTGGGGGTTGAGTTGGGGGGAGTCAATGTTGGAAAGCACGTCTTTTTTATTTTTTTTAAAACATAAAGTAAGCCTCCAGCAGTGAATTTTCGGTGTACTGAGCCCATACACTATACAAGATAATCAGTTAACAACATTGCTGAATTCACTTCGAGAAGTTACCAGGCAACAGTAAACCTCTCGAGCTTTGCTCTTGAGGTTTAGACAGTTGCCATGGTAACCTCTCTAAGTGAATACAGCATTGTTGTTAACTGATGCCCATATATTATCCTCTATGTAGTACTACTACTGCCCTCCTAGAGTTTACAGACTTTATTCACAAAGCCCTGGACCATGGTCATTTAGAAGGGTCTGTGTACCGAGACATGACAAAAGCATTTGATATGGTCAATCATGCTCTCCTTATTACATCACTCTCAGCCCTGGGCCTCTCCCAAGAGGCCTCAAACTGGTTCTCCAATTATCTTAGTGGGAGATCCCAACGAGTAAAAATCCTAGACACCCTCTCCTCTAGTCAACCTGTTTGCTCTAGGGTCCCACAAGGATCCATACTTGGACAGCTACTGTTCAGTTTATTCCTCAATACAATTTCCCTTGCTTTCTCTAGTAACGTGTTTCTTTACACGGACGATGCTGTTATCTTCTCTAGTCATTCTGATCCCCTCCACTTGGAAACTAATCTACAAAACTACTTTGCAGAAATTGAAACATGGTTCTCCCTCCACAAACTCATCATTAATTACAAAAAGACCAAAATAATGTAGTTTGCTAACCTCCAGAATAAGTATAGTGCTCTGCCCCTAAATATTCTTAATAGCCACCCCCTGCCCCTTGAGCAAGTCTGTAGCTTTAAATACCTTGGCATCACCCTGGACTTGTCCCTGTCCTACTGTGGAAGGGTGTGGGAATAGACAACACTGACACAATGAATTTGGTTTAAAACACACAGTTGGCTTTGTGTGAATTTTATTACTTCATAAAATTCGAAAAACAAATTTAACTCCAAATAAAAATAATAACAACAAAAAGACAGATAGAAGCAACTGTAAGCATTTGTTTATTGCTGTAGCAGAGCATATGAATTGCTTTCACTCAGAAGGTTTTTACTTCTGTAACCCCCAACTGTTCTTTAAGCAAAAAAATTAAAAATACTGTGTCGGCGTTTCCTCCTTTATTATACAGGAGATTTAAAGGAATGAAAGGAATTAAAGAAAACCAGGGGATAAAATGTCCTTATGGCTGAAATTGCCAGCTGATTGGTTGCTTTTTCATTTGGGCCCAGTATTTCCGTTGGGGCTTTCCTTAACCCTCTCTTATACCTTTTGGCCATTATTCTCCTACATTCATTTATCTATAAAGAGAAGGGGTCCCCCTCTAGTGTCATTGTTTCCAATAACTATACTAACAGTCAAGCGCTATATTGTGCAAAACAGCACATCAGGAGGAGGGTGTCTGAGCCATTAGATCCAGTTTGTGTATCAGAGCTTGCAAGTTCTGTTCCAATACACATTCATGTGGCTCTCAGTCTCCTTTGCAGCATACGTGCTCTATATTTCTTTGTGCTTAATCCGTCACTCTCTACCCCGACTAGCCTGAGAGATGCAGGGAGCACCTTTATTTCACCAGCGGGAAAACACTGCAAATCTTTTACTTTTATTTCAGCTGCTAGCAGTGGTAAAAATGGGCTGTCTTAAGCGGCTGCGCTTTCCAAGCAGCTTAACTGCCGCAATGAACAAAACAGCTTCCCCGGGTGCTTTTTTACTTACCAAGGCACTTCTCATAGTGGGAAAAAAATGTGCTCTGCCCTAATATTTGTGGCAGATTTTCCTAGACCAGTTCCCATTGCTGCTGTTTCTCCATAGGAGCAGACAGGGCATCCATTTCTGTTTGTTTAACTTGAATATACTTTCACAGGCATCCCTGTGATTATTAAACGTCCCCATTATTCTCAGGTCTAGATCTTGGTCTCTGTCTTTTGAAGGCAGACCATAGATATTCATACCATAGCCCCTTTCCCAAGGCATAGTGGGGATCAAAACATGTCTGATATTGTTCACCAGCCCTAGTGCCATGTTTTCTTTTGATAGGAGGCATCTCATGGCCTCTACCTCATCACCACCATGGATGGGAAAACAGACATAAAGTGGGGCAGAATAGATGTAAATACCCTGATGGGGAGGCCACCCCCTCAGAGTAGAAAGGTGAAGAAAGGCTAAGAGAGACATTGAGAAAAAATTGCTACTGCAGTAGACTGTAAGTACAGGGGTAGATAAGAAGGAATGCACCAGGGTAAATTCAGCATTCTCTGGGGGTGGGGAGAAACTACCACACTTACCCTGAGCATGTAAATCTGATCTGTAAAGCAGTGAATACCAGAATCAGCTTACTTTACAGACACAGGTCTTGTTTGACACCTGACCCTCTCTGGCTTGCCATTACAAATTTGGCCCTATCCATTGTGGACTTCGGTTTAGCTATCTATAGCTCTGCAGCTGAAATGACACTTAACAGGATCAAGGTCGTACTTAATAAAGCTTGTCGCCTTGTAGTTGGTTGGCATAGGCTCACCCACACCTGTGATCTCTACAATCAAGCAAACTGGCTGAGTCTTAGTGGGAGAGTGCAATACCATATCTGTCTGCTGGCTCAGAAATTAACCCTTGGCCATGTTCAGGTAATCACCCAGCAGCTTCTTACTGTCACCCTTGCTCCCAGGGCTACACATAGCTCCTCTAAGGTATCCTTCCTTGTCCTTTTCTGCAGAACTGCCAAGAGGCAGAGGGCCTTTATGTTTAGGGCCCCCTCTGGCTAAATAGTCTACCTACTGAAGTTCTTTCTGAAAGTAAGTTAGGCCCCTTTAAAATTAAACTCCGGCAACACCTTCTTACCTTAAATAGGTGTGACTGTCCCTAGCACACAATCCTTTCTCCCCTCTGCTTCCTCTTATTCCTCTATCTGTAACTCCCTCTGTTTTGCTCACCTTGTCCTCTCCATCCTGTCTGCTCTTGCCCCCATCTCACCTTTCTCCCTTCTTCACCTTTGTTTGCCCCCGTTTCTCTCCTCTCTTCTCCTGCTCACTATCGCTCTCCCTCCCCCCCACCATTGTTTTCCTCCCTACTATTTTGTTCGACAACATCCCCTGGACCGCCTATCCTCTGTTGATCTTGGCAGTCTTGTCCCTGCTCTCGCCTCTCTATCTTACCCTAGCCCCCCATTAGAGATCTTTGTAATCTCTCTCTACCAGTACTACTGTTACCTCTCCTATTCTACCTTACTTCCTTGTTTTCTTACTCTTCCTGGTCACTTTGTTTCCTTGTGTAAACTATTGGAGTTAGCGCTTTCACTGCCATGTTCTGTAATTACTCAAATGCTACACTGTTATTCTGCTTGTTATGTTTCATCCTCGCATTAATGTGTTTTATGTCTCAATTTATGCACCAGCTGTATTTGCACAGCTTTGTTGTCTTGTATTATTTAATAGTAATTTCTTTTTGACATGGAGCCTTTGTAAACGAGTCTCTGACTCAAAGGTTTGTAAATCTGAGATATAAATAAATAAATAAATAAATTCCTCCCAGAATCTTTTGTAAAATTCAGGGGCTAGTCCATCAAAATGCTACAAAAATGACTGCACTCGGTTTACCATGAAAAACAGGCCGGAAAATAGAGCTTCGTTAGAGTTTCCTCAGGAGGCATGGTCATGTGTTGGCTTTAACTGTTTAAACATTAACAAATCACCAATAGTGTCACAATATGCTAATTTAAACTAGTTGCCCATAATATCCCAATTAACATGTGACCACACCTTCTGAGGAAGCTCTAACAAGCGAAGCACTGAGGCTGTAGTGATGTGGAGGTTTTGCAGCACAGACTGACTAATTGCGCAATGAAGTGCTAAAATATATATTTATTTTGTTGTCTGTTTTTTGAGGAAACCTGAGTGCAGAATCATTTTTGTAGCACTTGGACTGGAGGGTAGGCACCCTCACTCAGCACCTGATCACTGTTCTCGCAGAGCACACATTTATTTCAGTTTGTGGTAGCTAGTCCAACAGGTTCTTTATTGTTGTGTGGATCTCTCCTACTGTAATTAGCTTTCTAGCATTCAGTTGCTTACTGTGATACTCTACAGGTCTTTACCTATTTTTTAATAGAATGTGCTTTTCTGAAGATTCTGATAATAAAAGTAAAAGAGAAGAAACAACCGCATATTTTTTATTTATTTATGAAATCTTGGAATTGCAAATACCTTTTGAGCTGGGAGCTTGTTTACAAAGGTTCCACATCCAGATAAGAACAAAAACATGTAATACAAATACAGGTTTGGGACTATGTAATGTGATTATCACATAGGGAAAGTAAACAAGTCATACAAATACCAATGTAGGTAATTTAACAAATATTAA
Organism: Neoceratodus forsteri; assembly: GCA_016271365.2. Taxonomy (NCBI): domain Eukaryota; kingdom Metazoa; phylum Chordata; order Ceratodontiformes; family Ceratodontidae; genus Neoceratodus; species Neoceratodus forsteri. The sequence goes on from CM028136.1 coordinate 638,508,898, forward strand.
AATTACAGTAAGGAATGAGGTAGGAAAAAGAGAAAAACTAACAAGGGATGTATATGAAAAACAATACCAAGAAAAAAACAAGTCATAACCTACCAAAACAGTCATAATCTACAAAAATAACGATTACCCCACCCCAACCCAAACCAGACAGCTAGATGGCATCGAACTGGGGTCATAAATGATGCACTTAAAGATCTAGTGTCCCATAAACCATAAACATAACATAACCATACGAATCTGAGGGTTCCTTCAAGAAGTAAAAGAATAGAAATAAAGCAATACAAACTTCACCATCATTATATGGTCCAGTAGAGAGAGTACCTGGACTATAATAAAAAAGGTAGTAGTAGCTAGATAGTTAATAAAGTATATAAAGGTTCCCATCTCTTCTGAAAAAGCAAGTGACATCCTGACAAATTTGCAGTCATCTTCTCCGTATTTAAAATATTAAGAATTTCTGTACACTATTCCTCTTTAGTTGGATTCAGAACATCCAACCAGTGTCAGAAAATGACTTATTTAGCAGCAGCAGTGACTAAGACTATGTATCTTTCCTGGGTCTGCTTATTTTACCATGATAGAGCCCAAAATACACATTTCTGGAGTAAAAGGATCTTTGAAAACACAGGAAGGGATCTAAAGAAGTCTGAATCTCTTTCCAGAAATGTTGAGTCTTATCACATGACCATAAATTGTGATAAAGAGTACACTCATACTCCCTACACTTTAAATATAAATTGGAAGGTTCTTTGCACATACAGTACAGTTTACTGGGTTAAAATATAAATTATGCATAATATAAAATTGCTGTAGCTGTCATCTATCTTGTTTAACATAAACATACAGGTTCCACCAAATCCTCCACCAGCCTGTCTCGTCAAGAGAATGTTCTAGAGTGGAATCCCAGTAAGAACAGCCAGTACAACCTGTTTATGAGTCCAAAGTTTGAAGGGCAGAATATATATGTGAGATGGGATGAGGTGAGCTTGCCATAGAGGTTAAGATTTTTACCACTTTAAAGAAATTGTCTGTTTTTCCCTGATAGTTATCTATTCTCTCTCTCTCTCTCTCTCTCTAGCATATATTTTTTTAAATGATGTGAATCCCTCTGTAATTTTTTTGGGGGGTTGTTTCCAAGTGTGAAGGTACACCTTCCCTTCTTAACCTCAGCACTGCCCTGCTGACTGCCTTTCTTCATAGTTGTCAGGATAGTAGTCTGTCTGCTTTAACACAAACACACACACAAGGTGTAGACGCATTACGTTGAGTGCAAATTTTATATCACCAGGTACATAGTACACATGGAGAGTAAAGCAGAGCTGCATCATCAGTAGGTTATCTGCCTCTCTTCCTATCCACAACCACTGATGTGGGTACACACACAGGAACAGTTTTGGGTTACCTCCCCAACTGGATAGCTGCAGCAGCTGTGTGGGAGTGAAAGTTACTGTACTGGACTGACCAGGGAGACCACAGGAATATAAGACTCAGACAACCTTGAAGCAAGACTCTTGACACAATTTCCACGGGAAAATTACTAAACTGCTCTGCCAAATTAGACACAGCATGCATAAGAAACACTTGCAATTAGCAATAACAACACACACTTTTGCAGATAATCTTTTGAATAGAACAAATACCTTGAGTATATACATTTATTTATACAATGGGGTGAGACGTATTTGTGACACAAAAAAACCATTATTTTCACAGCAGTGGAATAAATGTCATTTATTCCACTGCTGTGACAATAATGTTTTTTTTGTGTCTCAAATACCCCAAAAATAAATCCAATACTTCCAATGAACTGCAACAGATAACACCAAAAAACCCTCACTATCAGTAACACCCGTTAAGTCCCATCCCCACACACAACCAATCAGATGTCACACTCGCCACAAACAACCAATCACAACAGCACCACACAGACCCATTCACAAACCCCAACCAGTCACAACATTACAAACAACCCCATTCATAAAAGCAAAACTAATCTCATTCAGCACACACCAAAAGAGAACCGAAGCAAAACCAGCACAGGACTTCACAAATCCACACCATAAGTAACCATACATACTCTGGGCCCTATTGTATAAATTGGACACATGATGGGCAAGAGTGTGACATGGAAAATATCTGCACTCATGAACAGTGACCTCAGGAACCATCACTCATGACTCTGCTATGTTACGTCACTCCATGCCACACCACTAATGAGGTATTCCGAGGTCACTGTTCACTCATGCAGATATTTTCCATATCACACTCCTGCCCATCATTTATCCCCTATATATTTATTTATTTACTTATTCCACATAAAACCCTTTAGGCAGAGCTTATTTACAAAGGGCTTAGAGTCAGTGACAACAGTAATGCAGTAAGTACAGGGGATTGCATGTAGACAGTACAACTCCATGCAATACAGAAAGAGAGCAACACTTTACAATATAGAGTGTAAGGTTACAGGTAAGCAAGAGACAACAGTTAAGCAGATTATACTATCCCTGACAAAGTTCGTGGCAACAATTATACAATTACACAAATCGTTCTGCCACAGCCAAAAGCGTGGGCATCAAGGAACAAACAATACAATTCAGGTTGGCCTAAAAGAGCAACAGTAAAAAGTCACTGGAAACAGCAGTAAGTTCCAGGTAGAGAGAATAAGGAGAAGAGCTGGGATTTTAAAAGGTTCAAGGTGCTGTCAGCTTTTAAGGAAGGAGGTGGATAATTCCATAGCTTGGTAAACCTGTAGGAAAAGCTAGATTGGCCGAGTGAGGTTTTCCTACAGGGGAGTAGCAAGGAATGTTGTACCACTCCCCTAGTAGCATATGTTTGATTGACAAAGCAGAACATAGACTGGAGGCCGGGGGACAGTGAGCTGTAAAGAGCTTTTCTACCAGTGACTAATGTGTGATAGTGCAATCTAGAGTCAAGATTAAGCTAGTTAAAACTGCTGTACAGTTCACATGCATGTGTGTATCGTTTTAGGCTAAGGGCAAAGAGGCAGGCTCTGTTAAGAAGATGCCTGACTCTTGACTCGTGATAGCTCGCCATCATTTGCAGATCCATAGACAGTGATCCCATAGTCAGTGATGCTAGTGATAGAGCTCTTCACCAGTAATTCTTTGATTTCAGGCAGGAAGTTGTTCCTATGTCAGAAAAGAAGCTCAAGCCTAGAGTTGATGGTTTTGACTAGAGTGTCGATGTGAGCAGCAAAGGACAAGGTCGAGTCAAGGGTAACCCCAAGATACCTAAAGGTGTCAACCTTGTCAAGGGGAGTGCCAGAAGTGGAAGTAATATTTAGTGCTAGAGAGGAGGGGGATTGTTACAGGTAGCAAAGACCATGCATTTCGTTTTCTTGGTGTTCATTATGATTAGGTTGGCGGTGAACCATTTTTGTATGGTGTCAAAGTCAGATTGAAGTTTACTTTGCAGGTTCACCAAGTTCCTATCGCTAGAGAAATGTGACTGCATCATCAGCATAGAGCAGGATGTGTGAAGACTTGCAGACAGCAGGCAATCCATTAATTAATTTATTTTGTTTTTGTTGACCGGGTAAGTGCACTAGACAAATTCTGCCTAGTTTTAGGCATGACCCGGGGGAGGGGGAATACAGATGAATGGCAACTGACCTTGAACCAGAATAAGCTGTTGGTGGTAATTTTTTTAGTGAATGAGGGAAATTTGGCCAGGGCACTGTGGAAATTCCCCTACTGACCTATAGGGGGAACCCTTGCCCATTGCTTGGATGGCCAGTTCAGGAAAAGCAGTGGACAGTATGGACGTGGTAGAGAGAGAGGAGTGAGTTTTATCCCCAAAGTTCTTGGACCAAGGAGCCAAAATTATGCCGCCGATTATGGTGGAAGGTTTGGATGGAGAAAGAGATGAAGATGTGTTTGTGTCTTCCGAGGATCTTACTGTAATGACTGCAGAGGAATCTGAGTTACCTGCACATTCAGGGGTAATGTCTTTGAGTTGCAAAAGAAAATTCTGCTTGATTTGGAAGCAGAGGACTGCAGACACGCCTGGACTAAGGAGCTGTTGTGAGCATAAATTGCAAAACTTCAGGCAACAACCGCACCTGATACTGGATGCGGCCATTCCATCTCTGAAATTAGTGACGCAGCTGCGGGAGCTGTGAGTGAGGAGCTGAAACAGTTGGTTTCATTGCAGGTACACCCTTCTAATATTCTTGTGGGAATCACTGTTGAAAGTAATGCGGTTGGCAATACAGTCGCTTCAAGTGTCTGCCAAAAGCCAAATGTATGTGATCCAAGCCTCACAATAAGTGAAGGCATTGATCAATCAATCAATCAAAATCTTTATTTATCCAGGTGAACATCATTGAGCAAGCTTATTTTCAAGATGGACCTGGTTAAGACTGGGCCAAGTATTAAAGTACATATAAAATATTTACAATGTGCACAATAGTACAAATGGATAACAAAAATACAAATAAGTACTCAATATAGCAACAAACATTACAACTTAATGGGATCATCAGTTAGGTAAAGTGGTCAGTAGCCCAACAGGAGAGCTGGCGCAAGCACAGAAGTTAAGAAGGGAGTGTAAACACATGGTATTCCATAAGTTACAGTTGAGACATAAGGATAAGTGTTCTATAGCCAGGAAAATAAGTGAATACAGCTCTTTCTAAGCACATTTAGGCAGAAGATCAGATTAAAATTTGGTTTAGAAGGAACACAGAGGTGGACTAGGAGAACCAATAGGAAACCAGTGACAAAGAGCGCTCACATTCCAATTGGACGAAGGCTGTTGCCATGTCTAGCTGGTGAAGGATTCAGGCTTGTAGTCTACAGAGGCAGCTAAAGCAGCACCGAACACCCGGTGACTAAGCTTTCCTGCACATGTGGGACAGGGAGCCCATAGGGGTCTTGTATGTGGCAGGGAGGAGGAGAAGGAGTCCGGGACTGATGGCACCAATGGAGAGGCAGAACAGCACGGCAAGGAGTATAAGTCCTTCAGCACCTAAAAGTTCAGCTCAAGTACAAATTTACAGAAGGAAGTGTAATCACCCCGAGTCCATACTAAGCAATGTAAAATATGGGTCATGCAGTCAGTCAAATAAGTGATTCTATCATGTTAGACCAGGTACAGTGGTCAGATTTTAGCAGGATTTAGGAGCAGACTACGGGAGCCAATCGGAAGCCAGAGCTGAGGAGTGCTCACCTTCCGATTGGTTAGCAGCTTTAACCATGCTTTGCTGGAAGGGAATCCAGGCTTAGGGTCTCGAGGCAGCGGCTAAGTAGGCATTGACCACCCAAGGACCAAGAATCCCATGCCTATGGGCAGGGAACGCCTGTAGTGCTTGACTTCAGCCAGGGCGAGAGCACAGGGACCGGAGAAGGGAAGAACATTTAGGATGATGGGTAACTCGTACCACTAGAGTTGCCAAAGATTTCAGGCATATATGGTTAATACTGACTGCAGGAAGCAGAGAACTGACTACAGGTAGCAGAAAACTAACTTCAGGCAATGCTTAGGAACTGGGGAAGCAACTGCATGACTCACACACTTATCTAGTATATAAGGATGTAAAAGAGTTAATTCTACAAAGGCAGCTCAATTTCAGTAGTTTTTGCAAGTTATTCCACAAGGACGGCAGTATAAAGCTAATGGCCACTCTGCCAAAGCGGGAGTATGCCTTGGGGATACAGAATGTAATGTAGGATGTGCTCCTTAAGGCATACATTCCTGGCTCACTTAGAGGGAGACAGTCTAATATATATTGCGGGAGTCATTTCATAACGACTCTGTAAGTCCAAATGGCTGCATTTCTATTATGCCTGAACAAAAGAGAGGACCGGTCTACAGCTTTATACAAGGAGCAAAGATGTGTGGAGATGGGGAGGCCGGTAATAAATCTGATGGCCCTATGATAAAGCGTATCTAACTTTATAAGCAAGGCTTTAGGACAATGACTGTATAAGAAATCTGCGTAATCGATCAGTGAGAGAAAAGTAGTTTGAACAAGGTACAATTTTGCATCTCGAGTGAGGAACTGGTTTATTCTAAAGAATAGTCCCAACCTCTGCCTTAGTTTCTTTACCAGGTCTTCTACATGCTTTGCGAATGAGAGATTATGGTCTAGCCACACTCCTAAGTATTTAAACTTTGAAACATACTCCAATTTTTCACCAAGTATTGTAGTAATCTGAGGCAATGCTCCAGAGCTGGCCGGGTTTATCCCATGGCTAGAGGGCGAGAACAACATTGCCTTTGTCTTTTTTGCATTTAAGAGAATTTTTTTGTGAAGTAGCTGGTTCTGAAGCTGGTTGAATTCTTCGCAGGTGGCTTCATGGGTCGGGCGACCTACATATACCACTGCGTCATCAGCAAACAAGTGGATGCTTGCCTTATTAATACTTTCATCAATATTATTAACATATATGGCAAAAAGCAATGGGCCAAGTATGAATCCTTGTGGTACTCCTCTCAGTAAGGGTTTGAGTGAGGATAGCTCACCTCCAGCTTTAATTTGCTGGTGCTGACCTACCAGGTACTCAGTGAACCACTGCAATGATACTGAGTCCAGGCCCATGTTCTTCAGAGAGAAAAGTAGCAGGCTATGATCCACGGTATCAAAAGCCTTGCTAAGGTCTAGGAAAACAGTGCAGATGAAGTTTCATCTGTTCAATTCACGGTATCAGTCGTTTGTTACTTTAGCCAGTGCCGAAATAGTGCTGTGTTTAGTACGAAAACCAGATTGTATAGGGTTAAGTAAATTATTGGTTTCAAGGTACTCCCTTAGTTGGTTGTTGACAATCTTTTCCAGAAGTTTTGACAAGATTGGGAGGAGAGAGATTGGTCTGTAATTGTTGAGGTAGCAGGGATCCCCTGATTTAAATAAAGGGATGACATGGGCAATTTTCCACATCAGAAGAAGGGACCCTAGGGACAAGGATAGGTTAAATAAATGGGTGATGGGAACAGCAATGACATGATAGGTGATTTTAAGGAAATAAGGATCCAGCGAGACAGCATCAACACTTTTCTTAACATCCAACTGAAACATGAGATCTTCAACCTCTTTCAAGGAGACCGGCTGGAATGAGAAGCCAGGTATCGGGGCAGGAGTGACTATGCATGGGACACTTAATTTGAAGTGGACCGGGGCTGCAGGGGAGTTGTCCAAAGCTAGCCCAGCAGTGGCAAATTGCTTGTTAAATGCATCAAGGATACCTGGTTTATCACAGATATATATATTTTTTTTAAATTAAAGTTTTTATTAAATTTTACATTACATACAAAACCATTGACCATGGTACAAACAATTAGACAACATTGGATAACTTAAATTACCTATCCCTAAAGCCCACTCCCCCCATATCCTTGTCTCCCCTCCCCCGATTACCCACCCCACCCTCAAGTGTGCTAACCTTTATAAAATAACGGAAGTAATGATTAGGAAAAATCCATCTCTGGGGAGTCAATACCACACCACTACTTAGAGTAAGTACAAGGCATATAATTTACCCCAACTTTTCTCAAAAAGGGATAGCTTATTACCAGAGCTTGCAGTAAAACATTCAATCCTAAGATAAATTGTGATCTCATTGAGCCATTCAACATATGATATACACAGCTGGTCTAACCAATGTTTAAGTACAAGTCTCTTGACCACCATGGAAATTAAAGCCATATGGAATCTGCGCTCTCTGACCTCTGTCACCCAGTAATTTCCCAAAGGACAGACTTCAACTGTACACAGATCCTCTAGGCCTAACATGGGATCTAATTTGGACCAGAGGGCCTGCCATAGGGGAGCTACTTTTCTCACAAGACCAAAAAATGTGTACCAAGTCACACTCCTTCTTGCCGTACCTAGAGCAAGTAGGATTGGGGAGATGTCCAATTCTAGCTAATTTAACCGGGGCATAGTACATATCATTTAGTATGTTATATTGGGTAAATCTGAGTTTGTCTTGGGTATTGTAGGTATGGAGATCTTCCCAACTTTGAGCCCAGTTGATAGTTAAATTAGGTAGCAGGGAGGACCATGCCTTGGCACCGGTCACTGGTTCTGGACACTTGGAAGTGATAAGGGCCTTGTAAATCAGAGAAAGGCAGTGAGGCAGGGAAGAGAGGGACCATATCTGTGTAAGAAGCCTATCCAGCTTGGGTGGTTTGGGAGTGGTCCTGAACATTTGGCCTACTAAATGTCGTAACTGGAAAATCTTGAAGATATGTACCCGGGGTATGTTGTATTTTAAGAGAATATCAGTGGAAGAAAGGAGGGAATCAGATGAGTATAGCTCTATTACCTTGATATCTTTTAACTGGGGTAACCAATCCGGGGTGAGATTTATGTCCCCAGTTTTAATATTGGGGTTAGAGATGAGCAGTTGGGCCATATCATGAGGAGACAGGTTGATAAATGACCAGCATTTGGAGAAAATCTTTAAATAGGTGCCAATCACTGTATTGCGTAATCCTGGTGGAAGGGATTTCCCAGCAGAAAAGAAAATCGTAGGGATATCCAGGTGGTGTGAATGTAAAATCTGGTTTTCAATCTGGAGCCAGCCGAGGATATTTTCCCCATCTGTTGTGGACAACCACCTACCTATCCTTGACATGTGACTGGCCCAATAGTACATGAGGAAGTTAGGTAAGCACAAGCTCCCAAGTTCTTTCTGGAGGCACAGCTTATGGCAAGAATGTCTAGGGTGCGTATTGAGCCAGATAAAGCTGGAGATTATTGAGTGTAGCCTTTGGAAGAATGACTGCAGAAGCCATATGTGTAGCAAATTAAGAGGGTAAAAGATTCTAGGAAGAATACTCATCTTAACAATGCTAATCCTCCCCCATAGTGACAGTGGAAGTGATTCCCATCTGTGGAGATCTTGTTGGATAATGGAGACCAGGTCATCCAAATTAAGTTTCCTTGCCTTTACGGGATCAGTGGTTAGGAAAATACCTAGGTACTTGATGGAATGGGGAGACCATTTCATGTCAAATCTAACAAAGCTTTGTTTATTGATATGGTGGTTAAGCGGAAATATTTGGATCTTAGACTGGTTAAGCTTATAATTAGAGTATCAGCTAAATTGGGTTATTACCTTTAGGGTGTTTTCTAAAGAAGATACTGGAGACTTTAAATGAAGAAGAATATCGTCAGCTTATACTGATATGGTTAAATTGTGATTTAACATAGGAATGCCCTGAATTTGAGGTGATGATTTAATACTATGAAGAAGGGTCTCTAAAGAAAGGTTAAAGAGAAAAGGTGAGAGTGGTCAGCCTTGTCTAGTACCCTGAAAAAGGGGAAACCGGGATATCACAGATAGTTTTGTCCCCAGATATAATCTTAGGTGGCAAGGAGTTGCTAGGCGTATGACCAGACATATCCTTGATAGTCCTCCAGAATTTATGGGAACACTTTGCAGCAGAGTCTAGCTCACTTAGGTAGAATGCTGCCTTCGCCTCCCTGACTATTTTAGTGCAAGCGTTACATGCCTTTCTAAATTGACCCCAGTCGTCTGATGCACCTTTTTCCAAAGCTATCCCTGCCAAGTAATACAGCTTTCAGCTCAGCGGAGAACCAATGGCATGTTTTGTTTTTCACTCGGATTTTTGCCATGGGTGCATACATATTTAGAGCCCCAACCAGTATATCATGGAGTATATCATAAGCCAAGTTAACTGTGGTGGCTAGGTAGAAGTCTTGCCAACGTGGCGAGTGTTCCAATTCATATACATAGGCAGTCACATCAAAATTGCAACTGGTCCTTCTTGAAATACATTTAGCTGTGGGTCCAGCATGATGCAGTGATCTGACCGCAGCAATGAAACAGTGATCACAACTGATGTTGGGAACAATATTGAAAGTGGTTCTAGAACTGAAGAGAGTATACCAGGGATAGAGGCAGAACCTGGACTAGTTACGGGGGGGGGGGTCCCAGACTGCACACAGTGAAGATAGTAAGTCTTGTACTGGGCCCATCGAATATGTTAACAAATTCACTTCATATGAGAGTGCTACAGTTTTTTCTTTTTCTGCCAGGAGGCACTGATGGCTTCATAAAGCTCAGGAAGATAATAAAATGAAACGAGCTGTGCTTCTTATGGCCAATGGGAATGTGACAATAAGAAGCCTCTTGGGCATGAACAAGGGAATTGGGGGGAAGGATGGCACAAAGGAACAGCAACCCTTAACTACTGTGGCCGCTATTTCATGAGTGTTTGCGGTGTAACCAATCTCTACTGATCCCTTTCATGCCTGGTCTCCTGAAAAAGCTTTGAAGGAGGCTGGATGGACTAAGACTAGTAGTGGCCAGTGGCTTCCTGACCCAGACTGCAATGAGCCCCTACCCCCAACCAACCCAGAATGACGACCTCCAATTCATACAGCTTCAAGTGAATTGGATGTACAAAAAGCCTTGAATCAGATTTTGGATGATGAGAAGGGTTTAAAAACATGCAATGATGGCAGCCCTCAAGAGGAGGTAGTGATTGCTAAAGTGGTGGGCCCAGAACCTGTGAAAAAGGAAATGATGTCTGTAGACCATGATCCTTCTGCTAAAGCACTATTAGAGGATAGAAATGAAGAGATAGATGAGAAAACACCCCCTTCCCCTGAAAAACCCCTATTGTCGGATTTATTCTCAAAATCAAAGAAGGAAGCTGCACCACATCGTAATGCTATTCATATATGATATAAAGGTGGCCTGGATATTAGGTCAGACAGACAATATGTGTGAAAACTCCTTCTCAAAGATTCCCTTTGTTTTTCTTCCCAGGAAGTATTTGCCTTCATTAATATCTCTGGAGAAGACAATTATGACATCAGCTTTCATTCTTATATTTTATTGGACTTATTTTGGCAATGCAATACCTTACTTAAATTATCTCCTTTATGGTCCCCATTTTTGGTTATTCCACTGACAAACCCCTCATCAAATTTGTAACGATAATGTTCTGTAATGAAGGGGTACATGTTGAGGATATTGCTTATTGATTGGCACAAAATATGATGTTTTAAGTGCACCTGAAGCCCTGTTGGATTCAGAACAATTCTGAATGGGGGGATGGAAATATAAGATTAAATTGAGGCAGGAAAACAATGTAATTGAACATATTCCTAACTCTTTTTTGCTTGGCAGAGATAGAGGGGTTTGTTTCTACTCTGGGCAACCACGTGCCTGTTATAAGTGTGGATCTCATACCCACCTTTCGAGTACTTGAGATACCCCACGGTGTGACAATTGTGAGGAGGTGGGCCACATTAAGATCCAATGTAATAATTTAACACACTGTGACCTATGTGAGGAATCTGCCCACACCTTCTCCGAGTGTTCATGGGTAGCCAAGAACAAAGCCACAGTTATTAACCCGGAGTTACTGATCAAAAAGGCCCAAGAGTTGCTTGAGGGAGATCCCCCCCCCACTTAACAGAGATAGGGGAGGTAGTGGTGCCACCCCCCTCAGGTTTTTCCAGATCAAAAGGATAAATCTGTTGCTAAGGCAGAAAGAATGGTGGATTCTGAACTCAAAGATAATGTGAAAAGTCAGGATGAGAGCTGGTCCAACCTCTTACCTGTATGTTATTCAGAGGATAAAGGAAATGAGAGCTGGGTGGTGGGTAAACACCAGGTAGTAGCCTCATTACCAAAGAGAAGAGTTACAAGGAATTCTGCATTAATTGTCTCCCAAGCAGAACAGGGAGGTATTGTGGTGTCAAACCCCTTTGATGTATTTGTGAGGGCTGAGGAGGATTCAGATATGGAAGTGGGAGATCCCCCAACCCCCTCAAAAAATGAGATGAAAGGACAGGAGTTCACAAAGTATAAAGGGAAGAAGAAAAATAAATGGAAAAAAGGTCCCTAGGTAGTGTGGTCTAAACTTCCCTTGAAATGGTGGTTTTTGGATCATGCAATTGCCACAGCCTATTGAATTTTGAAAAAAGAGGTGCCTTCTTTCATTTTGTGGTACAACAAGGCTTTGAGATATGTTTTCTCCAGGAGACCTGGATGTGGTCTCCTGAGCAAGTTAGATTGTTCAAAGTCGAATGGCATTGGGATCCATCATACTGGTCCTTCGGAGCGGAAACAGCTGATGGTGTGGCCAATTTGTTTAGTGCTTTCAAATTTAAACTAGTAAAACTAATTGATCTCATTCCTGGCAGAGAATTAATTTTGGATGGGGTTCGGGATACCATGAGTTACAGGTTAATCACGCTGTATGGACCTCAGTCCAAAGCTGAACGGGTAGAAGCATTTAAGCAAATTCAACCCTACCTTTACACCACTGTCTTTATAGTTTTGGGGGATGATTTTAATTGTGGATGTCCATGGGATGAGACTAGGGTATATAATAAGAAAACATATTGTGATTCCAATGCCTTGTGCAAATGTGTGTCCCAGGAGAAATTGGTTGCATGTGCGGATTTTCTTTCCAATGGCCCTACATTTAAGAAAGATAAATTAACATCCACAATAGATCATTTTGTTTTCTTTCTACAAACTTTGCAACCCCTCCCTTATTATTTTACACTTAGAATTTTCAGATCATCTGTGTCTCAAGTTGATTATTGCTCAGCCTCCCAAGTGTCCCCATAAACTTAAAAGATGGTGGTTAAACACTAACATGCTATTGGATAAACAGGTCCAGGAGGGTTTGAGCTCTCTTTTATGGGCTTGGACTTCAATGGCCTTTCTATATGATAATTTAGCCAGATGGTGGATGGAGACAAAACATGAAATAGCTCAATGGTTAATAAAATATGGGAAGGAAAAAGTGAAATCCGAGTATTTTCAATATCTAAAATTAAGAGCTAAGCTGCAATATTTTTTGGGATTACAGTTTAGCTCATGACTGAATTCTGATCTGCAAATTAATGATTTAAAAGCTGAAATGAGATCAAAACAATACGATAGGGCTAAGTCATAGAAAGCAGAATTAGAATATGGGACCCAGGAAACCCCTGGAGGTGACCCCTTTGAGGCTTTTAAAAATAGAAAGGACTGAATGGATTTTAAGATTCTGAGAAATGAAAGAGGTATATTAATGACTGAGGTAGATGAAATACAGAGAATGATTCAAAAACAGTTGTTTTCCTATTTTACGACACCAGAACCTTCTCATTCTAATATCTCAGATTTTTTACAAACAATAAAGCTAGATTCTCATTTACAAGAGGTGGGGGGTTTAGATTCACCCCCTGTATCTTCAGAAATTGAGGCTGTAATATCTCAGTTGAAACGGGGGACAACCCCAGGACCAGATGGTCTGTCCCACGAATTATATAAACAGTTTCCACATGAATTTTCAGTATGCCTTACTGCTGTCTTTAAAGACATGTTGGGTAGGAATTCTATGTCTGAAGAGTTTTCTTCTGGATTGCTGATTTTTTTATTTAAATCTGGAGAGAGGTATGATATCAATAATTGGAGGCCCAAATCAATATTAAATTCTGATTTTAAAATTTTGTCCCAGGTATTACAAAATAGGCTGAGTCGAGTTGCAGTGCACTTAATTCATCCTGCTCAATTTTGTGGCCTACCAGACAGGAAAATTCAACATGGCCTTTTCTTAATCAGGGATGTTATATCTTATTTTGAAAATAAGAATGGGAATGGTTGCATTCTATCCTTGGACCAGTGTAAAGCCTATGACCATGTGAGTCACAACTTTCTGTTTCAGGGGCTTGCATATTATGGGATCCCACAAGAATTCATATGTATTCTTAAATTTTTATATGATCATGTGGTGGTATGTCCCATCATAGATGGTGTGATTACCAAAGGGATTGGTAATGAGGACAGGTGTTAGGCAAGGCTGTCCATTAAGCCCATTGTTATATATTTCCTCTTTGGACCCTTTAATTAGGTTATTACATGACTCTTGGGGGTGTGTTGGGGTGGTAGACCCAGAAGGGGTGGAACAAGTTCGGGTACAAGCATATGCAGATGATATCTGTATATTTATGGGTAACGCTGATCAAATTCCATCTGTCCTTAATGATTTTAACAAACATTCTCTAGTCTCAAATTCTATACTTAACATAGGTAAGTGTTCGGGTCTCTTTCTAGGGATAATGGATGGTAGATCTAGGTACATTAATCAAATTAAAGTGTCATGTGAATGCATAAAAATTTTAGGGATTTGGTTCTCACCAGTAAATTTGCTATATGAGAATTGGGATTTGGTATTGACATCAGTAGAAGCAAAGGTTAATAGGTGGAAATCATGTAAATTGTGAAAAACCAAAAGAGTTGCAGCATTGAAGCGATTTATAATTCCAATCCTGCTTTATGTTGCAATGATTTTCCCTTTACCTTGTAAATTCGAGGCCAGTTTATATGCTAGTTTCTTTCAAATGGTCTGGGGTAACAGACTTAACCCCATCAAAAGGTGTTTTCTGTATTTATCCCAGGGAGAGGGAGGGCTGGGAATGATTGACCCAGTCACCTTTGTATTAACCCTCTTTGTATCTCAGAATTTTAAAATGGCATTTGCGAACAGATGGAGTGTTCAACGTAGTTGGTTTCTTCTAAACATTAATGGGTTCCTGAATGCATGGAGTGGAGTTCTTCCCCTAAGAATATCTAGGACAATGCAGGTTCCTGAATGGGTGAAAGGGGCTTTACTGAGACTTTTCAAATGGGAAATTACAAAGACTCAGATCTGTCAGACCTCTGGGAAACAGCTATACATAGAAATCATGATACAAATGCACCCCAAAACAGCTAAATTTAGGAACTGCCCGATGGGTTAAGAGATGGTGTTTTAAAATAGTTAAAAAATAAAAGGATCCCTCATAATATGTGGGAGATCCTGTGGTTAATGATGTATGGAAGAATCAACTTAAGGGGGAATGTGAAACACAAACCTTTGGAAGAAAGAAATTGCCCATATTTAGGGTTATGTAATATGCTGGAAACTATGGAGCATTTTTTATTTGATTGTACATATTCTGAACCTCTTTGGCCTTGGTTAGCCACAAAATGGAAGTTGGCATGGTTGGCACGAGTTTCTCATGAATTCTTGGTTCTAGGTCATTGCCTCCATTTATTGTGTAAACATCATTCCGGAACCTTAATGGTGTTTTCTAGCTGCATAAAGTATTATGTATGGCAGGCTAGATGCCAATGGTCATTACAACAGAAATGGATACCATATCAAACTTTGAATTGTTGGCAGAACAAGCAATGTTCTCTGTATATCTTAAAGATGTTGCAAGTAACCAGGGACATGTGGTGAAAAATGGTGCAATGGTTTATCCTTTTTTATTAAATTTAAATACGTTTGGGGATACGGTATGTGATTAAAGGAGAGTTAGTCATTATTTAGAGCCTGCTAGTTCCTAAAGTATGATTTAAAGTGTCAAACAGATGCTAAGTAGGGTATATATGGTTCAGTTACTGATGATTTAGACCAGACCTTTAGGCTAGGAGAGTAATTTAAAAGTTGAGATAGAGAATTGATTTGTTGAAATATTTGGAGTGTTAATTTATAAGTATGAAAAGAGTAAGGTCTGAGGTAATATCTCTGGTATGTTGCATTTTTTTTCTATGATGTGTATAATTTCTGTTATATTTCTTTTATGTGTGATGTAATACTGAGTTATGATTTCATATGAGTCTGTTTTTGATGTCTATTAATTAAGAATTCCCCTACTCTTTTCGACAGGTGGCGCTGTGGAGTCGAGAAAGTGTATGTGGTCAGATGGAAGTCAACAGTGGAGGAGGTCAGGTGAGAAGCAGCCCAAATCAAGCACACAGTGAGGAGAATGGTATGGCTGGGATGCACCCGTGTGGTGGCCAGCACAATGTACCTCTCTCTCCTCACGATCGGGGGAAATGTCTGATGGTGCTGTAGACATTGGTAAGCAAGGGATGTCAACAGGCCCCATTGACAAGGAATACCAGTTGGATGGTGTGCAGGAGGTAAATATGATTTCACCAAAGGAAGTGAGTGCGCAGCTCGAGGAAGAACGACGGAATTAGGAGCGTGCAACAGAAGAGTTTAGAGAAGCACAATTTTGGGCAACAGAGGATTTAAAAAAAAGGAAAATACCCAAGCTCAACTCACCTGCAACAACCCCAGCCACCAGCCCCAAACTATTTATTTTTGCAGCACGGAGTAACGATATGGGAAATGACTCCACCTCTCAGGCTCCTATTTCCCAGTCACATACAAACCAACAGCAGTGGTATCCACCCAAAGTGCTTGAACAAGCAGGCTGGATACAACCTGACTCATGTCAGTGGGTAGCAGATCCTAATATCCCACTTCAGTGGTCTTTAAGTATAGGGGAAAGGGAAAGGACAGAGGCTGTTACTGAGCCACCAGATAGTCAACCCACTTTTATTCAGATGGAGGATCCGCCTCCCATGCAGACTACACCTTTACATACAATGGGCATACCTGTTGATATATCCCAACAGGACAGGGTCCTGTAGTATTTCCAAGCCACTCAATAAAGAACATAGAGCCTGATTTGTCAGGCTCTGTTTCTTTTTACCCTTTAGAAGTGTTGTCCCAGGAGGAATCTTTTGATGCTCTCAACATAGCAGAAGAGTCTCTACCCTCATGCACTGAGGGAGACCAGGGTTCTGAAGCCCCTACTGAGGGAGATATTCCTGCCCTGAGAGAACCAGCTCCTACTTATGCCAGTCTATTTCACAAACCAGTTTCCCTAGCAAAACAAAGAAACACTGTAAGACTGAGATACATGGGGCCCACTGATAATATGCCTGACTGTTTCTTTGTTGGGAAAGTTCTGATAAAACAAATGTTGGGCTTTTCTCCATATGACGTGTAAGCCTTGATCCACACCCCGGGAGATAACAACTATGATGTCAGTTTCAGGTCCCCAGACATACTGAATAGATTTTGAATGAAATACGTGCTTCTCAAATCAAATCCTGCATGGTCCCACTTTCAAGCCATTCCTCTTACAAAACAGTCCTTTAAAGTAATCACCATGTTATTCAGAAATGAAGGGGTTAACATGGTTGATATCAACTACTGGCTTGGAAAAAAGTATACTATTCAGGGCAATCCAGAACCCATCCTGGATATGGAGGGTTTCTGGAATGGAGGATGGAGATTCAAAGTAAATTTGACACAAACTGAGGACGGCCCACAACACCATCATAGTTGTTTTTATTTAGGCCGGGACAAGGGCTTTATTTTTTATCCAGGTCAACCTCACCACTGCTATAAATGTGGCTCCAGTAAATATTTAAGTAGAACATGTGAAACGCAGAAATGCTCCCAATGTGGTGAATTAGGTCATTCAATGCCTGACTGCCACCACCCTGCAAAATGTACTCAGTGTGAAGATGGGCACTAGTTTACAGACTGCCCATAACAGTGATAACAGAGAGTACTGCTTACAAGATTTTTATATCAACACCATGGTACAAACTGCTCAGAGACAACCCCCCCCCCCTTTTTGGAGGGAACATACTACAATTCCAACAAGACACACAGAACCGGCTCCCATAGAATCTGTACCGACTGATCAAGGTGTGGGGGAGCTTATAACTATTGTCTCCCCTGCCCGACAAAGTACCTCAATGGAGGCTTCTGTTATGGATTTAACAACAATACCCTCCTTGCCACTGGAGGAGTCTTTTATGGTTGTGTCCAACAGACAGAAGAGTTTACATAAAAGAAACACAGCCAAAAAGACATTGGACGCCTCCAAACTTCCTCTATGCAATATCTACACTGTTTAACAAGATTACATGCCTGATGCAGGGATGGAATCTGATTCCACTTCATCCAATCCTCTCAGGCAAAGGGGGTTTCTGACACAAAACAACAAATAAAGGACCCGTCTATAACCAAAAAAAAATCTAGACTTGGGTCTAGGAAATGGGTAAAAAAAAATAGTACTAAGGTTTCTGCCAAAGGGTTGATTGAATATGTTTTCTTTATAGGTATTGTTTTGGCCCTTTTTGCTTCAATGACCAGTATGTATAATATTACTGTGGCTTCCGTTAATGTTAATAGTATCCAGTCTGATAGAAAGAGGCTTTTGATTTACTCACCATTTGAAAAGGGCCTACAAGATGCGGTATTTTTACAAGATACCTACCTACACATTGTGCTGGAAATGGAACAAGCCTCATTAGGCTGGAAATGGGGAGTATCATACTGGTCCATAGGGGAAGAAGCATGTAGCGGGGTGGGTATCTGTGTGGACAGTCCCTCCGCGCATAAAACACAGATTTTAGATATAATTCCTGGCTGGGTGTTACTGCTTGATCTTGTTCTCTGCGGATTACAGTGCCACCTTATAAATATCTATGCACCACAGTTAAAATCTGCTAGAGTCGATCTGTTTCAAGCTTTACAACCCTATTTATTTACTACCAAATATGTACTTTTAGGGGAAAACTTCAATTGCAGCTGATACCATACAGATAGAGGTCTAAGGACAAGCAAAATGTTCTGTGATGCAAATTGTCTAAATGATCTTCTTTCCCAAACAGGTCTCTGATAGATGCTCTAGCACTATCTGGAACACCCAAAAAGACCTTTTTTCATGGCACTCAAGATACTAGGATAGACTTCTGGTTTCTTTCGGCTTTCTTGGAGGTTATTTGTACTAATACACAAGCAGTAGCACCGTCCCACCATGCAGTAATAGAAGTCACAGTGTCTAACTATGATGGTATGCACTATGGCCCAGGCTATTGGAGACTAAATTTAGAATTGTTATCCCTCCTGACTGTGACAGATGGCCTTTTGTCATTACTCACAGCAGGAAATCAGTCAAATATTTATATGACATTCCCAAGAATGGTGGGAGGACACAAATGGGGAAATTAAGGCTTATTTCCTGACAATGGGTAGGATAAATGGGAAATATAAATCAGATACATATCAAAACTACAGATCTTACTTTCAGGACCTTGTTTCCCAAGCTGCTCAAGGGAACCGGCACATTCTTCTTGAATTATCAAAGATGAGTCAACATTTGAATACTATATAGTACAAAGGGTTAAAATAGTTAGAACAGGAACAAGGGTTTGGGTCACAAGGGAAAAAAGATTTTTTGAACCCCTATCAGTTCTGTGATCAGCAAAGACATCAAAAATATAAGACACAGTTGTATGACCACCAGGGAACAATCCTTATGACCAAATCCGACATCTTACATGTTATAGATAAGCACATTAACACACTATTTGGTACTACGGAATCCTCCAATCGGACATATACCACTTGGCTCAATAACTGTGCTTTTCCTCAGGTATCTCACTCATAGACTAATATGTTGATTTCTCCTATTACATCCCTAGAGGTAACAGCAGCCCTGTCTCAAACAAAAGTTGGTACAGCTCCCAGAAAGGATGGGATTCCCTACGAGCTCTATAAATTATTTTTATGATACTGATACAAGAATGTATAGAAGTATTACAAGAAATACTAGACTCAGGGTTTCTACCTGAAAGTAAGGCAGAGGGTTTAGTATTTTTATGTTTAAATCTGGGTATAGAGCAGAATTGAAGAATTGGCGCCCGATAACACTACTTAACACTGATTTTAAGATTCTCACCAAACTTCTTAATAATAGATTATTGTTTTGTGCTGCCTCCCTGATATACCCCTCACAAACTTGTACATTACCTGATCAGAGAATAACAGATGGACTCATTATACTATGAAATATTATACAGGGTAGACACAGAGGAAATCACAGGCCTGATCTTTAGTTTAGATCAGGCAAAAGCATTTGACAAACTACACCACGAATACTTCTGGGAAGTCTTGAAGTATTACTGGATTCCAAACACTTTTATTCATTGGATACAAACCTGTTCTGCTACCGCAATAGCCCAAACCTATTGTAATGGCTGGTTGGGTGGGAAATGTAAGATTAATACGGGGGGTCAGACAAGGTTGCCCCTTAAGCCCGCTCTTATACATTTTTACCTTAGATTTCTTAATTCAAAGGGTGTACGTCTCCTCAGCTATCCAGAGAGTGTCCTTTTCTAGTTCAGATAAGGAAATAAAGAGTATAGCATACACAGATGATATTTGTTTCATAGTGAGTGATTTTTCATCAGCAAATGAAATGGGAAAAATTTTGGAAGGATTTATGGATCACACAGGGGAGCAGGTTAATTTCGGAAAATGTAAGTGTATACCAATAGGAAAAGAAACCATTTTAGAGCCTCATATTATTGGCATCTCAGTCGTTCGATAGCCCTGTACCATTTTAGGCCTCCTTTTTGGCCCAGGAGATTTAACCCTCATGAACTGGTCTTCAAACCTCCAGCTAGCACAGGATAAAGTAGCCCTCTGGAATAAATGGAGGCTATCAAAACAAAAAAGAGTCCAGATGGTGAAAACATTTTTGCTGCCTATAGTTTTGTATTTGAGCACTATTTTTTGCTTACCCTTCAGTTAAAACTTGGAAACTAAGATATACAGCTGTTTTTTTCTCATGCATCTGGGGTAGTAGATTAAATCCCATCAAAAGATGTCTGTTACTTAGAGAAAAAAAACACAGAGGATTAAAAATTGTGCAACTGATAGTATTTTTCTTTTCAATGTTTATACTAATTTGAAATTAATATTATCCAAAAATGCCACCATCTGTACACCTTGGATAGTAGATTCTTTAGCCGACATTCTTCCCATATGGCCCACACACGCTAATATACCAAGACAAAAATCTCTGCAACACCTTCTGGAAACTTTTAAAGTATGTTTTTAGCAAAATTAAGTTATGGGGCATAGCGAAAGACCACATACCTAGATCCAGTAGGAAGGAATTATATGAGTATATTTTACAGAAATTTTTCCAAGCGACAACACATTTTGATGCTTATTCACCTCAAGAAAAACTATTTAATGAGCAATATGCTAGACTCTCCCCATATACCACCCATTATGTGAAATGTATTATGGCTTTCCTTTCATGGGAAACTGAATGTAAGGGGGAACTTGAAACATAAAAAACTAGAGAACAGATATTGCCTTGGAGACATGTGTCTCAATCAGGTAGAAACCATGGCATACCTGTTTCTAGAATGCCCCTTAATTCAAGGTTTCTGACAGACTTAGACAAAAGTGGCCCTATCGCCGTTTTATCACCTATTCTTGAAAATACTGTGCCTAGGAATTCTACCGTTCCTTTGGACCAAACATGTTAGGATGACCCTTTGACTCTTTTTAGTATGTTTCAAGTTTTATATATGGTATGTCCGGTGCAGATTAACGATTCAACAACTCCATTTTACATCCGATGAACTGTTTTTTATGATTGACAATGCAGTAAAGAAACAAAAGTCTCATGAATTATCTTTGGTTTCCCCCAAGGTGTTCCACAGATGGTGGGATAGTGTTGATTGGTTGCCTTGACTTCAGTCACTGGGTTTCAATGAAAGGTATGGTCCCTTTTACTACTGTCTTATGCCAAGTCTACAGAGTAAAATACTAGCCTTCTGGATGCTTTTATGTTGTTTACTGGGATATGGGATGAGGATAAACCATCTTATATTATTTTTGTTTCGGAAAACAATAAAAATACCTCCCCTACCCCCTCTTACGGGAGGAGGGGGTTTATAGTTCATACTTAGTTATTTCCTTTTTTCAAGCACTACAAATAAGGAGCTAATTAGTAATTTGGTAAAAGTATGCCTGTAATACTTATTTGATTTAGTCTTCATTTATTGTTTTAGGATTGGTAAATTTTTGTGCGAATTAACACAGTCGTATCCATTTATTTTTGTAGTTGTTGAAGTTAAAATAAAAATCTCCCTACTCTTTTTGTGGGGGGGGGGTGAGAGGTGAGCTTTTCAATTTTACTGCTTCATTTCAGACTAACAAATGAAGCAATACTAAAGTATGTTCCTCTATGATATAGTGTGCAGAAACACTGATTTATATTGTTTTGTTTTTGAGGGCTAAAAAGTATGTTATGTTTGTATTACTATTGTGTTGGATTTTTATTTTTGTTTTACCATGATTGTGTGTGAGATGTAACACTATTTATCAATTTTACTTAGATGTTTTCATAAAACATTCCCCTACTTCTTTGCGGGGAGGGGGAAGGGTTTCCGTATAAATATGAATTACTTAAATTAATGTATGATGTAATACTTATTTTATGTTCTTGATTTTCTTTTATTATGATTTTGTATGGAGTAATACATTTCTGTAGATTTTGTTTTGAGATTTGAATAAAAATTCCCCTACTCTTTTTGAGAAGTGCCATGGGATCTTTAACATCCACCTGAGCTACCACCAGAACAGGCAGCTGGGACCTCGGTTTAACGTCTCATCCAAAAGATGGCACCTTAGGAGTGCAGCACCTCCCTCATGCTGCACTACAGTGTCAGTACTGGGATTTAAACCAAGTGCCTGGTGCCTGGTGAAAAGACAACAGAGATGGCGTCCAAGGATTGACCCTTGGGAAACTCCTACAGTGACAGAGTGACTGGTCGAGTATCCCACTTGGGTTTTTCCACCAAGGAAGCCTCTAAAACCAGGAGACAGCATCAGGTGAAAGGCCAAGGCTAAGGAGTTTTTGGCAGAGGAGGGCATGGTTTACAAGGTCGAAGGCCTTGGCGAGGTCTGCATATACGGACCCAGCAATGTCTCTCCTATCCAGGGCACAGTGTAATATGAGTCATAGTATTAATACACTTCACTTTATATTCCCACAGGTCTGTACCTGCTACACCTGGAAACCATAGGCTATTCCACGCCCCACCAGCCCTCCAGTTACTTTAATACCAACCCAGCACTAGGCCACCCCTTGGACCTCAGTCACTGCACATTCAGTTTATTTACCTTAAGGGCATGCAGTGGCTGCTAGGCCCATACCCACCTTAGTCAGCCCACTCACTCCTTATTACCAGACACCCTTCCCTGGTATCTGATACAGAAATACTTGGCTCTATACTGCTTATATACTCTGTTCAGTTGTACTCTAAGCATTTCACAGTAGCATTTACTTTGCATTACGTAACAGTTACTTTATGGCATTCACAATATATTCCCCCCTCATTTTCTGAATTCAGTCCTTCAATTGCTGGACAGTAGTCCTTGAAGCAATAGGTATTCCAGAATTTAGTATAGCAAATGAGTGTCCCTCTTGAAGTAGTCCCACAGTGAAATAAAAATGATTGTGCCACTTTGCTTAAATTGATGGAAAATGTTGGCAACTCAGACTCTCTGGAGATGGCAGTAGATCTGATGCTGTTGATCCTCGAAGATGACCTGTTTACTTGAAGCAGATGTGAACTTGCTGGATGTAGCTGAAAAGACAAAAAACAGGTGCTCAAAGCAGCAGGCTAATCCATTCTGTCCCTGCTCTCATTTTACTTCCCTACTATTCCTAACACTGGGATGCAACTAATCCTCGATAGTCTACAAGTACTTAGCTGAGGGCTGCCCCCCCCCCGGCTCTAACTACAGGTAGGCCTCAGTAGGCTGAATTTCCTCTGGATGGAACTATTTCTTCAGGTCTGTCTCCCTGGTTGATCTCCACGATAATGAGCTGTGCAGCTCCTTTTGTACCCCCTAAACCAGTGGTACTAGTGGTAGACAAGAAGTACAGGAACTCAGACCTCTAGCAAATATGAAATGCAGAATGAGGATCCTCACTAAGAGGTAACTCGTATCAAAGCACATCTATCTGTATAGATATTACTAGATTCAGTTAGAGATATTGAAGTAGTGCAAGTCATATTTTGTGATAGAAACCTATGATTTCAGGTCACAGGCTTAGAAACAGTCATTATGTTGCTGGTTTAAGAATTTCAGTTCCAATATCAGTGGGAAGAAGTACAGGAACTCAGTTCCTGCTGGAAAAAAGGTACAGGAACTGAGTTCCTGTGTGTTCCTGCTCACTTTCATAACAGGGCCTAAACATTTCCTTCCTACCAAATCCTGGTCACTGAGTAGACAGGCCGTGTTCCAGTCCTGAGCACCAATCAACTTTGATTCTACATTGGAATCCTGCAGCAGGATGAACTACAATAGAATCTCAAGTTTGAATTCTCAGCCACCTTTCTGAAAATTCTGAGCCTTCTGTGCTTTAACTGGGATTCAGTATTATTGTATATTGCATAAGCATGCAATAACACATGACAAGGTGTGGGTTACATCCTGATAAGAGAATGCCCAGGTGCATTATGAGGCATGACGTGCTTGTGCTGAGTGCCTTATGCATCTTGTCAAGACAACCCACACCTCGAAGTGCGTTTTTGCGCTTATAAAATGGGCCTCCAGCTAATTAATTTTTTTGTTTAAAGAACAAAAAAACCCACAAAAATATAAAAAAGGGGATTTAATTGCTGAAATGCTAAAAAATAGTCCACCTATTAAACTACTTGGACAAGTGTTTCATTAGCAGTAGAGGGCTCTGTATTTATTTGTCTGTTTCTTTGTCTACTACTCCTGGTTTTGGGTTCCGCATATGTCTTTCTATCACTGCTGCTTTTTCCTCCTTTCTACTCCCTTCACACTTTGTTGTGTGTTTGGTAGCATGGCATTGACCGTCACATTTCAGTGAGTGAGTGTGTCCTTCTGCAGCTGCCGTAGTTAGTACTTTTCAAACAGTGCTTACTAAATCACAGTGTTCACTTCAGGCGGTTTTTATTTTATTATGTATGGTTAAGAGTTGCAGTGGAGAAACGTGTGTGTTTTTTTTCTTTGAAAAGAGCTACTGTCAGCTGCTGACACGCTCGCTGGATCTCTGTTGTGAGATTTGAAAGTCGTCGCATACATGGCTCTCATTCAGCAAAAAGTGAGTGAGACGAGACTGCTTGTCTGGCTATGGCTGTCATTTCAGTAATGCAGAGGGAGACCTGGTGAGTTTTATGAAATGTCTCTCTTGTGAAAGTATCTGGGCATGGAAGTGGGTGGCATGGAGAAGAGAGAGTCTTTTTTGAAAGGGTGAGGTAGAGGGAGTGGCAGCTTCAATACTACAAAGCCTTTGAATAGCATGATCATCTTTGCAGTGTGAAACTGTTCACTGTGGTAGATTTCCGATGACTGATGAAGGTGGCACATTAATGTCCTTCTGTTGTGGAACTGAGGCTGCCATAAGTAGTGCTCATTAAATGGTTATGTCCTGATAAGGACACGGCTGAAAACATGTTTCAGTCAACCAGGCTTTAGGATTTGTTTTGCCCATTTTATAAAACACAATAAAATTACCTCAAAATAAAATGTAATCACCTTCACACCTTCCTCGTAAGAAAGCTTGCATTTCTGGCTTTCTCCAGTTTTTCTTATTAACAGACTGGGTTGAGGGATCATTAAGTCACTTTCCACCCTGTAGAAAAATAACAACTTGCTGTTTAACATTCACACTAGCAAGGATAAGATGTCCACTTAAATTGAGCCATTTTCTTGTAAATAAAATACTTCCCTTTTCTCTAGAGCTCAGACAAATTAAATATTTATTTGAGGTCTAAGACTCCTTCCAGCGGCTGTCCCAAGGGCTCCAGTTATCACTCTTGCCCAAGAGCACACACCCTCTCCTGGCTCCTCCTTCAACCTTCCTGCCTGGCAGCATGGCTTCTGCGTTGCAGATTCTCCTCTCAAACTACTCTACCTCAACAGGTCAGTGATCCCTCCTTCCGGAACTGAACTGTTTAACAGATAAAACTATTTTTTACCAGCTAGCCCACCTTTTAAACTACAAGTATGCCAAGTTTGGTTTAATCCCAACTTAAAATGTCCTGGCCGGGCCTTTTATAAAAAACAAATTGCACACTTTTAAATTATGCTGACTCATTATACAGTAACACTGTACTGTTAAACAGCTCCGTGTTTAAAACTGAACATATATGTGGCATAAAATACATATGTATATGTAGACAAGACTGCTTACTAGCCCTCTGTGGCTTTATTTTATTAATCACTTTTGTGCTTATTTACATTAAATGATTTGTGCTGGGGTGCTTCTTTAAGCTAGCAGCCTGCTTTCCTGTGTAACATGGTGCCTGGATCACTTCATGTATGTTGGGAGTCCATCCCCATTTACACTGTGTTCCCCCTTTATTTAATTAATGTTTTAATAGTTGGCAGTCCCTATATCGATAACCTGGCATTTGCTTCCTGCCACCTAGCTTAATTATTGAAACTATCTTGTCTCCTGACGTCGGGAGAGTGCACTTACTCTCTATGCATCCCTTGTTCTAAACTGCTCTGGCAGGCCTTAGTCTGCTCTGTGACCGAGGTCACATTTCACTCTAGTCGCTCCTCGGCTGTTAACAGGGGATTCCCTTTTAGCGAGGAAGCGCTATGGCTACAGAGCTGTGACTCGGCTCTCCACCACTGCTCCTTCACTTTCTCTGTCTCTCGGTACCTCAGCGTCATGCAACTGCCACTCTGCAAACAAATTAAATTCTGCAACTTCTGGGGAAATAAATTATTTAAACACAGACTCACTATTTATTTAAAATAGTATTTTTGCTCTTCCTTCCCAGGCTGGCCCCACATTTACTGCTGGACCACCTAACTACTAGCCAGGGCAACCAGCTACAACCCACAGCTTCAAAAGTTGCTGCACCCACTATTTCTTATTAAGGGTGACTGGCGGTATTTTTTTCAATAGCAGATTAATGGGTACTGAATGTAAGGGGTGTAGGCAATCTCCCCCTCCCCCTTAACTTACACCTACTGGCTTAAATACTAATATGCTCATGACTTTTCATTCATTTTTTTTTTTATACAGGGTCTGATCTCCCACCATGGCAAGATCTCTACAGTTCTGGACGTCATATCCGGTGACTCCCTAGAAATTAAGGTACCCAGTTACTATTTTGTAGAACAGTCATTCTGTGACTGTTACACTGCTTGGTTCCAAGACTCATAAAACCTTTGGTGGAGGTATTGTAGGGCCTCCTCTATCCTAACATCTAGAAGTCTGTTGAGTTTATCCATGCATTCCTCTAATTTTCTCTTCACTTCTTCGTTGAGTGCTATCTTGTGCTCCACTTCCAGATTGAAAAATGACTCCTTCAGACTGAGTTATTCTTTCTTTTTTCAGTCTTGAGGTGAAGCTAATCATTTTGCCAGTCAGCGCTTCTTTGAAGCCATTCCACCGTATTGCAGTAGATGTCTCCTTTTGAGGGTTATCCTTATGTTCTTCCAGGTATTGTGCCACCACCTTTTTATTGTCTGAATTGTTCATCAGAGATACGTTCAGCCTCCAAGTGGACGTTTTTATCTCTGGACTTCGCAGGATGTCCAAGACCACAGGCGCATGGTCTGAGAGTTTCTGAAACTGTATGGCACAGGGAACGGGGTCATGATGTTGCATGACAAAACAGCGCAGCAATGTACTGCACTGTAAATACAGCAGATACATTGCTGTTGCTGCAACTAAATGCCGAAACACAGTTCAGCAAAACAGTACAGTGGCCTCTTTGTTTTCTGCAGGGGGCTTCACCCCCGAACCACCCCCATTACGGAGTATGCACCACCCGAACCCTGCCTACTAATATAATCAACTCGGGGGGGGGGGTTCAACACAGGGATAAGAGGAAATGGGCGGAGGAGAAAAAAAGAAAACCGCACAATGTGGTTTCGCAAAAGTCTTGGACCAGGATTCAAGCCCCAGTCCAGAGATGCATAGTGATGCTGCACTGCTGTAGCTCATCCCACTGAGCCACAGCAGCAGCTCAGCAGACCACCTCTCCAGCAGAATTCTTGACTCCAACGTCACTCCTCCCCACCACCCATGCACGACATGGTACAGAACTGTATGTAACTTATGTGATTTGCGGAGTTTTGTACCATGTTGTGCTACTACACCATGCTGTATGTTAGTCTCTGTATTCCATGTGCTGTTCTCTCCATGCTATATTATCCAGTAGGATGACACAGTGGTCAACCGTGTAAAGTCATTCATTAGATAGCAAAAACTAATCAATCCATGAGTATGCTTGGTGCAGTGCTGATGAGCTGCTGCAGTGTCTTACTTTTGGGTGCAGGAAGCACCACACCTCAATCATTCCTAGTTTCCTTGACAGTCACTTTGGCACTTTGCCGTTGTCCCTCCACCCTCAGTTTCTACCCTTGATTTGTCTAGCTGAGGGTTTTTGACTGTGTTAAAATATCCCTGTACCAGGTACATCTCTCGGGGATTTGGGGCCCTTTTTAGTATGAGCTTTCTGAGGAATTCAGAATTTTATTCTGGTTAGGAACGTACACATTTAGGAGAATACAGGGTGTCACTTTCCATTTTCCTTTGACACACATGTAACATCCCTCATCATCTTTTTTCATTTCCTCTGTCTCAGACAGGCAGTTTCTATGGAAGAAGATGGTCACACCTCATCGATGGGGGTGTGCTAAGTATGAAGAGTGAGAGACCACTCCCACCCTTGCCCTTATTAACTTTTCATGTTTGTTTGGGGTCAGGTGGTTCTCTTACAAAGAAGCAATTGTTGTTCTAAATTTGTTCAAATCATTCAACACCCATGTCCATTTCATGGGGCTGTTCAGTCCCTTTATATTGTAAGTTGCAATCCTACCTTCCATCCGAGTAGGCATATACCCCCCCCCATGTGCTGATCCATTCCATCAGGTTTTCGATCCAGTGTGCCAACCAAACCGCAAGAATATAACAAACCTTAAAACAGAATTAAAATTGGTCTAACATGAGCTAAACTCTTCAAGCAGTTATTCTGCCACCCTGACGACCTGCCTGATGACTGACAGCCCAGAGGGTGTGGCTTCTCCCTGACGAGCCATGTGTTGCTTTGGTGCTTTGCAAGCCACCCTGCATCATACCCTCTCCTGGTAGCTCTTGTAGTACAGCTATTCCCCATGATTACAGTTTCTGCAAGATTTAAATTGCTCCAATCACCCCTTCCCCCACCAATTACCATGGATGTACTGAAACTTGGATTGGTTTTATAACACCCGCACCCACAAGCTGTTTGCTTATTTGGTTTCCTCACGTCTTGTTTAAAAAGTGTTCTCCTCACTATCTGCACTGTGGGTCATCCCAGCCCAGGAGCTCTGATGCCCTACTTGGATGCTTGGGTTGCCCCAGTGCCATGTTCCTAATGACACTCATGGGAACACAACATTGGGTCTCAAAGGCAGTGGTTCTCAAGAAAGTACTTTTACTGTGCACTACTACACTGATATCCTGCTGTGCCCCTCAGGTTGCACCCCATCCAGGGAGTTCTCTGAGGCTTTGCACCTGCTTAATCTATTCTAGAGGCCCCCTTGCACTGGGGTGGCCCCCATTCCCCAAATTTGGATGTTCGAGTCTGGTTGCTGGCTGGGTAGGCTTATGGCATGGGTACTGCTTACTGTGCTTTGGGGCTCAGAAATTAAGTGGCCCTGACAGTGCTATAACCTAAACCGTCCCCTCTTGGGTTCCACCCTACCCCCCAGCCCTTTCTAGTATTTAGCCATTATTTTTTTTTTCAGGTACCTCTCTCTTTATGCAGTTTGAGTTGTTCTGTGCTGCTTTATCACTCAGCTTCTCCAAATGTGGTGAATGCATTGCTTATAGTGTGTATTGTCAGTTTTCCAGCCTTCACCTACAGGTAACGCTCCATGCACACAGCCATTATTCCAGGTTTCCCTTACCTTTTTAGTGACCCATTTGCTCCCCATTACTGATGCCCATTCAAATCTGGTACTTCAGTCCCAATTCACCCTCATTTTTTGTGTTAGGTTTATTTAAGACTGCCCGGGCCTCTACATCTGTGATATATTTCTCACTGGGAAAGGGGAGAAGTGAACAAGAGAAATGGAAGGTGGGGGCAGCATTCATTACAGTCTACCTTTTCTTACCTTATCCAACTCTCTCTGTTTTGGTCCCTTTAATAGAGTAACTGCGGGATCCAGTTACAGCCCACCAACTCAAATTTAGGCAATGGCGTGCCCCCAATTAATTCAACACGTGGCACACAGTGTGATAATTAACATATGTAACCCCTAGGTGGCGCTATCCCAAGGGCTACTACTCCTGCCTGCTTGTCTAGTAGCAGGTTAAGGGGCCTGGGTACTGAAACAGGTGCCTACACCCAGAGGTCAGGTTTGTTAGTGGTCAAGCTAACCTGGGCACAGCCCTCCGGGACACTGTAACCCCCCCTCTTTCCCTTCTAGTGGCCTGAACAATATACAGTAATCACTTTCACAATGACCCTTATTCATCATGCAATTACCCACACTGTTTGCAGTTACCACCAGGGCTGGTTCCTCTAGCTCGACCCTGGGGACCCCCTGTAAAATAAGGTTATGTACAGCAAATAGTAACAGTACAGTACTCTTGGCACAAACGGAACCACAGTCAGGTTAAATGCAAAAAAAGGTCTGATTTATACAGGGGACTTCAACAAGGGAGATGCGTAATCAGGTTGATTTGCTTAAAGGCTATATCAATCAGACAGTTATGCATGCACTTCAAAGTCCCTACACAGTCCCACACTCTGGGTACCCAGGTAGGAAGATGGTGGTCTAGCCAGGAACATTGCCCGGGGTAGGCCGGCTCACAGTTAGTTGGGGCCCAGTGATGGAAGAAAGCAACATGCATAACACACACTATTTGTAATCCGGAGCCGGAGGGCTCAGTCCGTGACAGAAAAGACAACAAAGCAATCAGATGACAACACTTTAGATTTAGCTGTTGTTGCAGGGAACTACCCTGATGTTTACTCACGATACCCAAAACAGGACACAGGCAGGATGAAATCGAGACAGCAGGTTGTTGAACTGAAGTGCCAGTAGAAGCAGGGCCCACATGAATCACCGAGGCGTTATTCCTGTTCGAAGAGTGAGCAGGGGGATGATCCCCAGGCAGGTCTCTCATCGATGGCTTTCTCTGTGCAGCAGGTAGTCTGGCTGGGCCAATGTGGAAAAGCCCAAGCCCAATGGAGATGAATACGGATTCAGTCCGTGGGAACTGGATGCAGCCTCCAGCAAGCAAAACACAGTTCAGCACACAGTGTGGAACCAAATCACGACCCACTAACAACACACAGCACATTTACGTGTAAGAAATTCTACTGTACCAGGCAGATTGCTATCCAGTCACAATTAGAGTCTCTGCACAAACCGGGAGTTCAAAGGTGGCTGGAAATCCTGACAGGCCGATCACATTCAGCAAATCTTTGGTCTTCTTCAGGTTAAAGCCTGGTCATAGTTCTGTGGCTTAAATCATCCTCACAATTTGGATTCAGTCTGAATAAACTTCAATTTCCCTCTCAGGGACAGCAGGCAGACAGGCAGGCCAAAACTCAGCCCTTTCACAGTTCCCCTGTGGGAATCTATGCAGGATTACTGCTCGACTATCTCGAGCTGTTACTCCTTTCACTTCCCAACTCAAACTGAAGTAAACTGCAAGCAGTCTGGGACTTTCCCCAGGATCCAAAAGGTTCAGTTGGCTGATTCCTTTGCCAGTCCCAACAAGGGCTCCCCCTCCAGGTTCATTTAGGTGCCAAAAGCCCAAAACTACAATTCCTACAGAATTTTCCTCCCACAAAGCCCCTGGGGACAGACTCCATTTTAGAGTCCCCAAAGGTACTGATTGGCCCATTTCAGCAGTCCAGGACCAAGATTAATTATGACTATAATCCAGGCAGCTCTTAAAGAGACAGTACACATAGGCTATACAGGCACTCTCTGGCAATACATTTAAACTGCTAAAACACTGGACACCAGCCTGGCAATGAGCATTTAGCAAGCTCAAGGAAGACTTTTCGGGAACCCCCATTTGTAGGGGGGTTACACATATATAAATACTGACTTTGGGTTGCTACATTACAGGCTCATCCCACCTTTTCGATTAATAACCCACTTACATCAAACATGAATCTGGCATACCCAGGAAAAAGTTCAGTGAAAGGATATTAGTTCTTTTTTTATCTTCTCCCCTTCATCTGGATGATGTGAGGCCTCCAACTCCTGATTGCAGAGCTCTAACTTCTTTTTTTCTATTATTTGTTTATTCTCCGGAACCCTGGCAGGCGGCTTCAGCCCTCCTGAACATAGAAACATAGAAGGTGATGGCAGATAAGGATTGCAAGGCCCATCCAGTTTGCCCATTTTTTCTACCTTATGAATGTGCCATAGGCCTTTACCCTGTCAATGACCTATCTATTCATACTCATCTGTATTGCTCCCTTATGCCTATCCCATGCCTGTTTGAAGCCCTGCACTATATTCATATCCACCACTTCCTGAGGTAGGTTGTTCCATGCATCCACCACCATTTCTCTGAAAAAAGAACTTCCTCACATTACCCCTTAATCAGCCTCCCTCTAGTTTAATCTCATGCTGTGTCCTCTTGTCCTGCTATTTTTCTTATATTGAAATGTTAGACTCTTTCACCTTGTTAATGCCCTTAAGATATTTGAATGCTTTGATCATATCACCT
Source organism: Neoceratodus forsteri (assembly GCA_016271365.2). NCBI lineage: Eukaryota > Metazoa > Chordata > Ceratodontiformes > Ceratodontidae > Neoceratodus > Neoceratodus forsteri. The sequence continues at coordinate 638,541,245 of CM028136.1, forward strand.
CTCTCTCCATCCTTTGCTCTAGGGTATACATATTGAGCTCCATTAATCTGTCCTCATATGTTTTCTGATGCAGTTCCTGCACCATTTTGGTTGCCCTTCTCTGGACTGCCTCCATTTTGTTAATGTCCTTGTGCAGGTGCGGCCTCCAGTACTGCACACAGTACTGCAGATGGGTCCTAACCAGTGTCTAGTAGGGATTATTACCTCCCTCTTATGACTTGTGATACCCCTACTAATATACCCCAACATCCCTCTAGCCTTACCTACTGCTCTAGTGGTCTGCTTGGATAATTTCAGGTCATCTGTGATGATAATGATGCCCAAGTCTCTTTCTTCCCTTGTTATTGCCAGAAACTCCCCACCCAACTTATAGGTAGCGTCAGGGTTTCTCTTCTCTATGTGCATGATCTTTCACTTCTTTGTGTTAACCCCCAGTTGCCACTCTTCCAACCATTTTGCCAGTTTTTCCAGATCTCTTCTCATTCTGCCCACCCCATCTGGATCATCTACTCTGTTGCAGATCTTGTTGTCATCTGCAAGCAGACAAACCTTACCCTCCAGTCCATCTGCAATGCCACTGATGAAGATATTGAAGAGGACTGGCCCCAGGACTGATCCCTGAGGTACCCCACTTGTGACTTGCATCTCTTCTGACTGTATACCATTTACTACCACTCTCTGTTTTCTGCCCGCCAACCAGTTTGCCACCCAGTTGACCAACCTCTGATCCACCCCAAGCCTACCCAGCTTATTAATCAATCTTCTATGTGGAATAGTATCGAAAGCTTTGCTGAAGTCAAGGTAGGCGACATCAACTGCACTCCCTTGGTCCACCACTCTGGTTACCCAGTCAAAGAAATCTATGAGATTAGTTTGACAGGACCTTCTTGTTGTAAACCCATGATGTCTTGGATCCTATGCTCCTATGGATTTCAGGTGTTGCACTATCCTCTCCTTAAGGAGTGCCTCCGCAATCTTGCCCACTACTGAGGTAAGACTGACTGGTCTGTAGTTCCCTGTCTCCTCCCTGCTGCCACTCTTGTGGAGTGGGATCACATGATCCCTTCTCCAGTCTTCTGGGACCTGTCCTGTGCTCAGGGACTCACTTAACAGTTCTGCTAATGGCTCTGCGGGTTCCACCCTTAGCTTCTTTAGTACCCTGGGATGTATGCCATCAGGTCCTATTGCCTTGTCCACCCTGAGCTTAGTGAGCACTTGTAGAACTCTTTCTTTTGTGAAAGGACTTGTGCACACCTCCCTCCCCCCTATGTCTATGGTGCTGAGCTGTGGGCCCTGCCCTACCTTCTCCTCAGTAAATACTGAGCAGAAGTATCTATTTAGGATAGATGCTTTTCTTTGGTCCTCCTCCACACACTCCCCTTATACCTTTTGATTTTAGAAATACCCCCTCTGGACTTTTTCTTTTCTCTAATGTATCTATAGAAAATCTTGTCCCCTTCTTTTACTGTTTGTGCTAATGTTTTCTCAGTTTGGGCCTTTGCCTGCTTTACTGACTTCCCTGCCTCCCTTAGGGAAGTTTGGTATGCCTCCTTATTTTCGTTCCGCTGCGTTCCCTTATATTTCCTGAAGGCCAACATTTTGTCTTTGGTCTTTTATGCTACTGCTTTTGAGAACCAAAGTGGTTTCCTCATTCTTTTGCTCTTGCTTTTCTCCCTAACATAATGGGATGTTGCTTCACGTATTGCATCCTTAATGCTTGCCCACTTTGCCTGTACCCTCTCACTGTATTTCTTCTTGCCAGGGCTAGCTTAACTCTGTTGGCTATCTTATCAAAGTCAGCTACTCTGAAGTCACATATTTTTGCCTTGGAATGGGATGACTTAGTTCTAGTGGCCAAATTGAACCATACCATATGATGGTCACTGGCCCCAGGTGACCTTCTACCTGGAGATCTGTGATCCTTTCCATGTTAGTCAGTACTAGATCCAGAATAGCTCTAGCTCTTGTGTGTTGTTGTACCAGTTGTTAGAGGCCCTCCCCTTGCAGGGAATCCACTACGTGTCTAGTTCTGGCCGATATTCCTGCTGGTATTGACCAATCTGTATCTGGCATGTTGAAGTCTCCCATTATCAGAACCTCCCCTTTAGCTGTCATGTTTTGTATATCTTCTAACAGTAATGTGTCTATGTCCCCCCCTGGTCTGGAGGCCTGTAGATAACCCCAGTTCGTATGACTGTCCCATTTCCTGTTTCCAGGGTGAACCACAGTTCGTCTGGCTCCTTATGTGTATTCTGAATTTCTGTAGCTTTTACATTTTCATTGACATAAAGGGCCACTCCCCCCTTTTTGCACCTCGGTCCATTCTGAACAGTACTTAACAAAGTACTGAAGTCTCCCAAGTGTGGTTACTGGTGAACCATGTCTCGCTAATGGCTACTCTGTCCAGTTTAGCCTCTGTCATTGTTGCCTGCAGGTCTGGGATCTTGTTTCCCAGACGCGGACATTTGTGTACTGTACATGTTTTTCCACTGGCCAGATTTCAGTGCATTAGTTGTTGGGCGTTTCCCCTGCACATCATATAGGAAGCTGGATCTTTTTCCTTACCTGGTGATGTAAATGAACTACAAACATGCTGAACTCCTGTTTGATTACTAGCTGAGGGGGGAAGGGTGTTCTTCCCATTCGATGTATCGGGTGCTGCACCCCTCTCTCCATTTGCTAGTTTATGTAAATATTCTGCAAAGACATCAAACTTCTGCCCTAATGCACTGACTCCCTCCTTAGTCAGATGCAGTCCATCGAATTTAAAGAACTTTTGCTCCCAAAACTGTTGCCAGTTACATACAAATTTGTGTCCTTTTTCCTGGCACCAGCCATTGAGCCACATGTTTAGCTCCCCTGGTTCCCCTTCTCTGACCTTCCGACTGTCTGCCCCCCTCTCCCAGACTGGCAGGATCTTACAGAAGGAGATACCGGATGAAATGGATGACAGACTGTCTCCCAGACTGATCAGGTGTTCCTTGGTCTTCACAACTGACCAGCTGGCGAGATCATTAGTCCCTGTGAGTACCAGGTTGACTATGTTTTCTCCTGCTTCCTGCACGATTTTAGCAATGGTGTTAGTGTCTCTCCACGCTGATGTACCTGGGAGACATCTGACATTACCCCCCGGCCAGAGTAGGTATCAACTCCCCGAATCATGGAGTCTCCTATGGTCAGAAGTGTTTTGGATTTCCTTTTTGCTTTTTTTGTTTTGATCACTGTTTTGGGAGAGTTTTGTAGTGCTAGAGCCTGTGCTGCAGGGTCTTCTGCCCCTTTGTTTGATTTTGGAGATAGAGGCAGATACCTGTTTGTAGTTTTTATATTGTTTGTGGAGGTGATACATTAGTGAGCATTGAGTGATGGGGCATCTGATTTGCTCCTCTTAACCACCTGCCATCCTCCCAGCCCAACTAAACTCTGCAGTCGAGGTGCTTCAGTTGGATGTTGGGGAAATGACAGGCAGTTCTTGTAATATATTTCCCCCTGAAAATGCAATTTGAGGTGCACAATCTTTGCCCATGCTGCCTAGAGCTGAGCCCTTAGATCTCCGATGGCCCAGCATGTAGGACAGCGTCCTAAAGCCTGTAAAACTGCCCTTTTGAAAAGTGTCCTGCAGTACCTGCAGTTAATGATATCCATTCCAGATGAGTTGCCAAGTTTATAACCTGGTCTGCAAAATTAGAAGGAAAATGAAAGCAATAGATTTCTTTTTTTTTACAGAGGGACTCTCTCTCCGGTCCTGCCGCTCCCGTTACTTTGCCATCCCTGGTAGTTCCACTGCGGATTGCCCCTGCAGCGGGCCAGGAGGAGGTTGCCAGCTTCTCCCCCTCCCAGAAACCCAATGCAGAATCTGGAGACAGCCCCTGGGAGTGGCAGAGCATCATCAAGCCTGCCAGGCTCGTTTTCCTCCATGGTTTTTTGCCCATCCCCCCTCCCACCAATGTGAGGATGTCAGATCAAACCTCTTGACCCAAACTGCCCTCCAGCCACCACCAGAGGGCAGTCAATGAGTGGGATGACTAGTCTTCCTCCCCTAGAGAGAGAGAGCAGTCCCCAGATTTTCAATCCTCTCCCCTGCCGACCTCCCCGGCTGTTCTGTGTTCAGTTCTTGAATCCTAGTCACTGCATGGCTAAGGAGTAATGACCAGTGCCTGTACCTCCAGGACAACCGGGCCAGCTCCAAGCTTTAACTTCTTAACAGGTGCAGTCTCTCAAGTCACAGTTCTGGGTGGGGTGGATTTCAATGCCAATTCTGAGGATGAAACCTCTCCGGACCCATCTCCGGCTGGAGCTGCTGGGTTCAGCTGCTGGCAGTTTCTCTTGTTTGGCCTGATTGCTTTTTTCCAAGGGATCTGTCTGGGAGGCATATCTGGTGAGGGCTTCAGGGGTGCATAGAGGGCCAGGGAGACTCCAGATCATTTAAGGAGGGGGTTGGCATTGGCCAAAGTTTTAAAAAATTGTGGACTCTTGCAGAAATATTTTAAACCGTGCTGGAGGTAGTAAGTGCATTTTTATCTTTTACCTAGCCAAGTGTTTTTGGATTGCAAGCAAGCAGTGTTCCCCTTTTTGGTAGTGTCATGGGAGGTGGGTAATCATGGTTAAAATACAGTCGACTATCTCCAAACAGTACTTCTTTTCCCCCAGGTCAGTGAAAGTACTTTGGATTGGATTTGGCAGTCCAGGGAATTTAAGGACTACCAATCTGGGCTTGACTTTGGAGTCAGATGGTTTGGGGGCAAGGGAGCAATGTGCCTGCACTATGTTTAATTGTTCATCCTCTGGCCACTGTTGCAGTTCTTTTATAAAAGGTTCTAGGAAGGTCTCCACCCCCCCACTTTCAGTCCGCTCCAGCAATCTGTAAATTCTCAGGTTGTCCCACTGGGCATGGAGCTCAACGTTGTCAATTTTTTCTGTCACCTCCCGATCCCGACAGTGAAGGTAATAAAGGTAATTTTTGGAATAGATCACCTCAAAGGCTCTGTCAGACTCACCTTGAGGTCATAGTGCATTGGGGCAGATCCGCAAAGCCCTTTGCTGTCTCCCCCCCAACTTCTCCAGTCTCTCTGTCATAGCACTTAACTTTCCCAGCTCATAGAAGAAAGGTTTGGAGCTTATTGTGAATTTCTCATTTCCCTCTGCTTCACTGTGATCACTCTGGTGGCCTGAGGTGACAGATGATGATCTGTTCTGTCTCTGTATCCCAATGTCTTGGGGCTTCAGTGGTGCTGATTTTGTTCATGTTGTCCTTCAAGATTTCGTTTTTTGTTTGACAGGCATCTTGGTAGGCTGTAAACTCACTGTTTTTTGCCTGTTATTGTGGCTCTCAGTCCTGTTTTATGAGTGGATTGATGTCGATTTGATCATCCAGGAGTCAGAGCTCTGTGAACTTGTGTCTTTGTGAGTGCCAGGTCGAAACAGAAGTCCCCATAAATAAGTTTTTAGTTATGTTATAAAGGCCTCCACTGTGCAGGCAGAATGAATACTCCCCGGCTGCTATTCCAAAGGCTCTGTCCCCAGATGGACTCAAGCTGGAAGAGAGAACAATGATCAAGCCCACATCAGTTGAGCGGAGGTGTTGGGTTGGAAAGAAAGGAACCAGCAGATATTTAATGTAGTCAGGTCGCAAACCACATAGGGCCTTTTATGTTAATAAGTGTATTTTAAAAGTGATGCACCACCACATAGGCAGCTAGTGCATTGCATGCAGCGCCGGCATGATGTGCTCCCTCTGAGAAGTTTGTGCCACCAACCAAGCTGCATCATCCTGGATCAGCTGCAGACACTGCATTAAACCTCCAGATAACTTTAAGTACAGAACATTGCAGTAGTCCAATCTAGTGGTTATGACAGCATGAACGATCATCACCAGGTCAGCAGGAGCCAGATATGGTATAATCCTGGTGATATTTTGAAGATAGTAAAAGCCAGATTGGACCGCTACCAATACCTGCTTATCTAGTTACAGGCTGCAGTCCAAAATGACCCCACGATTCTTAACCTCTCAACAGCAATAAGAGGTTGGCCACCCAATGAAGGAAGAGCTGCCGCAACTCCCACCACTGCTCGGCCCCACTGACCTGGCCTAATCATCATGACCTCTGTCTTCTCTGGGTTGAGACATAACCAGTTTGAGGCCATCCAGTTGTGTTTCTTGGCTAGACATTGCCTAGCGCCAAAACTGCATGATCCCTGCTGGGAGAACAAGACAGGTACAGCTGATTATCATCTGCATTGCAGTTAGATTCAACCCCATACCATCTCATGCTCTTCCCCAAAGGGAAACTTGTACACAGAGAACAACACGGGGCAAGGATCAAACCTTGAGGAACCCCACAAGAGAGCACAGAAGCTCTTGAGATGAAATTACTTAGGGCAACCTGCTGTGTTCTCCTAGTTATGTAGGACTCAAACCAACGTAAAACTGTGCCAGTGTGACCACATAGTTCTTCAGGTGTGTCAGTAGCACCCCATGGTCAACTGTGTCTAATGTTGACAAGAGATCAAAGAGGACCAAGATGGAACAAATCCTCGATCGCTTACCAGAAGGAGCTCATGTGTCACACATACAAGTGCAGTGGCTAAATGGGGAGGAAGTGCACCATACTGGGGGCTCAGTACCTTCCTTACTAGTGCCCGATGTGTGCACAGTGAAAGTGCATTCTAACTTGCTCAGACCTGCACATAAATAGGGAAACAACGCTGCTTGCTTTTAAAACTGGCACTTTGTTTACTGATGTACCAGTGCTCAGGGCTGCAACTTCCGCAGTATGCTGTGTGTTCCTCAGTTGGCAGTGAATTCTGAAGATTTTCTGGGGTCATGGAACCACAATAAATTATGCCTTGTATTTAGTCCCCAGAGCCCTCTTATGGTTTTAAAACAGATGAAACCCACCCCGCCCATCAGCCCCACCACCTTTCTAACCAGCCTTGAGAGTGCCATTGAGTGGCCTTGATTTAAATTTACATCATTATCCAGTCCCACACTGTACGGTGATTCTCCCTCAAAAGCATTGTAAAGTCTTCTGTTAGACAGTACTCCGCCCCCTCATAAAGGAAGAAAAACCCACCCTGCATATTTTAGCCACAAAACTCACTTCATCCCGAGCCACATTGATTCACTCTCTTTTTTATTATTGGCAACCTTTTTTTGGTCCAACACTACAGGACGATCCTCTGCTGCTTCCTATTATTACTGAGCCCAAATACTGGATTTTTCCCCCATAATGGCTTTGTGTGAGCCTCCAAAAGCACTACTGAGATGAAAGACAAGCATTTTGGCCCACTAGCAGTGACAGGAAAAGGCAGTGGATCATCATGCAGGCTTCCAACCAAAAAGGGTGGAAACATAAAAAAATAGGGTGACTCAAGGGGGCTCTCAAGACAGGAGGGTTGGAGGGGCTGAGATGGTCGGGGTGAAATTAAGTTCTTATAAAGCTACAGGCAGAGTAATTGAGGGAAAGGAGTGGGGTAGTCTCTAACTTAATGGGGCAGTTTCTAATTTCTGTGGCTAGCCCCAAGTTCTGCAGCTGCCCACAATTTCTGTGGCAACTAAAGCTTGCCACAAAACTGCAGAAAACAGAGGTCCTTGGTTAGGATTATGACTGAGTTCTAGATAAAGGTTGAATTGTAAGGGGGACAGGGGGTTACCCTGCCTCATTCCTCTCCCGAATTGAACAGGTTCTAAGAAAAAACCCAATTGTAATATAGTCTTACCTAAGGCTTTGAGTATGAGTTTGAGCCACTGTATAAAGGGCTCTAGGAACCAAAATTTTGTCAGGGTAGAGAAGAGTTATTGCCAGGACACTATCAAATGATTTCTCTGCATTCAGGGAAACCAACACTGCAGGGGTAGTTGGCACCAAGGACACAAAGACCTACTGCAGTTCTGCAGATGGTCTGATGAGATTCGGCCAGGCATAAATTCTAACTGTTCAGGACCTATGAGGTATCCCCACACTTGGTGTACTCTGCTGCTAGGACTTTTGTGAGAAGCTTCGTGTCCTGATTGATGAAGGAAACGGATCAGTAGCTGGTGACTTACTCTGGGTCTTTATCAGGCTTAAATAAGAGTATGATCATATTGCCTGTTAGTGTGGTATCACTCATAGAAACAAAGAATTTGATGGCAAATGAGAACCACTTGGCCCACCCAGTCTGCCCATTTTTCCCTGCCTATCCTATTGTGTCACCACAGACCCTACTTGATCTCTGGCTCCCTACCCCCTTTGCTTCCCAACTCAGATTCCCTTGTGCTTGTCCCATGCATGCTTGAAACCCACCACTCTTTCTGCCCCCACCACCTCCACTGGAAGACTGTTCAGGGCATCCACCACCCTTTCAATGAAGAAGTACTTCCTCGCATCTGTCCTAAATTTTCCCCCTTCTAGCTTCAGTGCATATCCCCTTGTTTTTGTGAATCTTTTAACATCCCTTGAGTATACATGTGGTTGAAAGTATGGGTAATAATAACGGGGTTAACTCAGGCTCCAAGGTCTTGTAGAAATTGGCAGTGAAGCTTTATGGGCCTCATGCTTTGTCTGGTGTGGTGTCTTTTATCACTCATTGAACTTCATCTTCAGTAACTGGGTCTGTAAGCAATTCCTGGTGTTCGGGCATTAGTTTGGGTAGAGGGTGGAGGCTAGGCGTTTGTCTGTTTCTTGCTGACTGGACATTGGGCGAGTTGTTTCACAGTCCTGGTAAAGTTTTGTAAGAATTAGCAGACGCCTTCCATCAATAGCTAAATCATGAGTTTCCTCCATAAGATGAATCTGTTTTGCAAATCAGAAATTGATTTAAGGTCCATAGCTGCAATATAAAGCTTGTTTTTTGAAAGATGATAATGGTAAAGGTGATTTATATTGAAATATTGTCTCATTGAAACTGGCATGGATCTCAGCATCCTGGAGAGCCAGATCCCTGGCATGCCTCTTTCCTCCTTCTACCTTCCCTCCACTCCTCCCCCGCTCTACCACCCCTCGTTAATCACTGATAGCCCCAAACTCCCAATAGCACTTGTAGTTTAATCACATTTTTGTTCTAACATAATAAATTGAACTGACTACACTCTACGTACTAACTTGACTACTTAACTTGTTCAACTGTTTGTCTCCAGTCAGTCATTGCTTACCTACACAGGCTACATGTTTCCTAGCTGTTTGCATGCAATTGTTGAATTTTGTGTTCTGTAACTGAAAAGTCAAGCCCCATGTTTCTTAGTTAAAAACTGTTAACTTCCGTTCAGTCATTGTTTCCTTTACAGTCCACATGCGTCATTGTTGCATGTACTCACTGTATATTTGGAGTTCTTGTACTAATTCTTTGTACTTAATTCCCATGCCCCGTCGCACCGGGAGATGAGCAACTTGTTGTTCAACAAGCCTTCCTGGTGAAACATTTCAATAAATAAATAAATAAATATTGTAGTGGGTCAGGGACATGCCGTTGGAAATAAACTGTTTGAAAAATTAGTGTTTTAATTAGCAAAATCTTTTAAAATACTTCGATTCATGTCTAGATGTATTGCAAGTGTGTTGCAACTGTACCATGATCCTGCTACTGATATCAGCATCAACGGCAGAGTGTTGAGTCTAGATCTATTTGTTTGGGCACCCTTCAGGTTAGCACACGTCTGAAATGGCCAGGAGCTGCTCTTTGCTTTTTTGAATAAAACGAAGAATATTAAAAGAATGGGTACAAGTAAAAGGAAGAAACTGGAGAGCATTTTAAAGACTTTAAAATTACAACCTACAACTTGTTACCATTAAGGTATTGACTGTTCTGGGGAGGAAACAAGTAGCGGGTGAGGCTCCAAAGTTAGGAGTGGACTGGTTGGTAAATCAGGATGCCTGGGTAAAGCCGAGTCCGCTGGCTCAGTGGTAGTGCTACTGCTTGTAAAGCTGAGGACCCTGGTTCGGGAATAAGCCTGAGTCTCTGGAAGGCAGGAGAATTTTTTTCCTCCATCATCCTGTTTATTTCCTGCACTCTGACCATGTCTACAATCAGGTCCACCTCCTCCAACCCATCACCCAGCTTCTTGTGAACTTATCTATCAATCCCATTTCTACCCTCATGGTTTACCCCCATGGCAGGGATGGCAGGGCCCTAAATGCCATGATCAGGATCCAGTTTCTCAGGAGATGGCCGCATCACTGTTGTGTAGTCTGCGAGGGGCTGGACCATCACTCTGCCCCAGTTGATATTTTCCGCCAACATTTACCAATCACCTGTGGGACACCGACCTGGGGTGTGCACAAGCCTGGTGCATGCAGGCATGTGGAGCACATCACCATCAGCATTCCTCCAAACAGAAGGTCGCTTCGACTGCACGGCCACCTGTGGTCACCCATGTGGCAGTGTTGGAGTGGAGCTGACGGCTTTCTCTCCATGAAGAAGGGCATCCTCTGGGATGCTCGATCCTCCTCCTCCTCCTCCTCCCAGCTGGTCCCTAATATCCCAGGCTTGTTCTTGAACCAAGGTCACCGGCATCGAGAGTAGCAGCACTAATGCTGCACCAGTGGGCAAGTTGAAGGGAAAAGATGATTGAGCATGCCAGAGGATGCTCTCCACCTCAGAGAGTTAGGGCTTGCAGGCTCCGCTGCACTACTGCCACCTGGAGGACCACAGGTCGTGTTGTAGTCAGAGCTGGTGCACAGGGATGGAAGACAGCAACAGGCTCTGAAGTACGGTGATATGCATCTGCACGCATGTGCATACCTGAGCCTTCTGTCAATCTTCTTGGGGCAGGGAAAAGGAAAAAACATACCCCCTCATATGCAACAGCATGAAGCCTCCCCACATGCACACTCTGCACCATCAATTAAAACACCTCCTACCAACCATACTTGGGGAAACCCCTCGGTGGTGCAAGCTAGGTATGACCAGGAGTTGGAGGTATGTGCTGGAGAAGGCAGGCGATGTGGCTGGGCATGGGGTCAAGCAGAGAAGGGTGGCCTGCTGGGGTAATGGGAAGAAAAGGGCATGGGGTCATAACCTTCATGAACTGTTATGCACTTAGTCAATCTGCCTACTACAGCGCGCAATTTCTTATGTCGTGAATAATTCTTTTTTCCGGGGTTTCTGCCACCACCCCGAACCCCCACATAAGGATTCTCAACTCCGGGGTCAACATGAAATCGCACAAAGTGTGAAAAAAAAAAAAAAGTTTTGGAGGCCAGGAATCAAACCTGGTCCCAGACGCAGCGCCTGGGTTCCTTGCTGCAGTGGCTCGGTCCATTGAGCCATGACAGCTGCTTGGTGAAACCCCATCCCAACAGAGATCTTACCCTCTGCCTGGGATAGTGCAAGTGGTGCAACACCATGTACAGCAGTATTCACAGTATTGCACCACTTGCTGTCTCATACAGCGCTATTCCGGGTTAGCGCTAATATCGAATGCTATTAACTTTTCTGACCCGATAGGGGAGAAAAGCACAGTAAATTTAGAGGAAAAGGATCCCTGGTAAAGGAATCACAATCATTACATATTAAAGATTAATCTTGAGTGGTGCTGGGGCAGTGTGTCGAAAGTTAGCTACTATGGTAGGTGGGGGCCGGAATATAGGTAGCCAAAGGGCCCAGGACATCATTTCTGGGTTTACCTATAGTGCTTCGACAGCGCTAGTGCTGACATCCCCATGAGCGACAGCTACAATGCTGACTGTTGGCATTGTAGCCACAGGGATGTCAGCGCCACAATCGGGGGCTAGTCCAACCCCCACACCCCCGGGTTCTAGGATTCTAACTCCGAGTCAGAGTTGGATGGGGGGGGGGCAAACACCCAGCAAGGCAGTCCCGATTGGCACACTGACCACCACAGCGACAGGCGGATTTTGCCCGATTCCTGCTGCTGTGGTGGTGTTCGCCATCAGGGATTCGCTGCGGTGATGGTACACCTAATTTCTGTGATAGATATAATGTCATTTTTCAAGACTGGGTATAACATCAACATAAATTACGCAGTTTATTTTCCTAGTTGCAGAATTTGTAATTAATTTGAGAAACTGACCACAGGAACTCCAGGATACCCAGATGACCTAATACCTCAACGAGCAGAGCATCTGGATGGTAAATGGTGGGGGTCTGGGTTTAATTTCAAGTTAGGGCACATTCTTGCTTTAGTATTACAAGTTAAACTTCAGATGCTTAGAGAATAAGGACCACTTGGCCCACCCAGTCTGCCCATTTTCCTACCTATTGGATAAGCTGCAGAGCCTAGTTAACCAACAGCCTACTTCCTTTACCCCCCCCACTAGAATTAGTATCACCTCCTACTTCCCACTAGAATTAGTATCACCAAAACATGGCTAAAACCCTCCATTCCTGACTCCAGCTGCCACATATAGGGCTATTACCTGATTAGACAGGATAGATGGGGCAGCAAAAAAAGAGAGAGGTGTACTATTATATTTTAAAGACTCCTTAAATGCCACCCTGACTTTGTGCAGTGCCTGCGAAAATTCGACTAACAGATGGGTCATCACAGAACTGATCCTTGGTTTTGCCAAGAAATGATTTATAGGCTGTTACTATAACCCCCCCACGGGTGGTCTGAAAGGAGACTCTCAACTGACTCATTATATTGGCTGCTGCTCCCACATGCAGGAGTTCATCATGTTTGGGGATCTCCTCAGAAACTGGTTAAGTGGCCAGCAGCTTGACTGTGCCGATTGGCTAGAACAACTCAAACTCCCCAAAATTATCTCTTCCCTTGACATGTTTCGGTCCTCCAACCATTCCCTCCTTGATTGGATTCTTATTAACTGGGAGGACAGGATCCTTATAACTGGGGTACTGTCAGATACCATTAGTGATTATTCCCTGGTTTTTTGCACTTGGTCATGCAAACATCCTCGTCCACCAAGTTTTTGTCTTTTAGGGACTTCTTCAAATGTGAGATGGCTAAACTGGGTTTGAACAATAGAGCTGTTAGCTGGTCTCTAATCCACACCCTACCCAATATGAAGTCGATCTGAGGTTCCTTACTGCTGCCATGTCCTCCTTCCAGGACAATCACTTCCCGATCACCACCGAGAGAGTGCGGGGCTCCAGATGGCTCACAAAAGAGCACCTAGCAAAGATGAAACAGAGATGCTCTATGAGTCACCTATAAATCCTTACCATCCCCTGCCTCCCGGAACAAGTACAGCAGGCTCTGTAATCTCTGTATGCAGGATGCTAAATCCCTTAACACTACCTACCTTAAAAATCAACAAGTCTACACATTGGGTGACCCTTATAAGTTCTGGGACTCGGAGACTTCCCTAGCCAGGTACCAAGCAGAGCACCATCATTCTGTGCACTGGGGCCAGGACAGTAACCAAGCCCCTACAGGACACTTGAGGCCCTGAACAGTAAAGTCACCAACCTGTTTGAGTACCTGGCTAATCTTCCAGCTAAGGACTCTTCACCTGCCCACAGTGACAGAAGTGTACATGAGCCTGGTATCCCTACCTCCCTCTTTAGGACCACTTCTCCCAGTGAAGTCCATTGGTTCCTCCTGGTCCTCCCCAACTATGGTGGTGCCAGTAATGACAGCTCTGCCCTCAGTTCCTAAAGCTTACAGCTGATCTCGTTGCCAAGTCCCTAGCCACCCTGTATAATCTGTCACTAACTTTCTTGACTAGCCTTACAATTTGAAAACAGGCTACAGTATCACTATATTTAAATCAGGTGACCCAAAACTCCTTGACAGTTACCGGCTAGTGTACATTATCTCCCACTTAAGTAAAGTTCTAGAGAAAATAGTCTCCCAGCAAATCTCAGATAGTACCCCTGTACAATCTGCTCTCCCTTCACCAGTATGGCTTTAGAAAGGGCCACAGCACCATGACCGTTTTGGCCTGTTTCACCAACCATGTCTTCAGGACCTTGGATGAAGGGAAGCTCACTGGTGCCATCTTCATTGACCTATCAAAGGCATATGACCTTGTGTATCATGACATCCTTTGCAGAGAAACTGCACTTCTATGGTTTCTCTGCAGTTACTATGGCCTGGTTTGGTAACTACCTCACTGGCTGATCTCAAGTGGCCTGTACTGGGGGAGTGCACTCCTTGCACTGTTGGGGTTTATAGTGGGGTGCCACAAGGGTCCATACTGGAGCCCACTCTGTTCTCCATGTTTGTGAACCCCCTCCTCAGTATGCTCCTAATCTATGCAGACAATCTGATTCTCTACCGGAGTGACAAGAACCCAAGTGACCTGTCCATCTCCTGCACCAGGTAGTTCAGCACCACTCACAAGTGGTGTTGCAAACAGGCTGCTTGTTAATGCCAAAAAAATGATGGCAATGCTTTTTTGTGTCTAAACCAAGATTCACCAGATGGTCAGTGGGATCAAATACCCTTTCCCTCCTGAATATTGGGCTCCAGATGGATCCTATCTTGAACAGGTAACTGAGTTCAAATACCTAGGGGTCACCCTTGATCCCTCACTAACTTTTACAGATCACATCAGTCAAGTTGTAAAGCACATGAACCAGAAACAGGGAGTCTGTTTTAGGCTAAAGAACCTCATGACCCCAGAAGCGTGGCTGGCCATTCCCCAAGGCACCCTTCTACCCCTTCTGGACTACTGCTCCCCTATTTATACCCAAACCCTCCAGTCGCAGCTTTGCTAGACTCAGCACTACATATAAGAATATCTGCAGGTTTGCCTTGCTGGCCCTTTTTAACATCCACCATTGCTCCCTATATTTCACACGTGGCTGGCTATTCCCAGGGAGGCGCGCTGTGACTTTCTTATGGGCACCCTAATTGATAAGGCTCTTTCGGGATAGGGAGAACTGCCCCCCTATCAAGCCTCCTCAGTCTCTGGTCTGGCACATAAACTCTAAGGTTCTCCTCTCAATGCTCAATGTCTCTTTGAACATCCCCAGACTACAAACGAGATGGGTCAGAAAGCCTGCCTCACCACCCCTAAACTTTGGAATGGACTGCCTGTCTTACTTTACTCAGTGGACACAACGGACTTCTCCCCATCTTCAAATCACATTTAAAATTTTTTTAAAATGCTCTTTTGACCATCACTGCATATAAGTGTCCCACCTGACCTGACCTGGGGAGGCTGGACATTTCATCACCTGGCCTCAGTCTGTCGGTCATGTCTCCGAAGCATTTGTGTATTCAGTTGATTCACTGTCTATTACTGAACTATGCTGATATATGTATTATCTGGAGTAAACCTCCTAACTAGCCAGGCCACTACTGCTCTATGATTGCTACCCGGGTTTTTTTACCTGTTTCAAAAGATAATAACTCATTAATTTTAAAGCTTGTAAATTACAGCACCTTGTTTGTGCTGCAGACAGGTTGGATTGTGACTTCACTGCAGTGTTTATGCATTTATGTAATGAAATATCTCCTGAATTGTGCGGGGGGGGAGATGAAGTTCTAATCATACTCATTCAATGCATTCTCAAAAAGGGATCATATCAGCCATTGGTTAATTCTAAAATATTCAGAGCATGTAATTTTGGACTGATTGCCTCACTCTTGTGAGGTGCAAGCTATTGTTACAGTTTACACCCAAGTCCTTACATAGGACTGTACTCTCATCCTTTGGATGACTCCTTCTATGCATTTCTGTATGTCAGACATGAGGAATGACTGTATGTTTTTTTTTTTTATTAAACAATAAAATATAAGTTTAAAAGCACCTCCTATGCTGGGTGTTTGTATAGCATTTATGGCATGGGTGATCATGCACTGTCAGCTTGCCATCCCTGGCTCACAGGATGACATGGTGGATGGCCATTGGTGAATGCCTGCCCCTAGGATAACTGAAGTGTCCTTGTCAACCCTCCTTCACTCCTGCTAGCACCTTAGGAGACACCTCGGTGAGCAGTCATCCAGGTCCGGCCATCTGGAGGTAAGCCATGCAGCCCTACTAGCAGCAGAGGAATGATCCGTTCAGGTGCAGCACCAGATAGAGTTGGAGTGTGGAGGTCAACAGCTTCCTGTAGCCCAAAGCAGGAGCATAGCGGGTCATAATGTAAATGCGGCAATAAGTGTGGCATTATGTCAAATCTGACCCAGGCGCCTCCAGGTTGGACCCCCCAGAGTTAGAATCCTAAGTGGGGGGATCTGGGGGGTGCAGCCCCTGTAATAGGGGATGGGGATGGAGCCCAATACAGAAAGTAAACTAAACCTAAATCGTGCAACCCATTTGTGCCGCACGGCATTCTGCCGTGCAACATTATGACCCCATGCCAAGCAGGAGAAAGAAGAGGTGAGAATATAGTGGCAGAGGCAGAATAAAGAAATAATTGTAAAAATATATTAAAAAAAAATCTTTCCTGTTAAAAGAATGTTTCAGTGTTGCTGCAGTACCCTGAAGCACAATTCCCTGGGGAACACCTGGTAAAGAACTTGATAAAAACAGAGTCATCTGACTGGATGCTCACACTCTGGCCCTGCTCTAGCCACTATGCTGCCCCTTCCCTCCAAAATTAGATTGTTCATGTTACAGACTTTGTGGAATGTTTCGAGAAAAGAACCCTAAACCACAGACCACAGTCTGTCTGCCCATCTTCAATTTTTATTGCTATAACATTCACGGCACATGTAAACAAGATTTTGGAAAGGCAAAACAGTTACTATACACAGTTGAAATACTTCTTAGTTGTGCATTTTACATGTAAGCAAATTAATTTTTTTTGTTTCTAGCAAACATCTTCTCCTGCTTGTCCTTCCTAAAAGACTTGCACCTGTGCAACACAGTACTTCAACTGAACAATCTAGTACTCGCACAGTACATAAGTGACTGCATTATGCAACAGTTTACAGTACCTGTTTTAAAAATTCATTGGTCTTAGGTCACCTCTAAAACAATAAAGTACAGTTACGTTACAACTTACCGTAACAGTAGATCTTTGAGAGAGGCTCTTGCAGTAGGTAATTACATATAGGACTGATGCCGGCAGGCGGCAGGACCCCACAGAAAAATTTCTAGCTAGCAGTCCCTGACGCCCGCCTTCCAGTTCTTTCCCGCCATGGGCCAGAAAGGCCGGACGAGAGAGGAGCAGATATTTCTCTCACTGGAAAAGGAGCTGAAAAAGCCTAGGGGGATGGAGGGTGGGAAGGTATTATCTGCACAGAGCCTCTCTCGAAGATCTACTGTTACGGTGAAGTTCTTACAACTGTACTATCTTACTTCGAGAGGGCTCTTGCAGTAGGTAATTACTGAATCCCAAGCAGTCTGGAACAAAGAGAGGCACCGGGAGGAGGAAAACTTCTCCTCAAAGCAGCTCTAGCTGTGCAAGCCTCAAGATAATAGGCCTTGCAGAACAGCCACCCCGAAGCCTGCTCTACGGTGAGAGGCAACATCCAAACTGTAGTGTTTAGTAAAGGTATGGACGGAAGTCCAGGTGGCGGCAGCACAGATGTCTGCCGCAGACACATTCTTGAAACAAGCCGCTGAGGCAGCTACTCCTCTTGTGGAGTGGCCTCTTACTTGACCCGGGAGGGTCTTGTTGTATTTGTCATAACAGAAAGTGATGCAATGAGCCAACCACTTAGATAGGCATTGCTTGGAAACAGCATTGCCTTCCCTTTTATGAGCAAAAGAGATGAACAATTGATCAGTCTTTCTGAGATCCTTCGTCCTGTTGGTGTAGTATCTCAGAATCCGGTGGACATCCATAGTATGGAGTAAATACTACCCTTGATTAGAGTACTGTGTGAAAAAGGCAGGTAACTCTATGGACTGATTTAGAGTAGACTCTGCTACTACTTTAGGAAGAAACTTAGGATTTGTGTGAAGAGCAACACGTTCCTTGTGAAAAATCAAGTATGGGATTTTGCACATCAGGGCCTGGAGCTCGGAAATTCTCCAAGCAGAAGTAATGGCCACCAGGAAGAGAGTCTTCACAAAAGGAACTTCAAATCTGCAGAAGCTGCAGGTTCGAAGGGAGGGAGAGTAAGTTTCTCGAGAACAAAGTTCAAGTCCCAAGGGGGAGCAGGAGTACGGATGGGGGGTCTCAGATGGAGGACCCCTCTGAGAAAGGTCTTAGAGACCTCCAATTGAGCGAAAGTTTTGTCTGCAAAGGGAACGTGATAGGCCAAGATAGCTGCCATGTGTACCTTCAGAGAAGAATGACTGAGACCCAGGTCAAACAGATGATGTGGATACTCCAGCAGAAGCCCTGCTGAGCAGGAAAAGGGTTCCACATTCTTGAAAGCGGCACAGATAGTGAATCTTTTCCACTTCATGGCGTAAGTGGATCTGGTGGAGGGTTTTCTGGCCTCCACCAAAATCTCTGCCACTTGGGGAGACACCCCAAAACATGATTGAGCTAAGTCTGCAGGAGCCATGCATGCAGCTGAAGGGATTTGAGGCCTGGATGGACCAGGGTCCCCTGATCCTGGGTCAGTAAACCTCGAGATAGAGGAAGAGGAAGAGGAGGATCCTCTGAGTATTGTTGTAGAAGAGAGAACCAAACTTGCCTGGGCCAGAAAGGAGCAATCAGAATAATTTGTGCTCCTTCTGAAGCTAGTTTCTGCAAGACTTGTGGGATAAGTGGAATTGGGGAAAGGCATAGACAAATCTGTCCTTCCAGTCTAGAGACAAAGCATCGCTCCGAAAAGCGTCTCGCTCTGGAACGAGCGAGCAGAAGATGGGAAGTTTTGCGTTTAGAGGGGATGTGAACAGGTCGACCTGTGGTGTTCCCCAAAGTCGGAAGATATTGTCTAGGACCCCTTGGTCCAGTTCCCACTCATGAGTCAGAGCAGAAGAGTGACTTAGCTTGTCTGCCAGGTTGTTGTCGACTCCCAGAACGTGAATTGCCGTAAGGTGAAGGTCATGTTGTGTTGCCCAATCCCAAACCCTCATTGCCGCCCTGCAAAGAGGGTAGGACCGAGTCCCTCCCTCTTTGTTGATGTACCATACCACGCACATGTTGTCCGTCTGGACAGCTAGGTGGCCGGGAAGGATGTATTGG
This sequence comes from Neoceratodus forsteri, assembly GCA_016271365.2. NCBI lineage: Eukaryota > Metazoa > Chordata > Ceratodontiformes > Ceratodontidae > Neoceratodus > Neoceratodus forsteri. The sequence continues at coordinate 638,560,184 of CM028136.1, forward strand.
TGAAGGGCTTGGAGAGCATACAACACTGCCTGAAGCTCGAGCACATTGATGTGGAGAGCTTGTTCTAGCTTGGACCAGGAGCCCTGGGTCCAATGAGGGCCTAGATGGGCTCCCCAACCTTCGCCCGAGGTGTCTGTGGTTAGAGTCTGGGAGGGGGAAGGACGAAAGAAAGGAATTCCCCGAAACAGGTTCTCTTGAACCATCCACCATTGCAGGTCTCGAAGCATAGGCGAGCAGACCAGAACTGAGTGATCTAGGTCGTCCACTAGCTGATCCCACTGGGTGCGTAGAGTCCACTGAGAAATTCTCATGTGGAGTCCAGTGCGAGGAACCGTCAGGATAGCAGCCACCATGAGTCCTAGAAGGCAAAGGACCGACCGCGCAGAGACCGTCCTGCGGTCGGACAGCAGACTTATTTGGGCCTGGAGGGTGGACGCCCTGTCCGGAGATAGGAAGGCCTTGCCTGTGGTCATATAGAGAATTGCCCCAATAAATTGTAGTCTCTGGGATGGGACCAGATGAGACTTGGAATGGTTGATGGTAATACACAGGCAGGCAAAAACCTGCTGGGTAAGAGAGAGACAACTCAGGAGTTCCTCCCTGGATGAGGCCGCCAGGAGCCAATCGTTCCGATACAGGAAAACCTGCACTCCCCTGGTATGCAGGTGGGCCGCCACCACTGCCAGGCATTTGGTAAACACTCGGGGGGCCGAGGATAGACCAAACGGGAGCACCTTGAACTGGTAGTGGTCCCCCTGGAACGCAAAACGAAGGTATTTGTGATAAGATGGGCAAATGGGAATGTGCAGATAAGCATCCTGCATATCCAGGGCACACGGCCATTGACCCGACCGGAGGAGAGGGGCAGAAGGCTCTGCAAAGAGAGCATCCTGAACCTTTTGTATTCTACGAAAAGATTCAGGGAACTGAGATCCAAAATTGGTCTGAGATCTCCTGTCTTCTTTGGGACCAGGAAGAAATGGGAATAGTAACCCATCCCTTGCAGATGAAGGGGGATGGGTTCTATTGCTTGTTTCAGCAGGAGAGCTGAAATTTCCTCCTGGACCAAGAGAAGATGTTCCCATGAATACGACGACTTCAGAGGGGGGTGTCGAGGTGGTTTCTGAAGAAACTCTATCGAGTGTCCTTCTGCTATGAGCTGGAGCACCCAAGAATCTGTGGTAATCCTCTCCTATCCCAGAAGGTGGAGGGAAAACCTCCCTCCTACCAGTTCCTCTGGGGAGTCCAGAGGCAGTGGGAGAGGGAAGGAGTCAGGTGGTGTGGGGAAGCGCTGCAGCTGAAGCATCCGCTGCTTTTTTGGGCGGGGAGGGCTTAGCAGCTGTGGGGGCCCTACATTTTGTGGCCTGCCTTCCCTGAGGTTTCACCTTTGGCCGATTCCGTCTGCAGAAGGGACGGTGCTGCTGCTGATGGGGTCGGTACATGGAATCAACTGACTTCCGTGCCGTCCCCTTCTTTTGCAAATCGGTGGTGATGTCCTCGACATCACCCCCGAAAAGCACCGACCCCCGGAAGGGTGCTTCCTGGATAGCAGATTGCACCTCTGGGACCAACCCTGACACACAGAGCCAAGCATGACGCTGTAGGCCTAGAGCAAAAGCTGAGCTCCGCCCAGCAGTGTCCACTGCATCGTATGTCGCACGAAGCATGTGTTGACTGGCTGAACGAGCAGAGTGGACAAGATTAGCCAACTCCTGCTTGACTTGGGAGTCATGCAGGGAGTCCAATTTGGCTTCCACTTGAGTCAGAATGGCCTTCTGGTAGTCCTCCATATGGCTGACATAGTTCAGGGCCTTGATTCCCAGTGTGGAGGAAGTGTAAATCTTTCTCCCACACTGGTCCAGAAGGCGTGATTCCTTATCAGGTGGTGACGAGCTAAGGTGTTTGGGGTTTGCTGACCAGCTGTGAGCGGCGCTAATCACCACTGAGTCAGCACGAGGGTAAGAATCCAGGAAATCAACACCCTCTGTAGCCTGATACAGCCTGTTCGACTTCCTAGGAAGTGGGACTAAAGCCGACGGCTGTTTCCATATTGTGGTAACGAGGTGGGCGTAAGGCTCTATCCAGGGTGGCACCAAAGTAGGAGCTGTCACGGGCAGATCCAGATGTTCAGTGAGTTTCAGACGCTGAGAATCTGGTTCCAGGGAGTGCCACTGATGAACCTCCTGGATTTTCCTAAGCAACTCCGTAAAAGAAGGATCCTCCAGAGGAAACTTCAGAGGAGTCCTTGGCCTGGGCTTCGATGGAGAGCATGGCTCGTCGTCTCTCTCAGAGCAACCGTCAGAAGAATCCGAGGAGTCCGAGGGTGAATTGGAGGATGAAGAAGAAAAAGACTCCCTTTCTTGACCCAGGGGAGGAACGGACCCCTTGGAAAGTCCCCCGGGAAGCGTGTCCTGCCCTTCTCTGGATCCAGACGGAAGAACCCCGGAATCCAGAGGTGGCGAGGGAGTGTGCCACCTCGGACGTACAGGAACCTGAGATGGCACAGTCGTCAGAAGGCAGCTCTTGACCTCTTTGGTGAGTTGAGCTTTGGCCTCAGCCCACCAGGAGACCAGAGTCTCCTGCAGGTCCACCGGCAGCCGCAAGGGCGGTGGAGGAGGGGGAGGCAGGGGATAAGGATACGGGTTATAACCATATGGAGCGTATCCAAAACCTGGCTATGGGTAGCCCGGCATTGGATATTGCGGTGACAGGTACTACGGCATCGGGAAACCCGGCATCGGGTACTGTGGCGCCAGATACTGCAGTCCCAGGTACGCCGGTGTTGGATAAGATGGGAGGGTACCCGAGAGCCGGGGGGGCTGCCGGAGCAGACAGCCCGGCCGGTGGCCTCACGGGCGGGTCCACATTGGAGGGCCCGGAGGGTGGAGGGCCCGACAGGAGCGGGATGTCTCCCAGATTCGGTAGAACGGGAGTGGGATGTCTCCTGGATTCGGTAGAACCAGCATCGGGGCCGGCATCAGAGGCCCCGGTGTCAGAGGTACTGACATTGGAGGAGCCGGCGTCGGAGCCGGCGTCCGGGGAGCCGACGTCAGATCCAACGCAACAACCGGAGGACAGTCTGATGGAGGAGGAAGGTCCCCAGCATCACCCAGGGATGGAGGGGAGAAATCCCTGCAGTAGGGCTGGGGAGACTCTGGGTCCCCAGATGGCAGTGAAGGCTGTGGGGAACCGGGTACAACGGACGTGGGAGGGTCCGTTGTCGGTTCCTTCACCAGCCGGACGTTGGACGAGTCGACATGTGGCTTGAGGGCGAGCTGCCAGTGGGCACCAGAGGAGCCGGCGTCCAGCTTATGGGAGCCATCACCAGAAGTAGGTCGAGAAGAGAGATCGGCCTGGTCTGGTGGAGTGGAGGTCGTGCGCCGCCCCGAAGGATCGGGCGTCTTACCGGAGGAGTCGACGCCCGACTTACCAGAGTCACCCGCATTGGTAGACCGCAAGCCTGTGGCCAAACCAGGGGCAGAGGCCTCCAATTGCTCGGAGGTGCCTGCAAGGCCCAAGCGTGAGCCGACACCCACTCGGAAACCTCCGAGGCGGCCGTCGAGGAGCGGTCCCCCAGAGGGGACGTTACCTGTGTCCCAGCGACTCCTGAGGGAGACGTGGTAGAGGAGCCCTTGTCTCGGTGCCTCTCCTTATCCTTCTTCCGATGGCCTTCGGGGAAAGTGGATGCCTGCCTCAGTTTTTTGTGCTCTTTTTTCTATTAAACTCATTTTCTTCTTCAGAATATGGGCTTCCAGGGATTGCTGCCGCCTTTTCCGGGTAGCCGCATTGAAGCTGAGGCAGTGCTGGCACTTCTCGACCGGGTGATCGGGGCCTAGGCAGAACAGGCACAGGGAATGGCCGTCCTTGTGCGGTAGCTGGGCGCTGCACGAATCACACTTATTTTTGTGCTTGAGGTGTGGACTACATACAGACGTATGGTACCCGACGTTAGTCAAAAACAAATTATTTGGTAAAAACAACAAAGATAGGCTGACGAGTTGCACGAGCTAACGGTGGGAAAGAACTGGAAGGCGGGCGTCAGGGACCGCACCTTTATACCAACATCTCCTGACGCCGGTCACCTGATGTGGGGGTGGTCCCTCGCCAGGGACTGCTAGCTAGAAATTTTTCCGTGGGGTCCTGCTGCCTGCCAGCATCATTCCTATATGTAATTACCTACTGCAAGAGCCCTCTCGAAGTAAGATCTATGAACACATTTGAATTTTATGGAAAACCATGACATTTGGTTCCTGCAGTCAGGTCTCCTGTAAGGACTTGGTGAGGGACACAATTTATGTCAACTTCATGTTTAGATAGTTAAGAGAAATGTGCAGCTTCATTTTCCCACAAAAATAGACCATGGGCTTGATTTTCAAAGCCCCCCGAGACTGCTGCAAGCCCCTGGTGCACGGATCATATAGCGCATGGGGCTTGCGGAAGTCACCTGGCCAGCACTTGGGATTTTCACTCCCGTGCACCAAATGTCACAAGTTAGACCAGCCCCCCTCTCCCACCTAACTTCCTAACTTGCAGCATTCTGTGCATCATTTTTACAGGGCCTGTGCCAATTATCTGGCTCAAGTTGCTGTACAGTAAGGAAGGTGTCACAATTGTGCCCGCGAATATAAAATCAGGTGCAGTTCTGGGAAGGGTGTTGGCACAGCTGTACCCAAAAATAGGTTGGACGCAGGGTTTGACACAAGCCCTGTGTCACCCTTTGGAAATCGAGCCCCGTGTCTTATTTTACCTTGGTATTTTTCTTTAAAAGCAAGTACAGAGTCATCTTTAAACAAAACAAAACAAACAAACAAAAACATGTTGACTTCCTCGGTGTGTGCTTTGCAGGGACATTAGAAGGGAGTTTCCTAAGTCACTGCGGGTTAAAGTGCCTTGTTTCTTATCCTTGTACAATAGTGCGCTGTAGACTAAATAAATCTTTCTTTCTTTTCCAGCGATAGACCGGAACCAGTTTTGAGGATTTTACATCTTAAATTTCTCTGTGCAGCATGAGGTACGTTCCACTGCATATCCTGATTATAGTGGAACAGTTTAAGAGAACTTGGTCACAGCCCAGTTGTGGGTCCTGCTGTTGGAATCCTATGTCATATGATGAGGCTGCAGCTTTACTGTAATTGTAGTTAGCTCCAAAGACTGTCATCCAATCCATCAGACCTATTAAAAAAAACCAAAACATTATTAAAGTACATTTTGCTAGTTCTACATGTTAAGGTGCCACATGTGACAGGGTTGAATAAGGCCCTGCCCCATTAACAAATGGGACAGGGCTTTATTTAACCCTGTCACACCACATAGCATATCTCTTCCCTTTAGATTTTCAAAATTGTATTTTACAGTGACTAAAATATTCCAAATGTTGGCAAAAACAGGTGAGGCCCAAATGTACTGCTTAGTTTAAAACAAAGCAATTATTCATTTTATATGTAGAGGTAGCAGCTAGCCTTGTACAGTTCCTTGAATTTAATATTTCATACTCTTGCCTTGCACTGCATGTTGCAGTGTAGCACAGATCATTACCAGGTCCATCACCTTGACTTTTCAAGACATGGGTGGGACACCAGCTCGGATGGTGCACAGGGCTGAAGCATCCATGCCTCACCTGCCACCACGACAGTGACTTGGGTTCAGGAATGAATCTGGGTCACTCTGAGGTCAGCCGGTGGGGGGGGGGGATCAAGCATCCCAGCAGATGCTCTTCTCCTCCTCCAGGGGAGGAGGGCAGCCTGCCTTGCCACAACACCACCACCACCTATATGATCATGGGTGGTGGTGCAGCCAAAAGCAGCAGTTCTGGGTGGGGGATGCTCCTGACGGAAGACATCAGCATGTCCAACAACATGTGTACAATGTCAAGCCATCACCTCTATGGAGCGTCCATAGGTCATAGAAACAGAACACCAGAAAAAGTGTCAGCAGCAGGATGAAACCCCATGACTCCTCGCAGACGTCACACTGCCTACTGGATACAGGACCACCGCACTAAGCAGGCTATCCAAAGGGGGCTTGGGGAACCCCCAATGACTCTGCCATGGGGGGAAGCTGTGAAGGAACAGGTGGATCCTCATGGTAAGTCATAGAATGATGGGTGATGGGGTTGGGGGAGCCACAGGAGGCAGAAGAGGGCCAGCCAGGTGAGAACTGGGGGAAAAAATTAGATTGGTAGGACACTGGAGTACACACACCCCTTCTCTGAAATAGGTAACCCTGCTGTAGATGGCCAGAAGAGTTACCTGTTTCAGAGAACCCTGATGTAGATGGCCAGAAGAGTTACCTGTTTCAGAGAACCCTGCTATAGATGGCCAGCAGCTCTGTGAACAGGAAGGGTGAGGGAAATAAACCCAGGACACCACCATATTTACAATATGTGGTGCACATAAATAATCTTATTTATGGATCACCTTTTAAAAAAAAGTTTAAAAGGGGTTCAATTGCATATTCAATCTTCATTTAGATCTTGTAGCAAAAATAATCCCGATAAAGAAGGGCCTGGGCCACTCTGAGGTCAGCCGGCAGGGGGGAAGGGAGATCAAGCATCCCAGCAGATGCTCTTCTCCTCCTCCTCCAGGGGAGGAGGGCAGCCTGCCTTGCCACAACACCACCACCTATATGATCATGGGTGGTGGTGCAGCCAAAAGCAGCAGTTCCGGGTGGGGGATGCTCCTGATGGAAGATGTCAGCATGTCCAACAACATGCGTACAATGTCAAGCCATCACCTCCATGGAGCGTCCATAGGTCGGAGAAACAGAACACCAGAAAAAGTGTCAGCAGCAGGATGAAACCCCATGACTCCTCACAGACGTCACACTGCCTACTGGACACAGGACCACCGCACTAAGCATGCTATCCAAAGGGGGCTTGGGGAACCCCCAATGACTCTGCCATGGGGGGAAGTTGTGGAGGAACAGGTGGATCCTCATGGTAAGTCTTAGAGATGATGGGTGATGGGGTTGGGGGAGACGCAGGAGGCAGAAGAGGGCCAGCCAGGTGTGAACTGGGGGGAAAAAATTAGATTGGTGGGACACTGGAGTACACACACACCCCTTCTCTGAAATAGGTAACCCTGCTGTAGATGGCCAGAAGGGTTACCTGTTTCAGAGAACCCTGCTATAGATGGCCAGCAGCTCTGTGAACAGGAAGGGTGAGGGAAATAAACCCAGGGCACCACCATATTTACAATATGTGGTGCACACAAATAATCTTATTTATGGATCACCTTTTAAAAAAAAGTTTAAAAGGGGTTCAATTGTACATTCAACCTTCATTTAGATCTTGTAGCAAAAATAATCCCGATAAAGAAGTAGCTGCAGCATTGCTCCGGTTATCATGATTTGCTGATTTCAAGTATTGACAGTCCCATCATTATAGTTTCAGTATTTTATGCCAATAAATGCCGCATCAGCAACAGCTTGCTTTGATTTGCATACCTATGTGTTTAGTAATTCCAACAGCTGGTTGCACAGCTAGGAATCAGTGAAGCATGTTATCCTACTTCTCTTTCCACCACTTCAATAAAAGCTGGTCTTACAGAAACTGAGTGAGTACAACAGAGGGCAATCAACTAAACAGAAAAAGTACCACATGGTGGATGCCACTTGCTATGCCAGTGACCTGGGGGCAAGCTCTGAGCCTGGGATGTCACAAAAGGCCAACAGAGGTGGAGTGAGGTATTCCAAGAAAGGCTGTCCACCTCAGGGTTAGGGAGGAAGCACCTCACTACTTCATGACTGTCCCCTGATGTCTCCTGTGAGCAAAGCAGAGATGGAAACTTAACTGCCAAGCTGTGCAGCATGGGAGGCATCGGACAGCCTTCTAGCATACTCTGATTTGCTGGGTAGAGGTTTAGCGAGGCTGAGAGTATGACATAGCCTCCCACACCATGCTGTATAGGGCTGTCCCAACTTTTTTGCTTTGCCTCTTGATTTGTAGTGTCTATACCACTGGTTCCCCACCTGATGGTAAGAAACTTGCCCAGAACTGCAGGATTGGAAAGGAATGCCTTCGATGGGTAAGGGGGCTCTTGGAGCTTGTCCTGCACTAGCTGATCTACTGTTGGTAGGACAGAAAGACAAGGTGCTCTGTTTAAGCTACCCCGGCACAGGCTGATCTGCAGGGGGTGGTACTGAAATCACAAGGAGAGGGGTAGTAAAGCAGGGCCCCATAACAGAAGCATCAGTACTGAAGATACTCCGACAGCATGGTTGACTTTGTGGCCACAAGGTGATAAGCTTCAGCTAATGGAGGATGACAGTACCTGACCCAGGAGACAAGTAGAGAGAGCTGAACATAGTACAAGGTGTCAAGTTCTCACCTTATGTCTATGAATGATCTTAAGGAGAGAAGTGGACCTCACCTTGTAACTTTTTCCCCAGCTGGCAGCACAGGTGATTCTATTTAAGTAATAGAATTTCAATGGAAAAGCTCAGAGGGCTGTGTTGATAACAGAGAAATCACAATACTTCAGCTCACTAGGAGCATTTGAGAACATTTGGAACAGAGTAGTACAATGAAAAAGCTCTAAGGACTATACTGGTAACAAAGAGAAAGCACAATACTTCAGCTCATTATGGGCATTGGAGGAACATTTAGGATACAGTAAGACCAGGCAAATGGGGTGACTTTAAGAATGGTGCCACTATATATGCTTTGGCTAAAATCTATCAGCTTACTACCCCTACTTTAACTGAGGTAAGAAAGCACAGTTACGTAAGAACTTAATATAACAGTAGATCTTTGAGAGAGGCTCTTGTAGTAGGTAATAACCTTGAGGACTGCACACCCTGGCGTCAGGACCATACGGAAACTTTAGCTAGCAGTGTCTGACGGAAGACCGCCCACCTGACATCACGTGACCAATGTCAGCGTGACACTATATAGTGGACGGTCCCCATGCCCACCTTCCAGTTCTCGCACTGGAGGCCTCCCAAGGGAGTGATAGGAGAGTGGAAAAAGAGGCTCCTGAAGGCAACATAAAGCCAAAGAAAAAGAGCAGCAGATGATGGGGGAATGAGGGAGGGAAAAAGGTTACCTTCAGCAAGAGCCTCCCTCGAAGATCTACTATTACGGTAAGTTCTTATGTAACTGTACTGTCTTACTTCGAGAGGGCTCTTGCAGTAGGTAATAACCTTGAGGACTGAGTTCCAAGCAGTGTGAATCAGAAGGAATGGAAACACGGGAGGCAGGAAAGGTTTGCAGAAGAGCAGAGAGTTTAGGACAAAAGGTCTTAGAGGACAGTAAGACCAAAGCCAGCTCTGTGCCTAGAGGCAAAGTACAGACTGCAGTGCTTGGTAAAAGTGTGGACAGAACTCCAAGAAGCCATTGTACAAATGTCAGCGGCTGACACATTCCTGAAACAAGCAGTAGAAGCCATTCATGTCTCTGGTAGAATGCCCCTTAACCTCTCCCGGGAGGGTTTCACCATACTTCTGGTAACAGAAAACAATACAGTTTGCCAACCATTTGGATAGGCACTGTTTGGAAACTGCCACACCCTCTCTCTCTTGGGTGCAAAAGAAGCAAAAAATTAATCCGTTTTCCAGACAGATTTGGTTTGGTTAGTATAATAACGCAAGATTCTGTGAACATCTAAGGTATGCAGAATAGCCTCCCCCTGATTGGAATGCTCAGGGTAGTACACTGGGAGTTGAACAGACTGATTTAACATGAACTCAGAAACCACCTTCAGTAAAAACTGAGGATTGGTATGCAGAACCACCAATGAAAAATCAAATAAGGCTCCTTACACATCAGGGCCTGAAGCTAGGAAATTCTTTGAGCAGAAGTAATTGCAACCAACATATCACAACTACCAGCCGGTTCAAAGGGAGGCAAGGTCAGTTTTTCCAAAATAAAATTAAGATCCCAAGGTGGCGTGGGACTGCCACCAGGGGTTTCAGGTGAAGGATCCCTTTTAGGAAGGTTTTGGAAACCTCTAGCTGAGCCACAGCTTTGCCCTCCACTAAGTTGTGGTAGGTAGAAATAGCAGAGAGGTGAACCTTAAGCGAAGAGTAACTGAGTCCCAGGTCAAAGAGGTGTAGTAGATACTCCATGACCTGAGGAACGAGGCACCAAAAAGGGTCCCAACCCTTCGAGGTGGCCCAAAAGGTTTTTTTGCCTCTACGAGGGCCTGAGCCACTCTGGAGGAAACTCCATAGCGTGAAGCAGCTATGTTATGAAGTGCCACACATCAAGGTGAAGGGACTTTCGCCCTGGATGGACCAGCATGCCTCTCTCCTGAGTCAGGAGATCATGGCAGAGAGGCAGAGGATCCACTGCAAGCTGGTGAAGAAGCGGAAACCATACCTGGCAGGGCCAATACAGGGGGATCAGGATCATGTGAGCCTCTTCCACTTGAGCAGCACCCTCAGCAGAACTGGAAAGGGAGGGATGGCATACAAAAACCTCCCTGTCCAGCAAAGAGACAGCGCATCTCACCAGAAAACACCATACCCGGGAGCAAGCGAGCAAAACCTGGGTAGTTCTGCATTGTATGGGGAGGTGAACAGATCCAGGTCTGGATGTCCCCATAGGTTGAAAATGTGATTGATCACAGCTTGTTTGAGCTCCCATTCATGGGCTCTTACTCTGGTGCAACTGAGACTGTCCACTAGGACGTTTTGCGTGCCCGGAATGTGAAACACTGAGAGGTGTATTTGATGCAGAACTGCCCAATTCCAAACCCACATCACCTCCCTGCAGAGGGGATATGAGCGAGTGCCCCCTTGCTTGTTGAGGTACCAGACTACACACATATTGTCCGACTGGACTATTAGTGGGCCTTGGTAAAGCAGGTACAGGAAGGCTTGGAGGGCATACATCACTGCCCTCATCTCCAACACATTTATGTGCAAGGAGGGCTTCAACTGGGACCACAGTCCTTGAGTTCTGTGGGTCTCCAGATGAGCCCCCCAGCCTGTTCCTGATGCATCCGTAGACAGGGGCTGGATGGGGGGAGGGGACTGAAAAGGGACCCTTTATTAAGGTTGTTGAGATCCTGCCACCACAGAAGATACCGCTGCATCGAATTGTAGACCATGACCTTGTGGTCTAGGTCATCCAATCTCTGGTCCCACTGCACTCTGAGCATCCACTGTGAGATACGCATGTGGGGTCTGGCCATAGGAACAGTGGGGATGGCTGCTGCCATAAGGCCAAGGAGCTGGAGAACCAACCTGACTGAAACCCACCTGCTGGAGGCTATTAGACCAGCCTGCCTCTGTAAGGTTTCCATCCTGTCCTGAGGGAGGCAAGTCATGCCCTGGGCTGTATCCAGCACTGCTGCAAAGAATTGGAAATGCTGAGAAGGGGCAAGATGGGTTTTGGGGTAGTTGACCGTAATCCCCACTTGCACAAAAAGGGTCAGGGTAGCAGAAAGGGAGAGTTCCAGTTGTTCCCTCAACGGGGCTGACAGAAGCCAGTCATCGAGGTAGGGGAACACATAGTGGCCCTGGTGTCTCAGAGCTGCCACCACCACCGCCAGGCACTTGGTGAAAACCCAAGGTGCCGAGGACAGTCCAAAGGGGAGGGCACTGAACTGATAATGCTCCCCCTGGAAGGAGAACCTGAGGTAGCGGCAGTGGGCTGGAAACACCATGATATGCAGGTAGGCATCCTGCATGTCCAGGGCACAGAACCACTGTCCTTTGCACAGGAAGGGGAGCAGACCTGAGAGAGTCAACATTCGAAATCATTTTTTACTGAATGTACTAGTTTAGAGTGCTAGGGTCCAGAATTGGACTCAGATCTCCTGTTTTCTTCAGAACCAGGAAGAAGTGGGAGTAATACCCCTTCTCTACCTGGTTTACGGGGATGAGCTCTATGGCTTATTTTCGCAAAACAGCCTCGCTTTCCTCCCTTATGAGGGAGATGTATGCCTTTGGGTTGGGGATACCCCTGGAGGCCTGTTAGGAGGTGTCTCCTGAAGTTCTAATGTGTGGCCTTGACTCATCAGCTGAAGGACCCATGCATCTGTGGTGACTGCCTCCCATCCCGGCAATTGACGGGTGAAACTTCTGCCCACCAGCTCCTCTGAAAGAAGAAGAGGAGGAGGAGGAGGGGGGTGGACTGAGAGTCAAGAGATGGAGGGAGGGTTTGGGAGAGCCATGCCGGAGGCCCTTTGAGCTTTGGCAGGAGGGGCAGCTGCTGCTGAAGGTGCACGATGTTTTGCTTGACGTCTGGCTGTTTGCTGCTGTTTTGTCTGACGCTTAGCCTGGTGATGAAATGGCTGCTTGGCCTCAAATCTAGGGTGGTACATGGTGTGGACCGACCATAATGCCTTGCCCTTGTCCTGAAGGCCGATGACATCTTGGGTGTCGCCTCCGAAGAGGACAGAGCACCTAAAGGGAGCATCTTGGATGGCTGCCTGGTTGTCAGGCACCAAACCAGACACCCTTAGCCAGAAATACCTCTTGAGGCAAACCACCGTGGTGGTGCCCCTGGCTGAGGAGTCCACAGCATCATATGTGGCCCTCAGCGAATGATGACAGGTGACATTGGTGGACCTAATAGTGTTAGCCAAGATAGTTTTGGATTTGGAGCCCAGCATAGCCTCAATGACAGGTTTCAGGGGATGGAAAAGAGACTTCTGGTAGACCAGCATGTGTGCCACATAGTTTAAGGCATGCATGGCCAAAGTAGAGGAAGAACAGAATTTCTTCCCAAACTGATCCAGCTGCCTTGAATCCTTATCAGGAGGGGAGGTTCTCATGTGTCTCAGCTTAGTAGATCTGTCATGATCCGCCGTAATGACTACAGAGTCCGACTTGGGGTGAACAATAAGGTGGTCTTTACCCTCTGGTGTTCTGTACATTCGGTCAGCCTTTTTGGCTACTACCCGTACAGAAGAAGGCATCATGTAAATAGTAGAGGCCAGATCTTCATGTGGCTCTAACCAAGGAGGTGTAAGGAAAGGTGCTGCCTCCTGGATGTCCAGGTGCTCAGCCAATCTTTGGTGCTTAGCATCCTGGCATCAGACTTCCACTTGTAGACCGCCACAATCTTTTTCAGGAGATCTGCGAAAGAAGGGTCCTCAGGTGGAGATTTAGGGGACTCTTTAGGCTTAGGCTTCTCTATAGGAGGGGTTTCAAACCCCAAAACCACAGAGGAAGAGAAGTCTGAATCCGAGCCGATATCCGAGGACTGAAGACTGGACGTCGGGACGAGAGGCCTCCTGAGGGTTAGAATGGACTTTGTCCATCATCCACCTAGCTGAATGCTCTTTCATCAGGTCTGACGCTGACTAACGCGGGTCCAGTGTAGAGGTGTACCTGGGCATCTTGTTCGATGGAACCTGGATAACATCCCTCAGGGGGTGCCAGCTATCCAGCTCCGAGATGAGCTGAGCCTTGGTCTCTGACCACCACGACTGGCAGATGGCCTGGAAGTCCACCTGAGGCTGTGGAGGAGGTGGAGGGGTGGAGGAGGCTGGCAGACCAGTGAATATCCCAGAGGGAACCCTAGCATCGAGTGGCTTGGAGTATGGTATGCATGTGCTGGGTAGCCCGGTAAAGAGTAAGCGGGTGGGGGGCAGAGCTAGCCAGCCAAGATGAAAGGTGTATAACTAGTTTACTGCAGTTCCAGCTTCATCCATCCTTCTGCATCCGGATTTTCAGCACCCATCCCCCCTGGATATTTTTCCGGTTTTGCATTCTGCACACCGAGCTGAAGCCAATAATCTTTACATGGAGTAAATCGGACAGAGGATTGCAACTTTATTAGACTTTAAAATTTCCACCTCACTGGTACTTCAGGCCTGTAAGACACTCTCAGACCTCCAGGCTCAAGTTGCTAAGTATCCTAGCAGACTGAGGATGGCTCACTTCATCGATTCTCAGATTCCCCCCTACTCAAACGGTGGAACAACAACTGGGCAACATTACTTCCCTGCTAAATAAAGTATTAATTGATACGGCTGCACTTATGTCTACTACATCTGACACCAAGAAGGATGTGGAAAAAATAACTTCTAGAGTGGGAGACACTGAACTTCATGTTAAGCGACAAGACCAGATGCTTCATGACCAATTCCTACAAGTTTGGGACCACCATAACCAAATACAATACCTACTGGCCAAAGTCGATGACCTTGAAAATTGAGGAAGAAGGAAAAACATTTGAATTGAGGGACTTCCAGAGGGGGCTGAGGGCCCTGACATGATTTCCTTCTTACAAACATCTCTTCCACTTATGCTCAAGTTAGATCACCTTTCTCCCTTGGAACTGGAAAGAGCCCATAGATCTCTAGCCCCTAAACCCCAGCCTGGAGATCGAGCCCGACCAATACTTTGTAAATTCTTGAGGTACCTGGTTAAAGAACAATGCCTGAAGGCTGCACGGGACCTTAGAACCTTACGATGGGATGGGGCTCCTGTCCAGATTTATCAGCATTACTCATACGATCTGTCTCAGAGACGAAGAGCCTATGGGCCAGTAAAGCAGTCCCTCTACAAGCTTAATCTGCCTACTTCTTTAAGATACCCTGTGCAGCTCTGGATACTGTACAAAGGTGAATACCTTACCTTCAACTCCCCTGCTGAGGTGGAACTTTTCCTGGAGGATATCGGAGGTGTTGCTAGGCCGCACCATGACCCTGCGCCACAACCACGTGGTGAAAATACGTCACCTATGGACACTTCAGTTCCACTGGATTGCTCTCCTGGCCATGTTTGTACACCACCCCTGGTGCCAGCTGGAAGGTCTGAATGGCACGGGCATCACAAAAGCAGACAACAGAAGAAAGCATCCGCTAAATCTGGAAAACCCTTATCGCGGACAGAGAAACCGCAGAGAAACCGATCGAGGAGTCGTCAGCGGGCTCAACAGTTTTCAGGAAGCGATGGCTCCTCCACTTACTCTACACCGATAAAGCTATCTAATTGCTTTGAGCAGCTTGAGGAGTTACTACTGGCAGCCTTGGCTTTGCCGGAGGGCAGCGTCAGCCACGGAGATCCCATTTGCCCGGATCAATCTGATGAGGTGATCGACTGGGCTCTCCAAGAGAAGGACTGGTCAGCCGAACCCCAGAGCTCTCAAGAAGGTAAAAGTGCCAGGAGCCAGGGGACGACCTTTCAAGAAGGGTGAGGAACCCAGGACTGAATTGCTCTTTCGGACTGCCTAGGTGAGTTGTGCGGTTGAGATCTCTGGGTCCTCCTAGCCAGTGCGGTTTGGGGGTTTCCTTGGCGGTGGCTTTGCTGTGAAAGGTGCTCCTTCTACATTTGCGGGGCTCTGCGGCCACTGTGGTGAATGATCACAGTGCTCCTATGTATTCTTTTGGAGCCGAGTTTGCCCCCTTTTTTCGGCACGCCTCAACCGCACCGCTTGCTTTCTGATGTTTATTAGCACAGATTCGGACCCGAGGAGACTAGGAAGATTCGTCTTTCTGGGCTGATCAGTTCTTCAGCTGTTAATTTGGGAGTATTATACAGGTTAATACCTCTCCATTGAGGGGATGATGTAATTGTAAAGATCAGATGAGAGTTTTCAATTGCTGCAGAATTTAGAATTTACAAGCTTGCCCCCTCCGTCAGGTGTTTGTTCTTAGATTTGTCTTTCCGTATATGTAGCCAAAGGGCTTTGTCCCAATTTTTTTAGATCACCAACCCCTGAAACAATATCTTGACTCTGTTGGCCTACTAGCTTCCGATGCAATGTCTAGAGCCTGGAGCTGCTGCCTTGTACATACAAGGTGTCCATGCAACCAAGGGATAGCTCCCATAGCTGGTACTGATTTAGGGCCCGAGAGGGAAGATTTGTAGGCAGAAGCCTGACTTTGGGGATAAGCTTACTTATTTTTTAAGCCTAAGTCTAATTGGGAGTAATAAAGTCTTTCAAATATTACATTTCTTGTTACAAAGGCAAATGATGTCATAATATGCATATACACTGTAAATAGCGTTTGGTTCCTACTTGCAGTGCCCCTAGCTTCTGTTGTCAAATGAGGGCTGTGCACACTTGCAGATTCATCTAAGTGCGCTGATTTAAGGGGGGATAGCACTAGACTGTCTGATACAGGGACAATGTGTAATTATAGGTGAGCCCTAGTCACCTTCCTGGTACAGGCTGAATCCTTGTTGGTATAGTGAAGGATGGTTGTTACAATCAACTTAATACTAGTAGCACCCTGGCCTCCTCCTTTTTGAGTATAACCATGAACATAGGCCAGTCTTGGGTGAGTGTGGGAGCCCTTATTTCAGGATTTGGATAGCTGGTGCCCTCCACATTATGGTCTTGATGGTCAATGTTGCATGTAATATGCTGACCAAGATGTGGGGCTTGGAATCCTCACTTTACTCGCAATCCCCCTCACCCCCTTGGGAGAGTCTTGGGTCGTTGGGAGGTGTTGGATTTTTTCCAGCCTCCCTGGCTGATAATAGACTACAACCCCCACAAGATCTTCAATGTGCCCTCTCAACATTTCATTGGGGTAGTCCAAGAGTCTAATCCGTCAACCTGTCTTGCTGTTGAGGCATCTCTCTTCACCTTAACCCCTTATGATGTGACCGCACTCTGGGCACAACTGGCCCATACCAGGGTGATATATCAGCTTTTACGTTCCTTTATTATCCTATTAGAGATATTAATAACTGTAAAACTGATTTCAGGAGTTGCTAGGACTTACGAAGGTCTTTCTGCGGCCATACTTAGGGCAGCTACACTACTTAAATTAGAGTGGGGACCCATAGTTATATATCGGAGTATCTATGCTAAAACTCAACTGTCACTTAGGATGGCTCTCATGTTTGTTTATAGATGTTGGCACGCAAAATGGAAACATCCTGACAATGGCTAACTTATCGAATACCACAACTACTACTTGGAATGTTAGGGGTTTGAACTCACCCATAAAGAAGAAATTGGTTCTAGCTCGGTTGAAGAAGTTGGAACCCAAGTCGCCTTTTTGCAGGAGACTAAATTAATCCCAAAGAAGCCTTGAAATTGGTGAGGGACTGGGTGGGCACCGAAGTTCATTGTATGGCCAAATCAGCCAAACGGGGTGTCTCCATTTTGCTGCATTAATCACTGCAATGGCAAGTTAAAGAGGTTTATAGAGGAGGTGATGGTAGGTGGATCATCTTGAAGGTGTTTACTCCCTCAGGTCCCCTGATCCTGGCAAATATATATGGTCCCAATGAGGACTCTCCAGAATTTTTTCCATGCCATCTCTCAAAAACTCATGGACATTTCTTATGACAATCCGGATTATTGGTGGGAGAGGACTTCAGTCTGGTTTTGGATAGCCTTCTGGATAGATCCAATTGCAGACCAGAGCCCCACTGCAGAGCGCTGCAGGCAGTGAAGGACCTTATGTCTTTACATCAGTTGTCAGACGTGTGGCAGGTTATGAATCCCTCAGTAAAGGACTTTACCTTTTTCTCTCCACAGCGCCAAATGACAAGTTGGTTAGATTTCTGGATCACTTCCCCTAACCTGTCTTCAGCCAACTCCAGAGTACAGATCTCTCAAATCTACATTTCCGACCATGCCCATTTCCCTTACCTTCTTACCTGCAATGGGCACCTCCAAATCACTATTGCGGAGGTTTGACTCTCTCCTACTGTCTGATAAAGAATTTGTTCAGTGGCTTCGTACAGCCACAGAATTCTTTCAACATAACTCCCCTTCCTCTGCAGCAGGCATATGGAAGGCCTATAAGGCCACCATTAGGGGAGGAATCATTAATTTCGTTTCACACAGACGAAGGATGACGGACCTGGAACTTCGCCAGTTAGAGAACACTTTAAAAGATATGGAGGCCAAATAAAAAGTGAAGCCCTCATTGCTACAGTCTCCATCAGTTATATTCGCCCTGTCCATCATATGAATAAAAATTAACATGTTGGTAAGCAGAAAGGCTGAGCTTTGTATTCATGGGACCCAACATCGCTACTAGGCCGAGGGTGAAAATGCAGTCAAGTTGCTGGCATATCGGCTAAAACAAAGGCAAGCTGGAAGAACTATCATTAGTCTAAGGGATGAGTCAGGAAAGCTCTCCTTAAGCCCCTCCTCAATTAACTATATTATGACCAAGTTCTATAAAACTCTCTACTCCTCCCATGGGTGTTGGAATGAAAATTCCTATGCTCAATTTATTGAGTCCTTACCCGCGCTAAACTCTCTGACTTACAGAAAAATACTTTGGACCATCCCATCACGGAGGATGAAATCAGAAGAGCCATTACTATGATGGCTCCTCATAAAGCCCCGGGGGGAGACGGGTTTTCTGTGGACTTTTACAAACTGATTCAGCCCTTGATTATAATTCCCTTAGCAAACATGCTGAACGAAGCGTACTCATGTGGGCAACTTCCTCCTACTCTATCTGAGGCCTTAATTACTGTACTTCCGAAAGAGAGTGAAGATCTCTCCCTCCCCGCCAGCTATAGGTCCATTTCGCTAATTAATGCTGACGGCAAAATTCTGGCCAAAGTCCTCGTTACCAGACTGGAGGAATTTCTTCCAGAGATTATTCATCCATCACAGGTGTGGTTTGTTAAGGGCAGAATCAGCTCAGACCATATTCGAGCTCTAGTATCATTAATGCAGGTGGCGGCTTCACTCCCTACCCCAGCGGCTGCTGTTACAATTGATTTCGAGAAGGCGTTTGACTCGGTCAGCTGGGAATATTTACATGCAGTTTTAAACACTTTTAACACTGGCCCTTATTTTCCCACTTGGATAAAAATACTGTATGCTTGTCCTACCACTAGGGTTCTCACTAACAACGCCATGTCTGATCCGTTTCACCTGCACAGGGGCACCAGACAAGGCTGTCCACTGTCCCCCTTACAGTTTGTGATAGCTATTGAACCTCTTGCGGCTGCCCTAAGGAGCCATCCACACATCCATGGTATTCAGGTTAAAGACAAAAGCTACACCACCAAGCTGTATGCTGACGATTGCCTGATCCTGACCCGAGACTTACCACACAGCCTTCCTTACATCCTGTCCACCCTGCAAACATTCGGAGAATTATCTGGCTTGCACATTAATGTGGCAAAGTCTAAAATCCTTCTTCTTAATGTTCAAACCTCGTCGGTGGGTGTGAGATCTCAGGAATTAGCCTGGGCTAAATCAGAAATAAAGTACTTGGGTATCTGACTTTCTTCCAAACTCTCAACCCTAATGGACATTAATTTAAAACACCCTACTAACCAAACTTCAAACTGCCATGAATAGATGGGCACATTTGTATCTTTCCATGGCAGGCAAGATTGATGCGATTAACATGCTACTTGCCCCTAGAATATATACCATTTACTGTTTCACATTCCTTTCCTCTTACCCGACATATGGAACCAAAAGCTGAACACGCTAATTAGCTCTTTTCTCTGGGGTTCTAAAATGCCCAGATATAGTAGGGCCAAGTTGAGGGCTTTACACCTAAGAGGAGGATGGAACTCCGGACTTTTCTCAATCTTCCACTGTGTTTATCATAGCAAAGACATTAAAAGGCACACACATCCAACACTCTAACCACCCTCCAGCCTGGATCCAAATAGAAAAAGACCATATGAAGGGCCCTTCGGTGTTAGCCCTTGCGCTACATCCCCTACCAAAACAGTACAAGAGTTGGCTTTCCATCCAACAGGCTCATTTGGCATGGCAAAAACTGGGACTCAAATCCTCCCGCTGTCTAGATCTGGGGAGATACACTTCACTCTGGCATAATCCTTACCTTTGTATTAACAATGCCCCTATGTACTGGGTGGGATGGGCTTCTAAAGGGATACTGAGTACTGGTGATCTCGAAATCCCGGGACATTCTGAGATGGACTCATTCCAAGGTTTGCAAGTCAGATACGACCTGCCCTGTAGTGACTTTTGGAAATACCTTCAACTGAGAAGCCTCTACCAATCTTGGGTTAGGAGGAGATGCATTTGTGTTTCCTGTAAAAAATACAAAACTGCAAAATCCCCCCTCTCCCTCTTAAAGAATGGATTACACACTCCAAAGGTAGGGCTGGTCTTATACAGAGATTTTTAAGAGACATTGCTCTTAACCCCTCTCTGCTGGCCAAGATCAAGTGGGCCACCGCGTTGCAGACCCCCATTACAGATTTACAATGGCGACAGTGCTGGCTGAGAATTCACCAGGCCTGTTGCATCCCCCAAAGCCTCCTTTTACAGAACAAAATAATGTACCTCTGGTACCACACTCCGTCCCAACTTAAAAGGATGGGTCATCTTTCCACTGACTATTGCTGGAGGTGTGAGGCCCCAGAGGCAGACCTGCTCCACATCCTGTGATCATGTAAACCTCTGAAGCCCTACTGGGAGGCAGTAATACAGCACTGCTCCGACATCCTAATGTCGACCCTCCTTGCAGATCCGGGTTTATGGATACTGGCCTAACACCTGAAACTCTTATCCTGCCCAAAGCTTCTATATTATGGCTTATACAGGCTTCAGTAGAATGCAAATGACTTATACGGCGCTGGAGAACTGCAGAGGTCCCTCTCATTTCAGAATGGCTGGGCGCTGTGGAAAGGATGGCCACTTTGACTAGGATATCATGCTATAGAAACCAGTGTCTAAACAAGTTTGCTGAGATATAGGCCCCTTACATGACATATATTGACTCTAAGAAGCGGGTCTTGTTCCCCAGATATTTGAAGAACAAATTGAAACCACCCTGACTTCCTAGTAGAACTGGTTGCCTGTTTAGTCTACACTGTTATTGTTCCTCTCTATATAGCCATCATGAGTACTCCATTTCTGGATGATTTATTTTTGGTTCACCTGCACTACCGGTTTCTCACCTTATGTGAAGAAACTCAACCATTCCTACTTCCATCCAACTGTACAGTGAGTATGTAATGTTCTAGTATGTTGTCCTTTAATTTTTCTATAGCACAGTAATCAGGTTTATAGTCATCATTTAGAAGATGTTTCAATAATTTAGTGCTGTTACTTATAAACATGCCTGTTAGGTGATGTAGTCCTGTAGCCTCGGCTCTGTGTATTGAGTAGTGTTGCTGTAAACCACTTTCTCAGTCACTTTGTATAATGGTTTAAGTTCTGTAATAAGTCTGAACTCTTCCAATAAAAAATACTAACTGAAAAAAAAAAAGAGTAAGCGGGCGTATACCCCAGCATCTGACAGCCTGACGGTGGGTAGCCTGGAAGAATGTAGGCTGGTGTATAGAGTGGCATCGGGGCATCGGGTGACCTGATGGAAGGTAACCTGAAGGGGGCCCCGACAGTGACCCAAAGGAGGACCCTGAGAAGGCTTGAAACCTGGCGCAGAGGAACCCAGGAAAACTGGGTCGGATTCTGGACTAGTGGGAGGCAAGCCCGGTGTCGGTGCCAGCATCCCCGCCAGAGGAACCGGTGGGGAAGGGCCCTGAGGGTTACCAGGGAGAGCCAACGTCAGGTCCAGAGCTGAACTGGGAAAGATGTCACCTGTCGAACGACCCCCATCCTCCACACCTCTTTGATCTGGGGAGGATGGAGGGGGCTTTTCCAAACGAGAGGAGGGGGTGACCTCAGTGGGGAGACCCAACCAGTGAAGGATGTGGGAAATCCAGCAGCTGAACATCATCGGGGCCCATGCCAGACCCTGACATGAGCCGATTGGTCAGGGGGACGTCGAGAAGTCCGACAACAGACTTATCGACCGTGGACGGGCGGGCGCCGGAGACCCCTGTGCCGACTTAACAGCCTTGGCCAGGCGCTTGTCAGAGGACCCAATGAGCGACTTATCGGCCCCACCAGACTGCACAGACCCTCCAGTAGAAATGGGCCTAAGAGCAGCGGAAGCCTCAGACTCTAACGAGGCAACCGCGGCCACTATATTAGGGGTTGGGGACCCAAGGGGTGATCCTGAGAGGGCAGGGTAGTCTTGGAGGCAGCAGTAGCAGACTTTCTGGAGGAAGAGGGCCGCTGGTCACTCAAGGGGCCCAAGGACAGCCATGGGTGAGAGGAGGACCTATCCTGGTCCCGGTGTTTCTCTCTATCCTTCTTTTTCTTGTGCTCAAGGGAGTCCATAGGAGAGGAGGAAATGCTTCTAAGCTTCTGAAGCTCCTTTTCCATCGTGGCCATTTTCTTATTCAATAAACGGGCCTTGAGGGCCTGCTGGTGATGCTTCCGTGTGGCCTTGTTGAAGCTGAAACAGGCCTCACAATCCTCGACCTTGTGCTCCAGGCCTAAGCAGAAGAGGCAGAGGGAGTGAGAGTCTTTGTGCAGTAGCTGTGCGCTGCACAAACTGCACTTATTTTTATGCAACTTGGTGGAAGACGGTGAAGATATGCACAAATTAAGATTTTTTTTTTGGTACTTTTTCCCCAGGCAACCAGTCTGCCTGCCTTTCTACACATCCTGGCGTCCTTCCTAGGTCTCTGGCCACCGTCCTGAGGATTCCTCTCTGCTCCCATTTCGGGCCCCGCAGCTTTTACCCCCATGGCTTTCCCCCACGGCACGGAGGTGGAGAGCCCCCCCATGCTCTGCCACCAGGACCAGATCCAGTACTGCCGTGCACCCTCGGTGCTGAGCGGTTCCCCCTGTGGAGACAGCCATCATGCCGCCGCAGCTGGTGCCCTTTTCCCTGTTCTGGATCCCCTTGACGTGTGTGACATGCAATGATGCAAAGGGACAGAAGCGCACGTGCTACCACATGCACTCCTTCCCAGCGTCAGCCCCAGCACATCCCCCACAGACTGCCTGTGCACTGCATCACCTCCAGCCATTGCTAGAGGCTACCAGTGCATCGATGGCAGCACACCTTCCTCCCCAGAGAAGGAGAGCAGTCTTACAGATGCTCGATCCTTCTCCTCCCCTGCCAACCCCCAGTGACCCAGGCTCATTTTTGAACCCGGGTCGTCGGCGTGGCGCGAGGTGTGGCATCCAGCACCTCAACCCTCAGTGCCACTGGGCTGGCCACAAATTCAGATTTTAACACTAAAGAAAGAAAAAATAGATACTCATCCAAAAAAAAGGTGGTCGAACTGCAGTGACGATCTCCGCGAGGTCTGACATTCTGAGGTCGACAGTGGGAAAGAACTGGAAGGTGGTCTTGGGGACCACCCACTATATAGTGTCACGCTGATGTCAGTCACGTGATGTTGGGTGAGAGGTCTCCCATCAGACACTGCTAGCTAAAGTTTCTGTGTGGTCCTGATGCAAGGGGGTGCAGTCTTCAAGGTTAGTACCTACTGCAAAAGCCCTCTCGAAGTAAACACGGTTTGAGTATGCAGGCCTTTCTTGGTAGCACAGGGGTGGTGGTAGTGCTAGAGTCTGATTTAAGAATAAAGCCAGCTGACACTAGAGTTAAGTATACTGAGGATTATGTTGTGCAGATCAGACTTGAGAGATTATGGGTATTCAGAATGCCACGTCACAAGTGTTTTGTCAGATAAACTGTTCATGCAATATGTGGCTTGTATGGGTGTTCAACAGGTGCTGTTTGAGTAATTAATACAGTAAAAGTTGAACTCATTAATTTTGTGGTGGCAAGTTTGATCACGGTTGCACACAGAATGGTTCAGCTTGTAAATATGCTCTGGGGGGAATGGGTGTTAAGCTACCAGCACAATAAATACGTAATAAAAGTGCAGTTTGATGTCAAAGCTTCAGAAAGGGGTTCTAAAACTGGTAGTCTGACTCCCAGCTTATTTAGATACTCACGGCTTGCAACAGCAGATCATTTGTACAGGTTTGTCATCTTCTTCTAATCTGTACCTGCCCGAGGTTGGCAGATCTGTGCACTGGGCCATGAATGCATGGAGCTCTGTCTCTGGAAATCCATCTTGCTGGTAGTGCTAAATATTTAAACAACATAAAGTACAATTTAAGAAGTCCAGTTAGAGAACAAACAAAAGATATTGCACTCTTGACATTAATGGGACACTGTAAACACCACTTAAAGAGCAACCGACACTATCTGTGGGTAAGGGCAGGCTACTCATACTAAGTAGCTGCCTGCCCAAGGAGCTAATTAAACCTTTTACTACATTTTTCCATTCAATAATATAACAGAATCTGAGTTATATGCTCAGCTTGTAACTTCCAAGTACAAGCTGAGTGACCACTATGCACTGCTGCCCCGCCCCCCAAAATAGAATTTTGATGATGTGAGGTAGGGAACAGGGCTGCAGGCATGCTATACATAGAAAGAATGAAATTAGGGGAGGGGGTCCTCTGAACATTCATAAAGTTTCTGTGCTACCAGCTATACATGTATGGAGTTGTAATATATATTATATATTAACCCATACATATATAACATAGCACAGATACTTCCATGCATGTTTAGTTATATGCTCAGCTTGTAGAGTTTCTTTGCTACCAGCTATACATGTATGGAGCTGTAATATATATCATATATTAGCCCATACAGATATAACATAGCACAGATACTCTATGCATGTTTAGTTATATGCTCAGCTTGTGGATTTTTTTTGCTACCAGTTATACATGTACGCAGCTGTAATATATATATCATATATTAGCCCATATATATGTAACCCCTAGGTGGTGCTATCCCATGGGCTACTACCCCTGCCTGCTTGGCTAGTAGCAGGTTAAGGGGCCTGAGTTCTGAAATGGGTGCCTCCACTCTGAGGACAGGGTTGGTAGTGGTCAAGCTAACCTGGGCACAGCCCTCCGGGACACTGTAACCCCCCTCTTTCCTTACTAGTGGCCGGAACAATACACAGTAATCACTTTCACAATACCCCTGATACACCACACAAGTACCCATACTGTTTGCACTTACCACCAGGGCTTTCCTCTGGCCTGGCCCTGGGGGAACCCCTGTGAAACAAGGTTATACACAGCAAATAACAGCAGTACAGTACTTTTCCACAAACTGGAACCACAGTCAGGGTAAATGCAAATAAGAGTTAGATCTGATTTATTTAAGGGGCTTGAACAAGGGAGAGGCATAATCAGGTTAATTTGCTTAAAGGCTCTATCAATCAAACAGTTATGCATGCACTTCAGGGTCCATAAACAGTCACACACTCTGTGTACCCAGATAGAGAATGGTGGGCTAGCCAGGAACATTGCAGCTGGTTGGGGCCCTGTGATGGAAGAAAACAACATGTACAACACACACTATTTGTAATCCATAGATACATAGATACATAGACAGTGTCGGCAGATAAGGGCCTATGGCCCATCTAGTCTGCCCATTTGAGCTTGTAAGTTCAGTTTGTTTTCCTAGAAGTCTATTTCCCCTTACCCCTGACCTCTAGAATTCCTTTATGTCTATCCCATGCATTCTTAAATCCCGTGATTGTTTCAGCCCCCACCACTTCCTCTGGCAGGGTGTTCCACTTGTCCACCACCGTTCTGTGAAGAAATTCTTTCTCATGTTTCCTCTGAATCGTCCTCCCCAACTTCATCCCATGCCCTCTAGTCCTGAAACATCTTTTTCGCTAAAAATAGTGTTTTCCTGCACCCTGTTCCTCCTGTAAGATACTTGTATGTGTCTATCATATCCCTCTCCCTCCTCTCCTCCAGGAGTACATGTTCAGTTCCTTCAACCTGTCTTCATAGGACTTGAGATGCAACCCATGCACCATCTTTGTTGCCCTCCTCTGAACCTTCTCTACCCTGTCTATGTCCTTACGTGGTATGGTCTCCAGAACTGTACACTGTACTCCAGGTGGGGCCTCACTAGTGTCTTGTATAGCGGAATTATGACCTCCGTTTTCCTCCTGGTGATGCCCTGCCTATACATCCCAGCATCCTATTTGCTTTACCTGATGCCTTGTCACACTGTTTCCTACCTTGAGGTCATCAGGAGATGACAACCCCAAGATCCCTTTCCTGCTTGGTGCATGCTATATCCTCACCCCCAACTGATATATTGTGCCAGGGTTTTGTGCCCCATATGCATTATCTTGCACTTCTTTGCATTGAATTTCAACTGCCAAACCCTTGACCATTCTTCAAGTTTCTGCAGGTCCTTCTCATTCTGTCTACACCCTCTGGTGTGTCTACTCTGTTACAGAGCTTTGTGTCATCAGCGAACAGTGAAATTCTGCCTTCTATATCCTGTGCAATGTCACTGATGAAGATGTTGAATAGGACCGTCCCAGCACTGATCCCTGTGGTACCCCACTGGTCACTCTTCCCTCTGTGGAGTGACAGCCATTTACCACCACCCTCTGTGTCCTGCCACCCAGCCAGTTACCTACCCACCACACTACTGTCCTGCCCACACCCATATTCCCCAGTTTGTGTAATAGTCTTCTATGTGGCACAGTGTCAAAGGCCTTGCTGAAGTCCAGATAGGCCATGTCCACTGCCCTCCCTGATCCACCTCCCTAGTCACCCAGTCAAAAATTCAATGAGGTTGGTCTGACATGACCTCCCCTGGTGAAACCATGCTGCCTTGGGTCCTGTAGTCCATTGACAACCAGATGTTCCACCAATTCTCCTTCAGTAGTGCTTCCATGATCTTTCCCACTACCGAGGTGAGGCTGACTGGTCTGTAGTTCCCTGCTTCCTCTTTGTTCCCACTTTTGTATAAGGGACTACATCTGCTGTCCTCCAGTCTTTGGGTACCTCCCCTGTTTCCAGTGATTGGCTGAACAGGATAGCCAGAGGTTCAGCCACCACCTCTCTTAGTTCTTTAAGGACCCTGGGGTGCACCCCATCTGGCCCCATTGCTTTATCAGCTCTTATTACTTCCAGTTCCTTCAGGACCCTTTCTCGTGTAAAAGGACTTGTGTCCATTCACCATTCTCACCCTTGTCTCCCTTCAGACCCATTACCCCCTCTTCCTTAGTAAAGACTGAGCAGAAATACCTGTTCAATATGTCAGCTTTACTGTTGTCATCTCCAGCGCTCCCATCCTCCCCTTCAGTCTTACTATCCTCCTTTGTCCTTCTTTTTCCTTATGTACCTGTAAAGGTTTTGTCCCCTTTAACCACTGATTTTGCAATGTGCTCTTCTGTCTGAGCTTTTGGCTTCCTTAATGACTTCCTGCCTCCCTTTGTTTCTCCTGGTACTTCTCCCTATCCCCTTCTGCCTGTGTCTTTTTGTATTGCCTGAATGCAATCTTTTTAGCTTTCACTTTCTTTGCTACCTCTTTGGAAAACCATAATGGTCTCCTCTTTCTTTTCCTCTTGCTAACCTGCTCAATGCATAATTCTGTTGTTCTTATAATCCCATTTTAAATACTGCCCACTGTTCCTCAATCCCTGATTCCTGTCCCATTCCCTTAATGCCTCTTTCAAGCATCTCCCCATTTTCCCAAAGTCTGCCCCCTAAAATCCAGGATACGTGTTTTTGTGTGGTTTGGTTCTGCTCTTTCTGTGATTTCAAACCACAATGACTGGTGGTCACTGTTACCCAGGTGCTCCCCACTGTTACCCCCATCACACTGTCCCTGTTTGTGAGCACAAGGTCCAGTATTGCCTTCTGCCGAGTTGGTTCCATGACCAGTTGCTTAAGGAAGGCACCCTGAAGGGAGTCCAGGATAAATCTGCTCCTAGTTGATGCTGCTGCTGGGATGCTCCAGTCCACGTCTGGTATATTGAAGTCTCCTACCAGTACTACCTCACCTTGTCTGCCATCCTTTGGATGGCTAGCATCAACTCCTATCTGTTTCTTCCTCCTGGGCTGGTGGTCTATAGACCACCCTGTGCGGATGGCTGGCCCCATTTTCCTTTCCAGCTTAACCCACAGTATCTCTCCCCATTTTGTTCCTCCTGGATCTGTGTGGCCTTATGTCATTTTTCACATACAGTGCCTCCTCCTCCCTTCCTGCCTGCTCTGTCTCTTCTGAATATGTTGTAGCCAGGTGGCCATCTCCCAGTCATGGTTATCATTACACCAGGTTTCAGTGATGGCCACAATGTCCAGGTCTGACTGTGCCATGACAGCCTCAGATCTTCCATCTTGTTGCTAAGGCTCCTGGCATTTGCACACATGGCTTTCCATGATTTGACCTCCTAGACTGCTTCACTGTTCTACTCAGCCTTCCTTGGTTGTCATTTATCCCTGGTTCTCCTTGCTGTCTGCCCTTCTGCTGAATTTTGCCCTTTTCTGTTATCCACCTTTGGACACTAATCTCCATCTTTTGCACACTGCTTTGCAGAGAGCTAGCCCCTCTGGTTCACTGGTTCCATTACTAGCTGTGGGGGTGAGCAAGTAGGTATCATCCTTGCTGGCCTGCCACCCCCTTTGCTAGTTTAAATGCTTGTCAATGTAGCATTTAAACTTATCATTGAGTGCTTGGATTCCTCCAGGATGGATGCAGGCCAGGCTTGAACAAACCTCCATCCTCCAGATGGGTCCCCAGTCACCAATGAATCCAAACCCTTCCTCACAGCACCAGTTCTTCAACCATGAGTTAAAGTTCCTGGTGCATGCACTCTATGCTCTCCCTTGCCTCTCACAGGTAGTACTTCTGAGAAAGTGACAGAAGTATCTACTTGCTTGAGACCCTCCCCAGTTTCCTAAACTCTTCCTGAACTTCCTTTGGCTCCCATTTGCCAAGTCATTAGTACCTAGGTGGATAATGACATCCAGCTCACCTCCTGTCTTGCCTTCCCAGTGATCCCAGTATCTTCCTTCCATCCCTCCATGCCGTGGCACCTGGTAGGCACCTCACCTCCCTGTCCTCCCCCTCCTGTGTTCCTAGCTGGATCCCTCTTATGATGGAGTCCCCCACCAGGATTCGCTTCCTCCTCCTCTGGGGTCCACTGCTTTCCCCACTGAGGTCACCTCCTTGCCTAACCTCCACATCCTTTCCTTCCACTTCCCTGGGTACCTCTATTTGGTTGTCCTCATTTGCCAGTGTGGCATATGAGTTCTTGAGAGGAATAGGATCTGGGATGTGCCTCTGCCTGACTGCTCTAACCCTCCCTGAGCCCACTGTCATCCAAGTGCTCCTCGTTCTCAGTGTAACCCCCCTGCAAATGGGGGTTCCCAAAAGACTTCCAGGAGCTTGCTTGAATGCTCCAAGCCTGAATGGTGTTTGGCATTTAAGCCATTTATCAGTGAGTGTTTTAGAGCCTCTGGTACTGTCTCTTTAAGAGCTGTCTGCTTGCAGACATAATTAGTGTTTGTATGGGGGACTTGTGCTTCTCTGAGTACCACTCGAGCTGCTGCCAATTCACTTAATTTTGCAGTCACTAGGAGTGCAAAGGGAACCTATCTGAAAGATGTAACTGTTTACCAGAAATTATTTAGAGTAATAATGAAATTACAGTTTGTCTAACCTGCTTTCTTTGCAGTCAGAACTGTGTCTGCTAGTTCCCATTCTAGTTTTGAACTGCTGAACTGGACCAATCAGTGTGGGGTAAGCTAGCTCTAAAATGGTGCCTTGGACGAATCAGAACTTGGACTCATAATCTGAGCCAGCCACAAGAGGATTGTATGGGCAGTGACTCTGGGAGATGTAGTTTAGACTTCAGTGCCTTTTGGACCAACAGCAGCAGTCTTTGTGGTGACAGCCAATCCAGTCAAGAACTGGGAGGAACTCAAAGGAAGTGCCCGGTTTTTGTCGGTTGGAGTTGAGTTGAGCTTTGGCAGTGAAGAAGGAAGGAGCCCTGTACTTTTCAGTGTGCAGTTTTATCAAAAAACGTGTGTAAGGCCCAGAGTTCCGGTCTGCAGCTTGTTAGGACTGAATCGTCCTGTGAAAAGAATCAAAGGATCTCTGAAGAGTAGAAACCAGGCTCACCCTGTAGAAGACTGGAGGAATTGCTGAAAATTACACTCGGTCTGTCAGGAACTGAATCTGCTGTGTGTTCTCCTGGGTATTGTGCAGTAATTGCGATCAGGATACAGATGCAGCCTGCCTGGTATAGTGCTTTCTTTTATATGGATGTGTGAAGAGGTTTGTATACCTCAAGTGAGCCCTGCTGACATTGAAGGACCCTATCTTATTTGGAGGTCGTGAGTACTAATTCAGGGTCGCTCCCTGTTGAATTGCCACATTAAATCCAAATGGAATTACTGTACTGCTGACTGTTTAATTCTCCTTTTCTCTGTGTGAAAGGGCCCCTACCAGCTGCCACGGTTTGGACTAGCCACTAGGGCTTGGGTACCCAGGGACAGTAACTGATAGGGATAGGCCTGTCACAGAGCCATAGGTAGATTATTAGAGTGATAAGCTAATTAACCTGATTTCCTGTCCTTGTTATATCCCCTAAATAAATCAGAGCTGCTTGTTTCAGCAAAGTTATACTGCCTGAGGTATTTGTCTATGTTAAAGTACTGTACTGTGATTGTTGCACTGTATCTCATTTCACAGGAGGTCCCAGTGCGGAACCAGACCTGGGGTAAGTGTATACTGTGAAGGTAATTCTGATATATTGTGTGGGCCACTAGTGGAAGAAGGGGTTGCAGTGTCCCAGAGGGCTGTGACCAAGTTAGTTTAACTATTGCAAACCCTGACCTCTGGGTGGAGGCACCCGCCATTGGATCCAGGCCCCTCAGCCTGTTAGTGGCAAATCAGGCAGGGTAGTAGCCCCTGGGATAGCGCCATCTAGGGGTTACATCTTGGAGGCACCGCTGGGATTGTGTGTCCTCTAGTGGCCATATTCTGAACCACTGTTAAGAAAAAATGGGTACCCGACAGAAGTGGCTGTGCACCGGCTGGTGGAGTGGTGTACTGGGGAGGAGATCGACCCCAAAATGCTATGCTTATCCTGGACATCCCCTGGGTATCAATATGGACACTGTGCAGGGAGTACTTTCCAAGGTGGAAGGTTTACAAAACCCTGTGGTGGTGGGTCCGGCATGCTAATCTGCTCACCCACACTTTCCTGGCCCTAGTAGAGTTTAAGGATCCCATAGATAGCTCCAAAGTGCCACAGACCATTACCCCAGAGGAGCCCTCACTGCTTGGAGAGTGATAACTAAGGACAGTAAAGACCGGGGGAATCAGCCCCACCACTATCTGAAACTTTTGAGGAGAAATTTGCTGAATGGTTGCTGGGAGAGGGAAAACTGTGGAGGACTTGAAGAAACTATTCTTGCCACCTGGGGTGTTCCTCCCCAACACCCTCTCCTGCTCCAGTGCCCGTAATGGTGGCTGAACCAATGCAGACTCCTATTTCTGCACCTGCCATTAGCACGACTCTTACCGAAGGTTGAGGATCTTCTCTGGCACCCTCCCACCCCCAAGGGGAGGATGACTGGGAGACCTGGATAGACTATGTTGCCCCCAAGTGCTAGAATGGCAATGCTCGGAAGGCAAAAGCTAAAAGAGGTTAGTGAGAGCCTCCGAGGTCCTGCCCTGGCTACCATCCGTGCTAAGCGGGCCAGTAACCCTGAAGCGACTGCACAGGCCTATCTTGAGGCCTTGGAGAATGTGTATGGAGCCCAGATTCTGATGAGGACCTGTGGTGGAGGTAAGAAATGCACAACAGTACCAAGGAGTTGTTGTCTGTGTATTTCTCGGCTGGAAAAATTGTTTGCAAGAATGCCTCAGAAAGGGTAGTTTGCCAGCGATTGAACTAGACCGAACCAGACTGGACAGAATCCTTAAGTCTGCCCCTTCTCAGAACTGCTGTTGCTTCAGTTACGCCTGGCAAATCGACTGGATCCCCACCCTCCTATGATGAGTTAATGAGAGAATTCGAGGAGTTGAGAAAAGGCGACCTCGGAGGTACCTGCACCAACAGCTGTGCTCGACCAGTGACTGAGGATGACCCATCAAGTGAAGTTCAGGGCAGAGGTTGACAGTCAATGAGTGCTCTGACAAGAAAAGATATGCCACAATGGGCGAACTGTTGAGAGAGATCGAGAATTCAAAAACAGTCCTTTATGAAGGCCACGCCTGCAAGTGCAGGCCCTGACCTATATCCGACTGCATCTGCTATGGGGTGGGGTACCCACCCATGTATCTCCTGCTGATAACAGCTCAAACTCAATTCCTTGACCACGGAAGTGCAGAAACTGACGAGATGTCTCCAAATGCTTATCACGCCGCAGACAGAGATGGCACCCAGGTTTCCAGTTAGTAATCCGCCCTGGCTCCCCGGTGTGGCGCCTCGGCCAGCTCAAACTCCAGAAAGTATGTTTTGCTATAATTGTGGGAAAGATGGGCACATGAAAGGAATGCCAGTCCCAAAAGACACTGACAAAGTTGCATATAGGCTACAAGGAGAGCTTCGGAGAAGAAATCAGTGGTTAAGAGGTGCACGACATGATCCCAGTGAGGGCACCAAAAATGCTAATTCACGTCCTTTTGGCAAGGTCAGTTGCCCAGGCCCCCACTACCGCCTCTCAGACTGGTCCAGAATAGTGGGTCCCTCCATGGAGACCACTGTAAAGGTGAATGGAGTGTCTACAAGAGCTGTATTAGACAGTGGCTCCCAAGTGACAATTATGTTCCAGGATTGGTATCAGAAGCATTTGTCAGAAGTACCCTTACAACCATTAGAAGGACTGCATGTATGGGGTTAAGTGAGAAGGCCTACCCTATTCGGGTATATCCAATTTGGCTGTCTTTCCCCACCTCCGTGGCTGGAGTGGCGAACAAGTAGAGACCCTAGCCTTAGTGTGTCCCCACTGGACTGTATGATGGTGTCCCTTTGTTGATTGGAACAAATGCTCATATGTTCGGAAGGCTGGCACAGTTGTGTTATGAAAAACAGGGTCAAAGACTAGTAGAGCTTTAAGAGTTCGGCTTTAATTAAGAAGGCCTATGAGGCACAGAGAGATGCTGAAAAACAGA
The DNA here is from genome assembly GCA_016271365.2 of Neoceratodus forsteri. Lineage (NCBI taxonomy): Eukaryota > Metazoa > Chordata > Ceratodontiformes > Ceratodontidae > Neoceratodus > Neoceratodus forsteri. The sequence continues at coordinate 638,592,835 of CM028136.1, forward strand.
ACCAGAGGAACCGGTCGGAATTGTATGGAAGAAGGATCCTGAGTCTCTGATCCTGGCGTAAATGCCCAGTGTACCTTACAGGGAGAGGTCCGTATCAGAAAGGATGTTAAGAATAAAATATTAATGTTGGATGCACCAGGCGATGGAAAATTGCCAGAGGGACTGCTGGTCAAGCCTAGTATTTTGCCCGCTAGAGCCCATGCTTATGCCAGAAGGGTAATGGTCCAAGTTCATAATGTGTCTGAAAGAGACATTCGAGTAAACAGAGGTTGCATCCTGGCTAATGTGCATTGTGCAGACACTGCAGTGCTACCCAGCAGCAAGAGTTCAAGGAAGAATGACAGAGTAACGCCTGACTTGTTTGATTTCGCGACTCCCGCTGCCAGCTGAATGGAAAGTGAGGATCAGTGAGAAGCTTGCCCAGAGACCAGGTGTTTTCTTTAAAGGAATGGGATGTAGGATGCGCAAGGAGCTGAGCACAATATCCGGCTGCATGACGAAAGACCATTTCGTGAGAGGTCTCGGACCTGGCACCTGCTGACATAGATGATGTGAGACGGCATCTGCAAGAGATGTTACTGCTGGTGTAATACAAGAATCCAGAAGCCCTTATGCTTCCCATTGTGGTAGTGAGGAAAAAGAATGGAACAGTAAGGATGTGTGTGGATTATCGCACCTTAAACCGTGGACTATCCCGATCAGTACACAATGCCCCGCATTCAGGATGCTTTGGACTGCCTAAGCGGGAGCAAGTGGTTCTCTGTGCTGGATCTCCGCAGTGGGTACTACCAGATCCGATGGCCCCAGAGGACCGTGAGAAAGGCGGCCTTTATCTGTCCGCTTGGCTTCTATGAATTCATGAGGATGCCTCAAAGGATTTCAGGTGCCCCAGCCACTTTTCAACGATTGATGGAGCGTGCAGTGGGGACATGAACTTACTAGAGTGCCTGGTATACCTAGATGATGTTATTGTGTTTGGCAGCTCACTGGAGGAACATGAGAGCAGATTATTTAAGGTATTGGACCGACTGGAGGACTTTGGCCTTAAACTGTCCATTGATAAGTGTCAATTCTTTCAAACATCAGTAAAGTATGTGGGACACATAGTATCCACCGAGGAATAGAGACCGACCCAAGTAAAGTTGAGGCCTTGACCACCTGGCCACAGCCCAAAATCTAAAAGAACTGCAAAGATTCCTGGGATTCTGTGGTTATTATCGGCGCTTCATCAAGGACTATTCAAGAGTGATCCGCCTTTACTTAACCTTACTCAAGGGTATCCCCAACCCACAAAAATACCAAAGTCAGCGTCCTCAAGACTGAAAGAGTGTATTTTCATCCAGTGAAGTATTTGGGGCCCGCTGGACTCCTGATTGTGAGACTGCTTTCATGAGATCATATATCAACTTACCCATGCTCCAGTGCTGGCCTATGCCGATCCAAGAAAACCTTACGTCCTGCACACTGATGCTAGCTTGCAAGGGTTGGGGCTGTGTTGTACCAAGAGCACGAGAATGGCCTGAGACCAGTGGCCTTTGCCAGTAGAAGCCTGACCCATCCGAAAAGAACTATCCTGTACATAAGTTAGAGTTCCTAGCTTTGAAGTGGGCTATTGTTGACCAATTCCATGAGTACTTGTATGGGGCTAAAATACTAGTAAAACTGACAATAATCCTTTGACCTATGTGCAGACCTCAGCTAAGTTGGATGCCACTGGCCATAGGTTGGCTTTCTGCATTATCTACATATGACTATGCTCTCGAATACCGAGCAGGTCTGAACCACATAGATGCTGATGCTCTCTCCGGAGGCCTGTTCCCCAGAATGATTGGGTCCGATTGGCAGAACCTGACATTCGGGCACTCTGCAGAAGTTTGACAGGGAGGAACAAATGTCCACGGACGCAGTGGACTGCATGGTGGATTGCTTGGGACCCTCTGAGAATTGCATACCTGCTGCTTATTGCCACTTTTCTGCAATAGACATTGGTGCACTGCCCCGCTGGACAATGACAGTATCTGGTGGGCTCAATCCCAGATCCCATGATCAAAGCAGCTTTAGAAGCCCTCTATGCAGAAAAGATGTGTCCAAATTACGCTCCACTGATTTGAGAACTGCACTGTTATACAAAGAAGGTCCTAAGTTGAAACTGATCAATAAACTGTTATACAGAGAAACAGTAGACAGAGGGGACAAGTAGACAAACAACAACTAGTGCTGCCCACTGCCTTCGAGACTCAGTACTGAGGTCCTTGCACAACCACATGGGGCACCTTGGTATAGACAGAACACTTGACTTGGTGAGATCCAGATTCTATTGGCCTAAGATGGGGGCTGATGTGGAGCAACACATTCGAACTTGTAGTCGCTGCTTACAGAGGAAAGCTTTGCCCCAGAGGGCTGCCCCCCTTGTTAACATCACCACCAGTGCACCCATGGAGCTGGTCTGTATTGATTTTCTGAGTTTGGAGTCAGATCAAAGAAATATCAGTAATGTGCTGGTGGTCACTGACCATTTCACGAGATATGCCCAAGCTTTCCCCACGAAAGACCAGAAAGCATCCACTGTGGCCAAAGTACTTGTAGAAAACTTTTTTGTTCACTATGGGGTCCACAAAGAATCCATTCTGATCAAGGGAGAGACTTTGAAATTCGTCTGATCAAAGAGATGCTTTCTCTGTGGGGAGTGCGAGAAGTCCAGAACCACTCCTTACCACCCCAGAGGGACCCACAGCCTGAGCGTTTCAACCGCACTTTGCTAGATATGCTAGGCACCCTGCACCCAAAGGACAAGCCTAGATGGAGCCAACAAATTAGCACCCTGGTACATGCTTATAACTGCACCAAAAGTGATGCCACTGGATTCTCCCCCTACCGCCTGATGTTTGGAAGAGAAGCTCGACTACCAGTAGATGTGTGTTTTGGGGTCTCTCCTGATGGGGTTCAAGCTGACAACTATTTACAGTATGTGCAAAAGTTAAAGGCCCAGCTAACTCATGCGTACCAACTGGCTCAAACCATGGCTGCCAAAAGAAATCTGGCCAACAAAGAAAGGCATGATAAAAAGGTGAAAGCACAGGAACTCCAGGAGGGAGATCGGGTATTGCTAAGAAATCTGGGACTGCATGGCAAGCACAAGATTGCTGACCGATGGCACCATCTCCCTCACATTGTAGTGGGCAAACTAGATGATCTGCCAGTGTACAAAGTAAGGCCTGAGAATAATTCAAAAGATGTAAAACAATACATAGAAATCATTTACTGCCCATTGGACAAATCTTAATTGAGTCTGAGCCCTAGAAGATGCCCCCTCTGGACCAGTGACTAGAGCTGCTGCTAAGAAAAGATCAAGAAAGTCTGCACCTACAGAAGCAAAGTTAAAGTGTTCCCCTCCACAAGTCCCAGTTGAGCATGACTGTCAGTCCATATCGGAAGAAAGTGAGAGTGACTTTGAATACTATCCTTCTTACGAACTGAGTCAATTGTTTCGGGGCAATCCCCTAGTCAATACTGGAGACAAAGCTGGGCCTTCTGGACTGTCTAAGCCCCCAGCTTCATCCCTGGAGCCAATGCTCCCAGAAAGTGAAGTGCAAAGCATCAGATCAGATGAAATGGAATCATTGTGCATGGTTGAACTGTTTGAGCTTTCAGGGGAGGAAAATGATAGATTGGGGCAGACTGGTGATACACCGAACAAGAAGAGTATTTTGAGTGCCCTGACAGTCCACTGCCAGTGTCCGAAAGCTCTCCATGCGAGCCAAATGTTGTGGACTCAGAAACTGTAACTCCTGGAGCTGAAAGTGCCCCAAGTTCTAGCCTCTCTACCCCCATGGAGACTCCCCTGACAAGTGAGGGACAATGCTGAAAATGAGGCTCAGAGTGCAGAGACTATAACAGTTCCCCTAGAAAGACTGGTCGAGCTGTAAAGCCTGTGGTGCACCTCAGTTATGATTCACTTGGGGGCCTGTGGACTTGCCTCTCAATGTTGTCCATAAAGGAGTGTATGTGTCCCGAGCTCACTGCCCAAACTGAGCATCAGTGCTAAGTCCAAGTTACTTGTGTTGCCCTCTAAGTATGGTGCCCTTGCCCCATCCAGCCCCAAGGTAACTGATAGGAAGGGCCCCTCTCTTCAGGTTTCATGTACAAGAGGTAATAACTTGAGTTATGGTACAATGTGTATGTAATACTGTGTAAAGAGTGACGTACTGCAATGTTTCAGAAATGTGTTCTTGGTAAAATGATATATTGACTGATGATTACATGTGTGAGCCTAATGCAAATGTATATGGTTGCAGTTGAAACTTATCGGGGTACTTGCTTGACGCGGACGTCAAGCTTTCCCAGGCCAGGAAGGGTGTAACCCCCTGCAAATGGGGGTTCCCAAAAGACTTCAGGAGCTTGCTTGAATGCTCCAAGCCTGAATGGTGTTTGGCATTTAAGCCATTTATCAGTGAGTGTTTTAGAGCCTCTGGTACTGTCTCTTTAAGAGCTGTCTGCTTGCAGACATAATTAGTTTGTATGGGGGACTGTGTGCTTCTCTGAGTACCACTCGAGCTGCTGCCAATTCACTTAATTTTGCAGTCACTAGGGAGTGCAAAGGAACCTATCTGAAAGATGTAACTGTTTACCAGAAATTATTTAGAGTAATAATGAAATTACAGTTTGTCTAACCTGCTTTCTTTGCAGTCAGAACTGTGTCTGCTAGTTCCCCATTCTAGTTTTGAACTGCTGAACTGGACCAATCAGTGTGGGGTAAGCTAGCTCTAAATGGTGCCTTGGACGAATCAGAACTTGGACTCATAATCTGAGCCAGCCACAAGAGGATTGTATGGGCAGTGACTCTGGGAGATGTAGTTTAGACTTCAGTGCCTTTTGGACCAACAGCAGCAGTCTATTGTGAGGACAGCCAATCCAGTCAAGAACTGGGAGGAACTCAAAGGAAGTGCCCGGTTTTGTCGGTTGGAGTTGAGTTGAGCTTTGGCAGTGAAGAAGGAAGGAGCCCTGTACTTTTTCAGTGTGCAGTTTTAGTCAAAAACGTGTAAGGCCCAGAGTTCGGTCTGCAGCTTGTTAGGACTGAATCTGTCCTGTGAAAAGAATCAAAGGATCTCTGAAGAGTAGAAACCAGGCTCACCCTGTAGAAGACTGGAGGAATTGCTGAAAATTACACTCGGTCTGTCAGGAACTGAATCTGCTGTGTGTTCTCCTGGGTATTGTGCAGTAGTGCGATCAGGATACAGATGCAGCCTGCCTGGTATAGTGCTTTCTTTTATATGGATGTGTGAAGAGGTTTGTATACCTCAAGTGAGCCCTGCTGACATTGAAGGACCCTATCTTATTTGGAGGTCGTGAGTACTAATTCAGGGTCGCTCCTGTTGAATTGCCACATTAAATCCAAATGGAATTACTGTACTGCTGACTGTTTAATTCTCCTTTTCTCTGTGTGAAAGGGCCCTACCAGCTGCCACGGTTTGGACTAGCCACTAGGGCTTGGGTACCCAGGGACAGTAACTGATAGGGATAGGCCTGTGCACAGAGCCATAGGTAGATTATTAGAGTGATAAGCTAATTAACCTGATTTCCCTGTCCTTGTTATATCCCCTAAATAAATCAGAGCTGCTTGTTTCAGCAAAGTTATACTGCCTGAGGTATTTGTCTATGTTAAAGTACTGTACTGTGATTGTTGCACTGTATCTCATTTCACAGGAGGTCCCAGTGCCGGAACCAGACCTGGGGGTAAGTGTATACTGTGAAGGTAATTCTGATATATTGTGTGGGCCACTAGTGGGAAGAAAGGGGGGTTGCATTGTCCCAGAGGGCTGTGACCAAGTTAGTTTAACTATTGCAAACCCTGACCTCTGGGTGGAGGCACCCGCCATTGGATCCAGGCCCCTCAGCCTGTTAGTGGCAAATCAGGCAGGGGTAGTAGCCCCTGGGATAGCGCCATCTAGGGGTTACATCAGCATCCTTTGAGGCAGCTGCATTGGACTGGGTGGTTCCTGGACAGGGGTGATGGTACTCCTGACCCAGTTTACTTCCGCTCTGAGTCTGGCTACCTCATCCCGCAGTCCCGAGAGATGCATGCAGATAGGGCAGCACCTCAGTGTCCAGAAGGTCTGCCTGAATATGGCTGCCCCACAGCCACTGCATTGCACCACTCCCCACATTATACTGCAATTCCACTACTTATCTGCTACTAAAGCTCTCTTAGTTCTCTTTTATTTATTTACAGTACTAAAAATCCTGTAACTGATCCTCAGATATATATTTTTAAGGAAAAAGAAACCAATAAATAAATAAATGAGTCAAAAACTTGTCATGCTGAGGGTGGTCTTCTTCCCTTATGCCCTCCTACTTCACACCTCTTACTATACCCTGTGTTTAGCTCCTGTCAATCAGATTTATCAGGGCATATAATTAAGAGTTGGTGGGCGAAAATTGCAACAATTAAAGACAGCACAGAATTACACCACCACTATTTTTTAAATTTTCAACAGCCCAAAAACAATTATAAGTAAAGACAACACAGAAAGAAAGTATAGTGTCACTACAAGCCTACAATCTAAGCTTAAAAGAAAAATACCAGTTACCAGTTACTCTGAAGCACTGAATTGAATATGTTTCCTTCCTTCACCTTCTGGCTTCTTCTGAGAAGATGAACTTCTGTTTGCTGCTTTAACTGTGACTAAGCCCCACCTCCATTTATCACGTAGCTGAGGTCAGAGGCCAGACAATTAACACCCTTCACCCAGCTACAGGACAGTCAGACAAGCCAAGATAAAATTTGCAGCAATTAAAGACAGCACAGAATTACACCACCACTATTTTTTAAATTTTCAACAGCCCAAAAACAATTATAAGTAAAGACAACACAGAAAGAAAGTATAGTGTCACTACAAGCCTACAATCTAAGTTTAAAAGAAAAATACCAGTTACCAGTTACTCTGAAGCACTGAATTAAATATGTTTCCTTCCTTCACCTTCTGGCTTCTTCAAAAGAAATGCTGTGAATACTTTTTTTTTTTTTTTTTTTAGTTGTTTAACCAGGTATAGCACACACTAAGCTGAAAGCTTTTTTACAGGAGCGACCTGGGAGCACAAGGAGGTTAAGTGACTTGCTCAGGGTCACACAGTATGCAAGTGGAAGTTGTGGGATTCAAACCCAGGTCTGGTCTGCTGGATGTCACCAGATTTGCAGCTCAGAGCCTTAGACCACTGCGCTATACTGCCTCTCAGAGCTGGAGTGCTCAGTTCGTGAAAAGAAAACAACAAGACAATCAGAAGACACACTTTTAGATTAGGCTGTTGTTACAGGGAGCTACCCTGATGATTACTCACGATACCCAAGACTGGACAGAGGCTGGACGAAAATTGAGACAGCAGATGGTTAATCTGGAGTGCCAGGAGAAGCAGGGCCCACGCGATTTGCAGAGGTGTCATTCCTGTTCAAGCGTGGAGCAGGGGGCTGATCCCCAGGCAGGTCTCTCGTCGGTGGCTTTCTCTGTGCAGTGGGGTAGACTAACAGGGCCAACGTGGCATGGCCCAGGCCAAATGGAGATGAACGCGGATTCAGCCCGATTAGGCTGGATAAAGCTTCCAGCAAGCAGAACACAGTTCGCACAGTGGGGAACCAAACCACGACTCACTTTCAATACACAGCACATTTACATGTAAGGAAATTCTACTGTACCAGGCAAACTGTTCTCCGGTCATGATCGCAAAGTCTCTGCACAAACCAGGAATTCAAAAGCAGCTGGAAATCCTGACAGGCCGATCGCATTCAGCAAATCTTCGGTCTTCTTCAGGTTAAAGCCTGGTCACAGTCCAGTGGCTTAAATAGTCCTCACAACTCGGATTCAGTTCGAATAAAATCTATTTTCCCTCTCAGGGACAGCAGGCAGGCCAAAACTCAGCCCTTTCACAGTTCTCCCATACAAAACTACTCAGAACTGCTGCTCAAAATCAATTGAGCTGTTACTTCTTCACTTCTTAGCTCAAAACTGAAACTAGCTGCAGCAGCCTGGAAAATTCCCCAAGATCCAAAAGGTTCAGTTGGCTGATCCTCCTGTCAGTCACAACATAGGCTCCCCCTTCAGGTGCAAAAAGCCCAAAACTATAATTCCTACAGATTTTGACTCCAAACAACTCCTGCAGTCCGGCTCCATTTTAGGTCCCACCAGTACTGATTGGTCCAATTCGCAGTCCAGGACCAAGATAGTGGAGATAAACAAAACAATCCTTGCTGCAAAGAAGGTAGGTTAGACAAACTACATTATCGTTATCACTCTAAATGATTTTCAGCAAATAGTTACATCTTTCAACAGGGCTCCCTCTCAGATTACTTATGACTGCAATCCAGGCAGCTTTTAAAGAGACAGTACACAGAGGCTATACAGGCACTCTCTGGCAATCACATTTAAACTGCTAAAAACGCAGGATGCCAGCCTGGCAGTGATCATTTAGCTCTATGAAATGTTCCTGGACATATATCCTGGTAATCCATGGGTAATGTATAAGTACTAGGATTAGTCCTTTACTGTGCTGCCTCTCCTGATGTGTTTCACAAGACGAAAACTCTTTCCTTCCCCAAAACTTAAGGGATGGGGGAGTGCAGAATAGAAAATGTCATACTTGTAGACAGGTCTTTATTTTCAAATTCTTATTCTTTTATTTTATTTTTCGGCCCAAATCCTCATCATTTAGGCAAGCTCGAGGAAGACTTTTTGGGAACCCCCATTTGTAGGGGGTTACACCTATATAACTTATAGCACAAATGCTCTATGCATGTTTAAAGGACTCCCTTCCTAATTTTATTCTGCAGCCCCGTTCCCAACCTCATGTCATCAAAATGCTATTTTTGAGGGCGGGCTGCAGCACTCAGCGGTCATTCAGCTCGTACTCAGAAGTCACAAGACAGGCATATAACTGTAAGTTTCTTCTATATTACTGAATGGCAACATTTAATAATAGGCTTAATTAGCTCCTCGGGCAGGCAACTACTTAGTATGAGTTGCCTGCCCAGAACGTGACAGTTGTTCTTTAAATCATAGCAGAGATTAGATTTTACATCAAACACAGATGTTGCCCCTTTTTCTTACAACAGCAGTTCACATTAGCAGCGGTACTGTTACCACTGTTGTTCCGCTTTACCTTGCACTCATCTAAACATTATGTTTCAACTATTATGATTGACAGAACATTACGATTTATTTTAACTTCAGTTTTCCTTTCCAGGATTTCGAGCACACCTTAGCAGCTTAATTAAGAAGTCTATATGTCTGTCCTCAACTGACCTCACTTGGCTCTTGTTAAATGACACCAGTGTTTTCCATTGTAATAGGCTGGGATTTGACAAACACTGCAATTGTCAGGAACCTTGGAGAAGGACATGGTGAAATAAGGTCTGCATTATATGAAATACTTAAGAGGACTAACTACAGGGAAAAATAACTAGATTATTGAAGACTGTGAAGTAACATTGTTTGCACGCACCACCTTGACTGGCAGTCTGTTCCACGGCTTCCCCACCCTTTCTATGAAATAGTATTTCCTCATGTCCCTCCTGAGCCTCTCTCCTGTTAGCTTCCACTCATGACTATATGACTGTGAGCTGGTATTCATGTTAAATAGTTCCCTGCAGTACACCTTGTTAATCCCTTTTAGGAATTTGAAGGTTTCTATTATACCTCCCCTTCCCTCCCCTCTCCCTTCTGGTCTCCAGTGAGTACATGTTCAGTGCTTTGAGGCACTCCTCATAGATCAGGCCCTGCTGGCCCTGAATCAGTTTTGTTACCCTGCACTGCACCGTCTCGAGCCTATCCCTATCCTTCCTGAGGTGAGGACCTCAGAAGTGGGAGCAGTACTCTAGGTGTCGCCTCATCCAGGATCTATACAGGGGAAGTATTACTTCCCTTTTTCTGATATAAATACCCCTTCCAATACATCCAAGAATCCTATTTGCTATGCTGTAAGCCTTGCTGCACTGGCTTGATTCTTTAGGGAGTCACTGATGATAACTCCAAGGTCTCATTCCTCAGCTGTTGTACTGAGTCTCACCCAACCCCTCCAATACTCCGTCCTGGGGTTCTTGTTCCCAAAGTGCAACACCTTGCACTTTTTGGCACTGAATTTCAACTGCCAGACCCTTGATCACCCCTCCAGCTTTTGCAAGTCTCTCTGCATTTCCTTTATTCCCCCGTCACTATCCACCCTCCCACAGTGCTTTGTGTAATCTACTAGGGGACACAGCCTGCCCTGGATCCCCTCACCAATGTCACTAATGAACATATTAAAGAGGACCGGACCCAGAACAGATCCCTGTGGAACCCCACTCATCATCTCCCTCTTTTCTGATTTAATCCCATTGACCACTACCCTCTGCTGCCTCCCCTTTAGCCAGTTACCTACCCAGTTTACTATGACCTTAGCCGCACCCAGATCCTCCATCTTCTTCAGAAAGCATCTGTGTGGTACTGAGTTGAAAGACTTGCTATCTAACTATCAGGTTAATATGACAAGACCTCCCTGCCACGAATCCATGCTGCTCACTATCCTAGAGACCACTGCTCTCCAAGTAGTCCAAGAGATCCTCTTTGACTAGAGGCTCCTCCATTTTCCTAAAATAGAGGTAAGACTGACAGGTCTGTAGTGACCTGCTTGCTCCTTTGCCACCCCCAATATGAAGTGGAACTATGTCCGCCACCTCCAGTCCTTCAGTGTGAGCACTGTAATCATGTAGCACGGGCCAACTGAATGAGCCAGCAGGCCCTTATCTATCATCACTTTCTAGGTATCTGTGTGTCGTCGTGTTTTGAACCCAGCTATAGTCCCAGCATTGCTCTCATTGCTTGGTAGCCTATTCTTTTTCTTTTTTTAATTTTATTTTTATTGCAGTTTAGAAAATACATTGCAAAAAATGTTTGGGTACAAGAAAATGTCTAACAACATTGATTAGAGCTTCCCACATATTCTTACTCTAGTTACAAGTGTGACTATTCCCTTAGTGGTACCACTTGAGAGGTTATACCTGAATAGTATATATTTCAGCTGCAGAACTGTATAGATGCATGTGAGAGAAGCTCTGCAACCTCAAGAACAGAAACCCTGATTTTCTAATTTGAAACTCGAAGTTCGACAGCATATTGAGTTCAGTACAGAAATTTACCTCAAGTGTATACTTTTTTCTTTAAAAATGGGTCAGAATACAAGAGGAACTGCAGCAGGAGAAGGAGCCCACCAAAAGACACTACAGACATCCAGGAATGGACATCAGCAGCCTACGGCCCCGAATGCAGACCCTACACAATGCAACGCAACTTATGCAGCTCTGTTAAAGGCAATACAGAGTATGGACACCAAAATCGAATCTCTGGTGAGCAAAGTACAGGACTGGATGTCAAGGTCACCGGCGTCCAAGAGGAGGTCAAGTCTGCAACAGACAGAGCAAGTAGGGTGCTCACCACTGCAGCTGGTCTAACTAAGGAGAATGCAGTGCTCCAACTCTGACTGGAGCTTCTGGAAAATCAAGTCAGGGCACAAAACATTCAAACTGTCAGTCTCCCGGAGAGTGCAGAAGAGGGGGATCTTAAAGCATGCATAGGAAAATGGCTGCAAGAGAAACTGCAACTGGATTCGTTTACTGTCAGGAAAGCCTATCATATCACCCCCTGCCATGCCATGGGCGAGGTCCCCCTCCCCCCAGCCAGAACAATTGTGGCAATTTTAGCTGATTCCTCGAAGTGAGATGAAATTCCGCAGAAAGCATGGCGAGCAGCTGAGCTACACTGGAATGGAACACCCATGAGGATTTTCCCCTATTTGAGCTACACCACTCCTTCCAAGCACAAAGTGTTCAACGGAGTATAGGCCCAGCTCAAAAGTCTTGGAGTGCGGCATGTCTTGATGCTCCATGCCTACATTGAACTCATCTATGGAGGTAAGACTTTTATCCATATTGACCCTACAGCAGCAGAAAAACTCACAGCCAAACTTGCAAGGGAGTTTGCTTCCTGCCTCAAAGGTACCAATTCTGACTCCGAGAGCTAAGTAAAGGTTATGGCATTAAACTTTGTATTTTGCTGGATCAAAGGATAAGGTGGGCTAAATGTGTGGGGTTCTCACCAAGAAAGAAGTTTAAGGGACAGTTCATGTCTGGAGCACTGTTTTCGAGTTTAACTGTAAACCTACTGTTTAATTGCTGTTTACAAATGTACCCAGCTCCAAAACTTGACATTTCATTGCAAAATGGCGACCACAATGAAGCAGCTCGTACCCTGGAAGAACTCTCTCGGCCACTGCAGGCTTTCTAATTGTGTTGATTTTCCCACAGCAGTGTCCTTATTTATGAAGTCTGCAGGACAGGTGAGACATTTAGCTGTGGTCAGGAACACTGCTTTAGATATGCAGTGCTACTATTAGCTGTGCAGCCTTGCAATTGTAATACATTTGTTTAAGCCATGACTGCAACTTACGATGTTGGATGTGCTATTCTCTATTTTTACGATGTTTATTACTACACATATAGTGAATCTTTGAGATTTCTGTAGTCCATTACCAACAGAAATGTTTTTGTTGTGTTTAGGTGCTGACCCTTTCACAGTGGGTTTTACCAAAGTGCTTTGACAGTGCTAGCACCGACATCCTCTACAGTGACAGCTACCATGCCGACTGTTGGCACTGTAGCCTTGGGGATGTCGGTGCATATAATCGGGGGTCTGTGCCCCCCCGAACCCCAACATACCCCAGTCTCTAGGATTCCTACTCTGAGTTGGAGCTGGACTGGGGGAGTGAAACACCCAGCGAGGCTGTCTCAGTCACTGCACAGACCATTACAGCGATGTGTGGGTTTTGCCCAAATCCTGTCGCTGTGATGATCTTCACGGTGCCAGAGTCGTTGAGGTGACAGTATACCTTCATGGTGTCCTATGACTGTGGTACATGTGTTAATGGTAGATACCTTTAAATCCACAGAAGGTGGATGTGCAGTTTTCTTTTTTATATCTGACTTGGACTAGGTCTCGTTCTTGGCAGCATTTGCTTTCTGGACTGTATCATTTATCTCAATAGAGACTTCCCCTGATATGAAGTAATAAAGTTCTGGGGTACATCTAATCCTGCCATTGCATAATGTATTCTATAAATTTCTTTTTTCTACTCATCTCAGAAAGTAAATGCCTGTACTGCATTGTATAAAATCAATAAAACATAAGTTAACAAAAAATAGGCCAGACCGATGTATTTCCAATAAACAGTGAATGTGGGTAGACAGTGCTATATGCACCTAAGAGATCATCATGTTGCCAAGATGGTGTGGAACCACCTAGACAGGGTGCATCTTTGCCACATGGTGATCTCTTAGGCACATATAGCGCACATATAGCGCCACTGCTTACTGGAAACACATCAGTCCGGGCTAGGGAAAATTAACTAGTGCAACATTTCAGAGAACTCCAGTTGCAGGCTGACATATAGTGTACTCTAGTAATATACAAAATACTTGTAGTGATATCTTTGTAGAGCAAACCTCACAATTAAAGTCCCCCCGCCGACACACCATTCCCCAGAGTCAGTGCATTATTTAAGAGTTCAGATTTTAGATCCTGAGAGGGACAGTCCGAACCATAAATGTGACAGAGTTAATTTGGTATTAAGATTCGAAAAGCACATTTCCATTTAAGAACATTACATACCACTCTACATTATTACAGCAATTCAACAAGTCTCTGTTCAGTCTCAGAGGTGCCTTCTCTGCTGTCTATTTCTACTGTTGCTGAGATCTTCTCCACAAGTGTCCCAGCTGCTTTTGGGTCCATAAACATGGTGAATTAAAGGCATGCAGGGAACCTTACTGTACAGCTGATCCCCAGTTCTTTCAGTTTGGCTGTGACTCCATCAAAAGACGTGCGGCGCTGGTGGGTCACATATGAGCAGTCTGGGAAGACCAAAATTCTTTTGTCCCCCAACATTACTTGTTGCTGGTTCTTGGCTATTTGTGACAGTTGGTCTGTTGCACCCATGGATGTAGACAGCATCAGTACAGTTCTGGGTCTGTCTTCCGATGCCATGATCTGTCAGACTATCAATGTCTCACCCACATAAGACATTTATTAACTTAATGTTATCATGATTTAATGCTTAACAATGTAGAGGCTCTCAGAAAAGTGTGTTACTCGCTGGGTTGCTGACTCCGCCCCTCTTCGCAGCCTATTCTATCCATCTATCACTCATTCTGTTACAAAATATTCTCTAATGTCCTTTTTAATTTTTCCCCATTGCAAATTGAGGTTTTGTCCCTAGTGAATGAACTGCACCTTAACTTGAACAACTCTGTGGAGCTCTCCCTACTGTACTGCTGCATGTACTTGAATGACTCCACCATATCCTCTCTCTTCATTCTGTTCCCCATAGAGTACATACTGAGACTGTCCAATCTCTTCTCATAGAACCCACCCTGCTGTCCTCTGATCATTTTGTTGTCCCTCTCTTTATGGTTTCCAACCTGTCTCTACCCTTCCTCAGATGTGGGCTCCAGAATTACACAAAATACTGCAAGTATGGTCGAACCAGTGGCCTGTACAATGGTAGTATTACCTTCCTTTCATGACTGGAAAAGCATCTCATTATGCATTGTCTTTTCATAAAGGATTTCACCCTTTGGAGTAAGTGAGTGTTACTCAGCCCCTGCTCGTTCCCCAACTGGCAACAACCTTTCCCAGGACTCACCTTCCTACCAAGCTCCCACATGGATTTCCCCTGTGGTGGGACCATGAAAGGGAGGCCATCCCTCCACCCCAGAGATTGCATCCAGAAGGGTCAGCAAGATTTTGGGTAATGGTGTGGGCAGGAGCAGGTGAGTGGTGCTTCATTGTGCCTGTTGTGTCTTTTCTGTTTTCTCCTTCCCCTAACCAGGGGGCATACAATAATGCAGGTGTGTGTGTGTGTGTGTGTGTGTGTGGAGGTACACACATGACGTGTCTGCCACCAGCTGTCCCCAGTTTGATTAGCTCCCACTGCCCCACCACCACGCCTTCATGTGGTGTTTGTATAGGAGCAGTGCAGTGTGTCCCCCCCTTCCCTGGAGTGGAGAGCAATATGTACATTGGTCACTCGATCCCCCCACCCAAATCCCAGCAACCTGAGTCCACTCCCAAACCTGGGTCATTAGCGTGGTGGGCGGTAACACTATCACTTCGCCACTGGGCTGACTTTCTCCTTATGCATTTTAACATGCTGGTTACCTTCCCACATGCTTTACAGCATTGGAAAAAGGTTTTCAGACTATTGCTAATTATCGGCCCCAGGCCCTTTCCTCTTTTGAGTGCTCCACCCTTACCCCATTGATGCAATAATCTGTTTGCGGATGTTTGCTACTAATGTGCATTACAGTACTTAATATTTCTTGCCACTGACTTTCAGTTGCCATATACTTGACCACATCTCCAAGCCTTTATGTTCCTCTTCATGCTACTAATTCTCCCTTCACTGTCCACTCGCCCACAAAGTTTTGTGTGGTCTACAAATCCACTTTCCCTAGTAGCACCATCCCTCTACAATTTATGGACATGTTAAAGAGCAGCCGCCCCAGGAATGACCCATTAGGAACCACCCTAGTTACCTCCCTGGCATCAGAGAACTGTCTATTCTGAACCACTCTCTGAGTCCTGTCAGCCAATTCCAGTTCATCTAGTAAACCTCTTCCCTAGTCCTAGATCCCATACCTTCTTCACCAGTCTCCTATGTGGCACTGAATCAAAGCCCTTGCTTAAATTCAGGTACAGGATGTCATCTGCCTAGCCTGTATCCACCACCCATTTGTGTCACTGACTTGAAAAATGCAAATCATGTTCATTTGACACGGTCTGCTGCTCATGAATCCATGCTGATTCCTATCCACAAGCCCATTTACTACCAGGAATACAACTATGTTTCTTTTGCTCGCCTCTACTAACTTGCCAACTACAGATATCAGGCTCACTGGTTGGTAATCTCACACTCTGTGGGGGGGGGGGTGTACAGGTGACAGTCTCAGAGGAGGAAAGAGACCTTGAAGTGATGGTCAAGGGTGATGTGAAACACTCGGCACAGTGCTGTAAGGCAGCAGCCCAAGCAAATAAAATGCCGGGCTGGATCACCACGGGAGTCACCTCTAGGAGGGAGGGAGGGAGGAAGTTATTCTGCCCCTGTACAGGTCACTGGTGAGGCCACGCTTGGAATACTGTGTACAGTTCTGATGCCCATACCCAAAGAAGGATATCAAACTAGTGGAGGGGATCCAGCGGATGGCATCCAAAATGATCCAGGGCACGGGGGACACAACATATGAGGAGAGGCTGAGGGAGCTCAACATGTACTCCCCGGAGGACGGGGGGGGGTCATGATAGAGACCTTCAAGTACCTTAAGGGCATAAAAAGGGTTGTATTGGAGGGCATCTTTCATTTAAGAAAGGAGGGTACAACAAGGTGACATAGCCTGAAACTAGTGGGGGGGTAGACTGAAGAAGGAGGCACGTTTTCACTGAAAGGGTGGTGTTGGGGGTGGAACGAGTTGCCAGAGGAGGTAGTTGCGGCAAATACGGTGGCTAGCTTCAAGGGAGGGCAGGATAGGGTGAAGAAGAAAATCAGGATGGGATAAGTCATTATGGGGAAGTGAAAGGGGGAGGGTACTTGGGGTGGAGATGGTAGACTCCAAGAGGAGTGGGGGGGGGGGCAGTTCCAGGGAACTAAACTGAGCTGCACACTCAAGCAGACTTGACAGACCATTATGGCCTGTATCTGCTGGCAATTTCGACATGTTCACATGATTCTAGGCGCATAGAAGGGGATAGTTTTAGCAGCTCCAAGTTATTTACCTGGCAAAGAGACTGATGATGATTAGGACTTCCTGTTACATGATCCTACCTTGAAACAGATTTTTTGGGGGTACTGTTGTGTACTATGGTATGGAAATGGGTGCTGGTGGGAGTGTAGAAGGCCCAGGACTGCATTCTGGTGGCTGTTGGAAGAAACTCAGGCACGGTAGCATTTAGGGACTGATTCTTTAGTAGATTCAAAGAATCTAACTTTGTCTTTCATTGCAGCCACTTCAACTGATTTGACAATCTGGCTCAAATCAGTTCAAATCTTTTAAATTGGCGCAGCTGCGGAGAGCATTTCTTGACATTTATTTATTTATTTATTTATTTATTTAGCTTTTGTTTACCGGGTAAGTACACTAGACAAGTATTATTCCTATTTTCAGGAACGACCCGGGAAAGCACAACATGTGGAATACATACAAGGCAACATAGGGATGGAACAGCATATTACATGAAATAATAAAACGTGTGGAAAAGAAGATACACAATCAACAATTACACAACGTATAGAAGGTACATAATTGACAATAGAGGCGGCTTGATAGGAGTGCCGCAAGATTCTCAGAGAAGCTTAATAACATGTTACTTAGGTGTGTGGTAGGGGAACCCAGGGAAGACAAGCAGACTCAGAGTACTGAGGAGAGGAATGTACCACCTATGCAGGTGGGAGTTGGCAGAGCAACCCATGTCCAAAGAGCAGTACAGTGGACACAGAAGATGCCCATGGTTAGGGAAAATGAGTAGTTGAGAAATAAAGTAGATATTAATCAATCAAGGCTACGGAAAGAAGCAACAGCCATTGCCGTAAATAACTTGGATGGATTCCGTCAACTTGATTCATTTCTCTAAGGGGGCTTGGGGCAGTCACACACCGATGTTCGCTTCAGATGAGTCCATAGGGAGGTGCAAAAACTCCCATGGGAGGGGGCCGAATGGACATGATCAGGGAGAGAGTTCCAGAGTCTGGGCGCATACGCAGCAAAGTCATGGTGCCCCATAAGAGTACGGGTGGGGGGGACTTTAAGCAACCCAGCATTCTGGGACCTAAGGTGGTAGGGCGTGGGGTCCATTTTTGGAAGAAGCTGAGCCAGTCCCTGTGGAATGCCAGAAGTAACCACCTTCCCGGAGAAGCTTCCAACACCGAATTCCAGGTATTTAGCTGGGGGGAGCCAGCAGAGTTTGTCGAAGCTCACAACGTGGGTGAGTTTGGGGCAGCTAGTGCTTAAACGACAGATGTTATTATATGCCGTGGTTCCACCAAGTGAGATGAGTTTGGGGATCGAGCAAATAAGTGAAGTCCATAGCTGAGGAGGGAAGAAGCACCTCTCTCTCAAGGAGTGAAGTCTAGCTGAGGGAGTTAAGTTGTATTTGGCCCTATAGGCCAGGCCAAGCTTACAATTTGTTGTCCTACAGATGTTTAGGATATGACTCCCCATGTCAAGTTGGGGGTCAAGAGTAACACCAAGATATTTGATTGAGGTCACTGTAGGCAGCGAGGGACCACCCTCACTAGTAATGTTGAGCAAGGCTGATGAGGCTTTGATCTTGGCCGTGGAACCAAAGAGCATGGCCTGTGTTTTTTGTAGGTTCAGAACCAGTTTGTGGTTTGTAACCCAGGACAAGACTTTGCTGAAATCGTCAGACAAGCACTGGATTAGGGCGGTGGCATTGTGAGAATGAGCCACTATCACCAGGTCATCCGCGTATAAGGTGGCTTGACAGTGGGAGATCGCCAAGGGCAGTTGGTTAATAAAGAGCGAGAATAGGAGAGGGCCTAGCACCGAGCCCTTGGGGACTCCCATGGTCACTGCCCTGGGCTCAGAGAGGGCCTTGTTGAAGCACTTATGCTGCTTTCTACCATTCAGGTAGCCCATTAACCAATTCATGGCATGGGGAGAGAGTCCAAATGACCATAGCTGCGCTCCAAGTAGTTTGTGGTCAACAAGGTCAAAGGCTTTTGACAAATCAATAAATATGGCACCCGAGAGTTTGCTCTGGTCCATGGCTGATCTGATGCTTGAAGTTACATAAATCAAGGCGGTTGTGGTGCTATGCCCCTTTCGAAAGACATGCTGGGCCTGGGATAGCAGCTCATGGGTGTGGATGTACTCTGAGAGTTGCTCGACCACCACCTTTTCTAGGAGTTTGCAAAGGGATGGGAGAATAGCAATTGGGCGATAGTTGTCAGGTAGTTTGGGGTTGCCCTGCTTCAGAATAGGGACTATCCTCGCCTCCTTCCAGATATCAGGGATTAACCACGAGCTGAGGGATAGATTAAAGATGTGGGCTACTGGGGAGGCAATGTAAACAGCGCCAAGCTTAAGAAGCCTGGGTCCCAGGTTGTCAAGGCCTGGACTAGAATGCTGGGAGAGAGCAGCAAGGCATCTCTGAATGTCCTGAACTGATACAGCCCTGAGATTAAATTTACTCCGAGGGGGATGACCTTCCTGACACGGGAGGGGGAAGGGGTGAGAGACGAGCTCTCCCCAGTCGTGAAAAGGGAGGTGAGGGCCGAGGAGGTCAGTGATGTTGAGTGAGTTGCTTGGTATGAGGATTATTACATGAGACTCCATCTATAACCATATCCGTGACTCGGATGGGCGGACCCACTGACGAGAGATTTGATATTCCTCCAAAACCTCCTAGGATCTCTGGCAGAGCTAAGTAGGGCAGACTTACAGAAGTCACTCTTCGCTGCCCTGATGGCCTTCTTACACTGATTCCTGAGGTGCCTGTATCTTTGGAGATTAGAAGGATCATTGGATCCCTTAGTACGGGCCCAGCATTTGTCTCTCTCTCGCATCTGGGCTAGGAGATTACCATTCAGCCAGAGGGTAGCAGTTCCCCTCACCCTCGGAGTGACCTTGGGAGCATGTCTGTCCTGCAGGGCCCCGAAGGTTTCAGTGAAGCAGGAGGTTGCCACTGAGGGGTCGGAGGCTCCAAGCACCCTGGACCAGTCGGTAAGTCTTAAGTCATCTAGGAACCCCCCTAAATCAAACCTGGAGTAATTTCTGACTTGTATGATTTTGTGGGGTATTTTGAGGATGGAATTTTCCAGACACAGAACACCAGAGAGTGGTCCGAGATGGAGTCGGATAACATGCCTGCAGATGCTATCCTCTCCGGACGGTTAGACAAGATCCAATCCAACAGGGTGCTAGAGGAACCGTTTGCTGTCCGTCTGGTCGGGTCATGAATTAGTTGGGTTAGGGTTAGGCTAGCAAGTTGAGGTTCAAATTTCTTAACATTGCCACTCTCCCAGTTCAGATTGACACTACCCATGATAATTAGTTCGTTGTCCCCAACACAAGGACTAACTGCGTCCAGAAGGTAGGTAAGTCCAGTTTGACCTCCCCTAGAAGGGTTGTAGGCACACACCAGATGCAGTTTCTTTGTATCCACTAGTAGCAGAAGCACGTGAAGTAGCTCACAGGGGGTCTGTTCGGGTTGCAGGTGAGTTACTAGGGAGATTTTTAGCTGGTTTCTGTGGTAGATTAGGATGCCACCCCCCCCCTTACCCCCAGCTCTGTCAAGGCGGGTGAACTCATATCCATTGAGTGTGCAGGCAGAGTCAGGAATGGAGGGTTTAAGCCAGGTCTCAGTTACCCCAAGGATGTCAGGTTTATATAGTGCCATCCACGCTAATAGCTCATCTCGATTAGGTAGCAAGCTCCTGATATTTAGTTGAGCTATTTTTAGTCCCTTACTCATGCTCCATGCAGTAGGGATATTGGTGGACAGGTTAAAGGGTCCGGGTTGGATTCTATATCCCCCGGCCATAAGTAATGCAAGGAGGAGGAGCCAGGGGAGATACCACCACCTATAGTGTGGGTGGCCACCTGGACGATTTTTAGCATGGATTTTCTTGACCCTGGCTGAGTACATAAGGCACCTAATGTCTAGGCTGAAAATAATACAGTGGTGTGCCTTGTTTGTTACCAGCATATTAGAGAAGGAATAGTCAATGTCCTCATGAGAGGTGGGCCACTTCCAGATGACTCCCAGGGATATTGGGGGAGAGGTGACACTTTGAAGGAGGGCCAGCCCCAGCGACAGCCCTACAAGCAGAAGAGCCCTGGGGTGGCCGAAAGCCTACCCTTAACCAGAGCATTAGGAGCTTCCCTACCTTCCCCAGGTAAGGACAGGGGGAACCGCACCCATTTCATGGCTGGAGGCACAATGAAACCAGCGTGTGGGTTCATGCCTGGACACCCCGCCAGAGATAAACTGGATGGAAGGGTGTAGTGCTCTCGCCCTGTAATTTCACCCACACAGTTAGATTGCCAGCAAACAGAGGCCAGTTACATCAGGTTTAGCCAAGGTTGTATCCCACTGGGTAAAAGAAGGCAAGTTCAGGCACAGCAACCAAATAATCTGGGCAACCAGGCAGGGCTGCTAATGAGTATATAACCTTACGACTTTAGCCCAACTCCAGGGACAGTCAGGACAGACATCATAAGTCATAAAATACAATGGTATAAAACATGAATGTAATGAGGCAACACTAGGCAGTACTATATGACAGAACTTATAGAGATAATGGAGCAAAAGTAAATAGTCGTGTTAAAATCACAGAACCAAGTTAAGCAACAGTGCTATCCAGCAGGATTTGTATACCCAATAGCGCGCATGACATAAACCAGTGATAAAGGAAGGGATTTATGCAGGAGAAGCCCAGCGCTATGCAAGGAGAACCTCCCCTAATGACAGATAGGGTAATGTAGCTTTCAAGGGGTGGGGCCGGTATGCATATAAACTCACACTCCAAACAGTGAGGGTGGGTGGGCCACAACAAGATTTTTTTTCTGCAAGTTCTCTCCTGCACCGAGGCAGGGGCCACGAGCTTGGATTTCACAAGTTTGTCCACTGAGGAGGCCCGCCGGAGCTCACAGTAGCCCACAGCACTCAACTCGGCCGCTGGGGGCCCGAGTAGGTCACCCTCGCCTCCCCTCCGCACGGCGTCAGGATATAGAGACATACCAGGTCATCCATCTATAATGGCAGATGCCTTTAACTGACCTTGCAAATAATGTGTCCATTTATATAATTTCCTGAATGAATAAAAATGCCAATGTATAAATCTAGACAAGAACAACATAGGAAGGGAAAAGGGAAGAGAAATGAGGGGAATTTGGTTTTATATAGCATCTGTTTACAGACTGCATCCCCCAAAGCACTTTATAATACATGAAGGGGAGGAGAGAGTATTAATTTTCCAGATTTTTTAAGTGCATACAGACAGTAAAGTAATACAGAGATAGAGGATAAAAAAAAAATAGAGGTTAAAGGGGCACTGTCGTCTTTGTCCCAACGTTTTTGCTCATTTCTGGTTAGTGTTCCCCGAGGCACTTACTAAACAAATTACTAAAGTAAAATGCCTCGGCATGTGCCAAAAGTAATATTTTGTACTCATTCACCTTTATTTTCTATTATCTTCTGTCCAAACAGTCCCAACGTGAGTAGCTGACCTCCGGAAGCTCATCCATCCCAAGGACACGCACAACCATCCTGAGGACACTCATTTGTAACAGAGCGTAGTCGCGATGTGCAATTTTTAGCATGCCGTATAAATGAAGCATTTAGATTGTGTATTTCTTCAGCCTAATTTGAACAATGCCTCTCGTAACAAAACCAAGCAGTATACAATTAAAACACTAGCGAAAGCGGAGCTGAATCCCGCATGCCCACCAGGGCATGGTCCTGCTCCAGCTGCTAGTGCGCATGCACGGGATTTCGGCCCCACTTTTCAACTGTGTTTTTTAGTTGTATTGCTGCTCCATTTTTGTTATGAGAGGCATAGTTCAATTTAGGCTGAAGAAATACACAATCTAAGCGCTTTGTTTACAGGGCATACTAAACATTGCACCTCGCTACTGCGCTCTGTTACAAATGCGTGTACTCAGGATGGATGTAATTCCGGAGATCGACTTACTTATGTTCGGACTGCTCGGACATAAAGTAATGAAAAAAAAGAGGTAAATCACTACTAAACATTACTGTTGGTACACACAGGGGCATTTTACTCTAGTTGTTTGTTTAATAAGTGCCTCGGGGAACACTGAACAGAAATTAGCAAAAATGTTGGGACAAAGCTGACAGTGCTGGCAGTATAGCCTAGTGGTTAGAGCAACAAGTTATGAATGAGCTTGGTACATCCAGCAGCCCAGATCTGGGTTTGATTCTCACAACCTCCACTTGTATACTGTGTGACTCTGAGCAAGTCATTTAACCGCCCAGTGCTCCCAGGTCGCCCCTGAAAACAGGCACTTGTGCCTAGTCAGCCTTACCCGGTTACCAAAGACTAAAATAAAAAATAAATAAAAAAGTGTCCCTTTAAGTGCAGGGAGGGGTAAATGACTTGCTCAGGGTCACACCGTAAATAAGTGATAGTTGTGGAATTCAAACCTGGGCCTCCAGAGTCACACCTCTACACGCTAACCACTAGTCCAGGCTACTCCCAAATTGGTTTATTTTCATTTTCTAGAAAAGGACCCATCATTATTTGTTATCTGTAAGACATCTTACGATGTATGCACTGCTTCATAACAGTAATATCTCACTAACAAGATTGTTATTGTACTGTATCTACACTAAGGACAATATGGTCCAAACAAAACAACCCCATATGAGCAGTGCACATGAAATGCCTCACACTAGCACTCTACCTAGCACAAAACCACACATACAGAAACAAAAATAAAGACGTAACAAATGTTATTGTACTTACATCATCTCACAAAGGTGCTGAGCATACTGCTGTGGTACACCGCGGGGGCTTCTGTTAGGGGCCATATGCTCAGCTCCTTTGTGAGATAATATACAGTAAGTACAATAACATTTGTTACTTCTCTTTTTTTTCTGTATGTGGGATTTTGTGCTACGCAGAGTGCTAGCGCGAGGCTTCCTTGTGTGCTGCTTCAGTCTGTTAGCCCTCTGTGCAGCCCGCACCCATAAGCGACTCCCTCCACTAATGGTTTGGGTTCACCTCATATGAGACAACCTTAGAGACTACATGGTTTTGCCATGTTAGAGGTGCTCTGTGTGCACTTTAGTAATCTCCTGTGTCATGTGCAAACTTACCACCTCTCTTTCATGGCAGGCGGAGGGGGTAGTTATAGATGAGGGGATATGGTCCAGTCCAATGGCGTGGCAGCTGTGCATTGCATTGGGAGATTAGGGTTCATGTACAAGCCCCATAATGCCACACTGTGACCAGTTGTGTATCATGGAGGGAAGACATTCGACTCTTGGGGAAAGCAGGTACAGGCCATCTGGGGCTGGATTTGCAAAGCCCTGAAGCTGGCTTTGTATTCTTTGCTAATTTCAAAGGGACTGTATTGGCCCCATGTTCCTGGACACAGGCGGGCAAAAGGTGCTGGCAGAAATCAGGCTTGGGGTCCAGCTGTGGATACCTACTGTTATTTCTTAAGTCTGCTTAGATCATTTCTTTGTGGTCCGAGCAGACATGGGAAATAGCTGCAGATTCATCTACTACTGTTGGATACATGCAGCTGGAAACTGCAGTTGACTGCCATAAATTTGCTGTGATTTCTGAAATAGTACCCACAGAATCTACATGGGAATAGATGCAGCAGGTATTGTGCAATGCAGGCATCTTGCCTGCATCCACACTTTCACTAACACAGACCCTGGTGTTCATGCACCTCCTACCCTCCGATCAAACAGTACTACTGATAGTAGCTGTCAAGACAGTCACTTATAGTACTCACAGGTGCAGTGACAGCATTCCCATTTGTCAGAGTGGAGGACAGGGACAGAAAAATAATAAAAGACAGTGGGTGGGATTGTATTTTCTGATGCTATGCTAATGAACAAAGGCCCTTGAGGGTTGCAGAGGACTTTCAAAATTGGTCTATAGGTTCTTGTTCTAGAGCAAGATTACATGTTACGCACTTCTCAAAAAGTACAGTTATGTAAGAACTTACTGTTACAGTAGATCTTTGAGAGAGGCTCTTGCAGCAGGTAATTACATATTGGACTGACGCTGGCCGGCAGCAGGACCCCAACGAAAAATTTCTAGCTAGCAGTCCCTGGCGAGGGACCGCCCCCACATCAGGTGACCAGCGTCATACTACATCGGTATAAAGGAGCAGTCCCGAATGCCTCCCTTCCAGTTCTTTCCCGACACAGGCCAGGAAGGCCCGGACGAGAGAGAAGCGGATGTTTCCATTCCTGGAAAAGGAGCTGAAAAAGCCTAGGGGGATGGAGGGCGGGAAGGTGTACCTACTGCAGAGCCTCTCTCCAAGATCTACTGTTCAGGTAGTTCTTACGTAACTGTACTATCTTCTTGCTTAATGCGGTAAATAATACATATAGGACTGAATCCCAAGCAGTCTGGAACAAAGGAAAGGCACGGGAGGAAACTACTCTAAAAGTAGCCCTAGCCGTGCAAGCCTCAAGACAGGAGGCCTTGCAAAACAGCCAATCCGGAGCCTGCTCTACGGTGAGAGGCAATATCCAAACTGTAATGTTTCGTAAAGGTATGGACGGAAGTCCAGGTGGCGGCAGTGCATATGTCTGCTGCAGACACATTTTTGAAACAAGCCGCGGAGGCTGCTACACCTCGTGTGGAGTGACCTCTAACTTGACCCGGAAGGGTCTTGTTGTACCTGTCATAACAGAAAGTGATGCAATGAGCCAACCACTTTGACAGGCATTGCTTGGAAACAGCATTGCCTTCCCTTTTGTGAGCAAAAGAGACGAACAACTGATCAGTCTTTCTGAGATCCTTCATCCTGTTGGTGTAGTATCTCAGGATCTGGTGAACATCCATGGTATGGAGTAAATATTCCCCTTGGTTAGAGTACTGCGTAAAAAAGGCAGGTAGCTCTGTGGACCGATTTAAGGTAGACTCTGCTACTACTTTGGGTAGAAACTTAGGATTCATTCGAAGAGCAACTCGTTCTTTGTGAAAAATCAAATCGAGGATTTTACACATAAGAGCCTGGAGCTTGAAAATTCTTTGAGCCGAAGTAATGGCCAGCAAGAAGAGCATCTTCCACGCAAGAAACTTCAGATCTGCAGAAGCTGCAGGTTCGAAGGGAGGAAGAGTAAGTTTCTCGAGAACAAAATTCAAGTCCCAAGGGGGAGCAGGAGTACGGATGGGGGGCCTCAGATGGAGGACCCCTCTGAGTAAGGTCTTAGAGACCTCCAGTTGAGCGAAAGCTTTATCTGCGAAGGAAACATGGTAGGCTGAGATAGCTGCCATGTGAACCTTAACGGAGGAATGGCTGAGGCCCAGGTCGAAGAGATGATGCAAGTTAATATGTATACCGTTGAGGAAAGAAGGGAGAGTGGGGACATGATAGAAACTTTTAAGTACCTCAGTGGAATCAACAAAGTCCAAGAGGGTAGCATCTTTCAGAAAAAGAGACTTGCAAGAACAAGGGGACACAATTTAAAGATAGAAGAAGGGCAGTTCAGGGGCAATGTGAGGAAGTATTATTTCACAGAGAGGTAGTGGATGGATGGAACAGCCTTCCTGAGGAGGTTGTGGGGTCTAAAACTGTGGGAGAATTCAAGAATGCATGGGACAGACATAAGGCAATTCTTGTGGGGGGTAGGAAGAAATAGGCTGTTAGTTAACTAGAATCTGCGGCCTATCCTGTAGGTAGGGAAATGGGCAGACTAGATGGGCCTAGCGGTCCTTATCTGCCGTCAAAGTCTATGTTTCTATGTAAGTACTCCAGCAGAAAGGCCACTGAACAGGAGAAAGGCTCCACGTTCTTGGAGGCTGCCCAAATAGAGAATCTCTTCCACTTCATGGCATAAGTGGACCTGGTGGAGGGTTTTCTAGCCTTCACTAAAATTTCTGCCACTTTTGGGCTAGGTCTGCAGAAGCCATGCATGAAGTTGATGGGATTTGAGGCCTGGGTGGACCAGGGTCCCCTAATCCTGGGTCAGCAAACCTCGAGCTAGAGGAAGAGGAAGAGGAGGAGGAACCTCTGAATATTGTTGTAGAAGAGAGAACCAGATTTGCCTGGGCCAGAAAGGAGCGATCAGAATCATTCTCGCTCCTTCTGTGGTTAGTTTCTGCAATACTCGTGGGATCAGAGGAATTGGGGGAAAAGCATAGACGAATCTGTCCTTCCAGTCTACAGACAGAGCGTCGCTCCAGAAAGCACCTCGCTCTCGTATGAGCGAGCAAAAGGTTGGAAGTTTTGTGTTTTGGGGAGAGGTGAACAGGTCTACCTGCGGAGTCCCCCAAAGCTGAAAGATATCGTCTAGTACCCCTTGGTTCAATTCCCACTCGTGTGCCAGAGCAGAGGAGCGGCTTAGCTTGTCTACCAGAGTGTTGTTGACTCCTGGAACATGAATCACCGTTAGGTGAAGGTCGTGTTGAGTTGCCCAATCCTAAACCCTCATTGCCTTCCTGCATAGAGCGTAGGACCGAGTTCCTCCCTGTTTGTTGATGTACTACACTACGTACATGTTGTCCATCTGGACGGCTAGGTGGCCGGGAAGAATGTATTGGTGAAGGGCTTGGAGAGCGTATAGCACAGCTCGGAGCTCAAGCATGTTGATCTGGAGAGCTTGTTCCAGTCTAGACCATGAGCCCTGGGTCCGATGAGGGCCTAGATGGGCTCCCCAACCTTCGCTTGATGCATGTGTAGTCAGAGTCTGGGAGGGGGGAGGATGAAAGAAGGGGACCCCCCAAAACAGGTTCTCTCGAACCATCCACCATTGCAAGTCTCGTACCATCGGCGATGAGATCATAACTAATTGATCTAGGTCGTCCACAAGTTGATCCCACTGGGAGCAAAGAGTCCACTGAGAGATCCTCATGTGGAGTCGAGCTCGGGGGACCGTCGGAATAGCGGCCGCCATGAGCCCTAGAAGACGGAGGAGCGACCTCACCGAGACCTTCCTGTGTTCTGATAGCAGGACAATCTTGGTTTGAAGAGAGGCCGACCTGCTTGGAGGCAGAAAGGCCTTGCTCACGGTTGTATCGAGGATAGCCCTGATGAACTGTAGCCTCTGGGAAGGACCCAGATGAGACTTGGAATGGTTGATGGTAACACCCAGGCAAGTGAAAACCTGCTGGGTGAGGGAGAGAAAACACAGGAGTTCCTCCCTGGATGAGGCCTCCAGGAGCCAGTCGTCCAGGTAAGGGAACATCTGTACTCCCATTGTACATAGGTGGGCCGCCACCACAGCCAGACATTTGGTAAATACTTGGGGAGCCAAGGATAGACCAAAGGGAAGTGCCTTGAATTGATAGTGGTCCCTCTGAAATGCAAAACGAAGGTATTTGCGATGGGAGGGGTGAATGGGAATGTTCAGATAGGCATCCTGCATATCCAGGGCACAAAGCCATTGACCTGGCTGTAGGAGGGGCAGAAGACTCTGCAGAGAGACCATCCTGAACCTTTTGTACTCTACATAAAGATTCAAGGAACTGAGATCTAAAATCGGTCTGAGATCTCCCGTCTTCTTTGGGACCAGGAAGAAATGGGAATAGTAACCCGTCCCCTGAAGATGAAGGGGGACGGGCTCTATCGCTTGCTTCATGAGAAGAGCAGAGATTTCTCCCTGGACCAAAGGAAGATGTTCCCTTGAGTACGATGACTTCAGAGTGGGGTGGTGGGGTGGTTTCTGAAGAAACTCTATGGAGTGTCCTTCCGCTATAAGCTGGAGCACCCAAGAATCCGTGGTTATCCTCTCCCATCCCGGAAGGTGGAGGGAAAACCTCCCTCCTACCGGTTCCTCCGGGGGGTTCAGAAGCAGTGGGAGAGAAAAGGAGTCAGGTGGTGTGGGGCAGCGCCGCAGCTGAAGCACCCACTGCTTTTTTGGGCGGAGGGGGCTTGGCAGCTCCGGGGGCCCGACGTTTGGTGGCCCGCCTTCCCTGTGGTTTTGATATTGGCCGATTCCATCTGTGAAAGGGATGGTGCTGCTGTTGTTGGGGATGGTACATGGAATCCACTGATTTCAGAGCCGTCCCCTTCTCTTGCTAGTCGGTGATGATGTCTTTGACATCACTGCTGAAAAGCACTGACCCCCTGAAAGGTGCCTCCTGAATAGCAGATTGCACCTCCGGGACCAAAACTGACATGCAGAGCCAGGCATGACGCTGTAGACCCATGGTGAAAGTGGAGCTCTGCCCGGCAGTGTCCAGTGCATTGTACGTCGCCCGCAAAATGTGGCAACTGGCTGAACGAGCAGAACGGACGAGGTCAGCTAACTCCTGTTTGACTTGGGAGTCAGGTAAGGAGTCCAGCTTGGATTCCACATGGGTAAGGACATCCTTCTAGTAATCCCCCATATGGGCAACGTAATTCAGGGCCTGAATTCCCAGTGTGGAGGAGGCGTAGATCTTTCTTCCATACTGGTCCAGAAGGTGAGATTCCTTACCAGTAGGAGACGAGCTCAGATGTTTTGAATGTGCTGACCGGCCCTGAGCGGCGCTAATCATGACCGAGTCAGCCCGAGGGTGAGAGTCTAGGTAGTCCACACCCTGGGGAGCCTGGTATAGCCTGTTAGACTTCCTGGGAAGTGGGGCTAAAGCCGACGGTTGTTTCCAAATCGTGGTAACAAGGTCAGCATGAGGCTCGATCCAGGGTGGCACTAATGTTGGAGCTGTCACGGGCAGATCCAGATGTTCAGCGAGTTTAAGTCACTGAGGATCTGGTTCCAAAGAGTGCCACTGGTATACTTCCTGGACTTTTCTAAGCAACTCCTTGAAAGATGGATCCTCCGGAGGAGACTTCGGAGGGGTCCTCGGCCGGGGTTTAGATGGAGAGTGGGGCTCGTCGTCTCTCTTGGAGCATCCCTCAGAAGAGTTCAAGGAATCCGAGAGGGAAGAAGAAGAGGAAGAAGAATAAGACTCCCTCATGCGACTGGGGGAGGAACGGATTCCTTGGGTGGTACCCGTAGACGCGTGTCCTGCCCCTCTCTGGACCCAGAGGGAAAAGCTCTGGAGTCCAGAGGTGGTGAGGGAGTGTGCCATCTCGGACGTATGGGAGCCGATGGCGGCACCATCGTCGTAGGGTGGCTCTCTACCTCCTTGGTGAGTTGAGCCTTGGCCTCGGCCCACCAGGAGGCCAGAGTCTCCTGCAGATCCACCGGAGGCCGTGGGGGCAGTGGAGGTGGAGGAGGAGGGGGAAAAGTGTAATGGTTATACCCGTAAGGCGAGTATCCAAAACCCGGCTGCGGGAAACCCGGCATCGGGTATTGCGGCATCGGATACTGTGGCGTCGGAAAGACCGGCATCGGGTACGGTGGCGCTGGATACTGTGGTCCCGGGTACGACGGCGTCGGATAAGACGGCGGGTACCCGGGAGCCGGGGGAGCTGCCAGAGCAGACGGCCCAGTCGGCGGCCTCACAGGCGGGTCCACATTAGGGGGCCATTGGGCGGAGGGCCTGACGGAAGGGGAATATCCCCTGCCGGCGTTGGAGGTACCGGCGTCGGAGGTACCGTCAGAGGTACCAGCGTCGGGGCCGGCGTCCAGGGGGCCGACATCAGATCCGGTTCCAACAGAGGAGGGTCTGATGGAGGAGGAAGATCACCCGCATCGCCCGGGGATGGAGGAGAGAAATCCCCGGGGTCAGGCTGGGGTGACTCAGGCTCCCCAGACGGCAGCGAAGGCTGCAGGGAACCGGGTACGACGGACGTCGGAGGGTCCGTCGTCGGTTCTGTTGCCCGGCGCATGTCGGAGGAGCCGACATGCGGCTTAGGGGCTAGTTACCAGCGGGCACTGGAGGAGCCGGCGTC
Organism: Neoceratodus forsteri; assembly: GCA_016271365.2. NCBI lineage: Eukaryota > Metazoa > Chordata > Ceratodontiformes > Ceratodontidae > Neoceratodus > Neoceratodus forsteri. Next base: position 638,623,418 of record CM028136.1, read on the forward strand.
CGGCTTACGGGAGCCCTCACCAGAGGTGGGCTGAGGGGAAGGAACGGCCCAGTCTGAGGGGGAAGTGGTCGTGCGCCGCCCCAAAGGGTCGGGTGTCTTATCGATCCTCTCCATGCGGACGTCAGAGGAGCCGACGTCCGGCTTAGAGAAGTCGCCCACGCCAATGAGCGCAAGCCTCTTGATCGAACGAGCGAGCCTCCATTCACCCAGGCGCCCATGAGCCGAGCCACAGAGCCAAGCAGGCGGGCGGCGCCTCCTCAAAACCTTGAGGCAGCCATCAAATGTCCCCCGGGGGGGAACGTTACCTTGCCTGCATCTCCAGCGGGAGACGCGGTAGAGGAGGATATCTCCTGGTGCCTCTCCTTGTCCTTCTTTTTCCGATGTCCTTCAGGGGAAGTAGACACCTGCCTCAACCTTTTCAACTCCTTTTCTATAGAAGACATCTTTTTCTTGAGGAGATGGGCTTCCAGGGACTGTTGGCGCTGTTTACGGATAGCCGCGTTGAAGTTGAGGCAATGCTGGCACTTCTCGACCAGGTAATCGGGGCCTAGGCAGAAAAGGCACAGGGAATGGCCGTCCTTGTGTGGCAGTTGGGTGCCGCATGAGTTGCACTTGTTTTTGTGCTCGGAGGGTGTAGGGGACGACATACACCGACGATGTACCTGATGATTGATCAAAGAATAACTATTTTCCGGTAAAAACCGATGAAAGGTAGGGCTGACGAAGCACGAACTTTACCGCAAGGAGCTCCACAAGCTAACAGCGGGAAAGAACTGGAAGACGGGCATCCGGGACCGCCCCTTTATACCGACGTCGTATGACGCCGGTCACCTGACGTGGGGGCGGTCCCTCGCCAGGGACTGCTAGCTAGAAATTTTTCCGTGGGGTCCTGCTGCCGGCCGGCGTCAGTCCTATATGTAAGTCCTATATGTAATTACCTACTGCAAGAGCCCTCTCGAAGTAAGATCAAAAGTTTTATACTTTCCCAAATAAAGCTACAGTACAATCAGACCATCTGAAACTATTTTGTTTTGTCATATCCCTTTTTAATTTTGAAAAGTAAAATGAAAAAAAAAAATCCAAACAGACTGGAGGATAGAGCAGCTGTCCTGTTCTTCAGATTCTCCCACCACCATGAAGGATGGCCTCAAGACCTGTGGAAATGATACTGTATCTACATTTATTTTATATTTATGTACTCTTTTTTATATACCAAGGATTACTGAGTTAAAAAGGAACATCTTGCTTCCAGTGGGGTCCTGCTTCTACCCATTTGCAGAGCTGGGTGGACTGGAGCACTGAGAGGTTAGTGACTTGCTCATTGTTACACAGTGAGTATTTAGCTTTTGTGATGTTTGAACCTGTGATCTCCTGATTACCAGGCTAGTACTCTACCCACCAGATCACACTGCCTCTCTTATATCACTCTATTGTAATTAACATAGAAGAATGCAGAAGCTTCTAACTGAAGGCACAGAGCCCCTTTGCTTTACCTCTGCATATCACAGAGATAGCGATGTGGCCTTCTGGAGATGCACAAGAAGGCACATGGATAAATAATACTTGCTATGGTTCAACATTATGGAACAGGTGCAATGAAAAGGATACATTTCACTTGGTGGCGCTTCTGTAACTGCTCTGTTTTATACATAACCTCTTGAGCAAACACCATCTTTCTCTACAACAGCCTCCTCTTTTGCAAAAGTTTTTTTACCTGTCAGCATATATACATCAGTGAAACAGCAGGAACTTACCTTAATTGTGTCATACGTGTCAGTGATAAGTGCAATAAATAAACTCAGAACCATGTAGATAAACAGGCTGATGAAGGAGTACAGGTAGATTCGGCTAAACAGCCAAACTAAGTAGCTTTTCTCCTGCATCGCTGCAAAAGTCGCAAACATGTCGTCTCCATTTACTAGTGAGAACAGGCATTCAGAGACCATATTCAGTGATCTGAACTGAAAAAAATGGACAGATTACATGGGTGAACTTAATGTAAACATTTTAGAAATTGACAATGAAACAGAGATTGTGTCAGCAGAAAAAAAGGTACATACAGTCTGCCCAATTTCCTGCCTAGCTCCAGGCTCGATCTACTTCGGGGCTGAATTTAGACCCGATAGCCCTAATGGCAGACTGGCGCCCCCCCACCCCCAGTATACCTTCCCCTTGTGTGCCTGCGGGTCTCACTGCTTCCTTGTATCTGTCCCACCCAGCTTCAGCCACCTCTCTGGGCAATCTGTTCCATTTGTCCTCCACCCATTCCATAAAGAACTTCCTTATGTCCCTCCTGAATCTTCCTCCGCCAGTCTTCACCCATGTCTTCTAATCACTGTCTCATTCCTTGTGAAGAAGCCTTTACAATTGTTCATCATTGCTTCCTTTGCAAGAACTTGCTGTCTCAGTCATTTCTCTCTTACTTGCCTGGCCTTTCGTGTAAACATGCTAAGGTCTGCCAACCATCCCTGGATCATTTTCATAGCTCTCCTTTTTTTTATTTATTAATAATGCTTTCTACTCTCGCCATGGAGCTCTTCAGCTCTTGTGCCCCCCTCCCCTCAGTTGGCACCCACCTCACCTGGACTTACCGGGAGCTGCTTCCCCTGAGAACTGCACCCCCATGGCAAGGTGGAGAGGGTAGGGCTATCTTTCCTCTCAGTACCCATGTCCAGTTTGGCTCCAAGCATCCAGGTGGTGGTGCATGTCCAGAGAAGAGCACAGGGCTTCGCCCTCCAGTAGGATCCCATTTTCATTTTCTTCTGAATCCCCACAGTGGCTTCACATCAGAGACATTCATGTGAAGGCGAGCACAACCTACAGATCAGTGGACCACACCCCTGAGTCGCTCGTTGGCTGCACTGCATGTGGTTCTCCACCCGGTGGCAGACAAAGGCCGATATGGCTGCCACCCCTTCCCCGGGAGATGAGATCTGTCCTTGGGACTCTTAATCCTCTCCCACCCTGCCAACTCCCAGCAACCTGTGCTCATTCCCGAGGATGGGACGCCAGCGTGGCAGGAGGTAAGGCATTAGATGCCTCCGCCCTCTGCGCCACTGGGCCAGCCTGTGGTCCCTGTCTTTCTTGTGTCGTGGACTCCAGAACTGTGTGCAGTAATTCAAGTGAGGCCTTACCAGGGACCTCTATTATCAAATCCCCTAACTATACTTCCCTGCTCCCTGTCTGCCTTCTCATATACTCTGCTGCACTGAGCAGTGGACTTGAGACTGTCACTAAAGATGCCCCCCCCAGTCGCTGTCCTCAGTTGTCTGCACCACCTTAACCCCCACCCATTCAGAAGTCCTTTTAGGGTTCTTTCCACCAATGGGCGTCACTCTGCAGTTTTTTATGTTTAACTTTAATTTTCATAATCTGGACCCCTTTTCCCATTTTTCCCAGGTCTCATTTCATTTCTCTACTCCCCTCCTCAGTGGCTACACAGCCTCAGATCTTAGTGAAGTCAGCAAAGAGATAAACCTTATTCAAGATTCCCTCTCCTATATCGCATGTGAAGATATTGAAGAGCATCACCAGTCCCCTCACCAATCCCTGTCATGCCCCACTTGTGACTCCCCTGGGCTCTGAGTACACCACATTGAGAACTAATCTCTGCGTCCTGCCCTATTCAAGTACCATACCCACCTGCTCAGTTTGTCCCCAACCTCCCGGTTGCTCAAATGTTTTATTATCCTTTTGTGTGGACCGGAATCAAAGACCTTGCTGAAGTTGATATGTTGTTCCCTGCTTTTGTAAAAAAAAAATGTGTAGCATTTTATTCTTGACAAACGTCTATACGGTATGTGTAGGAACACTTTTCCAAATAATTATGCCCTCGTGAAATCTGCTTTAAGAACTGCCTAGGTTGCTGCATTCATTTACTCTCAGAGCAGAAATGACTGGAAACATGATTCAGCAAATAATGTCATCTGATAGCAATCATTTTCCAAGGGAATCTTGTCATATGATTAAGTGACTAGTCCACTACACATTTCAATTACAAAAAAAAACAAAAAAACAAAACCCGGATCCATCAGCCTCTGCTTTAGTACATTAAAGGTATTTGACAACAGAATAATGACTGTATAATTTAGGAGAAATGGTACAATTGTAAAAGCAGGTTTTATTCATTGCCACAGCAATATACTAAAGATCTTCCAGACAGTCAAATAAGAGATTTGATGGTGCAGCAAATTAACTGAAGTGTTGCAATGGAGCGCTGAGGGACAAATGATGTCAATTTGTGTTCGTCATCTTATTTTTAGTAGACAGTAGTCCAAATCCCCAAACTATTACACAAACACTCACACAATAATACCATAACTTATGTATGTTTTTAAAAGCCCTTCACTAGAACAGCAGTAATACTCAATTGTTTCTTTCTTTAGAAAAAGATGTTCTCTTGTGGTCAAGGCTTTTGGAAGTTTATCATATATTTATTCTTTTCTCCTCTGTCCCCCACCCTATGGTGCTAGCTGCATTGTTGGCACTGTACCTTGGCTGTAAGGGGCCATGGCGAAGGCTCTCCTGTGAGGCCGGCAGCAAGTCCTACTGGAGAACCAGCCACAGGGGTGCTATGTAGTGATGCAACCCTCCCCCAAGAAGGTAACCACATCAGCTCTAGAGATGCAATTAAATTTTAATTGCCCGGCAAATTTCCGTGAAGTCATAAATCTGTCTCATGAATCTTTTCACAAAGTTTTCCTGTTTAATATGAAATTTGCCATTTGTAACTTCACCTTGCTTTTGTTTTTTTTTTTAAATGCAAACACAAAAAAATGCAAAGAAAGTGAAATTAATATATAAGAACCCTAAATTAGCCAACCTGATCTTTCCCTGGTATCTAGTTGTCCCCACCAACCGCCGGCTGATGTTAAAGACAGTTTCCCTCGTGTCTAGTGGTCCCTTCCCCCACTGATTGCCAAACAGAAGTAAAAAAAAAGACACTTTCCCTGATGTTTAGTGATCCACTCCTCGCCAATCCGATGTTAATTATGAGCTGACACTTTTTCCCTTGTGTCTGGTGTTCCCTCCCCCCACCTGCACCCATGCCCAATCTTAATGATTCCCTGTAATGATTTCCTGGTGTCCAGTGGTCCCTCCCTCCACCTGATCACCCAACTGACATAATAATGTTCTGTGGTCCTCCCATCCCAATCCACTGTACTAGTTAATGCCCTGGTGTCTAGCAGACCCCCCCACCCTGACAGGTAGTGCCCCCCCATTCCCCCTGCCCCAGAGCCAGCGACTGGCACATCCCTCTGCTCTTCACCACAGCCGGCTGCCATGACAATGAATGAATAAGCGTGTACTTGTACAAGTATGTGCTCATTCATTGACAGCTCAGTCAGTGGCCGGCCGTGGTGGAGGCAGAAGAAACTGTGATCACTAACAGGATTGTGGGGGAAGCGGAGTGATGGGGCACTACCGCTTGGGTGGGGATCCACTGAACACCGGGAATGGACTACTTGTTTTTATTGCAGGGGATCGGGGATGGGGGTCTTAGACACCAGGGAATGAATTACTACAGAGGATGGGATGTGGGGACCACTGGACACCATTATGTCAGGCGGGTGATTGGGTGGAGGTAGGGACCACTGAACACCAGGAAATCATTAAGATTGGGCTTGGGGAACTACCAGTTCCACCCCACAAGTGATAGCTGCTTAGTTCGCGTGTAGCACTACCCTCCCCAAGAAAACTCTTCTACCAGCATATAAATTGACTAAAATTTAAATCAAAATATGGAGCCAAGTGAAACGGAGGGTACCTGCTTTGCTGGCGCAGGTTTGGGGTTATGATCACATCAGGATGCATGATGAGGCAGGACGCTCCAACACGAAAACCTCTGAGCCTGAATTGAAGCAGGAATCGGCTGCATTGGGCTCTCGGTGCGGTGTGCTCAAAAATACAAGAAACACCTCTAAGCCCAAAAATAAAAAAAAAATTAAACTCGACACAATTTACCAGGAGCTAGTCTCCTTTCGGGCAGAGGTGAAACAACTACATGGAGAGCTATGTCGGGATGTAATGTAACTTGAGCAAAGGGCTGATGATACAGAGAGGCAGCTCATGGCCACCAAAAACCAGATGAACGATTTGGAAACTCAAACTCTGTACCTATAATGGCAGCAAGAGATTCTGGAGGCAAGGCAGGAGGATGCTGAGAAGAGAGTCTGTAGGAAGAATATACAGGTTACTCACCTGTAACAGGAGTTCTAGGAATGGTATATGTTGTTCATCCACACTGTCTGGCAGGTTCCTTGCCGCTTTAAATCTTGCCGGAAGGTCTTCAAGCTGGCTCCTCCCACCCACCCGGGTGGTAAAACTCTCGGCTCCACCCCATGATGTCAGATCTAGCCCGCTGGAAGCCAGGTTGTGCGTCGAAGCCAGGGAGGTCGGGTGGGTCGTGTGGATGAACAACATATACCATTCCTAGAACTCCTGTTACAGGTGAGTAACCTGTATTTCTAGGGACATGGATATGTTGTTCATCCGCACTGTCTGGCAGACTCCTAGCAGTTCTCCGGGAGGAGGGAGGCAAGCCGCACACCCCCTATTTAGGGAATAGAGACTGGAGAACCGAGGCCCCAAAACCAACATCCCAGCATGACCCAAGGTTGATGCGGTAGTGGGTAATTAAGGTATGTGCCGACTTCCAGGTAGCATCCCTGCAGAAATCCTGAATAAGGACATCCCTGGAAGCAGCCACCGATGCAGCGGTATGTCGGGTAAAATGAGCTCTTATCCCTCTGGGAGGCTCCATGCCCGCCAACCTACAGCAGAGATCTATGCAGGAGGTGACCCACCCGCTCATCGTCCGCTTGGCTGCAGGTCTGCCAGGTGCGGCTTCAGCGTAGGTGACAAACAGCTGGCAAACCTCTCCCCGAACTTCAGCCGTATGCTCCCTTGAGAAAGCGGCGCTCAACTAGGGTCAATAAGGAGCCTATTCGGCCTCCGAGGTGTGATTGGGGTAGAACACCCGCAGAGTCAACACCTGGTTAAGGTGAAGCTCCGACACCACCTTTGGAAGGAACTTCGGGTGGGGCGCAGGACAACCTTGTCCCTGTGGAAGACCAGATAGGGAGACTCGAAGGAGCGCCTGGAGCTCTCCCGTCCTTCTGGTTGGCGTGATAGCCACCAAGAAGGCGGTCATCCACAACAGGTGGGAGATATCTCACCTGTGTATTGGTTCGAATGGCTTGCCCGTGAGCTTGGCCAATACCAGCAGTAGATCCCACGGAGGTGGAGGTTCTCGCACCGGAGGGGAAATGTGATCAAGGCCTTGGAAAAGTGCCCGACCACCTACTCCTGTGCCACTGAGTGCTTTCCGGCCCGCGACCGGAGGGCAGAGATGGCTGCCAGGTGCACCTTAAGGGTCGTCGACTGAAGCCCTAGCTAAGAAAGGACCATAGGTAGTCCGAAATGCTTGCTGAGGAACAGGAGAAAGGGTCCAGACCCTTTCCCTCACACCAAATGGAGGAACTCTTCCATTTGGCGGCATAGCATAATCTGGTCGACTCCTGACGGGACGCCTCAACAACGTTGAGGACCTCGCTGGAAGACCCAAGGCCTGGAACCTAGCTGCTCAGGAACCAGGCTGTCAGGTGCAGGGATTGAAGGTCCGGATGGAATACCTTCCCCTGATAACAGAGAACAGGTCCGGGCGGGCAGGAAGCCGCCTCTGGAGCCTGGAGCTGAGACTGAGGAGAGCTGGATACCAGAGCTTGTGGAACCAGTCTGGGGCTACCAGAATCACCTGCACCTTGTCCCCCCTCACCTTGAGAAGCACCTTGTGGATCAAGGGAATGGGGGTAAGGCGTAGAAGAGGTCTGGGGTCCACGTCCTCAAAAGGCATCCCCCTGCAGCGAGCCCTGCTGAGGGGGGCGGGCATGAAACAGTCTCGGCTTCACACTCTCCCTGGAGGGAAAAAAGGGTCTGCCCGAGGCATGACCCAGTGGGAGAACAGATCTTGTGCTACCTCCGGCAGAAGAGAACCCCTCGTGAGACACAGCCCCTATCTGGCCTAGGGCATCGACCAGGGTGTTGGAGGCTCTTGCCACCTAAATGGCTAGGAATCCGCCTCCAGGCTGCGCACAAGATCATATGTGGAGAGCCTCCTTACATAACAGCAAGGAGCGCGTCCGGTCCTGGTGGTTTAGGTAGCACATGGTCGTGGTATTGTCCGTCAGGATCTGAACCACTTGACCCCGTAGAAATGGAGTGAAGGCGGTAAGAGCTAGGCAGACCGCTCAGAGCTCCAGCAGGCTGATATGGCATCGGGACTCCCGAGGGGACCAGAGGCCGTGTGTTCTGTGCTCCCCCCGATGGGTACCCCAACCCATCAGAGATGCATCGGTCGATAGAGAGACCGTTGACTCAGGGCAGACGAATGGGATGCCCTCCTGCAGATGTGCGGAAACGGTCCACCACTGGAGAGCATTCCACATCTCCTGGGTCGCTGTCACAGGCTGGTCCAATGGATCACAGCATTGTGACCACTGGCCGGCCAGTCCCCATTGAAGGGGACGCATGTACCAGCGGGCCCAATGGACCACACTGGAGCAGGCCCCTAATAAGCCCAGGAGGCGCAGGAAGTCCCGAGAGGAAGCGATTTCCCAACCAGAAATGATTGGGCAAAGGAGGAAAAACCTCGGCCCTGTCCGCCGGGAGCCGAGCTCCGTCTCGAAAGAGTCGAGCTCTGCCCTGATGAATAGTATCGCCTGCTTCGGCACGAGTTCTGACTTGGCCTCACTGAAGAGGAGGCCAATCCGAGAGCAGCCTGGAGGGCCAGAACTCTGGACCGCTCCACCTCCGCTCTGAAGGGGCTGCAATCAGCCAACTGTCCAGGCAGGGGTACACCTGGACCCTTCGGCGCCGCAGGAATGCTGTCACCACTGTCATGCATTGGTGAAGACCCTGGGAGCTGGTGAGAGGCCGAAAGGCATGGCCTGGAACTCATAAAGGGATCCCTCCGCTCTGAAGTGGAGGAATCTTTGATGAGATGGACGGATCGGAACATGAAGAAGGCGTCCTGGAAGTCCAGGGAACAGAACCACATGCCTCGTTCCAAGGATGGTATTATCTGGCCAGAGTGACCATCCTGAAGGTCCGAGACCTTAGGAACCTGTTCAGGACGTGCAGGTCGAGAATGGGGCGCCAGCCCCCCCGTCCATCTGGGGACCAGGAAATACCTGGACACAAACCCCAGGTCTGAAGGAGGATCCACCACCTTTCTGATCACCTCTATCCCGAGGCACAGGGCAATATCGGCTCAGCGAGCCGACAGCAAGGCTTTGGACCTCATGGTCCCCTGGGGGGGACGGCTCGAAAGGGAAGGGCCTGTTCGAAAACAGGAGACAGGCCCTTACCTACCATCTCCCACACCCAACAGTCTGTGTGAAAGTGGACCAGGCAGAAGGGAAGTGGCTGAGCCGTCACCCCCACGGGGGGAACACAGGGAAGGGTGGCGAGGTTGGGGGCGAAGCCCCTCAACCCGTCACTCAGCAGGCTTGGAGGAGGGACCAGCCGAGGGAGCACCTGGGCCCTTACCTCCTTGCTTCCCATTAGAGGAAGCTGCTGGCTTGGGTTTGGGATGCCAAGCACAAGCCTGCTGGCCCTCATGCTGGTGCTGATGGGCCGCTCGTGCCGCAGGGGCCGAAGGATGAAGGGACTTATGCTGATGTTGCCAACTGCCCTTGTCCCTCTGGGCAGAGGAGACTGAGTCTAGAGTGGCGTTGGACTTTTCGATCCACTGGAGGTGTCCCTCCACTCCAGGGCCGAAGAGGTCAGTCCCCATAAAAGGGGATGTCCGCCAACTTGTGCTGGGTATCTGCCGAGAAGGTGGAGATCCTCAGCCATGCCCTGCGGTGCATGGCCACTGTGGCCGCTACTGACCTGGCACAGGAATCACGTATGTCCAGAGCAGTCTGAAGCTGCTGTTTAGCCACCGCTCTTCCCCGGTCCCACACCTGACAGGCCGTAGTCCGCAGGTCGGTAGGGAGATGAGGGATCATCTCATCCAAGGAGCCCATGAGGGCGTGGGAGAAGTGTGCCATCAGCATGGCCGAGCTGGCCTGACGGAGGCCGAGGGAGGACGCAGCGTAAACCTTGCACCCGGCATAGTCCAGCCTTTTGGACTCCTTGTCCGGAGGCCTATCCACGTCCCGAGCATACCCGGAACACTGGAAGACGTTATCGGTAACTAACCCCTCAGCAGAGGGGTGCTCCGAGAAACCGGGCAAAGAGCCGATAGGGACCGCATACTTCCTGGCCATCCTGGCCGAGGGCACAGGACAGGAAGCAGGCCACTGCCAAAGCTCCAAGGCTGGGCCGACAATGGCCTCAGCCACAGGGAAGGCCTCCGTGGGCGAATCCCCTCGGTCTAGACTCTCAGTCAGGGGATAATAGGCCCATCTAGACATGGGCTCGAGCTGCATCCCGGTAAACTCTGAGATGTGCCTAAGCAGACCCAGGAAGGATGATGGGCTATCGTCCAGAGACTTGCCAGGAGGACTCAGGCCCCATACAGGGGCATGGAGAGTCATCATCGGGACTCGAAGGGTCTGCAAGAAACTGCCTCAGGCCTGAGCCACCCTTCACCTGCTGAGGCGGCCGGGAGTGGGGGTGACCGACAACCTGCAGGGCAGGCCGTGACCCGGCGGTTCCACCACAATCGGTGGGGCAGCTAGATTTGGTCGAAAAACCGGCCAAATGGGCATCTCGACTGTGGCGGCGGTTGCCCGGCCGTTCGAGCTGACAACCACTTGATAGCCGAGAGATAGATGGTCGATTGATTCCCAGACAACAGCAGCTGCTGCCACATAAGCTCCTCGTAGCGTTGGCGTAATCTGCGTCGAAACCTCTCTCACCGAGGAGGATGGCGGAGGAGCGGTGTTGCCACTTAATTGGTGCCCAGACTGAGACGCCGAAGTGGCGGAAGCGACTTGACCCGAGATGAAGACGAGACCAAGCCTCTTGGTGAAACCAAAGCCGGAGTCTGAAAGGCGGGGACACCGCTCTTCCCTCAGCAGAACACTTTGACCAAGGACTGCCACCCTGAAGGCGTGGGCGGAACCTCAATCTCCGCCCGGGGAACCCGGAGGAGAAGAAGACTGACAGCTCTTCAGTCGACCACCCGGCTGATGGGTCGAGAGATAACTCGACTGCGTCGACAGGTGTCTCGGCATAGCCTGACGGGGATGCCGTGAAGCCAGCGGCCTGAGCCGCGACCTCAACCGAAGTCGACGGTCGGCTGTCCAGGGAAGGAGAGCTCTCCCACTCCCACAAACGCTGACGATAGGACTTACCCTTCGACTCCCTCATCTTGGGCCGAGAGGCATGTCCCGATGGCCCCTCTCCCTTAGTGGAAAGGGACTGGCGAAGCTCCTTGAACGAAACTGAATGAGAGGAACTCAGAGAGAGCGGGATAAACGTCGCGACCGAAGAGGAGGAGGAGATGCAGCCTGGGCCGCCTCCTCCTCAAGGGCGATAGAGAGCTCGAGCTGGTCAGCCGAGCCAGCCGCCGCGGACACCGCCCAACAATCCTCTTTGGGTTTTACCGGCGGAAAACTCCGGGGCACCCGAGCCTCAATCGAACAACCACGATCCTCCAGGGCGTTGGCGAAGAAGTGCGGCACAACTTCGCAGACCAGCTGGTGCGTGGTCCAAGTCGAGGCGAGTATCATGCGTGGAGTGCTTGGGATCAGTTCTGGATAATTTCTGCCCGCCAGGGCACCTCCGAAGCAGGAAACTAATTGTCCATGCGCGCGAGGAAAGGAAGACCGAAGTTTAGAAAAACTCAAAACTAAATTCGACGAACGAAGAATCGGAACCAGTCGAAAATGCAGAGTGCTAAGGAGGGAACCTGAGCTTCCAAGCGGTAAGGAAGATCTGGCGTTATGGGGGGGAGCCGAGAGTTTTACCACCCGGGTGGGTGGGAGGAGCCAGCTTGAAGACCTTCCGGCAAGATTTAAAGTGGCAAGGAACCTGCCAGACAGTGTGGATGAACAACATATCCATGTCCCTAGAAATCCAAATTTATTGCATCCTTGAGGGCTCAGAGGGCTCAGATATTAAAGATTTTACAGAAACCTTACTCCGAATGGCCTTAGCGCTCCCTACAGACCTACATCTAAATTTGGAGAGGGTGCATCGTGCATTAGCCCTGAAGCCTACAGTGCCCATAGCGCCCCCTAGATCCATAACTGCCAGATTCAACAGCTATGCAACTAAGGAGCAGATTCTTCTACTTGCCTGGCGTAAATAAAAAGTATTCTATGGCCAAAAACGCTTTCATTTAGATCACTACTATGCCCCCAAGACTATGAAATTGCACTGGGCCTATCTTCCCCTTCTGCCTGTGATTAAGGCCACTGGTCATAAATTTTCTACACCATACCCGTCCAGACTGGTTGTGCACCTTCCTGAGTGTAAGAGGGAATACTCAACAGCGCAGGAAGCTCATACAGAACTTGCTAAGATGGGCCTGAAATTTCCAGATCATCCTGCAGGCGCTGAAGGAGCTGCACCTCATCCCCTGAGATGGCAGTTGGATGGAAAGAATTTGCCTGAGGAGAAATGGGGACAACGAGATCCAAAGCTATCACTGGCAGCATTCTCACGAATGGATACGTCAACTGCTGCGGGGAAGACTTGAAGAGAGAAACTTTCTGATTTGTTTAACATTTTCCCTGCGGAGGCCTGCAGGTAAGTGGGGTGGGTTGCCTCCTCTGGGGCTTCCCTGGGCCCTGGCGCATACTCCCCTGACTCTAGGCCTTAGTAAAATGTAAGCCCTCTATAACTGGGCATCTGACGGCCACTTGCCAAGGTGGTGTGTTGCTGAGGTCCTTACCCCCCCCCCCCATGATCCTCCTTTTACTGCGGTCAAGCTGTATTTGTTAGTCTGGCTAACCCCTCCCTCACCGATGGAGATCGGGGGGATATTAAATAGCTGGACTGCAAATCTTCTAAAGGGCTGCTTTATTTAACTGCATAAGCCTTGTTTAAGATGGACTAAATGAGAGTATATTTAATTTAGAACTTTTATAAGGCAAAAAGGTCTATATAAACAAAAGACTTGAAGGGGGGTGGAAATACGGGTACAAAGAGGGGTATGCTGTTTTTCTTAAATGATAAGCAGTACTCAGAGAGGTTACTGAAATTCTTAGCCCCGGACCTAAGCCATCATGAGTAATGTCCAGTTGGGAGGGGAGACTATATACGCGGTCATATCTGTTCATTTCATTTATGGGGGTATTGTTAGTCCCTATCCTTATTTACTTTGTTGTCCAAATAAGCTATTATGTTGGAGCACAATTTAGCCCCTTGGAGACCCCAGTCTGGAATGACCTGGGCCTTACATCCACTCCTGGAAGACCCTTTGTCTGGGCATGGGATCTAAGAGGAGAAACAGGGTGGTTAGGTATAACCTCGCCAACCTTGGAAGTTCAAGTTTTCTCTTCTCTTTGGGAGAAAATAACACAGGATATAAATAGTTTAAATTGTAGTTTGGTCATAGTTATCTGTGTTTTTTTTAACGAGGCATGGTTGCCTCAAGTTTATATGTTTCACAGACAGATGTTTTATGTTATAATAATTTGGGGTACACAACATGGACGTCTAGACAGATACGAGTACAAACTGTATGTAGGGACAATTTTGCTACAAGTTCCATGGGTAGATGAACATAACTTATTTTTTTTAATTTAGTTGTTTCTGGGAGACCGGGCCTGGGCTGAATCCTGCTACAGTGATGTTTAATCCTGAGGAATGGGGGATTAGTTGCAGGTTTTACAATCAAGAACTTTATAAGTTGCACGCTGATTAATGGCTCGATTACCAGTTAATGTTTTATCATTAAATACAGTATTAATGGGATTAATAGCCCAGTTAAGTGGACCAGACTCCTCCAATATATATGGAGACAGGAGGCTGCCCTTATTTATCTCCAGGAGACTCACTTGTCCCCTGCAGAGCATTTGAAGCTATCCTCGGGAGGGCATAGCAGGGTGGCAGCGTCCTCTTGTAAGACAGGTAAGAGAAGGGGTGTGGCCATTATGATGTCTTTTTCCACGCCTTTTATGGTGGGAGTAGAACACACAGACCCGAATGGCTGCTTCGTGATCCTGCAGGGCACCTTGTATGCCACGGAGGTGACTCTGGCGAATGTTTATTTCCCTCCGGCTTCACCCACAGCTTGCCTGCATTAATTCTTTGACAAATTAGTGGAAATCAAGAGGGGGTCCTGATTTTGCGGGGAGATTTCAACATAACGGTTTCTCCTAATATCGACACATCCCATCCCCATAAGCATCGCGTTTCGGCAGCCCAAAGAGTACTTTGATCCTAAATTTCCTTCCTTGGGTTACTAGATGTATGGTGGCATTTTTTCCATCAGTGGGGGGCTTTACTTATTTTTCACCAAGGTTTCAGACCTCGTCCTGTATAAATAATTTTTTGGTCTCCGTTGAACGTGTAGATGTGTTATGGGATATGACAATAAATGCTCATTTCCTATCAGACCACACACCCCTTCTGCTTAAAATAGTATAGGAAAACCTCATAAATCTTCATGTTGGCATTTAAATCTATCCCTACCGCAGGACAAGGAGTTTAAGGTTCAGATGACAGAAAGCATTCTGAAGATTATTCAGGATAACCTTTCTTTGGAGACCCCTTCAGTTTTGATTTGGGATACCCTAAAGGCAGTTATTCATGGAGAAATAATAGCGTATGCCTCACATAAGCAAAAGCAGAGGGACACCAGATATAGGCAGTTGCATGCCCGTCTTAAGGAGCTGCAACAACTGGAAGGGACGGGGGGACCGCAAGATGCAGAGGAGATTAAATTAATTAAAACAGAGCTTCAGGCCACACTCGACTATCAGGTACAGTCTAACTTGCAATACCTTAATAATGTTATTATGAAAGTGGTCCTAGAGGGGCCAGGACTCTGGCTAGGAGGCTTTGAGAATTTAAGCAGGTCTCCTGTATTACTAAACTTGAAGATTCCTTCTCTAGGGGACTGGCAAGAACTATTCCAGATATACTTGTGTAACCCCTAGATAGCGCTATCCCAGGGGCTACTACCCCTGCCTGATTTGCCACTAACAGGTTGAGGGGCCTGGATCCAATGGCGGATGCCTCCACCCAGAGGTCAGGGTTTGCAATAGTTAAACTAACTTGGTCACAGCCCTCTGGGACACTGCAACCCCCCTTTCTTCCCACTAGTGGCCCACACAATATATCAGAATTACCTTCACAGTATACACTTACCCCAGGTCTGGTTCCGCACTGGGACCTCCTGTGAAATGAGATACAGTGCAACAATCACAGTACAGTACTTTAACATAGACAAATACCTCAGGCAGTATAACTTTGCTGAAACAAGCAGCTCTGATTTATTTGGGGATATAACAAGGACAGGGAAATCAGGTTAATTAGCTTATCACTCTAATAATCTACCTATGGCTCTGTGCACAGGCCTATCCCTATCAGTTACTGTCCCTGGGTGACCCAAGCCCTAGTGGCTAGTCCAAACCGTGGCAGCTGGTAGGGGCCCTTTCACCAGAGAAAGGAGAATTAAACAGCCAGCAGTACAGTAATTCCATTTGGATTTAATGTGGCAATTCAACAGGGAGCGACCCTGAATTAGTACTCCGACCTCCAAATAAGATAGGGTCCTTCAATGTCAGCAGGGCTCACTTGAGGTACACAAACCTCTTCACACATCCATATAAAAGAAAGCACTATACCAGGCAGGCTGCATCTGTATCCGATCGCAATTACTGCACAATACCGGGAGAACACACAGCAGATTCAGTTCCTGACAGACCGAATACAATTTTCAGCAATTCCTCCAGTCTTCTACAGGGTGAGCCTGGTTTCTACTTCAGAGATCCTTTGATTCTTTTCACAGGGCAGGATTCAGTCCTAACAAGCTGTTACACAAGCTGCAGACGGAACTCTGGGCCTTACACATTTTTGACTAAAACTGCACACTGAAAAAGCACAGGGCTCCTTCCTTCTTCACTGCCAAAGCTCAACTGAAACTCCAACCGACAAAACCGAGCACTTCCTTTGAGTTCCTCCCAGTTCTTGACTGGATTGGCTGTCACTCACAATAGACTGCTGCTGTTGGTCCAAAAGGCACTGAAGTCTAAACTACATCTCCCAGAGTCACTGCCCATACAATCCTCTTGTGGCTGGCTCAGATTATGAGTCCAAGTTCTGATTCGTCAAGGCACCATTTTAGAGCTAGCTTACCCCACACTGATTGGTCCAGTTCAGCAGTTCAAAACTAGAATGGGAACTAGCAGACACAGTTCTGACTGCAAAGAAAGCAGGTTAGACAAACTGTAATTTCATTATTACTCTAAATAATTTCTGGCAAACAGTTACATCTTTCAGATAGGTTCCCTTTGCACTCCTAGTGACTGCAAAAATGAAGTGAATTGGCAGCAGCTCAAGTGGTACTCAGAGAAGCACACAGTCCCCCATATAAATCTAATTATGTCTGCAAGCAGACAGCTCTTAAAGAGACAGTACCAGAGGCTCTAAAACACTCACTGATAAATGGCTTAAATGCCAAACACCATTCAGGCTTGGAGCATTCAAGCAAACTCCTGGAAGTCTTTTGGGAACCCCCATTTGCAGGAGGTTACACCCTTCCTAGCCTGGGAAAGCTTGACGTCAGCGTCAAGCAAGTACCCATAAGTTTCAACTGCAACCATATACATTTGCATTAGGCTCGCACATGTAATCATCAGTCAATATATCATTTTACCAAGAACACATTTCTGAAACATTGCAGTACGTCCTCTTTACACAGTATTACATACACATTGTACCATAACTCAAGTTATTACCTCTTGTACATGAAACCTGAGAGAGGGGCCCTTCCCTATCAGTTACTTTGGGGCTGGATGGGGCAAGGCACCATACTAGAAGGGCAACACAAGTAACTTGGAGTTAGCACTGATGCTCAGTTTGGGCAATGAGCTCGGGGACACATACACTCCTTTATGGACAACATTGAGAGGCAAGTCCACAGGCCTCCCAAGTGAATCATAACTGAGGTGCACCACAGGCTTACAGCTCGACCAGTCTTTCTAGGGGGAACTGTTATAGTCTCTGCACTCTGAGCCTCATTTTCAGCATTGTCCTCACTTGTCAGGGGAGTCTCCATGGGGGTAGAGAGGCTAGAACTTGGGGCACTTTCAGCTCCAGGAGTTACAGTTTCTGAGTCCACAACATTTGGCTCGCATGGAGAGCTTTCGGACACTGGCAGTGGACTGTCAGGGCACTCAAAATACTCTTCTTGTTGGGTGTATCACCAGTCTGCCCCAATCTATCATTTTCCTTCCTGAAAGCTCAAACAGTTCAACCATGCACAATGATTCCATTTCATCTGATCTGATGCTTTGCACTTCACTTTCTGGGAGCATTGGCTCCAGGGATGAAGCTGGGGGCTTAGACAGTCCAGAAGGCCCAGCTTCATCTCCAGTATTGACTAGAGGATTGCCCCGAAACAATTGACTCAGTTCGTAAGAAGGATAGTATTCAAAGTCACTCTCACTTTCTTCTGATATGGACTGACAGTCATGCTCAACTGGGACTTGTGCAGGGGAACACTTTAACTCTGCTTCTGTAGGTGCAGACTTCCTTGGTCTTTTCTTAGCAGCAGCTCTAGTCACTGGTCCAGAGGGGGCATCTTCTGGGGCTCAGACTCAATCAGGATTTGTCCAATGGGCAGTAAATGATTTCTATGCATTGTTTTACATCTTTTGAATTATTCTCAGGCCTTACTTTGTACACAGGCAGATCATCTAGTTTGCCCACTACAATGTGAGGAGATGGTGCCATCTGTCAGCAATCTTGTGCTTGCCATGCAGTCCCAGATTTCTTAGCAATACCGATCTCCCTCCTGGAGTTCCTGTGCTTTCACCTTTTTATCATACCTTTCTTTGTTGGCCAGATTTCTTTTGGCAGCCATGGTTTGAGCCAGTTGGTACGCATGAGTTAGCTGGGCCT
This sequence comes from Neoceratodus forsteri, assembly GCA_016271365.2. Lineage (NCBI taxonomy): Eukaryota > Metazoa > Chordata > Ceratodontiformes > Ceratodontidae > Neoceratodus > Neoceratodus forsteri. Next base: position 638,641,448 of record CM028136.1, read on the forward strand.
TTAACTTTTGCACATACTGTAAATAGTTGTCAGCTTGAACCCCATCAGGAGAGACCCCAAAACACACATCTACTGGTGAGTGAGCTTCTCTTCCAAACATCAGGCGGTAGGGAGAATCCAGTGGCATCACTTTTGGTGCAGTTATAAGCATGTACCAGGGTGCTAATTTGTTGGCTCCATCTAGGCTTGTCCTTTGGGTGCAGGGTGCCTAGCATATCTAGCAAAGTGCGGTTGAAACGTTCAGGCTGTGGGTCCCACTGGGGTGGTAAGAGTGGTTCTGGACTTTCGCGACTCCCACAGAGAAAGCATCTCTTTGATAAGGCGACTCTCAAAGTCTCTCCCTTGATCAGAATGGATTCTTTGTGGAGCCCCATAGTGAACAAAAAGTTTTCTACAAGTACTTTGGCTACAGTGGATGCTTTCTGGTCTTTGGTGGGAAAGCTTGGGCATATCTCTGAAATGGTCAGTGACCACCAGCACATTACTGATATTTCTTTGATCTGACTCCAAACTTAGAAAATCAATACAGACCAGCTCCATGGGTGCACTGGTGGTTATGTTAACAAGGGGCAGCCCTCTGGGCAAAGCTTTCCTCTGTAAGCAGCGACTACAAGTTCGAATGTGTTGCTCCACATCAGCCCCATCTTAGGCCAATAGAATCTGGATCTCACCAAGTCAAGTGTTCTGTCTATACCAAGGTGCCCCATGTGGTTGTGCAAGGACCTCAGTACTGAGTCTCAAGGCAGTGGGCAGCACTAGTTGTTGTTTGTCTACTTGTCCCCTCTGTCTACTGTTTCTCTGTATAACAGTTTATTGATCAGTTTCAACTTAGGACCTTCTTTGTATAACAGTGCAGTTCTCAAATCAGTGGAGCGTAATTTGGACACATCTTTTCCTGCATAGAGGGCTTCTAAAGCTGCTTTGATCATGGGATGCGGGATTGAGCCCGCCGAATACTATCATTGTCCAGCTGAGGCAGTGCACCAATGTCTATTGCAGAAAAGTGGCAATAAGCAGCAGGTATGCAAATCTCAGAGGCTCCCAAGCAATCCACCATGCAGTCCACTGCGTCCGTGGACATTTGTTCCTCCCTGTCAAACTTCCGGCAGAGTGCCAGATGTCGGGTTCTGTAATCGGACCCAATCATTCTGGGGAACAGGCCTCCGGGAGAGAGCATCAGCATCTATGTGGTTCAGACCTGCTCGGTATTCGAGAGCATAGTCATATGTAGATAATGCAGAAAGCCACCTATGGCCAGTGGCATCCAACTTAGCTGAGGTCTGCACATAGGTCAAAGGATTATTGTCAGTTTTACTAGTATTTTAGCCCCATACAAGTACTCATGGAATTGGTCAACAATAGCCCACTTCAAAGCTAGGAACTCTAACTTATGTACAGGATAGTTCTTTTCGGATGGGGTCAGGCTTCTACTGGCAAAGGCCACTGGTCTCAGGCCATTCTCGTGCTCTTGGTACAGCAGCCCCCAACCCTTGCAAGCTAGCATCAGTGTGCAGGGCGTAAGGTTTTCTTGGATCGGCATAGGCCAGCACTGGAGCATGGGTAGTTGATATATGATCTCATGAAAAGCAGTCTCACAATCAGAGTCCAGCGGCCCCAAATACTTCACTCGGATGAAAATACACTCTTTCGAGTCTTGAGGGACGTGACTTTTGGTATTTTTGTGGGTTGGGGATACCCTTGAGTAAGGTTAAGTAAAGGCGGATCACTCTTGAATAGTCCTTGATGAAGCGCGATATAACACAGAATCCCAGGAATCTTTGCAGTTCTTTTAGATTTTTGGGCCGTGGCCAGGTGGTCAAGGCCTCAACTTTACCTGGGTCGGTCTCTACTCCTCGGTGGATACTATGTGTCCACATACTTTACTGATGTTTGAAAGAATTGACACTTATCAATGGACAGTTTAAGGCCAAAGTCCTCCAGTCGGTCCAATACCTTAAATAATCTGCTCTCATGTTCCTCCAGTGAGCTGCCAAATACAATAACATCATCTAGGTATACCAGGCACTCTAGTAAGTTCATGTCCCCACTGCACGCTCCATCAATCGTTGAAAAGTGGCTGGGGCACCTGAAATCCCTTGAGGCATCCTCATTGAATTCATAGAAGCCAGCGGACAGATAAAGGCCGTCTTCTCAGAGTCCTCTGGGGCCATGGGATCTGGTAGTACCACTCGCGGAGATCCAGCACAGAGAACCACTTGCTCCGTTTAGGCAGTCCAAAGCATCCTGAATGCGGGCATTGTGTACTGATCGAGGGATAGTCCGCACGGTTTAAGGTGCGATAATCACACACATCCTTACTGTTCCATTCTTTTCCTCACTACCACAATGGGGAAGCATAAAGGGCTTCTGGATTCTTGTATTACACCAGCAGCTAACATCTCTTGCAGATGCGTCTCACATCATCTATGTCAGCAGGTGCCAGGCGTCGAGACCTCTCACGAAATGGTCTTTCGTCATGCAGCGGATATTGTGCTCCAGCTCCTTACGCATCCTACATCCCATTCCTTTAAAGAAAACACCTGGTCTCTCTGGGCAAGCTTCTCACTGATCCTCACTTTCCATTCAGCTGGCAGCGGGAGTGCGAAATCAAACAAGTCAGGCGTTACTCTGTCATTCTTCCTTGAACTCTTGCTGCTGGGTAGCACTGCAGTGTCTGCACAATGCACATTAGCCAGGATGCAACCTCTGTTTACTCAATGTCTCTTTCAGACACATTATGAACTTGGACCATTACCCTTCTGGCATAAGCATGGGCTCTAGCGGGCAAAATACTAGGCTTGACCAGCAGTCCCTCTGGCAATTTTCCATCGCCTGGTGCATCCAACATTAATATTTTATTCTTAACATCCTTTCTGATACGGACCTCTGCCTGTAAGGTACACTGGGCATTTGGCGCCAGGATCAGAGACTCAGGATCCTTCTTCCATACAATTCCGACTGGTTCCTCTGGTTCTGTTTTTTCAGCATCTCTCTGTGCCTCATAGGCCTTCTTAATTAAAGCCGGAACTCTTAAAGCTCTACTAGTCTTTGACCCTGTTTTTCATAACACAACTGTGCCAGCCTTCCGAACATATGAGCATTTGTTCCAATCAACAAAGGGACACCATCATACAGTCCAGTGGGGGACACACTAAGGCTAGGGTCTCACTTGTTCGCCACTCCAGCCACGGAGGTGGGGAAAGACAGCCAAATTCGGATATACCCGGAATAGGGGTAGGCCTTCTCAAACCCCCATACATGCAGTCCTTCTAATGGTTGTAAGGTACGTCTGACAAATGCTTCTGATACCAATCCTGGAACATAATCGTCACTTGGGAGCCACTGTCTAATACAGCTCTTGAGACCTCCATTTCACCTTTACAGTGGTCTCCATGGAGGGACCCACTATTCTGGACCAGTCTGGAGAGGCGGTAGTGGGGCCTGGGCACTGACCTTGCCACAAAGGGACGTGAATTAGCATTTTGGTGCCCTCACTGGGATCATGTCGTGCACCTCTTAACCACTGATTTCTTCTCGAAGCTCTCCTTGTAGCCTATATGCAACTTTGTCAGTGTCTTTTGGGGACTGGCATTCCCTTTTCATGTGCCCATCTTCCACAATTATAGCAAAACAAACTTTCTGGAGTTTGAGCTGGCCGGCGCACACTGGGAGCCAGGGCGGGGTATTACTAACTGGAAACCTTGGTGCCATCTCTGTCTGCGGATGATAAGCATTTGGAGACATCTCGTCAGTTTCTCCACTTCCATGGTCAAGGAATCGAGTTCGGAGCTGTTATCAGCAGGAGATACATGGTGGGTACCCCACCCCATAGAATGCAGTCGGATATAGGTCAGGGCCCGTGCTTGCAGTGGCCTTCATAAAGGGACTGTTTTGAATTCGGATCTCTCTCAACAGTTGCCCCATTGTGGCATATCTTTTCCTTGTCAGAGCACTCATTGACTGCCAACCTCTGCCCTGAACTTCACTTGATGGGTCACCCTCAGTCACTCGGGTCGAGCCGCAGCTATTGGTGCAGGTCCTCCCGAGGTCGTCTTTTCTCAACTCCTCGAATTTCTCTCATTAACTCATCATAGGAGGGTGGGGATTCCAGTCGATCTGCCAGGCGTAACTGAAGCAACAGCAGTTCTGAGAAGGGGCAGACTTAAGGATCCTGTCCAGCCTGGTTCGGTCCAGTTCAATCGCTGGCAAACTACCTTTTCTGAGGCATTCTTGCAACAATTTTTCCAGCCGAGATACATACACAGACAACAACTCCCTTGGTACTGTTGCAGCATCTTACTCTCCACCATAGGTCCTCATCAGAATCTGGGCTCCCATACACATTCTCCAAGGCCTCAAGATAGGCCTGTGCAGTCGCTTCAGGGTTACTGGCCCGTTTGTACGGATGGTAGCCAGGGCAGGACCTCGGAGGCTCTCACTAACCCTCTTCGGCCCTTTTCGCATTGCCATTCTAGCACTTGGGGGCAACATAGTCTATCCAGGTCTCCCAGTCATCCTCCCATGGGGGGTGGGAGGGTGCCAGAGAAGATCCTCAACCTTCGTAAGAGTCGTGACTAATGGCAGGTGCAGAAATAGGAGTCTGCATTGGTTCAGCCACCATTACGGGCACTGGAGCAGGAGAGGGTGTTGGGGGAGGAACACCCCCAGGTGGCAAGAATAGTTTCTTCAAGTCCTCCACAGTTTTCCCCTCTCCCAGCAACCATTCAGCAAATTTCTCCTCAAAAGTTTCAGATAGTGGTGGGGGCTGATTCCCCCCCGGGTCTTTACTGTCCTTAGTTATCACTCTCCAAGCAGTGAGGGCTCCCTCTGGGGTAATGGTCTGTGGCACTTTGGAGCTATCTATGGGATCCTTAAACTCTACTAGGGCCAGGAAAGTGTGGGTGAGCAGATTAGCATGCCGACCCACCACCACAGGGTTTGTAAACCTTCCACCTTGGAAAGTACTCCTGCACAGTGTCCATTGATACCAGGGGATGTCCAGGATAAAGCATAGCATTTTGGGGTCGATCTCCCCCAGTATACCACTCCACCAGCCGGTGCACAGCCACTTCTGTCGGGGTACCATTTTTTCTTAACAGTGGTTACGTAAATATGGCCACTAGAGGACACACAATCCCAGCGGTGAGCCTCCAAGATGTAACCCCTAGATAGGCGCTATCCCAGGGGCTACTACCTCTGCCTGATTTGCCACTAACAGGTTGGGGGCCTGGATCCAATGCGGATGCCTCCACCCAGAGGTCAGGGTTTGAAATAGTTAAACTAACTTGGTCACAGCCCTCTGGGACACTGCAACCCTTTTCTTCCCACTAGTGGCCCACACACATATATCAGAATTACCTTCACAGTATACACTTACCCCCAGGTCTGGTTCCGGCACTGGGACCTCCTGTGAAATGAGATACAGTGCAACAATCACAGTACAGTACTTTAACAGACAAATACCTCAGGCAGTATAACTTTGCTGAAACAAGCAGCTCTGATTTATTTAGGGGGATATAACAAGGACAGGGGGAAATCAGGTTAATTAGCTTATCACTCTAATAATCTACCTATGGCTCTGTGCACAGGCCTATCCCTATCCAGTTACTGTCCTGGGTACCCAAAGCCCTAGTGGCTAGTCCAAACCGTGGCAGCTGGTAGGGGCCCTTTCACACAGAGAAAAGGAGAATTAAACAGCCAGCAGTACAGTAATTCCATTTGGATTTAATGTGGCAATTCAACAGGAGCGACCCTGAATTAGTACTCACGACCTCCAAATAAGATAGGGTCCTTCAATGTCAGCAGGGCTCACTTGAGGTACACAAACCTCTTCACATCCATATAAAAGAAAGCACTATACCAGGCAGGCTGCATCTGTATCCCGTCTAATTACTGCACAATACCGGGAGAACACACAGCAGATTCAGTTCCTGACAGACCGAATGCAATTTTCAGCAATTCCTCCAGTCTTCTACAGGGTGAGCCTGGTTTCTACTCTTCAGAGATCCTTTGATTCTTTTCACAGGACGGATTCAGTCCTAACAAGCTGTTACACAAGCTGCAGACGGAACTCTGGGCCTTACACATTTTTGACTAAAACTGCACACTGAAAAGCACAGGGCTCCTTCCTTCTTCACTGCCAAAGCTCAACTGAAACTCCAACCGACAAAACCGAGCACTTCCTTTGAGTTCCTCCCAGTTCTTGACTGGATTGGCTGTCACTCACAATAGACTGCTGCTGTTGGTCCAAAAGGCACTGAAGTCTAAACTACATCTCCCAGAGTCACTGCCCTTACAATCCTCTTGTGGCTGGCTCAGATTATGAGTCAAGTTCTGATTCGTCCAAGGCACCATTTGAGATGCAAACACCCCACACTGATTGGTCCAGTTCAGCAGTTCAAAACTAGAATGGGAACTAGCAGACACAGTTCTGACTGCAAAGAAAGCAGGTTAGACAAACTGTAATTTCATTATTACTCTAAATAATTTCTGGCAAACAGTTACATCTTTCAGATAGGTTCCCTTTGCACTCCTAGTGACTGCAAAAATGAAGTGAATTGGCAGCAGCTCGAGTGGTACTCAGAAGCACACAGTCCCCCATATAAACTAATTATGTCTGCAAGCAGACAGCTCTTAAAGAGACAGTACCAGAGGCTCTAAAAACACTCACTGATAAATGGCTTAAATGCCAAACACCATTCAGGCTTGGAGCATTCAAGCAAGCTCCTGGAAGTCTTTTGGGAACCCCCATTTGCAGGGGGGTTACACCTGCAGTATTTCAGCAGTTTTAAAGAGAATTATATGCAGATCCCAGCCCTCCTCCAGATTTCTTGATTCAGGATTTCTTGTCCTCCCTCCGGTTTCCCAAATTAACACAACGGCAAAGGGACTCCCTGTTAACTCCCATATCTGAAGTGGAGATTAAGAGGGTACTGTCCCATGCAAAAACACTAAAATGCCCTCACCCAGATGGATTCCCCATCGAATGGTATAAGACATTCCTGCCTCCTCTCCTCCCCCTTTTGAGAGGAGCTTTCCTGGAGGTCCAAGAGGGAACTCCTACGGCCTCATGGACATATGCCGTAATGTCCACTATCTTAAAACTGGGTAAGGACCACAATAACCACAGTCATACAGGCCCACCTCAATATTAAATTGTGACTACAAGCTCTACATGTCGGTTTGGGCCCAATGTCTGGAAGATACTCTTCCAGGCATTATCCATTCAGATCAGTCGGGATTTTTGAAATCGAGGCAAACCATGGATAACACTCGCAGGGTCATCCATCTTATGGAATACACTTCTCATCATTCTCTCCCATCTACTATAATAAGTCTGGATACCTATAGGGCATTCGACAGGGCTGTGTGGAAATTTATGTGGCAGGTGCTGGCTTCTTTCGGTTTTCCAGAGGAGGTCATCACATAGCTTAGTAACATATATACACCAGCCCTTCGGCCTATATTAGGGTGAATGGTACTATCTCCACCCCCATAGTTTTAGAAAGGGGCACGAGTCAAGGTTGCCCCCTTTCACCCGTTATTTGCTTTATATATTGAGCCATTGGTGATAGCCACTAGAAGGTCTTAGGAGATACAGGGGATAGAGCTGGGGGGGGGGTGTTACAAAACATCTGTATATGCTGATGATGTTCTCCTTACCCTGTTGGACCCAGAGAGGTCTCTTCCCACAGTTTGGAGGATACTGTAGGACTTAACGGAAGTCTCGGGCTATGTAATGAATACCTCAAAGACAGAGGTTCTGACCTTTAATTTCTCCCCATCCATAGATTTGAAAACCCTTCTCCCCCTTTAAATGAAGGCGAACTAAGATCAAGTATCTGTGCATTTCCCTACCTCAGACTCTACAAAACCTTTGTTTGATTAACTCTGAATCCTTCATGCAGACCATGGAGTCAGACCTCCATAGGTGGGCGCAGTTACATCTTTCTTTTTATGCCAGAATTGAAACGATCCAAACCAATATTTTACTTAGAATATTATACTTTTTTCAAACTATCCCAGTATTGCCCCCTCCAACTTATTTTACCTCTTGGAATAAGGCCCTGGCTAGATTCGTGTGTGCGGGACGTCGCCCTCACATACGGTGGTCTCTCCTTCAGCTTCCTAAAGAAAAAGGTGGGCTGAACCTTCCTGATTTAATACAATACAGGAATGCAATGGCCACTAGTTGAATTTTGTGCTGGTTAAATATAGAGTTCCCTGGAAGCATATTGAATGTGTTATTAATGACATGTACAATGCCCCAAAGGTGATATTTGCACCTAACACCTCTCTCCCAAAATTAATGGATTACTTTATTGGAGCACAACAGACATTGCAGATTTGGTATAGGATTCGTGCTACTCCAGCCCTAGAATCTTTATTTTATTATTTAAGGTTGCTATCAACCGAATCTAAATTTATGCTGGCTCACTTTGATCTCACCTTTCAAAGGTGGCATCGGAACGGCCTACCTTTTATCTTCCGATTTCTGGATTCACAGAGGGGGGTATCCTTTACACAATTACAGCAAGCCCATGATCTTACCAATATGGAATACTATAGATACTTACAGGTTGAAAGCTTTTTTTTTTAATCATTGCTCCTATTTATCCCCTCGCTGCAGCGTGAACCGGCTTGGGGCATCCAGCCGCCAGCCCTGCACAACCGGAGAGCTGAGTGGCTCATACCGCACACAGGAGGGTCCAGGACAGCCGTCATGCTATCCTGCTGGAGGGCCCCCTCTCCCACTCCCAGCCAGGACAGCCCTGGATCCTCCCCGACGGGACTCCTCGCAAGTCCTCCGGGGAGTGCAGGGTGCAGCCATCAAGCTGCACAGTCGTGCCCAGTCCTTTTTCCTCCATTTTTCTGTCGCCACTGGAATGCGGACATCCAATGACGTCAGGCACAATGTGCTGACGTCTGCCGCACTCACCCCCAGCTACCACCATGCTGGTAGTACCTCCAGGCATCCCCAGAGGCTACTGCTGCGTGATGGTTGTTCCTCAACCCACCCCAGGACTAGGAGAGCAGTCGACAGATGCTCAATCCTAGTCCTCCCCTGCCGGCCCCCGATGACCCAGGCTCATTTCCAAACTCGGGTCGCTGGTGTGACCCCCCTGCAAATGGGGGTTCCCAAAAGACTTCCAGGAGCTTGCTTGAATGCTCCAAGCCTGAATGGTGTTTGGCATTTAAGCCATTTATCAGTGAGTGTTTTTAGAGCCTCTGGTACTGTCTCTTTAAGAGCTGTCTGCTTGCAGACATAATTAGTTTGTATGGGGGGACTGTGTGCTTCTCTGAGTACCACTCGAGCTGCTGCCAATTCACTTCATTTTGCAGTCACTAGAGTGCAAAGGAACCTATCTGAAAGATGTAACTGTTTGCCAGAAATTATTTAGAGTAATAATGAAATTACAGTTTGTCTAACCTGCTTTCTTTGCAGTCAGAACTGTGTCTGCTAGTTCCCCATTCTAGTTTTGAACTGCTGAACTGGACCAATCAGTGTGAGTAAGCTAGCTCTAAAATGGTGCCTTGGAGAATCAGAACTTGGACTCATAATCTGAGCCAGCCACAAGAGGATTGTATGGGCAGTGACTCTGGGAGATGTAGTTTAGACTTCAGTGCCTTTTGGACCAACAGCAGCAGTCTATTGTGAGTGACAGCCAATCCAGTCAAGAACTGGGAGGAACTCAAAGGAAGTGCCCGTTTTGTCGGTTGGAGTTTCAGTTGAGCTTTGGCAGTGAAGAAGGAAGGAGCCCTGTGCTTTTCAGTGTGCAGTTTTAGTCAAAAACGTGTTAAGGCCCAGAGTTCCGGTCTGCAGCTTGTTAGGACTGAATCCGTCCTGTGAAAAGAATCAAAGGATCTCTGAAGAGTAGAAACCAGGCTCACCCTGTAGAAGACTGGAGGAATTGCTGAAAATTGCACTCGGTCTGTCAGGAACTGAATCTGCTGTGTGTTCTCCCGGGTATTGTGCAGTAATTGCGATCGGGATACAGATGCAGCCTGCCTGGTATAGTGCTTTCTTTTATATGGATGTGTGAAGAGGTTTGTGTACCTCAAGTGAGCCCTGCTGACATTGAAGGACCCTATCTTATTTGGAGGTCGTGAGTACTAATTCAGGGTCGCTCCCTGTTGAATTGCCACATTAAATCCAAATGGAATTACTGTACTGCTGACTGTTTAATTCTCCTTTTCTCTGTGTGAAAGGGCCCTACCAGCTGCCACGGTTTGGACTAGCCACTAGGGCTTGGGTACCCAGGGACAGTAACTGATAGGAGAGGTCTGTGCACAGAGCCATAGGTAGATTATTAGGTGATAAGCTAATTAACCTGATTTCCCCTGTCCTTGTTATATCCCCTAAATAAATCAGAGCTGCTTGTTTCAGCAAAGTTATACTGCCTGAGTATTTGTCTATGTTAAAGTACTGTACTGTGATTGTTGCACTGTATCTCATTTCACAGGAGGTCCCAGTGCCGGAACCAGACCTGGGGTAAGTGTATACTGTGAAGGTAATTCTGATATATTGTAAAGACACTAGTGGGAAGAAAGGGGTTGCAGTGTCCCAGAGGGCTGTGACCAAGTTAGTTTAACTATTGCAAACCCTGACCTCTGGGTGGAGGCACCCGCCATTGGATCCAGGCCCCTCAACCTGTTGGTGGCAAATCAGGCGGGGTAGTAGCCCCTGGGATAGCGCCATCTAGGGGTTACATCTTGGAGGCTCACCGCTGGGATTGTGTGTCCTCTAGTGGCCATATTTACGAACCACTGTTAAGAAAAAATGGGTACCCCGACAGAAGTGGCTGTGCACCGGCTGGTGGAGTGGTGTACTGGGGAGGAGATCGACCCCCAAAATGCTATGCTTATCCTGGACATCCCCCTGGGTATCAATACGGACACTGTGCAGGGAGTACTTTCCAAGGTGGAAGGTTTACAAAACCCTGTGGTGGTGGGTCGGCATGCTAATCTGCTCACCCACACTTTCCTGGCCCTAGTAGAGTTTAAGGATCCATAGATAGCTCCAAAGTGCCACAGACCATTACCCAGAGGGCCCTCACTGCTTGGAGGTGATAACTAAGGACAGTAAAGACCGAGAGAATCAGCCCCACCACTATCTGAAACTTTTGAGGAGAAATTTGCTGAATGGTTGCTGGGAGAGGGGAAAACTGTGGAGGACTTGAAGAAACTATTCTTGCCACCTGGGGTGTTCCTCCCCAACACCCTCTCCTGCTCCAGTGCCCGTAATGGTGGCTGAACCAATGTAGACTCCTATTTCTGCACCTGCCATTAGTCACGACTCTTACGAAGGTTGAGGATCTTCTCTGGCACCCTCCCACCCCCAAGGGAGGATGACTGGGAGACCTGGATGAGACTATGTTGCCCCAAGTGCTAGAATGGCAATGCTCGGAAGGCAAAAGCGAAAGAGGGTTAGTGAGAGCCTCCGAGGTCCTGCCCTGGCTACCATCCGTGCTAAACGGGCCAGTAACCCTGAAGCGACTGCACAGGCCTATCTTGAGGCCTTGGAATGTATGGAGCCCAGATTCTGATGAGGACCTATGGTGGAGAGTAAGAAATGCACAACAGTACCAAGGGAGTTGTTGTCTGTGTATGTCTCGGCTGGAAAAATTGTTGCAAGAATGCCTCAGAAAGGGTAGTTTGCCAGCGATTGAACTGGACCGAACCAGACTGGACAGAATCCTTAAGTCTGCCCCTTCTCAGAACTGCTGTTGCTTCAATTACGCCTGGCAAATCGACTGGAATCCCCACCTCCTATGATGAGTTAATGAGAGAAATTCGAGGAGTTGAGAAAAGGCGACCTCGGAGGTACCTGCACCAACAGCTGTGGCTACGACCGAGTGACTGAGGGTGACCCATCAAGTGAAGTTCAGGGCAGAGGTTGACAGTCAATGAGTGCTCTGACAAGGAAAAGATATGCCACAATGGGGCGAACTGTTGAGAGAGATCAGGAATTCAAAAACAGTCCCTTTATGAAGACCACGCCTGCAAATACAGACCCCTGACCTATATCCGACTGCATCTGCTATGGGGTGGGGGTACCACCATGTATCTCCTGCTGATAACAGCTCCAAACTCAATTCCTTGACCATGGAAGTGGAGAAACTGACGAGATGTCTCCAAATGCTTATCACGCGCAGACAGAGATGGCACCCAGGTTTCCAGTTAGTAATACCCCGCCCTGGCTCCCAGTGTGGCGCCTCGGCCAGCTCAAACTCCAGAAAGTATGTTTTGCTATAATTGTGGAAAGATGGGCACATGAAAGGAATGCCAGTCCCAAAGACACTGACAAAGTTGCATATAGGCTACAAGGAGAGCTTGGAGAAGAAATCAGTGGTTAAGATGTGCACGATGATCCCAGTGAGGGCACCAAAATGCTAATTCACGTCCTTTTGTGGCAAGGTCAGTTGCCCAGGCCCCCACTACCGCCTCTCCAGACTGGTCCAGAATAGTGGGTCCCTCCATGGAGACCACTGTAAAGGTGAATGGAGTGTCTACAAGAGCTATATTAGACAGTGGCTCCCAAGTGACAATTATGTTCCAGGATTGGTATCAGAAGCATTTGTCAGACGTACCCTTACAACCATTAGAAGGACTGCATGTATGGGGGTTAAGTGAGAAGGCCTACCCCTATTCCGGGTATATCCGAATTTGGCTGTCTTTCCCCACCTCCGTGGCTGGAGTGGCCGAACAAGTAGAGACCCTAGCCTTAGTGTGTCCCCCCACTGGACTGTAGGATGGTGTCCCTTTGTTGATTGGAACAAATGCTCATATGTTCGGAAGGCTGGCACAGTTGTGTTATGAAAAACAGGGGTCAAAGACTAGTAGAGCTTTAAGAGTTCCGGCTTTAATTAAGAAGGCCTATGAGGCACAGAGAGATGCTGAAAAAACAGAACCAGAGGAACCGGTCGGAATTGTATGGAAGAAGGATCCTGAGTCTCTGATCCTGGCCAAATGCCCAGTGTACCTTACAGGAGAGGTCCGTATCAGAAAGGATGTTAAGAATAAAATATTAATGTTGGATGCACCAGGCGATGGAAAATTGCCAGAGGGACTGCTGGTCAAGCCTAGTATTTTGCCCGCTAGAGCCATGCTTATGCCAGAAGGGTAATGGTCCAAGTTCATAACGTGTCTGAAAGAGACATTCGAGTAAACAGAGGTTGCATCCTGGCTAATGTGCATTGTGCAGACACTGCAGTGCTACCCAGCAGCAAGAGTTCAAGGAAGAATGACAGAGTAACGCCTGACTTGTTTGATTTCGGCGACTCCCCGCTGCCAGCTGAATGGAAAGTGAGGATCAGTGAGAAGCTTGCCCAGAGAGACCAGGTGTTTTCTTTAAAGGAATGGGATGTAGGATGCGTGCAATTTGCTGAGCACAATATCCGGCTGCATGACGAAAGACCATTTCGTGAGAGGTCTCGACGCCTGGCACCTGCTGACATAGATGATGTGAGACGGCATCTGCAAGAGATGTTAGCTGCTGGTGTAATACAAGAATCCAGAAGCCTTATGCTTCCCCATTGTGGTAGTGAGGAAAAGAATGGAACAGTAAGGATGTGTGTGGATTATCGCACTTAAACCGCGGACTATCCCTGATCAGTACACAATGCCCGCATTCAGGATGCTTTGGACTGCCTAAGCGGGAGCAAGTGGTTCTCTGTGCTGGATCTCGCAGTGGGTACTACCAGATCCCGATGGCCCCAGAGGACCGTGAGAGGACGGCTTTTATCTGTCCGCTTGGCTTCTATGAATTCATGAGGATGCCTCAAGGGATTTCAGGTGCCCCAGCCACTTTTCAACGATTGATGGAGGCGTGCAGTGGGGACATGAACTTACTAGAGTGCCTGGTATACCTAGATGATGTTATTGTGTTTGGCAGCTCACTGGAGGAACATGAGAGCAGATTATTTAAGGTATTGGACCGACTGGAGGACTTTGCCTTAAACTGTCCATTGATAAGTGTCAATTCTTTCAAACATCAGTAAAGTATGTGGGACACATAGTATCCACCGAGGAATGAGACCGACCCAAGTAAAGTTGAGGCCTTGACCACCTGAGCCACAGCCAAAATCTAAAAGAACTGCAAAGATTCCTGGGATTCTGTGGTTATTATCGGCGCTTCATCAAGGACTACTCAAGAGTGATCCGCCCTTCTTAACCTTACTCAAGGGTATCCCCAACCCACAAAAATACCAAAGTCAGCGTCCTCAAGACTGAAAAGGTGTATTTTCGTCAGTGAAGTATTTGGGGCCCGCTGGACTCCTGATTTGAGACTGCTTTTCATGAGATCATATATCAACTTACCCATGCTCCAGTGCTGGCCTATGCCGATCCAAGAAAACCTTACATCCTGCACACTGATGCTAGCTTGCAAGGGTTGGGGGCTGTGTTGTACCAAGAGCACGAGCATGGCCTGAGACCAGTGGCCTTTGCCAGTAGAAGCCTGACCCCATCCAAAAAGAACTATCCTGTACATAAGTTAGAGTTCCTAGCTTTGAAGTGGGCTATTGTTGACCAATTCCATGAGTACTTGTATGGGGCTAAAATACTAGTAAAACTGACAATAATCCTTTGACCTATGTGCAGACCTCAGCTAAGTTGGATGCCACTGGCCATAGGTGGCTTTCTGCATTATCTACATATGACTATGCTCTCGAATACCGAGCAGGTCTGAACCACATAGATGCTGATGCTCTCTCCGAGGCCTGTTCCCCAGAATGATTGGGTCCGATTAGCAGAACCTGACATTCGGGCACTCTGCCGAAGTTTGACAGGGAGGAACAAATGTCCACGGACGCAGTGGACTGCATGAGTGGATTGCTTGGGAGCCTCTGAGAATTGCATACCTGCTGCTGCCCACTTTTCTGCAATAGACATTGGTGCACTGCCTCAGCTGAACAATGACAGTATCAGTCGGGCTCAATCCCGCGATCCCATGATCAAAGCAGCTTTAGAAGCCCTCTATGCAGGAAAGATGTGTCCAAATCGCTCCACTGATTTGAGAACTGCACTGTTATACAAGAGGTCCTAAGTTGAAACTGTCAATAAACTGTTATACAGAGAAACAGTAGACAGAGGGGACAAGTAGACAAACAACAACTAGTGCTGCCCACTGCCTTTCGAGACTCAGTACTGAGGTCCTTGCACAACCACATGGGGCACCTTGGTATAGACAGAACACTTGACTTGGTGAGATCCAGATTCTATTGGCCTAAGATGGGGGCTGATGTAGACAACACATTCGAACTTGTAGTCGCTAGCTTACAGAGGAAAGCTTTGCCCAGAGGGCTGCCCCTTGTTAACATCACCACCAGTGCACCCATGGAGCTGGTCTGTATTGATTTTCTGAGTTTGGAGTCAGATCAAAGAAATATCAGTAATGTGCTGGTGGTCGCTGACCATTTCACGAGATATGCCCAAGCTTTCCCCACAAAGACCAGAAAGCATCCACTGTGGCAAAAGTACTTGTAGAAAACTTTTTGTTCACTATGGGGCTCCACAAAGAATCCATTCTGATCAAGGGAGAGACTTTGAGTCGTCTGATCAAAGAGATGCTTTCTCTGTGGGAGTGCAAGTCCAGAACCACTCCTTACCACCCCCAGGGACCCACAGCCTGAGCGTTTCACACGCACTTTGCTAGATATGCTGGGCACCCTGCACCCAAAGGACAAGCCTAGATGGAGCCAACAAATTAGCACCCTGGTACATGCTTATAACTGCACCAAAGTGATGCCACTGGATTCTCCCCTACCGCCTGATGTTTGGAAGAGAAGCTCGACTACCAGTAGATGTGTGTTTGGGGTCTCTCTGATGGGGTTCAAGCTGACAACTATTTACAGTATGTGCAAAGTTAAAGGCCCAGCTAACTCATGCGTACCAACTGGCTCAAACCATGGCTGCCAAAAGAAATCTGGCCAACAAAGCAAGGTATGATAAAAAGGTGAAAGCACAGGAACTCCAGGAGGGAGATCGGGTATTGCTAAGAAATCTGGGACTGCATGGCAAGCACAAGATTGCTGACAGATGGCACCATCTCCCTCACATTTTAGTGGGCAAACTAGATGATCTGCCAGTGTACAAAGTAAGGCCTGAGAATAATTCAAAAGATGTAAAAACAATGCATAGAAATCATTTACTGCCCATTGGACAAATCTTAATGAGTCTGAGCCCTAGAAGATGCCCCTCTGGACCAGTGACTAGAGCTGCTGCTAAGAAAAGATCAAGAAAGTCTGCACCTACAGAAGCAAAGTTAAAGTGTTCCCTCCACAAGTCCCAGTTGAGCATGACTGTCAGTCCATATCGGAAGAAAGTGAGAGTGACTTTGAATACTATCCTTCTTACGAACTGAGTCAATTGTTTCAGGGCAATCCCTAGTCAATACTGGAGACAAAGCTGGGCCTTCTGGACTGTCTAAGCCCCAGCTTCATCCCTGGAGCCAATGCTCCCAGAAAGTGAAGTGCAAAGCATCAGATCAGATGAAATGGAATCATTGTGCATGGTTGAACTGTTTGAGCTTTCAGGGGAGGAAAATGATAGATTAGGGCAGACTGGTGATACACCGAACAAGAAGAGTATTTTGAGTGCCCTGACAGTCCACTGCCAGTGTCAGACTCTCCATGCGAGCCAAATGTTGTGGACTCAGAAACTGCAACTCCTGGAGCTAGAAGTGCCCCAAGTTCTAGCCTCTCTACCCCATGGAGACTCCCTGACAAGTGAGGACAATGCTGAAAATGAGGCTCAGAGTGCAGAGACTGTAACAGTTCCCCTAGAAAGACTGGTCGAGCTGTAAAGCCTGTGGTGCACCTCAGTTATGATTCCTTGGGAGCCTGTGGATTTGCCTCTCAATGTTGTCCATAAAGGTGTATGTGTACAAGCTCATTGCCCAAACTGAGCGTCAGTGCTAACTCAAGTTACTTGTGTTGCCCTCTAAGTATGGTGCCTTGCCCGTCCAGCCCAAGGTAACTGATAGGAAGGGCCCCTCTCTTCAGGTTTCATGTACAAGAGGTAATAACTTGAGTTATGGTACAATGTGTGTGTAATACTGTGTAAAGAGTGACGTACTGCAATGTTTCAGAAATGTGTTCTTGTTAAAATGATATATTGACTGATGATTACATGTGAGCCTAATGCAAATGTATATGGTTGCAGTTGAAACTTATGGGTACTTGCTTGTGAGACGTCAAGCTTTCCCAAACCAGGAAGGTGTAACCCCCTGCAAATGGGGGTTCCAAAGACTTCAGGAGCTTGCTTGAATGCTCCAAGCCTGAATGGTGTTTGGCATTTAAGCCATTTATCAGTGAGTGTTTTAGAGCCTCTGGTACTGTCTCTTTAAGAGCTGTCTGCTTGCAGACATAATTAGTTGTATGGGGGACTGTGTGCTTCTCTGAGTACCACTCGAGCTGCTGCCAATTCACTTCATTTTGCAGTCACTAGGGTGCAAGGGAACCTATCTGAAAGATGTAACTGTTTGCCAGAAATTATTTAGAGTAATAATGAAATTACAGTTTGTCTAACCTGCTTTCTTTGCAGTCAGAACTGTGTCTGCTAGTTCCCCATTCTAGTTTTGAACTGCTGAACTGGACCAATCAGTGTGGGGTAGCTAGCTCTAAAATGGTGCCTTGGACGAATCAGAACTTGGACTCATAATCTGAGCCAGCCACAAGAGGATTGTATGGGCAGTGACTCTGGAGATGTAGTTTAGACTTCAGTGCCTTTTTGGACCAACAGCAGCAGTCTATTGTGAGTGACAGCCAATCCAGTCAAGAACTGGGAGGAACTCAAAGGAAGTGCCGGTTTTGTCGGTTGGAGTTTCAGTTGAGCTTTGGCAGTGAAGAAGGAAGGAGCCCTGTGCTTTTTCAGTGTGCAGTTTTAGTCAAAAACGTTGTAAGGCCCAGAGTTCCGGTCTGCAGCTTGTTAGGACTGAATCCGTCCTGGGAAAAGAATCAAGGATCTCTGAAGAGTAGAAACCAGGCTCACCCTGTAAAGACTGGAGGAATTGCTGAAATTGCACTCGGTCTGTCAGGAACTGAATCTGCTGTGTGTTCTCCGGTTATTGTGCAGTAATTGCGATCGGGATACAGATGCAGCCTGCCTGGTATAGTGCTTTCTTTTATATGGATGTGTGAAGAGGTTTGTGTACCTCAAGTGAGCCCTGCTGACATTGAAGGACCCTATCTTATTTGGAGGTCGTGAGTACTAATTCAAGTGCGCTCCCTGTTGAATTGCATTAAATCCAAATGGAATTACTGTACTGCTGACTGTTTAATTCTCCTTTCTCTGTGTGAAAGGGCCCCTACCAGCTGCCACGGTTTGGACTAGCCACTAGGGCTTGGGTACCCAGGGACAGTAACTGATAGGGACAGGCCTGTGCACAGAGCCATAAATGAGATTATATTAGAGTGATAAGCTAATTAACCTGATTTCCCCTGTCCTTGTTATATCCCTAAATAAATCAGAGCTGCTTGTTTCAGCAAAGTTATACTGCCTGAGGTATTTGTCTATGTTAAGTACTGTACTGTGATTGTTGCACTGTATCTCATTTCACAGGAGGTCCCAGTGCGGAACCAGACCTGGGGTAAGTGTATACTGTGAAGGTAATTCTGATATATTGTGTGGGCCACTAGTGGGAAGAAAGGGGGGTTGCAGTTTCCCAGAGGGCTGTGACCAAGTTAGTTTAACTATTGCAAACCCTGACCTCTGGGTGGAGGCACCCGCCATTGGATCCAGGCCCCTCAACCTGTTAGTGGCAAATCAGGCAGGGGTAGTAGCCCCTGGGATAGCGCCATCTAGGGGTTACACTGGCATGACGCGAGGTGTGGCGTCCAGCGCCTCAACCCTCAGCGCCACCAAGCCAGCGGGTTGAAACCTTTTTGTTACAGAAAGGCTCCCTTAGAAGTCATCTCCCAGATTCATTACCCCTTTTTCTGAATATGATAACGTCCTCGATTAAAGGCATTATATGGCAGCATATGATATGATTATTATATCGGGGGCTCAGGGAATACGTATCGGACATGACAAGAGATATCCTTGATGCTTGGAACAGGGAACTTCCCAATCCGGTCCCATACGACAACTGGCTTAAATACACTCGCCCCTCTCTGGAGATCTCTTTGGCCCCCTAATGGCGTGAATTTGCATGGAAGGCCCATAACCGATTTTTTTATATGCCAGCTAAACTGGCGAAATTCCTCTCAGGGCCAGTTGGACATTGTTGGAGGCTGTGCGGGGATCTTTTAGCGAATCAAATACATATTGTTTGGTCATGCCAAAGGCTGAGAGCCTTTTGGCATGAAATTACTGGTGCTTTAATAGCGTTGTTAGGGGAACAAGCAATTCTTACCTCGCAGTTGGTGCTTCTCTCTGTTCTTCCAGAGGGGATTAGAATACACTGAGATTCACTTTTGTTTACTTATCTTTTGGTTGCCAAAAAGGCGATCACACACCTAGGGCGACAACCTAGATCCCCTTCCATAGATGAATGGCATAAACTTATGGTGGAGCTTTACTCTCTGGAGTGTTTGATAGCCAGGTGTAATAACAGGTCCCCTCAGTTCAAAATTCGATGGAGACCATGGGTTTTCTATATTTCAGCGCGAGACTCCTCATTTGTACCATGAGGTCTCTCGGGATTGGTAGGAGAAATGGGGAAACTGGGGATGAGGAGTCTGGTCCCTTGCTTAGTTCGCCTAGTGGAAATATAAAAATATGGTATGTTCTTATGATTATTGTCCTAGAGTTATGTTACTTGATTTTGCAGAAAATGCTCTCCTTCTTGCTTTGTGGCCTTATCACAACATGCTACACCTATGTCTACAGGCATACTGGGATTTTATCATATGTGATCTACAGCTTAACATAGAAACATAGAATTTGACGGCAGATAAGGACCGCTTGGCCCACCCAGTCTGCCCAGTTCCCTACCTAATGGATAAGCTGCAGATCCTAGTTAACCAGCAGTCTACTTCTTCCTACCCCCACCCCCTAGAATTGCCTTATGACTGTCCCATGCAAGCTTGAATTCCACCACTGTTTTTGACTCCACAACCTCCTCCGGAAGGCCGTTCCATGCATCCACAACCCTCTCTGTGAAAAAATACTTCCTTAAATGACCTCTGAGCCACCCCCCCATCTTCAAATTGTGTCCCCTTGTTCTTGCACACCTCTTTTTTTGAAAGATGCTACCCTCTTGGACTTTGTTGATTCCCTTGAGGTACTTGAAAGTTTCTATCATGTCCCCCCTCTCCCTCTTTTCCTCGAGGCTATACATATTAAGCTCCTTAAGTCTCTCTTCATATGTCTTCCAGTGCAGGCCCTGCACTATTTTAGTTGCCCTCCTCTGGACAGCTTCCATCCTATCTATGTCTTTGCGGAGATTGGGTCTCCAGAACTGCACGCAGTACTCCAGATGGGGTCTGACCAGCTGTCTGTACAGAGGGATAATAACTTCCTGTTTTCTACTGGTGATACCTCTCCCTATGCATCCCAGTATCCCCCAGCCCTCCTTGCTGCTCTCCACATTGCTTTCCACCTTTAGGTCATCTGATATGACTACCCCCAGGTCCCTTTCCATTTTTGTTGTTGTTAGTATCTCACCCTCCATTGTGTACTCTTCCCCTGGGTTTTTGTTTCCCAGGTGCATTACCTTGCACTTCTTAGCACTAAATCTAAGCTGCCATACATTTGACCATTCCTCTAGCCTTGCCAAGTCCCTTCTCATCCTTTCCACCCCACCCTGTGCATCAACTCTGTTGCAGATCTTTGTGTCATCTGTAAAGAGACATACTTTTACTGAGTCCCTCTGCAATGTCGCTATAAAACATTGAAGAGGACCGGCCTATTACTGAACCTCATGGGTAATTCCCACTAGTAACCCCCTTCTTCAGAGTGGACTCCATTTACTATTACCTCTGTGTCCTATTCTCCAGCCAATTCTTTACCCAGGCTGTCTTCTTGGGACCCACTCCCAGGCTGGCTAACTTGTATATTAATCTTTGTGTGGACTGTGTCAAATGCCTTGCTAAAGTCTAGGTAGGCCATGTCCACAGCACCTCCCTGATCTACTACTCTGGTCACCCAGTCAAAGAAATCTATCAGATTTGTCTGGCATGAGCGTTCCCATGTGAATCCATGCTGCCTTGGGTCCTGTGCCCTCTGGCCTCTAGATACTCGAGCAATTCTTTCCTTCAGAAGTGATTCCATCATTTTCCCTACCACTGAGGTTAAACTAACTGGTCTGTAGTTTCCTGCTTCTGCCTTGCTCCCACTTTTGCGAAGGGGAATCACATCTGCCCTCCTCCAGTCCTCGGGTACCACCCCATCCTCCCATGATTTGTTAAAGAAGGTAGTCAGTGGTGTCACTAGTTCTACCCTTAGTTCTTTTAGAATTCTGGGATGAATCCCATCAGGGCCCATTGCTTTGTCCACCTTCAGTTTTAAGAGTTCTTTCAGAACCCTTTCTTCTGTAAATGGGCTGGTATCAACTTCTGTATCCAGAGTGTTTCTACTGTTTGTTTTAGGTACCTCCCCCTCTTCCTTTGTAAATACTGAGCAAAAATATTTGTTTAGTATCTCTGCCTTTTCACAGTCACCCTCTGCCCACCCTCCTTCCCTCCCTTTATTAAGCCTCACTATCCCTCCCTTGGTCTTCCTTCACTCCCTGATGTACCTATACAAGGTTTTATCCCCCTTCTTAACTGAGTTGGCTATCTTTTCCTCGGTTTGGGCCTTTGCTGTTCTGACTGCCTTCCCAGCTTCCTTTTGTTTTAACTGATACCGTTCTCTGTCCTGCTCCTTCTGTGATTCCTTGTACTTCCTGAATGCTTTCTTTTTCTCTTGAACCTTCACTGACACTTCCTTTGAGAACCATAGTGGTTTCTTACATCGTTTCGTTTTTTTATTTGCTTCACACAAAGGCTTGTTACCTCTGTGATGGCAGTTTTTATTATTCCCCATTGTTCTTCCACCCCTCCATCCTGCCCATTTGCTAGTGCATTCCTCAGGCACTCACCCATTTTGGCAAAGTCAGCCCTCTTAAAGTCCAATACTTTTGCCTTTGTATGGCTTGACTCTATTGCTGTGTTTATTGTGAACCATACTGTTCGATGGTCGCTAGTTCCCAGATGGCTACCCACTTCTACACCTGTGATCCTCTCTTCATCTCCATTTGAGAGAACCAGGTCTAAGACTGCTCCCTCTCGAGTGGGCTCCAATACTAGTTGTCTAAGGCATGCCCCCTGTAGGGCACCTAGAATAACCCCACTCTTCGAAATGGCTGCTGCAACCGCACTCCAGTTAACATCTGGCATATTCAGATCACCCATCAGCAATATCTCCCCTTTTTCTGCCATTCTAAGTATACTTTCTATCATTTCCTTGTCCATTTCCTCCCTCTGAGAAAAGGGTCTACAACCCCTGTGCGGATTGTGGTGCCATTGCCGGTCTCCAAATTTACCCACAGTGCTTCTTCTCCTCCCTGTTTACCCTTTTGTTCTGTTGCTTTGATTCCTTCCCTTATGTAAAGAACTACTCCTCCTCCTCCTCTTTTACCCTCCCTGTCCCTCCTGTAGATAGTGTATCCTGGTATGTTTACGTCCCAGTCATGGTTTTGTGTGTACCATGTTTCTGTGACTGCCACGATATCCAGATGTTCCTCCTCCTTCAAGGCCACTAATTCAGGAAGCTTGTTACTCAGACTACGGGCATTGGTACTCATTGCTCTCCATTTTTTGATGGCTTTACCTTCTGTTGCAGCATCCCCCACTGACCTTTCTACCGGTCTTTTTCTCATTTAGTACCCTGTTTTGTAGGGAGAGGCTGGGATTTTCCTGCTGCTTATCAGTGCCTCCCCTTGACTAGTTTAAAAGCTTGCCAATGAAGCATTTAAACCGATTGCTCAAAAGACTTGTTCCCTTCCTGGACAGATGCAGACCATCCTGCCAGTATAGGCTGGTGTCCTCCAGGTGGAACTCCAGTCCCCAATGAAGCCAAACCCTGTGCTCCACACCATTTTTTCAACCATTCATTAAACTGCATGGTCAAAGTACCCCACTTCCCCATGCCATTGACAGGCAGCACCTCTGAGAAGGATACTGTGTGTGCTACTTATCTTAGGCCCCTCCCCAACTCTACAAAGTCCTCCTGCACTGCTCTAATCTCATGATGAGCCAAGTCATTTGTCCCTAGGTGGACAATGATGTCCAGCTCAGACTCCCGTGCAACTGTTCTCGTTATCCTAAGGATGTGCTTCCTGTCCCTCCAAGCCATGGCACCAGACAGGCACCTTACTTCAGTTTTCCCTGCTCCCCCCAGTTCTATCCCCCTAATAATTGAGTCCCCCACCAGGAGCTGCTTCCTTTCCCTGTGGTGTCCTCTGCCTCCTTCCTGTGGGCCTCCCTTGTGACAGTTGTCCTCAGCCTCCTTAGTCTCCTCTGCAGGTGCACCCATAGGGGAGCTATGCTCCCCCAGAATGGTGTATGGATTGTGGAGTGGAACAACTGACTGGGTGTGCCTCTGTTCCACCTTCCTCACCCTCCCTGAGCCCACTGTGGTCCAACTGCTGTGCTTTCTTCGCAACCTCTGAGGTAGTGGTGGTGGCTCTGGTGCTCCCTGGATGGGGGATGTTCCCTTCCTACTGTCCAGTGTGGCCTGGGGTAAGGTTCCCTTACTACTGTCCAGTGTGGCCTGAAGACGGGCAACTTCCTCCCTCAGGGCAGAGAGTTGTCTGCAAATAGGGCAGCATCTCAGCCTCCAGAAAGACTCTCAGAAGACTGCTGCCCCACAGCCATTACATTGCACTACTCCCCACATGTTTATCTACTTTTTTGTTGTTGTTGTTTGTGTGTGTGTGTGTGTGTGTGTGTGTGTGTGTGATTGGTTTGCTATATAGAAATATATATATTATACAATGTGTATGCTTATATTGTCAGTGCAGTGTGCTAGAGAGGATATGACAGTAATATGCACCTTGCACTCTTCAGGAAATTATGTCAGAACCGAGTATAAAGGAACTATTTCCAGGGGTGGGTGGGGTGAGGGGTGGGCAGGGGTTGGGCCTAAACTGTGCCCTCACAAAACAATCAGCTAAAAGCTCTGACCCACCGCTGCGATGAGTGCCTTCCTGTCAGCAAGATGCCCTACACAACAATTTGACGGAGAAAATACCCTGCTAATCAAACAGACAAAATCCAGACATACAAGTCAGACACAGGTAAACCTCCCCAGCCCCAAAACAGCCTGGTGGTTTGTTAGCCACAAAGGAAAATCAAATATGCAGTTATTTCAACCCTTCTGAAGATGCTCACAAGATAAGCAGTTTTGAAAACCCCCTTCCTGAATTAAAAACTAAAATAATTAAATACAAAGCAATACCAAAGTAAGACTGTAAAGTAAGGAAAACTTCCCTCAGATGTAAGCAAGAGAGAGATTTGTTGCAGATATCTAGTCCAATATAGTATATCCCATGCAGCTTCTCAGTTGTTTCAAAGCACACCCTGTTAACACAACTGTACTTGCTACCTTATATTAAGAAAAACAGAGTTGAAAAAAAAAAAGGTTCAGGCATGGGTGCGGGTCGGGGTGGGGGGGGGACCACTAGATATCAGGGAAAGTGTCAACTTATAATCAACATCGGGCTGGTGAAGGGGGAGGGGTCCACTAGACACCTGGTAAAAGTGTCTTTTTTTTTAACATCGGGCCGGGACTCTGTGGGGGGAGTGACCACTAGACTCCAGGGAAAGTAACATTAACATTGATTGGTGAGTCATGGGGGTGGCAACTAGACACCAGGGAAGGAATGGGCCGGTAATTGGCGAGGTGGGGGGACCACTAGACACCAGGAAAAGATTGAGCCGGCAACTGGTGGGGGTGGGGTGGACAGTTTTACTTTGAACAACTTTTTCTGTGCCAAACTCTGCCAACAGAGTTGACAAACTCCACATTTGGGGGAAGTTACCAGTTTTGCGCAAATTTGGACTTCACACCGCAGATTAACCCCGTGAAATGAGGGAAATCTGCGGAGTGGAGTTTCCCAACATCGCACATCTCTAATCAGCTCTATAATACATAAAACCGAAGTGAGAAGCCAGGTTCTTAGGATGCAGAGTTTGGATCTGGGTGCTCAGACTAATGATACTCAGATAGGCTGCAGTGGGCTTAGCTAGTACAGTGCAGACTGGACGTAAGTCTTCTTCTGCTGGCACAATTTCTGATTCTGTGTAAACAAATGGCCTTGTCTCTTGCTGTTAGTCCACAACATTTCACGAACACAGAAAAACACCTCGAATAACCATTAACATTTAAAAAGTGTTGCAAAGCACACTTTATACTAAACCATGTTTGCAAATGCTAAAAATGTCTTTTTTTTTTTTTGGCCCAGTACCCCCCCTCTCCTCCGAGGAGGGCTCAAGCCCTGCACCACTCTGCCCCGCCATGCCCGGGGCTTGTCCCCCCAGGCAGGATCACCAGGAGAGCTCCCGTCCCAACAGACACTATTTGGCAAGCCCTGGCTTACCCCCCAGAGTGGGGCCATGGGAGCAGGACCCCCCTGGTGGACAAGATAAGGGCAATGGGGCTTGAGCGGAGCCGGGTGTCATTTTGAGGGGGCCGGATTTTTCAGATGCTGCATTGCTTGTGGATCCCTGGGGGCTGGGATGTGCAATGATGTCCCGCATCCACCCTGCCCCCCTCAGGTGATGGCGCTGGCATGATGGAACCCCCAGCCTCCATCGGATGTCCGTAGTGTGCTGCCGGACACCCACCCCCCTTCCCCGGAGAGGATGCTCAATGCTTCTCCCTCCCCCCAGCCGGCCTTCTGATGTCCCAAGTCCGTTCCCAAATCCAGGTTGTCGGCGTCGCAGATGGACACCCTGCCTCTGTGCCGGCGGGCCAGCTGTAAAAATGTCTTGGTATGACTAAATATGTGGCAAACTACAGTAGATGGAAATTCATCTTGGATAAGTACACATTTATTTTCAATTTAAGCATTCATAATCTTATTATGGATTCGTTAACTTTCCATTTGCTATGCCTGATGAAAAAAGATCATAAATCTGTCTCATTAAAACAGTTTTATCTTAAGAGCTAGACTAAAAATGCAATTTAAAATACAACTGTAGGGAGCAGTGTCGGTTCTTCCCATTCTTATAAACTATATACTATAACATGGATTTCAGATAGAAATCAACCACACCACATGGATTCCATGCTACAGGACTCTTCTTTTTTACCTTAACATGGTAAGGCCCCAGGACAATCCAGCCACAGAAGCAATACCCGAGGTAGATCATGGCAGCACAGCAGCAGAATCGAATAACATTCGGAAATGCAGCTCGCAGTGTCAGAATGAGAAGCTGTGGGGAATCAAGCGCAACAATTAAAACTACCTATGAATTTCAGAAGGTCTGTACTGTGCAAATAGATAAAGTTCCCAAGAGTTCCTTACATTGTACTTCTGGAAGAAACCAAGGTATCTGATGACTCCAACCCACACAAGCATGGTGGAGGTACCCAACAGGATGCTGCAGATATCATAACTTGTGAAGCTCTTAAAGGGAAAAAGGTACACAGATTAAACCAGGCAACTGAAAACTATTCATAGTTGTAAACATTCAGTGCAATTCACACAATTACACTCTCCGCCAGGGGAGGCATGAGTTTCCAGTTTCAGGGGACCCATATTCAGAAATAGTCAGATATTGCCTTGTATGGGTCCTGGAACCTGTGCATGCACACACTCCTCCTCCTCCACCTATATACCATCAGTTGGGCACAGGAAACAGATTGGGGAATGTGGATGAAACAACTAGGGCAAATGTATTTGGGGCACACAGGATTTTGGTGCACTGGTGACTAGGGCATTGGGAATATGGGGCCCTAACTGTGGTCCCCCCATTGTAGACTGGGTGGGGGATGTTTATATTTCTTTGAGGTGGGGAGCGGGGGCGGGGGGGCGACATGCGGTGCAGTCAGCCTGGTGTGCAATGCAACTGCCTGTCATGCAGCTTGCTGTTGGCCACTTTCCTGCGACCCGCTTTTCCTCACCTGATTTCCTTTCACCCTGTTGTGGGTGACCCCCATTGCACCACTGCCACCTGGGAGCCCATAAGTGGGAGTGCAGCCAGATTCCTGCTCTGTGGGAAGGAGGACGACAGACTGACTGTGTGCCGTGCGTGCATTGTTTGCACATGCCATGGAGACTCTAGTGACAGTATCAAGGAGGGGGAGAAGAGGAGCTGAAAAACACTTACGGTGAGCAGCATGATGTTCCTGTGCCCCACCACTGGCACCACCTTGCGGTGCATTTCTGGCATGGGAACTCTCACACCCTGGCCCCAATACAGAGATGGTTCAACAGGGTTGATAGGGCACTGGAGGTCTGGACAGGGGCAGCCTGGTTAGAGCAACAAAATTACAAATTAAAAAAAGAAAGTAGCCAGTTGTTACTTTTTATGTTCGCTTGCACACATGTGCAAGAAACACAGTGCCATCATCCGAGATTTTGTAGGTGTGGCACCCAGTCTTCCAATTCAGTCAGTGTATTTGCAGGCGCGGCCACAGTTCACCAATGAATGCTGCAGCTGTCTATTACAGCAGTTGAAAATGCAGTAGCGTACAGTTGAAAGGGAGAGACCCACTTCAGTGAGCAGCGATAAGATAGTGTTGATAGCATATTGCATGCTCACGCCCCCCACACACACACACACACAGTATGGCCGACGGGGTGCCCAATCCCCTGTCAGCTCTGGTGCGCTCCTCCCCACAGTGTTCCAGGTGCCATGCTGGAGCCCACCCAGCATGGCAATGGTCCATAAGGCTCGATGGAGGTGCAATCCCCGCCGGCTCCACTGTTCCCCAAACAGATTGCTGGTGCCACGCCTGGGAGCCCACCCGCAGGCAACAGTTCGTATGGCCGACGGGGTGCTTCATCTCTGTCAGCTCCACTGCTCCCCCAAACAGCCTTCCAGCTGTCACGTTGGGAGCCCACCCCAGCGTAGCACAAGTCCCGGCCATCTACAAGAAAAAATAACCTGCAAGAAAAAACGGTCCATCGCTGACTGTCCTGACCCCACCCTCACCCACCCTTTGTGCACCCTGCCTCCCACACCCCCATCTCACCCCATACTTACCTCTGGAGTCTGGCACGATGATCTTCGGTGGACCAGGAACACATCTGCACTCCTGAAAGCCAACTGCGAACTGAGGAAATGCCGGTAAGCTATATAATGGAATAAATAGGGTTTTTCAACTTTGATGTATATTAGACATTTTGAATGCCACCAAATTATTCATGAGGTTTTTATTCTAACCTCATGATTGCTGCACTGTCATTTTGTTAATCTGCCCAGAAAGGTGATTTCATGGTCACTGCGCGGAACCACCTTTCAGGACCGATTCCTGAAGCGACAGTGTCACGGTTCGGGGTGGGCTAAAAACTATCTAATTTGGTGAAAAAATCCAAAATACTGTTTTATGAGCATGCATTGTGTCATGTTCCTACGCCACTCATCAGTTCAGATTTTCATTATTTTCACTCCAGATTTCAACAGTGCCATTTTACCACACCTCCTTATGAGCAGTACAGCTGTCATTTTTCACACTTGCCCAAAATGTTTTTCATGAATGTAGCGCATAATGGCGCAGTCGGTGTGCGAAATCAATGTTTGGGGCAGATTAAGAAAATCACAGTGACACTGTTCACGAGCAGAGGTGTTAAAATGGCTATGTTAAAAATTTGGTGAAAAAAAGTCCATAAAATGACTATGTTACGAGCGACCATTGTGCAGTTTCCACACACCCTCGTAAGTTCATGCATTTGTAATATTTTCATTCCAGATTTTCACCACTGGCATTTTTCCACACTTCCTTATGTCATTTTTCACACCATGGCCAAAATGTGTTTTCGCACTTCCAGCACTGAAATACATGGTCACTGTGGGAAATCACTGTTCGTGACAGATTAAGAAAATCACAGTGACACTGTTCATGAGCGGAGGTTCCAAAATGCCTGTGTTAAAAATCTGCTGTAAAAAATTCCCAAACTAATTGCATTACAGATGTGCGTTGCGCAGTTTCTATACACGCTCGTGACGTCACCAGTTTTTTTAATATTTTCACTGCAGATTTTCAACATTGCCATTTTTTGCACCTCCCCATGAACAGTACAGCTGTCATTTTTCACATCCTGTTCGAAATGTGTTTTCACACCTGTGGTGCCAAATAGCATAGTCGCTGTGCAAAATCAGCTTTCAGCTAACGAGCTGATATTGCCACTATTCATAAGGTGGGGGTCACAAAAAACACATGTTGAAAATTTGGAGTGAAAATGCTAACGAACGCCTGAGGCATTAGGATTTCCGACCATACGCCTCACCCTGTAGAGATTGACAGGCATCAGGGGTGGACTTGGGATTCTCGCCGTAATGCTATCAATATTTCCACACCCCTGCAGCTGGTAAGAGATTACAGGTGCCTTGGACTCTTCAGCCCCAAAGTTCACCCCATTCTCCTATAAAGCACCCATCTCACTGTATTTCCTGATGGAATGGGGTGAGCATAAGGGCCAAAGACCCCAAAGCACACCATGACACTTGTCGGTGTCTGCAGGGTAGGGTGTGGTGAAATGGCGTGGCCGTTATGCCTGATGACCCAAAGGCACACCCCAATGCCTGTCAGTCTCTACAGGTTGGTGGTGGGGTTGGCTTCAGTTCAGTACTTCACTGCCATTCCTATTATGCAGCTCTCTAACTCCTACACTACCAATGCCAATGCCAGCAAGCAAACATTCGGCATTGACAAATGCTTGTTATTTCTGATGTAGTTTTGTTTTTCCTTTTTCTAATTAGAAGGTTTTCTACCTGGCAGTATTAGGTATGATACATAGAACAGCACTCTGTTTGGAAGATGACATATCCAGTTCTGTACCCTTCATTTCTCAGCAGTATTGTAACCTCACTCATGGTGACATTCCTAGGAACAAATCTGGCAGAGGGTGTTCCTGCTTGGTCATTTATGATGCCACAAGCAATGAAATCAAAATGGTGGACACATAAGAAGAGCAACAGAACTCTGTCTGTTAGCGTCCTGAAGTTATGTTCAAATGGTATGGACTGGAAGGAAGTGAAATGTGGTGCAAGGTTTTTGCGTCAAAAATTTTTTGTGTCATACCTGTGCAGTTAATTGTGTGCATGGGTTAGCACGGAGTTTTTCTGGTGCAGTCTGTTGGGTAATGAATAGTGAGTGTGAGTTCACTGATTTCCAATCTGCCTGAAAGCATTCTGAGAGTCAGAACCAGGTCATGCACAGCTGTGTGGCATCAGTGTATTCCCTTATATTTGGAAGACAGAGACCTCGCCCACATTTTGTAAGTTGTAATACTGTATTTTGAATTTAATCCAGTTTTTCTGCCCACCCAAATGAATGGGGAAATTTGTTACTTCTAAAAACTGAAGTCTACTGTAGTACGGGCAATGCAGATTGTATGGAATAGGTATAATAGCCCCATCAAAACATTCATTTGGACTGCCTCACTATATGTATGCAGCTTAGTGGGAGAGAAGAGAACACTGGTGTATGTCCTCTGTATGTTGCTGGGAGAATGAGATATGATTTTTTTTATACTTTCTTTTTTAGCACCTCTAGGCCTGACTTGGGAACCTCCTTCCGTCACCCTCAACGTCACCTTCCTGACTGTGGAACCCCTGGGATCTTACACTCTGTTCCTGCCTTTGATGAATCCTAACTCTGGCTCCTGGGCAGGTAGCCTGTGTCTTGTCCTCAGCAGGCAAAACCTCAAAGGGTGGCAAATTCTCCAAGGAGGTTGCTTCACTCAGCAAGACTGGGGAAGCCAGAGGGAGGCACTGGTGAAGAAGAGGAGGACAGGCTGCCAAGCTGGGTATGGTGAGATGAGGAGACTTCATCGGTCCCAACTCTGCCCCTTTATTTTGCAATCATAGCCCAACCCCTTATCCCACCCAAAAAGCATGCTCCTGTGAAGCAACATAGCATTGTGTCAATAAGGTCCTTTGGAGGAATGGGTGACCCCTTCCCTCCTTTGGAACTTTCCTGCCAGCCTCACAATGGGCATGTGACACCTTGGCATCACACGCCAAGTGAATGGGTCTGTGCTGATGTAGGGCCCCTCCATAAAGGAGCACCATATCTCCCCGTATGAAACCCCCTTTCTGTTGGCCACCCAGGTGGAGGGGGATCATGAAACAGAAAAAGGTGCCCTTCCCTCTGCAATGCAGGAGGCATCCAAGGCAGATGCTGGAACACCGTCTTGCTGGTCAGCATCAGAAGTCCCATTCTCAGGGCCTGAGCCAGGGTTGTCTGTACGACAAGTAATGGAGCTACTAATGTATAAGCCAGATGACCTGTGAAACAACATTTTGATTTTGATTTGAGATAAAGCTGCAAGCAATTTTATTATTCCTAAATGTTTCTGTGATTGCAGATTCCAGTTAAAATTATAGGAATTCTCTGTTGGGGGGGGGGGGTGACTGGGTCAAATTCAGCTTGAATAGCTCCATTCTGAGGTGTTAATTTTATATCCTGCTAATTCACTATAGTGTTCCAATGTATTCTACAGGACAGACAGTGACTTATGTGGGTTTGTCATACACATGATATCAAAAGGCCATTGGCTTAAATCAGCAATTTATGAATTCAGTCTGTGTTTACACTCTCCAATTCCTGACTGGCAAAAGCGGGGGTTTGGGAGCGAGCACGGTGATCGTGGCCTGGGAGGGGGCAGAGGGGATGTAGGGGTGGTGCTGCGGTTGGCTGCCAAGCTGCACCATGGCATTGGGGGTTGGCCTCCGCTTGCGGTGCTGGGGTTCAGGTTTGGGTCTGAGTCAGGCGCTACTGTGGTTTTGTTGCTTCCGACCCAAAACTTGCATTTTATTTGCCCCGATATGCACCACCTGGAGTTGAGAATCTTTAAGTGAGGGAGCAGAGGGGCATGGAAACAGCCCCGAAAGCAAATGCGTCATTCCAACACGTTCTTCTGTACACGAGGATTCAGGTGCAAATTGCTTTGCTCGCCTGACATCGCGATAATGGGTTGTCATTCAGCTCACCATTATCACATAGAACCAGGGAGAGAAATCACTCAAGGGCAGCCTCTGGTGGAGACCGAGGTCACTTGATGCAACAACACTAGCATAAGCAGGGAGGCAGAGCTGCGGCACTACACTGCCATGCTTAGCCGCACTCCGTGGGGGCAGATAAAAAAAAGTAGAAAAAAAAACTTTCTTGCTGGGAGGCGAAGGCAGGCTATGCGGCGCCTCAACACCATAGAAACACAGAAAAATAGAATTCAATGGCAGATAAGGACCACTTAGCCCACCCAGTCTGCCCATTTCCCTACCTGATGGATAAGCTGCAGATTCTAGTTAATCAACAGCTTACTTCCTCCTGCCCCCCACTAGAATTGCCTTATGCCTGTTCCATGCATTCTTGAATTCTCCCACTGTTCCTGATGCCACAACCTCCTCAGGAAGGCTGTTCCACGCATTCACAACCCTCTCTGTGAAAATATACTTTCTAACATTACCACTGAGCCGTCCCCCCTCTATCTTCAAATTGTGCCCCCTTGTTCTTGCACATTTCTTCTTCTGAAAGATACTAACCTCTTGTACCTTATTAATTCCCTTGAGATACTTGAAAGTTTCTATCATGTCCCCCCTCTCCCTCCTTTCCTCAAGGGTATACATATTAAGCTGCCTTAGTCTCTCCTCGTATGTCTTCTCGTGCAGACCTTACACCATTTTGGTTGCCCTCCTCTGAACAGCTTCCACTCTGTCTATGTCTTTGCGGAGATGGGGTCTCCAGAATTGCTCGCAGTACTCCAGATGGGGTCTCACTAACAGTCTGTAGAGAGGGATAACAACCTCCTGTTTTCTACTGTTGATGCCTCTCCCTGTTCATCCCAGTATCCCCCCAGCCCTCCTTACTGCCTTCTCACATTGCTTGCCCACCTTTAGATCACCTGATATAATTACTCCTAGGTCTCTTTCGATTTTTGTTGTTGTTATTAACTCACCCCCCATTGTGCACTCTTCCCCTGGGTTTTTGTTTCCAAGATGCATTACCTTGCACTTCTTTACATTGCATCTGAGCTGCCGAATATTTGACCATTCCTCCAACCTTGCCAAGTCCCTTTTCATTCTTTCCACTCCACCTTGTGTATCAACCCGGTTGCAGATCTTTGTGTCATCTGCAAAGAGGCATATCTTTCCTTCCAGGTGCTCTCCAATGTCACTTATAAAGATATTAAAGAGGACCGGTCCCAGTACCGAACCTGCGGTACCCCGCTAGTTACCCTCCTTTCTTCACTGTGCACTCCATTTACTATTACCTTTTGCGCCCTGTTGTCCAGCCAGTTTTTTATCCAGGCTACCACTTTGGGACCAACTCCAAGGCTGGCTGGCTAACAGGTGTCAGCATTGCTCAGTTGGTAGCACATTCGCCTCTGGACCAGAAGGTCATGGGTTCTCGTCCTACACCGGGATTGGACTTGCACCTAAAAATTGCTGGCATCTGAGTGCAGTATTGGGGGGTGCTGTACTGCTGGGGTGTGCCATCCTTCAGATGAGACGTTAAACCGAGGTCCCTTCTGCCCATCCTGGTGTTGTCCTGGTGGGTGTCCAGGTGGAAGTGAAAGAACCCAGGGCACTCTTCGCAAAGAGCAAGGAACATTCCTGGTGTCCTGGCCAACATTCCCCTTCCAATAAACCAGTTCATGCAATTACCCAGGCTGTGTGTGGGTGATGATGTGCGATATGGCCGCCACCACACATTCAGTCACTTCACTACCAGTCTAGCATTGCTTGTAAAGCACTTTGGGATACTGTGTATGAAAAGTGCTATATAAATGCTCATTCTTCTTCTTCTTCTTCTTGTAACCCCCTGAAAATGGGGGTTCCCAAAAGTCTTCCAGGAGCTTACTTGAATTGTCCAAGCCTGGACGGTGTTCAGCGTCTAAGCCGTTTATCTGTGAGTGCTTTTAGAGCCTTTGGTACTGTCTCTTTAAGAGCTGTCTGCCTGCAGACATAATTAATATGGATGGGGGTCTGTGTGTTTCCCTGCTTGAGTCCCACTTGAGCTGCTGCCAAATCGCTCTGTTTCTGCCATCATTAAGTAGGCAGAGTGAGCACTTTTCAAAGATATAACTGTTTGCCAGACATCATTTAGAGTAATAACGAAAATGCAGTTTGTCTAACCTGCTTTTCTTTGCAATCAGAACTGTGTTTGCCTAGTCCCCCATTCTAGTTTTGAACTGCTGAACTGGACCAATCAGTGTGGGGGGACCTTTGAAATGGAGCCTGCTGCTGGCAAATCAGAACTTGGACTCTCATTGTGAAGCCAGCCACCTATGTACTGTATGGCCAATGCTTCTGGGAATTGTAGTTTGGACTTCGGCGCCTTTTTTCCACCAACAGGGGGAGTTTACTGTGAGTGACAGCAAAACCAGCCAACTGACTGGGAGGAACTCAAAGGAAATGCCTGGCTCTGTCTACTGGAAAGATCAGATGAGTTGTGACTGTGAAGAGGAAGGAGCTCCGGGCTCCTGCTGTTGAGTTTTAGTATGGGAAGCTCGGTGTGGGGCCCTGAAGTTCGGCCTACAACTGTTTGTGAGTGCCAGTGTGGACTGAATCAGAGTTGTAAGGAGAAAGAAGCACCAGAAGTGAGGAAACCAGGCTCACCCTGTAGAAGACTGGAGAAATTGCTGAATCGCGTTCGGTCTGTCAGGAACTGAATCTGCTGTGTGTTCTCCCGGGTATTGTGCAGTGATTGCGATCGGGATAGAGAAGCAGCCTGCCTGGTATAGTACTTTCCTTTTACATATAAATGTGTATAGTGCTTGTGGGAAATCGCGTTTCAAATCCCCTGTACAGTGAATAGAGTATGAAGCTGGAAGTAAACCCCAGCTTAATCCAGACTACATCCATTTGCTCTAAACT
Source organism: Neoceratodus forsteri (assembly GCA_016271365.2). Classification (NCBI taxonomy): domain Eukaryota; kingdom Metazoa; phylum Chordata; order Ceratodontiformes; family Ceratodontidae; genus Neoceratodus; species Neoceratodus forsteri. Next base: position 638,676,424 of record CM028136.1, read on the forward strand.
GCAGTGGGGTCCAGTCACAAGGACCTTGTCCACATGGTCTGCTCTTCCTGGCAATCCAGGATAATCTGCCTTCCATTCAGTTTCAGCATTGAATTTGTAAGTACAAATCAGGGTAGCTCCCTGCCATCATCTAATTGCAAGTGTTCCATCTGATTATTTTTCCTTTCTTTCTTCACGAACTGAGCCTACGACTCCGGATTACAAAGTGGGTATGTGTGCATGCATTTTCCATCCTCAGGGCCCCAACCAGCTGCACCAAATAGGCTGCCTCTTTTGCCTGGTCGCCAGTAAGAGTGACATTTGGGACTCTGAAATATGTGCACAGTACTATGATTATTAATGTGGCTGAATCAATTAACCTGATTTCCCCCTGTCCTTGTTACTATCCCCTAAATAAATCAGATTTGGTTGTTTAGCAAAGTTACACTGCTTGAACTGTGTGTCTATGTTGAATTACTGTACAGTGGTTATTGTATAACTGCATCTTACTTTACAGGGGGTCCCAGAGTCAAGCTGATTGAACCAATCCTGGGGGTAAGTGTATATTGCAAGGGTACTGTGATTGATTTGTGTGGGCCACTAATGGGAACACAGGGGGCTTGCAGTGACCCAGAGGGCTGTGACCAAGTCATATCAAACTGTCTTAACCCTGACTTCTGGGTGGAGGCACCCGCCATTGGATCCAGGCCCCTCAACCTGTTAGTGGCAAATCAGGCAGGGGTAGTAGCCCTTGGGATAGTGCCACCTAGGGGTTACATTGCATATTAATCTTTTGTGTGAGACTGTGTCAAATGCCTTGTTAAAATCAACACATCCAACCACATCCAACACCGGCCCAGAGCTGCTTTCCCTGGGAGATCTTCCATGTCCGTCCAGGGCCAGACACAATAGATAGAGCGCCAGGGAGTAAAGCAGCCCTTGCCTCTGGGGGGACTCAGATCTGGAGGGGCTCTGCTGGCGGCTTGCGGAAGGTGAAGTGTGGGTCCCGGGAGAAGGTAGACAGAGCTTCAGGTGGATGGGAACAGCTGGGGCCAGCCCAGTAGCTTAGCTGGAGAGAGCCCAGAGAAGTAAGGGAGATAAAGAAAGTTAAAAAAAAATACAGGTAACAATAACTAAATTCATTATGGTAGAAACAACAAGGGGGATAGTATCTTAAAACATAAAACACCTGATTAAAACCAACTCTGTAAGACTATTAATGTGAGATGATACAGAACCCCTGCTCACATAAAATGAGCTTTCATTCTCTTTTTTAGAAGTCTCCACTGAGGAAATATTCCACAGGCTAATGGGTAGGGCATTCTGGCTAGCCTTGCCACAGAGAATGTCATGCCCCTTACTGCTGTAATCTAGATCTTGGAATTACTAGTAGATTTCTCTTGGTGGAACAGAGAGGGTGGGCCAGAGAGTGGAGGAAGTCAAGAGATCTTTTGGGCAGTCAGGACCTAGTTCGTGTAGGGTTCTGTATGTTAATAACGGCCTCGCTAAAGTGTCATGCCACAGAAGAAGCAGCCAGAGCAGCTCCTACAGCACAAGCCTGATATGCTGAGAGTTTAACTCCAGCAGTAAGCCTGGCTGCAGCGTTTTGCACCAGTTAAATGTGATGCACCAACTTTCTAGATAGCCCTAGGTACAGAGCGTTGCAGTAGTTGAGGCTTGATGTTACAATGGCATGTATCAAGTGAATTAAGTCTTGTATGAAGGAAGCTTCTAAAGCTGTAAGTTTTCCTCCTCCATGGTCTTGAGAGGGCTAATGGTGGGGCTGAGACCGAGTTACTGTCAACTTCCAGAGATTGCTTTCTAGAGCAGCATGTGCAATGAGGGACAAGCTTTGAAGCCACCCTTGACCTTATTCTTGGCAGCGGAGAAGGGGTCATCTCCAGAGTGAACATCAGTAAACAAGTGGGAGGAAGTGAACACAATTGGGTAAACTTCTGCCTGGTGACAGGGAAGGCTAGCAGGGCTTCAGTCATCAGTACTCAGAACTTAGCAAGTAGAACTCAAAACTTCAGAAAGGTGGACTTTACCAAGACCAAGGAACAGGAGACCAAGGCTCTGGAGCAGCTTCCTGAGGCTGGTAATGCAGAGCACATATGGGGTTCATTGAATAAGATGCTGAAAGGAGCTGTGGAGGGCTGCATCCCCCTAAGTAACATGGAAAAATGGGCCAAGAAGTGACCCTATGGCTGAACAGGGACATAAGGCAACCGATCCAGAAAAAAGAGGGTTTATGGGCCGGTCTACTGAGCTAGCGGCAGCAGTGCCATTTGAGGCGGCGATGACCTGGGTTTGGGAATGAGTCTGTATCACTGGACAGATGCTCTCCTCCTCAGGGGAAGGTGGGATGTGCCTAGTGCTGCAATACTGCCATCTGGGTGAACACAGGCAGACAGGAGACAAGCACACTTGGGGTGGGAAGCATGCATGTATGTCAGCACACCTTTCACGATGTCACCTGAAGATGTCACAGCATGCGTGCATAGGAAGGGTGAGAACAGGAAGAAAGTCAGCAGCCATGAGGCAGATAAGCCTGTAAAAGGGCCATGTAGCCCAGTGCTTCTGTACCTGGTTAACAACATTTTAAATAAAAAAAAAATAAAATGAAGATAAAACTGCACCAGACCAATCACAGGTCTTCACTCTGGCCCTGCAAAAAGGTCTAGTTCCACAGAACACAGTAGATGGCTAGGTATAAGGAAATCACCTGCTGAGGCACCATATGGAGGGGGGTTACCATGGCTGTGGGTGACGGAGATCAATAGGGTCAGGGGGCTGGAGGAGAACTCTGTGGTCGAGTACAGGGTCAGTGGTGATAGTGGAAGGAGGTCTGACTGGTTGGACCAGAGGAGTTGTGTGCAGACAACAGAGGAGTACAGGGCAGCACTGAGGGACTGCATCTTTGTGATAACATTAGGAGTTGCAGATAACACCAAAGTTGTCTTGCACTACTGTACATAAAAGGAAAGAGGAGGGTGAACGAAGGTACAGGGCATCTGAAAAAGGGGAAGGAACCTGAGTGAGAGAGACAGGGATGATGGCTATGATGCTGAATAAGCTTGGCTAAACTTAGCTTGACTGGTATCAGTAGAAAAAGGCGTGATAATGCCTTCCTTCACAGTAATACAATCTAAGTGACTTGCCTGAACATAGAGGTCCCCCACAACTCAGTCCATCAGTCGCATCATCAGAGGGCTGGCCACAGGGTCCTGGGGTATGTAGTAGGTAAACATGGTGGGCAGAGGATCACAGGATGAACCAGATAAAAGAATTACACAATTGTAAGAACATTTAAAATTTTCCTTTCCCTGCTTTTTTCTTAATGGGACATAAAGGTCCAATAGCATTACTGCAGGGGTGGTGAGGATTCCCATGGATTATTTGTTTATTCCCAAATAAACTAGTAATCAAAGAAAGGGAAGGGGATTGTGTACCAGTGAAGAAGAAGAACTAGCAGTCAATAACATTTGCATCTTCTAGTGGTGGAATTATTATTTTAGCAAGAGTTCAATTTTTTAAATGTTTTGAGAATTGTTATATATTTTTTCTACTTTTATTTAGAACCCATTTTATAAGTGCAATGAGATACTCCAGGGTGTGGATAGTAATGTGATCACTGCACTTCTATGTGATGAAGTCATTCAGCCTGTTGCCTCTTGTTTTACTGGGCATGTGTTGATCACACTGCTATCTACACCCTGGAGCTTATGCCATCCCTGCATTTCCAAGTCCAAATCAGAAGCGTGCCTCAATGGTAACGGTCTCAGGTTGGGTTATTGTGAAATGTGCTGTACCTGTATTTACAGTTGGTGATGATAATTTAACAATAAACTGCATAAGGATTGTGACCTAAGTGTGGTTCTGTTATCTGCATTTTCTTGTGCACGCTTTTGATTTGGACTTGGGAGTACTGGTCTACCTGTCTGTCCCAGTTCCAGCTTAGGGTTCATAGCCCCAGACCAGCAACCTGCCTTGCAACGGTGCATGCTACACTTCCTGGTTTTGGAGCTTATACCATTCTACCTGCAGTATGGTTCAATTTTATTTACTGATTTCTACTCTTTTTTTGGTTTTTTAGTATTTATCAATCCTGGGTGTGCCGGAGGCAGGAACTCCATTCCGTACCCCGTCTGCCAGCCCGACCATCCCCAAGACCCCTCACAGATTACCCCCATGGCAGAGCCAGGAAGGGAGCTACTTCCCGAGAACAATACAAATCTGGGAGGCTGTAACGGCAGATTGGTGGAACGGGATCGGGATTTCATGAAGCACCCGCTGACCATTTTCCATTTTCTGGTGTCCCTCCTCCCTCCCTACTAGTAGGCATAGGCATGTGCATGTGAGGGAACACACACACCATGCCAGCTAGCTGCCAGTCTCCCAGCTTGCACCACCCCCCAGCCCCCACCAGAGGGCAATCGACAGGCAAAATGACAATCCTTCCCTTCCCAAGAGAGGAGAGCAATCCTCTGGACACTTGATCCTCTCTTGCCCTTGCCCAACCCTGATGGCTCGGGCTCGTTCCCAAACCCGGGACACTGGTGTAGCGCAAAAGGCATCCAGCTCCTCAGCCCACAGTGCCTTCGGGCCAGCCTCATTTACTGATTTCATATGGTAATTTAAAATGCTAAATAATTTTACCTTAGAATTTTCATGTAGAAGTCACCATTAAACAAAATTAAGTGTAGCACTGAGTATACTTCGTTTAGTACTTAAAGGTGACGTGTAAAGAAGCTACACAGTCCACCCCATCCCCACATATTGTACCTTATAAAGCTGCTTCGAGAGTCAGGGGCTGCATCAATCATCATTTTTAATCCAGAGGTTATGATTTTATAAATTGCCGAAACTTTTGGCTGAACGCGGAAGCGCCGCGTGGGTCCCGATTGACCGGGTGCAAGTGCTCATGGGTATTCCACCAATTTAGTGACATTGCTCCCACCACTGCTGTTGTTATAGCAGCAGTGGTGGCAACTTATTATACTTATTTTATGGCTTCCATGGGGTTATTGATATCTGAAATGTTACTTATAGCAAAAGCTTGTCCAGATGTTGCTGTAAGTAATATTTCAGATATCAGTACCCCCGTGGAAGCCATAAAACAAGTAAAATAAACTACCACCACTGTTGCTATAATAAGAAAAGTAGTGGGAGCAATGTCACTAAATGGGTGGAATACCCATGAGCACTTGCGCCCGCTCAATCAGGACCCGCACGGCGCTTCCGCGTTCAGGCCAAAGGTTCAGCAATTTATAAAAATATAAACTCTGGATTAAAAATGATGATTGATTCAGCCCCTGACTCCTGAAGCAGCATTGTAAGTTATGTGGGAACGGGAGTGGGCTGCACAGCTTCTGTACACATCACCTTTAAGGCAGTGGTTTTAACATCTCGATTTCTGCGCCCCCCCTCGCCCCCCCACATACACACATTTCTACTTTGACTCCCACTCTTTCTTCCATCTCTGTGATCCTGCTAATTTTTGTCTATTTTCCTTCTGGTTCTCTTTTCTTTTTCCCCTCTGGTCTATCGTCTTCCTTTGTTTCAGTAGTTTCATCTTCTTTTGTTGTTTCTGTTCTTTTCTGTTTCTTCCTTTGTGTGCTCTATAGTCTCTCTTTTCAATATTCTTTCCTTCTGGACTTTTTTATCTAGTTTTTACCTTCTTTCAGTCTCTCCATCATCCTTCTTTTTCAGTCTTAGTCAAGCTGTTCTTCATTTTTAGGCAGCAAGTGATAGCTTCTGACTGTTATTATTCATATTCTTTTGTGCAAATTTTAAAGATTGTTACGTTCAGTGTGTGTGAATAGTCTGTAGTGAGGTCTGAGTAGTGACATATCGAACAGAATGTAGCACCAGTTGGATAATTTTCTAGTTAGCTGACCCCATCCCCACACACAGAACACACATAGTTTTGCATACCCATGATGCTTTGTACTAAGGTTGAAGCTTCTGCTTGTATGTGTGTTTATAGAAACCACATAAATTGCAAAGTATCTGCCTTCCTGTATAATTTATGCCCCCACAGTACATATTCTTCTTCCTCTGTCTAATAAACATCTGAATTATTCCACCTCTTTCTACTAACTATAAAAAAAGGGAGATGTTCAAATGTATTTGCACTCAGGCAACTTTATTCAGAAGTATAGACCTAGGCTTATAACATTTATTTGTGAAAAAGGGGAACTGTGGTGTTGGCTGTATCACTGTCATATTTCACCCCTGTTTTGAAGCTAAAGATGGGAATTCTTGCTGCATGCAAGGCTTGGCCATGTGATATGGAGCTCTGTTTTTGTATGGAAGTTACTGCACAGCTGGCTTGGGGGCTATATTCAGACAGTTAGCATGCTCCTGCTTGTCTGAATATGGGGTATCGGCACAGCCCCCACAAACTATGACCCAGAGGAGCCAACAGACATAGTGTAGCGCAAGGGCTCCTGAGAGCCATATTCAGTGCTAACATGCTAATGAGTTCTTTGGCCATGCAAGGTGCTATGGGCCATTTGCAAGCCTGTTTTGAGCTTATCAGCATGCTGCACAATGCTGCCATGCAGGCAGGGTTGTGACATTGTATGGAGCTGTGCAACCCCTTCCCCGACCACCATATCTGGCACCCTGTATTAAGGCCACAGTAACAGTATGTACTTCCATAAGGGCTGCCATTCAGCACAGCATGCTGCCATACAAGTCATATACCATGTAAATACCCTCAATTGTACAAGGTGAAAATAGTGCAAAGATCCTCTATATGGTGCATAAGGACAGAAGAGGAGCACTCCCACTACTGACATTTATTTATTAAATGTTGGTGACCGGGAAAGGCACACTGAGCTGAGGCTCAGCTCCAGGTGTGACATGGGGAAAGGGTAACGAGGAGTCATCAACACAGGTAGTTACATAAATTAGAAGGAGAGTTGTGTACATATGTATAAAAGGCAATGTATACATAAATAATATGGGAAATTAGGAGATGAGAAGGATTGAGAGGAGGGGGTGATGCAGGAAACAGTAAGAGGTCACAAGGTATCAGGAGGGCAGAGTGCAGGTGCAACAGGTGTGGAGGAATTGGGAGAGAGCTTGTTTGAAAAAGGGAAGAGAGGGGGATAGTTAAAGGGAGATGGGGAGTGAGTTCCAGATGTGAGGGAGAAGGTAAAAGAAACCAGCTAGCCCTGAGTTTGAGTGGGGGCGTTGGAGGGAGAACGAGCGGGGGTCTCTGGTTCAGAGCTGGTACAAGGCTGGAGGACAGGGGGAGAGGAGAGAGGAGAGGTAGGGGGTGAGAGTCCCAAACCAGTATTTAGAGATGAGTGTGGAGACATGCAGCTGGCACTATGAGGAGAGAGAAGAATACAGAGTGCAATGATGAGTTCAGAGAGGGGCACTGGAGGTGAAACAGCAGAAAGCATTGAAGAGAGTACCAAGCCTAGACAGGGTTGAGGAAGGGGCAGAACTGTAAACAACATCTGTGTAGTCGAATACAGGAATAATTGTTTTTGTGAGAAGCTCATGGCAGACTGGGAAGGAGAGGGCATCCTTGTTCCTGAACCTTGCTCCTAGCTTTGGGCAGAGTTTGGAATGAATGTGGTTTATATGGGTGGAGAAGTCCAGGTGGTTGTGAAGCCAGATGCCCAGGTACTTAAAGGAGGGTGCTGTGTCAAGTGTAGTACCGTTGAGGGTGGAGAAGGAAGATGGTGGAGTTTTGAGAGTTTCTGAACCGTGCCGAAGGTAACTGAAACTGTTGTTTTTTTGTGTTGACTTTCAGTTGATTCTCTTGCAACCGGAGTTGAATCTGAGAGAAGTCTCTCTGGAGTTTGGACTGAACGGCAGAAGTAGAGGGGCCTGAGGCACACATGATGGTATCATCAGCATAGAGGTGTTTATGTGAGGAGGTACAGGCAAGAGGGAAAGTCATTTAAGAAGATGGAGAAGAGGATAGGGCCAAATATAGAGCCTTGAGGGATGCCTGCTTGAATGGGGGGGGGGTAATATCCCCAGCAAGGACGCCCTGTGTGCGCCCAGAGAGGTAGGAGTTAAATCAGCCCACAGCAGGGGAAGAGAGACCAGCAGAGTGGAGTTTGAAGAGGAGAACAAGCCTTCCTTCCATTCATGTGACAGATCCCCAGTTGATGGCTAGTGTACCCCCATCCCTGATCGCTGGCCCTCTCCCACCCTGTCTGCTCAGGACCTTCCACCCCACACACTCCTCACCCTTGCTGTTGTCTTTTCTGGCCACCATCAGAATGACAGGGAGTGATCAGATGCCTAATGTAGAAATAGTCGATTTTACAGTAAGCACACGTTCACTCCCTGTCATTCAGACAGTAGTTGACTGAGGCATCAAGTGGAGGAGCTGTACCAGCACTATCTCAGTGGCCACATAGGGACACCATTGGCTAACATTTCCTAATTGCTAATATTTCAAATCCTATAAATATCAGTAATATGAAATATTCACAGTTGTATCATGAAGATTTCTTTCAGACACACACAAACACCAGTGCATACAGGCTCACAATCTCTCTCGGTCTCTTTCATTCTTTTCTCTTCTGACCTTGGCCTGTATTTCCATCTTCAGAATTGATCCGATTATTGTTAATATGTCACTGATGATGATCAAAATGTACCAGCCATTCAGAAACTCAGTTCGGTCTGACCAGGGAATGTGCTTATTGTAGTGCTGCTTGAAGAAGCATACAAACTCCTAAAGAAAAATGAAATCACAAGATGTGATAGAGAGTTAGTCATCAATTATAAAATGGGGTCTACAAATTCTCTCTCCAGATTGGTCAGGCGTTACTTTATGCTGTGGTGTAATTTTTGCATAACCACCGCATAAAGTACCAGCTGACTGCACACAGAAAAGTAATAGTAAAACAAATCACTATGCCCACCCGAGCATTCGAACCAAAACTGGAAATGCTACTGTCATTGTTCCCACAACCTGGAACCAAGACCTAAATGTCTTGCAGCAGCTGCTGCTCTCAACTGCACATTCAACATTAACCTGCAGCTGCTCGCATCTCACCCCTCCTTCACTCAGTCAGGTCACAGAAACCACCGATTCTGTCACTGTAGTAAATTCAGCATTAAGCTGCAGCCACTCACGCCTTGCTCCCTCTGTCTCTCATTCATTCAGATCACAAAAACTGCTGCTTCTGTCACTGCAGGGATGCCACTCCCCACGCTTACTCAAAACAGCTGGCGGCACTTGCTAAAGGTGCTCACTCACACTGTGACTAGCTTTATTTATATATATATATATATATATATATATATATATATATACAGAGAGAGAGATTGTGTGTGTGTGTGTGTGTGTTAGTGTTGAGTAGGCAGTTTAATGTTAAACCCCAAATTTTGCACCTTAATAACTTTCACCCATTCAACAGATTTGCATGAAATTTGGTATGCGCTGTCCCATGGGGTGGATTTCCTGATGTGCCAAGTTTCATTTCAAGCAGATGTGCACTTTTTGTACAGCACATAGTGAAAAAAGTGTGTTTTTCACCTTTTTTTACTAGTTTATGTTGATTTTTGCCCATCGCATTGTAGCCACATCATTTAGAATTTTAGCCTGAAATTATCAGGGTAGAAAGCGGTTGCCCCAAGGAACAAGCCAGCATTGGTTTGGTGAAAAAATATTAATCCATTCCAAAGTTATTCAATTTTGCAATTTTGAGTTCTGAGCATGCTCAGTTCAGTCTTTTGGATGGGGTAGTTTTTGCAAACAAGGATTTGCTTCACAAACGGGGATATTGACAGGTCATAAATGGGGATCCCCATTCGTAAGAAAAAATCCCCCGTTCATGAGCTGCCATCTTGTTTTTACTTTTTGCCCAAAGCAAACATTTGTATCTTGCCCCACTGATGTATTTGTTGTGAACAACTATATTGGTTTTGTTCAGGGCAATGCCCTCTACAAACCCATGTCTTTGGCTTCCCTCACTGTATCAAAAAAAGGTTGTTTTTTGGTACAGGAAATCCCTGTTCATGACCTGCTTCCGATCCTTGTTAGTGAGCTGTCAAAATTCCAGTTTGTGAGATAAGGACCAGATGGCCCTATCTCACAAATGGGGATCGGCTGACGAACGGGGATTCTGACACCTCACGAACAGGGATTCGGCTGATGAATGGGGATTTTGCCACTTCAAGAATGGGGATTTTACAAACAAAATCCCCATTCGTAAGGTGTCAAAATCCCTGTTTGTCAGTCAATCCCATTTGTGAGGTGTCAAAATCCCCATTTGTGAGATGAAGACCAGATGGTCAGATAGAGCCATCTGGTCCTCATCCCACCTCACGAACGGGGATTGGCTGATGAACAGGGATCCACAATGGTGGTTTCTCCTAGCAAAAAAAGGTCCCCAGCTTATTCTTTAAATGCCGACATCGGGGTGCCCAATCCCAGTGTCAGCATGTATGCTGATACGGGGTGCCCAATCCCTGTTTTGGCATGTGTCCACCCACCACCCCCATTAATATGACACACTGGGAGCCCACCCCAGTGTGCTCAAATATGTACATATATTTTGAAATACCTGTAAATAAAGAAAACCGTCCCCCGACATCATAAAAATTTTTTTTTAAACCTGCAAAAAAGAAAATGGTCCCTCGTTGTCTCCCCAGTCCCCCCTCCCATCCCACCTCTCTCTGCACACCCACCTCCCCACCCTCCTTACCCATGCCTCCAGGGTCAGGGAACAGTAATCTTCTCTGGACCGGGACACGTCTGCACTCTTCAAAGACGAACCGCAAACTGAAGAATCAAAGGTAAGTGCCGTATAATGGCAGTCAATGGGGGGTTCAACTTAGGTTGATATCTCAGGAATTTGTAGGAATTTTGGGCCCAAATTTTCAACATAGGGTTCTTTGGACCCCACCTCTTGAACGCTAGCACTGTCATTTCGTTTCTCTGTCCCAAAAGGTGATTTTGCTGTTGTGATGTGGAATCACCTTTCAGGACTTATAAATGAAATTACAGTGCCACTTGTTCATGAGGTGGGGGTTCCCAAAAGCCCATGTTGCAAATTTGGTGAAAAAATGTCAAAAAATGACTGCATTACTAGCATGTGTTGCACAGTTTCTATGTACGGTTTTAACTTCACCAATTTTTAACATTTTCACTCCAGATTTTCAACATTGCTATTTTTTCACATCTCCTTATGAACAGTAGAGCTGTCATTTTTCACATCCTGCCTGAAATGTGTTTTTGCACCTGTGGCACAGAATGGCGCGGTCACTGTGTGATATCAACTTTTGGGATGGAGTAACAAAATCACAGTGCCACTGTTCATGAGGGGAAGTCCCTAAAAGCCCATGTTGAAAATTAGGTGAAAATATTTCAACAAATGACTTTTACGAGCATGCATTGCGCAGTTTCTACACACGCTAGTAACCGCCAATTGTTCATGTTTTCAATCCAGATTTTCCACATTACCATTTTTTCACACCGCCTCAAGAATAGTACATCTGTAATTTTGAAAATCCTGCCAAAACTTTTTTTCTGTACTTGTGGTGCAAAACGACATTACAGTTGCTCAGAATTACATTTCAACAGGGATTTGGAAGTTTTCTGTACTGGGTACATGTGGTGAGGTGATAAGAAGGTTATGTGGAACATTTGGGGTGAAGATTATTTAAGATGTCACAGTTATGACTATCTGTTGCAATTTCGCTATGCCTGCTCGTAACTTAATGTATGGAAGCACAGGGGCCAGAGACCCCTGTGTTTCCACAGCTACATACATATGTGCATCTGTGGAGGGATGGACCCTGCACTCCCACTGTGACATATGGATACTGTTGTACTATCTGGATGGAGGGATGGGAGCTCAGGGTCTGAAGGACCCTGTGCTCCCTCCATGATGTATAGATACTGTTGTACTATCTGGATGGAGAGATGGGAGCTCAGGATCCCAAATTGCAAAAAACATCATTAATGCATCAGTTAGGGTTGAAGCCACAAAAGTATGGAAATGAGGCGTTAGCATTGCGCCCCTACCCCTCCACCCTACTACCCCATCCACCACACGCCAACAGGCATCGGGGTGTGCCATGGGGTCATGAGGCCTAACTCTCACCCCAATATCCTGTACTGTACCATGTCATCTTGTTTAGTATGGAATTGGGTGAGAGTTGGGCCTAATGATCCCATGGCACACCCCTGCTGCTGTTATTGTGCGGAGGATGGCGGTGGGCTGTAGGGTCCTTAGAGCTCAACCCTAACACCTCATTTCCATACTTTTGTTGCTTCAACCCTAACTGATGCATTAACAAAGTTTTTTGCAATATATATATATATATATATATATATATATATATATACAATATGTGTGTGTGTGTGTGTATATATAGATATATAGATATATATATATAAAACTGGAGGGAAGCTGAAGTATTCCCCCTATACAAAAACAAGAAGAAAGAGGAAGCTGAAACTACAGACCAGTCAGCCTGACCGCAGTAGTGGGGAAGATCACAGAAACACTACTGAAGGAAAGATTAGTGGAACACCTAGCTGGCAACGGTCTACAGGACCCAAGGCAACATGGTTTTACTGGAGGGAGGTCATGCCAGACTAACCTCTTTAAATTCTTCGACTGGGTGACAAGGGAGGTGGATTGGAGGGGGGAGCAGTGGATGTGGCCTACCTGGACTTCAGCAAGGCCTTTGATACTAGAAGGCTATTAAACAAGCTGGGGAATATTGCAGTGAGTAGGACAGTGGTGCAGTGGGTGTGGCACTGGCTGGATAGCAGGTCACAGAGGGTGGTGGTAAATGGTTGTCACTCCACAGAGGGAAAGGTGACCAGTGGCGTGTCACAGGGATCAGTGCTGGATCCATTCCTCTTCAACATTTTCATCAGTGACATTACAGATGGCCTAGCAGGAAGAATGTTCCTGTTTGCTGAAGACACAAAGCTCTGCAAGAGGTAGACACACTGGAGGGTGTGGATAGAATAAGGAGAGATCTGCAGAAGCTTGAGGACTGGTTCAGGGAATGACAGTTGAGATTTAATGCAAAGAAATGCAAAATAATGCATGTGGGGCACAAAAACGCAGGAACAGCATATCAGCATATCAGCTGGGGGTTGGTATCGAATGTCCCAAGCAGGAATGGGACCTGGGACCTAGGGGTTATCATCTCTGATGACCTGAAGGCAGGGAGTCAGTGTGACAAGGCAGCAGGAAAAGCAAACAGGATGCATAGGCATTGACAGGGTGGAGACAGTTCAGAGGAGGGCAACCAAGATAGTATGAGGATTACATCACAAAGCCTATGAGGACAGACTGAAAGATCTAAATATGTACTCCCTGGAACAGAGGAGGGATAGGGGGATATGATTGAGACATATAAGTACCTCACAGGGAGGAACAAGGTGCAGGAAAACACAATTTGTCATAGAAAAAGATGCTCCAGGACTAGGGACATGGGATGAAACTAGAGGGAGGGAGGGAGGGAGTTCAGAGGAATGTGAGGAAGTACTTTTTCACAGAGAGGGTGGTGGACAAATGGAATGCCCTGCTGGAGGAGATGATGGTGGCAGAAATGACTACAGGATTTAAGAATGTATGGGATAGGCATAAGGGGATCCTGGTAGTCGGAGGAAGGGGACAACCTAGTCCTAGGGAAGCTTGAAGAAGCACAGTGTGCAAATGGGCAGACTAGGTGGGCCTTAGGCCCTTATCTGTCATCAACATCTATGTTACCTATGTATATAAATGACCCCCCCCAAAAAAAAAATATATATATATATATATATAAAAATGTTTATTTTTTTATTTATTTGGTTCTAAGATTACAAATACCTTTGAGCCAAGACTCTTTAACAAAGGTTCCACATCAGTTGAAGTACAATACAGGGGATACAACAGAAATAACAACATTGCAGGTAAACAGTACATTATACAGTTATTAATTAAGGGAGGAGGCAACACATTATCTCAGTACATAGAATGGCCCAGAGCAGCATCAACTAGGAGAGGGGTAAAGAACAATGGAGGAGGAACGGATGGCAAGATGGGAGTAGAGGCAGCAGTTGGAGGCATTGTCAGACATGACTGGGAGAAGTGCTGGGAGAGAGGGGTGGGTATGGGAGGGGAGGGAAGGGGAGGGTCAGGAGCAGAGGTAAATAGGAGATAAGTGCTATGAGGGGGTGGCAAGGCAAGGCTGTTGGTGGTGACAAGTATTTCTGATTAGGTGAGGTGATCACAGGAGCTAGAGGTAGTAAGATGGAGTCGGAGCCTGGTTTTAAACATGCCAAGTTTGGGAGCAGCAGAGATGATGGTGCTGAGTCCATTCAGCCACAAGGGAGTCCTACGGGTGAAAGATCATTGACCCTGGGTAGTGCGACAGCGGGGAGCTTGCAAGAGCTGTGACTCGGATCTCCTGGAGCTTTGCAGATTAGTGCTAGGGTGCAGTAGAGCTTGGACACCAGGAGGGGCAAGGCCCAGGATAATTTTTTTCGCCATGGTGCAGGTCAGATACCTAACACGGTTGGAGACTTGGAGCCATCCAGATTGAGCGTAAAGATCACAGGTATGAATGAGATGGTGGGCTCCAATGATAAGCTGACAGGCCTTGATGAGGGATGTTGATATGCGTCTGAGGGTAGTTGCCATGGCTGAACCATAAATGATTAGGTTGTAATCAATGATGGAGATCACGGAACTCTGGACAGCGATCTTCAGTGCTTCTGGAGTGAGATGTTGCCTGTGCTTGAACAATAAGCCTAGTCATGTATTAGCAGCTTTTGCTATGCTGTCAGTGTGGGCCTCATAGGATAGGTTGAAGTCAAGCAGGATCCCTAGGAATTTGAAAGATTGGACCTGTTCAAGGGTATTCCCCTGGGTGGTGGAGATAGTCAGAGGTGTAGCCTGTGCTGGTTGTGAAAGCTGCTAAAAAGCATAAACTTTGTTTTTTTGTGATTAAGTGCACGTTTATGATTAGTAAACCAATTCTCAACAGAGGTGAAACCATGTTGTAGATTGAGTTGTAGTGGTGTAGGGTCTTTGCTTGAAGAGAGAGAGAACAACTGCATTGTCAGCATACAGGATGATTTGTTCTGAGCAGGACTGTGGAAGGGGAATTTAGGAAAAAGGCTAAAAAGAAGTGAACCCAGTATGGATCCCTGGGGGGACGTCAGAGCGAACTGGTCGAGTATCAGAGAGTATGTCGGCAATTTTTATTCTTTGTGAATGATTTTCAAGGTAGCTTTTTTTTTTTTTTTTGCATAATTTGTTTTATTAGTTTTTCTATGATAATAGACAGACATTTCGACAGGAGACACACACAATACATTACATTACACCACACACATGATACACTAACAAATAATAACTAATGTACATTAGATCCATTCTCTTATTCATTTCTGCTTGAAAACCAATCCCAAGTACGTTATCAATCCATCCTTTATCAATGGGGGGGGGGTGGGAAGCAGCTCGAGAGCCATGAGAAGGGGACCAAAAATTCATCATTCACTTAGCCCAGAGAGGACCATTAGTTATTCACTTACCCTCCAGGTCATTTTTATTATATCCATCCCTCCCTCATCATAATATTATCAGCCACTGTTAGTGACTCCAGATATGGCTGCCACGATTTTTGAAAAAGCTCCTCCTTATCTTTAGTGACATATACCAATCTCTCCAGCGTAAGGGCTTGCAGTATCAGAGCCTTCCATTGGGGTATAGTAGGTTTCATCGCATTTACCCAGGTATTAAGAATACAATGCCTAGCCATGCCCAAAACCACTCTAAGCCATCTTTTGACCAGAATCCATTCCCCATCCTCTGCAATTTCTATACCAAAAAGCAACAATAAAGGAGATTTAGTATATTGTTGTCCCGTGATCCTTCTTATCTCCATTACAATCTTTCCCCAGAAGTCTTGTAACACTGGGCAGGTCCAGAAATAATGATAATATGATGCTAAATCCTTGTTACATCTAGGGCATAGAGGGGACACTAACGGATTATACTTATGAACCACTAGTGGTGGGTAGTACAATCTGTGACAGAATTTGTAGTAGGATTCTTTATATTTATTACATATCACTATGCCCTGATGGAGCCGGATTATTAATTCTCAATTCTCTTCTGTTATAGGGGTCCCTAGGTCTCTCTCCCAAAGCCTTCTGGTGCTCAATGTCTTGTCTGAGAGCCAGGTTCTTCCTTCTCTTGCTATTCTTCGAATAGTGCCCTTTGGTCTTTTCTGCCCCGCAACTATCATTTGTTCAATGTGTTCCCATTTAGACTCGGGATTTTGTAGCCTACCAGTAGAACCTATATAGGCCCTAAGTTGCAAGTAGCGATAAAAATGTTGACGGCCTAGGCCAGTCCAAGCCTGTATATTTTCGAATGTATCGAATCTGTTCCAATTGAATAATTGTCTTAAGCATTGTACCCCCCTCGTCTCCCACTCACAATATCCCTTATCCTCTAGTCCAGGGAGGAAAAAAGGGTTCCCTTTCAGGGGCAGCAACAGTGTGTCCTCCCGTCCCAACTACCGTCTCTTACTCATATTCCTCCAGCTCACTAATACCGCTTTAACTAAGGGGTTGGGATTCGGCAAATCCAGAAAGGCCTTCCATCCTCTAGTTGATAAATATGCTGAGACCCTGCCAGGACATCCCCTCTCTTCCAGATCAAGCCAACCAGCCTCTTCTGGTCTCCCGACCCAGTCCTGAACGTATCGGCACTGAGCAGCCATATGGTAAATTTCTAAGTCCGGGAATTGTAATCCCCCTTTCTCTATTGGTGCTTTTAGTCTAGCTAATCCCACCCTGGGTTGCTTACCTCGCCAGATGAAAACAGTAAAGGCTTTTTCCAGCTTCTTAATATCCGCCCTTCTGATCCCAAGATGGAGCATCTGCAGACAGTACAGTATTTGTGGCAGTGCATTCATCTTGAGTAAATTAATTCTACCCAGCCATGCAATAGGGAGCCCCTGCCATCTATTCAAATCTGCCATTATTGTCTGCAATAGTGGGCCATAATTAAGATTATATAAACCCTCAATATTTCTGCCTATTCTTATCCCTAGATATGTGAAGGCTTCATGGACTGTTTTAAGACTCCATTTCGATTTCTGCAAAATCTTCCCCTTATCATTAGGTTTCCCAACTATCATTTCTTCTGATTTGTCTAAGTTTAGTTTATATCCTGAGAACTGGGAGAATTGTTCTATTAACCCTAATAATAATACAGGCATAGACTGGTCCGGCTCTGCAACATATAGCAGCATGTTGTCTGCGTATAAGGAGAGTTTTTTCTCTTTACCCATCTTCCCTGTACCCCCTTTATTCCCTGATGTGATCTAATAGCTATAGCTAAAGGTTCGAGCACCAGTGCAAACAATAGTGGAGACAGGGGGCATCCTTGTCTGGTTCCTCTACTTAGCTTCCAAGGTAGCTTTTAAACCACACTGTAGAGTCATGAGAGAGCCCAGTGTTCAGCAGCTGGTCTATTAGCAGCCAATGGTGGACAGTATCAAATGCCTTGATCAAGTCAATAAAGACTGCCCCAGTTAGGTGGCCACTATCCAGAGTGCTTTGCAGTGCTACGGTGAACTCCAGGAGGGCAGAGGTGGTGCTGTGACCTTTTCTGAAACCATGTTGCTGTGCACACAGAATATTATATTTGTCTAGGTAGTCAGTAAGCTGGTCCGCAACTATACGCTCGAGGGCCTTAGAGAACAGGAGCAATATGGAGATCGGCCGATAGTTCAAATGATTGGACTGTCACCACTTTTATGGACCGGGGTAACAGTGGCAGATTTCCATTCACCAGGGAACTGACTGCGGCTGAGGGAGAAGTTAAGAATTCTGGTTAACAGACATAGTACCTCTTCAAGGGTGCGAGACAGCAGCTTAAGGTCCAAGGAGTCACCACTAGATCTGGACTTGAAGATTGCTTTGGTAATGTAATTGCGGGCTTCATTCAATTCGACCTCTTTGAAGTAGAAAGGAGGGTGGTGGGGTTTATGATTGAGGGAGAGTAGTTTACTACAAAAACATCAGGAGGAAGAACGGAACTGAGGTTGGTGAAAGTGGCATTGAAGGTATTGGCAATGACCGTAGGGTCTAGAGTAGTGGTCCCATCAACGTTCAGCATAGACGGGGAGGTTTTTGGTTGCTTCCCTGTTACTTCTTTAATATAGTCCCAGAAAGCTCTCCCATTTTCCCAGGTATTGGTGAGATCATCCCTGTAATATGTACTTTTTATTAGCAGGATAGATTTTGTGCAGTTGTTTCAGACTTGCTTGTATTTCTGTATGTCGGATTGCCTGCCAGTAGCTTTTGCCAGTGCCCAAAGGCGGTCCCTTGATTTGAGCTGAGCAAGGTGCTCCGCAGTAAGCCATGGGTTAAAGAAAGCACTGGCCTTGTGTTTTTTGAATGGAACAAAGTAGTCACAGTCCACATTGAAGGTGGTGATGAAGTAGTCAAGAGCCATGTTAACATCTATCGTCTTGTAAATGGGTAGTCAGTCTTGCAGACTCAGGTAGTATTTAAGATGGATAAGTTGCTCATGGGGGAGGAATCTGCTGGTGATAGTTTGGGGGGGGCTTGAAAAATTTGTTAGACCATTCACAGATGACAGGGGAGTGGTCACTGAGTGAATCCGGGAGGACGGTGGTGTGGGAGAGACAGGCACAGTGGCTGGCAAGGACCCAGTCCAGGAGAGTACTAGTGCCTGTTTTGTAGTTTGTCCTTGTGGGGAAGGCAACCATCTGTGTAAGACTGGCTGCTGTGATGGCATCCTTGTGTATACCTGCATCCGAGGCAAGCCAGTTTATGTTAAAATCGCCTAGTAGGATAAGTTCCGAGCCAGGAAGTTGGGTACTGATAAAGTTGAGAGTATCACTGAGGCCATTTCCTTGGTCTTTTGAGGGATATAAACTGAGACAATTGTGATGGCTTTATTATTGGCCCCTAAGAGAATTCTGATAGGTAGAATCTGAGTCGTAGACTCAGGTGGGAGAGTTGCTATGGGGTGACTCATGACAGTGTCTTTAATACAGATGGCACAACCCCCGCCTCTTTTAGAGATTCAATCTAGCCTGAATACGTTGTAACCTTGTAAGGCGATTGTTGGATCTGGGACTTTGGGCGCCAGCCAGGTTTCGACAACAGTAAGGACGTCAGGGTTATGTTGGCTTGCAAAGGTTTGGAGAGCATCAAGCTTAGGTAGTGAACTTCAAATGTTGAGGGTTGTGAGGATGAGAGCCCTGGAAGTTTTCACATAACTGAAGCAGATTGGGCCAGGGTTTGGATGGGCATTACCCAACATCAGCAGGAGGAGGAGCAGGAGCTTCATGGAGCGTAGGCGTAGTTCCATGAGAGAGAATTTGAGTCGCCGTTGTTTGTACGCGCCAATAGAAGGTTCCTGGCAAAGGTCCCAGTGCGATGCTTTGTGTGAGAGTGGAGACAGGCTGGCCCATAGGCCAAACACAGTGATATTTAGGAGCATCCAGGTAGTAGCAAATGGAGGTCCAAGAGGAGAGCAGGGCACATAGTAGAGCATGCCCTGGTAGTGCTAGGTAGTGAGTATCAGAAAGAAAGCCTACTGTATTTTGAGGGTGGGTAGTGGGAGAAAAAGGGAAGAGGTGGACGGCTTCAGTTCTCATAACGTAATCTACCCAGCAACAACAAACTATTAAGTGTAAGAGGAAGTATATTTTATTAAAAATCAGCATAAAAACATAAAAAGCTTTTTCTTCACTTTTTTGTGTATTTGTCACGTTTTCTAATTATACAATCAGAATAATCCATGACAAGGCGTGGGTTGGGCTGTTGTTGGTCACTCCAGGCATAGGTAAATCCCTGCACAACCCATACCCTGTTGTGGATTATTCCTTAACTGTGTCATCTCAGCTCAGCACTACAAAAATACATTTAGTAATCTGGGTTACCCCCTAGTGGGCAGTAGTTCAAATCACACCACTGCCATCCACAGTTCTGTACCACTTTGTTGAAAGAGGTGTCATGTTTGTAGTTATGGCGGTGGGGGGTTAATTATTTAAAAAAATGTTTGCATATTAATTTGGTTGCACCTGCAAACTGTCCATGCGTCTATCAGACTCCCCCTCCTACCCTCTCCCCCTCCGCCATCCTCTCCACTTCTCTGCAAACACACCTCAGACATTACCAAACTCATCTTACTCCTACCGCTTGTCAGAGCAGGTGACATTGAGCCAAACCTGGTCCAACCCCTTCCCTTCCCATTGCCCTCCTCGAAGGCCTACATGTGGCTCACATTAATATACAAAGTCTCTTACCCAAAATTGACCTGCTACAACCTCTCATGGTCTCCCTACTCCCTGATGTTCTAGTAGTTTTGGAATCTTAGCTTTCCGCCAATATTCCCAACTCTGCCATCACCATCCCTGGTTACTCCCTTTCTCGCCAAGATCATGCCACGAAGGGAGGTGGCATCACCATCTGCCTTTCCTTCTCCATTCAGTTAACCCCAGGACTGACTGTCTCATCCATTGCACCCCAAGCACTTCAAATCCTTTAAACTCTCCTTCCCTTTCTCCCTTCCCATTTTTATGGCAGGTGTATACTGCCACCCAGGGCTTTCTCCTGCTTCTGTTACAGAACTGCTAACCACTATCTGTACTCATGCCTCCACTGGGGAGCTTCTTATCTTAGGTGATTTTAACTTTAATTGGTTTTCACACTCTAACTCTAAACTCTGCCAAAGCATAAAGTCCCTGCATCTTACACAGCTTATTTTTGTCTATACCCATCACAATCTCTGTTCTCACAACCACTTTCTACTGGACTAGGTTCTTGCTACTCACCCGCACTGTATCATTGATGCTGGCACCCTCCCTGACACACTCAGTGACGATGATATAGTTTACTGTGTGCGTAGCGTCCAGAGTCCCCCCCCCACAGATTATCCTAATCAGGCCCTTCCGATCAATTGACTTATCCAAACTACATACTGATCTGCTTTCCACTGACTGGTCCCCTATTTCTACGGCCAGTAATATCAATCAAGCCCTACAATATTTCCAGTCAAAATTTTTACTAGTCTGGGATCAGCATGCCCCACTCGGGAAAACCAGGGTCAGAGGTTTTTACCCTCCCTGGATCTCAGCTGAACTTTTGGCCTGCCTCCATGCACGTGACCTGGCATGGAAGTCTTACAAGTCCTCTAGCACTTTGGCTAGCCTTAACAAGTACCGTGCTTTGAGGAACTGTTGTACTAGAACCACCAGGTTATCTAAGGCCAAGTTCTTTTCCTCTGCATTTCAGAACAATCTTAGCAACCCCTCCAAGTTCTGAAATGTGGAATGTTCTCCCTAACCACATAGCAGAAGCAAGCAATAAAGTATAATTTAAAAAAGCACTGAATGGTTACCTACTTCAAAGGGAAGGCTAATATCCCCTACCCAGTGTGGAGAAGGTGGTCCTGATGAGCTAGAAGCCTACTTCCACTTTACTATACCGAATAAAAGTTCTGGAAAGTAATACACGCCCTCTTCTCCAGTCCCCCCCCTCCTGTTCTCAAGGTGGGTGACTCCACCATTTCAGACTCTCCTTCCATCACCTCCGCTTTCAACTCCTATTTCACCACCTGTGTTTCCTCTCTGCACTCCTTGCTACTCCCCTCTCCCTCTTTCTCCTTCTTCCCTCCCATCTTCCCTGTGTTTTTCTCGCCTATCAGTGGTTCAATCAGAGGGTGGTTCCAATATGGAATGGATTCCCTATCGAGGTCATAGGATGTACCACCACAGATCAGTTTAAGCAGAAATTAGATGCACATTTACTGGGTAAGACACAACAGATGTAACTACCAAAGCAAGCTCCATGGACGAAAGTCTATTACCTTTAGCTCTGTTTTTACACGATACCTATCTGACTCCGCAACCAGGTGGTTCAACTCCTACCTTGTAGGGAGATGTCAATCAGTGAGAATTGGAGACTCTCTCTCTCCCTCCCCCCACCCATACACACTGGCATTCCCCAAGGTTCCATCCTTGGTCCTTTGCTTTTCTCTACATTCCTCAACTATCTCCCCTCAGCCTGCTCCTCTGTATCCATCCACATGTATGGTCCTGTTTTCCTCTAGCTCTTCTCCATCAGAGTTAACATCTAGGCTTCAATTTGATTTCGACACTGTCCAGAAATGGTTCAGGGCTAATCAGCTATCCCGTAATGCTAAGAAAATGGTTTCCCTGTGTTTTGGCACATGACAGAGGCTTTCCAGACTCCCTTCACCCCCACCCTCCTCACACTCAGTGGGGGGATAACTGACAACGAGCCCTCATTTTAAGAATCTTGGTGTCTGGCCTGACTGCCACCTTGCTTTTTCTCAGCACACTGATGCCATGTACAAAAAACTCCACCCTAAGCTCGGTGCACTTTATAGGAACAAAATCTGTATCCCTGTATCTGCCCACCGGGACATCATCACTAAAATGATCCTCCCCATTTTTGATTTTGGCAACTTAGTCTATGGTGCTACACCTAAATCCACCCTGCTCAGACTAGATTCTCTCTTTCACTCCTTTTGCTGTTTTGCCTTGGACCCTCCCCCCCGCACACTCACCACTGTTCCCTGTACATTGATCTCTCCCTCCCTCCCTTCCTTGAATGACCGCTGTCTCATCCACTGTACCTCCTTTATTTCTAAATTCTGGTTGGCTTTGCTTCCTCCTTACCTCAGCTCTCTCTTCTCCCCCATGCCCCACTTCATGTACTCTCCCTATAACTCAGGTTAGTTTCTTTTGCTCCCCTGTCATAAATCTCTAGCTGGCCAGTCTGGTTTCTTCTGCCACCTTCCTAATCTTCGGAACTCCCTTCTACTAACAATTCACTCTGTCACCTCCAAATGTTCTCTTTCCACTCTTCTCCTAGGCTACACTGCCCCTCCTGTAAATGTCCTTAGCCCCATTGCCCTACACTTCTCCTTATCTACTCCGACCTCTATACTTCTCACCACCCCACCTCATCCCCCTTTCCCTTCACCATTTTCTCTCACTCCCTTACTTATTTTTCACTCTCTCTCACTCATTCACTCCCACCCCAGTAATCACCCTTTCTACCCCTTCCTAATCCTCAACTCTATTCTCTACCCTACCCACCATAATCTGTTTTCTTCTCCTCTCTTTTACTCCCACCACTACTTTACCTTTTCACCCCGTCCAGCCTCTCTTTCTCACCCTCTTCTACCTACTCTCTCTCCTGCTCTTTCCTATATTTGTGACGTTACTTTCTTGTGTGTGCTGGGTACTTTGCACTTCTCATGTTTAACCTGCATTATTATTTGCTCTGGTAGTGTATATTATTGTACATATTGTGTACTGTTGTATTGTTATTACTGGTAATGTATATTATTGTACATACTGTGTACTGCTGTATTGTTATTTCTGGTAATGTATATTATTGTACATACTGTGTACTGCTGTATTGTTATTACTAGCAATGTATTTTATTGTACATACTGTGTAGTACTGTATTGTTATTACTGGTAATGTATATTATTGTACATACTGTGTACTGCTGTATTGTTATTACTGGCAATGTATTTTATTGTACATACTGTGTACTATTGTATTGTTATTACTGGCAATGTATATTATTGTACATACTGTGTACTGTTGTATTGTTATTATGTACTGTTGTATTGTTATTACTGTGCTTCTACTTGTTTGTACTTATCCCTTACCCCCTCCACCAGGACACATCTGGAAACGAGCTTTGTAGATCAGTATGTCTTTCCTGATAAATCTCTTTTAAATAAATAAATAACTAAATAAATAAATAAACTGTAATTTTTTTTTTGTCAGAAAAAATGGAAATCCATTGTTTGCAAGGGTTTAGCTAAATGCTGGTGATGTCTCTATAAAGTCTAATGAGGTATGGTTCTGCCAAAATGTGTTTTACAACTTGCAGGACCTGCCCAGTCGCACGTGCAGATGTTCTAAATATACGGCCCTAGGCAACTATCGTTCACAGACTAAGAAACATCGGCAAATCACAGGGAGCTTTTATAGCATCCAGCATATAATATCACACTTCAGTGGTCTTGTGCCACCTACAGTACCATGCATCAGAATCAAATGTTCTTATCGCAATTGTTGCTGTGATAGTTTGCAGCATACTGCAAGAACTCAGTGTTATCCAACCGCAATTACTCCAGTTTGCCATACAGGAAATGGTGAAATCACACAGTGTCTTGCTTGATCCTGGTGGATGCCACCGTAGGTTTCATTATTATTTATTAGATTACAGGGTTAGTAAACTGGGTACTGAATTAGACCAATATTAGGAAACCTTGGGTGATTTTCAAAATGTTCTATATATTAAATAAATAAATAATGCCAATGAATAACCCAAATGAGTATCTGAAAATATTTATTTTTAAATAGCGTTTAAAATTCAAATGGTTACTAAAAACATATTATGTTTTTGAATTATCTATATCAATATAACTTCAAGCTTTCATTAAGAAAATCAGAGGCTTCTCCCTGACTACAACCCTACACATTCCTCACCTCCAAAGAGAATAAAATAGGGGCCAGGTGGATCAGCGTACCAGCTGTGGATCAGACTTTCCTCCCAGCAAAATGGGACCACAAATTCAAAACATGGATGAGACAGGGCCTAATCTATCAGTTCTATGCCAATAACACTTTTAAATCATTTGAGTAATTAACTTCAGAATTCCACCTTGACAAAACACACCACTATAGATTCCTACAAATCAGAGCTCACTTGGGAAAACATAACAGCCTCCAGGTAGATCCACAGGCCATCCCAACAATCTTCCTATGTATACTACAGGTATCCATGGAAACAAACCAGGCCCATTTAATCGCAAGGTGCTATCAGGCACTTGTAGTTGGATCCCAATAACTACAGAAAACACCATACTCACATGGGAGGCTGATCTTAGCATCAACATCACAGATAAGGTCTGGACCAAGGTATGGCAGAGGCAACACGAAGTTACAAAATAGTCAGCAGGTATTTCCTTGCCCCTACAGATCACAGCTAAATATATGTCCGTGCAGAATGCCTCATGTTGGTGACAATGTGGTCATGAGGTTGCCACCCATACTCATGTTTTATCACCACGTTCCAGGTTATCAACATACTGGTAATTGGTGGCACATGCCCTGCAAGAACTAGTACCAGGCCTAGGCCCTATCACCCCAGTAATAGCCCTCCTACTGCATTACCTAACAGCAGATAAAGAACAAACATCACTTATACATTATTACTAATGCAAAGAAAGCTGTAACTAAATTATGGCTCCAACCAACCCTACCACAAATCAAACAATGGGAAGATATAATCTCAGACATATATAGATTGGAAAAAATGATAGCATAGTTACAAAATATGCTTCAAGACCCACAAAACATATGGAATACCCGGATTATGTAAATTAGGGAACACAGGTCAGATATTATTCCATGACTACCACAAAAGCCAGTACTCACAGAACTACATCTGGAGCATGACGGACCAGACTGGACAGACCAAAAGCTAAGACCTGACCCTGCTATCTGTCTACAGGCCTCCCCAGCTTATCATGGACACCCCACCTCTCCTGAAGTAAAAAAAAAGAACAGAAAGAACAATGAAATGCTTACAGTACTTACTACGCTGTAATGTATAAAACCCTCTGAACCCTGCTGTGCACTGTATGAAGTTAAGAGGTATTACACAAATATCAGTAAACTTCATATATTAAAGAAACAAAATCAAGGGCCTAGCTCTAACAGTTCAAAGTTATCCCCATTCACAGATATTATCATTAGAAAGAGCTACACAACAGTACATGACATACCTGCAGCAACAGTGGGGACACTATGTCAGGGAGAATCAGGCTACGGTCCCTTCTAAGAGGATTTACTGGGAGGCCGGGAAGGCATACATGCAGGGGATGGTTGTGTCTTATATGGCCAAGCTGGCCAAACTAAAGCAGGAAAAGGTACAAAAGCGAGAGGGAGCTGTTAAGGGTTTGGTGGGGAAAGCTTATGGTGACCTATCTCCTGAGGTTATGCACCAGCTCAGAACAGCTAGAGTTCTTAAATTTAGCCACACTGATGAGGATAGCAAAGCCCTGTTTTATGCAAAGCAAACGATCTATGAGTGGGGTAATAAACCTAGCCCTCTGCTGGCAAGACTGGCCAGGGGCATGACCACTCCTACCATTGTCACTGCTTTAAAAGATGGAAAGGGAAGGTCTACAACCAAAGCTCAGATATTAGAGCACAGTTCACAGCATATCATAAAGTGCTATACACAGGAGAGTGTAGGCAGTCTGCGCACAAGGCTGAGACCATCTTAACAAACCTGAATTTTCCGTAGTTAGGGGACGATCAAAGGAACCAAATGGGGGTGCCACTCATGGTAGTGGAGTTGGCTGCAACTGTAGCAGCTCTTAAGAAAGGAAAAGCAGTGGGCCTGGATGGCCTGAGTGTTGAATATTATAAAGCTGTGGGCGCTCTGGTGCTGCAAGACCTGCAGGCTATGGTGGGAGAGGCACAGCAGCAGGAATGCCTTGTGGATTCTTGTTAGCAGGCAACTATAGTGGTACTGACCAAACTTAGGAATGACCCTACGGTATGCGCAGCCTATGGGCTGATATCACTATTGAACTGTGATACAAAATAATTGCAAAAGCCCTGGCGCAATTGCTGGAGGTGCTGCTTCCAAGTCCTGTTAATCCGGACCAAACTGGGTTTGTAAAAGAGAGAATGTCCTACGATAATGTTCAGCACATGACGAATGTGGTGTGGTGGGGCTCTCAGTGCCCAAAGAGGTACTCGTGCTACCCCTAGATGCAGAGAAGGCCTTCAACAGGGTGAAGTGGCCTTATTTATATCAAGTATTAGATAAATTTCAGCTAGGGGATGGATTCATAGACTATGTTAAGCTAATGCAGAGAAGGCCTTCAACAGGGTGAAGTGGCTTTATTTATATCAGGTATTAGATAAATTTCAGCTAGGGGATGGATTCATAGACTATGTTAAGCTACTCTGTGCTGAGTCCAAGGCATGGGTCCTGATTAACGGGGCCTCTCCGAGGAATTTGACCTTGAGCGGGGCACAAGGCAGGGATGCCCCTCATCCCCCCCCCCTTCGCTATGGCCATAGAACCACTCACTAAGCACATAAGGCAAATGCCCAATATTTGCAGACAATATACTCCTGCTCATGACCAACCTGGAGCGCTCTCTGCCTGGGATGTTCGCAGCCCTGGACATCTTCTCTAAGTTTTCAGGATACAGGATCTCAAATGGATGAATCTGAGATGATGCAAGTGTGGGGGGGGGGACCACAAATAGCAATCCAGGGGTCTCCTTTTAAAAGGGTATGTACTTTCCTCACATATCTGGGTACTAAGGTAGGCCCTCAGTTAAAAAATCTGTATCAGCTGAACTATGTTGGATTGCTTAAGACCTTAGAGGGAGACCTGACTTGGTGGAGATCTTTGCCTATCTCCTGGCTGGGACGATTCAATTTACTGAAAATGAATCTTCTCCAATGGACACTGTATCCCCTTCAGATGCTACCCTTGGAACTCACTAGGTGAGATTTACAGCACCTGGAGGCCCAGTTCACTAAGTTCCTGTGGTAGGGGAAGAGGCCTAGGGTGACCCTGCTGCATCTGAGTTGGGCGATATCCAAAGGGGGGTTGCAGTTCCCCGATTTCAAACAATATCACGCAGTGGCACATTTGTGCTTGATGAGGGAATGGCTGCTGTGAGAAAGGGGGGCTAGCTGGATGACCCTGGAGGCAGAAGGGGAAACTTCCTCTCCCCTTGTTTTTCTGGATAAGGGAGGAACAGGTAGGTATAGGGCAAGATGGGACTCAAGCTCTCTAGTAATGCTCATGCTGAAAACATGGCAGATGGCAGCTAAGTTGGTGGGGGATCAGGATAAGACTTTCCTTGCACCAGTCGGTGGCAATCCAGACTTTCTCCCAGGGTTGGCTGAAATGGGATTCAGACAATGGAAACAAGCCAGTATACAATGACTTGGGGATCTGATGGGCCCTAGGGGCTGCACAGCCAAGATGAACTGAGCAGCATTTACACTCTGCAGGGACAGCATAAATTTAATTTTTTGCAGATAAGGGCATACCTAAGAACAATTCAGAGAGCGAACCCTGATCTCTCAAATTTATACAGACTAGAAAAGGAAATTGTGAACACCCCCCCAATGGACTCCATGGCAAGGATATATTCACACCTCAGGGAAGCTAGTCAGAGCCAAGCATTGAAGGTGCATAAGCAATGGGAGCAGGATCTGGGGGTTGGAATCTCAGATTTAAACTGGGCAACTATCTACGAATCCCACATGGGCTTACTCTGGTGTAACAAGTACAAAGAAGCACAGTTTAAGTTGATACATTGTTTTCCTACCTCCAGCGGTGGTCTACAAATTCACCCCAGGGGTAGCACCCTTATGTGGCAGGTATCAGAGTATGAGGTGGACAAATATTCATTGCTTCTGGGAGTGCCCACAGCTACACCCGTTCCGGACAGAAGTCAGAGCACAAATTGAACACAGGACAGGTATCTCAATACCTGAAACGCAGCTGTCCATGCTGCTGGGACTGGATCATCTGGGCGATGAGGAATGGGACCTGCATCCTCGGGTGGTTCATGTTCTGCTGGTGCTAGCCTGGAAGTGCAATCAGAACACCTGGGTCTCTTGCGTAAAACCAATGGTGCATATGTGGCTGGAACTGGTGACCAGGTCTTACCACTAGAAATGGTTATATACAAGCTCAAAGAGATGGAAGATCTTTTTGAAAGGACGTGGGAGACCTTCATGAATTTGTTCCCACTTAGCAGAGACAGCACTGATGTGCCTCAATGCAGTCCTTTAAAGACATTAGAAAATCCAGCTCTGTGAGGGTAGGCATAGGCATACTTAAAAACTAACTCACAATGTCATCCTAGCAGCCTATTACATGGGAAGTATTGTCTGTCAAGGATATCCTGTGTATGCAGCCAGCACTGTCTGTGTTTGCTTGTGTTGTTTTGTCATTAGTGTAGGTCTGTAATTTTTTTTTCCTGATTTGTTTATACCCCCCACGTGCTCCAGTGCCCACCACTCCTTCAGGCTGCCATGGTCCCGACTTACCTCCTACTCCCCTCACTCAAGCCCTACATCCTCACATTGCAGCCAACCCCAAGGTAACCCGGCGTAACCCTTTACTGGGTGGGTCCCCCTCCTCCAAGGGAGAAGGCACCAATGGGGGTTGCAAGGGCGCTCTTTATTTGGCCCCAGAGTGCTGTGAGGTGGACATAGCTCCCTGGAGGGCTTTGGTGGTGCCAGAGACCGGCAGCCATCATCCAGTGGATCCTGGAGCTGTTTTTCCAGTTTCTGTAGTTCCCCATCTCGCCGCTCATGCAGTGCCCCCAGTCTCCACCGGAAGCCGCTGCTGAACAATGCTTCCCCGAAACCCTCCACAGGAGAGGAGAGCAGTCCTTTGGATGCTCAATCCTTTCCACCCCCTGCTGACTCCCGGCGCCCGAGTCTGTTCCCGAACCCGGGTCGCTAGAGCAGCACAAGATAAGGCGTCCAGCGCCTCAGTCGTCTGCGTCACCAGGCCGGCACCTGTAATTGTTTTTAGATAACCTTTGTATATGGACTTATGGGATCTCCCGTGGTATCATGAATGTTGATTAAAAAGAAACTGAGATCGATTGAAGTATATATATTTATGTATATATATATATATATATATATATATATATACTGTGAGATGTCTAGAATATGTAGAACTATGAAATGTATTTTTGTCTTTTATATCTGAATTTCAATAAAGAGATCTTAAAAAAAAAAGCAAGGGCTACACTGGAACCAGTAAGGCCAAGACCTTAATTTTTAAATGAAAGCTTGACGTTATGTTGACATATATAATCGCTGTTCACAGAGTTACTATGTGTTGATATGTTAAAAATGTATCAATCCGTCTCATGTGTCAGCCTGTATTTTTGGGTGACATTTGTTTTACCATTTTACCATGCTATCTGTGCTTTATCTTGGTTTTGCACTTCCCTTATGAAAACTGATAAAAAGAATGACACCTTTTATTACCTTCAAACTGTGAAACTAATGGCATGATCATTAGGTTTGTGAAAAATATGACGTAGTTGTGCCTGGATTAAAATTGAAAGCATGACCGGGCAGATGGTCCGGCGGTAGGGAGCAGGACCAAAAATACAGAATTAAAAAAAAAATAAAAAAATTGAAAGCAACACTAGCATCAAGCTGTACATGTATGCAAGTTGAACAGTGATTGACAGTTTTTTGTTGTTGTTATTTTTCAGTTTGTAATTTATCTCCCAGTCTGCCTCAACCTTCCCCCATCCAGACCAGTCCACCTGGCCCCATAACCCAGTTTCTCTGGGGCTTAACGTACATTGTCACCCTCTGCCACAGGACCGTGAAGGTGCCCAGTCCCCGGTGCAGGGCCTATGAGGGATCAAGCCGCCATCCTGCAGTCTGGGAATTTGCCACCATATTTTCTTCCTGGCTCCACAAACGTGTGCAGTGACATGATGTTTGAGCTTGCCTCTGTGGAGACACCCGGCCTCTGTGTGTAGGGTCCCTTCCCTGTGTGGACCCCTTGTGCTGCCACCCGGATTCCTCCAGGTGGCAGCTGACCACTGGGATGTGTTCACCCTCCTCTTTGAGGGAAGAGAGCTGTCTTTGGAACACTCAATCCTCCCTCCCCCCCTGCCAGCTCCAGAGTGCCCCACGTCCATTCCAGAACCCGGGTTGCTGGTATAGCAGGCAATAGCTCTACCACTGTGCTACCGACCAGATGTGATTGACAGTTCTTAAATTGTTTTTGTTTTTTGTTGGTAGTCTTGTAGATAGATACTGGGTTTTGTTTATAAAATAGGGGAACAGCACTCACTTCCCCACTTTATATAAAGAAACACTCATGTTCTCCAAATTCCTTTTTCCTTCAGTTTATTGCAGAAAATATACACGGTGCACCGACCAGCACAGTAATCCCAGGTGGTTACACACAGCAGACTCTGATGAAACACTTGGTAATTAGAGCAAAACCTTGGGTTACCCGGTGCTGAGGCGCTTGGCTGTTGCTTGTAACTGCCTGGGATCACTGTGCTGTTCGGTATGCCATGTTATGTTTTCTACAATAAAGTGGTGGAAAAAGGAGAACACGAGTGTTTCTTTATACTAAACAGGGAGGTGCATGCTGGTCCGCTATTTTATCTACATATTGAGGCTGATTTGGGGATTAGGTTCCTCTGTGCCTTTGAGTGAACCACTTTGATCTATTGACTAGATATTTTGTATGCATTTAGTTTGAGTACTGTTTGACACTTTAAATTACTATTTCAGAGAACCTGTATTTATATGGTTAAGGACATGAATGAATGATGCATACCTTTAAGATCTGGGCTATTTAAATGGGTCTGACGTCTGGCTATGTATCTCTTAAAAAACACCTTGCTCAGGACAGGTGCAAAATGTTGGGTTGCGTACCTTGACAGCACCTTCCTGATGCAAGCGTGCTACACTTTACTGAATACAGAACGTATAACTTGGACACAACTTGGTAAATCTGATGAGTACTTAAGCATGTTCCTGCTATTGTCAGGTGGTGAGCGTAGTGTTTTATTTTATCTGGACAGACTTTGATCTTGCTAGGCATATAAAGTGTCCTGACCCTCTTTTAAAAAAGGGTTCCCCTTGGGCCATCTATTGGTCCAGCAAAAGTGGGTTATGATTCTGTGCCAGCAACCTGGTTTTGGAAGTGGACTCCAGGTGTGGGGAGTGGGCAGCCAGGCTGGAAAATGTACTTCCCACCCTGGGAAGGAGTAAATGGTGTTGAAACTTTTGCCACTGCAAACCTATGGGGGGAGGAGGACAACAATGAAGGCGAGCAGGGCCATTGTGTTAGTGGGGGGATGGTGAGAGGGGACAAAAGGGAAGACCCCCCCCGGCACCATCAGAATGACAGCCTGAGTACATGTGACCCTCACACCATGGATCGCCCACTTACAGAAATGCACTACCACAGGCTAGTGGCTGATGAGACTAAGGTGAACACCTAAGTCCGAAGCAGAGTAGCTGACACTAGGTAGGCCATGAAGAAAAAACTTCTACTGAAAAATAGGGGGTTCCCTACGTCAAAAGTTTTTTAAAATAGTGTCTGCTATGGTTACACTGCTGTCCTTTGCTCTGTAAGAGGCTTTGAATGTTCTTGCTAGAATCTGAAGTCTGGATGTTGTTGAATAGGTAGCAAGTATCTTCTCTTAAATCGTTACTGAGCCCAACCACAGAATGAGAAGACTGGTAATCACTTCATTCTTGACTGGATTTTAGTTAGTTGGCATGACGGAGTGACAACAGCATCATGTCTGGATAATCCAGAATCCCCCCAATAGAGTATCACTGCCAGGTCATACAGGCACTTCAATCCATAGCACTTGTTAACTGATCTCCAGTGTATCCCCTGGGAGAACTCTGACCTTATCCCAGATGTAGACCCTATTTGGGAATTCTTTTGGGATGTGTTCACCAGACATATGTGCCCCTAGTAGAACTATCAAAGTAAAGGGAAAACACCATGCTTGGGTCTCTCGGGAACTCATTATACTAGGTGGCTATGGAGATGCATATGGGACAGTTCAGTAGAAGTGGGGATACTGCTGATGGAATTATGTAGGGGCAATTAATTACATTCAATGCAGGGCTGTAACTAGGTCAGCTGAAACCTGTTGCTACTTGGGAGTTTTAGAATATTGTACTTCCATCCCCAAGCTCTACTGGGACAGTGTCAAAGAACTCCTCAGAAGCTCTCAAAGGGATCCTGTTGCCTGTATTCACTCACTTCTAGGTAAGCCCTTAGATGACCCATCAATTAATGCCTGGATACGTAGGACTAAGACATACTGTAGGTCTCTTTTTAAGCCATGGCCTGGGAAAACAGGGATGTTAGTAAAACAGAATACAATACCATGTGGTACAATACATCAGATTCAACAATTTCTGTAAAATATATTGGTTTAAACAATTTCAAGGAATATACAAGACGGAGATCCTGACCTTTTAAGGGACACTCTCAACCTCTTTTAGATCTTATTATTTGTAGTTAAAAACCCACATTATACAATAGCAAGAAAAATTCTAGCAACCTGATTGGCAGCTGAAGCACAGAGACGACCACAGAACGGTCAATGAAATCCCCCCCCCCCGCTAAAGCCACCACTAAATGAACACGGCTTCACAGTCCCCAG
Source organism: Neoceratodus forsteri (assembly GCA_016271365.2). Taxonomy (NCBI): domain Eukaryota; kingdom Metazoa; phylum Chordata; order Ceratodontiformes; family Ceratodontidae; genus Neoceratodus; species Neoceratodus forsteri. Next base: position 638,709,678 of record CM028136.1, read on the forward strand.
GCAACCACAACAAATGATACAGCCCACTTCACGAGCTGTGTACACCACTGAATTCCCCCCCAAACACAAGCAGTTGAAAACGAGACCCCCTCTTACCAAATCACACCAAGCTTCCCCAAAAATACCAGTGCCCTCTTCAGTAACTGTAGTCCAGTCCTGTTCTCCCAGTTCGAATTAGAAATACTTCAAACTGTAGCAGAAGAACCTAAAAACAAGTCACAGTAAAACTCATGAGCCTGCATTGAATGTCACAATATGGAGTGAGAAAATGTCAGTGGCGGCCGTCCATACTGCTCGCACTTCTGAGAAGCACAACGGAGCAACGGCATCAAATTCATTTTCTCCCATTCCCGTACTTTACTGTTTCAGGAAGCTGATCTCGTGAAACAGTTACAAGGGAGCTCTGAATTTTTTTTTTCCGTTAGATTAAGAGGGCTTTTATGTGGTTCTGTGTTGCAAAACGGCTCACTGATGAGGAGTGAGAGCATGCTGCATTCAGGGATGTAACAAGAAGCACTGAAGCCACTCATACTGAGTGGCTGTTTCTCAAAATAAATTACTTCTTTTTTCACATTTACTTTAAACTATTGAGTTCTCTACACTACTAAGGGGGGGAATGTTTGTCCAGTCCTTCCTTGTCACTAAAGGAAAAAGCAACAGTACTAATACTTTAATGTACTAAGTTCTCTACAGCAAACCCTGTTTAAACTTACTGGGACTATTTTTTGTCAGATTTACTACTTATCACTTTAAAACAGGTAAAATTCAATGGAAACAAAAAACCTCTGTGTCTTAATTACAACAACATCCATTAAAATATTACACAGTGAGCCATTGTATAATAGCAATAAGGCACTCCATGGTGCGTGTTATTGTGTAATAACGGCACTCCTGGGGTGGGGGAAGCACTCAGCTTTGCCTTGTGCTTCAACCCACCCCAGGAGTTATGTCATTACACAATAACACACACCCTGTCGTGCCTTATTGCTTAATTTTATGATTGCTTACCTTCTCTTAAATTAACTGTTGTTGTTGTTGTTTGTTGTACCTGCTTCCTTTCTTAGCTGAACTGAAATACTTGCCAATAGTGTAGTTATACCAAAGCTTGTTTTGTCTCAAATCCTTGATTTGCTCTTGATACATACTTCTTGAATGTTAGGAACACCTGCAAACAGTGCAGCCACTAATGAAGCAATAGTCTCCTCCCCTTACACTTCCTAATGCATGGCTAGGCTGTGCTGAGGGTGTTTCCAACTCCAGGAAAGATGCAGTGGGAGGAATGTAAACAAACATACTTTTGTGTGGTAATTCCAGTATGGTAGACAGTCTGTTTTTCACTTTTTAAAAGAAGAAAGGAAAAAAGAAATTGGACTCAAATTACTAGCTACATCAGCAGTTTCTACAGAATGTGAACAATCATAACATGTTTTTTAAACTAAGGACATCTTGAGGTGAAAGGGGGTTGGCAGTGTTCCTTTAACAAGGCAGCAGGATAATCACATAGACAGTTTGTACATTCCGATACTGCACCATGAAAAACAGTTGCATAGCCAGTGCCCTAAACCATGACTTTTTAATCCTGCCTGACCAAAGCCATCCATCCTGACTACTGTGCCCACGGAATAAGAACTCTTCGCTTCATGCCCCTACACCCTAACTGAGCATGCATCTCAGACTCCTACACCACACGGAAGTGCTTAAGGCCCTGCTTAGCCTTGACCCCAATAAGAATGTCAGCATTATCAGTTGTTTAATCAGCTTCGCTGGCTAAGTCCCACTGCCTGCAAGAATTAACACTGGTACATATTTCTACTAAAGTGTATTCATTCCTAAGCCCTCCCACCACAAATCGTACATGTCTCTTCTCCCCTATTCCTGCCTCCTATTCTTTAAGTTCGTCCAGGGTAAATAATTGGGCATTACAAAATGGGTAGGGAGAAAATGCTGCATCCTGATTGGCTTAGACCTGTGCATTGAGAGAGCACAACACACAGGTAACGAAAGTAATGGCAATGAGGACACAGTACATAATAATGCCAATGTCTTTTTGAAAATTCCTGATTGTAGTTACAAATATGGTTGCCACCTTTACTCACTGAAAAAATCACCTGGATCCAAAAGTTAAAACTCTCTAAAAGAATAAGAACAAACGGACTACATTTTTTTCTTTATATTCCCTTCCTTACAGTACATTCATTTACAAACTAAAATGAAGTACTACTCACAGTTACTTTTTTCAGAACTTCTTTCTGACCATGGACCACCCTGCCCCCCCCACCATAATCATTACCTACCTACCAGGGAAAACTCTGCTGCTTGCTCTGACCCAGACAAAACTGAATCCCTGGCTTTACCGAGGCCTTCTGTTGTGTGTATTTATGCGGGGGAGAGGTGAGCATTCAGCCAGTAGAATTCTGCAGAAGTTTGAATTTCTGCATTCCATGTCAAGCAAAAATTCCATCTATTGAATGTATAGATAGAGAAATGCTTGATGGGGGGGAGGGCTACTTTTACTAGTTATTTTTAACAAAAGAAAATACCTGTTTTTAATACAGAAGAATTGTCCTTTTGGTTTACTCATTTTATAAGCACAGTATACATGCACTTTTAGGTGAGCATTGTGGTGGTAAAATGCACTTTCAGGAACCAAAGGCACTTCACCTGTGGTGTTATGCCTCAGTTTACCCCCCCCACCCAGAAGTACATTGTGCCAACACAATGCACACCTCATCGTGTATTATTGCTTACATATCAAAGCTGCAAAAAGACTACAGCAGGAGAGCCTTTTCTTTCTCAGGCCCATCAGAATAGAATGTCTACCATCTGCTCTTCAGCAACCCTCTACCATTCCCATTTTCAAAAGACTGCTTTTTGACTATCTCACTGATACAAACTGTTTTCTACCCTGAATCCCTCTTCTTAACTACCAATTATATAATTATTAATTTAAATCTACTACTACCGCCTACTTTTCTTGCTCTACATCTAGTCTCTCTTTATACAGTAGGATAACTCTTTATAATGTATGGGGAGCCCTTATTATTAACTGAAATCAAGCAGATTACAACATTGTTATGCCATCGTTATGACATCACTCTGTTGTTAACCCTTCTTGAGTATGTCACATCAATAGTATAACAAAACAGAATGCTCACAACAATCAATGTTCTGCAAAGTAATTCAGTAAAGTAATTCAGTCTGTGATTATACAATCTTGGTAACCCATACACTATAAAATATAATATATGGTCTTTGGTTAACAACCGCGCTGAAAATATTTCTCGAGGTTGCCATAACATTTGAAAACCTCTCGAGCTGTGCTCTCGAGGTTTACAATGTTGTCATGGCAACCTCTTGAAGTGCTTACAGCGTGGTTATTAACCAAAGATCATACATTATCCTCTATATGTTTGTGGTTAGCACCCACTTACCTGATGCATATGTAACTGGTCTCTACTGTTTCCATGAACCTTCCTGTATGCATCTGTGTATCCCTTTAGAGTTAGCATGTTTTGTAAATATCTTGAGATACATACCGTGCACTTTGCACTCTGCTATACTTAGGAACCCCCACGACAACAAGATATTGTCTCTCACATAGCCATACCATCATCTGTTTGATGCAAATTATGAATAAATAATAAAATTAAAATGTTGCTATTAAAGGGGTAAATGTAATTATCTGTGATAAGTTCCGTCCTTTTTTCCAATAATATTTCACAATAAGTGGGCAATTAATGCAAAACAACATTGCTATGATGTTTGCAAAGAGAGACAATTTGCTGTAAAATGCCCTTTTGTTAAAAGAGGCTAATTTGTGTCATTGTGTAGTGAATAACTGACAACATGCCTCTTTCTCAGTTGTAGATGTATGCTCAGCTAATCAGAAACACAAAGGTTTGGAGAGATTTACCAGTATTTTGCACTTCAAGGAAAAGACATCTTTTACATTTCTTTCACATGCTGAAAGACAGTAATAAATTACAGTATATGGTTAAGCAAGTCCTGTTCTGTATGAAATGCAGCCTCTTCAAAAATCCTGTTGGGCGTGATCTAATTTGTTGTGCATGTCCTAAACAAAGTTGTTGTGCACATTCTACATTGATTAAACCTGTGTTTAAATCACACCTTTGCTCCCAGTAACAATCTTGGTCTCCCGCAACACAGTCTACACAATCATGCTTGAATTGCAAATGACTGTAATCAAAATTATAAAAAGGGTTTTGGAAATGCTCCATTGAGATTGGCTGTCAGCATTCCGACAGCCTTACCTTTATCTCTGTTACACTGTCATGTACAGCCTGATCACCATGGTGCATGACTTCTATCTGTCAGCATTCCATCCTCTAACACTGCTGAATGACTGGAACGATGCATTTTGATTCTGAACTAGCATTCTTAAACAGCTGATGGAATAACTATTTAATTAAAATATCCCTCTCAATGAGGAAAACATTCAAAAGGTACATGTCTAACAATTATCTTTTGAAATCAGTTTTTATAACAGCAATGAAGCACTCCCATGAATATGATTATGAGTAGTTTGGAGTACAGCCTAAGTATGGGGCAAATCTGGCTGCCACCCCTTTACGAACTCTAGATAACTGTATCAAGTCAAGGTCATTATTATAATTTGTTGCTAATTTCTGTTTAGCAGGGGCTAGAAACCTCTTTAGTCAGTCACTCTGTTCCCGACCCTCATAGTGAGATGAAGTTACCTGCTGTTGCCTTATGATTCATGAATAAACCTGCTTGGTTATTATTTTGTGTGTCCATCTCAGTATTTCGTATGGCCCAGCAAGATGTCTACTGCAGTAGCCACAGATGGGCCAGGCAGACCAGAAAGAGGGTAAGGGTCCTTAGTGGCAGACCAACACCAAAATGCCACAGTAGGTTAATCACCCCCTAGGGGCAATATGACACTTGGCTGCATTCTTTGTCACATTACGCCCCAGGGGGTGATTAACAGATTGTTAATTTAACCCCTGGTCTTTGCCTTACTACTGAAGCAACGGCAGACACGTTTTTTTTCCTTTCAAAAACACACTCCAATCAGAAAAATTCATTCTCGAACAGAAAAAAAAAAAAAAAAGCACACAGCACAAAAAAAAACCTACAAACATGACACTAAGAACACCCTACTTCATGTGGTACAGTAGATCTAGGTGAGACAAGAGAAATCTCAGCCATTCCTGTACATGATTTTGATCCATCACTTGCAGACTTCATATATAAAAATCAGAAGAACAGGTGATGCTGAGAACAAGTCTACTACTTTCAGAGGTTTCCTAGGTAGTCTTGATCACTATCTCATTATAAAAATACTGTCATCTAATTTAGCCCAGAAAAGAATCTACTTTTACAGTAACACTCCAAACCATGGCTGCAAAGCAGACATATTTTTTTTTTAAATGGGTAAAGGTAATAAACCTAACAGAGCCAAAGCACTCACAGACAATCCAACAGACTTACTTTACAGTTTGGGAAATTGGGGCTTCAAAATCCAAAAGCACTTTGTTTTTTATCTTCAATATGTTTTGCTTTTTTGCCATATGTACCTCTGAACAATACTGTCTAAAGTGGGGGACTTGAAACTTGGCACTGACTCTGAAGGGCATACACTTCTAGGATATGGGAGACAAACCACGACTAGAAACGATGACAGTCCTAGGCATATATGCCCTACTAAACCCATAATGTATGATAACCTTACTACATCTGCAAAAGACCTCATTAAAGCAGGCAAAAAATATGCTGAAAAACAGCCTCCATCTATGCAGTCTGACCTAAATTCCCTGGCCTAGCTAGGGCTCACTGTGAGGCAGACCCCACCACCAACTCTCCCCAGCTGTGACTCACTGCCAAGCAGCAGCTGTCTCAGTCTTAGCCTGCCTCCTGATATGGCTTCATGGGATCGCTTCCCAACTGGAGTTATCCGCATGGCCATTGGGGCAGCCCAAGAACAGGACTTTCAACTTTAATGTCACAGTTAAATTAATGAAGTTCCAAAAAGGACCACAAAAGAAAAGACTAATGTCATCATCAACTCATCTGTTGACTTTAAGGTAGGCCACACTACAAAACAAAAAAAAAAAATTGTAAATTTCAAACCATACAATGCAAACTCAAAATATGTTTTTGTTTTAATTTTCATTCACAGAAACTCCTCCTCCTCCTCTGCATTCAGTGTCTCCTCTATTTCTGTAACAAAACTATATCACCGAAGTTTTTCTACTAGGGATGATCGAAATTGGCCAATTCCAATCTGATCCCTGAGAGACCCATGCTCTGGAGTGGGTTAATTCACTTGTAATATGGGGAAGAAAAGGGTTTGGCTCACTGTTGAGAATCTTTTATTCCCCATGTTACACGTTTTAAATTGTGAGTTTTGTTGTGTTATGTTATGGCGCTAAACTTCCCACTTCCTGCACTCTCACGGATTATGAGTAGATGCCAGATTGTAGACTCTTGCCAATAGATGTGTTTTAGCAAGGTTTTATTTTCCAGAGGATTCAGTGAACCACTGCAGGTAACACTTAAGAGGGGTGCTTATATGGCAAATTGGCAAAAACTTCCACTTTTCAAACACAAATACAGTACTTGCACCAAGGATGATCTTTTTTAGATCATTGTTCCTTAAAAGTATACTAAACACCTGCGGTGATCCCTATTCAGGGTCCCTGTCCCTACTAGAACAGTACCACTTCCAGCAATGGGACAAGCGTTAGGGTGTTGAAATTTTGTTTCACCAACATTAAACCTATAAAATGAATTTCACCTTCTCTGCAAGAAACGTGCACTTAACTGTAACAATCAGACTACTTGGTCTGTAAAAAGTGACCATTCTCTGACACTTAGGCTGTGACTCAGTAGTCAAAGTAGTGCCACTTGTACTGACGAAGTGGGAAAAAGATGTAAAACAAGTGAGCTACTCATGTTTGTGGGCTGCAGCTTCTCCCCCAAAAGTTGTAGGACTAAGATGAGGAGGGTGCTGAGCATCAACTCCACACTCCTCATTATGCAGACAGGACAGTCAGGCAGCAGTGAAAGAGCCAAAAGCAAGCGGTGCAGAGTCAAAGCAAATAATTCCCCCTACACAGATAACGTCCTGGTCCCAAATGTTACTCAGCCTTGCGTTTTCCTGCCCTTAAGTACAAACAACTTTCATCATCATGAGATAAGACTAACTGATTAACAGCTACTGGCAACTTTGTAGCAGTTTTAGATTGTAAGACGCTATTGAGAAAGCAAATAAATTAATACAAACAGTAGGGGCTGGGCGCAAGGTTGTGACCGCTGCATGGACTTCCATAATGCTGGTAATTATAGCACAGAGTTTTTTTCCCTGCTTCACTAACAATATTCGTTGTGACCTCCCTTTCAGCAGAACAGATATTGTTGCTTTCTAGTTTACCAAAAATATTATTTATGTCTGCTGTACTAGTAGCAATCTATCTTGACAGATTTCACGGAAGAAAAAATGAGGGGGTAACTTGGAGAATACTGTTAGGTGCAGATACTATAACTACCGTGTTACCACATTTACAGTTCTTCAGTATCTATGTAGTGAATGGCATCTTATCTCCGATACAATACAATAGTACTTCACCAGCATGGATTATTGACTCCAATCGAAAACCGTAAGGTAAGAACATAAATCTTGAAAATGTGTGCATTGGAATTCTACTCATGTTCCTGTGGGAGGCAAACGTCTACACTAAAAACAGTCAGCCACATTTAAAGGATAGCAGGCTGTGTTTGCTGTTAAGGCACAGAGCAGTCCACCAGGATAAAGGGCTTTTATCACCATTTCTGCCAGTGATATCTAGGCTCCTGCAGGTAATCAGATAGCATTTCATTACATTTGTCCCAATGGAAATTGTGGCATCATTAAGGACAGTGCATAGCTTTAAGTGGGGTTGGGATCGAGTCAAAGGCAGGGTTAGTACAGACAAGAGCACAAAGGGGGAAGGACCAGGAAAGAAGAGGAAGGGAGGGGTTTGGGTGGGGGTGGGCAGCTGTAGTGATATGAAACTAAGAGCTGCGCAATCAGGCAGACTTGATAGACCTGTGGACTTTTTTCTGCTGGCAATTTCGTATGTTCGTATGGTTGCTCATGCATTACTCCACATCTTTTTATTGGAGGCAGGCTACAAATCTATTGGAAGCCATTTGGTTTGTCCCAAATCTAAGAAGTTCTTATTGTGCGCTTACAGGTTGTGCTTATTCAGTTCACTGGTAGGAACAGGCAGGATCACGCATGGACATTTTTTTTTTTTAGTGAAACTGAAAGAGGGAGTAATTGCCTCTTCATGGCAGGAACTGCATAAAATAAAAATTAAAAAATTGTTATTAAGAAATGTTACTCCACTCTCAAATGCTTAAATGAGGAATGTGTAAAAATACTAAATCTTAGGTGAGGACCACCAGACTCATTTATTTCTTGTAGTGAAGGTGAAGATATCCCCCCTGATTGCTACAGTTCCAACCACTGGTTTGACAGCAATAGTCTGCAGCACTGTATGATAGAACCAGTTTTGTTTATGACCACTACTGTAGCACAGTGAGGAAAAAAACTAATTTGTTTAGTCCTGCCCATAATGACATTTTCATTTGAATGAAGTGTTCCAATACCCACATGTTGCAGCTTTATTCCTTTTACCACTGATCGAGTGCAGAGAATCAGCGATGATACACAAACCAGAATGATGAAGGTGTCAAAGATCATCATGTAGTGGGTGTTCCTTTGTACTGCAAAGTGGGAAAGCACTTAGGTTAGCCCATATCAAAGAAAACATCTCTGCTACAACATGTATTATGAATCAACATCAGTATGAAAGCATCATTTACTAAGGCCCGGTACACACCAGCGAAGGAGTTTTTAAACCATTTTTTAAAATGGGTTAAGACTTACCATGCTAATGCAGCCACATTGGTGGTCGTCCATCTGTTAACCCAGTTTTAAAACCAGGGACAACTCTCATTAAGTATACATTTTAGCATAGAAGGTACTGTATAGCAGTTTATATTTGCTCCCTTTATATTTAGCGCTTCAAGCACCCCCCACATATTCACGTCCTCTTATTTTCACTGGTGGAACACTAGTGCTGCTATATACGGTGATCTACCTAATATTCACTGTCTTTTTATTTTCACTCTAATAGGGAACCAGCGAATATAGTGAAAATAAAAAGACAGTGAATATTTCCTGTTATACAGTATGTTGTACCTGCAACCCCACAGTGCATTGGAGGGCTGCACAAGGCGATGAACACAGTAGTGCATACTTGCTACAAAGGTAAACAATGTTACTGTTGAAATGTCTTAAAACCATAAAACCAGGTAGTGAGTAGGATTTAAGCATGGATTTTAGAAACGTTTTAATGCACTCATTAATGTGGCTGCAAACCATGTTTGTAAGGCTTTAAATGATTTCAAATATTTAAACCGTTCTACAGTAGACCCAGCCAGGATGCAATGCAGTATCCTGTAACACTGCATCACAAAAGGGTTTAAAGGGAATTTGTACCCCATACCCTACGTTTAATTAGTCCAGCTTTAGATATTAGCCCCCTTACCACCCATCTAGCCCTCCATCAGTAAGGACTGGAGCAACCAGTACAGCAAAATACATGTTTTTCATCTTTGATGTGCCCCCCCCCCATTACCTTGACCCACCATGCCATCTTGATGACTTATTAACACAGTTTGTCTCTGTTGACGATATCCATGCCTCACCAGCTTGTGAGAAAATGAACATCTATCAGCCAGAGAAAGCCCATGGCTTCAGGCCGTAGCTACAGAGTCCAGCCCTAGGCACTAACAACTGCACCTCTCCCACACTATCCACCAACCCACATAACTGGCACAGGTTTCTGCATTCAGTAAAAATCTAACATTATGGATAACTCCTCTCCTGGTTCCTGATTCTGGTCTGTGAACTGCACCACCATGTTTCTGCATGCTGCATTTTGAGTCTGTGCATGCAAGCCCATTCACAAACACAGGCAGCCTGGGACACATATTATAGAAGAGTTATTGCTAAAAATAAACACTGTGTAAGCTCTGCATTTTCATGTGCAAGACATCTACACTAGCTGGCAGAAGGTTTTTTTTTTTTTTTTTTTACTTTATACTTTGTACCTTCTCAGCTGGGGGGTGTTCCTTTGGATCCCCAATCCAGGCTTCCTTGCCTCAGTTCCTGCCCCAGGCCCAGTCAGAGCTCAGACCCCTCTGCCCTGCCATTCCAGGTTGCGTGGGACCGCTGCGGCTCTGATGGAGTCAGCCGTCATCACACTGAAGGATTGCTTTTTTAACCCTTTATCTCCCCATGGCGTGAGCATGCAATGGTGTCAAGGACGCTTCTGTGCACGCTATCATCCACAGTACGCCCGACACCTGCCCACACCAGCCCACAGTTTGACTGCCTAGCTACGCCTGCCCCCAGCCATCGCCAGGGGTCAGTGTCTCAGTGATCCTCCCATCCCTCCCTCCCTCCCTGAAGGAGGAGAGCAGTCCATAGGTCACACAATCCTCCTTCTCCTGGCTGACCCCCCAGCACCCCGAGTCTGTCCCCGAACCTGGATCACTGGTGTGGCATGAGGTGTAGCGTCCAGCGCCTCAACCGTCACTACCACTGGGCCGACCCAGGCAGAATGGTGTTTTCAGCTACAATGACCATGGAGTAAGGTAATATTTTAGTTTTAAACAGAGAACCGTGACCACTCATCAGTCAGTGTGAAAGTCATGGTCCGGGGGGTGCTAGAAAGCCATCTTCCAGGCAAGATGTGCCCAGACTGAGCTCTTGTTGGCAGCACAACATTTCCTAAAATAACTTTTAAAAAAGGTTACATTTTGGTTTTTAAACGAGCATAACATTTTGCATGTGTAATACTGAGCACAACGACTCGACTCAAGCTATGGGCCAGTCAAAAGGACAGCAATCCGGCACATCTAAAGACCCACTGCCAACCACCAGTAAGGCCGTAGGCGCACTGGGGACCACTGCTGTGCCAACATCAGATCCCCCATGGCAAGTGATGTTGGAATCCATGTGGACCGTGGATTCCAAAATCAAAAAAAAATCTTGTAAACATTGGAGTTTCAGGATACAGCTCTTAAAGTACTGGCAGGCATCATAGCTGACGTAGAAAAATGGACTGTAACCAACTCGACAGCAGTAGCTACCTTAACTAAAGAAAATGGTCAGTTATGCTGCCACATGGAGTCTCTAGAGAACGAAATCCATGCAGGCAATATCCATTTTGTAGGGGTCCCAGAAGGCTCTGAAGGCTCAAATCTTCTTCATTTCTTAACACACTGTCTACAAGGAGCCCTTCCAGCACTGGAAGGTATGGACTGGTCAGATTTTACAAGGGCATACTGAGCTAACCCACGTGACCATCCCAATTCACCGACCCAACCCCATACCATACTTCTGAAAACTTCAGGATCGGAGATTCAGGACTTGGTTATCTCTGCAGCAAGAGCAGCTTACCCTCTGTTCGTTAATGAAGTGGATGTAAAACTGTTTCCTGATCTCTCATTTCAAACAGGGGCTAGACGCAAAAGATTTGATGCTGTGCAACAAAGGCTTAGAGCACTGGGCATTGTAAAATTGCTTCTCCTCCCTGCTAGGCTCCAAGTTGTATATGGTGGAAAATCATGGCAATTCAGTGATCCTCAAGATGCGGGTTGGTGGACTGGAAAGACAAAGGCTGAATTTGCGACACGCTCGAAGTCATGGGAGATTCTGGAATTAGAAGATGCCGAAGACTGAGCCTTGTGAGCTTTTCACTTTAAGATATTAGCTGTTTACTTTTCTCCTTCTTGAATTTGGGTGTATTGTCTGGTGAATCGCTTCTGTTTGAATGTTCACAGAAGCGTGTTCCTTGGTATAAATTGACAGTATTTGGTTGAATTTCTTTGGGGGGGGGCATTTCTAATATGTTAGGCCTTCCATAGCTTATAGTTCTGGGTTTTGTGACTTAGTGTTGCGGCGGGTTATACAGCCATTATGAGACCCCCAATAGCAAGATTTCACCGAATGGTCACCCGTTCAAGGTGACAGTGTCTAAGGTGAATCACTAGTTGGGTTCATAAGTGCTTTTTATCATCGCTACTGTTGCCATGTTATTGTTTCAAATCTGAAGAGCCCCCCAAAAATTGGTATCTGGCAAGGTTTCAGATTCACTGTTTATTAAGTGGCGACTTTAAAAATGTAGTATGTTCTTATGGGAGATGTTAGTCTGGGTCTGCATATTTAATTAACTCCTTATTTATGTCATTCAGGTTTAAATAGTAATCTAACCAGATTGCATGTGTTAAAATTTCCTGTTATTTTCCCCTAATCGAAACACCTAAATCCTTAGAAGAAGCTGGCAAATTCTGAAAGGTATTATATATGAGGTACACATAGAAGATTATTAGGATTCCCCCTTTCACTCTGTACTAGACTACATGGTGTCCGCCATGTTAGTTACTTATTTGAGTCTACAGTGTACTCTGTTTTTATGTCTAGTACATATCCTCCTACCACATATGAGCTACATGCTTACTGTTTGTCTGTTTAGTCCGCAAATTCATAAATAAAAAGTTTTAAAAAAGCAAGTCATGGTCCTCTATTTAAAACTGAAATATCACCTTACCTCATGCTTGTTTTGGATTAACCTTTTGTGGGCTGTTTTCATGGGGGGGGGGGCAGTGTTCAGACGACCAACCTAGCTAGGGTCAGCATTACACAGGTGAAACCAAAACACTCAGAGCTGTGATAACCAGGGGTGGGCACCATTTCAGATTTCAACAGGGCAGAGGGGACATGTGGCAACAACCAGTGGGGGTCAGGTGCTAGTTAGGCCCCTCAACACATTCGCACACAGACACTGTGCACTGACTGCTGTGCATTCATTCAAGCAGCCACCTGCCTGCTCAAATATACGAGCCGATTCAGTACAGCAGGACATCTGTTGTACTGAAACAGCTCACACATTCGAGATGGCAGGCAGCTGCTCAAATGTGTGTAAAGTGCAAAACGACATGTTAAGATACAAGTAAATAAACGCAACCTACAAGTGTGAATGGGGAGCAATTGCAATTACTTACTTACCCGGCAATCCATCTGGAACCTGTGGCCTGCCACTTGCCACCAGCCCAGTGAGCCCTCCAGTTAAGACCTCCTTGAGTCCTCTCCTCCTCCTGGAACTGAACCGTCCTAACTCCTGACTGCAACTCAAACAGTCCTGTGCTTGCTTGCAGCCAGAACCACTGATCATCCGAGCAAGACTGAGGAGACCAAAATTGTTTTTGATGCCACAAAGAAAGAGCTCACCTCATCACCAGCCGAGCTGCAGCCTGTCTGTGGTGACGGGAAAATATGCGTCGTGCAACTTGCACAATGTGCTCCTTCGTGTCACGCAATGTCGCTGACGACTTGGTGGCCACAGTGTGAGTGCATGCAGGGGCAGGCAGGGCACTTTTTGTGCCAAAAACAAAAGATAAATAAATAATGCCACACCAAATAACAATCCACAACTTCCACAATGCATGTGGGCAGAGGCTGCCCTTGGGCAAGTGGGCCCCCTCCGAGTGTGGGCCTGGCACCATGGAGCCATTGCTAATTCGGTACTGAAGACACCATTCTGCTGGCTAGTGTGGGTGTCTTACACATGAAAATGCAGAGTATACACAATGGCCTGCATTTTCAAAGGAAATGTGTGGCCCAAAATGGAGATGCGCGGTGCATCCCAGAAACTGCGCAGAACCGCGATATTTGAAAGGGAGAGATGCATCGTACATTTCTGAATGCACAATCATGGAGATATAATGTATGCAGTGCAAAAAAAGGGGGTGTGTACATGAAAGTACCACGCATCTGTACATTCAGCCAAAATGTGCAGGCGCAACTGCCACGCATTTCAGAAATCCTCCATGCAAAGTCTGGTTCTCCAAAGAGGTAGGGGACTAAGTTAGGGGAAAAAGGCTGAGTTTCTGGAAATATAAGCAGAGCCAAAGGGAGGAGGACAGGGAGGTGTATCTTTAATGTCTAAGGGAAGCAGGGAAGGCTGTTAGGAAGGGGAAGGTGCAGACAGAAGAGGGTTTAGCATGGTCTGTAAACAAAGGGGATAAGGCATTTTATAGGTACATCAGCGAAAGAAGGAAAAACCAGGTGGGGGGGGATTGTGAGGCTCAAAAGAGAGAAGGGAGAGTGTAAGAAGGGGGATCTGGACAAGGCAGAAATACTGAACAAATACTTCTGCTCAGTATTCACTAAGGAGGGGGAGGAACAAGGACCACAGTTGGGTTACAGAAGCAATGGGGGAGAAGTGGACACCAGTCCATTTACAGTGGAGAAAGTTCTGGAAGAACTCACAAAGCTGAAGGTGGATAAGGCCATGGGGCCAGACGGCATCCACCTGAGGGTATTAAAGTAGCTGCAAAGGGAACTAGCAGTGCCTCTGGTGGCTGTTTTCACAGAGTCACTCAACACGGGTATCGTTCCAGAGGACTGGAGGAGGGCACATGTAGTCCCACTGCACATAAATGGCAGTAGGGAGGAGGTGGGGAACTACAGGCCAGTCTGCCTCACTTCAGTGGTGGGAAAGATCATGGAGACACTGCTGAAAGAAAAGGTAGTGGCACATATGGAATCCAGTGGGGCTCAGGATCTGAGGCAACTCGGATTCACAGCAGGAACATCATGTCAAATGAATTTAATAGATTTTTTGATTGGGTGACTAGGGAAATAAATCAGGGAGGGGCGGTAGACGTCGCCTAACTAGATTTCAGCAAAGCCTTCAACACCGTCCCACACAGAAGGCTGATTAACAAGATGGGTAGTCTGGGCATGGGAGACCAGGTGGTGAACTAGGTTAGGAACTGGTTAACAGACAGGAGACCGAGGGTGGTGGTAAATGATGTACAATCTGGGAAGGGGGGGTGACCAGTGGGGTACTACAGGGATCAGTACTAGAACCAGTCCTGTTCAATGTCTTCATTAGTGACATTGCAGAGGGGCTGGAAGGAAAGGTCATATGAACATACGAAGAAGCCAGCAGAAGAAGGCCATTTGGTCTATCAAGTCTGCTCATATTGCAGGGTCCACAGCTTGAGCTAATGCCCCTGCCCTCCCTTCCCACTCCTCCCATCCTCCCTACCCATGATCCTTACCTTCCCCCTATGCCTATCCCAGCCTCTCTTAAAGCTGCCTGCTGTCTTCAACGAGATGACCTCTTCCAGCAGCGCATTCCAAGTGTCCACCATCCTCTCTGTGAAGAAGTGCTTCCTGACCTCCCTCCTAAACCTCCCTCCCTTCAGCTTAAGACTGTTCCCCCTTGTGTTACGGTTGCCACTCAGCTTAAAGAGACTCTCCTTATCAACCTTATTTATCCCTTTCAAGTACTTGAAGGTCCCAATCATGTCCCCTCTCTCTCGTCCGTCTTCCAGGGAATACATGCTCAGTGCCCTCAACCTTCTCATATGCTTTGCCTGCTGACCAGCTATCATCTTTGTAGCCCTCCTCTGGACCTTCTCCAGTAAGCTAATGTCCTTTTTGAGGTGTGGGCACCAGTACTGAACTCCATACTCTAGATGTGGCCTTACCAGTGACCTGTACAAGGGCAGTACAATCTCCTCTCTCCTACTATTGATCCCCTTAACTATGCATCCCAGCATCTTGTTTGCCTTTGCTGCTGCTTTCTTGCACTGCATGGCATGCTTCAGGTCACTAGTAATCATCAGTCCCAGGTCCTTCTCCTCCTCTAATGCAGATACTCGGACTCCATCCAGGTAGTACTCTGTCCTGAGATTCTTGGCTCCAATATAAATAACATTGCATTTCTTGGCATTGAAGCCAAGCTGCCAGATCCTGGACCACCTCCCCAGCTTTTCCAGATCTTTCTGTAGGTCCTGTATCCCTTCAGCTGTGCCAACTCTCCCACAGAGCTTTGTATCATCTGTGAATAGGCCCATTTTGCCTTTAATGCCATCCCCAATGTCATTGATGAAGACATTGAACAACACTGGCCCCAGCATGGAGCCCTGTGGGACCCCACTGGTTACCTCTCTGGTGCCATACAACTCTCTCCCCACAACCACCCTCTGGGTTCTGTCCCTCAGCCAGTTTTCCACCCATCTGGCCATCTTTTCCCCAACTCCAAGATCCACCAACTTCCTGATCAACCTTTTGTGGGGCACAGAGTCAAAGGCCTTGCTTGTCATTGAATAAAACACTGGTAAGGCCTCACCTAGAGTACTGCGTGCAGTTCTGGAGACCACACTTGCGCAAGAACATAGCTAAGGCGAAGACTACCCAGAAAAGGGCAACAAAGATGGTGCAGGACTTGCACCACAAAACATATGAGAACAGACTAAGGGACCTCAATATGTACTCACTGGAGGAAAGGAGACAGCGGGGGGACATGACTGAAACTTTCAAGTACCTCAAGGGCATAAACAAGGTGCAGTTGGGGGACCTTTTCCAATGTAGATAAAGTACTAGAACAAGGGGGCACAATATGAAATCAGAAGGGGGTAGGTTAAGAGGTTATGTGAGGAAGTTTTTCTACACAGAAAGGGTAGTCGATGCTTGGAATAGTCTGACACAGAAGGCAGTGGGGCAAGCACAGTGGAGGGGTTTAATCATGGCTGGGACAGGCACAAGGGAAGCTTGAGAAGGGAGGGAGTGATGAAAAGCCATTGCTCACATAGGGTCAGTGGCCACATACAATGTATATGGCCTATGGGCAGACTGGATGGGCCTAGCAGTCCTTATCCGTTGACAATTTCTATGTTTCTATGTTTCTATAGGCATGTCAGAGGATGACCTAAATTGTTCAGCCACCTACATGCAAGCTGCAGAACTGCAGACAGGTGACCCTGAGACAGCCCTCAGAGGTGCACAAGGATGTGCTCCAGGCACCCATAAACAGCAGTCATGGTAGGATGGACCCAAAGCCACAGGTGCTGGCACACCATGGGCACCACCCAGAGAGTCATCCCCCACACCACTCCCAGGATGTGGACACCCAGTTGCCACATGCCAGTGCTGTCGGATACCCACCAAGCACACCAGCAGGGCAGATGGCCACACTGCAGCACATGTACCAGAGGCCATGGCCTGCACCCATGTGGCCTGCAGGGTGCCACCCAGTGGCGGCATGCACCCAGGGTGCCGTCTGGGGCAATGGTGCCCAGGTAGCCTGGTGGTACTAGTGGCAGCATGGCATGGGCCAGGGACTGACCTGTACCATACACCCACGATGGTACACCACAGGTGCACATAGGTAAGACCCACCCACTCAGGTACCTGGCCACCTTCTGCACACTGCCATTCCTTGCAGTTATCACTATGTTCCTGTCATACGGGGGGGGGGCGCACTGCAGGTGACGGTACACTGCATATGGAGCTGGTGTATCACATGCATCAGACTGTGTCACCCTGTGCCCTCCCCTGTTGCTTGTCCAGGTGGGCCCCTGTGGCCACTGTTCAGGTCAGCCCCCGTAACCCAGTCTGACCCTGTACATGGCTATGGGTAATAGCACTGTACCCAGGCCAATGCAGTCCACCCACCCACACACAAATATTCCATCACACCTGCCTGCTAGGCTGCAGAACCTCCTGTTCACCTTTGTGGGGTGGTGGGGCAACCCAGCAAATCTGGAACTGCACCTGCCTTGGGTATGCAAATGGCCTGAATACATTCCAGTAATGAGCTGCGCATGTGGGAAATGGGCTCGAAATGTGCAATGAGGTCATTTGCATATCCTGGCTGAATATTGCAATTTTGCACACCATGCAAGTGGCTTTGCATCACACATTTCCTGATGCTCTGCACAGGTCCCAGGTCACCGGCTGTGCATCTCCCACTGTGCGATCACGCATGTTCAGAATATTCAGCCGGACATGCATGATCGCAACTTATGGTGCAAGTTTTGAATATACCATTATTTTGTGCAGGTGCATCTCAGTTGTGCAGCGCAGGCACTTGCACGATGCAGCCTGGGACTTTTGAATATGGTCCCAATGTTTATTTTTTTATAATAACTCTTCTATGATATGTATCCCAGACTGCGTGTGTGTGTGTGTGTGTGTGTGTGTGTGTGTGTGTGTGTGTGTGTGTGAGACTAGGTAAGCATGCACACACTCACTATGCAGCATACAGAGACACAGCAGCACAGTTCTTGTAGCACAGACCAGAACTGGGAACCGGGACAGGAGTTATTCATAACTCTAGACTTTTATTGAATGTAAAAACCAGTGTCAGTTATGTGAGTGGGTGGATAATTTGGGGGGGTGCAACTGTAAGTGCCTAGGACTGGATACTACAACTATAGCACAGAAACTTGGGCTTTCTCTGTCCGATAGGCATTTATGTTCTTACCAGGTGCTGAGACACGGACATCATCTACAGAGACGAACTGCAACAATAATTCATCAAGATTGCATGGTGGTTCGGGGTACTGGGAGGCATACAAAAGTTTTAAAATATGTATTTTACTGTACTGGTTGCTCCAGCCTTTACTGATGGAGGGCTAGATTGGGTGGTAAGAGAGATAATTATCTAAAGTTTTTTTATTTTGGTCAATAAAATTTTATTCTATAGTTCAACAAAAGAATTACATACAGTAAGATATCACTATAATAACAATAAAACAACATCAAATAAGAAAATATATGGCATATCAAGCAAAAATGTATATGACTGAAACGTATGATGCCCATATTTAAAAACTTATAAAAAGGGATAGATCTTAGTTCTTACTTACAGTATAATAGTTGTTACATTAATCAGCAAGTTATAATAAATTTCCTCTGTCTTACTTATAGTACTGCCAAATACCTAAGGATACACGGAAAAGAGACAGAAAACAAGAAAAGAAAAAAATAAAGAGTAAGAAGAATGAAAAAGAAGTAGAACAGAGAAGAGGAGTAGAGATCTGAACCCAGGGCAGTAACACGTGGTGTACCACAGAGCTCGGTGCTGGGACCAATTCTGTTTAACATTTTTATAGCCGACATTGCAATAGGTATTAAGAGCAAGATCAGTCTCTTCGCAGATGACACAAAGATCTGTGCCGAGGTACATGGGTGGGGAAGGGAGCAAAAGTACTTCAGGAGGATTTGGCAAAACTGGAGGAATGGTCTCACATTTGGCAGCTTGGTTTCAAAGCAAAGAAGTGCAAAGTGATGCATTTAGGAGGCAAAGAACCCAGGACACAATTACTGGCTGGAGGGTGTCCCATTAACAAAATCCAAAGAGGAGAAGGATCTGTGAGTGCTGGTAACTGGGGAGATGAACCACTCTGCTCAGTGCAGGAAGGCAGTAGTGAAGGCAAACAGGATGCTAGGGTGCATAGCAAGGGGGATTAGTCCTTGGAGTGGGGAGGTCATCTTGCCCCTGTACAGGTCCTTGGTGAGACTGCACCTAGAGTACTCCGTGCAGTTCTGGCACCCCTACTTGAAAAGGGACGTCAAACTACTGGAGGGGGTATAGCGCAGGGCAACAAAAATGATCCTGGGATTGGGGGACAGACAACATGAGGAGAGACTGAGAGAGCTCAATATGAATACCCTGGAGGAAAGACGGGAGAGAGGGGATATGATTGAGACCTTCAAGTACCTGAAGGGTTTGAACAGAGTAGACATCAGGTGTATGTTCAATCTGAAGGGCAGAAGGGAAACCAGGGGACACTATGAAGTTGGAAGGGGGCAGGTTCAAGAGGGAACTGAGGAGGCACTATTTCACAGAAAGGGTGGTGGCAGGGAGGACCACTCTGCCAAAGGAAGTCGTATCGCTGCAGAGTGTTGGGGGCTTCAAGAGGGGGTGGGACAGATTTATGGGGAGGGTACAAACTGGGAGGGGCCGCAAGATGGGGGGAGGGGCCGCAAGATGGTGGGAGGGCATATGAGGGAGGGGGGCAGCTGCATTCTAATGGACTGAAGTGCAACACACTCAAGCAGACTAGATAGACCGAATGGCCTGTATCTGCTAGCAATTTTGTTCATATGTTCATATCTGTTGGTCAGAAATTGAGTGCCGAGCTGCAGCTGCAACAAACTCTGACCAGAGCCAGTACAGGCTGCAGCCAAGTGAGTGGAACATGACACTGTCTGCTGTGTCCATGATGGCTGCAGGAGTTGAGTGCACATGCACGACAACTTGCGCATGCACACTGAACTCCAGCGACTAGGCAGCACAGTCCACCATGTCCAAGATGGCCGCTGGAGACCAGTGCGCATGTGGTCGCGTGCATGTGCAGAGCTCAGCAGCCATCTTGGGAAATGTTGAACTGTATGCCACAGTTCAGTGCACATGTGAGTCATCATGCATGTGCACTCAACTCTAGCCACAATCTTGGACTCGGCGGACAGTACCGTGTTGCACCGGTACCGACGGACAAAATAATGTGGGGTGAACGTGCAGTGATTGATGTTCACCTCCACCAAAACAAATCCGTTCAGTATCTGGTAAGCTCCCTTTTGTCTAATGTACTGGCAAGATGTCTACAGGGCTACGCCCACTGCAGCCGTAAAAAAGACACTCAGAATTGTCACCTATATTAAAATGCAGATAACAATACTAATAAGAAGAGATTCTCACACAAAAAGTCTAATGAAAATGTCGTATAGCTCTATGTGTTTGCAAAACCTGTAACGAATAAGTTATAAATAGTTTCCCATTTTGATGTCAAGATATTAGCTTTCTCTTCAACAAGATGAACTAGTCTTTCCACTCATAGTGTTTTTAAACAACTGTTTTTCCATTCAGGAAGACTAGGAGGCCTATCATCCATCTATACTGATAGGACTGCATTTTTGATGGTAACGCTGATTAGTGCTAAAGTATATTTTTGCTCTTTTGACCAAAGCTTCCTTAAATCAAAGTGACCTGTAATGCAGGATTCTTGGCACAGATTGTCCGAGATCCAAGGAATGCTATTTGATTGATTTATTTTTCCCCGTACATCTTTGCTCTGTTTACATTTCCAGATCATGTGTAAAATATTTCCATTGGGTTCCCCACATTTATTGCAATCTGATGTGGCTCTTAAAGCAGCAGTGCAATGTAAAAAAAAAATCTGCGCTTTGTCAAAAGTTTATTCCCTGTGCTCTACTGAGCATTTCCCTGGTACTCTTTCACACCTGCAATGCACTATCACTGAGTAATTAGCTTAGTTTTCCTTTGTTTTGTTTACATTTCTGCCACCCGACGTTCTGCACTGGAACCCCCTCTGCTGCCAACTGCAGATGTGTATGACTGGCAGTACTACACAGGGACATCAGGACAGTTCAACACAGGATCCCACTACAGTAACCAAAAGACAGGATATGACCTGACGAGGGAACGCAGCTGAAAATTAGTCAGCCACCATGTTTATTGTGGATCCACAACAATACAAATAAATTGCAAATATCTAAAAAACTAAAAATGACAAAAAAAAATATTTACATATATGGAAACTGGAACTATGGCTGCATGCTTCCAGTCAAAAAGCAGAATTTCGATAAATCATTTCCTCATTATGTTGCACTGCTGCTTTAAACCCATTTTATGAAGTTGTGGTGGAGTATAATAAAGGTTTTGAAGGGACTTGAACTGGATTAGTTTCATGTTCACTGTTCTAAATTTTTTTATTGCATTTAACCATATTTTGTTCAAATCTGAGTTTTCCAAGGTTTTATTCAAAGTTATTATCCAGAATCATATGTTTTGTACTGCAGTATCTTTTAGTGCATCTGCCAAAATGTTATAAAAATTCAGAATTTTAGCATTTATTGTGTACATGCTAAAAAACTTTTCTGTGTTCTCATTAAAGAGTAAGGGGCACAATTTCAAAGGAGATATGTGGCGCATCCCATCCCTGTACTTGCGAGAGCTGTCAGGCGTGGCAATATTCAGATGCCCTGATGTGCCCTGCATACCTGACGGCGCCACTGTGCGGAATATTGCGATGCAGAAATGCAAATGAGGGGTCCCTCATGCATATGCCAGACATCGCAATATTCAACCCCCCCAAGTGCAACTATGGCCAGCTGCGACAGCGCATAGTTACGCTTTCCAGTCCCTGCTTTAACTATGCCTGGGAGAGGTTTGTGCCATGTGCATAGCAAGGGCCGGGTACACAGCCCCCAACCAAGCCCTGAACACAGTACTGACTACACAACCCCCCCATTCATGTTGCCGTGGTGTGATGGCCCCCTCCCCAACCCTGATCCACATAATAAGAAGCCTATAACATCCCCAGGAACCCTGGTAGTCTAGTGGATTCCCCACCCCGGCCAATCAGCATCGTAATACAATGTACTGCCTCCGGTAACCCTGGTAGTCTAGTGGTTCCCCCTCACAACCCACTCACCATCCCTAATGTCCTGTCCGCCCATTCCCTTTCTGTAATGTAATGTCCCCCAGCCCCAATCACAGCAATCAACTTGTACACCCCCCAGTTCCATAGTGTAGCAGCCCCCCCACCACACAGCCTCGAGCACTGCCACATAACCCATGCCCCGATAACCGTACTGTAGATCCTCCCTCCTGCACCAATCACCAGTGCAACAGACCAGCCCTGCTCCCCTATCCCTGGTGGCTAGTGGCCCCCCACCCTGGTAATCAGTACCAATTCCCCACACCCCACCCCAACCAGACCAGTGCTGGTGACTGGCATAGCCCTCACCTCCATACCATGGCCACCTGCCAACTGATCAGGACCATACTACGTACAGTATATAGTACGAGCTCACTGGCTGACATGACAGCTAATGGGTATATCCTACTTACTGTACGTGGAACAGTCCAGATCAGTTGGCAGCTGGCTGAGGCAGGGAACTGAGGGTTATGCCAGTCATTAGCACTGATTTGGTTGGGGAGGGGGTGCAGGGAATTGGTACCACCTACTGGGGTGGGGGGCCACTAGCCACCAGGGATAGAGGATCAGAGCTGGTCTGTTGCATCAGCGATTGGGGCAGGGGGGAGAATCTCCAGTACAGTTACCGGGGCTCAGGTTATTTGGCAGTGCTCAGGGCTGTGTAGTGGGGGCCGCTATACTATGGAACTGGGGGAGTTTGTGTGCAAGCTGATTATTGTGATCGGGGCTTGGGGTGCAATCTACAGTATGGTTACCGGGGCTCGGCGGGGTTGGGTTGTTTGGCAGTGTTCGGGGCTGTGGGGCAGGGGTGTGCTACACTAAGGAAAGGGCTTGCACTGTTTGCCAGTTGGGATGGTTATCGAGGCTGGGGAGTGTGGACACTACATTACAGAAAAGGGAATGGCAGACAGGACATTAGGGATGGTGATCAGGGCTGGAGGGGGGGACACTACACTATGGAAAAGTAATTGGTGTTTGATTATTATATGGTGGTTGAGCAGCAATGGGGGGGACACAACACTATGGAACAGTGATGAGGATTTCTTTACTTTACAGGATGGGCAGCAGGAAGGGGGACACTACACTATGGAACATGTGTCTCTGCACTATGGTGAACGGCGCTTGGGGGCTGCACCAGCGCATTCAGCCCAGTGCAGCCATGCAAATGAGCCCATAATGGGCATGCATGAGGCCCTTTGGACCATGCATGCTCAATGAGCTCCTTTGCATGCTTGGGCTGAATATCGCCCATGGGGGATGCCACGCATCTAGGTATGCGTCATGCATTCCCCTATGGGTGGTCATCTGCCCCGCACCCTGGATGCGCCACGCCATACATAGCCACCGCCTGATATGTGCTATGCATCCAGGGCCCAATATTAAAACCGAATGTGTGGTCTGGTCGGATCGCACATTCTGTTTGAATATCACATCAAGACTGGCCAGTGCAACATATCTGCGCGACGCACTATTATGCATGCGCATCCGTTTGACTCTGAATACGTCCCCCCAAGTGCTTAGTAAGGGTATATATCTTCAAGAATGATGGTTTGGGTCCTTTAGATGCCTCTTCAATCAGCTTGCATTTATTTGTTTCTTTACTTGCTTTTTCACCAATTTATTTATGTTCTGCCAACTGCTAGTGACAAAAGAATCCAGTGGAATCCCTGTATTATGATGTCAGGAACTCTTTACTGGCAAGGCTGCCAGTGTATTGCAATGGGACACTTCAAATCTGTTTTCTAATTTTTATGGAGAAATAACATTTCTTGCCACCAAAATATTATATATTTAATAAAAATATGTGATTTTTGTTAACGTGATCTTTTGTTGTAGTTTAGCAGTTGACATTGGCTTCATAATCAGAGTTTACTTGGAAAGAAGAAAAGAGAAGATAATTATTGTTTTTCAAAATCATGCAGATGGAGCACAATAGTGCAGACATATAAAAGGCAAAGTTTATTGAAGAAATAAGTATCGTTTCTTTCCAAAAAGATAGAAAAATATATTTAGTTTCTCACTGAAATACATTGGGCTGTTAAGTAGCCAGCAGTCATCAACTGCATCAAATGCAAATTTCTAAAGCAGTCTGCATCCAGTGTAGATGCAGCTGTAGCAAAGCCCCATGGGCCACCAGATGCACCACACAAACAGGTTCACCAGGTCACGGGGGGGGGGAGGCTTGTGCAATGGTGGGGCTGCAACATCCTCTTTTCTGGGATTTTCACAGTCCCAGACACAGCAAGTGACACTAGTTAAACCAGCCAGAAGGTTGTCTAACTGGGTTGCGCCAATGTGCTGCTGTACTACAGGGGGCAGGAGGTGCACACAAGGGGCACCAGAGGGGACAGGTGGGGTGTCAGGGCAAAGCAAGTCAACACCAGTAGTGGCATGGAACCCCGCCAGGTGCCACTGAGGTATGTGGCAATATCAGTATATAAGATTTGACAGCAGCCTCCTGTGAGAAACCTGCATCCTGAGTCTAGTGCCCCTCCCCGTGATCCGCCCAATGTCCTTTAATCCCTGGTGATATAGCGCCAACCCCCATCCCCTGCTGCCCGATCCCCCCCTCTCCTGAGTATGAGTGCAAAACTGCCACAGTCCTATCACGCCCACCTCCCAATCCCCGATCTCACCCGGTAAACCAATAAAATTTCTTGTTGGTCTAGTGGCCCCGACCCTCCCACGCCAACAGGCAGTGGTTGTCCTCTGCCCCCCATCCCTGAGCCAATTCTGTGACTGGCACTACCTCCAAACACCACCACGGCCAACCGCACAATACATTATCGCGCGTATTGTATACTGTTATAGAGATGCACACATAAGACATTCTTTGGCTGGCTGTGGTGGTGTGTGGAGGGTAGTGCCAGTCACAGAATCTGCTCTGGGAGAGGGGGGAGTGGGGGAGCAGGGGGGAGACCACTGTCTGTTGGGGTGGGGAGGGTGGAGGGCCACTAGATCACCAGGGAGTATGACCGGGGTTTATATGTCTGTTCTTGTGATCAGGAATGGGGGGGCGGACTCTGTGGGGATTGGTAGGGGTAATAAATGAAAATGGTGCGCACACAAAAAGAAAGTAATCCAATAGATGCTCAGGTATTTATTGTGCTCCAAGTAACTGCTGAACAAACAGCCACCATTTATGTGCGTGCCGGGCAGAGTTCGCTGTCGGTTCAGAGGTAACTGTAGCCTGGCAATGTCCAAGTCTGGGATTTCTGCTTCTTGAGGCACCTCAGCTGCCCCCTGCCCACCTGTCCTTGGATGCCTCCCAGCCTTGCATCCAAGTCTCCCACTGTGCCCCACTTCCACATGTTGCGGCTAATCCAAAAGGTTTGCCGCAAGTAGCAAACCTTCTAAAATAGCTAATTTTGCCCCTGCCGCAACTGCATTGGACATGGCTCCCTACTTTGCCCCAAGCTGCGTCTGATGCAGGCGGCTTTGGAAATTGGGCCTTTGAGCTTCATATTTAGCAAGGCAGACCACTGTGAAATTAAATGAATGGATTCAGACAATTTCATTTCTGAACTGTTTCAAGGGTTTAGAGAATAAGTGAGTAAAGCCTTATACCATTTCTTCTGGCTATACTTAATTCATTCAGTTTCCAACAATTCTGCATTCTCTTGTCCACTTTCAGTGGCACCAAACCATTTAAATGCTGTATTTGGTGTGCCCTGCAGGAGAAATAGTTCTTATCAAATGTGACACATTGGCAACGCCATGGCACCACAATGGCAACACAGTGGTGAGCTACAAAATGTGCAATGGTACTACCCAGCGGTACCATGGTTGTACTATGGTAGTTTACTTTTTGATTATTTTTGGTGCAGTGGTATGACAGTGGTACAATGGTATCACAATGGAATTGAAACAAACCACTATGATGCCATGAAAGCCTTAATGGTAGTACAGTGGTAATCACGGTGATATTACAATGGTAAACACATAGTATTACAGTGGTATTCTGAAAAACTTTTTGTAAGGGAGTACAGACAGAGGTCAGGACTTTCACTCCCCCATTTTCTTTGGTTCTGACCAGCTTGTTGTATGCCATTCTGCATCTTTTGTTCACCTATATGACTTTAGTAATACTACTTTGAATATGCAAAAACCACTATTTAGGTATTCTACAAGGTATCATCATAAATATGTATAAGGCTCTTGGTATAATATTCATTTTAATAGTTTCTATGTGGCCCCATAAACCTAATGGTAAATTATTCTGTTTTACAAGGTTACATTGTATACTGGCTTTAAGGATCATAAGATTTTTGTTTATGGTTTTAACTTCTGTTTTAAATATTTTTATTTCTAGGTGGTCAATATTTTCTTTAGCCCAAGCTATTCCTATCTCTACAATACCTCTTTATGCAGTCATTATTTAGCAGTAAAAAGAAAGAGTTGTCCTTATTTAATTTATAACCTGAAATTTCCCCAAAGTCCTGTATAATATTTACAATTTTTGGAATACTATTTTTAGGGTGTGCAACAGTAATTAAAATATAATCTGCAAAAAGGGATATCAAGTACTCTTTTATTATTCAATGCAATACCTTTAATTTCTTTATCCGCTGATAGTTTCCTTCCTAAAGGGTCCATGGTAAGATTAAATAACAAAGCTGACAGTGGGCACCCTTGCCTAGTGCCTCTCCTTAGATAAAATGTGTCAGAAATAACCCCACTGGTTATGACTGCCACAGAAGGGTTTATATATAAAAATTTACCCAATTTATATAGGTGTTTAGAAAACCATATCATTTTTAAGTTTCAAAGATGTGGGGCCATAAAACTTGATCAACTGCCTTTTCAACATCTAAAAAGAAGAGACCAGACACTCTTTTAGACCTAAATGTTGCCTCCATCACATGAAAAAGATTTTTAGTATTGTCTGCCGCTAGTCTGTTCTTAATGAATACAGTCTGCTTAGCATCAATTAAAGGGGAATTGTCAGCAATAAGAGCATCACACCCAAGTGTGAGGCTGATCCCAATTTGCACTTTCTGCACAAAAACAATTTTATTTACTTACTGTTTACTGCAGTGTAGTAGATTGCATCAGGCTAATTTTGTTGCCTTGTAAGGTGACATTTCCTGTAACCAGACATCCCAGAATCTCCTGTAGCTGACATCAGAGGAGGGCTGCAGAACTGGGAGATTCAATAGCCCGCAGTACACATGTTAAAGATTTTGTAAGCTGAAATCAGATGTTTGTGGTCCCGCTGTGCTCACTGGGCTTAGTACAGTCCTCTGTAACTGTACCCAGCCCCAGGAGAACGAACAGACCAGCAAACAGAAGATTACAGCTTATAAAACTCTAACATTCACTGCAGGCTATTGAATCTCCCACTACTGTAGCACTCCTCTGATGTCAGCTACAGGGGATTCAGGGATTTCTGGTTACAGGAAATGTCACCTTACAAGGCAACAAAATTAGCCTGATGCAATCTATTACCCTGCAGTAAACAGTAAGTAAATAAAATTGTTTTTGCACATAAAGTGCTAATTGAGATCAGCCTCACACTTGGGTGTGAGGCTCATATTGCTGATGGTTCCCCGTTAAGTAAGGAACTACTTTTTCAAGTCTGTGTGCCAAAATTTTCTCCAATATCTTTAGATCTGTATTCATTAAAAATATTGGCCTATAGTTCTTGCACTCTGTAGGATCCTTTCCAGTTTAGTAAATTAAAGTGATAAGGCATTGAGACATATTCTGGAGAAGTTTGCTTTTGGAATATGATTCTGAACACATTACTAAGAATGGGGCTAATTTCATATGCAGATTTCTCATAAAAGTTGCAGAATAACCATCTGGTTAATTATCTAAAGTTATGGTATAGGGTACAGATTCCCTTTAACTGCCACTGATATTGCTTTGTTTACTGCAATAACTCTACTGCAGCATGCTGCAGTGTGGTACTGCATCCTGACTGGCACCACTGAAGTTCATGCTAGATCACGTATGTGGGAACTTGAGCAATTTACATTTGATGTTGATATGCCT
The DNA here is from genome assembly GCA_016271365.2 of Neoceratodus forsteri. Taxonomy (NCBI): domain Eukaryota; kingdom Metazoa; phylum Chordata; order Ceratodontiformes; family Ceratodontidae; genus Neoceratodus; species Neoceratodus forsteri. The sequence goes on from CM028136.1 coordinate 638,738,034, forward strand.
TATCCACTCTTTTGAATAACATTGTGTTTCACTATACAGATGTACAGCCTGATTGTGCAGCACTAGTATCCCCACATGCAGTTAACTGAGAGCATAATTTGTTAATATGGCCTCCCCGTCATGTCACAGCTCACCCAGGAATCTTGACTTTGAAGGACAAATACTCACTGGATCCAGATACATGCCAGTCTCGGCACTCCCTAATGAAAACATCATTATCCAGACTTATTTTAATTCTTCCACTGTGTGCCTTGTTATCGAATGTGATCTACATGGGGACAGAAATATTGTTAGTTTTGAGGCGTTCACTTCTAACATATTAATCAGCTCCTACAGTACTGTAAGTTTTACTGTGGCAAAAGTATTTGTACACTACTGAAACAAGTTTGTTTATTTAAAATTTGGTGACCGGGATAATCACACTGAGCTGGGGCTTATTTCCAGGTATGAGCTGGGGGAAAGGATACTGCAGGGAGTGAAACAACAACAACAAAACTAACAATTGGTGCATGAACATGAAAAATAAAACCACTGTACATGCAGTGAATTGCACAAAATGAAAAAACAATGTAAAAGGTGTAGAAGTACACTAGTTATGGGGTAGCCAGGATGAGAGCTAGGGGAACGTACCACCAATGTACGGTACACAATGTATGGTGCCTTCTGAGAGGCACTTGTTTGTCCCATGTTGCAGTGAATTTGTACGTGAAAGAAGTTAGAGCAACATCTGTGAGAGAACTGTCCCCAGAGAAACTTTTGGCGGTGGAGGATTTTTCTGGTGACTATCAAAGGGCAAGCAACCATAAGATGGAAGAGTTCCTGTCCAGGGATATTGCCGCAGGGAGGAATGGACCAGCTCTGCTCTTTTGAACTGTGGACAGGCTAGTCCACCCTGCCTACCTGCAGCCAAAAAGAGCATTTTCAGTCACTTTGTGTGAGGAGTTTGCTCAGTTCTTTTCTAACAGGGTGTCTTCCATTCAGTCCACGATCTCCCCAGTGGGACAAGATCAGCCCTGCAGTGGTAGGCCTTGGGTAAGCAGAGGCACTCTTATTGTCTGGGGGGAGTTTCAGTCATTGAGGTAATCTCAAAGTTGTGGCCCACCTTTTGTAAACTGGACTGAGGCCCAACTCATCTTTTAGTGGGATGTGCCGAGTCCATTGTTACAGTGTTCACAGAGATAGTCTGATGCTTGCTCCTGCAGGGGTTCTTCCCTGACACCTTGAAGGAGGTGTTGATGAAGCCCCTTCTAAGAAACCATCACTCGACCCTGACATCCTGGTGAATTATCAACCTATCTCCAACTGCAGTTCAAGTTTCACCTTGCAGCCTTTGACACGTATGAGCCATTCCAGTCTGGATTTAGGGCAAGGCATAGCACCAAGATGGCACTGGTCAGAGTGCAAAATGACCTCCTCAGGGTGAGGGATACAGGAGATCAGTCAATTCTTGTTCTCCTGGATTTCTCCTTAGCATTTGACACCGTGCACCACACTGTGCTTCTGGATCACCTCAGAGAATATTATGGACTCGCTGTTACTGTCATCAGCTGCTTTGAGTCCTTTCTCATGGGCAGGATGCAACGGTTAGTGAGAAATAATTACTTACCATAGTAATGTTGTTTCTTCTAATGGAGTCTTGCTGTATTCTGACTATATACAGTGATCTCCAACTCTTGAACTGCCCCCGAGAATTAAGGGTTAACTTTATGCCAAGGCATAGAACGTTGAGCTCGAGCTCGGTTTTCAAACCTCTGTCTGTGGTACTCTGCAGTGTAACCGTCCGATTCTTACGAGCACTAAACTAACTAACTCTGTATAAGAAATTATTTAAAAGTGTGAGCCAAATGGCTAATAACGGTTCTAGGTCAAAGGCTCAAGTTGAAAGAAACCCAAGAACCCAAACAAGGTAGTGATTTTTAAAAATCAATAAAGAAAGAAAAAGTCCCCAAAGATGGAGGCATGTCCAGGGCACCTCTAGTGTGCAGCACTGTGCCTGCCCCCCACATCCCAAAACTACTAGGTTCCAGGAGGGGAGGCAGGGAAGGAGGTCAGAATACAGCAAGACTCCATTGGAAGAAACAACATTACTACGGTAAGTAATTTTTTCTTCAAACAACATGAAGTCTTGCTGTATTCTGACTATATGCAGACTACCAAGCAGTACCCCCTTGGAGGAGGGAGTAAGAGAACCTATTTTGGGAACAGGATCTGCAGCACAGCCGTGCCAAACCTAGCATCACTTTGTGACAGGATGTCCAAAGAGTAAAGCTTGGTGAAGGTATGAACAGATTTCCAGGTAGCTGCTTTACATATATCCACTAAAGGTGTATCTCTAGCTGCTGTGACCGAAGCAGCTGTACCCCTAGTAGAATGAGCCCTCAGGCCTGAGGGAGGCTCCTTCCCAAGTTTGGAATAGTAGAATTGGATACAAGAGACAATGATCCTGGCAATAGACCTTTTAGTAGCAGGCTTGTCCTTTCCCACCTCACCATAAGTGAGGAATAACTGAGAACAATCTTTCCTATGGGCCTTAGTATGCTCAATATAGTAACTGAGAGCCCTTTTCACATCCAGACTGTGTAACCTCTTCTCTCCAGAGGAAGAATGATCAGTGAAAAAGACAGGCAGAGATATAGACTGGTTCAGATGAAAATCTGACACTACCTTGGGAAGGAATTTTCTATTGGTGCGAAAGACCACTTTATCCCTATGAAAGGAAATGAAATCAGGTTCCACTGACATAGCCTGTAGTTCACTGATCCTCCTAGCTGAGGTAATGGCTACCAAAAATACAGTTTTCCAAGTCAAGTATTTCAGTTCAGCTGAAGATAAGGGTTCAAAAGGGGTCTGCATAAGCTGTGCAATACAGATGTTCAGATCCCAAGAAGGAGCAGGTTCTCGAAAGGGAGGATTGACAAGGAGCAAGCCTTTGAAAAATTTTCTGAAAACTGGATGAGTGGCTAGAGAAGAGGTCTTACCAGATGAAAGAAAAGCAGACACAGCTGCCAAACGTACCATAAGGGTAGTAGGCCGGAGGCCTAAACTATTAAGAAGCACCAAGTAGTCCAAAACAGTGGCAATATCAGCCAGCTCTGGCTTAATATGCCTACTGGAACACCAGAACCCAAACCTTTTCCATTTAGAATTGTTAATCTTCCTGGTAGCCGGTTTCCTGCTATCTTTTAAGATGTCCAAGACTGCTTGGGACAGATGCAAACTTTCATATTCTAGCTCTTCAAGAGCCAGGCTTTGAGTCTGAGAGACTGAAGACTGGGGTACAGAAGAAAAAATTACTCACCTAAGTAATGTTGTTTCTTCTAATGGAGTCTTGCTGTATTCTGACAAATTGCAGTGAGGTCCAACCTTCCAACTGCGCCCTGGAGATGAAAGAGTTAACTTTCCATGCCAGGCATGGAATGCAGAGCTCGAGCTTGGTTGAGACTCTGTCTGTTGCTGTTTGAACTCAAACCATCAGATCTTTATGAGCTAAACTCACTGAGTGTCCTGTGTGGAAGCTGTAAACCTACACTAGCCAACTGGCTACTAAATATAATAAACAGATTTTTTGGTCCCAAAACAAAGACTCAAGTCAGGAAACCCAAAAATGAAACAAACACAACACCCACTCACCCAAAGTAAAGGGTGATAAAAAGCAGTGGGGCACCTTTGAGTGCCAACACTGCTACTGCCCACCCACATCCCAAAACAAAGGTTCTGAGAGGGGAAGGCAGAGGTCAGAATACAGCAAGACTCCATTAGAAGAAACAACATTACTAAGGTGAGTAATTTTTTCTTCAAACAACATGAAGTCTTGCTGTATTCTGACAAATTGCAGACTACCAAGCAGTACCTCCATGGAGGTGGGACAGAACCTACCTAGGAAATAGGCTCTGAAGCACTGCTGTGCCAAACCGAGCATCACTCCTAGCCTGGATATCCAGAGAGTAATGCTTGGTAAAAGTGTGAACTGTTTTCCAGGTAGCTGCTTGACATATCTCTAAGATAGGAATATCCCTGGCAGCAGCCAGGGAAGCAGCTGTACCTCTGGTAGAGTGAGCCCTCAGGCCTGAGGGTGGAGTCCTGCATAGTTTTTCATAGCAAAATTGAATGCAAGAGACAATCCACCTGGCAATGGATCTCTTAGTGGCAGGTTTTCCCTTACCAACCTCACCATAAGTGAGGAACAGTTGGAGGGAGTCAAACCTGTGACCCTTGGTACACTCTATGTAGTAGCTAAGGGCCCTTTTCACATCCAAACTGTGCAGCCTCCTCTCACCAGAGGAGAAATGGTCAGTGAGGAAAACAGGAAGAGGCATAGACTGGTTAAGGTGGAAGTCTGAAACCACCTTGGGTAAAATCTTCCTGTTAGTCCTGAGGACCACCTTATCTCTATGGAAAGAGATAAAATCAGGCTCCACCGATGGGCTTGTAACTCATTTATGCGCTTGGCAGAAGTGATGGCCACCAAGAAAACAGTTTTCCAAGTCAAGTACTTAAGCTCTGCTGAAGACAAAGGCTCAAAAAGGGGTTGCATAAGCTAAGCAATGCAAACATTAAGATCCCAAACAGGGGCAGGGTCCCTGAATGGGGGATTGGTATGAAGCAATCCCTTGAAAAACTTAGAGAATACAGGATGAGCTGAAAGGGAAGAGGGCTTACCTGCTAAAGGAAAGCAGAGACAGCTGCCAGATGCACTCTTAGTGTAGCTGGTCTGAGTCCCAAGCTATTAAGATGAACCATATAGCCAAGGACTGTAGGCAGGCCAGCAGACTCTGGAGAAATATGCTTCCCAGAGCACCATATGGAGAATCTTTTCCATTTGGAGTTGTAAGTGCTTCTGGTGGAAGGCTTCCGAGAAGTCTTTAGGATATCCATAACACCTTGAGAGAGGTGTAAATCAGCAAACTCTTAACTCTTCAAGAGCCAGGCCTTGAGATTGAGAGATTTGAGATTCGGATACCAAACCCTCCCCTGAGCACAGGTTAACAGGTTGTAATTCATGGGAAGAAACAGGGGAAGGTGGACTGCTAAAGGACAACAGGAGAGGGTACCAGGGCTGTCTGGCCCAGTCTGGAGCAATCAGAATCACCTTGCAGGATTGAGACCTGATTTTGACTAACACCTTGAACAGGAGAGGGAAGGGGGGAAAAGCATACAGGAACTTCCCTTCCCAATTGAGAGCTAGGGCATCCAGGGGGACTGAGCCCAACACTGGGGGCCTGCAGCAGAAGACAGGAAGTTGGTGATTGTCTGGGGCTGCAAAAAGATCTATCTGTGGGGTGCCCCATCTGGAGAAGATCACCTTCAAAACTAGGGGATCCAGGGACCATTCATGATGGCCCTGAGATATCCTGCTGAGAGCATCTGCCAGGACATTGTCCTTGCCTGGGAGGTGTACTGCTGTAAGAGAGGTGTTCAGGGAATAGGCCAGAGACCATAACTTCATTGTTTCTGTGCACAAGGCCGTAGACCGAGTGCCCCCTTGCTTGTTGATATACCACATTGGGGTGGTATTGTCTGTCCTGATCTGAACTACTTTGTTCTGAACAGACTTGGAAAAAACCTGAAGTGCTAGAAACACTGCTCTGAGTTCTAGCAGATTGATGTGAAGCAGAGATTCCTGAGGAGACCACAACCGTTGGGTGGTCAGGTCTCCCAAGTGGGCTCCCCACCCCAAGAGGGAGGCATCTGTAGTAAGGATTAGAGAGTGAGAAGAGTGAGACTGAGTGACAAAAGGAACTCCCTGTCTTAGATTGTCCTGATCCTGCTACCACTGCAACGCCTGGATCAGGGTTCGAGTCACTGGAATCAGTTTGGTCAGAGGGTCCTTTTTCTGAGACCAAAAGGCTCTCAAGTGGAACTGAATGTCCCTCATCTGAAATCTTGCTCCCTGCACCACTGCTGTAAAAGCAGCTATGTGCCCCAGGAGCTGTAGAAAATGCCTTGCTGGTCAAGACACCTGGAGGGTGAATGAAGAGGCCAGTGAAATAAGGGTCCTTGCTCTGTCCAGGGGAAGGAAGGCTCTTGCCTTTACTGTATCTAGCTCTGTGCCTATGAAGGTGAGGAGCTGTACAGGCTCTAGAACTGACTTTGGAAGATTCAGAAGGAAACCTAGAGAAGCAAGCAGCTGAGTTATCTGTAGGTGTAACTTGACTGGTCTGGGGACTGGCCTACTATGAGCCAGTCGTCCAGGTATGGAAAGATGGAAATCCTTTTCCTTCTTAGGAAGGCAACTACTACTGCCAGGCATTTTGTGAACACCCTTGGAGCTGAGGTTAGGCCGAAGGGCATTGCTCTGAATTGGTAGTGGCCTGAGGGCAGCTTGAACCTGAGGTATTTTCGATGGGAGCTTCTGATGAGAATATGGAAATAGGCATCCTTGAGGTCCAGGGAGACTAGCCAGTCCCCTGGCCTTAGAGAGGGTAGAATTATTCCCAGAGTCACTATTTTGAACTCTGGCTTTAAAAGGTGCTTGTTTAAATATCTGAGATCCAGGATGGGCCGCCATTCTCCTGTCTTTTTGGGGGTGAGGAAGTACCTGGAGTACAACTTTTCCTTTGTGTAGGGTGGAACCTTCTATAGCTCTGAGAGCCAAGAGGGAAGAGACCTCTGCCTCTAGGTCAAATGCCTCTGAAGGATTTGTAGTGAAAGGATCTGGTTCTCATCTTTGAAATTTTTGAAGCTGAGAACCAGTCCCTGGTTTACTACTTCCAGGACCCATTTGTCTGATGTTAAAGACACCCAGTCCTGGGACAAAGTAAGCCAGCCTGCCCCTACAGGTAGTGGAGAATCGCCCTGGCAAACCCATCAGGTGCCTGTTTGGCAGGGGCTTTAGGCTGAGGGTGGAAGCAGGCCTGCTTGTACCCCGCCTGCCTCCCTCTAAAGAACCCCTATGAGCATAAGCAGAAGAGAGGCCTGGGCTTGGTAGAAAGCCTATGAAAAGGCCTGCCCTCACCCTGGGATGCTGCCTCTGAGGAGTGGCTGCCTTTCCTTGGCCTGAGCACTCCTATAGGTGGTCCTGTACTCATCCATTTCTTTCATGTAGTTCTCTGTTTGCTCCCAAACAGAGAATTACCACAACAGGAAAATCCATGGCCTTAGTCTGGGCATCCTGAGACAGGCTAGTACATCTGAGCCAAGCTATCCTATGAAGGGCCACAGATGTAGCCATGATTCTAGATGAAACATCATTGGAGTCCACTGCAGCATGGAACTGCACCTTGATGCCTCAATACCATCCGCAGCTACCTGCTCCAGCTCCTTGGTAAGCCAATAGGGACCTGTTTAGCTAAAGCCATTACAGTGTCCCATCTAGATTTCTGATATCTAGCTGTATAGGCCATATAATTAGCCTGCCTGAGTCCCAAGGATGCTGCCATGTACTGTTTCTTTGCCATGGCATCAATCCTCCTGGAGTCCTTATCTGGGGTGTGAAGCCAAGGGTATATTTGCCTTATCACAGGCTGCAGCCTGCACTACCCCAACATGGCTGCATTGCTGGGTAAGGAACTCCGAATCTGAGCCTGAGAGAGTATACCTCTTGTCCATTCTCTTATCCACAGGAGGTATAGAATTAGGATTATTTAAATTTTTATTGTCTGTTTCCCAAAGGACTTATGAAGGGGAATAGACAGCCTCCTGGACTCTGGGACATCCATCATTTCAACATAGTCAGGCTCCTCCTGGTCATCCACAGCTTCTTCCATAGGAAGCTGAAGAGTTGAAGAGTTTCAGCCACTTTCTTGTAAAACATGAAATGGGAAGGGGACTCAGAAAGCCTAGGAGGAGACACTCCTGAAGGTCTGTCTGGGGAGATGTCCAGGTCAATGGGCACATTCAGACTTTCATAATCACACTCACTTTCCTCATACTCTCCTTCCTCCTCCTCCGGTTCATAAAATTCCTCTAAATCATAATCCGGAACTGGTGGAACCGACCGAACCGAGCGCCTTCCTAATGGTGCTGGTTCGGTCGGAACCGGGGATAGCAACTGAACAATTTTTATCACTTTGGCTATTTCATCAGCGGTTGGAGAAAGAACTTTTGGATCCGCACCGGCTGATTTATCCCTTCTTGTTCTCTTAACCGGAACCGACTCCTCGGAATCGGTTTTCCTTTTGCCCGAAGAAGTTTCGCCCTGGTCAGAGGGCACTCCTTCTGGTTCAGTTGGAACCAAACCGGGCTGGCCATCTGGGTCAGCGGACTTCTTGGCCTCCCTTTCCCTGAGCCTTCCAACTCTTTTTTCCAGGGTAGCTGCAGGAAAATTTTTACAAATCTGGTAGTCGGAATCGAGGTGGTCAAACCTCAGACAATAAACACAGGTGGTGTGGGGATCAGCCTTAGCAAAGACTTCCCCACACACACTACAGTGTTGAAACCCAGTGGGCCCAGTTTTTCTTTTGGGTTTCTCAGACATGGCCAGTCCTAACAAAAACGTACCCTTTTTTCGGCAATCCATCAGGCAAGACACCCTTATCGGTTCCTGACTGTGTTACTGGTCGTGGAAGAAAACGTAATAAAGTCCGTTTTTTTTAGAACCGATAAGAACCGGTTACCACACTCTAAAAGCAGAAATAAATTTTTTTAAACAACCTGATCAGTTCAAACCGAACCGATCCCACGTTTACAAGTTCCACACAGAATATAACAAAAAAATAAACCTATCTAGTACTCACGAAACCACAGACAGAGACTGAACTGATAGAGTACGGTTTAAATTCAGTCGAAAACCAAGAAAAACGGTACTTTAACCGACAAATTGAACCAAGAAAAGGAGAAATCTCCGGAGCGACTGTTCAGTGAGGCGGAGTAAAGAATCTGACGGTTTGAGTTCAAACAGCAACAGACAGAGTCTCAACCGAGCTCGAGCTCAGCATTCCATGCCTGGCATGGAAAGTTAACTCTTTCATCTCCAGGGCGCAGTTCGAAGGTTGGACCTCACTGCCATTTGTCAGAATACAGCAAGACTTCATGTTGTTTGAATCCTCCCTTAGGAGGAGGTGAGGAGATTGTACTGCCTGGGGAGACAGAAGGGCAGTGTTGCTGACAGTGACAATAGTGGAGGATACCAAGGTTGTCTGGCCCAGTCTGGAGCCACCAGAATCACCTTGCAAGGTTGAAATCTGATTTTCATTAGGACCCTGAATATCAGAGGAAAAGGAGGAAATGCATACAGAAACCTGCTTGTCCAGTTCAGCAGAAGAGCATCCTGAGGAACAGAGCCCAGGAAGGGAGGTCTGCAGCAATACAGAGGAAGGTGATGATTGTCTGGGGCTGCAAAGAGATCTATCTCTGGGGTGCCCCATCTCCTGAAAATGACCTGAAGAATGACAAGGTTCAGGGTCCATTCGTGGTGACCCTGAGAAATCCTGCTGAGAGTATCCGCTAGGATGTTGTCCTTCCCTGGGAGGTGCACAGCCACCAGGGAAACCTGAAGGGAATAGGCTAGAGACCAAATTTTCATGGCCTCTGTGCACAAGGCCGAGGACCGAGTGCCTCCCTGCTTGTTGATGTATGACATGGTTCTGGTATTGTCTGCTCTGATCTGTACCACTTTCCCTTGAACAATTGTTGAAAATGTCTGAAGTGCCAGAAGGACAGCTCTTAATTCGAGAAGATTTATGTGTAGAAGGGATTCCTGGTGTGACCACGTTCCCTGAGCTGTGAGATGATCCATGTGTGCCCCCCACCCTAAGAGGGAGGCATCTGTGGTGAGAGTCACTGAAGGGGTCTGACTGATAAAGGGGAACCCCTGCAGAAGGTTGTCCTCGTCCAACCACCACTGAAGGGCCTGGACAAAGGTTTTGGAAACTGGAACCAGTTTGGAGAGAGGGTCCTTTTTCTGAGACCAAAAAGATCTGATATGAAACTGAATATCTCTCATTTGAAATCTTGCCCCCTGAACCACTGCTGTTGAAGCTACCATGTGCTCTAGTAGTTGAAGGAAGTGTCTGGCAGGATGAGACACTAGAGGATGAAGAGGAAGCCAGAGTGGCCAGAGACTGAACCCTTGAAAGAGGGAGAAACGCTCTTGCTTGAACTGTGTCTATTTCCACCCCAGTGAAGGTGAGAAGCTGAGTTGGATCTAGGACAGACTTCTCTAAATTCACAATGAAGCGTAAGGATTATAGAAGTCTTTGAGTGACCTCTAAGGCTGACTTGACTTGGTCTGAGGACTGGCCCACCAGAAGCCAGTTGTCCAGATATGGAAACAGAAGGATACCCTGCCTCCTGAAGAATGCCACCACCACTGCAAGGCACTTGGTGAACACCCTTGGAGCAGATGTTAGGCCAAAGGGCATGGATCTGAACTGGTAATGGCCTGAGGGCAATTCAAACCTGAGGTACTTTCTGTGGGAATGTCTGATAGGTATGTAGAAGTAGGCATTCTTGAGATCCAGGGGACAGTAGCCAGTTGCCTGGTCTCAGAGAGGGAAGAATTACTCCCAGAGTCACCATTTTGAACTGTGGTTTTGTCAAATGCTTGTTCAGGTACCTTAAATCTAATATGGGTCACCACTCCCCTGTCTTTTTGGGGGTAAGGAAGTATCTTAAATATAGTCCTTTTCCCCTGTGACAAAGAGGTACCTTCTCCACTGCTTGCAGGAGCAGGAGAGGAAACTTCTGCCTCTAGGGACTTTGTCTCCAAGAGAGAGTGAGGACTGAAATACTTTGCTCTCACTTTTGGGAACCTTTTGAAACTGAGAGCAAGTCCCTGGCTCACTACTTCCAGGACCCATTTGTCTGAAGTAATAGACTCCCAGGCCTGAGAGTAGTGAGCCAGCCTGCCCCCTACTGGGATTGGGGGAGGTAACCCTGACTGACACCTCAGCGTGTCTGCCTGGCAGAGGTCTTGGACTGTGTAGCTGCTGGGGTCCTGGTAACCCCACGTCTACCTCTTCCCCTAAAGAACCCCCTCTGCTGGAAAGAAGAGGTGGGGGCCTGAGCTTGGTAAAAAGGCCTGCCCCTGCCCCTAAACTGCTGCCTCTGAGGAGTAGTCTGCTTTTCTTTAGCTGCAGCACTCCTATAAGTGGTCCTGTAGTCGTCCATTTTTTTCATGTAATTCTCTGTTTGATCCCCAAACAGAGAATTACCAACTACAGGAAAATCCATGGCCTTAGCCTGAGTATCCTGGGAAAGGTTAGTACACCTAAGCCAAGCAAATCTCCTCATGGAGATAGATGTAGCCATGACCCTAGAATGAACATCATTGGAATCAACATCAGCGTGGAATTGCACCTTAGTTGCCTCTATACCATTAGCAGCCACCTGCTCCAGCTCACTGGCAAGCTGGGGAGGGGCATTCTTAGCCAGTTCTAGAACCGTATCCCACATAGATTTCTGGTATCTGGCAGTGTATGCCATAAAATTCGATTGTCTGAGTCCCAAAGAGGATGCCAAGTATTGTTTTTTTGCCATGGCATGCACTTTCCTGAAATCCTTATCTGGGGGTGCGATGCCAGAGGAATATTAGCCTCGTCACAGGCTACAGCTTGTACTATCCCAACATGGCTGCTGTGATTTGAAAAGAATTCCATCCCAGGACCTGACAACGCATACGTCCTGTCCATTCTTTTTTCCACAGGAAGAATGGAAGTGGGAAATTGCAAAATTTTTTGTGTTTGTTTTCCCAAGGATTTATGTAAGTGAATAGACACCCTCTTTGACTCTGGGACATCCATCATTTCCTCAAAGTCAGGTTCTTCCTGATTCTGTTCAGCCTCTTCCATAGGAAGCTGAAGAGTCTCAGCCACTTTTTTGTAAAACAAGAAATGGAAAGGGGACTCAGAAAGCCTGGGAGGAGAAACCTGAGAAGGCCTGTCTGGGGAGATGTCAGACTCTACTGGCTCATCCAGGCCCTTACCCTGATCCTCTTCATAATCTTCATTGTCCTCCCAATCGCCCTCATAGTAAGCTTCAGGATCAAACTCTGAAGCCAAAACCTCCGACCGAACCGACCGGCGTTGAACAGATACCAGTTCGGTTGGGACTGGGTAAAGCGATTGAGCAACAGAAATCGCTTTCGCTATTTCCTCAGCGGTCGGACCATGGGAAATCGGATCCGAACTGGCTGATTTTCTCTTTTGTTTAGTCGGAACTGATTCCACAGAATCGGCTCTCCATTTGCCTGAGGAGGTATCGCCCAGGTCAGTGGGATCCTCCTCAGATTCGGCCATAACCGAACCGGGCTGGCCATCTGGGTCAGCGGACTTCTCGGCCTCACTTTCCCTTAGCCTACTCAAGCGTGTGTCGAGAGTGGATTTGGGAAAGTTCTTACATATTTGGTAGTCTTCTTTGAGGTGGTCAAACCCCAGACAATATACACAGACGAGGTGAGGATCGGCCTTAGCAAAGATCCCCTTACATTCGGTACAGTGTTGAAACCCAGTGGGTCCGGTTTTCTTTCTGGGTTTCTTAGACATGCCTTAAACCAAAAAATCACCTTACACAGCGGTTAAGCCAGGTGACTGCACACCTGTCGGTTCCAACCGTGTCACGTGTCAGTTAAAAATCCTAAAATCGGATTTTTTTAGGAACCGATAAGTTCCAGAAATACCACACAATTTATTTGTACAATTCAAAAAGCAATAGTTTCGGTTCAGAATCGGACCGACCAACAAAGAACCGAAATTAAACAATTTATTAAAAATACAGAAAAATAACACCACTACCTATACTACCACTTACTGGTACCGAGACAGAGGTAAGAATAGCAAAATACTATGCAGTTTGGAAAAAAAACGACTGATTCGTACTAAACCGAACCGAAGTGCAGGAGGGATCTCCAGAGCTACTTCACAGTAAGGCGGAGTAAAGAATCTGACGGTTACACTGCAGAGTACCACAGACAGAGGTCTGAAAACCGAGCTCGAGTTCAACGTTCTATGCCTTGGCATAAAGTTAACCCTTAACTCTCCGGGGCAGTTCAAGAGTTGGAGATCACTGCATATAGTCAGAATACAGCAAGACTTCATGTTGTTTGAATGGAGAATTTCTCCTCCTATCCGAAGCTTCTGCCTTGTGGAGTCCTCAAGGTTTCAGCCTACTGTCAATGTTGTTTGTGGTGTACGTGCTACCCCTGAGTGAGCTCATTAGATGCTACAGTCTGGATTTTCACTGTTGTGCAGATGATACCCAGCTGTATATGTCCTTTGCTCCCAGGACACGTAACACCATGGAAGTGCTTAACAACTGTCTGACCAGAATCCAAAACTGGATGTCCTCTAACTGGCTGCAACTGAACCTCAACAAGACAGGTACTGGTGATCAAGCTGGGTCGCCGGCATGATGTGACTGCCACCGGATCAGGAAAGGGGTTGTTCCTTGGACCTGCTCTGTTGCTGGCAACCACTAGGCGAGAAATCTGGGCATCATCCTTGATGATGGCTTGACGCTTGAAGCTCAGATGTTATCCGCCATTCAAAGTGTTTTTTACCATTTAAGAAATGTCACCCGGAGTAAACCCCTAATCTTCCTGGTGACCTGCCTGCACTGGTACATGCCTTTGTTACATCAAGACTGGACTACTGTAATGCTCTTTACTTTGGGGTCAGTGGAGGGAACCTCTGCTGACTGCAGCTAGTGCAGAACGCAGTGACCAGGTTGCTGACAGGCCTGCCCAGGTCCTGTCATGTGACCTTGGTCCTGCGGGATCTGCACTGTCTGCCTGTCAGATGGAGGATCATCTTCCAGGTGGACTTGCTCACCTATAAGGCCCTATACAGCTCAGGGCCCTGGCTACCTGAGTGACCTCCTGACTCCTGCCCTCCCAGTGTGCTCCCTCTGCTCCTCCACCTAGAGATTCCTAGCAGTCCCAAGGTACAGGCTGAAAACCTCAGGGGACTGCACATTCGAGATGGCCAGTCTGGTCCTCTGGAAATTGCTTCCCAGATTTTGAGGGAGGCCCCACTGGTAGAGGTCTTTAAAAGGGGTCTGAAAGCCCACCTTTTTAAAGAAGCCTTTTTAACTAGTTGCAGCTGATTTTATTGTCATTTATTTATTATTGAATTTAATTGTTGTTTATGTACTGACCCTGTATGTATTTGTTTGTGTAACCTTGCTATTTTTTTATACCTCCTGTAAGGTGCCCAGAGCCTCCAGGATTGGGTGACAAATAAATAAAGTTTCACTTACTTACTTACTATATCAATTGATAATGTGAGTGCTGACCAATCAATGGCCTGAAGATCATATAGCAGTGATGGGAGGTCAAGAGGCTTAAGCAACCTAGACCAGATTAAATTTGGTGGGGCTTGCACCGGCCTGGTGGCGCTGAGGGTTGAGGCGCTGGATGCCACACCTCGCACCACACCGGCGACCCGGGTTCGGGAGCGGACTCGGGCCGCTGGGGGCTGGCAGGGGAGAGGATGGATTGAGCATCCCAGGACTGCTCTCCTTCCTCTGGGGTGGGATAGTGGGATGTGTCGCGCTTGGGCGACCCCTGGTGAAGACCGGGTAAGCACAAGGTGCAGCGTAAGCAAGGGGCGGAGTTTGGCAAGACGCTTGCATAGTGTAATGCGTCATTGCACTGCCGCTATCGGGGGACCAATTAAGGTGGAAAAAACAGGCTGGGCGTGACCGAGCAGCTTGATAGCCGCGCACCCACTGACCTGGAGGCCTGTCGTGGAATCATGTCGGAGGTTCTGGTGTCGGCCGTGCTGGGACCCTCGTGTACGAGTGAGCCTGCTGTCCGCTGAGTCGGTGGCAGCTGGTGGCTGGATGCCCCTGCCGGGAGCGCTGCAGAGGCGAGAAAATAGAAAGAAGATTAAAAAAAAATTGATGGGGCTTTAGTGCAGCGGATGTTACAGATGCAGTAAACCACATGGTAGTCACTGAAAGCATTGGGTAGGGTGCCAACAGAAATAATGCAGTGGCGGTGTGTGGACAGGACCCAATCAATGAGAGAATGATCTGAGGAGTTGTGGTTAAGATGTGTTGTTTTTGTTAATGAGCTGTGTGAGATTGAAGGGCTCAGCTTGTTGAATGATATTTTTTGCCAAGGGGGAGTGCCAATTTTTATTTAAATCCCAAAGGGCTAAGATCTCACCTAAAGCTGAAAATGATGAAATGGATTAGAGGGTGGAAGACATTTATTTTGCTTTTAACCTTTTAGGTGCACTAGGTAATAAAATGCCTCTTTTCAGGCATGACCCGGGATAGCACAAATGACTGGTTCACAGAGACAGCGTATACAAAGCAAACAAGAGACATAAAATCCTACCAAAAAAAATTACAATGCAGTTTACAAAGTAACAAACAGTACCTGAAAAACTGAAAGCAGCATAACCAACAAAAAGTCTGAGTAAATGGAGAGTTACATTTCGCATACAGTAGGTGTCAGGCTTAACTTTAGGTGAAGAGTGAATACCACCAATGGAAATGGAAAGTGAGCTTGGCACAGAAGAAGCTTGTGGGAAGAGGAGACATCAAAACAATTCACAACTTCACAGTTATGGCTGAGACATATGTATTTTTTAACATGACGTAATATGGCAGATGCTTTTCAGGTGATAGGTAACAGTTTTGTACTACTTTAGATGCCTCCCTGTTGTCTTTTTAGTGACTGTCCAATATTCTGATATGCTTTGCCCTTTTTCTCAAATTAGTAATCTTTTTTTTTTGCCTTTCTAATTACTTTGAACCCCTTTGTCCTACTGACTGAACATTCTATGACATCAATAACACACTCTATAATATCACAAGTGCATAGCTACAATATGCACCAGATGATAAATGATCCTACCAGGGGTGCTCAGAGCACGGTTAATGGAACACTGATTTACTGGATACTAACAAACCGACCTGGTAAGATTACAGCCACAGGCATTCTACCTGATTCAATTACTGAGCACTCCCCGGTCTTCTGTATCTGGGGGTCCTCAGTCATTACAACCCCTTCCCACACTACATTACTTTTCGGGATTTTACAAATCTGAATCATATGAATTTCCTAACAGGCTTGTCTAACACAAACTGGAACTCTGTCTTCCTTGCTCATGACGTTGAGACTGCCCTTGGTTACTTTATTTCCACTTTCCTGTCACTCCACGACACACATTTGCCTAAACGTACCAGGCGAGTTACAGCCAAACGGACCAGGTGGCTACACAAGGATCTCCTCTCATCCCTTCGTCTGCGTGACAAATGCTGGTGACTCTTTAAAAACTCAGGGCATCAAGTGGACTATGATACCTAGAGAGCACAGCGAAATCTGTGTAAGAAACAAATCCGGCAGGCTAAGAGCTCATATTGTAAAGGCCTACTAAATGAAGCTGCTGGTGACCCCAAGAAATTCTGGGTGCATGTAAAATCCTTCCTGGTAACAAGCCAACCTCATCATAAAAAATTACATGGTCCTTGATGGAGTCCACTGCAATGAACCTCAAACTATTGCAAATCACTTTAATAAGCTCTTTACAAACCTGTCGAAATACACAGCATCATTTCCACCTAACCCAAGCTCACCACCCTTCTCTGGAAAAACCACTCCACAACACCCTGCTTTCTATTTTAAGGGTATATCAAAGGCTATAGTCCTAAAACAGCTCAGCTCAATCTTGGACAACACCAGCGCTGGCTCCGACTACTTTGAGCCACAACTTCTGAAGTTAGCTGCTCCTCTTATTGCTGCACCACTAGCCAAAATCTTTACCATGTCTCTCTGTCATGGACATGTCCCAGATATCTAGAAAATTGCAAAAGTCACCCCTATTTTCAAAAAGGGAGACAAAAAGGACATTGCTAATTACAGGCCTATAGCCATTTCTGTCAGTGCTAAATACAATCCTAGAGAAAACAGTGGCCACCCAGGTTACGGAGTATCTCTCTAAACATTAATTGTTATCATCCTCTCAGCATGGCTTCTGCAAAGGTCATGGCACTTCCACCACACTACTAAAACTCACAAATGACGTCCTAACTTCTTTGGACCAAGGACTCATGACCGGGGCAGTATTTATCGACCTCTCCAAGACATTTCACCTGGTGGATCACCATCTCCTGCTTGCCTGTCTATCATCTCTTGGTTTCTCTCTTCAATCTGTAAATTGGTTCCATAGCTACCTAGCAAACAGAAGCCAACAGGTAAACTTCAGTTCTGCTGTATCTGACCCAGCCCTCATAAATGTTGGCGTTCCGCAGGGATCCATTTTGGGGCTGCTTCTCTTTTCAGTCTTCATAAACAGTATATCCGAAATCTTGCCATAATGCCATTCAATTCTCTATGCTGATGATCTTGTCCTATATACCTCATCAGCAGATATACAAGCTATAAACAAAGGTCTTACCTCTTCGTTCATCTCCATCCAGGACTGGTTAAACAAACACAAGCTTGTCCTAAACATAGACAAAACACAAGGTATGCTCTTTGGGTCCCAAACCAAACTCAACTTAAACCACAACCTATATGATGTCACCTGTATTGATGGTTCGTCCCTTATGATAGCTACCTCTTTCAGGTACCTAGGTATCCTGCTTGATGAAACTCTCAGCTTTGATGACCACATTATGGCCATGTGCAAGGCAGTAAATATGAAACTTGGCACCATTTACACGAGTAAGTCGTATGCTCACTCCCTCAGCCAGGCTGGCCATAGCTAGGGGCATCCTCCTTCCCCCTCTGGCATATGGTGCAGCTACTAATATAAATGCCTCGAAAAGCACCCTAAGAAAATGGGACACCACATACAATAACATTTGTCGATATGCCTTGGCCTCCCCTCAACTAAAGCACCACTGTTCACTATACACTGACCTAAACTGACCCTCCCCGTCAGCCTACAGACATATTGCCTTTGGGTCTCTGCTTGACAATATTATTAGATCCAACCTACCCTCCTCCTTGGCCTCCATGACGGTGCCACAGTCCTCCTACTATGGCCTCCGCTCAAACGAGCTGTCACTTCTTTGTACTCCTAGGTGCAGAACACAAAAAGGAACCCTTGCTTTCTCTAGCTTTGCACCAAGATACTGGAACTCACTTTCAGTTGAAGTTCACTCTACACCCACTCATGGTGCGTTCAAAAGATTGCATTACACCTGTATCATAAATCATAACCAATGCACTTGCTTTAACCCTCCTTAGGCCATCACAACCCTTCCCTTGCTACCCCCTTTAAGCCGAAGCCATTTTTCCACCATGGCACTTTCCATTAGACTGTATATGGCAACCCCTATACAACCTTATGACCTTGTGCAGTATATGACTATTGTATCCAGGAACGATGGTACTCATTACTGACTGTATGTTTCTCTCATCTTTATTATTTACTTGAATTTTTGAGTATTTGCTCTCTTGTCACCGATAAGATGTGTCTTCACCTGATGTAATCCTGCCAGATTGTATTTTACTGTATGACAATTCCTTTATTGTTTGTAACCTCCCAGGTCGTGCCTGAAAATAGTCACTTTGTGGCTATGGCACCCACCCGGTAAACAAAAACTAAATAAAATAAATTTCAGGCCATTCAGATGAATAGCGTGGACTGGCATTATTGATGTCATGCAATGTCTTAGAAATGTGAAAAGAAACAGCAGTAGGTGGTAAGGAGAGTGAAACTGAAACTCTAGAAAGATCTGAGGGCACCCCAAAGCTAAATTATTTTACATGCCAAAAACTGGTCAAAGAATATCAGACTACAAAACTGGCATGGAAGGGTAGTTAATTAGGTAAAAATAATTTCCTAACTCCTTTAAACTGTGGTCTTTCAGAAACCATGTATTAATACTAGTATACGTATACTAATGAACATACAGTACCACTGTATTTCATGGTGGAGTTCAAACTAGAGGCTTCCCGGTTGGATGAGGTTTTCGACTAATTACCAAAACCAGTAAATGATGCAAAGAAATACAAATTTTGCTTAATTCAGCAGGCCCAGTAAGACACTATAAGCAATGTTGCTATTGTGTATCACAACTCAGAATAAAAGAGAAAAACATTTAGCAACTAGCTGTGTCAGGCTTACAAAGGCCCTATCCCCCGCAATAAGCTTTGATCCAAAATTTAAAGTCTGTACTTACTGTAAGGATGAACTCATAACAGTCTGGAAGTTCATGGTGGCGAACTGTTTGCAGATTGATTGCCTTCAGCTTAAATAAAACCTGCACTAATAGAAGCCTAAAAAACAAAAATAAAAATGGTTTCACATAACTGAAGATTTAGTTTTATGGAATAGGGAAGAAAAGTTATTAAAAATAAAAAAAAAGTATATCTGCCTCACCGGTGAAAATCGAGGCTTATGTTCAGTTTGTTCTCTGCCAGTCTTTCACTGTACACAGGCTCCCATGGCTCAATGTTAAAGCAGTCTGGTAAATAGGAAAACAAATACGTTTAGCTTCTTTTATTGATCAAAGCAGAGAAATATTCTTTCTTTTGAATGTTGGAACAGGCATAGTAAGTGAGATGGCCTTAATCCATCCAGGAGGGGAATGGCAGTCTTGGGTGGAAGGTTTAAATGTTACTTCAATGAGCATTTAAACTAGCCAAGGGGGAAGGCAGAAAAAAAGAGGGAGGCAGTGAAATGTCCCCCCCCTCCCAAAAATAGAGTAGCAGAGCAGAGAAGCTCAGGGAAAATAAATTCCCAGGAGTAGAGGGGCGTAAGGACGAGGGGAAGGAAGGGACAGGAGGATAAGGAGGCGGATCTAAGGCTGATAGTAGAGTGAAGGGGGGGAGAAGGAGTATGAAAAGAGGGGGCAGTATCAGGGATAATAGAAGGGCAAATGATGGAATCAGGAAAGGAGCACAGTGTAGGGAAGGGAGGGACAAAAGGAATGGACAGCCATGTCTGCCAACACAAGGGGCCTAGAAAATAAAATTCCTGACCTTAAGACAATCACTGCGGAGGCAGACCTAGATCTGCTGGCCATAACAGAATCATGGTACACCGTCAACCACAGCTGGGATATGGCCATTACAGGATACACTATGTTCCAAAAGGACAGATTGGGGGGGGGGTTGTTTTACATGTGAGGGAGGGCATACAGGCCACGGAGATACAGGGACACCAGGGGCAGAAGGAAGGACTGGAAGTTCTTTGTGTCTGGATAGAGGCAGGGTACAGACACCTAATCTGTATGGGGTGGTGTACAGACAAACAACAGAGGGAGAGGAGTCAGACAAGGTTTAGGGAAAGACCATTGGCAGAATGGCAAGCAAAGGGGAGGTACTGATTATGTGTGACATTAATCTGCTACATCAAGAAGCAGGACTGACTTCCAGTGACGTCATGCTCCAAGCTGCCGCATGATCTATGCAGCTCTGGCTCCACTGGAATAACAAAATCAAAAACAGCAATAAATACCTAACCCCAACAGAATCCGTAGATATCTGGTAGAGCAACATGCCATATGGCAGATCTAGTAGACTGCCGACCCCCAAGGGATCTCAGGATGAGGACAGATTTGGCTCTGAAAGTGATGGATTGCAGGCCTCTGAGCAACATGGGGAGATCTCGGCGTGGAACCTCCAATGCAAAGGCCCTGCAGAAGCAAATTGGCCTTATCCTAAAGGAACTCAGGGACTTTAGAAAAGAAAGTTGCCTGATGGCAGCCGCCCTAAGAATGGATATCGCTAAATTTGAAAACAGAATGGAAAGCATGGAGGAGCACCGTATGACAGCAGACCATAGGCTTGACATGGCAGAGCGGGCTCTCGATTAGATGAATCAGGCACTAGCAGAGCTACAGGACAGAGCGGAGGATGCTGAGGCATGAAACCACTGAAATAATCTCCACATATCAGGTCTGCCAGAGGGTGTGGAGAAAAATGACCCAATCATATTTCTGCAGGAGTTTTTTAAGAAAATGCTGGATTTACCCTCTGAAACAATGCTCAAGATGGACGGAGCTCACAGGGCACTTGGGCCGCACCCTGCACAACCAACAGCCCGACCATGCTCTATGATGGTCCACTTTCTATGCTACAAGGACAAAGAATTAGTGTTAAATAAGTCCTGGCAACAAGGTACATTTTTTTTGGGAATCACACCACATTTATGTAGATAATGACTATTGACCGACAATCGTTGCACGCCAGAGAGCTTATGCCCCTATAATGAAGAAGATACATGAGAAAAAAATAAAATTTCGAACCCCTTGGAAGTACATAGTTCTCCCAGTTACATGGAGAATCCTCAGTTGAAAGTCGTCCCAGTTACTTGGATTCTCTTCACACTTGTTAGGTAATTTAATGGGAGGGCTTTAAGCCTGAGGTTCAATGGGCAGAGCAACAATGTCACTCCCCCATCGAGCTTAAAAGGTCACACATCCTGGGCTTTGCCAGGATTCTTTTTTCATTGCAGCCGGAGGCTCCGTCAGCTGTTGTCTCTCTCATGCTGTTTTGTTCCCTTCTTTATTTGCCTCCACTGTTTCGTCCTGGTGCCTCCTGCTGCCCCATATCTTTTTCTCCGCTTCTAGATTGTTGCCTTGCTCCTTTTCTTTTCCTGCTGCCATCCCCTCTCCTTCAACATTGTTCTCATCCCTCCCTGCTGTGTCCCCTTCTCCTCGCCACATTGCTGGTGCTTCCAGTGTCCCGTCTCCTTCAAGCTCTCCCGGAGCTCGGTGTTCGCCCGATCCCTTCAGTGCCTTCTTCTCTCTCTTTACCTGCTCCCTACCCAGATCTCGTTTAGCCTCTTGACGGCTGTCTTTCCTCCTGTTTTGATGCAGACAGTGTCCTTGCTTCCCTCAGGTCCCATTTCCTTTCCTTGGCGCTCATGCTCGTGCGCGTTACTGAGTTACCTTGTTTGCTTTTCTAGCCTAATTGCAGCTCACTCCCTGCCACTCTGGCTAGAACTTGTGCCAGTTACCAGGAGTGTGATGTACATTGTGGATTTCCTACCCTATTGCCAGTACAATCAGTGTCCTGCTTGAATCAGAACCCCTGATATCCCCACCTCTCTTTCTGATCCTCTGGAATGGCTGTTGGACCTTTGGATTGCTGAGCATCCATTTTTTGCTGGCACTGCTTTATTCTGTCTGTGAGTACAGCTGTTCAGATCTGTGGTTTTTTGGGGTGTGTCTTCATTTACTTTCATTCTCTTCCATGCACTCCAAGTCTCCAGGTGATACAGCCGCTCTGCTTTCCTGCTTTCTGGACAGGCTGCATGCTGTGTGAGCTCCGGGGAGTCGGCTCCTGATTTTCCTTTACCAAAAATAAGTAATAATAATAAAAAAAAAAAAAACACTTTCCTGGTGTTTTGAGACTCTCAGTCTCTCCGTGCCAGCTGAGACTCCTGCTTGGCAGTCCGGCTCTCCTTTCTCTCAGGGGGGCTCCTTTCCCTCATTATTTCTCCTGCTCTCTGATTTCTGTGGGGCCTCAGTTATCTAGTGTCATCTGCTGGGCTTCATTACTACGTTTCATGGTATTGCCCTTCCTGGCTGCCCTCCCTTCCAGTCTGATGCTGGGTCTCCTGCCTGCCTTCTCCTGGCAGGCTGCCTTCATCTGGCCTGCACTCGATACTTCTTTTGGGCATCCCAGCCATCATGCATTGAATCAGTCTGCCTCGACTGACCCTTAAGTATCACCTCTCTGGGTCTTCTATTGTTCCTCACCCTCTCTAGTCTTGCTTTACTTCCTTTGCTTGGTACGACCTCGGGATCCATTTCCCTACCACCACCCATCTCTGACCTATTCCAGCCCTGGATTCATCATTCTCTGTCCCCTTCCCATGATACCTTGCCTCTGCCATATACCTCAGCTGTCTCTGCCTGGCCTACGCTCAATATCATCTCCATTGTATGTTTTCTTATCTTTGAATCACTCAGTCAATTATAGCTTTATTTAACCAAGCAAGTCTCTGTTGAACAAGCTCATTTCCAGGTGTTTTGGAGGGAGTGTTAAAAAAAAAAAAAGGGGGGGGGATTTCTTGCACATGTCTCCCTGCCTACTAGATCATTTCCACCATTCATCTTTGGCTGCACTTGCCTTTTGGGAGTTTATCCATATCATGCCATCAGCCTTGGCTGACCTCGTCTGGCTTGCAATCGATATTTCTTTTTGGGCGTACCTATCATTACTCATATGCCCACCTCATCGATCCGAGGCCCTCATGCCGCATGTATCAGGTTCCTGATTCCAACTCATTCATTTCCCTTGCTCAATCAGTGTACTTCGGCTGCCTCGTATGTCTCGGCAGCCTCCATCTGGCACGCATTCGATATTTCTTTTGGGCATACCTATCATTACTCATATGCCTCCTCATCGACTCATGGCTCTCTGGCACCTGTATCAGGTTCCAGACTCTGGTTATCATTCACCACTTCACACCAGCCATCCAGGATTCACTCTAGGGATGGGCAGATAATCTTTCCGATAAATAAATCCGATCAGATAGCTTGATTTTTCATGCAAACCGATCTGATCGGATTTTTTTTCCATGTCAACGCGGAACAACACTTTGTACGTTGTATAATGCCTAATTGCAAGTTCTGTTTTTGCCAATTAACAACAGATGCAAGTTGCAAGGTGTATAGGTGCAAAGTGATTAACTTGTCTCATTAAGCACGTGTGAACCTGTTAGTTTTATCTCAAAATTTTCTCAACAAGTAATAGACCAACAGTACACGCAGACGCGAGGTGATAGTTGTGGTGTGTGAGTCTCCGAATTGCGATCGCATTCAACTCTTCTAGAAATGTCACACAAAAGTTTGGTATGGGCATATTTTACATTGGATGGAGACTCCGACTCGAAGGCTAAGTGTACTCTGTGCCACAATCCCACATTCATGAGCAGGGGGTCTTCAGTCCATAGCTTCGGCACTTCAGGACTCTTAAATCATTTGCGAAACAAGCACAGGTCTGAGTATGCTGATTTACAAGGGGAAAAAGCTTGTAATGAATTAGCAAGGCAAGCTGAATCTTTTCAGGAGCCACTGTCTAAAAAGATAAAATTGGAGATCCAGACTATTGAATCCTGTCTTGCTCGTGCTAACCCATTTGGCAGTGATCACCCACGGGCTATTGAAATCACAAATTCAGTTGCAGAGATGACAGACATACAGGGGAAAACCTTTCAAAAGATTTTTTGCATGTTCTCCACACATGGGGGATAAAGAGTGGTCAAACGCATCTAGTTGTAAGGGATAATGGCCCAAATATTGCTAAAGCAATGAAACTCAGCGATGTGCAAAGTGTTGGTTGTTAACCGCACACACTACAGCTCATTATTCTTGATTCTGTTTTTAAACAACGTTCAGTTGAGGAGTTATTAGCCACGGGGAGAGCAACTGCGGGACACTTTCAGCACTCTGCCTCGCACTGAAAAGATTAAAGAGCTGCAAAAGACCCTTCAGTTACCAGAGCACCGTTTAGTGCAGGACATGCCCACAAGATGGAACAGCTTTTTTTACATGCTAGAACACTTATTAGAGCAACGGAGAGCACTGACTGTTTATGCTGCTGAATGTGAGACCAGAACATTTACTAACTCACAGTGGTCTCTTGCAGAGAACTTCTGCACTTTATTACGGCCATTTGAGATTGAAACCAGACGGCTAAGTTCTGATTGTGCCTGTGTTTCTGACATTATTCCTACTTCCACAGTGCTGTTTCACTCAGTTGAGGGGATAAAAGTACCGGAGCTGCCAGCAATGAAAATGGCAATGCTTGAATCCATTAACAATCGATACGTGCAATACGAGTCCATGAGGGAGACTGCTGTGGCTACAGTCATAGATGCAAGATACAAGCTTCACTTTTTCAGGACTGAGTGTGGGAAATCACTTGCTAAAGCTGTCATTAAACAGCTTGTTGAGGAGCATTGTGAGATGTCTGATGAGCCACATAGTGAAGTACAGAAGCAACTCAATGAAGAAAACATCGAGCAGGACTGTGACACAGATGACCCATGTGACTCCTTCTCACAAAACAACTCGCCACCAGAAGAGAGTAAGTAAAAAAATATTTAAAAATTGAAGTCAGTAGCAAATTCTGTTTTAATATATTCCATAAAGGGTGTAGCACTAGCAGGCTTTTATTTATTTTTCAGCTTCAGTTGCTGATGGTGTGTCCTGTCGCAATCAGGAGCTTGACATTTACCTAGCAGAAAATCTGGTGCCAAATAAAATACACCCGATGCTCTTACTTTCTGGCAAACACAAGGACACAGGTTTCCAGTGCTGAACAAAACTGCAATATAGTACCTGTCCGCTCCACCCACCAGTGTGCCTAGCAAGAGAATTATTAATGTAGCTGGCGATATAACAACAGAGAAGCACTCACAGCTCACACCCGAAAATGCGAACATGTTGCTTTTTATAAAACAGAATATGGACAATTTTTATAAAAATAAAGCATATTCATTTATGATTTCTTAACAGTGCTTCATTAAAGTGATTATTCTGTCAGATTCGGTCATTGTGTGTTTTTTAGGGGCAAACATTTTATTAGTCCACTGTTTCTCTCCATCAATATATCCGACCCAATAAATATCCTGAACCGGTCAGATATATTGATGGATAAATCCAAATCCAATATCCGGAGGAATTATGCCATCTGCCCACCCCTAATTTGCTCCAATCATAGCTTCACTCCACCATCGTCCATTTTCCATTTTGCGCCTATTGGCATCTGGATATCCCTTGCTCATCTGACCTACGCATGGATCGACTCCTTCCCATCGACTACTCGAGCATACCCATCTGGGGTCCCTGCTGTATCATGTTCCTTCTTCGATCTGTGCATTCTTTTTGTTTGTTTTTTCCCTATCCAGTCATTTTCCTACTTGTATCCTTCTTTTTAATGATTCATTCTCTTTACCAACATACGTCCTCAAATCAAACATCGTCAGCTTGGAGGGAAGGCGACCTAGGCCTTGGATCCTCAGAGGTTTCCTCCTTAAAAGGGTTTTTTTCCTCTCCTCCATGCCAATGGTCATAATATTAGATAGTTAGTACTTTCTTCAGGTTAGTTAGTTAGGTTCCACTGTTGGAAGGAGGCGGATGGTGGCCCCGGCTTTCCACTCTCTCCTTCGGGAGTCAGCCCTTATCATATTCTCAGAATTCATTCATCATCCTCATCTCTTCGATGCTCGACATCTTTGGATATTCTTTTTGGGCTTCTTCCTAATCTACCTTTAGCCGATGCAATCATTCCTGTGGCACCTGTAAAGGGGGAACCCTCTTCTAGGGTTCCTTGCATCGTACCCCTACAAGGTGGTATATCCCACGGATAGAGAGGCGGAAAGCCACATACAAATCAAGTTACACAATCATCATCTCCTATTATCTCATCCAGTTGCGTAAGCACATTGAATGGGAGGGCTTTAAGCCCAAGGTTTGATGGGCTGAGCAACAACATCACTCCCCCATCAAGCTTAAAAGGTCACACTCCTGGACTTTGCCAGGATTCTTTTTTCGTTGCCCACCATCCGCCCCTCCTCCTCCAGCAGCTTGTCTCTCTTCCCTGTGGGCTTCTTCCTAACCTACCTTTAGCCAATGCAGTCATTCCCAGGACACCTGTAAGGGGGGAACCCTCTTCTAGGTTTCCTTGCGTCATACCCCTACAGGGTGGTATATCCCACGGATAGAGAGGTGGAAAGCCACATACAAATCAAGTTACACAAGCATCATCTCATATTATCTTATCCAGTTGTGTAAGCACATCAAATGAACAGTTACAAAGTTATGTAGATTTGGTGTTAAAAAGGTCAGTTTTGCTATCTGCTGCCACAGTGCGTCTCAGATACTTGTGTTGCTGGGGCTGGGGGGGGGCAGAGCACTTGCTATAGACCAGGTCAGAACAGAACCTTCTTACCAAGTCTCCTGTGACTAATAAACATGTGCAGCTCTATTTACTGAATGTGAATGGACTAAACAGCCCCAAGAAACACACCTAGCAGACGCAGAATATAAGAAGTTGGCCAGGCTTGGGTTCACGTCCATGCACTTCTCCTCCCATGGGTCGACTAAAAGTAGGGGAGGGGGCAATATTAATCTCGAGACAAACCTCATTTCAAAAGTCAGCAGAGTGGGCAGACCCCGAAGGAAAATTAGTGATTTTACAGGGTGCCCTCCATGGGGAGGAGGTAACCTTAGCAAATATGTATCTACCCCCAGGAACTAATACTCCCAGCGTCAAAAAGCTACTTGACAAGAGTCTAGTCATGACCAAGGGCTCACTGTTGCTTGCAGGGGATTTTAATCTGGCACCAGAAACAGCATTAGATATTACTAACACCTCCCCACATGGACAACCTAAGCCACATGAAATTTCCAAACAATTTGTCAGAGAGGTGGACTTGGGAGGATGTCTGGTGATTCCTATGCCCAGGGACCAGAGGGTCTACCCACTGCTCCCCAGTACATGGTACCTACTCTAGAATAGCTATATGTTATACACAAAAAGAATTGCTTTCAGCCCTCAGAAACTGTACTTAGGGGGGCATTAGTCTCTCGGACCATGCCCCTGTGGTGAGCCAATGGGACTTGGAGAAGGAACCATGTTCCACTAGGTGGATATTCAACGTGTATCATCTGAGAAACCAAATGTTTAGGGAATTTTTGTCACATACAATTAAGGAAATTATTCAGGACAATACAACCCCTGCAGTGTCACACGCCATGTTATGGGATACCCTAAAAGCCATCCTTAGAGGGTATGTTATCAAATTCATTGTAGAACAAAAAAAGGACTAGGTTAGAAAAACAACGCTGCCTGGAGGACACTCTCCATTTTTTACAAGTGGCCCACCAACAGGGTGACACCTCACTTCTCCCACAAATTAAACAAGAGTTGGATACCCTTGCCCTCCAGCAGACTGAGATTGCCCTTACATATCTCAGGCAGTGTTACTATGAAACTGGGCCTTGAGCTACTCATCTGCTGGCTTACAGAGTGTGCAGGCAAAGATGGATTGCAACCATCTCTGCTATTAAACATCCAACCACGGGAGTCACGCATACAAGGCTGTACGACATTACACAGTCCTTTTGCTTTTATCAAAAACTATATGCCCCAGAGAAGGAGGCTAACTGGGAGGAAACAGAGATCTTTCTAGCTGGCATTCACGTACCCCGCCTCTCAGAAGAAGAACAACAGTGTCTCATAGACCCCATTCGACCCATAGAGCTTGAATTGGCCATCATGAACTCCAAGATGCAGAAATCCCCAGGCCCTGATGGCTACTATGTTCTACAAGGCTGTTAAAAAGCAAATTGCCCCAATCTTGTGAAACACCTTCAATGAGGTTGCCGAGGGACAACCCCTCATCCTAGTTGGTCCTGCGCTGCAATATCTGTTATCCTAAAACCTGATAAGAATACCCTGTTCTGTGAGTCATACCACCCAATATTGGTCCTCAACATGGGACTACAAATATTTTATGTTCATACTACCTCACAGACTGGATAACATTCTCTCGACCCTTATCAATACAGTCCAGACAAGCTTTGTTAGGAAGAGATCCATGACAGATAATGTCCGTCGCATGATGCATCTGATTCATGAAATGCAAACCCGACAATCCTCTGCAGTCCTTCTCAGCCTAGATGCTGCAAAGGCATTCGATATGATCCCCTGGCCATTCCTCTATGCCATCCTTGAATAAATGGTCTTTCTTCTGCCCTTTGTGTCACTATTACAGAATATATACTCAGCCCCTAAAGCATGTGTGAAGGTCTTAGGGCATTGCTTACCAGATTTTCCCCTTTACTGAGGCACCAGACAAGGCTGCCCACTATCCCCACTACTTTTTTCCAAATATATTGAACATCTGGCACAGGCCATCAGAAACTTTCCTCAAATCTAGGGGCTTCGACTAAATGAAGAGGAACACCGTATAGCTCTTTATGCAGATGTGTCCCTATACTTAACGGACCCCCCTAAATCCCTACCGGCAGTTTTTGAGATAATAGAAGCATATAACAGAGTGTCAAGATATATAAGTTAAATACTACCAAAACCAAAGCCGTAACATTCTACTTTAAGCCCACAGCAGAGGTCAGAACAAGATGCCCCCTTTAGATGGGATCTGAAAAAATAAAATACTTAGGGGTGTACCTATCACATGGTAGCACCGAGGCCTTTAAGAATAACTATGAGCCCTTTTAAAACCAATTAGACACCGAACTCACTAGTTGGAATCTCCTGCCAGTGAGCTTAACATATGGGGTGAAAGTGATCCGTATGGTGACTCTCCCACGAGCCTTGTATCCCTTTCAAAATGTGCCTTTATCTATCCCCCTAAAAATATTTTGGCAATGAAACAAATGAATAACTAAATTCATATGGGCGGGACAGAGACCACGTATTAAACTCTCCACTCTCCTCCTCCCAAAGGAGGCTGGTGGCCTGTCTTCCCAATCTTAGGCTATATTACCTAGCCCCGCACATGGTCTTTGTGGCACATAGACAACTGGGGTGTACTAGAAGTAGATGGACAGAGATTGAAGACGATATCATCCCAATAAAGGATTTTCTAACTCTCTTGTACACAATGGACCTGATGCCCAATCTTCCACCAGACACCAATCCGTGGATAAGACATCAAATGAAGTCAGCCCATCAGTGCAGCAGTTGGATTTCTACGTGTGATGCCGGCAACCTGGGTTAGGGAACGGACCCAAGACGTCGGAGGGCCGGCCGGGGGGAGAAGGATGGAGCATCCCGAGGAGGACTGCTCTCCTTCTCCGGAGGGAGGGAAGAGACTGCGACTGGTGCTTGATGGACCCCTGGTGGAGGCCAGGGGTACAGCAGCTACTGGCACCAGAACGTTCATGGGGGCAGGGCAGATCCTGGATGTCATTGCACGTCCCCGCCCCCAAGAAAAACCAAAAAAGGAAAATCTTCAGCTGCTGGCCGCCCTAGATGAAGCCCACCTTGGCTTCAATTAGCCTCCAGGCCGGCCTGCCGACCTATCCCATCGCTTGTGGCACTGTTAGAGGGCTTGTGCTGTAACTCCCCCGGGGGGTAAGCCAGGGGGTATTGGAGGGTCGTGGCCGATTTGGAGGTGGAAGCCCAAGGTCCGTGACCAGGCTGAGGTTCTGGGTGGCTGGCAGCAGGGGGAAAAAAGCATACTAAATTAAAAAAAAGACATCAAATGAAAGCATGGGTGGCAGTGCATCAGGCGGTGCACCTGGCCCCATACCTAAAACTACTATGCCCAATATCTCTGCTGGAAAATTTTGCCCCGGCTCACATGGATCAGACATTCAGTAGACAGGAACATCTGTTGCTAAGATATCTGCTCCAGCTGACATCAGGACCTACCTTTAAACCCTTCTCACAAGTCCAACAAGAATTTAACCTATGACACTGGGATTTCTATAGATATCTTCAGGTGAGACACTATTATGACTCCCTCCCACTTGGAGCATGTAATCTTGAATCTTCCTCCCCCATTCCTGGGCTGATACACTTGGGGGTTATGGTACATCTGGTCTCGTACTTTTATAAAACCATAATAAACTCTGCTGGAGGCTCCACTGCTTACATCCTAGATAAATGGAATGAAGAATTATCCTCAAATATTTCAATAGAGCAGCGACAAAACTCCTGTAGAAAAATGTCTAAGTTGAAGAGCTCACATATATGGCGGGAATTTTCCTGGCAGACCCACATTCGCTACTTCGAAATCCCCGTAGTGACCAGACACTTTCAGGCTTCAGGAATGGCACAATGTTGTAGGCAATGTAGGGATTCCAGGGCACATCACCCCCATGTCTTTTGGTCTTGTCCGAAACTGGCCCCCCTCTTTTCCAAGCTTTACAGCAGGAACTGGGAGAATGACATGTAAGGCCTATCACAATTACAGCAGAGATGATTCTGGACTAAGTGATAGGAGCAGTAGATATCTGGTTGGCATCCTATTCATAGGTGTCAAAAAAGCAATCACCAGAACCTGGTTAACCCAGCAGGTGCCTACTATTGCAAGTTGGAGAGCAATAGTAAATCATATGTATAGGATGGACAGCCTCACTTATAAACTAAATGATATAACAGAACTATATTCTTCTAGATGGAATAGCTGGATTTTTCATGTCATGCCTAAAGATCCAGACTTCATCCCATAAAATGATAATCTATACCCCTGCTAATATTTAACCAAGGGAACACCACTGAATGGCTCTCTATGACGGGTATGCGGGTGGAAGAGGTACGAGCCTGAGCCAGCCTTGTGAAAGAAACATGGGAAACAAGTTGGTCTTGTTCCACTCTCCCCCAGTGGAGACCCTCCTCCAGCTCAGGGACCCACAGAACTAGGAACTGAGGTGGAGTGGACAGGGCTAAAATGTTTTAGTACAAGAGGATGGTGATTAATCGCCAGCTGCTCTCTTCCATGCTGTAACCAGGAGGGGGCGTGCTGGTTGAGAAATGTGCAGGCATACTCTACTGTCTTTGTTTGATTTTTATTGAATGTGTTTAAGATGCATTAGAGGATATGTGATATTGTTAAGATGTAAATGGTAAACTGACTTTGAAAAGTTTAATAAAGATTATATTTACAAAAAAAAAAAGAAGCAGGACCATGCTCAATTCTTTTCAGGGGACATTTCACAGCTACAGAACCCACTAGAGACAGGGTAATATTGGACATGGCACTTACAAACACAGACAGCATATCAGACATCACAGTGGGTAGCCCCCTGGGTATGGCATACAGATTGGACAGGAGAAAAAACACACTAAGACAAGGGCCCTGTACTTCAGGAGGGCAGATTTTAAAGAACGGGGCGAATGACTGACTAAATACCTTGTTGGGGGGGGCAGCAGGGGAATGGAGGCACAATGTGAAGGGATCAAGGAGGGAATGACTAAGGCAATGGCAAGCTATCTGATGGAAGTAAGCAAAGGTAGGAGGAGGAGGAGGAGGCCACTATGGTTCTTGAAGGAGGTGGCTAAGGTGGTATGGGAGAAAAAAGCTTTTAGGAAGTACAAGAAGACCTAGATGGAAGGGGACAGGGAGGTATATCTAGAAAAACAAAGGGAGGAAGGAAGGAGGGATATGGCAGTTAAGGCACACAGAGGAGAGAATCACCAGGAGGTCAAAAAGGGGGATAAGTCTTTCTTCAGGTACATGAGTGAAAAGAGGAAAACAAGGAGTGAGATAGCAAGTATCATCAGGAGAGCAGGGAGGGAGAGTGTGCAGAAGAGGATCAAGAAAAGACAAACATTTTAAATGAGTACTTCTCCTTGGTATTCACGGTGGAGCAGGGAGGGGATGGACCAACATGTATCAGTAGGCACTAAGGAAATGGAATGATGGTGGCTACAAGTCCATTCTGGGAGGAGAGAGTCCAAAGAGGATTGGAAGCCCTAAAGGAAAACAAGGTGATGGGGCCAGGTGGGATTCACCCAAGGGTAGTAAATGAACTGAGCATGGTGCTAGCCACCACTCTGGCAACACTATTCAGCACCTCATTAGAGACAGAGTAGTTCTAGAGGACTGAAGGAGGGTTGATGTGGTCCCTCTGTCCAAATATGGCAGCAGGAAGAAGGCTAGTAATTACAGGCCATGTTTCACATCAATGGTGGGTAAATTATTGGAGACTTTGCTGAAGGAAAGGCTGATGGAGTACCTGGCAGCAAATGAGCTGCAGGATCACTGGCTGTATGGTTTCACCGGGGGGTCGGGTGTCATGTCAAACAAATCTCATAGATATCTTTGACAGGAACACTGCAGGGGGGGTGGATCAGGGGAAAGCAGTGGATATAGCCTATCTGGACTTCAGTAACGCCTTTGATACTGTACCACACAGGAGGCTAATAAAGAAACTTAGCAACCTAGTAGTTGGGGAGCAGGTGGTAAGTTGAGTATCAAACTGGTTAAAGGATAGGAGACATAGGGGTGGTGGTAAATGGAAATCACTCAGGGGACAGTAGAGTGATCAATGGAGTGCCACAAGGATCGGTACTGGGTTCTTTCCTCTTCTGTGTCTTCATAAGTGATATTTCTGAAGAACTGGAGGTGAAGGTGTGCCTCTTTGCAGATAACACAAAAATCTGTAACAGGGTGGACACCCAGGAAGGGGTGGAGAGAATGCAAAGGGATCTGGGTAAACTAGAAGAGTGATCTAAGGGATGGCAGCTGTGTTTCAATGCCAAAAAGTGCAATATAATCACCTGGGGCAGGGAAACCCAGAGGCTGTGTATAAGATCGGGGGGGTACTTACAGTTACCAAGCATGAGAGGGATCTTGGGGTACTCATAACTGATGATCTCAAGGTGGCAGGGCAGTAGTATAAGTTCATATATCTCATCAAATGTTAAATTTCAGCCAATCAGCAAGTGCCACGTCATTTGACAGGTGGGCGTGTGCTCAAATGGACCAATCAGAATGGTGCCTTGTTAAACTGGAAGTCCCTCCCTAAAATGAGCTAGCCCCGCCCACTTCTGGCGGAAGTGACACAACCTTGAACCCGTGTCCCGCCTCCTTGTGCAGGAAATGATATGCGTTTGAACCAGTGTCCCGACCCTTGTGCAGGAAATGACCCACACTGAAACCCTGGAAGAGACATAACACCACCATTTTGTAAGCGTCTTACACCCCTCATTCTCGTACACTCCTCGAACCCCTGCCACCCACCATTTTGTAAGCGTCCTGCATCCCTCATTCTCATACACTCCTTGAACCCCTGCCACACCATCCTGGCAGGAACCCGAGTCCCACCATGCTAGCCTGAACTCCTGTCCCCCTCCTTTCTCCTGCACCCCCACCATCCTGGCTCGAACCCCTGTCCCCCTCCTTTCTTCTGCAGCCCCACCATCCTGGCTTGAAACCCTATCCCTCTTTACTACTGTGCCCCCAACCACCCTAAAAATCAGTTATTGTTTATGTAGTGTCATGTGCCCCCCCTGTAGGCTTGGGTGTATAACTGCAGGGGCATGTGTGTGTTTTTTATTAGGATATTTTCAGAAAGAAGTATCTAGGAGGCAACCTGATCGTACAGAGGTTTCACAGATCTGTGTGGAGACCCCCCCGAGGGAAATTCATCTGCCTGTATGAGTACCCATTTTTCTGTTTTTTATAACAATATACAAAATAATTTAACTTGCATCTGTAGGACTGTGTCAAACTTGCATCAAAAGGATAGCTTTATGTATACGCCTGTAACATTTATAAGCTAAAATGGGGGACCTTTGTGAAAATAAGATGGTTCAGCAGTTTTCTCTGGATAGCATTGCAACATGCTTGCTGTGTGTGTGTGTGTGTGTGTGTCCCTCATTAAACACGTAGGAAAAGCAATGTCTTTTATGTATGTTTAAAATATAGATGGGCTTTTTGGAAAAAAATTAAAAAGTCATGTAGTAGGTTTGTAACCATTACCTGTATGTTTCTTTAATGTATCTGACTTGGGACCTTTGTAAAAGAGCTCAGGGCTCAAAAGCATTAATCTTAAGCTTAACTAAATAGGAAAATAAATGATATGTTACAAAGAAAAGACAGAATGTAAAATGATAATGTTTCTCTTTCAGAATAATTTTAAAGCACACAGTCTTAAAATGTATCTACAGCTTTGCTTAGAGTCGGTGCAAAAAAATACACACTTTGTGTGTGTGTGTGCTATGTTTTACTGAATTACTAATTTAAA
This sequence comes from Neoceratodus forsteri, assembly GCA_016271365.2. Lineage (NCBI taxonomy): Eukaryota > Metazoa > Chordata > Ceratodontiformes > Ceratodontidae > Neoceratodus > Neoceratodus forsteri. The sequence continues at coordinate 638,772,558 of CM028136.1, forward strand.
GGACTCAGCTGTTTAAAAAAGACAGAATTTCCGTTTTGACTTTTAAAAACATAACTTAAGCTGGCACTCAACTGCCGTTATTATAAGTTGTGTCTTAAGACTGAGAAGAAACATCTGTTTTAACAGGGATCTGTAAACATGTAGCTTTATGCTTTTGTTACAAAATAAATGTCTATAGTTACATTATCAAAACATTAAAAAATCATGTAGTAGGTTTGTAACCGTTACCTGTATGTTTCTGTAATGTATCTGACTTGGGACCTTTGTAAAAGAGCTCAGGGCTTACAAGTATTAATCTTAAACTTAACTACATAGGAAAATAAATGATATGTTACAAAGAAAAGACAGAATGTAAAATGGTAATGTTTCTCTTTCAGAATAATTTTAAAGTACACAGTCTTAAAATGTATCTACAGCTTTGCTTAGAGTCGGTGCAAAAAAAATACACACTTTGTGTGCGTGTGCTATGTTTTACTGAATTACTAATTTAAAGGACTCAGCTGTTTAAAAAAGACAAAATTTCCATTTGACTTTTAAAAACATAACTTAAGATGGCACTCAACTGCCATTATTATAAACTGTGCCTCTTTGTGTTTTAAGATTGATAAAAAGCATCTGTTTTAATTAGACTGTGACCAACGTGTTAGTAGTATGGCATTTCTTTTTTGAACTCTCCACTGTGTAAATGAGAAAAACAGGTGTTTCTCATGATTAACTTTTTAACAAAATAAGTTTTATCTTCTGATTAGTGGTATGTAAGCAGTTTTACTGAATTACTAATTTAAAGGATGCAGCTGTTTTAAAAAAGATAATATTTTCATTACACATTTTAAAAAGCTAACTATGCCATAAGCTTATTTAGATTTAAAGAAGCAGTCTACATACCTTTTAATTAGACTGTGACCAAAAGTTTGTCACAAAGGCATTTATTAATGCCTTCCAGCTGCCGCAGGAAGTGAAAAACAAAAGCCTACATTGAGTAGCCTAGGACTTATATATTTCCCCTTCGAGAATGGGTGGGGTGGTTTGATGGACAGTACCAGATGTTCAGATGTTTTTTCACTACTGGCTACGTACTTGGGGGGTGGTCTGAGTCATTTTTATATAAGCATTTCAAGATACTGGAAGCTATAGACAAAAGAACAGAGCGAGACCGCCAAAACTACTTCTTGAGCTAAAAGAATTTTTAAAAACATTTAACAAGTAACAATGGAACCATGGACTGTAGATGAGGCCCTTATCCAAACATTTGAAGAGCTGTCTAATCCACAGTTTACCACTACAGAAGGTGTGTATTTTTTATTTTTAACTAGAAACAGTAGATGCTGCAGGTTTTAGGGTTTAAATTTTGTGCTATGAAAGTTTTAAAATACTGAAAGCAGTGACAGGGGTGTATTTTCTGTTTTGAAACAGCAGCACAGAGACCCCTACTGGAGGAGAGAGAAGAGAGACCATTACATGAATGTGATGTTTTCAAAGGCATTCAAGAGTTTCTGCTGGTGTCATTAATGAGCAGAATATACCTACGTATAACTGCAAATGATGTACCAGGCATCTCACGGACAGTGGCTCAAGAGTTTTGCTGGTGTAAATGAACCAAATGTGCCAATAAACATTGTACATCGATCTAGGAGCAGCGGCACAAGAGTTTCTGACCAAGGTTTCAAGAAAGGGACATTGACATGCTCAATGTTGGGAAAGCCTATATTCTTAAAACAATTGATAGTTTGTTTAATGCCTTGGTAATTGAGGGCAGATTATCTAGTGAGGATTATGATCAGATGTATAAATCTGAGCTTTTTAAAAGTTCAGGTACTTTATTGAGCAGTGTGCTTGGTTTAGTGGGTGCATCTAAGTTCTCATGCAAAGAGTTGAAAATGATGGCAAATGCTGCCCACATATAAGAAAAGTACAGGGGTTTGGAGGAAACAGTGGCCAAATACAAAAATCAAATTACAAAGTGAAAGCACAGAAGCTCTCACAAGCTGAGTACAAAGGGTGACATCACTGACAAAATGAAAAAAATAACAAATGGAGTCAAAAAAAGAAAAATCTAGGTAAAAAATAAAACAATCCGAGAAAAGTTGATAAGAAGAGTAAAGCTTGCCAGGAAAATATTACAACGTAGGTTGTTACAGCATGTTGCTAATGGTCAGCAGTCTGAATTAGAAAACCATCATGATGATGAACTGGCAAACAGGGTGCCCCTACAGTATTTTTAGAATCTGTGCAGCAATATAGATGCATTTTAAAAAAATTTAATGCTACAGAATTTCATCAAAGATATAAGTTTATAAATCTAGATAAAATAAAATCTTTTACAGAGGCTATTGCTGCAATGCACCAGGCTATAGAAAATTTGTTAGACAGTGTGAAGAAAAAAACATGGTATGGTGACTTTATACAGGTAAGATTAAATGCTGCTTATTTAAATCAACCCTTCTTCTCAAGGAAAACACGACCTAATGAGTTAAATGCTGCCACCTTCTTAGACTAGATAGCTGATATGCTACAGAGTAATACAGAAATCATTACTGATGACACTATACATCTCGTGGTAACTACTATCAGAAACCACCAGGGTTCGGGGGTTGGGGGAGACGGACACTGAGCTCCATCTTGTATAGCAGGATTTTACAAAAAAAGAGACGATACTTGATTGATTTAAATAACAGAGACAGTAGTTTGTGTTTTGGTGGCTCCATTCTCACACTCTTAAATCCACATATGAGTGACAGGCAGTTGTTGAACAAGGCTAAAATATTGCATGCTGAGCTAGGTTTGTCAGACCAAACCCCTGTCACTTTTAGTGATGTGTCCCAGTTTGAACGTTTTTTAGGAGTCAAAATTAAGATTTTATATCATAATGAAGGAAACTGGCAAACATTTTCAACAGGTCCAGAAAGACTTCCTAAAACACTGTTTGTATTATTACATGAAGGACATTTTATGGTATTACTAATGTAAAAAAATTCATGATTACCCAGGTACCTCTGCGAGAATATTGTGATGTAGCCTATAGCCATAAGGAAATCATATCTGCACACAACAGTGCAAAGTTTGCTTTGAGCCCTGGTGTCTCGAAAATGAAACTGGCACCGCATCATGCCCCAAATGTAAAAAGATTTGTAGGTCTTTAGCATGCCTAGAAAGACATTTAGCTAGAGTTGATGGGAGTACAGGGTCTTGTAAATCCATGAAACTGTGTGAACAATGTTTTGTTTTTTACAAGGGATCTCATACATGTAAATTGATTCAGTGTAACAGATGTGGTTCTTTCATGACAGCAGACAAGCTGTGTTACATGTCACCACTCACAGATGTAAAGATCTCTGAGAAATATATAGTGTTTGATTTTGAAGCCACACAAGAAATGGGGGTGCACATACCAAATTTTGTGTATGCTAAGCAATTAGATGGGAAGAGGTCCTGGGAATTCGAAGGTGAAGATTGTATAAAAGATTTTGTAGGACATTTTATTGATGCACCATTTAGAAACTACACATTTCTAGCACACAATGCCAAAGGCTATGACAGTTATTTTAATCGTTAGCCAGCTAGTCAAGGAAAGAATTGATATTAAATTGCTCACACAAGAAGGAAAAGTACTCTGTGTCACAGTGACATCCCTACACATCAGATTTATTGACAGCCATTGTTTTCTTCCTTTTAAACTAGCAAAAATCCCTGCAGCCCTTGGATTTGAGAATGAGATTGCTAAAGGTTACTTCCCCCAATTTTTTAACACCAAGGCTAATGAAAATTATGTAGGCCCCTGCCCGAAGTTCAGTTTTATGGTTCTGAATATATACTGCCTGCAGAAAAGCAAGAGTTTTTGCAATGGTACCTAGCTAACCGACATAGAGAATTCAATCTGAAAAGAGAGCTTCGCTACTATTGTCAGTTAGATGTTAAAATTCTTCGAAAAGCCTGTGTCAGATTTAGGAGAGAAGTGATGGACATGACAACCAAAAGTATTTTAAAACAGTCAGATGGTGATATAGTGGAGTATGAAACAGTATCCTTAGACCCCTTCCAGTACGTCACGATAGCCTCAGTCTGCATGGCTATGTACTGATTTTTATTTTTGAAAGAATGCACTGTTGCTGTTCTCCCCCCAGACAACTACCACAGACAATTAAAGAGATACTCCACACCTGCTATTCAGTGGCTTATGTACATATCTGAGAAAGAAAACATTTCTATTCAGCATGCGCTAAGGGGTGGTGAATTTAAGGTGGGTCTGTACTTTTTGGATGGCTATTCTGTCTTAAATGGAATACCCACAGCATTTGAATTTAATGGTTGTTTTTTTCATGGCTGCAACATCTGTTACTGTGAAAAAGATAGAAACCACATGACAGGGACTAGTTTTGGACAGTTATTCAATAGGACCATGCACACATTTCATTTTCTAAAAAGCAAGGGTTTTGCCCTTAGAGTATTGTGGGAACATGAATGGAAAGCAATGCTGACTACAGATCAGGGTTTGAATAATTTCTTGCGGGACAGGCAGCTACCACAGCCACTCAAACCTAGGCAGTCACTGTTTGGGGGGAGAACAAATGCCATTTGTCCGTACTATAAGACGCAGCCTGATGAGACCAGGATACATTTGTCTAGCCAGAGTTATGATCTGCAGCTTGTCTCTGCGATTTTTAAACAAAATCATGTATTTGGCATTTAGTGTGATGGTCCTGCTATTTTTTACCTTGACAGAACACATTCTGACAATTAAAAATATTGTCAATTGTTTATGATGACTGTACTTGGTAAACCCATATTCCACTTCACTATTTTGACAGGCAGAGTCCATCAAATCATCTATAACGACAAAATTTACCTTTCCAGGGGGTAAGAGATCATTGTCAGCTAGTGACATTGGTAGTCCCTCCACAAATTTAATCTGAGGGAACTTTAACAGCAATTCATTATACAAAGGTTGCCAACAGCTGTAGAACCAGACAATATTTTCAGGCTTGAGTGATAAAGTGGCATCAGCATGTTCCAACAACTGTTTCATCAAGAAGCTCTTCCCACTATTAGAGGGGCCAGCCAACAGACAAGTAAAGGGATGCTGCAACCTGATATCCATTTTTCACAATTAGTATCTGTAAGGAAGTGTTTTAAAATTGTCTTGTAAAACTCGCTTGTCATAAACTACTCTCTGGGTCTTGGACAGTATTTTTGTTTCAAGGCTTTTTATTCCTAACAATGCTGGGCTGACTCACGGTAATTTCTTTAGAGATCTGTGACCCTGTATAGTCAAAGACCAGGTCCTTCAGACTTTCAAAATTAATGTGTTTACTGCTGGCTACATTAAGGGTAAACCCTTTCACTTTAAGAACAACCTCTCCACTGGACAGCCTGTAGCCGTAAGTTTTTGGGCCTGCGGAAACAAACTCTGTAACGTGTTCATCTGCAGGAACTTCACTGGTCAGCTCCCCTAAATAATCGCCCAGAGGTGGGGCCCAGTCACCCGGTCTGGACACAAAAATGACAGAGTCTGTGTCGTGGTAAAGGCACCTGTCCTGTAACCTATCTAGCAGGTTGTAGAGTTCCACTCTGGCATATGCTGTTGTAAAACTAGCTATAAATATGTTGATATTATTGGAATTTGTGTAATGATCGCTGGTATATTTCCAGCTTAAACAAGCTGATGAAAAAGCATGATGCAACATTTTGATACGGTACAAAAACATACTGAAACAATTTCTGTGGGTCTGTTACTATGCTCGTGGTTGGCAAATTAACTCTCTGCCCAAATTTGCCCCAAAGAGAATTTAAAAACAGTTTAGATATCTGTCTCCTTGCAGGGTTAACAGCTATGGCTGCAGGGCTCAAATGTACATTTTCCCTTTCAAAATACTGTTGTATGTACCTGACTTTATCCTCTTTAGTTTTTACCCACGAAGGGAAACCAGATGCCTCTTGCTTGCCTTTTACATGCAGTTTGATGTAGCCTGCAAAAAGCTCTGTGCATGACTCTTTAAAATGCCAAACTTCATAAATGTTAATGATTTTGTAGCCTTTTTCCAGTGCCAGGTTTAGTTCTACAGTACAGTGGGTACCTGTAAGTGACCTTTGCTCATTATCATGTGAGCATGATGTTGTTTGAAGTCTATTTTCAGAGCATGCATGACATAATGTAAACACAAGTTTTTTGCCAATCCTGAATGGCAGCACTGGAAAGAAAAGACCTCTGGGGGTAAGACTTTTACTTTTGCTAAACCAAAGTACTGAGCGAGGTCATCAAAATTGTCATAAATGATGTCAGGATAACCGACTGGATACTGTTTGGTTTTGTTAACAAAAGGGTAGAGGCTGGTAAAATCAGAATAGTGTATTTTCTCATCAGGCTGCGTCTTATAGCACAGACAAATGGCATTTGTTCTCCCCCCAGACAGTGACTGCCTAGGTTCGAGTGGCTGTGGTAGTTGCCTGTCCCTCAAGAAATTATTCAAACCCTGATCTGTAGTCAGCATTGCTTTCCATTCATGTTCCCACAATACTCTAACGGTGAAACCCTTGCTTTTTAGAAAATGAAATTTGTGCATGGTCCTATTAAATAACTGTCCAAAACTAGTCCCTGTCATGTGGTTTCTATCTTTCTCACAGTAACAGATGTTGCAGCCATGAAAAAAACAACCATTAAATTCAAATGCTGTGGGTATTCCATTTATGACAGAATAGCCATCCAAAAAGTATGGACCCACCTTAAATTCACCACCCCTTAGCGCATGCTGAATAGAAATGTTTTCTTTCTCAGATATGTACATAAGCCACTGAATAGCAGGCGTGGAGTATCCCTTCAATTGTATGTGATAGTTGTCTGGGGGAGAACAGCAACAGTGCATTCTTTCAAAAATAAAAATCTGTACATGGACATGCAGACTGAGGCTATCGTGATGTACTGGAAAGGGTCTAAGGATACTGTTTCATACTCCACTGTATCACCATCTGACTGTTTTAAAATGCTTTTGGTGGTCATGTCCATCACTTCTCTCCTAAATCTGACACAGGCTTTTCGGAGAATTTTAACATATAACTGACAAAAGTAGCGTAGCTCTCTTTTCAGATTGAATTTTCTATGTTGGTTAGCTAGGTACCATTGCAAAAACTCTTGCTTTTCTGCAGGCAGCATGTATTCAGAACCATAAAACTGAGCTTCAGGCAGGGGGCCTACATAATTTTCATTAGCCTTGGTGTTAAAAAAATTGGGAAAGTAATCTTTAGCAATCTCATTCTCAAATCCAAGGGCTGCAGGGATTTTTGCTTGTTTAAAAGGAAGAAAACAATGTCTGTCAATAAATCTGATGTGTAGGGATGTCACTGTGACACAGAGTACTTTTCCTCCTTGTGTGAGCAATTTAATATCAATTCTTTCCTTGACTAGCTGGCTACGATAAATAACTGTCATAGCCTTTGGCATTGTATGCTATAAATGTGAGTGTCTAAATGGTGCATCAATAAAATGTCTAAAAATCTTTTATACAATCTTCACCTTGATTCCAGGACCTCTTCCCATCTAATTGCCTAGCATATACAAAATTTGGTATGTGCACCCCTTTTTCTTGTGTGGCTTCAAAATCAAACACTATATATTTCTCAGAGATTTTTACATCTGTGAGTGGTGACATGTAACACAGATGCTTGTCTGCTGTCATGAAAGAACCACATCTGTTACACTGAATCAATTTACATGTATGAGATCCCTTGTAAAAAACAAAACATTGTTCACACAGTTTTATGGATTTACAAGACCCTGTACTCCCATCAGCTCCAGCTAAATGTCTTTCTAGGCACGCTAAAGACCTACAAATCTTTTTACATTTGGGGCATGATGCGGTGCCAGTTTCATTGTCGAGACACCAGGGCTCAAAGCAAACTTTGCACTGTTGTGCACAGATATGATTTCCCTTATGGCTATAGGCTACATCACAATATTCGCAGAGGTACCGTGCACCGATGCATTTTTTTACATTAGTAAAACCATAAAAATGTCCTTCATGTAATAATACACACAGTGTTTTAGGAAGTCTTTCTGGACCTGTTGAAAATGTTTGCCAGTTTCCTTCATTATGATATAAAATCTTAATTTTGACTCCTTAAAAACGTTCAAACTGGGACACATCACTAAAAGTGACAGGGGTTTGGTCTGACAAACCTAGCTCAGCATGCAATATTTTAACCTTGTTCAACAACTGCCTGTCACTCATATGTGGATTTAAGAGTGCGAGAATGGAGCCACCGAAACACAAACTATTGTCTCTGTTATTTAAATCAATCAAGTATCGTCTCTTTTTTTGTAAAATCCTGCTACAAAAGATGGAGCTCAGTGTCCGTCCCCCCCAACCCCGAACCCTGGTGGCTTCTGATAGTAGTTACCATGAGATGTGTAGTGTCATCAGTAATGATTTCTGTAGTGCTCTGTAGCATGTCAGCTATCTGGTCTAAGAAGGTGGCAGCATTTAACTCATTAGGTCGTGTTTTCCTTGAGAACAAGGGTTGATTTAAAGAAGCAGCATTTAATCTTACCTGTATAAAGTCACCATACCATGTTTTTCTCTTCACACTGTCTAACAAATTTTCTATAGCCTGGTGCATTGCAGCAATAGCCTCTGTAAAAGATTTTATTTTATCTAGATTTATAAACTTATATCTTTGATGAAATTCTGTAGCATTAAATTTTTTAAAAATGCGTTCATATTGCTGCACAGATTCTAAAAATACTGTAGGGGGCACCCTGTTTGCCAGTTCATCATCATGATGGTTTTCTAATTCAGACTGCTGACCATTAGCAACATGTTGTAACAACCTACATTGTAATATTTTCCTGGCAAGCTTTACTCTTCTTATCAACTTTTCTTGGATTGTTTTATTTTTTACCCAGATTTTTCTTTTTTGACTCCATTTGTTATTTTTTTTCATTTTGTTAGTGATGCCACCCTTTGTACTCAGCTTGTGAGAGCTTCTGTGCTTTCACTTTGTAATTTGAGTTTTGTATTTGGCCACTGTTTCCTCCAAACCCCTGTACTTTTCTGACATGTGGGCAGCACTTGCTATCATTTTCAACTCTTTGCACGAGAACTTAGATGCACACACTAAACCAAGCACACTGCTCAATAAAGTACCTGAACTTTTAAAAAGCTCAGATTTATACATATGATCATAATCCTCACTAGATAATCTGCCCTCAATTACCAAGGCATTAAACAAACTATCAATTGTTTAAAGAATATAGGCTTTCCCAACATTGAGCATGTCATTGTCCATTTCTTGAAACCTTTGTTCAGAAACTCTTATGCTGCTGCTCCTCCTAGATCAATGTACAATGTTTACTGGCACATTTGGTTCATTTACACCAGCAAAAACTCTTGAGCCGCTGCTCGTAGATGCCTGTACATCATTTGCAGTTATGCTAGGTATATTCTGTTCATTAATGACACCAGCAGAAACTCTTGAATGCCTTTGAAAAACATCACATTCATGTAATGGTCTCTTTCTCGCTCTCTCTCCTGCAGGGGGTCACTGTGCTGCTGTTTCAAAACAGAAAATACACCCCTGTCACTACTTTCAGTATTTTAAAACTTTCATAACACAAAATTTAAACTCTAAAATCTGCAGCATCTACTGTTTCTAGTTAAAAATAAAAAATACACACCTTCTGTAGTGGTAAACTGTGGATTAGACAGCTCTTCAAATGTTTGGATAAGGGCCTCGTCTACAGTCCATGGTTCCATTGTTACTTGTTAAATGTTTTTAAAAATTCTTTTAGCTCAAGAAGTAGTTTTGGCAGTCTCGCTCTGTTCTTTTGTCTTTAGCTTCCAGTATCTTGAAATACTTATATAAAAATGACTCAGACCACCCCCAAGTACGTAGCTAGTAGTGAAAAAACATCTGACCATCTGGTACTGTCCATCAAACCACCCCACCCATTCTCGAAGGGGAAATATATAAGTCCTAGGCTACTCAATGTAGGCTTTTGTTTTTTACTTCCTTCGACAGCTGGAAGGGATTATGAAATGCCTTTGTGGCAAACTTTTGGTCACAGTCTAATTAAAAGGTATGTAGACTGCTTCTTTAAGTCCAAATAAGCTTATGGCATAGTTAGCTTTTTAAAATGTATAATGAAAATCTTGTCTTTTTTAAAACAGCTGCGTCCTTTAAATTAGTAATTCAGTAAAACTGCTTACATACCACTAATCAGAAGATAAAACTTATTTTGTTAAAAAGTTAATCATGAGAAACACCTGTTTTTCTCATTTACACAGTGGAGAGTTCAAAAAAGAAATGCCATACTACTAACACGTTGGTCACAGTCTAATTAAAACAGATGCTTTTTATCAATCTTAAAACACAAAGAGGCACAGTTTATAATAACGGCAGTTTAGTGCCATCTTAAGTTATGTTTTTAAAAGTCAAATGGAAATGTTGTCTTTTTTAAACAGCTGAGTCCTTTAAATTAGTAATTCAGTAAATCATAGCACACACACACAAAGTGTGTATTTTTTTGCACTGACTCTAAGCAAAGCTGTAGATACATTTTAAGACTGTGTGCTTTAAAATTATTCTGAAAGAGAAACACTATAATTTTACATTCTGTCTTTTCTTTGTAACATATCATTTATTTTCCTATTTAGTTAAGCTTAAGATTAATACTTTTGAGCCCTGAGCTCTTTTACAAAGGTCCCAAGTCAGATACATTACAGATACATACAGGTAATGGTTATAAACCTACTACATGATTTTTTAATTTTTTGATAATGTAACTATAGACATTTATTTTGTAACAAAAGCATAAAGCTACATTTTTACAGATCCCTGTTAAAACAGATGTTTCTTCTCAGTCTTAAGACACAGTTTATGATAACGGCAGTTGAGTGCCAGCTTAAGTTATTTTTTTAAAAGTCAAAACGGAAATTCTGTGTTTTTTAAACAGCTGAGTCCTTTAAATTAGTAATTCAGTAAAACATAGCACACACACACAAAGTGTGTATTTTTTTGCACTGACTCTAAGCAAAGCTGTAGATACATTTTAAGACTGTGTGCTTTAAAATTATTCTGAAAGAGAAACATTATCATTTTACATTCTGTCTTTTCTTTGTAACATATCATTTATTTTCCTATTTAGTTAAGCTTAAGATTAATACTTTTGAGCCCTGAGCTCTTTACAAAGGTCCCAAGTCAGATACATTACAGAAACATACAGGTAATGGTTACAAACCTACTACATGACTTTTTAATTTTTTTCTAAAAAGCCCATCTATATTTTAAACATACATAAAAGACATTGCTTTTCCTACGTGTCTAATGAGGGGGACACACACACACACACACACACACACAGCAAGCATGTTGCAATGCTATCCAGAGAAAACTGCTGAACCATCTTATTTACACAGAGGTCCCCCGTTTTAGCTTATAAATGTTACATGCATATACATAAAGCTATCCTTTTGATGCAAGTTTGACACAGTCCTACAGATGCAAGTTAAATTATTTTGTATATTGTTATAAAAAACAGAAAAAGTGGTACTCACACAGGCAGATGAATTTCCCTCGGGAGGAGGTCTCCACACAGATCTGTGAAACCTCTGCACGATCAAGTTGCCTCCTAGATACTTCTTTCTGAAAATATCCTAATAAAAAACACACACATGCCCCTGCAGTTATACACCCAAGCCTACGGGGGGGGGCACATGACACTACATAAACCCTAACTGATTTTTAGAGTGGGTGGGAGTACGGTAGTAAAGAGGGACAGGGGCTCAAGCCAGGATGGTGGGGCTGCAGGAGAAAGAAGGGGACAGGGGTTTGAGCCAGGATGGTGGTGGTGCAGGACAAAGGAGGGGGACAGGAGTTCGAGCCAGGATGGTGGGGGTGCAGGAGAAAGGAGGGGGACAGGAGTTCAAGCTAGCATGGTGGGACTCGGGTTCCTGCCAGGATGGCATGGTAGGAGTTCGAGGAGTGGAGGAGGAGGGACGTAGGATGCTTACAAAATGGTGGGTGGCAGGGGTTCGAGGAGTGTATGAGGAGGAGGAGGAGGAGGGGCGTAGGATGCTTACAAAATGGTTGGTGGCAGGGGTTCAAGGACTGTACGAGAACGAGGGGTGCAGGATGCTTACAAAACAGTGGGTGGCAGGGGTTCGAGGAGTGTATGAGAATGAGGGGTGTAAGACGCTTACAAAATGGTGGTGTTATCTCACTTCCAGAGTTTCAGTGTGGGTCATTTCCTGCACAAGGGGCAGGACACGGGCTTGAACGCATGTCATTTCCTGCACAAGGGAGCGGGACACGGGTTCGAACGCATGTCATTTCCTGCATAAGGGGGCAGGACACGGGTTCAAGTTTGTGTCACTTCCGCCAGAAGTGGGCGGGGCTAGCGAATTTTAGGGAGGGACTTCCGGTTTAACAAGGGACCATTCTGATTGGTCCATTTTAGGACACATCTACCTGTCAAATGACGTGACAATCGCTGATTGGCTGAAATTTAACATTTGACGAGATATATGAACTTATACTATTCAGGGCAGTGCAACAAGGCAGTTGGCAAGGCTAGTGGGATGCTGGGATGCATGGAGGGTCTTTCTAGCAGGAGAAGGGAGGTGGTTCTGCCACTATATTGCTTATTAATGATACTCCAGCTAAGTACTGTGTACAGTTCTGGGGGCCACACCTCCGCAAGGACATTGACAGGGTGGCAGCGATCCAGAGGAGGGCTACCAAAATGGTGCATGGGTAGCACGAGAAACCATATGAGGAGAGACTGCAGGAACTCAGCATGTACTCCCTGGAGGAGAGTGAGAGGAGACATGATGGAGACCTGTAAGTACTTCACAGGGTGAACAAGATGCAGGAGGGGAATCTCAGAGAAGGAGGAGCTTGAGAACATGGGGTCATGCAATGAAGCTTGGGGGGAGAGTTTAAGAGGGATATGAGGAAATACTACTTTACAGAAAGGGTGGAGGATGCCTGGAACAGCCTGTCAGAAGTGGTGGTGGGGGCAAAGACAGTGGGGGGCTTTAGGCATGCATTAGCATATAAGTAAAGGAAAGGGAGGAGGGAAGGAGGGACAGCTGAGACAAAATAGGTTTTGTGGAGAGTAACAGGCAGGGAGATAGGGCAGACAAGGTGGGCCTACTGGTCATTTTCTGCTGATAATTTCTATGTTTCTAACTAAAAAGAAGATAACTAGTAAAAACAATTATGAAAAAGTTCATGCAGAAATTACCTCCGAGCCACATATTATTAATATCACAGTATTAAGGAAATTTTTGTGTGATCCCAACTGTAATTTTGTTAAGAATTGTGCAACCTGCATATTAAATTTATTTAGAAATTGGTAACTGGGGTCGCTGGCCGGCTATCACACAGGTAGACATACTGCTTGCCATTCAGATGAGCCAGGTTTGTTCCCCAAGTCCGGGATGGCTGGTGCCAACCACTGAGGTGTGATTCTGGCTTCTATCTAGATGTCTCCTGCCTCAAGAAGGGAGGGCTCCTGCTTCTTCTGCATGATTGCCCCCCAGTAGACCAGTAGGAGGATGTGTCATGTGGGAAGGAACCAGTGGTCACTCTGGAGTGGCCTTATGTTGGCACACACACTCGCCTGGGGAGTGTCATGGAAACATCACATGCCCAGAGTGGGGCCAGTACGGGACTTCTGAAGATAAAGTAGGGCTAAAGTATGGTTATGTAAGACCTTTTTGTAACAGTAGATCTGTGAGGGGATCTCTTGTAGCAGGCCACACCTATGGAACTATAGTCAGCAGGGGCTAGGACCACATGGAAACTTTTCAAGCTAGCAGTCTACCAGGGGGCTGCCCACTCTTATGTCATACACCAATGTCAGCCTATCATGTAAGAGTGGGCAGCCCCATGCCCTCCTCAGTTCTCCAGCTGGAGACCATAAGCAGCCTAGTCCCAGCAGCAGGAACCGAGGAGAGATAGAAGGTTTCTGCCAAAAAAGAAAATAATGGAGAAAGAGGTACATACACAGCAAGACCTCCCAGGACCAGGGGGAAGTAGGGAGCGGCATGGCCTGTTGTAAGAGATCCCTCACAGATCTACTGTTACGTGAAGTTTTATGTAACTGTACCATCTGACATCGGGGTATTCCTAGCAGCAGGCCACGCCTATGGAACGAGTCCCAAGCAGTTCAGTCATTAGACAACACTGGGTGGAGAAAACCCTAAGCCTAAGAAAGTAGGCACTGGAGGACAGCTAGGTCAAAGTTGGCCTTACACCTAGAGGCAACATCCAGACTGCAGTGCTTGGTAAAGATGCGGACAGAACTCCAAGTAGTAGCAGCACAGATCTCTCTAACTGACACATTCATGAAACAGGCAGCAGAGGAGACCCTGAGGTATATCCCACAGTATAGTTCCAAGCATAAGTATAGTTTCCCAGGGGCGAAAGAAACAAAACAACTGAGAGGACTTCCTACAGTCCTTTGTACAGTGTGTGTAGTAATGCAGAATTCTATACATGTCTAAAGTGTGGAGCAATTCTTCCCCTGGATTGGCACGCACCAGGAAATACACAAGAAGGTAGATGGAGTGACTTAAAGCAAACTCGGACACCACCATAAGAAGAAACTTATGGTTAGTACACAAAGACAGCCTGTCTGTGAAAAATCAAATAAGGCTGCTCACATGAGCACCTGTAGCTCTGAAATTCTTCGAGCAGAAGTAATAGCAACTAAAAATAACACTTTCCATGACGGAAAGTGTAGCTCGAGTGTTGCAGCTGGCTCAAAAGGAGCCAAAGTAAGGTTTTCAAACACAAAATTCTGGTCCCAAGGTGGGATTGGATTTTGGATAGGAGACTTCAAGTGAAGGATACCACTCATAAATGTATGGGACACTTCCAATTGTGCCACCGTACGGCCAACAATAGGCACATGGAAGGTAGAGATGGCAGACATATGCACCTTAGGAGAGGAGGAGGAGTACTTCAGAACAGAGTCTGAAAGGGATATACTCCAGAAGCTGATTCATTGGGCAAGAGAAGGGATCCAGCTGACATGAAGCAACCTACAGTGCAAAACATTTCCACCTCAGGGAATAAGTGGCCCTAGTGGAAAGCTTCCTAGCCACCACCAGGACATCAGCCACCTTGGATGACAACCCAAATTGAGCCATGGCCATGTCCTCATGAGCCAAGTGTGAATATGCAGGGATTTGAGGTCCAGATGGAACAAGAAGCACGGTTCTTGGAGTGCAGGCCAGTGCACAGAGGAGAAGGTATTGCAGGTTCTGCTGCCAGCTGTTGCAGTAAAGGGAACTAGACCCGATGAGGCCAGAAGAGGCAATGAAGATAATCGTGGTCCCTTCCATCTGGAGCTTGATCAGAACTCTCCACAGCAGGTGTAAGGGAGGAAATGCATACAGAAACCTCCCTTTCCAAGACAGGTACAACACGTCTCACCAAAAAACTCTAGGCCCTGAATTGAGCGAGCAAAAAAGTGGCAGTTTTGCATTGAGTGGGGACGCAAAAAGGTCCAACTCTGGATGATTCCACCTGTCGAAAAGATCTTCTACTACTGAGGTCAGCAGCTCCCATTCATGTGTCTTTGATTGTGACCAACTTAGTCTGTCCACCTGGACATTCTGGATGCCTGAAACATGGATGGCCAACAGTTCTAGACCGTGGTCCAGAGCCCAGTACCAGACTCTTATCGCTTCCTGACAAAGACAGTAAAAGTATGTGCCCCTCTGCTTGTTGATGTAGTGCACTACACTTATGTTGTTCATTTGCACAACCAGAAGACCCAGGGATAGCTGAGTCTGGAAGGCCTGCAATGCACAAAGAACAGCTTGCATCTCCAGGACATTTATGTGGAGAGAGGATTCCAGCTAGATGAGCCCCCAACGCAACCCTGAGGCATCTGTTGTTAGAATCTGCTGAGGGGAAGGAAAGAGGAAAGAAACCTCATGAAACAGGTTGTGGGTTCCATTCACCAAAGCAGAACTCTCTTTACTGAAGAGGAAACTAGGACCGAATGTTCCAGGTCGTCAGTACATTGGTTCCACTGGACCCTCAGTGTCCACTGAAGATTTCTCATGTGCAATCTGGCTAGAAGCACTGTGACTATGGCTGTAGCCATCAAGCCCAAAAGCCAGAGAAAAGTTCTAGCTGAGACATAGTGGCTGCTGCACAGCAGGTGGGCTTGAGCTACAGTATAAGGTAATCTGCCTCATCCTGAGGCAGAAATGCCTTGCCCGAGAGGTATCCAGGACTTCCCTATGTACTGAAGGTGATGACAGGGGGTCAGAACTGACTTAGACAGGTTGACCATAATGTCCAGATCCTGGAAAAGGCTGGTGGTATGTTCCAGAGTCTGTAACAGGTGCTCCCTGGATTGGGCTTTGAGAAGCCAATTATCCAGGTAGGAAAAGAGATAGAGTCCCTGCTGCCTGAGGGCAGCTCATACCACTGCCAGACATTTGGTTAACACCAGAGGGGCTGAAGACAAGCCAAAGGGCAAGGCCTGGAATTGAAAGTGTGCCCCCTGGAAATGAAACCTTAGGTACTGGCTGTGGGACGGATGCACCTGGATATGCAGGTAGGTATCCTTCATGTTAAGGGAGTAAATCCAGTCTCCCTGGAGCAGAAGGGGCAGCAGACCATGATGTGTCAACATCTTGAACTTTTTGTATTGAATGAACAGATTTAGCTCCCAGAGGTCTAGAATGGGACTGAGATCCCCTGTGCATTTGGGAACCAGGAAGAATTGACAGTAGAACCCTCTGCCCTGGTGTGTCTCTGGGAAAGGTTCCATGGCCCATTTATGTAGAAGAGAGTGTATTTCCTCCCAGATCACTGGGAATTGGTCTGGAGGATAAGAGGACAGCACCGGGGGGGTTGTCTGGAGAGTGCTCCAGACGTTTCAGAGTGTGGCCTTCGCTAGCTGCAGTACCCAGGAATATCTGGCAGTTTTCTCCACTTGTCCAAGTGCAGGAGAAATGACCACCAACAGCTCCTCCTGCATTATGGGGTGGAGGGGGTGGAAAAGGAGTCAGGCTGAACTGGAAGGGGCAGCCGGGGCCACACTACCTCATCTGGGGGTCCTGTGGAGGAGGAGGAGGTTATGGGCAAGACGGGGTGGCCCAGTGTTTACCCTGAAACTTGTTAGAAGGCATGGGTCTATGGGCAGACCTCTGAAAGGGCACTCATTGAACACTTTTGGGCAAGTTGGTGTGGTACATAGAGAGAACTGACCATAAGGTGTGACAAGAAGCTTGCAGTTGAGACAGTATGCCCTGTACATCTACCCCAAACAGTTTAAAGCCTCAAAAGGGGGCATTCAGGATGGACAATTGAACATCCTGTGGAAAGCCTGACACCCTCAGCCAATAGTGTCTTCGCAGACAAATGCCTGCACCCTCAGCCAATAGTGTCTTCGCAGGCAAATGCCTGCCGTGGCAGCCCTGGCTGAGGCATCTACAGCACTGTAGGCAGCCCCAAGAAGGTGGGTGCTGATGTCTGAACGCGCTTTAAGAGACTGCAGCATCTGCTATTTTATGGGGTCCTCTGGGAGGGCCCAGGGAAATTCAAGGCCCTGGCCCCAGAGCTGGTTTTGGTACTGGGCCACATGGACAATGTGGTTCAACACCATGATGGTCAGTGAGGCAAAGGCAAAGGTTCTCTTGTCAATGTGATCCAGACTCCAGGACTCCTTATCCAGGGGCAAGGAACTGAGATGCTTTGGCCTTTTGGGGTGGTCCTGGGTGGCACTGATGACCACCGAATCCACTTGAGGCTGATCAACAAAGAAAATCCTTCCTGCTAGAGTCTGGTATAATTTGTCTGCCTTCCTGTGCATGGTGGGTATCAAACTGGGCTGATGCTAGGCAGCCATGGTGACATCCTCAAAGGGCTCAGTTATGGGACGAATGACCAGAGGAGAAGCTTCCACTAGTCCTAAATAACTGGCCAATTGATGCTGAGCAGGATCTTGCTCCTTGGTGCCAAAGACCATTGCCGATTGTAACTGTCTCATAACCGAGACAAATGAGGGGTCATCTGGGTGAGACCGTGGGATATACCTCAGGGTCTCCTCACCGTCGGACGAGACTTTGGAGGAGGAATTGTAAGGGGTGGCTCCCCCATCGTCACTCTCATCACCCTCATCGGAAGGAATGAGATCCAGACAGCATCCATCCATATCCCCCCCCCCCCGAGTTCTAAGGTCGAGTGAGGGTCCAGGGCTGTGGCCCTGCTAGAGGAATGGGGGGGTCACAGCAGGGATGGGTCTTGGGAAGAAGCAAGCTTAGCCTGCGTAAAGTCCGACAAGGCAGTAAGCATAGATTGGAAGTCCACCACTATTGACATTGGACCCACTGGTGTTGGCAGAGGGAACACAAAGGTGAACGCCAGGGTCAGCACTTGGGAGGCAGCCTCACAGGCTGCATCCAGCAGGGCAGATCCTCGGCATGGGTCAGTGTCGGGGAGGGCAACGGCAACCAGGACGCAGGCTTAGGTGACTCAGGATAGGGTAGAGGCTCTAGGCCCGAGACAACGGCTGAAGAAACAGCCGAGGTGGGATGGGGGGTGTGTGGCTGTGTCCCTGTAACTGACAATGCTGAGCCCATTGTTGATGGGCCAGCTAAGCCACCTGACTGAGTGCCTGCTGAAAACAAGGGCCTGAACAGCAGGGGTTGAGAAGTTGGTGGAGTGCCAGAGCCCATGGAACCATCACCCACCACCGAAAGGTTGGTAGGGGGAGCTGCCAACAGTAGCCTTGCAGGGGAAAGGGCATGCAAGGCATAGGGAGCCGCCCTGATGATGAGGATGGCCCAGTCACAGTCGGCAGAAGTAGCGGCAACCAGGATCAAGACGAGGAGGACTGGGTTTTCTCCTTAGGACAGTCCTTGTCTCAGATGCTTATGCTTATATGAAGACGTGTTCCGGGCCTTGGAAGGCTGCGAGTCTGAGGGCATCAATGGAGAAGCAGTGGAACTTTAAGCCTGAAGCTCCTTCTCCATCTGGGTAACCTTCTGCTTCAGCAGAAAAGTTTGAGGGTCTGCACTTGGCACTTCCTGGTGGCCTGGTTGAAACCACAACAGATCACACAAGCCTAGGTGTCATGTTCTGGGCCTAGGCAGCAGACACAGGCCTTGTGGTTGTCCTTCTCAGTAACAAGCAATTATGGTAACAACAATTATGAAAAGTTCATGCGGCCCGGGGTGGCGCTGAGGGTTGAGGCGCTGGTCGCCACACCTCGCGCCACGCCGAACCGTGTTCGGAATGGGCATGGGTGCGTGGGTCGGCGGGAGAAGATGGATTGAGACCAAGGGACTGCCTCCATCTCGGGAGGAGATTGGGCGTCAGCTTGCCTGACCAGCAGAGGCTGGGGGTCGACAGCACGAGGCTGCAAGCTTGGGGGGGTGGGTCGGGCAGATGCTGACTGGGGCACACACGGAGCGTGCGTGCACCCAGTCACTGCCGTCATTGCACGCCATGACCCGCCGGGAGGAAAAACAGCGAAAAAGTGATCCCGGCAGCACGAAGTTGTTCCCCCGCAGCGCCATTCCTGGAAGGGCGCCTTCCTGGCATGGATCCGTTGGGGTGGGTTGAGTCGCTCCCCACCACCCTGCCACAAAGGGTAAGTCATGGGGTGCACAAGGGAGGGGGTCTGATGTCCGGGGATGGCGTTGGGGGGAACAACGGAGGGCGGGGGTCGTAGCCGGAGCTCTGGAGGAGAGAAAATAATACCCCCCAAAAAAAAAAAGTTCATGCAGAAATTGCCTTCGAACCACATATTAATAATATCACAGTATTAAGGAAATTTTTGTGTGATCCCAACTGTAATTTTGTTAAGAATTGTGCAACCTGCATATTAAAATTTATTTAGAAATTGGTAACTGGGGTCACTGGCCAGCTATCACACAGGTAGACATATTGCTTGCCATTCAGACGAGCCAGGTTTGTTCCCCAAGTCCGGGATGGTTGATGCCAACCACTGAGGTGTGATTCTGGCTTCTATCTAGATGTCTCCAGCCTCAGGGAGGGAGGGCTCCTGCTTCTTCTGCATGATTGCCCCCCCCAGTGGACCAGTGGGAGGCTGTGTCGTGTGGGAAGGAACCAGTGGTCACTCTGGAGAGGCCTTATGTTGGCACACACACACTCGCCTGGGGAGTGTCATGGAAACATCACATGCCCAGAGTGGGGCCAGCAGGGGACTTCTGAAGATAAAGCAGGGCTAAAGCATGGTTATGTAAGAACTTTTCGTAACAGTAGATCTGCGAGGGGATCTCTTGCAGCAGGCCACACCTATGGAACTATAGTCAGCAGGCACTAGGACCACATGGAAACTTTTCAAGCTAGCACTCTACCAGGGGGCCGCCCACTCTTATGTCATACACCAATGTCAGCCTATCATGTAAGAGTGGGCAGCCCCATGCCCTCCTCAGTTCTCCAGCTGGAGACCATAAGCAGCCTAGTCCCAGCAGCAGGAACCGAGGAGAGATAGAAGGTTTCTGCCAAAAAAGAAAATAATGGAGAAAGAGGTACATACACAGAAAGACCTCCCAGGACCAGGGGGAAGTAGGGAAGGACGGCATGGCCTGTTGCAAGAGATCCCCTCACAGATCTACTGTTACGGTAAGTTTTTATGTAACTGTACTATCTGACATCGGGGGTATCTCTAGCAGCAGGCCACGCCTATGGAACGAGTCCCAAGCAGTTCAGTCAGCAGACAACACTGTCTGGGTGGAGAAAACCCTATGCCTAAGAAAGTAGGCACTGGAGGACAGCTAGGTCAAAGTTGGCCTTACACCTAGAGGCAACATCCAGACTGCAGTGCTTGGTAAAGATGCGGACAGAACTCCAAGTAGTAGTAGCACAGATCTCTCTAACTGACACATTCATGAAACAGGCAGCAGAGGAAACCCTGAGGTATATCCCACAGTATAGTTCCAAGCATAAGTATAGTTTCAGGGCGAAGAAACAAAACAACTGAGAGGACTTCCTACAGTCCTTTGTACAGTGTGTGTAGTAATGCAGAATTCTATACATGTCTAAAGTGTGGAGCAATTCTTCCCCTGGATTGACATGCACCAGGAAATACACAAGAAGGTGGAAGGAGTGACTTAAAGAAACTCGGACACCACCATAAGAAGAAACTTATGGTTAGTACACAAAGACAGCCTGTCTGTGGAAAATCAAATAAGGCTGCTCACATGAGCACCTATAGCTCTGAAATTCTTCGAGCAGAAGTAATAGCAACTAAAAATAACACTTTCCATGACAGAAAGTGTAGCTCGAGTATTGCAGCTGGCTCAAAGGGAGCCAAAGTAAGTTTTTCAAGCACAAAATTCTGGTCCCAAGGTGGGATTGGATTTTGGATAGGAGACTTCAAGTGAAGGATGCCACTCAGAAATGTATGGGACATCTCTAATTGTGCCACCGTACTGCCATCAATAGGCACATGGAAGGTAGAGATGGCAGACATATGCACTTTAGGAGAGGAGGAGGAGTACTTCAGACCAGAGTCTGAAAGGGATATACTCCAGAAGCTGATTCATTGGGCAAGAGAAGGGATCCAGCTGACATGAAGCAGCCCACAGTGCAAAACGTTTCTACCTCAGAGAATAAGTGGCCCTAGTGGAAAGCTTCCTAACCACCACCAGGACATCAGCCACCTTGGATGACACCCCAAATTGAGCCATGGCCATGTCCTCATGAGTCAAGTGTGAATATGCAGGGATTTGAGGTCCAGATGGTCCAAGGAGCACGGTTCTGGGAGTGCAAGCCAGTGCACAGAGGAAGAGGTATTCCAGGTTCTGCTGCCAGCTGTTGCAGTAAAGGGAACTAGACCTGAAGAGGCCAGAAGGGGTAATGAGGATAATCGTGGTCCCTTCCATCTGGAGCGTGATCAGAACTCTCCACAGCAGGTGTAAGGGAGGAAATGCATACAGAAACCTCCCTTTCCAAGACAGGTACAACACATCTCACCAAAAAACTCTAGGCCCTGAATTGAGCGAGCAAAAAAGTGGCAGTTTTACATTGAGTGGGGACGCAAAAAGGTCCAACTCTGGATGACCCCTCCTGTCGAAAAGATCTTCTACTACTGAGGTCAGCAGCTCCCATTCATGTGTCTTTGATTGTGACCAACTTAGTCTGTCCACCTGGACATTCTGGATGCCTGAAACATGGATGGCCAACAGTTCTAGACCGTGGTCCAGAGCCCAGTACAAGACTCTTATCGCTTCCTGACAAAGACAGTAAAAGTCTGTGCCCCTCTGCTTGTTGATGTAGTGCACTACACTTATGTTGTTCATTTGCACAACCAGAAGACCCGGGGATAGCTGAGTCTGGAAGGCCTGCAATGCACAAAGAACAGCTTGCATCTCCAGGACATTTATGTGGAGAGAGGATTCCAGCTAGGACCAGCTAGATGAGTCCCCAACGCAACCCTGAAGCATTTGTTGTTAGAATCTGCTGAGGGGAAGGAAAGAGGAAAGAAACCTCATGAAACAGGTTGTGGGTTCCATTCACCAAAGCAGAACTCTCTTTACTGAAGAGGAAACTAGGACCGAATGTTCCAGGTCGTCAGTACATTGGTTCCACTGGACCCTCAGTGTCCACTGAAGAATTCTCATGTACAATCTGGCTAGGAGCACTGTGACTATGGCTGTAGCCATCAAGCCCAAAAGCCAGAGAAAAGTTCTAGCTGAGACATAGTGGCTGCTGCACAGCAGGTGGGCTTGAGCTACAGTATAAGGTAATCTGCCTCATCCTGAGGCAGAAATGCCTTGCTCCGAGAGGTATCCAGGACTTCCCCTATGTACTGAAGGTGATGACAGGGGGTCAGAACTGACTTAGACAGGTTGACCATAATGTCCAGATCCTGGAAAAGGCTGGTGGTATGTTCCAGATTCTGTAACAGGTGCCCCCAGGATTGGGCTTTGAGAAGCCAATTATCCAGGTAGGAAAAGAGATAGAGTCCTTGCTGCCTGAGGGCAGCTCATACCACTGCCAGACATTTGGTTAACACCAGAGGGGGCTGAAGACAAGCCAAAGGGCAAGGCCTGGAATTGAAAGTGTGCCCCCTGGAAATGAAACCTTAGGTACTGGCTGTGGGATGGATGCACCTGGATATGGAGGTAGGTATCCTTCATGTTAAGGGAGTAAATCCAGTCTCCCTGGAGCAGAAGGGGCAGAAGACCATGATGTGTCACCATCTGGAACTTTTTGTATTGAATGAACAGATTTAGCTCCCAGAGGTCTAGAATGGGACTGAGATCCCCTGTGCATTTGGGAACCAGGAAGAAGTGACAGTAGAACCCTCTGCCCTGGTGTGTCTCTGGGAAAGGTTCCATGGCCCACTTATGTTGAAGAGAGTGTATTTCCTCCCAGATCACTGGGAATTGGTCTGGAGGATAAGAGGACAGCACTGGGGGTTGTCTGGAGAGTGCTCCAGACGTTTCAGAGTGTGGCTGCTTTCTGCTAGCTGCAGTACCCAGGAATATCTGGCAGTTTTCCTCCACTTGTCCAAGTGCAGGGAGAAATGACCACCTAACAGCTCCTCCTGCATTATGGGGGTGGAGGGGGGGTGGAAAAGGAGTCAGGCTGAACTGGAAGGGGCAGCCGAGACCACACTACCTCATCTGGGGGTCCTGTGGAGGAGGAGGAGGTTATGGGCAAGACGGGGTGGCCCAGTGTTTACCCTGAAACTTGTTAGAAGGCATGGGTCTATGGGCAGACCTCTGAAAGGGCACTCATTGAACACTTTTGGGCAAGTTGGTGTGGTACATAGAGAGAACTGACCATAAGGTGTGACAAGAAGCTTGCAGTTGCGACAGTATGCCCTGTACATCAGCCCCAAACAGTTTAAAGCCTCAAAAGGGGGCATTCAGGATGGACAATTGAACATCCTGTGGAAAGCCTGACACCCTCAGCCAATAGTGTCTTCGCAGACAAATGCCTGCACCCTCAGCTAATAGTGTCTTCGCAGGCAAATGCCTGCCATGGCAGCCCTGGCTGAGGCATCTACAGCACTGTAGGCAGCCCCAAGAAGGTGGGTGCTGATGTCTGAACGCGCTTTAAGAGACTGCAGCATCTGCTATTTTATGGGGTTCTCTGGGAGGGCCCAGGGAAATTCAAGGCCCTGGTCCCAGAGCTGGTTTTGGTACTGGGCCACATGGGCAATGTGGTTCAACACCATGATGGTCGGTGAGGCAGAGGCAAAGGTTCTCTTGTCAATGTGATCCAGATTCCAGGACTCCTTATCCAGGGGCAAGGAACTGAGATGCTTTGGCCTTTTGGTGTGGTCCTGGGTGGCATTGATGACCACTGAATCCACTTGAGGCTGATCAACAAAGAAAATCCTTCCTGCTAGAGTCTGGTATAATTTGTCTGCCTTCCTGTGCATGGTGGGTATCAAACTGGGCTGATGCTAGGCAGACATGGTGACATCCTCAAAGGGCTCAATTATGGGAGGAATGACCAGAGGAGGGGCATCCACTAGTCCTAAATAACTGGCCAATTGATGCTGAGCAGGATCCTGCTCCTCGGTGCCAAAGACCATTGCCGATTGTAACTGTCTCATAACCGAGACAAATGAGGGGTCATCTGGGTGAGACCATGGGATATACCTCAGGGTCTCCTCACCATTGGACGAGACTGTGGAGGAGGAATTGTAAGGGGTGGCTCCCCCATCGTCACTGTCATCACCCTCATCGGAAGGAATGAGATCCAGACAGCATCCATCCATATCCCCGAGTTCTAAGGTCGAGTGAGGGTCCAGGGCTGTGGCCCTGCTAGAGGAATGGGGGGGTCACAGCAGGGATGGGTCTTGGGAAGAAGCAAGCTTAGCCTACGTAAAGTCCGACAAGGCAGTAAGCATAGATTGGAAGTCCACCACTATTGACATTGGACCCACTGGTGTTGGCTGAGGGAACACAAAGGTGAACGCCAGGGTCAGCACTTGGGAGGCAGCCACACAGGCTGGATCCAGCAGGGCAGATCCTCGGCATGGGTCAGTGTCGGGGAAGGCAACGGCAACCAGGACTCAGGCTTAGGTGACTCAGGATAGGGTAGAGGCTCCAGGCCCGAGACAACGGCTGAAGAAATAGCCGAGGTGGGGTGGGGGGGCGTGGCTGTGTCCCTGTAACTGACAATGCTGAGCCCATTGTTGATGGGCCAGCTAAGCCACCTGACTGAGTGCCTGCTGAAAACAAGGGCCTGAACAGCAGGGGTTGAGAAGCTGGTGGAGCGCGAGAGCCCATGGAACCATCACCAACCACCGAAAGGTTGGTAGGGGGAGCTGCCAACAGTAGCCTTACAGGGGAAAGGGCATGCAAGGCATAGGGAGCCGCCCTGATGATGAGGATGGTCCAGTCACATTCGGCAGATGTAGCGGCAACCAGGATCAAGACGAGGAGGACTGGGTTTTCTCCTTAGGACAGTCCTTGTCTCAGATGCTTATGCTTATATGAAGACGTGTTCCGGGCCTTGGAAGGCTGCGAGTCTGAGGGCATCAATGGAGAAGCAGAGGAACTTTGAGCCTGAAGCTCCTTCTCCATCTGGGTAACCTTCTGCTTCAGCAGAAAAGTTTGAGGGTCTGCACTTGGCACTTCCTGGTGGCCTGGTTGAAACCACAACAGATCACACAAGCCTAGGTGTCATGTTCTGGGCCTAGGCAGCAGACACAGGCCTTGTGGTTGTCCTTCTCAGTAACAGCAATTATGGTAACAACAATTATGAAAAAGTTCATGCGGCCGGCCCGGTGGCGCTGAGGGTTGAGGCGCTGGTCGCCACACCTCGCGCCATGCCGGCGACCCGTGTTCGGGAATGGGCAAGGGTTGCCGTGGGTCGGCGGGGAGGAGATGGATTGAGCATCCAAGGGACTGCTCTCCATCTCGGGAGGAGATTGGGCGTCAGCTTGCCTGACCAGCAGAGGCTGGGGGTCGACAGCACGAGGCTGCAAGCTTGGGGGGGTGGGTCGGGCAGATGCTGACTGGGGCACACACGGAGCGCAAGGGCAATTCCAGTCACCGCCGCCATTGCACGCCATGACCCGCCGGGAGGAAAAACAGCGAAAAAGTGATCCCGGCAGCACGAAGTTGTTCCCCCGCGGCGCCATTCCTGGAAAGGCGCCTCCCTGGCATGGATCCGTTGGGGTGGGTTGAGTCGCTCCCCACCACCCTGCCACGAAGGGTAAGTCATGGGTGCACAAGGGAGGGGTCTGATGTCCGGGATGGCGTTGGGGAACAAACGGAGGGCGGGGTCAGAATGGAGCTCTGGAGGAGAGAAAATAATACCCCCCAAAAAAAAAAGTTCATGCAGAAATTGCCTTCGAACCACATATTAATAATATCACAGTATTAAGGAAATTTTTGTGTGATCCCAACTGTAATTTTGTTAAAAATTGTGCAACCTGCATATTAAAATTTATTTAGAAATTGGTAACTGGGGTCACTGGCCAGCTATCACACAGGTAGACATACTTCTTGCCATTCAGACGAGCCAGGTTTGTTCCCCAAGTCCGGGATGGCTGGTGCCAACCACTGAGGTGTGATTCTGGCTTCTATCTAGATGTCTCCTGCCTCAGGGAGGGAGGGCTCCTGCTTCTTCTGCATGATTGCCCCCCCCCCCAGTGGACCAGTAGGAGGCTGTCGTGTGGGAAGGAACCAGTGAGTCACTCTGGAGAGGCCTTATGTTGGCACACACACACTCGCCTGGGGAGTGTCATGGAAACATCACATGCCCAGAGTGGGGCCAGCAGGGGACTTCTGAAGATAAAGCAGGGCTAAAGTATGGTTATGTAAGAACTTTTCATAACAGTAGATCTGCGAGGGAATCTCTTGCAGCAGGCCACGCCTATGGAACTATAGTCAGCAGGCACTAGGACCACATGGAAACCTTCAAGCTAGCAGTCTTACCAGGGGCCGCCCACTCTATGTCATCAACACCAATGTCAGCCCATCATGTAAGAGTGGCAGTCTATGCCCTCCTCAGTTCTCCAGCTGGAGACCATAAGCAGCCTAGTCCCAGCAGCAGGAACCGAGGAGAGATAGAAGGTTTCTGCCAAAAAGAAAATAATGGAGAAAGAGGTACATACACAGAAGACCTCCCAGGACCAGGGGAAGTAGGGAAGGACGGCATGGCCTGTTGCAAGAGATCCCCTCACAGATCTACTGTTAGGTAAGTTTTTATGTAACTGTACCATCTGACATCGGGGTATTCCTAGCAGCAGGCCACGCCTTATGGAACGAGTCCCAAGCAGTTCAGTCATAGCCAACACTGTCTGGGTGGAGAAAACCCTATGCCTAAGAAAGTAGGCACTGGAGGACAGCTAGGTCAAAGTTGGCCTTACACCTAGAGGCAACATCCAGACTGCAGTGCTTGGTAAAGATGCGACAGAACTCCAAGTAGTAGTAGCACAGATCTCTAACTGACACATTCATGAAACAGGCAGCAGAGGAGACCCTGAGGTATATCCCACAGTATAGTTCCAAGCATAAGTATAGTTTCCCAGGGGCGAAAGAAACAAAACAACTGAGAGAACTTCCTACAGTCCTTTGTACAGTGTGTGTAGTAATGCAGAATTCTATACATGTCTAAAGTGTGGAGCAATTCTTCCCCTGGATTGGCATGCACCAGGAAATACACAAGAAGGTGGATGGAGTGACTTAAAGAAACTCGGACACCACCATAAGAAGAAACTTATGGTTAGTACACAAAGACAGCCTGTCTGTGGAAAATCAAATAAGGCTGCTCACATGAGCACCTATAGCTCTGAAATTCTTCGAGCAGAAGTAATAGCAACTAAAAATAACACTCCATGACAGAAAGTGTAGCTCGAGTGTTGCAGCTGGCTCAAAGGGAGCCAAAGTAAGTTTTTCAAGCACAAAATTCTGGTCCCAAGGTGGGATTGGATTTTGGATAGGAGACTTCAAGTGAAGGATGCCACTCAGAAATGTATGGGACATCTCTAATTGTGCCACCGTACTGCCATCAATAGGCACATGGAAGGTAGAGATGGCAGACATATGCACTTTAGGAGAGGAGGAGGAGTACTTCAGACCAGAGTCTGAAAGGGATATACTCCAGAAGCTGATTCATTGGGCAAGAGAAGGGATCCAGCTGACATGAAGCAGCCCACAGTGCAAAACGTTTCTACCTCGAGAATAAGTGGCCCTAGTGGAAAGCTTCCTAACCACCACCAGGACATCAGCCACCTTGGATGACACCCCAAATTGAGCCATGGCCATGTCCTCATGAGTCAAGTGTGAATATGCAGGGATTTGAGGTCCAGATGGACCAAGGAGCACGGTTCTGGGAGTGCAAGCCAGTGCACAGAGGAAGAGGAATTGCAGGTTCTGCTGCCAGCTGTTGCAGTAAAGGGAACTAGACCTGAAGAGGCCAGAAGGGGTAATGAGGATAATTGTGGTCCCTTCCATCTGGAGTGTGATCAGAACTCTCCACAGCAAGTGTAAGGGAGGAAATGCATACAGAAACCTCCCTTTCCAAGACAGGTACAACACATCTCACCAAAAACTTAGGCCCTGAATTGAGCGAGCAAAAGTGGCAGTTTTACATTGAGTGGGGACGCAAAAGGTCCAACTCTGGATGACCCCTCCTGTCAAAAAGATCTTCTACTACTGAGGTCAGCAGCTCCCATTCATGTGTCTTTGATTGTGACCAACTTAGTCTGTCCACCTGGACATTCTGGATGCCTGAAACATGGATGGCCAACAGTTCTAGACCGTGGTCCAGAGCCCAGTACCAGACTCTTATCACTTCCTGACAAAGACAATAAAAGTATGTGCCCCTCTGCTTGTTGATGCAGTGGACTACACTTATGTTGTTCATTTGCACAACCAGAAGACCCGGGGATAGCTGAGTTTGGAAGGCCTGCAATGCACAAAGAACAGCTTGCATCTCCAGGACATTTATGTGGAGAGAGGATTCCAGCTGGGACCAGCTAGATGAGTCCCCAACGCAACCCTGAAGCATCTGTTGTTAGAATCTGCTGAGGGGAAGGAAAGAGGAAAGAAACCTCATGAAACAGGTTGTGGGTTCCATTCACCAAAGCAGAACTCTCTTTACTGAAGAGGAAACTAGGACCGAATGTTCCAGGTCGTCAGTACATTGGTTCCACTGGACCCTCAGTGTCCACTGAAGAATTTTCATGTACAATCTGGCTAGAAGCACTGTGACTATGGGTGTAGCCATCAAGCCCAAAAGTCAGAGAAAAGTTCTAGCTGAGACATAGTGGCTGCTGTACAGCAGGTGGGCTTGAGCTACAGTATAAGGTAATCTGCCTCGTCCTGAGGCAGAAATGCCTTGCCCCGAGAGGTATCCAGGACTTCCCCT
This sequence comes from Neoceratodus forsteri, assembly GCA_016271365.2. Lineage (NCBI taxonomy): Eukaryota > Metazoa > Chordata > Ceratodontiformes > Ceratodontidae > Neoceratodus > Neoceratodus forsteri. Next base: position 638,801,889 of record CM028136.1, read on the forward strand.
ATGTACTGAAGGTGATGACAGGGGGTCAGAACTGACTTAGGCAGGTTGACCATAATGTCCAGATCCTGGAAAAGGCTGGTGGTATGTTCCAAAGTCTGTAACAGGTGCTGATCCTGGAAAAGGCTGGTGGTATGTTCCAGAGTCTGTAACAGGTGCTCCCTTGATTGGGCTTTGAGAAGTCAATTATCCAGGTAGGAAAAGAGATAGAGTCCCTGCTGCCTGAGGGCAGCTCATACCACTGCCAGACATTTGGTTAACACCAGAGGGGCCGAAGACAAGCCAAAGGGCAAGGCCTGGAATTGAAAATGTGCCCCCTTGAAATGAAACCTCACGTACTGGCTGCAGGACAGATGCACCTGAATATGCAGGTAGGTATCCTTCATGTTGAGGAAGTAAATCTAGTCTCCCTGGAGCAGAAGGGGCATCAGACCATGATGTGTCACCATCTGGAACTTTTTGTATTGAATGAACAGATTTAGCTCCCAGAGGTCTAGAATGGGACTGAGATCCCCTGTGCATTTGGGAACCTGGAAGAAGTGACAGTAGAACCCTCTGCCCTGGTGTGTCTCTGGAAAAGGTTCCATGGCCCATTTATGTAGAAAAGAGTGTATTTCCTCCCAGATCACTGGGAATTGGTCTGGAGGATAAGAGGACAGCACTGGGGGTTTTCTGGAGGGTGCTCCAGACGTTTCAGAGTATGGCCGCTTTCTATTAGCTGCAATACCCAGGAATCTCTGGCAGTTTTCCTCCACTTGTCCAAGTGCAGGGAGAAATGACCACCTAACACCTCCTCCTGCATTATGGGGGTGGAGGGGAGGTGGAAAAGGAGTCAGGCTGAACTGGAAGGGGCAGCCAGGGCCACACTACCTCATCTGGGGGTCCTGTGGAGGAGGAGGAGGTCATGGGCAAGACGGGGTGGCCCAGTGTTTACCCTGAAACTTGTTAGAAGGCATGGATCTATGGGCAGACCTCTGAAAGGGCACTCATTGAACACTTTTGGGCAAGTTGGTGTGGTACATAGAGAGAACTGACCATAAGGTGTGACCAGAAGCTTGCAGTTGAGACAGTATGCCCTGTACATCTGCCTCAAACAGTTTAAAGCCTCAAAAGGGGGCATTCAGGATGGACAATTGAACATCCTGTGGAAAGCCTGACACCCTCAGCCAATAGTGTCTTCGCAGACAAATGCCTGCACCCTCAGCTAATAGTGTCTTCGCAGGCAAATGCCTGCCATGGCAGCCCTGGCTGAGGCATCTATGGCACTGTAGGCAGCCCCGAGAAGGTGGGTGCTGATGTCTGAACCTGCTTTAAGAGACTGCAGCATCTGCTATTTTATGGGGTCCTCTGGGAGGGCCCAGGGAAATTCAAGGTCCTGGTCCCAGAGCTGGTTTTGGTACTGAGCCACGTGGGCAATGTGGTTCAACACCATGATGGTCAGTGTGGCAGAGGCAAAGGTTCTCTTGTCAATGTGATCCAGACTCCAGGACTCCTTATCCAGGGGCAAGGAACTGAGATGCTTTGGCCTTTTGGTGGGGTCCTGGGTGGCATTGATAACCACCGAATCCACTTGAGGCTGATCAACAAAAAAAATCCTTCCTGCTAGAGTCTGAGATAATTTGTCTGCCTTCCTGTGCATGGTGGGTATCAAACTGGGCTGATGCTAGGCAGCCATGGTGACATCCTCAGAGGGCTCAATTATGGGAGGAATGACCAGAGGAGGGGCATCCACTAGTCCTAAATAACTGGCCAATTGATGCTGAGCAGGATCTTGCTCCTCGGTGCCAAAGACCATTGCCGATTGTAACTGTCTCATAACCGAGACAAATGAGGGGTCATCTGGGTGAGACCGTGGGATATACCTCCGGGTATCCTCACCATTGGACGAGACCGTAGAGGACGAATTGTAAGGGGTGGCTCCCCCATCGTCACTGTCATCACCCTCATCTGAAGGAATAAGGTCCAGACAGCATCCATCCATATCCCCCCGAGTCCTAAGGTCGAGTGAGGATCCAGGGCTGTGGCCCTGCTAGAGGAATGGGGGGATCACAGCAGGGATGGGTCTTGGAAAGAAGCAAGCTTAGCCTGCGTAAAGTCCAACAAGGCAGTAAGCATGGATTGGAAGTCCACCACTATTGACATTGGACCCACTGGTGTTGGCTGAGGGAACACAAAGATGAGCGCCAGGGTCAGCACTGGGGAGGCAGCCACACAGGCTGGGTCCGGCAGGGAAGCTCCTCGGCATGGGTCAGTGTCGGGGAGGGCAACGGCATTCAGGACTCAGGCTTGGGTGACTCAGGATAGGGTAGAGGCTCCAGGACCGAGACAACGGCTGAAGAAACAGCCGAGGTGGTGTGGGGGGGCGTGGCCGTGTCCCTGTAATGGACAATGCTGAGCCCGTTGTTGATGGGCCAGCTAAGCCACCTGACTGAGTGCCTGCTAAAAACAAGGGCCTGAACAGCAGGGGTTGAGAAGTTGGTGGAGTGCCAGAACCCCTGGAACCATCACCCACCACCGAAAGGTTGGTAGGGGGAGCTGCCAACAGTAGCCTTGCAGGGGAAAGGGCATGCGAGGCATAGGGAGCTGTCCTGATGATGAGGATGGCCCAGCCACGGTCGGCAGATGTAGCGGCAACCAGGATCAAGACGAGGAGGACTGGGTTTTCTCCTTAGGACAGTCCTTGTCTCAGATGCTTATGCTTCCATGAAGACGTGTTCCGGGCCTTGGAGGGCTGCGAGCCTGAGGACATCAATGGAGAAGCAGAGGAACTTTGAGCCTGAAGCTCCTTCTCCATCTGGGTAACCTTCTACTTCAGCAGAAAAGTTTTGAAGGTCTGCACTTGGCACTTCCTGGTGGCCTGGTTGAAACCACAGCAGATCACACAAGCCTAGGTGTCATGTTCTGGGCCTAGGCAGCAGACACTGGCCTCGCGGTTGTCCTTCTCAGGGATCTTTTACCCGCAGGCACACTTTTTGAAGAGGTGGAGTTCAGCATAAATGGAGGAGAAAGATCACTTTATCACTAAAGTGATACAGACTAGAGAGAGAAAATTAAAAAATAGATGTTTGACGAAGAATCTCAGTAAAATGGCAGTCAACTGAAGCTGGTGGATCTCCTTGAAGTCCAACGTGTGATGGTCGATGGTGGGAAAAGAACTGAGGAGGGTGTGAGAGTCACCCACTCTTATAGGATAGGCCGACGTCAGCATGTGATCGAGTCTGCAGCCCCCTGGTAGACTGCTAGCTAGAAGAGTTTTCATATGGTCCTAGTTCCTGGTGACTATAGTTCCGTGGCCTGCTGCAAAAGATATCCCCTACGTCAAATCCTATATTCCGATGGCCCTGATAGCCACTCTGCTGGGTCACGTCTCAGGACCTTACCCTGGGGAGGGATAAGGGAGGGCTTGGGGGGAAGGTCGTCCAGCAACAACAGGCAGATGAAACCACCCCATCCCCTTGTGACTCCTTCCAGGCTTTGCCGGCTTCTGTTCCCTGGCCTCAATCATCAAGTAAAGTATCCTCTCCCAGCTTGGGGAACCAGGGGAAGGAGTGTTCCACCCACAGGAAACAAGCTGTGAGTTATGGTTGGGGTTTCCGGAAAGGATGTCGAGCAGAGGATGGTGGTGGGTTGGAATATCAGTGGATTCTTATGGCGGGCAAAAGGGACTGGACAGGTGGATGGAGGCAAGAAAAAGTAAATGGCAATTGGGGAGTCATGCTGTGCTGGGGCTTGTTTCCAGCTGTGACCCAATGGATAGAGGTAAACAGTGGGACAGGAGGTACATAACAATACAGTTGAATCATCATCCACAAACCTGCTGGTACATTAGAAGGGGGTGCAGTTTAAATTATTGTTTGGTAGTTAGAGCATATGACATCACTGAGACAACTATGAAAAACATAATACTTAGAATGCAACTTATTAACATATTTATGTAGTTTCTATATAATTGTATTGTTATAGCAGTCTAAGATTTCTTTCCACAGAAAAACAAGAGAGCTCAAATGGCAGACTATAGAATTCAAAAGCCTACATGACCTCGTAGGTCTCACTGGTCATATACTTGTTCGGCAATCTGCCCATTATTTGCTCACCTTTGTTTCAAAGGCTGTATCCTTCTGTTTTATTCATTACACAATAATTGTCCAATTTAATCTTAAAGTCCTGCAACCCACCACTTCCAGTAGCAGGCTGTTCCATATGGTCACCACCCTCTGGATGAACCACACAGCCCTTTATTTAGAATGGTTAACTCCCCCTTTTAATTGTAATATATGGAATCTGGTATCCCACTGTATATCTCTCATTTCCGACCACAAGCAATCCTGTAAGTCATGGTTGTTGAAGGCCCCACAGACCAGACAAAAGTCACCTCTTAATCTGTGATACTCCAAAGTATGTAGCCCAAGTTTGTTCAGCCACTCCATATATTCTGTTTTTTTCATTCCTCTTATCATCCTGATTACCCTTCGTTGCACCCCCTCCAAGGTTTTAATTTCAGTTTTATTACATGGTGACCAAAATTGTGCACAGTAATCCAAGTGCGATCGCACCAGCGAGGTATACAATGGCTGTATTACCCTTTAATCTCTACTATTTATGTGCCTATGGATACATGCCAGAATACCATTTGCCTTTTTCATAACTAACTGACAATGTGTTTTAGAACTCAGATTGTTAGTTAAGGTTACCCCAGGTCTCTCTTCTCAGTAACTACTCTCAAAACCTGTCCTTTAAGTATATATGATGCTCTCTGATTGTTCTTGCCTAGATGCATCACTGAACATTTTTTCACATTAAAGTCTAGTTTGTGTGTTTGGGCTCAGATACGAACATATGAAATTTGCCAGCAGATAAAGGCCTAGAGGTCTAACAAGTCTGCTCGAATGTGCAGCTAGCACCCCTTATTCTGCAGCTGCCCCTCCCTTCCACCCTTCCCCTTCATTAACCCTCCCCCTTGTCCTGTCCCATCCTCGTTTGAAGCAGTCCACTGTTCTATTGCATACCACTTCAGCAGGTAACGCATTCCACCCAGCCACCACCCTCTGTAAAAAGTGTCTCCTCATCTCCTCCTGAACCTTCCTCGCTCCAGTCTCATATCATGCATTCTGTGGCCTCCCTCCTTACTTTGAACAGCCCTCTGTACCGTCGGTTTACTCCTTTCACGTATTTAAAGGTTTCACCATGTCACCCTGTCTCTCCTCTCCTCCAGTAAGTACATGTTCAACTCCTTCAACCTCTCTCGTATGATAAGTCCCCAGCCCTTGATCATCTTTTGTCGCCTACGCCTGCACCCCTCCAGTAACTTAATGTCCCTCTTCAGATACGGATGTCAGTACTGCACGCAGTACTCCAGGTGTGGTCTGACTAATGACCTATACAGTGGCAGAAGCACCTCCTCCCTCCTCGAGGATATACCCCTTGCAATACAACCCAGCATTTTGTTGGCCTTTGCAGCTGCCTTCCTACATTGTGCCGAGTTGTTCATTGACCCTGTAATGAGCACACCCAGATCCTTCTCCTCCTCTGTCTGGGCTAGCTGCACTCCCACTAGCTGGTAACTCCTCCTTGGGTTCTTCATCCCAAAAGCATCACCTTGCACTTTTTGGCATTAAAGCCCAGTTGCCAGGTGTCTGACCAGATTTCAAGCTTTGCCAGATCATCCTGCAACCCCTGCCATCCCCCTAGGTCATCCACCATTGTGCCTACCTTGGTATCATCAGCAAACAGACTGATCTTGCTCTTGATGTCCCACGATATGTCTGCAATGAATATCCCAAACAACACTTATCCAGTTTAGCTAGCGCTCTCTGTAAATTTTCAATCTCAGAGATATTTTGTACCACAGAACCAATCATAGTATCGTTGGTGCATTTTGCCAATCAAACACCCTCATTACAATTCATTTATGTATCATAAATATTAAACAGACATGGTCACAGCACCGATCCCTGTGGTACCCCACTGGTAACTGGAAACCAGTCTGAATGTACACCTCGAAAAATCACTTGTTCCCTGTCTGCCAACCAGGTCTCAATCCAGGTAACTAATCTATTATTTATTGCCAGGCCACATAAACTTTTTATTAAACCTTCAAGTGGAACTGAAACAAAGGCCTTGCTATAATCCAGGAATATGACATCCATTGGCTTCCCCTCCTCCAGGGCCTTACTGACCGCATAAAAAAAACAATCAAACTAGTCTGGCAGGATCTCCCCTTTGCAAAGCCATGCTGTGTGGTATCTCTTAGGTTATTTAAGACCGTACAGCTCTCAACTTCCTCTTTCGCAATGCTTTCTGGTACTTTCCTCAACACCAACTACAGGCTAACTGGTCTATAATTTTTACACTGTGTTTTATCTCGGTTCTTGTGTATAGGGATAACAGCAGCCCTCCTCCAGCTTGTTACCACTTGTCCTCGTCCAAGGAAGCTTATAAAATTATAGTTACTGGTCCATCTAGTTCTTCTGCTAGTTCCCTAACGATTCTAGGATGTAGTGTATCGGGCCTGGTGCTTTATTTGGATCCCATTTTTTCAGCCTAGTTCCTATACCTCCTTCCAGAATATCTATGCAGACTACTAGTCAAACCCCATCAGAAATATCAAGCTGAGTTCACAGACTAAAGATTTCTTGCTCATTCCAAGGAGGTACAAATCTTAGGGCGTAAAGGCCTTTACCACAGGATTCCCTCCTAGTATCTTATTACAGATCCCATATACTGCTTTTCCTGTGAACTGCCTCTCTATTATGGTTACTCCAAGTGTTCTAAATAGGCAAAAGAAGCAGAAAACTTGCTCTTCTTCAAAAAGGCTATGTCTGATCGTCTACAACCTGCTAGACTCTTTGCTTTTATACTACCCCACTCTCAATCCGTCCGAAATCATTATGTATTATATCAGTATATAGTGTTGATATATGATGCCAATATTTGTAAATATGTTTTAAGCAATATTTGAAATTCTTATTCTTCCTAACTATGTAACAGTAAAATATGGACTCTGCTGCTGTATCAGTTCACCAGGACCGTCTTGTGTTTATAAATTTATAATATAAACATATTATAAACATATGTGTATTATACCTGCATGGTAGTTAGAGCAGAGGTAGTTGCTGTACTAAAACCCCTGTTTTTGACAGCTTATAGCTTGGCCGTCATAAGTCCTAGGGTTTTGAAAACTGACATGCACCCTTTCAGTCCCAGAGACTAAGCACATGCCATTTTTATCAGTTCAGTAGTTTCAGCGCTATGACGTGCTTAAATAAGGAAATTTCACCCAAATTAAGCCTTTTTATGTGCATGGATTAAAAAAAAAAAATACACTGACTGAAAACCTGAAATTTCTAGGTTTGCTAGATAGTTGCCCAGAACTGGGCTTTTCATTTGTTTCGTTTGGATAAAAGTTAAATTGTCAAATTTAAAAGACAACTCTTTTTGGAACTCAGAGCATTTGTATGGGCATATGAAAAAAATGTCACCTTTCTTTCATTTATGACTGACTTCCAAGTTAATCAGGAATTAAAAAAAAAATATTTGGTCCCCCCACACACACACACACACACACACACAGCTGCCAGTACCCTGCCACCAAAACACACAGCCTTTTTTCATTTGTGATAGACTTCCAGGTCAATCATGAATAAAAAAAAACTGAAATTTGTCCCGCCCACTACTGGTACCCTGCACTGCCCCCAAAAGACTACTGAAGTTAACACCTGTGGTCAGGTGGGCATTCCTTCCATTGGCAGTTCCACCCTCTCCAACAGGTCTGACCTTGGCAGTCAGGTCACTACCACTGGTATTCCCCCAGTCACTGTGACTGCTGGTAGTTGAGTGCCCAACTCCACTATCTGCAGCCCCAATCACTAAGAGTACTAGCAGTCACTGCCCAAACCCAGTGCAGGTATCCCCTGCCCCCACCCTAACACACAAAAAAAAATTGCCCCCCCACTTTCCAGGAAGTCCCTCCTGTTTCTCACCACCCAACCCACTTCAGAAATATAAGTCCTCCAGCTTCGACATCTATGCCACCATTCTGCCCCCCACCCCCACGGCCACTCCAGTACATACTTGGGAAAAGGTTTCATGGTGGGGGACTGGCACTGCCCTCCCTCCACCTTGGCCAGTTGCCATCCTCTGCTTTTATCACCTGCTTCATTTGATAATCTTAAAATAAATTGGCTAATAAAAACAGGACAGTGGCCACTGGGGTAGTGTAACTGATGCAAGTGATTCTGGTGTCTTAGCTGAGTCCCGTATTTAAATGTTTGCCTGAGAACACAATGACGCTAAATAAAAGCAAGGTCTGACAGATTATAGCTTGTTTTATGGCAGGTTTTACAGCAAAACTCAATCCAGATGGGTGCTCAAACTTCTTGTTGTGAGTGCCTTGTCAGGTGGATGAAGAGCCATTGATCAAGCTACAACATGCCTCTGCATTATTCACAGCACAGAGGCATGGTGCAACCTGGTTAATGACCCCACTACAGAATGAAAAAGAGTTGATTGCAACCTGCATCCATAATGGGGTTATTAACATTTTACTCTTTGCATATGACAGTGTGGAATTCAGGCACTATCTCATTTGGTCTGTCTGGACTTCAGCAAGGCCTTTGACACCGTCCCTCACAGGAGACTGGTGAGCAAGATGGGCAGTTTAGGGGTATAGAAGAAAATAACAAATTGGCTGGAAAATTGGCTTGGGGAAAGGGGTCAAAGGGTGGTTGTAAATGGGGTTCATTCCAAGGAGGAACCAGTGATAAGTGGGGTACCCCAGGGTCAGTACTGGGGCCAATAATCTTTAACATTTACATTGGGGATATTGCAGAGGGACTAAATGGGAAGGTGTTCCTATTTGAGGATGATACAAAGATCTGCAATAGGGTGGAAACACCAGGGGGATGGAGCACATGTGAGAGGACCTGTTAAAGCTAGAGCGGTGGTCAGAGAGATGGTGGCTGAGATTAAATGCCAAGAAGTGCAAATGCACATAGGGCACAAGAACTCAAAGGCTACATACTCATTGGGAGGAGAGGATGTTTTGATAATGGATCAGGAGAGGGATCTGGGGATTATCATCTCAGATTACCTTAAAGAGGCAAACCAGTGTAACAAAGCAGTTGAGAAGGCAAGTAGCATGCTGGCATGCATAGGGAGGGGTATTACAAGTAGGAGAAGGGAGGTGATAATTCCTCTATACAAGTCCATGGTCCGTCCCCACCTAGAGTATGGGATACAGTTCTGGAGATCTCACTTACAAAGGGATAGAGATAGAGTGGAGAGACCAGAGGAGGGCACCCAAAATGGTGCATAGCATGCATCAGAGGACCTATGAAGAGAGGGTGGAGGAGCTTGATCTGTATCCCCTGGAAACCAGGGGAGGGGGGGGATATGATTGAAACTTTTAAATACCTGAAGCGAATAAACAAGGTGAGGGAAGGAGTATCTTCAAGATGAAAGAAAATCCAAAAACTAGGGAGCACAGCTTAAAGCTGGAGGGCAGCAAATTCAGAGGAAATAGGAGGGGGCACTACTTTGCTGAGAGGGTAGTGGGCCCCTGGAATATGCTTCTGGAGGGAATGGTGGAGGCAAAACAGTGGGAGGGCGGGGTTCAAGACAGCATGGGATAACTACATTGGTTTAAACAAGAGAAGGAAGGACTGGTACCCTAATGGGAAAAAGAGGACTGGAATCTTTATCGGGTGGGGGGCACAGGGGTGAGGTGTAGGGTGGAATGGGCCAGGGCTACCTATGGGGAGGGGATAAAAGCAGACTAGATGGGCCGATGGGTCCTTTTCTGCTAATAAGTTACTATGTTTCTATGTCACTATTGCTCCACAGCCGTGCTCAGCTTGCTGGCTACATACCTCTCTGTGGCCAGTTGGTGTCACAGTTTTGCATATTAGCACCTGTTAGTGCCTTGCACTAACAATGTTATATTGAAATAGTAACTGCACACTTGACATGTGTGCAGTTCTGTTCAAATATAGCAGAATTAGGGCCCTGCACTGCTCTGTACACATCATAGGTACTTTGCATCGTGCAAACATGGGGCTTTGGTTATGGGGCCCTAAGACCTCTAAATGAGGCCTATGTTTTTTCTTCAATTATTTTTTACCACAACAGCAGTACAGCATGCTACTGGCATCGCTGACATGCCAGGACCACATTCAATGCAGTGAACGGGTGACTGGTGTTTTGATGTTACCACACCAATATGGAATCACTCATGTATTTTTTTAAACAATTCTTTTAAAACTGGTCTGTGTTAGCCCAAACTGGTGGCGCTGAGGGTTGAGGCGCTGGATGCCACACCTTGCACCACACCAGCGACCCGGGTTTCGGAATGGACTCGGGTCGTCAGGGGTCGGCCGGGGGAGGTGGATTGAGTGTCCCAGGGACTGCTCTCCTCTTCTGGGGCGGGTGGGGAAGAACACCCGCGCATGTGGCTGGGGGCTAGGGTGAATTGCAGAGCAAGTAAGGGTCAGAATGGCAGATGTCTGATGTGCGGTGCACAGGAACGTGTACTGCTGCATCACTGCACATCCATGCTGTGTAGGGACTTTGAGGCAAAACTCAGCTGAATCCTCCGGCGCATGAAGGTCTGGCTGCAGTGCTGCACCGGTCGCTCTCTGGAGCTCCCTCTGGCCCTGACCCCTTGGTCTTCCATGATTGGGGACGCGAAGTAGCCTAGAGAGAGGGTGAAGGTGAGGCGGTGTAGCTCAGACATGGCGTCTGGTGCAGGAGCCGCTAGCCAAGACCCGATATGGGGCACCAAAGGTAACATCCCAGCCAAGGAGGTAGGCAGAAAAAGAAAGAAACAAACAAGAATTAAATGAATAAAACTGGTCTGTGTTAATAAGTCTTAAACACAAAAGTAAATTCTATGTTTAAGATGCTTTAAACCCCATAACATAGGTTTAAACGGGCCAGCATTTGCCTGTTGGGTTCTGCCAGTGTCCCTTTATATCAAGACCACTTCTTGACCCTCTAATACAAACTGCAGTCTCTTTGTTAATCTGTTACAGAGACACAGGCACCTGAGGGACTGGATACTTGCAAAAATGCTCTAGCTTGTTTATCCAGTAGGGGACATGTGGTAAATGAGCACAAGCACCCTGGCACAATTCTCTGACGCAAATATATGGACTGCAAATGAAGTAAAAAGAGTGCCTGTTATGCTGACCTCAAAAATTACTATTCTGAACTTAAAGGACCTGTTCCAGGTGACTGGCTAAATGTTACTTTGTGCAATTATAGTGCAGTGCTGTGCAGATACTTGTGTGTGGTGGTACGTTTTGGCAGTGCCCCCTCCACTTATTGCTTTGAGCCACTTCTGGCCCTCCGACAATCCCATAAATGTGTCCCTCAATGGTCTCTGAGGTAGTCTAGTGGGTCTTCAACCCATTGCTGAAATCTGTATTGTCGCTGGTATACCAGTGGATTGCCCCTCAGTAGCTTCATGTGCCCATATCTGTCCCTCAGTGATTTGGTCTCGCGCTGATCTCTGTCCCTGACTGGAAGTGTTCACGCAGTGCAGCACGACTGACAACCACCTAGTGCCTGGCTTTCCAAGCAGCATTTAGGGGTCATTGCAAAAGTGCTGCAATGGCTGTTCTAGTGGTACTCTGCAATGTGTCTGACACTTCATGTGATTTACATATCAATTGCACCACCCGACACACAAGCATGCTCTGATGTGTGCTGGCCCCCCCCCCCCCGGCCTCCACTAAGCATAGCATGAAGAGGATGCAGAAAAGGAACAGGAGCTTAATCAGTTTGCAACAATTTAGCACAAGTCCGTTACCACTAAGACTTGGGGCCCCTTTGTTTAAAGGAGTAGTATAGTTAGAATTTGCAAAAACATGTCTTGTGCAGTGTTTTGATTTGTGTCTGTAGTCCTGGTGTATCCTTCCCTTTGTTTGCTGTAAGGATTTTTTTTCAAATTAGCCTGCTAGTTTTACATTAGTTTTATACACCCCGGGATCTCCATCGTAGTATGTTTAATTGCTCTTCTTTTTCCTACAGTGCCTCCTGTCCTATGTTACAGTGATGTGTCTAGGACCGTAGATTCAGGAAGTACTGGTTTACAGTTGCTTTTACAACCAGTGAGCACTAAATGTTACATATACAGTTTAGCAAATATTTGAGGGTTAATTAAGTGGGTTATTCTGTAAGAAAACAGCTGGGGCCCAATATTCAAGTTTGCCTGGGCACAAATCCTGATTTGCACACACAAACTGGGCTTTGCATGGATTTTCTATATTCAAAAACCCAGCACTCATGTAAGCTGTTCAGGGGGCGCAATGCCAATGGAGGGATGGGGACCTGAATATCGGTGCAGTCTGATATTTAGAGTGTTTGCACCATGCAAGGGTATTCCTTACGTGGCGCAAATATCACTGACAGACACCATGACTTACTCCAGCATAACCCTAGATGTCAGTTGAGGAGGTGTGGTGGCCCCCCGTGCTGGTCCCAATCCACAAAAACAGTTTCCCTGGTGTCCTGTGGTCCCTCCCCTAATCCCTTGCCCGTTAAATGCCAACATATTCCCTGGTGTCTAGTGGTCCCCCATCCGCAACCATGCCTGATGGTCAATACATCATTCTCTGGTGTCTAGTGGTCCCCTCCTCACCCAATGCCCTGCCAAAGTGCTACAAGAATGTTCTCCCTAGTGTCCAGTGGTCACTCCCCTGTCCGATCCTCATCCCAGTACCAGTGACAGTGGTGCAAGTAATGCTCCCCCAAACAACACAATCCCAGCCCCAACTACCAGTCCCCCAAACTCCCCCCAGCCCATTCCCTGTTGGTGTCTGGTGGCTCCCCATCCTTCCCACGGCATTGAACCCCCCCCATCTCCCTCACCTGACTATTGGTGCTCCAGTGCAGTGGTGGTGAGTGGCCCCCTCCACACACTACCTTGGCTACCCACCGGCTGCTTAGCACACTCTACTTCTGTTAGATGGCAGGCAGCACAGGTGGTGTGTGGAGGGCTGTGTCACTCACCGTTGCTGCACCGCGGCACTGATAGTCAAGTAAAGGAGACCAGGTGGAGGGTTGTCGGTGCCACTAGACACCAATGGGGAACAGGCTGGGGAGGTTTCAGGGACCAGTAGTTGGGGCTGGAGCCAGGGCTGTGTTGTTTGTGAGGAAGCATTACTTGCACCAATGTTCAGTACGGGGATGGGGATTGGTCAGAAGTAGCAACCACTGGACATCAGGGAGAATATTTTTTTAGTATTTGGACAGGGCATTGGGTAGGGGGAACCACTAGAGACCAGAGAATGATGTATTGACCATCGGGCATAGGTGCGGGTGGGGGAAGGGACCACTAGACACCAGGGAATATGTTGGCATTTACTGGGCATGGGTGCAGATTGAGGGGAGGGACCACTGGACACCAGGGAGAATATTCTTTTAGTGCTTGGGCAGGGCATAGGGTGTGGGGGAGAACCATTAAGCACCAGGGACTGAACTATTGACCATCAGGCATGGGTGCAGGTGGATGGAGGGATCACTAGACACCAGGGAATATGTTGGCATTTACCGGGTGAGGGATCGGGTGGAGGGAGGGACCACTGGACACCAGGGGAGGGTTGTGTCAGTGTTGGACAGGGGATTGGGGAGGCACTGGACACCAGGGAATTGTTTTTAAATTATAGGGATGGCATCAGAGGGTGGGAGGGGACCACTAGCACCAGCTAATTGTGTAGGTAATATGGGGATGGCATCATAGGGAGAGGGCATCACTAGCACCAGGGAAATGCTGTATTCTTCACAGGTGTGCGATCGGGAGGGGGGCCACTAGCACCAGAGATAGCTACTCCCTTGTCCAGGCACTTGTGGGGAAGCAATGGCATGTAATCATGCCTGGTTACCCATGCAAATGAGTCCATAATGGTCATGCAAGTGGTCCCTTTGTGCCTTGCATGTCCAATGGGCTCATCTGCATGAGTCCTTTTGAATGAATTGCACTCTGGTGCTATCCATGTAGTGTCATACTTTAGGAGCCACGTTGAGGCAATGCTATGTGGCTTAGTGCTGGGCTGACATGTCCCTATATTCAGTTGAATAGCGCTAGTGCACTATTCCACTGAATATATCATCTTAAGGCACCCAGGCAATCGCAAGGTAGAGCACAAATTTTGGCGCTCTGCTTTGCGCAATCTTGACTATCAGGCCCCTGGAGTCTTTACTAATTATAGCACTGATGATCTGGGGTGATCTGTGTGCTTTTTATGGCTGTGTGTAGTATGATGGAAATGAAAAATTTTAAAGCAAAACATTCACTCCTGCTGGCTAGACCTGACACAAACATAGAAAACAAAAATACTGAATTAGAGTTATTTAAATGAGGCCAGAACATCCGGTATCCAGCATAAGAGGTATCCCTAGGGGTCCGTCAAGGTTTAATTCTAAGGCCCCTGCTTTTCAGCCTCTTCCTAAATGACCTTCCCACAGCCTGTGACTCTAAACTCATCCTCTATGCAGATGACGCAGTGCTTCTGAGCAGTAACACCTCTCAGGGCACCCTCCAATCAGAACTGCAAAACTCCTTCACTAAACTCGAGGGCTGGTTTTGTAGGCACACATTGCTTCTAAACTACAAGAAGACCAAAACAGTGTGAATATCTAGCTCGCATAACAAGCACAGGCTCCATCCCTTCGTCATCTCCAACAACTGTAATGAACGGCTACAGCAAGTGCAGTTGTTTAAGTACCTTGGGGTCACCATTGACAACACCCTCATGTTTATGCACCACATCGATTCTCTCATCAGGGCAGTTAACGATAAGTTAGGTGTTCTCTGTAGGCATAGGAAATTCCTCACCCAGGAGGCACTCCGCCTCTCAGTCTCCAGCTCCATAATATCTATAATTATGGTCTGGTGGTTTACGGGGCTGCCTCGGATACAACACTCAAGATGGTCCTAACTGCACTAAACAAGGCATGTCGCCTCACTTTTGGCGCTGACTGTTACATGCACACCTGTGATCTGTATGAGCGTAACAATTGGCTTGTACTAAGGAACAGGTTAAAGTTCCAAACTTGCCTACTGGGGAAGAAGGCTCAGTTGGGTAAAACCCACACCCTGCGTAGGAGATCTGTTTGAGGCCTCTATCTCACCACATATCACCAGTGGAAGGACAAGAGGTGCAATGTCCATCCCCTTCTGTCACACCTCACAACGGCAACAAAGTTTCTCATATTAGGCCCCTATGTGGATGAATAAACTCCCTGAGCATCTCCTGGCTACCAACAACCTGGCTCAATTTAAAACTGGCCTTGAACAGCACATAATAGCAATCTCAAAATGCTCCTGCCTCTAAAGGATGCCCCCCAACCCCATTGACCCGCCCTTCTATAAGCGCTCGGTAGGTCATAAATGAACCTCACCCCACCCTCCTGCTCAAGCCATGGTCTATTCCATACTTGCAGTCCACTTGCACCTTTGGTGTATCCCATCTCTCTCACCTCCTCCACCCCTTGCCTGCCAAACATTAACCTGGCCTGCCTGGCACCTCCCTGCTCTAACCAGGCCTTGTCTACATTTATGCTCTGACAATGCTCCCACCACTTCACCCAACCCAAACCCCACATGAAACCACCCCTATATCGAAAAGGCCCTGAGGGGCTGCTTCCCCTCTCCCCTTCCCTCCTATCTCCGCTCACCCATTTCTCTCAATGATCCAGCATCTAGCCTCTCACCTCTATTGACTGACTATACCACTACATGTCTAATGTTAATTCGGTATGTGTTTTATAGAAAGCAATTAATTAGCTGCAGCACTGTACTCAAATTGTAATTGATCCACCCTTTTATTTGCTTCATCTAATGATGTTCTTACACCAGTTTGGTCATTTGCCTACTGTTCCTGTATTGTTAATCCGATCTATTGTATTGTAATTTTTCTTGATGTCTACACTGACATGGAACCTTTGTAAAAGAGCTCACACTCAAAGATCTTTCTGAATTACCAAATAAATAAATAAAATAAATAAATAAATCTAGTACTTGCTGAATCAGTGGTCCTGGATAAATCACTGTCACATGGGACAGGAGGCACTGAAGGATAAAGAAGAGCAATAAACCTTGCTAAGATGTAGATCCTCAGAGGCCATACAACTAGCAGGCTGATTTGGAAATAACTCCTAATAGCAAACAAAGGGAAGGACACACCAGGACTACAAACACAAATCAAAACACTTTGCACAACACATGTTCTGCAAAGTTTGACGGTAGTTCTCGTTTAATCCCTGCAGTACCTGACATGGACTTCTACATGAAATTCCTACCAGACAAAACAATAATAAATGTACATTATCTGAGCTGTGCGTACATCCTTGGACCTCACACAACCTAACCTTGATGTGAAAGCTTTTATTTTCTGATAACAGTTTGGGGCTTCTCGTGTATTTTAAAGTGATTTTGTGGACCTTAGGTACCACATTCAGTATATGGTACCTTAGGTCCGTGATAGTCATTTTGTGTAAATGTTAAACTTTGATTGTTAGTGGTAAGGATTTATTATTTTGGCCCCGACAGGTGACCAGCCGAACCCTTCCACATCCCTACTGCTTTCCGCACTTGTTGGCGAGTTGGAGATTAATGAAGGCTAATGCTTGACTAACAAGGCTTTTGTTAGTCAAGTGGTGGCCTTCATTAGTCTCCAACTCACTATCATAACTTATTAAACAGTAAGGAAAATTTGGTTCCATTCATTTCAATGGTGTGCACCCCTGCACTCTCCCTTGCTGCACATCATAATGTGACTGAGCACAGGGAGGTGGAAAGCAATAGAGAAGTGGAAGGGACTGGCTAGCCACTTTGCTGGAGCCAACATATAGTCCCTTACCTTTAAAGGAAAACTCCATGATAAAATCAGAAAAATATATGTAGTAGTCTTTTTTCCTGTACTAACTGGTCTCATAGTGTTTTCCTTTTCCCCACAGAGATGTTCTAACTTTCCTAACTGTTTTATTGCCCTTGAGGTTGCCATTCTGGTTTATTTTATGACCTCTTATCCCAGATAGTCTTCCCAGAGAGCCCTTTGGTGTGTGATGTCTAATTGCCCCTGCAGGAAGCCAGTGTCTTGTAGGGTCTGTCACAGCTCCATCACGGAGAAACTACTTCTTCCAGAGAAGACACACTGCTAGATTTTGGGTGAGTGTAATCATTATTATTTTTTGATATCAGTACCTTGTCCTGCTATGTTCTGGCATGTGTGTGTGTTTGAATCATGTCTCTGTTTACTCTACTCCTCTCAGTCACTTTCAGTTTTTGCACCAGTACTAAGTAGCAAAAACTGAACATCACCTTACAGGTTGTAACATAGCAGGACAAGGTACTAATATCAAAAAATAATAATGATTACACTGACCCAAAATCTAGCAGTGTGACTTCTCTGAAAGAAGTATTATCTTTGTGGCTGAGCTGTGACAGACCCTGCTAATTCTAAGGGCAGAGCTACATCACTGTCACATGAGCCAGGGTGCATCATAGGAGAAAGAAGGCCAATAAACCTATTTGTGATGGAGATCCCCCAAGGATCGTAAAACTACCATACAGCTAGCAGGCTAATTTAGGAAAAACTTCTAATAGCAGACAGAGGGAAGGACACACTAGGACCTAACATACATATCAAAATACTCTACATAACATATGTTTTTGCACATTCTGGGTGGACTTCTCCTTTAAATAAAGACTAACAATAAAAGTTAAACATTTACACAAAATCACTATCGAGGACTTAAGGTACAGTATGAAAGTGGTACCTTACGTCCATAGGTGTACTAAACCACTTTAAAATGCAATGAGGAAAATCTCTCTTTGCATTTGCTGTTCACTGTTCCTATCACTCATTACCCGTTAGCACTAAACGTACCAATAAAGTAATTCCATTTAGAAAAAAAGCTTTACAAAAGCATTCAGTTTGAGTTGCCTCTGTTTTTCTTTAATTATTTGCTCACTTTATAACTAGATTTATGTGTACATTGGACACTTTGTCTGGTCTGTGCTGTCTCCAGGACACGTCTGGAAAAGAGATGTTACATCTCCATAAGCTCACTCCTTGGCAAACTATTTTTAGGTAAATATATAACTGAAATCGCACAAAGACCAGCCTTAAATAAATTCCAACTCTTTACAACCTTGAAGCTTTTTACTTCTATCAGAGTGTGATCCAACTTTATTCTAATCAAATTTGACATACAATAGCTAACTAGACCAAGAAATGCCACATTACCAGTTTCAATTTGTGGGTCAATGTCAAAAGTATCGTTTCCAGGGTAGATGCTTCCTTTCTTGTAGAATTGCTGACATACAGTCATGGCTGTCAGGTTCGATCCTTTCCTTTCATAATCATGGTTCCCAACAGATATTTCATGAAGCTGCAGGTACTGCAAAATTACAACGCACTGCATCAGTTACAATTCTAGTGTATTGTTGTTAGCTTGTGATATGTTTGCTTTAATAAACCACATTTTACACTGTTATGGGCCATAAAACAAGATGGTACTGCTTTCAAAACAGGTTTGTTTCCTGCTCTGCAGTCATCCTGCCACGTGTTATACAACACTTTTGTACAGTATATCTACATTTATAAAATGGGTAGGAAAAATAATTGAAAATCAGGTTCCTTGATTGGATAAAACACACCACATGACCATGCATTATACCACAGTTACCACAGGCCTCTCACTACGACTGCACACCTGAACTACTTTCCATCCCTAAGAGTCTTCTCACCACCAGACAGATCACTCCACACCTGAGACACACAGACACCTGACACACACACAGGCTGCCACAACCATAAGAAAGTACATCTATACATGTGTCCCACACTGCCAAAAATTACCATTATCTAGTTGATCCTGCCATGGTTTCTATTTATTTATTTATTTATCAAGTCTAGGATTACAAATACCTTTGAGCCATGGCTCTTTTACAAAGGTTCCACGTCAGAGAAATACAAATTATGGGGAACATCAAGACAGGCATTACAACAATGTGGACATTGCAAACAGAGTACAGATTAATACAGTTCAAGGGCAGCATTGTAACAAGGCAGCCAGCAGCATTTGTCAGAGAAAACAGGCAACAGATAAGAAGTGCCAGAGTCATAGGGAGAGGGAAGAGGGTGGGGGGGGGAGAAGGAATGTAGGAAGGGTGGCGAGAGGGTGAAAAGTGCAGCATTGGGTATACCAAGATGTGAGGGTAGAATCCAGTGAGGAGGAAGGAGGGGACAACTAGAGCAGAAAGGGAAGTGGAGAAACAAGGTTAAGTTGGGCAGTCACAGGAGCTGTTGGTAGTGAGATAGTCCCGGAGCCTAGTTTTAAACATACCAATAGTTGGGGCAGAGGAGATGGTTGGGCTGAGGCCATTGAACCAGAGCGGTGCTCAATAAGCAAAAGAGCATTGTCCCTGTGAAGTGTGACAGTGGGGGACTTTCAGTAGCTGTAGCGTGGATCTCCTAAGGCACCATTTGTTAATTTGGTATTGCAACAGAATTGAGACCCCAGAAAGTGCAAGGCCAAGGTAGATTTTTTTGACCATGGAGCAGGTGAGAAACTTTATGCGGTTTGATAGTTGTAGCCAGCCGGTCTGAGTGTACAGGTCACATGTGTGGGTGAGACGGTGAGCACCAGTGATGAGCCGACATGCTTTATTTAAGGCAGTTGAGAGGCGTCTAAGGGTTGTGGTTGTGGCCGAGCCATAAATGATGAGACCATAGTCTATTACGGAGATCACAGAGCTCAGGACTGCAACCTTCAAAGCTTCTGGCATGAGGTGTGGTCTGTGTTTGTAGAGGAGACCAAGCCATGTATTAGCAGCTCTAGCTACATTATCTACATGAAGTCCATAGGAGAGATTAGGGTCAAGCTGAATCCCTAAGTATTTGAAGGACACCACCTGATCTACAGTGTTCCCCTGGGTGGTGGAGATAGCCAAGTGGTGTACCTTGTGTGGGTTATGAGAGCTGCAGAAGAGCACAGATTTGGTTTTCTGGTCATTGAGGACCAGTTTATGATTAAGAAACCATGTCTCTACAGAACTGAAACCAAGTTGAAGGTTGTGTTGAAGAGTTGCAGGATCTTTGTGAGTGGAGAATACAACAGCATCATTGGCATATAGTATGATCTGCTCAGAGCAGTGTAAGGGGAGTTTAAGAAAAGGCTAAAAGGAGGGGTCCCAGTATGGATCCTGTGGGACACCGAGCGAACAGGCAGGGTGTTAGAAAGAGCGTCCGCACTTTTACTCTCTGTGACCGGTTTTCTAAGTAGCTTTTAAACCAGAGAGAAGAGTCAGGTGATAGCCCGCATTCAGTAGTTGGTGTATTAGTAGTCCATGGTGTACTGTATCAAGGCCTTGGAGAGGTCGACAAAACGGCCCCTGTGAGAAGGCCGTTGTCAAGGGATTTGTGCAAAGCTCCAGTGAACTCAAGAAGGGCTGTGGTGGTGCTGTGACCTTTCTGGAAGCCGTGTTTTTGTGGACAAGGTATATTGTATTTATCCAAGTGGTCGGTATGTTGATCAGCCATGATGCGCTCAAGTGCCTTAGAGAGTGGGGGCAGTATGGAGATAGGGGCGATAATTTGAGTGAATCGTCTTGTCTCCACTTTTATGGACGGGTGTCACGGTGGCTGTTTTCCATAGGTCCGGGAATTTTCCACACCTGAGAGAGGGGTTTAGGATTTTTGTTAATGGATGAATTACCTCATCGAGAGTGAGCAACAGAAGCTTAAGGTCCAGGGTGTCGCGACTAGATCTAGATTTAGAGACAGCTGCAGTAATATAGCGGCGAGCTTCATTCAGCCTTACCTTCCTGAAGTAGAAGAGGGTCTTATAAGTAAAAAGTGATAAAACAAACTTATGTGGTTGATCCTGCCATTTTTAGACTGTTTAAGGTCTACTGACTTTCACTTTGTTGTTTCTCTGTAGCGTGACCGAATGCCAGTGTTCACCCTGTTATAGAATAGGGTTCCAAAGCTGTAGAACCAACAAGGTTTTATTCAAAAATGCAACTTGTGGGGCTTAAGTTTAGTCTATTCAGATTTTTATAAAAGAAGCTGACTGTAGAGGGAGGAGAGCGAGCGAGTCGGTGGCTTCAGAAGTGTAGGCACAAGCCCGAGTAAGCGTTGCTATACCCTGTTCTATTGCGAGATAATTACCACTTGGTCATGCAACAGGGAAAACAACAAAATAAAAGTCATTAGACTTTAAACAATGTAAATATGGCAGGATCAACCACATCAGTTTCTTTTATCATTCTTTACCTATAAAAATCATGGCAGTATCAATCAGATAACTGTTTTCCATCACTTTAAACCTCTGAAAATCATGGCAGGATCAATCACATCACATCACCTAAATCAGACACTAATTTCTACCAGATAGGGGCTACTTTATGCCCCCACTCCATTTCTGTGGCCATTTTATAAGGCAGATAATCCACTACAGGGTGTGCGATCCTGCTCTAATATACACACACCTGGGTGGTTGAATGCACTTGGTCTGCAGCCTCGTGTGTCACAATGCACACCAAGGCATGCATATATTATAGCACAACTGCATGCCCAGTAGTGGATTATCTATTTCATACAGTTTGTTATAAAAAAAAAAAAAAGCTATTCTAAGCCGAATTGTTATAGTAATGTACTCATTTACAATACTAAGGGACTCCAGGACCATCGTGTCCGCTCCCCTGTTTCATAAACAGGGATGAAATATACTGTGCAAACACTTATCAGTATATGGTGATTTCATACCAAGTTAGTTAGTTAAAGCAGCAGTGCAAGGGACCTGTATTTACAATTTGTGGTGTACTGATGTTTATACAAATAAATAATGTTGAATGGCAATATTGTTGGTTTCGTGAAGTTTTATTTTGTTCTATTTTTCTGCTTGACTAACCTCCTGATTTGCACAGCCTCTCACCTGGATTGCCACTTTTAATCAGAGTGCATTATGGTTAGTTTGCTTGTGGTCATGATAACCATAATGCAAATCCATTTACACATAATGCATTGGTTTGTTTTTGTTTTGCTCTGTGTGAGCATTCACATTCATATTGGATTGTGTATGCTAAATACCTGGGCTCTACAGAATGCTAGAATAGTTGTTAGGATAGCTTTAACCTGCACTAAATGAACACCCACACACGGGTTGCATTTCTGCTAATCTCTTTCTTTGGAACTTAAAATATGTTAAACCTCCGTCTGGCAAAAAAGTTGCCATCTTCAGTGGAAAATGCATTTCCTGTGTGAAACGTCATTCTCTGAACTTAAAAACAGCAGCCTATTCAACACTGACAAAAGCCAGTGACAGTTTGTTCACGTCTAACCCCCACCACCCTGCTCTCAAACAGCAGGTTCATCATCTCATAATTCCCCACTGGGTCACACTGCAGCATCTCACCCGCAGCTCTCACTTCTGGTTGCACAAACAGACCTTGCTTTCCACTCTGGTCAGCAGCAGAGAACTGCTCCCTGGCAACTCTTATGAGCCTCGCTTTGATTTTTCCTGTTATTGTGAATCTTTCCCTCCCTCCACTTCCCAACCATACCGGTCTCTCCCTTGGATTTCAGGTGAGTGGGTGGCTGACCTTTTCCTCTCTCCATCTATCATGTATGCCACCAGGGCTTCCTCCAGCCCCGCCCACCTTACACTTTCCTTACAGCTCACCTATCTTTGTCAGTGCTCTGGCCTCTTCAATTCTCCATTGTACACTACTGATCCCTTGGAGGTCGGCGTGAGCGAGAACGTGACAGTCAAGCCATGGCACCGAACAGCTAAAGTAACACAAACACCCTTCATCTTCCAAGTCCCACCCTCTGCTAAGCAGTCAGGCAGAAACTCGCTGCAGCAGCGGGTAGGACTAAGTGTGGCATACGGATGCTGCCCTAACAAGTAGTGTAGCATTTCTTGCTCTCTCTTAACTTTTCTACCAATCCCTTCTCTCCCAATCAGCCGCAGACTTGTTGCTCCCTACACTTGCCTGGTGGGTTGCTAATTAAAGCTGTCCCCATTTTTTTAGATCTCTGACTTCTGAACACTGATAAAACTAGCAAAGGACAAGCTATCCCAACTGCTGTTTTATCTGAACTAACCAAAATCCCGACCAGAAACCTGCACCAGAATCATAAAGGTTACGAGTTACAAGTAACAAGTTGGCATATAATTTGTTAGATGAAATGAATATCATCTAACTTTCCTTTTTCCCCACTGGCTGCGCGGGAGTGCACACGTAACCACAACAACAGACGCACACGGTAGCATTGTGGGAAGCAAGCAGGGTAAACATGGCCGGCGGTTATTTAATTTGCACAAACTAATATTAAAGTGGAACTTCCCCAGTCCTTTTGACTTTCATGCATAAATTACCCCTTCTTGCATTGATTCCGGACTTGTATTTCATTATTGTCAGCTGCAGTTAGTTTTTGTACTCTGAGCTGCTAAAAACTGCAGGGTGTACCAGAGTTTCTACTGCAAGACTGGTGTTGCTGTGGGGGCCCAGGGTTGTACTGCTGACATCACTATAGTGCAGAGTCAATTTCACAAAAAAAAAAAAAAACATGCTGACAAGGCATTTGGATTTTGGCATAATGCATTGCTAACAGGGTGCCTTGGGGAAAAGTAAATACAGTATGTACACTGAATACTGATAGGTTTCTCTTGCAACATTGTTCCAAATGCATGGTACTGTACAGTGTGAGTCACTCCTCTACCCTACAGTGATGTCATCAGGAGCTAGCAGCCCAGCAGATGAACAGCAAAGGCAAGTGCAGCAGGGCTCACAAACAAATCCAAATTACGGAAGACAAAGTAAACCTTGGTCAAAAAATAACAAATGCACACACCTTTTCAGGTCTAGTACTGCATATAATGACTATAAGCTGTAACTTTTTGGACCATCATGAAAGTTCCTCTTTAATGTCTTTATTATAACCCTGTTACAATTGCTTTTCCGTCTAAAATAGTAACATTGCCTGTGACCAGGAGACTTAAAACATCAATTGTACTGGTAATAAATGCTGGTTTTCTTCTGATCACTGTTCCTTGCACAGCTGCTTTTTTCAAGTAGCTTTCATCAGGCTGAAGCAATTAAAAATAATGTTTGAAAGTTTCTAGTCACACAAAATAAATTAATATTTAAAGTTTGTATACTGCATCTCCATACAAGGCAATTACTCTCATATTATTCAGTGAAGCACACCTCATAACTGCATTCTGAAGAAGTGTAAAAGTCACAGGGACAGGAAATACTAACAAATTCTGGTCAGAGCTGATATGGCTATGAAGAGCTTTTGGGATGCTTTTACCCATTATTTCTAATGAATTACACAATGCAGATCTGTGGAGAGGCAGTTTCAATGTGATCTTCCTTTTACACTTTACAATGCGTTTTCCTGGAATGTGCCAACTGATTGTTATATATTTAGCATGGATAGTTCACAGAAGAAATGGCATCTTATTTTCAGTAGTGCTCTGCATCTACACAATATTATGTTGCATTGTGTAAAATCAGAACGCACTAAAAACAATATTTTACATCTGGAGGGATATATCAAGTGCTGGATCAATGCACAAGCAGAAAGATGCATTGCACAAAGAGGGTGCGCCGGTTGGCACAGATACAATATTCAAATAGAATGCACCACCGGTACAGGGTGTGCATACAATGAAGCCCAACAGGATGAAGCGCAGCACTGCAGAATTCTGCAGTTGAGTTAATACAGGAAACAATGTAATTTCAAAGGGAGTTAATCCTTTTTGTCATGCAGTAAACCTGTGACGCTGTGCTTCATCCTGGCGGGCTTCATCGTTCCTATTGAAAATGTGACCCTGAATGGGAGTCACTGTGCAGGCAGCTGCTAAGTCAGGTGCATCCAGGGTGACCCCAACTGAATACCTTCCAGGAGGGATGTGTGGCACATACCAGTATGCACCGCAGCCCCCATGGGCGACAGCCCAGGAATGCAAATGAACTCACTGAGCATGCAGGGTGCAAAGGGGCCTTAAGCATGCTCATTATCAGCCCATTTGCATTATGGCATGGGGATGAATTTACCGGAGCTGCTCTTGCCCACAAGCCCCAACCTGGATCAATCCCATGTGGAACAGGCCCTGAAGTCTCTGGTGGTATAGTGACACTCCCCCACACCTGTTCCGTCAGCCCTGATTGTACCGGAGTCCAGGCTCCATTGGTTCCATATTGTAGGGACCCCAATGCAATCCCTAATTGCATCTGAATACAACTACAGTCCATGTTCATAGTGTAGTGGCCCCCGTTCCCCCTCAACGGTGCACAGACACCCCCCTTCCTGCCCCCCTGCCCATCCCATTGTGATGACTGGCTACGTAATGGGATAGTACCAGTCTAACGGTAGGTGGCAGAGCACTCGCAGTATGATGCTGGAATGTGTTATATGTAGGCATGCGCTGTGTGTGGGTGATAACACCCGGTGGCCATATTCCTCAGGCACTCGCATGTGGATCCATCATCCTGGTGCCATTGCACTGCTCAGTGTGGGTGATGGCCAATGCTGTACCCACTCACACAGGTCCCAAAACAGGCATGCTACAGCTGACCTCCCATTCATTTGTAAAACTGGGGAAGTGCGGATGAACTATCTATAGCCTGAAGAGTACACTGCAAATGGCATTACAGAATGCCGCACCACATGGCACCTGGAACACTTCAGTGGTCCAGAGGGGTGGCATGTTACACAGGGGAACAGTGAAGACTGTGGACTTGCTGGAGTGTATGACAGCAGGAAGATACAGCATTGACAAGGCATGCATTGTAGGTATGTAAATTCCCTCTTCAGTTTGCCAGGGATGTACACACAACTGCATACACTGGTGGATCCACAGCCGGCATGGTGCCCCAATGCACGGTACAGACAGTTGGGTCATTTCAGAGTGCAGGTCCCCAGCCCGGGTTCAGTGCAGTCAGTGGCTGGCCGTGGCATGGTGTGGAGGGCATTGCCAGTCTTTGCAACAGGTTGGATATGGGGGAGTGAGGGTGTCTGTGTAAAGGGGCAGTGGATGGGAGTCCTCTACACTATGGATATGGACCATGGTTACCTCTGGTGCAGTCTGGTCTGGGGGGGGGCTACACTATGGAGCTCTTCTGCGATGGAGTTGGCTAGATTGGGAATGGAAAGGGGGTACCTCTAGTCCACCAGGGCTGTCAGGCTGCTGTGCACCTGGGTGCATATCTGCAGTCTGTCTGTGGGTAGTTGGCATGGGTTAGGCCAGCTATTCGTGGCCTGACTGTGAGGGGCACATTCCCACTGAATATGCTGCAGCACAACATATGTATGGGATTGCCCCCTCGACTTGAACGGCATACCATTTGTGTGTGCCCTGGCCCATTCCCTTGTGGCCAGTGCAACCCACACATTTGAATATCACACTGCTGGGCATTGTTGGAGTTGTGCGGCACATCTCCCTTTTCCACTGGGATGCGCTGTGTACCTCCTTTGAATATGGGGGCCATGGACTAAGTAGCCTGAATAAATAGTTATAAAAATGGTTAAATCATGACCCCACTGAAAACAAGATACTGCATCTAATCTGGGGCAGCCTGAGTAAATACAGTGCAAAATTGAATAAATGGACATCCCTGTGACAATGATATGTAGCATCTCCCCTGCCCTATCCAGGATACAAAACATAGGATAAGAAATATTCAGCGCTTCCAGATCCAAATATCCATTACTCTGTAATAAACCTTCATTTTTCCATGTGTTTTCCCCACAGAGGCAGAATCAAATCCCTGTATAAATCCCTGTAGATTTTTCCATAAGCCACTGGTTCCTTATTTATGACTTTGTTCTTTATTATATCTGCAGCCTTTTATTAGGAAAAGAGCTCTGATTTGCTGTTCAGTATTAATATTATATGTCACGATGGCCTTGTAATGATTTGGATTTATATGCTATGCATAAGGCATAATGGGGGACTATATGAAATAACAAATATCAAGCTTATTATTTAATGAACTATACTCAAAATTAGTAATCACAAGTCAGACAATCTTTCAAAAGATACTAGTAATGCCTGTAAATATATTTATTGCAAATATACACATACATACACACACACACACACACACACACACACACACAAATGCTATTTTTGCATCTTATAGTTGTTAGTTTGCAGACAAATTCTTATAGACTTTTTTCTGTCCACCTGATAGAATCTTGAATGAGTTAAGTAAATGTTATTATTTTATCAAGGCCCTGATCCAGCAACTCAATAAATATGCACTCAGATATCATATTATAAAATGGAAAAAAAAAAAACAGTCTTCTGTTTGTAGTTGTTTGAGCAGGAATTTTATAAATGGTCTAAGTTCTTTTTGTTACGTCTATGTTGGTCCAATAAAAGGTATCAGATCATTTGCTTCTGTATCACTCATGGTTTGTCAGCAATTAATTCATTAGATGAGGTCTGCCTTGCCAGAGTTTGACTCCCCCCCCAACACACACATACTCTCTTACTATAAGAGATCACAATAGCTCTTATCTGTTATGCTTGGGTAGCAGGCCGCAGCCCTTTCTGTAAAAAAAATATATATATATATATATATATGACACATTATTCCACACACAGACCTTTACTTTAAAGGATGGGCATAAATACTTTAGTTCTTCAGCAAGCCTTTGATTTTGTTAGTTTCTGGTTATCTACATGTTGGCTTCTCACCTTAGCACTGTGTGAAAGAGAGTGTGTGTGTGTGTGTTTTTTGTGTGTGTATGTGTGTGTGTGTGTGTGTGTGTTTGTGTTGTGTTCTGTGTGTTGTGTTGGTGTGTGTATGCACATATATGTGTGGGGGGAGTATGGTATGGGGCAATTTTATGTGGGTGTTGGGGTGGTTTTTGTGGGTATAGTGTGTGTGGTTATTGTGGTGATACTTAGATAGGCTTTTATTCAGGCAGATGACATAATGATGTTACAGTGGCTAGGACTCCTAATTCTGAACATTTACTTCCTTCTACTAGTTGTCAGTGGCTGGATTACATACTATCACATTTTTAAATCTGTTCATATTAAAAGGCATATCTCATTTACTTGGGGTTCATTAAAGGTTTAATTCCTTTGGGTAAATATTGCAAAGATTGGTGTGAATGATGATGTATTAGGACTCTTGTACATATATCTCATTCCTGCTGGTTATTTTCCCAGGGAAAGTGGGAGGGGGGCTGGAGGATTTTATTCCTAGGAGTTTTTATTTAGATTCCTTAGACTGATTCTGTACATGTTTGTTATACACTGACACTGTGTTGAAATCTGTGCATATCAGGCTCATGGTCTCATTTTTTGAGGGTCCTTGACAAGTAGTTTTGTTTTTTTGGTTTTGTATTTGGCACTTATACTTAAAACTGATATTGTCATGATGTAAATCCTGTTACAACACTGAAGGCTTTAAAGTTTATGCAATGTATTAACTGGCAAAGAGTATAGTTAGGAAAATGTCTCAAGCTACGTTCTATATTACATTTTGTGTGAAACACTTGCTCACTTTGAGTAAACTTCATTTTAAACCTTCTGTATGCCATATATGTATGTGTGTAAATGTATGCATTTATATATATATATATATATATATTTATACAATGTATGTTGACAGATAAATGGCAGTATAAAACATGATATCTCAGATGGCCAGTGAAGATAACATTGTTATCTTCATGTTCCTATACGTCATATGTTATCTCCACATTCCTATACATCATATCAAAACTTATCTGGTTGATCCTGTTACTTAGAATTTTCACTTTTCTTAGCGGCTATTATCGATTATTTGTTATTGTTAAATCTTTTTTAGTGTTTCTTTGCACTCAGACATGAATATTTTCTTACATTTATTTCAAAAGTTGACCAGCTGGCGGTTCAGAGTGTATGAGTTTGAGTGCCTGTTGCCTGGCAACAGACGCCAAGCGCTTCATTTTACTGTTGAAAGCCACTGCTCGGTCACTGCTGCACTCTATGTGCAGTTCGAAGCTTTTTTACAAGGAAATACACGTAATTAACAGAGAAATGACGGCGTATTCTGAGTTACTGACCATGGGGCACCTCCTACAAAAGACTGGCAATATACAAATCGTCAGTGTGCATAGCGCTCGGTCACGCTACACTTGTAGGGAAAGTGAAAGTACTAAGAGTGGCAGGATCAACCAGATAACCATTTAAAAAATAACTTTTCACCAAAATAATACCAGGATCAACCAGATATTTTAATAATTTAAATTGACAGGATCAACCAGATATCTGAAAACTCTATGTAATCTGTTATGTTGGGGGGCATGGACCTCTGTTGGGGAGGGCATGGCAGGATGAACTAGATAAGACTTTTTAAAACTAACCATAAATAGCAGGATCCACCAGATATTTTTAAACAATAAATGACATCTGCTGTTTTGCCAGCTTTTCTGTAAGTGGGGTTGTATTGCTAGGGCCATCACCTTAATATCACCCATTGCATTGAGAGGGCATGTGGTGAGTTGTATTGGGGGTAGAGGCAAAGCATCATTGTATAACAGAGTATGACATGTGTCGACTGAAGATATCATATTTATCTTCACTCAGGCCAGTCATATCATGATATCACTGGCCTCTCGTGAAGATAAATATGATATCTTCAGTTGGGCCATGTCATATTCCCTATATATATATATATATATATATATATGGGATACATGTTGGGAGGAGTGGGATATGGAAAATATTCTCACTCCTGCAGAGTAAGCAGTGTATTCTCACAAGTGAAAATACACAGCTCACAAGGCAGAAGTGAGAATATTTCCATATGCCATGATCTGCCCATCATGTGTGCGATTTATACCACAGGGGTGAGAACTGCAGGAACATTTTTTCTGAGTCGGTGTGTTTCCTGCTCATTCTGTGTGTGCTGTCAGTGTGTGTGTGTGATCTGGATGGACTGGGAGTCAGAAACACAGGTGAGTGTGTTTTGCAAAGCTAATTGAGTGAGTCAGAGGCTCAGTGAGAAAGACAAACTGCTGCAGGTAGCACTGAGAAACAGAACCTGCTTTGTAAAAGACTTTCATTTAGAATTCAGGTTGTTTTGGAGCTGAGATCAGCACAGTAATGGGCTAGCAATGTAAGAAACATAATGGGACATAGGTGAGAGTCTTTTGCAAAGCTGATTGAGTAGGTTGCAGCTTCAGTGAGTAAGAAACTTTTTCTGAAGCAGTTTCCTTTAGAATGCAAGCTGCAGTGCATTTATCCTCACTCTGGTGACATCAGCAAAGTATGGATAAATGTCGATATCCTCACTCTGCTGATGTCATCAGGATGTATCCTCACTGCAGTGGAAATAAAGTACAGTTACGTACGAGCTCACCGTAACAGTAGAGCTTCAAGAGAGGCTCTTGCAGTAGGTAATTACATATAGGACTGACGCCATGGAAAAATTTCTAGCTAGCAGTCCCTGGCGAGGGACCGCCCCCACATCAGGTGACCAGCGTCAGGAGACGTCGGTATAAAGGGGCGGTCCTGGACGCCCACCTTCCAGTTCTTTCCTGCCACAGGCCGAAAGAGGCCGGACAAGAGAGAAGTGGATGTTTCTTTATATGGAAAAGGAGCTGAAAAAAGCCTAGGGGGATAGAGGGTGGGAAGGTATTACCTACTGCAAGAGCCTCTCTCGAAGATCTACTGTTACGGTTAGTTCTTACGTAACTGTACTATCTTACTTTGAGAGGGCTCTTGCAGTAGGTAATTACATATAGGACTGAATCCCAAGCAGTCTGGAATAAAGAAAAGGCACCGGGAGGAGGAAACTACTCCAAGAAGTAGCTCTAGTCGCGCAAGCCTCAAGACAGGAGGCCTTGCAAAACAGCTGGCCCGAAGCCTGCTCTACAGCGAGAGGCAATATCCAAACTGTAATGTTTCATTAAGATATGGACGGAAGTCCAG
This sequence comes from Neoceratodus forsteri, assembly GCA_016271365.2. Classification (NCBI taxonomy): domain Eukaryota; kingdom Metazoa; phylum Chordata; order Ceratodontiformes; family Ceratodontidae; genus Neoceratodus; species Neoceratodus forsteri. The sequence continues at coordinate 638,832,840 of CM028136.1, forward strand.
GTGGCGGCAGTGCATATGTCTGCCGGAGACACATTCTTGAAACAAGCTGCAGAAGCAGCTACTCCTCTTGTGGAGTGGCCTCTGACTTGACCCGGGAGGGTCTTGTGGCACTTGTCATAACAGAAAGTGATGCAATGAGCCAACCACTTAGACAGGCATTGCTTGGAAACAGCATTGCCTTCCCTTTTGTGAGCAAAAGAGATGAACAGCTGATCAGTCTTCTGAGATCCTTAGTCCTGTTGGTGTAGTATCTCAGAATCCGGTGAATATCCATAGTATGGAATAAATATTCCCCTTGGTTAGAGTACTGCGTAAAAAAGGCAGGTAGCTCTATGGACTGATTTAAGGTCGACTCTGCTACTACTTTAGGTAGAAACTTAGGATTCATGTGAAGAGCAACTCGTTCCTTGTGAAAAATCAGGTAGGGGAATTTACACATCAGGGCCTGAAGCTCAGAGATTCTTCAAGCCAAAGTAATGGCCACCAAGAAGACTGTCTTCCACGAAAGAAACTTCAAATCAGCAGAGGCTGCAGGTTCGAACGGAGGAAGTATAAGTTTCCCAAGAACAAAATTCAAGTCCCAAGGGGGGGCCGGAGCGGATGGGGGGCCTCAGATAGAGGACCCCTCTGAGAAAGGTCTTAGAGACCTCAAGTTGAGCGAAAGCTTTGTCTGTGAAGGAAACATGATAGGCTGAGATAGCCTCCATGTGTACCTTCAAGGAGGAATGGCTGAGATCCAGGTCGAACAGATGACATAAATACTCCAGCAGAAGCCCTGCTGAACAGGAGAAAGGCTTCACGTTCTTGGAGGCTGCCCAAATAGAGAATCTCTTCCACTTCATGGCATAGGTGGACCTGGTGGAGGGTTTTCTGGCCTCCACTAAAATCTCTGCCACTTTTGGAGACACACCAAAACGGGATTGGGCTAGGTCTGCAGGAGCCATGCATGCAGTTGAAAGGATTTGAGGCCTGGATGGACCAGGGTCCCCTGATCCTGGGTCAACAAACCTCAAGATAGAGGACGAGGAAGAGGAGGATCCTCTGAATATTGTTGTAGAAGAGAGAACCAGATTTGCCTGGGCCAGAAAGGAGTGATCAGAATCATTCTCGCTCCTTCTGAGGCTAGATTCTGCAAGACTCATGGGATCATGCATGAGCTAATGGCAGGAAAGAACTGGAAGGCGAGTGTCCGGGACCGCCCCTTTATACCGACGTCTCCTGACGCCGGTCACCTGATGTGGGGGCAGTCCCTCGCCAGGGACTGCTAGCTAGAAATGTTTCCGAGGGGTCCTGCCACCTGCCGGCGTCAGTCCTATATGTAATTACCTACTGCAAGAGCCCTCTCGAAGGAAGATCACAGGTTATCCTACTGAGAAAGCTCTCACCCCCGTAGTATAAATATACTGTACATATATATGTCTGCGTGTATGTATATAAATATATATGTATATATGTGTGTTTATGTATGTGTATATATGTGTGTATGTTTAATTTGGGGCTTGTTTTCAACTTGCAGTTAGGCCTCATTTCAGCATTTTGCCTTTCATTGACTGTTCTTTAAAACACAAGGACACTTGCAATAAAAGTTGTAAGCTTATCTTACATGTACTAGAGAGAATAGTATTCCAATGTTTGTTATCAGTAGAATGCTTCCTTGAAAGGTACAGAGACATTTTTAGATTTATGTGAGAAGAACTCTCTGCTTGCTGATATTTCTTGATAACCTTTGATCTTCAGGAGCTTCTCAGCTAAAAGCAGACTGTTGTTAATTAGCTTCTCTGAAGTAATCTTTTGTTATGTTTTAAATGTATATGTTAAACCAATGAGAATTATTTCTGTTTTTATGCATTATCCAAGTGTTAATAGTATGGGATTTTCTAAATAACTGTCATAAAGCTTCCGAAGAAGGACCTGGTTGGTCCAAAAGCTAGAGCACTTTCTTCTTTTTTGTGTAACATCTATTTTGATCGAAAAAAGGTATAAAATCATTTGCTTCTGGATCTTTTCTGTCAAAAATAAATTTATGTATTTAGTCTGTGTAGTTCATTGAAGACCTGATATTTAATCAGATAGGTCTTGAGAGGTTAAAAGCAGTGTAAATCTTTACAAAATTTGCTGGAAAAGTGTGACATTTATGAGATATGAATCTTTCTTGAAAGATATTCATCCGCAACTGAAGTTAGTAGTAAAAAATGTTTAAATGCTAGTCATTTAAATGTGCAAGCTGTTGTATTTCGAAGGGGGTAAACAAATCTCCAGCTTAATAGGCAACCAATATTTAACAAGCTGTTTCAGTTTCCTAATGGCCATCAGATAAGCAACCTGGAGTTATGTCTCCAACATTCTAAACAGAAAGAAGGGATTATTTTATTTTAGTTGTTATAGTGATTTGTAGATGTGAAAGGATACAGTGAAAAATCCAAAAAAATGTGTCCCATGAAATTCCATTTTCAAGCTACAGATAGCAAAATGGTTGTAGGCTCTGCCCACAGCCATAAAAACGTAAGAATGTTCATGCACTTTCATTTTCAAACATTAACTAGCACAAGGAGAGTAGACAGCAACTGTTATGTGGTAAACAGAGAAACAGCCAACACACAGTTGCTTAAATATGTTCTATGTAGTACACAGTAATTAATTGATTAAGTCACCTTGATGGTAAATCTTACAATGCCCCTTAAGTTAGAGTTACCTTTTCTGGTTTTATTTTCACATCCAAACCTTTTTACTGCCCAAGGGGTATAGCTGGAATTAAACATATTTGTTTACCCCATGTTTGTTGCCCAGATTTTTCAGTGTCTTAACATTATAAATCACGTCACCATGTTTAGCCAGTTAGGAATGTTTATTCCAAAACATTTCAAATACCCTTATAACAATTATAGATCATCAGCATGGATTCACCCAATCAGCGGCAAGGATTTGCCTGCATGTGAGGACCTCTTCTAACAATTCTAAATCATCAGCTGATTCAACCAATCAGTGCCGAAGAGTTACCTGCATGTAATGATCTTTTATAACACTTCTACATAATCAGCGCAGATTCAACCAATAAGTGATAAGGATCGCTTTGCATGTGAGGACCTTGTCAATCAATTCAAAATCATCAGTGAATTCAGCCAATCAGTGCTGAAGTTCAGGTAATTCATGTATGCAAATGTTTTCTCACCAATGGTGGAGCTCCAAATTGCCAGTCGTCAGTGAGCTCCCTCTGCTGGCAGCTGAGATAGCGAAACATCATGCTGTGCTGATCCAACACCATTGTAGCCTCATTCAGGCCACCCCTCGAGATCCGTGGTGCATTGCTAGACCTCGCAGAGGTGTTTCTTTTTATCCCCGACAGACTTCTCTAAATTATCAGTGGTAAAACTCAGTTGTTTATTTTAATTAAAAAAACAGCCTTTTGGAGATTATAGTCAGGGCCCCTACTTTTCTACGGCACAGTGGGACCAAGTTCTGCGGCAAGACTACCATTTGGTGCAGAACTTCTGCAGTGGTGGTTTGTAATTTCTGCGGAAATTCTGCGGCACTAACAAACTACCACATCACAGTGTCAGCTTGTCATCCTGACTTCACTTATATGGCAGTGGTTATAGCAATCAGGATGGTGGAAAGCACAGTAACACTAGTTCAAAAAATAACAGACTTATAAAAATAATTTTATGCCTAAAAAGGCAAAACAAATGTCTCTCCCTTAAGGTCCTAGCCTGTTGCATAAATGACATATGCAGAGGGGAGCTTATGTGATAAATAAGGTATTTCTATATGCATGCTATCTATCTCACTAATGAGGTTTCCACTGTCTATCACTTATATATTTGTACGTGCTTTCTACACCACTCATGAGGTTCTCACTGTGTATCACTTATATATTTATATGCAATCTGTAACATACATACAAATATATGTGTGTGTGTGTGCGTGTGTGGTGAGAGACAGAGATACTGTGTGTGTGTGTGTGTGTATATATATATATATATATATATATATATATATAGATATAGATAGATATTTTTTTTTAATTTCCATGAACTTGCATCCTCATTCATACAGGTCCCATTGGAAATGGAATTGAGGAGTTATTGCAAAACTCACTTTTCATGTCAACCTGCTTTCCCTGACATACTGCATAACACCATCAGGCCATGACATGCACGTGAACTGATTGTGAGATAGAGCTCTCCAGCCCATCACAATGTGTCTACCATGTGACAGAACACTGCACCATACCTTCCCAGGCTTCGAGCAGTGATGTGTTCCACGAATCCTTGTGCTGCCCAGCCAGCTCCCAAAGCTAATCTCTGAACCTGACTTGCCGGCACGGAAACACAGCATGCTACCCTCTGGCCCAACATCTGTCCCTGCACACATTTCTCCATAACTTTTAGGTGATTCTATCAACCAATGACAATATGTAATCAATAACCCTGGCAAAAATGCATACAGTGCAATTATTTATTTAACAGGTCTATTCTTTCAACAGGTCTACACATTATTTTCCACTTTTCTGGGCAGAATTACTTTATTTTTCTTAAAAATGACAGTTAAATTCATTTTACCAGTTATTCATTTCAGAAGGCATCTCTATACCTTAAAGACACAAATAGGTTTGTACAAAGTGAGGTATGGACTTAAAGGATACCTAAACAACATTTTGACAACAAACTATTCAAAAATCTGACTCCGTAGGTGATTAAAGGAAAGGATGCTGTATTCATTAATGCTAAAACTACATTTATGTAATTTACCTAAATGTGGTTCCAGAGCATTTGGATATTGTAAAGTCAGCCTTCTAATTTCAAAAAAACTGTCTTACCTGCTTCCTAAAATGGCTGCCAAATGTGTTATGTGATGACATAATTGGAGCCACAGTCAGAAAGATATATGGCTCTCTATAGTGCTAACTAGTTCTTTATTCCCTTTGTATAGCATTGTTTCACCCAGATGGTCAAAACCATGTGCATTATTTTGTATAATACACATGTTAGGCTATGGTTCTGTTAATTCTGTTTATTTTAACATGCTGAAATTGTGTTTTAATCCAATGGACTTTCTCTGTGGCAAACCACAGTGCAGTACAAATCTTGAATAACCTTGTGGCCTAGTGGATCCAAGATGCTACAGTGGGGGTGCTGGGGTGGTGTGCATGCTTAATATGCACTTTTTAAAAAAATTTTAAACCTTTATATTTTCTGCTATTATTCTTTTCTTGTACTGTATATTTTTGACAGAACCTACAAATGTAATCCATAGTTTGAATATAAACATTTGTACAATCAATAAATCAGACTTCTTCAACAAAGTGAAATGCAGCAGCAGCAGTAATACACAAGTACATCACTATGTGTGTGGGGGTGCAGCCACACCCTTCACCACCCCCCTAGAGCCACCACTTTTTTGTAGCAAAGTTCTTGTTCAGTCCAATGTTAGAGTTCATACTTTCTCAAAACTCAAATATATGCTTGTCATGTCTTCTTTTCCATGGGAAATAATAATAAGAAGAATCAACATTTATATAGTGGTTTTCATGCACATTGTATCCCAAAGTGCTTTACAAGCAGTACTAGACTGGTAGTGAAGTGACTGAACATGTAGTGGCAGCCATTTCTTACATTAATATCCACACACATCCTTGGATAATTGCATGAACTGGTTTTATGGGAAGGGGAATGTTGGCCAGGACAATGGGGTCGGGTAGTGATCAAGGTGCTGGCAGCCCACATCTTATTTCTCACAGTAATCTGCTCATATTTCTCTCCTCTGTCTTCCCCCTTCCCTGAATATAGCAGTACCTTGCAAGAGTGGCCCTCTTAGTCCCTCTCTGGTATTCATTCTTCACTATTCCTCCTCACACCAAAAACTGGTGAGCTCATCACCATTCTGCATCATGAATGCAAGTAGTACAGTCCCCATTTTATTTTGACATATCAAATATAAACATATCTTTCCACTAAGTCAGGCTGATAACAACAGGGAACATGGGGAATGATGGGCTTTCCTATCCTTAAAAGAGCTAGGCTACCTTTGATTAATACTGCTAAATGATGGGTGTGCACATCATTATGCACGTCATTTAATAGTGCCTAATCACAGGTGCTTTAGATCTTACATGGGTAGGAAAGCCTATTTTTCCACTTGTGCAATGCAGCTACCAGCCTGGCTTACCAGAAGATCATGTTTATTATTAATATGTAAAAATTACACTGGAGACTGTACTAACCACATTCATGATGCAGAAGGGTAGTGAACTCACAGGTTTTTGGGGTGGGGAGCAGGTGAGAAGAATGAATGCCAGAGAGGGACTGAAGAGGCATATCCAGCAGGGTTAGATATATTCAGGTTAGTTGAAGACATGGAAGGAGGACGTTGAGCAGATCACTGTAAGATCTGAAATGTGGGGCTGCCAACATCGTGACCACTACCTGACTGTGGATGAGAGTAGCCAGCGATAACAAATACTCAGAGTGGCAGGGCTGCACCTAAATTTTTACTTGAATTCAGTGTAGGGAGATGACCCTTGGGTGGGAGGGGGTGTTGACGTTTGTTAGGACAGTATTGAGGGAGTTGTGTATAGCTCATTCAAGATTTGGAAGGGTGGTAGCCAGCCAACTCGCATTGTGGAGTAGAGCACAGAAAAGTACTGGAGAAGAATTGCTGGGAACTGTCCTGCAGGGTTCTGCAGATCACAGGTAAAGGAGTAGACTGACACTGGAAGTCGGGTGGATTCGCTCAAGATATTAGTATGCCTCTCCTGCTAATAATATTGTTATCCATTGTAAGTGCAGCCCTTATGAGGGCACGAACAGCAGTTTTTCTGGTGGGTCATGATGCTTATTGCTTGGCTATCCAGGAAGACCTAGTCGTTGGTTAATGAGGTGGGAAAAAAAGCAACAGGGGAATTGTACATACTACCGTCACTGTGCAGAAGGGTGGTGATCCACTCAATGTTTACTGTGGGAGCAAAAGTCAAACACTGAGAATGTGGACTGGAGAGTGATTTGGGAGGCATTTTTTAACAGTGCCAGCTGATGAAGCATATCGCTATAGGTGTGTACAACCCTCTGAGGTACAAGATTACAATCTGAGGTGTGATAATTCTCTTCATGAGACCATAAGCACATATGCAGCACCAGGCAGTACTAAGGACAGGGTATGGATGGTGGGGGTGTTCAACAGAAGGCAGGCAAGATGTAGGAGGTCCACATAGAAAAAGAAAGCCTTATTTGTGGATTAACAAGAGAGCATGGGCTTTGGAACTGAACCAGACCAGAACTTTGCTTTGTGACCCTGAGCAAGTCATTACACTTCCTTGTGCTCCCAGGCCACACCTGTAAACAAGATTTCAGCTTAGTGTGTCTCTCCTGGTTAACAAAAAACAAAATTCAGTGCATCACATAACCACTAGATTATCAGGTAATTGAAGTGTTGTACTGTAATGTAGTTTGCCAAAGAAAAAGTCAGCTGGATTGCAAAACATTTTCCGCAAGTTAAAGTGAACAAAATGAACAAAATCATAGCCTAACATGTGTACTGATCAAAATAATCCACGAGTTAATACATGGTGTTGATTATTCTGGTACAACAATTCAAAACAAAGAGGGAAAGAAGAACTAGTAAGCACTATAGAAATATATATGGGTCTCTGTCTTTGGCTCTGATGATGTCATCATGACTCATCACTTAACACACTTGGCAGACATCTTAGGGAGAAACCAAGGCTGTTTTTTGAAAGTGAAAGGCTGATGTTTACATTTTTCAAAAGCTATAAAACTGCATTTATGTTATTTACATGAATGCAGTTTTAGCATAAATGTAAACAGCAACCTCTACTTTACCTTGTTATGAAGCCAGATTTTGGAGTTTGCAGTTTTAAAAAAACTGCTTGTTTAGGTACCCTTTAACAGGTCTGTGCTATTGACAAGGTTTTGTTTAAGTTGTCCCTAGTGCAATAATGTAAGACTGAAAACTGTATTAGGCTGTAGTGCAGGTTGAGCAAATATCACCATGCATGATGTGCTGTGCCACCATCTCTGGCAGTGGGAGCTGTGGTAGGTAAGTGACTGTTCATTTCTGTTGCAGAATGCAGCTGTTTCATTAGCTAATGTATGATATAACAATGATAACATCACATTCTGAGCATACAGGGGGCTTTGGATATAAAAAGAGGGGAAGGGAACCAGATTCTATGGATAAACAGAAATATTAATAAAAATCACCAAAGAGTGAATTCTCGGCACCCCAGAAGTTCTGTGGTAGATTACCAAGTTCTGCATAAAATCCATGCGCCGAGAATTCTAGAAATGGTTTAGTGAGACTTGTTTCTCTTGGATTATTTCCCTGCTTGACAATTCACCTGCTCAGATGTGCCAGAAGCTGAGCAGTTGCAGCTGCAGAATTGAGTGTCAGAAGGCTCCGGTGGTCTTTCAGATTCGGAGTTAGACACATTACTTTTTGGTATAGTTTTGATTGGCATCATTAGTGGGTCAGTATGGCACCAAGTTACCGTGGGTTAGAGCCAAGTTGGGTTCAGGTGGATGTGGATTAGACTGCCGCAGGGAAGTAGCTGAATGAACTTACAGATGCATGGGTGGGAGGTAGAACTGGAAGCCCATCTGTTTTACTTTTATGATATTTAATTTTCAATTACTTAATGTCTCCTTGCCCACTCCCTCCAAGAGGGAGGATAATGGCATAGGAGTGACTTACAGTAAAGAGACTTGCACAGTTTTTTTGTCTGTTCTTTTTATCCCCCCAGCCCTCCTGGCCAACCACTTCAGGTGGCCAAGGCCTCTCTGTCACTGAACTACCCTGCTGCCATCTCACTGCCTCCATTACTGCCATAGCCTCAGTCATCATGACATACGAACATACGAAATTTGCCAGCAGATAAAGGCCTAGAGGTCTATCAAGTCTGCCCGAATGTGCAGCTAGCACCCATTATTCTGCAGCTGCCCCTCCCATCCACCCTTCCCCTTCATTAACCCTCCCCCTCGTCCTGTCCCATCCTCGTTTGAAGCAGTCCACTGTTCTACTGCATACCACTTCTGCAGGTAACGCATTCCACCCAGCCACCACCCTCTCTGTAAAAAAGTGTCTCCTCATCTCCCTCCTGAACCTTCCTTGCTCCAGTCTCATATCATGGCCCCTGGTGGCCCTCCCCTTCCTTACTTTGAACAGCCCCTCTGTACCTGTCTTGTTTATTCCTTTCATGTATTTAAAGGTTTCAATCATGTCACCCCTGTCTCTCCTCTCCTCCAGTGAGTACAAGTTCAACTCCTTCAACCTCCTCTCGTATGATAAGTCCCCCAGCCCCTTGATCATCTTTGTAGCGCTGCGCTGCACCCCCTCCAGTAACTTAATGTCCCTCTTCAGATACGGACGCCTACTGCACGTAGTACCCAGTGTGGTCTAACTAATGACCTATACAGTGGCAGAATCACCTCCTCCCTCCTCGAGGATATACCCCTTGCAATACAACCCAGCATTTTGTTGGCCTTTGCAGCTGCCTTCCTACATTGTGCCGAGTTGTTCATTGACCCTGTAATGAGCACACCCAGATCCTTCTCCTCATCTGTCTGGGCTAGCTGCACTCCCCCTAGCTGGTAACTCCTCCTTGGGTTCTTCATCCCAAAATGCAGCACCTTGCACTTTTTGGCATTAAACCCCAGTTGCCAGGTGTCTGACCAGGTTTCAAGCTTTGCCAGATCATCCTGCAACCCCTGCCATCCCCTAGGTCATCCACCACCGTGCAACCTTGGTATCATCAGCAAACAGACTGATCTTGCTCTCGATGTCCCATGATATGTCTGCAATGAATATCCCAAACAACACTGGTCCCAACACCGAGCCCTGTGGGACTCCGCTCTTCACTGCCCTTGGGTGTGAGAGCTCCCCACCCACCACCACCCTCTGTTGCCTTCCCTGCAGCCAGTTTCCTACCCATCTCACCAGCTTTGCACCCGCCCCTGTGCCTACTAACTTCCTTCCTAGCCTTACATGTGGCACTGAGTTGAATGCATTACTGAAGTCCAGATACAGGACATCCACTGCATGGCCCCTGTCCAGTTGCCTAGTTACCCAGTCATAGAACTCGACCAGGTTGGTTTGGCAGGATCTGCCACGTATGAAGCCATGCTGTCTGCTGTCCTGCAGTCCTTTGGCCTCTAGGAGGGCCACCAGCCTTTCCTTCAGGATAGTCTCCATTAGCTTACCCATGATGGATGTGAGGCTCACTGGTCTGTAGTTTCCCGGTTCATCCTTGGGGCCACTCTTGTAGGGGGGCACCACATGAGCCATCCTCCAGTCCTGAGGTACACACCCCGAATGTAGTGAGGCATTAAATAGGTCTTCCAAGGTCCTGTAAGGACCTCTGCCAGCTCCTTCAGTACCCTGGGGTGGATGCCATCTGGGCCTGGCGCCTTGTCCACCCTCAGTGCCTCCAAACCTCTCGAACTCTGCCCTCCATGATTTCCTATCTGTCACCACTTCCCCTTGCTTCTGCCATTTCTCCCACCTTGGTGTCACCCCTCTCTCTTTAGTAAATACTGAGCAGAAGTACTCATTTAGTGCTTCCACCTTATCGCACTCTGCTTCCACCCAACCCCTCCTTCCTAATCCTTACTATGTGGTCCTTACAGCTCCTTTTCTCCTGATGTACTTAAGAAGTCCTTCTCCCTTCTTAATGCCTTGTGCCAGCCTGAGTTCCTTAGATGCTTTGGTCCCTTACTGTCCTTGTCACCTCCTTCGATTCTGTCAAGTACTCCTCTCTGTCCTCCCCCCTCCCTGTTTTCTTGTACTTCCTAAAGGCAGCTCTTTTCCTCCTTACCTTTTCCATGACCTCCTTGCTCAACCAGCTCGGTTTCTTAGCCCTAGCTTTCTTGCTCTAGGCTTTGCAGCAGGATTTAGTTGCCTCCACTATCCCCAGCTTTATGAGCTCCCACCTCTGTTTAGTATCCATTCTAGATTGAATTCTGGCCAGGTACCCTTTTACCACTTCCCCCATCCTCCCAAAGTCGGCCCTCCTGAAGTCCAGCACTCTTGTGCCAGATTCCACTCCTTCCTTGCCCATATCCAATGTGAGCCATACTGAGTGGTGGTCACTCCCTGACAGCGGTTCCTCCACTGTAAGTTCTCTCACAAAGTCCCCACTTGCCAGCACAAGGTCGAGAGTATTCCCTAACCTGGTTGGTTCACTGACCATTTGCAGCAGGAAGCTGTCTTGGAAGGCATCCAGCAGTACCTGCTCCCTTCTGTTCCTGGTTGTTGGGGTGCTCCAGTCCACTCCTGGCATGTTGAAGTCCCCCACAATCACCACACTACCCTTCTCGCAGGTCCTCCTGATCTGTACGCTAGTTCCCTGTCTAACTCCTCCGTCTGAGATGGTGGCCTGTACACCACTGCCATTCTAAGAATCCTATTCTTGGAATCCTGGATTTGCACCCAAAGTGACTCCGTACTACCCTCCTCCCCTTCCTCCCTTACACACTTCAGTCCTCCTTCACATATAGTGCCACCCCCCCCCTTCCCAATCACCCTGTCCCTATGAAATAAACCTGTACCCTGGTACAGACATGTCCCAGTCATTATATTGGATGGCCCATGTTTCTGTGATGGCTGCAATGTCCACCTCTCCCTCTGCCATGAGAACCTGTAACTCTGCAGTTTTCCTCCCAAGACTCCTAGCATTAAGGGTAACCACCTTCCACCCTTCCCCCCCCTTCCCATCCTGCCCTCCTTTCCTAGCATCACCAATAGTACTTGCCATTTGTCCATTGTCACTGTTATGGGGGGTTAGCTCATATGATTTCCCAACCTGTGGTCTCTGCATATCTCTTCCCCAACTGCCACCCCCACTCCTGTCCTTGGCATAGAGACTACTGTCCTCCCAGGTCCTCCCCACCCCCAACAGCCCATACCTTTAGCACAACACTAGGTTCTTAGCCATCTGTTAAATTCCTCTATTCTCAGCTTTCTTGTTGTGCTTGCCTTTGGCACTGGAAGTATCTTGGAAAAAGTTACTGATCTTCCTGCCCCCTCACATAATTGTGCTAGTTCCTCAAACCTCCTCTGGACTATATCTACTGTCTTGTCAGCCAGGTCGTTTGTCCCAAGATGTATAATTAAATGAGGCCTGTCCCTACCCCTTCTAGCATATTTCAGAACAGACTGTCCCACCCTTTCCGTTGTCATTCCTGGCATGGCCTCCACCCAAATGCAACTATGCCTCTCCCCCTTGCTACCCCACCTAACTCCTCTTAGTATTGAGTCCCCCAGCACTAAGATTCCACCCCTCTTACTCCCTGCTTGCTTCCATTCATCTCCCTCTCATTTCCAGCTCCTCTTCCTCCTGCACATTATTTCCCCTACCCCTGTTGCAATTCTCCCAGCAGAACTTCCCCACTCCAGTTTGGTCCAGGCATTTATCAATTACTCCTCTAATTTCATCATTTCCTCCTCCACTTTCTTCCTCTCTAGCAGTGCACAGCTGTTTTCTGAAGACCCTTCATAAATGCCCGCCCTCTCTTCATAGTAACCTGTTCTTCCTTTCCACTCCATGACTTTTGTCACTTCTTTGCCTCCCTCACAAGTCCCTATCTCCTCCTTCCATTTGTCTTTTGTCTCCTGACCTGGTTTCCGGCAATCGTTCTTCCTGGCCTGGGCCCTTGTCTCTGCTTCCTTCTTCTGACCTCTCCTCACCACTGTTGGCTTAAATCGCCTCCCTCATCTCCCTTCTTCCTTCCTCCAGTATTGGGCTAAACCCACCCCAATCTGCCTTGCCTGTCTTAGTTCCTCCTGCAGACCCTCAATCTCCTTTCCAAGTTTTTCTATGTGGTTGCACACTAAACATCCTCCACACTCCAGGCAATGTTTAGAAAGATTGGTGCACCACAGTTGTTGCAGCCTACCACCCTACCCATTGCTGTCGTTGCCACCAGCGACCCCCACCCTTCCAGATGCAGGATACCAAACACTCCCCCAAGTCTCCCCTCTCCCCCCACTATCAGTGCAAAACATTTTCTTTATTTCCCTTACCTCCTTTGTTGCACACGTTTAGATATATTGAGCAACTGCTTTTTATATTCCTATCCTTGCTATCCACACTCAAAAAGAGACTTTAAATAGCCATTGCACAACCTTCTTCAAACTCCTACTCCTCCTCCTTTTCCCAATGCAATATCAATGCGAAGAACTAATAATGAAAGCTCCTAGATTTGCATTTACTTCCCTTCCACTGAGATAGCAGTCACCTCTTCACTTGCTGCTGTTCCTTTCCTGGATGTCTGCTTCTGCTATGACAGGTGCATATCCCTTACCTGTTTGAGGAAGTGATGTCAGAACCCCTAGTATAAAGGGAAATAATGGACGGGGTGGGTGGGGTGAGGGGTTTGGGGGGGGTGGGACCAGCCCAAGTCTTCCAGAAACAATCAGGTAGCTGAGGCCTCTGGTCAGACCGTTAGCACCCTTCCCCCACTGTGCACTCAAACTTTGCAGCTAGTGAAGCCAGCAACAATGAATCACAATTCTACTCAAAGCCCACAAAATAGGTTTGCTACCCAAAGAAACAGGATTCCAATTCAAACAGCTTCACCAACAACACATCAAAATAGGCTTGGTATTAGAAGATATAGGTCTCCAATTCAAAGAAACAGACCCAGTTAAATTACACCAATTATGTTTTAAAACAGAAGAAATAGGCCTGTACAAATGCAGCCTGCCACACAGTGAACCAAACAAATGAGCCCACTTATAGCTACCAAAACAGGTTTCAAAATTCCAACAGCCCCAAACAATACCCTGCTAGCCCCTTAGTAGTAAGAAAGAAAAGAAATAACATTCTACCAAGTAGAATCCACGAAAAACAATGTAAAACAAGAAGCTACTGTACTGTAGATCTGATCCTGTCCCCTTCTAGTTCCTTCTGAGAAGCCAAAGCACTGACTCCACACCTGATTCAGCTCTGCCTCCCTTCTGAGTGAGACCTGGCCAGACCATTAGCACGCTTCCCCCACTGTGCACTCAAACTTTGCAGCTAGTGAAGCCAGCAACAATGAATCACAGTTCTACTCAAAGCCCCTAAAATAGGTTTGATACCCAAAGAAACAGGACTCCAATTCAAACAGCTTCACCAACAACACATCAAAATTTATTTATTTATTTATTAGCTTTTGGTAACCGGGTAAGTGCACTAGGCAACAGACCTGCCTATTTTCAGGCATGACCCGGAAGAGCACAGGACATTGGTTACAATATGCAGAAATGCACAGACATAATATAGGTGTACAGGAGCAAAACAAGATATACATTGGGTAGCACAGTAATAGTTACATAAGGGTACATTTTAGGCATAGATCATAATAAGGATGTAAAATAAAGCAATTAGGGTAACCATAAGACAGCTGAGGACAGTAAAGACATCAAAGTTCATAGCCACCTAGACAAGCATATTGCATGGGAGAACATTAGTGTAGTACTCAGGGTCAAACCCGACAGCCTGCAGTGGGACAAAGCAAATTAAGAGCATTTGCATTGGCCAGAGGCTAGAAGGTGGGTGAACAGCGAGTTTCTGAATTCTCGATGGGAGGCTGAAGTTTTCACCATAAGGGGGAGTGAGTTCCATAATTTGGGAGCAAAATGGGCAAATGCCTGTTCACCCATTTTTGTCATGCAAGGTCTAGTAGAGAGCATGGGGACAGAGGAAGACCTGAGGGTACGGGTGTGTGAGGCAGGAGTCAGGAGGTTGGCAAGATAGACAGGGCAGGGAGGTCTAGACAGGGAGTCGATAAAGCAGCCCAGGGAGTAGGCTCGAATATCCTTAGGTGACAGCCAATTTAAGCCAGCGTAAAGGAGACAATGATGGGTAAGACGTGGGGCAATTAAGGCGTATCTACAGAAAATAGGCTTGGAATTGGAAGATATGGGTCTCCAATTCAAAGAAACAGACCCAGTTAAATTACACCAATTATGTTTTAAAACAGAAGAAATAGGCCTCTACAAATGCAGCCTGCCAAACAGTGAACCAAACAAATGAGCCCACTTATAGCTACCAAAACAGGTTTCAAAATTCCAACAGCCCCATGACACATCTCTTTATTGGGGGGCCCCTCCCATGGCTAAAACCAGCAGGGGAAACTTGCCCAGTGAGCATTCATTCCACACCGGGCATGATGGGGGTATAGCACAGACACTTCCAGGCTTTGTGGTGCATGAGGGACCAGCCGTGGCCATTCAGTCAGCCTGGTAGCCATATTTCAGTTTTTCCTTCCCCTGCCCTCTCAAGTATTGCCGCACGCTTGCAACCTTCTGACTGGATGCACATGCAGTGCGTGCTCACCCACACCACAAATGTGTGCTGCCACTACAGGTGGCCAGAAGCCACTCAAGAGTGGTATAAGCTGAGATCCACCCCCCCAGGGAGGAGAGCATCCCATGAATGCTCCAAACCCGCCCTGCTGGACTCCGTTCCTGTCGTCCTGGGCTCAGGCATGAACCCAGGTCACCAGCAAGCCGAGCGAACCCCCATCACTCGAAGCCATGGAGCTGTCATGAGCTTTTGTTTTAAGTGTACTGGTACAGGGCAGTACAGACTGAGGCAGCATAGTGATGTGCAGGCAGGTGGAAGAGCCAGCATCTGTGAGCCACATTGTGGCTTTTGTTTAAAGTGTGTGGTGCATGTGTGAGGTGAAGGTTTACTTGTTAGCGGCATGGAGGTATTTACTTGACATGTGTTGCAGGGATGGGAGTGAACATTAGTTTGTGGCTAGCAAGCAGGTTCCATACATTAGCCACATGGTGGCTTTGATTTGACGTGCATGGTAGGGGTGGGTGGGAGTGACAGTTGGGGCACTGGCTGCATATTGTTTTGAATTTTAAAGTGTGACCGGTTGGTGGAAGGGAGAGTCAGCACACTACTTTACTGTAAGGACTGGCTTGGGGAGGCTGCTAACAGACATTGGGTCAGAAAACTTGAGTAGTTATTTCTAGTGTATTAATGAATGCACCGTGGTTCTGACTTGAAAGATTCATTTTTGTCAGTTAGTTATAGTGTGATAATACCACTGGAAAAGAATGTTCACAGGCAGTCAGGTTTCTTTTTTTTAAGCTCAATTGCATAATTTATTTTAAAGGGCATTGCTACATCCACAGATGTAACGATTTATAATATATACAGCCAAGTGTGACATTCCTGAACAGTCACCTTTAAACATGTTGTAAAGTGTGGGTAACAATATACAGTACATGTCTCTGTGGATTTCATGAAGACTTTCCTGTAATGCAACAGTTTATGGAGATTCACATTTACGTATTAAGTGCAGCTGTTTGCAGAGCAGTCTAGTTGAGATTCCCATCCAAGGGGCAAAGATCAGTGCATGATAGCTGTAGTGACATGACAGAATCATGCTGACCAGGCTCCAATCCAAATTTTCTAAAAAAAAAGAGAGAGAGAATTTCTGAGCCTTAATGGTTCTAGTATAAGCCCTTCAAGAAGATAAGTTCTATGAAAATGACTAACTTTGGAGTTGTTATGGCAGGGATGAATTTCTCTGCCCACAGCATATCCTGCTTTAGCTTGAAAAAAGGGCTTTCTGTGGAACACATTTTTTAATACTTTTCAGTGTATTCTTCCATAACTGTAAATCCATATGGCAGTTAAAAAATACTCCCTTCTTTCTTAGCTGCTTTTCTCTGAGAGCAAATGTGCACACCTTCCAAACAAATCTAAATATCTTTAAAACTATTCAAGGTGCACAAAAACAATCCATGTGAAAGTTGCTCAGGACAAAAACATCTTTCGCATGATTGTAGTCACTCATCTGAATGTTTTATATTTTGTAAAATATGGTCTTCCAAACAAACTCATTTTTTTTCTCTCTCAGTGAACACAGTGGGAGTCATGCCAAACAAATGTAAAAAAAAAAAAGTATAGAAGTTACCAATATACAACCAACATTAGTATTAGGCAATTTGTTAAAGACTTATATTGGGAATCAGTATTAATACAGTCCTCCCCTAAACAGTGTTGGGAGTCATTCAAAAACAGTATTCATCATTTAAGGGACCTATATATCCCATTTAAACAAAAACATTTGAATTTCAAAAAGACACCTTAATGGACGAATCAAACTATAAAAAGACTAATAAGAAAAAAGAAACAAAAACATGATGCCTATCTAAAAAATAAAACTACATCTTTTTGGAAATCTTATAAATCCATTAAAAACACATGTAAAAACATGATTAAAAAAGTTAAATCTAGATGGGAACTCAATCTTGTCAGAAAAGCTAATAAACCTAACAGTAAAAAGTTTTACTAGTGTATTAATTCTTTAAAGAAATCCAAATGTCAAGTAGGGCCATTATTATAAAATAATACTCTTATTTATGACTAAAAAAATGGCTGATTTGTTTAATATGGGATTCAGTAATGTTTTCACCAACATATCTGATGCTACTCCTATTTCTAATTCCCTTATCATTAATGATGATGCCCCATTATTTTTTCTGAGGACGAGATATATAATAAACTTATGGTCCACAAGAATAAATACAGCCCAGGCCCTGATAATATTCCAGGTCACCTGCTGTTTCTATTGGCTGATATTTTAGTCAAACCATTGAAGTTAATGTTCAAATTATTTCTTGCCAATAGTTTTGTTCGACAGGATTGGAAAGACACTAATGTTATTCCCATTTATAAAAAGGGCCCAAGAACATGTGGGGAAATTATCAACCTATAAGCTTGACATCCTCAATTAGCAAAATTCTTGAGAGTCTCATTAAAGATCTGATTACACCAATTCTTAACACTTGTGATCCTGAACAATATGGCTTTAGAGGTGGTCGAAGCTCTGTCACCAATTTGATGTGTTTTTATGAAAAAATTAGTTCCTTATTGGATCAGAGGACACCTTGCAATATCACTTCTATAGATTTCAGCAAAGTGTTTGATGTGAAGGCACATTGGGCATTAATTCAAAAACTTCGAAATTTAAGCGTTAACTCCTTTTTTGTAAACGGGATATCAAACTGGTTATGCAATCGAAACCAGAAAGTTATGATTAATGGTTATAAATCAGACACTTGTTCAGCGTTAAGTAGTGTACCTCAGCACTGTGTTTTAGGGCCCTGTCTTTTTCAATTATTTATTGCTGATTTGACAAATGGATGTCAATCTTTCACTACTAAATATGCAGATGACATCAAAATAGGGGGATCTTGTACATTAGCACTTGATGCAGCAACTATACAGAAAGATCTAAATATTATCACAGATTGGGTCAACAGATGGGGCATGCGGTTGAACACTTTAAAGTGCAAAGTTATGCACTTAGATTCTTCTAACACATACCACCAATACTTCTTGGCTGGTGATAGGCTAGCTCAGACAGTAAACGAAAAGGACATTGGAATTATTTCTGATAATTTATCACATAATAAACATATACACAACATTATTAACAAATCAAATGGAGGTGACTTGGTCTATTTTATGGAATATAAGATCTAGAAAATCGGAGGTGTTAGTACCATTATATCGTTCATATGTTATGCTGCATTTGGAATATGTCTCCCAACTTTGGTACCCTTATAAGAAATCAGAGTGTCAGTTGTTGGAAGGTGTACAGAGGAAATTTACTAAGAAAATATCAGAATTTGACAATATGACATATAGTGAGAGGCTGGAGCACTTTAAACTTATGCCCCTTTTCACGCAATGTCTCAGAGGTGAGCTTATGCTTCTATATGATATCATTCAAGACCCTTATTTGATGTGGGAAATGGGTTTGGAATTTAAAGACCAGTCACATGATACCAGAGGTCACCCACTCCAATTGACTAAAAAATATTTTTCTCATACTAATAGGAAATATTTCTTCACCATTTGAGTAATAGGACCATGGAATAATTTACCTCTCCAAGTGATAATTAGTGAAACTAAAAACGTTTTTAAGTATCGACTGGATGCATTAATTAATACAGGTTATAAATTGGTTTACTATTCTTTGGTTTAGAATGAGAGCATTATGGGCCTCGGCCTTCTCACTCTCCTGTCCACCTCAGTATGAACCTTAGTATGAACATGAACGTTGTTCAGGATAAAACAACCTCTCAAATGAGGGTAGTCACTAATCTGAATTCATTAGATTTTTTTAAATATAGCCATCCAAAAGGTGAACATTGTGAAGAAAAATTTAAATTCAGGTAATCAGATGGCCATAGTTTAAAAAATATAATTACTGCAGTTTAACGAATAGGCTCACTGGAAAGGTATTTTTGTCCTGAACAACTTTAATGTTAATGGTTTATGCATAATATGTATATTTTTAGAGATATTTACATTTGTTTGGCATAACTCCTATGAAAAATGAAAATCGAGGTACTCAGATGGCCATAGTTTAAAAAACATAATTAGTGCAGCTTAATGAATTGGCTCATTTGAAATGTATTTTTGTCCTGAACAACTTTCATACTGATGGTTTACATGTAACATGTATACTTTTAGAGCTATTTATTTTTGCTTGGCATAACTGCTATGAAAAATGAAAACTGAGGTAATCAGATGGCCATAGTTTAAAAAATATAATTAATGCAGCTTAATGAATAGGCTCATTTGAAAGGTCTTTCGGTCCTGAATAAGTTTCATAAGGTTTATTATAAGTGACTTGTTTACTTTTAGAGATACTTACATTTGTGTGGTATAAGTCCTATTACACTTCTAAACAGCCTCAGCTTTGCAAATTAGTATGCCAGTTAAGTGAAATTCTAAACAAGACAGCATAAGTTCCCTAAAAAGAAAGCTATCCCAAGGTCAAATTTCACTGACATGAAAGTTCACTCCCTGAGAAAAGCTATAAACCAACTGGAGTTTCATTTTAAAATCATCTTTGTGTGTCTGTGCTAGCATTAAAGAGCAGCTGACACCTTCAGGAGAACTTTAATAAAACATTAAAATTTAGATAAAATTCAGTTTGTATTTCACATTAGTTCTTTATGCCTCCTCCCCAATTTTTATTGCTGAGGTCATTTGCATGAAAACAGGATTTTTGCTCCTGAAGAGTTCATCTATTTCTGTTGCTGTCTCCTTACCTGAGGGCATAATGCACTTCTTGTGACATCACAGTCACTCTCATGGCAACAGATTGTGATGTCACAACAGAGCATTATGACTTGAAATAGGGAGTACATACTGTTTTCCACAAAAACATTTCTATCTCTTTTCCAAAGTGTATATCATTGGGATGTGCTACACACTTTAAACATTTTCTACACATTTCCAAAGTGTATATCTGTGGGATGTGCCACACACTTTTTTTTTTAAATAGTAACCTTTATTGAGGTTTCTGACATTACAATCAATACAACACAATACGTAGTACTATAACACGTAAATATATCTGTGACAGTAGTTGTTATGCTGGAAATGTTATGCTGAAAAATGGAAGAGAAAGGTCAAGTGGGAAATACAAAGGCAAGGTGCTGTATGCCCCATCCCCCTCTCAAGGGCGAAGAGGGTTTTGGCTCAGTTAGAAGAATGAGAAGGCAGGTTCTCTGGTCAGGGCCATCCTCTGCTGAAAAGTTTTATGTGATGTTAATGAGTTGCCATCCAGGAGGGCTCCACATGGTTCAACTCCTTCCCATCCTCTGTCACTAAGTCCACCAAAATTGGTCCCTTTAAAGTCGCTCTACGTAACCACCTCTTTGGCGCCCGAAGCTGTAGTTGCCCTTAATCAACCTAATGTTGGGGTCCCTCCCCGTTTCTGGCCCATAGCCTTGACAATGTCCGTTGGACTGCTTCCCCCACCCATTTTTTTCTTTTCTTTTCCTCACCCCTGACCCCCCCACCATTCCACTTAGGTATTTCCACGGCATGACCAGGATTGTGACTTCTACTATTGTTACACTTTATATTATTGCTACTTACTGCATATAACTTTATTCCGTTAACCACTGTTATACGGTGTTCTGTTATCTGTATTGCACCTGTATGTTACCACTGTTGTATCTCACACTGTAACCATGTCTACGCTCCCTGCAATGAGGTGCCTTTGTAAATGAGTCCCTGACTCAAAGGTTGTAAATCTGACTTTCAAATAAATAAATAAGCTAAGGCAGTCTGATGACCCACTGCAGTTCTAGGTATCCAATATAGTTCTGGATAGCCAAGGCAGCAGAGCTCTACTCAGCAGTGGGTAGCAGGGTGGTGATATCTGGCATTGTTGTGCCCTCCTGGTACCAGGTCCCTTGTGTTATTTAGGTATTTAGCAAGAGGACCTTGAGCATTCCCCATCTCTTCCAGTAGAGTTTTGGGGCATTACATATGTAGCAAATCATCTTTTCAATGCGTAGTGCTTCCAAGATGGAGTTGTGCCATTCTTGGAAGGATGGGATGTGGTCATCAATCCAATGCTTGAGAATCAGCTTTTTGACCATAGCTGAGATTAGGGAAATATGGTATTTCCTGACTCCCATGACCTCCTCCAAGTTGAGCCCCAGTAGGAAGGTTTGTGGGATGAAGGCGTCTGCCAGAACTAACATAGGGTCTAGCTTCAACCTCACCTCTTCCCACAGGGGTTTTGCTTTTGGGCAGTCCCATATGTTTGCAGGATCCTGTGTCTTGTTTGCAATGGGAGGCCAGTTTGCCCATCTTGAATAGTTTGACTGGAGTGAAGTACAAGTTGTGACTGATTTTGAATTACATGAGCTTTAGCTTGTCAAACTTTAGTAATTTATGTGCTTGTTTCCAAAGGGTGGATAGGTTATCTGTGGTCCCCAGTTCTGTGAATTCCCCTTCCCAACAGACACAGTGGGGGGTGCCAGGGGTTATGGTCAGGGATAGGAAATGTTTGTACAGCCCAGATACTGTATGGCCCTGATTTGTTAATGCATAGAGCTCATCCCACTTGCCAAAAGGCCCTGTGTCACAGGTTTTGGGGCCAATGGCTGTGGCAATTCAGTGTCTCAGTTGGAAGAATGAGAAAGCGGGTACTTTGGCCAGGGTCATCCTCTGCTGGAAAGTTTGATGTGATGTTAATGAGCTGCCATCCAGGAGGGACCCAAGATTCCAGAGTTCTATATCTTTGAGAATGTTTTTAGGGATGAGTTTATTCTGTATCATGAAGGCCGGGTTCCCAGCCATGGGTTGTGCCAAGTCGAGTTGTGGCTGGGTGCCTAGGAGAGTGTGAAGTTGTTTACAAATCTTCACCGGCATCCCTATTGGGGAGGTATTGAGGGCCATGGGAGGGATTTGTGTGGGATGCCAGTAAGGGCCTGTATCTGAATTCCTGTGGTTCAGCAGAGATCCAGCTCCATCAGCTTCCACTGTAGGATGTAGTCAACACTCATAGCTTGGGTGGAGTGTGTTCTCCACCACAGGAATTGGGCTGCAAATGCCACAAGGTAGTATAGTCTGAAGTCCAGGAGCTAGAGTCCTCCCATGTCCCTGGGTGTTGTGAGTTTGTGGTGTGCTCTCCTGGGTAGCTTACCATTCCAGAGGAAAGAGGATTTTGAGGATTTCAGGCTCTCAAACCAGGAGACTGGGAGGAAACAGCCTGACATGCTGAGGGGGTACAACATCTATGGCAAGATGTTCATTTTGATTATGTTTTATGCATGCTCATAGGGTTAGGGGGAGTGAGGACCACCTGCCTAGGTATTGTCTGATTCTTACCCACATGGCATCTAGGTTTTGTGTTCACCATATTCTGTTGCTTTGTGAAATGATGGTTCCTAAGTATCTAATGGACAATGAGCTCCATGCCCCCCCCCCACTGTTCTGTGAGGGGACAGAACTTAAGTCTGTTCAGTGGCGTAATGCTACTTTTTGTGAGGTTCAGTCTATACCCTGACATGTGTCCAAATTCCTACAATAGGAAGAGGGTGGGGGTATAGAGAGAGCCAGGTCCTCCAGGTGGAGGAGGACGCCATCGGCATAGGTGGAGACTTTGTATTTGCGGTCCCCTACTTTGGTGCTCCTAATTGCTTCCTCCACCAGGATTCTCCGTATCAATGGTTCAATGTAGCGGTTGAAAAAGTAAGGGGAGAGGAAGAAGTCCTGCCTGGTGCCTGTGTGTAATCGGAATGGCAGGGACAGGATACCATTGCAGAGTATCCTGGAGGTGGGACTCGAGAATAGGAGCCTGACCCAGTCCAAAAAGGATCTGGGCAGTCCAAATTCCCTTAGAGTTTTGAACAGGAATGGCCAGGACTCTCTGTCAAATGCTTTTTCGGTGTCCAGGGACAGCAACACCATGGAGGTATTGGAGTCCCTGCTGGCTGCCAGAATATGGGCCAGTTTCAACAGGTGGTTGGATGCCAGCCTGCCCTGCATGAACCCCACTTGTTGGGGGCCTATTAGGCTGCCCATTATTCCTTGTAGGTGATTAGCAAGCACTTTTGCCAGGATTTTGAGGTATGTGTTGAGGAGGGAGATTGGCCTGTAGCTGCAGAGTAATCAGTACTATATAGTGAATTTTATTAACTGAAGTCTGGTTTTTATCTGTTATTTTTGGATTTTAAATAGTTGTTTTATGGACTTTAAATAGTTGTTTTATTATTAATACTTTGTTAGGTGTCCAGAACCTATGGGATTGGGAGCCATAAAAATAAAATTTGCCTTAACTTGCCCATAGCGGTTAAGTCTTTGTCTGGTTTAGGAATGAAGGTTATAAGGGCTTCTTGCAAGCCTGAGTCCAGGGGCCCCAATGACTTTGCTTCATTTAAGAAATTGACTAGGTGTTCAGCGATGGTTGGCCCTGAGGCCTTGTAAAAGTTAGAAGAGTGGACATCTGGGCCTGGCACCTTGTCCATTTGTAGAGAGGCTATCACTTTATTGATGTTGCCTACTGTGATGGAGGCCCCCAGCTGCTCGAGCATATCATTCAGCACCTTTGGGAGTTGGGCCCTTTCAAGAAACTGGAGGATATCCATGATGGGAACTTGTGCTTCTCTAGCATATAACTTTGCAAAGAAGTCCATGAGGCCATTGCAATCTTTTGGGGGTGGGTAAGGACCTCTCTGGTGGGGGTCTTTATTGTTGTGACCATTCAGCTGGCTTCCTGTTGCTTGAGTCTGAGGGCTAATAATTTCCCTGCCTTTTTCTCATGGTCTATGTAGTGGGTTTTAGCGCTAAAGATGGCAAATTCTGCTTGTTCCTTTAGCAGTTCCCCATATTTGCCTCTAGCTGCGTTGAGTTGTAACCCTACGGTGGTGTTGGGTGGGCCTTTTGCATAAAGTTCCAATTGATATATCTTATTTAGTAACTGGGTGCATGCTGTTTCTTTTTTTTTTTCCTGGTTGATGCCAGTCTGATTAATTCACCTCAGAGGGTACCTTTCAAGGCCCCCCCAGAGGTGTGCCTGGGACTTGACTGAGCCTGCATTCTCTGAAAAGAAAAGCTCTGTGCATTCTTTTATTTGGCTGAGGGTGTACTGGTCTTTTAAAAAGTTATTATTTATTTTCCATATTCTGTCACAGTTCAGTTGATCGTGGGGCAGAATGGTTAAGGAGACTAGGGCATGGTCTGATATTACCTTGGGGTGGAGCTCGCAATCCGCTGTGATTTTTAGGATCAGTTGATTAACAAGAAAGTAGTCCAGCCTGGAGGATATTTCATGGGTGCCATCCAGAATATGTACCCCTCTGGTGTCTGGGTGGAGTATCCGCCACACGTCCACTGCCCCCATAGAATTTTGGAGTTCAGAGAGCACTCTTTGGGAAGAGGAGAGGCCTATTTTCCTGGGCTTGGACTTAACCAGTGAGTTGTCTTGGTCTAGGTTCCAGTCTCCCACCAGTATGATTGGGGTGGGAGGCATTGTGGAGACGAGGGTCAGTAATTTGATAAAAAAGTTTAGCTCCTCTTTGTTTGGACCGTATACTGCCACCAATAGATATTCCTGTGTGTGTATGGTCCCTCTGACTACCATGAACCTCCCACTGAGGTCAGGGTGCAGTTTTATTGGGTTGAAGGGGATACCCCTATGGATCAGTATGGCCACCCCCACCTTCCTGTTACTGTCCCCTGCTGCGAATACTTTTCCCACCCAGTCTCTCCTCCGTAACTGTGCCCAATGGGCAGGAGTGTGTATGTCTTGCAAGAAGGCTATTTGAGTAGATAAGGACTTTAAGTGCGTTAATATCTGGTATCTTTTTTCTTTCGTGTCCCCTTCACATTCCAAGTGAAGTATTTACAAGGGTTTGACATTATGTTAGGGTGGTGTGGGGTGTGTATGCTCTGAGGAGGGTGCCTGTCTTGGGCCCACATGCAGGTGGTTGTGATGGTCTCAGTAGGATTCTGGCCCCTCCAGGGTGCTGGTATTGGTTAACTTTGTTTGGATTATGTTCAGGCATTTCCCACCCTGGCTCTCATAGTTCACAATCTGCATTCATACGTACAGTGTGTGTTTGTGTCAGAGACTACATCTACAATAAGACAAGCAATACAGAACAATAAAGGACAAACAAAAATATCTAAACAGCAACCTGGGTAAAATCTTGTGTGGGGCCTTCCAGGCACCATGTCCTGTCCCCCACACTTGTAGGGGGTCAACGGGTTGCAGTCAGCCCCTATCTCTTTTGGTCCATACCTGGCTCCCATGATTGCAGCCAACTTCTGCTCATGGCCACCGAGTTTGTGGTACAGTGCTTCATTTCCTCATGTCTGTTACCTTGTGGTTTCCCATCCCTCCCTCCCTCCCATCTCCCTCCTTCTTCCACTTGCCCTCCTTCCATAAAGCCTACGTATGGCCAAGGTCTCAGGTCTCAGATCCCAGATCCCTCCTCCCCCAGTTTGGTCCTGCAGCATCCTGCCTTCAAGCCTCTCACCTTTCTGTTACAGGAGTGGGGGACCAGTGCATCAAATGTGTGCACTGTTTCCTCCATCCATCGCTATGTTTGCTCAGAAAGCAGGGTTGGGCACTGCCCCGCTCTACCCATGCTTTAGTGCCATCTTGAGGGGTGTCTGCCGTTGTGCTCGGTATTACATTCTGCAGGCAAACCCCTACACTGTGACTGGTGCTCTCGAGTAGCGGTTGTAACTGGAGTGGTTGTGGCATCCATTGCGGTGGGGACCGCCTGCTCAGTAGCTCTTACGAACAGCTGGTACTTCACCCAACAGTCAGAGTTTAGATCAGGAGCTCCAGATTAGTCCCCGGGTGCACTCCATAGTGTGCCATAAGCTAAATTGGGTTTGTCCTGCTCTGTCCCTCCGTTTACTCTGTCTACTCCCCCTCTCTCGAGTTGCTCCCTTCGCCTTAGCCTGTCGCATCTCTCCCCTCCCCATTTGTCCCCTGTATGTCTTTCTGTTTCCCCTTATCCATGGCCCTGTACCCGTTGAGCTGTATAACTCAAGCTCTGTGACATGATCCTCTGTTTACCTCTGAGGGTCGCCCATGCATTCACAGCACTGAGCGTATCTGTTATGTGTGCTCACTGTGGAGAAGGGTCTGTCCTCCAGGGGCACCTCCCCCCCAACACACTGTCCCCTGTGCATATGCCTGGTCACTGTAATGTTGTTAAGGGGGGCACCTGGTAGCACTCAGGGGAGTCCATGGTATTGCCCAAAGGATGCAGAAACAATAGATTGAATAAAAAATACGAAAAAAAAAGAAGTTAACCAGGGAGCTTGGTCTGCTCCACCATGACATTTGCATCTATACAATTTAAACAAGCATGAAATCAGTCCATTTACTGAAGTGGCAATTTACCTCCTCCTGGTTCAGGAGCAGTTCTGGGGAAGACTGAAGAAAGGTCTCTGCTGTGGATGTAGAGGTAGTTTACTTGCAGAGTTCAGCCTTTGGTGTACCATGCCATTCTCCCTCAGCCTCAGCAGGGTGCACCAGTTTCGGCAATTGCCCTGTACAGTTGTTGAGGTTCAGCCACTTGAGCAGATGTCTCTTAGGTCGGGTGAGTTCTATTTGGGCACAGTTCAAAACTGGGAGAGGACCAATTCATCAGGCTGTCTCGCATTGGTCACTGGCTGGGAATCCCAGTGATGTCACTGCTAGTTGCATGCTAGAGGCGTTGATCAGCTGGCTCTGCAGCTCTTGTTGGAATGAGTTCTGAAGGTCACTCTGATCTGCTTTGGATCAAGGGACCACTGTGAAAGAGGATCGGACATCCCAGTCATGGATAAAGTGAGGGGGATTGATTTGTTTGTGGAATGTTTGTCGCTGGACGTTGGCCTGGTTTATGGTCTTGTGCTGGACAAAGGAGCAAGCTTGTGACGCAGGATCATGTGTCCAAGGTAGATAGATAGATAGATAGATAGATAGATAGATAGATAGATAGATAGATAGATAGATAGATAGATAGATGCTGTGGATAGATAGATAGATAGATAGATAGATAGATAGATAGATAGATAGATAGACAGACAGACAGACAGACAGATATTTTATTTATAAAGTGCCCAATTCCATGGAGTCTGGGTGCTATACAATGCAGATCAAAAACGGAATACACATAAGCAGCAATTTATCATGAACTTAAAGTTCTATCCATTCCATTTAAAATTATTCATTAATCAATCATTAAAAGCCTGCTGGAACAGATATGTCTTTAGTTGTCTCTTAAAGGCTTCCACCGATGGGGCCTCCCTAAGACAGCCAGAAAGGGAGTTCCACAGAGTAGGCACCGCCACTGAAAATGCCCTATCCCCGGAATGCCACAGCCTCACTCTGGGAACTCCAAGGCGGCCTTCCCCGGCAGAACAGAGTGCCTAGAGCAGATGGTAAGGGGCAAGAAGATCTTGCAGATAGACAGGTCCCCTACCTTGAAGAAAATCCTCCAACTGACCGGCAGCCAGTGCAGTCCACAGAGGACTGGGGCAATGTGATCACCACATCTTGCCCCAGTCAGTAATCTTGCCACCACATTCTGCACCAGCTGCAGCCTGCAGAGATTGCCTCCAGATAACCCTAGGTACACGGCATTGCAATAGTCCAGCCTAGAAGTGATGAATGCATGTACCAGTGTGGTCAGACCCTCCAGTGGGATCAGGGTTCGGATTCATGCAATGTTCCTAAGATGATAAAATCCACTCCTGACAATAGCTGACACCTCAGCATCAAGCATCAAACCGTCATCTAGGAACATGCCCAAATCCTTCACCTGTCTAGATGGAGTAAGGGGAACACCCCCCAACACAAGACCAGGGGGTAACCCCTCAAAACGCCCTCCGCCACGACAAACAGGATCCACAACAAGTATCTCTGTGTTGTCTGGGTTAAGTTTAAGCCAGGTTTGAATCATCCAAGCGTGGATCTCTTTGAGGCAGCTGTTGAATACAGAGGCCAACACCTAGGTATTAGGTGCACAGGACAGGTACAGCTGGGTATCATCTGCATAGCAGTGAAAACCCAGCATGTACTGCCTGATAATGTCTCCAGTGGTAGCATATACACCGTGAACACCAAGGGCGACAAAACCTTTAGGGAGGTCCCATTCTTAGTTTAGTTAAATGGCATTTTATCTGCCTGTTAACAACAAAACTAAAGTCATGTATCACCACCCCCACCTCCTTCAGTTTCATGTTGTAGTCCCTGTGTGTGCACCCCCTGGTACCAAGAGTCGGGGTGCCCGGGCATATGACCCATTTGCCAGAGTCTGCCAGAAGGGGAGGTCCATAAATCTGTCCTTTCTCTAGTCTATATTCCAGTGTCTGGTACTTCACCGTTCATTGTCAGGGGGTTGTAGGCAGAAGGGGTGTCGCAGTGCTTGTTAAAACTAGGAACGTAACAGTGAGGTCGACTTGCGTTCTGGGGTCTTCTTTAGATTTTCTGTCCCAGCAGGAAGACTTGACAGAGGATATTCGGTAGTTCCCTGCTGGCTGTCTCTGTTCTCTTGGGCCAGCTGGGGTAGAAACATTGAGCCTGGCTGGGTGGAGAACTTGGAATGGGACTCAAGCTTTATGCAGGGTTTTTTTAATATCTTGGTAGGCTCTCTGTTTGTCCCTAACAGCCGGTGTTACATCGCTACATATGTGGAAATGTTTCCCTTTGTATTCCAAAGCACCTTTTAGATGAGCTTGTGCCTGAATGTGTAATTTGTCTTGTAGGCTGCTGAGTCGGGCTATTATAACTCTTGGCTTCTCACCTCGTTTGGCTGAGGGCTTGCCTGACCTATGCATCTATACCAGTTGGTATGCTGGCCCCATTACAGATGGTCCTGCAACTTCAGCAAGTAATTTTTGGGCACATTTAGGTAGGCCAGATCCCCCTGCTTTCTCTGGGAGTCCGACCAGCTCAATGTTGTTGCGCCTGAGGTGGCTCTCCTGGTCCTCCAGTCTATCCTCCAGTTTATTCAGCTTTTTCCTCATATCTGTGCTGAGTTTCTCATCCTTATTCTGACTGTCCTCCACAGAGCTAATTCTCACTTCAGTATCACACACTCTTGTTCTTAGAGTTTCAACTGTTTTTTCATTGCTTTGATGTCTGTAGGCATGTCACACAAGGTTATTTTAACTAAGGCCAGCTCACTGAAGAATCTTTCCAGCTTGCCTGCGATTAGCTCCATAGGCGCCAGCTTGTTCACTGCTTCCAGTGGTGAATCAGGTGTTTGTCTTTTGGAAGGCTGGATCGGGGACTGCGAGAAGGGAGCCGGAAAGAAATCTATTTGGTGTTTTTGGTTTGCATCCATTCATGGGAGTTTTTTGCAGATTTTGTTTCACGCCAATTTTAGCAAATGAAAAATCCAGCTATTGGTACAATTTAAAAAGATTTGGTAGCTTTGCAGCTGCATTTTGTTTAGTAACCATGGAGCTCTGAAGGAAGCTGCTGCTCTGGGCTAGCTGATCACTTGACTCTCATGCCACATACCTTAAAATCCTCCTGCTGAATGGTCTTTGCCCAAGGAGCACTTGTGCCCATCCACGAACCACTTGGCCCTGCCTGAAACTCCAGATGGCATTCCTCCCACCCTTTGCCCCAAACAGCCTCTACCATTCCTTCAGGGTTACACCAAATGAGTCTCCAATTACCAATGAATTGCTAAAGACTCCCAACTTTAACTTTAAATTCAGCACAGTTGTGGTGAAAGGAATCCTGACCATTGTGATCTAGCCTTATCTAGGGCACACACTCCTCAGACAACTCCCTCAGAGAGCAGTCTCAAATTCTGTACTCACAGATTAGTTGTTCCTTCCTCCCAGTCATGGAAAGAACAAAAGGTAGCTTTCTTTCTCTGGTAGCTGTCAGATTCTACTCATTGTTCTTCCTTAAAGCAGCTGTGAACTTCAGGAACTTAAGGGGATTGCCCCTTGGATCCACAAGAACTGCATTCCCTATCACTCCCCTTGGAGTAAAACTGAAGAGTCCTGCAGGCAAACTGAAGATTTTACCAGACTAGGGTGAGAAATAACAGGGCTCCCTTTGATAAAGCCTCAATGGCAGACCTCCTGCCACTCTGACTGCCACACTTGAATTTACTGATGAACATTCTAAGCTCCTTGAGAACAGCTGACTCTAAAATGGTTATGCTGCTGCGAGAGTTCTAACTGACATAATCATCCTTCTCTCAGGCTAGCTAAGTAAACAATGATGTCATTATATAGAAAGTTCCTAATGAGTTCCCCACCAGCTGCATTTTCCTACCTGCCTAAGACTAGTACTAATGGAATTCTATTAACCCAAGGGGACTGGGTTATTACATGTAGTTATGTCAGCACTGCCATGTTGCGCAAGGCTCACTCCAGGGCAAACTACACGTGTGCGAGTATCACGCATATGCAGCACTGTAATCACTGCAGTATTACGGCTGACTCCTGTGCAGTGAGAGCACAGCATATTCTGTTCACCGCTCTTGCCGCTCCTAAAAGCTCTCCACAGCCATACTGGTTCTGACCAAATCTTGTTTATTAGGTGACACGATAACTTGCAGCACTTGTTGCTGCTATGCATACTGTTTTGTGCAGATTGTCAAGACTGTTAAGTTTAGTGTGTCGGCTGTGGTGAGGTCGGAGTAGTGACAGAGTCAGCAGAATATAGAGCCAGTTGAAATTTTCCTATAACACTTACACGCACACACACACACGAATTTGCATACCCACTATGATTTGCACAGGGTTTTAGGCTTTAGAATGCTTGCATGTGCCATGAAGAGATTTACAAAACAACTAAGAACTAAGGGGAGAACTAGTGACACCACTGACTACCCTTTTTAATAAATCATGGGAGGATGGTGTGGTACCTGAGGACTGGAGGAGGGTGGATGTGATTCCCCTTCACAAAAGTGGGAGCAAGGCAAAGGCAGGAAACTACAGACCCATTAATTTGGCCTCAGTGGTAGGGAAAATGATGGAATCACTTCTGAAAGAATTGTTGAGTACCTAGAGGCCAGTGGGGCACAGGACCAAAGCAGCACAGATTCACAATGGGAAGGTCATGTCAGATGAATCAAATAGATTTCTTTGACTGGGTGACCAAAGTAGTAGATCAGGGAGGGGCTGTGGACATGGCCTTCCTGGACTTTAGCAAGGCATTTGATACAATCCCACACAAAAGATTAATAAACAAGTTAGCCAGCCTGGGAGTGGGTCCCAGAGTGGTAGCATGGGTAAAAAATTGGTTGGACAACAGGACACAGAGGGTAATAGTAAACGGAGTCCATGCCAAAGAAAGGGGGGTTATTAGCAGGGTACCACAGGGTTCAGTACTGGGACCGGTCCTCTTTAATATCTTTACAGATGACATTGCGGCGGGACTGGAAGGAAAAGTGTGCCTCTTTGCAGATGCCACAAGGATCTGCTACAGGGTTGATACACAAGTGGGAGGGGAGGATGAGAAGGAATTAGGCAAGGTTGGAGGAATGGTCAAAAGTATGGCAGCTTGGATTCAATGCAAAGAAGTGCAAAGTAATGCACCTGGGAAACAAAAACCTAGGGGAAGAGTACACAATGGGGGGGGGGTGAGGTACTAACAACAACAACAAAAAATAGAAAGGGACCTGGGGGTAGTCACATCAGACAACCCAAAGGTAGGCAGGCAATGTGGGATGGCAGTAAGGAGGTCTGGGGGGATACTGGGATGAACAGGGAGAGGCATCACCAGTAGAAAACAGGAAGTTGTTATCCCTCTGTACAGACAGTTGGTGAGACCCCATCTGGAGTACTGTGTGCAGTTCTGGAGACCCCATCTCTGCAAGGACGTAGACAGGATGAAGGCAGTCCAGAGGAGGGCAACTAAAATGGTGCAGAGTCTGCACCAGAAGCCATACAAAGAAAGAGAATAAAGGAGATTAATACATATACCCTGGAGGAAAGGAAGGAGAGGGGGGACATGATAAAACTTTCAAATATCTCAAGAGAATCAACAAAGTCCAAGAGGGTAACATCTTTCAAAAAAAGAGATATGCAAGAACAAGGGGACACAATTTGAAGATTGAGGGGGCTAAGAGGCAACGTGAGGAAGTATTTTTTCACAGAGAGGGTGGTGGATGCATGGAACGGCCTTCATGAAAAGGTTGTGGGGTCAAAAACAGTGGGGAAATTCAAGAATGCATGGGACAGACATAAGGCAATTCTAGTGGGATCTTCAGTTTATCCAAAAGGTAGGGAAATGGGCAGATTAGGTGGGCCAAGCAGTCCTTCTCTGCCATCAGAGTCTATGTTTCTATGTTTCCATGTAACTCAGACTGAAAGCTATCTGTATTCTTGTTTGCTTATGCATTCTACATACTGCCCTTCTTGCAAACTGCCTTTCTGTTTTGTGGCTTCTCAGGCACATTATGCCATCTGTAATGGGTGTCTCATACATTAGTCTGAAGTGGACCGAATGTCTTACTGAATGAGTAAATGCAATGAACTGCATTACAATTACTGGTGACCCCTTTTTCACCCCGTTTACAAGGGTTTCCCAAACGGCGTAATAATCTGAAAACGAGTTATTACGGTGTTCACAAAACTTTCCTTCACCAGAAGTGTCCTTCAGTTATACCGCACCACTTCATTGGCTTGTGCTCTGTGTGGGTGGTCTGAACAGTATCATGAAAATGGTGTCTTTGCTTTCTGCTTACTGGGGAGCTGCTGTTGTTTGCTAGCCTCCCAATATTTATTGTTTTTTTTGTATTCTTTATCTGCTTGATCCTGCATTTTAAATAATAATAAAAAAAAAAAATGATTTGGTTGATCCCACTGTGTCCAATCCAGGACATGCTGTAGCTGACAGGTTGAAAAAAGTCTGTAAGAGAGATGAATGACAAAGGGAGGAGGGAGAGTGTGTGAGGAGTGAGTGTGTGTGTGTGTTTGAGTCTGAGAGCAAGTGAGTGTGTGATGATGGTGTGTGTGTGTGTGTGTGTGTGTGTGTGTGTGTGTGTGTGTGCTGTGTGTGTGTGGGTGTGAGAGAGAAGAGAGAGTGTGTGTCTGAAGGTAGGAGAGAGACTAACTTCTTGTACCAGTAATTATAAAAAAGAATAGATTTGCAACTGTGTACTTATGGATTTTTTTTTTTTACACCCTTGGTGTATGATGGCCTCATAAACCTCTCACGCTTCACTCTCAAGGTTTATGGTTCATCATACACCTCGGGTGTGGAAACAAAATCCATAACACACAGCCGCATATCCATTATTCTCTATATCATGGTCTCTCTTTCTCTCTCTCTCTCTCTCTCTTGGGCAGTATCTCCAGTGTTCAGGGTTTTCTAATACCATGATAAGAATAAGAATGGGCCCCATTCTTAAGCCAGGGCACATTCAATGAAATCAGGAAATCAGTACATGGTCCTATGAGTGACTGGCAGTGACTACACAAGCTGATTGCTCACTGTCACCCTCTGTTGGTGAGCAAGCAATTTAACATTCGGTATAGTCCCACAACCCAGGAGATGGACTAGAGAGAAAGCTTGAAAGAAAGAGTTAAGCAGATTGAAGAAATTAAGGCAAAGTGAAAAGAAATTAAGATAAGGTCGGTGAAAAGGATTGCTTTGCCTTTCTGAATACTGTAGCATTGGTGCTTTAATTGAACACTTATAGTGTGTGAACTGTAGAACAGTAGAGAATTTACTGTTATAAAGTGCTTGTCATATACTTTGCCAAGCTGACACATCACATCTTATTTCCAATGGTGTACTGCTTCTGCTTGACACCGCCTGACTGACTCCTCTTACTACCACTGGTACTATGATTTTAAAGGTTGGAGTCAGTAAGACATGATCGAGTGATGTCAAACCATTTTTCATGAATCACTATGTGTCAATATATTGCTATAGCAATAATTTGTGAAGGAAGTATATTGTTACATTACATCAATAATCAAGACATAAAAGCTATACTGATGTAATGACCTGACACCAAGCTTTCATTTAAAAAAAATGGAAGTTCCTAGCCCTGTTTCAAAGCTAGAGCTTTCTAAAAATAACAGTACCCAGAGTTGTGCTCCCTGGTGCCCTACAGAAACAGGGGCATTGGAACTGCCAGGAAGCACAATGCGGGCACTGCCCATTATAAAAAATACACAGATGTGTTATTCTTAATAGCCTAGTTGTAACAGAAAAAGAGAAAAATACGTGACTTTGGCCATGCTCTGGGAACCTTGGTCTGTGGTTACCCAGCATGCCAGCCTTTTGCCCCTGAACATTTTAGAATGGATTGTAGGGGAATTCTGAGTGGAACCTGGAGGAACCTGGAGCCAAGGTTTTAACATTTCAGGTAGTTGAAGACTAAGAGGAAACAAAGAAAGCAGTAGTGTAAGGAAAGAGCTTACCATCTGGCTGTTGCAATGTAAAGGGAGACTACTACTGTCTCTGAGGTTTCACCCAATATCCCCACTCGCTGGAGAAGTCAGTGGTCCTTCCTCCTTTTTCTAGCAGTTGTGTGCAGCTGACAGAGAGGGAGGACATTTTGCGTGGCAGAGGACAAAACAAACCTACCTTTTTTTGTCCCATGGTTCCTGTTGGCTCCTGGTGCGTACGAACATATGAAAAACCAGCAGAAAAAGACCAACTGTTTTTTCGATAACTGGTGCACGGTTCTTGGCTTATACCAATGACCCTGCCCCCGCCCCATCATCCCCCTTCCTCCCTCCTTGGTCCCATGGGTTCCCTTTGTGTTTGTCCCAGGCCTTCTTAAAGGCCTCAGCCATCTTCACTGAGATTACCTCTTCTGGCAGTGCATTCCAAGCCACCACCCTCTCTGTAAAACATGCTTCCTGACATCCCTCCTACCCCCCCCCATCAACTTTAAGCTATGGCTCCTTGTGGTTATGTTGTCACTAATTTTAAAGAGTCCTTCTCTTTCTACTCTGCTAATCCCCCTCATGTATCTGAAGATCTCTATCATGTTACTCCTCTCTCTCCTCTCTTCCAGGGAGCACATTCTTAGGGCTCCCAACCTCCCTCTGTAGGACCTGTTCTGTTGACCCTGGATCATCTTGGTTGCTCTCCTTTGAACCCTCTTCAGCATGCTGATGTCTTTCTTTAGGTACAGATGCCAATACCTGACCCCATATTCCAAATGTAATTTTACCATTGACCTGTACAATGGAAACTGACCTTGCTCCTTTTACTACCAAATCTCCTGGTTGTATACCCTAGCATCCTGTTAGCCTTTGCTGCTGCCTTTTTGCATTGTGTAGTGTGTTTTAGGTCTCTGGTAATCACCACCCCAGATCCTTTTCTTCCTCTGAAGCAACTACCCAAACTCCTCCCAGGTAATACTCCATCCTAGGATTCCTGGCCCCGATGTGCATCACTTTGCACTTTTTGGCAATGAAACTGAGTTGCCAGATTCCTGACCATATCTTGAGTTTACTGAGATCCTCCTTCAGGTCCTGTATCCCTTCCTTTGTGTCCACCATTCCACAGAGTTTGGTGTCATCCCCAAACAGGCACATCTTGCCTTTAATGCCTCCACCAATGTCACTGATGAAGACATTGAACAACACTGGCCCCAGCACCAGTCACTGTGGAACCCTGCTGGTGACCCCCTTGGTGCTGGATAGCTCACCCCCCCACCACTACTCTCTGGGTTCTGCCCCTCAACCAGTTATCTACCTACATTACCAGTTCCTCCCCCACCCCAGATCCATCAGTTTCTTGATCATCCTTCTGTATGGTACTGAATTGAGGGCCTTGCTGAAGTCCAGGTAAATGATGTCCATTGCCTGGCTGCTGTCCACCTTCCTTGTGACCCAATCAAAGAATTCAATCAGGTTTGTTTCACATGATCTGCCTACCACGAACCCATGTTGCCTCTCATCCTGAAGACCATTCTCCTCAATATATCTCACTAGCCTTTCCTTAAGAATGGTCTCCATGAGCTTACATACTATCGAGATCAGACTGACCAGACTATAGTTCCTCAGGTTGTCCCTGGGTCCACTCTTGTGGAGGGGCACCACATATGCCATTCTCCAGTCCAGTGGTACCACATCTGACTCCAGAGATCTATTGAATAGAACAGCCAGCCAGCATCTTCTATCATTTCTCAAGTCCAGGTGTGGGGCCTGATGATATCCAGTTTTGGTGGGCTCCCTTTGGGAGCAATAGTTTGGTGGTTCACTCAGACTCCACTCCCAGAAGCAGCAGATATCAAAGCAGTGTCTCACAGGGATTCTCTTCACCCCCCAGCATCAGCAGCAGGGGTAAATCTGGGCCGTGGTGGCAAGTGTGCAACTAAAGGAAAGTTTTATAGTAATACGCTGTTGTCCAGAGCAGCCCTGACCATGCATGGCAGCCACAGGGGCAAGCCAGACCCCATCATAAAAAACACTCAAACAGGAAGAGTTAGGCCAAAGAAGGCCTGCTACTGGTTTGCTCCCTGTCAGGGAGGGATCCAGTGAAGAGTTTCCAATCTGGACATGACAGACAGGGCTCAGCCTTGGAAGAAAAAGGCAACCCTTTGTAACAGGGTCGATAATATTAATTTATGTAAATTAGCCCACACAAAGGTAGCTCAAGCAAGGTAGCATCATACACAAACATTTCTACAAATGTCTAACTGTGCCAAACACTGTTAGTACTTTACTAAATGAAGCCTATGAACATTTTATGTAAAGCAGCAGTGCATAACAGTGATGAAAATTTCGACTTAAACTTTTTTATTCTATTTTAGTTTCCTCCTTATCGCTTGACTTTTATGATACCCCTCTTCCCCTAGTTTGCATCTGTTTTAGCACTTTTTTAACCAGGGTCAGCTTGCAGGTTTATACGATGGTCACTCTGGCGATCACTCAGCTTCCAGTCTATTTAATATTGATAACGTACACATTACACTGAGCTGTTTTGACTGTTGATTACTGCCTAGTTAATTTTTTTTAAACAGCCACAAGATTCTGCACTGCAACCAGATCTCAGTGTAGTCACTTTATGCTAACTTCACCGACAAGCAACACTGTGGGCTTCTTTTAACTGGTGCACTTTTCTTTTAATTATGCAATAGTGCATCTGTTTGTTAAAAGTTGTTACATTCTGTTGTGGGAGACGACAAAGTGAACAATCCAGAGAAGGTGTCATATAGCACATACTGATAATGCTACAATACGTTCCCGTTATGACAGCCTGCATATATAGTGATTAGATTTCCATCTAGTTACCCAAACTGCCATAACATAAATCTAACCAAGCGATCACAATATTGCTGCAGTGCCGTATTAGTTATGCTTATTTTTTTGCCTAACACAAGTGTTCAGTACAGGCTGCTTTGCTCTAATCACTATATATGCAGGCTGTCACAGTGGGAAGGTATTGTAGCATTATCAGTATGCGTTATGTGACACCATTTCTGGACCATTTTACTTTGTCGGCTGCCACTGCAAAATGTAACAACTTTTAACAGAGGTACTATTGTCTTAACAAAAAGGAAAATGACCAGTTGAAAGGAGCCCACAGTGCTGCTTGTCGGTGAAGTCAGCATACAGTGAGATCTGGATGCAGTGAAGAATCTGGTGGCCATTTAAAAAAAAAGAACTAGACAGCAATCAACAGACAAAACAGCTCAGTGAAATATGTACCCTATCAATATTAAATAGATCAGAAGCTGAGTCATCACCACAGTGATCATCGTATAAACCTGCATGCTGATGCTGGTTAAAGATCAATGGCATTTCTTTTTAAATTCATACTACAGCTTTGTTTTGCATGATGTATTATAAAATGTTTTTAAAACTCACATACTGTGTGCCTTGCCTCTTTATTGTCATGGTGACACACTGTATCATGTTTACATACCTGAAGCGAAGAGCCACTCATTTTGTTTTTTTCAGATCCCATGACAATTAAGTGACAATCCAAGCCACAAACTAAATGTATTCCTTATCAGGTCAACTGCAGCAGATGTGTTGGCTCTGACTTGATCTTGTTTCTAGTGCTGCTAGCATCTGATACCAGTTTACAGTTTGCACTGCATGCATTTCCTCTTTGTGATTTTAATGGTCTGGCCCTATCCAGTACTGATCTTTCCTAGAAAAATACATTATAAAAGCAGGACCACACTAAAAACAAATGTAACCCCCCTATTAATGGATTTTTTTAAAAACATTCCCAGAGCTTATCTAAATGCGCCCCAGACTGGATGGTGTTCGGCCATTAAGCCGGTTATAAGCGAGTGCTTTTGAAGCCTCTAGTACTATCTCTTTAAGAGTTGTCAGCTCACAGACCTAGCAGTTTGCATGGGGGACTGTGTGTTCTCCTGCTCGAGTCTCACTCAAGCCGCTGACAAGGTGCTTTGTTTTTGCCGACGCTAAGAGGACAAAGCGAATACTCCCCAGGGCTATAATTGTTTGCTAGGGATATGTTAGAGTGGTAATGGGAATGTACTTTGTTTAACCTGCATTCCTTTCAGCTGGGACTTTGTGTACTTGGCCCCTCCATGTTGGACCTGGATTGTTGAACTGGGCCAATAGAGATAGAGAGAGAGAGAGAGAGGGGTAACTAAAATGGAGACCGTTTGAGCCAGCCAGGATTAGGACTCATTTTGGAGCCGGCTGACCATAGGGGATACAGCCAGTAATTCTGGGAAATGAAGTTCTGGACTACGGTGCCTTTCTGCACCAATGGGGACCTAATTAAGGGACTGGCATCTGCAGCCCACCAATGGGATTGGGTGGCGCCTGAACTGAGAGTCCTTGCCCAAACTGCCAAGGAGAAGAGTTGTTATAGTTGTGAGCGAGGAAGGAGCTCTGGGCTCCTGCGCTGTTGAGCGTTCGTGCGGGAAGCATGTGTGGAAGGCCAGATTTCAGCGGATTGAACGCCAGCAAGTGTCGGACTAAATCCGCTAGGCAGCGGTCAGAGGAGGCTGTGCAAAAGCGCAGCTACCTACCAGGCTCACCCTGTAGAGGACTGGAGAATCTGCTTCAATCGCGCTCGGTCTGTCAGGACAAGTGAAGTTGCGTCGTTGGGCCCGGTGTTCTGTAGTGAAAGCGATCGGGATTTTACAGCAACTGCCTGGTATGGTACCCCTCTGCTCTTCATATAAATGTGTGGAGAAGTGTCTGAATTCCAGGTTTAGCCCTGCCAGTGGTGTGAGAGCACTCTTTTGGCTGGAGTTGTGAGTATTAAATCAGGGTAGCTCCCTGTCAGATGTTTCTAGTGAGGGCAAGATTGGTTTGGCTGCTTGTTTGGCTATACGAACCGAGCCTATGGGCTCTACTTAATCCTATTAGGAATCAAGTGTTTGTTTTCTGCGTCAGGGCCCCAACCAGCTGCATCGAGAGGCTAGCCTTCTATGGCCTGGGTACTCAGAGACAGTGACTTATAGGGTTGGCCTGTGCACAGTGCCCTAGATAGACATATTTATATATTCATTAGAGTGGTAAGCTAATTAACCTGATTCTCCCCAGTCCTTGTTATTCCCCACTAAATAAATCAGATTGGTTCTTTTGCAAAGGTATACTGACTGACCTGTGTGCCTATGTTGAATTACTGTATGGATGGTTATTGTCTAACTGCATCTTAATTTACAGGGGGCCCTCAGAGCAGCAGATTGAACCAAGTCTGGGGATAGGCGTATATGGCCAGGGTACTGTGTCTGACTTGTGGGGACCATTAGGGGAAGTAAAGGGGGGGTTGCAGTGACCCAGAGGGTTGTAACCAAGTCATTTCAGATGGTACAAACCCTGACCTCTGGGTGGAGGCACCCACCATTGGATCCAGGCCCCTCAACCTGTTGACGATAGAACAGGCAGGGGTAGTAGCCCTTGGGATAGCGCCCCCTAGGCGTTACATTTTGGAGGCACCGCTGGGATTAGCGTCCCCTAGTGGCTGAGTAGACAAAGTACCTCAACATAGCCAAACTAAAGGAAGAACTGGAGGGGGATATCATGATTAAGATTAAAGTTGGACCCTGTTAAAACGATGGTGCATAAACTGATGGGGTGGGGTGAAGCCGAGGAGTTGGATTCCCAGAAAATTGTGTTACTACTGGATGTACCTCTGGGGATAAAGAATGCTGACCTTGTTTCTGCAGTGAAGCGTGTTAAATGTTTAGGCAAGGTAGAGGCGAAGGGGCATATGGCTGATCTACTCGACCAGACCTTGCAGGTGCTACTCTTATGCAGTATAGTTATAGACCCCGAGAGGGTACCCCCAGTGATTTACCCAGAAGGTGCCCAACAGGGGTGGAGGGTCATTCACATCTGGAGGGGGTCCGTCACCCCAGGGGGGGTTCCCCAAGACTAATAGCTTTAAAGATAAACTACTTAAACTGCTAGCTGCAGAAAGAGGGACTACCCAGGAGTTACTGCAGGTGTTGGACCTTTCTAGTGAACCCACCCCCAACCCTCTCCAGGTACCTCTCCTGGACCCCCCAAGAGTTCTATTCTGGCTTCACCTCCCCTAGTTGTTCCCCCCATACAGCTAGACTCCTATCACAGATTAAAACTTTTTTCTGGTACTGTGCCTGTACCCTTGGGTGAAGATGATTTGGAGGCTTGGATGGACTATGCTACCCCTTTAGTCCAAGAGTGGCAGTGCTCTGAGGGGGAGAAACGAAAGAGACTGATGGAGAGCCTGAGGGGCCCAGCTTTGGAAGCCATTCATTTCTTGAGGGCTACTAGCCCCAAAGCCACTGCAGTAGAGTACCTTTCTGCCTTAGAGGGGGTGTTTGGGAGTACAGAAACTGGGGAAGACTTATTATGGAAGTTCAAGTCAGCCAAACAATGGAGGAAAGAGAAATTGTCAGTCTTTGTCACCAGGGTGGAAAGGGCATTGCAAAAAACATATCGAATAGGGGAGGTAACTGCCACAGCCTTGAACCAGGTCCGGCTGGATCATATTTTGAAATCTGCTAGGTTTTCCAGTGTGATATTGTTAAAACTCAAGTTACAAGACCAACGGGCTGCCCCTCCCGAATACTGTCAATTGATGAGGGAGATTCGAGAAGTAGAGACTGATGAAGAGGGGTGGGAACCCTATGTGGGAGTCGTGAATCTATGCCAGACCCCTGAGTCCAGTGAACCAGATGAGACCCACCTCGGGGGACTGAACCAGGGGCCTGATGCCTTTCCCAGCCCCCAGAGGCCCAAGGAGGAGTGGGGGCATGCTGTTTCTCCTGATCCCCGGTAGAAAGTGATTTGAGCGCCAGATTAGAGATTTACGAGAAATGGTGAGGGACTTGAAGCAAACTGCTGCCCACCCTGTCAAGTTTTGGGAACCTGAGTTGTCTAGAAATAAACAACCTAGTCAAGAGGAGTCCTCCAGAACCCCTGACGCCCCCCCCCGCAGGTGAGATATCTCCCTCCCAACAAAGACCCCCGAGATACTAAGTTCTGTTACCATTGTGGGGAGGATGGACACTTTCAGACTGAGTGCCGGTTACCAGAGAATTTAAGGAGGGTCAACAGCAGGCTAGTTGCCTGGCATCGCAAGGCCTACACCAGACCTCAGAGAGGGCCTGCCCGGAAGAGTTTAGTGACCAGGGCCCATGCCCAAGCAACCTCCAAAGTCACGCCCCCTGAATGGTCTGAAGTGATGGGGCCCTCAATGGAGACCACCGTGAGAGTGAATGGAGTACCCACCTGGGCTGTGTTGGACAGTGGTTCCCAGGTGACCATTATGTTACAGGACTGGTATCAGAAGCACTTGCCTAAGGTGCCTCTGCAACCTTTGGATGGACTACATGTTTGGGGGCTGAGCGATAAGGCCTACCCTTATTCTGGGTATATCCGGATTTGGTTGTCCTTTCCTACTTCTGTGGCTGGGGTGGCTGAACAAGTGGAAACCTTGGCACTAGTGTGTTCTCCCACTGGACTGTATGATGGAGTGCCCTTGTTAATTGGAACCAATGCTCACATGTTTGGTCGCTTAGCGCAGCTGTGTTCTGAAAAACAGATGTCCAGGACTGGGCGAGCTCCCAGAATACCCGCCTTAATTCAGAAGGCCTATGAGACTGAGAGAAAGGCCAGACAGGCAGAACCCAAAGGCCCGGTGAGTCTTGTCTGGAAGAAGGACCCAGAACCATTACTATTAGCCCCAAATGCCCAGTGTGTTCTGCAGGGGGAAGTTAGGATTAAGAAGGATGTTAAGAATAAAATATTGGTGCTGGATGCACCAGGTGAGGGAAAGTTGCCAGAGGAATTGCTGGTTAAACCTAGTATCTTACCTGCTAGAGCCCATGCCTTTGCCAGGAGAGTAATAGTTCAAGTGCATAATGTATCTGATCGAGAGATTCGAGTGAAACGGGGTTGCACCCTGACCACGGTGCACTGTGCCGATATTGCTGTTCTGCCCCACAACAAGACTCCTGGGAGAAGTGACCGTGTGACCCCTGAGCTGTTTGATTTTGGTGACTCCCCACTGCCAGCAGAGTGGAAGAAAAGGATCAGCGAAAGGCTCACCCAGCGGGAACAGGTGATTTCCTTGAAGGAATGGGATGTAGGATGTGTGCAAGGGGCTAAGCATCACATCTGGCTACAGGATGAGTAACCTCTCCATGAGCAATCCCGACGCTTAGCCCCTGCTGATATAGATGATGTAAGGCGACACCTGTAGGAGATGCTCACAGCTGGGGTGATACAAGAATCCAGAAGCCCCTACGTCTCACCTATTGTGGTAGTGAGAAAAAAGAATGGAGCTGTACGGATGTGTGTGGATTACCGTACTCTAAACTGGTGAACCATACCAGACCAGTATACCATGCCACGCATTCAAGACGCCTTGGACTGTCTAAATGGCAGTAAATGGTTCTCCGTGTTAGACCTCCGCAGTGGGTACTACCAGATCCCGATGGCTCCGGAGGATCGAGAAAAGACTGCTTTCATTAGTCCACTAGGCTTCTACAAGTTTATGCGGATGCCCCAAGGAATTTCAGGTGCCCCTGCTACTTTCCAGCATTTGATGGAGTGTGCTGTGGGGGACATGAATTTGCTCGAATGTTTGGTTTACCTAGATGATGTCATAGTGTTTGGCAACTCCTTGGAAGAACATGAAAACAGGTTGTTCACAGTCCTGGATCGACTGGAAGATTTTGGTCTCAAATTATCCATTGATAAGTGCCAATTCTTTCAAACCTCTGTAAAATATATGGGGCACATAGTATCCACTGAAGGCATAGAGACTGACCCCAACAAAGTGGAAGCTTTGACTACTTGGCCTCAACCAAAGAATTTGAAAGAGCTGCAACAGTTCCTGGGGTTTTGTGGCTATTACAGGCGATTTATCAAAGACTATTCTCGAGTGATCCACCCTCTGCTTAACCTTACACAGGGATATCCCCCAACTCATAAAAAGTATAAGAAAACTGTGCCATCTGAGACTGGAAGAAATGATTTCCGTCCAAATGATGTGTTTGGCACCCGCTGGACTGCTGATTGTGAGGAAGCTTTCCATGACATTATATATCAACTTACTCATGCCCCAGTGCTGGCCTATGCTGACCCTGTCAAGCCATATGTTCTTCATACTGATGCCAGTCTGCAAGGATTGGGGGCTGTACTGTATCAAGAGTACCCAAACAGTCTAAGACCTGTAGCTTTTGCCAGCAGAAGTTTGACTCCTTCAGAAAAGAACTACCCAGTGCACAAACTAGAGTTCCTGGCTCTGAAGTGGGCCATTGTTGATCAATTTCATGACTGCTTGTATGGTGCTAAGATATTGGTGAAGACTGATAATAATCCCCTGACATATGTGCAGGCCTCAGCTAAGCTGGATGCCACTGGCCATAGATGGCTCTCCGCGTTGTCTACCTACAATTACGCTGTAGAGTATAGGGCAGGGTTGAACCACATAGATGCTGATGCCCTCTTCCGGAGGCCGATGTCCCGAGTTAATTGGGTCTGGTTATCAGAACCTGACATAAGAGCCCTTTGCCAAAAATTTGACAGGGAGGAACAGGTGTCTCCTGATGCTGTGGACTGCATGGTGGACTGCTTGGGGCCATCTGAGAACTGCCTACCCGCTGCTTACTGTCATTTTTCTGCATTAGACACTAATGCGCTGCCTTAATTCAATAATGATAGCCTTCAACGGGCTCAATCCCGAGATCCCATGATAAACCCTGTCTTGGAAGCTCTGCAGGGAGGGAGAGATGTGCCGAAATTGCGTTCCACTGACCTGAGAACTGCTCTGTTGTACAAAGAAGGACCAAAGTTGAAACTGATTAA
The DNA here is from genome assembly GCA_016271365.2 of Neoceratodus forsteri. Classification (NCBI taxonomy): domain Eukaryota; kingdom Metazoa; phylum Chordata; order Ceratodontiformes; family Ceratodontidae; genus Neoceratodus; species Neoceratodus forsteri. The sequence goes on from CM028136.1 coordinate 638,877,361, forward strand.
TAGACTATTGTACAGGGAGACCATGGGTGAAGAGGGGCGAGTAGACAAACAACAACTGGTGTTGCCCACTGCTTTTAGAGAACTGGTGTCGAGGTCCCTACATAATCACATGGGACATCTCGGCATAGACCGAACCCTTGACTTAGTGCAGTCCCAATTTTATTGGCCCAAAATGAGGGCTGATGTGGAGCAGTATATCAGGACCTGTGGCCGATGCTTACAAAGAAAGGCTCTGCCTCAGAGGGTTGCCCCCCTAGTTAACATCACCACTAGTGCCCCTATGGAACTGGTTTGCATTGACTTCCTGGGCCTAGAACCACATCTGAAGAACATCAGCAATATATTGGTAGTTACGGATCATTTCACCCAGTATGCCCAGGCTTTCCCTACTAAAGATCAGAAAGCAACCACGGTGGCTAAAGTTCTTGTTGAGAATTTCTTTGTTCACTATGGGGCCCCCCAGCAAATCCATTCCGATCAGGGTAGAGATTTTGAAAGCCGTCTAATTAAAGAACTGCTATCCTTATGGGGGGTACGGAAGTCAAGAACCACCCCGTACCATCCCCAGGGCGATCCCCAACCTGAAAGGTTTAACCGCCCCTTGCTCAATATGTTGGGCACACTGCAACCTAAAGACAAACCTAGATGGAGCCAGCAGATTAGCACCTTGGTACATGCCTATAACCGCACCAAAAGTGATGCCGCTGGATTTTCCCCATATAGACTGATGTTTGGAAGGGAGGCCAGATTGCCGGTGGATGTTTGTTTTGGAGTTTCTCCTGATGGGGTTCAGGCGGCTAATCATCTACAGTATGTGCAAAAGCTGAAGGCCCAACTCAACCATGCCTACCAACTAGCCCAGACCATGGCTGCTAAGCGAAATCTGGACAATAAGGAAAGGTATGATAAAAAGGTGAAAGCAATGGAATTGAGAGAAGGGGACAGAGTACTATTGAGGAATTTGGGACTGCATGGTAAACATAAGATTGCTAACCGATGGCATCACCTCCCCAATATTGTTGTGGGAAAATTGGAAGATTTACCTGTATATAAAGTGCGGCCTGAAAACAACTCAAAAGACGTGAAGACTATACACAGAAATCACCTGCTGCCAATTGGACAAATTTTGGTAGAAACGGAACCTCCCAATGCCCCCCCTCTGGGCCTGTAACCAGAGCTGCTGCTAAGAAAAAATTAAGATCGGTTGATTCTTCAGAACCCAAACTAAAGAGGTCTTCTTCACCCCCCCCCCCGATGAAGTTGAGTGCCCGGCTGTGTCTGAGGACAGTGAGGATAATATTGAGTATTACCCTCTTATGAACTGAGCCAACTGTTTAGGGGCAGTCCCCTAGTTAACTCTGGGGACGGAGTTGGGCCTCCTGGACTGTCTGAGCCCCCAGTTTTGTCTTTAGAGCCAATACTCCCAGAGGGAGAAGTGAGTGGCATCAAAGCTGAAGAGGCGGGATCCCTGAGCTTGGCCGAACTATCTGGCCTGGCTGAGCTATCTGACTTTTCAGAAAAAGGGAGTGATGTGGGGGAGCCAGCTAATGATATGCCAGAACCTGAAGAATATTTTGAGTGCCCTGAGGGTTCCTTGCCAGTACCAGAAATTCCTCCCCACTGATCCAAATACTGCGGGCTCAGAACTGGTAGAACAAGGCCCCGAAGGTACTATGGACTCTGGGTCCTCTCCTCCTATAGTGGTCTCCCCAACCCATCCAAGTGGAGTTGAGAGGGAGTCAGAACCTTCAGAAATGTTAACTGAAACTCCTAAACAGACTGGCCGGGAAGTATGGCCTGTAGTGAGATTGAGTTATGAGTCACTGGGCCAGCCTGAGGATCTGCCTTTGAATGTGGTCCATAAGGGGGTGTATGTGTCCTTGAGCTCATTGCCCAAGCTAAGCCTGGGGGATAATTCTAGACTGTTGGTATTGCCCGCTGGGTGTGGTGCCCCTGCCCCAGTTAGCCCCCAGGTAATTGATAGGGAACAGACCCCCCATCCAGGTGTCATGGACAGGAGGTAATGACCTGATTTACAAGAGAAAAGGTTGTCTGTATGTGTGATATTGTATAACCCATAGTAAACTGCGTAATGCAGTACCGATGCATGTAACCAAAAAGTTTGATATATTGTTAGTTAAACTGTTTTGCCTTAAAGTGATTTAAGGGTAACTACTTGATGCGGATGCCAAGTTCTTTTCAGGCCAGGAAGGGTGTATGGGGGTTCCTAAAAACCTTCCCAGAGCTTATCTAAATGCGCCCCGGACTGGATGGTGTTCGGCCATTAAGCTAGTTATAAGTGAGTGCTTTTGAAGCCTCTAGTACTATCTCTTTAAGAGTTCTCAGCTTGCAGACCTAGCAGTTTGCATGGGGGATCGTGTGTTCTCCTGTTCGAGTCCCGCTCGAGCCGTTGACAAGGTGCTTCGTTTTTGCCGTCGCTAAGCGGGCAAAGCGAATACTCCCCAGGGCTATAATTGTTTGCTAGAGAGATGTTAGAGTGGTAATGGGAATGTACTTTGTTTAACCTGCTTTCCTTTCAGCTGGGACTTTGTGTACTTGGCCCCTCCATTTTGGACCTGGATTGTTGAACTGGGGCAATAGAGAGAGAGAGAGGGGTAACTAAAATGGAGACCGTTTGAGCCAACCAGGATTAGGACTCATTTTGGAGCCAGCTGGCCATAGGGGATACAGCCAGTAATTCTGGGAAATTAAGTTCTGGACTACGGCACCTTTTTGCACCAATGGGGACCTAATTAAGGGACTGGCATCTGCAGCCCACCAATGGGATTGGGTGGTGCCTGAACTGAGAGTCCTTGCCCAAACTGCCAAGGAGCAGAGTCGTTATAGTTGTGAGCGAGGAAGGAGCTCTGGGCTCCTGCGCTGTTGAGCGTTCACACGGGAAGCGCGTGTGGAAGGCCAGATTTCAGCGGACTGAACGCCAGCAAGTGTCGGACTAAATCCGCTAGGCAGCGGTCAGAGGAGGCTGTGCAAAAGCGCAGCTAAATACCAGGCTCACCCTGTAGAGGACTGGAGAATCTGCTTCAATCGAGCTCGGTCTGTCAGGACAAGTGAAGCTGCGTCGTTGGGCCCGGTGTTCTGTAGTGAAAGCGATCAGGATTATACAGCAGCTGCCTGGTATGGTACCCCTCTGCTCTTCATATAAAAGTGTGGAGAAGTGCCTGAATTCCAGGGTCAGCCCTGCCAGTGGTGTGACAGAGCTCTTTTGGCTGGAGTTGTGAGTACTAAATCAGGGTAGCTCCCTGTCAGATGTTCCTAGTGAGGGCAAGATTGGTTTGGCTGCTTGTTTGGCTACATGAACCGAGCCTATGGGCTCTACTTAATCCTATTAGGAATCAAGTGCTTGTTTTCTGCGTCAGGGCCCCAACCAGCTGCATCGAGAGGCTAGCCTTCTATGGCCTGGGTACCCAGAGACAGTGACTTATAGGGTTGGCCTGTGCACAGTGCCCTAGATAGACATATTTATATATTCATTAGCGTGGTAAGCTAATTAACCTTATTCCCCCCAGTCCTTGTTATTCCCCACTAAATAAATCAGATTGGTTCTTTTGCAAAGGTATACTGACTGACCTGTGTATCTACGTTGAATTACTGTACGGATGGTTATTGTCTAACTGCATTTTAATTTACAGGGGGCCCTCAGAGCAGCAGATTGAACCAAGTCTGGGGATAGGCGTATATGACAAGGGTACTGTGGCTGACTTGTGGGGGCCATTAGGGGAAGTAAAGGGGGGTTGCAGTGACCCAGAGGGCTGTAACCAAGTCATTTCAGATGGTACAAACCTCGACCTCTGGGTGGAGGCACCCGCCATTGGATCCAGGCCCCTCAACCTGTTGACGACAGAACAGGCAGGGGTAGTAGTCCTTGGGATAGAGCCCCCTAGGGGTTACACAAGATATTGAATTTACCCAGTATAAATTCAGTATAAAACTGTATAAAATGAGGGCCCTATTATAAATGACATATTACATCTCATCTGGTGTGGCTTGAGTTAATGCAGAGTAAAAATTTGTACAAGCAGGACCCAGTACAACAGCAATGCAAGTGGCGAACATCTGGCATTGACAAATGCTTGTTTCTTTTCTCTTTGGCTAATTAGAATATTTTTTACCCAACAATACTTGTTATGAAGGGTGGAACAGCATTCTACCAGGAGGCTGATAGTTCTGTTCCTTCTGACACAGCATGAGCCCTGTTACCTATCTGTGACGTCACAACTGACCCAGAACAGCTAATCACCTGCTGCTTGAGCAGTCACTTGTGGTGCCACAATAAGTGAGGTCACAATGCTGGTGAGGTATGCAGAAGAACAGAACTAGATACATTGGTCTTCAGGTAGAGTACTGCTCTTAAACTCCCACCTCACACTGCCAGGCAGAAAACCTTGTGAGTAAATGGTAAAAAACAAAATACTTCAGAAATAAAATGTAGCTGATTACATTTTGAACTTAATAACATTTTCTGCTTGCTATTTTTGACACTACGCGCTCTTTAAGAACCGTTGCAAGAGGGACTTAATTTTTTTTAATAAAAGCTTGGCTTCAGCTCAACATGGTTGTGTCATGTTGATACAGCTTCCAAACATCACTATGTGTTTGTACATATCAACATATCAAAAATATGTGACACAATTGTATTAATACAGTTTGACAGACATCGAGAATTGACAGTTGCATTGCTGGAACATGCCCACTTTCACATGACTCCAAGCTTTCATTTAAAAAAAATAACTTATGTTATAAGCCATAATGTTCATTTTTTTTACAAAAGCATTGGAGTCAGCTTTTAAAGAATTTATTTATTTATTTATGGCATTTTGGTAACCGGGTGAGCCCACTGAAACCAGTGGTCCCTTTTTCAGGGGTGGCCCAGAATTTTTTACTTACAATATTTACAGGTACAATGTAGCAAGGCAGTACAAAGATGACTGCACGAGGTACACACAGGTACATAGGAGCAATCAGTTACCATCAACAACAACAACAACAACAAGTTCAGCCAGCCCAGTGGCGCTGAGGGTTAAGGCACTGGAAGCTGGGGTGTAGCTACAAAGGTGCAGGGGGTGCAGTCGCACCTGGGCCTACAAGGTTTGAGGGGCCCAAATCATAATTTTGACGTTTATTCAAAACCAGGGGGACCCTATAACATACCCTTGCACCCAGGCCCTCTGGGAATTGCTATGCTACTGCTGGATGCCACACCTCACGCCATGCCGGCGACCCGAGTTCAGAAGTAGACTCAGGCCATTGGGGGTTGGTAGGAGCTGGGGAGGATTGAGCGTCCATAGACTGCTCTCCTCTCCTGGGGGGGAGGCAATGTCGCTGCAGGAGCGACCTCTAGCGGTGGCTGGAGATTCAAGACAGCGGAGACAACATAGGGGTATGGGAGATGCGATGGACATCCTGTGGGCGGGTGTGGGAGAGTGCCGGCTCATGCTGGACATCATTGCATGTCCAATCTCCCGGGGCAACCAAGAAAAAGGGAAGATAGCTGGTACCCAGGTAGGCAAAGGCCTGCTCACCACTCCCCAACCACGTTCAATAGTGGGACTCACTTGGGCACTTGTCCTTCCTACCGACCTCTGGACTGCAGCTTGGACCCTATAGATAGAGCACTGGAGGAGTTGGCGGCCCTTACTCGGGGGGCTCAGAGCCGGGAAGACTTGTAGCCTGGAGGAGACAGAATGGTTTCAGAGAGAGAAAGAGACAGTGCACCGGGAGGTTTCAGGCAGAGCGAGACATCGGAGGTAAGTGAGCAAGAGCTGGAGAGAGACCTAAGGGACCAGTGTGGGGAGAAAGAAATAATACAAAAAAAAAAAAACAACAGCAATAACAGGTTGCACAGTAATCAATTACATGTGGATAATGTCTCAAAGAACTGAAATCGGGGATTAGACATTCTAACACAATACTGATACACAGCAAAATGTATCAACACTTACTGATAAAGTTAAAAGCATTTTTTAAATGAGTTTTTAATTTTTTCCATAGTTTTCCTTTTTTTGTCCACATTCAGTATAGAAAAAGAATGGCATAGTTTTTCAGAGGTTTCCACATTTCTAAAGTAATATAATTGCATCACAAAAATATATTTACATTTGGGTGACCTCAAAACCTTTTTATGTTATCAGAAAGCGATAACCCTGACTGCAGCTACTCCCACAGGATCGAGCCTACAGGGGTCCAGTTGGTGTGGGACCGGAGTGTGCCAGCAGCCATCATCTAGATGGCCTGATGGGCTTTCTCCCCATTTTCTCTCCCCTTTGATCCCCAAATCACCACCTCCCATGCACTTAATGAGCCTGGTGTGAAGAAGCAAACTCCACTGCAGGGTCCCTGTGGTGGCAGAAGTCAGCTCCAGCCCACCACAGGCTGAGATGGGCTTCTGTTAGCAGCACCCCAGCTGTTTACTGCCCATCGCTAGCTCTCCAAGTCCACTCCCAAACTTAGGTCAGCAGCACAGTAATGTGTGGTCCATCAAGTAGTTGGCCTGTGTGTACCTTTAATCAGGGATGGCACTGCTATAGAGATATTGCAACTTTTGTAAATATAGTCCATGGAGTTACAGGAGAGGGACTGTTTTCCACTTGAGCTATAATGTGAGATATACATGTACTGTGTGAAGGGCTCTGCACTACCGACTAAAAGAGACAGATTTTGCTTGAAGATGACTCATAATTCACAATACCAGACACAAAAAGGGTAAAAATGAGTCATCACAAACCACAAAAGCTTTATTTAACCATGAAAATCCCTGATGCAGACAAAACACCACCCATATGCCAAGAAACATGTGGCTCTGACAGTGCTACATAAATATTCTTAAAGCTACATAGTGATTGTTCATGAAAGGTAAATCCAGGACAACTAATTATTTCCTTTACCTTCCGTAGCTAGGCTGAGTGCTTAGTGACAAGTTCTACTCTGAAATCAGAAGAAGCATATTTTGGCTTACTCCTACCATATCTGATTCCATGCAAAAGAAGAAATTCAAGGGCAGGCAGAAGACACAGAGGTCCCATTTCAATTGCATGGGGTTGGTGGGGTCATGTGGTCCCATAGGCCCCCAGAAGCTTCAGTGCTTAAAATGCAATGAGATGCAATCTGGGCAGTTCCTTGGCACGCTTAATGTCATAGCATTTTCTGTTTTATCTAAAAGAATGCAATTCACTAAGCACCCCATTTTATCTTAATTTTTTGTTGTTGTTTCTGTTTCTCAGAGAGAGAGTATTGCAGCTCTGCTGTTTCGTCCTGGTCCAGCCAAATACCACACTGTGTCCCGACATGATCATTGATATTTCTGCTGTTCTAAATGAATGTCTTGCCACTTCCCATTTCTCCATGCCAAAAGCAGGAACTCATTAAAAAAACAAGCACATGATTGATAAGTGTGGTCTGGAGCTGGCAGTATAGCCTAGAGTAACAAGCTGTGAATCAGCTTGGTACATCCAACAGATCTGGTTTTGATTCCTACAACCTCCACTTGTATACTGTAAGACTCTGAGCAAGTTACGTAACCTCCCCAGTGCTCCCGGGTCGCCCCTGAAAAACAGTCACTTCTGCCTAGCGTGCCTTACCCGTTACCAAAGAATAAAAAATTAATTGAAAAAAAGTGAACTTAGGACAACAGTATCTCTCTGTTGCAATATATATCCTCATTACAAAAACTGCAATGAGGAGCCTGTCTTCTGTAATAGTGGAACCTAATATTCTTTTCAAATGTGTAGCACATTTGTGTTTTTGTAGGTATGAAGAGCATTACAAACCTAACGCTTACGCCATAGTTACCTGACTAAACTGGGCTTGTTGAGTTTAGCATCACAACCAATTGCTTTTCTTTACCCTTTGCAAAGGCCACTGGGTAGTCACATTATGAAGAGCAATAAGAGAAACATGGAATGAACAGGGTATTGATCTAGTGATAAAAAGCATGCAGTGATGACTGCCTCCTTTGTGTCTGGCCAATACGAACACTACTCACAGCTCTGTTGATCTCAATAATGTGTACCCCACAGAGCTGAAGATATTAAAGGGGCTTTCGTCGTAGAAATTTTGGGACATACTGTATGTAGGCAACCCCACCCCCGGACATGAAGGACACTCAGTGGCAGAACACAGGTAGAGTGACAGCTCAAATTTATCCAAATAAGAGTAATAAACCACAAAGAACAAAATATACATGCTTTTCTGGTGTTGTTAGACAGTTCATCTTCACCCACAACCTGTACTCACAAAGTGTTTAAGGACAATTCCAGAAAACATCTCATGGATAAAGAAAGCATTCTGTGCCTGTTTTCAACCTTTTCATTTGTATTTATTTAATTCAAAACTTTCACCAGGTAAAACATAGTCCCCTGGTATCAGTTTGTTTTTGTATGCGTCCTTGGGGCAGGGGGGAAAAGTGAGTACAGTTCGAAACAGTACTTGCAATACGGTGCATTTAAAATTAATAAAGCATATAACAGGCTCTCAACTGTGGATAAAAGTACAAGTACACCACGACAAAGAATGTTTTCAAAAAATCAGCACTTATACACAGTACAATATACTCTGTCACTAAGCTGCAGTTAGGAGAGCAAGCACAGGGGGCTGGACCACAGAGCTGCATTTAGCGCATCACAGAGCCTGGGGGCATTTGCAGGAGAAGGTTACGTATTGTTTTACTGTATGCAAATATGTGTAACTTTGGCCTGGGCCATTCCAAAAATGTACCTTTTTGGTCCAGTGTACTTACCTGGAAACAAGTACATAATAAAAGATAATGAAACTGAGGGACACAAGGGGTGGAGGAGAGTATGGTGAGATGGGTTGAAAACTGGCTGAGTAGCAGAACCCAGAGAGTAGTGGTTGGGGGGGGGTTCTATAGCACCAAGGAGGTCACCAACAAGGTCCCTCAGGGATTGATGTTGGGGCCAGTGTTGTTCAACGTCTTCATAAGTGTAGTGTATGGTAACTTACCCTAGTAACAATGTAGAATAGTTTATTCCACATCCCCCTGCAATTTTGGGCTAATGGTATGTCTTGGGTGGAGACTGGGTTTTTAGAAAGTGCATGAGCAAGCTGTAGTAATAGTTCTGCTGAGGCCTGCTGATCTATCTGATGTATATTTGTTGAATAAACCTCAGAGCTGTTAGAAGTTACTTATGGTGTCCAGTCATTCCTAAAACCAGCAATCCGGTAAGAGGCAACTAAAGTGAAATACTATATGGTGTCAGAAGTGAACTTGCGGTGCTGTAGTTGCAAGCAAGAAATAAAGTTTGAGCTGCCAAGAAAAGAAACAAAATACAATATTTGTGAGTACCCAAAGCTTACTAAAAGACTGTATAACAAAATATTTTGGGCAGTATGGAGCAATTTAAGCCACCTTCACCACTATTGTTGATCAGATATCTTGCAGAAAACTGGAGAAGGTGGTCACAGAGATTAAGTCTGTACTTCACAGCCATGGGGTTAGATGATAAGTCAGAGGAAATAAAAATTGCAGTCCTGCTGCACACGATCGGGGATGAGGTTCTCAAGGTGTACAATACCCTCACTATAACATATGCTGACCCACAAGCTAAAAAAGCTGCTGAGGTTATGGAAGCATTTAAGAATTATTGTGAACCAAGAAATAACTCGGTGTTTGAGAGGCATCAGTTTTGGGTCCACCCATTCAATGAGCACTCAGGTATAGACAAGTTTGTTACAGAGCTTAGGCAAAAAGCTCGGAATTGTGAGTTTAAAGAGAATGAGGACTTAATGATCCGAGATAAAATTGTCTTCAGCGTCACCGATGACAGGCTCTGATAAGAGCTACTGGAATCCCCAGACTTCACGATGGACAAAGCAGTAAACATATGCAGAACCAAAGAGGTAACAAGGGCACAGGCATGAGCGATGTTGCAAGGGACTGCTGATAAGTTCATCCATGCTGTAGAACATAAATCGGGGCAGGATGGTAAAACAGGCTGAAAACCAGACCGCCAGCTACCAACACGTAAGACACGTGCACAAAAATCAAACACGTGCAGGAGGTGTGGCAAGGGACATGCGCCAAAGGTTTGCCCGCATATGGATAAGAATGTCATAAATTTGGTGGCCTCAACCATTATGCAAAAATGTGCTAGTCCAAAAAGTCCAACAAAGCTCACGAGAAAATGGCCAAAGGAGTAGAAACACTATTTGTAGGTGCTATAAAAAGAAAACAAGAAATGATGCAGACACAAGTACCAGATGAAGGGTGGTACACTACCTTTAAGATAATGGGACAGCCAGTTATGTTCAAGTTGGACACTGGGGCTGAAGCCAATATACTGACTAAAGAAGTGATTGCACAGCTTCCATGCAAGGTACAAATCAAGCTGACCAGTACTATCCAAATGGCACATGGAGAGCACAAAATAATCCTGAAGGGGAAGTGACGCTAAAGTGTAAGACACAAGACAAAGAGGACAATCTGCAGTTTTACGTCACTAACACATCGGGAGCTTCCCTACTGGGTCAACAGGTGTGTGTCATCCTGGATCTGATTTGCAAAGTAAAGGTGCTTAAAACCAAGCCACCAAGCACAAAAGAGGAACTTCTTGCACAATATGAAACAGTGTTTGAAGGCCTAGGAGAATTCCCAGGAGTTTACCACATACGTACTGACCCAAACGTTACTCCTGTGATACATGGGTGCAGGACAGTCCCATATGTAATCACGGACAGACTAAAACAGACACTGGAACAGCTGGAGCAAATTGGGGTGATCAGCAAAGTAAGAAAACCTACAACATGGGTAAATAACATTGCAATTATCGAAAAGAAAAATGGTGAGATCAGGGTGTGTTTGGACCCTAGAGACTTAAATAAAGCTATCACAAGACATCACTTCTCTATCCCCACATTGGAGGATACTCAGAGTAAGCTTGCCGGAAAAATGTGTTTTGCAATTCTAGATGAAAAAGATGGATACTGGCAGATCAAATTAGATAACGAATCTGCAGACCTATATACATTCAACAGTCCATGGAGAAGGTACAAATTTCACAGACTTCCTTTTGGAATAAGGTCTGCGAGTGAAGTATTCCAGCAGAGAAATGTTGAACACTTCGGGGACATACCGGGTGTTTTTGTGATTACTGATGACATGCTTATAGCCGCAGCTACCAAGGAAGAGCATGACAATATTCTGAGGAGAGTGACGGACAGAGCAGTGGAACTCAATGTTAAGTTCAATAGTGACAAAATACACTATTTGGTGAGTGAGGTGAAATACATGGGCCATATCATAATCAAAAATGGGCTACGGCCTGATGAAGCCAAAGTAGAAGCAATAGCTGAGATGCCCCCTTCCGAAGATAAAAAAGCGCTACAGAGATTGTTAGGAATGACTCGATACTTGGCGCAGTACATTCCAAATGAAGCAAGTCTCACTGCATCACTAAGGCAGCTACTCAAAAAAGATATCATGTGGCAGTGGCAGCCAGCACAGGAAAAAGCCTTACAAAAACTTAAAGAGACTATTTGTTCTGCACCAGTATTAAAATTATTTGATCCAAAAGAGGACATTGAAATTCAAGCAGATGCATCTAAGGATGGATTAGGTGCTTGTCTACTGCAAAGAAACAGACCAATAGCTTATGCATCTAGGTCATTGTCCAGTGCCGAAAGAAACTGCACAGATAGAAAAAGAGTTGCTAGCGACTGTGTTCTCTCTACAGAAATTTCACCAGTATGTTTATGGAAGGTCAGTGAAAGCACAGTCAGATCACAAGCCACTACAATACATACTGAACAAACCAATTGGAAAGGCTCTAGCAAGAGTGCAGCGGATGCTGTTACAGATACAGAAATATGACATACAGGTAATATACATACTCCAGAAAAAGAGGTTCTGATTGCAGACACCTTGTCCAGTGCAGTACCAAGAAAACCAGCAGAGGGAGACATTAATCTAAGCAGTGAAAAAGTCATATATACCATTCAAGCAACAGACACGGTGCCTGACAGCATGTTAGAGAGGCTAAAACAGGCCACAGAGAGGGACAGTGATTTACAATTGCTTAAAGAAATGCACCTCAAAGGATGGCCTGACAGGAAAAAACAAGTCAACATCAAACTTCAGCACTATTAGCCCATGAGCCACAATATACACATAGAAAATGAACTCATAATGGTGGGTAAAAAAATCATCATACCCAAAGAGCTGAGAACAGATATGCTATGAAGGCAGGTAACTGGGGACCCTCACAAAGGAAGGACGGAGGGACAACATTCTCAGGGAAGTAGGCAGATGGCCAGGGCTGGACAGAAGGAAGCAAGGCGGGGAGGTGGATCAGACCTTACACTCAATAACCGCTTCAATTCTCTTCTTCTGCTCGAGGATGAGGGGGGTGATGTAGCCACGACAGGGGTGGTTAGAGACAGAAAGGGAGTGGGAGGCAGGAGGCAGGGAGATAGCAGGAAGAACAGGGGGACCTGGAATGCAGGAGAATGGGGAGCAGTGAATCAGAGCAGGAGGGAGGGGAAGAGGGAGGAAAGAGCAAGGAGAAGGACCAGTTGGGAGGAAAGGTAAAGAGAAGGACCAGAAGTACAAGGAGGATTCAGTAAAGGAGCTGAGGGTTTAGGCCAGGAGAATACGGCGAGCAGGAGGAACTAAATGGAGACAGGAAGGAAGGAGGAGGCGAGCCAGGCTAGTTTGTAGATGGGGGAGAAGGACCAGTTGCGAGCAGTGAGGGGGAATTAGCAAGGTACAGAAGGATACTCAGGAGGAGGAGAGGCATAGGATTGGAGGAGGGGGGCCATGGTAAATGAGGAGAGGGTGGCGTGGCACCTTGATAGGGGAGGAACAAGGAGCCGGCTGGGTGGAGGGGCCGGTAGAAAGGATGAGGGACATGGAAGGGGAATGGAGGAAAGGAGGGTGCAGAGTGCTCCTGCTGGGGATTCTATGATCAGGGGTATCAAATGGGATAGGGAGGAGAAGCCTGGCCAGTTAGAACAAGATGCTTCCCTGGACTAACGGTGCACAGTGAGGGCCTAGCACGAGGGTATATCAGCTGGCAAGGATTGTGGGGGTTCCCCAGACATACTGGTCCACCTGGGTACAAATGACATTGAGGAAATAGCGAGCTAGAGATATAGGCAAGATTCAGGGAGCTCGCCTGGGTCTGTCATGACATGGATGCACAGTTTCCTTTTCAGAAATCCTGCCAGTGCCAAGGGCTAGTGGGGAACACAAAAGGAAGATTAGGGAGATAAACCAGTGGCTCAGGGAGTGGTGTGAGGCCAGAGGGTATGGGTTGATGGGGGATTGGGAGAAGACCTGGGAGGATAAGGAGCTGTATGCTAGAGATAGACTACATCTCAATTTGGAGGGGAAGGGAATCCTTAAGTTGAAAATAGAGGGGTTCATTGGTGAAAAGTGGGGTTTAAACTTGTGAAGGGGGCGGATGGGAGAAAAGGCTGTCAAGGGGTGCCGATAAGGAGGACTCTGTCTCCACCCCTGGGGACCAGGAGGATTGCAGGAAAAGGCCGACTGGCAAAGTGCAGACCAGGGAAACAGAATCCCATGGGAACACGAGCAGGGGAAATGGAACTATAGGGAAGGGTGGAAGGTAGTCCTGTAAATGCCAGGAGCTTGGGCAATAAAATGCCTGAGCTCCAGGTGATGCTAACTGAGGGAGCAGTGGATGGCAGCAGTCACTGAGACTTGGGCCACTGCAGGACATGACTGGGACCTGAACCTGGAGGGTTACACTATGTTCAGGAAGGACAGGGGAGGGAAGGGGAGGAGGGTAGCAATGATAGTCAAAAACTGCATTGGCATAGGGGAGTAGAGGAGGCGGAGGGAACCGTGGTGGCACTTTGGTCACCTTGATAACAAGGGGGGGCAAGAGAGTAAAAATAGGAGTGGTGTATAGACCCCCTGCCCTGGAGGAGGAGCTGGAGGACAGTCTGGTGGCAGATGTTGGGAGACACTGCAGACTGGGCAGAGGAACGGTGGTGGTGTTGGGGGACTTAAACATGCCAGGAACAGACTGGGAGACTATGACATCCTCTGTGACCAGGGAACAGATTTTGTTGGATGTCTTTCAAGACGCGTTCCTAACTCAGCAGGTGAGGGAACTGACCAGGGAGGCACAGGTACTGGATGTGGTCCTGGCAGACAGTGACCAGGTTGGGGGCCTGGAGGTAAGGGACCCATTGGCGGAGAGTGACCATGCCACGGTCTGGTTCTGCCTGGACCTAGGAGGGGTGGAAGGCTGCACAAAGACGGAAGTAACCGACTTCAGGGGGGCGGATTTTAAGGAAATGGGAAGGATCCTTAAGGAGCATTTGGATGGGATTGGTCAGACATGGACGCTGATAGTAGGTGGGAAATCATCAGGAGAGGGGTGCAGGATGCTACCAGCACCTGTGCAAGAGTAAGACAAAATGCGGGGGGGCCAAAAACCCTGCTGGTGGACCAGGGAGGTCCAGGAGGTGGTCGGGAAAGAAAGCAGCCTATAAGCAATTCAAGTGCTCAAGGAGGAAAGGGATCGGAGGAGTACGAGCTGATGGCTAGAAGGGCCACTAGAGTGGTGAGGGCAGCTAAGGCAAGGAAGGAGCAGAACCTGGCCAGGGAAATTAGGAGAGGAACAAGGGTTCTTTGATACACTGGGAAAAACAAAGGGTGAAGGGGCAGATTAGCAGGATTAAATCAGGAGAAGATGGGCATATGACCCGGGGGAGCAGGCCTGAGGTACTAAATGAGTACTTCACCTCAGTTTTCACCAGGAAAATGGGGAGTGCCATCATGGGAGAGACAGAGATACTGAGAAGGGGGGACCCTTACCGATCCAGGTGGGTCTGGGGAGAGGGAGGCATCACTGGCAGGTGGGGGAGGGCTAAGCAGGGAGAAGAGGTATCGAAGTGGAAATCACAGCAGAGAGTGAGGAAGCCCTCAGCTCCCTTAAGACGGAGAAAGCACCGGGCCGGATAAATTACATCCCAGAGTGCTGAAGGAACTTATGTGATGTCCTGGGAAACCCCTGGCGGAGCTTTCACCGTCTCTCTGAGGACAGGGTGGGTGCCCCAAGACTGGAAGGTGGCGCATATAGTGCCTATCCACAAGGGGGATCAAGGGAGGTGGCAGGAACTACAGGCCTGTCAGCCTGACATCGGTGGTGGGCAAGGTGATGGAGGGCATTGTCAAGGAGGCTAGGGGGACCTGGAAGAGTCAGGGTGCCTGGACGATAGACAGCATGGATTCATCCTAGGGAAATCGTGTCAGACAAACCTGGTGGAGTTCTATGACTGGGTGACAAGTGCCTTGGACCTGGGTAGACCAGTGGACGTCCTCTTTCTAGACTTCAGCAAGGCATTTGACTCTGTTCCTCACATGGGCCTGTTGGATAAGCTGGGAGAAATGGGGGTGGGGAACCAGATGATCAGATGGATAGGCAATTGGCTCCAGGACCGGACCCAGAGGGTCGTAGTTGGCGGGATAGTCTCATCCCCAGGAAGGTCATTAGTGGGGTCCCACAGGGATCAGTCCTTGGCCCCTTCTGTTCAACGCCCACGATCTGACATAAGGACAGGAATCAGGAGTGAGATGAGTCTCTTTGCAGATGACTGAAACTGGGGCGGTGGTGGATGGGGAGGAGGGAGGTGGCCTACAGGGGACCTGGAGGCTCTGGAAAGATGGTCTAGAAAGTGGAAGCTGAGGTTCAATGCAGGGAAATGCAAGGTACTCCACCTGGGGCCAGAAACCCAGGCCAAGTGTACACCCCTTGGGGGGAATGCTACAAGTCTCGATGGCCTAGAGGGACCTGGGGTAGTGGTGGAATGTCAAGATGAACAACTCGGAGACTTGTAGGAGGGCAGCAGCCAAGGCCAACAGGATGCTGGGATGCATCGCTAGGGGATCACCTCCAGAAGGAGGGAAGTGATACTCCTCTGTATAACTGCTTGGTGAGGCCGCACCTTGAGTACTGCGGCAGTTTGGAGGCCACCTTAAAGAGGGACATTAACTCCTGGAGAGGGTCCAGAGGAGGGCAACCAAAATGATTTGGGGCTTGGGGGACAGGACCTATGAGGAGAGGCTCGAAGAACTAAATATGTACACATTGGAAGAGAGAAGGGACCGGGGGGACATGATAGAGGTCTTCAGGTACATGAAGAGGGTAAATAGTGGAGAAACAGTCAGGGTGCTTCGAAGGAAGGAGGAGGGGGCCACTAGAGGGCATGGGTGGAAGCTGGAGGGGGGAAGATTCAGGGGAGAAAGGAGGAGGTGCTACTTCGCTGAGAGGGTGGTGGAGCCATGGAATGCACTGCCTAGGGGGCTGGTGGAGGCAGAGACAGTGGAGGGGTTCAAGAGGGGGTGGGACAGGTACAGGGGAAGGGTTCTGGAAGCAAAATCCAATGCAGCAAGAATATCCGGAACTGGGAAGGGAGAAGCCAGAGAAGGCGAGGGGGACAGCAAGGTCAGCACCCAGGGTGGGGGCTGACCAAACGAGCAGACACGAAAGACCGTTGGGCCTATTCTGCTGGCATTTTAGTATGTTAGTATGAAGACTTCATGTAGCACATCAAGGAATACAAAGGTCGAAGGCACAAGCCAGAGCTGTGATATATTGGCCAGGCATGAATCGAGAAGTAGAAATCATGATTGAAGCATGCAGACCTTGCCAGGAACTCTTACCCAGCAACCACAAAGAGCCAATGTGTACACATGAAATATATGACATGCCATGGTTAAAGCTTGGTGCAGACATTTTTGACTTTAGGGGACACTCCTACCTAATAGTAGTGGACTATTTTTCAAAATACCCTGAGGATTTCAGAATACTTGAGAAGACAGCAGCTACAGTTAATGCAAAATTGAAAGCTGTAGTTGCAAGACATGGAATTCCAAAAGAACTGGAAGCAGATCATGTACTACTTGCAAGTCATGAAATGAAGCAATTTGCAAAGTTGTAGGAATTCAAAATAACTAATTCCAGCCCAGGATACCCACAATCTAATGGTTTAGCTGAAAGAATGATCCAGATAGTAAAATTAATCTTTCTGAAGTCTATGCAAGATCAGACAGATCTATATCTCACATTGCTCAGTCTTGGAAATACACCAGTCACAGGACTGAACTGTACACCTTCTCAATTGTTAATGGGCAGAATGTTGAGGACAACATTACCTGCAAATGCAACGGCATTGAGACCTGAAATGCTTAAGGATGCACACAAACATCTTAAAACACTACAGAAAAGACAAAAACAGTATTACGACAGGAATGCAGCTCCACTTACTCCATTTAGAGAAGGAGGAAGGGTATGCATAGAGACTTCTAGTGGGTGGCAACCTGCTACAGTGGAAAGAATCTGTGATGAGCCAAGATCTTGTAATGTGATTACACCTGCAGTACAGCGATACCGCAGGAACAGGAGACACCTGAGGAGAGACTGAACAGTCGCTTTGGAGGCTGAACAGCAACAAGCAGATGAATCAACTCAATCGGTATTGTCACAAACAGTGAAATCCAGGGACAGTAGCCAGGAACAGGACACTTGTCAAGAGCATGAGAAACCTGAAATGGAACCTGTTGTTTTCAATGACACTTTGCCAGAAAGTCCTGAGGCTGTACCCAGTGTGCAGTCTACTCGAATGACCAGAAGAGGGCGTCTGCTTAAAGTTCCTGAGAGGTTCAGAGACTTTGTTATGACTTAAAGGAAAACTCCATGTTAAAATCAGAAAAAGATATGTAGTAGTCTTTTTTTGTGTGTTCTAACCAGTTCCCAGCATTTTCTTTTCCTCTGGCTGTAAGAGATGTTTTTTCTAACTTTCCCAGTTTTATTGCCCTTGGAGGTTGCCATTCTGGTTTCTCTTATGGCCTCTAGTCTTCCCAGAGCGCCCTTTGGTGTGATGTCTAATTGCCCCTGCAGTAAGCCAGTGTCTTGTTACAGGGTCTGTCACAGCTCAGCTCAGCCACAGAGAAAATACTTCTTCCAGAGAAGACAAACTGCTAGATTTTGGGTGAGTGTAATCATTATTATTTTTTGATATCAGTACCTTCTCCTGCTATGCTCTGCTGTGTGTGTGTGTGTGTGTGTGTGTGTGAGTATGTGTGAATCATGTCACTGTTTACTCTATTCCTCTCAATCACTTTCAGTTTTTGCACCAGTACTAAGTAGCAAACATTGAACATCACCTTATAACATAGCAGGGCAAGGTACTAATATCAAAAAATAATAATGATTACACTTACCCAAAATGTAGCAATGTGATTTCTTCTCTGAAAGAAGTATTATCTTTGTGGCTGAGCTGTGAAAGACCCTGCTAAATCTAGGGGCATAGCTACATCACTGTCACATGAACCAGGGTGCATCGTAGGAGAAAGAAAGCCAATAAACCTATTTGTGATGGAGATCCCCAGGGGTCGTAAAACTACCATACAGCTAACAGGCTAATTTAGGAAAAACTCCTAATAGCAGACAGAGGGAAGGACACACTAGGACTTAACATACATATCAAAACACTCTACATGTTTTTGCACATTCTGGGTGGACTTCTCCTTTAAGTCAGTGGTAAAGACTTATTTCAACACAGCTCAGCAGCAGTGACTTTAGACCCTAACTCATCACAAAGTAAGACTCAACCATTATGTTAATAGTGCTTGGTACTGATTTTTCATTGATATACAAACCGAAATCAAGGTATTTGCTTTCTTTTACTAGAAGGGGAGATGTAGTATATGGTAACTTACACTAGTAACACTGTAGAATGGTTTAGTCCACATCCCCCGCAGTTCTGGGCTAATGGTATGTCTTGGTGGAGACTGTGTCTTCAGAAAGTGCACGAGTAAGTTGTAGTAGTAGTTCTGCTGAGGCCTGCTGATCTATCTAATGTATGTTTGTTGAATAAACCTCAGAGCTGTTAGAAGCTACTTATCGTGTCCAGTAATTCCTAAAACCAGCAATCCAGTAAGTAGCAACTGAAGTGAAATACTATAATAAGTGGCATCAGGGAAGGCATTAAAGGCAAAATGTGCCCGTTTGTGGATGACACGAAACTCTGTGGGAGGGTGGATACCAAAGAGGGGGATAAAGGATCTGAGAGAGGACCTGGGCAAACTAGAGAGATGGTCAGGAATCTGGCAACTTGGCTTCAATGCCAAAAAACTGCAAAGTAATGCACATTGGGGCCAGGAACCCTAGGACAGAGTACTACCTAGGGAGGGTTCAGGTAATTGCTTCTGAAGAGGTAAATGATCTGGGAGTGGTGATTACTAGAGACCTAAAACACACCTCTCAGTGTAGGAAAGCAGCAGCAAAGGCTAACAGGATGCTGGGGTGTATTGCAAGAGGATTCATTAGTAGGCAGATCAAGGTCATTTTACCACTGTACAGGTCATTGGTAAGACCACATTTAGAATATGGGGTAAGGTACTGGCATCCATACCTTAAGGAGGACAGCAGCATGCTGGAAGGGGTCCATAGGAGAGCAACCAAGATGACTGAGGGGCAACAAGATAGGTCCTATGAGGAGAGGCTGGGAGCCCTAAGGATGTACTCCTTGGAAGATAGGAGGCAGAGGGGACATATGACAGAGACCTTGAAATACATGAAGGGAATTAACAGAGTGAAAAGGGAGGGTCTTTTTAAAATGAGTGATGACAGCACCATGAGGGGGCACAGCCTAAAATTGATGAGGGGGAGATTCAGAAGGGATGTAAGGAAGCATTTCTATATGGAAAGGGTGGTGGCCACATGGAATGAGCTGTCCAAGGAGGTGGTATTGGCAGAGATGGTGGGAGCATTCAAGAAGTCCTGGGACAAACACAAGGGGAACCCATGGGATCAAGGAGGGGGAGAGGGAGGGATAGTTTGGGGGGTGGGGGCAGGGTCATTGGCGTAAGGTGTAAGGCCAGGACCCTGCATAATTTACCAAGCAGCTGCAATGGACCTGGTGGTCTTCTTCTGCTGGCTCTTTTTGTATGTTCATAATAATGAAATTGAATGAAATGAAATGGCATCCCATTCTTGGGGTGCAAAGCCAAAAACTATTTGTTACTGTGATACTACCATATGCAGTTATTTAGCAGCAATGTAGTCCTGACATCATCCAGTCATAACTTTAAATATTCACAGCAAAAACACATATGTTAATGCATCCGTCGGAGTTGAAGCACAAAGTCTTAGAAGTAGGGAACTGTGATGTGAGGGTTAAAAAGAACTCCCCTGAGCCTTGGTGAATCCATGATGTGGTGTTTCTCAGGCTCTGAACAATCATGCAAGGCAGCACTGGCATTACATTAATAGTGTCGGAAATGGGATCAGAGGGGTCAACCTCAGCCACCAGGGTTGGGCTCCAAGTGTCTGTATTTGTTGTGTGTGTGTGGGGGATGGGGGGCTTTGGGGGGATTAGAGCCGTGGCATGTTTTCAAAGGTGGACTTCCAGTCAACGCACTGGTTTTCATAAAAAAAAAATAGATATCATCCAACACTAAGGTAAGCTCCTGGTGTCAGAAATGGGGTCAGGAGAACAAACAGCAGCTCCTGGTGATGGGATACCAGTGGCGACATAAATCTCTTAGGTCGCAAAACCAGAATGTGTTCCCAAATCGGCAAAACTTATCTTGAACTTCCTGGTTTTGATTTGCAAATGCAGCTTTTGAGTGGCCTGAGGACTGCAACCATGTTTTGTGACATGTGAAATATGACAAAAGACATGTTTTTACAGCATGTTCATGGTCAGCAGCAGTTTGTTTTATACATCTCTTTTTCAAATACAACAAAAGCACCACTCTTGGGACAAGATGTTATATAGAAACATAGACAATGATGGCAGAAAAACACCCATGGTCCATCCAGTCTGCCTGAGCTCCCTATTTAGTCCTGGGGCCCACAGTCCCTCCAGGGTCCTAGCCCTCTTCAACCTCCCCCCATTCTCCTCCCAGCTTCTGCCGCCCTGAGCAAGCACTATACCCTTTCATTCTGTCCCATCTGTACTGAACACCACCAATGGTTTTTGTACTTTCTACTTTGTCTGGTAGACTGTAACACAGCTCCACCACCCTTTTTGTAAAATAATACTTCATCATGTCCCTTCTGAACCTCCCTCCTGTTGGTTTCCATTTATGCCCACATAACCGCAAGCAACATTCAAGAGAGTTTATGTTCAGTGCCTTGAGGTGCTCCTCATAGGACCTGCCCTGTTGGTCCTGAATCATTTTTGTCATCCTGTGCCGCACCACCTCCAGCCTATTTCTATCTTTTCTGAGGTGAGGTGAGGAATCTAGAACTGGGCACAGTACTCCAGGTGAAGCCTCGCTGAGGATCTATATAGAGGAAGTATTACCTCCTCCCTTCTGCTATCAGTGCCCCTTGCAATACAATCCAGCATTCTACTCACTTTGCTGTATGCCTTGCTGCACTGACTTGATTGTTTTAGGTAGTCACTGATGACAACTCCGAGGTCCCATTTCTCAGCCATAGAGCTAAGTCTCACGCCCCCTCCATCCAGTACTTTTTTTTTTTTTTTGTAAACCTAATTTAAAACTTTACAATCCAGTACAATAGATTGATGGGAATAACCTTCCCCAAATTCCACAATTTTGCACTGACAAGCAAAGCCAACCATTACATTCGACTAATCCAAGAGGGCAATTAATAAAAGCAACACCTCTAATACTGAAACCTACTTCACTGGAATGTCAAAGGTAGCTTCCATCTCTTCGGTCCAGGCCTTTGAAATGCTGTTCAAAAGGTCGGGAACCAGTCCTGTGAGACAGCAATCTCCAATGGGTCCCAGCTAGAGCTACAGTATTTGCCGCTTCTCTATTTATTTTATAATGGGTGTGTTTCAACTTCATGCACTCCAAGAGGGAGGCTATCCAACGTGCTATCTTTGGGACATCCTCTGAACCCCATCATAGTACCAGGACCCGTTTGGCTACCGCCAGACCTAGATTCCATAGGGGGTGATCTAACACACTCCCCGGTGGTCCTGGCAAACCAAGCAGAATATTAGTCCTGTCTGCTCTTCTGGTATTCCCCCATAACTTTCCCCAATAAGCCCACTACTCCAGTCCAGTATGTACAAATTTTTGCACAGTCCCATATAAGATGACAGAAAGTGCCCCTTGCTATTTTACATTTTGGGCAACGGTCCAGTTTCTCTGGGTTGATTCAGTTGGCTAGTACCAGGGTATGGTACAGTATATGCACATAAGGACATTATAATGTATAGCTTGAAGTCTGCTATTTACAGAGCATGCCATCCCTTTTTTAAGTATGATGTCCCAGTCCCCCTCTGTCAGATGAAGTGGGGCCAAATCCTGTTCTCAATGTCCTTTGACTTTTTTCAGTGGGTCTGGCAAACCCCCAACAAAGGTCTTATATATGCTAGTCATTGGTTTTGGCTTTGACTTACCAGCCTCCCCCAACAAGACAAACGCTAGCTGGGACTGCTTAGGCTCTAAGGTGGAGCAGTGTTCCCCCCAGTGCTCAACAATCGATGCCTCACCTGCACATGAGCAAATAAATACTAACATACTAAAATGCCAGCAGAATAGGCCTAACGGTCTTTCGTGTCTGCTCGTTTGGTCAGCCCCCACCCTGGGTGCTGACCTTGCTGTCCCCCTCGCCTTCTCTGGCTTCTCCCTTCCCAGTTCCGGATATTCTTGCTGCATTGGATTGTGCTTCCAGAACCCTTCCCCTGTACCTGTCCCATCCCTCCTGAACCCTCCACTGTCTCTGCCTCCACCAGCCCCCTAGGCAGTGCATTCCATGGCTCCACCACCCTCCTCAGTGAAGTAGCACCTCCTCCTTTCTCCCTGAATCTTCCCCTTCCAGCTTCCACCCATGCCCTCAGTGGCCCCCTCCTCCTTTCTTCGAAGCACCCTGACTGTTCCTCCCCTATTTACCCTCTTCATATACCTGAACACCTCTATCATGTCCCCCCGGTCCCTTCTCTCTCTTCCAATGTGTACATATTTAGCTCTTCGAGCCTCTCCTCATAGGTCCTGTCCCCCAAGCCCCAAATCATTTTGGTTGCCCTCCTCTGGACCCTCTCGAGGAGGTTAATGTCCCTCTTAAGTGTGGCTTCCAAAACTGCACGCAGTACTCAAGGTGCAGCCTCACCACAGTTATACAGAGGGAGTACTACTCCTCCTTCTGGAGGCGATCCCCAGCGATGCATCCCAGCATCCTGTTGGCCTTGGCTGCTGCCCTCCTACAAGTCTCAGAGTTGTTCATCTTGACATCCACCACCACCCCCAGGTCCCTCTCGGCCATCGAGACTTGTAGCATCTCCCCAGGGTGTACACTTGGCCTGGGTTTCTGCCCCAGGTGAGTACCTTGCATTTCCTGCATTGAACCTCAGCTTCCACTTCTAGACCATCTTCCAGAGCCTCCAGGTCCCCCTGTAGGGCCACCCTCCCCTCCTCCCCATCCACCACTGCCCCTAGTTTCGAATCATCCACAAAGAGACTCATCTCACTCCTGATTCCTGTCCTTATGTCAGAGACGTAGGCATTGAACAGAAGGGGCCCAAGGACTGATCCCTGTGGGACTCCACTAATGACCCTCCTTGGGGATGAGACTATCCCGCTAACTACGACCCTCTGGGTCTGGTCCTGGAGCCAATTGCCTATCCATCTGATCATCTGGTTCCCCAACCCCATTTCTCCCAGCTTATCAAACAGGCCCACGTGAGGATCAGAGTCAAATGCCTTGCTGAAGTCTAGAAAGAGGACGTCCACTGGTCTACCCAGGTCCAAGGCACTAGTCACCCAGTCATAGAACTCCACCAGGTTTGTCTGACACGATTTCCCCGGGATGAATCCATGCTGTCTATCATCCAGGCACCCTGACTTATCCAGGTCCCCCCCAGCCTCTCCTTGACAATGCCCTCCATCACCTTGCTCACCACCGATGTCAGGCTGACAGGCCTGTAGTTCCCTGCCACCTCCCTTGATCCCCCTTGTGGATAGGCACTATATGCGCCACCTTCCAGTCTTGGGGCACCCACCTGTCCTCAGAGATGGTGAAAGCTCCCAGGGTTTTCGCCAGGACATCCCATAGTTCCTTCCAGCACTCTGGGATGTAATTTATCCGGCCCCGGTGCTTTCTCCCTTAAGGGAGCTGAGGGCTTCTCACGCCTCTGCTGTGATTTCCACTTCTGGTACCTCTTCTCCCTGCTTAGCCCTCCCCACCTGCCAGTGATGCCTCCCCTCTCCCCAGACCCTCCGATTGGTAAGGGTCCCCCCCTCCACAGTATCTCTGTCTCCTCCCATGTATGATGCAGCACCCCCATTTTCCTTGGTGAAAACTGAGGTGAAGTACTCATTTAGTACCTCAGCCTGCTCCCCCGGGTCTTGTGCCCATCTCTCCCCTGATTTAATCCTGCTAATCTGAACCTTCACCCTTCGTTTTTCCCCAGTGTATCTAAAGAACCCCTTGTTCCCTCTCCTAATTTCCCTGGCCAGGTTCTGTTCCTTTCTTGCCTTAGCCGCCCTCACCACCCTAGTGGCCCTTCTAGCCATCAACTCGTACTCCCCTCGATCCCTTTCACTCCTTGAGCACTTGAATTGCTTATAGGCTGCCTTCTTCCCTGCACCGCCTCCTGACCTCCCTGGTCCACCAGCAGGGTTTTTGGGCCCACCAGTGATTGTCTTACTCTTGCACAGGTGCTGGTAGCATCCTGCACCCTCTCCTGATGATTTCCCACCTACTATCAGCATCCATGTCTGACCCAATCCCATCCAAATGCTCCTTAAGGATCCTTCCGATTTCTAAAATCCCCCTGAAGTCGATTACATTCCGTCTTGTGCAGCCTTCTACCCCTCCTAGGTCTAGGCAGAACCAGACCGTGGCATGGTCACTCCCCGCCAATGGGTCCCTTATCTCCAGGCCCCAATCTGGTCGCTGTCTGCCAGGACCACATCCAGTACCAGCGCCTCACTGGTCGGGTTCCCTCACCTGCTGAGTTAGGACGACGTCTTGAAAGACATCCACCAACCTCTGTTCCCTGGTCACAGAGGATGTCATAGTCTCCCAGTCTGTTCCTGGCATGTTTAAGTCCCCAACACCACCACTGCCTCTGCCCAGTCTGCAGTGTCTCCCAACATCTGCCACCAGACTGTCCTCCAGCTCCTCCGCCAGGGCAGGGGTCTATACACCACTCTATTTTTACCTCTTGCCCCCTTGCAGTTTTTGACTATTATTGCTACTCCTCCTCCCTCCTCCCTCCCTGTCCTTTCTGAACATAGTGTAACCCTCCAGATTCAGGTCCCAGTCATGTCCTGCAGTGGCCCAAGTCTCAGTGACTGCTGCCACATCCACTGCTCCCTCAGTTAGCATCGCCTGGAGCTCAGGCATTTTATTGCCCAAGCTCCTGGCATTTAGCAGGACTACCTTCCACCCTTTCCCTGTAGTTCCATTTCCCCTGCTCGTGTTCCCACGGGGATTCTGTTTTCCCCTGGTCTGCACTTTGCCAGTCGGCCTTTTCCTGCAATCCTCCTGGTCCCCAGGGGGGTGGAGACAGAGTTCCTCCTTTATCGGCACCCCCTTGACAGCCTTTTCTCCCATCCCGCCCCCCTTCACAAGTTTAAACCCCACTTTTCACCAATGAACCCCCCTATTTTCAACTTAAGGATTCCCCTCCGCGAAAGGGAAATTCCAAACTCCCCTATAAGGTCCTGAAGGAACTTCATACTGCACCCTCCCCCCAATAAAAAACTGAGATAACAGCTTCAGGTCCTTTTTCTCCCATAGTTCTAATACCTTGCGTGCAGGAAATGGAATCTGATTTATCTCCCAAAGGGCTGATTGTATACTGGCATTGGGGGAGAAGACTCTCTCATCTCCAGTGATTTGGTGCGCCTCCAACCAGGCCCTCACTGTGGATCGTGTGAAAGGGTTCAGGGTGTATTTAACAATTTTTTTATTGATCGAAGCAGCCAGCAAATTCTCATAAAGTGGCGCCTGTGGTTTACCTCTTCCATTGTCACCCATGCCCCGGATGCTGCTCTGGAAGCAAATTGGTTATGAAAGTTAATGGGGCTGCTAAACAGTAAAACCTCAGGTTTGGAAGCCCTCCCCCCCGTATAGACTACTACAATATCTCTTGCCGGATTCTAGGTTGTTTGCCATTCCAAAGCAATGGGGTGACACTAGCCAACAGCTCTTTTATATATTTTGTTTGGAGGAAACAAGGTAGGGTCTGGAAAAGGTATAAGCACTTCGGGAGGACATTCATTTTAACTAAATTAATGTGGCCTATTAAAATGAGAGGCAGGGACAGTCACCTTTTACCTGCTTTATCAGGTGTTTATAGTTTACGGCACTTCTTGTGGACAGTTTTCTCGGGAGGTAGATACCTAAATATTTTGTCACTGGAGAGGGGCTAATGACCCTACCTCCCACTTGAATAGGAGATCCTCCACTATGTAATGGCGACCATTCACATTTTGACCAATTTATCTTGTGGCCAGACAGTGGGCCATAAGTATCAAAAATGCCTGTGAAGGTGGGTAGGGTCTTGTGTGGATTATTTAGGAAAAGAAGAATGTTATCTGCAAATAGTGAAATAACATGTTCTTTGGGTCCTTGGACAAACCCTCGGATGTCAGAGTGAGATCTGATCACCTGGGCTAGGGTTTCAATAGTCAACACATATAGGAGTGGGGACAATGGACACCCCTGGCAGGTTCCCTGGGGCAGTATAGCGCAGTGGTTTAAGGCTCTGAGCTGCAAATCTGGTGACATCCAGCAGATCAGACCAGGGTTTGAATCCCACAGCTTCCACTTGCATACTGTGTGACCCTGAGCAAGTCACTTAACTTCCCTGTGCTCCCAGGTTGCACCTGTAAAAAAGCTTTCAGCTTAGTGTGCTACTCCTGGTTAAACAACTAAATAAAAAAAAAAAATTCGACCGGGATCCCGTCAGAACCCGGTGCTTTCCCTTTATTTGATGTCCAAATTGCCCTGCGTAGTTCCTCCATTGATAGGGGTTGATCCAGTCCCTCTGCCTTCCCCACTTCTAGTTGTGGAAAGATCACCTGCCTTAAGAAAGTATTTGGATCAGATCCCTGAGGGGTCTCAGAAGTGTACAGTAGTTGGTAGAACTTCTGGAAGATTTAATGTCAGTAGGGTCGCTTGTAAGTTGTCCACCCTCTCCCTCTCCCTCTAACCGGAATATATGCCTCTCCAACTGCTATTGTTTAGAGAGCCAGGAAAGCCATTTCCCTGCCTTATCTCCTTCAAAGTGTGTCCCCGCTCAGAGTAGTCCATCTGTGTAAATCTAAATAACAGCTGCAATCCCTAATTGGGTCCACTACGCAAGTCCCCTTCAGTAATCTAGCTCTATTATGGAGGGGCCCTTCCTAGTATGGGCAATCTGTCTCCTAGGAATCTGTGGGGTTGTGAGGGTGGTAGGGTTACCAGGACTGGATCACACTGATTCCCATCTCCTCCAGGCAGCTCCCCTTGCACCCTGTGTAGGTATACCATATTTCACCATTTAGAAGCCGTGGCTTCTATTACATTTTTCTGTTTTGATCTGCAGCTTCTAATCAGGGGCAGCTACTAATTGGGGGGTGGCTGTTATTTATAAATCACCAGCTGACCTTCATACATCATTTTTTTCTAAGCCCTATCCCTTATTAGATGAAATAAAATGAGTGTAAATGACACTAAACTCTCTGTTATTCACCCGCTTATTTGATAAAAACAGCAGCTTGTTTCTTACTCAGTGTTAGTTTCCTGGACTTATCTCTCCCCTGCCTCACTAGCTCACTCACATCATTACTCACTCGCTGGTTTAAGCACTCACACCAGTTGATCATGCGGTTCCCAAACCACCATCTGGAGAACGCTAACGATTGGCTCCTTTATAATCGTAAACTCTTGAAAAAAAAAATAAAAGAGGCAAAGCATCTCAGTGCTGGTATCCAAATGCAAAGCTTTTTGACCATCGGGAGAGAGAAAACTGATTCTGAGTGATTTTTATGAGTACTGATTATTTCACCATTTTCAAGCTGTCTCCTTTAGAAGCCGCAGCTTCAGATCGGGGGTGGCTTCTATTAATAAACCATTTTTCCTATGCGGCTTTTATTTGAGGGGGACTTCTAAATGGGGGTGGCTTCAAAATGGTGAAATACGGTATCCCCTGTAATTAACCACTATTGCTCTTACATCCCTCTGTTAAACCCCACACTGCTCTCCAAGTAATATGACCCCCCCCCCCAACGTGTAGTACCCTACCCGGCTGTAGGACCTGGAATTGTAAGGATACTCATAATATTTGTCCAGGATAGCTTCACACCTTATAGTATTTATACTTTATAGTATTGCTGCACATCTAGTTCACAAACACTTTGACCCCCTGAACTCAAGCAGGTCATTCCTCTAAGAAAATTATTAACTTAAAATTTTCCACTACATCTATTTTTTCATATTCAATTTGCATTTGAAAAGCTCCATATTTGCAATATATTTTATTTATTTATTGAAATGTTTCACCAGGAAGGCACACTGAACAACAAGTTGCTCATCTCCCAGTGCGACCGGGGAGAGGGGGGGGTACAAGTAAATAAAACATGTTGATACATACAGTCTCATTTAACAAACATGGGTGAATAGGTACAGTGAATAAACAGCAATATCGCTAACACATTGGTGGATTAGCGTTACAATTAAGCACAGGTAAAACAGTTAGTTTAGACAATATATAAACAGTTGAAGTGCTAAAGAGGGGTAGAAAAAGAGGGACAGAGGGACAGCTAGGTAAGGGTGAGGCAAAAAAATACAGTGGGTCCAAGGACAATAACCAGTAACTGGTACTAAGCACAGAGGAGTGAGGTAGGTAGAACTAATCAAGAGAGGGCTGAGTTATCAGTACAGAATGGCAATAGTATGGCTTGGTCATGTGAGGGTGGGTAAATAAGTGCAATGGGGTACAAAGGCAAAAACGAGAGCAGCAGGGTGACTGGCAAGGACAGGAGAAGGAGGGAGTTTAAGCCAATGTCTGGCACCTCCAGGATGCTGAAGAACCCTGCCAGGAGCAGAACCAAGTGCAGGCATTTAAGGTGTGAAGGAAATAAAGAGAGAGGGACAAGATGTGCCTAAGTTTAACCCCTCTGGAATGTTGAGAACCTTGCCGGGGGCTAAACTAGGTGAAGACGAATACGGGTGAGAATGAAGAGGGTGGGGGGCAGGGGAATAACAATGGGATAGAAGGAAGGGAAAGTAGGTAGGTGAGGGGAATAAAGGTATGCTAGGACTAGCCCCTCCAGAGTGCTGAGGTCCCTGCAAGGAGGAAGCACTTTAGTAAGGGTAATTAGTTAAAGAAGAAAGGGGAGGGGTACAGGGGAAGCCAGAGAAATGTGACGGAGGCATTAAGGGTTGGGGATTAGATATGGACCTGGGGGACAATCACAAGAGAGGGAACTTTAAGAAGGACAGAAGCAGGAGCAGCTAGAGGTGAGGTACTTCTGTAAGGCAGAGACAAGGGGGGGGTGCTGTATTGGGGGGTAGGGAATTCCAGAGATGTGGGAAGCGATAGGAGAAACCAGTCTGTCCAATCCGGGTGGAGCGGCAGGGGACCAGTAAGGTCTGAGTATCAGTGGATCGGAGGGAGTGAGAGGGAGGTGGAGGGGTGAAGAGAGAGGATGAGAGGTAAGTAGGGAGTTCCCCAATCCAAATTTTAAAGTGAGCTTAGCACAGTGTGCAGTGCACCTGTTTGCAAGTGGTGGGAAGGACAGGGTATGGTAGAGGTTGCAGTGATGAGAACGAGATGAGGCATCCAGGGTGAAATGACAGAAGGGGTTAAAAAGAGAGTCCAATCTGGTTAGGGAGGATTTGGGAGCGGCACCATAGACTACATCGCAGTAGTCAAAAATTGGGAGAATCATTTTCTGGACCAGTTCATGCCATGCCATAGGAGGGATGCAACTACAATTCCTGTAAAGGGCACCAAGCTTGGGGCACAGTTTTTTCAGGATGGCGTCAATGTGGCCAGAAAAGCTGAGGTGCTGGTCCAACCAAACCCCAAGGTATCTGAAAGAGGAGGTGTCCTCAAGAGTAGTCCCATCCAAGGTGTGGAAGGAGGGTACGGGAAGAAGCCTAGAGAGTCTCTGCCTAGTACCAAAGGTCATGGAAACGGTCTTCTTGGCATTGAGGAATAATAGGTGTGAGGCAAACCAGAGCTGAACCTTGTGAAAGTCACTCTGTAGGGTGGTTGCTACATCGGCAGTGCATATGCCAGAGGTAAACAAGACAGTGTCATTGGCATACATATGGATAGAGGAGGGGGGGGCAAGCTGAGGGCAGATCATTGAGGAAGATGAAGAAAAGAATAGGTCCTAGCACAGAGCCCTGGGGGACTCCTGTGGTGATGGGGGGGGGATTGCATCCTGAATCCTGACTGATTGCATTTGTCCTGTGAGAGATGCTCTGAACCAGTTATGGTCAGGAGAAGACAGGCCAGCAGCCATGAGGGAATCAAGGAGCAGGGCATGAGAGACTGTGTCAAAAGCCTTGGCAAGGTTGACAAAGATGGCCGAGGTGATGAGGCCCTTATCCATCCTACTTAGGATAGAGTCAGTGAGCCTGAGGAGAGAGGAGGTGGTGGTGGAGTGGTTCTTCCAAAAACCAGACTGAAACGGGGTGAAAAAGGAGGAGTCAGAGAGAAAGGAGGTAAGTTGGAAGAGAACGAGGTGTTCTTATATCTTGGCCAGAGAGGGTAGGAGAGAGATTGGGTGATAGCTGCCAGGGGAGGAGGGGTCAACACCCTTTGGGAGAGGGAGGTATACTACATGTTTCCATGATAAAGGGACTGATGAGGATGAGAAGGAGAGGTTTAGAATTAAAGAGAGGGGATAGGCAATGGTTGGGACTGATAGAGAAGTTTGGGATCAAGGACATCAGGTGAAGAACCTTTACAGGGTTTGAGCAAGAGAAGGGCAGCAAGTATTTCATCCAGAGAGACTACGGTGAAGGAGAAGGGGTGTGATGCGGGGGTGGGCAAGAAGATGGGGGAGCAAGAAGGGTGAGGTTGGTCGGGAGGGACGCGTGGAGGGCAGAAGTGCATGATGTGTAATATGAGTTAAACTCCTTAGCCACTAGACTAGGGTCGGACACTACTGAGTTATTTATTTTAAGGATGGGGGGAGGGGGCAAGGGGCGAAAAGGGCATGAACCACTTTCCAGAATTTGGAGGAGGAGTTGATATTGTTTAGGAATGCAGATTTAAAATATTCAGATTTGGCTAGTCTGGTAGCTGTTGTGCAGGCATTTCTTAGCATGCTGTAGTTAGTGTAATCTGTTGGAAGCTGAGTGGCATTATGCTTTCTCCAAGCTTTATCACGTTGAATCCAGCTTCACTGCATGTCCCCTTGTTCTTTTGCATTTTTCCTCTGAAAAATACTCTGCTCCTGAATCTTATTTACCCCCTTGAGGTATTTATATGTCTTTAACATATCCTCCCTCCTCTCTTCTAGGCTGTACATACTGAGGTCCTTCATTCTCTCCTCGTAGGCCTTCTGATGCAGACTTTGCACCATTTTAGATGCCCTCCTCTGGATCGCCTCCACTCTGGCTATGTCCTTCCTGAGATATGGCCTCTTGAACCTGACACACTACTCCAGTTGGGGGTCTCACCAGCAATCTACACAATGGCAACACCACTACCCTCCTTCCGCTGGTGATACCCTCCTTATGCACTCCAACATCCCCCTGGTCCTACCAACTGCCTCTTTGCACAGCCTCTCTACCTTGAGGTCATCAAATGTGATTACTCCTAGGTTCCTTGCCTGTTTGGTGACTGTCAATACCTCGTCACCCATTTTGTACTCCACCTCTGGGTTTCTGTGCCCTATGTGCATGATTTTATACTTTTTTGCATTGAAGCCCAGCTGCTATGCCCTTGATCTCTCCATGAGTCTCCTCAGGACTCTGCACATTCTTTTCACCTCCTCTGGCATGTCCACCCTATTGCAGAGCTTGATGTCATCCCAGAGAGGAAGACCTTTCCTTCCAGCTCATCTGCAATACCACTTACAAGGACATTAAAGAGAATCGGTCCCAGTACTGAGCCCTGTGACATTAAGACATTAAAGAGGACTGGTCTCAGTACTGAACCCTGTGGCACCCTACTGGTCACCCTTCCTTCCCTGGAGTGAACTCTGTTTACCACCATCCTCTGTCGCCTATTCCTTAACCAATTTCATACACAGTTAACCTGCTTAGGACCCAACCCTAAGCTGCTCAGTGTCCTTATGACCCTCCTGTGTGGAATGGTATTGAAACCCTTACTGAAATCTAAGTAGGCCATGTCCACCACCCCACCCTTATCTATTTCCCCGGTCACCCAGTCAAAGAACTCAATAAGACTTGTTTGACGTGACCTCCCTCCATGAATCCTTGCTGCCTCTGGTCTTGTAATCCACTGGATTCAAGATACTCCACAATCTTTCCTTTAGCAGTGTCTCCATTAACTTCCCCACCACGGATGTCAGGCTGACTGGCCTTTAGTTGCCAGCCTCCTCTCTACTACCACTTCTGTGAAGCAGGACTACATCCACCGTCCTCCAGAACCCCTCAGATTTTCAGTGACTTGTTAAATAGGACTGTCAGTGGTTCAACCAGTACCTCCCTGAGCTTGTTCAATACCCTTGGGTGTACCCCATCTGGACCAACAGCTTTGTCCACGTTCAGATTTGTAAGACCCTTCAGGACACACTCCTCTGTAAAAGGACTTGTGTCTACCTTTCTCCTTTCAATGTCATTGCTGCTTTTAGGCCCATTCCCTTCCCCTTCCTCTGTGAAGACTGCAGGAGATCTGCTTTTTTCTGATCCTCCTCTGTGCAACCTCCCTGCCCTTCTTAACTTCACAATCCCTCACCTAGTCTTTCTCTCTTCACTTATGTAATTAAAAAAATGTGCTGTCCCTTTTCATTACCCCCTGGGCTATTCTTTCCTCAGTTTGTGCCTTTGTCCACCTCACCGCTTTTCCTGCCACTCTCTGCTTCTCCTGATACCCCTCCTTGTCTTCTTCCCTCTGCATCTCTTTATATCTTCTGAACAATACCCTTTAAGCCTTCACCATTGCAGCCACTTCCTTTGAGAACTATAGCAGTTTCTTTCTGCTTTTGTTTTTGCTCACTTCCTGTGCGCACAGGTTTGTTGCCTTTCATATTTCTTCCATTAACTTAGCCCACTGTTCCTCCACCCCATGCAGGTGATCCTTCCTTGCTAGGTCATCTCTGCCGCATTCACCCATTTTTAAAAAATCTGCTCTCCTGAAGTCCCAGTCCCTCACCCTTGTGTTTGTTGCTTCCGCCGCTGTTCTTATGTTGAACCACACTGTACAGTGATCACTGGTCCCCAGGTGGCCTTCCAGCTTGATGTCTGCATTACTGTTTCTATTAGTGAGAAACAGGTCCAGTATCATCCCATCACGAGTGGGCTGCCTGACTAGTTGCCTGAGATGTCCCCCCTTCATGGAGTCCAGGATGTCCCTGGTTCTAGCTGAAGCTGCAGCTGGGAGGCTCCAATCTATATCTTGCAGATTGAAGTCCCAACCAGCAGCGCCTCACCTTTTCTGCCAGTGTGCCAATGTCTTCCACTGGCCTTATCTAGTATATTCTCCTGTGCTGGAGGTCTGTAGATCATACCAGTGCAAACAGTTGCTCTGTGTTCCATCTCCAGATTGTCTCACACTGCTTCCAACCCCCTCCATTCCCCCCCTGGATTCCATGCATCTCCATCAATTTGATGACCCAAGTCACATAAAATATACAGTCCAGATACCTAACAGCACACAAGGCCAGTCCTGTATTGGTGCACACTCATGTAATTCATGTCAGGTGTGGCCGGTAGGTTGGGTGGTTCCTGATCCAGTCACTGCTGTGGCAGTGCAGGCTTCCTTGGTTGTAGAGAACACCTTTAATGTCTGAGCAAAACAGGAGTCTTAAAGGCACTGTATTCCATGGGGGTTACAAATGCAAATTTAACCCTAACAATAGTGGTGCTATTGCACTACCATAATATTAATTCTAGTTTTGTAATTAATGAATACACTGCAGCCACCAGTACTGCGAGTCTCTTTACCAGAGGTCTGTGTGTTACTTTGCACACAGAAGCATTGAAGGAGTGCAAATGTAAATCACTTAGGATACAAGGCTGTGTAATCATCAAAGCCATAGCCACATTAGAAGCTTCACCAAGGGGTTAGATTAATGGCAGTCCAATGTCATAAAATATCAGTGTCACTAGGTAGCACACTCACCTCTGAGGCCGGGAGATCAGAGGGCTGTGGGTTCAGTTCCCACATCTGGCACTTGGATTAATATCCCAGTACTAACACTGTAGTGCAGCATGAGAGGGGTGTTGCACTTCTGAGGTGCCGTCTTTCGGATGAGACGTTAAACCGAGGTCCCATCTGCCTGGATTGGTGGTAGTTCAGGTGGATGTTAAAGATCCCATGGCACTTATCGAAAAGAGTAGGGGAATCTCCTGGTGTCCTAGCCAAATTTCTCATTCACTAAAAATACCACAAACAGCTTAATCTGGTTCTAGGTCAGTTGGCATTCATCTGTATCCCCCTTCCCTGGGGCGTGCCTGAAAATAGGCAGGATTTGTCTAGTGCACTTACCTGATCAACAAAAACCTAAATAAATAAATAAAAATAACATGTTAATCAGCCACAATAAGATGGTAATGCGGGATCAGGGCAATGCAAATTGTCCTTTGCACTTTCAGCATTTGTGAGTTAATTTTATGTTTGCCTTTGTGTCTAGCACAGTAGCATGAAATTACAATTGGTGATCATATGGGACTGGCACACTGCATTTGCTAGTATGCCTTTATACACCCTTATTACCACTATACACAATCCAGTTTGTGATCTGTGCCAGGGCTTTGCACAGGACTGTGCATAGTACTGCATCAGCATGTATTGGTCACACTATGCAACTCACTGCACTTTGCGACTGAGAATGGAGCCCTTTGATCTTCAGAAATCGAAAATCCTAAACACTCGGAGCAGGATTTTTAAACTGATCTTCCAAGGTATTCTGTATGAAATGTTGAAAAGCAGCCCTGCATTTGCATCTGTCCCAACATGCTAAACAAATTTTAGATGATCTAACATGTTATTGGATCCATCTGATTTGTGACTGACCTGCATCAAATTATTGCCGAAAATTCAATTTGCATAAATAAACTGAAGTGTATTCAATTTACACCAGAAATTGCTGAAAACTGAATTTGTACCTTTTTTTAAACAAACTGCATTTTTTGTTGCAAATTAGCACACTGTTTTTAAGTCATGTTGCAGCGGACACAGATGCATGCAGGTGGATGAAGATACAGCGGTAGCACGGGATGTTAGCGTCGACGATTGGGAGCCTACAATAACAGTGACTCAATCCTCGGCGCCTGACTGCAGGGCTATGGTAGGGTAGGGCGGCCGGATGGGGGGGTCGGCGAATATAGCGACAGGATGTCACTATACATGCGCCGCGTGGGGAGCAAACATGCACAGCAAGGGGCGGGAAGGTTTGTGAGGGGTGGTGCCAAGGTGGGTTGCCGAGCCGACCCCGTTGCGTGCTGGGTGAGTTGGCTGCATTGGTGGGTAGGGTACTGGGTTCAGGTCTGGGCACTGGTGCATTTCTGTAGCGCCCAGCCAGAACCTTTTTTAAAATGTTTTTCACCCCCCCCGAAGTTGAGAATCCTTAAGTAGGTTGGGTGCGGGGGGCACAGCCCCCTGCATAAAACATTAAAAATCTAAGTCCCCAGCACCATTTTGCTGTGCGCCGGGGTGTCAGAGTGCTGAAATGAATTTTCGGCACTCTGACTTCGCGATAACAGCTATCGCCTTTAGGCTTTCGCCGTTATCACATAAACCCGATACAGCATACAATTATGTCTGTGCCTGCCCAATTGAAAATTTAGCCCTAAGTCTTTATTGACGTTATCTGGTAGGCTGGAACATTCTTGGCAGAGGCCCCGTTTGTTGCAGGAAAAATTGGCACTGAAGCTCCAGTATGGTGAGTATTAGCAGTAATCACCCTGAAAAAGGCTGAGTTCCTGTCAAGGGTAATTGCTGAGGGAAGGAACTGACCAGCTCAACACTTTTGCATGTAAACTGGTTGCTTAATCCTACCTGTATGTGGTCTGAGAGAGTCTTTTCAGCTGAACAATACAATAAGTTCAAATCAAATTGAGTTTATTGTGTAGCTAAAAAGCCATTACATTTTACATATAGACAAACATATAATCAATATACATTACATTTCTAAAAAATACATAGAGCATAAATATTGCACTTGAAAACAACATATTGCGCACTTTCAATATTACATATACTGTATCAATATTCCAGCATTACTTCTTCATGTCCTATCTAAACAAAGTTTCGTAAGATGTTATTCTTTACTTTACTAATGGCAAAAAGATATTTAGCTAGCCTCTCAGTACTCCATTCATCTTCCGTATGGAACATAATATTTGTTAAGGTAGTTTGATTAGTTTGATAGGTTTGATTACAAAATGGTCCAAGCCAGTACATTGTTTCCTTACAATACCATGTACAATTCCATAGTACATGCATTAGATCTTCTCTCCCTCCATGTGAACAATCACAATTATTTGTGATTTGAGAATCTTTGTCATACCGTTGTTGTAAGACTTTGCTGGGGAATTATTCAAACTTGTATCTGATAAAAAATATTATGAAGATTGGGTTCTTGTAAAGTAACCAAGTAGGTTTTATACCCAAAGTAAAAATTATTCTTGGTGAACCATAATGAATACATTGAATCCCCTATGGATTCCAAGTCATGTTGGTCCCAAAGATTGGTTATTTTCTTAGCTATATATTTTTTATGTTTGGTACTCAGGGTAATGCCCTTGTCCACTGCTGCTTTGAGATTTTTTAACTTACATTTTTTTTTTAAATTTCCATCACCTTGGGCAGTCAATAACCATTTTTATATGCCATGGCCAGCCAGGTTTCTTTTTCTTTCAAACATAGTTTAACTGCCAGAGTATCCAGCAGCCTAGTAAGTTTGATCCAGTAGTTTATCTTATAGCTGTCAAATTTTGCTTTAATATTAGTAAGACCAAGTTCAGCCCTTATATAGGCAGAAGGACAAGAATGCCCTGCCCTGAGAAATTTTCCTCAATACCACAAACAGTGGAGATAGCAGTTTATCTGACTTTACACTCCTAAACGTCTGTTCCATATAAAATCTGTGTTTTCAGCTTAGCTTTTACTTTAGTTAATAAAGGCTTAATAGAGGAGCCACCATATTTATAACTAAATTTTATCAAACTACCCCAAGTGTTCTTTTTAATTTTTCTGAGATTACATCAGTATGTTCCTTCCAGAGACAGTTCGCATGTACTGAGATACCTAGATATACATAGCTTGGCACAACCTCCACCTTGTCATTACCCAATCTCCATGTACTAGTTATAATTTTTTTCCCCAAATATTACTATTTTGGTCTTTTTTAAGTTTATCTTCATATTGAGTTCAGATGATGTAATAAGAATAAAAGTAATTTTTTTTTTTTTGCAAATCTGATTTAGTTAACGAAAACAAAGCAATATCATTTTTATATGCCAGTAGAGGGCAAATCTGCAGGTTGATTTTTGGAGAGTCAGAAGGCAATGTGTGAAAAATTTTCAGCATATTGTCAATGTATAATGAAAAAAGTAGGGGCGCTAAAACGCATCCCAGCCACACTCCTTTATTTATTTTGAATACTGACGCGAGATTACCTAAGGTTTTTAAGCATATCTTTTACAATAAGCTTAGTTAGTTCTTTCGCAACAAGGCATCCTCGATACAGAACAGGATTGCCTCAAATGGCCTGTCATGGGCTGCCAGTACGAACCCTAGGATGGGTCCAGGTTATTGGCCGTCTTGGGGGGGTGGTTCACGTTTGAATGAGGAGGTGTTCCAGGTGATCTCAGGGCTGTGTCCTGCCTATTGTCTATTGGCTGCATGGCCTACCTGGCTGCTTATTGGCTGCAGGAAGGTCCTGGGTCTGAATATTTTAGAGACTGTCAGGTTATCTCTTGGGGAAACATGGTTTACCCTGCTGCCCTGAAAAAGGCAGTGGTGAAATGCCTCCTAAAGGAATCATCTTTGGATTCTGAAATTCTTCTGAATTACAGGCCTATCTCGAATCTTACCTTTCTGGGGATTGTTATGAAGACGGTGGTGGTGATACAGTTGGAGCCTCATCTGGAAAGGTATGATGTCTATAAGCCTCTCCAGTGGGTATTTCACCCTCACCAAAGCATGGAAACCTCACTCATCATGGTGTTCAATTATCTTTTTTAGGTTGAGTGAAGCCTGACCGTGTGAAATTCTTTCTTACTATTGAGTCTTGGATATGGGGAAACATTCCCTGCATTTGAATTATTTCTGTTTAGTCAGAAAAGATCCAGGCACCCATGACTATACCTTCCTGTTTCTCATTCAGTGATCTCCTTGCTGCAAGGGACAGAAGGAGTTGTTCCAGTCTTATCCTTCTTGATGTCTCATCAGTGTTTGACACAGTCGACCACGGGGTGCTTTGGAACACCTGAGACACTATCTGGGACTCACTGGCACTGCTTTGTGCTGGTTTGAGTTCTACCTTACCAGAAGAATGTAGCAGGTTGTCTTAGGTAATTTCTTCCCTGAGACAGATTCACTCAACAGTGGTGTGCCGCAAGGCTTCACTCTGGCCCCTATGATGTTTGCCGTGTACATGCTGCCAATGGATGAAATTATCAGACAATGTAGTCTGGAGTTTCAGTGTGCTATACAGATGACATCCCACTATACCTGTCATGTCTGTCTGATGGGGTAGATGCATTAATTGCAAGAGATCAATGACTGGATGGCCTAGCAAGACTGAAATGATGATTGTTCAGCCAGGTTTCCATAGTTTGGCAATAACAAGGAGTAATGATTGCTTACCATCTCTAAATGATGTCACCCTTGGAGCGGTGGATATGGTTAGAAATCTGGGAGTCATTATGGACTGCATGCTGATACCTGAACATCAGGTGTTGGCGGTCATCCATACTGTGTCTTTTCATCTTTGAAACATTGCCCAGATTAAACCATATCTGGTACCTGAGGATCTGGTTATGATGGTCCATGCTTTTGTCACATCTAAGCTGGATTACTGTAACATTCTCTGCCTAGAGTTATCTGGGAGTTTGATGTGTCATGTCACTTGCAGCTGATCCAAGGTGCAGCTGCTCGATTATGTCCGATACATCTCAGAAGGATCACATCATCTCAGTGCTGCACTATCTGCACTGGCTGCCCATTTGATGATACATCAGTTTCAAGATACGCTTGTTGGTATACAACACCCTACATGGTATGGGACCTGGTTACCTGAAATATCCTGACCCCGCATACTTCAATCAGCCTTCTACACTCCACTGAGGCTGACTTACTGGTGGTGCCATGGCCCTGGTCAAAGCTGATGCTGTCCAGGAACACAGAGTCTGTGGTGGCTGCACCAGTCTTATAGAATTTCTTACCTCACACCCATTCTGCAACATCAATGGAGGCCTTCAAAGGGTCCCTAAAATTCCCTATATTCCGACTAGCATACTGACTGGCTTGATTTTATTTCTGAGTACACTGTTAGTCAGGATGATTTACTGATTGGAATTACCTACTCATTCATTTATTAGTTATTTGTTTGTTTTTGGATTTTGATTTGTTTGTTATCTCTATATGGCATGAACCTCTAGAAAAAAGGTGCTTAAAAATAAACTTGCATTGCCATTCCTAAAGAAAGGGAGGCTTAAAGAGCTGCTGACACTACTTTTTGCTCTGGACAAGCAGCTCATAACATGGAGTTTCCTGCCCTAGGAGCTATCGTAACTATATTTGGTACTTTTGGGGGGCAGTATTAAACAAGTTATTTCCACTGTAACACCTGGCTTTTAATTTCCATGTACGAGCCAGATGATCACCAAGCTCTGCAGCCCCATCCCCCAAAAACAGCATAATTAGGATGTGCGGTAGGAAACATGGCGCTGCGAGAAAGAGCCCATGGACAATGTAATGGAATTGGGGAGGGGCTCTGCCTAAATGTACTTAGATTATTGTTGCTGGCAAGTATACATGTATGGGGATATAATATATGCTATATTATAGCTCCCATGCATGTATAACTCCCAACAGTGATAACATAGGTACATTTAGGTAGCCCACCTCTGATTCCGTTACATTGTCCATAGAGTGCTCATAGCCATGTTCTAAACCACACGTCATAATTATGCTGTTTTTGGAGACAGGGCTGCAGTGCTCGGTGATTGCCTGGCTCATGCACAGAAGTTATGGAGTCGGTGTTACACAGGAAATAACTTGTTTAATACTGCCCCAAAATACTCAAATATATTAGTATAGAAGTCAGTGGTAACCCATATTATGGGTTGCCTGCCAGTATCGTGTCAGTGGCTTTTAATACACTTTCCTTAAAGCAGAAGTTCATGTTAAAATAGTGTTTCATTCACTTCATTCTACATTCCGTTGCTAACCTCAGTGTAGACCCCTGCTGTTCAGTTTTGTTTTAAAATCCTTTTTTTTTTCATGTAGCCACATTTAATTTTAAGTTCCCTGTGTCAGAGCTTAGGTGTCATGTCCTGGCATTAGCTTTGATGTCCCCAGTGTCCCTTCAGGTCAAAAGCAGTATCTGTTGCATGCTACTTCATTTTAACCACAAGAACCATGATGTTCAAAAATGGGTGTTCAGATCCAGCTGAGAATACTGATGAAAACCTTGAGGCAGTTGTACTTAATGACATTTATCACTTATTATTTTAAATCTAAAAAAATGTTTACGTTATCTAAAATGAGAGGAACAGGGTATCTTACAAGACAGAAGCAAAAGGGTGATTTTAAAAAGGAATAGAAAAGTGAAAGTACATTACTGCTGTAACATGAACTAATTATTCCTGCTTGTTGTAAAAACCTAATCATAGTTTTGGGGTCATTATCTCCATAACAATAAGACCTATGAATATGTTTTATAATGCTAAAAACCGAGATTATTAGCTTTCCAATGTATATGTAGCTGTATGACATATGGTTATGGAGATAACTGCCCTGAAAGTAACAATACATTTTCACAAAAAAGCAGATATGCCTGGTCTGGGGGCCTTCCTCAATAATGGGATTCCTTTTCAAATGAAATGCTTGCAATGCCTTGATGCCAGCCTAGCCGACACTCTGGTCTTACATGTGTTTGGGAGAACTGCTAATACAGAGACATGACTTAAATGGGCATGACTTGAAAAAGCATACTGTATCATATGCTTTCTATGTCCACAGGGCACACACGTACAGTAATGAACTGCAGGGTCCTCGGTCATTACATAGCTAAAAGAAGACAAGACAGCACTAGATAAGAGAAGTAGTTCCGG
Organism: Neoceratodus forsteri; assembly: GCA_016271365.2. Taxonomy (NCBI): domain Eukaryota; kingdom Metazoa; phylum Chordata; order Ceratodontiformes; family Ceratodontidae; genus Neoceratodus; species Neoceratodus forsteri. Next base: position 638,918,775 of record CM028136.1, read on the forward strand.
GCAGTAAAATATCTCAACAGTAGAAGTTGAGAGCCACCTGGGATCAAGCGATCACTGTGTGCTGTGGTTCCAGGTAAATACGGCAGAGGAAACTAGACACTCAGTAACTAAAGTATTAGACTTTAGCAGAGTGGACTTTGACAGAATGAAGGCATGTATTAAAAATAACCTACAGTAGGAAACAAAAAAAGAGGGGAGGGGTGGAGCAGTACTGGGCTTGTATAAAGAAGGCTATAACAGAAGCCTCAAATCTGTGTCTAAAAATGGTGAGCAAAGCAAAGAAGAAGAAAAGAAAACTGCTCTGGTTTTCGAGGGAGGTGGTGACCAGGGTCAGGGGAAAAAAGAACTGCCTTCAAGAGATACAAAAGAACTGGTTGTGACAAGGACAGGAACACATACAGTACAATGAGAAACAGAGGGAAGTAAATACAACAATAAGGCATCAACAGAGGAAAAGATAGTTTGGGAGGTCAAAAGGGGGGACAAGACCTTCTTTAGATATATCAGGGAAAAGAGGAAGATGAAAGGGGTATAGTCAGAATCATAAAGGAAGATGGGGGGCATGCAGAGGATGACAAGGATAAAGCAGAGATCCTCAACAGATATTTCTGCTCCGTTTTTACCAAGAAAGAGGATGGTTGAGGGCCCACCCTGGGTGAAAGAGGCTTCATCAGTTGGGAGGTAGATTCAAGACCATTCACAAAAGATAGAGACCTAGAGGAACTGGGGAAGCTCAAGGTGGTCAAGGCAATGGGGCCAGATGAAATTAACCCTAGGATTCTTAAGGAGCTGAGAGAGGAACTTGTAGCACCTCTGACTAAACTATTCAACCTTTTGCTTGACCTAGGAGAAGTCCCACGGGATTGAAGATGGGCCAGTGTTGTCCCTCTTCATAAAAGCAGTAGCAGGGATGTCGCAGGCAACTACAGCCCAGTTACACTCACATTGATTGTGGGCAAAACGATAGAAGTCCTACTCAAGGAAAGAATTTTTACTTTTCTAGAAGAAAGTGGAAAGTTAGACCCAAAACAGCATGGTTTCACCACAGGAAGATCATGCCAGACAAACCTAATAGAGTTCAACTGGGTAAACAAAACTGTGGATAAAGGCAGCGCTGTGTATATGGTATACCTGAACATTAGCAAGGCCTTCAACTCCGTTCTGCACAGAAGGCTGCTGAACAAACTCACCAGCATGGGAGTTGGGCAGAAAATGGTAAACTGGATATGGAGCTGGATAAGTGGGAGAACCCAGAGGGAACTGGTAAATGGCATCTTATCAGAAGAAAAACAGGCAACTAGTGGCGTACCACAGGGGTCAGTTTTTGGTCCCATCCTCTTTAATGTCTTCATCGGGGACATATCTGAAGGACTGGAGGGCAAGGTGAGCCTGTTCACTGACAACTCAAAGATATGCAATAGGGTCAACATTCCTTGGGGGGCAGATAGGATGAGGGCAGATCTCAAAAAGCTGGAAATATGGTCAAGAACATGGCAGCTGAGATTCAACAAAAAAAGTGCAAGGTCATGCACCTAGGAAATGGCAACCCTAGAGAAGAACACTTCATAGGGGGTGATATACTAGAGGCCACAAAGCAAGAGAGAGATCTAGAGGTGATTATAACAGAAGATCTGAAAAAAAAAAAACAGTGTGAGAAAGCTGCACCAAAGGCAAAATGGTCTGGGATGCATAGGAAGGGGGATTACCAGTAGAAAGAGGAAAATCATGACGCCACAATGTAGATCATTGGTAAGACCACACCTGGAGTACTGCATGCAGTTCTGGAGACCACATCTTAGAAAAGATGTAGAGAGAGGTTAGAAACAGTGCAGAGGAGAGCCACAAAGATGGTACAAGGTTTGCATCAGAAATCATATGACGAAAGGTTGAGGGATCTCAACATGTATTCATTGGAGCAACGCAGGGAGAGAGGAGATGTGATTGAGACCTTAAAGTACTTGAAGGGAATAAATAGGGTACAGGTCCAGGACTTATTTTAGATCAAAAGTTATACAAGGACTAGAGAGCACGATATGAAGATGGGGGGGCAGTTCAAGAGTAACACACGTAAGTTTTGTTTCACTAAGAGAGTGGTCGACGCATGGAACTGCCAGCCTGGGGGGGGGTGATGGAGGCAAAAACAGTTGGGGCATCATAACACTGAATAGCAGTTAAGGGAGGGGGATAGGATCTTAGGCAGACTAGAATGACCTTGTAGACCCCCTTCTGCCATCACTTTCTATGTATCTATGTCTCTATGTATCAGGCACTCATAAGTCCTTGGCTGGTTGAGCAATCTCACTTTAAAATCTAACTCCAATCATTTACTGGTCATTTCCTTCAGTATTCTTCAGTATCCTGCCAGAGACAGGTGGGCACAGGTGAGCTGCTAAACTATTGGCATGGAGCCCATTATTTAATGGACAGCATGCAATAAACGCCTTGTTCATTTAGGAACAGTGCAGTATAGCTGCTGATGGCAAAACATTAAAGTAATGAGGCTTGTCCGCGTCACTTGTCTTCACAAGGGGGTTGAGATCCTGCTGCAGCTCCTCATACTTTGTCATGTATACAGACAGGACAAATGATCACGCTCTCCCAGTCTGTTAGCAAAGCAGTATGATGGACTGCTCATGCAGCCACTTAGACTAGAAGGCTGCAGCTGAGAAGTCAAAAACAGATAAAAAGGCACAATATTCATACAACCTTACTATTTGTATCATTGTGTACATTATCATAATAAGTGAATATTTTGAATTCTGTAGTGGTCAATATATATTTGGTCCCTTGTCCCCATTGAAAAAGCCATAATTTATTTCTTCATTTATGATGGTACCCAATTAGCTAATTAACATATATGACACCAAAACCCAATTAGCCAGTAAGCATATATGACACCAACACCATCCATAACTGATGGTAATTAACTAACATTAAGTAATTGTAACATGCTATAACATTGTAATTACTCTATTACAAGTGTGGACAAATATATACATGTTATATAATTACACCATTCTATAACATTGTAAGTAACACTCTATTACAAGTGTGGACAAAATATATACATATTAGTACAGAGCTACTAACATGTGTGACAACCACCTGAATAACAAATGTAACAACAACCTACTAATCACCCACACTATAGCCCTAACAGCCTCTCCAGCTACAGCCCCTGCAGAAAAAGACACCCTGAATCAATACGAACCACTTTTACTGCTCCCTCCATATCACTTGCCAAACAACCACAAATAGAAATCACAGTTAAACTGTATGAAACAAAAACCTCCTGAAACACTTTCCAAACATTTCAAATGATGTGCTCCATTTTGATAACTGTATAAAACAGGCCTCCTGAAACACTTTCCAAACATTTAACATGCTGTGCTCCATTTTGCTAATTGTGTAATACAGGCTTCTTAAAACACCAAACATCCCATCTGCTGCCTTCCACGATACAGTCTTGAAACACAATAAAGGAAGAACCGGTTGAACCAGCCTTTCTTATATACAAAGCCACTGCACTATGGAAATCTTAAAGGGACAAAACTATTTAGCACTTCAAATACCTTACAATACGGAACAATACTACGAACAAACATTAGAGAGAACACTACAGAACTATAAAAACACTCTAATTTAAGCAAATATACTAAACAAGCTATGCAAGAAAACCAGCACACTTTCTCTTAAAGCAAAACCTACCAACCTAATGTAATATATAAAATAAATGATGGCAAAGTTTGGCATACTCATAAAATAATACCATCTCAAGGTTGAACAAGCTCATAAAGGCCATTTGCCCTTCGGGCTTGTGGCTTTATGGCTTGTTCAACCCCTCAATAGTATGATTTGCTTGTATACCGCACTTTGCCATCATTTATTCTCTCTCTCTCTCTCTCTCTCCCTATATATATCTATATATATATATATATATATATATATATATCTGCTAGGGACATAGGTATAAACCAAGGTAAATGTCAGTGTCAGTGGCTCAGTAGGTAGCACACTCGCCTCTAAGGCCGGGAGATCAGCGGGCTGTGGGTTCAGTTCTCACATCTGGCACTTGGCTTAATATCACAGTACTGACACTGTAGTGCAGCATGAGAGGGGTGCTGCACTTCTGAGGTGCCGTCTTTCGGATGAGATGTTAAACCAAGGTCCCATCTGCCTGGACTGGTGATAGTTCAGGTGGATGTTAAAGATCCCATGGCACTTATCGAAAAGAGTAGGGGAAAGTTTTATTAAAGGTACTCAACATAATATAACATTCATAATATTCATATATTCAAAAAAACAACAACAAAAAATCTTATTATAGTGTGATACAACATTCCAAACTGGAGAATTCAATATAGTGCATACTTATAATACTTAACAAGAAAATAAAATACCATAACATTATATAAACTACAGTAAATAACTGTAAATTTTTCATCTAATTTTGTCTTTTAGGAAAAGTACTGTTCTCCATCTTTTGATCCATACATCTTGTAACAAAAACTTTATTTCTGACTCACTATGTTGCTTTAACTCTGATTCTACAGTTTGCACTAATTGTTTTGGGGATCTATATTCCTGTTGCATTACGAATTTGCAGCTGGTTTGCCATAATATGAACTTTATATATTTATTTCGTTTTTGTTAACCGGGTTAGGTGCGCTAGACAAAGTTGACTATTTTCAGGCACGACCCGGGAGAATACATACATAAAATGAGATGAGATTATACAATACATAGTATATAGTACAGGTACATAGTATATAGTACAGCTAGGTTAGAATACAGATCAAGTCAGACAGTACTCGAGATAATACATATAGCTATGCAGAGATGACAAAAGTGACATTAGTACATGCAAATAACTGAAACTGGGCTAAGTGGCAGCTATAAAGACATTTTATAGCAAAGCTTGTTTAGAAGTGCAGCAGAGTCTTGGGCGAAATAGGGTGGTTAGCTGTGAGGCATTAATTGGGATCAAAGTATGTGCAGGGGTCCCAGGATAGGTGGTGATATAGTTCTTTTTTGAAGATTGGGTGAGAGTTAGCCTGCCTCAGGGCAGGAGGGAGGGAGTTCCAGGTGGCTGGGGTGGTGCAGTGAAATGCTCTAGAGCCTTTTGAAGTAAGACACCTGGGTATGGTGAGTAGAAATTTGTCTGCCGAGCGTAGTCCGTGGGCAGGTGTCTGTGGTACAAGTAGAGCTGCAAGGGAGGAGGGGGTTTGGTTACAGATTACAGAGTCTGTGAGGGTCCTTAGGGAATATAGTTAGTAGGCAGTTGGGGAGAGCCAGCCTAGGTCACTATACAGTGTGCAGTGGTGCCTGAGGCGATGGGACGAGGTGGCATACCGACATATGTTGTTATACACGACATCCCATTTATGGAGAGCAGTCTTATGGGCATTAGCAAAAGTGGAGACACCATATGTCAGTGCTGGAAGCAGAATACCCTTGGCAATTGCCAATTTGGCGAATGGTGTTAGCAGGTGACAAATCTTATAGGCGATTCCAAGTTTGGCATTTGTTGCTTTACAGGATGTGCAGACTGAAATCAAGGGATTTATCAAGGAGGACTCCCAGGTATTTGAAGGATGTGACACAGTCGATGAGAGACCCCCCAGAGTCATGGACTCGGAGGGGTTCCTTACAGGCCCTGAGTTTGGGGGCAGTGCCAAATAGCATGGCTTGGGTCTTTTTTGTGTTGAGGATGAGCTTATTAGCATTTAGCCATGTTTGCACATTCCTGAAATCCGAGGAGAAGTTTTTGGTAATGATGTTAACTTTGTCAGCGCTGTAGTAGAGGACGAGATCGTCAGTGTATAAGATAGCTGAGCAGGAGAGTATGGCATAATCTATGTTGCTGATGTATAGCGAGAAAAGAAGAGGTCCCAGGCTGGAGCCTTGGGGTACTCTGATGTCAGTGCTGGTCACATCCGAGAGAGCGGAGTTGAATTTAACAAGTTGTAATCTGTTTGATAGGTAGTTGTTAAACTAGTCAACTACTGAGGATGAGAAGTTAAGTCTATGCAGGGTTGAGAGAAGCAGGGGATGATCAACGAGATCGAAAGCTTTGGTAAGATCGATAAATACTGTTCCAGTGAGTAGGCCTTTGTCCATGTTGCAGAGTACATCGGTGGAGAATTTGAGAAGAGCGGTTGAGGTACTGTGCCCTTTTTTGAAACCATGCTGAGTGTCTGAGAGAAGATTGTTCTTTGTGAGATAGTCAATGGTTTGGGTTGCAACAAGCTTCTCCAGTAGCTTGCTTAGCACAGAGAGGATGGCTATGGGCCTGTAGTTGTTGATATCCTTTGGTTCTCCTTTTTTAAGGCTAGGCATAACTCGGGCAATCTTCCAGAGATCTGGAACAATGTCAAGAGAGAGACACAGAGTGAAAATCTTGGCCAGTGGTGAGGCAATCAATGGTGCCACTAGCTTCAGGAGTTGTGGCCCGAGTGAATCTGAGCCGGGGCTAGTGTTGTCGGATATGTTTTGCAATAGCCTTTGGACCTCGGATCTAAATATAGCTTTAAAGTGGAAAGGCGGGGTAGTAGTTAGTTGGCAGTGGTCGGCACCAGATGCAGATCTCTGGGGTGTGCAGTAAGGCTGAGATGCTGTGGGAGGTGAAGCGAAGGACGAGGCGTACTGAGACAGGTCCGTGAATAATCTGTTAAAGGCGTTCGCTATAGTGTTTGAGTCGTTGCAATGTACACCATTTAGGATCATATCCCCTGGGGTCAATGACTGGGTAGCCCCAAGAAAGGTCTTGATGTGTGTCCAGAATTTTCTAGGGTCACCAGCAGTATTTGAGCAGTTCCTTGCATTAGATACTCTTTGCTGTTCTGATTTTTTTTACAGGCACTCCGAGAGCCCTGTAGGTATTGTAATCCTCCAGTAGTCTGGACACTTTATCACGTCTTCAGAGTTTGTCCCGTGTGAGCAGGTTAGCCAGCAGGTCCTTGTGTAGCCATTTTGTTTGTTTACCCCTGACCCTTCTCGTGACCTTCAGGGTATGTTTATCTTGAAGTGCTGTGAAATTATCAATGAAGATATCAAGGGCTATTTGAACATCATGGGAGTGATAGATGTCAGACCAGTTGATACAGGATACATCATAGAGAAAAGCTTCCACGTCCAGTTTGGCAAAGTTGGTAATTGTGATGTAGCGTGAAGGGGATGGGGGAGCAGTCTCCGGGCTCCATACACAGAAAGTGGGGGAGTGGTCTGTGACAGCATCTGCCAAGATGCCTGCAGTTTGCACATGGTCAAGGCGATTCACCAGTACCCAGTCTATGAGGGTGGAGGTAGTTAGAGAAGGGGTGGTTCTAGTGGGTTCAATTAAGATCTGGTGCAGGTTTTAGCTCTGCATTAGTGTCAGCAGTGTGCTGTGAGTTGGTCCCAGCCAGTTTAGGTTAAAGTCATCTAAGATTATGACCTCGTTTTGCTTGGCGTTTGTGACAGTTTGATTAAGTGAATCCTGAAGACCTGTGATACCTCCAGTGGGTGAGTTGTAGGCACAGATAATGTGGATTTTTTTTGCACCAAGGGCAATTGTGTGTGGGACTCACAGACTGAGGGTGAGCTAGTGGGTGGGCAGACGTAACATCAAGATGGTTTTTATAGAGGATAGCGACCCCCCCTCCACATTTTGGGGAAGGCCTATCTCTCCGTATCAAGGAATATTTGGGCGAGGAACATAAGAAGTTTGGAATGTGAGGCTTGAGCCATGTTTCAGATAGGCACAATAGGTCAGGATTGTACACTTTCGTCCATGCCTCGAGATCAGCAAAGTGCCTGGTAATGCTCCTAATATTCATATGGGCAATGAGAAGTCATTTTCCTGAGACAGCCGATAGGTCAGTGGGAGAGTGGTGGATAGAGGGGCCAGGGTTAAGTTCTACGTCCCCTGACAATAGGATGATGAGGAGTAGAAGAAACCACAGTTGAATAGTGTGGAATGGGAGATGTACCAGTTGTGTCATTTTGTATTTTCTGAGCATATGAAACGAGTTGTAGGTACAACCCTTCAGAAGGATAAGAGTGGTGTAGGCACGCACATGTTGTGTTTCAGCAATTTGGTTGGAGAAAGTAAAGTCATTGTGTTGTGAGGTATTCTCTCCGTAGTGGTTGTTGATTGGAACAGAAGTAGATACCCCATGTAAGCATAATAGCAGTATCAGAAGCAGGATTAAGTCCTCCCAATCTATGAGTTGCCAGTTTGGCAGGAGACTGAAGTGTTTACTGTAGCAAGGGTGAGTGCTCTGGTGACTCATGGTGAGCTACTGTGGACCAGAAAACTGATTGTTACTGTAGATCAAAGACCCAGAAAGTGTTAAATTCCTGAAGGTGATGAACATTAGCCTAGAGCATATGCAGGATGTAAAAATCCTTTGTTAGAATATTCCCTTTGTTCTCCAAAACAGTTGTGAATAGACCTCAAAGACAAGCACACATCCTTTAAGAAAGTCAGATGAAAATGTGGATTCAATGCAGCACTCCACAACCCAGAAACTTGTATAAAAGATTTATTGACCTCACGTTTGCTTTTTGATGTCTTCCAAAAAAGTGGATTTATGATGAGAATGCCTATACCTGGTGGTGATGTTTTGTAGTTTCTTAGTCCAGGAAATGTTCATAGATGTTATGTCCAAGAATGGTCCAGTTCCTCCAAGAAGAAACACATGAAAAACCACAAAAACTAAACTACTGACAGAGACAAACACAAACAGCCAGCCATCATTCTATTGGTCTGTGGCTGAATATATATCTGCTATATGTTAGGATTACTCTTACCACACCTTGATCAAAGTAATGCATATTAAGTATAAAGCCACCCATTATTTCATCATAGGTAAGCTGTGCCCACAATTTATTTCCCCATTTTTTTGCCAATAGATTCCAGAATTCCTGTGCATAAGGACATAACATAAAAAAATGCTCCACTGACTCTTCTTCAATGATACATGATTGTCTAGGACAGTATCTCTCTCTGTTTGAGGTTTGTGTTTTGCATTGCCCTTAATGTTTAAACGTCCATAACAACTTCACCATACTACATCCAACATTCTGTTAGGAATTAGCTTATCCTGTAGTAATTTTAATAATTTTTCATAGTGGACATCTGCTATTCCTTTAAAGACAGGGACTTCATGAAAATTCAAGGACTGTATCGTATTATATATTTGTTTCCTTGTTTTTTGATCAATAGTGTCCACTGTGACTTTCCATTGTTTTAGTTTACTAATCATTGGTTTGACATATTCTGGGCCCCCTTTCATCCATTGATTTAATCTATTTTGGCATCGCCATTTGGTAAATAAAGGTACTAACCATCGAGCTGCAAAAAGTGTCCATATGGCTGCATTTGGTCTTGTGGGGTCTCGTAAATTTTGAAAAAAGAAAATGCTATAGAAAAATACAATGGGATTTAATAGATTTAACCCTCCTTGCTGCACTGAAAGGTATAAAATATTTCTCTTGATAGGGTTCAGCCTGCTTCCCCAGATGAGTTGAAAGACTAAACTTAAAATTGTCACATCTAATGTGGTTGGTCAGGGTAGATCATACTAACATAAGTAAAGATAGGGATTAAAAATGTTTTAACTACCATTACTTTTTTCTTTTTTGTCTGTTGCCATGATTTCCATATCTGGACTTTATATTTGGCTTGTTCTATTTTATCTATCCAATTGAGTACTCCATTATCTCCTTTGCCAAAATAAATACCCCAGATATTTATAGGCTTCTCTGTCCCACGAATATAATGTATGGCAATCACTTTTTCTGTGGATGGGCTTAACGAGTATAACACACTTTTTTCTTTATTTATACTACTTCCTGTAATTTTCGAAAAGGTATCTATTGTTTTTATAGTTTCTTCACCATCCTACTTATCTGCTAGTAATAGACATATATCATCTGCATATGCTGATGTTTTCACTACTAAAGATCCATCCTTTGGTCTTATACTTTTAATCTTTTCATTCGCCTCTATCATTTTTAATAAAGGATCTATGCAGAACAGATACAGTAGTGGGCTCATAGGGCACCCTTGTCTGAACCTCCATTAATAGAAACATATGAACCTAAAAAAAACATGTATTTATGGTACTGCTTTGGCTTCTTTATACAGTGTTTGAATCCATTTGCAAAATGTTTCCTGGATCCCATAAGACCGTAACACTTGGTCCATAAAAACATGCGCTATTCTATCAAAGGCCTTTTCTTAGTCCAATGATAGAATATAACCATGTAGGTCATCCTCTTTCCCTTGTTCCACCAGTTCTCTTATAAGTAATAAGTTATCACTTATTGACCGTCCAACTACTGAACAGGTTTGCGATACAGTTATGAGATATGGTGCTACTTTTGCTAATCTAACCGCAAGGATTTTCATCAGTATTTTAAAATCCATATTTAAAAGATTCAAAGGTCTCCATTTTTTTAGGTCTGAACTGTCATTTTTTTTTATGAATAAATATTTGAACTGCTATGTTCATATGATAGTCTGTTTTATTATGCAATAGAATCCAATTAAAAATTTTAACTAGAACCTCAGTAAGTGATTCCTGAAACCTTTTATAAAATTCTGCCGGGAATCCATCCATACCTGGGGTTGTATCTGTTTTTAGGCTTTTTATAGCTTTTTCAACTTCATTTTTATTTATGGGATGTGTTAAGCTTTGCAGTACTTCAAAAGGAACTATATTTTTGGGGATCTTTTCCTTATATTTTTTAATACTGAGTTCTTCTAACTGAGGATCTTCATACATTTTTAATAGATATTTATGTACTTCTTTTAGAATATCCTGGTTTGTAAAAACTTCCCTCCCATATTAATTTTTTACTGATGACATTAATCTATCTAGAACTCTTGTGTGACAGCTCTTAAAGGCATCTCCTAACCCTAGTTTCCCTGTAGTACCAATTCTGTGTTCAACTAACATGGATGTTGCTCTGGAATACTGCATACTTTCCATTTCTTTTTTGATATTTTGAACTTGTGACGTCAATTGAATATTTTGGGTGTTTATGGCTGTATACAATTTTGTTAATTGATTCTGTAGGGTAAGATATTTCATCTATTGTTGTGTACTGGTTTTCTTTGCCAAATATATTATGAGTTTTTGTAATTCTCTTTTTGTTTCCACCCAACAGAAACTTAAATTGTCTTCTAGACCAGCCAAGAACATGTGGGCTTGTAATAATGTTTTTATTTTATTACTAATTTTTTCCTCTTGTAATAATTTCACATTCAGTTTCCAGTATTCTACACCATATGGAACCCTTTCTTGCAGTCCAAAAACAGCATGTAAAAATATATGGTCAGATATTTCACATGGCCTGGTATATGTGTCCTGTGTCTTCACATATTTAGATACAAAAAGAAAATCAATTCTTGTGGACAGTTTTCCTTTAAAGAAAGTGCAACCCCCTTCTTTATGTATTATTTTATATGAATCCTGTAACCCAACTGCCTGAATGATTGACTTTAAACAATTAGTATCACAAAACTCTTTACCTGTGCTTGCTCCTTGGTCACTTCGGGCTAGTACACAATTAAAATCTCCTCCCCATATAATATGCTTTGTTGTAAATAAATATGGCTTCATTACATTATAGAAACATAGAAGTTGACGGCAGATAAGGACCGCAAGGCCCATCCAGTCTGCCCATTTCTTTTTCTACCTTATAAATGTGCCATCGGCCTTTGCTCTGTCAGTGACCTATCTATTCATAGTCATTTGTATTGCTCCCTTATGCCTATCCCATGCCTGTTTGAAGCCCTGCACTGTATTCATAGCCACCACTTCTTGTGGTAAGCCATTCCATGCATCTACCACCCTTTCTGTGAAAAAGAATTTCACATTCCCCTTAATCGGCCTCCCTCTAATCTCATGCTGTGTCCTCTTGTCCTGCTATTTTTCTTATATTTAAACATGTTAGACTCTTTCACCTTGTTTATGCCCTTAAGGTGTTTAAATGTCTCGATCATATCACCTCTCCCTCCTTTGCTCAAGGGTATACATATTGAGCTCCATTAATCTGTCCTCATATGTCTTCTGATGCAGTCCCTGCACCATTTTGGTTGCCCTCTCTGGACTGCCTCAATTTGGTTAATGTCCTTGTGAAGGTGTGGCCTCCAATACTGCACGCAGTACTCCAGATGGGGCCTAACCAATGTCTTGTACAGAGGATTATTACCCCTCTTACGACTTGTGATACTTCTACTAGCTACACCCTAACACCCCCCTAGCCTTACCTACTGCTTTAGAGGTCTGCTTGATGATTTTAGGTCATCAGTGATGATGATGCCCAAGTCTCTTTCTTCCTTTGTGACTGCTAGCAACTCCCTCCCAGCCTATAAGTGGCTTCAGGGTTTCTCTTCCCTATGTGCATGATTTTGCACTTTTTGCATTAAATCCCAGTTGCCACTCTTCTGACCATTCTGCTAGTTTATCCAGATCTCTTCTCATTCTGCCCACCCATCTGGATCATCTACTCTGTTGCAGATCTTGGTGTCATCTGCAAACAGACAAGCCTACCTCTAGTCCATCTGCATAGGTCACTAATGAAGATGTTGAATAGGACTGGCCCCAGGACTGATCCCTGAGGTACCCCACTTGTGACTTGCATCTCTTCTGACTGTATACCATTTACCACCACTCTCTGTTTTCTGCCAGTCAACCAGTTTGCCACCCAGTTGACCAACTTCTGACCCACCCTAGCCTACCCAGCTTATTTATCAATCTTCTATGTGGAACAGTGTCAAAGCTTTGCTGAAGTCAAGGTAGGTGACATCAACTGCTCCCCCTTGGTCCACCACTCTGGTTACCCAGTCAAAGAAATCTATGAGATTAGTTTGACAGGACCTTCCTTTGTAAACCCATGCTGTCTTGGATCCTGTGCCCCTATGGATTCCAGGTGTTGCACTATCCTTTCCTTAAGGAGTGCTCCATAATCTTGCCCACTACTGAGGTAAGACTGACCGGTCTGTAGTTCCCCGCCTCCTCCCTGCTACCACTCTTGTGGAGTGGGATCACATGAGCCCTTCTCCAGTCTTCTGGGACCTCTCCTGTGCTCAGAGACTCACTAAACAATTCTGCTAATGGCTCTGCTAGTTCCTCCTTTAGCTCCTTAAATATTAAATATGTCTACTCTACCTTTCTTTGTTGTTGGGGCATATAAATTAATAATACGCCAGGTTGTATTGTCACAGACAAAATGTAATAGTAGGGCTCTCCCCGGTACTATGTCCACTACTTTAGTAATTCTAAAGGTCCGACCTTTAAATAAAATGCCTAAGCCATCACACGTTTCTGTCCCAAAAGAGAAATAGGAGGGTCCCCAACACCATAATTTTTGAGCTTGTTGAGTTAATATGTTTGTGTTAAGTCTCGTGTCCTATATTAAACATATATCACATCCACTATCCTTTAGTAAAGAAAAGGCTACTACCCTCAGTCTAGCATTTTTTAAACTATTAGCATTTAAGGATACAACCTTAAAAATTGGGTTATTTACCATGAAGGAGTTTACCCTGGCTCTCCTAACCTTGCACTACTTCTGGTTCAAATCCCCCCCTCTTCTGCTCCTTAAGGTATGCTTTGCTTTACCCTCTTGATCACCCTCCGAGTCTGACATCAAAACTGGTTGTGATGAAGACTCCAACTCCCCTCCTTGCTTTGATTTTTGTGTATCAACTGAAAGAATTTCATATTCATTGCTTAAAACTATATCCTAATGAGGGGAGGAAGCTTTAGCAATTTTTGATTTTGTCCATCTTTGCTTCATTGGATTCTTCTTTGTAACTCTTTCTGGTGGGGGCATAATTACTTGTTCCTCTATTTTTTTTTTCTAATAGGGTTAGTGTCTTGTTTTGTCTTTTCTTGTTTTTTTCAGCTGTTTGTAGCAAATTCTTTTCATTACTTTGATCACTACTATTTTCTAGGTTATCTGTCTCCATTGTGTTCTGATTTTCTGGGCTCTGGCTAGTCTGTGTGTTAGTGTGAGCTGACGCTTTTTCTTTTTCCGTCTGAGTGTGTGGACCTTTATTTTTCTGTGCAGCCATGTCTTTTTTCTAGGCTTCAGACAGAATGTTATCCTGGTCAGGTCTGTCAAACCTGTTGTGTGTAGCCCTGTCTCTTCACATAGATTACATTTTACCTCCTCCTTACATTCTGAACTGGGGTGTCCTATTGCCAAACATAAATAACATTTCACACGATCACAGCCTTGGCTAAGGTGTGAAAAAGAGCCACATTTAAAACAAGTTCTATGTTGGCCAGCATAAAAGCAATGCTCCCTTTCTCTTCCTAAATACAAACTGTTTGGCAGGTGAATCGGGCCTCTATCAGTGTTTCTCAGCCTCACTCTATATCTCCAACCACCCGTCCATATGTGTTCATCAAATACGGGCTGTGGGGATCCTACGACTTCACATTTTTTTTGGGAGCCAGTGTGTTATATCATGTACCGCAATAGTTTCATTTTGAAATAATATGGTTACATTTTTCACTGTAGGTTTGGTCAAAGGGATTGCCTGAAATGGAAACCATAATTCTGAAAACCGTTTTTTTTTCATATTGTACTCAAAATCTGTCTAAGCGCTATGGCGTTTTGAAACTCTCATCAAATAAAGTATCACCTGAAATATGGATAATTGCATATATTTCATTTGAGAAAAAGCCCAATTCCTTGATTTACTTCTTTCCTACATAGATTCTGTCAGGATGTAATTCTAAATCCCACATATTGTATTCTAACAGCATTACAGCATTGTATTGGTGGTGACTGATTTAAAAAAAAATCTATTTTCCTAAAGTTCTCCCAGTTCGTTTTAGTTCTTTCATTATAAGAATTTTCCCTGGGAGGTTCTTCCATATCCATTTGATCACCCCAGGTAGGTCTTGTATTACTTGATCCTTCATCCCCTGAGTTACTGCTTGATATTACTGACATTTTCCATAGATTCTCTGAAGCTGATTGAGAATGCTGTACATCTTCAGCGTGTAGGTCTAGGTCTGTATCAGTAATAAAATTTGTGTGACATTTTTCCCCATTTCCTCTCCAAATTATTGTCTCTAGGTGACACAGGGATCGGGCTGTGCTGAGGATCTGGCACCCAATTTCCAGTTTTTAGTTGCTTCCATCCTGCTGTTTTTAGTGTTAGAGCAATTTCATGTCAGTTTTTATGTTAAACTGAGGCACTTGTCCTATTTAATGATTCCTGTAGTTTTTAGTTTATTTTTATCAGGTGCTTTCTTTGTAAAAAAAAAAAAACAATGTTGTTATTACTTTCTTGTGTTTGCCACAATGTTTTATCTGTTATATCTTTATCGGGTACAGTTTTACTACTTTACTTTCCCTGTGGCACAACTGCTGTGGCGTATATTGCTTCCGCATTCTGTACTGCCTTTGATGTTACTGCATCATCATTCATACTGTCAGACGTCAACACTTATTTTGACACAGGCTCTTTTCTTCCTACCATAATTTGCTTTGGCTGCATGCAACCTTCACTGTTAGGTAATATCTCTTCCGTCTTGGGTTCCTGTAAAACATTTCTTTTATTTACAGTCTCTACTGACTTAGTTTGCCCATGTAAGCCTAGTCGACACCTTATAGCTGCAACTGGAGGCTTTTTCAAAGGGGAACCGCTCAGCTCTAGGCACTCAGTAGCTGTACTGATAACATTGCCAGCCGCTTCCATCTGCGCATTCCCTTGACATTCAAAATTGGCTTTGTTATTGCTCACATCTATTGTATCATCATTGTCTATAAATAAAGGGGTTTCTGAGCAAAACATTTTTCTATATCCAGTAAATGTCTAGGCTTGGCAATAGGTTTTGTTTCTTCACTTAAGGTGCAGTTTACAATATCACAATCATTCACAGTACCTTGTTGCTGCTGCTGAACAAACCCATCCAGGGTTACCTGTTCTTTCTCTTGTTGTTGAGATTCTGTTTCCATATAACCATCCTGTATGCTTTCATCTTGTTGTTCTATAACTTCTATAGTGCTGATTTCACTTGCCACACCAAACTCTTGTTGCACCATTGCCAATTCTATTTTTTCCAGGCTTGTCAAGAAATCATCCAGCTGAACATCTCCTTCTGATGCTACTTCTTCCTCCATTTTCTCCTGCAGACTGACTTGTCATACTGCAGGACATAGGCTCCCCCTGCTGGACAGTAGAGAAATTTCCCCGGTGCCCTGGCCAAATTTCCCTCATTCACTAAAAATACCACCAACAGCTTAATCTGGTTCAATTTCAGTTGCTTACCATCTGTGTACCCCCTGCCCCAGAGTCACCCCTGAAAAAGGGACTTCTAGGCCCAGTGGGCTTACCACATCAACAAAATTCAACAAAACAAAACAAACAAATATTTACCGAATCTCATGAGACAATAAATCTTGAAACTGAATGAAAAGATAACAGTCAATGCAATGTGACCTGTCTAGGAAGGATCCCTTTAGGACCAAGGAATCTGCCCTATGCAGGTTATGCAATAATAAAAAAAATTGCAGTCAGGAATACAGTACATGAAACGACCTAAACATTGTGATGCCCTTAAAGGAAATGCATTAGATTATTGCTTACAAATTTTTTCCCTTTTTTTTCCAAACTCCCATACCTTTGTGTGAGTCCATTAGTGCTGTTGTCTTAATTTTCTGTCTGGTATGGTTTGGGAGGGAGGGGTTTTAATTTGGCCTGAGAAGGCAAACAGCTGATCCGTCCCACTGGGCTAGTTAAAACACAACATAATGCTGAAAACAAGTATTTGTCAATGCCGAATTTTTGCTTGCTGATATTAGCATTGGACATGCAGGAGTAAGACAGATGCAGAATAGGAATGGCAGTGAAGTATTGAACTCACACCAACCCCACCTCCACCCTGCAGAGATGGACAGGCATTGGGGTGTGCCTTTGGGTTGTCGGCCATAACGCTCACGACATTTCAGCTCACCCTATCCTGCAGACACCGACAAGTGCTGAGGTGTACCTTGGAGTGTTCGACTTTACAGTCACCCCATTTCATAAGGACATACACTGAAATGAGTGCAGCATAGGAGAATGGGATGAACTCTGGGGCCAAAGAGTCAAAGGCACACCTGGATGCCTGTCACTGGGTTCAGGATGAGGGTGGGGGGGTGGAATGGTGTGAGTATTACAGCTGGCAATCCAAAGGCACACCCCTGATGCCTGTTAAGTCTGTACAGGACATTATGGTTAGAAACCCTAACACCCGAGCGTTTGTTGGTATTTGTACTACAAACTTTCAACATGGCCTTTTTGTGAGCCCCACCGTATGAAAGCATGTGGACCTCTGCTCATGAACAGTGGCACTGTGATTTTGTTAATCTGTCCCAAACATTGATTTCTCACAGCGACCATGCCATTCTGCACCAGATGTGCGAAAACACAGTTCAGGCAGGATGTGAAAAATGACAGCTGTACCATTCATAGGAAGGTGCAAAGAAGAGATGGCAGTGTTGAAAATCTAGATGAAAATACTAAAATGTTCGAACTTCTGGCGATGCGTGGAAACTGCACTACGCATATTCGTAACACAGTCATTTAGTGGAATTAGGCATTTGGTGACCTCTGCTCATGAATGCTGTCACTATGATTTTCTTACTCTGTCCCAAATGTTGATTTCCCACAGTGACCGCACCATTGTGCACCAGATGTGCGAAGACACATTTCAGGCAGGATGTGAAAAATGACAGCTGTACTGTTCATAAGGAGGTGTGTAAAATTGGCAATGTTGAAAATCTTGAGTGTAAATATTACAAATTCTCAAAGTTACAAGTGTGCGAGGAAACTGCACAATGCACGCTTGTAACATAGTCATTTTATGGACTTTTGTCACCAAATTTTCAACTTAGGCATTTTGGGACCTCTGCTCATGAACAGTGTCACTGTGATTTTCATAATCTGTCCGAACACTGATTTCCCACAGTGACCGCGCTATTCTGTGCCGGTAGTGCTAAAACACATTTCGGCCAGGATGTGAAAAATGACAGCTGTACTGTTCATAAGGAGGTGTAAAAAAATGCCAATGTTGAAAATCTGGAGTGAAAATATTACAAATTCACAAAGTTATGAGTGTGCATGGAAACTGTGCAACGCACACTTGTAACACAGTAATTTTTTGCAATTTGTTCACCAAATTTGTAACATAGGCTTTCTGGGAGCCCACCTCATGAACAGTGACACTATCGTTTTGTTAATCCATCCTGAAAGGTGATTCCACACCGTGACCACAAAATCACCTTCCTTGGACCAAATAACCAGATAACAGTCACTGAATTCAGGATATGGGGTCTCAAAACCCCCATGTTGAAAATTTGGTTGCAAAATTCACAAAAATGGGCATGATATCCACATAAGTTAAAAAAAAAAACATTTATGCCATTATACAACTTACCAGCATTTCTTCAGTTCGCAGTCAGCTTTGAAGAGTGCAGACATGTTCCTGGTCCACCAAAGATCATTGCGCCGGGCTCCGGAGGTAAGTATGGGGTGTGGGGTGTGTGGGGAGGTGGGGTGCCCTGGCGGTGGGTGCAGGTTGGGGCAGGGGGTGCTACAGACAGTTAGGGACTGTTTTCTTGTTTCAGGTGTAAAAAAACCAAAAAACACTATGAACCATTTTTCCTTTTCCACACACACTGGGGTGGGCTCTCAGTGTGTCCTATCATTTGGGGGTCATGTTAGCCACACTGGGCTGGGCTCCCAGTGTGGCACACAATGGGGCAGGAAAATGCCAATGAGATGAGGGGGTGTTAAACATGCCGACAGGGGATTGAGCACCCTATTGGCAAGCATGTCTGGGGGGATGATACTGAGGGGGACTGGACACCCCCCTCAGCACACAAACACAGGAATGGGGCACATATGCCAATGGGGATTGGCTCCCCCATCAGTAAATGAACTGGGGAAGGGGCATGCCAATGGGGGATTAGCCACCCCCGGAGTCGGCTTGCTGGGGACTGTGAGAGGCGGATAGAGATAGCCGCTGCCAAGTTTATTGAAATGGGACATCAGACAAGGCAAATTGTGATTCGCTGCTGGAATCAGGGACCGCCCCAGCAGCAAAAACAGCTGATTGTTAATGGTGGGGCGCTCCCTGATTGCAGTGGCGAGTTTCTTTCAAGTTGGTGGCATGCTACAATACTGCTGTCATGGACAGCATGCTCCACTATTGGCGCCACAGAGACCAGCCCCGAAATGGACAGCTGGCACTCACCACAAGATTGCCCCACCTCCACAACTCGCTACTACAGCAAGCTGACGCAATATGTTTCTCCTGCATGCGCACAAGCAAACATAAAAAGTAAAGAAAAATTGCCTTGCAGAGTTCTGTGGAGCATGCCCCTATGCTGTCCCTGCTCCAATGTCATAACATGTCTGGGTGTGGGGACAGGGCCAGAACCACACCACTTAATTATTTGTACAACGATAATGTACCTTAATCCTAGCTGCTATGTGACTTTGCATTTCCTCTGGTAATAGATCTATGAATCTTTTCAGTATGCCTAATGTATTATCTGTGTGATGGCGGATTTTGTAATGCTTTCACTGTAATGACTGTGTATTCTCTTTTAGTAGTTGTAGTGTTGTAGTGGTAGTGGAGTTTACACATATACGGTATATATATGTATATATATATATATATATATATATATATATATATATATATATATATGGCAGGGCATCATTACAACAAATGCAGAAGGACATTTCAAGATACAGTAAATGCAAATTTGAATTAAAAAAATACAATAACCCCATTAATAAAACATTTTTACTAAAAACTGTTTACTACACACAGTTAAGACAGAGAGACACAAATAGTTAGCACCAGGAAAAAGGCTATGATGCTAATAGTAAAAACATAAGCACAGAATATGAAAGTCCACAGCACCCATATCAGTAATTCCACACACAAATGGATTTATCAAAAAGCTTACCGTTTATTGATTTAAAAAGTGCAGTTCACATCCAGTAACTACCAGTTAACTGATCACAGCTGCTGAAGCATAACTATGACATTAAGGCATAACCATCACCAACAACTGACGTTTCACTTAGGATTACCCAAGCTTCCTCCGAGTCAAGTATACAGTTAATAGATAGAAATAAAATAAATAACATACATAGCACAGCTGGGCTAAAATAAATAACAGGCAGCATTATTCCCAAAAGCTTAGAGAAAGAGGAATGTTTTGAGGCCTCTTCTGAAGGCCTCCACCGAGGGGGCCTCCCTCGGGGGCCCTTGGGAGTAAGTTTCACAGAACCATGCCTGCCACCTCAAAGGCCCATGCCCCTGAGGTTTTTAATCTTGCCCTGGGAACAACGAGGAGGCCCTCCTCAGTAAAGTGCAGAGGGCATGAGGATGCATAGGATGCAACAGCTCACTCAGGTAACCTGGGCCCAACCCATGTATGGCCTTATAAGTCAGCAAGCCAGTTCTGAAGGAAGTATGCCACTTAACCGGCAGCCTGCACAGGTCACGCAGCACCAGGGAGACATGACAAGACCTTAAAAGGCCAGTCAGCAACTAACCAGCTGTGTTCTTCACCAGCTGCAGACACCGTAGTGTACCTTCACTGACCCTGAAATACAGGGCATTGCAGTAATGAAGTCTGGAAGTCACAAGTACATGCACTAGCATTGCAAGGTCTCCATGGGGGATAAGGGATTTTATCCAGCTGATGTTCCTAAGATGGTAGAAACCACTCCAGACTACTGATGACACCTGCGTCTCAAATGTCAGCCCCTCATCCAGAATGACGCCAATATTTTTAACCTTAGAGGCAGCAGCCAGTCACTTGCCTGACTGCCACCACTTCCCCTCTCTGACTCAGCTCGACAACTAATATGTAAGCCTTGTCTGGGTTATGGCTCAACCAGCTTGATGACATCCAGTCTTGAATCTCCGCTAAGCACCTATTCAGCATGTGGTCAATGGTGCCCGGTGTCCTGGGTGCAAAAGACAGATAGAAATTTTATTTAATGGTTGAACAATAAACCTTTACCTGACACAGGGAAGTGGAATAGACTGGCTAGCCACCTCCTTGGGGCAAAATTTCAATTATTTCACTCACAAACCAACACAGATAGAAATTTTAGAAAATAGCACTAAAGGACCTTGGGGGAGGCCCCTACGGTGGAGGCGTTCAGGAGGGGGCTAAAGACTCACCTGTTTAAACTTGCGTACCCTTCTGACACTTTTTAAAAATGGTACCGAATGATTTATGAATATTCTGCTAATTTTATAACTGTGTTTTAGCATTATGTGTATATCTTTCATTGTTTACTACTGTACGGCACCCAGAGCCCCAGGGATTGGGCGTCTTATGAAATAAATTTTACTTTACTTCACTACTTCTGATGGGTAAGGAAGCTTTAAAAAAAGTAAAAACTTGGAAACAATAATCGAATACTTTTTCTTTCATATGTGTATGTAAATGTATGTAAAATCTTTATTTTTATACAGGAAGTTGTCATTCCACATCCTTAGTCCAAAGGGCCTGTTTTCAAGATGGTCCTGTTATATAGTTAATTTTCACTTTGTTTTAAAAAGACACAATTTGATATACAAATTATAACAATAAATGATGACTTACTGACATTAAATTTGCTAAAAGTCCTGTTTATATAATAGCTTTGTTCCAAACCAGGACTAAACTTATAAAATCAGGGATAAAAAAAGGGGGGAGGGGGTACTCCTAAGATAAACAGAAAATGCAACGGGGAACCCAAATTGCATTTATTTCCTTCTACCTCCCAATAGGAGTATACTAGCATCCCTTCCCATATCAAGATAATCCTATTTTATAATTTCTTGTCACCTATTTTGAAAAAACACTGGTTTAACATACAAAATGTGACAATAAATAGAAACTTACTAGCATTCAATTAGCTCAATGTCCCTTTCATTACAATACCTTACACCTAAGCAGAAACTAAGCATGTCAGAGCAATCAAAAACAAAGGGGGGGGGTACTCCTACAATAGACAAGAAGGAAAGGGGGGGACCCCAATTTAACAATTTTCCCTTGTAACTCCTATAGAAGTGCACTGACATCCCTTCCATGGCTCCTTGTTTGTCTTTTGAACAAAGAGCCCTGGAACTTTAGTCAGTTCTCTGTCTTCTGGGTCCATAGTGCTCCAGATATTATAGATCAGGGATGAAAAAATGATGTTACGATATTTGTTGTTAACTATAGGATTTACATACTTGTTTACCTTACTTGTTCTAAGGCCATATTCATGGCCCCTTAACTGAGGTTTGTCCATTAAATAAACAGGAGTACCTTGATACATGATTTTATATATCATACAAGTCCATTTCCTATCTCCCTTGATCTCAAAGTCACACCACCCCAGACTGTATACATATTACAATGATGTGTAAAGGGCTCACACTTTAGTACAAATTTTGACATTTTATTATAAAGTTTATTTATTTTTCTTATCGAGGTTTTGTTTGCTAGTCCAACATTATGGACTCCACAGTCAACCATAGGCATAAAAACTTGATTTGCCACTGTTTCTCTCATTTTATAATCTAGACAGTATCTTGAATGTCTAATGGCACCCATTCTGATTGTTTATTTTTTCTACCATTTTACCAATGTGAAAATCAAAGACGAAACTCTGATCTATCCAGATGCCTAAGTATTTATATTCTGATACTTGCTCAAGGATCTCATCCTTAGCAGATTTAATACATATTTCTTTACCTTTTTTATGATATTGTTTTGACCTAAAAATCATAATGTTGGGCTTTTTTTTTCATTTAATACCAATCTGCAGTCTGAAAACCACAAGCAGGGAGTTAAGAAATCCTCCTGTAAGTTAATCTCCAGTTCTTTCTTATTATTACCTGAAGCAATTAGCACAGTATCATCTGCATAAAGACAATTTGTGTTTTTCTATAACCCAAGTCACAGAGTTTACATAAATGAAAAACAATGTGGATCCCTGAGGCACCCCCCCTCCCATTTAGGGCCTTACTTGACAGGGCAGTTCCTATTTGGACTTGCTGGGTCCTGTTCTTTAAGTAAGATGCAAACAACTGACAGGTATCGGGTGCAATCCCTATATCTAACACTCTTCTGCCCATGGTCTCATGATCTACTGTATCAAAAGCTTTTGATAAATCCACGAACACTGCACCCACCTCCCTGTTTTCATTCAAAGATGTTGAAATTAAATCTACCAGATCAGTGGGTGTGGTGTCCATGGAGTATCCCCTTCCAAAGCCAGACTGATATTTTGTTAGAATAGAGTTTATTCTAAATAACCTACCAATTGTTCTTGTACTACCCCTTCCAATAATTTTGAGATCATGGGCAGGAGCACAACAGGGCGATAATTTGTTGGATCTATCTTAGCTCCCCCTTTATAAACTGGAATAATTTTAGCATGTTTCCAGCTTTCAGGGAACCTACTTTTGCATAAACTCCAATTAAATAATTTTGCAAGAATTGGGGAGATAATTTCTTTTGCATCTTTCAAAAATCTACATTCAACCCCGTCACATGCACAGGCTTTTTTAACTTTTAGTTTACAGATATGTTTATTTACTTGCCTGCTCGTAATAACCTTAAATCTAAATTGAGGCCAGCCTCACTGTTTTTTTTACCTCTCTTTGAGTTATGTTTTTCTGAATTTACTGATGGAATTTTCACATCTAGCAAGTTAATAAAATACTTGTTTAGTAGGTCAGAAGATGCTTTTGGAGACTGCACCACACCATTCTTTACCACCTGAATCATGGCCCATAATTTGAAGGGGACTGGAAAGATTTGATCAACACCCAATATTGGCATGAATCAATCGTTTCAAAAATGTTATTTTTATATAATTTTTGTTTAGCGTCTCTTAAATTTTGTTTCAACTTGTTTCTAGCCTTTTTAAAGTTATTCCAATCTTCTAAATCTAAAGATTTGTTTGCAATTTTTTATAACCTATCTTTTATTCAACTCTCTTTTTTTAGTTTTTCAGTAATCCAAGTTGCCTGCCAGGGAATTACAAATTTGCATAAATGTATTTGTAAATTCTTGAATAGCCAGGTCCAAACATGGAATCAGAAATAATCTGTTCCAATTAACTTTTGATAGTTTGGACAATAATCCTTCGCTTGTATAGTTTTTAAAAGATCTCCTTTTTGTATATTTGTTTACCATTTTGACTTTCTAGTATCAATATTCATCAATTTAAAACTACCTGTTATGTAGTTGTGGTCTCCAAGCATCAGCTGCCCCATCTTAATCTCAACAGGTTTGATTTTAGGTGACACAAATATTAAATCTAATATATTTCCCCTACTACTAATATAACTTTTACGAGTTGAGTTTGTTATTACTTGTTCAACTCCCAGGGGCTGAAAGCTTTTTTGTAAAGCTTTCCCCCAGGCTGCCCCCAGGCAGCATTAAAATCTTCCATGATGAACAAACTCTTCTCCATTGTTTTACTCAAAAGACATTCAGAAAGGGGTTCAAAACAGCTATGGACAGGAGATGGGGTACAGGTGCAGAAAAAGAATTAGCTCTTTTGAATGCCTTTCTGAATGTGGTATCACTTTTAATATGCAAATTTTACTTTATATGAATTATAGCATGCATTAAAAACTTTAATTCATTCTCTTGATAAATGTCAGTTTTATAGGCTAGAAGGTGTGTTTGTGAAAATTAGGATGCATGAGTTGTGCTGCTTTAAAAAAATGTTTTCTCCCCTTGTATCATTTTTAGCAGACACCCCTCCACCTATCTGCATACATTGTTCCCTAGTTGTATCATATGCTTAATATATACTGTATCTTGAATATAGTTTTCTGCACCTGTACCCCATCTCCTCAGGATATGCCTGAAAGCAAGCTAACTTTGTGCAGCTCAGTATGCCTTTTCTGGTGAAATATTACTGTCCTCAACTGTGGAGCCACCATCTGTGAAGGGACATACAGAATACTGAAAAGGTGCAGCACAGGGTGACTAAATTGGTGGCAGGTTTAAGTGATAAGCCATATAACAGTAGATTAAACAACCTGGGTCTGTACAGCCTGGAAAAGAAACATCTAAGGAGTGACATTTTACAAATGTACAGGACCATATATGATGAAAATTTAAGGATAAAAAATGGGTATTGAGCTATACCAAAAGTCTAAGATCAAATGGTATGCACGTAAGATTGGAAAACTGAACAAAAATCATTGAAGATGGTCTTACACTCAGAGGACAGGGCGATGATGGAACATATTGCTAAAAGAGATAGGCAGATTAATTTATACTATTTAAAATAAAACTAGATACTTACCTACTCAAAAGGGCCAAAGGAGGTACCTCAGGGAAGGAGGCACCCCAAAAAAGGTGGTATGAAGAAAGGGGCAACTGCTAAAAGACTAGGACTGTGAGGATGCCTAACCTTGACTGGAAACTAAAGCAAGGAAGTATGCAATAAGACTAGGTGGACTTTAGGCAGATGAAGAGAGAATTGCTTTCAGAGGTCTTTCTGACATGGTCTGCACCCTGGTAGCTGAAGTCTTAAACAGTACACCATGAGGTGCTGCCAACCATGAGCCTGCACAGCTGAAGCTTTCCTCTGAGCTTTCAAATTTCTCACCACCTTGTAGGACTGCCAGGTGGTGCTGCAAGAGACAAGTGGCCTGAAAAGAACCCCCATCCTGCAAGGGATTCACCCTCAAGATGTGGACTTCAAGAGAAGTGACTGAGCAGAGAAGCGGAATATAATAGCCAATAGGAATATGTTTATAGGGCCTGATAGCATGATGCAGAAAATGGACTTAATGCATGATGATGCATAAGGAATGAATGATAGATTGGACTAAATGAAGATTGCTGAAGAATGACAGGTATGATAGTAAATTAACTGCATGATAAGTTAACACCAAGCCATAAGCAGGAGTTGCAGGAAGCTGTAGTACAAGCATGACTGTAGGTGAAATACTGAAGCAGTGAGTGATGGCTAAATGGTTTAGAAAGGAATGGTTGGGAAAGGTAATGTGACTTGAATGGGTTAAGTGGTTGCAGCTGCTGACTGGAATTCTAGGCAGGCAGTGGCACAGTAGTGAAAAGGTTGTTAGTGTTGGTTATGAATGCAGGTAAAACAGGCTGAGAAGACAAAAACAAAATACAGAAGCATTACAGATGCAGGAAATCGAATTGAGTCAACATACTGAAAACACGCTGCAGGTAAGCACTGGAGGAAGATTAGGACATTAGAGCAGCAGGAGTGGCTACCCTAGAGAAAGCAAGGAGCATAAGTCACAGTGAGAAAAGGCAAAACACACTACCCAGAGAGTTGATGAAGGCACAGACCAAACCAGAACTGAAGACAAAAACAAAACACAAAGGCCCAAAACACCTGAGAGAAAAGCAGCAACCACAGGGGAGGGAGGAAAGCAGAGCCTCCAGCTGGAGCAAAGGAGCTTATGAATGAGGCTGAAGGAAGCTGGTTTATATAGCCCAGTAAGTGGGTGTGGCTGGTTGTCCCTGCCATTAAAACCACAGGCTTTCCTTTTAATTATCCTAGTATGATAACATATGCACATGAATATATGTTATCATACCAGGATTATGTAACAGATAATGCTGAAGGTTCTGTAAACTGCAGCACCTCTAATGCATTCCCTACCTTTCTGTCAAATACTTGATGAATATTCATACTTAGCATCCCAGATATTCACGAGTCACACAAAAATGGGGAAGAAAACAAAGGATAAACCTTCTAGCCCTCTCCAGGTGGCTGGGAATTATCCTGTGGCCACCTCCCCACCTACAGTCATATCTGCTCTCCTACCTTCCCGTACAGTCGCCTTAAAGAAGTTCCTAGGTGCTGTCATTGTGCTGGGATCTCATACTGTCTATTAATTCTGCCCCCTCCAGCTCAACCCTCGGGACCCAAAGGGCTAATTATCACAGCAGACCCCCTCCTGAACCTTGAGCAATAATTTGGGGGCAACAGCAGTCAAATTCTCTTGGCAACTCAGCATGCCCTCTCCAGATACGCAGCATGCTGTTTCTGTGCTTAGTCAGACTCTCACCTGATGGCAGCAGCACACCAGGGTGGGGGAGTAGGAGGAGCAGTCTGACATCATAGATGATTCTAAGCAGGCTGATCAGTCCTTCTGTCTAGGATCATGAGTGACACAGGACCATTCCTATCCCCGCTGCCTCCCTGGCATACTACTGTTGTCTGATGACAGACTTAGCATAGAAAAAACATGTAGAGAGCCAGGGGTGGGGTTCATTGAATTAGCCAGAAATTTGACTACTACTATTATCCCTGTCCCCAATCATGGATCGGGGTTCAGAGGGCCTACTTGTGACACATTGCCTTTTAGAGCTGGGAGAAGGGGTAGGTACAGCTGGGGGGTGATTAAAAATAGTGCCTGTGTCCCCCTCCCTGCTGGCATTCACTTATGTTGTCCCAGGCTTGGATGTGTTACTTGGTGCCATGGAGCTACTTAACCACATTTTAAATATGATTGTTTGAAAAGATGTGGGGAGTAGAGAAAGAAATGCCATGTGCAGTTTTAACCCATCAGCATTTCTTCTGTCCATGCTATAATGCAAATGGAAACATATTATTGTCTCATATGATACTCATTAGTAATTCTGTCTCTTAAGTCATGATCCAGTACCTATTGTTTCTCATATCTGTAATTTTGAGGTAATCTCTGTTGCTATGCTGTTTTCTGTACTATATAGCCTTCTGCAACCTCCTGTAGCCCCAGGAGAGCAGAGAGATAGAACAAGATCTTGGAGAACCTGAGATCCTACAATACTGGAGATTATGTACATTCTTCAGGAGAGTGGTGAGAAATCCATCTCCCTTGTGATTTTCTTTGTCACTTGCTTGGCATAAGTAGTCTAATAAACATTTATTAGTACTCTTGCTTGTTTATGAATGTATCTTGGCAAACTCTGATGACACAAGAATCTGTATTATTAGTATTATTATTTATCCTACACACCAAGAGTGTTTAGGCAACATAAAATGGTGACCGGGCACTGTGTCTGGGTGTTTGCCAAGTTACATTTTAATTTCCTCTGTAAAGTAAAACACTGGGTGAGAAATCTCCAGTAACAAGCAGCTGAGAGTGTCTACTGTTTAAATATCTTTGGTCTGTTGGGTGTTCCACAGTGCAGACAAAACAATCATTTGGGAGATATTCAATCTTTGTGTAATGAGCTGTTTTATTTTTATTTTTAATTTTGTCCCCTATTCTTTTTCTATAGGAACACCGCTGTAAAGGGATCCAAACAGACAGAGTGTTTTCTTTTGTGGTCTCAAATCCTAATGAGTATTTACTCATCTAGGAGTCCACATATGCCAAATGCTGTTTGTGTCCTGTCATGAACTTTGGTTACAAAGTTTTTGATCCATAGACAATTAAGGGTTTCTTTTTTCTTAAAAGACATGTCTCAAAAATCAGTACTGAAGTTGAGGCTGGATGCCTCACAAATTCAAACTGCTTATGATGGTTTAAAAGATTTTGTCAATGTGGCAAAAACCAGAAACAGTCCCACGAGGGCGATTTATGAAGACTATAGTCACTTAAACCATGGTACCAAGGAAGATATTCCTGAAAATTTGCTGGTTACAACACTATTCGCTTGCTTAGAATTTTCTATAAAAAAATGTGATATTCTGAAGTCAGATTACACTGCATACAGGCAAAAGATGAGTATGTTACATGCCAAGTCTGCTGAAAAAATTAATGAACTGTTATTTCAAAACAGGACCTTGACTAAACAATGTGATTCATTACTAAGTAGTTATGAAAACAGTAGACGTAAAATGTATGCTTTGAATATCAAATATGATAAGACTTCTCTAGAAAACAGACTAGTTTTTCACTGTGAGAAAGTCTTGTGCACTGAAGTTAGAGTAATTCAGTGTGCTCGCTCATGTATTTGAGGAGCTGGAATGTAAGAGTAAGGAAAATGTCCAACTTACCACTGTGGGAGAAACCTGGAGAAACAGGTTATGCATAGCGTGTGTGATATCAAATCTGAGGTTGATCATATAAATTACAAGCAGGAAATTAGTCTGAAAAAGGCTTCTCATAAAGAAAGGCTAGATGGACTACAGTCTCAGCTGCAGTCTCTCCATCAGGAAAATGAGTTTCTCTTTAATGACTGAAGCAGCAAAGACCTGCATGCCTTAAGAGAGAATGCTGAAAAGGCAAAACTTAGAAAAAAAGTTTTTCAAACGAATGGGGTTCTAGCTAATAACACTGATTCCTTACGTTTTGAAAACAAGGAACTTAGGGATGATAAGTCTAAAGTAATTACTGAAAGAGTTAATGTGCTAGTATTTCAACACCAGACCTTGACTGAACAGGGTAAATTATTATGTTTTGATTACAACAGACTTGAAATGAATGTTTTGAATCTAAACTGTGACACAGCTTCTGTTGATAACAGGCAAGTTTTACAAGATTAGAATGTCATGCGATCTGAAAACAAGGCACTTAACAGCATGCTAACTCTTGTATCTGAGCAGTTAGAATGTAGGAGAAAAAAAGTCAGATATGGCAAACTTGCACCATCAGCCAGAGGTATTGGCAGGGCATACTAAATTAATGCCCATAGACCTTGCCTCTTCTCATGTTAAAGAGTTTGATGTTGAACACTCACAGTATGCTGTAGGGTGGACTAGAACAAATGCTAGCCACTTGTTTTTCTGTGATTAACAAAATGATTTTTTTTGTGTCTCAAAATGGTGGACACGCATGTCATCAGGCTGCATCCCCGTGCCATCCCCAAGATGGCCACTCATGGTCATGAGATGATGGTCATAACACAGTAACCCAAGATACCCATGAGATAATCCAAAATGGGCAACCACCACATCACGGAGGTTGGATCATGCAGTCATAGGGACCTGTGACTGCTGCCATAACCAAACAAAACATACCAGAGGTTTTTGGCATGATTAATATTATCAGTAACACTAGTGTTTCTGAGGGACAGAAAATTCTCATTAAAAATAATGTTGACGTACATTTGAATGAGGCTGGTACGCAACCACCTGTCATGAAGTCAGTGTCTGACGCTGCAGAAGAAGCTGACATAGCAATGTTTACTATACTAGAACGTCCTTGGTTAAGCAACACATTGCAGTTAATTACATGAAAAGTTGTGATTCTTCCCTATGCAATTTAACATCAGCTTTCCCTGAGAAGACTAAATGCGCTGTTGTTTCTAACCCTAACAGTATTGGGCATATGTAGCCCATTAATACTTTAAGCTGTAACATTAGAAGCAATGTTGCTACCATCCAGCAACCTTCCGGTTGAGAAACACACTTTACATTTGATGAGGGAAGGGCCAACCCTGATTCTGAAAGCCCCGTAGCTGTGATATTTTCAGCAGGGTTACAGGTTTGATTTCTGAATCTGAGCTGACAACTGTTACAGCACTACTTTCTCCACCCCTGGTGGCTACTGAACCACAATCCATAGCTGGAGAACTACGTGCAACTTGCACACCACTTTTCTCCACTGTGAAGGCTACCCTGATAGTGCCAGCACTCCCTGCACATAATGCATAAGCCCCTCAGCCAGTGACACCTGGATCATCCCATACTGTGGCTGCAATAGCAGGCACAGGCCAGGAACAGTGTGGGTTATTCCCAGTGCATGCAATAGCAGACACAACTCAGAAACAGTCTGGGTTATTCCCGGTACACACAATAGCAGGCACTTGTACTAAGAAGGTACAAGGTATCCTAATACTGATAGCATTGTCTTTTCTTTTGGGATCACTGTCCATGGTCCCAGCACTGGTTAATGCTAACCCAGCTTTAGGGTATCATTTTGAAACTGCTACATCAGATATAGCAATCTTAGCAGTTTACAATGGACACATCAGACCCATTGCTTATGCATCCCAGATGCTTGCCCCAGTGGAGCTAAAATACAACCTTTGTGAAAGGAATCTTTTGGCTACATACTGGGCAGTGAGATATGTTATGTACATCATTGGATATGCAACCATTATGCTGCATTCCAATCATTTGCCAACTATTTGTTGTCAGACAGCGTAAAAAAATGACTCTTTATCCAATGCCAGACTTATACACTGGTCTCTCCTTATACAGGATCATGACATCACTGTCTTTCCTATCAAAACTCCATCCTTGCTGGCCCATGGCCTACAATTTACAGGAGAGACCCATGATTGTTCACTCCAACCTCCTGAGCTACCTGTCCCAGGGCCCTTTCTGACAGAACCCCACAAAGTGTTAAAAGACACCACTGTGTGTCATGTTTTGACTGATGACTCAGCCACACATACCAGCGAGGGTCAGATAGCAGGGTTTGGAATTATTTTTCATTCTGGTGATGACAGAGTGTGCATCATCATATATGAATGATTCACAGGCAATGTTAAAACATGCCTGACAAGAAAAATTGAAAAGCGAGGAGGTGAGGAGTCTCCTTATAATTACCACAAACATTTGTGGATGGTTTAGAGAACTGGTACATCCTTGAGAAAGACACAGCTTGTGTTAAGAAAGGAATACAGAGATTTTTCCTTACGTAAAATGATACCAGCATTCCATGAAAGGGTTAAGTTTAAGAACGGCCTTGAAATAATTGAAGAAAGCACTACAGACACTGTTTTTATTACACTTTCTTTTTTTTTTATTTCAAGTTTTATTAGAATTTTATAACAAAACCAGCAACACAGGTATAGTGTTAGAAAATGTTAACTGGATCTCAACAAACTACACTTATCCACTCTCCTACCACCCCCCGGCCAGGAGTGTGCCCCCAAAACCCCACTATGGTATCCTAAACTTACAAAATCATATTGAGTTAACACCAAAGAGTCAGAGGAGTTACAAACAGATTAAGATAGGTACAAGGCATACAATTTGCCCCACTTTTTATCAAAGAGCTTGAGCCTGTTACGAGTACTGGCAATTAGGCGTTCAGTCTGGAAGCATAAGGTGAGTTCTTTTAACCGTTCATTGTAGGAGATGGCCAACTGGTCCATCCAATGCTTGAGAACCAGCTTCTTGACTGCCATTAATATGATAGCCATATGGAATCTTCTTTCCTTGACATTAATACTAGAATAAGAACCCAAAATACAAATTTCCACAGTAAACGGACCTTCAGGACCCAGTATAGGATTCAAACTGGTTTGTATCATCTGCCAAAAGGGAGAGATCTTTTTGCAGGACAATAGGATGTGCAAAATATTACCTTCTTCCTTGCCACACCTGGAGCAAATAGGGGAAGGAAGACGACCCATTCTGGCTAGTTTGATTGGTGTGTAGGACATATTATTAAGAGTATAATATTGGATAAGCCTAAGTCTGTCCTGGGTATTATATATGTAGGGGTCTGTCCATATTTGTGCCCAGTTAAAGGAAATGTCAAGTAATAAGGAAACCCAGACCTTGGAGCCCATTAGGGGATCCGGATGAGAGATAGAAAGAAGATACAAATACATGCAGGAGATTCCATGAGGCATATTAGCCAGTTCTGAGAACAGAGACAAGACAGGATGTACCACCAGGGATTTGGGTCTTGTTCCAATAAGTTGAACTATTAGGTGTCTCAGTTGGAAAACTCTGAAGATGTGTGGTTGACCTATGTTAAATTTTAAAAGAATGCCAGGAGAGGAAAGGAGGGAGTCCTGGCCACAGAAGTCAATAACTTTGGCTTCTCATAACTGGGGTAGCCACTCTGGAGAAAGAGTTTTACCCCCAATCTTGATGATAGGGTTAGAGATTATTGACTGGGATGGGTCCTTGGAGAGTGGGATCTTCAAAGAGAAACATAATTGAGAGAAGACTCTAATAGAGGTTCCATTTACTGATTCCTTGATAGAGGCCAACAGGGTTTTCCATGGTAAATATAAGATGTTAGAGGGGGGAAGATTGTGTTGTTGCATAATATGATTCTCTATTTTCAGCCAAAGAGGAATATAGTCACCCTTAGGTACAGAGAGCCAACAACTACATTTAGAGAAATGGCTGGTCCAATAATAAAGAAGAAAATTGGGGAGATGGAGCCCACCATACTCTTTAGGAATGCTCAGCTTAAGAAGGAGCATCTGGAGAATGTATGTAGCCAAATGAAGTTTGATACTAGATAGTGAATGTGTTGGAAAAAGGAAAGGGGGAGACATACATTCAGCATATTCAAAGTATAAAAAAGCCTGGGAAGGACGTTCAGTTTAATGATGCTGATTCGACCCCATAGAGAGAGAGAGAGAGAGAAAGAGTGGAAGAGACTCCCATCTCAGGAGGTCCTGTTGGATGTTGCCCACCAGGTCATCCAGATTTAGTTTCTTGACAAGGGAAGGGTCAGTGGATAGACATATGCCTAAGTATCTAATAGAATTAGCAGACCATTTCATACCAAACTGAGTAAAATCTGCCTTGTAATTGAGGTGGTGAAGAGGAAAGATTTCAGTCTTACTGAGGTTTAACTTATACTTCAATAACAGGCTGAACTGGGATATCTCATTTAAGGCACAGGCGAGTGAAGTGGAGGGGTGGTCTAAATGCAGTAAGATGTCATCCGCGTATACAAATAGAGTGAACTTAGCATCACCTATCTGGATTCCACGTATCTAGGGAGTTGTCTTAAGATATCTTAGAAGAGGTTCCAGGTATAAGTTAAAAAGGAAGGGTGACAGAGGGCAGCCTTGTCTCGTGCCTATAAAGAGGGGATTAGTACACTTTCTAATTGGGTCTGTTTCTCACTGACTGAATTTCTTTGGAAGAAAACAAACCTTCAGAAATACTCCTAATATTACCTCTGTGAAATATAGAGACTTGCTTGTGTACAACCCTAACCTAACCAGTTTAAACACAAACTATACATTCATAAGGTTTAAGCATATTGAACCTTATGCTCTAAAATAAAGACCCTCATTTGAGGGCAGTGTATAGGTTCCTTAATAAAGGAACTGAGGAATAACTTCCAGAAATAAGCCAAAATAAGAAAGTGAAAATGACATTCACCTATTTAGTGATGGCCTAATGATTTGGAACATCACTGCTGTAAAACTCATGAAAGGTTACAGGTAATTCCTGAGCACCTGAAAGTATATTTTATCTACTGTACCAAGTACATGATACTCCAACTGGTGGACACCAGGGAGTCAATAAAATAATAGACAGACTGACATCCTCTGTCTGGTGGCCACACATGAGAAATGATGTAGAACACTATATTAGTAACTGTTTGATCTGTATACAAAACAATCCTATACCAGCTAGGAAAAATGCATTGTTACTCCAGAGGCAATCAGGCCCCTGGAACAAAATCCAGATCGACTACATTGGCCCTATGCCAACCATTAAGAACAGCCAAAGTTACTGTAAATGTCTTGGTAAACCAGCTATTTACCAGGTGGGGGTTACCCGTAAAGGTAGATTCTGATTACAGGGATCCAGCTTTATAGCCTAAGTAATGCAGGAAACTCTGGATTTGTTATAGGTAAAACAAAAATTTCATATCCCCTTACAACCCACAGTCATTAGGACAGGTGGAATGGGCTAACAGGTGATAAAAGTTATATTATAATAAACTTGTTCTGAAAAACCTAAAAGGACTGGGATTCATTATTGCCTTTACTCCTTATGGCAATGAGAGGGACACCCTCTGCAGGTACACAGTGTACCCCATTTTTGAAATCATGACCAGACAGTCCATGAGACTCCCAGAACATTTACTTCTGGACCTGTGTACTGCCACTGCTGATGAAGCATCAGTAGATAAATATGTTAAATAACTCAAACAAGACATCCATAAGGTACACTTGTTTGCTTCACAATGTATGGGCAAGACCCAACAGCATGCCCTATCCCACTGTAAACAAACTCAGTCCAGCAGTCTACCAAGTTGGACTGCCTCACTATAACAGTCATTGATAAATGGCTACATGCCAATCAAATGAACCTCTTTAAAGGAGATTAAATTACTTTTCCAAACCTCAATGGGTGGAATAGTACTAAACTATGTTTTCCTCTTCTCTTTCCTTTTAGATTCCAGAGTTAGAGATGCTTACTTTTATGCTTATTATTCTTTTTAAAAGTATGGGTCTTCTTACAAGCCCAAACTGCACATTTTATTGCAGATAAGAACCAGTGACCTAAACGTAAACAGATTGTTGAGGCAGAGTACCTCACAAGCCCACATGATCTAAATGCACCCTGTGAAATTCACACTAAAGTCCTGAAAGACATGTTCATTGTACAGAGGAGTAGTACTGAACATTATGATCATTGCTTTGTATCAATTCTAGCAGTTAGACTTGATCTGGAATCCTGTTTATATTTTATTGATAATCAGGAATTTTGCATCCAAATTTATATGGAAATAAAAGCCATTAGCCCTTAACGTTTTTACCCTATGATGCCCCATAATTTTTGACACCTAATTCTGAGTGCCCAAAACAGAACCCTGGCCTACCCTGTGGTCTAATAGCCATTTCCAAACCAGGTACTATAGTTAATAATGTGCAGCTGATGCACAACCCAGTGATTTTAAATATCATCCTTTAAAACTTGGAATGATTTGTTTTGTTTCACAGCAAACATTTCCCACTTTTTTTTCTTTTCATAATGATGTGATTGGATACCCTGGCAGCATACCAGGTACTCAATGATGGCCCCTATACAGGGACTCATAGCACGCATGCATCACATACGTACACTTAGGATTTTTATATCCTGACAGCTAGTGGTACATCCTACAACTGTAAACCTACCCAAACGCACTAGGCATTTTGGTTTTGATTATTTATTTATTTTATTTAAAAAAAAAAAAAAAAAGAACACAGGTTTAGACTCGACCCTATTTGGCTCTGACATATTTATCTGAAATAGGGCTGATAGCCATTATTCAAGCACATATGTTAAAGTTTCATGATGGTATCATACCCCCCCATTGCAAGAGTGATTTACATTTACAATATTATGGATATTGTAAAGAGGTTTGACCTGACAAATGTTCATGGTAATGTTAATTAATTAATTTCTGCTCACATTAAGGAAGCAGACAAGCATCACATAGCTAGGAAAGTCCTTTGCACTGCCTACAGCTATTATGTTCTTACAACCCTTTGGTTATCTCTTCCGGGATCTGGAATTAGGACATATCCTTGATCTCATACATGACAGACATATGGGTCAGTGGCATTGCCACATTTTGCACTTCTATTGTATGTTTTAAATGTTTATCTGAATCTAGCACTATTCCCTTGTCAATGGCAAGGAACCTTGGGTATGTCACCACACACACCACTATTGCTACATGTTTCGAAACTTATTCCTGCACAATCCAGGAAGCCATGTTTGTGACTCTCACAGTGTCATTGCCGCATTTTCATCTGGCAACATCCAACTCTAATCGTCTGGCAACTGTCCATTCTATTGGTCATCTTGATGGGAACTTTTATTGTGAAAAGGTTGAGACTACCTCCTTTCCTTGTTTACCATGAGGTCTTGGAATCACGACTGACTCTGAACATTGAATATCATACCTGAAAGGATCACCACCTTTTATGCAGCTGTGACATCTTCCAACTTGTCTTACCAACTTTTGAATACTGGCCTGACAACTGAAATTAGACTTCCACTTGTGAACTTTCAAATAAACTGTATTCATTCCAGCCAATTAAGATTATACAATCAAGCTCATTGTTATGCATACTATGAAGCAAGTCTGGGGTACGGGCAATCCCCTAACTTCAGCAAGAAAACTCTTCATCATTTGATCTACAATCAAGAAATCCATTTTCTTTACTGCTTGTTTTCCAAGCCTGGCTGGCACCTCATACAGACTGAGAACTGAGTACTGTTATAAACGTTTACACTTTGTGCAGCCGTGTGATCATCTTCAACCAAACACTGTTGTTCCATTGTTAAACTCAATGCTAAGGCTGAGGCCTCTGAAAATACTGCAGCCTCCTCAACATTTGAATCAACCTTTGGAAAATCTAAATGCATCTAATTTGAACTATGAATCTTCATCTAACACTTGAAGAAATCCTGGATTTATCCCTGGAACTGTTTGTAGTTTGTCTTGTGAACATTGACATGTTGCGTCCTGTTCAACTTACCAACTGAAAAATGCCATCCTTCAAGGTGATACATTCTGCTGATGTGGAACATTGTGTGGTGACCAACTATACATTTTTCTGATATGGACTAAAAGTTATGCAAAGTGAACTTTTATTTAATAGGTTTTACGGTAATCACACCTGTTCCCATCCTGGAACCAGTTACCATTAAGTCTAGTCCTAACTATCTTGATGCTCTATTTTAATCTTTACTTACTTATTTTTAATATCCACACAGGCAACTTAAGTTTGTCTCTTCAATTTCTTCCCAATAGGACAGATAAACACCTGTTACATATCAGTATTTTCTGATTGTTTTGATATTGGAAACCCCCATTGTGAAGTTTTATTCCAAGTGTTTATAGTAATATACTTTTTACTAACATTTTCCCTAATAATTACATTTTGTTGTTTGAGGAAAACCCTGAAACACCACTGTGACCAGTTAAACTTTGTCTATCAGGCTCAGGCCTAGGGCCTGTAGACAAATGGTGCCTAACCGTCATCTTTTTGTCGTATTGCCACTTTTGCAATTAGGGCAACAAAGAGGGGACTGCTGCACCTGGGTTAGGCCCCCTATCATCCCACATACACCTCACACTGTATTCCTGGTCTATTATACTGTGACACTGCTATTTTGCACTAATATATAGATTTACGCATCCATCATATAAGTATGAGTGCCAGGAATGTGTTTTGCTGCTGATATTTGCTAATGTTTACATCCTTCATAGGATTAGATCATGCATAACTATTATACCTCACTATAATGCATTATGTTTGTCTTTTACACATATTCCATATATAATCTACCTAATCACTGATAAGATGACTCTGAAGGATCATCAGATAATACTTTATACATTATATATAGATAAATATTGTATATATATATCTTTGTGTAAGCAAGCTGAAACAGAGAAAACCTTTGTTATGTCTTATACACAGGCAAGAAATGCCATGTGTAGTTTGAACCCATCAGCATTTCTTGTCCATGCTATAATGCAAATGGAAGCATATTATTGTCTCATATGATACTCATTAGTAATTCTGTCTCCTAAGTCATTATCCAATATCTATTGTTTCTCATATCTGTAACTATGAGGTCATCTCTGTTGCTATGCTGTTATCTGTAGTATATAGCCTTCTGCAACCTCCTGTAGCTCCAGGAGAGCCGGGAGATAGAACGAGATCTTGGAGAACCTGAGATCCTACAATACTGGAGATTATGTACATTCTTCAGAAGAGTGGTGAGAAACGCATCTCACTTGCGGTTTTCTTTGTCACAGCTTGGCGTAAGTAGTCTAATAAACATTTACTAGTACTCTTGCTCGTTTACGAATGTTTCTTGGCAGATTCCGAAGACATAACAATCTGTATTGTTAGTATTATTATCATTTACCCTAAACACCAAGAATGTTTAGGCAACAACATCATCACAGCACAGTATTAGCAATCTCGCCTGATCTCAGGGGCTGGTACAGGCATGCCTGCCTTCTATATCTCTAACTGGGTTTTTGTGAGGGCTCTGTGTCAAAATGTATTCTTCAAAGATTCAGCCTGCACAGGTGTTCCAGTTACTGAAACTAC
The DNA here is from genome assembly GCA_016271365.2 of Neoceratodus forsteri. Taxonomy (NCBI): domain Eukaryota; kingdom Metazoa; phylum Chordata; order Ceratodontiformes; family Ceratodontidae; genus Neoceratodus; species Neoceratodus forsteri. Next base: position 638,957,499 of record CM028136.1, read on the forward strand.
CACCTATGCAGCAGCTGCTTTGATTGGTGAGTCAGCAGTTCTACTTTAATCCATAAACGTTGGAGTATATTATTCCACTTATCAAATAGTGTGTACTGTTAAACAAAGTGACAGACTGTTATTGATGTTTTTTATAGTCATGTGCCATAAACACATTATAAAATGGGTAAGAGAAATACTGTACTGTGATTGGTGGAATCCAGTCACATGATCATGCTTTTATCCCAGCATAACAGCACATGTCAGAAATGCATAACTTTCTGAACCTCATTACTTGGTCCTAAAATAAAAAAATCAGAGAAGCTATTTTATAATCGCAATAAGGCATTCCAGGATGGTGTAATTGAGGCATAACGGCACTTCTTGGGTGTGTAAACTCCTCTGCTTAGTCTTGGCCTTCACTTCCCAAGGTGTGCCATCATCCCACAATACCACACACCCTGTCATGCTGTATTGCTTACGTAACACAGTGTAAGGTATATTAGGTAGGTTTACCAGTATTTTCAGTCACCTTATGCTTTTTTTCAGCATTAGTGTTTTTCTGGCAGAAATATTAAGATACCTAATTTTATTTTCATTCTCTTTCATTTCAAGCAAGACATGGGATTTTGAAGTTTTTAAAAGTTTCCATGTCATGCCTGCCATAAAACAAGCATTTGTCAATACCAAATATTCACTGCTTGCACTGCTGTTGTACTGGGTCCTGCTTGTAAACATTTTAACTATATATCAACCCAAGATAGACCAGGAGCTAGATATTCAAAGCTTTGTGTGGTCACAAAGTGGTAACACCTGCATTGCGCATGGTTTGTACCAAACTCCCATATTTAAAGCAGAGCTTTGCACATGCTAAATTAAACTGTGCTCATGTGTAAAGAAAAATGTATGCAGCGTGCCGGGGCAGGACCAGGCATACCGGAGCAGGGCGATATTCAGTGTGTTAGCATTGCACAAAGAGGTTAGCACAGGCCACTCAGCACTGCACAATTACCACCTATAAAAAGGCCAAACTAAACCAGGGCAAACCCCAGAGGTGGGCGGAGACACAGCAGGTCACAGTACAAGATGGCGTTCGGAGGAGCACACATAGTGTATTTGCTGCAGCAGGTCATACAGGAGGAGGAGAGGGGCGATGCCCACCCTCTGCCCATACGTAGGCCACAAAGGCACTGTATTGTACACAGACAGTATCGTCCATGAGTCACACACAAAGTCCTCAGTGAAAACCAGCTCATGGGCTGGTACAAGCTCAATGGGCCCATGCCCAGGCAGCTGTGTGAGCTGCTGCATGACCAGCTCTGGACAGACACCCAGCATAGCCATGCATTATCTGTAGAGCTCAAGGTGATGACAGCATCGTGTTTCCTGACTCCTGGAACATTCCAGACACAAGTGAGGGACACCACCGGTATCTTGGAGATGGCCACCTCATGCCTGCTGGGCCAGTTCCTAGATGCTCTGCTAGACTGCTTTTAAGTAATTGTGATGTGGACAGCCAGTTCTGAGTGCTGTATCATTTTTTTAAATATAAAAATGTATTACTGATTGTCTCAGCTGAGAAATCTGGTGTTCTTGGAATGACCTCACTCACCCCCCCCCAGGTCACTGCTAAAAGATGAAAGCCATGAGCTAATTACAGACCAGGCCTTAATCAAGAATATCCTGTTTGTCTGAGTTAATTATAGCTGTAGTTGCTAAAAGGGAAGATCATATTAATTTTATGATGTTTGGAGGGAAACCCAGGTTATTACACACAGGTGCGAAGTTGTAAATGTTCCTTGATGTCTGTCTGAGAGAGGAAGCTTATCATAGATCAAAGAGAGTCATTTGAAGAACATGAGTTATGCTGAGGTTGCAGAATTTAATACTTTGAAAAGACATCCTGTTTTTGTATAGATATATTTTTTTAATATATTCTGACAGAGGAGGAGCTAGGTGACCTTACACAAAGGGGTTGGCAAATACAGTTTTCTTTAAGGAATATTCTGTTTTACTTCACAGACACTTCTATCTAGACTCTGACAAAGAAACATCTGTGAGCACTTTAAGCAGGTATTTAGAGAGAGAGAGACAAATCTAAGTACTGTAGTAAGAATTGCACTATTAAAACCTGTTTTGTTTAAGAGATTTGTATGTCTTGTGATATAATAGTTCTGTATTTTATGTGTTACGTATCTTTTATCTGTTGCAGTAACACTCTATTTCTAGAGCTTACTTGGTCTGTCTTTGATTTCTTTCCTTTACAAGTAGAGTATATATGGTTAAAGCAGACACTGTGCATAAGCTTGAATGGTGATACCAAACTGGAAAAAGGTAAGCGTTTTAAATCTGAGGTCTTTTATTACAGTTTTTAAGGGTTCATTTCTGTACACCTGGTAAGGTGCCCATAGGCAAAAATATCTGGCCCCCCTAAGACAGAATTATCTGAGCCTGTGCATTGGGTACTCTAGCAAGAGGTTCACAGTTTGAATCCCTCCAAGACTTGAGACCAAAGGTTGATTCGAATTCACAAAAACAGAAAAGAGGGTTACCTTGTTCTGTTAACTGTTCACAAGACTGCGCTTAGAGGCTGGCACTTTGGGAGTAGAGGGCTGACCTGCTGAGTGGGTTTGTGACAGTCATTTCCTGCTGTCACTGCATATGTGTCTATGCTTCTATGTGACACTAACCTATGCCCTTTACCTACATGGGGGTTAGTGCCTATCCCCTGCATCCTTGGCTCTTCATATCTGTCCTCTGTCCCACATCCATTGCAGAGGACAGGTACAATGCAGTACACACCGCCACATGCAACATCAATAAGCATGCGCTTGGAATGTTTAAGATGCAATTCCGGTGCCTTAACCATTCTGTAGGTGCCCACAGTCTACACCTTAGAAGGCCTGTGCCACATTCCTTGCCTGTTGTATACTATACAACATGGCACTCAGATGTGGGATATCCATGCTGGCTACAGAGGAACAACCTGCATCAGATACAGAGCCAGATTACCAGGCGATACTGGAGCAGCTTAACAGACATGATCCCAGAATGGCCAGGCGAGCCCAGGAGTACAGAGCCCAAATTATAAGAGAAATTTACAGACATGGCAGGTGAGTACAGACAACACAGGAGACTGTAATATGGTCAAGCAATGCATTATCTAAGATCAACAACAGTGCAAACAGTGCAGTATGCTAGGCAGGGGAGTGACAAGACAGGCAATACACAAATGCATTGCTACCAAACAAGGAGTGGGGTTTGTAAATAGGGCACACATAAACATAGTTAGTATGTTATGCTGGCAGGGGGTCCCAAAGGGGTGTCAACAGAGATACATGCCATCCGGGGGGGTGCATGGCATAACAGGGTCACCATGCATGGGGGTAGCACATGGAGTACCCACAAACAGAGGGGCAAGAAGGATACCTACCAGTCAGCTGGGATGGGGGCTGTATTACAGGCCTTTTATGCTGGGGTTAGAACTGCCTGGACTCCATCATGGGGCAGATGGCAGTGTCATGGGGTGATGTGGCCATACACAGCCTATGTCTGTCCCCTACCACCACCCCAGATATGGATGGTATGTCTGTGAAATCCCCTGTACGGTTGGGGGGGCCTCAGCCATGGTATGGGGGATGAGTGTGGGGATGGTGTAACTCATCCCCAGGTGTGGTCCTGAAGATACTGCCCCTAGACTAGTCGTGTCCTGCTGTGCACGGTATCCTCGGTGACCTGGGAGTCCCAGATGCATTAAGCGTTCTCATCCCGGCACAGTGTGGCACTGGAATACGTCGTGGTGTCCGTTGAGAGGTGGCATTACTCCCACTGGACAAGCTGGGGCTATGGCTGACCCTCACAGTGCCTACCACCATGGCAACAGTCTCCAGCATAGAGGCACACAGGTTGTGTAGGACCTCTATGTGCTCTGCATGCTGTGCCTCTGCCTGCTGCTTGGCACACAGCATGTCCTCATGCAGAATGTGGTGAAGGTGTGTCAGCTCTTGCTGCACAGCACTCTGTGCATTTATGGCAGACTGAAGCAGTTGTCAGTTCCTGTAAGCATGTCACTGTCACTGAGGACTCTCCGCTGGGACAGGGTCACACTGCACCTATGACTGTTGTCTTACTTGGTTTACTTGGTTTAGAGACAAAAGGCCATAGCCTATCAAGATTGTCCCCCACCACTTTGGTGGGAGTTATACCCAATGTTGGTTAGCTTCTATTCATTTATCCAAACCTTTTTTAAAGGTGGAAAGGGTATTACTATCCACAAGATCTTGCGGGAGCCTATTCCATAATCTAGGGGCTCTTAAATTAAAAAATGTTAGTCTCTTGTTAGTTCTAGATTTTGCTACATCAGTCTGTTTATTGTGTAGCTGGGAAACAATCTTTCTCTGGGAGAATTTTAGTCCACACTGTTTCATAATTTCTGGTGAATTATATATCTTATACAAGAGGAGGAGATCACCTCTGCTTCTCCTAGTTTGTAGAGAATGGAGCTTTGTTGCTTGCAGTCTGTCTTGATAGTTACTGGAGGCCAACTGCAGTACCAATTTGGTTACCCTTTCCTGAATTTTCTCAATCTTTTCTACGTCTTTACCCAAATAGGGGCTCCAGAAAGGAGACCCATAGTCAGAATAAGGCCTGACATGGGACCTATATAGGGGAATAATACATTCCTCCGTCCTGGTGACAAATGTACGTCTAATGCGGGTAAGTAGTGCATTTCTCATTTTGGCTACCTTTATGCATTGGTCTGATGAGGAAAGTTTATTGACAATTACACCTAAATCACGCTCATTAACAGATACAGTACTTAGAAGGGGGTATTATTTAAGAAGTAGGTCTGTAGGGAGTTGTTTTTTACCTAGGTGCAACACAGTGCATTGGTCTGAATTTAGAATCAAACAGATTAACAGCAAAACATGTATTTAATATTTAATGTAGTTATACTTTTTTTGAGAGCTTGGCAACAATGTATATTAGAAATGTGATAAGACACTTCAGAGATGTGTTATTATTACACTTTCCTCTTGTGTGTTTAAAGGCACTCAAGCCATGTAATCATTCACCCATAATCATACACCCTGTCTTACTGCATACATAATGCAGGGAAGATTGTGTGGTATATCATGGGACATACTCATACCATAAGTGTGTTATGATGCACAAGGTGAGGCCAGATACCTTCTATCAATTGACAAGTGAATATGTCCTATGGTCATATTTATATTTATTTTTATTCTTTGGTAACTGGATAAGGCCCACTAGGCACAAGTGCCTGTTTTTAAGGGCAACTTGGGAGTACTGGCGTGATTAAGTGGCCTGCTCAGAGTCACACATATGCAGGCGGAGGTTGTGGGAATCAAACCCATGACTGCAGGATGTACCAAGCTCATTTGCAACTCATTACTCTAACCTCTAAGCTATACTTCCAGCTGGTATACAATAAGTTATAAGTGTACTGACAGGAAAGTGCAAAAAGGCAAGAAAATAGAAACAAGTTCTGACTGAACTATGGGTATATCACAGGATATAACACAGTTGTGTGATCAGATACCACTAAACACCATACAGAATTTTCCAACCCACTTTTAAATAGTTGATACTCTCTGCTGTTATAGTGCCCTGAGAATACCTGTCGGGGTTCCAAAGCTACTACCCTTTCTTTCTGTGTCAGAATGTTGGAACACTCTGTTCCTGTTGTTTCAAATCCTGAGAGGTGCTATAGGATTCAAAAAGGCCCCGAGTACAAAAACATCAAATATGTATATACTAGTATGCTGAGCCACAATCACATCTATATTCCACCCAGCATGATCTATAACACATGATGCATACATCCCAAATTAAAATACATATTTGAGTAACTGCTCAAATTTCTACATAAAATCTGGCTGTCTGAGAGTAAATAGTTACCATTATCAAATTCATAACCATTAAATAAACACGTTTTCTACCTACCTGCTCTACAGCAAAGGATATATGATCATACACATCTGCTTGTGTATAAACCGCATAGGTGTCATCCATTTTATCCGTGTAGCCTTTCAGGAAGAGGTGCTTAAATGCCAGTGTATTCTCTTCTTTGAAGGCAACCACCATCTGGTTGCTTAGTCCAAACAGAACTAACTAAAGCAAAGATAAAGACAGTTAAGTAAATATTATTTCTTTACCTTTGTTTAGCTGTTTTTGTACACAGCTTCTACTTCATTAATGTGTAGAGAGAGATAGTGTGTGTGTGTGTGTGTGTGTGTGTGTGTGTGTACAAATCCCATATTTTAATTTATCTATACCATCAGCTTAGCTATACAAAAAAATATGGCTAAGATAAATAATAAGTCATGACAGGGTGTGCATTATAGGATTTTAATGCATGCCCCAGGGGTGAAGCAAAGCACGAGACTGAAGATCAAGTGTCCTTATGCCCCTGGGAGGTGCATTAAAATTCTACGACGCACACCCTGAAGGTGTTTATTACACTTGCAAAATGACTCTAAGTAGGTTTTCAGTTCAGTTCAGTTTATTTGGAAAACAGGAAAAAACTCCATTGAGCAAGCTTACATACAAGAAGGTCCTGCAAGGACTGTACAGTACAAAGGGACATTGAGAGATAATACATAAAAAAATACACAACAATTAAATTACATGAGGAATAACAATATACAATGCAAAGGGGAGAAAAAGAGAAAAATATATATTAGACAAAAGGGGGTAATGAGACAATTATGCCCTGACAGGAATAATTACAAACAGAATTGGACTTGAGTTTTCTGGGAAGGAAAATGAAATTCTGCACCTGACTCTCTGTTTATAGAGATTTAATGCATGGTCAGGTGACATCTCTCAACCAATAACATTTCTAGATTTTTTCTTGCCCTTTTATAACTCATTATATTAAGCCATTCACTACCTGTTTTTTAATTTTTATTTTATTGTTTTCAAAGCCCACATACAGCACTGTTTTAGCTCCTTCAGCAGCGTCACACAACAGCACAATGAGCAGCAGTACAATAAAAATGTTTTTACTAAAAGGCTAGTTTCTGCTACAATTACAGTAATAGAAATATTAGCATACCTTTCAAATGTAGTTTTCTAGGTACCTCCTATGCTGTGCTCAATGAGATGTGTTTATTTTCTTGAAGCTAATCCCTGCTAGGTCTACAATGCTATTTTGAAGCCAAATGTGGCAGCCATCTCTTTTCTTGAGAAAAGCTAAATTAAAACATTTATAAAATACTCAAAGTATGGTGGAAATATAACATTTTACTACCAAATAAAACTGGAAGGTACTTGGAATCTCTTACAGTGAAAAAAAATGTAGGATCACATTTTTTGCCTAATTTTGTTGCACTGCTGCTTTTAAGAAAGCACGCACTCTTGCTCTCTTCCGCATTACCCAACTTTTATTAATTTCCTGCAACCACACACACAGTTTTGCCAAAGAATATAAAAGGAAATTATTTTAATACCTGCAAAAGTTTAAACCAGATCAAGTACAGAAAACAGCTGTGTCATCCGGAAATGGATCATGTTGCCGTAATAGTTTAAAGGAGCACTATTTGTCAGTGGAAACAAATCATCATATACAGTATTTTTTTTAGTACTGATATATTTCTGGCAAAAACATCAATACGTTCATTCTTTTCATTACATTTCATTCCTGAAATGAAGATATTGGGTTTTGGAGCTTTTGCAAGCCCCAGCTCTCTGGTCATGCCCACTACTGTATAAATAAAATAAGGATGGAATGAAATAAAAGAGGAGCAAACATGCTAGGAAACAGAATCAGGGCAGCAACAGACACTGCTTTAAAATAGACATCTGGGGGAAAGGGAGTGATAGGATCTCTACTGTACCCAAGCATCCTAGATATCCTGAAACAGACAAGAAGGCAGACATTTCAATATACAAAATTGATACAAATATGACGAATGCTGCTAAGTCTGAAAATAAAATACTTAACCTTCACCTCTGAACTGCATTTAATTTACTGCAAGGAGTATGAATAATTAGCAGGATGAACCTGAATTGTTAGCTTGTCTTAAAGGAGATAGGAAATATTTTGTTTCATAGCTAACTACCCTACCATCTTCCTTGCCACGCCAGTTATGTATTCTGATATGCTTTGATGACTTTTTGATAAATAAGTAATCTAGCTTTGAGGTGCCCTCAGATCTGCATAGAGTTCCACTCTCCTCACCAGCTACTGCTCTTGAGTTTCATATTTCTAAGATATTCTACAACATCAATAACTCCCATTCTATGTTATTCATCTGAATGGCCTGGAATGGTGTTTTGATGTCACAGAACGTTCAGGCAGTATGAAAAGAGAGAGCAGTGACTGCTGAAGAGAGAGAGAGAGGGATTCAGGGTAGTTACAAAGGCAACAAAATTAGAATAATTTAACAAAAAAGGTCAGAAACATATCAGAATACTGGGTAGCCAATAAAACAACTGGAGGACATCTAGAGTTGTAAAAACTGTTTCCTGTCATCTTTAATGACAATGACATCACCAGAATCTCTGAAACCCAGTGGGTTGCTAAGGACTGCTGGGACAAAAATCTAGAGAGAAATAAACTCTTTAGAAAAAAAATGGAGGTTCAAAAATAAAGAGGGAGGAGGTATAGTGCTATATGTCAAAGACAAGTTAGCATCCATGGATATCTCAAAATCTACAACCCAAGATCCACCCAGTGTTGAGTCAATATGGGTAGATGTACAAATAAAGAAAGGAAAATGGATTCCAGTTGGCATACTCTATAGACCCCAAATACTAATAATGAGCTAGACGAGGAAATGAACAAAGAAATTGATGTTGCCACGATGAAAAAGGATGTAATAATCCTGGATGACTTGAATTTCCCAGGAGTAAACTAGGGCAATGTAACTGGACATAGCAAAGCAGAAAATGCATTTCTAAACTTAATCACGGAGAGTACTTCATGACAACTGGTTACAGATAACATGAGGCAGGATCAAATACTATATTTGGTTATAAAAAAGTCCCCAAGTCTAGTGGTCAAATATAGAGTTAGGTCATCATTTTCAGACAGAACCCCCTCTCCCTGATCACCCCTGTCACACTGTTAATATTTTACCCCTGGTAATCTAATGGACTCCCCTGCCCCCCAATCACCCCTGTCACACTGTTAATCCATTATCTCTGGTAGTCTAGTGGCCCTGCTCCCCCTGATCACCCATGTCATGCTGTTAATCCATTATCCTGTGTAGTGCAGTGGTAGTGACTGGGGTGAGGGGATGCAGGGCAGGGGGTCCTCAGCAGGTGTGTGGGTGGGAGTCTTCATCTAAAAAGGGTGTCGGTGACATCTGGCGAGGGGGGGCATTAGCCCACCAGAGAACTGTGACACAGAAACCTGGGTGATTGGGGGCAGGAAATTCACTAGAATACCATTAATAATGTAATAATAGTATAACAGGAGTGATCGGGTGGTTCACTAGACTACAAGGGATAAGGGATTAACAGTATGGCAGGGGCAGTCAGGAGGAGGGAGCTGACTAGACTACCAGGGATAATGGATGAACAGTGTAAAGGGGCAATTTGGGATCCACTAGACTTCCAGGGATAATGGATTAACAGTATGATGGGATAATCAGGGTCCCCTAGACTACAAGGCATGTTGTACCACTGTTGCCCTGCATTAGCGTTCGGGGTCTGCTATATCCATGCAGATAAGCCCATAATCGGCATGCCGGTGGCCCCTTAGTACCATTCATACCCAATGAAATAATTTGCATGCTGAGGTGGAATATGGCCTACAGGAGCCCTGGTGCCATTTTGGGCAGTGCTATCTCCTGTAGCCATATCAGTGTAGCCCATATTCACTTAGCGCTACGCCCACATGGCCCAATATTCAGTCAGTTAGCACACTCCATTAATGCATGCTAAGTGGCTGAATATAGCTCAAAGCCAGTTGCACCTATTTTTGGCGCAGTACTACAGGCTGCGCTGCACTTACAACTGGATCTGAACATGGGATCCATGGTATTCAAAAAGGAAGAATTTGAGCCAACAGCAACAAATACAGAAAATTGCAAAAATTATTTTAAAGGGAAATAAAAATGAAGAAATGCAAAACTGAATATAGCCAATTCTATAGATAACATTGATTCTATTAAGAGAGACAATGCCCAAGTGAGACCTGTCCAGGATGGAAATGCTTTAATAAGCACTAAGAAAGACACAGCCAACAAATTTAATGAATACTTTGCCAGGTGTTCTCTCTCCACAGACCTGTCAAACCAGTCATCCAAGCCAACAAAAACATCAAGTAACTCACTTTATTTGCTTTTACTAAACTGCAAAGTGACTGTACCTGTTACAAGTGCTGCCCAAAAAACACTGTCTGCTGTTTGCTGCAGCAGTTTGCTGGACTGTAATCTCTGATTGCATCGGGAGAGAGAGAGAGGACTCGGCAGTGAGTCGGCAACCCATTCTTGGACCTCTCAGGAGGCGGGGCTACATGCTACAAAGCCCCGTACAGCATGCCTTAGAAGGGGCGCAAGCGTGAGTGGGTTCACCACTCCGTGGAGAAAATAACTTTGTACTACATAGTTATCATGGGCTTACATGTAAAGAATTTTAAATAGTTAAAGGTACTGTAGTTGTTTTAATAGGTTAGCAGGTACCTGAGGTTTTAGAAAACATCAGTGTGATACTATTAAGATTTACTTAAAGTGTTAACTGAATGTTTGGATGCTTTTAACAAGTTATTTAAATACAGGCTTATATTGTTAGTTTCTGAAATTCATTGGCATACAGGTCTAGGAAATAAATCATTGAGGTTTAGAAATGCATTTATTCAAGGTGATGTTATTTGTGCTCATTTATCTTGGTAAGCTTACATGTTATAAAAATAGAAAGGGCAAAACAAAAGAAAGTACACTGGCCAAATATCGGTTTAAAGGGGCAGGAGTTTGAAATTTGCACTAGAAGAAGAAATGGGTTCACAAATACATGGAAGGAATATAGGCTGCATGGTAAAACAAGAGTACAAAATCCATATGCTTTCATAAGGCTACACAGGAACCAGATGGAATTTGTTATATGGCTCTACTTATAATGGAGGGGAGGATATAGAACTGAACCCTGGACCAACCCAATCTAACATTAAAATAATGCATGATAATGCACAAAGTGTGTGTCATAAGAAGGATTTATTAACTCTAATGGTAACAGAACAAAATCTAGATATACTTGGCTTAACCGAGCTGTGGTTAACCAACAAAATGGGGGACAATGAGTTTAGCCTCCCAGGATACCAACTATTGAGATGTGATAGAAAAAAAAATGAGGGGGGAGGGGTAATGCTATATGTAAAGCATAATTTAGGTCAGCAACTGTGATACTTATGGGGAGTGAATATAACACTAAATACTTGATTGTTAGACTAGAAAAGCTAGAAATGGTTATTGTGGTAATGGACTCCCCACCTAAGAATAGTTTAGAGTCAATTGATAAGATTATAAATAAAAATAAATGAATATATACAGTAGGTGACAAACTGGTGGTCCTGATGAGGGACTGCGGAGGGGTTGTGGGATAACAGATGGACCAGATGCCGAATTTTAGGTTCAATGCACAATCTCTGTGTGATGTTTATTCAAGATATAGGAAATACGCTTCAGCAATAGCATATTCCTTCTTCAGTACATCAGTTTTCAGCAACAGACCATGTGTGTCCTTTCTCTGCACTTAGCCAGCACCTACTGATACTGATCTCTGATCTAACCACTTTTCAGTGAAAACCCTTCATCCCTATGTGGGCCCCATTTGCGTGGGTAGTGGGAGCTCAAAAAGAAAAAAAAAAACAATACAAGCTATAGACAAAGACCCTCAATGCAGAATCACTGACAAAAAGGTTACCCCAAAGGGCACTGGCAACAAATCAAGTTTCAAAGAAATGCAACATCATACATACTCCGATAATGCAAAGCATCATGGGATATATGCAAATCACCATGACATTTCAGACTTGTTCAAATTTACAGCATTTTACATGCATTTTAAATAGCACAACTAACTTAATTTTTATAATAGTCACCTAGTACTTTTTACCATTATCAAAAGCACCTAGTGCCATGGTATTTTCAACATTTACAGGTTTCATAAACATAAGGTATATGCGTCAAGGTATTTTATGACATAGTGCTATCACATACTAAATCCAACAGTAAATAAACTGGACCTGTTTTACATAAGTTTGGAGGTCACCACAATAACCTCCTTGTATGAGGACCTGAGAGGGAAAACGAAAATTTGAGAGGACACTAAAGCACAGTCAAGAAAGGGAAGGAGGTGCCCATAGGTGGCCAATCTTATGAACTAGAGATTGTAAAGGATAGATTAGGCTAAGACATAGAAGAACTTTTGCAATAGATTTAAGGAAAAGTCGGTCCTCAAGAGTGGCAGGAGCTTCCTGTCACATATCCCCACCTTAAGAGGGAAGCAGTTATTGCAGACTGTTTACCACCTTCCTGTCACAGGAAGGGATGGAGCTTCCACCCATCCATCTTCAGAAGCTCTTTCTCAGGGTCCCTAGTAACGATAAACATTCTATCATAAACATAGTGGATATCATCATTCTTTACCCTGAGGCATTAACACACTTCTCAACAGAGACTAACGGTACCTTTTCATCTCCTTTTAGGGAAAGTCTGTCATATTTCTTAACCAAAAATCTGGATGGCTGTAAAGTGCAGTATCACAGAAAGACTTTCTCTGGGTGAGTAATTACCTGCTCCAACCCCACCAGACATGTCAGTTTTAAGCAAGGGCCTATTCCTAGGTTCAACCCCTCTACATAAACCCACTATGACTCTTGATTCATTTATTTGTTACAGATATATACACTTGAGGGTAGACACTCAAGGTGTTACCACAGCACAAGTTCCAATCCATTTTCCACCCACTTCTCCTTTGTAGGTTTTCACTCAAAAAAGAATAAAACACATGTACCACCTCAGACCCCTTGTCTGCCCTTGGGTACCTCTTTCTTGACATCAGGCCCGTCCCCTGACCAAACATGCTACACTTTTGCCTACAGAAAGGGACCATTACAGAGCCACCTCTGGCCTTGCCTGCAACTAACTTGACCCCTCTGTCTTACACAAAGTGCCTGCGGGAATATGGAGGGAGCAATAGTAGTGTCTACTCTCCTATGTCAACCTTTTATAACCTATGACTATAAATCTTTGGTCATCTAATCCCCAGGCAGGCCTCTACAGAAACCTACAGGAAGCCAGAGATCCTCCCATGCAGAATACCCTACAATGTTAAACAGCAGATTCCTAAATCTTTTAACTCTGGGGGGGTCTTAGTAAATATCCTTCTAATCACTGTGCTATTCTCAGCCATCTGTTACCATCTAATACCTTGTGACCTATGTGAGAGTTTTCCCTTTTTCCAAGGGTGACTTTTTTAAATGACCTCTACCCTCCTTAACTTTAACATACTATAACAGTTTGGCAACATTAGCATTTTTAGCATGCAGTATACCCCACTCAATACTGTGAATAGATTTAGCTGCATCAATACAAGAAAAGTCCCTTCAGCCTCATAGGCTTCTTCTTGCTTGCTTGGAGTCTTCAAACCCTAGCACAATATCAGTAGGCATAGTCTTACCTGGGGTCTCACATTCAAGTTCCATACTTAGGCTGGCCCGCCGGCGCAGCGGTTGGATTTCCGCTTGCAACGCCAGCGACTTGGGTTCGGGACTGAGCCCACAAAGCTGGAGGGCCGGCCGGTGGGAGAGGATCTGAGCTGCTCCTAGGGACTGCCTCATCCTCCGGGGGACCAAAGCTTGGCTCGTGTCTGGCCCCAGGTGGAGACCCAAGGTACAGCAAGCTCGATGCTTAGCAGAGGGGCGACGTGCCAGACATCGGCGCTTCAGCACCTTGACGTCCGAGGACATGGCACGCTGAGAGAACATGGGAAAAGAACCGCGCAGCCTCCCCATAGATGGAGCACCAGGTCCCAACCTTCAATGCCCCTACTGGCCCAGGGACAGCATCCTGATGAAATATAGATGCACCGGGGTGTAAGGGCCGCAACCCCATACCCGCCTGGGGGGTATAACCACGGCTCCATGGGAGATGGACTGCACCGGTTACCAGGCAGGTGAGCGAGGGCTGAAAAGGCCATAGATGTCTCCCAAAGAGGGGAGAGCTGCGAGGAGAGGGGAGTAAAAAAAAAAAAGTTCCATACTTACATCTCCAACCTCCAACAGGTAACATCCTGTGAACACAGGAAACAAAGGAATACCCTGCTCAGTCAGGGGGTCCTCCACAAACTGAGCCCACAAAAAATCCTCCAACTCTTTGTTCAAGCTCTCCGGCAGGAACCTCTCAGGCACCTTGTACCAGTGTTCCGCCTTTCTGCATAGTCAGTCTTCCTCCAGCCATTGCCCACTTGTCTAGTGGAACATCCTCATCAAGGTCTCCACCTCCTGGGAGTTGTCTCTTGCACCTCCAGCCTGCATTGACCCAATGGTAGCTCCTCATCCTTTTGCATCTCTTCATCATCTTCAGGCTAGGCCATCTTCCAAGCTCCCAGGCCCAGTCTAGGCAGCAGCTTATCTCTTGTCTGTCAGCCATGGTTCTGGGCAGAACCCCATAGACTCTTCTCTGGGTTCTCATCTGGCAACTCCTGGTGCATCGGTCCACCTGGGATATCTGGGCGATATCCACCAGAAAACATCCCTCTTTGGCCAGTCCAGACACTTCCAGCAAGTTATCCCACTTCTAACACCAAGTCTGTGGAGGGGTTGTGGGATAACAGATGGCCCAGACAATGAACTTCAGGTTCAACACACAACCTCTGTGTGATGTTTATTCAAGCTACAGGAAATAAGCTTCAGCAATAGCATATTCCTTCTTCAGTACATCAGTTTGCAGCAACAGATTATGTATGTCCTTTCTCTGCACTTAGCCAGCACCTACTGGCACTGATCGCTGATCTAACCACTTTTCAGTAAAACCCTTCATCACTATGTGGGCCCCATTTTCTTGGGTAGTGGGGGCTCAAAAGGAAAAAAAAATACAAACTATAGACAAAGACCCTCAATGCAGAATCACTGAAAAAAGGTTACCCCAAAGGGCAATGGCGACAAATCAAGTTTCAAAGAAATACAACATCATGCATACCTTGATAATGCAAAGCATCATGGGATATATGCAAATCACCATGACATTTTAGATTTGTTCAGTTTACAGCAATTTACATGCACTTTAAATAGCACAACAAACTTAATATTTATAATAGTCACCTAGTTCTTTTTACCATTATCAAAAGCACCTAGTGCCATGGTATTTTCAACATTTACAGGTTTCATAAACATAAGGTATATACATTAAGGTATTTTATGACATAGTGCTATCACATACTAAATCCAACAACAATAAACAGAACCTGTTTTATATACATTTGGAGGTCACCACAATAACTTCCTTGTACGAGGACCTGAGAGGGAAAAGGAAAATTAGAGAGGACACTAAATCATAGTCAAGAAAGGGAAGGAGGTGCCCATAGGTGGCCAATTTATGAACTAGAAATTGTAAAGGATAGATTAGGCTAAGAAATAGAAGAACTGTTGCAACAGATTTAAGGAAAGGTCAGTCCTCAAGAGTGGCAGGAGCTTCCTCTGACAGGGACTTAAATTGTGATTGGTTTGGACTCAGGGGGAGACAATCAAGAGAAGTTGTCGCAATACTTGGAGTAACCCAGCACATTGAGGAGCCCACAAGATTTACTAATACAACAAAAGAGGGCTCTGTGCTGGACTTGTTATTTGTATCATCCCAAATCAAGGCTGAAAATATAGGAATTCTCCCCTCATTACTGTGGGAGATCATAACCCAGTTTGGATAAACTTATCTATGACGCAAATTCAGGCATTTTCTGACTATTCAAATTACACCTGGACCAGAGATATGAGAAGATTCTCTGAGGACAGGTTTATACAGAGTGTCAGTACAGAAAGGTGGGAGCGATGTAAACTAACACCTGACCTACATCCATCACTTGATTACTTTGTAGAGACCCTTAGAAATGTTTGTGATATGCATGCCCAAAAAAGGAAACAAAAAAGTAAAATAACCAGGTTGCCATGGATAAATGAGAAAATTTTAAAACAAATCAGAATCAAGAATAGAATCTGGAAGAAGGCCAAAAAGACAAAGCAAGACTGTTACTGTGAGTCTTTTAAAA
The DNA here is from genome assembly GCA_016271365.2 of Neoceratodus forsteri. NCBI lineage: Eukaryota > Metazoa > Chordata > Ceratodontiformes > Ceratodontidae > Neoceratodus > Neoceratodus forsteri. Next base: position 638,973,711 of record CM028136.1, read on the forward strand.
GAAAGAGAAATTAGTGTAAAAAACTAATTAAGAAAGCTAAATATCTGTACTATAAGAAAAAAATGGAGTGCAATAAAGATCCACGAAAATTCTGGCAAACCATAAATTATTTGTTAAATCCAGGAGGAAACGATACAGCAAGGAACTTGAATGTAAAAGTTGGAGACAGAATGATAGAGGAACCAAAAGAAGTAGCTAAAGCCTTAAACCAATACTTCATTGATTTACCAGGTTGCAATATAGGGGACAATATAAAGAACCAAGGGAAAAGGAGGGAATTCAAAATCAACAAAATACTTTGCCATTGTTTAGATTCAAAATACTTAAAATACCTGAGGTTTATAAAGGATTAAAAAATATAAATATTCATAAATCAGTAGGTTTGGATGATACAGATGGAAAATTTCTCAGGAAGGCAGCATATCACATACAGTCCATTGTTATTTATTTGTTTAATTGGAGCCTGAAAATGGGCTACTTTCCCCAGACCTGGAAAAGTAGCAAGATAATTTCAGTATTTATGGGAGGAGATGCTTTTGAACTAAACAATTATAAACCAATAGCTCTATTGCCTATTTTGTCTAAATGCTAAGAGAGACATGTTCATAATCAGCTATTGGAACATCTAGACAAACACAGTATACTGATACCTTACCAGTCCGGATTCAGAAAAGGTTATTCTACAACATCAGCATTATTAGAATTTATTAACCTAATCTACTCATCTTTGGATCCTGGACTGGAGACTACAGCAATTTACGTAGATTTGTTAAAGGCCTTTGACCTGGTGGACCACTCCCTCCTGCTGAATCAAATGCAAGCTCTGGGGATAGTGGATGGACCTTGGAATTGGTTTCAGACTTACCTTCAGGGTCACACTCAAAAAGTATCTATTTCTGGAAATCTGTCTTCATCTAAACAGGTGAGAAGAAGGGTACCACAGGGGTCAATTTTAGGACCCCTGTTATTTCTACTACTTAGCAAAGATTTACCCAAATCAGTGCAGTACTCCCAGGTGAGGCTATACACGGATAGTACCATTTTGTTTGGCTCCAGAAATAGCATCCAGGACCTGCAAACAAGATTACAATCTGACTTTGACAGCTTGAGGGAGTGGTTCACCAGGTCAAAACTTCAAATGAATAGTAAAAAAACTAAACTGATGCATTTTGCTCCAAAAAAGAATATTGACCAGATTAAGATACAAATAAACCAAAATGAGTATTTAGAATTAGTAAATGACAATTGTTATCTGGCGGTTATTTTTGACACACTTATGACTTTTGAAAACCATATAAACTCAGCAATTGGTAACGTAAACGAAAAGCATGGTGCCTTAAATCGTACAACTTTTTAAAACAGAGACAATCGGAAAAAATTGGCTAAGCAATTCATTTTTCCAACCTTGACATATGGAGACTTAGCGTATCTGACAGCAAATAAAAAAATGTTGGACAGATTAGATTAACCCACTATAGATAAGCTAGGTACGTTTTAAAATGCAAAATGAATGTACATCACTGTACAATGTTGACTGCACTGAAGTGGCAGACTCTACACATAAATCACACAAAAACATGGTTAAAAATAATTTATAAATACCAGAATTCTTACCCTGAACATTACATAACTAAAGTAATATTTGATAGGGACAGAAACTTTTTCCAGGATTCAAAGAGAACGGTACATGTAAATGAAATAATATTGCTTAAGAGTAAAAATAAATATGGTAGAAAAACTTTGCAATCTCAGGCAGTAAACGCCTAGAATGCATTACCTTACTCAGCTTGAATGTTACCTTCTTACGAGATGTTTACCCAAGAGATAAATGAATTATACAAGTTCCAGTGCTTTTGTAAGCAGAAATAAATTAGTGAATTTGGTACACAGAACTTTAAAGTTTTCTGTAAAAATGTGATTGTATGTTTCCCTCCCCCTCCCACCTCCCCTTTTTATACTCAGATTGTTACTGTGTGTAGTTTTAAAAACACTCATATATGTACTGTAGTTAGACATAATCTGATGTTAAGTGAAATTGTGACTGTATAGTGTAAAATCTGTTTTGCCCTGAAAAATTAAAGTTCTGGCATGACTGTCTTGAACACAAGGTTGCAAAACCTTAATGACATGTTTCAAGCCTGTATAAAAATAAAGATTTTATCTGTCTGGCATCTATCTAACCAGCCAGAATAGAGAAACAGAGCAAAAACAAGTCAGACTCTCAAAGGATGAGGTAAGGAAATAATCTAGTTCAATGTGCTTATGCAGCTGGTTTCATGTTTGTGTAAAGTAGATAAACTTTGGCTGTTCACCTCTCTATCCAGGGGATATACCACCCTGTAGGGATACGAAGGTAAGGAGCCCTAGGGGAGGGTCCCACCCCTTGAGGTGCCACAGGAGTGATTCCCTTGGCTAAAGGTACCTTAGAAAGAAGCCCACGGCAGAGAAAGAGGCATGTCGCTGGAGGAGGAGGGGTGGATATAGGGGCAAGGAAAAATGCATGTGTGTGGAGTGAGGAAAGCAGCCCTTAAATAGGCCAAAAGGGGGGTATGGCCAGTTGCATCACTCCCTTGAACAACAGGCTATAGCCTTCCAATTCAATGTGCCTGTGCAACTGGTTTCGTGCTTGCGTAACATAGATAAACTTTGTCTGTTTGCCCATGGGATATACCACCCTGTAGGAGTATGAAGGCAAGGAACCCTAGGGGAGAGTTCCACCCCTTGAGGTGCCACAGGAGTGATTCCTTTGGCTAAAGGTACCTTAGGAAGAAGCCCAAAAAGAGTGTCATGCAAAGCACACAAGGTAGTGGAAATACATTGGGGTCAAAGACCTGTATGTAGGTCGGTTGGTAGTATGAGTTCAGTTGGTAGCATGGATCAGTTGATAGTATTGTTTGAGTAGAGCAGGCAGAACACAACAGGTGAATAGTGACCCACTCGAAGGTCTGACAGTAAGGTGTTGAGGCCTGGCTTCCTAAAGAGAGAGAGAGAGAACAGCCAATAAAGGAGACAGGACACTTATGGGATGGCCACCCACTCCATCCAACAGTGGAAACCTATCTAAGTGACCTAGGGATTATTTCCTAAGGCTAACTAAATATTATGACCTGTGGTATGGAGGACAGAAAAAAAAATACTTTGAGGAGGAAATCTCTGGGGATCCAAGGCCTGGGTCACCTTCCCGCCAGGCTTGGAATGTTTTTGATTAGTGACGGCTCTGCTGCTGCAATTTGAAAGCCCAGTCAAGGAGGGGATGGAAAATATTCCAATTTGAAGAAATGCTCTCACATTATCCCTCTAATGGGAATGCCATTAAGGGTTGCAAGTAAACTCTGCAACACAGTTCCTCCAAGGTGGGATGAGGAGAGTGACAACTGCTGAGGAGCTCAGCTGGCTTACCGATCTAAAAACAAACCAAGTGAACCAGAGGCAGTCATGGGGAAAATGGCATAGAAGGTTCCTTTGGCAATTGGTGCTGCAGCTAAAGGATAACAATATATCCTCCCTTCACAGCTTAGTCAAAATCTGACATCAAGAGGTGCCACTATGTATCCACCTTTAGACCTAGCGGTTAAAGCTCCACCTGGAATGAGGACATTCCCACCATGGGCCAGGAAGGAAGGACCCCACACCAGGCATCACACTCTCAGGATGCGGACTAGGGTGCAGAGCAAGACCGTCAGCTGTGAGTGAGCCAAAATTGATGGGCATGGTTGGCTAATCTCATGTAGCAATGCAGTAGGCCACACAAGGCACTGGAAAGAATATCAGGTACTAAGCAGCAAAAGAAGCACAGTAGGTACAGACAGCAGTAAGTAGCATGGTAAGCATGTGAAACAATGGAAGCGCTGAGTGCTAGAGACCATACATAGGTCAAACATGTTTTAAGCAAGGTTCAGCACTAGGGAATCTGGGCCTTCAGTGGTGCGAGGCTAGCCAACCAGGCCATGAATGAGTGCCAAATAAAGGTGACAAACAATCGGAGGAGTTTAGTGGCAGAGGCAGTAGCCAAACATAAGGCAATTTGGCCACACAGGGTCACAACTCTTCAACAAAACCTCCAGTCCCCTGCCATGGAAAAAACAAGGAAGCAAAGGGGAAGGGCTGTGACCTACATGCAGATTTTAAAACTAGTTTACAGCAACAGCAGTAGCCGGGCTGACCTACAGAGTATAATGAAGAAGAGTGCAAAAGTAATTGAGCAGTATCCAGCAGCAATTAACTATAGCTTGTAGGGGCAGCAATCTGAATGAACATAGAACTGTAGAGAAAGGTAATGCACTGGAAACAGCAGCAATATTTGCTTGGTATAAATACAGGAAAAAAGATTGTGTTCCATGGACTAGCTTGCTGAGATTATAGTGAAACAGTAAAGGAGCAGTTGTTACTTAGGCAGCAAAGCTATGAACCAGGTGTAATCAATGAAGGGTAGCTACCATAGGAGAGCAGAAGCAGGGAAGTAGCTTCTGAGCTGAAACACACAGATAACTACTGAAGTTGTTCTTGAGTTTTTGCTGAAATATGGTGAATAAATGGGAGCCAAAACAACACAAGCTCAGGAATAGCACAATATAAAGACAACAAGATGCTGGAAAGCAAAAAGCCCCCAAAAGAAAAAGCAAATGAAAACACAAACACAGGACAGAAACAAGCAACACAAAGAAGTTCAGCAGCCAGATACAAGCAATACTAACCAAAGCACATGAACACAAAACAGAAGTCCAGCAGAAACAGAGCAGAGTAGTTTGCCAAAACATAGCAAGACGGGGGGGGGGAGCAGCAAGGCCCAGCAGACCCCCAAGGGAGAAGACAGACAGACAGAGCTTCTGGCTGCAAGGAAAAATGCTTGTGTGTGGAGTGAGGAAAGCAGCCCTTAAATAGGCCAAAAGGGTGTGTGTGGCCAGTTGCACCGCCCCCTTGAACTACAGGCTATAGTCTTCCATAAAGACTTAAACCAAGGAGGTCAGCAAAGGCGGATGAACTCCACGCTAAGCTAATTAGCCCAGTAATAAATGAAATTCTGGAACCACTAACACACATCTTTAACAAATCCTTAAATATGAAGTGTTGTGCCAGATGACTGTACTAGAAAGCATAACACCTATTTATAAAAGGGGGAATAAAAACTGTCTTCAAGTTGCAGGCCAGTTATTCTTACACCATTATTAGGTACAATTATGGAATCAATCACAAAAGAGCACATCACTGAACACTTACATACTCTAACTGTTAATGAACACTGCCAACATGGCTTTAGGAAAAAAACAGTTCTGTATCATAAATTTAATTTAGTGAACCTGTTAGTAAGGCACTGGGCTCTAGTTCCTCAGCAGATGTCATACATGCTTAATTTCTCTAAAGCATTTAACAACATTCCACATACGGGCATTCAGAAAGATACAACTAGACATTAATGATACAATAATAAACTGGGTCAAAAGTTGCCGAACTGTAGAACTCAAAGGGTAAGGCTAAAGGGTCACTTCTCAAACAAACTCTGGTATCCAGAGGAGTACTACAGGAGTAAGTTCTTGCACCAATCTTTTCTAACATCTTCAAAAGTGACATGACAGTAGAAATCAAAGGGTGGTTCCAGAAATTTGCTGATGATTCTAAATTGGGTTACAAGGTCAACACAATCCAACAAGGAAAATATCTCCAGCATGATATAAATGTGATTACATCATGGGCAGAGAAATGGAACATGCAGCTAAATACTGGTAAGTGTAGAGTACCACATACAAGGAGAAAAAACCAAAATTCAGCTACTGAACCTAATTAATACTACCACACTACTCGAGTCATCAGATGAAAGTGACCTAGGGGTGACCATAACTGACAATTTACATCCACTGAGCAATATAAAGTTATGAATAGAAGACCTAGACAAATTTGCATCAAACACCATTTCGCATCAAGAAACAGATCAGTCATTCTTCCCCTCTATTTAAGTCTAGTAAGACCATATACCAATTGCAGTTCCCAGTTCTGGTCCCCTCATATAAGAAAGGACATTAGGGCCATATGAAAAAATTCAGAGAGAAGCCATGAAAATTATTATTAGACTTGAACATCACCCTTAAGAAACCAGGCTAAATGAACTAGGAACAGCTAATATTCTTCAGGTGAAGCCACCTCTGGCTGGAAGCTGCAATACTGAACATAGGATTTGCAAGAAAGTGAGTTGTGCTCACAACAGAGGGAGGTGAACCTTACAATTGTCTTTGGTTTGTAGCAGATATTCTGCAGGTGGAGGCTACTTCTAACTGAAAGGTGAAATAAGGAACTTAGAATTATCAGGAAAGACAGTCTTTCAAGCAACAGAGGGAGGTGGATCTAGCTTTACTGTTGTTACAGTTCTTAAGATTTTCAGTGCAGGAAGAGTTTAAAGCACAGCTGACTTATTTTGGGTCTGACTGCTTTCAGAGCACAAACCACCAGGCTGTTTTGGGGCTGGGGAGGTTTATCTGTGTCTGACTTGGATGTCTGGATTTTTCTCTGTTTGATTAGAAGGGTATTTTCTCTGTCAAATTGTTGTGTAGGGCATCTTGCTGACAGGAAGGCACTCATCGCAGCGGTGGGTCAGAGCTTTTAGCTGATTGTTTCGTGAGGCACAGTTTAGGCCCAACCCTGCCCACCCCTCACCCCACCCACCCTGGAAATAGTTCCTTTATACCTGGGGTTCTGACATAATTTCTCAAGAGTAAGGTGCATATCACTGTCATATCCTCTCTAGCACACTGCACTGACAATATAAGCCTACACATTGTATAATATATATATTTCTATATAACAAACCAATCACACACACACACACAAGGTAGACAAACATGTGGGGAGTAGTGAAATGTAATGGCTGTGGGGCAACAGTCTTTCGGGAGTCTTTCTGGAGGCTGAGATGCTGCCCTATTTGCAGACAACTCTCTGCCCTGATGGAGGAAGTTGCCTGTCTTCAGGCCACACTTGTCAGTAGTAAGGGAACCTTCCCCCAAGCCACACTGAGACAGTAGGAAAGGAACCTCCCCCATCCAGGGAACACCAGAGCCACCACCACTACCTCAGAGGTTGCGAAGAAAGCACAGCAGTTGGACCACAGTGGGCTCAGGGAGGGTGAGGATGGTGGAACAGAGGCACACCCAGTCAGTTGTTCCACTCCACAATCCATGCACCATTCTGGGGGAGCATAGCTCCCCTATGGATGCACCTGCAGAGGAGACTAAGGAGGCTGAGGACAACTGTCACAAGGGAGGCCCACAGGAAGGAGGCAGAGGACACCACAGGGAAAGGAAGCAGCTCCTGGTGGGGGACTCAATTATTAGGGGGATAGAACTGGGGGAGCAGGGAAAAGTGAAGTAAGGTGCCTGCCTGGTGCCATGGCTTGGAGGGTCAGGAAGCACATCCTCAGGATCACGAGAACAGCTGCATGGGAGTCTGAGCAGGAAGTCATTGTCCCCCTAGGGACAAATGACTTGGCTCATCATGAGATTAGAGCAGTGCAGGAGGACTTTGTAGAGTTGGGGAGGGGCTTAAGACAAGTAGCACACACAGTATCCTTCTCAGAAGTGCTGCCTGTCAATGGCATGGGTGAGGCGAGGGTACTTTGCACCATGCAGTTTAATGAATGGTTGAAAAAATGGTGTGGAGCACAGGGGTTTGGCTTCACTGGGGACTGGGGTTCCACCTGAGGACACCAGCCTATACTGGCAGGATGGTCTGCTTCTGTCCAGGAAGGAACAAGTCTTTTGAGCAATCGGTTTAAATGCTTCATTGGCAAGCTTTTAAACTAGTCAAGGAGGGAGGCACTGATAAGCAGCAGGAAAATCCCAGCCTCTCCCTACAAAACAGGGTACTAAATGAGAAAAAGACCTAGGTAGAAAGGTCAGTGGGGGATGCTGCAACAGAAGGTAAAGCCATCAAAAAATGGAGAGCAATGAGTACCAATGCCCGTAGTCTGGGTAACAAGCTTCCTGAATTAGTGGTCTTGATGGAGGAGGAACATCTGGATATCATGGCAGTCACAGAAACATGGTACACACAAAACCATGGCTGGGATGTAAACATACCAGGATACACTATCTACAGGAGGGACAGGGAGGGTAAAAGAGGAGGAGGAGTAAGCTTTACATAAGGGAAGGAATCAAAGCAACAGAACAAAAGGGTAAACAGGGAGGAGAAGAAGTACTGTGGGTAAATTTGAGACATGCACTGCACCACAATCCGCACAGGGTTAGATACAGACCCTTCTCAGGGGAGGAAATGGACAAGAAAATGATAGAAAGTATACTTAGAATGGCAGAAAAAGGGGAGATATTGCTGATGGGTGATCTGAATATGCCAGATGTTAACTGGAGTGCAGTTGCAGCAGCCACTCAAGAGTGGGGTTATTCTAGATGCCCTACAGGGGCATGCCTTAGACAACTAGTATTGGAGCCCATCTGAGAGGGAACAATCTTAGACCTGGTTCTCTCAAATGGAGATGGAGAGAGGAACACAGATGTAGAAGTGGTAGCTATCTGGGAACTAGTGACCATCGAACAGTATGGTTCACAATAAACACAGCAATAGAGTCATGGCATACAAAGGCAAAAGTACTGGACTTTAGGAGGGCTAACTTTGCTAAATGGGTGAGTGCCTAAGGAAAGCACTAGCAAATGGGCAGGAAGGAGGGTGGAAGAACAATGGGGAATAATAAAACTGCCATCACAGAGGTAACAAGCCTTGTGGAAGCAATAAACAAAACAATGTAAGAAACCACTATGGTTCTCAAAGGAAGTGGCAGTGAAGGTTCAAGAGAAAAATAAAGCATTCAGAAAGTACAAGGAATCACAGAAGGAGCAGGACAGAGAACTGTATCAGTTAAAGCAAAAGGAAGCTGGGAAGGCAGTCAGAACAGGAAAGGCCCAAACCGAGGAAAAGATAGCCAACTCAGTTAAGAAGGGGGATAAAACCTTGTATAGGTACATCATGGAGCGAAGGAAGACCAAGGGAGGGATAGTGAGGCTTAATAAAGGGAGGAGGGTGGGCAGAGGGTGACTGTGAAAGGCAGAGATACTAAACAAATATTTTTGCTCAGTATTTACAAACGAAGAGGGGAGGTACATAAACAAACAGTAGAAACACTCTGATACAGAAGTTGATACCAGCCCATTTACAGAAGAAAGGGTTCTGAAAGAACTCTTAAAACGGAAGGTGGACAAAGCAATGGGGCCTGATGGGATTCATCCCAGAATTCTAAAGAACTAAGGTAGAACTAAGTGACACCACTGACTACCTCTTTAACAAATCATAGGAGGATGGGGTGGCACCGGGAGACTGGAAGTGGGCAGATGTGATCTCTTCACAAAAGTGGAGCAAGGCAGAAGCAGGAAACTACAGACCTGTTAGTTTAACCTCAGTGATAGGAAAAATGCTGGAATCACTTCTGAAGGAAAGAATTGTCGAGTATCTAGAGGCCAGAGGGGCACAGGACCCAAGGCAGCATGGCTTCACAGTGGGAAGGTCATGCCAGACGAATCTGATAGATTTCTTTGACTGGGTGACCAAAAGTAGTAGATCAGGGAAGGGCTGTGGACATCGCCTACCTAGACTTTAGCAAGGCATTTAACACAGTCCTACACAAAAGATTAATATACAAGTTAGCCAGCCTGGGAGTGGGTCCCAAGATTACAGCCTGGGTAAAGAACTGGCTGAAGAATAGGACACAGAGAGTAATAGTAAATTGAGTCCACCCTGATGAAAGGGGGGTTACTAGTGGGGTGCTGCAGGGTTCAGTATTAGGACCGGTCCTCTTCAATGTCTTTATAAACAACATTGCAGAGGGACTGGAAGGAAAAGTATGTCTCTTTGCAGGTGACACAAATATCTGCAACAGAGTTGATGCACAAGGTGGGGTGGAAAGGATGAGAAGGGACTTGGCAAGGTTAGAAGAATGGTCAAATGTATGGCCACTTAGATTCAATGCTAAGATGTGCAAGGTAATGCACCTGGGAAACAAAAACCCAGAGGAAGAGTACACAATGGGGGGTGAGATACTAAAAACAACAAAAATGAAAAGGGACCTGGGGGTAGTCATATCAGATGACCTAAAGGTGGGCAAGCAATGTGAGAGGGCAGCAAGGAGGGCTGGGGATACTGGGATGCATAGGAGAGGCATCACCAGTAGAAAACAGGAAGTTATTATCCTCTGTACAGACAGCTGGTGAGACCCCATCTGGAGTACTGTGTGCAGTTCTGGAGACCCAATCTCCGCAAAGACATAGACAGGATGGAAGCTGTCCAGAGAAGGGCAACTAAAATGGTGCAGGGTCTGCACCGGAAGACATATGAAGAGAGACTTAAGGAGCTTAAAATGTATAGCCTCGAGGAAAGGAGGGAGACGGGGACATAATAGAAACTTTCAAGTACCTCAAGGGAATCAACAAAGTCCAAGAGGGTAGCATCTTTCAAAAAAAGAGGTGTGCAAGAACAAGGGGGCACAATTTGAAGATAGAGGAGGGCGCTCAGAGGTAATTTAAGGAAGAATTTTTTCACAGAGAGGGTTGTGGATGCATGGAACGGTCTTCCGGCAGAGGCTGTGGAGTCAAAAACAGTGGTGGAATTCAAGTATGCATGGGACAGTCATAAGGCAATTCTAGGGGGTGGGGGTAGGAAGAAGTAGGCTGCTGGTTAACTAGGATCTGCAGCTTATCCATTAGGTAGGGAAATGGGCAGAATGGGTTGGCCAAGCGGTCCTTATCTGCCGTCAAATTATATGTTTCTATGTTACTGGAATCCAAGAGGCACAGGAGTAATCTACTCCTACTTTATGATGTTCTGAACAACCAGAACCTAATGACCTCCATGGGATTCAAATACTGGGTATCAGAAAAGACTATAAGAAGTCACTTTAGACAACTTGTGCTAGAAAGATCACAAACATTAGTGCAAAGTAAATTATTTACGCAAAGAGCATCCTATCATTGGACTAGATTACCCCTATCTATAGTGGATGCTGATACCAAGGAGATATTTAAAATAGACTTCATCACTTGGTATTACAAGGATCTTTGTCAATGGTAAACCACTGAATAGTGGGTAGGCAGAATCCATAGCTCACATGGTCTCCTTCTGCCTATTAAACTAAACCATAGTTAATTAAACATGTTGGTGTGGTGCTGTACTGCTTACCATCAGAAATATGCGCTGGCACCCTCCTAATATATCTACAATTTGGATCCATTATTTAAAGTCACAAAGTAATCTTGAGGCAAGGAATATTTCAAAACTGCTATTGGTGGCAATCTTCAATGACTCGAGTCATTCATTGTAAAATTCAGTAACAAAAGCTGTTTTGAAAATGCGGGAAAAATATACTGACAAGAAATCTAGTTATGTCAGAAAAATATTATTGCTTAAAAAGCTACATGATGAACTTATTTGCTAACTAACAAATACTGCTATTTTAATAACGTAATTACATCTTTGGTTACTGTGGGATGTGAAAACACAATCAACTCAAAGGGTCTGGTGCAAAATCACTGCTCATTGATTTTGCAGTAGTTCCTTGTCTGCAACCTCACAGCTATCCACAGAGGGGGGTCGCAGCCCTTTCTTGCATACTCAAGAACTGCCTTATGACTGTGCAGGGAAGGGGTTGGGTGAACAAGGCTTGCCATGCAAATGGTCCACAAGGCTATTCACAAAGCATGGTGATCTACATACTGTAAGGTCACATCTTCTGCAACACCCTCCAAGCAGAACTATAAAAGGCAGTCCTAGGGGTGCTACAAAGGAGTGCTGTGGTTTGAGGGATCAGGTGAGGAAAGGAAACTGACATGGCACCATGCACAGGAAGGGAGATGGGACAAAGGAGGGGGTAATTACTGGATACCAGGGACCATTCTGTGGACTGGGTGTAGGGAAGGGGCCACTGGACCACCAGGAGAGTCAGATAAGGCCAATATAATGCCCTGTGCTGCCTGGGTCGGGCTTATAGCAGCATGGATCCCTGTTTGTTGTAAAGAAGGGCAACACATTACTGCAAACTCCACTGGGACAAGCAGACCTACTATTTAAAACAGAACATTAGAGAGCCACTTTAAAAAATGGATGTGACATAACTGATAGCATCAATCAGTTGTTGACTAATAGTAATATGGAACTCGCATTTCTTAACTAGTTTTCCACGCTTCAGGAATAATACTCCAGCGTACCGTACAACAAAATCAGTATCATAAATAAGACACTTTTGCAGTTTGCTTTCTGAAAAAAAAACAGCATCACTCGCCTGGATGGTAACCATTGCTATCTTGAGGATCTGCATCCCTAGCTTCCATGGTTTTCGACCTCGAGCCCGAAATTTTTCACAGGGGTTCATAAAAAAGAATTTCAGTTTTCTTCTGAGCTGATCCTCCACAAGTGGGTCTGGAAGCCCAGAAGAGTTATTCTTCTTGTAGATACAAGTAGTCTCGTCATCATTGGAACTGTTTATAATCAGCTCAGAGTTTTCCATTTCTGAAACAGAAAATTAGGGGTCAGAAATTGCTATATTTATTTTCCCTCAAACTACTTTTATCAAAAACCAGTGGTACCAAACGGAGACCTGTGAGACAAAAAACGTCGGGTTAATCAGTGTTTGGATACAGACAATCTTCTCTGTACAAAGAGAAACTGTACCCATTATGCCAAGAAATAAGTTCCCAATAAGCCCTTCCTATTACAGAACCATGGAAAATGTTGGTAGAAAAAAATCATTTGCCCATCCAGTCCACCCTGTTTTACCCTAGAAATATAGAAGTTGATGGCAGAAGGAGACTACCAGGTCCATCTAGTCTGCCCATTGTCTTTTACCCTAGCCTTCTAACTTCCCTTGGGTTTGAGATCTCCCTTGTGTCTGTCCCAAGCATTCTTGAAACCTACCACTGTGCTTGCCCCCACCACTTCTGCAGGCAGGCTATTACAGGCATCCACCACTCTTTCTGTGAAGGAAAAACTTCCTGTGTTGGTGGAGAACTGCCCTCCTTGCATAGCAGCCTTAGATACAGAAACATATTCTACCCTGGGATCTAATGTCTAGCTTGGGTTACTGTCCTCACCTCTCCTCTCCTTTCCCACACCCTGCTGCTTTCCCCTGTGTAACTACTAGGTATTTTACTCTGCCCAACCATGTCTGAAGCCATTAAAAGTTTTTGCACTCATGAATGGTTCTTGCACCCACTACCTCTGCTGGTAGGCTGCTGCATGGTTCAACCACTCTCTCTGTAAAATAACACTTTCAAAGATCTCTTCTAAATTTGCCCACTGCCAGCTGCCATTCGTGTCCCTGTGTTCTTGATTTGCCAGTCCTGCTGAATATTTTGTTTGCAATGTGACTTGTTCATTCCTTTCAGGCAGCTGAAGTGGTCTATCATATCGCTCCTCTCCATTCTGGTGTCCAGTAAGTACATGTTCAGGGCTTTAAGTCGATCCTCATAGGATCTGCTTTGTTGGACCTGAATAATTTTAGTTACCCTATGCTGTACCATCTTAGCCTGTCTTTGTCTTTTCTTAGGTGGGAGCTCCAGAACTGAGCAATGTATTCCAGATGCAGCCTCACCAGTGTTCTACAGAGAGGTATTATCACCTCCTTCCTCCTGCTGTCAACCCCCCTTCCTAGACATCCCAGTATCCTGACTGCCTTGCTACAGGCATTGCTACCATTGGCCGGATTGTTTTAGTGAGTCACTTATGATGACTCCCAGGTCCCTCTCCTCATTAGTAGTGCTCAGCTTAACCTCTCCCATCCAATATTCCATCCTGGGCTTCTTATTCCCTGTCTGCATCACTTTACACTTCTGACATTTAATTTCAACTGCCAAACTTTGGAACACCTCTCAAATCTTTGAGAGTCCCTCTTCAACTCCCCAACCCTTTCTTCACTGTCTACCCTGCCACAGAGCTTACTGTCATCTGTAAGGAGACATATATTGCCTTGTATTTCTTTTCCTATGTCACTGATGAACATTTTGAAAAGGACTGACCCCATGACTGAACTATGTGGCACCCCACTAGTGACCACTCTCTCCATTTACTTGACCCCATTTACCACCACTCTCTGTTGTCTCCCCCTCAGCCAGCTTCCCATCGATCTAACTACATCCTCTGCTGTTCCCAGATCCTCTAATGCCTACAGCAGCCTTCTGTGTAGCACAGAGTTGAGCACCTTGCTGAAGTCAAAAAAGTAGAGCAAATCCACTGCTTGTCCCTTATCCACTGCCTTAGTTAACCAGTCAAAATACACTACTGGGTTGATGTGATAAGACCTCCCTGCCACAGACCCATGCTTCTTATTATCCTGGAGCCCATTTCTCTTCAGGTAGTCCACTAGGTCCTCTCTGACTAGTGTCCCTGTTAGTTTGCCTGCTGTGGAGGTAAGACTAATGGGTCGGTAGTTCCCCAGTTGCTCTTTGTTTCTTCCCTTGTGGAGCAGAACATCTGCTACCCTCCAATCTTTCAGAACCACTCCTGATTGTAGGGAACTACTGAATAAGGGGCAAATGGACAACAGGCACCACTTCACCCACATCGATCAATCAAAGGAGTCAATGGATGCTGCAGCTTGATGCCTGTTGTTTATCTGTACTTTAAAACTATTTACTGGCACCCCACCACTGATCTGGGTAACCTTTTCCATTCTCCCAACTACTTAATAACCCAGTTAGTGGTTATCCAGTTCTAATGCCAGTTCCTGAGCACCCTTGGGTCCATCCTATCTGGCCCTGGAGCCTTATCTATTTTCAGGGCTACTAACATTATTCTGACCTTGCATCCCCTAATTACCACCTTCCACATTTCTGGGATGCCTCTTGCACCAGCCTTTATACTGCTTTCAGGAAAGGGTCTCACTATCCTCCACTGTGAATACAGAGCAGAAGCAGTCATTACGAATGGATGCATTCTGCTCATCCTCCTCTATTCTCATCACCCCCCCCCCCCTTTTTCAGCCTAATAATTCCTCTCATCTTCCTTTTTTCCCTAATGGACCCAAAGAACTGTTTCCCCACCTCATTGACCCCCCTTGCAATATGCAGTTCTGTGTCTGCTTTGCTTCTCTGGCCTTCTTGGCCTACCTCATCCTTCGCTGGTAATCACTCCATTGGTTGTCTCCCTGTTTCTTTTTGTATCTAATGAAAGCCCTTTTTTAGCCTTTACTGCCTTCCTGATCTTCTTCAAGGACCAGATAGGTCTCTCGTGCTTTTTGCTCTTGGTAACCATTATCGGACATGACTTGGCTGTCTCTAGAAAGGCTCCTTTAATTACTCCCAACCTCTGCTCCACCCCTCTGATTTTTGTCTGCTCTCCACAGCTTATCTATGACTAGTTCTCTCATCTGGTCAGAGTCTACACTTCTGAAATCCAGAATCACAGCCTTTTAAGACAGGTATAGTGGTAACCAGGGCCAGTCTGAACCATTTAGTGTTATGGTTATTGGACCCCAGTAAATCCCCCAGTCCTCACTCCGCCTATCATTTCCAGGTTGGTGAGCATCACATGGGGAATGGCAATTTGCCTTGTAGGTTCTCTGACCAGCTGCATCAGCCTGCAGTCCTGCAATGAGCTTAGCAGAGCCTCACTCCTAGTGCTCTTAAGTACCAGAATGTCCCAATCTATGTCTGATAAACTGAGATCCCCCACCACCACCACTGCCTCCCCTTTTGCTGCCCCCTTTTGGATCTTTGCCCCTAGTTCTCCATCCCCCCCCCCCCGTCCTGGCGATCTGTAGACCACCCTCATGTGTGGCTTCTTTCCTGATGTAGTCATGATATATACCCACAGTGATTTTGTCTCCTCTTTCTCTCCCCTGATTGACCCTCTCTACCCCCTCTGTGCCTTCCTTGACATAAACAACTACCCCGCCACTTTTCTCCTTACCTCTATCTCATCTACATAGTGGAGTCTGCCAAGCTGCTACCTAATTCTGCAGAACTCTGTAGGAAACAAGCAATTTCAATGGCAGTGAATATCTTCAGTAATACAGAAATCTGTGAAACTGGGTTTCATCCTGGCAAGCTCCAAAGTATACAGTATATTCTGGTATTGCTAAATTCCAGTTATTTTTCCCAGTGGCCCATGTTTCTCTGATGGTCACAAGATCTAATCTTACATCTGCCACCATTGCCTGGGGCGCACTAATTTTGTTCCCCATGCTCCTGGCATTTAGGCAGTCCACCTTCCAGCATGTGCCTCTACTGTTCCCCTTCTTGTTAGCACCACTTCCCTTTTCCTTACCTTAATTTATTTTCCCTTTCTTGTTCTGTGGGCCCCTGCCCTCTGGCCTCTTTTCTTACTTTATTATGGACCGCTGTCCAGATGCCCGCATGCCGACTGCTTCTAGCCCCCATTTCTGAGGGAGTCCTAGCTAGGTTTCTCTTTTGTTCTCTTCCCTCTGTGGGTCCCCTAACTTCAGCCCCCCTTACTTAGTTTAAATGTCCACCAACTAAAGAGGGGCAAAATCCGCAAATTTTGTTACAGTAAATATTTTGCGAAATTCGCGCATTTCAGGAAATATTTTGTGGGTGCAAAATGTGAAATTCTGCCAGCAAAATGCAGAATTTGGCCTGCAAATGGTGGAATTTCACCCATGAATGGCAGAATTTTGTCACTCGGAGTCAAATTCTGCCATTCGCGAGTGAAATTTTGCATTTTGCCAGTGAAATTCCACATTTCACTGGCAGAATTCTGCATTTCGTACCCGTGAAATAGTTAATGGAGTACGCAAATTTTGAAAAATGTTTTGCCTGGCGAAATTCACAATTTCGCCATAATTTTGCCAGTGAAATTAAATTTAGCTGCATCTCTTCCACCAACAGTGGCATCAAATGTCTACCCCAATGCACTAGCCCCCTCTCTTGTCAGGTGAAGGTGGTAATCCTTCCTCCACCATCCTCCCTATCTCATCCATGTCCCGGATGCTGATGCACCTAGAAGGAATGGATGGAAAACAGTTCAGAACTGACCAAAATGTAAGCAAAAAATAAGAACAAATAACTAAATAAAAAAAAAATAGTAAGAAGTAGGAAAGCAGCTGTATTGGATTTTTGAACTTCTGAATATCAAATCAAATCAAATCATCTTTATTTATAAAAGGCGCCTTTCCAAACCAAGGTGCCTGTACAATAAAACATATAAAATATTTATCCCAAAAGGAATAAAACACATAAAATACAGTAGCAGCTTCAGTAATCAACAAATGCCAAACCAAAAAGATACGTCTTTAAAGCAATCTTAAAACTCTGGACGGTCAGGCAATCTCGTACCCAATGAAGCAGAGAATTCCACAGGGTCAGGGCCGCAAAACTAAATGCCCTTGCCCCAGATGTTTGTAACCGAACCCTGTGAATCTCTGGCAATCCCTCATTGGTGTATCAGAGAGGACGGAGAGGACAGTAGGGATAGAAGAGATCTTTCAGGTAACTCAGTCCCTGGTCATATAGGGCCTTATAGGTTAGTAACGCAACCTTGAAGGTGATCCACCACTGTATCAGCAGCCAGTGCAGAGCGCGGAGCACAGGCGTTATATGATTGTTTCCAGAGGTACCAGTCAGTAGCCTGGCTGCCGCGTTCTGCACCAGCTGCAGGTGGCGGATATCAACCCCTGGTAGCCCTAGGTAAAGGGCACTGCAGCAGTCAAGGAGGGAGGTAACAAAAGCATGAACCAACGTTGGAAGATCATCGGGAGGAACCAGGTGTTTAATCCTGGCGATATTTCTCAGATGGCAAAAAGAAGTTTTAACAACTGCTGATACCTGCAACTTTAGGGTCAGACAGTCATCAAACATAATGCCCAGGTTCCGCACCCGGTCTGAGGTAGTTAGCTGGACAATTCCGAGCCATAGACCCGAAGGAGAACCTGCCGACATACCTGCCTCATGATGACCTGGGTCCATCACCAACACCTCAGTTTTTTTAGGATTCAATCGTAGCCAACTCACAATTCATCCAAGCCTGGATTTCGGTTAGACAGCTGTTTAGCACCGAGACAGCATCATCCTGGCCAAGCACAAAAGACATGTATAGCTGAGTATCATCTGCATAGCAGTGAAAACGCAAGCCATACCGTCTAATAATTGCTCCCAATGGCAGCATATACACTGCAAACAACATGGGCGCCAAAATGGATCCCTGCGGCACCCCACAAGATAGAGAGAATGGGGCTGAGGAAAAAAACCCATATACCACTCTCTGAATCCTACCCGTGAGGAAAGATCGAAACCATCTGAGGACAGATCCCGAGAGTCCACAGATGAGCCACAGGCGATCCAACAGCACACCATGGTCCACAGTGTCAAATGCTGCAGAGAGATCAAGAAGAACCAAGATGGAACGAGTCCTTCGATCTCTCGCTATCAGGAGGTCATTTAGTACCCAAACAAGGGCTGTCTTGGTACTATGCCTCTTCCTAAAACCAGACTGGAGAGAATCATAGACATTCTGGCTGGTCAAATGGTCCTCCAGCTGTAATGCCGCCATCACCTCAATAACCTTACCCAAAAAGGGTAGGTTAGAGATAGGCCTGTAGTTTGCTAGACAGTCAGGATCCAAGGAGGACTTCTTGAGAAGGGGCCGAACCACGGCCTCCTTAAGGGGATCTGGAAAGATCCCCCTCTCCAAGGACAGCCAAACTAGCTCAGCAAGGGCTGGGCCAATAACATCCATGCAGCCAACCAGCAGGCACGTGGGACCCGGATCCAAACTACAGTTGGTAGGACATAATGACTGGATAACCATCACAATATCACTGATTGTGGGGCAGCTAAAGTCGCACCACACAAACTGGGTGTCCGACATCTCCTGCGACCACTGCTACTCCCCCCTTGAGAGAGGGAATAGAATATCTGTTCTATAACCATTGTTTTGTGCCCCTTGTCCAGCTCGCCCCACCCCGCTTTTCTGAGTGAATGAAAAGCAGTAACATTCAATGATACTGTATGATTCCTTTCTTTAATGCAGTCTTATGCAGTTTTACATGTTCCCTTACTTTTAGTTACTGCAAATCTTAAAAGGTTCTGTTTTAATAGATTTTAGCAGGCGAGACAGTATTTAGAGTTTTAATTTTTGTGTCACTGAGGTCACGAGTATGTGATGTATAAAGAGGAATTTGTTTAACCAGGAAAGGCACACTAAGCTGAAGCTTGTTTCTAGGTGTGACCTGTAAGCACAAGGAAGTTAAGTGACTTGCTCAGGGTCACACAGTATGCAAGCAAGGACTGTGGGATTCAAACCCAGGTCTCCAGGGTTGTAGCTCAGTTCCCTTAACCACTATGCTATAATGCCACCCAGTATAGGAGTAAAGGCAAAAAGAAACACCTCACTCCATCTCTTCTGGGGAGAGGTGGACTGCTGGGTATGCTGGGTGCAGTCCAGTGCAATTGTAGCTCAGTTTCATTTTAAAATAACAGAGCAAATCTTTTCTTAATGAATATATGGAAAACTAGCCGCAGTAGCATCAAGTGATAAAATGGAAAGCCACTGCTAGACACTACACTCTGCCCAAAAGAGACAAAGTCTTGTTCTAAACATATAAGTGAATATACCTACATCTTAACTTAATGTTTGTGAGGGCTTTCTTTATGAGGAATCAGATTACGACAGATACTAACACAGACTGCATTTAAATAGCCATGGCACCCGCAGTATCTTTTAGCAAGATTCGGTCAGAGCCGATAGGGCTGCAAGGAGCTTTTACGAGTGTGGCCGCCGCCACTGGAGAATGCCCTGTTACGAGCGCAGTCACTGCCAGAGAATGCCATGCACAAGATGGCAGTGCTGATGGAACTGTGCATGTACGAGTATGGTGCCACCATGCTGTGCACGGCAGCCATCACTTCCACAGTTGCGGAAGAAAGAAAGTGCCTCCAAAGTGGGTGTGTTTATGCGGCCAGCAGAGGGGAAGTGCTGCATAAACACAACCACTAAAACTGTGCCACAGCACTGTGGAAGCACACTGGACGGTGGCCCGGTCACGTGCTTCCACAGTGCTAGTATGTTATGATGATGATCACATAACAACTATGGAGCTCCGCCCAGGCACCCATAAAAAGAATTGCATACAAGGAAATTGTACAGTGTGGCATGTACTGCATATGTTTTAGCACCTCTGGACATAAACCATAAACTGTTAAACTGTGTTTCATAATCACGGTTTTAACTTATATGGGAGTTGAATTATAAAACTAGGTGGTTTAGTTCCTTCTACTATTTTTAATGCTTTGTGATTTATGTATGCCATGGAGAACTGCTATTTCTAACTTTGGACTTTAGTTTTAACAAAGACAACAAAGCTATGTTAATGTGGAGCCTGGTGTCCGTATTTTATTAGAGGTGGTGAGTGCCTGACTTTACTTTGCTGCTGTGATTTATTCCTTCCACAGAGTTTGCAAGAAGCACTATAAATGGATACTGAGGCTGGGATATTCAAAGCAGTTGCGCAAGGCGCAAGTGAGATGCACCAGTGCAACAATGGATATGCGCCAAAGAGCGATATTCAGCAGGTGACAATCCGCTACGCAAACTGCAGTGCACCAATGCACCACCCTAATGAATGCAAGCACAAGTGCAGGGGGCGTAGCCATGAATAAACAGCGCAGTGCGATATTCAACAGCAGGCCGATGGTGCAAGCGCGGAGCAACAGGGACATGCGCGGAGCAAAACTGAGCCTAAAAAAGGATGGAGCAAGCAGGGGATGGTGGCTTGCACCCAGGGGAGCAGGGGTGAGAGAGAGAGAGAGAGAGAGAGACAGAGTGAAGGACAGACACAGTGTGAGACAGTGACAGGGTGAGGGCCAATGGCCAGGCAGGACAGCAGCAGGGGTGCAGGACAGTCACAGAGGCAGGAGGTGTAATGGGCAGTGGGACAGAGTACGTGACCCAGACTGAGCCCGTGGGAAGGCCAGACCATGCGTGTGAGTCCCCAACACAGAAGTGCGCCTAGTGCAGGGGCCCAAGCAGCAGCATAAAGCTGGAGAAGCCCAGGGAGACAGCTGCAGGGGGCGGGGGGGTCGGACAGGCTGGGCCATGGCCAGTGCAATATTCCAGATGGAGGCGGTAATGAGGGGTGTGAGGAGGCAGGCAGCTGAGCGGTGCGGCCCTGGAAGTGCCCGTGGCAGTATGCCCGGAACAGGTGGTACCATTCCCGCACCACCTCCAAACAGTACAGTGACACTGAGATCGTGGGCCGGTACCGCCTGAACCAGGCGATTCTGAGGCAGCTCTGTGAGCTGTGCAGTGACGAGATGCAGGCACCCACAAGACGGAGCCATGCCCTGTCAGTGGAGACCAAGGTCACAGCCGTGATGTGCCTGCTCACCATGGGCACCTTCCAGAGACCAACAGGGGACACCACAGGCATAACCCAGTCAGCCGCATCACGGCTCCTCACACAATTCCTCAATGCACTGCTGCCACATGCTGCAGAATTCATCCACTTCCCCAGCACAGAGGCGAAGCATACAGCAAACATGCAGGAGTTCCACAGGGTTGCACATATGTCTGGCGTGTTAGGGGCCATTGACTGCACCCACGTAGGCATCCGCACACCACCGGGGCAGGAGGGGGTGGCCTTCATCAACAGGAAGGGCTACCCCAGTGTCAACTGCCAGGTGGTGTGTGATGCCAAGGGGCGCTTAATCAATGTCTGTGCCACACACCCTGGGGGAACACACAATGCCTTCATCTGGCACCAGTCTGCACTGTGCTGCAGGTTTGAGAGTGGGGTCATCCCCATCGGCCACCTAGTAGGTGAGTATGCAGCAGGAAAGGACAGCCCTGCGCAACAGGGCAGGGTGTGGGGGGGTGATGCAATGCATGGGGTGTAGAGGGTTCGGCTGTGTAGGATGGGGGGCAGCCACACTGACCAACGTGCTAACTCAACATGTTCCCCCACAGGTGACAGCAGATATACACTCAGGCCCTGGCTGCTCACCCCGTACCGGCGCCCATTGACCCCAGCGCAGGAGAGATACAACGAGGCACACACCAGCACACAGAACATCATCGAGCGTGTGTTTCGACTGCTGAAGGCACGTTTCTGTTGCCTGCACAGGTCCAGCAGTGCCCTACAGTACAGCCCCTCGAAGGCCTGTGACCTATTTCTGGGCTGCTGTGTGCTACACAACATGGCCACTGACTGTGGGATAGCTGTCGAGGTCGAAGAAGGGAACAGCAGTAGGGACGACATGGATGCCGGGGCCAACGGTGGTGGGCATCCCCCTCCTGGACGACGGGAGCCCCAGCTGCACAGGATGGCGCAGCGGCACAGGGACACCATTGCAGAGGAGCACTATGGTACATGCAGGTAGGTGAACAGATCCACACACAGGTCCCAGGGACTGCGGCACAGTAAACAGGCATGGCTGGCAGGGTCTCACAGCAGACATGGCTGGAGGGGGGTGACGACGGACATGGGACAGGTCACGGTGGAAGCACCCCTGACAGAACAGTGGACCCCACCCACACAGCCCCACACGCACACAGGCACAGTCACATGGGCACACACACACACAGACACCCCGAGGCCACCAATGGGCATGTGTCAGACGCTGAACACCGGTGCACTGTGGCAGCTGGTGCTGTGATGGCATCATCATGCACATCCCATGGTGGCCGGTGACTGGGAGGGTGTGCACAAGGCGGGCATGACATGCGGCCTCGGATGTCATGGCCCAGGTACGTACATGCACATACCACACCTCCGTGCATACAGGGCTGCAGCAGGCAGAGGATAGGGAGGGCGGCAGATCATGTCCGCCACGCAGGTGCACGGCCGCCACGGAGAGGTGGATGGCCCCGCCTAGACCACCCAGCAGATGCAAGCTGTGCGGCGGCCACGGGGTGCCACAGACGTACCCCCAGGCGTGTTGCAGCGAGAATGTGACTGGGCCCTCGTAGACGTCTGCAGGCCCCTGAACAGGCCCGCTCCAGGTGTGCCCAGGATGCCCACAGCTGATCCCAGCGACGACAATGCTGGGGTCACACGACACCGGGACCAAGGGGTGGAGAATGCACTCCGCGGTGACTGCCACGGATGGCCCTGCACCAGGGTGGCCAGTGGTGCCAGGCCGGCCATGACTGCAGCGGTGAGCCAATCCAGGCCTGTGGTCATGTCCTCCCGCATACATGTGGCCTCAGCCAGGAGTTGCTGAAAGTCCCGGTCACGTCTCCCTGCGGATTGGTGCAGCTGAGTGTGGAGTGCACGCACCCCTGCCATGACCTACATCTGTTGCTGAAAGGATGCCCTGAGCAGACGGGTATGCTCGTCAAGCGGGTCAGCACCCTGGGGGGCTTGGGTATCGTGCCGACCCGCGGGGGTTGTGCTGCCCCACGGCACAGCCCCCCATGCAGGTAGGGGCTGCACAGCAGGGCCCTCATGGGCCTGTCCTGTCTGAAGTGCACTGGCGGTGGACACTGCACCCGGTCCACCCTCAGCACCATCCTGCTGTTGCTGCTGCCCCTCTGGCCGCTGTGCGTGCGACATCGCCAGGGAGGCTGCACCCCCACCACCAGACGGGCCTGACTGCACCGCAGGTATGGTGGCCACTGCAACACCGGGTGATCTGGCTGGTGGGTCTGCCAGTGCCACCCGTGCACCATCAGCGCCGCCATGTCCTGTGCGTGGTAGGGGTGCCTCCCCCTGTACAGCATCACCACTGTCCTGGGTAGCGGCCATGTCATCATCGGACACGGACCCCACCCCGATCACTGTCTCAGCATACTGGATGCCATGGCTGACATCCCGCTGAAACACTGCCTGGGCCTTGTCCACACCCATGTCACAGGCATCCGTGCAGACAGTGTGGTGGGTCCGGCAGGGGTCCAGGCCACGGACCCCAGTGGAGGTGGATGGGCACTCCTCCAGATCCCTGACATCACCCAGAGTGGGCACCGCTACCCCTGCATCTGCACGCAGGCACTCTGGATCTTCAAGGGAACATATACATGTCAGTGCCACCACCACGTACCCCTGCCCCAGTGCACCCCTTATCCACATCCCCTTCCACCGCTGTACCTACCATGCAGTGAAGGGCTACCCCCCATCTGGAACCCACTGCCGGGAACACCCTCAATGGCACTGTGCCACATTGTCACCGCCACAAGCTCCTCCCCTGGTGTCAGCTGTGGCACCTCAGGCTGTCCACCGCCCATGGCAGCACATGCGGTCCGGATGGCTACCACCTTCTCCTTGATCCGCCTGTGGTCCATGCCCACCTTCTTCTTGCATTCCTGCACCGACCTCTGATGGATGCTCTGTAGGTTCATGGCCCTGGTTACACCCACCCATGCTTCCGCCCTGGCTTGCTGGGTGCCTGTTGAGCCACTCAGGAGGGGCTCCTGGTCCAGGTGCGCATCATATAGGGCATCGCACTCCGCCCTTGTGAAACTGGGCCTGCATGTTCCTCAACTTCCTCTTGCTCTGACATGCTGTTCCTGTTGGTGGGGACATGTGGTCAGTGCTGGTTGCCACACACGAGGGCCCTCCCCCCAGTCCCAACATGCCCAGTGCCTGGTGTCCTACCTGTGAAGGCTGCAATACTGGTCTGGTGCCTGTGCCGCCACATGGCGCCTTTATAGCGCATCACATGCAAATGAGGGAATGCGCAGCTGTAATGGGATGCAAATGCCTCCGATGCACCACTGATGTGCTGATCAGCTCATCTGCATATGCCCGCTGAATATCGTGGAATTGTGCATTGCATAGTGGAGTTGCTCATGCGCATGTCATGGCACATCTGTGTGATGTGCGCAGTCTGCATGGTACAGTGCATGCATGCACTGATGTTGCTTACGTCGGTGGCGCTTCCCACGCATGATGTGCTACAGACGGCACAGCGCTCAGCCGCTATTGGGCATGTGGTGCACATGTGTCATACACCCAGTCGCGCATGTGCACCATTGGCACATGGCCCATGGGGCACACTGGACCCTATAGTGCACCATGCTATCCATGCCCTGTTGCGCTGCCGCACATAGTGCGCATGCCGCCCTTTGACCCCTACGTGTGCCCCTTGACCCCCAGGTGACTGCAGCACATGTCAGCATTGCCCAATGCGTATCACACATACCCTGCTGATGTGCGACAGGGGATGCCAGCGCATCACCAGGCGTATCGCGCATCCGTTGCACGTGCGTCTCGTGCACTCCCCGGCGCCATTATGCTGCTGCGGTTCCTGATAGAGCCATGTCACACAGGAGCACACCTGGAGTGCCCAACTGGACACAGGTGTAGCTTGTGAACTTGGTGGCTTTGGTGGAGCCACATATTGGTGCCCTCTATGAGCAGGTACCTCTGAACCAGCCATGCACTGAGGTGTGGCAGGGGGTGGCCAAGGAGCTAGAGGAGGCAACAGGGTCGTGCCGTAGTGGGAAGCATTGCCCGCCACAGGTACAATAACCTGCGGAGAAGGGATCCAGACCAGCTCAGGTCACTGCAGGCACACGTCCGGAGGGGTGCTGTGCCACGGCCAGGTGAGTGCATTTATCCCCATCCATGCCTTGTCGGTGTTGTGTGGGTTGCCAGCGGGTGTCATGTCATGCTGCTGTGAGTGGGGGGCAGTGGCCAGGAATGCCGCCGGACGTGGAAGCCCACCGCTGGTGTGCCGTGCCTCGGCACTGCAGCTGCGCGGGGTCATGGGATTTACTGTGCTGGGGGGGGCCCGTGTCTTGCTGCCTGGTGCTGATGTCTGTCTCACACCGTCTCCCTACTAGGCCCTGAAGATCGTTGAAGAGCCCAGATGGTGGGTGCCACTGCCGGACAGCAGCAGGCCAGTGGTGGTGTGCAACGAGGGGTTGCCGGCCAGCCAGGTGGTGCAGGTGGTCAGGCGCCAGTCGGGCCACAGCTTGCAGGTAGGCACCTTGGTGGTGTATACTGTTGTGTGGGGTAGGGGTGGGCCACAGCCCACCGTGCACATGTCCATTACATTCCATGCCTCACCGGCGTGGTCCATTGCAGCATGCTGCACCCAGGGCACGTGTGTGTGGTCACTGCGGGTGGGCTGTGGGTGCATCCGGGTTCCAGCCTGGCCACTGTCAGCCCCAAGCAATGGTCATTCACTTGGCTGTCATGGCTGTGGCATGCTGTGCATGGTTGGTGGTGGTGTGCAGTGCTGTGCATGGCTGTGAATGGTCGGGATGGTGGCTTGTGTGGGCACGCACACTGTGGTTGGCTGTGTGCCCCCTGCAGGGTGCATGCCAATGCTGTCTGCTGTGCACGGTGGGTGGGCTACGGTCATGTGGGCGTGCACTCATCCATGTCCCCTCCTTTGTCCTAGGAGCCCAACTGGTGGATGCCCATACAAAGCTGCTGGAGTGGATCCAGCGAGTCACCACGGCCACCCTTGCGGTGGCATGCATAATTCACCAGGCCATGTTCTGGCCACAGAGGAGGAGGAGGAGGAGGAGGAGGCAGAGGTGCCGATAGTCAAGGACCTTCCAAGGGGCTCGTTGGCCTGCTTCACCCTCCCTTCCACTGACACCCCTCCCATTCCTCCACTGTACCAAGCCTACCATGTCCCCTGTCTCCCCACCCCCCCTTCCCCAGCCTACGTTTCTGAATGTGTCCTCCCCATTCCCTGCCCCCATCCCTGTTCAACTGTACATAGTTTGGATTCATTGCTTGTTGTTTAAATACAGTTATATTTTGGTAGCCATCCGTGTCTGTGTCTGCTTTGCAGATGGCATTGGTGCCATGCTGCAGTGGTGTGCATGGTGGCTGTGTGGTACGTTTGCAGTTGCCTGGGTTTGTGTCAGGTGGTCTGCGCACAGTGATCTGTGTGTGCCCTGTGGTGTGCATATGTTCCCTGCTGGGCTGTGTGGCCAGTGTGGTGTGTGCTGTTGTCTTGTGTGTTGTCTGCTTTGGTCCCGGTGCCATGTCCTGTGCCGTCCTGTGGGTGTTGCCCATGGCCACCTGCCGGTGGCCATGGGTGTCATGCCACCTCCATACACTGCTGTGGGATGCATGGTCAGGGCATGTGGCCATGCACCTGCCTTGCCACCCTCTGGTCATCCCCTGCACTATGGTGGCAGTGTGTCCTGCTCTTGTGGCCTGCTCCATACTGGAAAAATGTACTGTATTGTGAGCATAACTTAAAACATAACAATACAGAAACGCCATGCAGGACAAACGATTTAAACAAACAAAAAGGTCCGACCGGTTTCGCGCCAAAAGCAGCACCTCCTCAGGGATACTGTGCCAGGGGCCCTGTACCATGGCCCATGCGCCTCTGTCCCTTGCCCTGACCAAGCTATGCTCCTGCGCTTCCTGCCTTGCTCCACTGCGCAACCCTAGTTGAGCGATGGCGCCTGCTGCCTTGCTCCCTGGCACAGCCCTAGTTGCATTATGGCGCATCCCTGCAATATTCAGCTGTCTTGCACTGTCACTTGCCTTGGTGCTCAGCCTTTGAATATCACGTTGGCTGTGCACCTGCGCAGTGTACCTGCGCCGCGCCGCTCTTACGCCTGCTTCTGGCGCATTTCTGAATATCCCACCCTGAATGTAAAGAAGCCCTTTTATAACACAAACTCGGAACTCAAAACATAGGCACTCTGTGAATTAAAAGAACTCATTTTCTTGAATCCCGAAAGGTCCAAACTGTGATTTGAGATGACTGACCACGCTCATGTTTGGGTGAGATCATTCATAAGAACAAAAATCATTTACTACAAGCATAAAATGATGAGCAAAGAATATAAGGATTAAGGACAAAACATCACTACGTTTGAATATGGCACTTTATTGGACTGTGATGTGCCCACTTGTGTTTCTTTTCATGGAGCATTCAGTATATGTCGCAGGAGTTTGAAAAAGACTACTGTATAAAAAATAAGGTGTAACGAATGTCATTTACTCTTGTTATTTATTTGTTCTGGTATAGTAATAATATACAGTATATTGTTTTTGAAATTGAGTAGAAATTGGGCAACCAAAAAACACACATATACAAAAAAACAAATCAGCCTAAAAACAAACAAAGGCTAAAAAAAACAACGGAAAACAATTGATGCAGAAAAATACTTATAAATTATCTCTATCACCAGGGAGTTAAACTGAGTTAATAAGAGAAAAAACAAATGATCAGAGTCAGAAGTGCATGAGAACCAAAAACAACCTCCTCACCTATAAAGGTGAGAAGTGTTGAATTTGAAAATTCAAATATTAAGAGTAAATAAGGAAACTTGACAAATCAATAAGCTCCTCGTTAGAAAGAGTTGTAGCAGATGTAATTGTTTGCCATGCAGAAGAAATACACACAGCCCTAGAAACAACAGGATCTTGGTTAAAACTTTCTGATTTGGATAACGTGCACAGTGGAGTTAAAAGTCAGATAAAGTGTGGAAATGACAACAAAACTGATCTACCAGTCAGAAGAACAAACACCTTTAATTGACTTAGACAGCAAACATGGTACGAGTCTTGAAAGAAGCACTGACAATAGTAAAAAAAAAAATGCATTTGTCACGGCCTAATGTTCGGTGCTTGCATTGCTGTTGTACTGGATCTTGCTTTTACACATTTTATTATATATATTTACTCAGAAAAAACCAGATGAGGTGCAATATCTCGTTTTCAGTGGTGTTCTGCTTTTGCACATTTTTAGACTGTATTTACCCAGGATAGGACAGCTGAGAGACAATATTAATTTTCAGTGGGCTCCGACATTTTGACCCCCAAATTAAGTCTTTTGATGACCTGACGTTATGATCAAGACAGGCAGAATTTTTTAATGACTCTGAAAACAAGTTTCAGAGGGGATTTGAAAAAATGACACCTGGCATGTGCAGGAGGTGCGGGATAACATAAGGGATATGTTGAACATTAGGGGTCAAAATCTGCAAAGATAAAGTTATGCGTAAACAATTGAACAATTCAATGATTCTTCGTAACTTAGTTACATAGACACATAGACTTTGACAGCAGATAAGAACCGCTTGGCCCACCCAGTCTGCCATTTTCCTACCTATTGCATAAACTGCAGATCCTATTTAACCAACAGCCTACTTCCTTCTGCCCCCACCAGAACTGCCTTATGTCTGTCCCATGCATTCTTGAATCCCCCCTACACTGATTTTGACCCCACTACCTCCTCAGGAAGGCCATTCCATGCATCCACTACCCTCTCCATGAAAAAAATACTTCCTCACATTGCCCCTGAGCCATCCCCCTTTTATCTTCAAATTGTGCCCCCTTGTTCTTGTACATCACTTTTTCTGAAAGATGCTACCCTCTTGGACTTTGTTTATTTCCTTGAGGTACTTGAAAATTTCTAACATGTCCCCCCTCTCCCTCCTTTCCTTAACGGTCTGCATATTAAGCTCTTTTAGTTTCTCTTCATATGACTTCTGGTGCCAACCCTGCACCATTCTAGTTGCCCTCCTTTGGACTGCCTCCATCCTGTCCACGTCTATGAGATGGGGTCTCCAGACCTGCACGCAATACTCCAGATGGGGTCTCACTAACTGTCTGTACAGAGGGATAACAACCTCCTGTTTTCTACTGGTGATACCTCTCCCTATGCATCCCAGTATCCCCCTAGCCCTCCTTACTGCCTTCTCACATTGTTTTCCTACCTTTAGGTCATCTGATATGATTAACCCCAGGTCTCTTTCCATTTTTGTTGTTGTTAGTACCCCCACTGTGTACTCTTCCCCTGGGTTTTTGTTTCCAGGTGCATTACTTTGCACTTCTTTGCATTGAATCTAAGCTGCCATACTTTTGACCATTCCTTCAACTTTGCCAAGTCCCTTCTCATCCTTTCCACACACACACACACACCCTTATGTATCAAACCTTTTGCAGATCTTTGTGTTGTCTGAAGAGAGGCATACTTTTCCTTCCAGTCCCTCTGCAATGTCACTTATGAAGACATTAGAGAGGACCGGTCCCAGTATCAAAGCCTGCGGTACCCCACTAGTAACCCCCCTTTCTTTGGAGTGGATTCCGTTTACTATTACCCTCTGTGTCCTGTTGTCCAGCCAATGTTTAATGCTGCATGGCAAAGCCATACTGTCTTTTTGCTATGATTTAGATTAGAAGGGGGCTCAGGAAAGCTATTGTGTGTAATTACTCAGTGATTAGTCATTACCATAGCATTAGTGTCCACTGCCTTTCCCTCCGCCAGACCTCACACCCCCCCCCCCTTACAGAGGCACTAAAGAAATAGTTCTGTAGAGTTTTTAAAAACACAGGACATAATTACCAGTGTCAAAGTTTATTCTGCTGTCAGTTGATTATTTGACTGGCACTAGGACCCCGGGAAACTCTAAGCCAAAGGCAGACGTTGATACATTTCCGGTCATGAAGTCAGTGTTATATTACAGTGAAATGCAATGCTGCAGACTGAGGAATAAACTGCTAAACTGCTTGTAGTTTGTTTACACAACTCCAGGTAAATTCACAGATTACTGTTTATACATATTGACATAGTTTTCTTTTATGATTCAAAACATATTTGTCTTTCAAATGTTTAGTAATGTAATCCCCTGCTTTCTCAAAACTTTTCACAGTTGAGTAGTGCATATTTTCCTTTCATGATTCAGAACAAGTTTGTCTTTCTGTTTTCTCAAACTTTTTCATTGTACAGAACTGCATGAAACAAATACCTTTCAACACAGTTTGCAGAAATAATTGTTTAAATAGTAGTAGGACAGTGCTGGGGCTGGTGATGGTGATGGTGACTCAGGGATGATGTACTTTTCAGGGAATACAGAGGGGAGATGATGTGTTGGTGGAATTATAAGGAAAAAAGACTGAGGGTTCCAGCAGTGATCTGTAGGCTAGGACAGACCTTGCGGGAATAGGCTGCAAAATGAGGTGTGGGTACTGGAAAGCAAATATATAGGGGTGGTCAGTACTGGTGGATCCAGCTATGTATTCAAGTAGTACCCACAACCTCATTAGTCCAGCAAAAATATGTTTAAACCTAATCATAGCTTTAAATGGTAATATTTTGCATTTTGGGGAAGAGTTGCCCCCTTGAAAAAATCAAGAGGCGCCCCTGGTGATCGGCATTGCAGAAAAGTACCACAATTGTGTGCACAAAATCTGCTTTGTATGGTGCAGAACAATACACAGCTGCCCACAACTCAGGTAAGACACCTCACCTGGGAAATAGTTGCCCCCTTGAAAAAAATCTAGATGTGCCCCTGGTGATCAGCAGTGCAGAAAAGTACCACAACTCCATGTGCAAAATCTGCTTTACATGGCAAGAACAATACATAGCTGCCCATAACGGTTAAGGTACATCACCTCTACTTGTTTCACATGACTACTGTCTCATCACCCTCCTGATGATGCAATCATCCTGTAAACCTGGTCAAGTATCTTACCAGGTCCATAGCTGTGGGTGGTTGTAAATTGTTTTTGCTTCTAATAAAGTTGATCTTGCACACAGATTGTGATGCCTAAGACTAGTATTTTACAATGGGTAGATTGCGTGGTGAAGCAGAGATTGCTGTCCCTTTGAGTGCATAAAAGTAGCCTAGCACCTAGACACTCAATTAGGTAAGCTACAGCAGCTGAGTTTCTGAATGCACATTTAGAGTACCCTCCCCTTCCATGGCACCCACAACAGGATTTATGCCAGCCACTGTGAAGCGACAGGTGGGGCTAATAACGGACAGGATCAATTCCACCATTGGGGTTAGCCCTGAAGCCAGAGGACTGGGCATGCAACACCAGATGGAGAAAAAAGCTGTTTTAAAAAAATAAACTGTCTCCAGGTGACCCTGGCTCTTCCGTACTCCAGTTATATTCCAGTCATGATCCCCGGTTCAGATTTAGGGAAATCACCTTCTGGCTAACTTCAGTGCTGTGTCTCACAGCTTGCTAACTTCTTTAAGGTACTAGAAGCTATAGTGTGGCAGAGGCATGTGCAGAATCTAGAAGGGGGTGTAGACTTCCTCACAGCATCACCAGTGTGCAGACTGCTCTGCCCTATCCTATCAGGTGCTCCATGCTACTACTACTATGCCTTAATAGAGCAGGTGACCACAGGAGAGATAGCTGTATACAAAAGAAAGGAAGAATAGACATGCAGAACAGCATGATGTAGTAACCTACAGAAAATGCCAAGTTGCAAAAATCTGAATACTTTTATTCAAGGCAGGTTACACCACAGGTACACACCGCTGTGCACAGGGTCTTTGAACTGTAATGGAGCAGGTGCACTGTGGGAGGGTGAAGACTTAAGGTAGCAAGGATTTTTTTTTTTTTTTTTAGTTTTTGGTAACCTGGTAAGGCCCACTAGGCACAAGTGCCTGTTTTCAGGGGTGACCTGGGAGCACTGGGTGGTTAAGTGACTTGCTCAGAGTCACACAGTATGCAAGTGGAGGTTGTGAGAATCAAACTCAGGTCTGGTCTGCTGGATGTATCAATCTCGTTCACACCTCGTTCCTCTAACCTCTAGGTTTAAATACTATTGCTCCCTCCCTAAAATTACAGATCAGAAGTCAGGAGGGGAGGGGAAGGGACCCACCATTGACATATCGGTCACAAAACTATGGGGGCTTAGGTGGGTTTAGAAGTATCCTTGACTTCTGGCATGCAGTGCCAGGAAACCAAACCTATTTAACAAAAAAAAAAGATTGTAGTGGAGGGTGAGAAATGATTGCATTGGGAAGAGGGTGAATGACTTAGGAAATTACCTTAGGCTACCTAGGGAACTTTGCTGGCATTTACTTTTTTTTTTTAGGCCCAAACACGGAGTCCTGAAAATCTGGGCTCGCTAACCCTCCCAATTGCCTTGTAGTGTTGTGCTGCTGGGGGTGTCTGATGTCTCTGCATTTTCAGCCTTCCCCTCTGCTGGCAGCTGTAGTCACCATCAGAGATACTGCTATTTCATGATGCATTCATGCACTGATGCAGTGACTAGCTGATCAAGTGTCTATACTTTTCTGGGTGGTGGAGGTGGTGATTGAGCAGGACAATAAAACATTGTACTGGGGCCTCTCCATCACTTCTGTGTAATAACACAGTGCCAGAGGTGTTGAGACCTAAGCATTTGGCTAAACTCCAGCCATGTGTTTGGAGGTAGTTGGGGTACCATGAACCAGCACTGAACTGCTAACAGCTGGGAAGCAGTGACCACCATGACCTCAGTCTATCACATGGTCTCTGCGTAGAGCAGGGTTGGGGGGAGTGAAGTGCTGCATGACACAGTGCTGAGCTGTTGCCCCTCACACAAGGATACCCACAATAGGGTGAAAACAAATTAGATGAAGGTGATCAGTGCACAGGAAAACAGGCAACAGCAAGATGCATGCCAGGCAATTGCATTCTGCACCTTGCTGGTCGAACTGCATGTTGGTCTCACTGCAGGGGGGCTTCATCCCAGCACCCCCCTCAAATAAATATAAACATCCACAGCCTGCACTTAAGGGGATGGACCTCAGTTGGGGCCCCACTTTCCTGTCCACCCACAATTTCCGCATACTGAAGTCTCAGCCACCCAGATCACAGTCTCCCATAGTGCCTCATCTACATCCCTTCACCCTAAGTCTTGTATCCACCTGATGGTACATGCCTTCCATGCAGGATCTAGCTCCTTTCATATCTACCCTTAAAAAGCTTTTTTATCATTTCAAGCTCCTTTCCTTTCCCATTTCAGCTGCTGCACCAGTGGGTAGCACACCCAAAGCCTAAACCTCCCTTTGCCACAGTGTGAATGTGAAAGGACTGACAACAGTAGAACTACACTTACAGGTATGTAGATTGGTCTATTACTGCTCATTACTTTAGTTCTTTTAAAGGTAATTTGAAAATGTTTAAATGGGTTAGTTACAGGCTGCCTCGATAGCCCAGAGGCACTGCACCATGAGATCAACCTGAACTTGAGACTGAGCCTGAGTCTCCAATTGTCGGCAGCATGGGGAGGGAGGATTTGCCTTCTAACTCCCGTAGCAACTCCAATAGTTACCTAAAGAGGTGATCAGATGTACGGGAGATTTGAAGGTTGCAGGGAGTGCTGGATGTGCAGTTGGTGTGGCTACTAACTAGGGCAATGAGGGAGAGGATTTTGTGTTGCCAGTGTTGAAAATGGTGGGGGGGGGGCTTGCTCATCTGGTTGGGGTCTGCTCTGCACTGAGACACATAGGCCAGTCCTCCTGGAAAGCAGCACTCAGTCAGTCTCTCTGTCATGAATGGAGTGTGGGTCAGTAAGGATATTAAGTTTTTGGGATGGGATGGGATGGTTTGATCAGCTGACTGGGTCAGAGAACATGACTAGGGGTTATGGGTGGGTTACAAAGATTACTCCAGGAAGTTGCTGCTCTTTGTTTGTTTTGTTTTATTTTCTCCTCTATTACCATATCTCTGTTGCTCTTACCTTGAGTTAAAGAGCAACTCTGCACTTCTGTACGTGATTTATCATAAATAAGACAATGTTGTTCACAGTTTACTAAAAAATATATTTTTAACTGTCAGTGTTCCTTTCCAAAATGTTCAGTCCATCTTGACAGTCCATCTGAAAAGTCTGTATAGAAATCATTTGCCTCTCCCCTGTTAACCTCACAGTGCCTTGAGTTTTTAGTGCTCACCATGACAGACTGTGATATCAGACAGCGATGGTGTGATTAGCAGGGCTGAGTAAGGTACATTTTGAAAGACTTAGTGAAAAAAGTGCTGCATTACCTCCAATATTTAGTAGACCAATGGCATAGGGGAAAAATAACTAGAAAATAAAGTTAAAACACAATTGGTATAAATCTAGTGTTTTTATTTTTTTATTATAGTAGAGAAATTGGGCAGGATTTTCAAACCTGCCGAGACGCTGCACGCCCCCTGGTGCACTACATGTAGGGCACACAGAACTTGCAGCAGTCTCCAGTTGGCAGTCAGGATTTTCTATCCCTTGCACTGACCGCATGTCCTTAGACCACATATTTGTGGTCTAGCCTGTGCCACATCCCGGAGCCAAATACACAGGGCTTGCGCCAGGCATTTGCACAAGCCGATGTAAATCAGGGAAATCGACACAACTTCTCCTGGTATTGGAAAATCCAGTGCAGTTCTGGTAGAGGGGGTTCGCGACGCCGATTTCAGAGTCCCCTTGGTGCAGGGCTTGCTTATTGACCCATGCCCGTGTTTGAAAATCCTGCCCATGCTCTTTAACTATCTTTTCAATTTATTCCTATGCTGTATAGTACCCTTTGTATCTCTTTGCTCCCTATCTCTACTCACGCTACTATAACTACCTCATACTTACCTAGTTTTACCTTTACCTCCATAAGTCTGGCCAGATGGTGGCTGTCTACCTTTCTGATAAGTATCTTGTTTATTTCTGACTACTATAATCTCTCCTCTAGGATCATAGACCCTTTGCATCTCCAGAACCTTCTCTGTGCTTCTCTTTTAGGTTTTACCAGAGTATCCCAAACCCAAAAGAACCCAACTCAGTGCACTGTGACTTGTATAGAGCAGGTAAGTCATATTAAATTTAGGGGTCAAAACTGAGTTTTGCATCCTCTAGCCAGCAGGGCTAGTGATTGAGGAAAATCCCCACATAATTTTCCACTGTCCCAGTTGATGTACTTACCGAAGTGTTACCCTCTCCAGCACATGCCTGCAGGACTACCTAAAGGAAACTCTTAATAGCTGTATACAAATTTTACTAACATTTGCTAGTGGGATGGTGACAGTTTTTACTCTAACAAAGGAGGTGGGATTAGTGTCAGGGGCTGGGTGGCTAGTGTCTGGGGAAGGGAGGTGCTAGTGTTTAGGACTTTGGAAGGTGGGTAAGCTGCAGTCAGGGGCTTTGGAGGGATGGAGTGGGCTAGTGTTAAGGCACATGGAAGGAAAGTGTAGAAGGAAGGGTATATGCATGCCCCTGGTGTTTGAGTCGGTGGTGTCCATACCTCTCAACTGTCCCTGATTTTCAGGGATGTCCCTGATTTTGCCTCAGAATTTTACTCTGTCCCTCCTAAAAATTGTGTTTCCGTGACCAAACAGCGGGGGTTTTAAGCACAAACTAATGTCAAACATTAAAGTTACAGGCTTGTTTTTCTTTAGAAAATGCATTTTACACTAAGCCCTTTATCCTACCAGCTTCCTGAATGGATATCTCCAATTTTGAAGAAGTGTCCCTGATTTTGGGCCTTTGTCCCTGACTTTTTAAGCCTTGTCCCTGATTTATGAGGCAGGAGGTTGAGAGGTATGGTGGTGTCTAGGAGGACCTTGCAGAGAAGGTGTGCAACAAAGATAAGGGGGCGATTCTGGAATGGCTAAGGAGAAAGGGGTGAGGCTTCTGGTAGTCAAGGGACAGGAGGGTGGTGATATCCACAGAGATTAGAAAATGGGGCACCTAGAGAGGGATGAGTGTTCAGAAGGACTGTGGTGAGAGTGGCGAGGATTGGTGCAACTAGGTTGTGTCAGGAAGTGAAGGGAGGGGTTATTGCCTGGGGTGATGGGGAGCTGTAGAACTTTTGGGGACTGTGCAAGGTGTACATTCAGGAGGGCTACTGTCATGGAGGCAGTAAGGGAAACATGCTAGTGTCAGGTGCTGTAGAAGGAAGGGGCTAGTGGAGTGAGGGGAGGCTAGTGTCTTGGTTAGAGGAAGAGGTGTGGCTAGTGTCTGAGCTGTAGGCTAGTTAACTATACAGACTGGGGGCACACAAAGTTCCACTTACACTCAAGAAAATGTGTTCTATTGGTAAAGCACCTAAAGTGTCTTCTCAATAGTTTTTTTTTTTATTTACTTACCGAAGTGTATCTGTTTAACAGGCTTTGATAAAACAAATTGTCCATATATATATATATATATATATATAAGACGAAGAACCTCTGTGTGAAAGCACTGAGGCAATGGTTACCCCAAAGGGCATTTGACTGGGAAGCAAAGTTTCAAAGAAATACAAAATCACACATGACCCCACAATGCAAAGCATCATGGGCTGCATATGCAAATCACCACAGAATATTATGGTGTCGGCACCATGCATTTCTGCTTAAAGTTGAACCAGCATAATATTCTGTGGTGATATATATATATATATATATATATATATATATATATATATATATATGTGGTATATATATATATATATATATATTCAGTATATATACATATACTTATATATATATATATATATATATATATATCCATAAGATAGATTGATACCTGGTTGGGGTTACATCACCTACATCTTGGGAATGCGTCATTAAATGCTCACTGAAATGATTAACTTTAGCCAGTGTGCCCCTTTGTGAATAAATACCAGTGGCCTGAGGGTCAGCTTGGTCTATTCAGGTCAGTTAAACATTTTATAAACTTGTTAGTTGGTTTCTTGCTACCATTCAGTGGTGTAGTGGTCAGAGATGCTTGGGATGACATGTATGTTGAGGTCTGACTAGGCTACACTCTGTATTAAAAGAAATGGATGGGCATGAAAATGATGGGTAAATAGCAACTGATAGGCCAGAATGGCGCCCCAATTTCTGCAGGCTCTGCATCACCAAGAAGTGCCATATTACCACCAGCCACCTAGCAACAGCTTCCACCATCCCAGGGACTAAAATCAGACCTTCATAACAGCCACTGATTCCCTCCATGGAGGGAGGCGGAGGGGGGGAAGGTTCATCATCCTCATCCCCCTTCCATAGACTCTCATCAGCCATGGTAGTCCCCCAAGACTCTACCAGTTTGGTATGGAGTCCTCTTGATGGTGAAGGGGAATATAACAGCTGGGGCCTGATATTCAAATGTTTTCCCAGATGCAGATCCTAGTTTACCCGAGCAAAGTGGGTTTTGCACCAATGTCCTTTATTTAAAAGACATTATACGGTGCAAAACTAAGTGACTGTTCGGGGGTGGGTCAGTCCCTGTGTGGGGTGGTCTTCAGTGAAGTGACTGAGGTACAATGTTGTGACTGTTAAGGGTGGGGATTATGGCTGTAACTGCCTGTGGAGAGTGTCATCCATGTGACTTTAGGGGGTATGGGGCAGTGCTGTTATGGCGGTGGGGTGTGGTGCTGTGACTTTAGGGGGTATGGGGCAGTGCTGTTATGGCGGTGGGGTGTGGTGCTGTGACTTTAGGGGGTATGGGGCAGTGCTGTTATGGTGGTGGGGTGTGGTGCTGTGACTTTAGGGGGTATGTAGCAGTGCTGTCATGGCGGTGGGGTGTGGTGCTGTGACTGCTGGGAATAGGGATCTGTTCTGTGACTGTCAGGGGTGGGTGCCCAGTGCTGTGATGTACAGTGGAAGGTTTCAGTCATGTGAATCTCAGTCCTGGAACTGTAGGGGGTGGAAGGGTTAGTCCTGTAATGGTCAGTGCTTTGGCTATAGTGTAAGTCATGTAGAGTGGTGTGCACTGGAAAAGGTGAAGCATTAGTAAAGCAGCCAGCTTGTAATAAGAAAAGAAAAGAAAGTTCAGCACTCACAGAGTCAGTGCAAGATTTATTTTCTGGCAAAATGCTGGCGTGCACCCACTAGCCCCAGTGCTTCAACCCTTCAATGGGCCTTCCACAGGGGGTTGGGGTGAAAAATACCAATGTGCATCTCATTTATACAGATCTCTTAAAGTGTTATACACCACACATTAAAAACAATGTGCAAGTCAAGCTGAAAACACATGAGTAACTTGGTTACAAACATTTCATTATTCTGCTTTTTGTGTTTTGTTTTTGACACTCACGGTAAACAATTAGTGATATTAGTATACTACTTAAATTAAACATGCCTCTATATCTGTTACTGCATTTTATTCTGTAACTTTCTATCAAAATCAATATTTTTTTTACCTTTTGCATTATACTATATCCCATTTGTATCTCTATTGTTCCCACTACTGAATTTACTCCATATTAACCTTTTTCTCTTTACTTTCACAGTCTCACAGGATGTGAACTCCTTCCACCATCAGATAAGTATAACAATATAGCTAACCTTTCTTATCCTTCCTAGTAACTATCTAAGAACTGTGGATCTTTATTCTACACGTCTAAGAAACCTCATCTCTTTAAGACTTCTCCCTTTGGCTCCATAGTACCCTGGTATGGAATCCTGTACGTATTACCTATACTTGGTAGCTTTACTGTAACCCCCATTATGGGAGGGTTGTATATATGTGTTAAGATCATACATACTGCAGCATTTCACCCCTCCATAAAAATGTCTGCCTTGCCAGTTGACTCATGCAGCCTTTTAACCTTGTCCCCACCTCCCGTCTGCCACTTCCCTGTCCCAGACCACTGAGTCTAACGTTCCCCATGGTTTCCTCCCCCCCCATGATGGGGCCAGGAAGGGGACAGCCATCCTCCCCCCCAACCAGTCACTCACATCTAGAACTGAGCCAGTCATCCAGGTGGTAGTGTGTGACTGAGGTAGGTGGGTAGCCTGTGCTAGTCATTTCCACATTCCCACTCCCATTGGATTACTGCCTTCACCTGGGGGAAGCAAAGGTTGAATCAGCATGCCTTCCCACCCAGGGACAGAACAGCTATCTGATTTAACACTCAGTCTTCTCTCTGACCCTCAGCAACCTGAGCATGTCCCTCAACTTGGGTCACTGATATAGCGGGAGCCGAGGCACACAGTGCCTCATCCTTCCATACCACTGGACCAGACCGACCTTATACTGTAGCAAGGGAATTATTTATTAACATGGCAGGCAATCAGAGAATGATGGAGCCACTGCACACCAGGGAATGATTTTTTATTAATGGGTCTGGCAGTCAGAGGGTGGGATGTACCTGTGGACACCAGAGAATGTGTTAACTTTAACAGGGCCAGCAATCACAGGGTAATATTGTTATTGGCAGGCAGTTTGAAAGAAATATTGAGCTGCTTGAGGTTTCATATAAAAACAATCTCCCTGTAGATGGCTCCTAATCCTCATAAAATAGCATTATGCAGACTTGTTGGCTCTGACCAGAATTTGTTTACCCAGGCTACCACCCTGGGACTCACTCACAGGCTAGCTAACGTGTTTATTAATCTTTTGTGTGTGACTGTGTCAAATGCCTTGCTAAAGTCTACGTAGGCCATGTCCACAGCTCCTCCCTGGTCTACTACTTTGGTCACCCAGTCAAAGATATCTATGAGATTCATCTGACCTGACCTTCCCACTGTGAATCCATGCTGCCTTGGGTGAGTGGCCTCTAGGTACTCAACAATTCTTTATTTCAGAAGTGACTTCATCATTTTCCCTACCACTGAGGTCAAACTAACAGGTCTGTAGTTTCCTGCTTCTGCCTTGCTCCCAGTTTTGTGAAGGGGAAGCACATCTGCCCTCCTCCAGTCCTCAGGTACCACATCATCCTCCTCCCATGATTTGTTAAAAAGGGTAGTCAGAGGGGTCACTAGTTCTCCCCTTAGTTCTTTTAGAATTCTGGGATGAATCCCGTCAGGCCCCATTGCCTTGTCCACTTTCAGTTTTAAGAGTTCTTTCAGGACCCTTTCTTCTGTGAAAGGACTGGTATCGGCCCCCCTATTCAGAGTGCTTCTATTGATGGATTTAGGTACTCCCTCTCCTCTTCTTTTGTGAATACTGAGTAGAAGTATTTGTTCAGTATCCCTGCTTTTTCACTGTCACCCTCTGCCCACCCCGCCTCCCCTTTATTAAGCCTCACTATCCCTCCCTTGGTCTTTCTTCGCTCCCTAATGTACCTGTAAAAGGTTTTATCCCCTTTTTTAACTGAGTTGGCTGTCTTTTCCTCGGTTTGGGCCTTTGCTATTCTGACTGCCTTCCCCACTTCCTTCTGCTTTAACTGGTACTGTCCTGCTTGTTCTATGTTTCCTTATACTTCTTGAAAGCTGTCTTTTCTCCCCAACCTTCCCCACCACCTCTTTTGAGAACCATAGTGTTTTTTTCCTTTATTTTGATTTATTTATTTGCTTCACACAAAGGTTTGTTGCCTCTGTGATGGCAGTTTTGATTTTTCCCCATTGTTCCTTCACCCCTCCTTTTTGCCTGTTTGCTAGTGTTTTTCTGAGGCACTCTCCTATTTTGCCAAAGTCAGCCTTCCTAAAGTCCAGTACCCTTGCTTTTGTATGGCTTGACTCTACGGCTGTGTTTATAGTGAACCATACTGTCCGGTGGTCTCTTCTTCTCAGATGGCTACCCACTTCTAAATCTGAGATCCTCTCTTCGTTCCCCATTAGAGAGTACCAGGTCTAAGATTGCTCCCTCCCAGGTGGGTTCCAACACTAGCTGTCTGAGGCATGCCCCCTGTAGGGCATCGAGAATGACTCTGCTCTTGCATGTGGCTGCAGCAAAGGTGCTTCAGTTAACATCTGACATATTCAGGTCCTCCACCAACAATATCTCCTCTTTTTCTGCCATTCTAAGGATGCCTTCTATCATTTCCATGTCCATTTCCTCCCGAGATGGGGCTCTGTATACAACCCCCATGCAGACTGTGGTGCCATTTCCTGTCTCCAGGGTGAACCAAAGTGTCTCCTCTCCTCCTTGTTTACCCTTTAGTTCTGTTGCTTTGATCCCTTCCCTTATGTAGAGAGCTACTCCTCCTCCTCTTTTACCCTCACTGTCCTGCCTGTAGATTGTGTAACTTGGTATGCTGACATCCCAGTCATGGTTCTCTGTGTACCATGTTTCTGTGACTGCCACGATATCCAGGCATCCCTCTTCCATCAAGCTGTTTCACATTTTGACCTCAAATTTTCAACATGGTCTTTTTATGGCCACTCCTTCTGAACATGACATGTCATTTCGTGTCCCAAGTGTGAAAACACATTTTGGCCAGGATTTGAAAAATATCAACTATAATGTTCAAGAGGTGATGTGAAAAAATTACTGTGTTGAAAATTTGGGGTCAAAATATAAAAAAATACCAAAGTATGCTTTGAAGAATGTCAGTGTATGCTCATAACGTTGTTGTTTTTTTAATATTTTTACAACAAATTTTCAACGTAGCGTTCTTATAACTGCACCTCATGTACAAGGGCAGAGCAAATTTTCAGATACTGCC
Source organism: Neoceratodus forsteri (assembly GCA_016271365.2). Taxonomy (NCBI): domain Eukaryota; kingdom Metazoa; phylum Chordata; order Ceratodontiformes; family Ceratodontidae; genus Neoceratodus; species Neoceratodus forsteri. The sequence continues at coordinate 639,015,636 of CM028136.1, forward strand.
CGAAAGGTGATTTTATGCCACAGGTGCAAAAACACATTTTGGCAAAGATTTGAAAAATGACAGCTGTCACGTTCTTGAGGTGGTATGAAAAAATGGCTATGTTGATAAGTTGGGGTCAAAATATTGAAAATTACCAGTTATGAGTGTGCATTGAAACATTCAACATACACTCATAACTTTATTGTTTTTTGACATTTTTACCCCAAATTTTCAACATAGCCTCCTTATGACCTCCCTCATGAACAGGGGTGGGGCAAATTTTCAGATCCTTCCTGAATGGTGATTTTGTGCAGTGACAGCGAAATCCCATTTCAGGGCAGATTTACATAGTTTCACCATGCGTGTTCTTGAGGTGGGGTCCCAAAGAGGCCACGTTGAAAATTTTGGGGAAAAATATAAAAACAAATGACCAAATTATGAGGACGTGTTAAAACCCCATTAAAATACATTGAACAGCATGACTGATTTCCTCAGTTTCTAGTCCAGCATTGAAGAGTGAAGACATGTCTCCATTCCAGGGAGGATTATGATGCTGGACCCACGTTAGGTAAGTAAAGGGTGGGGTGGAGAGATGGATGCTCAGTGGGAGGGTAACGGTGATGGTGTACTTGACGCAGCAACAGACATCAGTGGATGGTTTTCTTTTGTTACAGGACATACAAAAATAAAAAAAAGACTACAAGTGATGGTTTTCTTTATTTCAGGTCCCAACATTGGGGATTGGGCAACCCAGTGTTGGTGTTATGTGTGGCAGCACCAGGGGTGGGATTTCCCATGTTGCACAGTGAAAATGGGTGGGGTGGGGTGGTACTAGCTGGCACCAGACACTGGGAAGCCCCATGTTGGAAAATTAATAGTAAGGGGTGGCAGAGCTTAGGAGCTAGCTGCTGAGTGGGAGGGGTGGGTGGGGGAGGGTAATGGTGGCAGTGTAATGGCGGCAGCAACAGACATCGGTGGATGTTTTTCCTTTTACCAGGATACAGTGTGTAAAAATAGCAAAAGACTACAAGGGATGGCTTTCTTTATTTTAGGTACTGACACTGGGGATTGGACATGCCAGTGCTGGTGTCATGTTTGGCGGCACTGGGGATGGCCTCCCCAGTACTGCACACTGAAACCAGACAGGGTAGGGGTACTAGCTGACACCGGGGATTGGGCACTCTGGTGTCATAAAATTAAAAGCAAGGGATGAGGGAGTAGGGGTGCTGAGTGGGAGGGGTCGGTGGGCGGAGGAGCACAGGCGGTGGTGTGCAGACATCCATAGAGGTTTTCTTTTAACATGGTATATACAAATACAAAAAGACTATGAGAGATGTTTTTCTTAATTTCAGGTACTGATTCAGGGGACTGGGCACCCCAGTGTCGGTGTTAGATTTGTCAGCACCAAGGATGGGCTCTTGGTATCTCACAGTGAAAACAGGTGGGGTGGAGGGTACTAGCCAGCACCAGGGATTGTGCACCCCAGTGTCAGAAAATTAAGAAGGGGGAAGCAGTGGGAGGTGGGAGGAATATTTGGCAGAGGGTGGGAGGGATTGTTTTTACATTGGGGGGGAGACCACGGCAAGCTAATCATGATTGGGTTGGACCTATTTTGTGTAATGATACATTAATTCATGATTAAAAAACTATGGCAGATCTGTTTAATACCAAATTTTGTGACATCTTTAGCTCTAGCCAGCAAAACATACCAAGTTGTAACACCTATAACTTTGGTGATAACAGTTCAGTAATTATTACTGAAGATCAAATCTGTCTCAAACTTTTTTTTTCTTTTAGTTGTTTGACCAGGAGTAGCACACTAAGCTAAAAGCTTTTTTACAGGAGCAACCTGGGAGCACAGGGAAGTTAAGTGACTTGCTCAGGGTCACACAATATGCATGTGGAAATTGTGGGATTCAAACCCAGGTCTGGTCTGCTGGATGTCACCAGATGTGCAGCTAAGAGCCTTAAACCACTGTGCTATACTGCCTCCCAACTTGCTAATCAAAAAGGTAAAACTAGTTATGGCCCTGATAATATCTCCGGTCATGTATTATTTTTATTGTCTGATAGCTTGAGCTATCCATTGAAAAAACTATTCGAGGGTTTTCTCTTTTACAACTATGTTCCAGATGACTGGAAACATGCCCATGTCATTCCCATTCATAAAAAGTGCCCAAAAACTATATGGGAAAATTACTGACCCATCAGCCTCACATCATCTTTATGTAAAGTCATGGAAAGCCTAATAAAGGATATAATTACTCCTAAACTGGAAAGTAATGATCCTGAACAACATGGATTTAGACAGGGCAGGGGCTGTGTTCCCAATCTTATGTGTTTTTATGAGACCGTAAGCTCTGTAATTGACAAAAAAATTCCATATGATGTTGTTTTTATAGACTTTAGCAAGGCTTTTGATGTCATGCCCCATTGGGCATTACAAGAAAAATTACTACAGCTTGACTTCAATAAATTTATATTTAGATGGATTAGCAGTTGGCTGAGAAATAGGACTCAGAGTGTGTTAATAAATGGTGAACTTTCCAGTGTGGGTTTTATGATCAGTGGGGTGCCACAGGGTTCTGTGTTGGCCCCTTGCCTTTTTCAGGCTTTCATATCAGACATTACACGTACCTGTATTTCTAATGCAACTAAATATGCAGCTGATGTTAAAACTGGTGGACCCTGTGCTACCCCATCCAGGTTGGCACCCTGCAGCGAGACCTAAACAGGATCTTTGACTGGACTATTAAGTGGGGAATGCAACTTAATTATAAAAAATGTAGGGTAATGCACCTGGGACATTTGAACCCCAAACATTTATATACACCAGGTAACACAATTCTACTGAGCACCACTGAGGAGAAGGATCTCGGTATTAACATCTCTAAAAACTTAGATCCCTCAAATCAAGTTAATCAGGTAATTTGTAAAACTAACAAGGTCATATATGGTCTATTAGAGGTAACATTAAATCCCGTAATCCTAATATTATGGTGCCTTTGTACAGAGCCTATGTTAGACCTCATTTAGAATACGCCTCTTAGCTATGGGGTCCTTGTAAGAAAGGTAATCGTATACAACTTAAAAATGTGCAAAGAAAATTCACAAAACAATTGCAGGGGTTGAAGACTAGTTCTTATAGGACTAGATTGGATTCTTTGAATCAAATGTCATTAGAGACACGCTGATTAAGAGGTGATTTATTTCTTTTCGATGTTATAAATGACCCCTATCTGATGACTGAATTGGGTTTAGAATTTAAATCTGATCGGTGTAATACTAGAGGGCATCCTTTACAGTTGGCTAGTAAACACTTTCAATGTAATAATAAGAAATTTTTCTTTACATTACGGGTCATACACTCTTGGAATACATTGCCATTACATGTTATTATTAGCAAATCAAAACTCAAGTTTAAAAAATGACTTGATTCTCTTTTACTGACACATGGACAGCTAACATATTACTAATGTAGTGATTGGTTAGTATAGGAGCACTTATGAGCTTTCTGCTTCCTTGTTCCTTGACTTCCTTAGTATGTTCCTAGTATGACGCTGACCAGCTCTGCTTGCTGGGTGGCTTATGCAGATCAAAGGAAAAAGCTGTCCTATGATTCAAGTGACTCTTTTCTTTGAACTACATGAAGTTTCCACCCAGCAAGACCAGAGGAGTATCATGATCAGCCTGGCTGATGAGTCATCTGATATAGTCAAGCCCCTTGCAGACTGCCCTGCACCGGACCAACAGTGACACACCTGTCTAAACCCACTGTCATACCAATATGTTTGCTCTGCACAAGCGCAAGGGCAAACATAAAAAGAGAGGACGGAAGCATAAAAAAGTGTTAACACAGATAATATACTATATATATATATATATTTTTTTTTATATAGCTTTTTCCCTCTGCTGCCACCTGTGCCCTTCATTGGGCCTGAACCCAGACACCCCCAGTCCCATCTACTGCCCCCACAACTATCAACCTGGTGGGGATCCACACGGTGCGGGACCCAAGAGCACCAATGGCAGTCATGCTCTGTGACAGAGGGACATACGGTTTTCCTTGTTTTTTCTCCCTAACTCCCTGAGGTGATGGCAGACATGGTCGCACATGTATGTGGAGGCATGCATGTGCTCTGTAACCACCGGCCCTGCTCCACTCACCTGTCATAGCGCCAGCCCCCCTTGATCGCAATGCTACCATCGAGTCTCCATGCAGTGGTAACCAAGAACTGGGGAAAATCACCTCCCCAATCTGGGAGAGGAGAGCTTCCAGTCAACTGCTCAATCTAATCTCAGCCCTCCCCCTCCAGCTGACCCCAGTGGGCTGAGATTTATTTCCTAACTTGGGCCACATATTTGAGAGACCTCAGCCATCTGCACCAGTGGGCCGGCTAGAACAAAATCACATCTGAAAGATTTTGATACCTTCATAGCTCCTTATATTAAAAAATGTTACTGGATCCACCCTCAAGGTGTCTACCAGAGAATCCCACCTGTAGCATTTTGAACATATAGGTACAGATATAGGCAGTCAGAAAAATAGTACTGAATGAGAATGACTAGGAAAAAAGTGAAAAGAGTGACAAAGGGGAAGACAGTCCAACTATTACAGAGGGACTTTGGACTTAGAAAAGGAAATATAGATTAGTAATTTCTTTCTAATGGAACTGGCTGTGTTATTCAGTCCCAAATAACAACATCAAAATCAGGTGGAAGAGAAGAAAAGCATAGCTGAAGAGTAAGCTGTAGATGCTGAGAATAGAGATAATATGCAGGAAGCTACAAGAAATAGAAGACAACAAATACTGTGGGTTCCAAAGACAAAATTGCTGAAAACAAAGCCAAAGACACTGAAACATTAGTTAAAATGTTAAATGACAGAAAACGGGCTACTGAACAAGAACTATACATCAGGAATAAAAAGAAAGGGGCACACTAGTAGAAGCAAAAAATGGAAGACCAAAAAGACAAAAAATGAAAACCAGTAGAAAATTTAAATATATAGAAAATTAAAGTAAATTTTCTGAAAAAGGAAGTAATGACACCAGAAGACAAAAAATCAAAGCTTGCTGATAGTACAGATAAGAAAGAAGATTTAACAACAAGCATTTGTCAATGCCAAATGTTTGCTTGCTGGTATTAGCATTGGAATTGCAAGAGTTAGACAGATGCAGAATAGAAATGGCAGTGAAGTATTGAACTTCACGTGAACCCCACCTCCACCCTGCAGAGATGGACAAGCATTGGGGTATGCCTTTGGGTCCTCACCCATAATGCTCACGTCATTTCACCTCACCCTATTCTGCAGACACCGACAAGTGTTGAGGTGTGCCTTGGGGTGTTCAGCTTTACAGTCACCCCATTCCATATGGACATACGCTGAAATGGGTGCAGAATAGAAGAATGGGATGAACTCCGGGGCTGAAGAGTCCAAGGCACACCTCGATGCCTGTCACTGGTTGCAGGATGTGGTGGAATGACATGAGCATTACTGCCAGCAATCCAAAGGCACACCCCTGACGCCTGTCAGTCTGTACAGGGCGGGATGTTATGGTTAGAAACAGTAACGCCTCAGGCGTTTGTTGGTATTTGCACTACAGATTTTCAACATGGCCTTTTTGTGACCCCCACCTCATGAAAGCATTTGGTACCTCTGCTCATGAACAGTGGCACTGTGAATTTGTTAATCTGTCTCGAATGTTGATTTGCTACAGTGACTGCCCCATTCTGCGACAGATGTGCGAAAACACAGTTTGGGCAGGATGTCAAAAATGACAGCTGTCCTGTTCACAAGGAGGTGTAAAAAATGTCAATGTTGAAAATGTGGAGTGAAAATATTAAAAAGACTCAAAGTTACGAGCGTGTGTGGAAACTGCACAACATACACTCATAATACAGTCATTTTTTGTGAAATGTTCTCACCAGATTTTTAACATAGGCATTTTGGGACCTCCACTCATGAACAGTGTTACTGTGATTTTGTTAATCTGCCCCAAATGCTGATTTTCCACAGCGACCGCGCAATTGTGCGCCACACATGTGAAACCACATTTTGGGCAGGATGTGAAAAATGACAGCTGTACTGTTCATAAGGAGATGTGAAAAAATGGTAATGCTGAAAATCTGGAGTGAAAATATTAAAAATTCTCAGAGTTACAAGCGTGCATAGAAACTGTGCAATGCAAGCTCGTAACACAGTCAGTTTTTGGAATTTTTTCACCAAATTTGCCATATAGGCTTTTAGGGAGCCCACCTCACGAACAGTAACACTGTCGTTTTGTTACTCGGTCCCAAAAGGTGATTCCATGCAGTGACCATGAAATCAACTTTCGGGGCTGAATAACGACATGACAGTGACTGAATTCATGAGGTGGGGTCCCAAGAACCCCATGTTAAAAATCTGGTACCAAAATTCACAAAAATGGCTGAGATATCCATCTAAATTGAAAAAAAAACATTTATGCCATTATACAGCTTACTGGCATTTCTTCAGTTCGTGGTCGGCTTTGAAGAGTACAGATGTGTTCCCGGTCCACCGAAGATCATCGTGCTGGGCTCAGGAGGTAAGTAAGGGTGAGGGGAGGTGTGGGGATGCAGGGTGCACAGGGGGTGGGTGCGGGCTGGAGGAGGGGACCCGACGGCGAGGGACTGTTTCCTTTGTTTCTGGTAAGAAAAATAAAAAAAAACATCACTGCAGACCATTTTCTGTTTTTTCACAGGTTTTGGCTACACTGGGGTGGGCTCCCAGTGTGGCACATTTGGTTGAGGGTGTCATGTTAGCCACACTGGGGTGGGCTCCCAGTGTGGCACACAGTCGGGGTGGGGCGGGGTTAACATGTCGACAGGGGTATTGGGCACCCCCGTTGGCAATCCTGTCTGTGTTTGGAGGCATGATGCCAAGGGGGACTGGGCACCCCCTTGACAGACCACTATAGTAAAAGGGGCACATGTGCCAACAGAGGGATTGAGCACCCCTGAAGTCAGCTTCCTAGGGACTGTGAGCTGCGGGCAGTGAGCTTCCGCCCGCCATGTTTATTGAAATGTTACACCAGGCAAGGCACACCCTGCAATGACAGGTCACTCCCTCATTGCAGCTGCCAATCCATTTCAACTTGGTGGCATGCTTGCTGCACTAGTGTCAGCAGCAGCATGCCACCACATTGGGGAAACACAGCCAAGCCTCAGAATGCAGTGGGGAAACTGGCCGCCACAGTGCCACACCTCCAAAACCCCGCTTCTCTCCTAAGCTGTCACATAATGTTTCTTGCACATGCGCGCAAGCAAATATAAAAAAGGGTCTGACTTTACCAACGATATTTTTAAGAGGCATACCCATACCAAAATATGAAAATGAACTGAGTCTGAAGTTAGCAGTTTACAATATTTTAAAGGGCATAACAGGCAATAAATTGCACTGGCTGGATCTGAAAACAATATATGGGCATAGAACTGACCCAGCAAAAGGGTGAATAAGCACAGTGGTTAACTCAAGCAGCATAAGGGAAGCAATCTTCAAATAAAACTGAATAATACACTAAGGAATGAGACTTCAGAGATGCAAGAGGATTCAAATAAGAAAACGGCAATCCACAAAAAGACAATTACAATAAAAGACAATGAAGAACAGCTCAGTTTCTTAAGACTGTAGTGGATGAACACTGTTTGAAAGGGGATGAAACTGAAGAACATAAAAATAAAACATGGATAAAAGGCAGAGCTAAAAAAACATCCTAAAATCAACTCCATCATGGTTCTGGATGATAGTAAAACTTATCGTAGGCTGGCCTGTCGGTGTAGCGGTTGGATTTCCACTCGCGATGCCAGCGACACGGGTTTGGAAATGGACTCAGGTAGTGGAGGGCCAGCCAGGGAGATAGGGCTTGAGCATTGGCTGATGACTCGCCTTCTCTCAGGGGGAGGGCGGGGATACAATCCGGCAATTGCTAACCCCTAGCGGAGGCTGGGAGTATGGCAATACAAGGGGTCCCAGATACTAAGGGGGCATGGTGAACATTGGCATCAGCCTTACATTCGTGGCACACCATGTCCCATGGGGAACAAATGGAAAAAGAGCCCCGTAGCCGACCGGATGACAGTTGCCAGCTCCCGTTGCCACGAGTCCAAGGACAGGGCACGCACCATCTCCAGCAGCACCCAGAACAGGTTTGGCACTGGCCGCCCCACTGGCGCCATACCCCTCAAAGGGTAGGACCCACCCAGCAAAGGGTTACGTCTGGGGGTCATCCGGGGAGCTGCAAATGTGGGGGTGAAGAGGTGGCTGATTCGAGGCATTGCGGCACGGAGGGCATAGGTGACCTGAAGGACAGGCTGGCCCAGAGCGGGGAGGGGGCAAAAAAAAAATTATCATAGTTTGCTCTCTTTCAAGAGCTTGCTGGGAAAGTGACCAACAGTCATATAACCGTTAACACAAGCATTGAAACTGTGGATTTAAGTGAAAATGAACAATGACTCAATGAAGAAAACGGAAAGGTAGTTAGGAATGTTGCTGAGCTACATAACAAAATAGAAGATAAATCATGGATAGAGTATATCTGCTCATTTCATTTGAACTTATTTCAGGAAACATGGATAGCTGATCCAGAGTATTATCATATAGAAAGCTGTTAGAACTGACCAGTTCCTACATGCAGGACAGCCAGGTTTCAATGACTGGTTGGGGGGGGCTGGCAATATATGTGGCTACAGATGCGATATTCAGTAGTCAAAATATAAATATTGGTAGCCCAAAAATACTGTGCTCACTTGTTACTGTGAATCAAGATAAACAACTGGTGGTATTTAACATGTATGTAGATCATTGATACTACTGTCAGATTATTCGGAAATGTTAAAAAAGTTGAACGAAAATAAACTAGCTGCAAAGAATGAGTTACCCAAGGGGTATCATGGTCTTAGGTGATTTTAGTGCAAGATGTTGGGAAACTAATGAGGAAGAAAATAATAACTGCATTTTGATAGTCTTCTGGAAATTACAATCAGAAATATAAAAACACAAATGCATAAATAAAAAGGGGGTGAAACTTCTACAACTGACAGAAGAATTAAATTTACATATAATTAATGGTAGAGTAACAGGGTAATTTAAATGGAAGTACTGCATTCCCAAGCACAACGTTGTCTCAGTGATACAAACACTGTACCTCTTATAGATGTTTATTTGTTCAGCAGAATTAAGTTTAAAAATTAATGAAGTCAACAATAGTGATCATTTTCCATTATGCACTAGGCTAAGGAGTGACTGTAGGACCCCCAAAAGTACACAATGCATGCATAATGATGATGATATGAACCCATGTATAAGTTACACAAGACGTATTGTCTGGACAGAATATAATGGATTAAAACAATCAAAAATGCAGAACAGGACAAATCTGATTATAAGTAAAGCTCTGTTAGATAAAAAAATCAGGAACCAGAAGAAATACTAACTATATATCAGGAAATTACAGATTTTATAACAATAAACCTGATGCCAAAAGACAGGAAGAGTACCACCAGTACTGCGGCTGAGAAAAGAAAATGGTTTGACAAAGACTGTAGAGACATAAAAAAAAATGGTTCATATGCTGACCCACTGACGTATGGGCAGGGCGCCTACTTGCGATGCCACAACCCGGGTTCGGGAACGGACCCGGGTTGTCAGAGGGTTGGCCGCGGGAGAAGGACTGAGCATCCGATGACTGCTCTCCTTCTCCAGAGGGGAGGGCGGTACAGCATTCAGTGCAGTATGGACACCTAGCGGAGACTGGGTGTACTGATTATGATGATGCCAAGTAGCTTGGGGGGGGGCAGGGTGGATGCTGGACATCACTGCACATCCCCATCCTCACACACTGGGGAAAAATGCTGCTGCCGGGCGCCCTAGATGAAGCCCGCCTCAGCTTCAATTAGCTTCCAGGACGGCCCTCCAACCTGTCTGCGGCACTGTAGAGGTCTGGTGCTGCAACCCCACCCTGGGGGGTAAGCCGGGGGTATCGGAGGGTTGCAGCCAATCTGGGAGTTGAAGCCGGGGTCCATGACCAGGCAGAGGTACCGGGCAACTGGCGGCAGAAGAAAAAGTATAATAAAAAAAAAATGGTTCATAAGTTAGGGAAGAAAAACAAACAAGTCAGAATGTATCATTTATAGAATGTCATATGTTAAAATAAAAAAGGATTACAGATATCTGAAAGGAATGAAGAAAAAATGGTAAAAAAACAGACAATGGGAGGAGCTGTATGAAGCTATTAATGAAAAAGACAGCAAATAATTCTAGGCCTTGGTAGCATATGGAATGGATACTGATAATACAGAGGATAATGTATGGGGTTTATCAGTAACCACGCTGTAATCACTTTGAGAGGTTACCATGATAACTTTGTAAACGTTCACAGTTGTCACAGTAACCTTGAGAAGCGGTTTCGGTGAGATTATTGATAAAAATCCATACATTATATTTTATAGTGTATGAGCAAAAAAGTAAGCACCAGTTTTAAGAAGAGAGTCCTTACTTTATAATGTTATCCCCGTAGCACTTCTCTTGATTAGGGCCAGCACTCACTGCCACGGACGTTCATTATGCGCTGCTTGTGCAAGGTCATGCATGCGCGGATCCACTCCTGCTGTTACGGTATCAATCTGACATAGTCAAGAGGGGTTAACAACCTCTTAATGTCACATTGATACCATAATGTTATAAACTGTTTGAAATCAGACAATAATAAGGGCTCCCCATACATTATAGGATTTATAATATAGAAGCTAAGATTAACCCTGCTGTGTGGGTAACTCACTTTAAGGACACCTACAAGGTGGACTTGAATACAACATTTATGGTAATTTGATGTCAAAGGGAAAACAAGCCCGTATGGGAGCAAATCACTGATAATGAGATCAAGGTGGCTATGTCTGCACAAAAGAAAGACAAAGAACCAGGTTTTTATGCTTTGCCAGCATGAATCTTTCTATGTAATGCTGAGTGGTGGGCTGAACAATTGGTACCTATATTTACCATAACAAACAAACAACTCAGTACAGTTATTTAGTGACTGGAACAGAGACGTGATCGTCCCTCTCTTTAAAAGGGGACAAACAGGTTATCCTCTATGCTATAGAATGATTACGCTGTTTCCAATAGCACAAAAATGTATATATATTTAATTCTGAATAAATCAGAATCACGGGTAAAAGAATAAAGATTATTATTACCATTGTATCTCAATTTCAGAACAACTTTAGACAGGGATTTAACACTCTGGACCTGATTTTCCCACAAAATTTTATCACTGAAAAATATGTGTCTGTGAAACTGGTAAAAATATATGTAACCTATACAGATTTGAAGACAACTTCTGATACAGTGAATAACGCAATCCTATGGGAGATCCCAAGAAAACATGAAATAGGTGCTAGGCTACTGAGAACATTACAAGTGTTACATAAAGATATGGACCCAGATATTCAAAAGGGTTGTGCATGGCGCAACAGTGTTGCGCCATCACGCAGCCACTGTCTTGACGCCATGATATTCAAAAGCGGAAAAGTGTGCGGCACAATCCCGATGCGCAGAAGCGCATCAGTAATATATGCAGGCACAGGTAGGGTGTGTACCTGTGCATACTCTGCATAGCCTGGTGGTCAGTGGACGCTTTCTGCCGATCGCGGGCATTTGTAAACCAAGAAGAGTACGTCCTATATCCCTGGTGGTCTAGTGGACCCTATCTGCCCGATCGTGGGCATGTGTAAAAAAAAAAATAATTCCATTATCCCTGGTGGTCTAGTGGACCCTATCTGCCCGATCGTGGGCATTTGTGAAAACGAGATAAGTCCAATATCCCTGGTGGTCCAGTGGACTGCTGTTTGCCCTTACCGTACTACACATTCCAGATATGTGAATGATTCATTCACATATCTGGAATGTATCTGAAAACTTCTGCCCATGGCTCATGCTGTGAACCAATGGGTGTGCAGCCCTACCAAGGTGTCAGTCGGCGGGTGGCGGGGCAGCAGGCGGGTGGGGTACTGCCGCCCACCGGCTGACGGGGAGGAGCGGGGTGGTGGTGCTCAATGTGCGAGTGGGGGAGAGTACCATTAGACCACCAGGGATATTGGAATTTATTTTTTACAGATGCCTGCGATTGGGCAAACAGCGGTCCACTGGACCACCAGGGATATTGGACAACTTATTTTTATTAATGCCAGCGATCGGGCAGATAGGATCCACTAGACCACCAGGGATAATGGAATTATTTTCTTTTTAAACATGCCCGCGATTGGGCAGATAAGGTCCACTATACCACCAGGGATAATGGAATTATTTTCTTTTTACACATGCCCGCGATCGGGCAGATAGGGTCCATTGGACCACCAGGGATATAGGACATACTCTTCTTGGTTTACAAATGCCCACGATCGGGCAGATAGCAGTCCACTGGACCACCAGGTATATAGGACATATTCTTCTCGGTTTACAAATGCCCACGATCAGGCAGATAGCGGTCCACTGGACCACCAGGGATATAGGACATATTCTTCTCAGTCTACAAATTCCCACGATCGGGCAGATAGCAGTCCACTGGACCACCAGGTATATAGGACGTATTCTTCTCGGTTTACAAATGCCCACGATCAGGCAGATAGCGGTCCATTGGACCACCAGGGATATAGGACGTATTCTTTTCGGTTTACAAATTCCCACGATCGGGCAGATAGCAGTCCACTGGACCACCAGGGATATAGGATGTATTCTTCTCGGTTTACAAATGCCAGCGATCAGGCAGATAGAGGTCCACTGGACCACCAGGGATATAGGACATATTCTTTTTGGTTTACAAATGCCTGCGATCGGGCAGATAGCGGTCCACTGGTCCACCAGGGATACAGGATGGAATAGCTTATTACAAATGCCCGCGATCGGGCTGCAGGGGGCATCAGTCCCCGACAGCTGCTGCCTGGCAGGGCGCCAGGCACAAGTCATCGGGGATCGGTGCACCTGCATGCAAATGGGGCCATAATGACATGCAAATGGCCCCATGTGCTCCTTGCATACATTATGGCTCCATTTTCATGTCAACTTTTGAATATCGCGGTTGCTGTGCATGGTGCAATGGAACTTGCGCTAGCGCATCCCCATGCTCCACTCTGGCCACTTGCGCTGGCGCAGTGCCACTGCACTATGCACATTGGGGGTGGCCAGCGTGCGATATTCAATGCCGCTGAGCCATGGCGCAGCTCTGTTGAATATCGCCAGTCCACACCCCTGCGCAGCCAAGTTGAGCTGCGCCCAAGCTTGCACCACAGCCTGGCGCAGTTTGAATATCTGGGCCATGGTCAAGTGAAGTATTCAAGACTGTAATTTACCAGGCTTAGTTCATTCAACAAACTGTGTTACACAGGGGTGCATATTGGCACTCACACTATTCAACTTTTATTTTGAAACAATGTTTGAAGTATTAAATGAAATAAATACCTGTGCTCCAATAATGAATAATATGAACATCAAGATCCTAATGTACGTGGATGACACAATATTACTTTCCCATACATGCCTTGGCTTATTAAAAAAAAGAAAGTTATGACAGCTGTCCTGAAATTTCTAAAACATTAAAGTTAGAATGAAATACCATGGAAATGAAAATAATGACATTTGGTGTAATGTGGAAAAGGAAAGACCCATTGCATAATAAATAGAATAAAATTAAAGGATGTTGGTAGCTATCGCTTCCTTAGTGTCAATTTTGATAAAAATGTAATGTGGAAGCAGTAAATACAGTATGTTAAGGAAATGCACAAAGACAACATCAGGTATACAGTACATAGATTTGCAAATCATTTTGCAGTAAACTCCTTTAGTGCAATGTAAATAGCTTACGCAATAAAATAAAAAAAAATCAACTACTCTATGGCAGTGAAGTATGGGGAATAGATATTAATCAGTGGAAGAAAATGTCTGAAATTGAGCCCATACAAAATGATTTCATTAAAACATTACTGCCTCTATCTAAAGATACTCCATTAGCTTTTATAAGAATATAATGTGGGTTAATACCATTAGAATTTACCAGTACAAACTGCTATAGTCAAATACTGATACAGAACTCCTATAATGGCTGGAAACGTTCTCAAGAAAACCAGATAAAAAGTCATTTGTAGTGCTAAACAAAGTTCCAGTTAAAAATGGCTTACGTGAAATCGGCCAATTCATATGTGAAAGGGAAAGTAGGATTTATGCCTTTGAAGCAGTACAAAGGCTTACTGATACTGTGATTCAGCATGACTAAAAGAATTCACAATGTTGAGAATAATAATATAGAACAGTTACGTGAGAATTTACCGTAACAACAGATCTTCGAGGGGGATCTCAGTCATCAGGTTACACCATAGGAACTTCACTATCAGTGAAGCAGGATCCACATGGAAGATTTTCCAACAGTACAACTGGGGTTGCCCATGGCGATGTCACCTGCTGATACCATCAACCCTATAAAGGTCTGAGCAGCCCCACTCCCTCTTCAGTTCTTTCCCCTGGAGACCAAGGGAGCAAACTCATGCAGCTGGGGACGAGAGAGAGAGAGACAGAGAGAGAGAGAGATGCCCAGGCCGATATCCAGTCTAAGAAGAGGACCCCCCAAAAAGGGGGTGGTGGTGGGAGGGAAGGCTAACCCGATGACTACCGCCTTTAACGAAGATTTCACCAGTATCTATACACCCAAGAGTGATGCACCGCCTGAATGATGAGAACAACTATTTATGGGATTACTAAACAAAAACTTAATATCACAGAGAGTGATGTAGTCAAAAGATTACAAAATTTAAATACACACAAAAAACCTGGTCCAGACAATCTACACCCAGCAATGCTAAAGCAGCTTATAGCTGTCCTGGCCGGACCCCTAACTAACATCCTGAATAGTTCCCTGCAAGAGGGTGTAGTAGTTCAGGCTTGTTAAGAGGCCTCCATTACTCCTATACGTAGGAAGGGCTCAAAAACAGATTGTGGAACTTTTAGACCGATTACCTTGACATCAGTTGTAAGTAAGGTAATTGAAGGTATAATTAAAGACCTGATATGTGCACATGTAGTAAAAACAGGACTAACTGACATAAATCAGCATGGTTTCCAGGCAGGTCGTTCTGGTCTGACAAACTTGCTGCACTTTTTTGATCCAGTCAGCAGTGCTTTAGATGTGGGTCTACCAGCAGATATACTCTCCTTAGATATTTCCAAGGCCTTTGACACCTTACCACATAACCAGCTAATAGAAAGGTTAATTGATATAGTACCAGATATCAAGATAGTCAGATGGGTTAAGGCATGGTTGGAGGAAAGACAACAGAAAGTGTATGTGGCAAGACATTCATCCCCTTGGTCTAAAGCAAGCAGTGAGGTCCTTTGGGTCAGTACTGGGCCCCACCTTGTTTAGCCTCTATGTAGCACCCTTGGAGATGTCCAAATCCTGCTGGATTTCCAAGTTTGCAAACAATGTAAAAATCAGCAGTATAGTAAATGATGACCTAGCTATTAAAAATCTGCAGATGGAACTAAATAAAGTGGGAGCTTGGGTAATTGAAAACATACTTACCCTTAATTTAGACAAATGTAAAATTATGCATATGGGGAGCAAGAATATCAATGCATCATACTATATTTATGGTCAAATGAATTCCGGTATCGGACATGGAAAAAGACCTGGGGGTATTGGTAACAACCAATCTTTCTGCATCTGAACAGTGCAAAGTAGCAGTGAGTAAAGCAAACAGGATGTTGGGCTGTATACATAGGAATATCAAAAGTAAGGACATGAATGTGATGCTCCCCTTGTATTCATCATTGGTGTGACCACAATTGGAATATTGCATGCATTTCTGGGGTCCTCACAAAGTAAGTGATAAAAAAATGATAGAGTCCAGAGTAGAGCAATAATAATATCAACCAGTTAAAGAATTTGCAATATGGTGACAGACTGAAACAGCTGGGATATACAGTCTTGAGTACAGAAGACTAAGGGGAGACTTGTTTGTTGTACAGAGTTGTTAAAAATCCTGACCTGTGGGAATCCTTAGGCCTCACAATGGGAGGGCTTTTAAGCCCGAGGTTCAATGGGTGGAGCAACTACGTCACTCCCCCATCAGGTTTATAAGGCCACTCATCCTGGGCCTCCCCAGGATTCATTTCTCATTGTGGCCGGACGCACCACTCTTCCTTCCCACTCTGTTGATTCCTGTTAGTACTCATTTCTGTGGTCGCCTCCGTCAGTCCGTTTGTTCCCCCTTGCTCTGCCTAGGCAGCTACACCGCTTGTCCCTGGTGTCTGAGTTGTGCTCTGCTCTTCCCCCCCTTGCACTGCTCATTCGGGTACTCCCTGTACCTCCTTCTTTAACCACTCATCCTTGGCTCCCCCTCCCCCTCCCCCTCGATGCATTTGCAGCCTGCTCGTCCCCTTTTGTGCTTCCCTTCACCACGCCACAAAGGACGTAGCCAGTACATCAACAAACAAAAACAAAAAAACAGGGATGTTACAAAACCTCCATCATGCTCTGGGGGCTCTAGCACGTCATCCCTTGGCTCTTCCTTGCTGCCTCCCTCCTGGGCCACCCCTCCCTTCCTTTTCTCAGTGCGCTGTCATCCCCGCTGCGTCCGCTCGATTTTCTGGCTCTCCAGGGACTGCTGGTGTGTCCTCATTTCTCCTGCATTTAGCGCCTTGCTTCAGCTTCCTGGTGTCCCTCAGAGCACCATCCTATGCCACACTTGCTGCTTGGCAGCTCAGTGTTTTGCCTGGTTTTCCTCATGCCTCACGTTCCTGATTGCCTGACCTATGGGTTTTCAAGTTGGTTCACCTCACCGAAGTCCGTGTTTGCATGAGCTGGACTGGCTGAGGCTCTTCTGCAGGTATGAGGGATATTAACAGCATAGTAGTCTGTCTAACTCTTGTATATACCTGTTGAACATCTAGTTTTCTGAGAGCTGGTCTGGAAGGAACTTTAGACAGCATCCTTTCATCTCTGTTTCGTATGTCAGGATCGGCTTGAGGTTTCTAGTTTTTCCCTAGCCAGTGCTATTATCTTCTGTCTGCTATCAACCAATTGAAAATACGAAAAAAAAATGTTGCCTCAGCTCAGCTGCCTCTTCTTTTGGGGTTCTACCACTCTGCCGACGGGGTTCTACTGCCCTGCTGCCTCCTTTCCTATTTTGCTTACTATTGCTCTCATAGTCCTATGTTCGGGTCTGCCCCTCTCTGGTCTATGCTACCTCGTCTTGACCAGCTCATCTATTTCCATCACCCTATCAGTATACCTCTCATTGACTCCCATGCTCATGGATTTCCCTCCATCGATCTGCATCATTTGGCCATCTCTGGCTACCTCCATCTGGCCTGCAATCAATATTTCTTTTGGGAATACCTATCTTGCATCATATGCCACTTCCTTGACCCGAGACCCTCCAGCTGCCTGTATCATGTTCATGACTTCAGTCTTCATTCCCTCATCCTTACTTCGTGATTCATCTATTTCCGTCGCTTGCTTGAGCATTCCTGTCTTGGCATCCTCCACTCTTGTCCACGCCTCATGTTCCTTCTTTGAGCTCTCCACCATTGTTCAAGTTCATTTTCAAGTTCAGTTCCTGTCTCCTCATCGATCTGTGCTTTCTCTTGGGGTTTTTCTTCTGCTGCCGTCTTCTGCTACCTCATCGAACTGCTGCACTCCTTCGGCGCTCATCACCATCACAGGCTGTCTCTGTCTGGCCTGCATTCAATAGTTATTTTGGGCATACCGATCATAAATCATGTGCCACCTCATCGAACTGCGGCCCTCCTGCCTCATGTATCAGGTTCCTGACTCTGGTCATCATTCACTCGTCCTTACCTCATGGTTCATCTATTTACATCACTTACTCGAGCATTCCCATCCTTGAATCCTATGCTACCTCATCGAACTGCTGTTACCTCATCAAACTGCTACTCTCCTGCAGCTATTCTCACCATCTGTCTTCTCACGCCTGTCTGGGTACATGTCCTCTGGCTCCAGGCATGCCTTACTGGCCTCGGAGTCAACTTCCTCACATCGATCAATTGAGCATACCTCTCATTGGGTCTTATGCTGCCTCATCAGCCCGCTGCGCTCCTGCAGCGATCATCATCATCCGTCTTCATCATCCTCAGTCTTCTCACAGGGGACTGCTGCACTCCTGCAGTGATCATCATCATCAGTCTTCATCATCCTTGATCTTCTCATGAATGCATCTGGATACCCCTTGCTCCTCTGACTTCTACATGGATCTCCTCCTTCCCATTCACTACTCAAGCATACCCCTCCTGGGTCCATGCTGGCTCCTGTTCCTTCTTCGATCTGTGCTTTCCCTTTTGGTTTGTTTTTACCTAGCCCGTCATCATCTTCCCTACTCATATCCTTCTCTTTAAAGACATACGTCCTCAAATCAAACGTCATCAGGATGGAGGGAAGGTGACCTAGGCCTTGGATCCCCAGAGGTTTCCTCCTTAAAGGGTTTTTTCCTCTCCTTCATGCCAATGGTCATGATATTAGTTAGGGTTAGTGCTTTCTTAGGTTAGTTAGGTTCTGCTGTTGGATGGAGGTGGACGGTGGCCCCGGCCTTCGCCTCTCTCCTTAGGAAGTCTGCCCTTAATCATCTTCTCAGAATTCCTTCATTCATCATCCTTGCCTCTTCAATGCATGACACCTGACTGGGTATTCTTTTCGGGCTTCTTCATAAGCTACCTTTAGCCGATGGCATCATTCTCATGGCACCTATGAGGGGGGAACCCTCCTCTAGGGTTCCCTGCATCGTACCCCTACAGGGTAGTATATCCCACGGATAGAGAGGCGGAAAGCTACAACGTAAATCAAGACACACAAGCATCATCTCATCCAGTTGCATAAGCACAACTGAATGAATGCAATCAGGAATAGTAGATTCCATCAATATCAACTAAAAGGGGAATTTTTTTAAACAAATATAAGAGAGCACTGGTTTAACCAGAGAGTGGTTACCATATGAAACAGACTATCTAATAATGTAGTAACCAGTACTATGATTGATGGCTTTAAAATATCTCTGGATGTATTTATGGGTGATAGGAAATGTGCCCTTTTAAACTGATATGGTTGAGTCTCAAAGGACATTACACTCATGACTCGTACTTTCCTATCATCCTATGATCCATGACTGAGATCCTCTTGAAGATCTACTGTTATGTTAAGTTCTTACATAACTGTTCTATCGTCTTCAAGTGTATCTCAGTCATCAAGTCGCACCATAGGAATGAGTCCCAAGCAGTTACAAGTACAGCAGAACAGTCTGGGAAGTAGGCAAACTGAGGCCTAAGACAGACAGCCCTGAAGAACAGCCTTGCTGAAACCTGCTCAGGTTCTGGAAGCAATGTCCAGACTGTAGTGCTTGGTGAAAGTATGGACAGTACTCCAGGGGGCAGCAGCATAGAGGTCAGCTGCTGAGATCCCTTTAAAACAAGACACAGAGGTTGCCATGCACCTCGTGGAGTGGGCTTTCACTGCCCCTGGCAACTCCTTACCATGTTTGTTGTAGTAGAACACAATACAACTGGCCAAACATTTGGACAAACATTGTCTGGAAACCAGAATGCCCTCTCTTCCTTGGGCAAAAGAAACAAAAAGCTGCTTTGACTTTCTGCAGTCCTTAGTTTGAAGCAGATAATACTTCAGAATTCTGCACACATCCAAAGTATGGAGCAGTGCTTCCCCTGGATTGGCATGCTCTGGAAAATACACAGGGAGGTGGATAGCTTGGTTCAGGGTAAACTCAGACACTACAGCACAAGTCACATTAAACTGTTTCTCCAATGAGTTGCTGTAGCATTTCTGATTGAGTTCCATAAGTGTTGATGGATCCAACACAAATCATTGCACAAACTGTCTTGTGAGTTAAAATGCAGCTTTGAATTGCACTGTGACTGGACTGCAGATGCATTCCAACTGAGGTGCAACAACATTCACAAACATTGTTCTTCAGCTGGTTAAGCATTGAAAAATAATGCAATATGAGTTGGCAATGCATTGCCAACTGAAATAAAATGCTAAACTAACTCATTAATGGAACAGTTTAATGTGATTTGTACTGTACATTGGGAAGATACTTAGGATTTGTGCACAAAGACACCCTGTCTTTATGAAAAATTAAATAAGGTTCCTCACACCAGAGAGCCTAAAGCTCAGAAATCCTTCCAGGAGAAGTAACAGCAACCAAAAATAACACTTTCTATGAAAGGAAATGTAGCTCACAAGACTCGGCTAGCTCAGAGACAGGGTAAATTTTTCCAAAACAAAATTCCAACCCCAAGCAACAGGGTTACGGAGTGGAGGCTTCAGATTCAGGATACCCCTGAGACAAGTACGGGTCACATCCAGCTGTGCAATAGTATGAGCACTCATAAGCTCATGGAAGGCAGACATAGCCTAAAGCTGCACCTTAAAGGGGAACTGTCATCTTCAGGATTTCTTAATGTCTGAAAGCCCATAAAAAGCTAATTTAAGTGAGCCAGTGTGTTTATCTGTGAGTATTTGCAGTCCAGAGTTATTCATATGTAAATTATCCTGTAATTAAGGGCTGGGGGCAGCCATGTGTTTTGAGATCCTGACAGGAAATGATGTCACTGAGGGTCTTGGCCCTGCATTGACTATAGATAATATAACAGGTTAAATAGAAAATCGTCTTTTTTAAAGTGTTATTACAACACTTTCTATGTTTATAATAATTGTTTGTATGTGCATTGAAACTAGTGAGTTATCACCTTTACATTTCAAACTGTTAGTAAAAATAATCCATCTTCAGGATTGCTTTAACTTCTAGGCTATACTGCCAGCTAATCATCAAAAACTACACATCTAAAGGCTGGCTCTGTGGTGCCAACAGGTATTGGGGACCATATCAGGGTTACTAAACCCTGGCTGTGTTCATGTCAATACAGATTTTTGCAGCTGCCACAGCACCAACTTCTGTCTTTTTCTATTCCCTCTCGTACAGCCTTTTCTCTTATAATTTGGGGTTTGAACTTTAGGTCTACAAGATGCAAATGTGGCTACATACCTACTGGTCTGGCAGCATGGGGACAGCCTTGAAATGTGTAGTTTTTGATTATCAGCTGGCAGTACAGCATAGAGGTTAAAGCAAAGATTTGTGAACAAGCTTCGTTCATCCAGCAGAATGAGTTTTGATTCCAACATGCTCTACTTACATACTGCATGACCACAGCAAGTCACTTAACCTCCCTGTGCTCCCAAAACACACCTGGAACAAGCTGTAGCTGTGTGCCTTTCCTGGACAAAAATAGTAAGAACGATCTGGGCATATGTTATGATTCTGAAAATATTATTCTCTCTCTATCCAGATTTGGTTTGAAAAGAAAAAATAGGACACAATGACTTGTTTATTAATTGCAAAAACACATAGATGGACAACACTGTTAAAACATGCATAACCTGAACTGCATTATTAAAAGAGTATTTTACTTCTTTTGATGAAGGTAAAAGTATAACAGTTTCTTACTGAAATACTTTGGATGGAATGGGATTTTCTACCATAACAATGCTAGAATTCTATTGGATTATTTTTACTAACAGTTTGAAATATAAAGGTGATAACTCGCTAGTTTCTATGCACATGCAAAACAATTATAAATGTATAAAGTACTGTAATAATACTTTAAAACACACTTAATAAAACAAATGATTTTCCATTTAACCTGTTGGATTATCTATAGTCAAGGCAGGGCTAAGACTCTGTGTGACATCATTGCCTGTCAGGAGCCTAAAACACATGGCTGCCCCAGCACTTAATAACAGGCTGATTTACATATGAATAACTCTGGACTGCTAAGACTCACAGGTAAGCACAATCGCTTACTCAAATTAGCTTTTTAGGACTTTCAGACCCTAAGAAATCCTGAAGATGACAGGTCCCCTTTAAGGGATGAATGCTGGAGGCCTGAGTCAGACAATGATATCAGGTAGTCCAGAATCTTACTCATCGGACAGGTAAAATGGTTCAGATGGTGCTTGGCAGCCCATATGGTGAACCTTTTCCACTTCCTGGCATTGCCGGCCCTAGTGGAGGGCTTTCTAGCTGCCACCAGGATATCAGCCGCCTTTTGGAAAACCCAAATCAGGCAATGGCTACAGTATGTCCTCAGGAGCCAGGCATGCAGACGAAGGGACTTGAGGTGTGGACAGACCAGGGTCCCCCTGAGCCTGCATAAGCAGACCTCTACAGAGAGGCAGAGGTACCAGAGGTTCCACTGCTAACTGTTACAGTAATGGACACCATATCTATCATGGCCAGTAGATTGCCACCAGGATCATGCTGGCCCCCTCCATCTGCAGCTTGAATAGCGAACTCTGAATCAGAAGAAATGGAGGGAAGACACAAAGTAATCTCCCTCTAAAAGAGAGGGGCAACGTGTCTTGCCAGAAAACTCCAGGCTCTGGATCTAGTGAGCAGAATTTGGGCAGTTTTGCATGGAGTGGGGACGCAGAATGTCCAACTCTGGACAACTATCTATTGAGCAGATCTTCTGTGATGGATGACAGGAGCTCCCATTTATTCATCATAGACTGAGTCTGGCTGAGGCTGTCTGCCAGAGTGTTCAGCACGCCTGGGTTATGGAATGCCAAGAGGTCCAGGCTATGGTCCAGTGCCCAGTACCAGACTCTCACTGCTTCCCTGCAAAGAGGATATGAATGCGTCCCCCGACCCTTTGTTGATATAGTAGGTCACACTGAGATCATCTGACTGAATCAACAACTGACCCAGAGAGAGGTGGTTCTGGAAGGCCTGCATATCATAGGAAACTGCCCTCATCTCGAGGATGTTTATATGGAGGGAGGTCTCGATCTAGGACCAGGTACTCTGAGTCTGGAAGGGACCCAGGTGCACTCTGCAGCCCAAGCCAGAGGCATCCATATTGAGAATCTACTGGGGAGACAAGATCAGAAAAGAGTCCCCTTTTAAAAGGTTTTGGGGTTCCATCCATCCCTGGAGGATCTTGTGGATCAGTGAGGAGACCAGTACCAGTTGTTCCAGGTCATCTGTGCATTAGTCCCACTTTACTCAGAGGGTCCACTGGAGTACCCGCATGTGCAGTCTAGCCATGGGGACAGTGGCAATGGCTGCAGCCATGAGGCCAAGGAGCCTCAAGTAAACCCTCGTAGAAAGATAACAGCTCTGATCCACCTCCTGAGCCTGTGATATAAGGAACATCACTTTGTCTGTTGGCAGGAAGGCCTTGCTCTGCACTGAGTCCAGGACCGCCCTATATACTGCAGGCTCTGGAACAGGATCAGAACAGACTTGGACAGGTTGACAGTGATGCCCAGGGAATGGAACAACTGGTTGGTCCTCTCCTGAATTTGGAGAAGCTAAGTCCTGGATGGGGCCTTTAGAAGCCAGTCATCCAGGTAAGGGAAGATGTACAGGCCTTCTTACTGAAGGGCAGCAACTATCGTTAAGCATTTTGTAAAAACTCGTGGTGCAGAGAATAAGGTAAATGGCAAGACTCTAAACTGGTAATGTTTGCCTTGAAAAATAAACCGGAGGAACCGCCTGTGCAGTGGGCACATGAAATATATAGGTAAGCATCCTGCACATCAAGGAAACACAGCCAGTCACCCTGTTTGAGCAGGGGCAACAGACCTGGAAGACTGACCATGCAAAACTTTTTGTACTGAATGTAGAGGTTGAGGTCTTTGAGATGCAGACTAGGCCTCAGATTGCCGGATCTTTTGGGGACCAGGAAGAACCTGGAATAGAACCCTCTGTCCCGCTGCCTGGACACTGGCTTGATCGCCCTTTTCTGCAGAAAGGAGTGTACTTCCTCTTGAAGGACCACTGTGTGGTCTGGAGGGTAGAGGGAAGGTACAGGAGGAGTCTCTAGGGGTTGTTCTAAAAGCTCCAGAGTGTGACCCCTCTGCATGATCTGAAGAATCTAAATATCTGAAATTATGATTCTCCATTGACTGAGATAGAGGGAGAACCGACCTCCAACCACCACCTCTTTGTCGGGGACCAGGAGAGGGGGTTCTGGTAGAGAGTCAGGTGGAGGCAGATCTTGCTGCTGGGGCTGATCCATTGCCTCTGGGCCATTTCACAGCAGGACATGAGGAGGAAGGAGGGGTAGGCAAGGCAGAACTGGCCTTCCTTTTACCCTGGTGTCTGAAGCCTGTACTGGACTTGTGGGACACCTTGCGAAAGGGCGGCCGCTGTCTGCTCCTAGGCTGGGTATTGTAGAGTGAGTGGGCAGATTTAATGGCCCTACCAGAGGCCTGTAAATCACTGATTATGTCCTGGACATCTGGCCCGAAAAGCTTTGAACCGTTGAATGGGGCATTAAGCACCTTTTGCTGGACATCTGCCACAAAACCAGATACCCTCAGCCAAGGTGCCTATGAAGGCAAATACCTGTGGCAGCAGCCCTGGCACCAGTGTCAGACATATTTTACAAGGCCCTGAGGAGGTGTTTGCTAATATCCTCAGCAGTCTGGAGGGACTTAAGAAACTCCTGTTTTTGGGAACCCTCTGGGAGGGCCCGAGCAGCTGCCTGCCCTTCTTCCATATGGTGTTCTGCTACTTGACCATATAGGACAAATAGCTGGCAATCTGAAGTCTCAGAGTGGAGAAGGCATAAACCTTCTTACTCCAAAGGTCAATCCTTCTGGATTCCCTGTCAGGGGGAGGGAGCTAAGGTGTTTAGGCACCTTAGACCTGTTATGTGCTGCATCCATGACCACAGAATCAGTCTCAAGGTGTGCATCATAATAGGGCAGCCCTGAGGGGCATGATAGAGCTGATCTGCCCTCCTAGGCATGGTAGGAACCATGTCAGGGCAGTACCGTGCTGCAGTGGTGGCATTCCTCAGAGTTGGCAAAATGGGAGGAATGACCTTTAGAGGAGATTTTGGGATATCCCAAAAGTCCACCTGGACTCTTCTGGTGGCAAACTGTTCCTCGGTGTGGAAGCCCATAACAGTAGTAGTAGACAGCTGCTTCATAATGTTAAAAAAGGTAGGTTCTTCAGGAAGAAACCTGGTAGTATGCTTAACAAAGTCTTCACTCACTGAAGAGGCTGTAGATCTGTCCAAGGAAAGAGGTTCCTCCTCCTCTTCTTCAGGGAGGATAAGGTCAGGGTGGTACTCCTCCTCAACGTTGACCCTCTCTAACCCAGGGTCCGATGGTGCCCAAAAGGGCACAGGCTGATAAAGCTGAACTGGTATCTTTGATGACGGAGCACCCAATGGCACCAGGGACATCAGTCTATGCATACCTAGCTGATACACAAGCGCAGTCATCAAATGAGTTAAAATGGTATTGAGGTCAACATCAGGTGAAGGCTGTGTCGAAGGCAAAGGGTCGCTGGGACAGGACAGATGAACCCTCCATCGGGTCTTGAGAGCCCAACAACCCTGGCATCTGAGGACCTGGAGAAGTGTCAGGCCTTGACGGAGGGGCTGGGATTGATGATCCAAGGGTTGATGACGGAGGGGCAGACAACCTGAGGGTCGGCAGCCAACCTCCCTAAGAAGTGGGAGGAGGTGCCGTCAGTATAGGCCTGGTAGGAGCAGATACCTGGATAGCAGAGGGTGTCGATGCAGCTGTAGCCAATGGGGTAGCCCCAGAATAAGAGGAAGATGCCATTGGGGAATGGGAGTACCACTGGGGGAGCAGTCCCAGTCATGGTTTTTCTTGTGACTTTTCCCTAATGACTTGTCTTGGGCTTTCAAGGCCTGGGAGCTCAATGAACCTATGGGTGATTTTAAGTGAGGAACTCCAGAGGACCCCTGCCCAGAACTAGCTACCTATTGTTCCATTAGGAATTTCTTCACAGCCTTTTTTCCCCACCATAGGGTTGCAAGGTTGCATTTTTGGCAGAGTTCACAGTTTGAAATGTTGTGGTCAGGCCCAAGACAGCAGACGCAGAGACTGTGGTTATCTGAAGAAGCAATCTTCTTTCCACAGCAGCAGCAATGGAAGAGATATATGAAAGGAGTAACTCTCGACATAAACAAGGTAAAAGTATCTCTTTATTAAAAATAGATTCCCAAAACTACAAACTAAAGAAAAGCATAGGCAAGAATGACACAAACTGTGACAGAGCTTTCACAGAGACTCATGTGAGAGGAGTCGATGGCTAGAAAGAACTGAGGAAGACGAGGGGCTGCTCACGCTTTAATAGGGTTGATGATGTTGGCAGGTGACGTTGCCATGGGCGGCTCCAGTTGTATTGCTGGAAAATCTTCTGTGTGACTCCTGCTTCACTCAAGTTCCTATGGTATGACCTGATGACTGAGATACCCCCAAAGAAGATTTATAGTTAATATAAGGATAGATTTGGTATGGAAAAATATTTAACAGATTTTGACAATAAAAATGTAATTATTTTCTGTAAATTCTGAATGGGAGTATTGAAAGGGTATTTACACAATATTGTAACATGGGCAAAATGTAAGAGCGATCAGGAGGAAAGCGGATAGGACAGAAACGAATCACGTGGTAAAGGGCAGCACACAGCATTGTAGGGGCGATAATGCTGTGTTGCCTCTAATACCTAAATGAGCTACGGTATAAAAGTAGCAGTGTTTAGAGGTGTGAGCGATAAAAAATGAGAGCAACACACTGTAGGAAGAGGCGGACAGTAGCATAGATAGGAAGGGGGAGAAATGCAAGCAAGGGACATAGGTAGTGGGAGAAAGACGGATGTAATGAGCACAGACAAGGAGCAAGTGGCGCAATTTCGGCGAGCAGCATGCTGAAGCGGTAGACCAAGAGAAGGCAAGCCAAAACACAGACACAGAAGCACGTCGAGAGACCCAAGGCACACCAGGACACAGCGAGTGAGACAATGAATCACCCCGGACCACAAATAGTGAGAGAGAGAGAGAGGAACGAGCAGATGGGAACAGGCAGGCATAGGTGGGACATCCGGCAATGCGTTTAACTTTCAGAGTTTCACGGTGCATAGAATGGTAAACTTCAACCACGGAGCAGGAATGACACACCAAGAGAAGAGCACAGAGACGGGATAACTTACACAACGTAAAGAAAGGAATAGTGGGGAGCAGAGGACGAGCAGGATAGAATCAGGAATAGCACTGAGCAAATGACGCGGCTGCTATGCAAATGAGAGACGCAGAGAGTGTGGAAAGGGGAAAAGCTGCAGAATCACAGTCCTCCTACCTCAAATATTGATTAAACAGCCACGCATAAATCATTGAAATGTGCACGAATGGTAAACGAATAAAGAACAGCTCAGGACATGCAAAAACCAAAATAAGCACATCTGTATGTAACACAGTGCTATTGAAAAATCTGAAAGTAACAGTAAAAATTACAGCACAGCATATCAGTGTCCTAGTCTTTTGTCTTGTATCACTAGCAACATGTGTAGTCCATATTAACCATGATGATTTCCATGTTACAAGTGCATTAAGCACCTCCGAAGGTGGCATCTAATGGGGAGTTAATGCATGGTTGGACCGTTGCACGCACTCGACCTCCGGCCTCGTGCAACAACGGTCTCAGCCATGCATTAACTCCCCATTAGATGCCACCTTCATCAGTGATTAATGCTTACTTGTAACCTATGGTAACAGAAAGGTAATTAGTGAGTGTGCTTGTAAAAATGAAAATGTAATCCTAATTTAGCATCTACTACTTGAATGTGAGGCCCTGAATCTGGAAAGGGCAAAATGTATAGATGCAGTTCTGTATAAATAGGCATTCTGCATAAAGAAAAATGTCATCTTTTTGTATAAGCTGTAGCAAAGTGTGCACAAAAATTTACAAATTAATGAATATTTAATATCTGTCATTATGGGTATGTCTTGTATTTTTTAAAATAATGTTTGTAATCTTTTGATTATATAAATTTTGTTTTTGTTAATCCTTTTTCTCCCCCTGGAGTCACCACCTGCACCATCTGAGGTCCCCCCGTGCACCTACCGGGTATGAGACCCCCTCCCCTTTAGCCCCCATGAATTACCCCTTATGTCAGGGAGTGGGGAGATCCTCAACCCACCAGACTGGATCCAGTTCTGGGGAGGTGCCCTCCCAATGGCACAGTGGGGGGACAATCGTCATCCTTTGGTGGTGGATTCCTGTGCTTCCTTTTTCCTTCCATAAGTAGGGCGTGCAATGATGCCAGCAGAGGGAGTGTGCACGCATCACACATTCTCCTCCAGGCATTTGCCCCATCTCCGCCCCTCTTCTACAGCATCAGCGTACTGTCCCCCATCCTTTGCTAGGGGCCAGTAGCACGCTGATCACTGATGCCCCCCTTCCCCAGAGAAGGAGAGCAGTCCCTTGGATGCTCGATTCTTCTCTTCCCCTGCCAATCCCCAGCGGCCCGTGCTCGTTCCTGAACACAGGTCGCCAGTGTAGCACGAGATAAGGCATCCAGCACCTCAGCCGTTAGCACCGCCAGACCGGCTGATTATATACATTTAATAAACATGAACTAGAGGAGCAGTTTCCTGCCTCAGTCAGCTGCCTCGTTCTTCTGATAGCAAGAGCTAACTAAATGTATTCTACTGTACATTTTGGCACCATTTAGTCATTAGACCACAAATAAGCCAGTACATTTTCATAGTAGAGGACAGTTCCACATCAAAACCATGCAAACAAAGACAGCACAGTCAAGCTACAGCAATGTAAATAATATGAAATAAACAAGCGCATAGACAGAATTACAGCCCTATCAAGGAAAAAATGTCTGAGGCAAAAACCAGGTGTGTGAAATCATGCTCATACCAAATGCTGTATTCTAGAAGCTGTTGATTAAATGCAGTTGGTAATTTTTATCTTTTGCTTTTCAGTCTGGCACAATTATGACAGAGCAGTTTTTGACCACACTGTCTTTGTGCGGTTTCGACGTGATACGGTGGAGGACAGATTAGCTCAGTAGACTGGTAGTGGTTATGTATCATTTTAGGTCTAGAAAACTGGTTCAGATCTAGCTCCTTTCCATAGTGGAAGAAAGCCATGACCATCTGAAGGCTGGCCATGTGAAAAGAGTTGGGGGTCTTCTTAGTCCAATCCCTGGTGGACAGGTGCACTCATCAGAATCGGCTCCTTCTCTGGAAGCCTCATACTGTATGTGAGAGGTCAAAACAGAAAGGGCATGCAGTCTGAACAAACTTCACATACATGGGAAGTGGTCCCTCCAGGGCAGGATTGAGATGCAGTGGTGGGACAGTTCAAGAAAACTTGAAATACCTGTTTTGTAGGCAAACAGAGAGCTTCAATCTACAGTTCTGTCAATTTGACACCTTTCAGAAGTATTAACATTCACTAAAGATAAACAGTTTTGCACAGGATACCAGGAGAGAATAATACTTCCAACACACCATCCTAGATCACCACTGTAAATGATCTGTGCTCCATGGTTATAACCCTAAATAAATGAAATGAAAACCAACCTGGTAGATGCAAATATGATAATGACTGCATACGGTACAGAAACTAGATTTGCTGTCTTCTCTTACCTCATCTGAAGAGAAACAGAGTGCGTGCAGCAAAACTAATCCTACCATGGAGTTTTTTGTTTCCACTGTTACTATTTAAAGAGCAGCTAACACCTACAGGAGAACTTTAAAACACATAATATTTGGACGCAGTACATCTTATGTTTCTCATTTGTTCTGTATTTCTTCTCCCCGTTATTCATTACTGTGGCTATAGGCAGGAAAATAGGATTTTTGTTCCGTAAGAGTTTATCAGCTCCTATTACATATTCTCCATCTGATATCATAACACTCTGCTTGAGACACTGCAGTTATTTCCATGGCAACAGTCTGTGACTTCACAACAGAGGATTATGAATTCACGTGGGGATGAGCTGCTAGGACAAGTGAGCTGTGACAGATAAGAATCCTGTTTTCATCGCGCTTTCTTGAGTAATAAATAAGGGGAAGAGAAAGTCATAGAAGATATATGAAAAATAAGCTGAGCTGTATCTAAAAATGTTCTCCAAAGTTGTGCCTGAAGTGTCGGTATCTCTTTAACAGTGTTCAGTCAGACAATTTAATTCTCATTAGAAAAGACAGAGTACCCCATGTACAGTACTATTTCAGTTATCATAATAATTTAGAGGGGTGTCATTTAGGGAGTGGCATAGGTTGCAGGTGTGACACCCACGGAACTTTAGCAACCCTATGACAATGTTTGCAACCCCCAAGGCTGTGATAATCCGTCACCGTCAAAGTGCAAAAAAGCTTCTTTTGCACATATAGTATACGGAGTGTAAGGATGGGTTTGCTTGCAAAGTCACTTCAGCCTCTGCCCAGCTCCCAGGGATTGTACTGTTCATGAACCATAGGTCACAAGTCACCAGCTGACTGGCTGAAATGCTGTAAAGCAGAGCTGCCAGATCTGGGAACTCAATCATTTATTTATTTATTTGCTTTTGATAACCAGGTAAGTACACTAGACATCCAAGTGCCTATTTTCAGCTGCAACCCGGGAGAGTTACAGAGCATACGTGAAACATAATACAGAGTTGAGGTAACATACAGGAACCGCAGGCTCAAACAAGTGGGTGGTACAACTCAGGCTCAAACATGGTAAGGTAAGCAGTCTGGCAACAAGTTACATAAGGTAGAATAATAACTAATAACTAATCACAGCTCGAAATTACATCAGAGAACAACACAAAAGAGATTAACATCAAAAAATTGTTGAACGTACAAGTATGTAATTACCTTAAATGATTGCCTAACATGAGAGAAAGCTGAAAGAACTATGCAGAAAGGAGGCAGGTACTGATAAGACAGGATTGCCTTTCCAAGAGGGGGATGGTAAGTGCCTTAAACAGGTTTTCAGCAGAGATTCAACAGCGGCCGTTGAAACTGCTCACCAGGCAGCTCCCTTAGAAAATCGGGGGAGGGAGAGCGTACATTGGGTCTATGTGGAACATAGACAGGCCAAGGCAGTTTTGGGGAAGCTCCATAGGGATGTTTTGAAGCAGGGGTGGGAGGGAGAGGCACGAACTCGGGCAGGAAGGGAGTTCCACATTTTCAGCATGTGGACAGAGAAGGCCCAGTCACCTGTGAGGGTGCGGGTCTTGGGAACCAGGCGGGCCTGTGCAGCACTAGATCTTAAATGGTAGGCAGGGGTTGCGTGTTTAAAGGGAAGGGTGAGTGCTGAGGGAGTGGCTGTTCTGACTATGTTATCTACAAAGTTGCCAAGCACAAAGGTGCAGTGCTTTTCAGGGGGAAGCCACTCCAGCCACGAGTAGAGCTCACAGCAATGCATAAGGCGAGGGGCTGAGAGTGTGAAGCAGCACATATTGTTGTAAGCAGTGTCCCATTTTGCAAGGCTAGATTTTGGGACAGGAGCAAAGGCAACCAGCCCATAGCAAAGCGTGGGAAGGAGTATCCCCCTGGCTATGGTGAGTCAAGTAGCCGGGGTGAGGCAGTCCTTGGCTCTATGGGCAAGGCCGAGCTTGCCATTCGAGGTTTTACTTACATTCCGAATATGCGTGGTGAGATCTAGTTGTGGATCAAGGGTAACCCCTAGATACTTGACAGAGTCAATGACTGGCAGGAGGGAGCCATTAGCTCCATAGATTTTTAGAGGCACCGGGCAGGAAGAGGTTTTAGCCACAGACCCAAAGAGCATGGCCTGGGTCTCCTTCAGGTTGACGATAAGCTTGTGGCCCTCAAGCCAGTTCTGGATATGAATGAAATCGGAGTTAAGCTGAGAGTTGATGACAGTAATATCAAGTGAGCTGGCCAGGATGACGAGGTCATCTGCGTATAGAGTTGGGAGCCCGGGGGTAGTAGTGGGGGGCAGTTCATTAGTGAACAGGAAAACAGAATGGGTCAGGATGGATCCCTGGGGGACCCCGCAGTTAACTGGGGAGAGGGCTGAGAGGGTACGGTTGAAGCAGGTGTAGTGCTGCCTACCCGCAAGGTAGTTGGAGAACCATTCAAGGGCTCAGTGGGAGAACCCAAGGGAATGCAGAGTGGAGTTGAGGAGGGAATGGTCAACCTGATCGAAGGCCTTATAGAGACTGATGAATATGGCCCCGGTCATGTTACCTTCAGTTTCTAGGACACCATCATCAGTCATCGTGGTACGGTCATGGCAGGATGGAGTTACACAGGTATGTGTGGTTCTTTGCACTTGTCAGTTGGAAGGTTCCACTGTATATCAAAAAAAATTGGGCCAACAGTTGACCTGTCAGTATTCTACAATGCACAGAAATAGGGATGTATATTATGGTTTTGCAGCCCATATGGTTTTAGTGCAATGGTGCCTTTGCAAGTGCATTGCGGATGAAGACAGCACTGCTCTTATTTTATCTAATTGTTAACAAATAAACCCATGTTGCACACACAGTAAACAAGGCAGCATACTGGAGGCAGAACTCCAGTTTTCAAAAGTAAGTGGTCATGTATTGCATTCAGAGATAAAGAGACAAGCAGGTGTAAGCTGTCCCCAGACATCAGTTGCTATGGCACTTCATTCTGTGGAGAGAGCCGTCCCGTGTTCTTAAAGGTTTTTATGGGACCACAAGACACTCAGTATGCTCTCAAGCATCAGACACACTTTAGCTTAATTCAACAAACTCATTGCCCATACAAAGTTCTCCGGTCAAGGAGCAGTGATTTATTTGGTCTCCAAACATATTCTCCTTAGTCTAAACATTATTGTTGTCATAGGCAGCTTCCACCTGGGAAGCTATTACATACTTCTTAGCCTACTGATCTCATTCTCCACTTCATTCTTTTCTCCCTAACAAGTAGATGACACTTTAAAAATCCTGAAATAGCCCTGTTACAGTAAGTGCAGAACAGCTTATTTTTCACAGTCACTGCCTGGGTAGACTAAGGGACCTCACTGGGCAACAGTGACAGTATCTGTTGCACAGTGCTTGGCGCACATGTGTGACCTCTCCTGCAGCATATGGCATCAACACTATGGGATTTCTTCTAGATTTCCCCACTGTAAGGTTGCACTGCCCCTATAGAACCACCCTCCATACACCATGAATCAGATCTAATTTTGCTCTTTTTTAATGTTTTATTCAGTTTCAAATGTGACATTACATTGAAAACTGACCTCAAATAGCACTAATAACACTCTCTAAGTGCACCTGCCCTTGAGTCCAGCTACACCTGCTCTCTCTGCCCCCAGCAAGCACTAGGCAGGCCTCAGGTACCCACTCCCTCTGTCCCTTCTCATGACTTGCCTCAGCAATCAGTCTGCGTCATGCTCCTTTGGCACCCACCACCCCACCCTCCCCCTCCTCCAACTCACAGTCCCGTGAGTTTTCCTAACAGTCACTACTAATGCAGGCTGCCTGACCATGCCCCCTCACACCCCACCATTTACTTTAGCATGTCTTCTCCACTCAGCCTCCTCTCTCACCCCACCCACCATTTATCCCTATACCTTATCACCCTTCTTCCCCACCCTTCACCTCCACTGCATTACATACCTCTCTCATACCTCCTTTCTTCACCCTCACTGCCAGCTATCCCTGTCCATCTGAACTACTGACAAGGCACTCTGTGGCTGCTTATCCCCCTCCCACCCTCATAAAGTGTTTTTCTTCTTATTTTAACTTGTACCTATGTTTTGAGTTATCCTGTAAGTTCTGAATCCAAGCTGTATCGTTCATTGTAATGTACCTTTGCTTTCTCCAATTGTACTTTGTTTTGCAATCTATGATGCAGAACCTTTGTAAAAGAGCTTGCGCTCAAAGGTCTTTTCCGAATCTCTAAATAAATAACCTCCTTGGTTCAGAGTACAGTATGTTACAGAATGTGTGTATCAGTATTTGCACTCTTCCTACGGTACAACATCTGAAGGGCTACTTCAAACTGTAAAATGATACAGGATATTACAAAATAATAAGCCATGATGCAGCAGACTCATGGACTACCCTAATAATTATAAGTCTGTGAAGTTCCTAATGGCACATCCACGGCTAATAATGTAATCTCTATGACTCAAAGTCCAGGTATAAACCTGTACTAAAAGAATAGTAAATAAGGTTGGCCTTATCAGAGATATATCTTCAGAGAAAAATTTCAGACCCGAGGTTGTTGCAGTTAACCATATTCAGCATTGTACAGCAATAAACATCAATTTTTTAAAACTACTTTTTTCATTGGTTTGTGGGCACTGTACCAAATTATCCAGAACAGTCACCCACCCACTTTTAAGCACTTGAGCCGCTTGTAACAGGCACCTCCACTTCTAACTCTGGTGAGAAAAACAAATGCAGGCCTTATATTATCTTTTTTTGCCCACTCGGGAAAGTAGAACTGAAGTTCAATTGGCCACTGGGCCCCTCGGAACAATCTTTGAATTGTGCTGCGTAACGGTTCAGGGATCTGTGTATGCATATAGCACACTTTCCCAATATCTTCTATGTAGTGGCAGCCTATTTAGGATGGCAACTCCCTGGCATCCCACACACCCCCTTCCTACTGAAGCAAAAGCTTTGTAATATAACTTGATGGCCCCCAATACCAATATCTATACTCAACAGGCCATATTATTATTATTGAAAGAGGGCCCACATAACCATTAAGAGTGTTAATGTAATATATCCCTGCTAATCAACAATCTAGAGTATTAACTGTATATAAAAAAGAATAAGTGAAACAGTCTCAGACTTCCCTTTCTGACTCTGGCACACGGGGGAGTTTATGCAAAGTCCATCTTGATTTGTTCCAGATGCTTCCTGCTTCAGCTGGATCTGTAAATGCAATAATCTTACTGGCAAATTGGATCACAGGCCTTTGATAAAGGGTCATATGATCTGAAACGCATCAGGCAGTTCTGACCTCTGGATGTTATGCCTTTCAATAAATGAATTGATACTTGAACCTGAATTGTTGGTGTGCCTGTTCTTGGAAGTGGTGAGCGCCCAACTGCTTGTGTACTGTACTGTCAAGTTCTTGTGTATTTCTTTCTTTCTTTGTTTTTATGCTAATCCTGTTAACCATTATAGCAATACCAGGTAATACTCCTCAATAAACCATCAAGCTGCTTGACAAGCCTCATCCTGGTAATTCTACCATGAGGATCTGGTTGGACAGAGATGATTGGTAAGCCACTGCTCCTTTCAGTAGGTACTCTGTCCCAGAAGGTACAACTAAAGGCCCCTTTCCTTCTTTCATGAATACCCCTATTATCCCCTCAGGGATGCTGCAGGCCTTGGCTGCCTTCTTTAAATAGCCGGTATGCACTGTTGCATGGAATGGCAAGGCCTAGTGTTTTTTCCACCAACTACTTGTAGGCACAACTGAGTTAGGCATCGGAACATACTGACATGAGTTCCAATCAGCACATGTCTTATCCAGTTTTTAAGTGTTAGGGAAATGAGAGCCAATGTGTTGATCATTTGAGAGACTCCCACAAAGGTCTCTAGGAACTGAATTTTCACAGCAGTGTAACCATTGTAAGAGTAGCTGGTACTGTTCAAACACCATACTGCAAGTCCTTCCAAAGACTCCAGGGTAGTTATTTTAGGTAGTTCTTTTAAAACGAGGTACAAATAATGGTGACCTGTGATCCACTGTCCTGAAGGGCTTTTCAGGTGCCCTCCTATGCAAATCTAACTGTTCACTGTTCAAACCAGTAGTTCTATTTTCATAGGTTAAAGTGGGAGTAGTCCATTTTACAGAGCAGTTCACACTCGGCACCCCAGGGTGCTGCTTTACTGAGCTTATCTCAGGGACACCTTTACTGGACTCCACTGTCATTTCCCTGTAGCTTCTGCTGCCTGTCCCATTTCTGTTCTACCAGCTGCTGATTCTTAGGATTGTCACATCCTTGGGTAAAATGACCATCCTCACCACAGTGGTAACTGTCCTTACCAGACAGGGATGGTCCAAAAGGCATTTTTCTGCCAGAATCATCTGTGTTTCTGTCTTTGAGCAAAATCAATGGTCAGGTCCTGACGTGTAGGTGAGATGAAGGATTTAGTGGATATGCAAGGCCAGGTGGCAGGGATATGGCTTGTGGGCAGGATGCCTCTGCCATCTGTAATATTTTTACATATTCCACAAATTATTTCAGCTGGTCCCCCAATTCTGGGGCGGCAGTCTAGTTTTGCCTGCTGGGGGCCTGGGGCAGCAAGTAGTTGGCTTTCCCTGTAGAGACCCACCAGGATTCAGCAATGGTTTCTTACGACTCAGGTTCTAGCTGACAGACATCTGAGGGAGGGGCTCTGCCCAACCTATTTTTTAGTTAAAGAAAAACCAATGCCCACCTGGAGTACATGGCTCCTCTCAGTATTTGATTCAATCTCATCTTTGTAGTCTGTATGGAGGTAACTCCACCAGCTTCCACATTTCAGTGTACTACTGTCTCTACTCAGATCATGTAGCATGACAGCTTCTCTCCCTCCCTTTCTCTGAGTTGTTGCCTCCAATTGGAAAATTAGATCATTCCTTTTTTAAACTGCTTCAAATGTGCTCTTAAAGGAGAACTATGAACATATGAACATGCAAATCTGCCAGCAGAACAGACCAATCGGTCTATCAAAGTCTAGCCGAGTGTGCAGCTAACACCCTAGATTGCAGCTGCCCAAGCCTCCTCCCCCACCATTCCTCCCATACCTGCTACCGCCCCTGCCCTCCAAACCCTTCCTCTTGCTTTGCCCCACTCCTTCTTAAAGCTTCTGACTGTCTCACATGTTACCACCATCGCTGGTAGCGCATTCCAGTTAGAAACCACCCTCTCAGGGAAGTAGTGCCTCCTCATCTCCCTCTTAAAATGCCCCCCCCCAACCTTAGTCTATGCCCCCTTGTCTCCCTACCTTTCCTCAGCTTAAATACCCCCTGGGTGCTAGGTTTATTAACCCCCCTCAAGTATTTGAACATTTCAATCATATCCCCCGTATCCCTCCTCTCCTTCAGTGTATATATATTCAGTCCCTGCAGCCTGACTTCATAGTCCTTTCCTTCCATCCCTTTTAACATTTATGTTGCCCTCCTTTGTACCCCTTCCAGTAATTTTATATCTCTGCATTAAACCTTTAAGTCATTTTCCCTGTAGATGTTGATTTTTAAGTACTTGTTCAAATTCTTTACTGTTCTATCTCTACAGGCTTTTTTGTTATCCTATTAGGTGTTCATGATTTACGCACAGATAATAAGTGCCATTTTAGTACGGTATGATGTCGTTTATGTCCCTTGCTTGGCTCTTCCATTGTTGAAACAATGCATTAATGTTCTACTATAGAACTCTGTGGCTGTAGAGGGACATAAACTACATCATACAGTTCTAAAATGGCACTCAACACCACACTGTCAATCAGAAAAAAACACCAAGGTCACTAACAGGCAAGTGTAGATGGAACACTAACAGAATTTGAATCAATTTCTAAAAAAATGCTTCTAGTGGGACAAAAATGCCTTCAAGTTCAGTGCAGTTCTACTTTAGGCATAGCAAAGTGGCAACAAGCCATAAATTATGCTGGCTGGCATGCAGTGATCAAATTATGTCTGAGGCTACACCCTGCTTGCGCTCTACTATCCTTTTACATTGTTTTATCCTCTAAGCATATCCACACTTGCTCCATCTGTGTGGCCTGACTCATCCAACTTTCATAGTCATCCTCCCAAGATGGAGTGTGGGTGGTACTAGAAAACATGTGTAGCCTCCTGTGCTGTTCAAAGGGTATAGGTAAGTATGAGGCCCAGTCCTGTCCCCCAGCTAGGGGTCCAGTGAATGGCACTGTCAGTGCCTGATCATCTTCCTTTAGCAGTGCTCTCACATGCTGGACAATCTTACCCTCAGCTCCAGGAGGGATTGCAACTTCATTCCATACTCTGTTCACTCTTTGGGGCCTTTAGTGGGATGGCCTGGGCTTACATACACTGCAGTAAAACAGGTAGTGGGTCTCCATTACCAGTTACCTGAACGGGCTCTCTAGAGGGGTAAAAAGCTGGTCCTGCTGCCTCCCTGGGCTAACTATAGTCATAGAGGACTGATGAAATTGTTTTTTACAATCCACAATTTCTTTTCTTCTGGACTGGGAATGTGCCGAAACATCTGGAAACAGCCACTATTTCTTACCCTGATAACATTTTTATGATAGTATCTACTGTGTCTAATGCTACCCCATTGTATTGTGTCAAAGGTATAACTGATAATGTCATTTGTAATTACTGTCATTCCAATGTACATAACAATTGCAACCACTGAATGTTGTCCAATGTGTGAAAGTACGTTTTTATGTAACTAATCCCAGGTCGCCCCTGATAAAGGGACCTCTGGTCTCAGTGGGCTCACCCGGTTACCAAAATTTTAATAAATAAATAAATGTAGCGTTCTTACAGTCCTGAGCCAGAGCTAATAAAACCAGTCGCTCCTCCAAAGTTCTCAGCTGTGCCATGACCACTGCACCAGATCCACCACTGGCCCAGGTCTTCTTCACAGGAACATGGAACACAGAACAGCTGCCGGACCCCCATCTGCTCCGTTGACAACTTTAGTCCCTCCACCAAGAAGGACAGGAGCACATTTACCAGCTCACCTTTTGGAATAGATTCTGGTAGATTTAGCATGTGCGTATTAGCTGCACACTGCTGATTCTTCAGTAATTCTGTTCTACGCTGCATGTCCTTCCTCTCCCTAGCCAGCACTCCTTCTAATTTGGCCAAGTGTTTTGGACCACCTGTAGATCCGTCTCATGCCAAGCCACAGTTCCACAGACCTCCTTCACTTTCTGCTTGAGAGCAGCCAGCCTGTTATTTATTCCATCAATGTCATCTTCCATACTCTGTACTACTGCAAAAATACGCTGTATGGCACTATCAGCCCTGATTGACAGGACCACTGTTGCACCATAAGTGTTTTGTAAAAACACACCCATTAGGTTGTTTTTATCTTTTTCAGTGCCATCCTTAAAATCCAATTGGACTACTGCATGGGACAGAAAATAGGAAAGACCAGCAGAATATAAGACAAATTTAAACCAAAAGACCCAAAATCAATGAAGATACTCAAAAACTCAGCTGTTCAGTACCCCTGCTTGCCCATCCACCTGATTTAACATTTTTAATATGTGGTTTTAATGATTATATACTTGCAGTACAAATTATGAAAAGCAAACATTTCAACAAAAATAACCAGCCTGCTTTTTACTAGACCTCGATTATTCACCATCCTTGATTATCTATCATTTTTTTCTTGTACCAAAGTAGGCGGATATTCGAGGAAGCTCTGTAGAAGTACCTGATTTTGGAGGAAGACAGATGTTTGCCTGGGTCATCTCAACTTGATTTATAAAACATCTCTCTGACACTAAGCAATCCTCCTTATTTGCAAAACTCTGCTTCTATCGAGGGGTGAGATGACATCGTAGACCTATAAAGCGAAGCTCGAGAGGTAGCTATGATGTCATCTCAGCCTAAGATAGAAACATTAGCCTTGCTGTGTATGGTTGTCCATACATTATTTATATGGTATATGTTTATTTTTATTTATTTGCCTTTTTTCCAACTCTGTCTTGGGCTGTGCTCAAATAAACAGAAAACGGCAAACAACATGATAAGATTAAAAACATTTATTATAATTTTTTTCTTTCCAGCCACTGGCGTTCTCCAGGGATGAACCCTGATCCCAGGGATGTACTTCTTCAGGCCTGCAAACTCTGGACCACTGGAACCAGTAACCCACCAGTTACCCTCATGACTTAGCCTGCATGGCAGCAGTTCCTCCCCACCACCCAAGGCAGTCAGGATGCACTGTGACA
Source organism: Neoceratodus forsteri (assembly GCA_016271365.2). Taxonomy (NCBI): domain Eukaryota; kingdom Metazoa; phylum Chordata; order Ceratodontiformes; family Ceratodontidae; genus Neoceratodus; species Neoceratodus forsteri. The sequence goes on from CM028136.1 coordinate 639,055,377, forward strand.
GGCACTAGGACCCAGCAGAGTCCCAAGGCCTTGTCTGTCATATAGACGGAGTGTTTTTTTTTTCCTCCAGTATTTTGGTCCCTCCCTTCTCCACTGACATGAGCTTAGCCTGTGGCCCAGGTTGCACACAGCTAATTCTGCATCAGGAGCAAGCTTCTGGGCCCAGCCACAGAGTTTACTGTGGCACCAATGCTTGCTGACAACCCTCCTTAGCTGAGACGCACTGCCACACAGCAGCTACCTTGGCCCGAACTGCCCCCCCCCCCAAGCATGGCAACCCATGCTTGCATGCAAACTCAGTCATGTACACGGCTGTGCATGCCACTGTGGCAGCCATTTAATGGGAGACAGTATAGCACAGGGGTTTAAGGCTCTGAGCTGCAAATCTGGAGACCTGGGTTTGAATCCCACAGCCCCCACTTGCATACTGTGTGACCCTGAGCAAGCCACTTAACTTCCCTGTGCTCCCAGGTCGCACCTGTAAACAAGCTTTCAGCTTTGTGTACCACTCCTGGTTAAACAATTGGAAAAAAACAAGTGATTTAAGTTACAGCTACATGAGCCGGCAAGATCTCTAGTAGTTCATGTTTTAACAAACTGTTCACTTGGGGTGTTTTCAGTTGTGCTGATATCTTCATTATCAAAAAGCTGCAGTGCAGGTAAGTATGAGGTACCCTAAATGACAAGGGATTCTGTGCTGTTGTACCACAGAAGTGACAATACTCCTGAGGTTCAACAGTATTTTGCTACCACTCCTGTGGTACAACAGCATCTGGAAATGTTTGGATGTCCATAGACAACAACAACACTGAATCATATACAATTACTGTATGTATATTTGTATTATTTGCAATCTTTCTGTACTGTATATCCACCTTAGCTGTCATCCAAATAAGCTGTTGTTACCTGTCATACACCAGTACTCTCACTGATGGCTTTGCAGTACAGTTATCAAGCTTTATCACATGCTCCATGTAAATATGACCCACTTGCATTCTCACTGTTTTCAAATCCACCTGAGTATTAAGCTGTTACTGAAGCTGTTTTGCCATCAGAAGTCTCAGCATAAGATTTTGCTGTACAGCCACCTTGCACTTCAAGGATCTTACTGTATATGCACTGAATATGTGCTAGTGCTTCTTGCTACATTTTCTAGCCCAGCTACCTTTCTCCCAGAATATACACTTGGAAAATAGCTGGTGTCAACTCAGTGTGCCCCCACATACAACATTTCAATAAAAAACTAGATGAAAAAAGACAGAGGGGCCATCATGTTCACATCCTGCCATCCAGGCTGATACAGCATTCAATATTATGTAAAAATTGGGAAACCTTAGGGGCTGTGGATTGGTCGCCCACAAGATGGATGCCTGATCTGTTTCCTCGGCCCTACTCCCAATAATAAACCTCAGCCATCTGCCTGTCAAGTCTAGCTTTCTAACTCTGAAACACACTTACCAGCTTGCTGCAGACTCCACCGACAGCTGGTTGGTATTTTCTGTGGGAACTGAGCTGTTTTTTGAACGTGGCAGCTCACTTTCCATCCTCGCCCTTGGACATCATCGAGATGCAGGAAATGGCGCTCCCCAGCACTGTGGCCCAGCCGGGCCCACCCGATGACCTGTAGGAGATCAGAGGAGTGTTCGCATAGTTATTGAGTGAAATTGACAAACTCAAAGCATCTAACCTGAAAATGGTGGATGAGTTAGTCTCACTTTCACAAAGAATGACAAAAACTGAACAACAGCTAGATAATCATGAATCTGCCAATGCACATATGGTGGCACATCTAAGAGAACAGGGCCTCCATTCCTTCAACTTGCCTGAGGTCACAGAGAACTTTATCTGGCATTCATGGCCTAAAGCTAACCTTCCAGAAGCTGACCAATACAACAAGGCACATGAGATGAAGATTACCCCAACTCTGCGTCAGCTATTAAAGGAAGGTTAGCTAGACCCACTAGAAATCTATGAAAAACTGCTGTAGGTGGGCTCCTGATTCTACCTTATCATCATCTGGGAGAGGCTCTGCCAAAAGAAAACCAGAGGCGTTAAAAGATCCTCTCAATCCTTCTCTTCCGGCCTCTAGAGCAAAAGCCAAAACAAGAAGCACGAGGCTTCCACAGACAGTGCTGAAGGAGAGGCTCCCAGCAGCAGATATGCCCCTTTGCAGAAGCTCTCCAGCTCTTCTCCTGAGGAGCCCAAACTGCAGCACAAAAAGTCAACATCAGCAAACTGACCAGAAATCTCATCCACCTATTGTACACAGGCAAGCTTAGCCCACTCCCCTTGAGCATGCCTCCCAGCTTAGAGGACACCAGACTGCTCCTATGCAGTCAACACATCTGCCACCACGAACACCAGCAACTTATGACTGGGATGAAACACCTCTGAGGCATGGACAAAATGTTCATTGTTTTATGCTCTGAGGATGGCCCCAGTTAAGACTCCCACCCTTGGATTCTCTAAGTGAGCAATCACATGCAGCAACCCATTAAGGCTTTTGTCTCACCCCCATCTTTTAAAAGGGGCCTCTATTATCATTTTTACAATGTACAGTTTCTTGTTTATTGCCACTTTGGTTTCATATTAATTTAAGAATTACTGTCTGCAGTGTGTGTATCTCCTCGTGCTTTTCACCAGGGGTAGAGGGACCAGCTTCCCAGGCTGACAAGGTTTGAGTTGGGAGGGGATTTCAGTTTATTACATCTCTCGGCAGTCCTGGAGGGACCTTGGCCAGGTAAGACAGAGAGACAGTAGAGTTAACCCCAGTATGAGTATTCAACCTTGGTAGGACTGCAAGAGCTTGCTAATTCCCCCCCCTTCTCCCCCTGTTTACTTATGGCAATCCTGCCCCCTCACAGACATTTCAGCTCTCTGCTCGAATGTGTGAGGGTGGTGAGTGCTCTCTGCTCGAATGTGTGAGGGTGGTGAGTAAGTATGTAAAATTTTATTTGCTAAGTGTCCATTCCCTGGGGCTCAAGGCGCGGTACACAGTTTTGGAACATGCAATACATAAAACATACATCAGGTATAAAATCTAGTTCTTAACCATTAAATAAATAAAAATAAGGCAGGTAGAAAAATAAATTAAATTAACTAAACCAGAATAATTAAAATCAGATCGGACAGTGTTGGGGGTTCTAACTATGACCCAAAGGCCTCCCTTAAAAGGTGACACTTCAAGCCCCTTTTAAAGGACTCGAATAAGGTGGTGTCCCTCAAGGAGGGTGTCACTCAAGGATCTTGAGAGTGAGTTCCACAGGGCCTGGCCAGCCCCCTCAAAAGCTCAATCACCAGATGATTTAAGCAGTGCCCTGGGAACCACTAGGCGGCCCACCTCAGAAGAGCAGAGACGGTGATGGGTATGATAGGGAGTCAGGAGGTTACTCATATGGCCAGTGCCAAGTTCTTATAGGGCTTTGTAGGTTAATAAATTGACCTTGAAAGTGATTCACCACCTCATCAGCAGCCAGTGCAGGTCACACAGGACTGGAGTCACGTGACAGGACCTCGCCAGTCAGCAACCAGGTCACTGTGTTCTACACCAGCAGCAGGTGACATTGGGCTCCTCCACTAAGCTATATAAACCAGACATCCTAGGGGTAACTGAGACTTGGCTCAAACCCTCCATTCCTGACCCTGCCTGCTCCCTAAAAGGATATGAGTTCATCCACCTTGACAGGACCGGGGGGAAGAAGGGGGGTGGCATCCTTATCTACCACAGAATCCACCTAAAAATCTCCCTGGTAACTCATCGGCAACCTGAACATCCCCCTTGTGAGCTACTTCATGTGCTTCTGCTGTTGGGCGATACAAAGAAGCTGCATCTGGTGTGTGCCTATAACCCTCCTAGGGGAGGTCTAACTGGGCTCACTTATCTTCTGGATGCTGTCAGGCCCAGTATAGGTGACAACAAACTTATTGTCATGGGTGATATCAACCTAAACTGGGAGAGTGGCTATATTAAGAAATTTGAACCTCAACTTGCCAGCCTAACCCTAACCCAACTAATTCATGACCCGACCAGACAGAAGGTTAATGGTTACTCGAGCACCCTGCTGGATTGGATCTTGTCCAACGTCTGGAGAGGATAGCATCATCAGGCACGCTATCCGACTCCATCTCAGACCACTCCTCGGTGTACTGTGTCTGGAAAATTCCCTCCCCTAAAATACCACACAAAATCATACAAGTCAGAAACTACTCCAGGTTTGACTCTGAGGGGTTCCTGGATGACTTAAGACGTACCGACTGGTCCAGGGTGCTTGAAGCCTCTGAGCCCCTAGTGGCAACCTCTTGCTTCATTGATACCTTTGGGGATCTCCAGGACAGACATGCCCCTAAGGTTACTCAGAGGGTGAGAGGAACTGCTACTCTCTGGCTGAATGGTAATCTTCTAGCCCAGATGCGAGAGAGAGACAAATGCTGGGCCCGTACCAGGGGATCCAGTAATCTTTCTAATCTCCAGAGATACCGGCACCTCAGAAATCAGTGTAAGAATGCTATTAGGGTAGCTAAGAGCAACTTCTGTAAGTCTGCACTACTTAGCTCTGCCAGAGACCCTAGGAGGTTTTGGAGGAATACCAAATCCCTCATCAGTGGGTCCTCCCACTCAGGTGTCACGGATATGGTTATAGATGGAGTCTCATGTAATAATCCTCATACTATAGCCAACTCTCTTAACCTTCACTTCTCAGACCTCTCGGCCCTCACCTCTCTTTTCACGACTGATGGGGGGAGCTCGTCCATCATCCCTTCCCTCCCCTTCCGAGGCAGGTTGATCAACCTCCTCGGAGAGAGTTTAATCTCAGGGCGGTATCAGTTCTGGATGTTCAGAAATGTCTTGCTGCCCTCTCCCAGCACTCCAGTCCAGGTCTTGACAATCTGGAACCTAGGCTTCTTAAGCTAGGAGCTGTTTACATTGCCTCCCCGGTTGCCGACATTTTTAATCTATCCCTCAACTCGGGGATAATCCCTGATATCTGAAAGGAGGCAAGGATAGTCCCTGTTTTGAAGCAGGGCAATCCCCAAACTTCCTGACAACTATTGCCCAATTGCTATTCTCTCCATCCCTTGGCAAACTTCTAGAAAGGTGGTGGCCGAGCAACTCTCGAAGTGTTACATACCACGAACTGCTATCAAGGCCCAGCATAGCTTCCGAAGGGACATAGCACCACTACTGCCCTGATTACAGTAACTTCAAGCATAAGATCTGCCATGGACCAGGGCAAACTGTCAGGTGCTATATTTATAGACTTGTCAAAAGCTTTTGACCTTGTCAATCATGACCTACTTGGGAGCAGCTATGGTCACTTGGACTCTCTCCCATGCCATGAACTGGTTGATGGGCTACCTGAAGGGCAGAAAGCAAGCGTGCCTGCTTCAACAAGGCCTCTCGGAGCCTAGGGCAGTGACTATGGGAGTCCCCCAGGGATCGGTGCTAGGCCCTCTCCTATTCTCGCTCTTCATTATCAACTGCCATTGGCGATCTCTCATTGCCAAGCCATCCTATATGCAGATGACCTGGTGTTAGTGGCCCATTCTCAAAACACCTCAGCCCTAAACCAGAGCCTGTCCGAATACTTTAGCATTGTCTTGGCCTGGGTTACTAACCACAAACTGGTGTTGAACCTAAATAAAACACAGGCCATGCTCTTTGGTTCCATGGCCAAGATCAAAGCCTCATCAGCTTTGTTCAGCATAACTAATGAGGGTGGCCCCTCGCTGCCAACAGTGAACTCAATCAAATATCTTGGGGTTACTCTTGACCCCCAACTTGACATGGGGATTCATATCCTCAACATCTGTAGAACTACAAATTGCAAGCTTGGCTTGGCCTACAGGGCCAAATACAACCTAACCCCAGGGGCCAGACTTGCACTTGCGAGAGGAGTGCTTCTTCCCTCCCTCAGCTACGGATTTCACTTATTTGCCCGATCCCCAAACTCATCTTGCCAGGTGGAATCGGCATATAATAATATCTGTCGGTTTGCACTAGCTGCCTCCAACTCACCCATCGCTGTAGGCTCTATGACAAACTCTGCTGGCTCCCCCAGCTGAATACTTGATTTGGTGTTGGAGTTTCTCCAGAAAGTGCTCACTACTGGCATTCCGCTGGGACTGGCACAACTCCTCCCAAATATGGACCCCACGCCCTACCAACTTAGGTCCCAGACTGCTGGGTTGCTCAAAGTCCCCCCCAACCGGACTCTTATGGGGGACCGTGACTTTGCTGCATATGCGCCCAGACTCTGGAACTCTCTCCCTGATTATGTCCGCTCGGCCCCCTCCCATGAGATCTTTCGCACCTCCCTGTGGTCTCATCTAAAACAATCAATGGTGTGTGACTGTTCCAAGCCCCCTTAGTGAAATGAATCTAGTTGAATTCTGCTGCCCCTAATTGTCAATCTATGTACTCTTAATACGTTGTGTAATTGTTGATTGTGCATCTTCTTTTCTACACTTGTAAATATTTCCTGTAATATGCTGTTCCTCCCAAGTTGCCTTGTATGTATTCTGCATGTTTGTGCTCTCCCGGGTCATTCCTGAAAATAGGCATATTACTTGTCTAGTGTACTTACCCGGTAAACAAAAGCTAAATAAATAAATAAATAAACCCTGAGGAAAAGAGTGTTTCTGTACTCAAGCCTGGAAGTAACAAAACATGAACTAGTGATGGCAAGTCATCAAGTGGGATCAAGGCTTTAATCCGGGCGATGTTCCTGAAATAGTAGAAGCCACCGTGGAATACAGATGACACCTGAGCCTCAGCTGTCAGTCTATCATCCAGAATGACCTCAAGATTCTGCACCTTAGCAGAGGCTATAAGCTGAGAGGAACAAAGCATCAGGCCAGTCACCTCTCCTGCTGCATCTGCACCCTGCCAACAACCAGGATTAATCACCAGAACTTCCATCTTGTCTGGGTTGAGTCTTAGCCAGCTAGAGAACATCCAGTCCTGGATCTTGGCCAGGTACAAATTTAGTGCCTCAACTGCATCAAGCATCCCAGGGGAAAATGACAAATACATCTGGTATCATCTGCACAGCAGTGAAAACCCAGACCGTAGCATCAAATGATCGCTCCAGGGGCAGCATGTACACCACGAACAACATGGGTGAGAGGATCAAACCCAGGGGAACACCACAAAACAGGGGCTGTGGGAGTGAGGAAAAATTCTCCATCACCACTCTGTGTCATGTCTGTAAGAAAGGACTCATACCAGCTGATGACAGTGTCGGTAAGTCCATAGTGCTCCTTAGGCGATCCAACAGCACACCATGGTCCACAGTGTCAAATGCTGAAGAGAGATCAAGTAGAACAAGAATTGACCATTCCCCTCTAGCTCTAGCTCTGAAGAGATCATTCTGCAGCAAAAAATCTTCTAAATCCGACGTTTCAGCTATGGTAGTAGGCTTCATCAGGAGATGCCTTTTGTTACTTGATAAGGTGCAATTTCATAATTCCTCATACATCATTTATTTATTTAAAATTGGTGACCGGGAAAGGCACACTGAGCCGAGGCTCATTTCCAGGTGTGACCCGGGTACAAAGTGTACACTGTAGAAGACAGAGAAGTACAAGCAATATCAAGTTTCAGACGAATAGTACAATATAAGGACGTTTCATAGTAATAGGCAGTAAAGTAACAATTTTAGCTGGAACAGCTCACAGAATAACATCGTGACATTTCATTACTAAACAATTTGTATATACAGTATATTACAAGTATATATAGACATATTTACAGTAGTGGTTGTCCAGAGTGTGCTAGACTAGCACAGAGAAAGTACGGTGGGTAGGTGGCTAAGCGGTTTGGGGCTGGCATGTGCAGTAATATTTTACCTGAAGTGGCCACTGAGGGTAATACTAGGCCTGAGTTAAAGAGGGATCAGATGAGCAACTTGGGCAGGGAGTGGAAGGGAGGAGCCTGAGTAGTTGTTTAAAGACTGATAGGGAGAAGGCCTGGTGGAGGTTGGGTGGGAGGTTGTTCTATAGGAGGGGGAGCCAGTAGGAAAAGGCAGCTTGCCCAGAGGGAGAGAGAGGGCATGAGAGGTGGAAGGTATGTGCTGTCTATGGCAGAGTGAGTAGCCTGGAGAGATGGCTTGAGAGAGAGGTGGGAAGAGAGGTAGGGGGGAAGGGAGCCAAGCCAGTAGTTAGCTATGAGGGAGGCGCTGTGGGTGGTCTGCCTTTGTGAGAGTGGCGTCAGGGATAGAGTGGAGTATAGGAGGCAGTGATGAGTGAGTTGGGGGGAGGCAGTGGTGAATCGAAAGAAAGAATTGAGCAGGATGTCAAGTTTTGAGAAGGAGGAGGTAGGGGCGGTGCCATAAATGATGTCTGCATAGTCCAGAACTGGTAGGATGGTTTTGCGTACGAGTTCACTCTGAGTGGGAAGGGGAAGGCTGGTTTTGTGGTGATAGAGGATGGCTAGTTTGGGCCGGAGTTGGGTACAGATGGCATCGACATGGGTGGAAAAGTTGAGATGGGTATCCAGCCAGACTCCCAAGTACTTAGAGATGGGTACTGACTCGAGGGGAACACCGTCCAAGGTGGAGATCGGTGGTGGGGCAGGTAGGGAGAGGAGCTTTTGTCTGGTGCTGAATACAATGGCTACTGTTTTTTTGGCATTAAGTTTTAGCTGTTTTTTCAGGAGCCAGGCTTGTACTCGACTGAAATCACTCTGAGGATTTGGGAGTACACTGTCATGAGAGGGGCCTGAGGCATAGATGATGGTGTCATCGGCATACAGGTGCACGTTTGAGGAGAGACAGGCGCATGGGAGGTCATTTATGAATAGGGAGAAAAGGATGGGGCTAAGGATGGAGCCTTGGGGGACGCCCGAGAGGATGCGTAAAGGGGGGGGAGGGTGTCGCCTATTTGTACTGACTGCTTCCTATTCTGCAGGTAGGAGTGGAACCAGTTTATAGCAGGTTGGGCAAGGCCGATGGAGCTTAATTTGCAAAGCAGTAGAGGGTGGGAGACCGAATCAAAGGCTTTAGCCAAGTCAATGAAAATGGTGGTAGTGGTTTGGCCGTTGTCCATGGCAGAGAGAACAGAGTCAGTTACACGTAATAGTCTGTAATTTCCCGGTAGGGAGGGGTCACCACCTTTGTGGAGAAGAAGGATTTGGGCGAGTTTCCAGGTGGAGGGGACTGTGGCTGTGGTGAGTGAGAGATTTAGTATATGTGTCAGAGGTGTGACTATGGCTGAGGCAGAGATACGGAGCAGCCTAGGATGCAAGCCATCAGGGCTGGTTTTGAACTAGTTCAGAGAGGTGAGTGTAGTATAGACTTCCAAGGGCATGAATGATGGAAAGTGAAAGCCATGGCGGGGGGGGGGATTTGTGGAGGCGGTTGGAGGAGGGGGTGAGTCAGGCAGGGCACAGGAGATGAAGAATGTGTTGAATAGTTCAGATATAGTGGCAGGATCAGAGACAATTCTGCCGTCAATGTTGAGGCTTGGACTGGTTTGTTTGGTGGGTGGGTCGATGAGACAGTTTATCACCTTCCAGAAGGACACCGGGGAGGCTTGGTGAAGAGTAAGTTGAGCCTGAAAGTAATGGGCCTTGAATAGTCAAATTGCTTTGGTGCATTTGTTTCTGAGAATTTTTGTAGGGTAGGAGGTCACAAGAGGCAAGGGAGGTTTTGTATTACCTCCAAGCCTTGTCTCTGGTATGACACAAGGTGATGAGGTCAGCTGTGATCCAGGGGTGATGGTATTTTTTAATTCTGGCTTTCCTGAGAGGACCGTGACAGTCTCAAGTACATAGGAAAATACTGCAGAAGTGGGATAGGGCGATGTCAATGTCTTTGGAGTCAAAGACTGGGAGCCAGTTACCATATTAAGGGCCCTGTGTTTTCTGCAATTCTGCGGTTGCAGCAATGGCCGCAGAAATAAAAGCTGACTACAGAAATCAGTGCTGGCAGCTGAAATCGGCAAAACCAGCCATATAGCCGCATAAATGTTTGTTTATTTTATTTATTTATTTAAGCGTTTAACCAGGAAGGCATGCTGAGCAGGCTACTGCTCGATTCCAGATGTGTCCTGGGGGAACAAATACACAGGTGAATGACAAACAGTACAACTGAGATTCATGAAGGGTAATCACTACACAATGGGTCCAGCTATAAGGACATAATGGATCTGGAGAACAAGCAGAAATACAGGCATAGTTTACATACATTGGCAAAGGCAAAGGCATAGCTGCTGCTATGTTAAGTATGCCACGACATATATACTCATTAGAAGGGGCAACAAACTGATGCCATCCTCTACAATGCCAAAAAGCTTGTGGCTGCATGGCTTCCTGACTTGTGCTGGCTCTTGTTACGTAACTCTGTCTAGCCAGTATTGAGGGGGGAACTGCAGCAAGAGTGGCAGAGCTCGATTAGGTCCACAGCAGTTATGATTTGCTGCTGTGTAGGTGTAGGTGTAGGTGTGGCTAGCTCAGCCAAGTTAGCTTTTCATTGTGAGGCTGCTCACGGTGCACGCTGAATCCCTGGAAGGTGACTTTGGAAGGAAGAACTGGAAGGTGAGCTGTAGTCAAGAAGTGAGAAGATTCAGTGGTGACCGCGGAGGTGGCATCAATCTCGGTGTGGTGGCGGGGATCGGAGGAGGAGCTGACTGCAGAAACATGTGGCTGGAAGCAGACTGAGCAGAGTACTCGGTCCCCACTGGTGGACATTGATCACAGTTTTGATTTATGGGTCGCAGATCTGTACCTGCAAGTGTGACAGTAATTTCTTGGCAGAGTTGAACCTGCAGCTTAAGTGGTAGCATCAAGCTCAATTCTTAAGGAGGGTCAAGCTGCCATGTTGCAGCATAGCTGGGGACCAGGGTATACTAGAACTGGAGCAAGCAGGTAAGGAAAAAATCAGAATGGAGAGTTGTATTGATTGCTACTATGCATAAGTGAAATGAGGGTCACTAACTGAAACACCACCCCCACCCACCCCGCCGAGTTGCTGGGAGAGAGAACATGTTAACCAAGGTTACCCCAGCTTAATAAGAATGATTTGCTTGCATTTTTTAGTGTGTCTCCCAAAAGAAAAATCAGGAGTCAACAAATCCTACAGATACTGCAAGTCATACCTTCCTTCACTATTATAGGAAGAAAATCCCCCCAACACACAGATTTGCACATCGCATTCAACATGGTTTTTGCAAGACAGTTGGAGTATTCCTAGTTTAAAAAAAAATATCTAAAAGGACATTGATCAAAATCAGAAAAAAAATTAAAATGGCTTTCAAGGTGGAGTCTCTCTTTATATCTGCTAACTGTAAATACAAACCAGAACAAATCCAAGCAGGTTTTACCTTCTGTGTAGTTTTAGCTGAGTGTGCATGTGCTCCTCTGATTAAAACCTAGGAGAACAGCAAAGGCCACCGCTTTCCAGAAGAAGAACAGACGAGCCTTCAAATTCGGGGTGGGAGGGAAAAGTCAAAGAGAACACTAGTGCCCATGGCTGCACCAGGTTTGGGTTATTGCAGTTTAATATTTTTGATAAGAAGACTACATACTGTTAAATGGCCTGCTGTTACACTTTCAGTGTACTGGTACTGGAGTGGTTGCATGAAGGCAGTCAAAGGGTTAACTAAGACTTAATCCCCTTGAAGGTATGCTGTTTAACCACAATTTATCTGCTGCAGAATGGTCACAGAATCAGCCGTTGTTCTGCTGCTGAAAGTATGAGATCCTGCCAGAGAATGTAGGCCCACATTGCCACAGTAAACATGGGGCCCTGACCATATTCATATATTGAAATGTTTGGAGTATTAATTCTCCGGCTAAGTGCAAACAGATTTTAACTAATCTAAAAAAAGCTTTTACACATAGGTGACTTTCTACAAGAGACTAGCATGACCTCTAAAGAAGCCTTTAAGCTAAAAGGCAATGGGTGGGATTAGAAATGAACAGGTCTTTCTCCTCAGCAAAAAGACAGTTTCGATATTAATTTATAAACCCCTGAGTTGGAGCTGTGACTCAGTCAAAACTGACAAAGAAGGCAGGTGGGTCATGGCTAAAATGAAAACTCCTGAGGGCCCTCTGCCTCTTCTGAATGTGTACGTCCCAAACACAGACAACCGCATGTTTTTTGCCATCCTCAATGAGGAATTAGCCAACTTCAGTTCTACCCCTATACCAGTCATAGCTGGTGGTGACTTTAACATGACACTAGAGGCGTCCACAGACCAATCATTCTCCTCTCAGGACAGCCACCTTAAAGCAGCTTTAATGTTGGCAGATCTAATCCAAGAGCACTCCCTAACAGATATATGGAGGCTGTCCCACCTGAGTACCCATGATTACACTTACTATTCGAACACGCATTAACCTGACTGGCTGAACTTGTTCTTCAACTTACTGCTTTTTCTTTTAGTAACTGTTTTTTTTCAGCAGGTCAGTGGAGTTGCCTCGGGTACCGGAGAGGTCCTAGCTTTGCCAGTCTGTTTGTTGATTGGGTTGAGAGACAGTTCTTTCTCTCCTTCAAAGGGACTGTGCCTGATCTCTACAAATGCTACATAGATGATTATGTGGGGACCACCTCCTGTTCCAGGAAAACCCACCAAATCTTAAGCAAGTTTACTGCGGCCCATTCTTCCCTTCAGTACATTGCTGAAGTATTCTCCTCCACACTGCTTTTTCTAGATATCAAACTGTTGGTGCAGAACACTGGTCTGTAGACATCAGTTAATCACAAACCCACTGACTCACATCATTTTCCTCCACAACTCCTTCCATCCCAAACATGTTAAGCATGGTTTGGCATATTCACAGTTTCTTAGACTTCACAGGTTATGCAGCAAAGATGATGATTTTGCTGAGCAGGCTCAAATAATGCACAGTTTTTTTCTTTTATTAACAGGGGATACACAGAAGGTACAGTGGACAAAGCACCATCTGGGTCAGTAATATGCCCCATAACCTTGATCCTCACAGGAGGGATGCTCTAATGCAACAACAATGATGCATTTCTCAGGTGTTTGCCTTCCATTCCAAGACCACTTCTCTTCGCAGGACCATCATTAGAAACGTTCCTATTCTGCAAACTGACCCTAATATTGAAGCTTCTGTTACAGAGCCACCAATTGCCTCCTGCTACTCACCACCCAACCTGTGGAATCTCCTGGTATAAAGCAGCCTCCATTCTCATAACCATTCCTCCCTACCAGGTACCAAAGCTTGCAACAGAATCTGCTGTTGCTATACTGGAACATTTATTTTTAGTGTCATTGAAATTCAAGGTCCCATATGTGTTTTTCATATCACCAGGGAGTTCCCACGTGCTTCAGTAATGTGACATAATGTAGTCTTTGCAGTAGCATGCAGCTATCTGCATCGGAGAACCTGGCAAACGCCTGACTGATCGATTCAAGGAACATTACAGGGCAGTCAGGAATGGAGACATTGATAAACCCACTGGGCTCAGTTCTCAGACGGTTATGAATGCCACCAGCCCTGGGTACGCTAAACGCATGGGGCTTGCAGCATTCTCGGGGCAGCAATTGGGATTCTCAATCCCTGAGCTGCTGTGCACCACATGCGGTGAGTTAGACCAGATTTTGCTGCTCTAACTTTGCCAACCTTTTTACAGGGTTTGTGTCAAGTATTTGGTGCAAGCCACCATAAAAAGGGTAAACTGCGTGTGTTCAGTGCAGCACAGGGATTGACGCAGGGCTTGTGAAATCTCTGCATCAATCTTCAAGAATCGAGCCCAATGTATTCTTTTTTACCTCCAAGGACCATAATGTCAATGATCTTTCTGTTTGTGTCCTTCAGCAGGGTTTCTTGGATGTTGACAAACCAAAAACACAAAAACCAAGATTATCATCCACCTAGGTTCCCAGCAGCCCTCTGGTTTAAATGACAGTTTCTACTCACGTCTTTCAGCCACCTTGGGGTTTACCACTGTAGTCTGTCCTTTTCACTCCCCCCAACCCATTATATCTTTGCTTGCATGTGTGCATGGTACATTTGCAAGCGTGGTATGCCTGCACACACTTTATCCAGTGTGTGTTTGTACGTGTACTCACATGGGCACTCCAGCTATGTATGCTTATCTGTTTTCATTTTCTCCAGATGTCTCTTGTCTTTGTCTCCTTCCCCCATCTTTGTCATCTTTCTTAGTCCACACGTGAGGATTCCTCAGTTCATTTACAGTACTCTTGCTATGCCTTTTCATACTTATCAACTTCTTGTTTCCCAGCTTCTATTCTTACCTTATTTATTATCACTTTTTCTCCTAGATCCTCCCCTATTTTCTTTCCTCGCATGTATATATTTGTTTCCCTTTACCACTCCCTAACTCTTTTTTTTCTCTTTTAGATAATTCCTGGAAAAGACCTATGGCTGAAATGTCAACTATATCTCTATTTTCAGCATATATTTAAAATATTACCTTTTTGTTTTACAGATGAACATTATGTGAGGATGGCCAAACTGGCCCTTTTCCGTGCATATAATAAATACTGGAAGAGAGGAGAGAGAGCAAGCGATATCCTGGCTTACAGACTGCACAAACAACAAGCAGGGTGACAAATGTCTGGGTTCAGGGACCATATGGGAACCACCTGCATCAAACATGCAGAAATGAACACACTCATGTCTGCTTACTATACTAAATTGTTTGCTTCGCCTTCACCCCCACTTCTCTCAGAAATCTCCAGATTCCAAGCTTCAACAGATCTCTCCACCATCTCTGAGACAGATAAGCTCCAATTGTACCTTCTCACAACCCAGGTGGAGATAAAAACAGCTACTAAATCCTTGAATGAACAAAAACCCCCAGGTGGCAATGGTATCCCCGTAGATTTCTACCAAGCACCACCTGAAGAAGTAACGCTCTCTACTACTTCTTGTGTTTCAGCACTCTCTGATCAGGTCAACTCTCCCCCCCCCCACAAGGGAAGTTGTCAGCAAAGTTCTACCTACATAAGTGAAAGACCTTCTAGCACCCAACAATTACCGCCCAATCTCACTGATCAACGCTGATGCAAAGATCTTAGCAAAACATCAGAAGTATCATAAGTAGGTACATAAGTCCATTGCTTTTGCCAGTATCAGACTCAGATCTAAGTCTATATCCTAGTCCCCCATATAATTATCCAACAAGCGTTTGAAAGTATTTATGTTTTCTCCATTTACTATATTGATGGGTAACCTGTACTATACTGTCACAACCCTTTGACTAAACCATGAGGCACGTCTGTTTGTTTTAAAATGCTCCTCTTTTATTTGTAATGGATGTGCTCTTGTGTTATTTGTTGTCTCTTTCTTGGTTAGGCCCAAGCACTCCCACAGATCTTCATTTTTAAATGCAGCATATACCATACACAAATCCCCTCTCAACCATCTACATTCCAAGCTAAACAATCCTAGCTTGTTTCTTCTTTTCTACATATGGCCTGTAGGCTAGAAAAGGTTCTTCCCACCCTGGTATATCCCACGCAGGCGGGGTTTATGAAAGGTAGACTGAGCACTGATCATCTGCGCACCTTTCTGCACCTGCATCACCTGGCAAAGCCTCCAACACCCCTGCTGCTGCCTTAACAAAAGACTTCGAGAAGGCCTTTGATTCGGTAGAATGGGGGTACCTGTTTGAGGTTATGCACAGTGTAGGACTAGGCCCTGGGTTCCTGACAGCTATCAAAAGATTATACCACAATCCAGCTGCCAGGGTCCTCACTCATAGTCAAATATCAACCCCATTCCTCTATCTCAGGGTACCCAGCAAGGCTGCTCTTGTCCCCGCTGCTCTTCCTGCTGCCTATTGATCCACTAGCCATAGCAATACAAGCCCATACAGATCTAGCAGACATCAAAGCAGGGGATATTGACAACAGAGCATTGCTCTGTGCTGATGACTTGCTTATATTGATGTCCAATATACCTCAGGCCATCTAGCCCCTTACGTGACTGCTGGCTGTATTCTCCTCCACCTCAGGCCTGAAAACTAATCATTCCAAGTCTGAAATCTTACCCCTTAACCCCCTTTGCCAGCAGTAAATTTTCACAGGGACCAATAGAAGATGGGCGGATAAGGGACTAACATATCTGGGAATCAGGATTACACCCTTCTTAGATAATATCTGTAAAGAAAACTTCACTCCTTCACTGGAAACCCTGCAAACAGATGTGGAAAGATGGAAGGCCCTCCAACTTTCCTTTTCAGGGAAGGTAGCTGCACTGAAGATGATGTTAACACCCAAGGTTCTCCACCTCCTCTCTCACCTCCCCATTAAAACACCAGAGGGCTGGTATGCCAAAATCAATAAACTAAGTGAAGGCTTTCTTTGGGAGGGAAAATCGCCTAGATTTAGTAGAGCTAAGCTGACTAGACACTGGTTGGACTGGGGCTGGGGCATGCTGCCTACCTAACTTTTCTCACTATCATATGGCCATTATAATGGCCAAAATACTAAATGGTTTTCACCCCAGCTCCCTACAGTCCCCAGTGGCTGGTTACCAAGAGACACCTTTTTAATGCTCCTTCACCAATACTAGGACTTTACACCAAGGCACCCCTAATAATAAAACATTTAATTATTGGTCACTCTATTAAATGTTGGCACAAAGTAGCCAGAGCTCTGGGTATGTGTCCTAATCCCCCACCCTTTGTACCACTATGGAGGAATACCTGGTTCTTATTGACCAGAAAATGATACTCTGGGCAACCTGGGAAGAAAAAGAAATAAGATGTGTCCTGGACTTACACTGACCTGGACAATGCATCTGTCCTCTTTCAGGAACTGACTGCAGGATATCATATACCCACACAAGAGTTTTGGAGATATCTCCAAATCTACTCAGTGGTTATTCCCTAAATCAGGGCTGCTCAGACCCACATAACTAATCTGCTGACCACACCTATCCAATTCAGACCTGGATCACCACTCTCAGAGCGAACGTCAGACTGAGATACTGTACAAATAACTGAGAGATAGGGGATCCTCTTCTACCAACTCATGTAAGGCTAAATGAGAACAAGATCTGGACATCATTTTCCCTGATGCTGACTTGCAAACCTGCTGGTTTTGTACACGTGTCATCTAAGGATATAAAAGCTCAACTGATACAGCTCAAAATTTTACACCACAAGGATACAACCCCCAATGTACTCAAGTGGTTGGTACTTTGCCAACAAGATAAATGCTGGCAATGTAACTCCCATGTAAGATCCCCCTCTCATATCCTCTGGGCCTGTCCATGGATCCGCCCCTTCCGGGATCAGGTGCTCCAGCTGTCGCAAAATGGTTCCTGGTTCCTGGACAATGGATGCCTCAATGATGCTACTTGGTCTTCCTACCCCGAGCAAACTTAAGTCCAATCTACAGATCAGATGGGTAATAGATGTCACTCTGATTGGCAAAAGACTACTCCTGACAAGTTGTAGGTCGAAGGATATGCCCACATTTTCCGAGAGGCTCCAGGCCATAGGGTAACTAGCTTCTCTAGAGCGTCTCTCCTATCAGGCCTTAAATAAAAAACAGGTAAATGACAAAATATAGGCCTCCTACTTAAGTCACATTACTGCTGTAGCTCCATAGGTTCAGGGGAATCCAAAAGAACAAATACACACCTGCTAATTTACAGATAAATCTCTTTCTCTGTCTTGTGCCTAATAACCATTAATGTTCATACCAAATATATTGATTTAATGTATCCCGATGCACTCCTTATTGTCAATGTTGTATAAAGTTGTGTATGTTGTTATGTTTCTATGTGATATTTTTACATGTTGCCCAGGCACCCTGAGTACCCCGGTACAGTAAAACAATGCCATACAGGGAAAAGCAAGTGTGCCGAGATCCTCTTTTTCTAAATACATCCATGAAAAGATCTTTTAAACAGGGTACTGTGGATTACCTGTTGGTAACATTGGTCCTAAGATATAAATATTTCATCCTGAGGGGTTTATGTCTTTCCACTATATCCCAACGCAACTCCAGTCAGTTCCTGTTTTATTAAACTTTTTCCTAGTTACACTCCCCCCCCGACACACAGACACAAATTAGAATGGACAACAGTTAAATAAAAAAAAAATTACTGCCCAGTTCTAATGAAACATGACTAGGTTCTAATGAACTAGTGCCTGCTTCTTTTTTTTTTTTGCTTTCATTTTTTTCCCTCCGGGCCCCCAGTTGGTACATCTTATCAAGGCACCCTCTTCCTACGGATGCTGTCTGTCCCGCAACCATCCTCCACATCGGGCCATCACCATTCACCCCCACATCTTGCCCCCCATGGCAAGGTGGCGGGGAGCCTCCAACTCCCCACCAGGACCGGATCCAGTTCGGTGATGCCCTAGAGGGTGGTGCGCTCTTGACGGACAGCCATCAAGCCACTCAACCAGTGCCGACATTTCCGTCTTTTCTGTGGACGCTGAGCTTGCAGTGTCAGCAGTGGGCACGCTACCCATACATCCACATGCAGCGTGCCTGCCGGCTGCTCCTCTCCATGTCCCCATTGTACAGTGCCAGGTGTGCCAACATCTAGCCTCCGCTAGGTGTCAAACAATCGCCAGCCTCTGTTACCCACCCTTCCTGGGAGAAAAGAGCTATCCTCTGGATGCTCAACCCACCCCCACCCTGTCCAGCCCCTGATGACCCGCTTGCACCATGAACATGGGTCGCCGGTGTGACAGGAGGTAAGACATCGCCGCCTCAGCCCTCCGTGCCACTGGGATGGCTTTTCTTTGTTCTGAACCTTGCAACAGTTCAAAAACCTTGTAGTGTATATTATGTGACTGACTCTGGACCAATCAGAGACCAGGATTTTTTCTAAGGTTTAATAAAAATATCTAAATTACCCATAAATTAAATCAAGGCAGTAGCTATTTCATAGACTATTGAGACAGAAAGTGACAGAAACATAGAATATGATGGCCGATAAGCACCGCTAGGCCCATCCAGTCTGTCCTTTTTCCCCTAACTACTAAAAGTGCCAGAGATCCTACTTTATCTCTGGTTTCATCTTCTCTTTTGAAGGGTCTCCTTATGTCTATCCCTTTTGAACTCCCTCGCCAACTTTGCTCCCACCACATCTGCTGGGAGGCTGTTCCATGCCTCCACCACCCTTTCTATGAAGAAGTACTTTCTCATGTTGTCCCTTTGTCTACCCCCTCCAGTCTCATGTCATGCCCTCTTGTTCTACAGCATCTTTGTTCCTGAAAGATGCTGCCCTCCTGTACCTTATTTATTCGAGGCACAGTATAATATGCATATCACAAGACATGAGAAAGTAGTGTATGCAAGAAAAAAACACAAGAAGAGTTTCAGTGGGAGCACAGGAAAACAGAAACATTTTACTTTGAAGAGAAAGGACTATGACCACGCTGAGGAAAACATTACTTTTAAAACAAAGTTATATAATTATACATGATCTGTTTTTAGTCTGTGCCCTTTTACTCCAGCAAAGGAACAGAACAGTTATTGTGTTTAGTGAAGCAAAGTAAAGCAAAACAAAGCATGGCTCTCAGATATTGTTATAGCTACATACCACAGTAATTCTGTGCTGTACAGACAGAAAGTATTGTGTTCCACTGGAGTGAATTTCAAATGAAACTGCTATCTCCCCCCCAACTACAGTGAAGCAAAATAAGCCATGCATGACGGGTCAGTGGAAGACGACTGTGAGTGAGCCTAGTGCTGAAGTCAAAAGTGTTGCAAACTTATTAACAGAGTGCTAGCACTGAGTAGGGCGGATAATAGACAGACGGATGGGCAGATGGACAGACAGAAAGGTAGGCTGGCAGACAGGCAGGAATGTTATTTATTAGATGGTCTTCCAGCTATGTCACGCAGGGTGCCAGACAATGCAATGCATATAATAAACCATAAACAGCAACTCAGCAGAACTATACTGTTGCTTAAATTTCCCATCAGTATCAGGCAAAATCCTTTCAAACCGGAAAGGTTTTCACATTACCCTGACAACATCTAGAGCCACAGAGTTGGAGGTGGCACAAACCCAATGCACAGAGGTTTCCCGCTGTGCCACCACCAAAAACTGCCATACACAAAACCCCATTAAGTGCTATGGATTCCTTATGAATCAGTGCATATTGGCACAGAATATATTTTTTCCATCTCTGCTTACAAAGCATTGGGGGACAAACCTGGTGGACCTAATGTCCCCTCCAGCCTTTCAGTACTAAGTTACTCTAGTATAAAAGCAAAACTTAGTTGCAGGGAGAGGGAGCGAGCAGTCTCCCTGGTGACTAAATTGCAATGCAAATGCAGTCACAAAATGTTAGTTAGAAAAACAAAAAATGGCACATACACTATAGCTACAGTCACAGTATTTTCTTGGGAACTCTCACCAACTGGCCAAACACCCCTGCACAGCATCTTCTGAACAAGGCTTCATTAGTTTGGAAACAGGGTTACTGATCACAGATATGACCACTGTGTCCACATTCCTCCCTGAAGACAGTGCTCCTGCCATCGGCATCCTCCCCACCTGTCCAACCCACACCTTTACGCACACTTCTGGGCTGTGTTGTTTGCTATCTTTCCATACTACACTGATCTGTCCTGGTGGTCCAGTGTCCCCACTCCAACCCTAGCCCAATCTCAGCAACTGGCAGCCAGCGGTGACCCCTTCTCTAGCCCCATTCCCTAGTGCTTTTATGTGGTCCATCGATGATTTCTTGCCCACACTGGATCCATTCTCTGAAGTATACCTGCAAACACCTGCATTGACCTGCTTTCCACAGTTCTACTTAGATTGGAGGTGCTGCTGTGTGTGGCAAGGTGTGTGAGGGCTGGCAATCATTTGAGCATAGCTCAGCATGCACAGGATTAGCAAGTCAGCCCCCGCCCTTTCTTGTGCTAGCACACTGACTGATTTAACAGTGCAAGAAAAAGATCCCAACTAGGCTGTGTGTATCATTCACAGTGAGGCCTAAAGTAGAACAGTGGCCCAGTACAGGGACTCATTGCATCCACTTTAGGCTGCATATTACTAACATACTATTTGCCGGCAGATTAGGCCTTACGGTCTATCGAGTCTGCTCAAACCTTAGATTGAAACAGTTTGTGAGTTACAAAGTGTGTTGCATGTCTCAAACTGGGTTTAAGAGTGCAGCCTGTAGTTTGCAGTGTACAGGCTACACTAGAAACCTGACATTTCTGAGTACAATGATGTTTGCATCTAGTGGCAAAGTCAGGGTTGGAACAGATGCAAATGAGAGGTGGGGTTATACATACAAGGGGCAAAGCAATAGCAGAAGCAAGTATGTACTCACAAACTACCTGTTTGCAGTCTCCAAAATATGTAGTGCTGAAAGTAAGCCTTAACTACTTCCAAACAGCTGCAGGGCTCTTGCAAGCAACAATCTGCCCAATAAAAGTTGTGTGTAAATGCTGCATGCATGCACCATTACCTATGGCACTCTCCAGAGGTGTTGTCAGACAGTATAAACAGAGATCACAGGTGCAATCCCCACTATAGCAAAACGATCCTTTTGTGTCCTACAGCACATCACTTGGCCCATCAAAGCACCATTTTGGCACTGTGACTTCTTATATATTGATACTGGTAGCCACTATGCACATATATACTTATCAAACTGTTACCTGGCTAGAGGTTTCCCACGTACGTGCACTACTGCTCTTTCACATCTCTGCATTGTTTGCTTCATTTCCCTATACAGCAAACAACCTTCTTTTACCATGCAGGGGATGGAGCCCTCTTAATCAGATGTTAAACATATCTTCTGAATACAGTATGTAAATTGCAGTGAATGTGAAGTAAAAACCCTATCTGCGACTTGCATGATGAATGGGATGAGGGTTCATTTGCATTTTGTGTCTCAATATGTACAATGGAGCCTGCCAGGATGCAACATAATACTGCAGCTTGCTGCAGCAGACCTATTGCTGTAAACAAGGCACGTTCAATGGCAGAAAATTTCTTTTGTCATGCAGTAACCTCAGACACTGTGCTGCATTCTGGCAGGCTACACTGTAGTATTTCTGTTGATGCACAAACCCGTTTGTAAGACTCAGACATGTTTTGTACCTTGCATCCATGCTAATTGGGTGACTGGGTATTAATATGGCAGTATAGCGCAGTGGTTTAAGGCTCTGAGTTGTAAATCTGGTGACATCCAGCAGACCAGAATTGGGTTTGAATCCCACAGCTTCCACTTGCACACTGTGTGACCCTGAGCAAGTCATTTAACTTCCCTGTGCTCCCAGGTCGCACTTGTGAAAAAGCTTTCAGCTTAGTGTGCTATTCCTGGTTAAACAACTAAAAAAAAAAAAATTACCAGGTGATAGTACTTTTAAACTCCTTCTTGCATCACTTCAATCAATAACATTTGCTAGTAGGGGCATTTTCCTTTCTCCAGTTTGCACTTGCATTTGTGAGTGTTTTAAATATTCCACCCTTTGTGCCACATAATTGTAACTGTAAATTGGGCCCTTAAGAAGGACCGAGTCTAAAACACGACAGCAACCTTCTCCACAAACCACATTTCTAGAACCATTTTCTTCTGGCCTTCTTGTTAAATAAAAACCTATTAGGGGCCCAGCCTAGTGGCACTGGTGGTGGTGTTCTGCACTGCACTACCATGGGTGAGACCCATGTTTGAGAGCTGAGCCTGACTCCCCCATTCAGGGCTGGTGGTATCTGGAATGTGATATGGAGGCATCATTCACTGACAAAAGAGGGATAGGGAGGAGCATTCCACTCTCAGTGTGCCATCTGCAGATGTGAAGCAGGGGCTGCCTTGATGCTATGGTGGCCACACAGTGTTTGGGACTTTCTGCCTACAGGCTGGTGCTGGTGCTGCAGTTGCCCATTGGCTCACTGCTGGAAAGGTGAGAGGGCAGATGTTGATGGAGAAAACTGCAGACAGCAAGAAGAAAAAGGAGCCAGCGCTGCCCAATCCAATGCCGCTGAATGCCTCAAGATCCCCTCTGCTTGGATCTCCACGACCTAGGCTACTTCTCAGCAGCTGGAAGTGAGCTGGACCAGGGTCCTGTCATGGGGGTAAGATGCGGGGTAACTTGAAGGACTGAGCAGATCTGGATTACAGCAGCGGTATAGATAAGTAAGTGTGTGCAGGGGGAAGCTGTGTGCACAGAACCTGAACTATGAACTTGAATGCAATCAAGATCTGTGAAATTTAAAATGTTTTTATTATTTTCTTAAGAAGGAGCAACTATTTTGGGGACCTTCAATTTTCTTTCATAAAGCAGATTGGAGTACCTTTTAATAGGCACATGACTGTTGTCTGGTTGCCAGTGTGCAATGGCGCACAGAACAGCACTGTGAAGCAATTTTCAGGCTTTCAGCTTCTACCTGCTTGTACCCCAATGCTGACACCTAACACATCTGCATCTGTGTATGACTAGTTCTATGAATTATTCTGTCTAGAAATCCTACAAAATTTTTGGAGTTACAGACAAGTGGCAAAACCTGGTACTGTATATAATTACTTAGTTACATATGCCTTGTGACTGCTTCAAAGCTTCAAACATTCATAAATGAACTTACAAGAGCTCTTTCCCTCACCCAACTCCAACACAGACCATAAACTAGCCCCTACTGATCTATCTAATTTAATCCCACTATGTTAACCCTGTCCTCAATTTGTACTCTGGTAGACTGCCCCAAGTTCTCTAAACCTACGTTTTTATCACTGCTGAATTCATGCACAAATCTATAGATATATATATATGAAATACATGGATGGAGAACTTTCCCACACAAAAAGCCATTATTTATTTCCTTGTATACCTGTGGGTAAATTAACAATGAAAAGTATATACCTACACTATTAAAAGAATTACTTACACTAAAAACACTAACAAAACTATTAAAAGTACATACCTACCCTAATAAAACTATATAACAATACTACATTTAACTATATGGGACCACACTAACTGCTGCTAATTAGCAAATCATTTAACCAGTCAACAGTTTCTCATTTCTTACCAATCATGCCCCTCAAAGTTGTAGCTCCCTCTCCTCAGACCATACCATGCCCTCCATGCTGCTACCACCAATGCTGAGTTCCTTCAAATGCTTACAACATAAACCTGCTTCTCCCTATCGCAGACATACGCTACTCTCAGAAACACAAATGCTCCAGTCCCTACCACAGATGAGTGCCTCTCCCGACCTCAACTGCATGTCACTCCTGATGACCTCTCCCAACCCAACCATATGCCATTCAAATCCATGGACCCAGTAAGGATGGACAGGCTTAGTCACACCTCCTCATACAGGAAGACCCTTCATTAAGGAAAACAAACTGGGCCAAAACAAGGTCAAGGACAAAAATGTCACTACACTACAGAAAAACATGATGGCCAAAAAACAAAAAGGCAAACTCGGAAGTGATCGCAAACATAATCCAGACTTACTAACCATCCTGGTATATAAAATAAATAATGGGTAACTGTGGTAGTGGCTGGCCCACTGGCACAGTGGAAGCAATTCCATCTGTGGAGCTAATGACTGGGGTTCGGGAATGGACCTTGGATGTCAGAGAGTCAATCCAGGGGCAGGAGGCTGAGCTCACCTTCTCCGGGGAGGGAGTGTTCTTGGTACTTGGTGCTTACTGAACCCTAGCATTGGCAAGGAGGCACGGCACCTGTGACTACAGCAGGAAGTCGGGCGGGGACCAGTGAACCACTGCATGTTGGAGTCCGAAGCGCACCTGGCCGTGCGCCAGGGTCCTTGTACAACCAGATCTGACTTGGCTGGCTGGGGAGGGAGGATGTTGGGGGCCAAAATCCCTCGGTGCGAGCTCCATGAAGTTGGATTTCAGTACAGTACTGGGACCTAGCCGATATGAGGGGTTTTCCCCCTGCATCGACCATACGGCCAAAAAACAGCATTCATGATAAACAAAAAAAATGTGGTACACAATTGGAAGTACACCCATCTTGGGGGTTTAATAGGGGCAATAAAGCTACTCACCCTTCAGGTTTGTGGCCTCATAGCCCTAATTAGCCCCCTTGATAGGTATACATCTTTGTATATCACCCTTACCCGTTATTTATATATATGTATATAAATATAAAAATATATAGGGAATACATGATGGTTTGCAGTGGAATAACACATGTATCTCCACTAGTGAGTGGTAAGACCCATAACTCACGAGTGACATAATAACATGATTTATTTAGCCAATTTATTCACCACTGGTATGGTGTGTGTGTATATATGTATAGCGTGTGTGTGTGTGTGTGAGTGTGTATATATATATATATATATATATATATATATATATATATATATATACACACACACACATATATCATACCTGTGGTATATTTCAGGGCAGATATCAGTGGTATTTTTGCTTCCTGGGGACCTAGAGTGAGAATATCGAAATATTCTCACTCTAGGTCAAAATATACCTACAGTATGTCCTAACTGGCTCATTCGGAACTCATTTAGAATATTCAGCCTCAGTAGCAGTACAACACATATTCAAATGCAAATAACTTTAAAACGAAAAATTATAGCTCGGTACTGTGAAGTTGTTCGGCACAAAATATCTACAAAATGAGTGGTATTTCATTTATAGCTAACTTTGATTTTTTTTTTTATAATTAGCAAAAAGACAGCAGAAAATTACTTAATTTTTCACTTTTTATAACAAACAAATGTGGATAACTTTAAAATGAAAAGTGATAGCATGGCACTTGCAGCATGACATTTGTTCACCACAAAAATATCTACAAAATGAGTGGTGTTTCATTTATAGATATTGTTTAGTTTTTTTTTAGTTAGTAGAAAAACAGCAGAAAATTCTATTTTTTTTTCACTTTCTGCAACAAACAAATGCAAATAACTTTAAAATGAAAAATGATAGCATGATAGTTTGAACTCAAAAGCTGATTAGGACAAAAAATCTACAAAATGAGAGGCGTTTCATTTATAGATACAATTTAGACATTTTATAATCAGCAAAAAATGGCCAGAAATTCAATTTTTTCACTTTTTTTGAGGTATGGCATAAATGGAATACACAACCCCTGTACTGGAAATATCGTTGATATTTTTTTTGTGCTCGTGCTGATTGACCCAATGAAATCATGAGCTGCTCTGCATGACATAAAAATAAAATATTTCAGTAATGGGGTTGCATATCCCTTTTTTATATATAGTATACAAATATTGACTGGGGTTAAGGGCTATAGTGTGAAAACCTTGACCCCGAGGAATGAACTACTGCCTGACAATTGTTATCTTGTCTGAAGCCGAAGGTTGAGGGCAGTATGACTATTGGAATGCGACATATCATCCTGAGGGGCCAAGGTTTTCACACTATAGCTGAAAACATTCCGGTCAATATCTGCTGTATAAAAACCTTACAAACTCATTGGTAATGACACATCATAATAACAAAAAGGCAAGGATAACAAAATACAAAGTTTAATTGACAGCTACAAGAGGTCAACAGCTCATAGTCATATTGACCAGTTTTGAGTTCTATTGACCAGTTTTGAGTACCACTGACTAGTTTTGAGGAGGCAGCATGTCAAGTCTGTGGCAGACAATACTGCGCAGTCAGAAACAGTGCAGATAATACCATGCAAGTCAACACCACGTCAGGCAATACTGCCCTAAAACAAAAAAACAAGTAAGTTAAAACATTTCACTGGCGTGGTAGTCAATGGTGTTATAATAGTAAATCTACACTTCGCCACTGATTCACACCCATGTTTACCAGGCACGGTGTTGACTTGCACGGTGTTGTCCATGCTGTTCCAATCACGTGATATTTGATTAAATGAATTGACATAGAGTCTTTTGACAACTATTGCCCCATTATTGTTCCAGACCGGTCAACAGTTTAAAAACATTCAATGACATGAAACTGGCTCTGGATCAAAAACAGACTAGGATTTTTTTTCCCAAAGGTTTATAAATATATCTATATCTATAAGGGATACATAACAAGGACCTGTGGAATAAATTATTTATTTTCACAAGAGATGATTGAGCTTAGGTAACCTCACGAGTGGCATAAACCATGAGTGATGTGCCCAAGGGCAAACACCTCAGGTGGAAATAAATAATTTATTCCACAAGATCCCTGCTGCGTATTTCGTTTATGTAATAGGTAGGGACCTTGTGTCTGTGTGTTTCTATTTAATAATTTTTTTAATTTAAGAATAAAAAGGAAATTGGGTGGTTTATTTTGTAAAGATGAGCTGCTCCACTTTTGAGGAGCCCTGTTACCATGACCGATGCCATGGATGCTGCATCATGACAGTGTCATTGATGTGGGATGCTGCTGCTGATTGGTGGACTAGCGGCTTCTGAAAAAAAATTGAGTAAATGTGGTGGCTCTGCTTAGCAAGGGACTGAGAATTGCAGTAGTGGCAGCTTTAACTGAGAAAACTGCTGAGTTCTCTTTTACATTAATTTGTATTATTTTAAAAACATGGGCCTGGATATTCAAACTGCACCAGGCTGTGGCGCAAGCCTGGGCGCAGCTCAACTTTGTTGCATAGGGGTGTGACCTGGGCAATATTCAACGGAGCTGCGCTATGGCGCAGCAGCTTTGAATATCGCACCCTGGCCACCCCCACTGTGCATGGCGCAGTGGCACTGCACCAGCACAGGTGGACAGAGTGGAGCATGGAGATGCGCTGGCGCAAGTGCCATTGCGCCATACACAGCACCTGTGATATTCAAAAGGAGACATGCAAATGGGGCCATAATTTATGCAAGGTGCACAGGGGGCCATTTGCATCTCATTACAGCCCCATTTGCATGCCTTTAGTATGCAGGTGTGCTGATCCCCAAGGACTTGCGCCTGGCGCCCTGCCAGGCAGCAGCCATCGGGGACCGACGCCCCCTGCAGCCCGATCATGAGCATTCCTGTAATATAAAAAAAAAAATGTCCAATATCCCTGGTGGTCCAGTGGACCTCTATGTGCCCGATCGCGAGCATCAGTATAGTCCCCCCCGGCCAATATTCCTGGTGGTCCAGTGGACCGATCGCTGCCCGATCGCGGGCATCAGTAACACATAACAGACCCCTACTACCCTGGTGGTCTAGTGTCCCCTCCCCACCGCCCACTGGGCCCCACCGCGCTCCCCGTCAGCGGGCGGCAGCACCCACCCGCCTGCGCCCTGCTGCCCATGGAGCTGACAGCTCGGTGGGCTGCCGCCCGTGGTTCAAGCGTGAGCTAATGGGCGTGCACTATCTACTCGGTCAGACCAATTGAATGAATCATTCATATCTGGACTGAAGATATCTGTATGAAGCTGCATGCCCATTGGCTCATGCTGTGAACAATGGGCGAGCCTACCGAGCTGTCAGTTGCGGCAGCGGCGGGCGGCGGGTGGGGTGCTGCCGCCCGCCAGCTGACGGGGAAGCGGGCGATGGGGCTCAGTGGGCGGGTGAGGGGGACACTAGACCACCAGGGTGGTAGGGTCTGTTATGTGCTACGGATGCCCACGATCGGCAGCGATCGTCCACTGACCACCAGGGATATTAGACAGGGTGGGACTATACTGATGCCCGCGATCGGGCATAGAGGTTCACTGGACCACCAGGGATATTGGACGGATTTTGCTCCAGGATGCCTGCAATGGGCATGGGGGGGCGCCGCTAGGTGCGGCAGGAACTCGGGTAGCCACCCACAGGTGGCAGCTGCTGTGTTGTGCCCTGCAATGCGGCAGCTCACCTGTAGGTGGTCATCACTTGTTCCTTTTTTTTGGGGCTTAACTTTGTGCAGGCGCAGGTAGGGGTTGCGCATGCATGACTCTGCACTTCCTGGGTTGAATATTGGGCTGTGCAGGTTATGCATGGGCCCCCCCAACTGTGCCTGCATACATTACTGATGCGCTCCGGCGCATTGGGATTTGTGCAGTGCACTTTTCCCTTTTGAATATCGCGCTGGGGCGCATCAGTGGGTTGCGCATGGCGCAACACTGTTGCGCCATGCATAACCCTTCTGAATATCTGGGCTACGGGGTTTTTGGAAGCGTGGTTTGTCAATGAGTGAGAGATGGAGCTGGCGAGCAAGCCAGCGGGTAGGAGTATGAGCGGGCCAGAGTGAAACAAGATTTTAAGCTGCAAAATATCAAAAACAGAATTCAGACAGAAACTCAGAACTGCAGTTTGAACAGAAAGGTACATTTAAAAAAACAAATAATTGCGGCATGCAAGAGAGCTGTGTGTGAGGAGACAAGCGGGCAGGAGGTTGAGTTGGAATGACTAGATAGCAGGGATCGGAGTGCGGAGTGGAAATCAAAAAATAAAACAAAAAAGGGATACTCTAGTATTTTTTTAAGTTGGAATCAGTGCCCGTGGATTTCGTAGTGAATGAGTCAGTGAACAGGACGGGCATCTGCTACCATGGAGCTAAAGAAGACTGTGAAACAAAATTTTGCAATACAGAGCCAAAGATCTGATATGCTGTGGGAAGAAAAGGAATTAAGGTAATGTGTTTTGCTGTCAGTCGAGATGCAAATGGAGTGGCAGGAGTGTGGTGTTAAATCTTACAAGGAGGGAGGGGGAGAAAAAGATGCAGAGCAAATGAGAGTTGAGGTATTTAAAAAAAATTACTTTCATTTTTTAACATTTTTGTTTGCCACTTTGATGTGTCACTGACTTCTACATTTGTAAATTAACTGGAAGGAAGGGGCAGCTTGTTGTAGTAATAGGGAGGTGGATCAGGGGAGGGCAGTGGACATGGCCTATCTGGACTTCAGCAAGGCCTTTGACACTGTGCCACATAGAAGACTATTACACAAACTGGGGAATATGGGTGTGGGCAGAACAGTAGTGTGGTGGGTAGGTAACTGGCTGGTGGCAGGACACAGAGGGTGGTGGTAAATGGCTGTCACTCCACAGAGGAAGAGTGACCAGTGGGGTACCACAGGGATCAGTGCTAGGACCGATCCTATTCAACATCTTCATCAGTGACATTGCTGAGGACCTAGAAGGCAGAATTTCACTGTTAGCTGATGACACAAAGCTCTGTAACAGAGTAGACACACAGAGGTGTAGACAGAATGAGAAGCGACCTGCAGAAACTTGAAGAATGGTCAGGGTTTGGCAGTTGAAATTCAATGCAAAGAAGTGCAAGATAATGCATATGGGGCACAAAACCTGGCACAATATATCAGTTGGGGTGAGGATATAGCATGCACCAAGCAGGAAAGGGATCTTGGGGTTGTCATCTCTGATGACCTCAAGGTAGGAAACAGTGTGACAAGGCAGCAGGTAAAGCAAATAGGATGCTGGGATGTATAGGCAGGGCATCACCAGCAGGAAAAGGAGGTCATAATTCCGCTATACAAGACACTAGTGAGGCCCCACCTGGAGTACAGTGTACAGTTCTGGACACCATACCTACGTAAGGACATGAGACAGGAGTAGAGAAGGTTCAGAGAAGGGCAACAAAGATGGTGTATGGATTGCATCACAAGTCCTATGAAGACAGGTTGAAGGAACTGAACATGTCCTCCCTGGAGGAGAGGAGGAGAGGGTATGATGGAGACATACAAGTATCTTACAGGAGGAACAGGGTGCAGGAAAACACTATTTTTAAGAGAAAAGATGTTCCAGGACAAGAGGACATGGGATGAAGTTGGAGGAGGGGCGATTCAGAGGAAACAAGAGAGAAAATTTCTTCTTCACAGAATGGGTGGTGGACAAGTGGAACACCCTGCCAGAGGAAGTGGTGGGGGCTGAAACAATCACGGGATTTAAGAATGCATGGGATAGACATAAAGGAATTCTGGAGGTCAGGGGTAAGGGGCAACAGACTTCTAGAAAAACAAACTGAACTTACAAGCTCAAATGGGCAGACTGGGTGGGCCATAGGCCCTTATCTGCTGACACTGTCTATGTATCTATGTATCTATGTATCTATGTATGTATCTATGCTTGATAGAAAGATTAAAGAGTTAGAGCTTGAGAAGTAGTGCGAGCGAGCAGTAGGCAGGGCCATACAGCGACGTGTCTTCTGTGCACATAAATGTCGATGACATGTCTACTATGTGCATAATCAAAATTTATGTACATAGTAACTCATATATCAGCATTTTTATAATGGCTTTTTTGTCCATGCATGTTGCCTAAATATACATGGCAGTAGATGTTGTCTATCTGGGCTTTAGCAAAGCCTTTGACTCTGTTCCACTCAGAAGGCTAGGTAAGGAAGCTGGACCACATGGTGTGGGCAGGAAGGAGGTTGAGGGGGTGAGTAGCTGGCTGAGAGGAAGAACACAGAGGGTTCAGGTAAATGGGGCATTTTCAGCTGAGAGGGAGGTGGCTAGCGGGGTACCACAGGGTTCAGTACTGGGTCCCCTACTCTTCAATGTGCTCATAGCAGACATTGCAAATGAATTGGAAAGTAAAGTGTGTCTATTTGCTGATGACACCAAGATTTGCAACAGAGTGGACTCCCCTGAGGGTGTGAGGAGTATGACTCCAAACTTGAAGAAACTGGAGGAGTAGTCGGAAACATGGCAGCTGAAATTCAACGCCAAAAAGTGCAGTCATCCACTTAAGCAGAAACAATCCCAAAGAGGATTACTACCTGGGAGGAGAGAAGCTAACCGCCACCAACCAGGAGAGGGACCTAGGGGTCATTATATCAGAAGACTTGAAAGTAGGTAAACAGTACGAAAAGGTGGCACTAAAGGCAAGTGGCATGCTGGGCTGTATCACAAGGGAAATCAAGAGTCACAGGAGGAGGGCCACAAAAATGATTCAGGGACTGCACCATATGGTATACCAGGACAGGCTGAGGGAACACTATATGTACTCCTTGGAACAGAGAAAGGAGAGGAGAGACATGTTTGAGACTTTTAAATATATGAGGGGTATAAATAAGGTTAATGTTCAGGAGCTTTTCCAATTGAAAGAGGCTGGGAGAATGAGAGGGCATGACATGAGGTTGAAGGTAG
This sequence comes from Neoceratodus forsteri, assembly GCA_016271365.2. NCBI lineage: Eukaryota > Metazoa > Chordata > Ceratodontiformes > Ceratodontidae > Neoceratodus > Neoceratodus forsteri. The sequence goes on from CM028136.1 coordinate 639,087,289, forward strand.
GGAGGTTCAGGAGTAATACAAAGAAGTTCTTCTTTACACAGAGGGTGGTGGACCCATGGAATAGTCTATCCAAGGAGGTAGTAGGGGTCAAAATAGTAAGCGAGTTCAAGAACTCATGGAAAAGACATAAAGGTAGCACACGGAAAAGCAAAGGAGGGGAGGAGGAATAGCACCAGGTAGGTTCTTGGGCAGACTAGATGGACCTTGCGGGGTCCCCTTCTGTCGTCACTTTCTATGTTTCCATAAAATATATATATATATACAGTATATAAAATATATGTATTCTTTGCAAAAAAAACTTTGTTAATGCAACAGTTAAGAGTAAATTAATGCCACAAAAGTAGGGAAATGTAATTAGGGTTTCCAGCCCTAACTCCTCACCCCTACCCCCCAAGCAACAAAAGGAAAAAACATTAGGCATTTGGGTCTCTGGAGTCTTGGTGAGTCAGTGGTGGGGTTTTCCTTCTGGTTGTCAACCCTAATGCTCACCCCATTCCATGAGAAAACAATGTCACACATGATCTCCTGTGGGCTCTGTGTGAAGAAGGCTACAACAAAATTGATGGCAACACATGGCAAAACATACTTCTCTGCCTTTGAAGAGTGTGTCACCATGAGGCAGTGGCTTGGAGTTGCACTTTGTGCTTCAGATTGGAGGCTACAGGCAGGGAGGGAGTAGTGAGCACTGTGGTTGACAACCCCAAGGAAGACCCCACCACTGATTTGCCAAGACTCTCCAGAGACCTAAAACCATAATTTTTTTTTTTCCCTTTGCTGCTTGGGGATAGAAGTGGGGAGTTAGGGCTGGAAACCCTTACACCACATTTCCATACTTTTGTGGCATTAGGTTACCCTAACTAGTGCATTAATGAAGTTTTTTACAAAGAATTTCCTTTCTTTTTGAGATAGTGGAATTGTATTCTCATGCAGATTCATACGGACCATCTGGGTTATGCACCAAGAGAAGACTCCATCTGCCTACTGAAGTGCAGGGCTCAGCTGACCCTGCCCTTCTATGCAACGTTGGATGTAAAAAATTACCAAAGTTATGAACGTGCATAAGAAAATGTCAATGTAGCTTCATAACTGCATTGTTTTTAATAGTCTGACACCAAGTTTTCAACATAGCCTTGATATGACCCCACCTCAAGAAGCCGGTAGGTGAAAATTTTCAAATCTCAGCCAAAACGTCATTCTGTGGTACAAGTGTAAAAACACACTGTGACCAGGTCTTGATAAATGACAGTTGTTGTGTTCATGAGACAACATGAAAAAATTGCTATGCTGAAAATTTGGGATGGAAACATTTAAAATTATCAAACTTATGAGCATACGTTGCAAAATCTCAAGACATGCTCATATGTTGTTTTGTAATATTTTCACCCCAAATTTCCAACATAGCCTTCTTATGACCGCACCTCATGAAGAGAGGTGGAAAAAATTTTCAAAACCCACCTGAAAGGTGATTTCGCAGAGCAACAATATAATTCCATGCCACAGGTACAGAAACACATTTTAGCTAGGAGTTGAAAAGTGACAGCTTTCACATTCATGAGGTGATGTGAAGCAAGCATCTGTCAATGCTGAATGTTTGCTTGCTGGCATTAGCACTGGAAGTGCAGGAGTTAGACAGATGCAGTATAGGAATGGCAGTAAAGAATTGAACTGACACTAACTCCAACCCCCACCCTGCAGAGATGGACAGGCATTGGGGTGTGCCTTTGGGTCGTCATCCATAACAGTCACGACATTTCAGCGCACCCTATCATGCAGACACTGACAAGTGTTGAGGTGTGCCTTGGGGTGTTCGGACTTTACACTCACCTCATTCCATAAGGAAATATGCTGAAATGGGTACAGTATAGGAGAATGGAGTGAACTCTGGGGCCAAAGAGCCCAAGGTGCACCTCGATGCCTGTCACTGGCTGTAGGGTGGGGGTGGGAGTGGAATGGCACAAGCATTACTGTTGACAGTCCCAAGTCACACCCCTGATGCCTGTCAGTCCCTACAGGGTAGGGTATTATGGTCAAAAACCCTAACACCCTGGGCATTTCTTGGTATTTTTACTCCAAATTTTCAATGTGGGTTTTTTGTGATCCCATTGGATGAACACTGACTCTATCAATTCATTATCTGAAAGGTGATTCTGCTCAGCGGCTGAGTCATTTGGTGCCACAGGTGTGAAAACACATTTCGAACAGGATGTGATAAATGACAGCTGTACTGTTCATGAGGAGGTGTAAAAAATGGTAATGTTGAAAACTTGGGAGTGAAAATATAAAAAATACTGGTGAAGTCACGAGCATGCATAGAAACTGCGCAACACATTAATGTAATTAATTTGGGGAATTTTTACACCAGATTTTTAACATAGGTATTTTGGGACCTCTGCCATGAACAGTGTCACTGTGATTTTCTTAATCTGTCCTGAACACTGATTTCCCACAGTGACCACACTATTCTGCGCCAGAAGAGCGAAAACACATTTCAGCCAGGATGTGAAAAATGACAGCTATACTGTTCATAAGGAGGTGTGGAAAAATGCCAATGGTGAAAATCTGGAGTGAAAATATTACAAATTTGTGAAGTTACGAGCATGCGTTGAAACTGCGTAATGCATGCTCGTAACACAGTCATTTTATGGACTTTTGTCACCAAATGTTCTACATAAGTATTTTAGGACCTCTGCTCATGAACAGTGTCACTGTGATTTTCTTAATCTGTCCCGAACACTGATTTCCCACAGCGACCGCGCTATTCTGCACCAGAAGTACGAAAACACATTTCAACCGGGATGTGAAAAATGATAGCTATACTACTCATAAGGAGGTGTGAAAAAATGCCAGGGTTGAAAATCTGGAGTGAAATATTGCAAATTTGCGAATTTATGAGTGTGCGTGGAAACTGCGCATTGCACGTGCATACATAACACAGTCATTTTTTGGAATTTTTTTACCAAATTTGCAATATAGACTTTTTGAGAGCCCACCTCATGAACAGTGACACTGTCATTTGGTTACTTGGTCCTGAAACGTGATTCCGCACAGTGATCGTGAAATCACCTTTTGGGACTGAATAACACCATGACAGTGACTGAATTCATGAGGAGGGGTCCCAAGAACCCCATGTTGAAAATCTGGTGCCAAAAGTCGAAAAAATGTCCGAGATATCCACATAAGTTGAAAAAAAAAATTATACCATTATACAACTTACCAGCATTTCTTCAGTTCGTGGTCGGCTTTGAAGAGTGCAGACGTGTTCCCAGTCCACCAAAGATCATCGCACCAGGCTCCTGAGGTAAGAATGAGGTGATGGGGGTGTTGGGAGGTGGGGTGCGCAGAGGGAGGATGCGGGTTGGGGAAGGGTGCAAGAGACTCAACGAGGGCCCCCCCCTTTTTTTTTTTTACAGGATTTTTTTTAAAAAAGACACTGGAGGACTTTTGGCATGCTGGGGTGGGCTCCCAGTGTGTCACCTGGATGTTTGGTGGGGGGGAGTGGAGCCGACGGGGACTGGGCACCCCTGTCAGCCATACAGTGTACGAGTGGGAGCAAATGAGCACGCTGGGGTGGGCTCCCAGCTTGCTACCTGGGTGTTTGGGAGGGGACTGGAACCAATGGGGATTGGGCACTCCCATCAGCCATACAGTGTGCTTGGAGGGGGGGCGTACATGAGCCGAGAGGGATTGGGCACCCCCTCGGCACACAACAAATGGGGAAGGGGTGCATCATGCCGACGGGAATTGGGCTACCCATTTGGCAAATGAACTGGGGAGGGGGAATGCTGACAGGGGGACTGGGCACCCCCGTCATCTAACAGGGACTGGGAGAGGTGGGAGGCGACTGTCCTTCAGCTTCATGGGGACTGTGAGAGGCCGACCAAGAAGCCAATGCCATGTTTCTTTGAAACGGGACACCAGACAATGCAGCTATAATTGGCTGCTACAATTAGGGACTGCCCCGCAAACACAGCTGATTGTGTAGTGATGGGGCACTCCCTGACTGCAGCGGTCAATTTCTTTGAGCATAGTGGCACACACTTTAACTGCTGTCATTGACAGCATGCTCCTCTGTTCGCCACTGCGGAGACCAGCCCCAAAATGGACTGCTGCCATTCGCCACAACACTGCCGTGCCTCCATAACCCGCTACTGAAGGAAGCTGACACAATGTGTTTCTTGCATGTGTGTGCAAGCAAACACAAAAATTGCTATGTTGAAAATTTGGTGTCAAAATACTTTAATAAAATTATGAGCGCGTGTTGCAAAATTTCAATGTATGCACATAATTTTGTCATTTTTAAATATTTTGACCCAACATTTTCAACATAGGCTTCTTATGACCCTCACCTCACGAACAGGGGCAGTGAAAATGTTCAAATCCTGCCTGAAAGGTGATTTTGCCAAGCGACTGCGAAAATACCTTTCGAGGCGGATTTGCATAATTCCACCACCATTGGTTATGAGGTAGGGTCACAAAGAAAGGAGATGTTGAAAATGTGGGCTCAAAATATGCAAAAATGGCAAAATTATGCATCGATATTGAAAACCCCATTGAAATATATTGAACCGCACTTACCTTACTTTCTCATATTGCAGTTGCCAGGTCCAGCAGCAGGACGTATCTTTGATTGGAGAGTGGATCTTCACCCAGGGACCTGTTCAGGTGAGTAAGAGTGCGAGGGGGGTGTCAGGTGGTGACTGCTGAGTGGGAGTTTAGGGTTGGGGGAAGGTCTGATCTGCGAGGGACCGTTTTCTTTTTTGCATGCTAAACAAAAAATCACCAAGAGACAGTTTTCTTTATTTCAGGTTAAACTCCAATGCAGGGATTGGACATCCCAGTGTTGGAGCACCGTTCAGAAATGGGGTCGAGCAACCTGGAGAGGAGGGAGGTCCAGAGAAGCAGTACCAGGGGTGGGTACCCCAGTCTGCTTACATATATTATTAAAAAAAAAAAAAACATTAAAATTGGGAAGGGCGAGTGGGACACTTGGAGGGGAGGGGGGAAGAAAGAAGCAGTGTCAGGGGTGAGCACCCTGGTCCCATTAATAAAGCAAATTAAGAGATAGATAAACAGACAGACAGATTAGACAGACGGAGATACACAAAACAGGACCAATGGCTCACTCTTCTCACTGCAGCCCGCAGCAGGACTCCAACTGTGGCTGCAGAACTCAACGAAGTCCCATTGTTCTCATATGGAGAATGCAGGTGAATGGCTCCTCTCACTAAGCTGGGCACCCTAGATTTTGGGTTACTTAGTAAAGGTATTTCTGGCAAATTAAACAATAAAAAACACCAGGATCTAGCTAAACACAACCACACCTCCATCATGACATCCAAATACTGGTTTGGTTCACTTACCCCTTACCTCACCTCCTTCCTTCCCCCACCACCCACACATCCTATCATCTTTGTTTTAGAGATCCTAGCACTTTCTCCCTTCCCCATATCCACTCAAACTCCAGGAAGTTGGTGTTCTGCTACAATTTCCCTCATATCTGGAACTCCCTTCCACCATCACTCCGCATGCTACCCTCACTAAATCTCCTTAAATGTGCCCTCTCCCAATCATCTCCTACCCCCGTTCTTGCTATCAGCCAGGCTAAGTCCTATCTACTCACATAGCTAAAGATGTGCTAGCTAAACTTGCAGATTACAGAGCCCAACATAGTGCACTTGCTGTATGTAATTGTATTGTAACACGTGTAAAAAAATGACTTATGTAATTTACAAATGTTTTTCTTAACTCTTGTACTATGTATAAACTTGTACTCCACCCAGGCTTTCTGTAACCAGTCTGACAAACTGTTGTATCCTTGTACTTCTCTCAGGCTATCTGTACTCAGCCTGAATTTCTTTTTTGTAACTTTGTCTTTTTTCCCTCCCCCGGGCCACACCTGGAAACAGGCCTCGGCTCAGTGTGACTCTCCTGGTTACCAAACTTTAAATAAATAAATAAAACAGGTCCTGTTTAGCCAGGTTTAGTTGTTTGCTTTTTAAAATTATACCATTTTATGTATTGTCCATGTTTTTTATTTCTAGGGGAAAAGAAACAAAATAAAGTTTCTCACAGCACAAAAAAAATGTTTCTTACCATGAGAAGCAAGTGGTAAGAAACCAAAAAACCGTCTTCCAACACAGAATTTTTGGTATTGTATCAGAACGTCGTCCCAAGAACCCTATTGAGCATGCTTAGAACAGAAAAATACAAAACTTTAAAGCCTTAAGACTCTGAAACCATTTGATATTTTTTGATGAAACCTTTCAAAGGCACTACCTTAGGACATTGTGCCTGTACACTGAAAGTTTGGAGAAAAAATTCTGTTCTGTGTAGGCTGTAGGTGAGAGCAAAAAAAAAAAATAGACATCTACAGAAACATGACATATGCGGATCTGAGACACCGTACAAGCTGCCTTTGCAAAGCTTTCCACAGATTTAGATCTTGCCTCCTAGATAAACCATGCAAAATGTCAGTTGATTTTGTCAAATGGTGCCAAAGCTATTAAGGAGCAAAGTTCAAGGCTTAACACTGAACACTCTACTCAAGCCTAACTATAGGGATGCTACCACATCCCTCTAATCTATAATACATGGTTGGCTCTCTTCCCCCATAGGAACCATCATCATGTATTTCCCTGTATACTGTACCTCACCAATTAGAACTGTATACCTCCTAATTAAGGCTGTATACCTCCAGAGGGATATGTGAATACCTCCAGAGATACACAGCTGCATAGCTGCCAATTAAGGCTGTACCTGCATACTGTGGTAACCCCACCACCAGTCCTGGAGCACTCAAAACATAATTAACAAAAGGTTTGTAGACAACCATCTTCTTCCTCACCCCCACCCCCAGCTCCCCAAACCTGAAAAACAAACAGTTGGAGGCTGGCTGCAGGAAAACACCAGAAACCCATTCCTCTAATACTTACAAACAGCCTCTTCCCTCAAAGCTTCAGCTCTCTCCTACACTCCATGCTGCTGCCACCATCTCAGACTCCAGGCCAATGTACTCTACTGGCTCCAAGGGCCCCGAAGACCCACGTCATTCCCTGACCCTCCACGCTGCTGCAATTCAGGACCTCACCAACGATCTAAGGGATGATCGGCCTGGACACATACCCTTTTATAGGGGAACCCTACACTATGGAAACAAGAACAGGCCCAATGAGAGATCATTACCAAAACGTCACTACACTACAGTAACACACAGGGCCAGAAAGGACAGAGGCAGACACGAACATGGCTGATCAAGGCTCAACAAGAAACCAACCCGGTCCCGCACAGCAGGTAAAAGCAACAAAAACTTGCCATGTATTATATAAAACATATGCTGAGTATGTGTGGCATACAAGGCCATATACCCACCTTGGAGTGGATTAGATAATAAAGCCACTCACCCTTCAGGCTCATGGCCTTATTATCTAATCACTCCCCCCCCCCCCGGTGGGCATATTTCCTTGTATACCACACATACCCATCACATATTCTCTCTCTCACTATAGAAAGATAGAAAGATAGATAGATAGATAGATAGATAGATAGATAGATAGATAGATAGATTTATGCAACAGGAGTCCAGTAACTATAGACCCATCAGCTTGACCTCGGTGGTGGGAAAATTAATGGAGAGTATACTAAAGGAACGATTGGGGGTGTACTTGGAGGAGGTGGGAGGTCTGGATAGTCGGCAACATGGGTTTGTGCCAGGTAGATCATGTCAAAGCAACCTAGTGGAGTTCTATGAATGGGTAACATCAGAACTGGACAGGGGTAAGCCTGTGGATGTATTATTCTTGGACTTCAGCAAGGCGTTTGACTCTGTCTCCACAATGGTCTGGTGGAGAAACTGATGGGGTTAGAGTAGGCCCTTTGATGGTCAAATGGATTGAAAACTGGCTAGCTGGACGACTCAGAGAGTAGTGGTCTGTGGGGAGCCTCGAACCCTAGAGAGGTTGGTAGTGGGGTACCACAGGGCTCGTCCTGGGTCCGATCCTGTTTAATGCATACATATCGGACATCAGGGAGGGTATAGGGTGTGAAATGAGTCTCTTCGCGGATGACTCCAAGATGGGAGCAGTAGTTGAGGGAGAAGAGGGGAGGGTGGCCCTGCAAGGGGACCTGGACACCCTGGAAAGCTGGGCTCACACATGGAAATTAAATTTCAATATCACCAAGTGCAAGGTGTTGCATCTTGGTCGGGGAAACCCTAAACACAGGTACACACTGGGAGGGGAGGCACTGGAGGCCTCAATAGGGGAAAAAGACCTAGGGGTCATGGTGGATACATGTATGAATAACTCTGAGCAGTGCAGGAGAGCAGCTAGCAAGGCAAACAGGATGTTGGGATGCATCGTAAGGGGGATCACCTCTAGGAGCAAGGAAGTGATTCTGCCACTGTACAATGGACTGGTTAGACCACACCTTGAGTACTGTGTAGTACTGGAGACCACATTTGAAGAGGGACATACAGCTCCTGGAGAGGGTACAGAGGAGGGCAACAAAGATGATACGAGGGCTAGGGGATTTGACTTATGAGGACAGACTTGAGGAGCTCTGCCTGTTTTCATTGGAGGAGAGGAGAGACAGGGGGGACATGATAGAGGTCTTAAAGTACCTCAAGGGAATAAATAGGGTAAACATGGAGGGATCTTTAGACTAAAGCAGGGAGGTATCACCAGAGGGCATGGTTTGAAGTTGGAAGGTGGAAGGTGAGGGGAAAAGAGAGGAGGTTTTTCACCGAGAGGGTGGTGGACCCTTGAATGCACTGCCTGGTGAGCTGGTTCAGAGATCCACTGTAGAGGGCTTCAAGAGAGGGTGGACAGACACAGAAAGTGGATGTATCAGATGATGGCCTGTCTCGGGGGGGGGGGGATGGATGATAGGGGTTTCTAGAGAACAAGGGATGGGAGGGTCTCGGCACCCAACAAAGGATCTAGGTTCGAGCAGACTCGATAGACCATAAGGCCTAATCTGCTGGCAAATAGTATGTTAGTATGTTAGTATATAAAAATTGTGTGATAAATCCATTTATTTGATTCACTGTGTAGATAAATGTATCTACACAGTTACTATGTCACAAGTAGCGCAAAGTCATGCAAATTACTATGTTACACATTGCACAAATTGCGTGAATTGACCATTAGCATGATATAGCATGATTTGCACGATAGCCCGATATGTGTTATTCAAGTGTGTGCTATACTGCGCTAATGGTCAACATCTCAGTGTTCAACAACATGAATCTAAACCAAGAAAAGCCTGTTGCATAAATGGAATATGTTGGGGGCGAATGTGTGATAACTCACGTATCTGGTACAATTGCCAGTGACAACATATCCCTTATTTATATGGGATATGACACAGGCTGACTTAAGGTATCATTCTTAATGAGTGGGTACTGGTCTGTTGTCACCTCATGAGAGGCAGATTGATTGTCTGCATAGATAAAATACAATGTAAGTTTCAAAAACCTTTACTAAAATGTACCAATTGTTGCTGTTACTTTATCTTGCCCACCCCCACATTGGACACTCTTGAAATTACATGCTACACCAAAATGAGGCTAGTTAAGGAAATAAATAAATAATACACATACAGGACAATAACGTGGTTTGTATATAGCACCTTTATACAAACTGTATCCCAAAGCAATTTACAATGTAGAAGGAGAAAGCGAAAATGTTGCTGGGATTTTCAACACATACCTAGGTTCAAAGAACACAGAGGAATAGCTCTTTACAGAGGACCTGCTTTAGAAAGGTCAGTCCTACCCTGCATAATGCCCATCTTTGTGACTTGTGCCAAAACAATGCAATCTAAGTATTTTTTAAGCCATTTTGTTTCCACACTGTGAAACTCTGTTTTGGCCCAGTCCCACACTGTGAACACCAAACATCCTTCATTCCCTGTACTAAAATCTTTTTTCTCCTTCTGGACAGCTGCAACTGCCTTGTCCCATCTGATATCATTTGATTGTTTAGATTTTTTTTTATGGTGAGTTTACATGAGTTTAATTGTTTACATTGTATATTTTACTTATTTTATTTTTTTTATTCTGTATTTATCTGTAATTTATGTGTCGCTTGTATACGCAAAACAGGTCCCCCACTGCAAATAAACATTGCTCAATGGGTTTATCCCTGAATAAAATTAAATGTAACAGAGAGCTTCTTAAACACAGGGAGGTTACATTTTTTTGCTCAGGGTCTAACTGTGGTTAATTGGCTATTGTGGTATTCATAACTAGGCCGTCAGGTTCCCAGAATCCAGAGGGGACGATGGAAGCATGCTTTATTACTAGGGGCAATCTGGGACATTGGGAGCAGGGCCGTTGTTGAGCACAGACCCCAATGGCATGGTCGGGGTGAGGCAACTATCATTCCATATGCAAGGGTTGGCCAGCTTCCTCTCTTTGAACCCTTCCCACATGACAAAGAGGAAATACGCTGATGCATTCCTCCAAGTGTTGAATGTCCCTCACTGTCGCCATCCTCTCCTCAGGGCTAAACAATAACCATGTGCTGCTTCCTGTCTGGTGCTACATGGCAGGCCTGAAGCGGGACCAACAATATCTCTCCTGGGGAGGAGGGCATCCAAACAGGTGCTCGATCCTCCACTGCTAGACTCCACTGCTGCTGCCCAGGCATGAAGCGCAAACCCGGGATGCCTGCATGCTAAGTGTTGCCTATCACTTGGTGTCAGCCCATGGATTCCACTAACTCCATTTTAAACTTGCAAAAAAACACTAGTAGTTTAAAGCACCTGTGCAAATTTTACAGACATTAATCTTCAGAATGAAACTGGAACAATCTATAGTACTAAGTGTGTGTTAGGATGAACGGTACATTCTGTCTCTCTGTGCCCTTTTGTTGTCCTCAATGACTAGGCAAATGAGCTTAAAAGAGAGGCATGAACTCTTCAGAGATAACTTGGTTTACCACATCATAAAAGCATGCTTTTGCATGATTATATAACCTCCACTGAGCCGCAAGTACAGCAAAGATAATTATTATTGAGAATAAACAGCACATGACTCGAGCTTTCACATGTCAGTCATTTGCAAACTGCACATGATTGCTTCGGCTGCTGCAGACAGTAACATTAGTTACATATTTCTGTAACCAAAATCAGGCTCCTTCAGTGGCTACTGGCTTTTTGCTTCTTGCTGTTTGCTGTTTTCTAAGTTGACGTCATACTCTGTAGCAGCAGACTTGAATTTTTTTTTTTTTTTTGTGAATTTTTACTCTATTCCAGTATTTTCCATGATTAAATTATGTAAAGTAGTACTGAAAAAAATTCTAAACTAATGAATCACAAAGATATTTATAAAAATAGAACATCTTCATTTCTTAAAAAAGATATGGGGCCAGATATTCAAATGTCAGGGCTGGCGCTAACGGGGTTTGCACAAGCACTATCTGGGTTTGCAGTCTGCGCTTGGGGGACCATATTCAGAAGCCCCTGTAGTGCACGCTAAACTCGTTAGTGCCCAGATACTAACATAATGCTGTGCCTATGCAAATGGGGGGGGGGGTCCTCTTAACCAGGCGCTATGTCCACGCCCCCCACTACATTGATGACGGGATGGCTGTATTGTAGCTGCACACCCCTGATCACAGCTCACATCAGCGAAGTTGCAGGCCCTGGTGTCCAGTGGCACCCCCCCACCCCCGTATAAATGTTCCATGTAGTCTCACACAACCCTGGTTGCTACAGGCACCCCCAATCACCTATCCCATGTCAGTGAAACATATTCCTGGTGTTTATTGGCACTCCCATCCTCCTGAATGCCCATCCCGTGTCACTGATACTTATTCCTGGTGTCTAATGGCACGCCCCCTGAGCATCTGTCCCATGTCACCGATATCTATCCCTGCTGTCCAATAGCATCCCCATCCACCCCATATTATGAATAGGTATGCCTAGTGTCTAATGGTACCCTCCACCCCATGAACACTCATCCTGTGTCACCGCTGCCTATCCCTGGTGTCCAGTGGCACCCCAAGCACCCATCCCATGTCACTGATACCTGTCCCTGGTTTCAAATGGCACACCCACCCTCTGAGCATCCCTGAACTATGGTACAACCACCCTGGTGTCCAGTGGTACCCCTGCCCCTGAATCTAACCCCTTGATCACCAGGGCTCCAGAGTTGTTATTGGAACCCTGAGATGGCTACTGGCACAGTCCTCTTCTCACCTCACTGGCCAACTGCCATATGAGCTGACAGTGAGCGCGCATACAGTAAACTGTACATGTGCACACTGTTAGCTCATACAGTGGCTGGCCGAGGAGGTGAGAGGAGGGCTATGCCAGTCATCATATTGGGATTCCATGAATGTCCCCAGAGACCCTGGTAAGAATGGTGGTTGGACAGGTGATGTACTGGGAGCAGGCAGGTTGGGTGGGGGAGCCACTGGGCTACTCATGCTTACCTGAGTGGATGCTGATGGGCATTCAGGGGGGGATGGGGTACCACTGGACACCAGGGCAGTCTGTTCCATGGTACATGGGTGCTCAGGGGGTTGGGGTGCCAATGGACACTAGGGATAGGTACTGGTGGCACGAAATGGGTGCTCGGGTCATGGGGGGTGCAACTGGACACCAGGGATAGTTATTGGTGACACGATATTGGTGCTCAGGGGTGGAGTGCCACTAGACACCAGAGATACATATTCATAACATGGGACAGGTGTTCAGGGGTGGGGGGATGCCACTAGACACCAGAGATATTTCCAGTACACAGGACAGGCTTTGTGGGGTGGGTGGGGATGCCACTAGACACCAGAGATATTTCCAGTGCACAGGACAGGCTTTTGGGTGGGGTGGGATGCCACTAGACACCAGAGATATTTCAATCGCAGGACAGGCTTTGGAGAGGGATGCCACTAGACACCGGAGATAGGTTTTGCTACAACAGGATGGGTGTTTGGGGGGGGGGGTTGAAGCCACTAGACTCCAGGGATATTGAATGCATACATGGGATGGGAGTTCAGGGGGTGGAGGGTGCCACTAGACACCAGAGATGACATCAAGCACACACAGGATGGGTGCCAAGGGGCCACAGCTCACCATGCAAATTAGCCCATAATGGGCATGCAAATGGCCCCTTAGCACCTTGCATGCAGTAGCTGAATATAGACCACATGGATCCTAGCGCTATGCAGTCTGGGACCACTATTCCTTGTGGGTTGGATACAGCCCAGGACCATGTTGGGGCAATACAGTTTTATTAAGTGCTGCACTGACATGGGACGATATTTAAACATTCTATCCTGTAATTCCATCATTATGGCATAATATAGTTAAGCAAGATTTACAGCATACGGATGTCATAATGATGGGATTATCAGGTTATAAACTGATTGAAAACATGGGCTATTAGACACTGTCCATACATTATATGACAGAGAAGAGCAATAAACTATTCTAACATGTAGATCCCCAGAGGCCATAAAACTAGTAGGCAAATTTAGAAAAATCTCCTACTAGCAGAAGAAGGGAAGGACACACCAGGGCTAAACACACAAATCAAAACACTCTGCACAACATATGTTTTTTATATTTAAAGGCATGCTCCTTTTATTACTTCAAATGTAAAAATATGCTCAGAAAAAGTCCAAATAGGGGAAAAGGGCATCTAACGAGAAAAGATAAAAGGGCAATCTAAACCAGAATATAATGTTATAGGCTGAACATTTCACCAAAGCATGCACTGATGACTATAGTTTGGGTCATGGTGAGCCCGAAGGGCAAGACAAGAGCCCCAATGCAAAAGCACTTAAGCAAGGGTTACCCAGGAAGGGTACAGGCAAAAAAGCCTAGTTTCAAAGTAATACACAAATTTATATACCCACTAGGCATCACAAGTAGTACACGCAAATCACCGTGAATGAAATAAGTCTGGCTCAGTCACAAGCAAGACTGTTTGGTGCCAAAATACTTCAAAAACTATCTGTTGAGGCTAAAAACTGCAAACCACAGACATGCGTTCTGGCCTTGTTAGGGCCTCATACACAGGCTGGGGAATGGGAATCAGAAAAATAACTATGGTTTGGGTGATGCTGAACCCAGAGAAGGAATGTAATTTAAATGATGGGAACTTCTGTGCAAACTAACTGAAGCAAGAGGCAAACCACCATGAAGAAACTGTAGGATAGTTTGGCCATAAGCAGGATTGTATGATGTGAAAAGGCTCACAAAGAATCTGCAATGCCCGAAAATGTGCTGGAAAACATTTTACAATACAGTGTTCAGACACAACTTTTATTTTGTTAATTGTCTGTATTTATGTCCCCCTCATTTATTATTGCTAAGTACATTTGTGGAAAATCAGGATCTTTATTCCCCAAACACCATCTCATCTTCCTTCTTCCCCTCACTGAAGTCATAATCCGCGGTTTGTAACATCATAATCATTTCCAAGACAACAGACTGTGATGTCACAAAACGAGGATTATGACTTCAGTGGAGGCAAAGCAGGAGAATGAGATGAAGTCTGAAACACAAAGATCCTGTTTTTATGGCAGTGCTACTCTCAGTAATAAAGCATTGGGGCATAAATACATAACTACACTGAAAAAGATTCCTCTCAGCCAATCACAACACAGAGCTACTGTCCCATTTATTCTGCAATAACCAAAGAGTAGACTCAGTAATGGGACTGTGTGTTATGACTGGCTCAGACCAATGCTACAGTGTGTTTGTTAGAAACTGATTTTTTTACAGACGCGCTGTAGCTCTACAAAGAGTGACTGATTTTTGTATAACCCCCCCCTCACCGGCCCCTTATTTAACTAGAAGGCACACCTCTCACCACAACAAGTCTAGGGGAGCAAGAGAGGGGTAGGGGTTACATACGAAACACAAAAAAGAGAAAACATAAAAGTATTTCTTTACTACTGAACGTGTCTGATTGCCCACCACAGACAAGATGGGAACAATGCAGAACAACCAAGTGTGGCCCTACTACCTGGCACATATCCGGTGGGACCAATGCATGGCCAACGACCCAGGTCCCGGGGAGAAAACACTCAGGGCTATAATTTGTTTCCACTTCTGAACAGGGATACCCAAAGTAATTCCACATGGGAAGTAATAACAAGAATGTCCATACCAGGTTGGGATTCTAGAGTGTGGCTTTATTCCAAAACACATGTAGGAACAACACAAACCAAAGATGGACCCCCAAAAGTTACACACAGGATACTTGCAGACCTTTAGGGTACAGAACTTCAAGAATTCCCATTTATCAGAGGACAGTTATCGAAATGTGGACTAGCCACTAGAAGAACCCACTTTCCCTCAACTAGGCACATCTGGCCAATACCTGGACACTTTCCATCCACTAGGCACATCCGGCCAGTACTTGGACACTTCCCATATTGCATAGGATATGACGTGGTACTAGACCACACAGAGCACTAACGGCGCAGCACTGTAGGACCCACATCCTAGGGGTAACTGAACAAAATCCCACTCACTGGGGAAAAACTGTAGAAAATCCCACTCACTGGGGTAAAACTGTAGAAAAGTCCACTCACTGGGGTAAAACTGTAGAAAATCCCACTCACTGGAGTAAAACTGTTTCTTTAGGCATTGGCCATATGCACTGACAGAAAACAAAGGTGCCCTTTAGAACCCGGAGAGGTAAACTGGTCACTCCAGATGGGGGGTCTCCTACCTTTTGTTTCTTAGTTCATACTCAGCCATTCATCTGGTAAATACACCTCACACACTTTAAAGCACTGTAGATGCTGTTTTGAAATGTATATCACACTTAACATAATACAAAAAACACCTCAGGAGTGCCAGAAGTAAAAGTTCTGTCACATGGACAGTCACATACTGGACTCCATTGTGGACAGACAACTTTTAAGAAAGTCTAAGGTGACAGGGTCCCTTTGTCAGAGAATCCACCTTTAAAACTGCAGGTACTCCTGGGCAAATATCAAACAAATGTACTCACAGAAAGTTGTCATATAAAGGGAGCTTCACAAATCCTGGAAGGACCAGGGGATTGTCCCTGAAATCCTGCTCCATCCCTCCTGGGATGAAGCACAGAAAACAATTCCATGGGAGACGGTTTCCACCACTTCAAAGAAGCTTGAAAAGGCTGTCCTCCACTAGGGTGAGAAAGAAAAACTGACAGGAACACTGCAGCTCTATGTCAGAGCTGCTACAGGAGCTGCCCAGCTGCACTCCGCAGCCTCCAAGATGACACTCCATTACAGACTCCACTCAGACTGCCTTGAACATTCTTATCTCCCTCCCTCACAGCTACTGGAGTGTGGCTTATGCAGCTGCGAGAGTTCCAAATGACATCACCTCCCCAGCTTTCAGTTGTGACTGAAAAAGAGAGGGAGACAGAGTGAAATCCATTTACTGGATTTTCACTAGCTGCCTTCCCTGCCTACCACTAATTCTAACTGGGATTCTAGTAACCCCTCGGAACAAGGGGGTTACATTTGCATTTTTTCAAACCCTTTTTTATTTCTTTTTAGTTTTTCTTTTTTCCTCAAGTATAATGCTTTTTTCAGTATAATAGCAATGCAGATATACAGTAGTGATCAGGGGCTTTACTTGGTAATAACCAGACCAGTGGTTTAATAAACACCTCCACCTTATCACCTGAAAGAGCTAAGGGTAGAACTAGTGACACCACTGACTACCTTTTTTAACAAATCATGGGATGATGGGGTGGTACCCGAGGACTGGAGGAGGGCAGATGTGATTCCCCTTCACAAAAGTGGGAGCAAGGCAGAAACAGGAAACTACAGACCTGTTAGTTTAACCTCAGTGATAGGGAAAATGATGGAATCACTTCTGAAGGAAACAATTGTCGAGTATCTAGAGGCCAGAGGGGCACAGGACCCTAGGCAGCATGGATTCACAGCAGGAAGGTCATGCCAGACAAATCTGACAGATTTCTTTGACTGGGTGACCAAAGTAGTAGATCAGGGAGGGGCTGTGGACATGGCCTACCTAGACTTTAGCAAGGCATTTGACACAGTCCCACACAAAAGATTAATATACAAGTTAGCCAGCCTGGCAGTGGGTCCCAAGATGACAGCCTGGGTAAAGAAATGGCTGGAGAATAGGACACAGAGGTAATAGTAAATGGAGTCCACTCAGAAGAAAGGAGGGTTACTAGTGGGGTACGCAGGGTTCAGTATTAGGACGGTCCTCTTCAATGTCTTTATAAGCGACATTGCAGGAAGGACTGGAAGGAAAAGTATGTCTCTTTGCAGATGACACTAAGATCTGCAACAGAGTTGATGCACAGGGTGGGGTGGAAAGGATGAGAAGGGACTTGGCAAGGTTAGAGGAATGGTCAAATGTATGGCAGATTCAATTCTAAGAAGTGCAAGGTAATGCACCTGGGAAACAAAACCCAGGGAAGAGTACACAATGGGGGTGAGATACTAACAACAACAAAATGGAAAGGGACCTGGGGTAGTCATATCAGATGACCTAAAGGTGGGCAAGCAATGTGAGAGGGCAGCAAGGAGGGCTGGGGGTTACTGGGATGCATAGGAGAGCATCACCAGTAGAAAACAGGAAGTTATTATCCTCTGTACAGACAGCTGGTGAGACCCCATCTGGAGTACTGTGTGCAGTTCTGGAGACCCAATCTCCGAAAGACATAGACAGGATGAAGCTGTCCAGAGGAGGGCAACTAAAATGGTGCAGGGTCTGCACGGAAGACATATGAGGAGAGACTTAAGGAGCTTAATATGTATAGCCTTGAGGAAAGGAGGAGAGGGGATTTGATAGAAACTTTCCAAGTACCTCAAGGAATCAACAAAGTCCAAGAGGTAGCATCTTTCAAAAAAGAGGTGTGCAAGAACAGGAGGCACAATTTGAAGATAGAGGGGCGGCTCAGAGGTAATTTAAGGAAGTATTTTTCACAGAGAGGTTGTGGATGCATGGAGCAGCCTTCGGAGGAAGGTTGTGGAGTCAAAATCAGTGGTGGAATTCAAGCATGCATGGGACAGTCATAAGGCAATTCTGGGGGGTTGGGGTAAGAAGAAGTAGGCTGCTGATTAACTAGGATCTGCAGATTATCCAGTAGGTAGGGAAATGGGCAGACTGGGTGGGCCAAGCGGTCCTTATCTGCCGTCAAATTCTATGTCTCTATGTAACCCTGACCACTATACTGTTATTGCTTAAACATAAGCTGACTTATGTCTAAATACTATATTATAAAATGTTTCCCTGGATAGTGGAAAAATTACTTTAGGCAGGGCTGCATGATGCTAAAATGCCTCACAAAGAAGTCTCAATGGCTAAAAATGTTTGCCTAAGCCAAGAGGGAGGGGAACCGTTAGTGACAGCATTACATATGGCAGTAGTGAGTATTGACTTGCTTGGCCTTGATCAGTGACAGGCCTTCATGTAAGCCCCCCCCTTTCAGGGTGTGAAGTGGTAGCACTGCATCATTACTCCCTTCCAAGATGATAGTCAATAGCCTGGTTAGCATGCCCTCCAAAGGGACAAACACCCAGCAGTCACTGTACAGTGGGAGGAACTATGCTTATTAGGGTCCGATAGGGATTTCATCATGGGACAGAGACAAGTAAGCATTAAGCCATGAAGAAGGAGGCTTCTACTGTGAAATTAATGCATGGTTGGGGGGGGGGGGTGTTGTGGCACGAGGCCAAAGGCCAAGTGCCTACAACCACCCAGCCATGCATAAATTCCCCAGCAGAAGCTTACTTCGGAGTGGCTTAATGTGCTTATTACATGACAGTTTCTCAGCAGTACTGTTGCTTACTGTGACAGAACATTAAAACACAGAATCACTTTTTTATATTTCAACAACTTTACTCAATGAACACAGACAGGTATAGAGTACTGCTCATGATTCCAGTGCCGGTTAACACATTCAATAAGATACTGACGTGGTTAGATTTTGGACACTGTGATTGTTCCCTTCACATGCGCAAATACTGCAATCGTGCTTCTGTCTGCCTTTTGCTTGACAACATTGTTTTATTTACATTGAGAAACCCCAACATTGTTTCTTACAATCCACGGCATTTCTTAGATGAATTGCATTGTGGGATTGTTGCCATCCTGCGAGAAACTATGAGTGCACATGAACTGAGCCCTAACAAGTACACACGTTATAACTTTTTAGATGTAAATATTTACATTACTGTGCTTCTTTTACTACTTTTTGCTTTAATCGCTTACTGTTCATTGGTTTTAAGATATCTTTGTATCTTAGTTTTCTACAGGTTTGTAGTGTGATTCTCTGACTCGTGCACCTCTTGTTTCCAAATTGTTGAACTTTACAGTGATCTGAACTCTACATGTGCTGAAATTATAGTGGCTACTATATCTGTTGTACATATACTTTCCAGTGGGTTACACATTTATTAGTAGTCACATTTTTGCGACCATTACTGGCCATTGGGTGGGTCGGTGGGATAGTAAAAAGGCATTCCGTTGTGTTTGTTGTCTCCGCATTTCAGCATATTTCCCTCCTGTGCTGTGTGATTTTTGCAAAGTCGTGCATCACGCATTTCATGGTGGCAATATTGGGTACTGCTACCTGGGACGGGGATTATTGAGTTGGAGCAGGCATTACCACTCAGGGATTTATTTAACTCCAAAAATTGATTAGCGTTTTGATCATAAAAGTGCTGAAACATTGTGAAAATGCACAGCACTTGCCTCACTGTGTTTAACAAACATAACACTTCTAGAAAACCTATATAAATACTTTCTGTACAGTTAGCATTGTCCCAAGAAAAAAACTGCTAATCAATTATTTAAAACCCTTCCACTGATTAATCCCCATTCCAATTTTGGTCACCTGGTGCATTTCGGCCAATGGATTTCCGTTATTGCTGGTTGCTAATTCCTGTCATGTTACAAGGAAGACTGGACTAAGGGAGGTCTCCATTCAAGGGAGCTTGGCAAGTGCCTTCAGGTTTGAAGGTTCAGTAGTGGGTCCATGGAAATCTGGAGATCCTGCAGTAGGCGAGAAGGAAGCAGGCCTCACTTGTGATACACTGCAGTAAGAGGGTAAGATGGTAACAACTGATCCACCATGGAGATGGAGATCAGGGCATGGGAGGAATGTTCTCAGCATAAGCCTTTGCATCGGGACACCAGAGGATGAGAGATTCCCAGATTTGATGAGTCTGGAACACATAGACATAGGCTATGAGACAAGGTGAGAGGGACTGTATCCTCAGTGGGTTTGTAGGCCTGAGGTGCTCTGTCTGTGGCGTCACAGTAGACTGAGAAGATAAGTCTGTAGTCTGGGCTGGAAGATCAGTGTACTAACTCCCCCTGAGGTACTATACTATACTATTGGTATGTTTTAGACAAGTTAACTGTGTATTGAAACTGCTTTGGAATGAGAGTTAGTATACTGCCTGAAATTAAACATTAACTTTTAAAAGTAGTAAACTGTTACTACTTAGAGCTGAAATACTTTTTTAATTTCAGTTTTAGTAATTAAAATATTTACTGCCTGCCAGTTCTCAGAATAAGGTGCTGAACAGTACCTGGAGGCTGAAATATCTAATTCTATTCTTCCTTATACGTTAGCTTTGTAGCTTCACTGACATCACAACTGAAACAGAAGAGCCAGTTACCGGCTGCACTGTCAGTCGCTTGGGATGTCACAGTGAGTGAGGTCACAATACTGATGTATGAAAGGGGAAAGAGCAATATATACCAGACCCCCGGCAGTACTGCTCTTCACTTCACACCTAATACTGCCAGGTAAACAGCCTTCTCATGAGCAAATGGAAAAAGAAAAATACTGCAGAAATAAAAAGTAATGACTGATTACTTTTAAAAATTAGTACCCTGTTCTTCCTATTATTCCTGGTGCTACCAGCTCTTTCATAAAAAACATCAAGTTACAACATACACTGGAACAGCATCCTTTCTATGGTTAGGGCATTCCCTCCAGGTAAACCTTACCTGCCCAGGTTAAAACTAAATTCAGATCCCTGTCAGAACCCTTTTAACTCTGGGAAGCCTTTCCCAAGGGCCTCAGGGGACTTACATACAGTGGCGCCAGCCAGGACGCAACACAGTAATGCAGCAGTATGTCATAAAATGTACTTTTTTATTTATTTCATTTTAATGACTGGATAGGCCCACTGGGCCCAAATGGACCATGTTCAGGGGTGACCTTGAATTAGTTACATAGAAGCCTTTAGGGTACAAGACACATCAGTGATACAATTTGATGATACAATGCAATTTCGAGGGACAATACACAGTATTTCCAGACATTCACAGAATTTCCAAGAGACTTACACTTTGTTGTAGCATACACAGACATTTTGTACATTCATTCATTTAGACAGGAGGTTGCTGCCAGCATTGACAAGGTGTTAATTACAAGTTATTATGGTTACAGGTAACAAACATCAGGCCATGTCAGCAATATACATATTAGATAGCTTCCATTGCTGTACCTTTAATGCTGGGGCACTGCCCTCATGGGCAGGGTGAGTTACTAGGGGGCTAAGTTTGCCTAGGTTATCCACGGCACGTGCAATGTTTTTTTGCCAGCAGATGTGCTTTGAGCCCTTTTCTAAAAGAAACCAGTGTGCTGGCATTGTGCATCTGGTTAGGGAGATTATTCCAGGGGATCAGGGCTGCATGGAAGAATGACTTATCTACTGCTGTCGTCCTCACCCCAGGAACCTCTAGGAACTTGTGCGAGGAAGTGCATAGCAGCCTACTTGGGCGCTTGGGGACCAGCACCCCGGCAAGGGCCGTCGCACGGGGACTATTTATTAGTTTGTAGGCAGAGCACAGGACAGGGTATTGAAGTTGTTGGGATAGGGGCCGCCAGTTTAGGGAATGACGAACCTTGCAGTGCTGCAGTATACTGCAGGGAGCAATTTAATTTAATGGCAATTATGCCCTTTTGTCATGCAGTATTCTGTGACATGTCACTTACTGCAAATTACAGTATTGCATCTTGGCTGGCTCCGCTATACATTTATTTATTTAAAAGTTTATCACCAGGAAGGGCACCATGAGCTGAGGCTCGTTTCCAGGTGCAACCTGCGGGGAGGGGGTAACATGAGGGAGACGGACACAACCGTAAATATAACACAAATACAGGCGGTGACAAAAGTACAATGAAAAGAAAACTAGGAACTATATAGAAACTTTTGTGAACTTAGAACCAATGTACAGAGTAGATATAAATTAGCAACTATATACAGTAAATACAATGGGAGATGCAACTAATGTGCAGTGGTATGTCCACAGAGGAAAACAATCAAGGCATATTGCGGTCCCAGGCTAGGAGGGGGTACAGCTGCAGGAGGTGACCGGTACATAAGGTGGCAGTGAGTACTGCAGTGTATAGGTTTGATATTTAATGTGCTTTACAAGGGTACTGACAATAAAATACTCCCTAATATAAGACACCATGGATGGCATATACAAATCACCATATAATAATTTATTTATTTTTTGTTTTTAACCATGAACGAATAGAGGAAAACTAAACCAATGAGCCCCATAATAGGTATCCTCTGTAACACATAGTATATGTTTTTCTTCCCCTGCATCATACACTAGACTAACATAGTTACACATGTCTTTGACCAGAAAAGACACACAGTTTTGAAAGCTTGTTTCAAGTTGTGTCCTGGGGAATGAGTCACATAGACCTGTTGCATTGACAGGGTGAATGCTGGCCAGAACATTGGGGAAAGTCATCTACAATTAGAATAAGTGCCATGAGATCTTTAACTTACACCTGGACAGTCACCAGGGATGGGGTGGACAGTCACCAAAGATGGGAAGAAAGGACCTCAGCAGTGCAGCACCCCCTAAAACTGCCCTCAGTGTTGTGTATTAGGCAAAACTCTTAGTGTGAGACTAGAATCCATGACCTTTCAATCTTCCAGCCCCAGAGGTAACTGTGTAGCCTACTGAGCCATTGGCACTATAATCTGACTCAACCTTCTGCAGGATTATATGACACCACAAGGCCTAACAAACAACTTTTAATAGTTAAATACTGTCCCCACAGCTGAAAGGGAGTGCTATACAAATGATGACTATGGTTTCGTTTATGTTGAGACCAAAGAAGAAAAGTAATTTAAAAGACAAGAATGTTAGTGCAAAAGGACTGTACCAAGGGTCACCCAGGGAGGATAAGAAAGAATGTCATGTTTCAAAGTAATACAAAATTACTCATACCCCCATTAAGCTCTTATACCATAAAAAATCCATATGTATCAGCTTCTTTGCATATATTTTTTTAGTGAAAGCAACTACTTGTGTAACAGAAGTATACACCCCCCCAGAACTTTCAAAGGAGGATGGAACAGACCAGTGCTTCCAAAGCTGACAGAGCTCCCATAGAGAAACTATGAAAGCAATTTTTTTTATTAAGCAGCTTTTTTTAATTTAATAAACTTTATTTGACTTTTCCAAGTTGCAAACACACTTAGACAATGCCATAACACTGGACTAGAGATAGTTGCTCAAAGTAGTGACAACACCCTTCAGTAAGTTCGGAGTTCACAGACACACATATGGTTCTGATAACAAGAATAATGAAAATGCAACAATCAGTAGTCAATATCACTCTACTCTTCCACCCTCCCCACAACTCTCACACACCCCCATGCTAAGACCCCCCTCCCTCCCTGGTACACAAAACATATTTCACATGGTATATGCAGTATGTACTAAGCATATAGAGGTTGACAGTGACACAAAGTTCAATGTAATTTATACTGTAACAGCATTTTTCATTATAATCAGATGGTTAGTAGAGTGTGTAAAGAGGCCCATACCCTTTGGTAATAGTGCATTCTCTTAGACATTTGTGCTATAAGGTTCTCTGCTCACAAAGCAAAGAGGACCTCATGTAGCCATTCTGCTAGAGAAGGGACTTCCTGGTCCAGCCAATGATGAAGAATTACTTTTTGGGCACAGAGTGACACAATAGTCATATGTGTTCACTGACTGCCAACCAGGGATCCCCTATAGTACCCCAGAATACAGATTTCTGGACTAAAGGCATCGGAGAGACCAAATAATGGGTCTAATTTAAATCTGATAGCCTTCCAAAGTGAGACCACCCTGTCACATTCCCACAGTATATGCAATAAAGTGCCAGGGTGTGTCCCACATCTGGAACAAATGTTAGAAGAAAGCTTCCCCATTTTATGCAGTTTAGCTGTTGTATAGTACAAATCATTAATTACACAGAACTGCAGGAGATGGTATCTATCCCACTTTATATCCCAGTATAAATGGGACCATATTTTGGACCAGGATTGAACTGTCGAGGACGCAGCAGGCAATACCTGGTCCCACATATAGTGCGGTTAGCCCCCAAGTTCATCCACCGGATCCTGGAGGAGACAGTACAAGAAGATGAGATGAGATGTGGGAGAAGTTGAGATAACAGATAGTACAGATCCAGTTGAGTTCAGTTCCCAGAGACCTGCCCCAAAGCGCTGAAGAAGCATATGTGAAAGTTGGAGGTATTTGAAGCAGTAAGAAATAGGAAGGTTATATTTAAGGCAAGCCTCATGAAAAGTCAGCAATTTATGATCCTTCAAAAGATCAGTAACTGTAAGTTTGGGATTAAATGGGCAGAAAGTTTCATTTAGCGGCTTGCCTCCAATTTTCAAATTAGGATTCCTAAGTATAGGTTGGGAAACGTCCTTCATTATAGAGTCTTGAATTGTGGCACATAACTGGGCATGCAGTTGAACAGTAACCTTAAGGGGCGTGCTATGTAGACTTTTGGAGATACTTTTAAGGGGGGCATATATAAGTGTACTGAGGACTAGACCTTGAGAAAAACAGAGAGTTTTATCAGTTTGTAGCCATAGTGGGAGATATAGCGGTGGATCTGCCGGCATCATATTCTTCTTCCATTGCAGAAGGACCGAGCAGGTAACCGAGAAATAGTAAAGAAGAAAATTAAATAACTGTAATCCTCCCCTGGCCTTACTTCGCTGCAACTTGGAAAGCGCCCTCCTGGACACTGTGCCATTCCAGATAAAGTGAGATATAACTCTATGTGTTTGTTCAAGCCAAGATTTCGGGAGAAAAAGGTTAGTCATTTGTAGAGGGTACAGCAAATGAGGAAGAACATTTATTTGAATTACATTTATATGACCCCAGAGTGAAAGGGGAAGTAGGGACCATCGAGGTAGGTCCACTTTAATTTGCACAAGGATTTTATTGAGATTGTATTGTTTTGTGCTAGAGCTTGAGTTAGAGAGAGAGAGAGAGAAAAATCCCAAAATACTTCAATTTACCCTTAACTCATTGGAGGCCCAGATGGGATACATCAGAGGTGAATGTGTGAATGTTAAGGGGCATTATCACTGTTTTGCAAACATTGAGTTTGTAATTAGAAAAGCTACCAAACTCTTCAATAATAGCCAATGTGGCAGTAATCTATGTAGAAGGATGGGACACATGCAGGAGTATATCTTCAGCATAAACTGATAGTTTATACTGATGGGGCCTGACAGAAATCCCTGACACTTGAGGGGGGGAGGTGTTAATACAATGGATGAGCGGCTCCAAATATAAGTCAAATAGAAGCAGGGGGAGAGAGGGTATCCTTGTCTTGTGCCCTGTTGTAGAGTGAAGGGATGTGATAGCAGAACATTGCAAAGTGCTCGAGCAGTGGGATGCGTGTATAAGATTTTAATCCAGTTAATAAATTGAGGGGGAAGTTGATATTTGGGCTACAGGTAGAAAAGATAGTCCCAGAAAACCCTATCGAAGGCCTTTTCTGCATCCAGGGAAACAAGGCTGATGGAATTAGGGAGTCCCTGGATGCAGAGATAAGATGAGCCAATTTGCACATATGGTCTGAGGAGTACCTTCCTGCAACAAGTCCAACCTGTTCTGGACTTATAAGGCACTGCCATACTTTTGCAAGCCAATTGGCCAGGATTTTGGCTAGTATTTTAAAGTCCACATTAATCAAGGAAATAGGTCGGTTATTGGAAACAAGCAAGGGTTCCCTTCCTGGCTTGGGAAGAACTACTATCGTGGTTTCCACAAGGGAGCAATCAGACAGACTGTGCTTTTATATATAGTTGTATTTATTTAATAAAACAGGAGCCAGTTGCTTTTTGAAGGCTTTATAAAACTCTGTGGTTTAGCCGTCCAGACCTGGTGTTTTATATGGTGGTAAAGTATCTATAGCGGAACATATTTCAGATACCGAAAGGGGAGCTTTTAGGACACCTATCTGATGGTCCTCTAGTTGTGGGAGCTGGATATTATGTATAAATTGGTCTACCTTTTCAGGAAGGAAAGGAGTAGTAGGGTGGCAATATAGTGCCCGTAGTAGACCTGGAAGCAGTTTGTTATTTCCCGGGCGGGGGGAGAGACAAGATGTCCTGCAGAGTTATGAATAGAGGGAATTATTCTGAGGTTTGGGCTGGGAGCCATAGGGCCAATAATTTGCCCTCTTTGTCTCCTTGATCAAAATATTGAATTTTGGATCAGAGAAGAAGATGCTCAGCTTTTTCTGTTAGTAAAAGGTTATAACTGTCTCTAAGAATTTCTAGATTGTGGACATCCTCATGAGAAGGATGAACAGGAAGGGACAGTTCTGCTCTCCTTATTTCTTGGAGCAGACTAGACGTGACTTGTGAGGCAATCTTCTTCCTTATGGGAGCCAGTCGAATAATCTCACCCCTGAGAATACACTTCAGGGCCCCCTAGAGCACATCCAGCTTGGATATAGTAGGAGAATTAGTGTTAAGGAAATCAGTGAGAAAAATGTTAAGGTTTGTTTGTTTGTTTGTTTAAAATTTATTTTTATACAGGTTTATCTGTTGGGAAATTAATCCCCATTTTCAACAAATACCTGTGTTATCATACAAAACATCAAACATAACAAAAACACACAATACAATAACAAAAATTAATAACAATTACAACTAACATTTAAATAATTAAACAATTCATGCTTAAAAGTATACAATGAGAGGTAAGGTGAGAAGTAAGGCTGTCAGACCTTAGTAATTGGCTATTAAATCTCCACAACTTGTCCTGGGGAGTTGGGGGACCCGGGTTCCAATGTAGTAAAGTGGGATAATGGTCTGAAATGACCTTGGGAAGATAGTTACAAAACAATACTGAAGAAAGGTGCCCAATGTCCAACAAAAAGTAGTCGATCCTGGAAAACTAATTGTGGGGAATGGAGTGGAAGGAATATTCCTTCCGGGAAGGGAAGCGTGCCTTTCATGGATCAATTAGACCCACTGTGTCCACCATTTACCTGATTGCCAACTGTGCAGGGGAAAGAGAAGAATTATTGGATCTGGAACGGTCCAAAACATTACAGTATGCCAAGTTCCAGTCACTGCCCAGCAGCAAAGGGCTAGAAGACTATGGGATCAGCCAAGCTATAAAAGAAGTGAAGAAATGGGGGTCGTCCGCTGTTGGTCCGTTATTAAGCAGCTTTTAAAGGAGCCACATTATTTAGAATTTTTTTTAATGTACACATATATATGATCTATTGTAAAACTTACAGAAATAAATTGGCTCTTTTGGTCTCCTTTGTTTATTTCCTGTGGCTTCCAAGATCTTCATGACAGCTGGACCTGGGCCTTCCCAGGAGAAAAAGAGCCTGTGACCAACTGGAATGCGCGTTCAGTATTTGGAGCCAATCAGCAGGCTCCTAGAAACTGTAGGGATGGGGCCATTCATCATAAATTCCCAGATACTCATGGTCGACCCAGAATAAGTGAAACCAATATAAGTGGCCCAGCAGTCCACAGTAAAGGCCGAAGGGTTGCAGGTTACTCTGTCTGCGACAACATTCATTATCGTGAGTACAGCCTTGTCTGTTAGTTCTGCTTACATATTTATTTTATTGTTCTCTTTGATTTACAATGTACCATTAATCCTGGATGTTACTTGTGAGCATAATTCCTGCCAGATTCTAACACACCAGCTAGCCCTCATGTTTTACTGTTAAAACATTTTTGTTGTAACCACCTACCATTGTATGGGGTATCCAAGCTGTAAAATGTGGGGAAGAATCTGAGCTTGGTTGTGAAAAGCAGGCTAACAGTAGAACAACAGGTGGCAGTGGTCAGGAATGGTTTTTACCACCTTCATAATATCACCAGGATCAAACCACATCTTGTGCCAGCCAATCTGGAGACAACAGTCCACGCCATTATCACCTCCAAATTTGATTATTGCAGTGCTCGTTACTTAGGGTTATCTGGAGGTTTGATGCAACACCTGCAGTTGGTCCAGAATGCTGCAGCCCGACTGGTGATAGGTACTTCTCGAAGGGACCACATCATGCCTGCACTGGCTGCCTGTGTGGTGGTGCATCACCTTCAAGATTGGCTTGGTAACATTCAAGGCCCTATACTGCCTCAGCTCAAGCTATCTGAAAGACCTCTTGAGGCCCTACACACCCTCCTGCTCTCGCCAATCCACTGGTTGTGGGCTAGTGCTATGTCCCCCATTCTCACTTGAAGCAATCGAGGGACAGATCCTTTGGGGTTACTGCCCCACTGATTTGGAACAGCTTGCCAGATGTTATTAGATCTGCCAGTAGGGTAGAGGCCTTCAAACACAAACTGAAGCTTATTTGCTCAGGCCTTCCCTGAATAATTTTAATAAGTTTGTCACTGATTATTTACCTTATATTTATAGATTATATTGAAATTGTTTTATGTTTTTATTGATGTGAGACACCCTGAGCATTTGGAAAGGGCACATATAAACAAAATTGCCTTGCCTATCATGTTGTTTGCTACAGGTCTGCTTTTTTGACTTCCTGGATCCTCCACAACTTTACCGTTCACGCTTCTTCACTCATGTTAGGTGTACATAGTGACCTCAACAGCACACGCCATGCAGGTATTCCTTAATCAGTCCTAGTCTCCTGCTATAAAACTTGCTTGCCTAGGAGTGCCTGCTGCATTCATACCTCTCAAGTGGCCATTGTCCTCTCCCCCCAACTATGCCTGTATGGGTAATTCCCCTGGCCTATCAAAGCTCAATTTTATCTACTGCAAGTAGCTGTTGTATTGTTTTGCCTTACAATGTTTATGATTATGCTCTGTTGATGTACTGTACTGCTGTATATGACTATTATTTTTGTAATGCTGTTAATTACTATTTATTTTTTCTTCTCTTGTACTATCTTTCATGCCCCTCACCCCAACATGCATCTGGAAACGAGCTGCTATCAGATCAGTATATATCTCCTGGAAAAACTTTTGAAATAAACAAATAAATATTCCAGCAGTTTGTATACCCTCTCATGGCTGCATTCCCTCTACAAGGTCTTAAAAGTCAAATCTAGCTATTTAGAAGCTGTTGGTTGTCTTCCTTCTCCTAGCAGGTAACACCAAAGTCAATCCTGTCCCCCAGCCTTCCCTTCTGAGTCCCAGCTCTGCCTTAAATCTTCCCAAAATGTTTTAATATGACATGTCAATGCCGCAACCTGCTTCCTAAGAGGAATTTCCTCAGATCCCGGACCTGGTTTCACAAGCATGATGTACTGCTGCTGCTGGGAACATGGCTTGCTTTCAGAACTTACTCTAATATGCTTGTCATTTGAGGATAAAACCATTTTAGACAAGACCAGAATAAGAAGGAAGGAGGTGTCCTTCTTTATATTTTAGCTGCAGTCAGCTGCACCTCACTGATGAGAGAGATTGTCCTGATGTCTCATGAACATCTGGCCTGTAAAATTTCATTTCCCTTTTCTATTACTATTGCCATAGTTGAAGTCTACTGTGCCTCAGGCTTCCACTCAGAATCAGTTCTGGGAATTTTTGATTTACCCCCCACCCCCACTAGGGGAATGGCTTGTGCTACCAGATGTGTATTACCACTACCTGATGGGGACAAAATGTTAAGAGGGTTGCTGCAGCACTACTGTAGGTGTTGCCAGCCTGTGCAGTTAGCAACTTGAGCCAAGTCTCCCCTTCAGCAGCATGGTCAATTACAGAACATCTTTTACCTTTGTGAAAACAAGTCAGCGAGGGGCCCTGTTAGGAAATGGGTTGCTAAGGCCAGTTCACTCATGGCGCTGAGCCATGAATCTGGTCATCGAAAATTAGAGCACTAGAAACATGTTGCCCGCAATGACCACGGACCCACATTCCGCAGCAACACATCTAAGCCGCCAATGGACAGTAGTGGAGAAGAGTTAGTTTTGCAGGGGGCTTTGCACAAGTCATTCCCATTAGGATCCCAGACTGGGATACCAGTGGGGGCAGGATTCCCAAATGGAACAGTCTTTGTGGAATGTGCCCAGGGATGAGGCAGGTGGACTCTAGAGCATCTGGTTGGTAATCAAGCCCAGGGCACAAAAGTTTTGTACCATGGTAATTAAGTGTAATAACGATGATAAAATGTAACAGCTGAAATGGAGTAGTTAAACGGTAACTGCATCACTGGTTAAATGTTAAATAGTCTCTGTAAGTGACTCTCAACTGCATTTGGAAAGCAACCATGAGAGCAAGCAATGTAGTCTGAGAACTGTGAGATCAAAGGTATGAGACTCTGTGCCAGGTCAGCCCCCTTTGGTGTGGTGGGCATGCCTACTTTTTAGGGATCAGATATGTGCATACACTGAAAACAATTTGCTCAGCTAGCCCACTGAAGGGTGAGCATACCATCATGGAGGGTATTAATATCAATTGGCTCTGTCCTACCTCTAAATACCTTCACACCAGGATCAAAGCCCTTAATCTCTCCCAGCTGGTTATTAATCCAGCATATTTTAGGCCACCTTCTCCCAACCATTTCTTGCTAAACTGAGTCCTTTCCTTCCACTCACTCTGGGTATCTCCTGCTAATATTCTCCCTGATGTGTTCAGTGGTCAATTTATTACTTACTGTGTGTAAAAGGTTACATTTCCCAAAGCCATCCTCCAGGCTAATTCAAACTAGGTCATTCTGGAGTTTCAACCCCAAAGTATTCCTTATGGACCTGCATAATGATAACCATCATATGGGGGACAGTTCTATGGATGTTAATGTGGCCTTGGCCCAATGTCATAATGTACCATCTTCCATCAGATCTGGGACCTTTACACCCACCTAAATTAGAGGTGCCCCTTGCCTTGGATCTCAGCCAAACTCACTGACCTGCTTAGAAAAGGGATGCTGCCTGGATTAAGCACAAAGCCTCAGGCCTACCTATAAGAATGTACCATCTACATCAGAATTCATGGTATGCTTTATGCTTCTGGCAATAAAGCCAAATCCACCTAGTTTGCAAAAAGAGTCAGTGTTGCCCCCAGTAATCCCAGGAACTTCTAGAAGGTTACCAGGAATCTCTTAAACCCTCCTCTTCCTCTTCTGCCTGCTCAATTTCTCATGTTAGGGTTGGACCGACAGTCTGCTCTGTAAACTCAGAGGTCTCTGAAGCCCTGAACTCACACTTTTTCAGCAGCCTGATGGCTCTATCTGAAGCTCATTCTGCCTATCCACACTCAGCTAAACCCTCATCCCATGTTTTCTTCCCCCATTCCCCTTTTTCCTCCCCACCTTTCACTGTGGTCGATGTAACAAGGGAGCTCAACACCCTTAGCCCATACAAAAGGAGCAGGTTAGATGATCCCTCACTGAAGGTTTTGAGCTTGGGTACCCCTGCCATTGCCAGGTATGTACTATACATTTTTAAATTGTCCCTTCATGGTGATGTCCCAGTGGCCTGAAGGCAAGCTGCAGTCCTCCCATTCCACAAATGTGATGACTCCTTAGTGTGACAGGGTCAGAACACTGTACCATATTTATAAGTAAAATAACATTTCTAGAAACTAGGAGTTTGTTAAAAGAATAAATAACTTTAAAGGTAAGAATGGTTACTCTTTCCCAGCCTTAGCTACAGTTGCTTTTCTTACTTGTTTGTTTATCTCAGGGCACTCAGTAAGGACAGCTAATTGAATGTGATGTTCTGAGAGCAAAAGGTCAAGGAGGTTAGATCGCAAAATCAATACAAGTGAATCAAGGATACAGATGAGGGGCATGTTGACACTTGCTCTGAACTCTGAGAAGAAGGAGAAGACTGCCTAAGAAGAAAAAAAACAAGAAGATCTACAGCAACCTGAAGCTGCAGTGTGTTACTTCTTACTGCTTAAAAAGGGGGTCTACAATATTGATACAAGCAAGAACTTTCAGAGCAGATATAGAGTGCAAAACACTGCTGAACTTTCTGGTTATATATAAGGCAGCTGCCAAATCAGTTTTTTCCACAGACAAGGCTGAAGTTACATTTTTAAAGTTGGGTGCAGACATACTAGCTCCAATAATAATGTACCTATTGAATAGGAGTTTGTGTACCTCTACATACCCTGAGGTATGCAAAATAGGTAAAATTGTACCACTCTTTAAAGGAGGAAACCCCCCTAATAGCTACAAACTACAGACCTATAGCCCTTCTCCCCATATTGTCAAAGCTCATGGAAAAGTTCATTCACAGGCAGTTTTGTCAATATTCGGAACAGTATGACTTATTGACAAGCTGCCTATACAGTTTCAGGGCAAGGAGGTTCACGGACATGGCCCTGATGGACTTTAATAACCTGGATGCAACATCTATGAACTTGGGAATGAGTACTGGGTCCGTGTTCGTGGACTTCAGTAAGGCCTTTGACCTAGTGGACCATGGGACGTTATTTTATAGATTGCATGAAATGGGAGTCCATATTGAAACATTACAGTGGTTTTAATCGTACAGGACCTCCTTGTGAATGAGCTTGCTCAATGGAGTTTTCCTGCAATAAATTTGAACTTGAAACTTGAACTTGAACTTAATCGTATTTAGCAGACAGAAAGCAATGTGTGTCCCTGGGAATAAAAACATCTCCACTGGGTGAGATAAAAAGGGGAGTACCACAGGGCTCCATTTTGGCCCCCCTGCTCTTTAATGTCTATGTTAATAAATTACCCAAGGTTCTGAAAAATAGTGAGGTCCATCTGTACATGGACAACACCGTTTTAATGGTAAACCAAAGAAAGCAAAAAGCAGAGCAACTCGGAAACCGACAACAAAAAACCTAAAATTAGGTAGAGTTTAAGAATGCTTTGATCATAAAAAGCTGAACAAGACATACAGCACCCTCTCCACTAATGTTTCACGTATCGCTTATGCTTTATCTAGGCACCGCCTTGATAAAACGTAAGTGATACGTGAAAAATTGGTGGAGGGGGTGCTGTATGTCTTGTTCAGCTTTTTATTATTAAAGCATTCTTAAACTCTAATTTTAGTTTTTTTGTTGTCAGTTTCTGAACTGCTCTTCTTTTTGCTTTCTTTGGTTTCCTGTTTTGCGGTAGCACAGGTCTGCTCCAGGTAGCTGTCTTTTGCTGAATTTCACCATTTTTATGGTGTCCACTGACAGTCACACCTCACTAGAACAAGAATTGCAGGAGGATTTGTCCAAAATGGAACTGTGGTTTGATAAAAAAAAACACAGTGGGGGAGATATTCAGAGGGGTTGTGCAATGCGCAACCACAGACATGTGCCCTGGAGCCATATTCAACAAATGTGAATGAGCTGCGCAATGGCATATTCAATGGAACAGCACAGAGCAAGTCAGGAGCAACACACAGAATGCGCCACACAGAACTGAGCCTATAAAAGGAGGCTCAAACACACACACACAGCAGATGTGCAAAGCTCAGAAACAGAGAGATATGGATGCCGGGCCACTTATGAAGGAGGCAGTAATGAGGGTTGTGAGAAGTAGGGAGGAACATCATCATGGCTGAGGAAGGGCCCATCGGCGGTATGCCACACACAGACGGTACCGTACCCACCTCACCTTTGAGGACTTTGGTGATACAGAGATCATAGGCCAGTACTGGCTGAACAGGGCAATTCTGAGGCAGCTCTATGAGCTGTGCCTTGATGAGTTGCAGGCACCCACCAGGAGCCATGCTATGACAGTGGAGACCACAGTGACAGCAGCAATGTGCCTGATTGCCACAGTCACCTTCCAAAAACCAACAGGGGCAACCACTGGAATCACCCAGTCGGCCACATCCTGCCATGCACCATGCCCCACACACGGGCCTGTGCGTATGCCTGTGCTGTGCCAGCACTGGGCACTGTGTTGGTGGTGGGTGGGTCTGTGCATTGCATTGCATGCCACTCATGTCCATTGTCTCTTGCTCTGTTCCATCCAAAGGACTGGAGGACCACAGTAGGGCCTGGATGGCTGCAGACTGGGACAGGTGCCATGGCGATGGTGGTGGCATGGCTGCGCCAGCACCTGAGCAGGTAGATGAGTGTGTGCGGCATGGTGTGTGGGTCATTGTTGGCTGTGGGGTGTGCTGTGTGTTTTGGCAAGGGGCAGTGTCACCATGCATGGCCACTGCGTTTAGTGGTACCCCGGCCCACTGCCTGTGCCATGTTGCACAGGGGGTGGGCCTTGCACATGTCCTGTGCGTGGTGGTGGTCCGTCGCCATTCCTGGTAGGGTGGGTAGGTGTGCATGTCCCATGATGTGCAACTGTTGCAGGGGTTGTACTGTACTGCCTGGGGGGCCCTTGCACCAGTACTGTGTGGTCTACTGCATGGGTGTGGGGGGGAGGGATTGTCACTAACATCCACACAGTCGGCCCATGGGGCGTGGTGGTGTCAGCTGCTGCTGTCCACTGTGCACATGCAAGTTCAGGTTCTGTCCACCTGTGGGTGCGGCTGCTGTCCCGTGTGGCCCATCACTTATTGCCTGTCTTGTTTCCTCTCTTGTAGGTCAGGTCAGGCCTCGGGCCAGACGACAATGGCAGACCTTGGGCAGTGGGCTCTGTGTGCTACACATCACCCAAATGAATGTCCTCATCTGCATCTGCAGGTGCCATCTTAGCACTACCCAGGCACTGACTGGGGAAGTGTACCAGCTGAGAGAGTCGCAGTGGCGTCAGCGATACTGACCCTGTCCCCTCACACCACTGTACCCTGGTTGACCTCATCCCTCCTGATGTTTCCTGTTCTGTCTGTTCCTGTGTCCTTGCTCCTGTTCCTATTCCCCTTGTTGGCAACCTTGCACCCCCTTCACATTCCCTTGCTGATGTTATTGTTATTTTACCCTGTTGGCACACCACTGTTATTTTGTAGGAAAGATATTTGTTCATATACCCCGTGTCCACGTCTCCTTTGCCAGGGCAGTGCTGCACTGTGCCTACATTGCTCTGTGCTGCTCTTGGGTGAGCCCGTTGTGTTCCACTGTGCCCTTTGTGGTGTGCTTCCATCTGCAGTGGCTGCTGTGTGCCATGTACCTCTGTGGCACAGGCCCTTGGGCTGTGGCTGCGCATCTGGCCTGTATGCAGTCCACTGCCTCGCATCCCTGTTTGCCTGTGCTGGCCTGCCCTCCACCTGCACTGTTGCCCTTGCCAGTGCTGGTGTGCAGTGTGGTGCTGGGCCTTGTGTCGCTGCTTGGTGGCGTGGCTTGTGTGCCCTGTTTCCCAGTGCTTGAGCGTCTCTTGTACCCCCGCACACTGTACAGGCCTAGTACCCTCCCAGCATGCCTGTGGCTTTGTCCCATGCTGTGTTGCCTGTCAGGGTTGTGGTGGTGCAGTGCCATGGGCCTACCATATTCACTGTCATCTGGGTGGGTGGGTGGCTGGGTGTGTTTGTTGACCTGCGTGCTTCTGTTGTGCGGCCTACTGTCACTGTGGCCCTTTGGTTGTGTGCCTATGCTGTACACCATGGTCACGCTCCCCATGTGGCCTGGGACTGCCAGGCTGGCCTGGCACTCTGCTCTTGTGCTGCCCTGCCTGTGTGCACCTTTTCCTGTAGTGCTTGCTCAGCATGCTTGTTACTGCCCACTGTCATGCTCCTGCACATTCCTGGTTGCTCTGGTGCATGTCTGGTTGCGCAGTGGCATATCTTTGCTATATTCAGTGTGGTTTGCACCTGCGCATGTCTATGGTGCATGTTTTGAATATTGCGTCAGTTTTCTATGGCTCACCTGCATGGTGCTGAACTTTCCACTGCGCATGTTCTGGGTGCACTTTTGAATATCTGGCTCAGTGTATTCATTTTACAACTCGGACAAAAGAGTTGGACATGAAATTAAATATTAAATATATAAATGGACAGGAAATTGTTAATGTTACAAGTTACAAATATTTAGGAGTCTTGGTAGATTGCAAGTTGCCATATGTAGATCACATTAACACAGTAGTAAAGAAAACAAATCAGAAACTGGGGGCATTAAGAAGAATCTCTGTATGTCTCAAGAGAGAGATGTTAAAATAAAATTGACACAGCAACTCCTAATCCCAGTATTAGAGTATGGGGGACTGGTTTATAGAAATGCACCTAACACAGTTTTGAAAAACAAATGACCAACTGGCAAGATTTGCCAATTCTAGTAGATATGGTACTCATCATTGTAAGGTTTATTTGATATTGAGCTGGTTAGGCCCAGAAGAAAAAAGAGAATTTAACTGGTTAACTTGGTGATACAAATTATTGAATTCTAAAAGCATACATCCATTGTGCCGCTTAGTATCAACTGAGGCATGGCAAGTGAAAAAGTATGCTTTAAGGGAAAGTACAATAAAACTATCTTGGCTGAGGGTTTAAAACAGGTTTGGTGATATTGCATTACAAATGTGTACAGCCAAGCCTTGGAATGTAATATCACTGGGGCCTATGCACATATGTGCGGAGTGGCTATGCGCCATGTATGTGCAGCATGGAGACACTCCGCACCCATTGTGCCCCCTGCATGGGATACACAAAACAGGGCATGCAACCCCAATGCACCTGGTCCCGGCCGCACAGATTACAAAGCACCGGGGTGGGTGGAGTGGGTTGTGCTGACCCTGTCGCCATGCATGAATGCACATAGTGCTGCCTGTGGGGTGCAGAGGAGGCACCAGTTACACCAGGTGGGACCCTGCTGTAACTCATTGTGTGACCGATGGACCACACCTGCTGGCAGCGGCGCCACCAGGACCCGACCTCCGGAGTCACCTCAGCCCATGAGGCTGATGGGAAGGGCTGGGGTGGCTGCACAGGTGGGTGCCCATACATGTGGGCAGCGTGTCCATCATGGAACAGCACCGGACAGGTGCGCTTGATCGCCCAGACCCTGTATGCCAACCAGCCCCCTGAACACAGGATGACCCCACACCAGCTGTGCCAAGTGCACCCCATGCCCCCACACATGTCTGCCCCAACCCCCCATGGTTAGTCAGTGCCTCCACACACATGTTTGCCCTGTCCCCAGATCATCACTGCGACCCCCTGTGCCCGGTTCCAACGGATCATACCCTGACAGCACTGCCTGCCTGCCCACCCCTCGATCCATGATCCCGGCACCCCGGATACATCTGTGGTGCACTGTGGTCTCTCCCACCTGCCGCAGCACTGGCGAACCCCCCCACCTGACTGTCGGTGCCACTGTTTTGGACAGCCAGCGGCATAGCCCTCCTCACATCACCACAGCCGCCGGCCATCCAATCGCTGCTGGGAGTGCACTGCCTGTCAATGGGCATGCCTCCAGCATTGGTTAGATGGCCAGTGGCCATGAAGGTGTGAGGAGGGCAGTGCTGCTGGCCATCCCACATTGCAGTGCCATTGGTCTTGTATGGGGGGGGTCATCGGTGCTGCGGTGGGTAGTGGGGGATGGCTGTTCAACACTGATGTCCCAGGGTGCCAGGTTCTAGGCTTGGGGTTGTGTTGCCAGGGCAGTTTGGCAGACTTGGCGTCACATAGGGCTGGGCATACCTGTGTGTGTGTGTGCATGTGTCTATGTGTGTGGGGGGGGCTTTCATTGGGTCGCCGGTGTTCTATGCCGGGGGGGGTCCGCACACTGCTGGGATGGTGGAGTGTTTGTGTGGTGGGAGAGGGGCATTCCAGCGGCTGCAGCCATAGGGGCATAGCCACTTGGGTCTGGGTGTTGGCAGGTGCAATTCACGCACCCAGACCCACGCCCACCTGTGTACAGGATCCACTGTGGGACCCAAGCCGGGCATCCCATTGGATGCCCGACTGGGTCCGTGACTCCACCTGCAGCCACCCTGCGGAGTGCTGTGCATTGGGGGCATGCCCATGGACAGATCGTGGCCATTGGTGACTACCGGTGGTGCGCACCTGTCAGCAGGTGTGGAGCTGTGCACCTCTGGTGTGTAATGCCCGCCTGATTATGCACAGGCACCAATGGAAATAAAGGCAAAAAATTCCTTACAAGAATTTCTAATAGCTTTGAGGAAATTTTTTACATTATGTAATTGCTACACTTGAGTACTATGAACTGTTTAACTACTGTATGTGTAATATTGTAAACTTTTACATTTGTACTGTATTGAGTGTTAAAGTACAGGACATTCTTGTTGAAAATAGGGATACTTTTCCTTAATGCTTGTTCCTGTATAAAAATAAAATCATACTGAAGTCATCTGAAAAAAATATTGGGAGGGCTTACCCAAGGTTCAATGTGGGGAATAGCTCCTCCCACAACCTCTACATATGCCCTCTGCTAACACACCTCCCTTACTTAGGGAGTGTTTTTCCTAGGCTCTCTGCGTGGCTCGCATAGCTGTGCTGCTTCCTGCTGCTGCTTTACTTTGTGTTTCACTACCTGTCCTGTTGTGCTTGTTGTTTTTCACCATTGGTGTTTCTTTCTCGCTCCCTGTGTGTCCTCTGCTCCTTTCTGTCCTGGCCCCGCAGCTGCGCCTGCTGCCTCCTCCTTTGGTTTCCCTCCTTTCTGAGTTCCCTGGGGTCCCCCCCCTTTTGTTCTTTTTGGGCATTTTCGTTCATTACCTACTATGCCCACCGCTCACTACTCTTCCCTATGCAGCATACCCCGCTCCGGCGCCTCTGCACAGTTTCCCTCAAAGTGTCCAACACCGGAAGTGCATTACGAGCATCCCCACACGACCTCTTCTCCCCCTTTGGTTTGGGCCCCCTCTCCCTGTCTTCCCTGTACTCATCCATTCCTTTCCCCTCCTCGTTCTTCTGCTCCCCAAGCTACCTGAACAACAACTGGCAAGCATCCATTCTCACTCTCCCTGCTACTCCACGATATGGACGCTAGTACTGCCAAGCTCCCGGCATTTCCTTGCTGTACAAAATCTCCAACCATGTTTTTTGGTCCTTCCACATGCCATTCCTGACTCAGACATTGTATGCCATGGCATTACCAAGGCCACTCCTGCACTGCTCCCACAGGGTCGGGCTTTCCCTCTCTGTCAGTACTCTTGTTGCAGTTCAATCAGCCAATTCCTGCCTCCACAGGTATGCATTCATTTCTCATTTTTTTTGTGCACTTCTAAATAGCTGAGTTTCTCCCAGCCATCACAGGGATGATATTAGGGGGGGGGCATCGTTCACCTTCTGGCATCTTTCGTGGCTTGGGTTGCATACTCAATCTCCGCTATCCTAATCCTATACTCAGGATGATGACTTAGCCCTCTCCTGGAAATTCTTGCTGCATCACAGTTGGCATATCAGCGCTGCTCCCTCCGGATGAAGACAGGGTCATCTCCCTATGATTCAGTTCCATTGCCTACCATTTCTACTGCCCTTGCACCTACACATCTGGCCCTGTGTCCTGGACCCTTCTACAGGTCTCCTTTCTCTACGTACCCCTATGGCTCATTTCTTCCATCACATTCCTACTGTGTGTTACCATCCCTCCCTTACTACCCATATTACTGGCAGCTACTGCCCCATCAATCTCTCCCTGTTTACCTGTTCTGCTCTATTCTTCTACAGCAGCATTTGTGCCTAGCCAGCTCATACCAGCAGTATTCCAGACTCTGTCTCTAACTAATGCCTTCTGAGGTGCTGAGCAAAGGTAGGCTTCCCCCGTCTACTGGGGATGGGAGTTCGTTTCACTCATTACATCCTACTTCTACCAGCCTGACATCCTCCATCCCTAACTCTGCTGGACAGCATCAAGTGAAGGTTCACTTGCCCCGACGACAGGGGATGGGAGTCATGTCTACCATCTACGGACTGTTACCAAATCTTTCTACCTCATACCAGTTGCCGCTTCCCTTCAGGTATGGAACTTCATCCTACTTACCACTCCGACATTCTCCATCCCTAACTTTTCTGGACAGCATCGGGTGAAGGTTAGCCTGCCCTGACTACCAGGGATAGGAGCTGTGTCTCCAGTCTCCAGATTCATACCATACCTTCTCTTCCTTATGCCAGTTGCTGCTTCCCTTCAGGGATGGAACTCTCCCACTCTGCATACCATGATCATGCTACTTCTGCTGCTTCAAGTTACTACTTCTCAGCCCGATGCTCAGCTGCTCCTTTCAGGATCAGGACTTTGCCCCACTTCCTTCTCCATCTTACCTTGTCTGCAGCCTAGACTCTTCATCCTATCTGCTGCCTTCCGCAGCCAGGAGCCTGACTTTGACATGTACTGTCTCCACCTTTGCACTCCCATCAATGCGGATGGTCTTTCAAATCTGGATCTCCAACCTCATTCTCATCGTCCTGTATTCCTAATCGCATTCAGTCCAGGATGTTCCATCCTGTATTCCTAATCACATTCAGTCCAGGATGTTCCTGCTCGCGCATCCCTTCTGGATGCATTTCCGCCATTCCGCTTCTTCATGTGTATCTTCCTCCACCTGCTACCCAATGCCACAGCCTTTCTGGATCTCCTACTGCTGAGCGTCTCCAATCCTCCTCGCTATAGCTGTTCTTCCAGCCTCAACATGTACACACTACAGAGACTACCTTGCTGGGTATATAGCCCTAGCTCACTTCACTGTGTCCGATGTCTCCTTCTTGCTCTACTGCAGGCTGCTGCTTCCCTCCAGGACTGAGGCATTTCACTCCTCCAGCCTTTCATCTTCAGCTCCGCCTGCGACTTCGACTGCAGAACCAGGACTTCCTTGATTGGTTGCCTCCATCATATCAGTTCGCCATGTCCCTTCCATGGCTGGACCCATCTCCTTTGACTGATCCCACTCGACATCTTGTTCTTCCATGGACCTTCATTCTCAAGCCTCATTGTCTTCCTTCCCTCCTCATATGGATCCTGCTGGTTTGTCTGATCCCTCTCACTTCTGGTCAACTGCCTCATGGACTTCCTTGCTAGAGGTTCTCCATCCAGCTGTTGTACAAACTTGTTTTCTTTGCTGATTGGAATTTCATCCTTCGTTGCTCCATCACTTTCCATTCTCTTCTCTGGTCACTTCCAGTCTTTATCAGATATAGGACTTTCGTTGCTCATAGGACTTCGCTTGACTCCTTGGCTTCTGTGGATCTTCATTCTATGCCTTTCTTCGACATTCTCGCACTTCGCTGCTGTTCACCATGGACCTGGCATCGTCTTGCTCCTTCCTGCTCTGGATGTCATCTGGCTTCGCCTGGCCCATAGCTTTCTCTGCTTCCTTCAGTTGATCAGTATCCATTCTGTACTTTCTTCTCATATGAATGGCTGCCTTCTTCTCTTCGCTTTGCTGGCTCAGGGCTTCATACTGTTTGCTGTGGCTCTTTTGGGCCTTGTACCTCATTTCAACCAAGACTCCTAACAAGTCATCTGCTATTCCAAACAATCCATCCCTTACTTCTACTCCTGTCCTTCTCACAGTACCTTCCAATACTCATTTAATCATTTATGCATTACTCTGGAGTAATACTTCTGCCAGCAAAATATTCCTTGGCTCACATGCCCCATAGACTCTTACGTTATCACAGAAGTTTCACACTGTCCATTCAGTTCTTTGCAATCATTCATGGTATCTCATTCACCTGGACATTAGGAAGATCTCCTCCATCTCTAGTGAATATGCCCACCAATTCCTGTTCTTCAAATCACCATGACTCCTCAGATACCTTGTCTCATTGGCCATCCTCACACACGGAAAGGACTCAAATCCTTCTGTTCTAATCGGACTTCATAATCAGCATTGCTTCTATAGATACCGGGAATCACAAGATAACCCATTCGACTATGGACTTCATCCATTTTACCTTATGCTGCCTCTTATTTCAACAATGACTCTGATGACCAAGTTACTTGACTCCTACTTCCCAACAGTCATTCTTAGTTTTAGGAATGGCACAGATATTGTACAGAATATTCATTGTGAGATCTCCATCATCTAGCTGATTTCTGACTCCACGCTTGACTCCACGCCATCCACACTTTCGATTGCACTCCCAGACATCGTTATTCCTTATATTATTATCTGCACCTGTTCACCTAGTACTTTCCGCCAGGTTAACCATTCTTCCAGTGGCCCATTCAGGTTCTTCTTCTTCTCAAAGTACCTTTGTTAATCTCTAAAGTAAAGACCATCACCGAGAACTGGCTCTCCTGAATTCTATGTGACAATCTGTAACAGCCAAGTGAAATTCACCAACTCAGCCTTGCATCCCAATCGGTATTTATCGGCTGTAGCACTAAATCCTATGGCATACTGCATTTATCGATCTCACTACCAATCCAGCCTACAGATACTTCCTCTCATCCACCTCAAGCTTTTCTCATGTACTTCAGCATCAGGATTACCCGTAAACCTAACCACCTGTGCCACCACAGTGTATCTCCTAAATGATCACACCACAGGAATACCCACATGTACTTCAGGCAGCGTACCAGCAAAGGATTAGACATAAAGTCGTGAACATCATGACCAAAGAAGCATTTACTTCCTTATACCGCATTTCCAATTGAACCTTATATGAACTGGACCAGTCACTCATAAT
This sequence comes from Neoceratodus forsteri, assembly GCA_016271365.2. Taxonomy (NCBI): domain Eukaryota; kingdom Metazoa; phylum Chordata; order Ceratodontiformes; family Ceratodontidae; genus Neoceratodus; species Neoceratodus forsteri. The sequence goes on from CM028136.1 coordinate 639,129,956, forward strand.
TTTACTAATCATCATAAGTATCACAGTGTACTGTCTGGTCTTATATCAACCTCCATACAATTCCTTGGACATCCATCCTTTGTCACTTTGGAAATATGGTCTTCATTAGCCCTTCTTTAACTGGATCTGTTTTACACATAGGATTTTACCATCCCTATGGAAAGACGTACCCTTCATCTTCAGGATCATCATTCAAGCTCTATCATCCTTGGATCAAGAATGAATCATCTCCATGGCACTTAGAGACTCTTCTACAAATTATACTCTATGGATGTTTCCTTAGCGACTCCTTGCTCAATACAGAATTCCTAGCCTCCAGACCATACCCTTACATTCGAGCCTCTCACAAGTTGGATCATTCACTAATGACTTTTTCTACCATTGCAGTTCCACCATTCCCAGTTTAGTATCTTATCAATCCACTCATGATCGCTCTGCCTATTACCATTCAGTTGGACAAGCATCATTCATCATCTCGGATACTTGGACTTCCTTCATCCTCCTTCACTTGGATTTACTTTATACTCAGGATTCTATTGCTCATTCAGAATGAATCTCCTCTTCAACCTCACGATCATCATGCGATCAGCATCACCCAAGCAACTCACCAACCTCAAATTAGCTATGGTTACTAGAACCTAGATCCTTCTCCATTTAGTATGCCCAGAAAGACGAGCAGACCTCCGGCGATGGATCTCAGAGGTTTCCTTCTCCTGGCACTTTTTTCCTCTCCTGAGTGCCAGGGGCTCATACTGTGAGTTGGAGGAGGTTTCTTTTTGTGCCTTCTATTCCCTACAAATTACTACCTACCTACTACTGAAGGGTGGGAATAGAGTAAAGCCACAAAAAGTATTACAAGTTACACAAGCACTATATACCCCATCTCTCCTCATTGCTATTCCACACACATTGAATGGGAGGGCTTGCCCAAGGTTCAATGTTGGGAATAGCTCCTCCCACAACCTCTGCATACGCCCTCTGCTAACACACCTCCCTTGCTTAGGGAGTGTTTTTCATCCACCACCATCTCCTCCTCCTCCTTCTCCAGCGCTCTTCTCACCCTCGCTCATGGGCCTTCTAGTCCCTAAAATTACTAACTACCTACCTACTACTCTCAAGGGTGGGAACAGAGTAAAGCCACAAAATGTACTACAATTTACACAAGCACTATATACCCCATCTCTCCTTACTGCTATTCCACAAACATTGAAATGTTTGTTATTGTTATGTTTTGAATAAAACAACACTACTTGCACCTTGTATCTTTTTCCATGATCTGTTTTTACTTCCTCACTTACTACTCTACCACACTTGGATATGGGTGTTGGCCATTTAATCTCCCACCAGCTTGTTCTATCCAAAATTCTTGAGCGCATGGTATAAACTCAATTTGGCAAATTACTTTGATAGCACTGGTCCCTCTCCCCCACTCGCTCAGGTTTTTGCTCTGGCCACTCCACCACCATTTCCATACTATTCATCACCAATTGCATCCTGTCCAACATGGACAACAGCCAGGTACCAGGTGCAGTTTTTGTCAATCTGGCCAAAGCTTTCTATAAAATGGACTATAGCTTTCTGTTGTGGAAGCCAGAGGCCTCTGGTATCACTGGCACTTCTATTCAGTGGTAAAAAGTCCAACCTCTCAGACTGTAGAAAGAGGCTCAGGTTGGGCAAGGCTACCTCTAACACCTCACCTATCACTATGGGTATCCCCCAGGACTCTGCCTTTGGTTCCCTCATTTTCTCTGTTTCTGTAAATGACCTTCCTTTACAGGTCAGTGTCTGCAGTACACATATGTGTTTTATGCTGATGATACTGTCCTTTTTCACTCTGGACCTTCCCCCATTGACACACAACCTTCCAACATGGTAATTCTAGTTGCTCACACATTACTATTTTAGAGTTTCAGAATGTATCTCTAATTATTCTAACATCAGATGCTAAAATATTTTACACAGGTATCTTATTTTCAGAAAATGATCTGACCAAAAATCAGAAAAAAATATTGTTCTTTTTTTCATTCTCCTTGTTGAACACACAAAACCCAGTAAATGAACATAGTAAATTAAAGTCTGTCTTTCATACAGTTTTGCATGGTGGTAGAGCCAGATATGAACTAAGGAACACATTATTGCACATTGGAAGTCTGAAGCCCTTAAACTGCAACTCCCTAATAAAAAGCTTAAAACTAGTAGCTTTCCAACAATTATGGTTTAGCATTTTGCAGGTTATTTTACTTTCTTCTGTTCTTGGTCTACTAAATATTTCAGATAATGCAGCACAAATTTCACAGAGTCTTTCAAAAAGTACCCGACTGCAGCCAACTGACCTCACAATTGCTATTTGTGACATCACATTCTGTTGTCATGGTAAGCACTATGATGTCATACACAAAGATACTATGAGGTCAGTAAGGGAAAGGTACATTATTTTATACACTAGACTACAAAGAGAAATTATAAACTCTGGAAAGAAAAATGGAAAATTCAAAAAAATTCAAAAAATGTATTTTCTAGTAAATTGCAATAGCTAAAACATCATGTTTATGAACGTACAGGCTGATGTTCAGATTGTCATTTTAAGAAATAAATGTAATAATTGCTGTCTGTTTCAATGCAGTTCTAGTACAATACGGTTTATGCTACAGATTGGGATGGTTCATAGTTTTTGTAACTCTATGATCTTTACGGCAGCTTCTTCCGTCAGGGCTCTGTGGCATAATGGTTAAGGAGTTGGATTTGGAGTGAAGATTGAGAGTTACATTCCCACATAAAGATACTCTGTGTCACTGCACGCCGATGACCCCAAGAGGATAAAATAGGCATGCAGAAAACAGAGGAAACCATCCCGACTGAGCACGTTGAAGGATGGCTCTCCAGCAGGCCTGGCACCGCCAACTGGGCACTACACTGGATCCTGATTGGGGGGGCCAAGTCCCATCAACCCCACAATGGCATAAAAGGTATACATCATATATGATGTGTGACTGGCTGGGAACAGTCATCCACAGGGGAAAGGCAGGGAACACATACCATTAAAAAAAAAAGAAACAGTGTCAGCAGAGACCATTTGTTCTGGAAGTCAGTTCCAAGTGTCCATCACTCCTTCTGTAAAGTAGATGTTCCACATATTTGATGTGGCAGAGGGCTAGGCAGCAGGAGACCTGGGTTTGAATTTTCACAGAAATCTAATAATTTTGCCTTTTAAGCAAGAAGCCAAGTTTAAAATGCTGATTGGTAAAGCTAACTTTCTGAAGCCTAAAAGTGGGACTGGGTCCATCCTGAGCCGCCCCCCCCCCGCCGTGTTACTCACTCCCTCGGGCATTGCTGCAGACAGAGCTGCACGCAATCAATTACATTTTGCCGCTTGCTCTGACCACACCACCCCACACTAACACCAGTAGCAAACATCCGGATTAAAACAATACATCATTCTACTGTAAAATGTTCTGAATCATGACATACAGAAAGTAAATCAGAAACAAACTTGTTTTAAATTGTGTTCTGACATTTGAGCTGCATACATTGCGCCTCCTGACAGTTCCATCCCAATCTGCTCACACTCAACTCCTTTGCTGAGCAGACTTCACTTCAAGTGACTCCCACCACCACACCGGATTGCTGTCACACACTCTCCTACGGCTGATCAGGTTCAGGTACCTTAGTTCACTGCTGCTGATCTCTTCTCTGCCTGGAGTCCCTCTCTGCTGCTGGCAGGCAGATGGCTACATTTGCCTGCTCGCATTACTACCCAATCTAATCTAACAGGAAGGAATGTGCTTTTGGTGGTCCTGCTGACCTGCCTGTCATCCGACTACCCAAGCATTTTCATATTCACGGCGCAACGTAGGCACGGGGCGGAAGGTTGAAAATTGCCCTCCAGCTCGCACCACAGTGATGCTGAAATAAATGTCACTCGAGGGTCAGCTGTCAGCAAAAAAAAGTGACAAAAACAGAACAAGTAAGCAAAAACCAGGACAAAAGTGACATTTTGGAAAACTTGTGGGGACACCAGGACATGCTGCCTAAAACAGGGACTGTCCTGGGAAAATCACGACCGTTGGTAGCTTTGCGGGATGGGAACTGTAACAGCATTTATTTTCCAAAATATTATTTTCAGTTCTGTTAGCAGCAGAGTGGAGTCCCTAGGTAGTTTGTAGTTGGTATAATCAATCTATAGGAACAGGACCTAGTTACCTGACAAAAGCTGTGCAAGATAGGACGTGCTGCTTTAAATTTTAAATTTGTTTGTACTGAGCCCCACCAACCATTCTGAAACTCACAATTTCTCACCTCAGGAATTCTTCAGTATGCTTATTTTGTATTTATTTATTTATTTACTGAAACGTTTCACGGTTTCACCAGAAAAGGCACACTGAACAACAAGTTGCTCATCTCACTGTGCGTCCTGGGGGAAATGATAAGGGAAGACATATTTACAGTGTACATTTACAATGAATAAACAAACTGTAGAAAAATGGTGTAAATCACATTACATAAAGGGAGAATACAATCAATACATTCAGCGTAGTATCTGACATACAGAAGTATAATTGGAAACAATATACAAGAGTTACAGTCAAAAGTGCAGTATATGAAGCTAGCCATTAGATTAAGACAGCAGTTAACAAGAAGCTTGACAAGTGCAGTATGCCAGCTGGGTCCAGCTGCCCCGGGGGAGTTTATGCTAATTATTATCGGCATCAGCCAATTAGAGAGCAGAAAGAGGGAGTGCTGCCTGGGCTAGAGTGGGAGAACAGTCAGAATTATTTCTCCACTGACTGGACAACAATGCTCCGCAATTCTCTCTTCACACTATGCATGAAGAAGTTCACCTGGTATTTTATTTCTGGTGCTGCCTTAGTGATTTTATTTGCGATTATTTTACTGTTAGTGGTTTTTCAATTCACAGTTCCTCTGGTTCCCAGGAACCATGATTTTGTCTCCTCAGGGTTCTGCACGTTCCTGCTCCTTTCTGAGGTAAAATTTGAAAGTAAAAAGGTCATGGCTATTAGTGTAATTCGCAGTTCCCTTTTTCTTTTGGGAATCACAATTTTATATTTAACTCTTTATTTTTAGTGCCTTGGGGAACTGTTTTCCATGGTTCCATAGCGCTTGGCAGTTTTTGTTTATTTTTTCCCACTTGGGGAAAATTTTTCTGAGGTCTCCTGACTTACTGGCATGTCAGACAGACCCAAAGAAAATCAAGTCATATTACCTCAGAAAGCTGTTTTAAGTCTAATTGTTTGTTTTCTGCCACTCACTATGAATTTACCTCTTATCCTTCTGGTAAAATAGTTTCATATAGAGCCAAACGGTTGGAGTTGTTGGCTACTCAGTCTGCTTTCCCCTCTAATAAAACTTCTAAAGAGGGGTCTGCCTCTAGCAAAACTAAAAGAAAGTCTGATGAAGACTTTCTATAGAACAATAAAAAAAATAATTCCAACCAAGCAAAAAGAATAATAAACAGGTCACTGATGAAGTGCTTGCTAAAAAGAAACAAAAAGAAAAACATATCACTGTTCTTCCCACTGAGAAGCAAAGGGAAACACCAATGACACAAACATCTATGCCCTCTGATGAAGAGTTGGCTAAAGCTTGGCATTTATATCCAATGGGGCAGTCTATGGGCAGTATTTTTAACGCACGTCCTGACCCACCTACCCCTCTCACATCAAATTCTGGTCATAGCCAGGGTTTTTATTATGAGAGATAATGAAGATGAAGGATTGGGTGATGAACCCTTAGATCCAGAGGCTATTCCTGACCCAGAGTTTGGTGGTCCCACTAATGTGCAGAGGGAATTTTTCTCTCATTTAACCTTCATTCAATATACGGTGGACACCCCTGATCTCACTATACAGGAAATTACTGACCAGGAGGAGGAGGAAGACTTTTTGGATATGATGGGTCTCCCTTCCTCCAAGAAGTTGCTGTTGCCCATACATAAATCTCTTCACAGAGCAACTTTAAAAGTACTTTGTAACCCCTAGGTGGCACTATCCCAATGGCTACTACCCCTGCCTGCTTGGCTAGTGGCAGGTTAAGGGGCCTGATTGCTGAAATGGGTGCCTCCACCCGGATGACATGGTTGTTAGTAAAGGACTAATCTGGGTATAGCCCTCTGGGACACTGTAACCCCCCTCTTTCCCCTCTAGTGGCCTAAACAATATGCAACAAACACGTTCACAGTAGCCCCTATTCAGCATACAAAAATCCCCACACTGTTTGCACTTACCACCAGGGCTGGTTCCACCAGTTCAACCCTGGAGACCCCCTGTAAAACAAGGTTAGGCACAGCAAATAACAACAGTGCAGTGCTTTTGGTACAAACTAGAACCACAGTCAAATTAGATGCAAAAAAGAGTTAGATCTGATTTATTCAGGGGACTTGACTAAGGGAGGGGTGTAATCAGGTTGATTGATTCTATAACTATTCTAGTCAGGCAATTATGCATGCACTTTTTAGTCCCTCAGCACAGTCACACACGTTGGGTACCCAGTTGGTGAGATAGGCTAGCCTGATGCATTGCCCGGGGTAGGCAGGTGTTGCAGCTGGTTGGGGCCCTGTGATGAAAAGAAAAGGCATGCACAACCACAAACAATTTTTAATCCAGAGCCTGAAGGCTCAGTTTGTGATAATTAGACAAAACAATTAAATCAGATGACACACTTTGATTGAGCTGTTGTTGCAGGGAGCTACCCTGGTGTTTACTCACGCAATCCAGTACAGGACACAGGATGGATGAAATGGAGACTGCAGAATGACTTGCTGGTTTGCCAGGAGAAGCAGGGCCCACACGATTCACTGTGGTGTCATTCCTGTTTGTGATGTTGAGCAGGGGGCTGATCCACAGGCAGGTCTCTTGTCGATGGTCTTCTCTGTGGCATGCGTAGCTGGCTGGGCCAACGTGTGGAGGCCCAGACCAACTGGAGAAGAATGCGGATTCAGTCCAGTAGGTGCTGGATGCAGATTCCAGTAAGCAAGGCACACATAAACAGTTGGGAACCAAATCACGACCCAATAGCAGGTTACAGCACATTTATAGTAAAGCAATCACCATACCACCAAACAGATAGCAGTTTGGTTGCAATATCAGTGTCTCTGAGCAAAACCGGGAGTTCTATGGTGAATGGATGTCCTGACAGGCTGATCGTGTACAGCAAATATTCAGTCTTCTTCAGGTTTAAATCTGGTCACTCTTCAGTGGCTTTATCACACTCTAATTTGGATACAGTCCGATTGCTAAGCCTTTCAAAGGATTCCCCCTCAACGGACAGCAGGCAGGCAGGCCAAACTCAGCCTTTCCAACCAATCCCCCGCATGAACTATGCAGGAGCTGCTGCTCAAATCACTCGAGCTGTTTACTCTCCAAACTCTAACTCCAGACTGACACTTCTGCTCACCATGCCCACTAATCAGGGCACAACGAAATGGCTCAGAGACGTGGTCTGAAATAAAGCTTCTCTTATCTCTCCGTGCGGGAGAACTGAAGGCATGCAGGGCAGACTCAGCCTTCCCGCCAAGTCCCCACGCTACCCTGCGGGGCAGCAGCTCCTTGAGCTGCAGCTGCTCACTCTTCCAGCTCCAACTCACATCTGCCTCACTGCTGCAGGCAGCTTGGGAATTTCCCTTCAGTCCAAAAGGTTTGATTTGTTAATTCATCTGTCTGTCAAAGCAAGGGCTCCCCCTCCAGGTGCATTTAGGCGCCAAAGTCTCAAAACTACAATTCCTACAGAAATTCACTCCCACAAGACCCCTGGGGACAGACTTCATTTTAGGGTTCCCAAAGGTACTGACTGGCCCATTTTAGCAGTCCAGGACCAAGATGGTGGTAATAAACAGAACTGTCCATGCTGCAAAGAAGGGAGATTAGACAAACTACAATATCATTACTATTACAATAGATAATCAACAAATAAGTACAGCTTCTAACAGAGCTCCCTATGTGCAACTAGCAATGGCAGAACGGAGCAATTATCTGTCAGCCCGGGCGGGACTCGAACCTGAAACTACTCGGACCCTACCCAGATTAGTTTTATACCACAACTAGGCAGCTCTTAAAGAGACAGCGCACAAAGGCATTAAGGCACTCTTGTACAAACACTAAGAGTGTCAGTGGCACAGTAGGTAGCACACTCGCCTCTGATGCCGGGAGATCAGAGGGCTGTGGGTTCAGTTCCCACATCTTGTACTTGGGTTAATATCCCAATACTGACATTGTAGCGCAGCATGAGAGGGGTGCTGCACTTCTGAGGTGCCGTCTTTCAGATAAGACGTTAAACCAAGGTCCCATCTGCCTGGATTGGTGGTAGTTCAGGTGGATGTTAAAGATCCCATGGCACGTATTGAAAAGACTAGGGGAATTTTATTGAAAAGAGTGGACTTCATTACAAAATAAACAAGTGCAGTACAACTGATCAGAAAACAAACAACAAAAACAGAATTGTAAACAAACAAACTCAGCTAGAAACAGGAACATACACAACATTACAGAAAATTAATCAAGATTCCAAACATTACTGTTTTTCCAAAACTGCAGAAACTGAGATCTAGTACAAACATGGAAATCATGCAATTTAACAGAAAGTACAGCAGTTTTAATATTGTCAACAATTTCCTGTAATGAAATCCATTTCTGGTGTAACACTAACATGCATCTAGCCTGCCACAAATAATAATGAATTAATGACAGAACAATATACATAGTTTCAGCCTCATATTCCCAAGCAAATAACCATTTGTGCAAAACATAATTCTTCATATGATAAATGCCGTAATAAAGGATCAGACCAAGTACTGGCTAATAATTTCCAGAAAGCAAGTGCAAAGTGACATTCCAGAAATAAATGTTGTTGTGTTTCTAAAATACCCTGACAGGAATCTCTAAGGCAATATCTATTGTCCAGAACCTTGTGCTTATGATTACCCTTAACAATTAATCTCCCATAATTACCCAACCAACCAAACCGTATCCCAAACATATGGAGGTAAACGTGGGTTTCGAAGTTGCTTGAGAATCTAGTCAAAACGATCTGGGGGACAAAAGGGGAAAGCAACCTCCTCCTGAGCATCTCGCCTCCAAACCCTGTCATAGAGGGATTTGTGACTCAAAATGCAAAAATCCTGGGGGCTAAAGCCCCAGGACAAAGCCAATTTTAATGCTTCCCTACCATGGGAAGGAATGTCAGGAAGCCAGGACACAAAACCCTTTTTCTCCAAATTCCAGTGGGTAAGACAGGGTAACAACCACTGCAAAAGAAAAGGTTTCCAACCCACTTCCCCAGGTTTTAATGCTCTCCCAAAATTATAACAAAAAAATAAACTATAAAAAAAAAGCAACAGGGTTAACCATACCAACCCCTCCCTCACTCTGTAATCAACATTAAGCAGACTAAGTGGTCTCCAATTGTTTAGACCAACCATGGAACCCTTCTTAAAAATCAGTACTAAAATGGCTTCTTTCATAGTTTTTGTAAAGGTAGCTTTGGACAACATGTCATTAAATAAAAGAGTCAAAAGCTGGAACCAGATCTTCCTTAAAGGTACTGTAAAAATGAGCTGTAAGACCATCCGACCCAGGAGCTATGTTCAAATTTAAACTCCCAATAGCCTGTGACACCTCAATAGCCAAAACATCAGCAGACAACATATCACCATCCTCTCATGAAAGAGGGGTTAAATGCAAGGAGTCCAAAAAGGAATCTGCTGACACACAATCAGGTGTAGTACCCAACATTTTAAGAACATGCTGCTCCACCACATCCACCAAAAGCTCTGGAGACCTAACAAGCGCTCCAGAGGGGGGGACCGTAAAGCCTGACTAAATCTAGACTCCACCCATCCCTTACAAGCCCTTAAAGAGGTCCAACCCCTCTTTAGACAATCTAGTCCCAAATCTAGCCTCTTGCCCCAGGGAACTAGCTCGATCATACTGTAAGGTTCTCATTTGACTACAAACAACGGCAATCTGCCTACTATAATCATGAGAAGAGGTATCAGACAGAGAGATCAGATGCTGTAATTGCTGACATAACACCAAATAACGCAGATATTGGGCACTACGATCAGCAGCAGCCTTCCCCTGCAAAACCTGCCACCATTGAACCTTAGAATCCTCCCACCAATCAAATGCATCATCATAAAGGTCTGTCACTGAGAGCCTAGCTGCCCATTCCTTCCTCCACAGTTTCTGAACTTTAGGATCCGATAACAGGAAGTCATTAAGCCTCCACCTATTCTACTTACACCGTGGAGCATTCTCCCTAGAAAAAGAAACCCAGACAGCAGCATGATCAGAAAATTTTACACCAATAGTCTTACAAGAGAGAATATGTAAGACTTTTGACAAAAAAATAAAATCAGTCCAAGTTCGAAGGTTTCCCTTAAAAAATGTAAACCCACCAGTCGCATGACAGGATCTGTAAGCATCTACCAGATGAGCCGTAGAGATCACATCCTTAAGTGCAACTGAATCACAAAACAATTTAGGGGTTTGAAGCCCCCTATCCAATTGATGTAATCCACAGTTAAAATCCCCCACCCATAGAATCAGCCTGGAAGTATGTAGGAAGTGCCGTACTAAATGAAAAAGAGACACCCTCTGTGCTTTAGTCTGAGGAGCATAAAGTGCAATCAACCGGAACCTTTCTGAGGAGAATGAAATGTCCAGTAACAATGCTCTACCAGGCTGTATATCTACAAGTCTAGAAACATGCAGAACAGGGTTAGAGAATAAAATCCCTATGCCATCACACTTGTCAGTCCCAGAGGAGCAAAAGAAAGGAAGGAAGGACCAAGAGGCCACGCCCTGGAGGCCTGTTGCAATTTCTGATGTGATCTTAACCTAGTATCCACAAGACAAACAATATCACATCGTAAGTCCTGCATGGCTAACATCACACCCCCAAGCTTCCTATGTCCTTTAACACTATTAACATTTAAGGAGCAAACCGATAAAGAAGCCATTTAAGTTCCATTAAGTGATTTACTTCTACGACACTGTCTAGTTCTCTTAGCAATTGGATCCGCCTCACCCCCACCCTCAGTGTCTTTATTAGACACTACAGAGGAAGTGTCAGTTTCCTCCCCTGCAGAGTCCGTATCAGACAACTCCAAAGCCAACAAGGCAAATTTATTCACAATCTTCCAAGAACGAACCCCTGCCTCTTTACCTTATCCAGAAACAGCCAAGCCTGTCCTAGTCCTTTTATGGTGCACTTGAACAAAGGCAGTTTTCTCCAGGCCTAAATTAGACTGTGTCATGGGAGGCGGGGAGGAGGCATGACACTAACATCCTCAGCCTTAGACTCGTCTAATACCACCACCTCAGTACCATTGGATATGTCAGCAACTAAGACCTGCTCCTGGGGGATATGGCCAATGTGTGAATGATCTACCAGCAGTGCAACTGTCCCAGTAGAACCCTTCTGCTGCTCAAGCCGGGAGGAATCTGAACTAGTTTTTAAATCCTGCTCAGCAACAAGTTTAGCCTGTGATTGCTGAGCAAGTGTAATCAGTCCTTCATGAGAGGGACAATCATCCTTATTGTGGGAGACCCAGGGACATCGCCCATAGGCATGTCCCATGCGTTCACATAAATTGCACTTAAAAAGATTCAAACAAGCACTGGAAATATGTCCAAATTCAAAACAATGACTACACTTTACCGTATCAAAGGCAGAACAAAAGTGAGCTCGGGATCCACATTTGAAACAGGACTTAGGTTGTCCTGCATAAAAGATTAACCCTTTATCTTTACCTAAATAAAAAAAACTCAGTAAATAACTAGGTCCAGCATTAGTAGAGTACAATTTCACTTGAACCCGCCACCCACCATCCCAAATTTGTTCACTATCTAATGTGGGGACAGGTTTATTGAGCACTTCGCAACGTTGCCTCAACCAGAACAAAATGTCCTCAACATTAACCCCTTCGTTTTTAAACATAATAGTTATGTTCCTTACAGCAGGCTTAGTTAAAGGGATAGCATGGAAAGGGGACCAAGTGGGAGAGGACTTACAGACAGCACACTGTGCCCAAAATCTATCCAAACTAGATTGTTGTTTAAAACTGAGATCATAATTACCATTCCCCAGACTAATGAGGGCAAAAATCTCCAAGGAAAAAAACCTCATGGAGCCTTTAAATAAGGTTTTGGCAACATAAACCCTATTTGGAGGGTCCAACAAGCACCCTTTATATAATATCTAGACTGCATTACGGCGTGGGGCAGGTTCGCCTTTAGAGGAGAATAAATCTGCCAGCTTAAACCCGACTGGCCACACGGGGTCATCCTCAGGTGCTGCAAGCAACAAAAGATCAGACCCCAACCGGAGGGGAACCTCCGAATCTGCGGTTTGACTAATACCGATATCAGAACCAAAAGAGCCAGCACCAAGAGGTAACATCTGATCTGGGACAATACCATCCACAACTGTAGTAACACCCCCTAAGTCACTAATAGAAGGTGGCAAATCAGTCTGTACAACAGCAATATTACATCCTGTGGAACACAAAAGTGAAGAATTACCCCAGGGTTCGGTGGAGCTCAGTGGAGAAGACAGCTCTGTGGCCACTGGTGCTACAGCCTTCTGTAGCATGTTCAGATAGGTAGGGTCTTGCGAGTCTGGCATCCAAGTACCTCCTTCCCTGAGTTCCCAACCCGCATTCTGCAGGCCCGCTTCCGGGGACCAAGCTGCTTCCTCCGAAACAACTACAGCAGCAGGAGACGGGACAGTAGGCAAACTTACTGCCGACTGAACAGCAGGAACCGAGTTCCCCAATCCTTTGCTCCACCCTGGCGATTGAGTCGTTGGAAAAAAGAAAATGGCAGCAGACGAATCCACAGTGTCCAACTCTGCCGGCCGTTCTCCACTCTGTGCACTAAGCTGTTTTTTATTGCCAGGCCTTTTTTTTCCCAGTCCGTTTAGCCTACTCAAATTTAGATCGAAAGGGGGCTGTAGGCACACAGGGTCACTACCCAGCAAACTTCCAGCCCTCGAAACTGCAACTGAAGGGGAAATGTGTACAGGCACAGTCCGACAAGATGCCGCAGAATGTTATGCATCATCAGGGGACTCAGGAATCCTCGAGTCCATTACAGGGGAAAGCAAAACAGAAACCTCTGGAAGAGCTGCAATCTCCTTCTCCAAATCTGCCATTTTCTGCAACTAAGCAGTGCGTTCCCGAAGTAGATGGTCTTTGTTGAAATCAACAGAGTGTAAAACAGACACCTCCTGCCGAGAAGCAGGAGCCACCGTATCCATCATGTCAGCCTCCACCACACTCACTGCAACTACTGCAGCTACAGCGCATTCCTCCTCAACGGCCTCTAGCTCAACAAGCACAGGAGGGGAGGCCCTCTCTCCTGCACCCTCCACATCCATCTCCTCCGACGGATCCCTCGAACTGGCCATCATGCAGCTGGTGGACGAGGCTCCCCCTACCAACGATTAGGGGAATTTCCCCGGTGTCCTGGCCAAATTTCCCTTATTCACTAAAAAATACCACTAACAGTTTCATCTGGTTCAAGGTCAGTTGGCATTCATCTGTATCCCCCTTCCCCGGGTCATGCCTGAAAATAGGCAGGATTTGTCTAGTGCACTTACCCGGTCAACAAAAACTAAATAAATAAATAAAATGCTAAGACACAGGATACCAGCCTAACAGTGGGCATTTAGGCACACCCAAGGAAGATTTTTGGGAACCCCCATTTGTAGGGGGCTTACACTTGAAAACCCCACTTCCAGCTTGGCAGTGGATGAGAAAACTGAGAAAACAAAGCACCCCTTCTTCACAGCCTCCTGAAAAATAATTTAAAAGGCTTGACTTTATGGGGGAACAAATCTCATACAACAGCCTCTTTGCTGTTTTGCCTGTTTACTTACATGGCCTATGCAGTCCAGTATCAAAAAGCTCTCTGGAATCTGGTGCTAGCTATTAGCCAGCAGGTCCCAGATAGAACAGTTCAGGACCTCACAAAAACTGCAAAAATGGCCCAGGAAGCTACAAAGTACCAGTTTCACATGGCAGTTGATTCTAATGACAGTGCCTCTGGAGTCATGGCTCAGGCACTCTCCCGAAGATGTCATGCCTGGCTAAGGGCAACTAATCTCTTGCAGGATACCCAGAATGACACTGTGGATTTCCCCATGACAAAACTTTATTATTTGGGGACAAAACTGAAGCTTATATGACCAAATCTTCTGACTACATCACATTACCTCCCCCACTGGCACCTCACTGTCACAGACAAGTGGGTACTCAAGATAGTGAGTCAAGGCCTTGCCCTGCAGTTCAAAAAGTTCCCTTTTCCACAGGGTCAGAAGTCACTAAAATCTCTAACTCCTACATAAAAGCTACTGTTGGAGCTAGAAGTAAAGTCTCTTCTGTCTGCAAAAGTAACGGAGAGAGTTCCCCCTTCCCAATTGGGGAAAGGTTCTCTCTCCAGATACTTCCTATTTCAGAAAAAAACTAGGGATTGGCAACCCATTTTAGATACCTTGTCAATCCCAAATTCAAGATGGTCACCCTGGCTGTGGTGATTTCACCTCTGCAAAAGGGAGACTGGCGAGCCTCTCTAGACTTGAAGGATGCCTATTTCCACAATCCAGTCAGGCAGTCACACAGGGAATTTCTCAGGTTCAGATTGCCTTCAAGCCACTATCGGTTAGCAGCATTGCCCTTTGGCCTTTCATAAGCGCCCAGGGTTTTCACAAAGTCCTGGGCAGTAGTGGCAGCCCATCTCAGAAGACATCAGGTGTCTGTTTTCCCTTACCTGGACAATTGGTTAATAGTGGGCAAGTCTCTACAGGAAGTCAGAAACTCTTTCGGATTAACTCAGTCTACCTTGGAATCCCTAGGGTTCCTAATCATTTCTCAGGAATCCCCCTTTCAACCAGTTCAGCTACTGGAATTCATGGAGACACACAAAAGGAAGGGCCCTGCTCCACCTTGACAGGACACACAACCTTCAGAACCTGGCAAACTCTTTTGTACTGGGTCAGCCAAGGCCAGCCAGACACTTCCTCAGGCTTCTAGGCTGCATGGCTTCTATCAGACCTGTGGTAGTAGGCACCAGATTTTAAATGAGAGCATTCAGTATCACCTAAAGGCTCACTGGTCTCAGAAAAAGAATTCTATATCTTATCCCTGTCACAAGGATTTTGCTCTAAACCCTAGACTGGTGGAAGGAATTACAAAATCTCAGGGAAGGGGTTCTGCTTTAGCAAAGGGAACCACCCACCGTACTTAGTACAGATGCCTCCCTCTAGGGCTGGGGAGCACACCTGGCAGATCAGTCCATAAGTGGAACATGGTCCTCCCAAGGAGTCCACTTACCATATAAACCTCCTCAAGCTCAAAGCTGTTTACCTGGCAATAAAAGCCTTTGCTCATCTCCTAAAAGGGCCAGTTTGTTCAGATGAGAACAGACAATATAACAGCTATGTTCTACATCAACAGGCAAGGGGGTACCCAGTCCACTAAGCTCTGCACAGGGCCATGAAACTTTGGTATCTGGCCTATTCTCTGGAAATTCAGCTGTTGGCCATTCACCTGCCAGGCAAGGACAATGTTCTAGCAGATGCCTTGAGTCGCATCAGTCAAGGCCACCATGAGTAGGTCCCGAACAGGCAAGTACTGGCCACAGTTTTCAGAAGGTGGAGCACTGTAGAGATAGATCTCTTTGCCTCTAGTCTAAATCACCAACGTCCCCTGTACTGCTGCAGGCCTCCAGCCCTGAGCATGGTACCAGTGGATACCCTAAATCTGGGTTGGACAGGGAAGTTTCTGTATGCCTTCCCTCCTTTCCCACTGTTCCTCAGAGTCCTTCTGGAGCTCAGAACCCAGCCTGCCACCATGATTCTAGTGGCACCAGACTGGGCAAGACAACCCTGATATTTTCTATTCCTGGCCCTAGCAGCCAGGCAGCCAATTTGACTACCATCGAGCCACAGTCTCCTGACTCTACCTCTGATGGAGGCAACATACCCCAACACAGAGTCTTTTCATCTCAGAGCCTAATACTTCAAGAGCTAGATTACTCAGACTTGTAGTACTCAGAGCAGGCTCTAAGGATTCTTTACCTGGCTAAGTAGCCTAGCACTAAAAAGACCTATGCCTCAAAATGGAAAACATTTTTCTTGTGGTGCAAGGACAGGCATATTCACCCACTGAAAGGTTCCCTTTCTTCAGTGCTTGACTATTTGGTGCACTTACATGCCTGAGGCCAACAGAAGGTTGGTAAGTAAGCTAGAAAGTATAGGGGCAGGGGAGAAAATAACCAGATGAGTGCAAAGCTGGTTAACAGGCAGATGCTAGAGAGTAGCGGTAAATGGGGTATACTCTGGGATCGGGAGGTGATGAGTGGGGTGCCCCAGGAGTCGATGCAGGGACCCCTCTTTTTCAACATCTACATCAGAGGTATAGTGGAGGGGCTGAGGAGGAAGGTGTGCCCGTTTGCCGATTATGCAAAGATCAGCAATAGGATGGACACCGCGGGGGAGGGGGGTGGAGGACATGAGGTAGGACCTGAGGACTTCGGAGGGATGGGCAGAGACTTGGCAACTAAAGTTCAGTGTTAAAAAGTGTGCTGTGATACACTTGGGAAATGGGAACCTGAAAGCAAGGTACAAGCTTGGGGAGAAGGAGAGGGATCTGGGCATTATAGTATCAAATAACCTAAAGGTAGGAAACCAATGTAGCAGGGTGGTAGAGAAAGTAAATGGGATACTGGCATGCATTGGCACGGGCATCACTAGCAGGAGGGAGGAAATTCTGATGCCTCTCTACAAATCCATGGTGAGATCACACCTGGAGAATGGAGTCCAACTCTGGAGGCCATAATTGTGAAAGGACATAGAGTTGGGTCTGTACACATTGGAGAGTAGAAGAGAGAGAGAGGGGACATGATACAAACCTTTAAATATATCAAAGGGATCAGTAAAGAAGGGTGTTTACTTAAAAGGAAGGTGCAGTAACTAGGAGGCATAGCCTGAAACTGCAAGGGAGGGGAGATACAGAGGAAACATGAGAGGGCAGTTCTTCACGGAAAGGGTGGTGGAGGCATGGAACAGACTTCCAGAGGATGTGGTGAGGGCTGAAGCAGTGTCGGATTACAAGAGGCATGAGACAGACATATAGGGTTAAACAGCTGCAGAGGGGGGCAACCAGAGTGGGGGGGGATGAATAATGGAGGTAAAGGGGCAGACTGGATGGGCCGATGAGTCCTTTTCTGCTGCCAAGTTTCTATGATTCTATGATTCTCTGTGCCTCATCCTTGAAAATTGATTTGTCAGCTATGTCTGCCAATATTTTGGCTGGGGAGGAAAAGTCTTTAATTTCCCATCCTATCTTTAAGAATTTTTTTCAAGGGTCTGTCACACTTTCAATCCCCTCTGAGGGAACCTGTCCCTCCATGGGACTTAAACCTCTGCATAGCCAAGCTCATGGAGCCCCCTGTGAGCTACTGGCCTCAGCTGAGCTAAAGGATATCACTGGGAAAACTGTCTTTTTGGTGGCATTCACCACAGTCAGAAGAATTTCAGAACTGCAGGCCCACTGCACTGAACCTAACTACATTATTTCCCACAAGGGTAAGATAGTTTTGAGGACAAATAGGAAATTCCTTTCTAAGGTAGTCCAGAAACAAAGGGTTCTCGGGTGCTTCGCAGCAGCCAGCTAGCTGACTAAAATTGGTTCCTTGCATTTAAACCTCTGTTATGGTTTTAAAAAGGTATTTTAAACCAATGAGCATTGTATGTTTTTTAATGTATGATTTGAGTGTTAATAGAATGTGATTTTCCACACAACTGGCATAAGCTTCCAAGGAAGGACTTGGTTGGTCCGAAAGCTTAAACACTGTTTTCCTTTGTTACATTTATGTTGGTCCAATAAAAAGTATCAAACCTTTTCTTTCTGGATCTGTTCTTATAAAGATCAATACGGCAACAAACTAATTCTGTGTGTTCCTAGGGTGGTGTCAGAGTTCCATCTAAACCAGTCCATAACACTTCCTGTCTTTTTCACAGACAAATCAGTATAGCGCAGTGGTTTAAGGCTCTGAGCTGCAAACCTGAAGACCTGGGTTTGAATCCCACAGCCCCGACTTGCATACTATGTGACTCTGAGCAAGTCACTTAACTTTCTTGTGCTCCCAGGTCGCACCTGTAAACAAGCTTTCAGCTTAGTGTGTCTCTCCTAGTATAATGAAATAAAAAAATCCACTCCTGGTGAGCGAATACTCCATAGTCTGGAAGGGAAAAGGACACTGACTTACTAGCTGGAGCACACCTAGCAGCTCAGGATTTCGCATAATCAGCTTTTTCTTACATATGGTGAGACAGGGAAAGGCAAGTCTGTCTCTAAAAAAAGATTTCTCATTGAATAATCTCTTGCATTCAGTTCTGTTACAGTAAGGCTGGCAAGCACCCTCCTCAAGGCCTCAGGGCCCACTCCACTAGGGGCACAGCTGCAAGGGACATACCCTTACTGGATATCTGCAAAGCAGCTACTGTACATGAAGGACCATACACATTTTCATAAACACTACTGTTTGGACGTACAGTCCAGATCAGATGCCAAATTTGGCACAGCAGTCCTGCAAAACCTCTTCCCAAAGTAGGTTCTGTGCCCACCTGCCAGCTGTACTGCTTTGTAGTCTGCACTTGTCAAGCTTACTGAAGAATTCCTGGGGTGAGAAGAAAAAATACTCACTGTAGTAATATTGTTTCATTCAAAGTATTCTTCAGTATGCCTGACCTCCAACCCATCCTCCCCTACATAACCTGACTGAATAGTTCTGCAGTCCATATCAGGCCAAAATTCACTGTTGAGCTTTATACAAACATACGTACATACGAAATTTGCCAGCAGATAAAGGCCTAGAGGTCTATCAAGTCTGCTCGAATGTGCAGCTAGCATCCCCTATTCTGCAGATGCCCCTCCCTTCCACCCTTCCCTTTATTAACCCTCCCTTGTCCTGTCCCATCCTCATTTTGAAGCAGTCCACTGTTCTACTGCATACCACTTCAGCAGGTAGCATTCCACCCAGCCACCACCCTCTCTGTAAAAAGTGTCTCCTCATCTCCTCTTGAACCTTCCTCACTCCAGTCTCATATCATGGCCCCTGGTGGCCCTCCCCTTCCTTACTTTGAACAGCCCCTCTGTACCTGTCTTGTTTATTCCTTTCATGTATTTAAAGGTTTCAATCATGTCACCCCTGTCTCTCCTCTCCTCCAGTGAGAACATGTTCAACTCCTTCAACCTCCTCTCGTATAATAAGTCCCCCAGCCCCTTGATCATCTTTGTCGCTCTGCACCCCCTCCAGTAACTTAATGTCCCTCTTCAGATACGGACACCAGTACTGCGCAGTACTCCAGGTGTGGTCTAACTAATGACCTATACAGTGGCAGAATCACCTCCTCCCTCCTCGAGGATATACCCCTTGCAATACAACCCAGCATTTTGTTGGCCTTTGCAGCTGCCTTCCTACATTGTGCCGAGTTGTTCATTGACCCTGTAATGAGCACACCCAGATCCTTCTCCTCCTCTGTCTGGGCTAGCTGCACTTCCCCTAGCTGGTAACTCCTCCTTGGGTTCTTCATCCCAAAATGCAGCACCTTGCACTTTTTGGCATTAAAGCCCAGTTGCCAGGTGTCTGACCAGGTTTCAAGCTTTGCCAGATCATCCTGCAACCCCTGCCATCCCCTAGGTCATCCACCACGCGCCTACCTTGGTATCATCAGCAAACAGACTGATCTTGCTCTTGATGTCCCATGATATGTCTGCAATGAATATCCCAAACAACACTGGTCCCAACACGAGCCCTGTGGAATACCGCTCGTCACTGCCCTTGGTGTGAGAGCTCCCACCACCACCACCCTCTGTTGCCTTCCTGCAGCCAGTTTCCTACCCATCTCACCAGCTTTGCACCCGCCCCTGTGCCTACTTCCTTCCCAGCCTTCCATGTGGCACTGGGTGAATGCCTTACTGAAGTCCAGATACAGGACATCCACTGCATGGCCCCTGTCCAGTTGCCTAGTTACCCAGTCATAGAACTCGACCAGGTTGGTTTGGCAGGATCTGCCACGTGTGAAGCCATGCTGTCTGCTGTCCTGTAGTCCTTTGGCCTCTAGGAGGCCACCAGCCTCTCCTTCAGGATAGTCTCCATTAGCTTACCCACGATGGATGTGAGGCTCACTGGTCTGTAGTTCCCGGTTCATCCTTGGGCCACTCTTGTGGAGGGGCACCATGAGCCATCCTCCAGTCCTGAGCACGCACCCCAAATGTAGTGAGGCATTAATAGGTTCGCCAAAGGTCCTGCAAGGACCTCTGCCAGCTCTTTCAGTACCCTGGGGTGGATGCCATCTGGGCCTGGCGCCTTGTCCACCCTCAGTGCCTTCAAACCCTCTCGAACTCTGCTCTCCATGATTCCCCATCTGTCACCACTTCCCCCTCTTCTGCCATTTCTCCCACCTTGGGTGTCACCCCTATTCTCTTTAGTAAATACTGAGCAGAAGTACTCATTTGAGTCTTCCGCCTTATCGCACCCTGCTACTAACCCCCCTCCTTCCTAATCCTTACTATGTGTTCCTTACAGCTCTTTTCTCCCTGAAGTACTTAAAGAGTCCTTCTCCCCATTCTTAATGCCTTGCCAGCCTGAGTTCCGTAGATGCTTTGGCTCCCCTTACTGCCCTTGTCACCCCCTTCGATTCTGTCAAGTACTCCTCCCTGTCCTCCCCTCCCTGTTTCTTGTACTTCCTAAGGCAGCTCTTTTCCTCCTTACCTTTCCATGACCTCCTTGCTCAACCAGATCAGTTTTCTTAGCCTTGCCTTCTTGCTCTGGGCTTTGCAGCAGGTTTTGGTTGCCTCCACTATCCCCAGCTTTATGAGCTCCCACCTCTGGTTAGTGTCCATACTGGGTTGAATTCTGGCAAGGTACCCTTTTACCACTTCCCCCATCCTCCCAAAGTCGGCCCTCCTGAAGTCCAGCACTATTGTGCCAGATTCCACTCCTTCCTTGCCCATATCCAATGTGAGCCATACTGAGTGGTGGTCACTCCCTGACAGCAGTTCCTCCACTGTAAGTTCTCTCACAAAGTCCCCATTTGTCAGCACAAGGTCAAGGTATTCCCTAACCTGGTTGGTTCACTGACCATTTGCAGCAGAAAGCTGTCCTGGAAGGCATCCAGCAGTACCTGCTCCTTCTGTTCCTGGTTGTTGGGGTGCTCCAGTCCACTCCTGGCATGTTGAAGTCCCCCACAATCACCACACTACCCTTCTCGCAGGTCCTCCTGATCTGTCCCGCTAGTTCCCTGTCTAACTCCTCCGTCTGAGATGGTGGCCTGTACACCACTCCCATTCTAAGAATCCTATTCTTGGAATCCTGGATTTGCATCCAAAGTGACTCCGTACTACCCTCCTCCCCTTCCTCCCTTACACACTTCAGTCCTTCCTTCACATATAGTGCCACCCCTCCTTTCCCAATCACCCTGTCCCTACAAAATAACCTGTACCCTGGTACAGACAGGTCCCAGTCATTGTATTGGGTGGACCATGTTTCCGTGATGGCTGCAATGTCCACCTCTCCCTCTGCCATGAGGACCTGTGACTCTGCAGTTTTCCTCCCAAGGCTCCTAGCATTAAGGATAACCACCTTCCACCCTTTTTTCCCCCTCCCATCCTGTCCTTCTTTCCTAGCATCACCAACAGTACTTGCCATTTGTCCTTTGTCACTGTTATGGGGGTAAGCTCATATAGTTTCCCAACCTGTGGTCTCTGCATATCTCTCCCCAACTGCCACCCCACTCCTAGTTTAAATTCCCAACTTCCTCTATGTACTGCTCCATCCTCTGTTTCAACACTTTCTTTCCTTCCTCACTCAAGTGTAGTCTGTCCTTGGCATAGAGACTACTGTCCTCCCAGGTCCCTCCACCCTCCAACAGCCCATATCCTTTAGCACACAGGTTCTTAGCCATCTGTTAAATTCCTCTATTCTCAGCTTTCTTGTTGTGCTTGCCTTTGGCACCGGAAGTATCTCTGAAAAAGTTACTGATCTTCCTGCCCCCTCACATAATTGTGCTAGTTTCTCAAACCTCCTCTGGACTATATCTACTGTCTTGTCAGCCAGGTCATTTGTCCCAAGATGTATAATTAAATGAGGCTTGTCCCTACCCCTTCTAGCATATTTCAGAACAGACTGTCCCACCCTTTCCACTGTCATTCCTGGCATTGCCTCCACCCAAATGCGACTATGCCTCTCCCCCTTGCTACCCCACCTAACTCCTCTTAGTATTGAGTCACCCAACACTAAGATTCCACCCCTCTTACTCCCTGCTTGCTTCCATTCATCTCCCTCTCTCATTTCCAGCTCCTCTTCTTCCTCCTGCACATTATTTCTCCCTTTCACCCCTGTTGCAATTCTCCCAGCAGAACTTCCCCCTGCTCCAGTTTGGTCCAGACATTTATCAATTACTCCTCTAATTTCATCATTTCCCTCCTCCACCTTCTTCCTCTCTAGCAGAGCACAACTATTTTCTGAAGGCCCTTCACAAATGCCCGCTCCCTCTCTCTTCATAGTAACCTGCTCTCTCCTTTCCACTCCATGACTTTTGCCACTTCTTCGCCTCCCCTCACAAGTCCATATCTCCTCCTTCCATTTGTCTTTTGTCTCCTGACCTGGTTTCCCTGGCAATTGTTCTTCCTGGCCTGGGCCCCTTTGTCTCTGCTTCCCTTCTTCTGACCCTCTCCTCACCACTGTTGGCTTAAATCGCCCTCCCTCATCTCCCCTTCTTCCTCCTTCCAGTATTGGGCTAAACCCACCCCCAATCTGCCTTGCCTGTCTTAGTTCCTCCTGCAGACCCTCAATCTCCTTTCTAAGTTTTTCTATGTGGTTGCACACTAAACATCCTCCTACACTCCAGGCAATTTTAGAAAGATTGGTGCACCACAGTTGTTGCAGTCTACCACCCTACTCATTGCTGCGTTGCCTGTGACCCCCCCACCCTTCAGATGCAGGATACCAAACACTCCCCAAGTCTCCCCTCTCCCTCCCTATCAGTGCAAAACATTTTCTTTATTTCCCTTACCTCCTTTGTTTCACACATTTAGATACATTGAGCAACTGCTTTTTATATTCCTATCCTTCCTATCCACACTCAAAAACAGACTTTAAATAGCCTTGCACAACCTTCTTCAAACTCCTACTCCTCCTTTCCCCAATGCAATAACAATGCAAAGTAATAATAAGCTCTAGATTTGCATTTACTTCCCTTCCACTGAGAGCAGTCACCTCTTTGCTTGCTGCTGTTCCTTTCCTGGTATGCCCTCCTACTCCACACCCCCTGCTATACCAAGTGTTTAACTCCTGTCAATCAGATTTAACAGGGCATATAATCAGAGTTGGGAAGGGGGGCAAAAATTTGCAGCAACCAAAGACAGCAAAGAATACACCACCACTACATTTTAAATCCTCAATAGCCCAAAAACAATTCTAAGTAAAGACAACAAAGAAAGTACAGTGTCACCAAAGCCACAATCCAAGTCTAAAAGAAAAACAGCAATTACCAGTTACTATAAAGCATTGAATTAAATATGCTTCCTTTCCCTTCTGGCTTCTATAACATTCAAAAATACATACAGTTCTATCTCAGCTCTTTGTCATTACCATCAAAAGGTAACTACAATCACAATATTCTACCTTCTACTTATAATCTTATAATTAGAGCTTTTAGAGTTATGGGTGTTTTTATGGTTGTTTTACATTGTTCTTGTTCATATTTTTGATAGTTCTGATAAACAATTTTGGGGCCTACTGCCCCTTAGTTTCAAAATAAATCTGACGGTTCTCTCACTCAACCCCAGGCAGCACTTCCTCTTTCTGCTCTCTAATTGGCTGATGCCAATAATAATTAGCATAAACTCCTCCAGAGCAGCTGGATCCAGCTGGCATATCACACTTATCAAGCATACTGAAGAATACCTTGGAAGAAACAATATTACTACAGTGAGTAATTTTTTTCTTATAGGGTCAAGTTATTATCAATTGGGCAACATTTACTAATGTGCCCAATGCTCTAACTGCCTGGTGTGCTGGCAGTGAAACATGCTTTGAACATGCTATATGGCATCTGAATTTAGACCCACTTATAAGTGCCATTTCTGATGCACACCACCATCTAGGAAAAGCACTCAAAGCATGGATGTCACCCTTATCAGTGTGCACTACATATACATACCGCTGACAGTATTAGCATATGGGGAACACCACCCTCAGCCCCGCAGCATGGCAGTTATGACATTGGTGGTATAGAGAAGCATTCATACAGCACAGGGTGGAAAATACGAGACAGACTAACATGACGCTCAGACCAGGGCACCCACCTGATGCCCATTCTATGCAAGTTAAGACCCCACTCACATATAGTACTCCCAACCTGACTGCCCATGACCCAGCTACAGAGGGAGGTACACACCAAGCCAATATCCTGGCCCAAATGGCTATGGTAGTGGTAGTGGTGGTGGTGTGTGAGTCACAATTTGTTTTTGCCACATATACCCTACTCAAGCCCAGCTACAAGGTATCAATCATGTGACATTATCAAAATGGGTGAAGGGGTATCTGATAAGTGGCTCATGCATATGCATAAGGCTACAATAGTACATTCCCCATGAGTCATAATGGCAAGGCAATTTTTACTTGTTTAATACACTATTCAAGGGCTCAGGGCACTGTAAAAACTTAATAAGTGCAGCCATATAAACAGATCAATTACATTAATTCAGAGTACAGTTATAAATACCCCCAATTATATAGAGAAATAGATTTAACGCAGTATACACAGAAAACAGCTACAGTACTAAAGCAACAAAGTAGACCCCTTAAAGATTGCTCAGGTTAGAGTGTCATTATATGCTGGAGCAAACTGATGGGAGTTCAGCCCATTTTTAAACATCTCCATTGAGGAGGAACTCCTGAGATGACTTGGTAAGGAGTTGCAAATTACGGGGGCCACCACCACAAAAGCTCTATTGCCTGATTGCTTAAGACAAAATCTTGGGATAGTTAATAGATTATCTTTGGAGGAGAAGAGGGGGTGGCCCGGAGTATAGAAGGACAAGATATCTTTAAGAAGCCAAAACCCAGTTCATGAAGTTAACAAAGTGATCTTGAATATGTTGTGCCACCCAACAGGAATCCAGTAAAGATGGAGCAATACAGGTGAGATGTGGTCCGAGCTCGCTACATCCACTATCAGCCTAGCCATAGCATTTTGCAACAGCTGTAGGAAATGCAATAGCTTCCAAGCATCCCTAGGTATACAGCATTACAATAACTGGGACTAGAGATAACAAAAGTATGTACCAGGGTCACTAGGTTCTCATACCCTAGACAGAGTTTGATCTGGGAGATATTCCATAACTGGTAAAAACACTGTGGCCTACAGCCACTATATGATATTCTTCTGGCAGCTTGCAGTCAACAATGACCCCCAGATTCTCTACCATAGCCACAGCCCCTAAAGTAATACCATTTAGTAATGGTAAAATTGCTATGTTATTCAATTTAGCTGACTCATAGAAACGCAGAAACATAGAAACATAGAATTTGACGGCAGATAAGGACCACTTGGCCCACTTAGTTCGCCTATTTTCCCTACCTACTGTAACACTGCAGACCCTACTTGATCTCCAGCTTTACCCCCCCTTTCATTACCACTAAGGTTCCCTTATGCATATTCCTGCATGCCCCCCACCTCTGCTGGGAGGCTGTGTCAGGCATCCACCACTCTTTCTGTAAAGAAGTACTTCCTCACATCTCCCCTGAGTCTATCCCCTCCAACTTCATAGCATGACCCCTTGTTCTTGAGCATCTTTTTTTCTGAAAAATGCTTTCCTCTTGAACCTTATTTATACCAATGAAATATTTTGAAAGTCTCTTATCATAGCCCCCTTCTCCATCCTTTTCTCCAGCGTGTACACACTGAAGTCCTTTAGTCTCTCCCCATAGGGCTTTTGACGTAGACCCTGCACCATTTTAGCTGCCCTCCTCTGGACCGCCTCTACTGTGTCTATGTCCTTCTGGAGATGTGGTCTTCAGAACTGGACACAGTACTCTAGGTGAGATCTCACCAGTGATCTATACAGCAGTAACACCACCGCTCTCTTTCTGCTTGTGATACCCCTCTCTATGCACTCTAGCATCCCACTAGCTCTCCCCACTGCCTTGTCACACTGTCTGGCCACCTTAAGGTCAACAAATATGATTACCCCAGGTCTCTTCCTGTTTGGTGGTCATTAATGGTCACAACAACCAGGTTCTACCATGAACAACTCCAGGACAGAGCAGATATCACGCTACCATTCTTTGTGGGACTCCCACAAAGATGCAACTGTGGTGGTAGCAGTGGACTGAATGGTGCAAGCCAAACTAAGTATCACATTAGTGAACTTGGCACCCTGGATCTTTTTTAACAAAGCCAGCTAAACTGTTCTTTTGTAATTTGAATTTTTCCAGAATCAGAGGCAGCGGAAGTTAGTCAGTTTTTTTCACTCATGAAGAGAAAATGGACTTTTGTTTTGGTGAAAGTTTGTCTGCCATCCACACACACTCTCCTCCCCACCACACACATACACACACACACAAACACACACACACACAGAGGAATTTACATACTAATGATACTTTGTGCTGGGTCTGAGGTTTTAGTTAGTAGCCAAATCCAGGAAAGCAAATACTCTGAATGCTGACTTTGGACTAGCTGGAGTGTCAGGCTTTGACTGGCTGCCCAAGCTTCTCCCATTACAAAATGCTGTCTACAGTATGTTCCTGTTAAGATATCACATATTTAGATGAATGCCTATTTATCTCACTCCCCCCTCACTCCACTGATGGCCCACCTTTGGCCCCGGCGGATCCCCCAGCCCTGTCACCTGCCATCCCTAGGACTTACCTTGGGTGCCACTGAGTTCTCCACAGATTGCCCCTGTGACAGAGCCTTTGGGGGGACCCCCAATGCCCCCTTCATTGCCAAGTATGGTGGTCCCTTGCCCAGTAGGCATTGCATGGTCTGTCTGGATCCGTGGGGTGGCATCATGCCACCGGTGGTATTTTTCTGCTGTTCTTGGTGCCCAGACCCACAGATGCGCTCAGGAGGTGACGGGCAAATGCACACATCAGAGGACATGCTGACGTCTTCTATCAAGGAGCGTCTCCCACCTGAAACAGCTGCTCTAACTTGCATCACCACCTATAGTTACTTAGATGGTGGTGTTGAAGCAAACAGTCTACCCTCACTCTTCAGAGGAGGAGAGCTTCCACTGGGATGGTTGATCCTCCTACCCCCTGCTGACCCCCCGGGCAACCCGAAGTCATCCCTTTACCTGGGTTATCAATGTGGTGGCAGGTGAGGCATGGGTGCTTCTGCCCTCTGTGCCACTGGGCTGGGCCTATTCACCTCATTTGACTCTTGTTCTTTTTAGATAGCAAACCTTTTTACGGATTACCTTTTTTCTAACTTGGCTGTTGTTGTAAGGTACATTGTACATGTGTTTTGATCAGATAGAAACACAGAAACATAGAATATATTGGCAAAAAAACACCCTGTGGTCCATCCAGTCTGTTGAGATGTTCCCTGCCTCTTCTGTCTTCGCAGAGCCTACCTGGTCTTCAGCTACACTCACTCCCCCCTGCCAATTTAAGATTATCTTTCCAAGTGCTACTGGTAGCAGCTGTCATTTTCCTCTCCTGTTACTGGCCTGTTTTATAAAGCTGCTGAAATAACTGATTTGTGTAATAAGGCAGAAGTTTAATATTTACAGTTATCTTCCATAGCCCCACTCATTTGAGGAATATGCTACTCAAGATTGTTGTGTAGTGTATTGTGACCACTTGTCTCTGTAAGCTTTTGCAAAATCATTATCATCTGCTTAGCCATTGTTACTAACAACTTAAAAAAATAGAAAATTGCTAGTGGTCTTCCTTTATATCTATTTATACAGTACATACAGTTACTGTGTCTCTTATGGTTATGAATGTATTTGTTCATTGGATAAGAGAATTGTGAAGCAAAGCTGAGACATTATGGCACATAAAGGACTTCAGAAGAAACTCATAACTATAAGAGACACGTAAACTGTACAAATCATGTTAAAAACGTTAGTTAAAAAAATGAAATTAAATTTTTTGTAAATATGAAAATTCTACCTTATTACACAGAAAGGGGGTAATAGGGGGTAGGTAGAGTTAGTAATAGTACAAAGCAAAATATAAAGGCAGCTGTGGGAGTGGTGCAGTGTAATGGGTGTGGAGCTGCAGTCTTCCGGAAGACTTTCTGGAGACTAAGGTGCTGCCCCATCTGCACGCACCTCTCTGGGCTGAGGGAAGAGGTCGCTAGTCTCTGGGCCAAGTTGGCCAGGATCTGGAGGACCTTTTCCACCACCCAGGAACCAGGGTTCTGCCATATGTAGATTGAAGCCTTCCAGCCACAGTCCCAAGCTAGAAGCAGGGACATCCTAGACTCTCAGCAAGGGGTGTTTGTCAGAAAACTAGTCAGACAGCCCACTCCTGATGGGGCAGTACCGGACCTGGTACTCACAAACAGGAACAGTGTTGCAGATGTCAAGGTGAGAGGCCACCTGGGGACCAGTGATCACAGTACAGCATGGTTTGTAGACTGGGAAATCCCAGATGCAGCATCGTCAAGGGGCAGGGAGATACTAGCTGCACTTCAGGTGCTGTTCCTTCAGCAGCTAGTCAGGGAGCTAACAAGGGACAACAACCTGCTGCATGTGGTCCTGACAAGTGGGGAGAGTGTGGATGAGGTGCAGGTGGGAGATGCCTTGGGCAACAATGATTACAGCACGGTAATGTTCAGGGTCAAGGCAGGAAGGAAACAAGTAAAACAAGTAATACAGTCATGGACATCAGACGCACAGACTTTGACAAGATGAGAAGGATAGTAAGGGAAACAATGGAGAGAATGGTGAATATAGGGGCAGTGGAGAAGATACAGCAAGCTAGCAAGGGAAGGGTACTGAAAGCTGCGGAAAATGTGTGCATAAAAAACGTTAGGAAGAGCAAAAGGGGGAGGAGACCACTTTGGTTTACAAAGCAGGTTGTGGGGGCAGTCAGGGAAAGGAGGAGGGCTTTCAGAAAATTTAAGAGGACACTCAGCGAGGAAGATAAGGAAGAGTATAGGGAAAAGTGGAGTACAGCGGGGAAGAAGCAAAAAAGGCCAAAGGGGGGGATAGAACCTTTTTCAGATATGTGAAGGAGAGGAGAAAGGCAAGACGGGATTACTAGGCTGTGGGGGGGAGGGAGAAAGAAAATTGGAAAGGGACTGTGAAAAAGCAGAGTTATTAAATAAGTACTTGAGCTTGGTATTCATGGAGGAGGAGGATGGTAGGGGACCTATGCTAAAGTCAAAGGGGAAGAAGGGCAAAAAGGTGGATCTGAGCCCATCCACTGTGCATAGGGTTAGGACAGAGCTAGACAGATTGAGAGTGGACAAAGCAATGGGGCCTGACGGGTTACACCACAGGGTGATCAGGGAACTGAAGGACGAGTTGGCTGCACCCTTGACAAGGCTCTTCAACTTGTCCCTGGATACGAGAAGAGTGCTGGAGGACTGGAAGAAGTCAGACGTAGTGCCTTTACACAAGGGAGGTAGTAAGGAGGTGAAGGGGAACTACCAACCTGTCAGCCTCACGTCAGTGGTGGGGAAGGTAATGGAGGCATTAATCAAAGAGAGGGTGGTGGATTACCTAGAGGAGAGTGGCTTGCAGGACAGCAGATAGCATGGCTTCATGAAGGGGAAGTCTTGCCAGACAAACCTAATTCAGTTCTCTGATTGGGTGACTCAGGTGACGGACCGGGGGATGTGGGGGGCAGTGGATATGGCCTATCTGGACTTCAGTAAGGCCTTTGACACCGTCCCCCATAGGAGGCTGGTGAACAAGATGGAAAGCCTGGAGTTGGGTGGGAAAATAACAAGCTGGGTGGAGGCCTGGCTGTCAGGAAGAACTCAGAGGGTGGTGCTAAACGGGGTGCACTCCGGGACGGTAAGGGTGAAAAGTAGAGCGCCACCGGTGTCAGTTTTGGGTCTGCTTCACTTCAACATCTACATCAGTGATATTGCTGAGGGTTTGAGGGGGAGAGTGTGCCTGTTTGCTGACGATATGAAAATATGCAATAGGGTGGACACCCCAAGGGAGATGGAGGACATGAGGGAGGACTTAAAGATGCTTGAAGAATGGTCTGGGATGTGGCAGCTGAAATTTATTGCCAAGAAGTGCGCTGTGATGCACTTGGGGAGTAGGAACAGAAGAGCATGGTATACCATAGGTCGGGGGGAATAAAAGTAACAGAACAGGAGATGGATTTGGGGATCATAGTCTCCTCAAACCTTAAGGTATGAATCCAATGTAACAGGGCAGTGGGAAAGGCCAATGTAATGCTGGCATGCATAGGCAGGGGCATTACTAGCAGATAGAGGGAGGTAATAATGCCCCATTACAAAGCCATGGTGAGGCTGCATCTGGAGTATGGGGTTCAGTTCTGGAGGCCTAATCTCCACAAGGATATGGATGCATTGGAGAGGGTTCAGAGAAAGGCAACCAATATGGTGCAGAGTATGGAGGGAAAGTCATATGAGCAGAGGTGTAAGGAGCTGGATCTACACACGCCGGCGACAAGGAAGGAAAGGGGAGACATGACTGAAACTTTTAAATATGTAAAGCGGCTTAATAAAGTGGGAAAAGAATGTTTACTTAAGAGGAAGGAGGGGGTCAAAACTAGAAGGCACAGCCTCAGACTGCAAGGAAAAAGACACAGGGGCAATGTGAGAGGATGTTTCTTCACGGAGAGGGTGGTGAAGCCCTGGAACAGATCACCAGACAGAGTGGTGGGGATTAAATTGGTGGAAGAATTCAAGAGGGCATGGGATGAGCATATTGGGCTGAGTATCGGGGGGAAGGCAGGGGCTGGCAGGAAGGGGGAGGTGTAGGGGGGAAAGGCAGACTAGATGGGCCGGTATGGTCCTTTTCTGCCATCAAGCTTCTATGATTCTCTGATATGATTCAACATACGGACAGCAGCAGACGCAAACTACACAAAGGCAAGAGTCCTGGACTTCAGAAGGGAAGA
The DNA here is from genome assembly GCA_016271365.2 of Neoceratodus forsteri. NCBI lineage: Eukaryota > Metazoa > Chordata > Ceratodontiformes > Ceratodontidae > Neoceratodus > Neoceratodus forsteri. The sequence continues at coordinate 639,161,107 of CM028136.1, forward strand.
TTTAAAACAAATGGGTGAATGCCTCAGAGATAGCCTAGGAGGGGGGATGGCCTGGGTGGGGTAGAGGAACAGAAGGCCAAGTTAAGGGATGGCACAGTGAAAGCAACAAACCTCTGCAGAAAAAAAGTGAGCAAAAATAGAAGAAAAAGAGACCGCTTTAGTTCTCAACAGAAGTGACTGAGAAGATTAAGGATAAAAGGGTAGCATTCAGGGGGTACAAAAAGAAGCAGAGGGAAGAGGACAGAGAGGTGTACCAGGAGAAGCAGAGGGAAGCAGGGAAAGCAATGAGGCGTGCATAGGTGCAAACTGAGGAAAAGATAGCCCAAGGTTAACTGAAAAGGACAAGACCTTTTTGAAGTACATAAGTGAAAAAAAGAAGACGACTAGGGAGGGATAGAGAGATTAAGAATGGCAGGAGGGGACTGTGCAGAGGAGGCTAAGGAAAAAGCAGATATCAGATATCCTGAACAGATCCTTTTGTTCAGTCTTCAGACAGGAAGGGGAAGGGGATGGAACACATAAAAGCTGCAGGAACACTTGGGGAGAGGGAGGCAGACATACGTCCATCTACAGAGGAGACAGTCCTGAATGAATTTGCAAATCTGAAAATGGACCAAGGGTGCTGAGGGAGCACAGGGAGGTACTGGCTGTACCTCTGGCAGCCCTATTCAACAGCTCACTGGAAACGGGGGTGGTTCCAGAGGACTGGAGGAGGGAAGATGTAGTCCTGCTTCATAAAAGCAATAACAGGGTGAAGCCTGGCAACTATAGGCTGGGCTGGTCAGTCTGACATCAGTGGTAGGAAAGTTAATGGTGTTGCCACTAAAGGAAAGGATTGTGGAGTATCCTAAATCCAGTAGGTTAAGACCAGAGGCAGCATGGATTCGTGGTAGGGGAGGTCATGTTACACAAACTTGATAGAGTTCTTTGACTGGGTGACCAGGGAAATAGATCAGGGTAGAGTGGTGGAATGGCCTACTTAGACTTCAGCAAAGGTTTTTTGTTCTTGTTTAATTTATTAACCTTTTTTCAGAGCACGCCAAAATGTACAATAATCAGTGTGCTAACATAGATTCAATCTTATCAGATTACAGTCATAAAACAGTAGTTTAAGTCATTTCAAAGGACACAATCAGTTAGTCTTTTGTGGGTGAAAGATACAGTAGTCCCCAAAAATAAGCAAGTTACCTGAGCTTCCCAACAGTAAACAGAAAAGAGCCTTCTTGGTTGTCCCCTCTGAACTAGGCCTTTCCACAACTGTGTCTATACCCAGTTCACGGGATATTATTCCTGTGAGACATAATCCACATTAACCACCTAATCCATGCATTATTAAAAGCTTCTGTTTGCAGTGTCAATGCTGCTGTAAGTGTTGCCATTGTGGGCTGACCCAGTGGCTTGGAGGGCTGAGGCATCTTGCCTTACCTCCTGCCACGCCGGCGACCCGTGTTCATGGTGCAAGTGGGCGCTGGGGGTCGGCTGGGGAAGAAGAGGATCGAGCATCCTGAGAACAGCTCTCCTCTTCCACAGAGGGGGTGGGATGGAGTCTGCTGCATGCCTGACCCCTTGTGGAGGCTGAGGCTGCTGGTGGCTCGCTTGTGAGGCGGTTCTGGGAAGACACCGGTGTGGCATGTGCAGGTGTGCGCAGCAGGAATTAGCATCATTACGCGCCACCGTGCCACACTTCAGTAAAGGGAGAAAACTGAAAATGGCTCCTCGGTGGGATGAATGCCAGTCACCACAGGCCCCGGCCCCGCAATTTGCAGTAACCCCCGCACCGGATCCATTCCAACAGGTTGAGGGATTCCTGTCGCCCCACCCCAGAAGGCAAGCCATGGAGGAAAGTGAAGAGGTAAGCTGCGAGCGGAAGACACAGCTGAGTGACTTAGCAGGAGGGAGCACCATAGGGGAAGTGGAGAAACAGATTAACAGCAAAAAAAAGTGTTGCCATTGTGTATATTTCTTGGACTACATTTTCCCAGTGCTGAAGCAACAAGGGGATCTATTTGGAGCCAATTTCTGGTCACTGCCTTTTTTGCTGAAGTAAGCCAAAGGCAAAGTTGTGCTTGTGTTTATTCTTAAGTGTAGGAGGTAAACTGGAACAGTGCCAGTTGAGGGATAAGCAGTCCTAGGGTAGGAATAAATTCTTGTAAAGCCTGCTCAGTCCCCTGCCAATACAGCTTTAATTTAGCACAGTCCCAAAACACACGTGAATGTGTTGCGGGAGTGTGCCCACACTTTCACCAGTACTGCACTCCCTTAAGGGTATCATATTTGCCCAAACTGTGTGGTGTCCAAAAGTATCTAATAACAGTGTTCACCCCAAACTCTAGCCAAATATATAGCTCTGTATGTCAAATATATAATGTACCCTGAGATTCTGCCCCCCCTTCACCTGCAGAACAAGGTCTAACATCATATGTGTGGAACCCTGATCCCACTGTAGTCCTAACCTGGTTTGGACATCGTGGTGGACCTGTAGATAATGAAAGTGGTCTGAATCACATAGACCAGGCCTGTGCCTGAGCTGCTGAAACAGGTTAAATGTCCCAGCCTCAAAAAACTGAAATATATGTGTCAGTCTGAGTTGCTGCCACCTCTAAAAAGTGTGATCTATCACTGCAGGAGTGAACTGTGTATCACTAGCCAGTATTGTCAAATATCACAAATCTTTCTTGACAGGAGGGGTCTGTGCCATGGACAGCCAGACGTCTATGATGGCCTGTGTGCAGGGAGTGTAACCATCTGGATGACTGTTTTGACAAGGCAAAAAAGTGCCGCTTTTGTAGTATGTCGGGGCCATGTCCCTCCACTGCTTTCCAGTGCAGGGGGCAATTGTTAATAAAGCCATCTAAATGCATGTGATAAATGGGCCACGTGACAATATTGGGGCAAATTTTGGAATGCCAGGTTGCCTTGAGTTGTATTAAGCTGCAATTTCTTGTATGCGATCCTGGGGCATCATCCCACCCACAGAAATCAGGATATCAACTTGTCCCAGCTACGGAAATCTTCCAGTGGTGGAGAAACTGGCACAGTTGGAAACAGGAATAGACAATGCAGGAGCAGGTTCATTCTAATAGTTTCCAGTCTATGAATTAGGGGGAGTGGGAGAGGGAACTAGCACTGAAGATCCTCTTGAATATATAATTTTAACAGTTTAAAATTAACTTTATAAAATTGGGTCGGATCTCTAGGAAGAGATACTCTTCAGCAAGGTCTCGGACACCATACCACAAAGGAGGCTCATCAGGAAACTGGGCAACTTGGGGGGGTCCTAAGGTGGTAAACTGGGTAAGAAATTTGTTAGTGAATAAGCAGTAGTGGGTGGTGGTAAACGGAATTCATTCAGGGGAAAAGAGGGTGACCAGCAAAGCACCTCAGGGCTCAGTACAGGGACTAGTCGTCTTTAATAAAAACACAGAAACATACACAATAACAGCAGAAAATGACCAACAATCCATCCAGTCTGCCCAACTTCCCTGTCTAACCCTGAGACCTATTGCTCATCCAGGGTCCTAGTCCTTCCCCTCTCCCCATTCACTTTCCCAATTCTGTCATCCCAAGTGACCACTATGCCCTTTGTCCTGTCCCAACTGTGCTTGAAACCAACTAGACTGTTCCACAACTCCACCACCCTCTGTGTAAAATAATACTTCCCCAGGTCCCTCCTGAACCTCCCTCCTATCAGTTTCCATTCATGGTCCTGTGACCTTGAACTAGTGGTTCAAGCTAAAAGGTTTCTAATGGTTCACCTTGTTTAGCCCTTTTAGGAACTTGAAGGTCTCTATCATATCTCCACCCCCCTTTCTGGCCTGCAGCAAGTACATGCTCAGTGCCTTGAGGTGCTCCTCGTAAGACCTGCCCTGTTGGCTCTGAATCATTTTTGTCACTCTGTGCTGCACCGTCTCCAGCCTGTCCCTATTGTTCCTGATGTGAAGGCTCCAGAACTGGGCAGAGAATTCCAGGTGCGATCTCACTACAGATGTTTAATGTCTTTATAAGTGACACTGCAGGTGAGCTGGAAGGGAACAAATGCCTCTTTGCAGATGACACTACAATCTGTAATAGGGTAGACACTCCAGAGGTGGGTGGACAGAATGTGCAGAGACATGAGAAAACAGTGGTCAAGAGTATAGCAGCTGGGTTTTAATGTGACAAAGTGCAAAATCATGCACCTAGGGCACAGAAACCCAGAGGCAGTGTATAAAATTGGGGAAGAAGTATTGACGGTCACCAAACAGGAAAGTGAATGACCACACAAAACAGGGAATTCTATGTACTGTACATTTAACATCAACTCACACACCAGTCCTTCTCAACTAAAAATGCAGTTTAGCAGCAAATGTTATTGATGCAGTTAAATGCAAAGAAGTTTCCTGTACAAGACACAGCCAGACACCAGTGTTAACAACTGGCAAGTCATCGCAGTGCTTTGACCATGTTGGTGATCCTCAGTGCCCCTAAAGAAGATCCACATGGTCGAAGCTCCAGTGCACCTTGCTGGTTGTTAACAATGGTGCCTGACTGTATCTTATACAGGAACCTTCTTTGCAGTTTTGGTGCCTGACTGTATCTTATACAGGAACCTTCTTTGCAGTTAACTACAGTAAATCAATACATTTGCTGCCAAACTGCATTTTTACTGGAGAAGAACCGGTTTGTGAGTGTGCATCTTCTTGTTTTATTTCCAGGCCCCAGGGCAGGAAAAAAGACAATGCAAAGTGTGACTGTAGACCCATCCACAGGACAGCAGCTCATAAATAAATAAGCACATCCCTGACCCAAGGACATGCAGTGAGGCCAGGACAACATAAAATTAGCCCCAGAGGGCATAACATAAAGCATCAGCAAGCTGCCAAAGCACAGCAACAGGATGTAAAGAAAGACGGCAGTGGCCATGAATCTCAAAAAACCCTCAGATCTGCAAAGACTGCAGCATGGCCTCAGAGGTCAGCACTACAAAATGCCAATGAATTTCAGCAAATCAGAAGCCTGCTTTGCTTTATACTAACATACTGTTTGCCAGCAGATTAGGCCTTATGGTCTATTGAGTCTGCTCGAACCTTAGATCCTTAGTTGGGTGCCGAGGCCCTCCCATCCCTTGTGCTCCAGAAACCCCTATCATCCATTCCCACCCCACTGGGACAGGCCATCATCTGATACATCCACTTTCTGTGTCTGTCCCACCCTCTCTTGAAGCCCTCCACTGTGGATCTCTGAACCAGCTCACCAGGCAGTGCATTCCAAGGGTCCACCACCCTCTCAGTGAAAAACCTCCTCCTCTTTCCCCCTCACCCTTCCACCTTCCAACTTCAAACCATGCCCTCTGGTGATACCTCCCTGCTTTAGTCTAAGATCCCTCCATGTTTACCCTATTTATTCCCTTGAGGTACTTGAAGACCTCAATCATGTCCCCCTCTCTCCTCTCCTCCAATGAAAACAGGCAGAGCTCCTCAAGTCTGTCCTCATATGTCAAATCCCTAGCCCTCGTATCATCTTAGTTGCCCTCCTCTGTACCCTCTCCAGGAGCTGTATGTCCCTCTTCAAGTGTGGTCTCCAGTACTGTACACAGTACTCAAGGTGTGGTCTAACCAGTCCATTGTACAGCGGCAGAATCACTTCCTTGCTCCTAGAGGTGATCCCCCTTACGATGCATCCCAACATCCTGTTTGTCTTGCTAACCGCTCTCCTGCACTGCTCAGAGTTATTCATACATGCATCCACCCTGACCCCTAGGTCTTTTTCCCCTATTGAGGCCTCCAGCGCCTCCCCTCCCAGGGTGTACCTGTGTTTAGGGTTTCCCCGACCAAGATGCAACACCTTGCACTTGGTGATATTGAAATTTAATTTCCATGTGCGAGCCCAGCTTTCCAGGGCGTCCAGGTCCCCTTGCAGGGCCAACCTCCCCTCTTCTCCCTCAACTACTGCTCCCATCTTGGAGTCATCCACGAAGAGACTCATTTCACACCCTATACCCTCCCTGATGTCTGATATGTATGCATTAAACAGGATCGGACCCAGGACTGAGCCCTGCGGTACCCCACTACCAACCTCTCTAGGGTTCGAGAGCTCCCCACAGACCACTACTCTCTGGGTGCGTCCAGCTAGCCAGTTTTCAATCCATCTGACCATCAAAGGGCCTACTCCTAACCCCATCAGTTTCTCCACCAGACCATTGTGGGGGACAGAGTCAAACACCTTGCTGAAGTCCAAGAATAATACATCCACAGGCTTTCCCCTGTCCAGTTCTGATGTTACCCATTCGTAGAACTCCACAAGATTGGTTTGACATGATCTACCTGGCACAAACCCATGTTGATGACTATCCAGACCTCCCACCTACTCCAAGTACACCCCCAATGTTCCTTTAGTATACTCTCCATTAATTTTCCCACCACCGAGGTCAAACTGATGGGTCTATAGTTACCTAGTACTTCCCTCGACCCCCCTTTATGGATTGGCACCACATGTACCTCTCGCCAATCCCTAGGTATCCTCCCTGTCTCAAGTGACTTGTTGAAGAGCTCCGCCAGGGGTGAAGCCAGTATGTCCGCCAATTCCCATAGTACTCTCGGATGAATGCCATCTGGCCCAGGAGATTTGTCTTTCTTTAGGGCCTTGAGGGCTAACCACACCCTTTTGGCGGAGATAGCATCATCCGTCCCCTCCACCTTACTGGCCTTTTTATCCTTATCCAGATGTGACACCCCTGGGGTACCTCTCCCTCCCTCTTGCTCCATTTCTGTTGCTCCCCTGATCCCACTCACTGCCACTTCTATCCTCTTCATGCCTTGCTTTGTAGATATCCCATCCCCTCCCTAGTGAACACAGAGGCAAGGTACTCGTTAAATACCTCTGCCTGGTCCCTCGACTCTTCCACCCACCCTCCTTCTGATCTCAATCTCCTGAGATGGCCCTTAGTTTTTCTCCGCTCCTCAATGTACTGGAAGAACCCCTTTTCCCCTCCATGTATCCCTTGTGCCAGACATTGCTCTTTACTGGACTTTGCTCCCCTCACCATACGGGTGACTTTTCTAGATGCAAGATGGTGCATTTCCTTATCCCTATCCCCTCTTGTTGTTTTATATTTTTTGTAGGCGCCTTCTTTTCTCTGACTGCTACCTGTACCTCACTGGACCACCAGCATGGTTTATGTGACCTTGCTCCCTTACGTTTCAACTTAGCAGATCCTGACTGCCTCATGAAATCCCGTTTATGACCTCCCATCTCCTTTCCACACTTGTCATTGATGTAATCCCTTCAAGTGATCCTTGAGAATATTCCATGCCCAAAGTCTGCCCCCCTGAAGTCCACTGCCAGTGTCCTAGATCTCCCTCCCCTCCCTCCCCATGCTTATTTGAAACCAGACAGTATTGTGGTCGCTCCCAGTCAGGGGGTCCTGTACAACCAGGTCCCTTACCAGATCCCCATCTGCCAGAACCATGTCCAGGACATGTCCCTCACCTGTGGGCTCCATCACATGCTGTGATAAGAACACATCCTGGAAGCCATCCAGCAGCCTCTGCTCCTTGGCCACCTTAGAGGACATGGTTCCCCAGTTTGTACCTGGCATATTAAGGTCACCCATCAACACCACTCCTTCCCCTTTGGGTCCACACTGGGCAATGATGTTGTCCAGCAAACCATCCTCTAGAACATCACTCATCCCGGGGGCCTATATCGACACCAGCCTTGACCTTATCTCCTGCTGGGGATCGTGGAAGTGACCCATAAGGCCTCCATGTTTCCTCTGCCTCTTTACCCTAGCAATTTCTATGTCATCTCTAATGAACATAGCCACTCCACCCTCTGCCCTCCTTCCTATCCTTCCTAAGCATAGTGTACCCCATACGTTTAGGTCCCAGTCATGGTTTTGTTGTGCCAGTCTCCGTGACGCCGCCACATCCACCCCAACAGCATGGCCTGGAACTCTGGCAACTTGTTTCCCAAGCTCCTGGCATTTACTAACACAACCCCCCCTTATCCCTGATCCTCTTGCAGATCCCACCCTGATTCCTTATACTTCCATCCTCCTCTGCTCCTCCTGAAACCTCCACCTCCAGTCTGTTTCCCCCTCCCCTTGGGCTTGAGGGCTACTCCCTCATCTGGAGGAGGGCTTCTAGTCACCTCTCCTTATCCCTTCCCCCCTCACAAGTTTAAACCCCACTTTTCTTGAATGTAGTCAGCCATCCCCTGTTTAGGACTTCCTTCCCTAATGGGGCAAGATGAAGCCTGTCCTTGGCATATAGTCCTTATCCTCCCAAACTCCATTCCAGTTCCTAACACCCCAACCCACTCTTCACACCACTTCCTGAGCCAGTCATTAACCTCTGTGAGCTTCATTTTTTCTCCACTGAGGCCTTTGGTACTGGCAATATCTCCGAAAAATGTTGCATCCATTATCCCGACAGACTCTGGCAAGTTCTTGGAACCTTGCTTGGATTTCAAGCGCTGTTTCCTCTAGAGCATTAGTTCCCAAATGCACCAAGAAATCCGGTTTCCCTCCACAATCCCTAACCATTTCATACACCATGAACTTTGCTCTGTGCACTGTCAGCCAGAGATCTCACTACCTTCACCTAGCTATGACATCCACCCCCTGTCCTCCCACTGGATACCCTAATCATTGAGTCTCCCAATAACAGAACCTTAACACCACCATCATCCTTATGGTTACCTCCACTATGCCCTCTCAGCCCCCATCCCCCTTTATTCATGATCTCAATTCCATGGGAGTCTTCCTGCCTTATTAGAGACCCCCTTGTCACCCTCCCCTTTCTGCCCCCCTCATTACTTTGCCCACTTCAATCAATCAATCAATCAATCAATCAAAATCTTTATTTAATCAGACGAACATCATTGAGCATAGTTCATTTACAAGATGGACCTGAGTGGTCAAGAAGTGCAAGTGTTATTACATTGACAAGGGTATCATAAACAGTAATACAATGACAGGGGTAACAAAAAACAGTAATACAATGACATAAGTGCTAGTATATAACAATATACATATGTACAAGGCATTAACACTTATAATCTGGGAGACAGTAGCAGTTGGCACATCAGAGTTAATATGTAGATTATAGGACCTAGCAGGCATTTTGAGGGTGAATCTTGGGACTGGGAACTGGAGTTTTTCAGCATATAGAAACACGAGCAGAAAAGGGGTGGGTAGAGCGTGAATTAGGCCTTGTGGAAGCAGTTGCAGAGTTCTGGGAATAGGGTGGTGAATAATCTTTTGAAGGATATTAAGGGTGGAGGTTATTTAGCTTCATGGTTTTTGGAGTGAGTTCCAAACAATTGCTAGTGAGTAGCTGATAGCAGCCCTCCCAAGCTGGGTGCAGGCATTGGGGACCTTAAGAATGATAATTTTGCTGATCCTTAGGTTGTATGGTCTAGAAGTGATTTGAGTAAAACAGTCCGAGATGTGGTAGGTAGCTTGCCTGATAAGGCTTTGAATATCCAAATTGCAGCATTCCTGTTTCTTCTGTGTTGTAATGATGACCAGTTAACTGCCTTATAAAGGGAACAATGGTGGGTGCTGAAGGAAGGTCAGTAATGAATCTGATGGACCTGTGGTATAGGGTGTCCAGTTTATTTAAGAGGGGGAGTGAACAGTGTCCATACAGAAAGTCAGCATAGTCAATGAGGGATAGGAATGAAGCCTGGATTAATCTTTTTTTGGAGTCTCTGTTGAGGTAGTGCTTTATTCTAAAAAATAAACCAAGCATTTGTCTCAGTTTCTTTAGTAGCTCCTCAATATGTACAGAAAAGTCAAGTTTGTTATCAATCCAGACACCAAGATATTTGAAGTTATCAACATATTCCAGCTTCTCTCCAAGTAAGGTAGTTAGTTGTAGGGTGGTAGATGATGGGGTAGTGGCAGAGCAACTTGTGAGGAAAGAGCATAGCTTTTGTTTTTTGGCATTTAGAAGTAGTTTTTATCCAGTAAGTTGTGTTGTAGGATGGAGAATTCAGATTGTAGCAGTTCACAGGCTTTAGACAATGAAGAATTGCTAACATATAGCACAGTATCATCAGCAAACAGATGGATGTTTGATTGAGTGAGTTAGCATCAATATTATTAATATAGATGGCAAAGAGATGGGGCCAAGAATAGAGCCTTGCGGTACACCTCTTAGCAGTGGTTTTAAAGTGGATAGGTAGTTCCATTTTTACCAGTTGTGATCTGTCTGATAGATAGCACTTGAACCAATTGAGTGAAGGGAATCCAACCCTATTGAACCAAGGGAGGTGATCAGTGATTCATGATCCACTGTGTCAAATGCTTTGTCAAATCCAGGAACACAGCACAGGTACTATTCTTCTTATCCATAGCAGTCTGCCAGTCGTTGGTTACTTTGGCTAGGGCTGAAATGGTGCTGTGCCTTGATCTAAATCCTGATTGTGCTGTGTTTAGGAGGTTATTGTTATCCAGGTAAACCCTTAATTGTGAGTTTACTAACTTTTCGAGCATCTTGGACAGAACTGATAGGATGGAAATGGGCCTGTAATTATTGAGATCCATGGGATCACCAGATTTGAGTAAAGGAACTACTTGAGCTGTTTTCCAAATGGAGGAATGGATCCAGTGGTGAGGAAAGATTGAAGAGATGAGTGAGGGGCAGATAAGACTTGAGATGCAATCTTGAGGAAGTAGGGGTCCAGGAGTCTGTACCTGCATTTTTGAAGTATCCAAATTGGAGAGGAGATCTTCCACTTCTTTCAATGATATTGGGTTGAAGGAGAAGGTTGATGTAGCCTTTGGCCCACGGTGGATTGAAGATTCAAGGAAGATCTCAGGAGATTTGCAGGTGAAGAGTCAAATGCTAGTCCAGCTGTGGTGAAGTGGTCATTGAAGGTATTTAGAATTTCTTGTTTATCCGTAATTTCTGTGTTATTTAGTAGCAGTTTGCAGGTTAAGGCAGGAGTAGAGTTTTGGCCCAAGATACCCTTTATAGTTCCCCAGAGCCTGGTTGGGTTATTATAGGAGGCATCCAATTCAGCTCTATAATAGGCCACTTTGGCTGATCTTATTTGTGTTGTACATGAATTTCTTGCTTTTCTGAATTTTAGCCAATCTATGGAGTCCTTAGTTTTTCTTGCCTTTTTCCACAGTTTGTCTCTGGCTAGCAAGGCTGTTTTAAGATCAGTGGTGAACCAGGGGCAGGACCTTGCTTTAATTCTGATATTGGTGAATGGTGGCATGAATATTTAGAGCATTAGTGATAATGTCCTTTAAGATCTGAGAGCTATTTCCACTGAGGTTGTAAGGTAGAAATCTTGCCAATATATTGTGTTACTCAGGTCATGGAGGTAACCTGGTATGTTGAACTTCTTTTTGACCTTTTGGGACAAATTCAGCAGGGTTGGATGGTTTGGGTGAAGATCTTATGCCAGCTATGGGACAATGGTCACTTACATCATTCGGTAGTACTCCTGCATGAGTATATAAGTGAGGCTTATTTACCAACATAATATCCAGGAGTGAGCTGTTGCTAGAATTTTTAGGTTAACCCTGGTTGGGTCTTTTATTAGCTGTGTAAAGCCATAGGTGTCACAGAAGGTTACCAATGGAGCAGATGCATTAGATAGCCAGTTTAAATTCAAATCACCAAGGATGATGGTATCTTCAGGGCCTAGATTGGTTATTGACCCCAGGTGAGATAGTAATTTGAGGCCTGCTGAGGGGGGCCTATAGCAGCCAATCAATTTAAATGGAGACATGTTTGGAAGGGATATTTTGATTGATAAACATTCAAATTCCTTTGGTTCGGATGTGATGATGAGGCAGGTAGCAGAGATGGTGTCCTTAATGTATATGGCCACCCCACCACCCCTGGAAGAGGCGATCTGCTCTGAAGAGCTGATAGTTGGTAAGGTTTACAACACTGTCTTTGGTCGATGGTCTGAGCCAAGATTCAGAGATGACCAGAAAGTCAGGCAGGGTATGTGCCACCCAGGCCTGTATTACGGAGAATTTTTTTAAAAGGCTGCAGGCATTGATATGTAGGAAGCTTAGGCCATTTATAGAGGATAAATCAGCAGGGGAAAAAATACTTTCAATGGGGCCAGGATTTATTTCAATGGTACCAAAACAGATCAGAAGGTAGAAGATTAATTTGAGGAGGGCACCAAGGGACAAGGATAGTGAATGGTCAGAGCGTTTCCTACTAATCCTTAACTCAAACCCCCTCTGAATAGGTGTCCCCTTTAACCCTCTCTTATCCGAACCATTTATCCTGGCCCTGATGAGTTCCCCTTCCCCCGCACCACCATCCTCCCCCCTTGTAATAGTACCCCTGCCTCCAGAGGCTCTCTGTGGGTCCCCTTTAGCTAGGGCCCCATCCTTGGTACTGATCCCCCTGCTGAAGGGGGGCTCCTCTCCCACCTCCTTGTCTCCCAGTTTCTCTCCAGTCATGCTCTCCTCCCTCATGTCTGCAATATGTTGCATCTCCCCCATTTGCTTAACATTTATGTTTCCCCTTCTCCCTCTGGGACTATTTCTATCCTTTCCATTGCCGGTCTGTGATGCCCTATGGGTATCCAACTCCCTCCCCCCGGCCTCTGTATAAGTTTCCTCATTTCCACCAACCCCTTCCTCCCCCTCTAGGTTGCTTAGTAGCTCAAATTTATTGTGACACTCTATGTCAGCCTCCATCAAGTAACTCGAGTTTTCCCTGACTGCACCTCTAAACTGCCCCTCTTCTTCCCCTCTTGCTCTGTTCACCTTAGGAGCTCCCTTCCCACAGTCTGCTGTTTTAGGCTTCTGCACAACAGCCCTCCTGACTCTTCCCTCCACTCTCTTTGTATTCAGAATGTTCACCCGTCACGCTTTCCCTTAAGTCAACATCCTATCTAAGGGTCCTCTGTCCTAATATCCCCCTCCTGCTTGCTGTAACATAACGTCCTGTGATTTCAGAGCGTTGCCCCAGCCTCCCCTCAGCCCCACCCTTCTGCTGCCCATATCTACACCCCTTATCCTTGGACAGCTCCCCAGCTTACTCCTTAACCAATATACCTCACTCCTGATACAAGATAGCTGTCTACAGAGTGGGCAGCCTCCCTCTCTCCAGGCCCAATTGAGAATTATTGCCATCCCACGGCCTGTGCAGCCTACAACCCTTCCGAAGATGCCTGCCATGGTGGAATATGGCCACCCTGTTTATCCCCCTCTGTTTATAATGGCACACCCCCTTTTCTCAGTACCTTTCCCCTGGAAAACAGTTTCTCTCTATACTGACTGCAGTTAATTACAAACCCAATTTCAACCCCACCAATAAAGTTCCCAAGTCTCACAAACACATACAGTCCAGTGTGTGTTCAGTCCCATTAACAGTGTGTGTATGCAGACATCAGGTACCGTATGATGTCACAGGCCCACCAGCTCCTGTTGCTTCGAATTTCAGTCCCAAACAGAAATACTCAGCCCTTCAATCCCAACCCCCAGTGACTTTTCAGTATTTAAGAAAACCTACAAAACAGTTCTTACCAACACCAGGCAAACAACACATTTAAATTTCACTCTAATTATCACTGCCAAACAACTGTTCCCAAGCCTCCAAAGTTACAATATCACAGCCCAAGTAACAGTTCTAACTCAAGGTAATAATTTTTAACACATAGAACTAATTTCACTTACAAAACTATTCAAATATTTCAGTTAAAACAGAATATAACCTCAGACCTCTGTTCTTACCAGCCTCCTGCTTATGTTCCCAAGAGAACATAGATGCAAGCCCAGCATGGCTAACCAAGGAGGCCAAAGACAGCTTGCTTGGGGGAAAATGACTAATAGAGTGTCGAGTTTCATTCCCTTTAAAAGGGAATGTCCCCAGGCCTCTGGATCAGTCTCGTAATTCTGACAGAGAAAGTGGAGCTGTGAACTGGTGAGCCACAGCCTGCCAGGAACTGAAGTCCTGGCAAGGCAAAGAAGTCTGGGCACCCAGCAACAGGCTCTTTTGTGAAGAAAATAATTAGTTTTTATCAAAACTGACACAGTCCCAGGGAGGAATGGAGCTGATGTTTTTCCTGACCCCACCTGTAACTTTCCCCCTCTGGGGGATGAGCTCTATTCGAAGATCAAATGACTGAGGCAACTGCCTGCTTCAGAATCCCTGGATATCCAGCGCATACAGCACCAGAATTACCATGAGAGAACAGGGACCAGTGAGTCAACACCAGAGGACACCAAGGAAGCCTGCCTTTCCAGCAAGAAGCACGATCAGCTGTCTCACCTGCTCTGTCACCAGACACCAGAGGTACCTGTGAATTTAAAAAGCCATGAATAACCATTAGGACTTCAGCCCTGAAACTGGGGAAAAGTGTGACTGTGCCTAGGACTGTGGGAGAAGGGCTGGGCAGGACTCTGCCACTGTGATAGGCCCAGGCAGAAGACCTTTGGAGGCCATCCTGTTACCCATTTGCGTAGGGATTACAAATAGGGCCCCCTTTTCTACAGTTTCCAGTATAACTGTTCAGCAACAGTTTGGATTTTACAGTTTGTTTTGCCTGCAACAGTTAAAACTCGGCACCAAGCACCTGCCCTGCTAGTGGCAAATGCATCCCCAGTGAGAGACCTACTACAACTTAAAAGAGAGCTCGCACCCATGGCCTTTGTTTTTTTTTGCTTTATTCTCTGGTAACTGCAGATAAGTCTCATTTACAAGGGTGACGCTAGTGCACTGGGGAGGTTAAGGGACTTAGTAAGTGATTTGCTCAGAGTCATACAGTATGCAAATGGAGGTTGTGGGAGTCAAACCCAGAGATGATGGATGTGCTAAGCTCATTCACAACTCATTACTCTAACCTCTAGGCTATACTACCAGCATTTAAGTCAGTTACATCCACTTAAGGTTTGAAGGGCTGCCAGGGAGGAAGACTGAGTGGGGCTACTGTTGTTATCATATAGAGTATAAGAATTTTACTGCTGCCCCATTGCACAAATTTTTCTTACTGCACCCTTGTTCTCACCATACCCTTCCCTTATCAGTAAATTATTTGTTTAAATATCATTTCTTGGTTCAGGAATTGTTATTGTTGCTATAGTATCCCTTGCTTTGGGGAGTGACTGTGTGGGCAGGTTATGTACTATTTACTGGGGGGTTGGGGGGTTATACCCTTATGTGTCAACATCGAGGTATGCCATATTGCTACCCCAGATGGTGGCACCATGCCACTTTTAGGTCCAGGTACCTAGTATAGCACAACTTTAGGCAACCCAGTCTGACCCCATCAGAGGGTTTGGACAGGTGAACTCCTAGGGTGGTCCACTATATAATAAATAAATTGCCAGATGATTAAAGAATTGCTGCCATCCTGAACCTTCCCTGCTGTCCATAACAACTGGCACACTCAGCAAGCAGCGTGCTGGGGTAAGACTTCTACAGACTCTTCTGTTTTCTAAGCCAGTGTTCAGACGGTAATTACAGAGCTCCTGGAAAACTGTACTCTCAGCTGATCAGAGAAGCCAAGCCTCAGCAGGGGCATGGCCTGGCACTTCAAAAGGCCTGCTCCATCTAGTGGCCCCTTGCAGAGTAGGAGGGAGTCTAGTAGGTTAGTATGGGAGAATTTTTGTTATCATTCTTTCTGCATTACTGAGGGTTTACACTGTTTTAATTGCCTTCTGTTACATATTCTCGCTGATTGCTACATTTGCTGGAGTTTGTTTAATCAGTGTGGTTTTATATTGAACTTAGGGAACTGCTTGTTTAAATATGTTTCCCTTTTTTCAAAAAATAGTAGGGCGGTCATTATCTAGCTTTTTTTTTATTTTTTTTTTCAAAATTATTAGGCAGGCATTTATCCAGCTTTATGGTTGAATATTTTTTTCAAAATTATTATAGGCAGGCATTTATCCAGCTTTATGGTTGAATATTTTTTTCAAAATTATTAGGCAGGCATTTATCCAGCTTTATGGTTGAATATTTTTTCAAAATTATTATAGGCAGGCATTTATCCAGCTTTATGGTTGAATATTTTTTTCAAAATTATTAGGCAGGCATTTATCCAGCTCTATGGTTGAATATTTTTTTCAAAATTATTATAGGCAGGCATTTATCCAGCTTTATGGTTGAATATTTTTTTCAAAATTATTAGGCAGGCATTTATCCAGCTTTATGGTTGAATATTTTTTTTCAAAATTATTATAGGCAGGCATTTATCCAGCTTTATGGTTGAATTTTTTTTTTCAAAATTATTATAGGCAGGCATTTATCCAGCTTTATGGTTGAATATTTTTTTCAAAATTATTAGGCAGGTATTTATCCACCTTTATGGTTGAATAGTTTTTTCAGAATTATTAGGCAGGCATTTATCCAGCTTTATGGTTGAATATTTTTTTCAAAATTACTATAGGCAGGCATTTATCCAGCTTTATGGTTGAATTTTTTTTTCAAAATTATTATAGGCAGGCATTTATCCAGCTTTATGGTTGAATATTTTTTTCAAAATTATTATAGGCAGGCATTTATCCAGCTTTATGGTCGAATGCTAACCTGTTGGTTCTTTGCTCAGGCTCAAACATGCAAACATTCATTTGATAACACCCAGAACATTTCAAATACATTTTCAGGTGCCTGTTTTGAGTCTCAAGGAAGCAGGGAGTCAACTAACTATCAGGGAGCCTTGCCTGCATTTTCTTTAATCACTTATTTTTTAAAATTGCCGGTGTTGACCTTTTCAAAGGCTGCTCACTTTTAATTTCAGTCAGGGTTCCTGATAATTTCAACAGCCATGATGACATATTTGCCAAAATGATTTCAATTTATTGGCTCCCATATGAGGAAGCAAAATGGTCTATTTGATCTAATCTTGCTTCTTCTGATATTGCAGTCTGGAGATATCCATTTAAATCCTGGCCCTCCCCTTTCCCCAGTGGTATCTGAAGCATCTAAGGGTAAGGTGTTAATCCTTAATATTTGTTTTAACACTTTCACTTTCCCACTGGTACAGTACTTCACTTCTTCAGGTCCTGAAGTGGTTCCATATGCCCACCAGACTCACACCTCGCTGCTACTGGAGGTGCTATCCAGGTCTCAAGATGTCCCCCACACCAACCTGGGGCCGGCTTGTTCTAGCAAGGTGTCTCCTCTGGCCTAGTAAAGAAATACCACTTGCTTCTGATCTTTCATCCACATGGCTTATCCCTGCAAGGGGCCTGCACTGGCCTAAGAAGAACTGCTTGCTAATCTGGTGATGTGGGCTGGGGGGGCCCTCCTGTGGTGCCCAATGAATCTGGTTGACTTCTTCAACTAGGTGACCACAGCAACAGACAAGGGGTAGGCAGCTGATGTAGTATACTTAGACTTCAGCAAGGCCTTTGTCTCTGTCCCCAGAGGAGGCTGGTCAAAAAGATTAGAGACCTAGGGGTGGAAGAAAAAGTTGCAAACTGAGTGGACAGCTAGCTCAGAGGAAGGATACTAAGGATGGTAGTTAATGGGGAGTTTTTACTGATGTCAAAGAATTAGCATACGCTGTGTTTACACTGCAGTTGTGCTGCATGTTAAGACCGCTGCAGTGCATTCCCTACCTGCGATGTGGCATGGTGCCCTCTGCACACGCGGTGACACACTGTTGTGATGTAACCTGCACCTCTGGTCAGTCTGCACACTCATTGTATTATCGTCCCCGGTGACCTGCTGCTGACAAGTCAGAGGATGCTAGAAGCTACTAGTATGTGATCAAGCACATGCCACGTCCTGTCCACATGGCGACTTGCACCTGTCAATACGGTCAGTGTCCCCAAATTTTCTGCGACCGTCAGAGTGCCTTAATGAATGTCCTACCATGATCTGGTGAGTGTCCACATGGTGGCATTTGCACTTCAGCAACCCGAGCGCCCGGGTTGCTCCTGGTGCAAATATGACCGTGTAAACATAGCTATAGTAAGACTGCAGTCCCCAAATAGCTTGCAACTGCTGCAGGGAAAATGTTATCAATACTATACTATGCAAAATATCTACACTACATTTGCTTTGTTTAAAATGTTGTCAAGTTGTCAAGACTTCATCAGAGCACTTTTATCGCCCTCTACTGAGTAACACTTGGCAATGCCTTATATACACACACACACTGGTTTTCCCCGTATTTTATTAAAGAAATGGATGCTTGAAGGATGCATGGAAGTGTTCCTCCATTGACAACTTGAATCATTTATTGAAAGCACACAGACTGGAATGCATTTACTTAGTCTTATGCTAGTTTTCTAATGGTCTGTACTACGATCACAGACTTTTATTGTTTTTATAAAGTCCAAGCATTACTGTGGTGCCAAGCGGTATAGTGCTCTGTGTACAATATAATTTTACAAAACAGGACTACAGTGTGGAGTTACAGTACTGTGCAGGCTTTAATCATAAGAAACCCCCATACTGCAAACATACTGTACAGTACCACCTTTATAAGGATTTCTAAAGTTTTTGTTAAGTACTGAATGCAAAATCAATCATTCCATAAACATACCAGAATCAGGTAGTGGTTACATACAGTAGCACCTCATTTCCTAGCAGCCAGAACTATTTCAGGACTCAGCACAGAAAAACAGTGGTAGGGGACAATTCACATACAGGAGTTCTGGAAAATGCACAACTACCTAACACTATAGATTCTGCATCACACACGTACGTACACACACACACACACACACACACACACACACACACACGATAACAACGACTCTCAGAAACTCTAGGCTTTCTTTGTCATTATTTCCAGCCCTCAGATCAAAAGATCCACTTCCTCTGTAAGTTCTGAATATGCATTTTCCAAACTAATACTTATCCTAGAATAACCATTTTTAAACATTCTAAATTATAATCCTGCTTTTGATAAGTGGGGTAAACAAATGGAAAAAGTTATAGTTCTGTCAATGAAATACTGTACCAACAACGATTTTGGTTCAATTACTTATTTACTGCAAGAAACACAAAAAGAGAGAAATCTAAAAGTACTCCACTGCCCTAGCTAGACATTGTAGGAATAGGAACAAGTGTCTGGCACTGTCAGGTAGCCCACTTCTCTGACCTCAATGCGGCCTCTGAAAAGGTCCAGTTCCATCACCTGGGTCTAACGTCTTCAAAGAGCCTCCCAAGTTCCTCCCACCAGGTTTCTTGAGGACTGGAGAATCTTATCCCTATCCCACGTAGCTCCAGGGGATAACCATGTCGGCCCTCTGCAGCAGGCCACCGATCTGTCAGTACTGTGTCTGTTATACGCTCCCAAGGGAAACATCCTGTCATTCAATCGTGCCATTTTTCATCTTACTAGCTATTTTCGTATCTTGATGGTTTGCAAGGGCACTGTTGTCTTCACACACACGCGCAACTATAACGCAGCCAAGGCTGACAGAAGACATCACACAAATGAACAATGCTGGGCTTAACCCCCGAGCAAAGACTACACCTAACCTGCCTTGCACAGCTCATCCCTGGCCTTTGTCCTGTCTCCATGTTGCACGTTCTCTGCAGTCAGTGTGAACCCTTATTATGGAGAAAAACAGCAACTGCATTTCACCACCTGACCCCGTTGTCTGAATGAAAGCTATCAGGTAAAAGAGATCGGCATTTGTGCAATACGAAACCCTACAGGACAGTCTTCAGACTGAACAATGCACCGCATTCATACCTACCCGACCTGCTTATAATTAGTAGTCAACTGGCGATCCTCAAAGGGATTGACTATCTGATGTTAGTTTCTCCTCCTATCTGAAGCCTGGTGCTGCCTTATCATTTTCATTGCCCTCAGTTGTCTCGCACAGCTGCAGAATTAGCTTCTATCACTGCCATCAAACCGATGCCATCTCCTGGTACAGCAACATCATGTGATAGATAGCGAGCCCCGCCCCGAACCGGGCGTGCCCCAGCTGGCAATCCGCTGGAAAAACTGACACGAGAGCGTCACATAATTCTTTCCTTAAGCTGCTGACTGAGTTTCGGGGAATGCTGTCCCTCTCCCTGTTACAGTTACTTTAATCCTGACAGTTGAAGACGCTATCATTTCAGACCCTGGAGGCACAGCGGGGATCTAGCGGTATCTGAGAGGGGGTAGGTTGCATACGCATTTTAGTGGGGTCCGCAGAGAAGAACCCTCAAATTGAGTGGTCATCTGCGGATTGAACCCCTGTCTTCCGTCATTGAGCGCTTTACCGTGGAACAAGGGATCCTAGGTTCGAATCCTACAACGGACACTACCTCAGTTCCTCACTGAATGACTCGAATCTCTCAACTGCTATGAATTTCTCATAGCGGTGTGATTTTTTTACACTCAGATTTACCCCTGCTCCGCAAAGGTTTACTGATGTTCTTAGTTCTGGACGCTCGAACTATTAAATCGTTGCACAAACGTAATAGACATTCCTTAACACTAAATATGTGGGGCTCACTATTTGTAGATGTACTGAACATTCTGGCCATTTGCTCTGAATTTTGACAGCCAGTGCTATGAATTTTAATGCTGAGAGGTTGAGATGTATGGTATGACTGGCATTACAGCTTAGAAGTTAATGCACTGTGAATGAGCTTGGTACATCCAACAGACCTGGGTTTCATTCCCACAACCTCCACTTGCATACTGTGTGACTCTGAGCAAGTCACTTAACCTTCCCAGTGCTCTTGGCTTGCCCCTGAAAACAGGCACTTTGTGCCTAGTATGCTTTACCCAGTTACCAAAGTATAACAATAGCGCAACTTTAAGCAACTCACTGGACACCTCCCCCCCCCTTCAGCATCCATTGGCTATATATAACTGTGTAGAAGAAGTAGAAGCCCTTTGTAAATATGTTGGCATGTTTCAGTTTGGCTTTCCTGAATAAAATGTACATCAACAGTTAAAAAAAGTGTCAGCACTTTCTAAGTCAGAATGCTTGTGCTATTTCAGAAGCCTCCTTTTTTGAGCACTGCACTCTCTTCTTTATACGAGTATATCTGTTGTATTCTGGACTTCTGCACCTTGTCTCCTGTGTACCCCTGCCCCCAGGTCACATCTAGAAATGAGCTTTGGCTCAGTGTGCCTTTCCTGGTTACCAATTTATAAACAAAATAAATGTATCACATTATCTGTTGCTGTGTAACCAGTCACCAGCCATCAGTACTACAGAACCCTGTGCTGTGCTAGTGAGACAGTGTTTATCCTGTAATCTCTAGGACACACACATGGGCAGTGGAGCATCATTACCTAGAGAGTAATACATGGGTGGGGGTGTGTAACCAGAATATAATAACTGGCTTAGCCTTTTTCCCATAGGGAAACCATGGCGTAATTTGTCATTATAAAGGAGCATTTATAACAGCAAATGTGCACGTTTTCCCTCGCGCTGCACATGCCCCCACTGCTGCTTTTCCCTTCAGAACCGGGCAGGCCGAAGAGCAACCTGCATTCATTTTATATAATTGCTGAGGCAAAAAAGGCAAACCCAGCAATTATATAAAATAAAACATGGGTCAGTGTGTGTAAACTTGAAGTTTACACACACCCGAGGGGTTAGATGCTTTTAATAAACCCCTCGAGCTTCGCTCTTGGGATTTATGTAGCATCTAACCCCTCGGGTGTGTGTAAACTTCTCGTTACACATCCCGACCCATACTTTATTCTCTATTTTATACACAGCAAAGGGTAGCCCATGATGTGAGCGCATGTAGAAGGGCGCCGTCCATAATGGCAACGCCTTCAGGGTGAAATCCCGAATGGTGATGGGGAGGGTAGGGTGACCGGATGTGGGGTGGGCAAATTGAGTGACAGGATGTCGCTATATGTACACGTGTATGGGGGGGCGAGCACGGCGATCGTGGGCTGGGAGGGGTGGAGGTGATGTAGGGGGTGGCGCTGCAGTGGGTTGCTGAGCTGTACCATGGTGTCGGGGGTTGGCCTGTGGCTAGGGTGGGTGTGGTACTGGGTTTGGGTCTGGGCGCTGGTGCAATTTTATTGCACCAGCCCGAAACTTTATTTTCCATGCTTCGCCCCCCAACATGCATCCCCTTGAGGTTGAGAATAATCTAGTAGGGTGTGTGGGGAGCACACCACAGAAGCATGCTATTCTAAGTCCCCGGTGCCATTGTTCTGTGTGCCGAGGGTGTCAGAGTGTTGAAAAGGTTTTCACCACTCTGACTTCGCGGTAATGGCGATTGCCTTTAGGCAGTCGTCGATCACATGGAACCACAGCAGATGTGTGGAATACTGCATAAACCCCAAGACCAAAGCTTGAGGAGTTAATAAAAGCATCTCAAACTAAGGGTGTGTAAAAAATTCTGGGTTACACGCACATATCTATATCTTGATTTTTATGTGCCAACAGCATAGCTGTAAGTACCGATTGTGGTCATGTGTACTCTTTTTTTATATTTAATCAAGAAGGTACATTCAGTGTGAGTGATTCGACTGCATGATGTCATTGATGATGTCAGTGATAGTGTGCTTAGGTCCTGGTGTAGGGTTTCAGACCTACACAAGCCCGGGTTCGATCCCCAGTTTGGAACTTTTTTGTTTCTACACTTTGTGTAGTATGAGAGAAATTGTTAGATGCCTTTGCTGATGTTAATGATAAAGTTTCATCGAAGTCTGAAGTTCTGTAATACGGTTAAGACTTTCAGGTTTGAATGCAACTTGGGAAACATTACTTCAAACTGACTGTGAATTACTAAATCCACTGCAGCTGTTGGGGGGGAGGGGTAATCTGCACTTAGTGTTGAATATATTTTGTTACAACTTGCATTAGTGTAGTGGTAGAGCTACAGATTAGTAAGCAGTAGTGGGTAGGGATCTGTGTTTGATCCACAGTGTAGGACATTTTTTCGTTCTCAGTTTCTGTAGTATTATAGAAATGTTTTTTAATATATGGATTGTAAATTTAATATGCTACTAAAGCATACAAAAAAACACGATAATACTATCACTCCCAGAGCGATAATAGGAGACTTCAGAAGTGCTACTACTAACGTTGTGTCCAGTAATACTATCATTGGGACTTGAACGATAGTATTATCACTTAAACTCAACAGCGCAACCGCAAGTCTGCCACCCCATGTATGTTAAAGCGCACCTTCTGATTGGCTGCTTTTCCTTTCTGAGCGAGCTGAAAAAATGTAAAAACATGGTGGCTCTTCATCTCGCTTAGCGAGAGAAATGTCAGTTAACAGAAACGAGCAGTATTTTCCTTTTTTGGGGGGGAGGAACAATGTTGACTACAGTAGCTGGTAGATCCTCCATTCAGTCTTGCTACCACTGAACTGAAGTCGCCACTCAAGGTAAGAGTGAGAGTGAGCGACTCCTCACTAAACAGTACACTTTTCCTATCTCCTATGTACCAAGCTGTGTGCAGGCTACACTTCGGGCACCCGTAGTGAGTGTTTAAACTAGTTGGGAGCCTGTTTTAAATCCAAAAAATCGTATCCATGTATTTAAAAAAATGTCCGATAGGTTTGTGTCCATTACCAGGCAGTAAAAGCATCTCGCGGTTCTGGACACATTGGAACCTCTCGAGCTTCGCTGTCAAGGTTCATGTGTCCAGAACCTCTCGATGCTATTACTCCCTGGTAATGGACACAAACCTCTCAGTTATTCTCTTTATATCATTGCTGATATTAGTGATGGAGTTTCAGCAAGATGTGAAGTTCTCAACTGCTGATAATCTGAAAATTTACAGCTGAGACTTTGAGGTTTCAATGAAACTTAGGAACATTACTTCAGATTGACTGACTGGTTCATTACCAAATCTACTGTAGCTGTGTGTGTGTGTGTTTGTGAGTGTGGGGGGTCTGTACTCTGTACTGAATGTCCTTTGCCACGGCATGCATTTCCTGTCACAGAGATTTCATATAATGGTAGGGTTACAGGCTACCAAGCAGTAGTGGGTAGGAGGCCTCGGTTTGATCCCCAGTGTGGGACGTTGTCTTTCATTCTCACTACAACTTCTGTAGTATGAGAGAAATTGTTAGATGCTCTTGATGATGTTAGTGATTGAGACTCAGCAAAGCTTAAAGTTCTATATTGCTGATAACTTAAAAAGTTCCAACTGAGACTTTCAGGTTTGGCTGCAACTTGGTAAACATTGCTTCAAATTGCCTGACTGGTGCATTACTAAATCCACTGCAGTTATGTGTGTGCGTTGGGGGGTGTCTGCACTCAGCACTGGATGTCCTTTGTCACAGCATGCATTTCCTGTCAATGTGCTTCAGTGCAGTTTAGTTTGTTATTCAGAAACAACCTTTGGGTACAAACTCTTTTACAAAGGTTCCACGTCATGAATATGGAACAGACAATACATAAAAGCATTTCTTGACTATATAATTAGGTACTGGCAATTTTTGTGCAGGTACATTGGTTCAATAGGCAACACATACAATTACATTACCAACAAGGCTGTACTAACAGCAATTGAAAACCAACATTGCAGCCCCTGTGGGCCTTGTCTAGGGTAGCAGATAAACAGTAGGAAGGGGCATTGAAGGTAGGATGAGGAGGGGAGGGGTGGGTACAGGGGAACTGTAGAATTAATGGGGGTGGGGAGAAGGCACCAGAGCAAGGAGAAAGGGAACATAGAGCAGGGTGCTGAATGTAGGAAGGAGGAGTTGAGATGAACAAGATGAGGAAGAATGGAGGGAGGGATGAGATAGTGGGCGCCAAAGGGTGTACCGGGGAGGGATGGATAGAAGAGAGAAGAACATCAGCAGGTAAGGTGAGGTGGTAGAGCTACAGACTATCAAGCATAGAAACATAGACTTTGATGGCAGATAAGGACCACTTGGCCCACCCAATCTGCTCATTTCCCTACCTACTGGATAAGCTGCAGAGTCTAGTTAACCAACAGCCTACTTCCTGCAACCCCCCATTATAATTGCCTTGTGTCTGTCCCATGCATGTTTGAATTCCCCCACTGTTTTAGACCCAACGACCTCCTCAGGAAGGCTGTTCCATGAATCCACCACTCTCTCCGTGAAAAAAAATTTCCTCACATTACCCCTGAGCCGTCCCCCCTCTATCTTTAAATTGTGCCCCTTGTTCTTACACATCTCTTTTTCTGAAAGATGCTACCCTCCTGGACTTTGTTGATTCCCTTGAGGTACTTGAACATTTCTATCATGTCCCCCTGTCCCTCCTTTCATCAAGAGTATACATATTAAGCTCTCTCAGTCTCTCTTCATATGGTTTCTGCTGCAGACCCTGCACCATTTTAGTTGCCCTCCTCTGCACTGCTTCCATCCTGTCTATGTCCTTGCATAGATGAGGTCTCCAAAACTGCACACAGTACTCCAGATGGGGTCTCACCAACTGTCTGTACAGAGGGATAACCACTTATCTTTTTCTACTTGTGATGCCCCTTCCTATGCATCTCAGTATCTCCCTGGCTCTCCTTACCAACTTTTCACTTTGCTTACCCACCTTTAGGTCATTTGATATGACTACCCCCTGGTCCCTTTTCATTTTTGTTGTTGTTAGTACCTCCCCTGCTATTGTGTACTCTTCTCCTGGGTTTTTGTTTCCCAGGTGCATTACTTTGCACTTCTCTGCATTGAATCTAAGTTGCCATATGTCTGACCATTCCTCCAACCTTGCCAAGTCCCTTCTCATCTTTTCTACCCCCCTCTTGTGTATCAACTCTGTTACAGTTCTTTGTGTCATCTGCAAAGCAGTAGTGGGGAGGGGAACCTGGGCTTGATCATCAGTGTGGGGCATGTTCTTTCTTTCTTACTCAGTTTCTGTAGTATGAGAGAAATTGTTTGATGTCATTGCTAATGTTAGTGACAGGTTTTTAACAAGATGTGAAGTTCTATATTGCTGATAGCTTGAAAATGTCCAGCTAAGACTTTGAGGTTTGAATACAACTTGGGAACATTACTTCAAATTGACTGACTGGTTTATTACTAAATCCATTGTAGATTTGTGCACGTGTGTGGGGGTATCTGCACTCAGTGATGAATGTCCTTTGCCACAGAATGCATTTCTTGTCATGGAGCCACTGTACAATGGTAGAGCAACAAGCTACCTAGCAGTTGGGGGTAGGGGGCCCTGGGTTCAATCCCCAATGTGGGATGTTTCTTTGCTCTCACTACAGTTTCTGTAGTATGGGAGGAATTCTAAGATGTAATTGCCAATGTTAGGGATAGAGCTTTGGCAAGGTTTGAAATTCTATATTGTGGATAACTTGAAATGTTCCAGGTGAGACTATGAGGTTTCAAAGCAACTTGGAAATATTACTTCAAATTTAGAAAAGATCATGTCAACTCCAAATGCCCTAATGCGGGAATTGATCAGGTTGGAAGGTCTGAGTTTGTGTATTGTATGGGCTATACTTGTTTATTTCTTGAGGTGTATATGTGTACTTGCGTGCATGCATGTGTCTGTCATGTACAGCATTGCATGTACATTGTTTAGCATGTACAGTGTATATACTTTTTACTATACAAAAAATTATAGTTCCATAGCTTGGTGCTTCTCAGTAAACTGGATTAGTAAGGCAAATCAGTCCTCTCACACCTTGGTACAAGGCCATAACCTTCACCAAATGATCACAGACCCAACAAGGGTCATGGCTCCCCCCTCGGACCAGTACTCTCATTGACTGGATCCTTACAAACCGCCCTGACAGCATAATAGGTGTAGGCACCCTTGCGGATGCAATTAGTGATCACTCCCCTATCTACTGCATCTGGCATTCTACCAGTAAACCATCTCCGCCCCCAAAACTCCGTAATCTGGCCAATTTTAACTTAGCACAGTTTACATATGGTCTCTCACTGATTGATTGGTCTCCTATCTACACCTCAACAAATGCCCAGTCGGCTCTAGACTACTTCTTGGTCCACTTTAGTCTTCTCCAAGACACCCATGCTCCCCGTGCCTTCGTGGAGCTCAGACCAAGTGGTTAAGAAAAGCCCAACTTACCCCAATAAGAGCCAGGGATAAAGCATGGCAGCGTTTCAAGATCACTGGGCTGCAGACTGACCATAATCACTATCGTTCTCTGAGAAACTCATGCAAGAAAAACATTCGCTTAGCCAAAAGCTCTTTCTGCAAGAACCTGCTAAAAAAAGCCTCAGGGAACTCTAAGAAATTTTGGTCAACCATAAAAACACTCCTTGGAGCAAATCACAGGGCCCACACCAGTGATATGCTGTTAAATGGCATTCACTGCAATAATCCGGTGACCATAGCAAACTCTTTTAATCACTATTTCTCAGATCTAACAAATTACCTCACCTCCTTCCCTCCTGTCCACAGCACTGCACCTCCTAGCAATACCGAACCGCTACTCTCGCACCCACCCTTTAGGTTCTGGAGCATAAAAAGGGGAGGTGCTAAAATTGCTACTCATCATTCCTGACAGTACCAGCACGGGGTATGATGGCTCCACTCATAGCCTCTCCCCTAACCAACATTTTCAACCTGTCTCTATGCTGTGGTATAGTTCCTAATATCTGGAAAATAGCCAAAGTCACCCCAATTCCTAAAAAGAGTGACCCTAAAGAAATAAAGAACTACCATCCTATTGCAATTCTCTCTGTATTTAGCAAAATTTTGGAAAAACTAGTGTCCACCCAATCCATAGAATATCTCCAAAAATACAACCTTCTATCTAACTCACAGCATGGCTTCCACAAAGGACACAGCGCCTCCACCGCCCTCCTCAAACTCACCAATGACATATATGCCTCCATGGACTCGGGCCTCCTGACAGGTGCAGTTTTCATCGACCTAACTAAGGCATTTGACCTGGTCAGCCATGCCCTTCTTACAAAACTATGCTCCCTAGGCTTCGCCACTGATGCAGTGGCCTGGTTTGAAAGCTACCTGTCCGACAGAAAACAAGCTGTAGTGTTCAACTCAGCCATATCAGATCTTTCTTCTATTCATGTCGGAGTGCCCCAGGGCTCAATCCTTGGGCCCTTACTTTTTTCTATCTTCATTAACGACATCCCACTCCTTGCACCTAACTGTTCATCTCTGCTCTACTCTGACGATCTAGTTATTTACCACAGTCCTAGAACTGTTGCTGACTTAAACCACCCTCTTGCCTCGGACTTCGCAAGTATTCATTCCTGGTTCACTGAAAACAAACTTGTTCTCAACTCTAGTAAGACTTACTGTACTCTTTTCTCTTTGGCTCATCTGCTAGACTTAAAGCAAATCAAAATGCCATAATAATTCCATGTGCGGACGGCTCCCCACTGATTAGCACCAATTCCTTTAAATACCTGGGTGTTACTCTCGATGAATCTCTAGACTTTAATCTGCACATTACAACCACCTGTAAGTCGGTAAATGCCAAAACAGGTAGCGCCTACTGAATTAGCTATGCCCTTACCCCTTCGGCTAGACTAGCTGTGGCCCAAGGCTTTCTTCTCCCAGCCCTTGCATATGGCTCAGACACCTATCTGCCTCCAAATCATCCCTCCATAAATGGGACACCACCTACAATAGCATCTGCCGCTATGCCTCCGCATCACCAGGTTACAACCACCATTGCCAGCTCTATACTGACTTAAAATGGCTGTGCCTCTCTGCCCACCGACTCCAGTCCTTTGGCTCACTAATTGACTGTGTTGTCAGATCAGGCCTCCCCCTATCCCTCACTTCCCTACTAGACACACAGCCTCTCTCCTGTGGGCTACGATTGACTGACCAAGCCCTTTTTCACATTCCCAGATACAGAGCTAATATGGGTGCACGCACTTTCTCTCACGCGGCTCCAAAATACTGGAACTCCATACCTCAAGCTATTCGACAAGCAACCACCCATGCCACTTTTAAGAAACTTCACCATGAGCACCTACGCAATACCAACCCCTGCACTTGCTTTAATCCACCTTAGTTCTACTTTTCTTCCCTTGCCCTGTTTTTCGTAAAATAATCCACTTCTCTGACATCTCTTCCCCACCTCTCTTAATACCCTCTTTCAGGTCCTCTCTCTCATTCTCTCTCTCTCTCTCTCTCTCTCTCTCTCTCTCTCTCTCTCATTTCTGTCTCTCCCTCTCCCTCCCTCTCTCCCCCTCTCCCTCTCTCTCTCCCCTTCCTATCAGTCTCCCTTCCTCTCCATTCTGTTCTTTAACCACCAAATTGTGACTTGCTATATTGTTTCTATGTATGCCTTCTATTGCAACGCCTGTGTTCTTACATTGTATTGATCTTGTGTTACTTGTCCTACTGTTTTGTAACTGCATCATACCGTTTGAACCTACTGTTGTTTGTTGCAAAATTTGTCTCCCCATACCTGAAATTTTTGATTTGACTCTGAACTGTGCTGCTTTTCATGTGCTGTGTCACACATACAATTATGTATGTCTAAATTGTGTTCTCCCGGGTCATGCCTGAAAATAGGCATCCTTATGCCTAGTGCACTTACCCGGTTACCAAAAGCAAATAAATAAATAAAATTTGTGCTTTGATTATAATTATTGCCAAGCATTTTTAATAAATGATCAGTTTAGGTGTTTAGCTTGGAATAAATACAAACAAGAAAAAAATCATGATCTAAACTTGTCTGTTTTACTGTGTGAACTCATGAAAATAGACAAAAACAGCGAAATTATTTTTTTAACTTCATTTTGTTTAACAAGCTAGAGTAGTGTGACTACTGCATGTACTGTTACCACAGCAACCTTGATTGACCGCTCATGGTTACAAACACCAAATTACAGCCTGGTTATCTGAACACAAAAAAATCCTCATCAGTAATTATAAATAGAATAACTGATGGGGAACTGTCAAATAGATATAGAAGAATATGTGGCTTATCTCCAGTAGTAAGGCTGTAATTCCATTGTGGGATTCTAGGGACACAAGAACCTCTAGAGCAAAGCTCAAGAGGTCCCCTGATGTCAGTAGAAGCCCCAACTGGAATTCCAAAACCTCATTACTGATGGTAAACATCTGTTATTTCTTGAAACATATGTGTAGTTATTTTTTGACCTTGGTGACTTCTTGACCCACAATAAACTGATTTCTGCACTTTATGAAATAATTGGTTCCTTCCTGTTTGCCATGTATATCAGTTTCACCTTGCTTTGTGGCTTTCAGTGCAATTGGCAGTTAGAGTAAAAACTTAAATCTGATATCCAAATGATAGTATAATGAAAAAAATTGGTGTATGATGGTATTATGAGCTAGGGACATCACTCTAGACCCAAGGGACAATGTGATTGCCTAGATATCACAAGACTATAATTCCTTGCTAGGGCTGTGTGGACTGGGCAACCACAATAGGGAACCTTGAGGTTGCATGATGTCACCAGAACTGTAAGAGATGAGGTGACAGCCCAATTATTGATAATTTCACATTATTTATTTATTTTTTTTGTAATGCTCGGATCCAATTAGTAAATTATTTTTTGTAAGAGCTACTGGTATTTTTGTGTTGTTTTTTTTTTTTTTCTAAATCAGGTGTTATGGTTTGTAACAGTTAGGGTGAAACCCAATTCATTCTGGCATGTGGATTTTGAGTAATGTTAAATCTTGTAATACCATCAATGTGGTGTCAAAGCAATGTTTTCAGGTTATGGTGTCATAGCCATGGTATTACAGGGTGTGGATTGTCGTTGTTTCCCTACAGGGAAAAGTGATTGCTTAGAATGTATATTTACAAACAGTTTCCCTCTAAATAACATATTTTCCACAACCAGCATGCAAGTCAAGCAGCTTTGAGTTTATTCAAATGGCTGGTATTCAGCACAACTGCTCCTTCATGGGGACAGAACATGCACAGCTTACAGTTATTTTTTTCTCTCACAGGACCAGGAAGGAACCTCAGAAAATCGATTCAGTTTAAAGAACTGGCATGCCATGGTCAGAGCTGAGTGCAATCTCTGCACAGCCATTTGCGCTGTGCTTGTGATTGTGCATGACCAGCTCCAAGCAATATTCAGACGGTTAGCACTTGCCGACAGAGTGGCGTTAACTGACCGAATATCAGGCCATGTTGGTACAGTGCTAAGTGGTTCTGCACTGTGCCAACACAGACCAGGGCTGCATATGGCCCACAGGAGATAGCACTGCCTGAAACAGAATAGTGCCATATCTCCAATGGGCTGTATTTAAATGTGCTCAATGGGCATGCAAGGCACTAAGGGTCCATCTGTATGCCCATTATGGGCTTATTTGCATATGGTACAGCAGCCTCTTAGTTTCCATCTTGCAGTACAACATTCAGCCCTAGTTGTATAGTGGTCTCTTTGCCTCCTGATTGCTCATTCTGCTGTTCAAAATCATCCCTTGGTGGTATAATGGTCCCCCACACCCCAATCACCCATTCTACTGTTCATAAGGTATTCCCTGGTGGTACAGTGGTTCCCCCACGCTCAATCATCCAGCCTTCCATATTAAAAGACTCTCTGGTGGTGTAGTAGGAAGCCCCCACTCCCCAACTGTTCACCAGGCCCCCCACTTGCCCACCCACAGAGGACCCTCACCCTGCACCTTCCATCATCCTGATTACCATGCTACATTAAATCGGTGGCCAGCACAGCCCTTCTCTCACCTCCTTGACCAGATGCTGTCTGACGGTGATGGCGAGCAATCACGTGTGTGATCTGATTTGCTGATTTGTAGTTACCAAAGTAAGTATAATTGGTCATGGTGACCCTGAACCCAGGGGGTGACCACCCTTTCAGCTTGACTCCACTACTTCAGCTCCAGGCTGCTTGCAGCTCAGCTTGCAGGACAACAGTGCAAGTCCTGGCACTTCCAGGCACCTTCAGCAGCATAGCACACAAGTCTACTCTCTCCAGCAGAACTGAACCTGACAAAGGTCCAGCTAGCTAGCTAAAACTCATCTCCCCCACTTTCTGTCTCTGTGACGAACATTCTGTTCCATGTCCTGTTAGTGCAGTTACCCCTTGGCATAACATACCCCTACTTTTGTGCCAGGGTTACAAGCTCTCTCTCTTGAAACTCTTGGTGCTGTCAGCAAAGATTAGAGTGCTGCCAGTAACATCCAGGTACTCAACGCATGGGACAGACAGCAGATCCAACCTCTTGCCTATGACCGACACAGACAGTGGAATACATGAGGGACAAAAAACACTGGTCAACAGAATCCCACATGAAGGGACAGGCGGAACTAAAGAATTGAGGGCACATTTTTAACCAAGACCCTTTTACTTGGGGGCATATTGGCAGTAATGTTCTATAGGCTTGGATATATAGCTAGGAAGTACAGATATTCCCCTCACACAGGGTATATTGGCAGTACTGTACCGCAACCATTTATTCACTGATCCCTCACTCTATAGAAACATTTCAACACATTTAACTATGTATTTTCTGTAACACAGCATTGGTGGACAACGTGGTCTGACAGTGCCCACTTATATGGCCTGATTTCCTTGACCAACTGCACTTAAAAATTATGCAAACCCTGAAAAGCCAACATTTAGCTGTCCACTCCAGTGTTAACTAGATTTTTCTGCCGGACCTGAAAAGCAACATGCAAAAATCCACAACTACTAATGTTGTCTTACTAATAGCAATAAGGAATAATAAACTTGACATTTTATTAAAATCACTGAGGTAAAGTCTTTTAAGAGTCTATTTAAATAGTCAATATTCCTGTTGCAATGCATGCAGGTAAAATGTCATCTGATCCGAGGATGATCGTCTGGTCTTCTCTCTCGGACTGGTGCAAAACAGCTGGAACATTCTCACCAGTTGGAACAACTGAGAACTGGAACCATAGTAAATCGGGGCAGGGACATGAACCTGGAAACAAGGCAAAACTAGATTTAGTTGACGTCAAGACTGGTCTTGTTTTTTTATGTTGCTATTTTTCTCAGTCTTTGTGGCTTTTTAGTACTGTGTGTAGATATGCTAGTATAATAGTTCTTGTTATGTAAGTGCATACAATATTCTATGTTTTAACAGTTTTGTAATAGGCCTTACTGCCTCACCAGTCTCACTTTTACAATTTTATTTAAGCACTACTTTCTACTAATGCTCCCTATAATATGCACATTGGTTCAGTTCTCCCAACAGCAACCAATTGCAGCCTCCCAAGTACCAGACCCACTAATAACTCCCCTAAGTTCTGGAGAGACAGATTCAACCTCCTTTTCAGCTTCAGACACACTTTTGGGGCACCCCACCCACCACACCGCACATTCACCTGCCACCACACACACACACAAACACACACACACACACACACACATATACAAAACACAGTGTTATGCCCATACCTACCAAAACACAGTGGCACAACTGCTTGTAGGAAAATATCAGGGTGGACGGGGAATCGCTGGTTGGGGTCTTGGTCAATCACTTGTTCATGCTCTCTCTCTCTCTCTCTCTCTCTCTCTCGCTCTGGCCATGAATGCTGTGCATCAGACAGCAAATCAAACACCGACAAACTAATAAAGCTTAAAAAAGCATCTACCTGCCATGCATGGGCATATTTTCTTTTCTTTATTATTTATTTATTTTATTAAATTGTGTTGACCCGGTAGGCCCACTGAGACTAAAAGTCCCTTTTTCAGGGGTGACCGGGGTTAGAGGGGATACAGATGGTAACAAACTGAAATTGAACCAGATTAAGCTGTTGGTGTTATTTTTAGTGGTGTTATTTCATGGTGGTGCACTTCGGAGTTGTCAGTCACCATCCAGCACTGCTGCTGTAGCTGTTTGCTGCTGATACTTTTCATCAAGGTGCAGGTCAGGAACCATAGGCAAACCAGGAGCAGTTATACGATTTGCAAATAGCATTTTATGTTTTTAATAACAATAACATAAAAAATAAAATTGTTCAGGATAGCTACTTGCAAAGGCAGTACAAACAAAGAAAACAAAGTCCTTCATCTGAAAGTACTTCTAATTCTACATTTCAGTCTCTCTCTCTCTCTCTCTCTCTCTCTCTCTCTCTAACTAAACCATTGCTGCTGTTTTTATAAGAAATCTGTGCCTGGCAATCAACTTCTGCATCCTGAGCTTAAGACACCTCCTGTTTCTCACAAAATGTATCAGAACGTTGTCACTTTCTTTCCTTGCAGGTGCAATAAAATAGAACATGGTGTCCCAGAACTAATCTCCTGTTGACAACTCTGCAAAAGAGTTTGTGGTGATCAAACTGCATCTCAAAGTTAACCCCCTGAGTTCCAAATAGCTTTTTGCAATCATTTCAACAGTATAACTATATACATTTTCAAACCAGAGAACCCAGTTTCACACAAAAATTCACATATAACCACAGATATACACAAGGGGGAAGAAAAGATAGAAACAACAAGAAGCAGCAAGTGAAGGCATGGAGACTGTGTGAGGGGGGAATCACAAGACCAACAGAGTGATCAGTTTCCTTGGTCTCACAAAAAAATTTGCGCAGACAGACGGAAGGCAGGAAAGGAGAGGATAGAACAGATTCTTGCTTTAAACTATTTCTGCATAACAAATGGGACAGGGTTTTATTCAACTCTATCACACCACTCGGCACAGTGAAGCCAACTGTCAGTGCACCAATGCTCCTCAAGAGAAGCAGCAGCAGTGAGGATCTACCCATCAATGTTGTACTGCTGCCTACCAACAGCCTAATGTGATCTATGGTCACTTTTCATGACTTCTCCCTGTCCCCATCCTGGCTAAGTGCCACTACCTCCCACCAACAACCATTACTGAGTGACTGATTCACTGACAGATTCACCACCCAGCACTGCTGTTGCCTGCCAACCCAGGGGAAGCCAACTGTCTGATGTAGTGCCCCAGAGTTCATGATGCCCTCCAAAAATGGGCATCCAGGTGCTCTAGGGGCTCACTAGGGGTTAGAGGTACCCAGGTTAGGGAGGTACCCCCATTCCGTGCCTCAGTAGTTAGGTGCACCCCAGAGATAGGGGGTGCCCCAGTTAGACATAGGTACACACCCAAACACAAGCTCAGCTGGACTTATGTTTTAAAAATGCATTTTTCTGCTGTATTTCCCTGCCTGCTGCATTTCTGACCACCACCACCCCCAGTTATCTCAGGCCGGGCACCTGCTCTTGTGGGTCCCATTCATGAGGGCAAGCAGGCAGGGATGGGTTCATGAGGTTTCTGAGACAGAATCCTCAGCCCCAGTTTGAATGGCAACAGCCATTCGCCGGGATTCAGAGTCCATTTGTTGGAGGCGAGTGAGAAAAAGGGAGCAGCAGCAGCAATGAGGGGGGGAGTGATCAACCGTCTGGGACAGAGCAGTAGGACGGGACTTACCTTAAGTTCCTGCATCCCTCCTGAGTCCTGGCCAGTTGAGCATGTCAGAGGCTCCTCTTCCTTGCTCCCCAGCAGTTGTCCCAGTGCCACAGAGGTGGTCCCATCAGGAGGGGCGGTAGGTCCAGCCCATCCCCTCTATCAGCACAGTAACAGGAGGTCCTTTGGAGTGGTGGCAGCAGTAAAAGAAGGCCAATCCCTCCAACAGCAATCCATTGCAGCAGCAGCGGAAGGGTTCATCAGGAGGGGCGGTGGTAGTCAAGGTTGGCCCCTCCACAATCATAGCAGCAGAGAGTTTTGTCGGGAGAGGTGGCAGCAGTAGAAGAAAGCCATCCCCTCCATCAGCAGCACCAGCATAATCCATGAAGGCGGGTCTAGGCCTCTCCATTGATGCCAAGCAGCAGCGTCAGCCCAGCAGTTAGTGGAGGCCTGTGGGAGGAGGCAGGTCCAGGCCTCCTTACGGAGGTTTCAGCAGCAATCCTGGCCCAAAATCCAGGAGGTGGGTGAGAGGGTGAGTGGCAGCAGTACCATGCCCAGGTGCTGGTCACTGGCCAAAAAGACTGTTTTTTTTTTTAATAAATGACTTTGGGCACTTCTAGGCACTGCACAGCATGTGGGCAGCCTTTTGGGCTGTGCAAGACCCCAGGGAAGGAAACCACCCATTGGGCAGAGTAGGGAGGCTCCCTAGTGCCAAATGACTGTGGGGGCAGGCTAGGCCTCAGCAAAAGGACCGCCCATGGGGCGGAGAGTAAAGAAGGGTTCCTTTAAGCCAAGTGACTGTGAGGGAGGGCAAGGTCCTGCCTCTGGACCACCCATGGGGCAGAACTACAAAAGACAGAGCCCCACTGACATAAAGAGAAGGGGACAGGAACTGTATAAATAAATAAATAAACAAACTGGATTAATGCCTGACAGCCAAACTTAAAGGGGCAGAGACTATGCTCATGTTCAAATGAACAGGGATTTAAACTAGAAAGTCAAAGTTAAAAAGGAACTGTATCAGGGGCCAGAGTAAAAGGTTCAACCCTTCCTCAGGAATGAACTATTGTAAATAAATATACATGAATACTTTATTGTACTGTTTTTGGGGCCCCTGACATGGTGTTACCCACTTTTGTAGTGCCTGGATGCCATCAGTAGATGGTCGCCCAGAGACAGTGCCTCGGTGCAGAACTGTTTCCACCCAAGTGCCCCTGTATTGTTGCACAGAATGCTGTGCCTGAATAAATACACCAACAAAATGTTTATTAAAATAAATGTTTTATTTGTGCCACCACCCCACTGCCTACCTGTGATCTCAGGTGCCCCGATCCTGTTTTTTTTCCCTGACCGGCTGTCCTGTTTGCCCATTTGTCCTTTTGTTCTGGCAATCCATGGAGGGGCTGTGGCTGGGTAATGTTGGCAGACTAGTTCCTGGAGGGATGATCCATCCCAGTGGTCCATGGTGACCTTAGCTGAAGATTCACCAGCCTCGGAATAGTCTTGGCCTGTTCTTTGTTTTCTCCCTGCCCTGAAAGCTGGTTCCCATCCTGTTCTCCTTTCCCCATTTAGACATGCAAGGGTGACTGGTTAAGATTACAGTTGTTGGAAGCCTGTGTCCATGATTATGATTAATTTACAGTGTAGGATGTAGTGCAATCATTTAGTGATATTATAGTTCTTTTGCCTTTTAGAGTTTTAGAGTTTAGAGTCTAGATTTGTGTTGTAATGTTATTCTAGTATGTTCAATAAACCTTTACCTTATTTTTGCATTTGAGTCAGCTTAATGCCTCTCCTTGTGTGTTCCAGCTAGTGACAATTAGACTTGGGCCCCTTCCCCCAAATTCCACGACACCCGCTGACCTGGCATCACCTTGACAAAAATCTACCTTCAGGTGGTTGGCGTAGTCGGATTCCATGTTTCCATGTTTTCCCTCCAAGTGGCAGCTGGGGTGGACCTGTGCTCTGACCTGATCAGCCCATTTTGAGAGCAGTCAGTGTCAGTGACTCCCTTGCCCATTACAAAACTTGGTGTAGTTGGCAGGATGTAGAGCGAATGCTCCTAAGAGCCCAAAATTGTGAAGCGACTCAGGTAGTACTGCAAAACAATGGTGTTATGTACAGTATATAGAGTATTTTTAGGTTAAGTTAGTTATACATGGGGACATGTATATTTTTATGGGGGCAAATTTTTAGTGCCCCAGAGTTCCTGGTGCCCTCCAAACCTGGACATCCAGGTGCTCTAGGGTTTCGCTAGGGGTTAGCAGTGTCCAGGTTAGGGAGGTGCCCCCTGTTCTGTGCCCCAGTAGTTGGTGTGCCCCAGGTATAGGGAGGTGCACCAGTTAGAGTTAGGTAACCCCCCAAAACACAAGCCCCAGCTGGGCTTATGTTTTAAAAATTGTTTTGCTACATTTCCCTGTCTGCTGCTTTTCTGACCCCCCTCCCAGTTACCTCGTGCCAGGCACCTGTTCTCCTGGGTCCCGGTTGCAAGGGCAAGCAGGCAAGGATGGGCTTGTGAGGATTCCAAGATGGAATTCTCAGCCCCAGTTTGAATGGCAACAGCCGTTCACTGGGATTCAGAGTTCATTCATTGGAGGAGAGAGAAAAAGGGGGCAGCAGCAGCAAGAGGGGGAGCGATCAGCCGGCTGGGGCAGAGCAGTAGAGAGGGACTTACCTTAAGATCCTGCATCCCTCCTGAGTCTTGGATGGTCCAGCATGTCAGTGACTCCTCTTCCTTGCTCCCAGCAGTTGTCCCAGTGCTGCAGCAGTGGTCCCGTCAAGAGGGGTGGTAGGTCCAAGCCATCCCCTCCATCAGCACAGTAATGGGAGGTCCTTCGTGAGGGGTGGCAGCAGTAAAAGAAGGCCGACCCCTGCAGCAGCAATCCATAGTAGCAGCAGCAACAGCAGTGGAAGGTTCGTCTGAAGGGGTGGTGGTAGTCAAATCTGACCCCTCCACCAGCATAGCAGTGGAGAGATTTGTCGGGAGGGGCAGGAGCAGCAGGAGGAGGCTGTCCCCTCCATCAACAGCATTAGCATAGTCCGTGGAGGCAGGTCTAGGCCTCCACACTGATGCCCAGCAGCAGCGTCAGCCCAGCAGTTAGTGGAGGTCTGTGGGAGGAGGCAGGTCCAGGCCTCCCTACAGAGGTTTCTGCAGCAATCCCGGCCCAGAGTCCAGAAGGTGTGTGGCAGGGTGAGTGGCAGAAGCACCATGCCCAGGTGCTGGCTGCCGGGCCAAAAGAAAGACTGTTTTTTTTTTGTAATAAATAAATGACTTTGGATGTTTCCAGTCACCGATTAGCATGTAGGCAGCCATTTTGGGCAGTGCAAGGCCCCAAAGAAGGGAAACACCCATGGGGTGGAGTAGGGAGCCTCCCTAGAGCAGAATGACTGTGGGGGCAGGCTAGGCCACAGCAAAGGAAATGTGGGGGTGGGAAAAACCCCAGTGAGAACCGCCCATGGGACAGAGAGTAAAAAAGGGCTCCCTTGAGCCAAGTGACTGTGGGGCGGGCAAGGTCCCACCTCTGGACCGCCCACAGGGCAGAACTACAAAAGACAGAGCCACA
The DNA here is from genome assembly GCA_016271365.2 of Neoceratodus forsteri. Lineage (NCBI taxonomy): Eukaryota > Metazoa > Chordata > Ceratodontiformes > Ceratodontidae > Neoceratodus > Neoceratodus forsteri. Next base: position 639,199,803 of record CM028136.1, read on the forward strand.
TAGACATAAAGAGAAGGGGGCAGGAACTGTTTAAATAAATAAACAATTGGATTAATGCCTGACAGCCGAACTTAAAGGGGCAGAGGCTATGCCCATGTTAAAACAAATAGGGATTTAAACCAGAAAGCCAAGTTAAAAAGGAACTGTACCAGGGGCCACGGATAAAGGTCCAACACACCCTCAGGAATGAACTACTGTAAATAAATGTACTGTACATGAATGCTTTATTGTGCTGTTTTTGGGGCCCCCTGACATGGTGTTACCCACTTTTGTAGTGCCTGGGTGCGATCAGTAGATGGTCGCCCAGGGACAGTGCCTCGGTGCAGAACTGTTTCCACCCAAATGCCCCTGTATTGTTGCACAGAATGCTGTGCCTGAATAAATACACCAACAAAAGGTTTATTAAAATAAATGTTTTATTTGTGCCGACACCCCTCTGCCTGCATTTGGTCCCAGGTGCCCCAACCCTGTTTCCTTTTCCAACCAGCTGTCCTGTTTGCTCATTTGTCCTTTTGTCCCGGCAGTCCACGGAGGGGCTGTGGCTGGGTAATGTTGGCAGAATAGTTCCTGGAGGGATGATCCACCCCAGTAGTCCATGGTGACCTTAGCTGAAGATTCACCAGCCTCGGAATAGTCTTGACCTGTTCTGTGTTTTCTCCCTGCCCTGAGAGCTGGTTCCCCATCCTGTTCTCCTAACCTATTTAGACATGCAAGGGTGACTGGTTAAGATTACAGTTCTTGGAAGCCTGTGTCCATGATTATGATTAATTTACAGTGTAGGATGTAGTGCAATCATTTAGTGATATTATAGTTCTTTTGCCTTTTAGAGTTTTAGAGTTTAGAGTCTAGATATGTGTTGTAATGTTATTCTAGTATGTTCAATAAACCTTTACCTTGTTTTTGCATTTGAATCAGCTTCACGCCTCTCCTTGTGTGTTCCAGCTAGTGGCAATTTGACTTGGGTTCCCTTCCCCCAAATTCCCCAACACCCACTGGCTGGGCGTCACCTTAACAAAAATCCACCTTCAGCTGATTGGCATAGTCGGATTCCATGTTTTCCCTTCAAGTGGTAGTTGGGTTGGACCTGTGCCCTGACCTGACCAGACCATTTTGAGAGCGATTGGCATCAGTGGCTCCCTCGCCCATTACATAGAGTGCTGGTATTTCTCGACAGCAGTAGCAAGGAGCTACCCACTGATATAAATCTGAATTGAACCTTAGTGCACTTGGTTCCCTTTCTGGCTCCCGGGCTACTAAGGATGAATAGCACCTTGGACTGCATGAGTGCTTCTGCCTGGCTCTATGCAGCTGCAACAATCAAGGAGGGTTTCTAAGCATCTGAACAAGAAGGATGTGATAAAATATTTCAATGGGCTTGCACAACTGGATGAGATGTAAGCTTGTCTGACTTCCATACATTGTGGCTGTTTGCCTCTCTATCCATGGGATATAGCACCCTGTAGGGGTACGACGCAAGGAACCCTAGGGGAGATCTCCCCCCTATAGGTGCTGTGGGAATAATTCCCTTGGTTAAAGGTAGCTTAGGAAGGAGCCCACAGGAAAGAGAGACAAGCTGCTGGAGGAGGAGGGATGAACGTTGGGGCAACAGAGACAACGAATGAGGACTGGTGGGGAGGGCCTTCCAAGGCCTGGTTGGGTGAGTGGTTTGTTGCTCTGCCCATTGAACTCCAGCCAGCCCTCAGCCATCAATTTCAATGGGCTTGCACAACTGGATGAGTTGTATGCTTGTGTGACTTCGATGCATTGTGGCTGTTTGCCTCTCTATCCATAGGGTATACCACCCTGTAGGGGTACAATGCAAGGAACCCTAGAGGAGGGGTCTCCCCATAGTTGCTGTGGGAATAATTCCCTTGGCTAAAGGTAGCTTAGGAAGGAGCCCAAAAAGAATACCAAAAAGGGTGTTGAGCAAGAGGTGAGAATTCAAAAATAGTCTTGAGAACGGACGAATATCGAGATATACTGACAGGTAGGATGAGAGAGAGAGAGACAAGAGGCGATGAGAAGTATGTAGTAGAATGGAATCTGACATGATGAAGAAGGATGGGACTTCCTAAGAAGAGAGGGAACAGCCGGGCCACCATCCAACTCCATCCAACAGCGGAACTAAACTACGGAACCTAAGGAAACTCCAACCCTAATATTATGACCACTGGCACGGAGGAGAGGAAAAACCTCCTTAGAGAAGGAAACTTCTGGGGATCCAAGGCCTAGGTTGCCTTCCCTCCAGGCTGAAGGACATTTTGATTAGTGATGGCTCAGCTACTGCAATTTAGAGTCGAGATCAAGGGAGGAGGAAAATATTCCAATTTAGAGGAAGCTCTCACTCTGTCCTTCTACAGGGACAGCTGTCGAGGGTTGTGAGTGATGTCTCTGCAACTAGATGCTGAAAAGCAAGAGAGGAGAGAGAGATGACTGCCGATGCACTCAGCTGGCCTATGCGAGCCTATGAAACAGACCAGGTGAACCGAGGTGGTCAGATAGAGAATGGCATAGAGGGTGCCTCTGAACCTGCTCGGGCAGCTAAAGGGGCCCCACTGATGAGAGGCCAATGTAGCCAGCCCCTAGCCAAGGGGCAATAGACATGGAAGGCATGTCTCCGAATGGACAGCAGGTTGAGTCAATTTAGCATGGACCTGAGAGGGTTATGCTCAAGTAGTCAATGTGAATGAGTAGACCCACAGAGAGGTCAGATGAGTGAGGGAGACCCAGATGCAGTCATGAGGAGACTGATGGTGATAATAACTACAGGAGTGCAGCAGTTCGATGAGGTAGCATAAGACCCAATGATAGGTATGCTCAGTTAATCAATGTGAATGAGTAGACCCTGAGGTCAGACTGAGCGAAGAAGAACCAGACTCATGTCATGAGGAAGCTATCCATGATTGGTAACCATGGGAGTACATGCCAACTGGGTCCATTGAGAGCCAAATTAGAAATGGATAGAACTGCATGAAGGTGGGAGCAAGAGTGGCTGGGCAAAGCCGGCAGCCGATGGTGAGGTAGGTAGTACCCGGAGGACATCTGAATACAGTAGCTTTGCTAGAATGAGGGAATAAGGTTGGAGAAAGAGACGAGTAGGCAGGGCGATATGCAGGAGGGAACATTAGGCGATGTGAATGAGTAGGGTATGGTGGTAGTAGGAGGGAATAGTGGGATGGCAGGATAAGGAAGCCCCTAAAAGAAAGCAGAGGTCAAAGGAGAGGAAAGGAAGGCTAAGGGAATGGGAGGAGGAGGGCGAGCACCCACCATGGGGAAGCACAGTAAGGACAAAAAAGAAAAAAGTGCATCATGGCAGAACCAAGAGCAAGGAGTGGCAAAGGCCAGAGCTAACGATGAGTGATGGCAGAGAGGAAGAGGGATGGAGCAGGATGTGCGGTTGGAGCAGTGTAGGCAGCCAGAACAGGGAATATACAGATTCCCGGTACCATGCCTCCAAGAGGAAATAAATGATGCAAGGGCAAAGGGGGGGGGGGAGTTGAAAATGAAAACCAAGGAACAAGGGGAGAGGATATGATGAGGAGGACCACGCGGGAAAGCACAGAAGGAGACCAATGTCCATCTGGCATGCAGAAGCAGAAAATGCCAGGCCACAGTGCAGGATGATGAACCAGGCATTCATGGAAAACAGGAGGATAATGAAGTGAGAACAACAGCTTGGGCAGCCCTTACTGGATAGAAACATCTCAATTCAAAAAGCTTACAAGGTGGCCTTTCGAGGTAGGCCCAATCGCACAGACACTCCCAGAGCAATTGTGGCCATGCTGGACGGCATGGAGACTGGAGACTTGATTTTGGCCCTCGCTAGACAAAAACGCACCTTGCTGCAGGATGGACAGAGGGTGTCCATCTATCTGGACTTGAGCTGCGCCACTCACCAGAAGAAGAAGAGATTTGATGGTATCCAGGCGATGCTCCGAGAAGCGGGAATCCCACACAATATGATGTTCTCGGCCAGACTCCATCTGGTGCATGAAGAGAGGGTGTTCATATTCTCAGATGCAGCAGAGGCCCTGAAATGAGCACAAAAGCATGCAAAACCATCTAGGAGGAAGAGAAGAGACCTTTCTCAGTCAGCATCAGAGAAAGAAGACAGAACAGATACCTAGAAGGGTACTTTTGGTCCTCGAGTTCAGGTTTGCTAGCCACAAAACTAAATGACATTCAATAAGTCTACATACCCAACTGGTCTTAAATATTACAATTGTATAGTTAAGGGAAAGCAAACATGTTTAATTGACGCAGTGGGAGTCAGACTTAGATAGTATGGGCTAATAGAGGGGAACAGGATTTGTTCTTGCCCCTTCTTTGACCGAGAATATTTAACTCATAAGCAAAGGTCATCATGTGGTTAGCTGAAATTACTAGATCTGTTATAGTGATTTAAAATTTTAACTCATAAGCAAAGATTGAAATAGAGTTTCTTTAATTAATCCCACTCATTTAGTACCATTTAGGTACAATACTAGAGGTCAAGCATGCTCTCTCATGATCCACCCTAACGAGAAGTAGAGTTTTAGTATAGAACTATGGCAATAATGGTTATCTATGCATGCAGCTCATGGGCTTAAAGCACACAGTATACATATGGATTTCAGGTCAAGGTAATACCTGTTATATTGGGTTTACCTCTATTGCTGTATCTTATAGGTGTAGGTCGAATCATTTTTCCACATGTATTAAGAGGGGTGGCGCCCTCATGTGGAAGTTATAGGTTTTCTCATTTACTGCATCAGGAAAAGTGAATGTATGTTTACTGTAAAATCAACAAACATAAATAAAAAAAAAAGCAGATAATTTATTCATTTCAGGTCAAGACTAGCCTGCCCTCCACCGAACCAAATGGATGGATCGAAACTTAAGTTTTAATTTTAAGTCCCTGACTGTCTTGTCAGAAGGGAGGCAGGAGGCAAGGCAGCCAGTGACCCTGTGATGACAGGATCATCAGACTCAAGGAAATGGAGGACTCAGACTGACAGCCAGGATAGGATCATAAGAGTAATGTAAAATCTGTAATTGGGAACTGTTGCCGCAGCTGTGACAGCCGTGGCCCGCCCGGCGGCCGCCCAATGCTAACAATGTTTTTTTTATTATTATAAACAGCCGGGGGGGGGGGTGACCGGTGGTTGACGGATACAGTCTAGTTTGGGCTAGGGTCCCTAGGGTCGGGATGATTTGGGACTCAAATCAGGTGCACAGACCGTGCATGTACACAGCACAACTTAATTAGTTAACTCTTCACTCCAGTCCACACACAGCAGTTAGAAAAGGCTAGTCTGACTCTGAACATTTCAAATCAATATACCTACCTACTTGTCATCTCAAGTCATCAGACTACTAGTCTTGGCATGCACACTCGCACAGCACTATAGATGACTGACTTCTGCAGTAAAGACTCCCACCATGACCACGGCACTCTCTATTAGTTCTCTCCTCCTCACACCACAACCACATGACCCGACTCAACAACAATGGTCAGATGAAGTGAAAGGCATGATTTTCATTTTCAATCAAGCATGCGCACTTCCATCTAGCTTGTACCACATGACTCAACTGTCTCAGGCTTAGAGTCATGTGGTACTACTATGACTGTGAGTGAATGTACTATGTACTTTAGCCTAGCAACAGCAGCCTGGCAGCAGCCCCCCCCCCCCGGGCCCTGCTGCACTGACACTGAATCCTCCATCAAGAAAGAAACCAAAGGAAAAAAAAAGTGGCAGCACTCGGCAACGCAAGCATACATGCGCAGGTGGAGTTTTAAAGGGGGGGAATATCTTTTTAGTCCAACCATTAGAGCCCCTAAACCCTCGTGGGCCCGGGTGAAACTGCACCCCCTGCATCCTTGTAGCTATGTCCTTGGTGGTAGCTTACTCTATTTGGTGAACATACTGCCTTCCCTCTGCTGCAAAGTCCAGCTGCACTCAAGTGGCTCCAGAGTGTGCTGCACCTTGGTACGCAACCCCAACTCCCCCCCCGCACCAGTTTAGTGTAACCCCTAGGTGGCTCAATCCCAAGGGCTACTACCCCTGCCTGCTTGGCTAGTAGCAGGTTAAGGGGCCTGGGTACTGAAACGGGTGCCTCCACCCAGAGGTCAGGGTTGTTAGTGGTCAAGCTAACCTGGGCACAGCCCTCTGGGACACTGTAATCCCCCTCTTTCCCTTCTAGTGGCCTGAACAATATAGAATAATCACATTCACAATGACCATTATTCACCATGCAATTACCCACACTGTTTGCAGTTACCACCAGGGCTGGTTCCTCTAGCTCGACCCTGGGGATCTCCTGTAAAACAAGGTTATGCACAGCAAATAACAACAGTTCAGTACTCTTGGCATGAACTGGAACCACAGTCAGGTTAAATGCAAAAAGAGTTAGATCTGATTTATTCAGGGGACTTAAACAAGGGAGGGGCGTAATCAGGTTGATTTGCTTAAAGGCTACATCAATCAAACAGCTATGCATGCACTTCAGAGTCTCTACACAGTCACACACTCTGGGTACCCAGGTAGGAAGATGGTGGACTAGCCAGGTACATTGCCTGGGGTAGGCCGGCTCACAGCTGGTTGGGGCCCTGTGATGGAAGAAAGCAACATGCACAACACACACTATTTGGAATCCGGAGCCGGAGGGCTCAGTTCATAGTTCATAGTGAGTAACAAGTTCAGTGAGCATATAGCCCTTTAGTGAACTCGCCACCAACTCATTGGTGGAATAAAAATTTGTTAGCTTTCATAAAGTTGTCCAGATTAGCTTTAAAGGTATTTATATTAGGGCTATGAACAACTTGACTTGGAAGCTTATTCCATTTAGATATCACACGTTGTATGTAGTAGTTACTTCGCTTAACTGTATTATTAGATTCACCCCTCAATTTCAGTTTATGGGTTCTAGTGCTATCAATACCTGGATTCCTCCTGAACCCAACAGTTTCTGACATGTACACATCCTGTAAGGTTTTATATATTCGACAGAGGTCTCCTCTTTCTTGCCTATGTTTGATTAAATAAAGATTCAACTTGAGCCTGTTTCCATAACTCATATTTTTAGTTGATCTTATATTTCTTGTCATTTTCCTTTGTATGTTTTCATATAATTTCTGAGCCCTTTTGGATGTAGGTGCACAAAACTGGGAACAGTACTCCACATGTGTCTCACCAATGCACTATACAGGGGAACAAACCATCACCTCCGTCTCTCTACTCTTGATATTCCCAAGTATACATCCTATTAATTTTTGACATTTTTTGGCCGTAACTAATGCATGGGTATCAAATTTTAAATCATCCGTAACTATTACACCCAGATCTTTTTCTTCTTTAACTGTTAACCAGATGGTACCATTTATTTGATATGTATACATGTTTTTTTTCCCCATGTGCATCACTTTACACTTATCAAGGTTGAAGTACATTTCATTCTTTTTAGCCCAGTTTGCTATTGCATTCAAGTTAATTTGTAAGAAACTGGCATCCTCTTGATTATTTATCAAACAACCCAATTTACAATCATCAGCATATTTTCCAACCCATACTCTATTAGAGCGTGGTAGGGATGATATTAAAATATTAAACTGTACTGGACCAAGTACAGAGCCCTGAGGAATGCCACTAGTAACACACCCCCAGGCAGATGAATAACCTTTAATGGTTACATGCTGAATTCTATTATTTAACCAAGAAGAAACATAGAAACATAGAATCTGATGGCAAATAAGGACAGCTTGGCACACCTAGTCTACCCATTTTCCTACCTAACAGATAAGCTGCAGATCCTAGTTAACCAACAGCTTACTTCCTCCTACCCCCCACTAGGACTGCCTTATGTCTGTCCCATGCATTCTTGAATTCAACCACTGTTCTTGACTCCACAACCTCCTCACGGAGGCTGTTCCATGCATCCACAACCCTCTCCGTGAAAAAATACTTCCTCACATTACCTCTGAGCCGTCTCCCCTCTATCTTCAAATTGTGTCCCCTTGTTTTTGCACATTTCTTTTTCTGAAAGATGCCACCCTCTTGGACTTTGTTGATTCCCTTGAGGTACTTGAAAGTTTCTATCATGTCCCCTCTCTCCCTTCTTTCCTCAAGGGTATATATATTAAGCTCCTTTAGCCTTTCTTCATATGTCTTCTGGTGCAGACCCTGCACCATTTTGGTTGCCCTCCTCTGGACAGCCTCCACTCTGTCTATGTCTTTGCAGAGATGGGGTCTCCAGAAATGCACACAGTACTCCAGATGGGGTCTCACCAACTGTCTGTACAGAGGGATAACAACTTCCTGTTTTCTACTATTGATACCTCTCCCTATGCATCCCAGTATCCCCCAGCCTTCCTTACTGCCTTCTCACATTGCTTTCCCACCTTTAGGTCATCTGATATAATTACCCTCAGGTCCTTTCCATTTTACTGTTGTCAGTATCTCACCCCCATTGTGTACTCTTCCCTGGGTTTTGTTTCCCGGTGCATTACCTGCACGCCTTTGCATTGAATCTGAGCTGCCGACATTTGACCATTCCTCCAACCTTGCCAAGTCCCTTCTCATCCTTTCCACTCCACCTTGTGTATCAACCCTGTTGCAGATCTTTGTGTCATCTGCAGAGACATACTTTTCCTTTCAGTTCCTCTGCAATGTCACTTATAAAGACATTAAAAAGGACCAGTCCCAGTACTGAACCCTGCAGTACCCCGCTAGTAACCCTCCTTTCTTCACTGTGGACTCCGTTTACTACTACCCTTTGCGTCCTGTTGTCTAGCCAATTTTTTATCCAGGCTACCACCTTGGGATCCATTCCAAGGCTGACTAACTTGTGTATTAATCTTTTGTGTGGGACTGTATCAAATGCCTTGCTAAAATCTAGGTAGGCCATGTCCACAGCCCCTCCCTGGTCAACTACTTTGGCCACCCAGTCAACGAAATCTAGTAGATTCATCTGACATGACCTTCCCATCGTGAATCCATGCTGCATTGGGTCCTGTGGCCCACTGGCCTCTAGGTACTCAACAATTCTTTCCTTCAGAAGTGATTCCATCATTTTCCCTACCACTGAGGTCAAACTAACTGGTCTGTGGTTTCCTGCCTCTGTCCTGCACCCACTTTTGTGAAGAGGAATCACATCCACCCTCCTCCAGTCATCAGGTACCACCTCATCCTCCCATGATTTGTTAAAGAGAGTAGTCAGCGGTATCATTAGTTCTTCCCTTAGTTCTTTTAGAATTCTTGGATGAATCCCATCAGGCCCCATTGCTTTGTCCACCTTCAATTTTATTAGTTCTTTCAGAACCCTTTTTTCTGTAAATGGACTGGTGTTGACCTATGTCTTCAGAGTGTTTCTCTTGTTTGGTTTAGGTACCTTCACCTCCTCTTCCTTTGTGAATACTGAGCAGAAATATTCGTTCAGTATCCTTGCTTTTTCACTGTCACCCACTGCCCACATTCCCTCCCCTTTATTAAGCCTCAGTATCCCTCCTTTGGTCTTTCTTCACTTCCTAATGTATCGATAAAAGGTCTTATCCCCCTTCTTAACAGAGTTGGCTAGCCTTTCCTTGGTTTGGACTTTTGCTATTCTGACTGCCTTCCCTGCCTCTTTCTGCTTTAACTGATAAAGTTCTCTGTCCTGCTTCTTCTGTGTTTCCTTATATTTCCTAAATGCTTTCCTTTTCTCCTTAACCTTCCCTTCCACGTCTTTTGAGAACCATAGCGATTTTTTCCTTCGTTGTGTTTTGTTGATTTGCTTTACACAAAGGCTTTTGCTTGTGATGGCTGTTTGATTACTCCCATTGTTCCTCCACCCTCCTTCTTGCCTGTTTGCTAGTGCTTTTCTGAGGCATTCTCTCATTTTCCCAAAGTCAGCCCTCCTAAAGTCCAATACTCTTGCTTTTGTTGGCTTGATTGTATGGCTGTGTTTATCGTGAACCACACTGTTTGGTGGTTGCTTGTTCTCAGATAGCTACACTTCTAAATCCGAGATTTTTCTCCGTTCCCATTTGAGAGTACCAGGTCTAAGATTGCTCCCTCCCGAGTGGGTTCCAATACTAGCTGTCTGAGGCACGCCCCTTGTATGGCATCAAGAATGACCCTGCTCTTGGATGTGACTGCAGCAAAGGTGCTCCAGTTAACATCTGGCATATTCAGGTCCCCCATCAACAATATCTCCCCTTTTTCTGCCATTCTAAGGATGCCTTCTATCATTTCCTTGTCCATTCCCTCCCGCTGAGATGGGGGTCTGTACACAACCCCATGCGGATTGTGGTGCCATTTCCTGTCTTCCTGTTTACTCTTTAGTTCTGTTACTTTGATCCCTTCCTTTACATAGAGAGCTACTCCTCCTCCTCTTTTTCCCTCTCTGTCCATCCTGTAGATTGTGTATCCTGGTATGTTGACATCCCAGTCATGGTTCTCTGTGTACCATGTTTCTCTGACTGCCACAATGTCCAGGCAACCCTCTTCCATCAAGGCCACCAGTTCAGGGAGCTTGTTACACAGACTACGGGCATTGGTACTCATCACCCTCCATATTTTGATGGCCTTACCCCTTTTAGCCCCATCCCTGTTCTTACTGCCTTTGCCTTTTTATACATTTACCTCTGTCCTACTCCCTAATGACTTCTCTACCTTGGTGTTTACCTCACTAATTACCGTGTTTTGTGGAGGGAGGCTGGGATTTCCCTGTTTCTTTTCAGTGCCCCCCTTGGCTAGTTTAAATGCTTGCCAATGAAGCATTTAAACCTCTCACCTAGGATCCTGGTTCCCCTCCCGGACAGATGCAGACCATTGCGCTAGTATAGGTCTGCATCCCTCCAGGTGGCTCCCCAGTCCCCAGTGAAGCCAAAACCCTGAGCTCCACACCAGTTTTTCAACCGTTCATTGAATTCCCTGGTGAGGAGTACCCTAGCATCACCCTTGCCATAGACAGGTAGCACCCCCGAGAAGGTTACTATATGCGCTACTTGTCTAAGGCCCCTCCCCAACTCTACAAACTCCTCTTGCACTGCTCTGATCCCATTCCTAGCCAGGTCATTTGTCCCCAGGTGGACAATGACATCCAGCTTCCTCCCTCGTGCAGCTCCTACCACGATCCTGAGGATTTGCTTCTTGTCCCTCCAAGCCGTGGCGCTAGGCAGGCACCTTACCTCCCTCTTCCCTTCCTTCCCCATTTCTACCCTACTAATTATTGAGTCCCCACCAGGAGTTGTTTTCTTCCCCTGTGGGGTCCCATGCCTCCCTCCTGTGGGTCTCTTTTGTGAAGATTCCCAGCATCCTCCTTGGTCTCCACTGCAGGTGCCTCATTAGAGGAACTACTATCCACCAGAAGAGTGTATGAATTGTGGAAAGGTACAGCTGGAGGGATGCAACTCTGTTCCACCACCCTCTCCCTCCCTGATATCACCCTGGTCCAGCCTCTCCTCTTTCTTGGCAACCTCTGAGGTAGTGGCATTGGCCTTTGTGGTCCCTGGGTGGGGGAGGAGGTTTCCCAAATCCTAGCCAGGTCAGCCTGGAGATGGGCAACCTCCTCCCTCAGACCAGAGAGGTGTCTGCAAATAGGGCAGCATTGCAGCCTCCAGAATGTCTCCCGGAACACTGCCGCCCCACAGCCACTGCACTGCACCGCTCCTATCATGCCTTATTTTGTGTCTCCTCTCCTGTTTCTCTGTATGCTTACTCTCTCCTCTCCTTACAACTATCATCCTTCCTGTTCTGGGACAGCAACTTCCTATATTCTTCAGTAGCCTTCTTCTTCCTTGCTCAGTGTCAGGCACCAGAAGCTAGGGGGGAGAGTGAGCTACTTTTTTCCTTTAGGGTTGACAAGACTAATGTTTCTCTATGATCCTTCCCTTCCTACTACCAAACAGGAAGTTCCTGTTGGCAGTCAAATATAGTGGCTATAAAAGTAGAACTGGCTTAGGGTAGGGTTACCACCTGTCCTGATTTTTGCAGGACAGTCCTGATTTGGGAAGCTGTGTCCTGCAAAAAAACATGAAAAATACTAAATGTCCTGATTTTATAGTAGAACAAATATTTCTGAACTTCCACTAAATGTTGCAGAAAACTACAATACCTTAACTAAAACACCTTAAAATGTTAAGAAACAATGGAAGCAACTAGGAAACTGCTGCACTTAGCCTTAATTCTGATTATATAGAGAAAACAAGTCTGTTGCATCGGTCGAGGTTACGTATTGTCCTGTGAAAAATCATGTTTCAGTAAGAAATGTCCCACTTTGGGCTTCTTAAAAGGTGGTAACCCTAGCTTAGGGTGGGTGGGATGGAGGGCAATTAGTAAGAAAAAAGGCTAGCAACAGGAAGTTGTAATTTGAGTCACCTGCTTTTATATTGTCTAAGCCACACCCCCAATGAAGCTCTCTCTCCTCCTACTGGTTTAACAAAGTAAGTTGATATAGTAAACTTCCCAGCACAGAACATACGCTGACTTTCTTTCTTTTCTTTTTTTTAAGCCTAAATAAGACCCCTTCTACTTCTAATAAAGTATCTGTCTACTTAATCTCAACAGACCATGACTCTTGCTGAGACAGAAGTGTTAAATTAGAAGAAAATTGTAGTTTCTTTTAGTTAGCTGCTTTCTGTTCTACAGGCTAGCAACAGCAAAGAGATCCATCTGATGCAGTAGTTATTTAACCCTGGGGGCCAGCTATTCAAAGGTTTGCCCTTGGGCTAAATTAGCACTGCCTGGTGTGAAAACTTAGCCTGGAGCACAAAGCAAGCTATATTCAAAAGGAATAGCCCAGGGCAAACAGCTTCTGAATATAGCATGGGAATGAGGCCGTGCAAACTGGGCTGGGAGTGCAGGGCAAGCGTAGACCTGGAATAAGACAGCACTGAATACAGCAACCAGGAAGTGCTAACCACAACAACACAGTGCACAGAGACGTGAGGGTAGGTAAAGAGGAACTATGTGGCCAATGTGTGTTCTGGCAAATGCATGGACCCAGTACAGCTGCAGGCAGCAGCACACATGAAAAAACAGTGATCAAAACTGTATAATATTCCCAGAACTGTTAGCACGGCTTTAGCGCAGAGCTAAGTGGTTTGCCCAGTGCAAACACGTTAGCCCCGCGCTAAACTTTCCCATATTCAAAAGTGACATGCAAATGAGCCTACTTAGATAGTCTCTGGGCAAACAGCCACATTAGCATCTCATCATGCCCTGATTTGCATGCAGTTTGCACAGCGTTACTGCAGGGTCCCACAGCTCCGCCTGTAGATCAGTCTGGAGGTACAGGGGCTGGCTAGGTCTGACCGCAGCTCCACCTGTAGGTCAGTCAGGCAGTGCATGATGATAGCTGCAGGCTTCATGTAAACAGTACAGCATAGCATAGCATATCGTACCCCAGGGGACAGCACAGCATAGGCACAGGTGATGGTAGTGCTGCATGCAACCGTCACACTGTAGGTCATGCTACAGTGCACAGCAGACACTACAGTAGCAAGAGGGCTGGTAGAGTGAGGGACACGACACTGCCTATGGTAAGTAGGGCAGTGATGACCACTGTACTGTACACAGTGACAGGCACAGCTTGCAGGTAATTACTGACAGTGGCCAGTTCTATCACGCTGTTGTGTGATGCACAGATGCTGCACCTGTGACATGGGACGCACACAGTGTCATGTACATGGCCGGCAGTGTGTGCTGTGACATCTGTACAGTTGTGTGGTAGGTGGCTTAGGGGGCATGTAGGATCTGACAGGCACACAGGTGGTGGCATAATCCCACTACTGGTCCATGTGCACTGAGCGATGTGTCCCAGCCTTGTGGCCACACGTGGGCTGTGGTGAGGTCTGGCCACCCATACACCCTCCCCTCACTGGCCACCATGCCCACAGTGCTGCATGTTTGTGCTGGCATCTGTTACACACCACAGACGTATGGTCTGCAGGTGTGTGCTATATGGCCACACTACCATGCTGTCCCCTGTGGATCAGATCACCCCTCACTGTCTGTGCTTGGCTCGGACTGGTGGCAGCTGATGGCATCATGGTGGTGCCATCAGTGAGCAGCATGTGTCCTCCATGTCTAGTAGTTTCTAGGTGTCATACTCATATGTTAGGGCCACGCAAGTCGCACTAATGCTGAGATAGCACAGCGCAAAGCGCGCAAAGCTGTTTGCCCAGGGTTAAGAACAGCTTTTCCTGGCCGGTAATTTGTACTGCGCTATTGGTCACGCAAAGTCACGCTAAACAACTTAGCGCAGCGCTAGTCACTGAATATCTCATTGCACCTGTATTCATGTTCACTTTGCCCCTTGCATATAATTATTGTTTGCCTGGTGCTAATGCAGTTTGCCTTACTAGTCAGCCTTTTGAATATAGCAGACCAGCGCTAAACCCGCGCAAACATTTTTTGCCCAGCGTAAAGCTTTGAGTATCTGGCCCTATGTGTATAAGTTGATTTAGTAAGACTTTGTGAGAGACTTTGTCAAAGGCTTTTGAATAATCAAGGAAAATGATATCGACTGGGACATTTTTATCTAAAGCTGCGCTAACTGGTTCAAAGAAACTAAGTTTGATAAACATGATCTTCCAGGCATAAAGCCATGTTGAGTTGAGTCAGCTAACCCATTATTTATTAAATGAGTTGAGATATGTTTGTATATTAATTTTTCCATGAGCTTTCCAATTACTGAGGTCAAACTTATGGGATGGTAATTTCCCACTTCTGCTCTTCGACCCCCTCCCCCCTTGAAAATTGGGATCACCTCTGCCATTTTCCATTCTTCGAGCACCATACCCTCCAAGATAGATCTATTAAATAGGAATGTCAATGGCTCCGCCAGTTGGAAGACTAGTTTCTTTAAGAAGCTTGGTGTAATGCCGTCAGGCCCTGGACAACCGTTAGACTTAAGACCATTAATACCTTTAGTAATATCAGTTATTTGGAATTCTGTTTTTTTACTGTTTAATTCAAAATGCTGTTGAGTAGTGATTGTGGGGTTCTGCACACTCAGAAAGTATGAATTGAATTCGGTTGCCATATCTTTCTTTCCGGTTAAAACAGTCTCACCAATTTTTAAAGGGCCTATTGATGGTTGTTTGCCTTTGAGGCTACCTATATAACTAAAAAAATTCTTGCTGTTGTCCTTTATCTTGTTCACCATGTTAAGTTCAGTGGCTTTCTTAGCTTTCTTAATTAAATTTTTAATGTTTTTAGCTAATGTTTTACATTTAAGCCACTTGTCTGGAGTCTTATTCTTTTTGTAGGCCATATAGTATCTTTTCTTTCTCCTTATTAGCTTATTTAACTTGTGAGTCCACCAGACAGGGACTCTCCTGGAATTTATGTATTTGTGTCTGGAGGGGACCCAAGTTTTAATACAGAAATTAATATGGTTATATATTATTTTCCATGTTTTGTTGAAGCATTTTGCCCTAAGTTCATTTTTCCAATTGATGTTATTCGGGTAATTTTTATCCTTTGGAAATTTGCTTTATTGTAATCCAATATTATAGTTTTATCATTATTTATATAATGTTTAACTTTATATTCCAAAAGGAAAGGATTATGATCGCTATCAGCCAGAGGAGTCATAACCTCGACATTTTCTATAGAATCAAGGTTATTAGAGAACACTAGATCTAAAATATTATTCTCTCTACTGGGACAATTAATAATTTGTTCTAAATTCTGTATTACTGTCGCATCAATAAATGGATTTTCGATGTTGTTGCTACCTGACAATTTATTCCAATATTTGTGGGGAAAGTTAAAATCTCCCATAAGTATCATATCTTCTTTTATGTTAAGATTAGTTATCTCAGTTATCAAATTATTGTTCTGTTTCTGGACTGTATTAGGGGCCCAATATATAAGACCAATATTAAGGAAGGACTGGTGTGTCTTTATTTTGGCCCAGATGGACTCATTATTAAGTTCATTGTGATTAAATTCATGGGCCGTAAGGGAATCCTGTATATACAGGGCAACACCACCCCCAAAGGAAAAGACCACAAAGCAATCAGATGACAACACGTTAGATTTAGCTGTTGTTGCAGGGAGCTACCCTGATGTTTACTCACAATACCCAATACAGGACACAGGCAGGATGAAATTGAGACAGCAGGTTGTTGAACTGGAGTGCCAGGAGAAGCAGGGCCCACATGAATCACCGAGGCGTCGTTCCTGTTCAAAGCGTGAGCAGGAGGCTGATCCCCAGGCAGGTTTCTCGTCGATGGCTTTCTCTGTGCAGTGGGTGGTCTGGCTGGGCCAGTGTGGCAAAGCCCAGGCCCAATGGAGATGAATACGGATTCAGTACATGGGAGCTGGATGCAGCCTCCAGCAAGCAGAATACAGTTCAGCACACAGTGGGGAACCAAATCAGAAGCCCACTAACAGCACACAGCACATTTACATGTAAGAAACTCTACTGTACCAGGCAGATTGCTATTCAGTTGCAATTATAGAGTCTCTGCACAAACCAGGAGTTCAAAGGTGACTGGAAATCCTAACAGGCTGATCACATTCAGCAAATCTTCAGTCTTCTTCAGGTTAAAGCCTGGTCATAGTTCTGTGGCTTAAATCATCCTCACAATTCAGATTCAGTCCAAATAAACCCTCTTCTCCCTTTCAGGGACTGCAGGCACACAGGCAGGCCAAAACTCAGCCCTTTCACAGTTCTCCTGCACAAATCCACACAGGATTGCTGCTTGACTTTCTCGAGCTGTTACCTCTTTCACTTCCCAACTCAAACTGAAACTAGCTGCAAGCAGCCTGGGAATTTCCCCCAGGATCCAAAAGGTTTGGTTGACTGATTCTTCTGTCAGTCACAACAAGGGCTCCCCCTCCAGGTGTGTCTTGGCATCAAACTGCATAAACTACAATTCCTGCAGAATTTTGCTCCCACAAGGCCCCTGGGGACAGGCTCCATTTTAGAGTCCCCATAGGTACTGATTGGCCCATTTCAGCAGTCCAGGACCATGATGATACAAAAAAAACAGAACTCTCCATGCTGCAAAGAAGGCAGGTTAGAACAAACTGCAATATTATTACCACTCTAACAAATTATCAGCAAACAAGTACATATTGTAACACAGCTCCCTCTCAGATTAATTATGACTGCAATCCAGGCAGCTCTTAAAGAGACAGTACACAGAGCCTATACAGGCACTCTCTGGCAATACATTTAAACTGCGAAAATGCAGGACACCAGCCTGGCAGTGAGCATTTAAGCAAGCTCAAAGAAGACTTTTCAGGAACCCCCATTTGTAGGGGGGTTACACCCTTCCCTGCCTAGAGAAAACTTGGCATCCGTGTCAAGTCTGTACCATCATGCATCAGTTAACATAAACTTATTACTTTACTATACATATTCACTACACTTCACAATACTATATCCATAATGACAATGCTTATGCACGTTTCATACATGTGGTACTGATTCCACTATGATTAACATACTTGTAACATCACAATACTGATTCACATTATAACTTCCTGTACATTAAACAATGTAGGAGGGGGCCCTTCCCTGTCAGCTAATTTGGGGCTGGATGGGGCAGGGGTACCATACTGAGAAGGAAGAACAATCAAACTGGAATTGGTCATTAAGCTCAGTATGGGTAGTGAGCTCTGAGAAATATAAACACCTTTGTGAACCACATTGAGAGGCAAATCCACTGGCCTCCTGGGAGAATCATAACTGAAGCGCAATACTGGCTTGACAGCTCGGCCAGTCTTTCTGGGGGGAACAGCCACAGTCTCTGTACTTTCAGCACTAACTTTGGAGCTTTCGTCAATTGTGAGGGGTGCCTCTGCATGGATGGGAATGTCCAAACTGGGAGCACTGCCATCTCCTTGCTCTGTAGACTCTGTCTCCACAACACGTGGCTCATTTAGAGAAGGTTCTGGCACAATTAGGCTTTATGGCACTGAAGAGGGGCTGTCAGCACTCTCATATTGTTGTTCAAGTTCTGGTGTGTCACCGGGGAGGCTCAGACCATCAGCCCCTTCTTCAGGCAAGTCACACATTTCCACGAAACACAGGGAGTCCGCAGCCTCAGACGCAATACTTTGCACTTCACTTTCAGGGAGCATTGGCTCCAAGGATGAAGCTGGGGGATTAGGCAGTCCAGAAGGCCCAGCTTCATCCCCACAATTCTGCATAGGATTTCCATGAAATAACTGACTCAGTTCAAAGGAGGGATACAGGCATTACCATAGTCACTTTCATCAGAGGTGGGCTGACAGTCACTGTCATTCTGGGCCTGCTGTGGGGAAAACCTTAAATCTGTAACTACTGGGATACGTTGACTCTGTCTCTTTTTTGCAGCAGCATGAGTCACCAGCCCAGGGGAGGCAATGTCTGCTGGCTTGGCTTCAATAATAACTTGGCGGATAGGTAGCAAGTGGTTATGGTGCATCGTCTTGACAGCTTTGGAGTTATTCTCTGGGCGTACCTTGTGCACTGGTAGATCATCCAACTTTCCAACTACTACATGAGGAAGATGGTGCTACCTATCAGCAATTTTGTGCTTGCCATGTAGTCCCAAATTGCACAACAACACATGGTCTCTGGGCTGCAGCTCTTGAGCCTTTACTTTTTTATCGTGCCTCTCTTTGTTGGCGAGATTTCTTTTGGCGGCCATTGTCTGGGCCAGTTGATATGCATGGTTAAACTGAGCTTTCAGTTTCTGTACATACTGCAGGTAGTTTTCGGCT
Source organism: Neoceratodus forsteri (assembly GCA_016271365.2). Taxonomy (NCBI): domain Eukaryota; kingdom Metazoa; phylum Chordata; order Ceratodontiformes; family Ceratodontidae; genus Neoceratodus; species Neoceratodus forsteri. The sequence continues at coordinate 639,218,486 of CM028136.1, forward strand.
CGGACCCCATCTGGAGAGACCCCAAAGCAGACATCAGTTGTCAGCCAGGCCTCCCTCCCGAACATGAAACAGTAGGGGGAGAACCCAGTAGCTTCCTTTTTGGTGCAAGTGTATGCGTGTACCAAGGTGCTAATCTGCTGGCTCCACTTATGCTTGTTTTTTGGATGGAGGGTGCCCAGCATGTCTAGAAGGGTGCAGGTAAAATGTTCTGGTTGAGGGTCCCCCTGCGGGTAATAAGGGGTGGTTCTTGACTTCCGCACCCCCCACAGAGAGAGCATTTCTTTGATTAGCCTACTTTCAAAGTCTCTGCCTTGGTCAGAGTGAATCTGTTGGGAGGCACTATAGTGGATGAAGAATTTTTCCACTAGCACCTTGGCCACGGTAGAGGTTTTTTGATCTTTAGATGGAAAAGCTTGTGCATACCTGTCAAATGATCCATAACCACTAACACATTGCCAGTATTCTGTTGATCAGGTTCTACACACAAAAAATCTATGCAGACCAGTTCCATGGGGGTGCTGGTAGTGACATTGACAAGGGAGGCATCCCTCTGAGGCAGGGCTTTTCTTTGAAGGCAATGACTACAGGTCTTTACATGGTGCTCAACATCAGCCCCCATCTTGGGCCAGTAGAATCGAGATCGTACCAGGTCGACAGTCCTGTCAATACCGAAGTACAATATGTGATTGTGGAGGGACCTCAGCAACAATTGTTTAAAGGGCGTGGGCAGGACCAATTGGTGCTTGTCTACTTGACCACTACGATCCACTGTCTCTCTGTATAACAACTGATTGAGTAACTTCAACCTTGTGCCTTCTTTAAACAATAGGGCAGTTCGCAAGACAGGGGAACACAACTTAGACACATCTTTCCCCACACGCAGGGCATCAAGTGTGGATTGAATCATAGGATATTGGGATTGAGCCCACTGAATACTGTCATTGTCAAATTGAGGTAGTGCACTAATATCTAGAGCAGAGAAATGGCAATAAGCTGCCAGTATGCAGGTATCAGGAGAGCCCAAACAATCTACTAGACAGTCCACTGTGTTTGCAGACATCTGTTCATCTCTGTCAAACTTTTGGCACAATGCTCAGATGTCAGGTTCAGACAGCCTGACCCAATCACTCTTGGAAGCGGGCCTTCGTGACAAGGCATCAGCATCAATATGATTCAGTCCCAGTCTGTATTCAACAGCATAATCATAGGTTGATAAGGCAGAGAGCCACTGGTGCCTAGTGGCATCTAACTTAGATGAAGTCTGTACATAGGTCAACGTGTTATTGTCGGTCTTCACCAATATCTTTGCCCCATAGAGGTACTCATGAAACTGATCAATGATGGCCCATTTTAGGGCAAGGAACTCCAGCTTGTGCACAGGATAGTTTCGCTCCGATGGGGTCAGACTCCTGCTGGCGAAAGTGATCGGTCTCAAACCATCCTCATGGTCTTGATACAGCACAGCTCCTAGGCCCTGCAGACTAGCATCTATATGAAGCACGTCGGGCTTGGTAGGGTCAGCATAGGCAAGGATGGGGGCAAGGGTGAGCTGGTATATGACTTTGTGGAAGGCTGATTCACATTTGTGTGTCCAGCAGGTCCCAAAAGGTTCACCTGTGTGGAAGTACACTTTCTCTGGTTCTTTGACAGCCCCTTTCATGTATTTATGGTTGGTGGGGGGGGTAACCCTGGGTAAGATTCAGGAGTAGGCGAATCACCTTTGAATAGTCTTTTATGAACCTGCGGTAGTAGCCACAGAACCCCAGAAAACGTTGTAGTTCTTTCAAGTTATGGGCTGGGGCCAAGTAGTCAGTGACTCAACTTACTGGGATCGGTCTCTATTCCTTCTGCAGATACTATGTGCCCCACATACCTCACAGAGGTTTGAAAAAACTGGCACTTGTTGAAGGACAGCTTGAGGCCGAAGTCTTCCAATCGGTCCAGCACTTTAAACAATCAGGTCTCATGCTCCTTTAATGTGCGTCTGAACGCAATGACATCATCTAGGTACACTAGACATTCTAGCAAGTTCATATCTCCCACCTCACGTTCCATCAGTGGCTGAAAGGTGGCCAGGGCACCCAAAATCCCCTGTGGCCTTCTCAGGAATTCATAGAACCCCAAAGGACAGATGAAGGCTGTTTTCTCATGGTCTTCCAGGGCCATCGGAATCTGGTAATATCCGCTGCAAAGATCCAATACTGAGAACCATTTGCTCCCATTCAAGCAATCCGGGGCATCTTGTATACGGGGCATGGTGTACTGATCTGGGATGGTCCGACGGTTCAGGGTTCGGTAATCAGCACACACATCCTCATGGACCCATTCAATGGGAGAGGCATATGGGCTTCTTGATTCTTGTACAACGCCAGCAGCGAGCATTTCCTGCAGGTTCCTCCTAACATCATCTATGTCTGCTGGGGTGAGGCGTCGGGATCTCTCTCTCAAAATGGCCGGTCATCATTCAGGTGTATGTTATGCTTTGCACCGTGGATACACCCCACATCCCATTCTTTTAATGAAAACACTTGGTTTCTCTGGGCAAATTTCTTGCTAATTCTATCCTTTCATTCAGCTGGCAATGGGGAATCACCAAAGTCGAATAAGTATGGGGTCACTCTTTCCTTTTCACCAGAGTACTTGTTGCTGGGTAATACAGCAGTGTCTGTGCAGTTTAGTGTAGCTAGCGTGCACCCTCTGTTCAACTGGACCCCCCAGTCTGACACATTCTGAATCTGGATCATCACTCATCGTACATAGACATGGGCATGGGCAGGCAAAATGCTGGGTTTAACCAATAATCCCTCTGGCAGCTTTCCATCACCCGGTACATCCAACATTAATATTTTATTTTTCACTTCCTTTCTAATGCGAACCTCTCCCTGAATGGTGTACTGAGCATTGGGAGGGAGTACCAGAGAATCAGGATCTTTCTTCCACGCTATCCCCACCGACTTATCTCTGTCAGCTTCGGTAGTCTGTTTTTGCAGATCATAGGCTGTCTTTATCAGGGCTGTGTTTCTCAGTGCCCACCCAGTCCGTTTCCCTTGTTTTTTGTGACACAACTGCGCTAGTCTTCCAAACATGTGGTCGTTGGTTCCAATGAGCAAGGGAATCCCATCATTCAGTCCCATAGGAGGGCACACCAGGGCTAGTGTCTCTACTTGTTCATCTATACCAGTTACAGTTGCAGGGAAAGACAACCAGAGCTGGACATATCCTACCTAGGGATAAGCCTTGTCACTCAGGCCCCACATATGTAAACCTTCCAGAGATTGTAGTGGCACATCAGATAAGTGTTTGTCATACAAGTCCTGGAACACAATGGTCACTTGAGACCTGCTATCAAGCACAGCCCGAGAATGGATACCATTGACAGCCACAGAAGTCTCCATCGAAGGACCCACTATTCTGGACCAGTCTGTCGAGGCAGTAGCAGAGGCCTGGACAGATGATTTAGCTACAAAGAAATTTGAGTTAGGATTTCTCAATCCTGCACTGCGGTCATTTCCGGCTCTCCTCAGCCATAGTCTCACTTTCCGAATCTCTCCTTGAAGTCTGTATACAACTTTATCTAGGTCTTTTGGGTACCGGCATTCTCTCTTCATGTGCCCATCCTTCCCACAATGATGGTAAAATATGCTTTCTGGGGTCTGGTGTGGCCAAGACATCATATTGGGAGCTGAGGTGGGGGTACTACCAACAGAAAACCTTGGTTCCACCTCATTCTGTGGTGAGGCGAGCATTTGGAGACATCTCGTCAATTTTCTCACTTCCATAGTCAAGACATCAATTTTTGAGCTGCTGTCAGCAGGAGATGCCTGAGTGTGCACCCCCAACCCCATAGCAGATGCAGTCGGATAAGGATTGGGGCCTGTACTCACAGGAACAGCCTTCATAAAGAGATTGTTTTTTGTTTCTCTGAACTCCCTCAGCAGTTCATCCCATGGCGGAGAATCCGTGGCAGTCCCTCTCTGGCTGGGCCTCCTGGGGCTGACATTTAGTTCTCGGATCCCGTCATGTGATTGCGGTGATTCAAGGCCATCGGCGACAGACCCCACACCTGGAACAGGGGTTGCAGCAGCTATGACTGTGCAGGGCTCTGAAAAGCCTTCCTCCTCCTCAACTTCCCATACCTCCTTCATCAACACATGGAAGGGCAAGGGACCAGATTTCCTTTGATGCATTTGCAATTTGAGCAACACCCAGCTGGGGTGCCAGGCAGAGCAGAGTATATGATCCAGTCTTATCTGGTCCACTTCACTAGAGACCCAGCCCCCTTTCTGAAAAATGATTTGTAGGATTCCCTCTAATCAATCCATGTAGGCAGATAGCAATTCCCCCAGCTGTAGTCTAACATCTTTAAGTTTCCATTTCAAGGCCTCAACACTAGTGGTGCCCCCAAACACATTTTCAAGGGCAACTATGTACTCTTGGACTTTGGCATCAGTGTCAGAGTACCTCAGGGAACGAAAAGTACATAGGACGGGTCCCTGGAGGCTATTCCCTAGGCGGGCCCTTTTTTCAGCCTCTAAGCATTGCCAGTCTTGTACCGTAAGAGTAGCAGAGTCTATCCAGGTCTCCAGGTCGACTTCCCCATTAGGAGTAGGGCAGATGCCAGAGAATACCTTGAGCTTGCTGTAAGGGCCATGACTACTTGCTGGCTCAGAGGCAGGTACAGAAGTTGGTGAAAGAACAGGTGCTGGGGTGGGTGTGGACAGTGGGAAGGTGACACTCCCAGGTGGCAGGAATAATTTTTTTAACTCCTCCACAGTTTTGCCCTCTTCCTGTAACAACTTGACAAACTTCTCCTCAAAAGACTCGGATAACGGTGGGGGCTCATCCTCTAAGGGATCCTTGCTATCTTTGGTTATCACCCTCCAGGTGGCTGGAAACCCTTCTGGAGTGATAGACTGGAGCACCTTTGAACTGTCCAGGGGGTTGCTACACTCACCAAGGCCTTGAGAGTTTGGACAGTTAAATCAGCCTGTCGACCCACCACTACAGCTTTTTTCAAACATTCAGCTTTAGAAAGTTCCCCTTTAACAGTGTCCTTACTAATGCCCACAGGTATATCCAGTATTAGCAAAGCATCATGGTGGTCAATCTCTTGCTTCGTACACCACCCCACCAACTAGTGCACGGCCACTTCTGTTGGGGTAGCCATTTATGTTTGACAATAATTCGTAATTTCAGCCACTAGAAGACACAAAATCCCAGTGGTGAACCTCCAAGATGTAACCCCTTGGTGGCGCTATCCCAAGGGCTACTACCCCTGACTGCTTGGCTAGTAGCAGGTTAAGGGGCCTGGGTACTGAAACGGGTGCCTCCACCCAGAGGTCAGGGTTGTTAGTGGTCAAGCTAACCTGGGCACAGCCCTCTGGGACACTGTAACCTCCCTCTTTCCCTTCTTGTGGCCTGAGTAATATAGAATAATCACTTTCATAATGACTCTTATTCACCATGCAATTACCCACACTGTTTGCACATACCACCAGGGCTGGTTCCTCTAGCTCGACCCTGGGGACCCCCTGTAAAACAAGATTATGTGCAGCAAATAGCAACAGTACAGTACTCTTGGCACAAACTGGAACCACAGTCAGGTTAAATGCAAAAAGAGTTAGATCTGATTTATTCAGGTGACTTAAACAAGGGAAGGGCGTAATCAGGTTGATTTGCTTAAAGGCTATATCAATCAGACAGTTATGCATGCACTTCAGAGTCCCTACACAGTCACACACTCTGGGTACCCAGGTAGGAAGATGGTGGGCTAGCCAGGAGCATTGCACGGGGTAGGCCGGCTTGCAGTTGGTTGGGGCCCTGTGATGGAAGAAAGAAACAAGCACAACACACATTATTTGTAATCCAGAGCCGGAGGGCTCAGTTCATGAAGGAAAAGACCACAAAGCAATCAGATGACAACACTTTAGATTTAGCTATTGTTGCAGAGCCTATACAGGCACTCTCTGGCAATATATTTAAACTGCTACAACGCAGGACACCAGCCTGGCAGTGAGCATTTAAGCAAGCTCAAGGAAGACTTTTCGGGAACCCCCATTTGTAGGGGGGTCACATTAGTGTTTGGGCATGTCATTCCCTCTGCCACTCACCACCCTCTGCTGCCACTTTAATGTTTGTGGTATGGTGGTGGTGGCATGTTCTTTACATATGGACCTTGCCACCAGCCACAGTCTCTGCAGTGGAACAGATGTGCTTATGTGTCTAATGTGAGGGGCACACTACAGCCAATTGGGTGTGCAGCCCTGCTGAGACTAACAATAGCTGCTGCCCATTGGTTGATTTATACTTGCAAAAGATCGATTGCATGTGGTCTGAACCCACAGAACCATTAAAGTTTCACAGGCACTGACACTGTGTAGTCCTCAGTCTCCCCCTCAACGTGTGGCTATGCACAGTACAACTACATCTCCCCTATCGACTTCTTTTAGGGAGCCGCCCTCTCAAACTGATGCAGTTCAGGGGTGAGTAGTGTCCCCAAAGCTCCCTGCTGCTGCTCAGCTTCTGGAACCACTCACCTGCTTCATGGGAATCATTCACAAGAGCAGCAGCAACCCATGCAGAATTGTATCCTCTTGTCACTGCGTAAACCATGCTTGTGCATCCCTATCGATATTTGAGAGTGGGGGGTGGGAGGATGGAGTTAGAACCCTCACTTTGCAATCCTTAGTTACATTAACTTAAAGAAGAATGTTTATCTTCCCAGACCCCACTGTGCGGCACCCACCTCCAAGATGTACACCCACCTCTGAAACCTGACAGCCTTTTAATCTTTCATTGCCCCCTCCACTTGACTGGTTGTGCATGAGGTTTAATTACAGGTCCCTGCACAGCCACATAGCACACTTCCTCTCTGCTTTCCTCTCTTGCTCTCTCCTTGTGAGGTTTCCCAAGGAAGTTTCACAGATGCTCCAGCTGGGAGCAGGGCCATCATTTAACAGCAGCCCCCTATATCAAATTTCTGTGGGGGGGGGGGCCTGGTTTACTGTCTTTATGTAGTCCATAATAAGCTATCACACAGTCTGTTTCCATCCCACTGCTGTATTGTCCCACAAACATAATACATGCTGGAGAAGAATCATCCCTCTAATAATTCAAACAGCCTGATCATTCGTGACCATGGAGTTACAATCAGTGTCCCACTCCCAGTCACCTTCACCACTCAGTAGTTCCATGACTGCTTCCTATTCATTTCCATGGGAGACACAGACATACCTTGCTCTTGCTGCTTCAGCTCCCCAAGACTGGCAGCAAAATCCCAGTAAGTGCCCTTTTATTATGTTTGCTTAACTACCATCTGTGTGAAGTAATGTTTTCTAATGTTCCCCTTATCCTGATCCTCATCATTTGAGACCCAATATTAGAATACAGTATACCTAATCAGAGGGTGGGGGCCTTGATGTGGGCTTTTCCCTGTAAAGGTAAGGGACTTGCTGGGCGAACATTAGTGATAGTAGATTATTTATTAATGATGATGCTGGGTGACAAGGGGCACTGGCAGGAGGCCACAGATCGTGTCTATACTAAAGCAATACTACACAACAGGATCTGGTATATCATGGGACATCATCATGCCTCAGGTGCATTTCGAGGTACGAGGTCACAGACCGAGTGTCTCATGCACCTGGAAAGTGATGATATTCCATGATGTACCACACCCTGGAGTGCATTATTGCTATTATGAACTGGATTTTTTTAAAGAAAGTAAACATTAAAAATAAATCTGTTTAAAAATGTTTTGAAATGATTTCTCTTAATGTCAATGGATACATGAGCAATAAAGTTCTTTTTTTGTACAGAAGTACTACAGTAGGTGGCACTGTAGCAGGCTTTCATGACTCTATGTAACTCCCCCCCGCCCCCGCCTCGCACATACATACCAACACTTGTTTATGTGATATAATTTTTTTTTTTAATAATGTTTTGGGAATCCAGTGTTGAAAGCTGTACTCAAGACCTGAAATTGGTATGAGTTGAGCGGTGCTTGCAGCCGCTTAATTGGGGCTGAAATTGGGGTAGCTGGCATTCACTGAATATGAACAGTGGCACTGGTAGGAGAAAATTAAGAGCCATGGTGAGTGATGACGTGGTCCAGCACCTCCTCATTTCCCAATCATGACAGTTTTCACTGTTATAACTCATGGTATTAATTTGTTAATGTTTTGCCTACTGTGCTATCTATGCCCAATAACTACACAGCAAATACAACCAAGCAAACATTCAGGATTGACAAATGCTTGTTTTAACAGTTGTTAGGTTGTTTGTCTTTAGCAGCTACATCAGAAGTTACCTACTGTCCAGTGTTGAAATGATACTTTTGAGCTTTGAGAGGTGGGGGCATAAGGGTGGTATCTTTAACCTAAGCCCTCTTTCCATTATAAGTCAATGACAGCGATGCGTGAGCTACCAGGGCTCATTTCAGAGCTAGATGCCAACCCCCGTAAATTCCAACATTGCTGCTGCCAGATTTTTTTTTTTGTTATTCTATTTTATTTGATTTTCATCAGGTACAGACATTTACATTACATTCAGTTCAATTGTGTCCATACATAGATACAGAGAGATATCAATACAAGTCAAGAAATACCAGTTAATACAATAAAAATTACAAGAGTTAAAACTAATCCTGTTGTAGAGCAGTAAAGGTTACTAATATAATCCCCACTCCAAATATGTCATGAAGCCCATTTCCTTTGAGTGTAACTTGGAGTAATTTCTGTAGTGATATAACTCTGGTCTTAACAGCTGGCGAAGGTGTTAATGATTACAGGGCCACCCTCTAGGGACTATTTACTGCATTATCTACAGTTATCAGTAAATAACAGTCAATTATGATCCCGGGGAGGAGGGGAAGAAGGAGGATGGGGAACCTGGAGGAAACACCAGTCCTTCAGGGTGTGATTTTGTAGGTATGAGGTAGGGGTTATGGGGGGGGATGGGAAAGGGGGTGAGGGGTGGGTTAGATAGGAAGGAAAGGAAACTGTTCACTCAAGGAACAAATGTTGGGTCTTTAGATGCATAATATAGAAGCCATCTATTCCACCTTGAGTTGAAGATTTCCACTCGGTTATTCAATCTATAAGTTTTTTTTTTCCATGTAGTAGATTTGCTTAGTTATGGTGCGCCAGTCCTTTAGGGTAGGAGGGGCAGGAGTATTCCATAGTTTGGTTATGGCCTTTTTCCCCGATGTGAAGAGGATTGCTAAAAAGTATCGAATATTTTGATCTTTAAGATCTTCAGGGAAAATCAGAAGTATAAAAAGTTGCGGGGAGAGTTGGAATAGGATTCTGAAAATCATTTGGAGTTCAAGCTGCAGGGCTTGAATAAATGGGGACAATTTAGGACAGTTATATACTACATGCGTTAAGTGAGCTCTGTTTTCACCGCATAATCGCCAGCAGGCGGAGGTGCTTCCCTGCTCAAAGTGGCTAGTGATCTGTGGTGTATAAAAATATCTAATTAGAAATTTCCAGGCATACTCTCGCCATTGATGAGAACTAGATGTGTGGGCCACCTGTCTGCAGGCTTGCTGCCACTGCTTCCTTTCTATGGGTATACCCAGTTCATGTTGCCATTTTCTGAGGGATCATTAAGTTTTCTTGGTGAGAGGCCATCAAGGATTGATAGAGGATAGATATTAGGTGTCTCTGATTTGGGGAAGAGAGTAAGGACTGCATGGAGGTGATTAGCTGGGGCCAGCATTCTGGAGTGTGCACTGACAGTGGCAAGGAACTTTAATAGTGCCTTAATTGTAAATACCTATAGTGATGCAAATTGGGCAAACCAAATTTTGTCTGTATTTCCTGAAAGGACCATAGTCTCCCTCCAGTTAAAATTTGAAACAGGTATCTAAGGCCATATCTTGACCATCGCTGGAAGGCATTATCTAGTCTCCGTGGGTGAAAGTCAGGCAAGACAGTTATTGGGCATATTAGTGGAATGAAGGGAGAGATCCAAAGTTGTCTCCTAATTTGATACCATGCTAACACTCTATGTCTGGTTTCAGGGGGCAGACTCTGACAGTCACTTGAGCAGGGTGTCCCATGGTAAAGTGTACTGAAATATTCTGAATCTGAAGTAGTTGTCCGCTCAAGCTCTGCCCAATGTACATCACCATCTAAAATCTGCCTAGCAAACGAGTGAAGATGCTTGATGGTAGCAATAAAAATCAGGCAGGGACAGACCTCCCTGACTCCTTGGTATAGTTAATAGCTTAAATTTAACTCTGGGCCTGTGACCTGCCCATATAAAGTGTGTAATAGCTCTATTCCATTTCTTAAATATAGACCGGGGAAGAAGCGTAATGGGGATGTTATTAAAAAGGTACAGCGCCCTAGGGAGAGTAACCATACGGAGAAGGTCTATCCTCCTAGATAGACTTAGTGGAAGTGTTTTCCAATTGGCCAGATCTTCCTTGAGATGCGTAGTAAAAGGGATGTAATTATACTTGTATGAATCCCCCAAGTCTCTAGAAAGGGTTATTGAGGTTTCCAAATATACTCAGTAACTGGCTAACCTTTGGGAGCGAAGTGGCTGGGTTTCGCAGGTAGAGGAGGACATTGTCCGCATAAAGAGCAATGCGGTGTTCCTCCCCACCTGCTTCAATTCCGGTGATGTCCTTTGATTGCCTATTTAGTTGTGCTAATGGCTCCATAAATAGAGCAAATAGGAGGGGAGGATAAAGGACACCCCTGCCTAGTGCCCATATACAGAGAAAAAGGGGTCGAGTGGTGTCCAGCCACCCTCACCTAGGCTTTAGGTGAGGTGTAAATGTTTGAAATAACTTGAATGAATGCCCCAGGGGAAACCCATGAACTCCATAACTGCATATAGAAAAGGCCAGTAAACTCTATTAAAGGCCTTCTCGGCGTCAAGACTTACTAGGACAGCAGGGGAGTCTAAGGAATTCATCTCACGGATAATATGATAAGTTCTTTTAATACTATCCATGGTGGTGCGACCTCCCACAGAGCCAGTTTGATCTTTGTTAACAAGCTGAGGGAGAACAGCCTCTAATCTTTGAGCAATTATTCCCATGAATAGTGTATAGTCTGTGTTCAGAACAGAGATTGGGCGGTAAGATTCGCAGAGTTGCGGGTTTTTCCCCGGTTTGGGAATAACTGAAATTGTAGCATATGCCCAGGTGGGAGGGGGTAAGTCTCCCTGCAGGACAGAATTACAAGTCTTGAGCAGAGGAGGGAGGAGGAGCTGTTTTGTAGAATTCAACTCCATAGCCGTCGGGGCCTGGGGCTTTCATGGTTTTAGCACGGGCCACCACGATGGTAAGTTCCTGCATTGTAGTCGGGCTTAACAATTGTTCACCCTGCTCTTGCGAGATTCTGGGAAGGGTAAGGTCACGCAGGAACCTCCCTATACAGTCAGAAGAAGCAGGGCACTCTGGGGTGTACAGGGTAGAGTAATATGCTGTGAATGCTTCTACTACATCATTAAGTTTACTCAGAGGACTACCTCCCACTGGATGGCGGATGGTTGTTATGGTGGCCAATTTCCTTTGTTTTCTAGTTTGATATGCTAACAATCTTGTGGCTCTGGGACCAACTTCATAGTACTTCTGGCGAAGGAAGGAAAGGCAATTTCTGTCTGTTGTAGGGCCAGCCTATCTAATTTTTGTTTAACTTGCTTAACTTGCGGAAGTATAGAGCTGTCACCTCGTTTGTGTAACATTTGTAGGAAATGCAGTGTTTCCTTTAGTTGGGTCTTATGTTGCCTACGGTGCTTTGCCAGTTGTGATGTGTACTTTATAAGGTGACCACGTAAGACAGTTTTAATGGTCTCCCAGATAATACCTGGTGGGGTTATCGGCCAGAATTTCAGATATTTTATCTGTGACAAACTCCTTAAGCTGCTGCCAGATTTTAACATTTAAATACAAATGTACTTTGGGAAACACTCCCCTCTTCTGCTTGCCTCATGTGCCTGACCCAGACAAAGGGTTGCCAATGAATTTTAGTTGTGCCACGTGGTCCAACTTGTTTCTTCTGGCCTCACTCAGTTTTCAACTTCATGCCCCCAGCTCAGAATTTTAATTGATATCTTTGTCCTTGTTTGGGTGCCATTTTGTAATCCCCACTGGGTTGACAGTACAACATGGCCCTCAGCTACGAGAATGGGATGTCCAGTGTTTAACCTGTATGTTCTAGGACAATGGGGCATGCAGGGACATTGTGGTACCATTACAAGTAACTTCCATCTAAAGAGCTACTGACACCTCAAAGAAAACATTAAAAAAGATAATAATTAGGTACAATTCTGCCTGCATTCCATTTATATTGTGTATATTTCTCATCCTCATTATTTATTACTAAGAAAATGTGCATGAATATATGACCATTATCCCTTAGATTTCCTTTAGGGTCCATCTGCCTCTATAGCTTACTCCCTACTTCAAGTCAATAATCCTCTATTGTGACACCAAGATCTGTTGCTATGGGAGTAACTGTGACATCACAAGCAGTGCTCTATGACTTCAGGTAGGGAGACGGTAGCAGAAACAGTTAAGCTCTTTAGGAGCAAAGATCCTATTTTCATACAAATTACCTCAGTAATAAATAATCGGTAGGAGGAATACAGTACTAATGGGAAATACACGCTAGACTGTGTCTAAATATTAGGTTTTGTTAAAGTTCTCCTGAACACATCGCCAGCCCTTTAAAGAACACATTGTTCACAACCAGCTTTCAAGTCATCAGCTGCAGTTTTTTTTCAGTTGGATAGCAGAACATTATTATGCCCTCCTGGGAGCAAAACAATCACTCCATACAGTTCATTTCTCCTAGACAGGACCCAGAGGCAATGTTAGCAAATTTATGTAGGAATTAGAAGAAAAGTTCAGCAATGATCAGCACCAATTTTGTTCATGTTGTGTCTCCCTAGGTGTCTGTAATCCCTTATTCATAGGGTCCCGCTGCCATTCTGCAGTTGCACTGCTTTTCCCCTTTCATTATTTATTTAGTATTTATCTGTTTGTTTGTATAAAATTCAGTGACAGTGATATGCCCACTGAGCAGGGGCTTATTTCCGGGTGTGAACTGGGGAAAGGGATACCGCAGAGGGTAAAACAGCAGCAACAAATTGACACCAGTTGGAAAATGAACATGAACAATAAAACCACTGTACACATAATGAGTTTCAGAAAAAGAAAAAAAAGCAATGTAGAAAGGGTAAAAGTACATCGAGAGGCAGTATAGCTTAGTGGTTAAGATCACTGAGTTGCAAAACGGAGAAGTGGGTTTGAATCCCACTGTCACGACTTTTATGCTGTGTGACTATAAGCAAGTCACTTAACTTCCCTGTGCTCCCAGGATGCACCTGGAAACAAATATTTGCTTACTGTGCCTTTCCTGGCCAAAAATTGAAAAAAAACAAAAACCAAAAATAAATAAAAATTGGTTATAGGGTAGCCAGGCTGAAAGCTAAGGGAGCTAGTTAATCTTTAGATCTGCTTCTGAGACTTTTGTCTGTTATGCTTCCTGAACTTATGAACAGAGGCAGGGCTAGGGTCCAAGTACTTTAAGCATTTCAATTGAAATGGGACCCAATATTAAGGGGAGCCTCAAACCAAGTTTTAAACTCATTGCTGCTTTTCTGTGAAAATTGAAAACTTATTTTGGGACCATTAGCTGCTTAACTTTATGCCCTAGGAATGGGCATGTACTTTATACTGCTTGAAAACAGAATTTCAGTGTGCCACAGAGTATACAATTTTTATTTATACAGAAGACCTACAGTATTAGTGTTTCCTTTGCTAAATAGCCCCTTAGAATTATTGTTGCATCCAGCTGTGATTGCACCTGATGGTGCTAATCCTTGTATGCTTTGGACATTCACGGAATGGCCTGCTCTGGGCATATAGAGCTATCTCAAGCAAGCTACCTTCCTGTATTTCTGCTCTGTTCAAATGTACTCTCTCTGCCTACCCCCTTAGAAAATATGCTTACATTATAGTTGATGTTCCCAGGGTAAAATCTCACTTTGGTGCCTCGTCTTTGAGTCACACCATACTATCTCTATGGAACACCCTTCAGCATTCTTGAAAGCTGTCCCACTGGGTTGGTTTACCCCATTTCAAGACTCTCCTCAATCACTACGTAAGGGATAATTGTCATTGCTATGTATAACTCTTCCCACCTTCCCTATTTTCCTACACTCCCTCCTCATACTTCTTGCACCCAACCTTCCTCTCCCTCATCACCTTCCCCTCTTCATCCTATTTTCCACCCCATTCTATCCTACCTCTCTCCTTCCCATCACCCTTGGTCATTAGTCCTTCCAGACAGCATATGTACCCTTTCTCCCTACTACTTTTTATTTATTGGTTGCACTCCATTTCATTAGTAGAACTTATTTTATGCATTGATTGTATGCTCGTAGTTATAGCATGTCTATCATATTTATGTTGTGTGCTTACTGACTAGTATATTGCCTTTATCCTGTATCATTTAGAGAATTGTTTTTTGTTACGTAATTGCTTTTAATTGTTAATTTGACCTCTGTACCAGTCCACCCAGGACCACCTTGTAAATGAGTTCTCTCAATGGTGCATTTTCCTGGTAAAATAAAAAATTGAATTGAATTGAACTGAAAAGTTCTGTTTACCTTGCACCCTGCTGTCAGTTTTGTACCTATTACTGTGCATACTGTAAAACTATTACTGTATAACATTGTACTGGTAGTACAGTATCTTACAGCATACATTTCTGTATTGTTCCTTTGCTACAAAAGTGTATTCCCAAGCCCCACCATCCACTGGTCACATGTATAAATGAGATTCTTGCTGTATCTCTGTATGTTTACCAGTGAAACGATTTAAGCAATTAATCACTCATTCAAAATCAATAAATCAGTCATAACATTATGGCGATTACATCACCAGAAGTAAGACTCTTATTTTTCTTCTTCACAGAAAGCCACATTAAGTTAATAGTACCAGTCATCAAGGATCACATATCTCATTAGACACTGAGGGCAGGATTTCCAACAACACCTAGCTTGTTTTCTGCACAGTTGGACACTGTGGCAAAAGCTTAAACCATCTGAACGGTGGTCTGTGTCCAAACTTGAGCAGCAAATGTTCACAATTGCACTTAAAATGGTGATGCTTCAAGCTGCTATAAATCAGGAAAACTGTTGCAAAAACTGGAGCACCTTTGAAAATAGGGCAGACAGGTCTGGGCAGAAACGGGCAACCACTAACCACTCTAAAAACCAGAGATCGATCAGCTTCCATGCCCTCTTAAAATTCTGACCTGAGTGTTTAAGATTTTTTTATGAAGGTAGATGGTGCCAATAACACCTGCTCTAGGATCAGTTTGCCTGAGGTGAGGGAGTTGTGCTTAGCTGTCCCAAGTACTGGTGTCACCAAGTTGGGCTTCCTCCTTGGTAATTATGTTTTCACTTCCCTGACTCTTCAGAGGTCCAACAGATGTTTGTATTTTCCTCTTATCATTTACATAACTGAAAAACTTTATATTTTACTTTCAATAATTTTTGCACCCATTTCTTTTTGCTAGTCTCAGGTCATTCTTCCACCAGCCCATGCCCTTCTACTCGCTGTAGGAATCTTCCAGTGGTCCAACCCGCCAATAACCTCTGCTCGACATCCTTTCCAGAATCCATACAGTAATCCACAGTTTGTGATCCTGGGTGAGCCCCCCTTCCCCAATTCCCAAAGCAGGAGGAGCATAGTTTGACCAACAATCGAGGTACAGTAGGAGGAGCTGGTGAGGTGCGGAAGGAGTCAGTCGAGCCCTACTCTGACATGGGAGCAGTGTGGCTTCATCTGCCTGCCGCTGCTGGGGTATGTTTTTCCCACTAAGCTCTCCCTTACTCCTTCCCAGCATATGGTTCTGAGGCATGACCCAGCAGAATGCCTGTCAGGTAGGGCTGGCAGAACTCAGTAAAGTTCTGACCCATATTAGGTAAGAACTGGAACTTGGGGGAGGGGGTTCTGAGTAGTCCTGATTAGTTCTCATTATGTTAAAATGCATAAAAGAGGGCAAACAGTAATATTCAACTCAGAAGGGCAAAGTGAATACTTTAGAACATTAATTGTGTGAAAAATTAAGTAAAACTTCTAATGTGAAAAGGAAAATGGGAGCTGGAAGTGGGGACAACTACAACACATGATGTAGCATACTCAGTCAGCAGCATACTGTGGTCTCCCTCTGACGCATCTTCTCGGGCCCTTGTGAGTGCTTTGAGAGAGAAAGATAGCTCACTTTGTCTATTTGGAGTTGTCTCAAATTGTCTTTCTTGTACAACCTGCAGACATGTACAGCAGTCAGCACAGCACCATCTGATCTGCTCACTCGCTCACTCACTCACTCATTCACTCACTCACTCTGTCTAATCTGTAGTATTTTTTCTTTGCATACAGGCAATCTGCACAGTGCCTTCTGATCTCTCTCTTGCGCACAATCTTTCTTTCTTCTTTAATTTTACATTTTAATCCCTTTTGCTACATGTATTTTTGTGCTTCAGTATTCTTTGTAAGTCCTTCAGGCAGAGGCAGCAGGTGGCAGCACCATCAAACACCCAATTTCTCTCTTTTTCTAAATCCCTTTTGCTGCCAGTACATTTTTTGCTTTTGTGAGTGAATGTGCAGGTAGACACGGGCACTGACAGCCACCACACACTCACTGCCTGATCTCTCTCCATTTCAATGTCTCTCTAAAATCTCTATTTTATTTTTTTTTTCATTTTGAATCTATCTGTCTGCTGCTTCAGTGCTTATTTTGTTCTGCAGTTTTTTTTTCTGCAGGCACAATAAGGAGGACAGGCATCCAGGCCTTGCAAAGCAGCTCACATTCCCCTCTGCCCTGATCGAGGCTCTCTCTCTCTCTCTCTCTGTCTAGTACAATTAGCCCTAGGGCAGGCCCCCAACACATAATTCAGTCCTATCTCGCTCTCTCAATCTCTTTACGTCACTTAGTCTGATGTATTTCACATTCTAATCATTCTAAGCCCAGGCACTGCAGATACATGCTTCTACATGAAGTCACATGACTTATTTTTTTAGTGGTGAGGACTGGCTGATGAAGCTCGCGATCCTCACTGCCAGCACCCAACAA
This sequence comes from Neoceratodus forsteri, assembly GCA_016271365.2. NCBI lineage: Eukaryota > Metazoa > Chordata > Ceratodontiformes > Ceratodontidae > Neoceratodus > Neoceratodus forsteri. The sequence continues at coordinate 639,235,594 of CM028136.1, forward strand.
CAGCAGACATGCTCAGTCACTGCACCATTGCATGCATACTGTTTCTCCCCCATCATACAGTCAGCACTGGAGGGAATCAGATCAAGCTCATTATGCTAACCACCTGGTGTTGACAATGCGCTGTCTCCTGTGGAAACAGAAATGAAGTCACTCAGTCTCAGAGTCGGAACCAGACTCTGCTGCATAAGTCCATATTTATTCGAGTCTGTGACTGAACTGTGGATCCAGGGTGTTCTGATTTGCAGAGAAAGAGTCTGCCCAGCCCTATTATTAGGCCCATCGGAAGGGTGGACAAGTTCCACCCTACCTTTAAAACTCCACTGTTGGCCCCACTCTGGGTGTATGATGCCTCCATGTCACTCAACAGTTGAGTGGGTGCATGCCAATGGTAAGCCACTCCAGAGGGACTCCATATTCCTTCCTGCATGACATGCTTTCCCATGGGCTACCAGTGGGCAGTCATGCAATGTAAGGAGATGCTTTCCCTTCCCAAGGCAGGAGGTGTCTGAGAAAGACGACAGAACCCCACCTTGATAGTCAGCACCAGACATCCTGGGCCTGGGGAGCAAATCCAGGCCATCTGGATGGCAAGCGGTAGTGGTACAGCTGCCCTAGTCTGCAAGCAAGCTGAAATACTTTTTAGTACTGGATTTGACTTCAAGCAATATCTGTTGTTCTGCCATTTGTTTTGTATCTGAGTCTGTGTTTGCACTCTCTGAATTTGTCCATGTAGTCTGAGGCCCAGATATTCAAACTGCGCCTAAAAAGTGCACAATAGCAGGAGCACGTGCAAGTCTATTGCGCCCATGCGCAAGAGACGTGATAGTCAAAAAAGGAGCAGGCCAAATTGCACCAACGACTGAATATCGCACCACCTGCACCATAGCGCAACTAGGGAGGGGAAGCTGAGCAGATCTGATGCGCCATAGTGCAACAAGGGATGTTCAGCTGAGCAGTCCAGAGGCGCCATAGCGCAACCAGGGAGCCCCCCAGCTGCAGAGCAATGTAACTGCACAATCAGGGAGGTAGGAGCCCACCACCCATGCCACAGATGGGCACAGGAACACACAGCAGAACAGACATTGTCCCCCCACACCCCAAGCACAGCACAACTGGGGGAAGGCTGGAATAACCACTAGTCCTTGGAGACAAGCAACCAACCCACAGCCTGGCCATGGTGCCCCATCACACCTACCAGCAAGCTGTGACTGGCACACAAGGAGGGCAGACCACCCTGTGCCACACCATCCCCCCCAGTGCACAGCACACCCTGCACTGTGACCCCCAGACACTCCCCATGAGCAGTGACCAACACTGCAGGAAACCCCATGCATGCCACCACCCCCACTGTGTCAATGCAACCCTGTGCACCACAGAACCATGCAAGCCAGCCCCACCACGAGCACCCATCAGCAGGTTGCAGCACATGGCAATGCAACAATGGCAGACACAGTGCCACCACGCACAGTCCCCCCGAGGTACTGCTGAGAGACCGACCATGCGTTGGCACAAGAGGTACCCCATATGGGACGGTCGTGTCCTTGACACCAGCACCAGTGGTACAGCGCCCTGCACAGTATTCCAGTGACACACCTGGCCCACCACTCACCACAACAGCCAGCACAGACACCCACAGTGGTGCGTGGAAGCATGCACCACACTGGATGCCACACAGGGTATGGACAGACACCCACCCATATCCAAGGGCACAACAACACAGGGACACAGTGGTGGGGCAACCAAGCCCCCATTGTAGGCCCATGTAAGCTGTGTACACACAACCCACAGTCCACCATGGCACTGGAGTGCCAGCCACCCTGCGCAGGCACCGTGGACCCAGACACCACCAGTAGTCACCCGGAGCACAAGCCACAGACAGTGGGGCACATCCCCTGCAGCACACACAAGCCACAGCATGGAGGTGGGACAATGACCGTGTCACCCACAGTGCCACCTGAGCCAGGCATGCACCACACCAGTGATATGGGCAACCCAGCAAAGTGATGGTTGCAGTGTCCGCCCTGCGGGGAATGCCACCACTGACATGCCAGCGGACCGTGCAGGTCACAGACAGGCATGTTTGTTGGCTGCACAGGCCATGGATGGGCCGACGGGTGTGCCATGGACACAGAGCACACGCCATGGACCACTGCACACAGTCATCCAGTGCACAGGGAACAACACACACAACACAGACACTGACTGATATCTACCCCCACACCATAGTCACCTCCCCACGGACACACACACACATACCAATGACTGCACCACCCCTGATGCCATGCACACCACTGCAGCTGAGCACTTATAGCCCGCTGCAAATCAGAGACCACCACGGTATTCATATAAAACTCAAATGTATTGTAAAAATATAAAACTTAACTATGTACAATAATAATAACTATTTACAAGCTTGGGGCGGGGACACAAACAAGGTGGGGGTGGGCAGGGGGAAGGGGTGAACAAATGGGATGGGATAGGTGGGGTGTGAGGGTGGGTCCAGGGGGGAGAGGAAGTCAGGGACTGAGGGACTGTCAATGTGACTGCTGTTCCTGGTTCTGGGTCCGCCTGGCTCTGTGGTGCCGCAGCACCCCGTTGCGTTCAGCCTCCTAAGGATTGCCACCAACTCCCGGGCCAGATTGAGGAGCTCCCTCATGGTGTCCCGTATCTCCCTGAGATGTCTCGTACCTAGGACAAGGGAGCACAGTCAATAGGTGTGAATGCACAACCCCATACAGCCCGCCCACTGTGCATGGCATACGGCCATAGGACATACCACTGTGATGGTGTGTGACCACCTGCAGTGATCACGTCCACAGGACCTGCCCACCCAGGTGCATACAGCCATGCGGAGCGCTGCACACACCCACCGGCCAAGTCACGCATAGCACCACCGTGGCTGTTTAGTGACATGGCTATGTGGTGTAAAGGCAGTGGCACAGCCACACCTGTTGCACGCATGGACCACCAGTGATGCACACCCAGACATGCATTGCCACTGGACAGTGTTGACTGTAACAAGTGGCGTGCATGGCAGTGATGTCAATGAATGGTGGCCATGCCCCGCTGCCCACCTTGTCACACAGCATGCAATACTAATCATGGAGGTCTGGCACTCACCTTCATTGGGCCGGTCAGGTGGGCGTTGCTGGTCCTCGGCCTGCCTGGCTGCGGTTCCAACACCCCTCCGCTGCTCTGCCCGCACCTTGCGTAGTTCTTACGGACCTGTGGGGGAAAAAAGGAGAGAAGAACATCAGTACATTCTTGAAGCAAAGTCCCCCTGCCCCAAGGTGTGTGCCCTCCCACCCAGCCAGACCCACCACCCCACACCCTGTGAACACCGCCACAGCCAACCCCATACGGTCCCTCCCTATGTGCTGGACACATACAACACTGTGACTCATATGGATGATAAAAGTGTGTTGACAGAACCCCTACCTGGACGTGGCACCGTGCCCCTTCTGGCACGTGACCGCAGTCGGGCCAGTAGCTCTGGCTCCCTCCTACGCAGGTCACCATAGCGGTGCCCGCACTGCTCAGCTGAATGCCCCTGGCCTGTTGCCTCATCCAGGGCAGTGGCCACCTCCTGCCACACCTGGGTCCTTGCCCTGTCCAGGTGGGCCTCCCCAAAGAGAGGCCCATGGTGTGGCTCAACTATGGCCACCAGATTGGCCAGCTCAATGGCCGTCCATGGAGCAGCTCGTCTATGCGCCATTCCAATAGCTATAGTAGGCAGTATGGTGCTCTGCAGCGCGGCTCCCCACATGCAGATGCTGCGCGGTACAGCGCTGCCATTCCCTATCGTGCTGTTACTGAACAGCACGATAGAGGTGCACCTATGCCTGACGCATGGCACCAAGGGGGCAAAGGTCAGCGCAAGGGGCAACGGTCGGGCACAGGGTCAAGGGTCTCTGGTGCAAGGCCACACACAGCGCCATCGGATGACAATGTGTGTAGCACGATTGGCTGCCTGTGTGCCAGCGCCACAGTGGACTATTGGGCAGTTGGGCCATTGCGCCTATGAAGGCACAGTGCCACAGCGCCATGTAGTGACCATCGCTATAGCACCACTGGCACAATGGTGGCCATGCCCTGCATTGCCTACCGCACACAGCACGTCATCAGCACGGCAGACGCCTGTGTCAGCAACCCTTGCATGCGCAGTGAGGTGTACTATGCATGCCACAGAACTGCGCCATTGGCTTAGCACGTTTAACACAATTGCGCAAAGCGCAACAGCGCGATATTCAGCCGTCATATGCAAATCATCCGATCAGCCATTCAATGGCACAGCACTGCAATTTGCATCTAATTAAAGTTGCTCCTCACCTCATTTGCATGGATTGCGCTATAAAGGTGTGACAATGTGCTGCAGTGGCCATAGTCGGTTACTGCAGTTTATTGGTGAGTTGCATGCTGTTTGGGAGTGTGGACTGTGGATTCAGGGACATGCATGGGACTGCACAGTCACAGGTAACAGCTGCCATTCTTACAGGCTACATAATGACCGAGCACATTATTGGAGAGGAGGACAATAGTGGTGGGAGGAGGAGGAGGCCACATTTTACTAAGGCCGAAACCGAGGCCCTTTTCAAGGCCTACCTGGAGCAGGAGCCACTGCACAGTGGACGGCAGGGCACCCTTCAGGCCCGTGCTGCTGCATGGGAGGAGGTGGCACATGCCGTGAACCTGCATGGCAGCCACCAGCGCTCTGTGCAGGAGTGTAAGAAGAAGATGGGCACAGACAGGAGGAGGGTAAAGGAGAAGGTGGCTGCCATCAGGGCAGCATGTGCTGCAACAGGTGGGGGACAGCCGGAGGTAGTACAGCTTACCCCAGCGGAGGACAGGCTTGCTGCAAGCATGCACCGAAGTGCCATTGAGGGTGTTCCGGGTGGTGGCCCATCACTGCATGGTAAGTCATGGTCTGTCTGGGGGGGGCAGGGTAGGTCACACACAGTAACGTGACTTTGCTTTCCCTTACAGATCCTGAGTGTCTGCATGGGTCAGCGGTGGTGGGCCTGTCCACTGCGGACAGTTGGATGGAGTCGTAGATGGGACCATCCACCTCCACAGGTATTTGTGGATCAGTATGACAGTGGGCCCGCCTGGCTGTCCACACTGATGTCGTTGAGACAGGTGTGGAGGAAGCCCTGCCTGTGTCCCAGCGTGCTGGTGTCCACAGATGCCAGCACACTGTAGCTGTGGCTGGGGCAGAGTCCGGCACCAGTGATGATGACACGACCGTCTTGGGCAGTGACACGTGTGTGCCACAGGATGGACACACAGCAGGGCAATTCATGCCCATGGCTGTGGGTGGTGCTGCCGTGGAGGCCTGCATGTCAGCACAGTCCCAGGCTGTGCCTGTCAGCACCAGTGGGGCAGCACTAGTGTCTGTTCAGGATAGTGGGACTATTGTGGCCACTGCGGTGGCACCACTGAGCCCTGGGGTGCGGCAGCCAGAGCGGCAGCATCAGCAGTCACCCACTGGGCTTGGGGGTACAGGGTTCAGCGGCGGCATCTGTGCACTGCCTGTGGACATGTCCAGACCTGGTCCTGGTGCGCAGCACCCACCCTCAAGGGGTGCTGAACATCAGGCCCTTGCACACCCTGAGGAACAGGATGCCGAGGAGGCTGATGACCTCTTGGATGAGCACACCCACCTACTGCGAGCATCGGTCCAGCAGCAGATGCGACTTGCGATGTCCGTGGATGCACTGCGTGTGTCTCTGGAGTGGGCAGAGAAGAGTCGCAGCAGGGACGCTGAAATGATCATGGCACGGATGGACCATTTGCGGGAGGATGTGACCACTGCCATTGACAGGCATGCACAGGCGTTCATTGCTGTCATGGCCACAATGGGCACACAGTCAGGTGCCCATGCATCGCGGACACCACACAGTGCACTATCCACCCCCCATTCCCGGCGTCATGCGACTTCCACCCTGTCAACGCTGGGTTCAGCTGTGGGCATCCCGAGCGCTCCTGGTGCAGGCATGTTCGGTGTGCTGCAGACCCCTGCGTGGGCACAGCCGAGTTCACGCAGTGGAACCCCTGGGGGACCATCAGTGCCACCCCATGAGGCCAGTGGTCAGCCTGCCAGTGCTGGCGGGTCTCGGCGGGGCCATCCACGAATCCATGCCGGCCATGGCACTGTGTCGTGGGACTGACCTGTCTCCCAGTGTGGCTACTGTCTGGTGCTGCCCTGTGTGCATTGTGTGTGTCAGTGGGCAGTGCACGGGTGGGTACCCGGCCCTGCACGCGGACACACAGTCCACCTGCGCACCCTCCTGGCTGCTGTCCGCAGTTGCGTGTGCATGATGATGCCTGCATTGCGCTGTACACCAATGTGCAATGGTGCTCAGCATCTGACACACGCACATGGACAGGCAGTGGGCGTGGTGGCCTGTGGACATGTGTGTTGCTAGGGTGTCGTTCTGGGTGGTGTGCCTTCTGCCTCTGTGCACGTTTGTTGCATTGTGTGTGTGCGTGTGTGTGTGTGTGTCCTTCAGCGTGGCATGTTAATCCTCACCCATCCCTGGCTGTGTGTGTGCCTCTGTGCCCTGCCACTTCCCTTGACGGCATGCACCCCCAGTGTGGGTTCCTGCGTGTTTGTGGGTTGTGCCTTGGCCACTGGTGGTTGCGCATGGCCCCATGACTTACCTGGGTTGGCTGAAGTGCTCCTCCGTGATGGTGTCCCAGTGCAGATGTGCCAGCCAGAGCAGTCAGGGTCCCATTGGCCAAGGGGGGGCTGCCCATCACCATCGTCACTGGTGTCCCCATCGCTGTCCCCCTCTTCAACCTGTACAGCTATCCCACATTTGATGGCCATGTTGTGCAGGATGCAACAGGCCAGGAATATCCCACAGGCCTTTGAGGGGCTGTACTGTAGGGCACCGCCAGAGGTGTCCAGGCAATGGAAACGTGCCCTCAGCATCCCGAACACCCGCTCAATGACATTACGTGTGGTGGCGTGTGCCTCATTGTAGCATTGCTGCGATGGGGTCGTGGGCCACTGGTAGGGTGTGAGCAGCCAGGGACGGAGTGAGTATCCACTGTCACCTGTGTGTAGAGGGTGGAGGTTAGTTTGGTGATCAGCATCGCCCTGCCCCAGGCCATGTAGGCCACTACCCATGCCACCTCTGGCCATGCCCCCCCAGGCCCTATATTTGTCCATGTGGTTTGCATACTCACCCACTAGGTGGCCAGTGAGGATGTCCCCACTTTCAAATCTGTGGCACAGTGCCGACTGGTGCCAGATGAAAGAATCGTGTGCTCCCCCAGGGTGCATGGCACAGACATTGATGATGCGCCCCCTGGCATTGCACACCACCTGGCAGTTGATGCTGGCATAGCCCTTTCGATTTATGTATGCGGCCCCCTCGTGGCCAGGTGGTGTGCGTATGGCCACATGGGTGCAGTCTATTGCCCCTAGCACGCCAGGCATACGTGCTACCCTGTGGAACTCCTGTATGTTTGCTGTGCACTCCGCCACTGTGCTGGGGAAATGGATGCACTCCTCAGCGTGTGGCAGCAGTGCGCTGAGGAATTAGGTGAGGTGGCATGACGTGGCCGACTGGGTTATGCCTCTGGTGTCCCAGTTGATCTCTGGAAGGTACCCGTGGCGAGCAAGCACATGCAGGCTGTTACCTTGGTCTCCACTGACAGGGCATGGCTCCATCATGTGGGTGCCTGCATCACATCATTGCACAGCTCACAGAGCCACCTCAGAATTGCCCTGTTCAGGCGGTACCAACCCACAATCTCAGTATCTGTGTACAGCTCAAAAGCTTGTGCGGGCTCAGTACTGCCTGTTGGGGGCATACTGCCGACGGGCCCTTCCATGGCCATGCCCCCCCGCCACCCGCCTTCTCACCCCCCTCATTACGGCCTCCATGTAGAAGGTGGCACTGGCCATGTCCCTGGCTTGTGTTCAGCCCCCCTGGCAGCTGTTACTGTATTCCCCCCGCTGTTCTGGCTGCTACCTCCCCTGCACCAGGTACACTTGCCTGTGCTGGCCTCTGTGCTGTGTGGCTCCCCACACCTTCCCTGTGCCTGGCTGTTCACTGCGGCCTTTCCCTGGCCTGCCCTGTTCGTGCCACCTGCCCTGTCTGTCTGCCTGCCTCTGCCTCTTCCTCATGTGGCTTCCCTGTAGCGTTCTTGCGCGCCTCTTCCTTGCTCCTTTTTATTTTGGCTCATTTCCACTGTGGCACAACTTCTGCTTGCTCCACTGTTGCGCATTGAGCAAGTCTTTGAATATCACACTGTGCCATTTATGCATGGTTCCTCCCCCTTCGGTTGCGCATGCCTTCATTATCATTGCGCTGTTGCTCAGCATGATTTTGGGGGCGCAACTGCCTCCTGCTGAATATCGCAGAATGGCGCAATTTCGGACTTGCACAGGTGCAACCCTATTGCGCATGGCTCAACTCTTTTGAATATCTGGGCCTGACTGTTTTACTGGTGTCTTGCAATTTCATTTTGATGTATGCCTCCCATTTGTCTTTAATTATGTCAGATACCTCCTTCACCATTCACATAGGTTTATCTCTCCTAATGTTGTACTTCTTTCTCTGTGGGATATATTCCTGTTTAAAGCTGACTAAATTGCTTCTACATATTTCTATAAAGGAGTTTTCTTTCCCAAGTTACAGTACTGTACCTGTGCTCTGAGCTTCCTAATTTTTTTCAGAGCTGTCTTCTGCAAGAATATTGAATGCGGTCACATGTACACTGATGACCACTACGTTCTGCCTGTGGTCTGCCCCAAGCATAGGTACATGCTGTTTTGGGTACATTGGTGTCCATGGCCAGCAGAGGTAAGGAATATTTGCTCAAAATATTTGAATCTAAATAAAGGCACTTTGGGCTATGGTATGGCTACTTTCCTGCCTGAAACCCTGAGCTGGCCACAACACTCCAGCAGGTCTTTGATAGTGTCTAACTCTAGTGCAGTGCTTACCTATCCTTTTTCAACGCTAGTTTTTTTTTTTAATCAGATGAGTGTGCTAGACATAAAGAGACCCATATTCAGTGCCAGCTTGTGCACAACGCACCCCTTAGTAGTGTGCATGAGATAGTGTAAAGCCCATATATTTATATTTACAGGATGAGAGGTGCATCTCAGGATTCTTTTCTGGGTGCTGAAAAAATTAGGGAAGGCAACTCCCAAAGCCCATATTTAGATAGGTAGCATGCCCCAACAAGAGCATGCTACCTGCCTGAATAAGGGGCTGAGTTACCATCATGGACAGTGACAATGTGAAGTGTTATCACAGCCCCCTTCAGGAGTATGGACCAAAGAAGCGAATGGAGATAACGTGTCCCAAATAGGATAGTGGCATTGCTGCTATGAGCCATAGTCAGCATTACACATACTAATAAGCACAAATGGAATGCAGATAGCTAATGGGCAAGCATGCCATTATGAGCTCATTAGCAGTTCTGCACAATGCTGCCAGGCATAAATGTGAGGAGTCTTTGCACAAAACCATGACTGCCCACACCCCCTCGATCGCCCATCTGAAATGTTGTAACACTCAGGAACTGTTTTTTTTTTTAATTTCATTATCCATTTTTCTCTGTAAAATATTTTAATTGATGTGGGAGGTAGATGGGGATTGGGATTATATTTTCTTTCAAATTTGCGGTCCCAGGCTGGAGAACAAGTTGGGTGTGGACAGCACAGATCTAAAAGACTCTTTATGTTGGGTAAAAATAAAAGGGCTAAGTTATTTTCATCTAAAAGAGGCTATGTTTTGGGTATAAGTAAAAATAGCTGGCCAAGTTAGAAGGCTCCTATAGTGCAGGATGCTATGTAGGACAAAAGGATAGAGTCCAAATGCACACAGCCAGTTTGGATCAGTTTAGTTGTGGAGGAGGTCTTTGCAGTTTAAAAGAAATGCCCAGGGTGTAATGTCAGAGAGGCTGGGAGATGATGAGGGAAAAGCCGCTGGCCTGTCATGGGTATTTCTGCCTGTATTTCTCTTAGGAAACTCAATCTTATCATGGTATTTGGGGAAGCCACATCATCACTATTCAAGTCTGCTAAGACCCACAAGATTCAAGTTGGGGGTAAGCATCTACTTAGAATTTATTGAGAACTAGTGAGTGTTATTCTGTTTAATCTCTGTCTTTTCAAATGTTTTGTTTTCCATTTCTGTAGTGTACTGTATTCCCCATAGTCTTTAGTCTGTATAATCCTGTATCATATGTGACTATTGTGGAGTAATACATGTTATTTTTATATACTTCATGCTTTCAGTGACTGAGTTTTTAAGGTATAGATAACCTGAGGTAATTGGCAAATTCTGTGATCCATTTCTGAAGAGACAGGCTACTAAGCTATCTAAGCAAAGTGCTCTCAGTCAGGAAAGGTCACTGTACTGTGTGGGCAGTAGTTGTGAAATTCTGACCTAAAGATACCCCAAGCAAGAGTCAAGCTGGGTGGTAGCAGCATATAAAGGTGAACATTCATGCATCTGAAGGGTTGTGAGAACTGGTAGCAGTGCACACTGAGTTCTGGGAGAGAACCTCTCTGTGAGAGCTGTATAAATGAGAGCGGTATAAACTTAAGTCCCACTCCCTGATAGTCTACTGCCCTCCCGCCCACCTCCTGATTGCCAGTCCAAGATCTATAAACATAAGTCTCACTCCCTGGTAGTCTAGTGTCCCCTAAATTCCTAATCACTGTAGAGCCCCTGCCCATCTTACCTACTCAGCATCCATCTCCCCCACCCACTGTTGACACCCAACTCACCAGCTACATGATATACAAAAGTCTCCCACCTGGAGGAGTGGGTAGACCAAGGGGGGGGGTTCAATGGCATTTGGTGGTGTGGGATAACTAAACTACCAGGTACTGGGACTGAAGCTTATACATCCCAGACTGGTGATCAAGGAGTTGGGGTGCAACTAGACTACTAGGTACTGGGACTCATGTTCATGACTCTCGAACTGGTGATCAGGGGGTTGGAGGGCCACTAGACTACCATAGAGTGGGACTTAAAGGAGTACTACAGTCAAGATTTGCAAAAACATATGTTGTGCAGAATGTTTTGATTTGTTTGTTTAGCCCTGGTGTGTCCTTCCCTTTGTCTGCTAGTAGGAATTATTTTCTAAATTTGCCTACTAGTTTTATAATCTCTGGGGATCTCCATGTTAGAATGGTTAATTGAGCTTCTTTGTCCTACAGTGCCTCCTGTCTCATGTGACAGTGGTGTATCTGGGACCACTGATTCAGTTGGGGGAAAGTACTGCAGCAGTAATCTGAAGATAAAAGCCTGATGTTCTGGCATCATCTAAATAAGTCTAATTCATTATTTTTGTTTTCTATATGTTTGTCTAGGTCTAGCCAGCAGAAGTAAATGTTTTACTTTTAAAGCTTTTAGTTTCATCAAACTACACCAAGCCATAAAAAGTCTAGGTCATCAGTGCTATAAAGTGGCTCTACAATGCTGGTTTGACAACACTTTTGTCGACTAGCAAATGGCCAAAAAGGAGGGGTGGAAGAACAATAGAGAAAAATCAAAACTGCTATCATAGAGGCAACAAGCCTTTGTGTGAAACAAATAAAGAAAACAAAGTGGAGTAAAAAAACCCCATGGTTCTCAAAAGAGGTGGCAGGGAAGGTTAAGGAGAAAAAGGCTGCATTCAAAAAGTATAAGGAATCACAGAAGGAGCATGACAGGGAACTGTATCAATTAAAGCAGAAAGAAGTGGGGAAGGCAGTCAGAATAGCAAAGGCCCAAACCGAGGAAAAAATAGCCAACTCAGTTAAGTAGGGGGATAAAACCTTTTACAGGTACATTAGGGAGCATAGAAAGGTTAAGGGAGGAATAGTGAAGATTAATAAAGGAGAGAGGAGGTGGGCAGAGGGAGACGGTGAAAAGGCAGAGATACTGAATGAATACTTTTGCTCAGTATTCACAAAAGAAGATGAGGAGGAGTTACCTAAACCAGACAATAGAAGCACTCTGGGTAGGGGGGTTGACACCAGTCCATTTACAGAAGAAAGAGTCCTGGAAGAACTCCTAAAACTCAAGGTGGACAAAGCAATGGGGCCTGACAGGATTCACCCCAGAATCCTAAAAGAACTAAGGGAGGACTTAGTGACACCACTGACCACACTTTTTAACAAATCATGGGAGGATGGAGTGGTACCTGAGGACTGGAGAAGGGCAGATGTGATTCCCCTTCACAAAAGTGGGAGCAAGGCAGAAGCATGAAACTACAGACCTGTAAGTTTGACCTCAGTGGTAGGGAAAATGATGGAATCACTTCTGAAAGAAAGAATAGTTGAGTACCTAGAGGCCAGCGGGGTACAGGACCCAAAGCAGCATGTATTTACAGCAGGAAGGTCATGTCAGATGAATCTAATTGATTTCTTTGACTGGGTGACCAAAGTAATAGACCAGGGAGGGGCTGTGGATATGGCCTACATAGACTTCAGTAAGGCGTTTGACACAGTCCCGCACAAAAGACTAATAATCAAGTTAGCCAGCCTGGGAGTGGGTTCCAGGGTGGTAGCCTGGGTAGCAACCTGGCTGCACAACAGGACACAGAAGGTAATAGTGAATGGAACACATTCGAAGAAAGGGGGCTACTAATTGGAGTACCTCAGGGCTCAGTACTGGGTCCAGTCCTCTTTAACATCTTTATAGGTGACATTGCAGAGGGTCTGGAGGGAAAGGTATGCTTCTTTGCAGATGACACAAAGATCTGTAACTGAGTTGATACACGGGGGGGTCGAAAGGATGAGAAGGGACTTGACAAGGTTGGAGGAATGGTTAGACATATGGCAACTTATATTCAATGCAAAGAAATGCAAAGTAATGCACCTGGGAAACAAAAACCCAGGAGAAGAGTACACAATAGCAGGGGAGGTACTAACAACAACAAAAATGGAAAGGGACTTGGGGGTAGTCATATCAGATGACCTAACGGTGGGTAAGCAATGTGAGAAGTCAGTAAGGACAGCCAGGGGGATACTGGGATGCATAGGATGGGGCATCACTAGTAGAAAAAGGGAAGTGGTTATCCCTTTATACAGACAGTTGGTGAGACCCCATCTGGAATACTGTGTGCAGTTTTGGAGACCCCATCTACGCATGGACATAGACAGAATGGAAGCAGTCCAGAGGAGGGCAACTAAAATGGTGCAGGGTCTGCATCAGAAACCATATGAAGAGAGACTGAGAGAGCTTAGTATGTATACCCTTGATTAAAGGAGGGACGGGAGGACATGATAGAAACTTTTAAGTACCTCAAGGGAATCAACAAAGTCCAGGAGGGTAGCATCTTTCAGAAAAAGAGATGTGTAAGAACAAGGGGGCACAATTTAAAGATAGAGGGGGGTTGGCTCAGAGGTAATATGAGAAAATGTTTTTTCACGGAGAAAGTGGTGGATGCATGGAACCTCCTTCCTGGGGAGGTTGTTGGTTCTAAAACAGTAGGGGAATTCAAACATGCATGGGACAGACATAAGGCAATTGTAGTGGGGGGTTGCAGGAAGTAGGCTGTTGGTTAACTAGAATCTGCAGCTTATCCAATAAGAAGGGAAATGGGCAGACTGGGTGGGCCAAGTGGTCCTTATCTGCTGTCAGAGTCTATGTTTCTATGCTTCTATGACGCATCTCAGCGACAGGATTTATGTCAACCGCAAGTTGTAGTTGACATAAATCCAAGGTATCTCCTGGTCCATTTTTATTGGGGCTTACGTCCACCCCTTACTAATGATTATCATCATTCAGAGTTAGAGTTGATTTGGGGAGGGGTGCAGGATCAAGACGCTGTGTTGGTGCACCAACACAGCGACCTGTCAGCGAACTGTTGATTTTGTCGACAGCGATATAGATCGCTGTGTTGGTGTCGCTGTCGGGGGGTATACCCCATAAATTAGTGAAGGCTCTAGCAGTTTTCTTACAGAATACCCACTCAATTAGACCTCAAGTGATTGCTAAGCTGTAAATGTAGCCTTCAATGCCTTCTAGATAAGGAAAGTGACTTAAAAGCACAGATGCACTGCTTAGAATGGACTGTAAACTAGTACTTGCTGAATCTATGGTCCCGTACACATCACTGTCACACTGGAGAGGAGGCATTGTAGGAAAAAAGAAGAACAATAAACCATGGTGATATGGAGATCCCAAGAGGCCATAAAACTAGTAGGCAAATTGAGAAAAAAATCCGAATAGCAATCGAAAAGAAGGACATGCCAGGACTAAACACACACAAATGAAAACATGATGTACAACATGGGCCCAATATTCAGACTTGCACCTGGCAATGGTGCAAGTGGTGGCACAGCACAACTGAGGTGGGCTGGAGCAACTAAGGGATATATTCAAAAGGGATGTGCCATGGCACATCTCTTCTGAATATAGCAAATAATGCACATGGCACAAAACAATGCCCCGGCGCATCCCTATACAGGTCTGAATACTGGGAATAGGAATGCTCCAGCACAACTGGAGCTACGCCAAGCACAATTTCCAGATATTTAGACCTGGATATGCAAATAGGGCCATTATGCATGCAAGGCACAAACGGGGCCATTTGCATGTCATTATGGACCCACTTGCATGTGTTGTGCAGGGCTGAGCAGCGGAATGAATGAAGTCATTCATTCACAAAGTTGTGAATGACTATTACAGTATGCACTGCAAGCCCATTGGTCCACAGTGTAGGTAGGTAGGAAGGTAGGTAAAATTTTATTTATACAGAAAATTATGCCATTAGGGATTCGAAAATCCGTTTACAAGACATCCCTGTATTTGTACTACGTTATTATACATGTTTACACAAAACGTGTCATAAAAGTACATTACACAATTACTACACATTATAACATACATTTCATTTATAAATACATCCATACTTCAAAATACATTACCATTCAGTTAAAACGTACAAACATTGCATTTATAAATACTGTCATTCTACCATATTCGATTCAATTTTCACCTATTGCACAAACATTTAAAAGGCAGCTCTCGTTTTACTGCCAATTTATATCCTGATAATGACAGGTTTGGGTCCCTAAGGGGAGGGGGTAGCCTATTCCAGGACTTCGAAACTTTATACTGAAGGGTCATTGTGCTATATTTGTTTTTAATTTTGGGAGTAAGATATACTCTAACTCCACTATTCCTTAGGTTTAGTCCATGTTCTGGTTTCTTTAAGTTACACAGTAGATAATTTTGTGATACATTCTTGTGTAAGCCCTTTATTTGAATTAACCAAGAAACCTCTGCCCTCTGTTTTAAAGAATTCCACCCCAGTCTTGAATACATGTCACAGTGATGGGTACCGGAATTACATCTTAACACAAATCTAGCTAATTTGTTATATAAAACATCCAGGTTATGTTCTTGTTTTTTTTGAGGTATGTCTATAAATGTGGGAGCCATACTCTATCACGGGAATAAGTAATTGATTTACTATGTTTTGTCTCATTTCTCTTGTTAGGCACTTCGATATTCTTCTCATGACACCTAGTTTAGAGTTAGTTTTTTTTATTAGTTCAGTCACATGTTGATTAAAATTTAGTTCTTGGTCGATTATGACCCCCAGATATTTATAATACTTGGTTTGTTCTAGTGTGGACCAATGGGCTTGCAGATGATACTGTAAGCTGTCATTCGGCGGGCAGCCGCGGAGGTATGCAGGTGGGTTTGCTGCCCGCCAATGACAGAGGGGGAGCCTGAGTGGGTGGGGGGTGCCATTGGACCACCAGGGAAGTATTTTAATTAACTTGACAGGCAATCACAGTTACCAACAGCAGGGGGGTACTACTAGACTACCAGAGAATTCTTTTTTCACATTACGGGTGATCAAGAGTACGGGATGGGAGGGGGAACCACTGGACTACCAGGAATCATTAACCTATTATGGGTGATCAGTGGTATGGGATGGGGAGGGGGGAAACACTGGACCACCAGGGATCATTGAACAATAATATTTCGGTGATCGGAGGTACGGGATGGGGAGGGGGAGGCACTAGACCACCAGGGACATATGTGGGTGCTTGTAAACGGTGTTCGGGGGGGTAGCCACCCACAGTTGGTGGCTGCTGTGTTGCACATTGCACTACAGCAGCATGCCTGTGGGTGGCTAGCAGTTGAGCCATTTATTTTCAGGTTCAAGTTTGTGCCCTGGTATGCGGCTCATCTCTGGGGTGTGCTGGCAGATGCGTCACACATCCTGGGCTGAATATTGGGATATGCTGCATATGCATGGACACGCCCCATGGAGATGTGCTGCATACATTATCTTTGCACCCCAGTGCATTGGGAATTGCACTGCACAATTCCCCCCTTTTGAATATTGCCCCGGGGTGCATTTCTGGGGTTGCGCTGCTGCAACTCAGTTGCGCCAGGCGCAATCCCTTTGAATATCTTTGCTCATATGTTTTTGCAAATTTTGACTGTAGTACTCCTTTAAGCAGATACATCTCAGATTGGCGATCAGGGTTTGAGGGGATGCTAGACTGATTACTCTTACCATCAGTCCACTATCTGGCTCTTGGCAGGGGATCAGGTCATGGTGTTCATGCATCACTGTGCACTGTGATAAGCATAGGGTATTAAGGCATTAAACAGCACTACGATGGTGGCTGTTTAGCGCTTTTAAAACTACTGAATATACCACTCTGTCCTGTATGCAAGAAGGCTCTCTCTTTTGCATTGAGCATTAGTATATTCTACATGAATGAGCTATCCATATAGTACTGTGCTGGCTATAACTACAGTTCCATCTGATCACACGCAACCTGATCAGCATATTGCTGACATGTTTAGTGGCATACTAATCTTCTGAATATGGGATCCATAATGCCCATTTTCAGGCATGATCAGGGAGAGTACAAATTACAGCCTTGCAACTGACAATGTTCAAAATCACAATACAGGGTTATGTACAGTACAACTGATATGACTGTATTACAATGTGGTTATCGACACGTAATATAAAAAGGTACAACAAACATTAGGCACAGCTGCTCACACCAGAGGCAAGTTGATACTTTCTTAGCTCGCAACTAATGTGCAGATGAAAAGGGTTATTAAGCAGGGCCAAAAGAAGGGAATTACAGTATTTCAAAGCTAAGGAGAAGACAGCTTGTTCTCCCATATTTGTTGAGCATTTAAGGACCTGCAGCAAGGATTTTTCATTTGATCTAAGAGGGTAAGCCTGATAAGGGCACTCGAACAGTACAGCCAGGGGAGCAGGAACTTGAGACCAGAGTCAATTATGAATAAGCAGCCAAGGGCAAATAAGTGACTGGTAGAAGGTGTTAGCCAGCCCAAACAAGACTACAAACAAACAACGATGGGTGAGGAGATTTGTTACCTCGGCAAAATGACAAGTTGTTATTCTTAAGGAATAAGGCATGACCAGAGTTAGATTAACAGTCTGTTAATCATCCATTAGGGGCATAATGTGGCATGAGATGCAGCTGAGTGGCATACTGCCCCTAGGGGGGTGAGTAACTGATTGTTAATCTGACTCCTGCTGGGCGTGCCTTATTGCTATTATTAAAATTTATTTCTAAAGAAAAATGTTAGAAGTGTATTTTTTTTTATATTTTCCTCACTCAGAGGGAGGTTGTTAATAAAATAGTTCATCCACCAACTCTTTAAGAATGCTGGTTTAGAGTAAGAATGCCTCATTCCAGTCATTCAGCAGTGCTAGGGAATGGAATGCTGACGGCAAGAATTCATGCGCCATGGTGGTCTGGCTGTATGTGACAGTGTAACATTAATGTAAGGCTCTTGAAATGCTGAAAACCAATCAGATTGCAGCATTTCTGAGACCCTTTTTGGAATACATAACATACTATATGGCCATATGATGTATGGGAGAGGGTTATTAATGATGGAATTCAATGAATTCCTATCCTTGTTATGCTATCTTGATGTCAAGAAATTGTTATACCATCTTGAGTGTGTCACAAAGATAGTATAACAACATGAACAGCTTTGCACATGCGCGTATCTCAAACTTCCCGACAGATGAATGGCCGCGGCAGTGAGAGCTGGCCCTGAAGGAGAGTGGGGCAAAACAAACAAAAAATAGAAAAGTAAGGATGAATTTCATTTAACTGGTTCCCATACACTATAAAAGACAATGGACAGGCACCAGTTAACAACAACTCAGTTTCCTTGTCGAGGTTGTCATGCCAACTGTAAACCTCTTGAGCTGTGCTCTTGAGGTTTACTAGGTTTTCGTGACACCTTCTTGAAGGGAACACAGTGTTGTTGTTAACTGCTGCCCATCCATTATCCTCTGTGTTACTCTTTGAGGAGTTCAAGAATAAAAGACCACAACTCAAGCTAGGCAGATGTTTAGTGCTAACCATCTCTTTCTCTATGCCAAGAAGACAATCTACATAAGCCTTGGTACCAGGCAGCTACTACCACAGCTGCAGCACATCCCATTCTTCATGACCCTCAATGGCTCCCACCTGGAGAAAGTTCCCTCCTTTCAGTACTATGTTGTTTGGCTGGATTACCACCTGGACTTTTCATGCCACATTGTTGCCATTCACAGGAAACTCCTTCCCAAATTAGCCACATTCTGTTAGATACATAGTTTGTGTCAGTAGAACAAGACCCAGAAGTCCATCCAATCTGCCCAGTTCCCTACCACACTTTATGTTCGGCCTAACCATGGACTGGACTTAGAAATCTGACAGTCCTGCTAGCTGTTACTCCCTTCCCCAGGTATCCCTTCCCCTCTTCTGCATATGGGTCCCACTATTCTCTTATATTTGTCCCATCTGTCACAGTTATGGCTTCAACCACCTCTCTTGGCAGTCTATTCTATTCATCCAGGAGCATAGCCAGAAAATTCAGTTTTGTTTGTAGAAATCACATATGTAAAAGTCTACATAGGAACACATAATTTTCTCATCCCTTGATTTTGTTTGATTTGAATTATGAGTATTTTTAATTTGAAGGAGTAGCTGTTTGTGATTGAATTGTTGTTTTAGACAGTATGTGGGCAATTATAATAAATAGCCTCATATGATTTTTGTTATGTAGATTAATGTACAGTATACACAATTTAAAAGAGCACCTTTCTCAATGCTTTACACAAATAAGAGGAAGCTCACTTACCCCCAAGGGAGCTCCTTTGTGGTGTGCACAGATTTTTTTATACCCCTGAAGGAAGGGAAGGGATCATAAATTACCTCAGAGGGGCTAGACACATGATCCCTTTCTACTTCCCAGCTGCTGGACATGCCCCCATGTTCCAACATTTTATGATGCTCCATTCATGTCTGTGGAGTGTGATTTTTAAACACAGTTTTTAGCTGTGTAAAGGGCCATTTGCAAAAATCAGAGCCATAATTCAACTAATGAACCCTGGCTCTGATTTTAGCAAATGGCCACTTATGCAGCCAAAAACTGTGTTTACAAATCATGCTCCATAGACTTAGATGGAGCGTACCTCCATGCTGTCCCTATACATACATCATAAAATGTTAGAGCGTGGGAGTGTGTCCAGCAACTGGGAATTGGAAAGAGACCATTCAGCTAGATGCTCAGGGCAATTTATGATCCTTTTCCCTCCTTCAGGGTATAAAAATAAATCTGCGGACACCACAGAGGCACTCCCCTGGAGGTAAGGCAGCTTCCTCTTGTTTCTTTTCAGGGATCACAAGTAACAGGAAAGGTTCTGTTTAAGGGAACCTAAACAGACATGAAGTCATGGGAAATTCATACTTTTGATTTGACTATGAATATGACTGCATATGGACATAGTACGAGTTTGCTGTTGCAATTAAAGGTAGTACCACGAAACTAAACATACAAAATATTAGCAAAAGCTAACTCTCTACACAATTACATATATATATATATTTATTGTTATTTTTAGTAACCTCTTGCCCTGAGAAAGGGGTTATGGCCTTGCAACATAGGCATCCTGGGAAGAACTGTTACCCATGGAACATATTAAAGGAAAACAGTCACCACCAACGCCCCCACCTGTAAGTGTGGGGCTGGTCACAGTGTGCACCTCATGTACAAAAACATTTTGGTTTACTTACCATTTACTGTAGTATAGTAGAGTGTATTAGACTAATTTTGCTTAGTTGTAGGCTGACACACCCACTTGCTTCTTCGCCTGCCCTCTACCTGACCTGCCCTCCCCGTGAGACCCTAACCATCCCTGTGTTGGGCCTCCACCTGGGTTCTGCCTCTGCCGAATGAGTCTCCTCCCAACAACAACTGCACTGCTATTTTGCCACCTGTACTGTTCTCTTTATTTGTGTAACAGTGCTGCTCAATGTGCCATCGTTTGTCAACTTCTGTTGTTACTGTACTTTTACTATGTTAACTAGTACACTTTTTACACTTTGTACCATTTCACTGATGTTATGTATGCTGTTTTATTGTACTCTCCTTCCCCAGTTTCCCAGGTCACACCTGGAAATGAGCCTTGACTCAGTGTGCCTTTCCCAGTTACCAACTTTCAACTAGCCAACTAACTGACTGACTGACTGACTAAACACAGTGTAAATGGATTACGTTGCAGAACTATGGGATAAAGGCAGGATCATATTCCATACCATGTGTGATCCATTGAACCCATCTTTCCCGAAATGGAGTTTCTCTGTTCTGTATGGCATACAACATTTTCTCCATTTTCTAAATCTTGTTTACCTGCCGTCTCCACTCTTCTATGTTGGGAGGTATGGGGAAAGCCAAAATCTTATGAAACATTTTTTACCCAAGGTAAAAAAATATCCATATAGTACCTAGCTATCTTGTCCCTAATTTGTTAAGGGAAATGTAACAGAAGAAAAAAATTGGTCTGTTAAAGATATCTGTGGCATAAACATCTGGAGTAATTCTGTTTTATGGTCCAATAGGAAAGGTTTTAAGATGGGACAATCTTAAGATATGATAGTGTGTGTTTGTTTTGTCCCCACAAGTTCGCCAACAAGCAGGGATCACTGTTGTACATCTATGTACCTGCGTGACTGGGGTAAGAAAAAAATCTAAGTAAATGTTTCCAGGCATACACTATTCTCTCTACTCCACAGAGGAAGTAACCTTGTGCAGTCATACAGGATGGTCTCCATTGCTGGAGAGTTCATGTTCCCATTTAACACAAACTAATCAGTTTTCTTCTGGTCCAGATTGTATACATGTTTGGTACGAGGCTGAGATATTACTGTGATAGGATTGAAATAGAATCTCTCCCAAATGTTGCAACAAAGGTGGTGCCATCTTGGCTAAAGGAAGATGTAGATTAAAGGAAAACTACACCCTCATATCTTCTAAGTGTTATTTGTTTCCATGTCAATAGACAACTCTTTTCATGTAGCTGTTAAGGATGTATGCAAATGCTTAAGTCAGGTTTTACAGTTCATACTAGGCCCTGTGACTGCCCTGGGAATCTCCATTTCCTGGCTGTTGAAATCTCATTGTCCATGAGAACTGCATTAGCATATGAAAACATGATGTCAGATCACCCATTTATACCAGGGGCCAGATATTCAAAAGAGTTGAGCCACGCGCAATAGGGTTGCGCCTGCGCAAGTCCGAAATGCGCCATTCTGTGATATTCAGCAGGAGGCAGTTGCGCCCCACAAATCATGCTGAGCAACAGCGCAATGTTAATGAAGGCATGCACAACTGAAGGGGGAAGAACCATGCATAAACTGCACAGCCCGATATTCAGCTGGGCCGTGCAGAGTTATGCAGGCGCAACACCCTACCTGTGCCTGCACAACTTAAGCCAAAAAAAAAGGATCAAGTTGAGGGCCACTCACAGGTGAGCTGCCGCATTGCAGGGTGCAACACAGCAGCTGTCACCTGTGGGTGGCCCTCCACTACTCTCAGCGGCGGCACCCCATGCCCCAATGTGGGCTGAAGTGTCTCCCCATTAGCCTGATCGCAGGCATAACATTATTTCCCCATTAGCCCGATCGCGGGCAGAACATTATTTCCACCTTCATTAGCCCGATCGCAGGCAGAACATTATGTCCCCCAGCTGCCTGATCACGGGCATCAGATGTCCTCCACCAAAGTCCAGTATCCTGGTGGTCCAGTGGACCGCAAAGCCCGATCGCGGGCATAACATCAACCCCAAAGTCCAATATCCCTGATGATCTGGTGGCCCCCCACCCACCCATGGAGCCCCACCACCCACTTCCCCGTCAGCCAGCGGGCAGCAGCACCACCCACCTGCCGCCCCGCCGCCCACCGACGACAGCTCAGTAGGGCTGCACACCCATTGGTTCAGAGCAAGAGCCAATCGGCGCAGCGGTTATAACAGATATAGTGTCCGATATGTGAATGAATTCATTCACATATCTGGACTGCCTTAGAGAGCATGCACACCATTGGCTCTTGCCTGAACCAATGGGCGCAGCCCTACTGAGCTGTCAGTTGACGGGCGGCGGGGCAGGCGGTGGGGTGCTGCTGCCCGCTGGCTGATGGGGGAGCGGTGGTGGGCTCTGTGGTGCGTGGGTGCCACCAGATCACCAGGGATATTGACTTTGGGGTTTCACGTTATGCCCATGATCGGGCTTCGTGTCCACTGACCACCAGAGATATTGGACTTTGGGGGTTGACGTTATGCCCGCGATTGGTTACAGTCCACTGGACCACCAGGGATATTGGACTTTGGGGGCAGGGATGTCTGATGCCCGCGATCGGGCTGCTCGGGAAGACATAACGTTCCGCCCACGATTGGGCTAATGGGGGAAGTAACGTCATGCCCATGATCGGGCTAATGGGGAGGAATGGAACGTTCTGCTCACAATCGGGCTAATGGGGGGGACACTATTATGCCCGTGATCAGGCCGTTTCGGTTATGCCCATGATCGGGCGCGGGGAATGTAAGCTCCCCGACGGCTGCTGCCTGGCAGGACGCCAGGCACAAGTCGTCGGGGTTCGGTGCACCCACATGCTAATGGCATGCAAATGGGGCCGTAATTAGATGCAAATGCCCCCCCCGCACCTTGCATAAATTATGGCCTCATTTGCATGTCACCTTTTGAATATCACAGGTTTGCGCATGGCGCAATGGGACTTGTGCCACCGCATCTGAATGCTCCACTCTGACCACTTGCGGTGACGCAAGTTCCACTGCGCCATGGACAGCGGCTGTGGCCAGGAGGCGATATTCAAAGAAGTTGCTCAATAGCGCAACTCTGTTGAATATCGCCTTGGCCACACCCCTGCGCAACTTTTTTGAGCAGTGCAAGGGCTTGCGCCACAGAATGGCGCAGTTTGAATATCTGGCCCCATGCATCTATATGCTGAAAGAACAAATACCCTACAAAAACTCTCTGGAAACTCATAAACTGAGTGAAGTTTAAAGGGAAAAAACCTGCATTATAACTCAGATAGTTTGCAAAGCTCACTGAAGGTAAATGTGGTATTTCACACCTTTTTGCATCTTTTTTCTTTTAAGACTACTTAAGCAGGCAGGCATACTAGGGAGTTTAAAGGATGATTATGCATCATGTTCTCATATGCTAATGCAGCTCACAGGAACAATGAGATTTCAACAACCATGAAATGGAGACTTCCAGGGCAGTCACAGGGCCTAGTATGAACTATAAAAACAGACTAAAACATTTGCATACATCCTTAGCAGCTACACGAAAAGAGTTGTCTACTGACATGGAAACAAATAACATTTAGAAAATATGAGTCTGTAGCTTTCCTTTAAATAAATATGCATGGGCCTGAAAGACTCGAAAGCGATATGTTTGATCAAGTGAATATAGAAAACAAATGTCTAAGAAAGAATTAAATTCTATTTTGGGAAAGAATTGTATAGGGAAATGTGTCTTGTCTCTGCCATGTGTGAATTCTGCTATCTAGTGTGGCAGGTATAAATTGTGGGTGAAATGCTAGAGGGAGATGAGGTAAAAGGCATTGTCTTAATTTAAAATGTTGAATCGGGGCTCCCAAGTTTCGCCCTGAATTGCAATGTATGAATTTGAGTGTTTACACCACTCTTCTTTTCTCCCTTCCTCCAATACTCAGTATTCTGTTTTGAAATCAGAGAATTCAAGTACTTTGGATACCCAGACCTGTGAAAGGAGGGGTAGTTATAGCCAATGAGACAGAGATGAGAGTCTGGCCACAATTTTGTAATCAAACAGGTTAGAGGGACCGAGTTCACTTCTAAGCTTAGGAGGTTGACAGTAATATGTCTGATACTGGGAGATTTCTCTAACCAAATAATTTGAGAAATTGTTTGTCACCAAGTTGTCCATCACTTTGTGAAATATGGAGGAGGAGTGGTTGAAATAAAAACAAAAAATGTGGCAAGACAATTATTTGGATGGCTTCTCTCATGTGACCTAGTGAAAACGGGAGGAGAGGCCACCTGTCAAAATCTTTGGACAACTGAGATGTAAGAGGAGAGTAATTTCATATGAATAGCTGTTCTGGACCTGTGGACAAGCAGACCTAGATATTTTATCACTTAGGATTATTATGTAAACCAGATAAAAGATCACATAATTGCTCATAGAATCCAAGTGCAAGAAATGTGACATGGAGAAAGCCCATAACACCTGGTCAAAGGCTTTCTCCATGTCTAAGCTAGCCACTAATAAGGGGGTATTTGAAGTCCTAGCAGAATGAATGATATAGTTGTGCTTGCCTTAGACTATCTGATGTTTATCTGTTTCTTACAAACCCACAATGGTCTGCCGCAATCAAAGATGGAAGAAGCAAATCTAGACAATGGGCCAAGATGAATGCAAATTATTTATAATCTGTGTTCAGAACAGATGCTGCTTCATAGAAGGCACATTGCTCTGGACTATTTCCAGGCCTAGGGATGATTGATATAATGGCATATCGCCATGAGGGTGGAGGAGGCTTGACCATTAAAACAGCATTGCACACCATGAGGAATAGAGGCAGCAGCATATCTTTAAAAGTTTTTAGGAACTTGTCCAGCTATCCATCTGGGCCTGCACATTTATTTGTTTGTAACTTGTGCAATAACACTTCTACCTTCTGAGCACTAATTCTTTCTAACAAAGCTTGTGTGTATGCCCCTCCTCCAGCCTCAGGAGTGCAAGACTGGGCAGAAATGTCATCTGATCCTTGGCTAAGGGTTCAGGGGGCTAAGAATATAAGTCCTCATAATAGGACTGAAAGGTCAAGGCAATTTGGTCTACAGCAGTAACAACCTGCTTGCCCCCAGTCTCTGAATCTTTTTAATAGTTGCCCTCTTTCTAACTACTCTAGGTGATAAGTCAGTAAGCATTGCCCCTCGAACCCCACTGCTATTAACTGTCCCTGCGATATGGTAGTGCCCACTCTGTCTGAAATGTACTTAAGTCATTGTGTTACTTGCACGTGTGTACAAGAAACACATTGCTTCAGGCTTTCTTCACAAGCAGGTTGTGGAGGCACGGCAGTGTTGTGCCAAATGGCAGCAGCCCATTCAGGGACTGGTCTCTGCCTCGGCAAATAGAGGAGCATGCGGTTCATGACAACCGTTAATGAGCAGGCCATTATGATCAAATAAATTCTGGCTGCTGCAATCTGGGAGCACCCTGTCACTACGCAATCAGCTGTTTTTGCTGTGGGGCATTCCTGACTGCAGCAGCCAATTACACAGCTGCATTGTGTGGTGTCCCCATAGAGGCAGCTTTTCCGTCAGCCTCTCACAGTCCCCACAAAGCTGACAGAAAGCCACCATCAGCCATTCAGTGTGCCTTCCTGGTGAGACATTTCAATAAATAAATAAAATAAAAGCCAACAGGGGTGCCCAATCCTCCTGTCGACATGCCTTCTCCCCAGTTCATTTGCAGACAAGGTAGCCCAATCCCCATCGGCATGATACTTCCCCCCATTTGTGGTGTGCCGAGGGGGTACCCAGTCCCCCTCGGCTCATGCGTTCCCTCCAGCACCCAGCATAGCCAACGGGGTGCCCAATTCCCATCAACTCTACTCCCCCTTCCCCAACAAACACTCAGAGGGCATGCTGGGAGCCCACCCCAGCATGCCAAATGTCCCTGTAAAAAAGAAAACCTTCCTACAAGGTTTTTAATTTCTTTTTTAAACCTGTAAACTAGAAAATGGTCCCTCATTGAGTCCGGTGGCCCCTCCCCCAACCCGCACCCATCCTCTGTGCACCCACCTCCCCACACACCCCCTCACCCTATACTTACCTCCGGAACATGGCGCAATGATCTTCAGTGGACCGAGAAGACGTCTGCATGCTTCAAAACCGACCGTAAACTGAAGAAATGCCGGTAAGCTGTATAATGGCATAAATGGCTTTATTTTCAACTTTGGTACATATCTTGGCCATTTTGGAGAATTTTTTCACTACATTTTCAACATGAGGTCCTTGGGGCCCCACCTCATGAACTCAGCCACTGTCACTTTGTTATTTGGCCCCGAAAGGTGATTTCTCTGTCACTGCACAGAAACACCTTTTGGGACTGAGTAACAAAATGACAGTGTCACAGTTCATGAGGTAGGCCCCCAAAAACCCTATGTTGAAAATTTAGTGAAAAAATTCCCAAACATGACGGTTTTATGAGTGTGCATTGCGCAGTTCCTACGCATGTGTGTAACTTTGAGAATTTTTTATGTTTACATTCCAGATTTTCAACATTGCCATTTTACCACACCTCCTTATGAACAATACAGCTGTCATTTTTCACATCTCACATGAAACGTGTCTTTGCACATGTAGCACACAATGGCGTGGTCGATATGTGAAATCAATGTTCGGGACAGATTACAAAAATCACAGTGACACTGTTCATGAGCAGAGGGATCAAAATACCTATGTTGAAAATTTGGTGACTAAAGTCCATATAATGACTGTGTTATGAGCGCGTGTTGCGCAGTTTCCACGCACACAGGTAACTTCATGAATTTGCAATGTTTTCACTCCAGATTTTCAACATTGGCATTTTTTTATACCTCCTTATGAACAGTACAGCTGTCATTTTCACATCCTGCCCAAAATGTGTTTTGCACTTCCGGCACAGAATAGCATGGTCGCTGTGGAAAATCAGTGTTCGAAAGACTAAAAAATCACAGTGACACTGTTCATGAGCGTAGTCCCAAAATGCCTATGTTGAAAATGTGGTGTAAATTCCCCAAAATAATTACGGAGTGTGCGTTGTGCAGTTTCTATACACTAAGTGACTTCACAGTTTGCTCAGATTTTCAACCTTACCATTTTTCACACCTCCTCATGAACAGTACAGCGTCATTTTTCACATCCTGTTTGAAATGTGTTTTTGCACCTGTGGTGCCAAATGGCGCAGTCGCCGTGCAAAATCACCTTTCAGCTAACGAACTGATAGTGTCACTGTTCATGCAGTGGGGTCACAAAAAGTCCATGTTGAAAACTTGCAGTAAAAATAGCAAGAAACGCCCAGGGCATTGGAGTTTCCGACCATAACGCCCTACCCTGTAGGGATTGACAGGCTTCAGGGGTGTGACTTGGGATTGTCGACAGTAATGCTCACACCATTCCACCCCCACCCCCACCCTGCAGCCACTGACAGGCATCGAGGTGCGCCTTGGACTCTTTGGTCACAGAATTCACCCCATTCTCCTATACTGCACCCATTTCAGTGTGTTTCCTTATGGAATGAGGTAAGTGTAAAGCCAGAACACCCCAAGGCACACCTCAACACTTTTAAGTGTCTTCAGGGTAGGGTGAGGTGAAATGTCGTGACCGTTATGAGCGATGACCCAAAGGCACAGCCCTATGGTTGTCCATCTTTAGAGGGTGGGGTTGGAGTTGGCATCAGTTCAATACTTCACTGCCATTCCTATACTGCATCTAACTCCTGCACTTCCACTGCTAATGCCAGCAAGCAACCATTCGGCATTGACAAATGCTTGTCTTTATGTTGTGATTGTAAGAAGTACAGCGAGCCTTCTAAGTCTAACCTTTTGGTCTGCCTCTCTTTCTACTTTCTGTATGCATATTCTGAGAGGTCTCCCTGCAGAACTGATTTTAAGGTATCCCATAATATTGCTGACTGAGGCCCCCTCTCTATGATTGAAGACAATACAGTACAACCCCGTTTATCCGAAAGTAAAGGGAGACATTGAATTCTTTTGAATAAACGGGGTTTCGGTTAAACTGGGGTCGGCAGTTACAGTGTTCCCAATTACCGTCAACTACCATCACACTACTAGAGTTAGGCTGCAATAACATAAAAAGTACCGTACTGCTCAAATCATTATTCCAAAACCTTTATTTGTTTAACATCTGAATAAAGAAACAAATTTGAGATACCAATACAGTTTTAAAAATCAAGACTTAGCTTCAGTTTGAGTCCTTTGAGTCCTTAATGTGGAAATAATCCTTATTGCCACGCTGCCTTTTCTTTCCATTTGCTGATTTTACTGCTTTCCCACGGAGTTGTCTCAGCAACAACAGATGAAGGGGGTCAGCTTTGGCCTGGCTTTTCATCCACCTTAGGCAATTTTCAAAACTCTGGACAGCTTCGGAATCGGTCGGACCTGGTGTCGTGACATTGTCCTCCTCTTCACTACTGGTGCTGCTATCTTCTGTCCCCTGAGTGCTAGTCACAGCTTCAACGGTGTCTGTATCAGACATTTCTTGATGTCTTGGATCTTCTGTTTCTTCCTCCCATGACTCAAGATTAATCTGTGCTTGTGCCGCGATACTCATGAGGTCTTCCGCTACCAGCAATGCCTGGTCAGTTTCCGAGGAGGTGTCGTCAAAGTGTGATGCCAGGATTGCTGATTTTTTCCAATGCTTTTCGATGGTTTGTGGAAGGATGTCAGACCAACTTTCTGCTAACAAATAAATTGCGTCCTTTATGTGCAGTGATCTTACGATGGTGCACAGGCTGTTCTGTTCGTTTTCCTCATTAAGGACTTGTGTGAGAAGTTTGCTCTTGTACAGCCTCTTTAACGTGGCTAGCATCCCTTGATCCATGGGTTGGATTTTAGCAGTAGTATTGGCTGGTAGGAATTCACAATGGATTGAACCATCAGATGTTATTACAGTGTCTGAACTGGGGTGGGCACTGGCATTGTCCAACAGTAACACAGTGCGAACTAAGATGGGAATGAACAGCGGATACAAAGTTTGCAAAAAAAAATCTTTGAATATTTGGCAGCTCATCCAAGTACCGCACTGCGATTGGTAAACAACAGGGAGATTGTTAAGATTCACATGCTTAAAGCAGCATGGCTTAGCAAGTTTTCTGATAACCAGCAGTGGCAACTTGTGGCTACCGGTAGCATTGGAGCATGCCATCACGGTGTAACCCCCTTGCAGATGGGGGTTCCTGGGGGCCCTCTGGAGCTTGGGTAAATGCTCCGTGCCTGATTGGAGTTCGGCGCTAAAGCCGTTTAATTGGGAAGCCAGTGAGTGCTTTAAAAAGCCTCCATGAGCTGTCCCTTTAAGGGCTGCCTTTTGCAGTCGGAATCGGTTAAAATGGGAGGGGGTTTGAGTGTTGTCATGCTCGACTCCCGCCTGGGCTGCCAAGTGAGCGCTCCATTCTGCCATCGCTAATAGAGCAGGGGGAGCCCTGATAAAGGATGTAGGTGGTTGCTTAAAATAAGCTGTAAAAATAATGATAATGTAGCTTTTCTAACCTGCTTTGCTTTGCAGCACAGAGAGTTTTGATTGCCTCCTCCATTTTGGTCCTGAACTGCAGAATTGGACCAATCAGTACTTGGGACCCTACAGAGTCGACTGACCAATGGGGAGCTTTTCAGTCCTTTGAGAACGGTATTATGGGCTATGGCAGTTTTCGCACCACTGAGAACCGGAGAAAGTGACAGGCAGGTGTCGCAGCCAATTGGATCGGGGTCGTGCCGAGTGGAGAGGAGTGCCTCAAGTTGTGGAGAGCTAGATGCGTTGTGGCTGGTGAGGAGAGAGGAGCTGTGCTTCTGCGCTGAAGAGTGTTGGCGTGGGAAGGCGTGAAGGCCTAGGCGTGACGTTTGTGTTGTCGGCTCCAGCAGACGAAACCCGTCGGCGGGCGGTCAGAGGAGGCTGTGCTCTGTACAGCTACCCACCGGGCTCGACCTGAAGGAGGACTGGAGAAAATTGCTGAATCGCGCTCGGTCCAAAGACAAGTGGAAGCTGCCGTTTGCAGTATCTCAGTGACGGTGAGTTTGTGGGAGCATTGGAAGCAGTTGCCTGGTGTGGTACCCCTCTGTTGCTGTTTACCATATAAATGTGTGAGGAGGCTTGTGTAGCTCAAGTAAATCCTGCTGCAATTAAAGGACTTTGCCTGTTGCTGTTTACCATATAAATGTGTGAGGAGGCTTGTGTAGCTCAAGTAAATCCTGCTGCAATTAAAGGACTTTTGCCTATTGCTGGTTACCATATAAATGTGTGAGGAGCTCAAGTTAAATCCTGCTGCCATTAAAGGACTTTGCCTGTTGCAGTTTGCCATATAAATGTGTGAGGAGTCTCGTGGAGCTCAGGAGTAGCCCTGTTGACGTTTAAGGACCCTATCTAGTCTGGAGGTCGTGAGTACTAATTCGGGGTAGGTCCCTGTTGAATTGCCACATTGGAACCAAATGGAATTACTGTATTGCTGACTGTTTAACTAACTTTTTCTTTCCTCTGTGTGAAAGGGGCCCTACCAGCTGCCACAGTTTGGACTAGCCACTAGGGCTTGGGTACCCAGGGACAGTAATTGATAGGGATAGGCCTGTGCACAGAGCCCTAGGTAGATGAGTATAGTGATAAGCTAATCAACTTGATCCCCCCTGTCCTTGTTGTTTCCCCCTGAATAAATCAGATTGTTTTGTACAGCTACATCCTGGCTACCGTGTACATTAATGGTGAACTGCTGCTTGGTGATTGCAACATAACTGCGCCTTACTTTACAGGGGGTCCCCGAAGGGAGCTGGATTATATTTTCCGTGGGGTAAGTGTGCTGGTGAACAGAATTGTTGCTACCCAGTGAGAGTCACTAGTGGGACAAAAGGGGGGTTGCAGTAGCCCAGAGGGCTGTAACCGAGGTAGTCTTACTTGGGCTAACCCCGACCTCTGGGTGGAGGCATCCGTCTACAGATCTGGGCCCCTTACCCTGCCTCAGAGGGGGTAGACAGGGGTAGTAACCCTAAGGGTAGCACCCCTAGGGGTTACAAATTGGAGGCACTGCTGGGATTAGCGTCCCCTAGTGGCTCAGTGAGGAGATACCCCAAAGATGGAAAAAATGGAAGGGGATATGTTGGAAAAAATTAAGCTGGGACCCATCAAAACCATGGTACACAAACTAATGGATTGGGGTGAAGCAGAAGAGCTAGATTCCCAGAAGATTGTATTATTGTTAGATGTGCCCTTGGGTACCTCGGCTGCTGATATTGTCTCTGTTGCAGAACGAGTAAAGTGTTTGGGTAAGGTTGAAGTGAAAGGGCATATGGCTGATTTGCTTGATCAGACATTGCAGGTGTTACTTCTATGCAGTGTGGCCATCGACCCTGAGAAGGTACCTCCTGTACTTTACCCGGAGGGTGCGTCCCAGGGGTGGAGGGTAATCCATATCCGAAGTGGGTCAGTCACTCCTGGGGGGTCTCCTCAAATGAACAGTTTTAAAGATTAACTGCTTAAATTGTTAGCTGTGGAAGGGAGGACTACCTAGGAGTTGCTACAAGCCTTGGATCTGTCCAGTGATACTACCCCCTCGGGGTTCTCCGGGCACCTCCCCTGGCCCGCCCAAAAGCTCCATGCTGGCTTCTTTGCCCTTGGCAGTCCCATCCATACAGCTTGATTCCTACCGTAAGTTAAAGCTTTTCTCTGGCATGGTACCAGTGCCTCCCAGGGAGGATGACCTGGAGGCGTGGATGGACTATGCCACCCCTTTAGTCCAGGAGTGGCAATGCTCCGAGGGGAAGAAAAGGAAGAGGCTGATGGAGAGTTTACGGGGTCCTGCCTTAGAAGCCATTAGATTCTTCCGGGCCACTCGTCCGGAAGCTACTGCTGCAGAGTATCTCTCTGCTTTAGAAGGGGTTTTTGGGAGTACAGAGACTGGTGAAGATTTATTATGGAAATTCAGGTCTGCTAAGCAGTGGAGAAATGAAAAACTGTCCGCTTTTGTTACTACGGTGGAGCGGGCATTGCAAAAGGCTTGTAGAAAAGGGGGAATCACTGCTGCAGCCCTGAATCAGGTTCGGGCTAGAACATATTTTAAAGTCTGCCAGACTCTCTATTGTAACTCTATTGAAACTTAAGTTGCATGATCGGCGGGCCACCCCACCTGAATATTGTCAATTGATGAGGGAAATTCGAGAAGTGGAGACTGATGAACAGGGGTGGGAACCCTGTGTGGGGGCAGTGAACCCTAGTGGGACCCCTGAGTCTAATACCCTTGAGGAGACTGGCTCGCCTGGAGGGTCCGAGGGGTCCCCAGATTTCCCAGGTACTGTGGGGATGCGGGTTGTTTCCTCTGACCCCTACGTGGAGAGTGAGTTGAGGGCTGAGCTCAGGAATTTATGGGAATTGGTGAGGGACTTGAAGCAGTCTACTGTGTACCCTACTCGGCCCAGGGCCCCTGAGTCATGTAGAGCCCCGAACCCTAGCCCTAGAGAGCTTTCTCCCTCCCCTCAGGGCCCCCCTCAGAATAGTGATCCCCGGGACCCTAAGTTTTGTTATCACTGTGGGGAAGATGGGCATTTCCAGCCTGACTGCCAGAGGCCGGAGAATTTAAGGAAAGTTAACAGCCGACTGATCGCTCGATACCACCAGACCCAGTCTCGGGCCCCCAAGAAAAGTTCTGTGACTCAGGCCCATGCCCACCGGGCTAACAATGTTGCTACCCCCAACTGGTCTGATGTGGTCGGGCCATCTATGGAGACCCGGGTGCAGGTGAATGGAATTCCCACTAGAGCTGTATTGGACAGTGGCTCCCAGGTGACCATCATGTTTCAGGACTGGTAATAAGCATACTTATCTGAAGTGCCCCTGCAGCCTCTAACTGGTCTACATGTATGGGGATTGAGCGACAAGGCCTATCCGTATTTGGGGTACATCAGTGTCTGGTTATCGTTCCCTGCAACTGTAAATGGAATAGATGAGCAAGTGGAAACCTTAGTGTTAGTTTGCCCGCCCACTGGACTATACGATGGGGTGCCCTTGTTGATTGGAACAAATGCCCATATGTTTGGACGATTGGCCCAGTTGTGCTCAGAGAAGCGAGCATTTCAAACTGGGCGAGCTTTGAGCATACCGGCTGTGATTCAAAAGGTCAGGGCCACTCAGGAGAAGGGTAGTTTGGAGGAACCTGAAGGCCCTGTGGGAGTGGTATGGAAAAAGGATCCGGCCCCCGTGGTACTTGCCCCAAATGAGCAATGTGTTCTGCATGGAGAGATATGACTAAAAACAGATGTCAAGATTAAAAGTTGTTGATGTTGGATGTGCCTGCGGAGGGAGGATTACCTGAGGGGTTGTTGCTCAGACCCAGCATTCTGCCGGCTAGAGCCCATGCTTACGTTAATAGGGTGATGGTTCAAGTGCACAATGTGTCAGATAAAGAGATTCGGATAAGAAGAGGGTGCACCCTGGCTAGCGTTCATTGTGCGGATACTGCTGTCCTACCAAATAAAAAGAGTTCTTGGATGGGTGATAGAGTTGCTCCTGATATGTTTGACTTTGGTGACTCTCCGCTGCTGACTGAGTGGAAGCGCAGGGTCAGTGAGAGGCTTACCAAGAGGAACTAGGTTTTTTCCCTGAAGGAGTGGGATGTAGGATGTGTACAAGGGGCTGAGCATCACATTCGATTGCACGACGAAAGACCCTTCCGAGAGAGATCCCGACGTCTGGCTCCCGCTGACATATAGATGATGTACAAGGCATCTGCAGAAATGTTGGCTGCTGGTGTAATTCAAGAGTCTAGAGCCCCTATGCCTCCCCATTGTAGTAGTAAGGAAAAAGAATGGGGCAGTTTGGATGTGTGTAGACTATCGTACTTTGAATAGCCGGACCATTCCGGATCAATATACCATGCCACGCATACAAGACACCTTGGATTGTCTGAATGGTAGTAAGTGGTTCTCTGTATTGGATCTTCGGAGCGGATACTACCAGATCCCAATGGCCCCAGATGACCGGGAGAAGACTGCTTTCATTTGCCCCTTAGGCTTCTATGAATTTATTCGGATGCCTCAAGGAATTTCAGGTGCCCCAGCCACTTTTCAGTGCTTAATGGAACGAGCTGTGGGGGACATGAACCTACTCGAGTGTTTGGTCTATTTAGATGACGTTATAGTGTTTGGCCGATCATTGGAAGAACATGAGCAACGATTATTCAAGGTCCTGGATCGGTTGGAGGATTTCGGCCTCAAGTTGTCTATCGACAAGTGTCAATTCTTCCAGACTTCCGTGAAATATGTGGGCCACATAGTGTCCACTGAAGGCATAGAGACTGACCCTGGCAAGGTGGAGGCATTGACCACTTGGCCTCAACCCAGAAATTTAAAAGAGCTGCAACAGTTCCTGGGGTTTTGTGACTACTATAGGCGGTTTGTCAGAGACTATTCACGAGTGATTCGACCCCTCCTTAATCTCACCCAGGGGTATCCGCCTACTCACAAAAATATAAGAAGGTGTGCACACTGACATAGAAAGAAGTATTTTACTAAACGACATGTTCGGGATCGATGGACTGCTGAGTGTGAGGAAGCTTTTCATGACATCATATATCAACTCACCCACGCACCCGTGTTGGCCTATGCTGACCCAGCCAAGCCTTACACTCTTCATACTGATGCCAGTCTGCAAGGATTGGGGGCTGTATTGTACCAGGAGCACTCGAATGGGCTGAGACCTGTAGCGTTCGCCAGTAGAAGTCTGACACCATCAGAGAAGAATTACCCTGTGCACAAATTAGAGTTTTTGGCTTTGAAGTGGGCCTTTGTTGATCAGTTCCATGACTATTTGTATGGTGCCAAGATATTAGTAAAGACTGATAACAATCCTCTGACCTATGTACAAACCTCAGCCAAATTGGATGCCACTGGGCATAGGTGGCTCTCTGCCTTGGCCACCTACGATTACGCTGTAGAATACCAGGCAGGCTTAAACCATATAGATGCTAATGCTCTCTCTCGGAGGCCTGTGTCCCAGACTGAATTGGTCCAGTTGTCTGAGCCTGACATAAGAGCCTTGTGCCAGAAATTTGATAAAGAAGAACAGGTGTCTCTGGACACGGTGGACTGTGTAGTAGATTGTTTGGGGCCACCGGAGAACTGTATACCTGCCGCCTACTGCCATTTCTCTGCATTGGACACCAGCTCTCTGCCGCAACTCAACAATGATGATCTCCAACAGGCTCAATCCTGTGACCCTATGATAAGAATGGCCGTAGAGGTTTTGAGGGCTGGAAGGGATGTATCCAAACTACGTTCCACTGACCTGCGGACTACCTTGTTGTACAAAGAATGGCCCAAATTAAAGCTGATCAACCAACTACTATATAGAGAGACTGTGAGTAAGGAGGGCCAGGTGCAATGACAACAACTGGTGCTGCCCTCAGCTTTCAGAGAACTAGTTCTAAGGTCATTGCATAATCAGATGGGGCACCTGGGCATAGATCGAACAATTGATTTGGTACGGGCTCGATTCTATTGGCCAAAGATGAGTGCGGATGTGGAACAGTATGTCAAGGCCTGTGGTCGTTGTTTGCAAAGGAAAGCGTTACCTCAGAAAGCTGCTCCCTTGGTCAACATTACTACTAGTGCTCCTATGGAACTGGTCTGTATTGATTTCCTGAGTTTAGAGCCTGATCTGAGAAGTGTTAGCAACATATTGGTGGTCACTGATCATTTTACCCGGTATGCACAGGCTTTCCCGACCAAGGATCAGAAAGCAACTACAGTGGCTAAGATACTTGTTGAGAATTTTTTCGTCCACTATGGGGCTCCGCAGCGGATTCATTCCAATCAGGGAAGGGACTTTGAAAGTCGCTTGATTAAAGAGATGCTATCTTTGTGGGGGGTACGCAAATCACGAACCACCTCCTACCACCCGCAGGGAGACCCTAAGCCTGAAAGGTTCAATCGTACATTGCTTGACATGCTGGGCACTTTACAATCAAAAGATAAATCAAGATGGAGTCAACAGATTAGCACTCTAGTTCACGCCTACAATTGTACAAAAAGTGATGCCACAGGGTTCTCCCCCTATCGACTGATGTTTGGAAGAGAGGCTAGATTGCCAGTGGATGTGTGTTTTGGGGTTTCTCCTGATGGGGTGTGAGCAGAAAACCATCTACAGTATGTACAGAAATTAAAGGCCCAATTAAATCATGCCTACCAACTGGCCCAGACCATGGCTGCTAAACGAAATCTGGCTAACAAGGAGAGATATGACAAAAAAGTGAAAACAGTAGAGTTGAGAAAAGGGGTTAGAGTGTTGTTGAGAAATCTGGGACTGCATGGCAAACATAAAATTGCCGACCGATGGCATCACCTCCCTCATAATGTTGTGGGACAGCTGGCAGACCTACCTGTGTATAAAGTGCGGCCTGAAAACAATTCGAAAGATGTGAAAATTCACTAAAAATACCACCAACAGCTTAATCTGGTTCAAGGCCAGTTGGCATTCATCTGTATCCCCCTCCCCCCGGGTCGTGCCTGAAAATAGGCAGGATTTGTCTAGTGCACTTACCCGGTCAACAAAAGCTAAATAAATAAATAAAATCATACACAGAAATTATCTGCTGCCAATTGGGCAGATCTTGATTGAAGTTGAACCTTCCTCTACCCCTCCTTCCAGGACCATGACTAGATCTGTTACTAAGAAAGGAATCAAGCCTGTGGAGCCTTCAACAAGTCCACCAAGGGAGCCTTGTCCAACCCCCCCTGCAGAAGGAGATGGTCAACACTCAGTGTCAGAAGACAGCGAAGATGATGTTGAATACTATCCCTCTTATGAACTAAGCCAATTGTTTCGGGGCAATCCCCTCCTTAACTCAGGAACTGAAGCTAGCCCATCTGTGTTGATTGAGCCCTCTACTTTGTCCCCGGAGGAATTGCCTCCAGAAGATGAATGGGGTAGCAGACAAACTCAAGGGGCTAAGTCCTTAGGCTTGGTTGAACTGTCTGGCTTGGCTGAACTATCTGATTTTTCAGAAGAAGAGAATGAGGTGGGGGAACAAGCCAGTGATAGGCCAGAACCAGAAGAATATTTTGAATGCCCTGATGGTTCCCCTTCAGTAACTAGACAACCCCTAGATGAGCCCAGTAGGGTGGATTCAGGGATAGAAGGTCAAGCCCCTGATGGTGTTATAAGTACCGAGCCTGATCCCCTTGAAGGGATTCCCGTTGCTAATGTCCCTGACATGGGAGTGGAGTCAGGGCCTGGTTCAGAATCCCCTGAGACCCCTAGACGATCCGGCCGACAAATTCGGCCAGTAATAAAGTTAAGCTATGAATCTTTGGGTCAGTCAGTGGACCTGCCCTTAAATATGGTCCACAAGGGGGTGTATGTGTCCCCAAGTTCTTTGCCTAAGTTAGCCTTGGGGGATAACTCCAGACTATTAGTAAAGCCTTTTGAGTGTGGCGCCCCTGCCCCGGGGGACCAGTTAGTAGCTAACAGAAGAGGGAGCCCCTCAGTCCCGGGGTCACGGGTAGGATCCTATGGCCTGAGTTAAAAAAGTGTAAGATTTTATATGTATAATGTGTATACACTATAGTGCACTGTGAATCTAATATTCATGTATGTAAGGTGAAATGTGATATAGTGTTACTTGGGGTATTCACCTATTTTGCTTTAAGGGTAATTACTTGATGCGGACGCCAAGCTTTTCCAGGCCAGGGAGGGTGTAACCCCCTTGCAGATGGGGGTTCCTGGGGGCCCTCCGGAGCTTGGGTAAATGCTCCGTGCCTGATTGGAGTTCGGCGCTAAAGCCGTTTAATTGGGAAGCCAGTGAGTGCTTTAAAAAGCCTCCGTGAGCTGTCCCTTTAAGGGCTGCCTTTTGCAGTCGGAATCGGTTAAAATGGGAGGGGGTTTGAGTGTTGTCATGCTCGACTCCCGCCTGGGCTGCCAAGTGAGCGCTCCATTCTGCCATCGCTAATAGTGCAGGGGGAGCCCTGATAAAGGATGTAGGTGGTTGCTTAAAATAAGCTGTAAAAATAATGACAATGTAGCTGTTCTAACCTGCTTTGCTTTGCAGCACAGAGAGTTTTGATTGCCTCCTCCATTTTGGTCCCGAATTGCAGAATTGGACCAATCAGTACTTGGGACCCTACAGAGTCGACTGACCAATGGGGGAGCTTTTCGTCCTTTGAGAAAGGTATTATGGGCTATGGCGGTTTTTCGCACCACTGAGAACTGGAGAAAGTGACAGGCAGGTGTCGGCAGCCAATTGGATCGGGTCGTGCCCGAGTGGAGAGGAGTGCCTCAAGTTGTGGAGAGCTAGATGCGTTGTGGCTGGTGAGGAGAGAGGAGCTGTGTGCTTCTGCGCTGAAGAGTGTTCACGCGTGAAGCGCGTGAAGGCCTGAAGCGGCCGTTTTGTGTTGTCGGCTCCAGCGGACGGAAACCCGTCGGGCGGGAAGTGTCAGAGGAGGTTGTGTTTGTACAGTTACCCACCGGCTTACCTGAAGGAGGACTGAGAAAATTGCTGAATCGTGCTCGGTCCAAAGACAAGTGGAAGCTGCCGTTTGCAGTATCTCAGTGACGGTGAGTTTGTGGGAGCATTGGAAGCAGTTCCCTGGTGTGGTACCCCTCTGTTGCTGTTTACCATATAAATGTGTGAGGAGGCTTGTGTAGCTCAAGTAAATCCTGCTGCAATTAAAGGACTTTTGCCTGTTGCTGGTTACCATATAAATGTGTGAGGAGCTCAAGTTAAATCCTGCTGCCATTAAAGGACTTTGCCTGTTGCAGTTTGCCATATAAATGTGTGAGGAGTCTCGTGGAGCTCAGGAGTAGCCCTGTTGATGTTTAAGGACCCTATCTTGTCTGGAGGTCGTGAGTACTAATTCGGGGTAGTTCCCTGTTGAGTTGCCACATTGGAACCAAATGGAATTACTGTATTGCTGACTGTTTAACTAACTTTTTCTTTCCTCTGTGTGAAAGGGCCCCTACCAGCTGCCACGGTTTGGACTAGCCACTAGGGCTTGGGTACCCAGGGACAGTAATTGATAGGGATAGGCCTGTGCACAGAGCCCTAGGTAGATGAGTATAGTGATAAGCTAATCAACTTGATCCCCACTGTCCTTGTTGTTTCTCCCTGAATAAATCAGATTGTTTTGTACAGCTACATCCTGGCTACCGTGTACATTAATGGTGAACTGCTGCTTGGTGATTGCAACATAACTGCGCCTTACTTTACAGGGGGTCCCCGAAGGGAGCTGGATTATATTTTCCTTGGGGTAAGTGTGCTGGTGAACAGAATTGCTGGTACCCAGTGGGAGTCACTAGTGGGACAAAAGGGGGGTTGCAGTAGCCCAGAGGGCTGTAACCGAGGTAGTCTTACTTGGGCTAACCCCGACCTCTGGGTGGAGGCACCCGTCTATGGATCTGGGCCCCTTACCCTGCCTCAGAGGGGGCAGACAGGGGTAGTAGCCCTAAGGGTAGCACCCCCTAGGGGTTACAACAGTAAGGCGCTCCTTGTTCTTTTTATACCCTGGAGCATGTTTTTCAGACCCAGAAGCAAGAGTTCTATCCGGAAGCAATTTCCAAAATGAGCCAGTCTCGTCAGCATTGTAAATCTGCTGCTCAGTGAGACGTTCCCTGAACATGAGCTCTTTCATTTTTTTACAAAATGGCTCAATTGTCTCTGATACAGAAGAGAGACTTTCTCTGGCAATGGCTAGCTGACGTATGCCGTGTCGATGTTTAAATTGATCTAGCCACTCCTCGCTAGCAACAAAGTTCTGCTCAGCACCCAGTTGCTGGTTAAACTGTCAAGCTTTTTCTTTTAGGATTGTTCCCGGGATTGGGATACCTTTAGTACGGTTCTGAACAAACCAAAGGTAAACCACTTGATCTAAGTTCTTATCCTTGCAGGTATGCATCATTTTACATGATGAAGCAGCTTCATAGCTCTCCATTGTAGCCACAAAGTCGCAGATTTTATCTTTGGCTTTCCTTATGTGACACACTGTTGAATTCCCTATCCCAAAGCGTTTGGCAACATCAACTAGTTTTTCACCAGCCTCTAACGCTTCAAGAACTCGTAGCTTCTGCAACATATCCAACACAGAGCGCTTTCATTTTGACATGGCTATTAAACAGCTGTTAACAGCAACTACTGTACATCTAACAGTTGTAAATCACAGGTTACTTATGTGCTTGCATTAAGACTGCATTTAACTACTACAGTAACCAGTTAACCACTTAAGAAATTGAGAGGTGTTAAATGGTCCAACTGAATGTCACTTGTAAACGTGTAAACACGTCTGACATTGCTAAGGTGATTATCAGCAGTGAAGCTGTCAAAAGCTGTCAAACTACTGCAAGGATTGGGGGACAAGACCAAATTTCGTATAGCTAAGTGTAACCCCTAGATGGCGCTATCCCAGGGGCTACTACCCCTGCCTGATTTGCCACTAACAGGTTGAGGGGCCTGGATCCAATGGCGGGTGCCTCCACCCAGAGGTCAGGGTTTGCAATAGTTAAACTAACTTGGTCACAGCCCTCTGGGACACTGCAACCCCCCTTTCTTCCCACTAGTGGCCCACACAATATATCAGAATTACCTCACAGTATACACTTACTCCCAGGTCTGGTTCCGCACTGGGACCTCCTGTGAAATGAGATACAGTGCAACAATCACAGTACAGTACTTTAACATAGACAAATACCTCAGGCAGTATAACTTTGCTGAAACAAGCAGCTCTGATTTTTAGGGGATATAACAAGGACAGGGAAATCAGGTTAATTAGCTTATCACTCTAATAATCTACCTATGGCTCTGTGCACAGGCCTATCCCTATCAGTTACTGTCCTGGGTACCCAAGCCCTAGTGGCTAGGTCCAAACCGTGGCAGCTGGTAGGGGCCCTTCACACAGAGAAAAGGAGAATTAAACAGTCAGCAGTACAGTAATTCCATTTGGATTTAATGTGGCAATTCAACAGGAGCGACCCTGAATTAGTACTCACGACCTCCAAATAAGATAGGGTCCTTCAGTGTCAGCAGGGCTCACTTGAGGTACACAAACCTCTTCACACATCCATATAAAAGAAAGCACTATACCAGGCAGGCTGCATCTGTATCCCATCGCAATTACTGCACAATACCGGGAGAACACACAGCAGATTCAGTTCCTGACAGACCGAGTGCAATTTTCAGCAATTCATCCAGTCTTCTACAGGGTGAGCCTGGTTTCTACTCTTCAGAGATCCTTTGATTCTTTTCACAGGACGGATTCAGTCCTAACAAGCTGTTACACAAGCTGCAGACCAGAACTCTGGGCCTTACACACGTTTTTGACTAAAACTGCACACTGAAAAGCACAGGGCTCCTTCCTTCTTCACTGCCAAAGCTCAACTGAAACTCCAACCGACAAAACCGGCATTTCCTTTGAGTTCCTCCCAGTTCTTGACTGGATTGGCTGTCACTCACAATAGACTGCTGCTGTTGGTCCAAAAGGCACTGAAGTCTAAACTACATCTCCCAGAGTCACTGCCCATACAATCCTCTTGTGGCTGGCTCAGATTATGAGTCCAAGTTCTGATTCGTCAAGGCACCATTTTAGAGCTAGCTTACACACACTGATTGGTCCAGTTCAGCAGTTCAAAACTAGAATGGGGAACTAGAGACACAGTTCTGACTGCAAAGAAAGCAGGTTAGACAAACTGTAATTTCATTATTACTCTAAATAATTTCTGGCAAACAGTTACATCTTTCAGATAGGTTCCCTTTGCACTCCTAGTGACTGCAAAAATGAAGTGAATTGGCAGCTGAGTGGTACTCAATCAAAGAAACACACAGTCCCCATACAAACTAATTATGTCTGCAAGCAGACAGCTCTTAAAGAGACAGTACCAGAGGTTCTAAAACACTCACTGATAAATGGCTAAATGCCAAACACCATTCAGGCTTGGAGCATTCAAGCAAGCTCCTGAAGTCTTTTGGGAACCCCCATTTGCAGGGGTTACACCCTTCCTGCGTCTGGGAAAGCTTAGCGTCCGGCTCAAGCAAGTACCATAAGTTTCAACTGCAACCATATATATTTGCATTAGGCTCGCATATGTAATCATCAGTCAATATATCATTTTACCAAGAACACATTTCTGAAACATTGCAGCACGTCATCTTTACACAGTATTACATACACATTGTACCATAACTCAAGTTATTACCTCTTGTACATGAAACCTGAAGAGAGGGGCCTTCCTATCAGTTACCTTGGGGCTGGATGGGGCAAGGGCACCATATAGAGGGCAACACAAGTAACTTGGAGTTAGCACTGATGCTCAGTTTGGGCAATGAGCTCGGGGACACATACACTCCTTTATGGACAACATTGAGAGGCAAGTCCACAGGCCTCCCAAGTGAATCATAACTGAGTGCACCACAGGCTTTACAGCTCAACCAGTCTTTCTAGGGGAACTGTTATAGTCTCTGCACTCTGAGCCTCATTTTCAGCATTGTCCTCACTTGTCAGGGAGTCTCCATGGGGGTAGAGAGGCTAGAACTTGGGGCACTTTCAGCTCCAGGAGTTACAGTTTCTGAGTCCACAACATTTGGCTCGCATGGAGCTTTCGGACACTGGCAGTGGACTGTCAGGGCACTCAAAATACTCTTCTTGTTCGGTGTATCACCAGTCTGCCCCAATCTATCATTTTCCTCCCCTGAAAGCTCAAACAGTTCAACCATGCACAATGATTCCATTTCATCTGATCTGATGCTTTGCACTTCACTTTCTGGGAGCATTGGCTTCAGGGATGAAGCTGGGGGCTTAGACAGTCCAGAAGGCCCAGCTTCATCTCCAGTATTGACTAGTGGATTGCCCTGAAACAATTGACTCAGTTCGTAAGAAGGATAGTATTCAAAGTCACTCTCACTTTCTTCTGATATGGACTGACAGTCATGCTCAACTGGGACTTGTGAGGGGAACACTTTAACTTTGCTTCTGTAGGTGCAGACTTTCTTGATCTTTTCTTAGCAGCAGCTCTAGTCACTGGTCCAGAGGGGCATCTTCTAGGGCTCAGACTCAATTAAGATTTGTCCAATGGGCAGTAAATGATTTCTATGCATTGTTTTACATCTTTTGAATTATTCTCAGGCCTTACTTTGTACACTGGCAGATCATCTAGTTTGCCCACTACAATGTGAGGAGATGGTGCCATCTGTCAGCAATCTTGTGCTTGCCATGCAGTCCCAGATTTCTTAGCAATACCGATCTCCCTCCTGGAGTTCCTGTGCTTTCACCTTTTATCATACCTTTCTTTGTTGCCAGATTTCTTTTTGGCAGCCATGGTTTGAGCCAGTTTAATGCATGGAGTTAGCTGGGCCTTTAACTTTGCACATACTGTAAATAGTTGTCAGCTTGAACCCCATCAGGAGAGACCCCAAAACACACATCTACTGGTAGTCGAGCTTCTCTTCCAAACATCAGGCGGTAGGGGGAGAATCCAGTGGCATCACTTTTGGTGCAGTTATAAGCATGTACCAGGGTGCTAATTTGTTGGCTCCATCTAGGCTTGTCCTTTGGGTGCAGGGTGCCTAGCATATCTAGCAAAGTGCGGTTGAAACGTTCAGGCTGTGGGTCCCCCTGGGGGTGGTAAGGAGTGGTTCTGGACTTTCGCACTCCCCACAGAAAGCATCTCTTTGATCAGACGACTCTCAAAGTCTCTCCCTTGATCAGAATGGATTCTTTGTGGAGCCCATAGTGAACAAAAAGTTTTCTACAAGTACTTTGGCTACAGTGGATGCTTTCTGGTCTTTGGTGGAAAAGCTTGGGCATATCTCGTGAAATGGTCAGTGACCACCAGCACATTACTGATATTTCTTTGATCTGACTCCAAACTTAGAAAATCAATACAGACCAGCTCCATGGGTGCACTGGTGGTGATGTTAACAAGGGGCAGCCCTCTGGGGCAAAGCTTTCCTCTGTAAGCAGCAACTACAAGTTCAATTGTTGCTCCACATCAGCCCCCATCTTAGGCCAATAGAATCTGGATCTCACCAAGTCAAGTGTTCTATCTATACCAAGGTGCCTCATGGTTGTGCAAGGACCTCAGTACTGAGTCTCGAAGGCAGTGGGCAGCACTAGTTGTTGTTTGTCTACTTGTCCCCTCTGTCTACTGTTTCTCTGTATAACAGTTTATTGATCAGTTTCAACTTAGGACCTTCTTTGTATAACAGTGCAGTTCTCAAATCAGTGGAGCGTAATTTGGACACATCTTTTCCTGCATAGAGGGCTTCTAAAGCTGCTTTGATCATGGGATCAGAGGATTGAGCCGCCGAATACTGTCATTGTCCAGCTGAGGCAGTGCACCAATGTCTATTGCAGAAAAGTGGCAATAAGCAGCAGGTATGCAATTCTCAGAGGCTCCCAAGCAATCCACCATGCAGTCCACTGCGTCCGTGGACATTTGTTCCTCCTGTCAAACTTCCGGCAGAGTGCCCGAATGTCAGGTTCTGCCAATCGGACCCAATCATTCTGGGGAACAGGCCTCCGGGAGAGAGCATCAGCATCTATGTGGTTCAGACCTGCTCAGTATTCGAGAGCATAGTCATATGTAGATAATGCAGAAAGCCACCTATGGCCAGTGGCATCCAACAGCTGAGGTCTGCACATAGGTCAAAGGATTATTGTCAGTTTTACTAGTATTTTAGCCCCATACAAGTACTCATGGAATTGGTCAACAATAGCCCACTTCAAAGCTAGGAACTCTAACTTATGTACAGGATAGTTCTTTTCGGATGGGGTC
Organism: Neoceratodus forsteri; assembly: GCA_016271365.2. NCBI lineage: Eukaryota > Metazoa > Chordata > Ceratodontiformes > Ceratodontidae > Neoceratodus > Neoceratodus forsteri. The sequence continues at coordinate 639,280,432 of CM028136.1, forward strand.
AGGCTTACTGGCAAAGGCCACTGGTCTCAGGCCATTCTCGTGCTCTTGGTACAACACAGCCCCCAACCCTTGCAAGCTAGCATCAGTGTGCAGGGACGTAAGGTTTTCTTGGATCGGCATAGGCCAGCACTGGAGCATGGGTAAGTTGATATATGATCTCATGAAAAGCAGTCTCACAATCAGGGTCAGCGGGCCCCAAATACTTCACTTGGATGAAAATACACTCTTTCAGTCTTGAGGGACGTGACTTTTGGTATTTTTGTGGTTGGGGATACCCTTAGTGAGGTTAAGTAAAGGCGGATCACTCTTGAATAGTCCTTGATGAAGGCCGATAATAACCACAGAATCCAGGAATCTTTGCAGTTCTTTTAGATTTTTGGGCTGTGCCAGGTGGTCAAGGCCTCAACTTTACTTGGGTCGGTCTCTATTCCTCGGTGGATACTATGTGTCCCACATACTTTACTGATGTTTGAAAGAATTGACACTTATCAATGGACAGTTTAAGGCCAAAGTCCTCCAGTCGGTCCAATACCTTAAATAATCTGCTCATGTTCCTCCAGTGAGCTGCCAAACACAATAACATCATCTAGGTATACCAGGCACTCTAGTAAGTTCATGTCCCCACTGCACGCTCCATCAATCGTTGAAAAGTGGCTGGGGCACCTGAAATCCCTTGAGGCATCCTCATGAATTCATAGAACCAAGCGGACAGATAAAGGCCGTCTTCTCACACGGTCTCTGGGGCCGACCGGGATCTGGTAGTACCCACTGCGGAGATCCAGCACAGAGAACCACCTTGCTCCCGTTTAGGCAGTCAAAGCATCCTGAATGCGGGCATTGTGTACTGATCAGGATAGTCCGACGGTTTAAGATGCGATAATCCACACATCCCTTACTGTTCCATTCTTTTTCCTCACTACCACAATGGGGAAGCATAAGGGCTTCTGGATTCTTGTATTACACCAGCAGCTAACATCTCTTGCAGATGCCATCTCACATCATCTATGTCAGCAGGTGCCAGGCGTCGAGACCTCTCACGAAATGGTCTTTCGTCATGTCAGCCGGATATTGTGCTCAGCTCCTTGCACGCATCCTACATCCCATTCCTTTAAAGAAAACACCTGGTCTCTCTGGGCAAGCTTCTCACTGATCGTCACTTTCCATTCAGCTGGCAGCGGGAGTCGCGAAATCAAACAAGTCAGGCGTTACTCTGTCATTCTTCCTGAACTCTTGCTGCTGGGTAGCACTGCAGTGTCTGCACAATGCACATTAGCCAGGATGCAACCTCTGTTTACTCGAATGTCTCTTTCAGACACATTATGAACTTGGACCATTACCCTTCTGGCATAAGCATGGGCTCTAGCGGCAAAATACTAGGCTTGACCAGCAGTCCTCTGGCAATTTCCCATCGCTGGTGCATCCAACATTAATATTTTATTCTTAACATCCTTTCTGATACGGACCTCTCCCTGTAAGGTACACTGGGCATTTGGCGCCAGGATCAGAGACTCAGGATCCTTCTTCCATACAATTCCGACCGGTTCCTCTGGTTCTTTTTTCAGCATCTCTCTGTGCCTCATAGGCCTTCTTAATTAAACCGAGAACTCTTAAAGCTCTACTAGTCTTTGACCCCTGTTTTCATAACACAACTGTATGACCTTCCGGAACATATGAGCATTTGTTCAATCAACAAAGGGACACCATCATACAGTCCAGTGGGGGGACACACTAAGGCTAGGGTCTCTACTTGTTCAGCCACTCCAGCCACGGAGGTGGGAAAGACAGCCAAATTGGATATACCGGAATAGGGGTAGGCCTTCTCACTTAATCCCCATACATGCAGTCCTTCTAATGGTTGTAAGGGTACGCCTGACAAATGCTTCTGATACCAATCCTGGAACATAATTGTCACTTGGGAGCCACTGTCTAATACAGCTCTTGTAGACACTCCATTCACCTTTACAGTGGTCTCCATGGAGGGACCCACTATTCTGGACCAGTCTGGAGAGGCGGTAGGGGGCCTGGGCAACTGACCTTGCCACAAAGGGACGTGAATTAGCATTTTGGTGCCCTCACTGGGATCATGTCGGCACCTCTTAACCACTGATTTCTTCTCCTAAGCTCTCCTTGTAGCCTATATGCAACTTTGTCAGTGTCTTTTGGGACTGGCATTCCCTTTCATGTGCCCATCTTTCCCACAATTATAGCAAAACATACTTTCTGGAGTTTGAGCTGGCCGAGGCGCCACACTGGGAGCCAGGCGGGGTATTACTAAGTGGAAACCTGGGTGCCATCTCTGTCTCTTGGCGTGATAAGCATTTGGAGACATCTCGTCAGTTTCTCCACTTCCATGGTCAAGGAATTGAGTTTGGAGCTGTTATCAAGTAGGAGATACATGGGTGGGTACCCCACCCCCATAGCAGATGCAGTCGGATATAGGTCAGGGCCCGTACTTGCAGGCGTGGCCTTCATAAAGGGACTGTTTTTGAATTCCCGGATCTCTCTCAACAGTTCGCCCCATTGTGGCATATCTTTTTCCTTTTCAGAGCACTCATTGACTGTCAACCTCTGCCCCTGAACTTCACTTGATGGGTCACCCTCAGTCACTCGGGTCGTAGCCACAGCTGTTGGTGCAGGTACCTCCCGAGGTCGCCTTTTCTCAACTCCTCGAATTTCTCTCATTAACTCATCATAGGAGGGTGGGGATTCCAGTCGATTTGCCAGGCGTAACTGAAGCAACAGCAGTTCTGAGAAGGGGCAGACTTAAGGATTCTGTCCAGTCTGGTTCGTCCAGTTCAATCGCTGGCAAACTACCCTTTCTGAGGCATTCTTGCAACAATTTTTCCAGCAGAGACATACACAGACAACAACTCCCTTGGTACTGTTGTGCATTTCTTACTCTCCACCATAGGTCCTCATCAGAATCTGGGCTCCATACATATTCTCCAAGGCCTCAAGATAGGCCTGTGCAGTCGCTTCAGGGTTATTGGGCCCGCTTAGAATTGGATGGTAGCTAGGGCAGGACCTCGGAGGCTCTCACTAACCCTCTTCTGCTTTCGCCTTCGAGTATCTGCCATTCTAGCACTTGGGGCAACATAGTCTATCCAGGTCTCCCAGTCATCCTCCCTTGGGGGTGGGGAGGTGCCAGAGAAGATCCTCAACCTTCGTAAGAGTCGTGACTAATGGCAGGTGCAGAAATAGGAGTCTGCATTGGTTCAGCCACCATTACGGGCACTGGAGCAGGAGAGGGTGTTGGGGAGGAACATCCCAGGTGGCAAGAATAGTTTCCTCAAGTCCTCCAGTTTTCCCTCTCCCAGCAATCATTCAGCAAATTTCTCCTCAAAAGTTTCAGATAGTGGTGGGGCTGATTCCCCGGTCTTTACTGTCCTTAGTTATCACTCTCCAAGCAGTGAGGGCTCCTCTGGGGTAATGGTCTGTGGCACTTTGGAGCTATCTATGGGATCCTTAAACTCTACTAGGGCCAGGAAAGTGTGGGTGAGCAGATTAGCATGCCGACCCACCACCACAGGGTTTTGTAAACCTTCCACCTTGGAAAGTACTCCTGCACAGTGTCCGTATTGATACCCAGGGGATGTCCAGGATAAACATAGCATTTTGGGGTGATCTCCTCCCCATACACCTCCACCAGCCGTGCACAGCCACTTCTGTCGGGTACCCATTTTTTCTTAACAGTGGTTCGTAGAATATGGCCACTAGAGGACACACAATCCCAGCGGTGAGCCTCCAAGATGTAACCCCTAGATGGCGCTTATCCCAGGGGCTACTACCCCTGCCTGATTTGCCACTAACAGGTTGAGGGGCCTGGATCCAATGGCGGTGCCTCACCCAGAGGTCAGGGTTTGCAATAGTTAAACTAACTTGGTCACAGCCCTCTGGGACACTTGCAACCCCTTTCTTCCCACTAGTGGCCCACACAATATATCAGAATTACCTTCACAGTATACACTTACCCCCAGGTCTGGTTCCGCACTGGGACCTCCTGTGAAATGAGATACAGTGCAACAATCACAGTACAGTACTTTAACATAGACAAATACCTCAGGCAGTATAACTTTGCTGAAACAAGCAGCTCTGATTTTTTTAGGGATATAACAAGGACAGGGGAAATCAGGTTAATTAGCTTATCACTCTAATAATCTACCTATGGCTCTGTGCACAGGCCTATCCCTATCAGTTACTGTCCCTGGGTACCCAAGCCCTAGTGGCTAGTCCAAACCGTGGCAGCTGGTAGGGGCCCTTTCACACAGAGAAAGGAGAATTAAACAGTCAGCAGTACAGTAATTCCATTTGGATTTAATGTGGCAATTCAACAGGGAGCGACCCTGAATTAGTACTCACGACCTCCAAATAAGATAGGGTCCTTCAGTGTCAGCAGGGCTCACTTGAGGTACACAAACCTCTTCACACATCCATATAAAAGAAAGCACTATACCAGGCAGGCTGCATCTGTATCGATCGCAATTACTGCACAATACCGGGAGAACACACAGCAGATTCAGTTCCTGACAGACCGAGTGCAATTTTCAGCAATTCATCCAGTCTTCTACAGGGTGAGCCTGGTTTCTACTCTTCAGAGATCCTTTGATTCTTTTCACAGAACGGATTCAGTCTAACAAGCTGTTACACAAGCTGCAGACCAGAACTCTGGGCCTTACACACGTTTTGACTAAAACTGCACACTGAAAAAGCACAGGGCTCCTTCCTTCTTCACTGCCAAAGCTCAACTGAAACTCCAACCGACAAAAACCGGGCATTTCCTTTGAGTTCCTCCCAGTTCTTGACTGGATTGGCTGTCACTCACAATAGACTGCTGCTGTTGGTCCAAAAGGCACTGAAGTCTAAACTACATCTCCCAGAGTCACTGCCCATACAATCCTCTTGTGGCTGGCTCAGATTATGAGTCCAAGTTCTGATTCATCTGGCACCATTTTAGAGCTAGCTTACTCCACACTGATTGGTCCAGTTCAGCAGTTCAAAACTAGAATGGGAACTAGCAGACACAGTTCTGACTGCAAAGAAAGCAGGTTAGACAAACTGTAATTTCATTATTACTCTAAATAATTTCTGGCAAACAGTTACATCTTTCAGATAGGTTCCCTTTGCACTCCTAGTGACTGCAAAATGAAGTGAATTGGCAGCAGCTTGAGTGGTACTCAATCAAAGAAACACACAGTCCCCCATACAAACTAATTATGTCTGCAAGCAGACAGCTCTTAAAGAGACAGTACCAGAGGTTCTAAAAACACTCACTGATAAATGGCTTAAATGCCAAACACCATTCAGGCTTGGAGCATTCAAGCAAGCTCCTGGAAGTCTTTTGGGAACCCCCATTTGCAGGGGGGTTACATAAGGTTTTCGGTTATCTGGGCTTCAGATAAGCAGGATTACACTGTAGTTTACTTTCTGGTTCACATAATTCAAAAAAAGCAGGGTCTCTTAAGTAATAGATGTTGAACCACCACACTACGTACTTAGGAAATACGTTGAAATCTAAAGTAGTGATTACAGGATCGTGGTACAAAAAAGACAGAGGGCAAATTACACAGTCCACTGCACTATGAAACTATTCTGGGAGTAATACAATATGCTCCAGTCTGGTGTACATTTGGCGGGGAACTGAAAAATGGTTATAATGCTTAATGGGCTCTCAACCCTAAATTGGATAAATCAGCAAGCAAGCAAGACAGAAGGCGGGGGAAGCTGTCAGCTGATTAAAACCCCAGTCAAGAGAATTGGGCATGGATGAAGTATGGCATTTTCTGCACCCAAATGTCCATGACCAGCTGGTCAGCACCATGGAATGTAAGCCATTTTCGTGAAATGTGTGTCAGGCAGTGCAGGAGGGAGAGGAGTCCCCCTAATCTGGAAATATGCCCAAAATTTGATAATCCTGAAACTCAATAAGGACCCCATGTTCTGTGGGTCACATTGATCTATCTCCCTTCTAAATCCCCTTGACACTGTTCCCAACTTCAAGTATTTAGGGGTAACACAGGACCCATCCCTTACCTACTCTTACCACATTGCCTCAATGATCTGGAGCATTAATTAGAAGATGGGGCTTTGCTATCGCCTAATTGATCACCTCACGCCTGAAGCCCACCTCGCTGTAGCCCTCGACAACCTCCCCACCCCAATTATGGGTGCCAGAAGTACTCCCTTAACTCCACTGCCAACCTGAACAAGCTAGACACTGCTTATAATCAGATATGCCACTTTGCCCTTTAGGCCCCTCTCTCTACTCATCACTGCTCTTTCTACCAGTCCCTTAACTGACTCCCCCCTCAAGCATGATGATCCTGCCTACTGGCCTGGACAGTCGGAGATGCCTTACACAGTCCTACTTACTCTCCACTATCCCTCCTGACCCAGACCAGAACTTACAGCCACATTCTTCATTGTTAGCCTACCTCCAAATCAGCTGTCCTAGCATTACCACCAGGATGGGCCAAAGAGCCTTCTCAGCAACTGGACCCTTGCTATGGAACAACCTCCCCCCTTCACTGCATTCTCCTAACCCCTCTCTAAATCTAAATATCCTATTAAAAACTCACTTCCTGTCCTCCTAAACCTGCATTTGTCCAAGGCAATAGCACTACTATGCCTCCTATACAGCCTCCATTTACTTCCTCCCCCCACTAATAGCCCTCCTCTCCTGCTCTGAATACTAGCTCACTGACCATTTTTTATATCCTGATTGACAGCTGTGTTTCTGCCTGTATGTATTTTCTGTTGAACTCTACGTATTACCTGATGTTGCTGGCTCTGCTGATGTTTATCCATCCTGTTGTTAGAGGATGCTGCTACATAGCCCCATTTACTGTTTACGTATATCTTATTATACCCACCTTATTGATGTACTTGGCTGTTTACCTGTATTTATTTTCACCACCTCTGTATTGTTAGCCTGACTTGCACTGGATTTCCTGTTTATGGTCCTTGTATGATTTCCTGCTGTTGTTCACGCTTATTCTTAGCATTGTATATGCCAGTATCTGGCCAGGGCTGGCCCTGAAAAAGGTTTTCAGATCAGTGCACTAACCCGGTTAATAAATAAATAAATAAGTAAATGTTTTTCAGGAGGTGTTTACCTCCATTCTGGTGCGGACTTCAGATCTAAGCACAGTTCTACAGGTGGGGTTTCACCAGAGATCTAGAGAGAGGTAATAATACCTCCTTCCTTCTGTTGTCAGTACCCCTTCCTATACACCCCAGCATCCTGTTTGCCTTACTGTAGGCCTTGTTATTTATTTATTTATTAAAAATTTTAACCAGTAAATTCATACTGAGATTATAACAGTTCGTTTTCAGATGTGTCCTGGGGGAGAGAGGAGAAGGAGATCAACTAATCAATATAAAACTAAAAGTACAGAAGTCAAATACAATGATACAGACAAGACCAACAGGATCATACATATTATATTCAAATTGGTACTGAATGCAATTAGAAAATTATAACAATATCATATGTGAAGAAAGGAAAAGTAGTGAAACAACATGAACAGAGCAAAACTAGAGAAGGGGAGAAGAAGAGGACAACAAATAAGTAGTGAGGGAGAACAAAAGGAAAGGGTCATAGATAGTTGCAGGAAGGATAACAACAGACATAAAGAAGAGACTTTAGAGAGGAAGGAGAAGAGGCAGAATGAATAGAATGGGGAAGAGAGGACCAAAGTTTAGGAAAATGGTTGGAAAAAGCAGACTGACTAACAATAGATTTTCTAGAAGGAAGGGGGGGGGAGAAATGGTTTTGCGGAGAGGGTAGGAGGAAGAAGGAGGAGGAGTTGACAGGAGGGATCTGAGGTTATACTGGTTTAACTGTTTTAGGGAATCACTGATGATGACCCCTAGGCCCCTTTCCTCAGAGGTCGTGCACAGCTTTACCCCCCCCCAATCCAGTGCTCTGTCCTTGGGTTTTTGTTTGTTATGTGCTTCACCTTGCACTGTCTGGCATTGAATTTCAACTGCCAAACCTCTGAGCACCTCTCTAGCCTTCGCAAGTCTCTCTGCATCTCCCTAACCCCCTCCTCGCTGTCTATCCTGCCACAGAACTTAGTGTCATCTACAATGGGACACATCTTGCCCTAGTTTCCTTATCCTGTGTTGCAGATAAACATATTGAAAAGGAATGGATCCAGGACAAATCCTTGTGGCATCCCACAGTGATTTTGTCCTCTGCCTTGACGTTAACCACAATCCTCTGCTGTCTCCCTTCCAACAACTTTCTCACCCATCTGACTGTGTCCTTTGTTGTACCCAGATCCTCCAGCTTCTCCAGCAACCTTGTATGAGAAACTGAGTTGAAAGCCTTGCTGAAACTAAAGCAGAGAAAATTCACGGCATGGCCCTTATCCACTACCCTAGTTACCCTGTCAGTACTATCAAACTGATCTGAAAAGACCTATATCCTGGAGTCCATTGTTCTCCAGTTAGTTCACAGGGTCCTGTTTGACCAGTGTCTCCATCAGTTTACTCACAATACAGGTAATACTGACAGGTCTGCAGTTACCCAGCTGATCCTTGTCCCCCCCAATGGACACCCTTTCACTGGTAAATACTTGCTGCCTCATCTCAGGGATTCCCCTTGCATCTGCCTTTATTCCACTCTCTGGCAGAGGCTGTCTGTCTTCCCTTGTGAATACAAATCAAAAGTAGTCATTAAGAATGGCTGCTTTCTGTCCATCCTTCTCAATCATCCTACCTCCCTCTGTTAGCCTAACAATCTCTCCTCCATTCATTCTTTTTTCTAATATATCTAAAGAACTGTTTCTCTCCTCCCTTGATCTCTGCAATATACAACTCTGTGTCTGCTTTGCTTCTCTGGTCACCCTGTTGGTTTCCCTTGTTCTAATTGGGTACTCTCCTCATTCTTCCTTCCCTCATTTTTCCTTGTACCTGTTGAAGGCCTTCTTTTAGATAGACAGATAGAGAGATAGATAGATAGATAGATAGATAGATAGATAGATACTTTTTTTTTTTTTTTGCATGCTATGTTTTACCGCCTGTCCAATGCCACACTGGCCCCCACTCCTTCGGGCTCCACAAGCTCCTCGACCCCACTGGCCTTTATCCAGCCCTCCTCAGGTCCTCATATCGCAGCCGATCCCCCGGGATATCCCGGTGTATCTCTATCACCGGGCGGGTCCCCCTCCTCCGAGGGGGAAGGGCACCGGGGTGGAAGGGAAGACCCCCGGCACAAACTACATTAGGGCCCGGGGATGCTGCTGAGGAGCAGGAGGCCCTGGACAGGCACTGGAGGTGCTCGAGAGAGCGGGAAGCCATCATCTAGGTGGCCAGTGAGCGATTTTCCGGTTTTCTGTGTGGGGTCAGTGTGGTGACGTCAAGGCATACACCGACGTCTGTTCTTCCCCCAGGTAACTGGGCCATACAGCCTGCCATGCTCCCAGCCTCCGCTAGGAGCCAGCAGGTACCAGACCTGTCCCCTGCCCTCCCTCCCAGAGAAGGAGAGCTGTCGTGGACGCTAATCCTTCCTCTTCCCGGTCAAGCCTTCCAATGACCGGGTCCGCTTGAACCCGGTCGCCATGCCGCAAGCGGAACTAACCGCTGTGCCGGCGGGCCGGCAGGATAGATACTTTATTAATATAGTGCTCCTTTCCTGAGACTCGGAGCATTTCACAATCAATACAATACCACAATATCAAAAGTATACAAACACACAATTAAAATCGACATTATTATCCAGTTACACTTAATAAATAAGATTATCTATCTAATCAATTCTAATAAACACAGTTATCTAAAAACTTAATTAAAAGCCTGGTTAAATAAATACGTTTTTAAACCTTTTTTGAAGGTATCCACCAAGGGTGCCTCCCATAGCTGTTTAGGTAATTGATTCCACAGGGTGGGTGCAGCCACCGAGAACGCTCGATCACCTGAGTGGCACAACCTCACCCTAGGAATATCCAGGAGACAACCCTCAGTAGAACAGAAAGCCCAGGACAGATGATGAGGCATGAGGACATTTTTCAGATAGACTGGTCCCCCTCCATGTAGGGCTTTATAGGTCAGAAGGCCGTCCTTGAAGGCAATCCTCCACCTAACCGGCAGCCAGTGCAGTTTGCGGAGGATGGGTGTGATATGATTGTACTTACACACACCCATCAGTAGTCTTGCTGCCGCATTCTGCACCAGCTGCATCCAGTGGAGGTTACCTCCAGATAGCCCTAGGTACAGGGCATTGCAGTAATCCGGTCTGGATGTTACAAAAGCATGTACTAGTGAGGCTAGGTCCTCGGGGGGGGGGTAACAGGTTCCGAATCCGGCAATGTTCTTCAGATGATAAAATCCACTCTTAACAACAGCCGATGCCTGAGAATCAAGTGTCAAACCACTGTCAAGGATCACATCCAGATTCTGCACCCATTCAGATGGGGTCAGTAGCACCCCCCAGTAAAAGACTAGGTGGCCTCCACAAACCCTCATCACCATCACGATGACCCAGATCCACCACCAGCACCTCTGTCTTGTCTGGTTTGAGTCTCAACCAGTTATGGGACATCCAAGTCCAGATCGTGGACAGGCAGTTGTTAAATACAGAGTCCGCTATCTGGTTACGTGGTGCATAGGACAGGTATAGCTGGGTATCATCTGCATAGCAGTGAAAACCAAGCCCATACCACCTGATAATGTCTCCCAATGGCAGCATATACACTGTGAACAATAAGGGCAACAAGACCAACCCCTGCAGAACACCACAGGTAAGAGATTTCTACTTCCCAGATCATTCTAGAGAACCATATTGGTCTCTTGTACCTTTTTCTTTTAATTACAGTACCATTTTCATGCAAGATGTTGTTGTCTTGAGAAATGCCCCCCCTGACTGCTCCCATATTTCCTCCACATCCCTGATGCTGTCCACTCTAACTTGTCCCAGACCAGGTCACTCATAAGGTTGAAGTCTGCCCTTTTGAAATCAGTGACGTTAGTCTTTAATGAGGGCTTACTTGTCCCAAGGGCCAGTTTGAACCATATAGAGTAATATTTCCTGGACCCTAGTGGTTCCTCTACCCTCACTGCTCCTACCACTTTTAAGTTGGTGATCATCATGTCAAGAATGGCAGCCTGCCTGGTGGGTTCCTTAACCAGCTGCACCAACAGGCAGTCCCACAATGTATCCAGCAGGGTCTGACTTCTAGAGCTCTTGGCTGCTGGAATGACCCAATCAATATCTGGCAGGTTTAGATCTCCCACCATCACCACATCTCCATTTAGCACTCCCCTTTGCAGTTTTGCCACTAGCTCCTCATCTCTCGCTCTGGTCCCTGTTCTGCAGGACTATAGATCACTCCCATCTATAGTTTCTTGCCTGAGGATGATGTGAGCTTTACCCACAGTAATTCTGTTTCCCCATTACCTCCCCAGATGTTTCCATCCTCCACTACCTTTACCCCCTCTCTGATATATAGGGTATGCCTCCTCCTTTACCTTTTCATGTGTCTTATCAGGTTCCAGCTGTTATTCTCTGTGAACCAAGTTTCTGTGATGGCTACTAAATCTATCTCAGTGTCTGCCACCATTGTCTGGATCTCACTAATTTTATTTCCTGGACTCCTGGAATTAAGGCAGATCCCTTTCCATCTTTTTCCTGATCCCTGCTTGCTTTTTTCTTAATTCTTCTTCCTTATTCTTCCTTGGTCTCCTTAAGTTTTTATTTTTCATGCTGAATGTAGGCTTTGTCAGCCCTCCCTCATTGGCCTCTTCCCTTAACTTAATTTGAACTTCAACCTTATTTTTATCCCAACTTGCTGCTACTAGTCCCATGTTTAGGGGGAGACCTAGCTAGGTTTCCCACCTGCTGTCTCTTCTTAGTGGTTCACCTAGCCTCCATCTCCCCTGTAGTAAGTTTAAGTGTGCAATCTAAACATCAAATTCTGCCCCAGAGCACTGACTCCCTCTCTTGCTAGGTGAAGGCCATCACCCTTGAAAAGCCTCCTGTCCCAGAACCTCTCCCGTCCCCCACAAAGTGGTACTCCTCCTCCTGACACCATCTCATCAACTGCCCATTAAACTCCTCAGTTTCTTCCTTCCTTAATCTGTCATTCACATTCCCCCTATTCCACATGGAGGACATCTGAAGAGGTCAAGAAAGCTGAGTGCACCTACAGTCTGTTCTCCAGCCTCTTAAAGTTCTGTTTCACTGCCTCCACAGGCCGGTTTGCCAGAACACTTGTACACAAGTGTACCAGCACCCCCCAGATGCCCCTCTCCCTTCTCCGGCATCTCCCTATCCTATCTATGTCCTTGATGGCTAATGCAACAGGAAAGCAAGACCATTTCCCTTTTCTCCCCTGCTCACCACCTTCTCAACTCCCCTAATCATTGCATCCCAATCACTAAGATTCTCATTGCTGACTTCCTTCTGTGCCCTGTTCCAGGTGCCACCAAATCGTCCTGCCCATTTCCACTGCCACAGAGTTCCCCCAACCCCAATGGATTCAGGTACCTAAGCCTCCTCCAACGTTGCAAAGCAATTTACTGTCTAAATAGTTTGAGCAGAGAACAGGGGTCAACCTTAACTTTTTTTTGCACTAGCCAGCTGAGCTATTGAACCAGAGATTGCACTAGCTCACAGAAGTTTACAGTAGCCCGCAGTCAGTGTGGTTAACAGTGATTTGTTAAATGAAAGGCAAATACAATCACTTGTCCTGCCAACAGTCTGGACACCTACCAACTGATTTTGCACTGTGCCTTTAACTGCAAACCACACATACACTACCTCAGCTTCTGTGACTGAAGAGTCAGTGGTTCTGTCACTGATGACTGAAATGCACTTTGTTCCCATAATTTTTTCTCGTAGAGCCATGTGTTCAACCTCGGCTACATAGTGGATAAAGTTGCAGGCATATTTGTCCTTCTTGTATGCTGAACTGATATCTAGCCCTTTCATATCATCAATGCTGCACATCCACACAAAGTCTGTGAAAGGATGTCCTTTCTTAGCAATTGCATGGCATGTGTGAACAGTTTATCCAGACAGTTAAGCGTTGCTTCATTCATGTTCTTCAGCATTCCCTCCACATTACTTGTCCCTGGAGTAGCAGTGCTGGCATCCTCCTTTTCCTTTGCCCTACCATGAGCTTCGCTGATATTATGGGATGAGACAGAGTCAAGCTGGAAGTTATCTGTACCGAAATGAAAATTATTGTTATTACCCACCTTACCCAACTGTATTTCATGTTTGATACAGAAATGGCAGAACATCAGATCTTTTGCACCATCATACCCCAACCAGTCATATTTTTCTAGCTAACATTGTTGGAACCGATGGCATCGCTTTGTCTTTTTGTACTCATGATCTTTTAATTGTTTGTCTTCATCAGCATGTTTTCTATTAATGTTAGCTGGGTTACTGACTTCTTTAATATAGTCCACATTTTCAGATTTGTAGTTAACCCCTGCTGTGCCACAGACTGATATATCAGTCCAGAATTCCTATACGTTTCAACTCTGTTGGCAGCCTAAGGGTTAATAAAATTGTGTCGTAAAATGTGTGTGTGTCTTTTTCTTCCCTTTTTCCTTCCTTTTCCCACCCTGGCCATAGATCCCAGAAATGCTTGATTGTCTCAGTTCTATTAAAAAATGTTCACCAAAACAAAGTAAGGATAAATTCAACAGCATCAACCCATACTGTTATTTGTTTATTTTTATTCTTTGGCAACCAGGTAACTCCCATTGGGCACAAGACCCATTTACAGGGCTTGCCCAGGAACACAGGGAGGTTAAGTGATTTGCGTAGGGTCACACAGTATGCAAGTGGAGGCTGTGGGAATTTAAACCCAAATCTGCTGGATGTACAAAGCCCATTCACAACCTGCTGCTCTCTCTGTTAAACACTCTCCAGTTTTCCTTTACATGACAACCATGTATTCTGATATGCTTTGACCACCTTTTTGATAATTGAACTATCAGTACTTGTGATATCCTCAATACTATATTGTGTTCCCTTTACCTCATCAGCTACTGCTGTTTGTTTTCAAATGTCTAAGACATCACATTCCACAATTTCAGACACACCATTCAATGCTATTTATTCCAATGGCCTGTAATGGTGTTGCTAATATCATGGAATGTTCAGGTTGGTAGTATAAAAAATGAGAGCAGCAGCTGCTGAGGACTTAGTAGAGAAATAATCAACACAGTGACAAAGGCAATAAAAATGTAAAAAATAATTTGAAAAAGTGGGTCTAAAACATATGAAAATATAGGAAAAACAAAAAGGAACTCATTACGGCATATAAAGGTATAAAAAAATGTTTCCTATCATGGCAACAAATGCTCATACTTAAAATTCAGAGTTAAAAAAATTAGGTTGATTCACTGCTAATAGTCTTAATAGCCATACTTTACACCTCCTAGACAGACTGGTTTTACAAACCAAGGCCTGTGACTAGTGACATCAGAACTTTTTTTTTTTGTTAACTGGGCATGCATGCAACAGTGAATGATTTGATACAATCAGTTTTAATACTATCTGAGCACTCAAAATGTCCCAAAAACTGGACTACATTTAATCAAAACTGGATGACCAGATAAGGACCATGAAAACTGGAGTATCCGGTCCACAACTGGACAGGTGGCAACCCTAGAACTGTGCTGCTCCTGGGCACAGCCACAAATTTGCCTGCCATAAGTACTGAGCTAAACAAGGAAAGGAAAAGGTGAAAGGATCTTTACCAGCAAAAAATAAAAGCAGTAGTTAGTATAAAATGAAACAGTTTGTAAATGCACTACACACAGACATCTACTTTTTCATTTCATTAATGCTAAGGCAGCACATAGTTAAACTTCCATGAAAAGGACCTGGCTTTAAATTACATAACAGTTATAATTTATGTATTTATTTGTTTGTTTATTTATTTGATAACCAGGTTGAGAATGGAACTGCAGCTTTCCACAGGAGGAATTGCACTAGCCCAGCCAGGCAATTAACAGAGATTCTGCACTAGCCCGAGGCAATCTGCACTAGTACCCCGGCTAGTAAATGAATGTTAAGGGCGACCCCTGGCAGGGATTCAGTTAGCTCCATGTTTGGACTATTTATTCCTCAATTGGAGTTATTCCTCCCTATTTACTTTGTTAGTAATGTACAATTGCTTGTTTATGTTGCTGTTATGCTCATTGTAAATAATTGTTCCATATTTGTATTATTGCATACTTGTATACTAGCATTTTTCTTGAATTGCGCATTGTCCACCAATACTTTGTCTTGTATTGTATTGTATTGCATTGTCCTTGGAAGGACCTCCTTGTAAATGAGTTTGCTCAATGGAATTTTCCTGGTGAAATAAACTTGAAAACATGAAAAAAAATTGACTTCCAAAAATAAGGCAAAACTTCCAAAATAAAGGGGGAGGAAGTCATTTAACTTCCAGATATAAAGTCAAAAATTAGATGACTTCCAAAACTGCGGGCATGGAAGTCAGAAATGATGGAATTTTCTGAAAGAAATTATATTTTACCACTAATAAATTATATTAACATCCTTAAAGTGGTCCTTCCTAGAATATTGACTTCCAGAAGTGGGATCCTGGAAGTATTTTGACTTCCCAAAAACTGGAATTACTTCCAGATTTCAACTCATGGACATTTTAGACTTCCACTAAAAATAAATTAACTGAACTCCTGTGTATGAGACTGGTCAAACCCCTTATCGCTGCCCATCCCACTCCCCTCCTCCTCTTCCCCACCAGCCATCATCTCCCTGGACCAGTGGGCCTCTGGGGGAGTGGGGGCATAGGAGGTGGACCCCAGCTGAGCTGGTGCTGCAGCTGAGATATCTCACCTCTTGCTGCTACCAAATTCTTAAAGAGATCACAAACAGAGTATTCTCTGTTCTTTATAACATCACCAGAGACATCAGTACTGGCTTTATTAAAAGAACTTCAGATGTATGGGGCGTTTTCTGGGTATAAAATAAACCTAGACAAATCAGAAACAACTTTTCGTTTAGTTGGGCAAAAAACAACACAGTGAGATACCTAGGGGTAAGACTCTCCCCAAATCTGTTTTCATTATTCTCTCTGAATTATGAAAAATTATTCAGTGAAGTTAAGGTGGACTTAGCCAGACTGACCTACTACCACTCTCTGTGAGGGGGAGAATTGCTTTTTTTTTTTTTGGGGCCATAATAATTTTTTTTTTATTTTTCTTTCTTTTTAAGAACACAAAATATATAGAATTATAACAAATAGCAACATATAATAATGTACACAGTTCATCACAACCTTTTTGATATATGGATACACTTAAAGTAATTTAAACATAACTTAGAAATAATTAGATGATTAATGGCTTGTAAATAATGACAACTGGACCTTAGACCTTATAACTATAACCAATTCAACTTACTTAACAAATGAGATAATTAGGAACTTTAAAGCATTAGTCCACTAATACCAAAGACCTATACAGATTTATTATTACAAGTTCTAATGTCTAATATACTTAACCAGTGTAACTAAATCAGATCTTGAGGAGTTCATTTTCTGCAAAAAGGGTCCCCAAATGATTTGGAATTGGTCTAGCCTGTCGAGGGTAAATAAGAAGTTCTTTCATTGTTGGCAGTGTAACTCATTATATTCAACCATTCGGTTAGGGAGAGTACCTTGGGATCTTTCCAGTATTTTAATATTAATCACTTGGTGCATACAGAAGCTATTGATAGCCATAACATTTGTTGATATGAGAGCATAAGAGTAGGCGGGGATATTCCTAGAATAAATATATCTGGAGAAAGGGGGACTGCATTGGAAAAACAGGATTGACATATTTTACCCACCTCCAACCAGAAGTCTTTCAATTTCGGGCAGCCCCATAACATGTGGGATATATTGGCATCAAAGGAATTACACTTCCAACAATGTGAGTCAGGAGAAATGCCCAGATCATGGAGCTTGGCAGGGGACATATAATATCGATGCACAATTTTGAATTGAATACGCTTACCTTGGAGGTCCTTGTTCCCATGGTAAGCATGATCCCAAGCTGACTCCCAGTCTTGCTCCTCTATTACAATTCCCAATTCTACTTCCCATTTCTGTCTGGCAGAAGAGGTGAGAGATGCAGAAGTAAGAGAAGAAATAAGTGATTTGTAAACTAAGCTGGCTCCCTTCTTAATTTTGCAAAGCTTTACCAGTTGGTCCCATTCCTGCAGTTATTTAAGGAAAGATCCTCATTTAAAAGATGTTCAGAGATTAGGTGTCGTAATTGTAAATAGTAATGGAAGCAGAACCATGGAAGAAGGTATCTTTCCTTAATTTCCTTGAAAGACATCAAAGAACCAGAGCCTTTGTGAAATACATCAGCAATTTGTTTAAAGCCCGCTTGGGTCCAAACATTATTAGACAGCAGAACCCCATTCTTTGTAAGAGATGGATTGGCCCAGAGGGGCATTGTTTTAATGGGTTTAGCATCAGGATTAATGGCTTTATTCACCTTCCTTAACACCCTGAATGAGTTACTTAAACAGGGGTTGCATTTCAAATTTAAGGGGGTGGGAAGATAAATATAGTCAGAGAAACAATTAGATTTCAGCAACGCTGATTCTAATGACAACCATAAAGGAGACTGAGGACTGTTTACAGTGTTTGGTTGTAAGTGACCCACAGCCTGTTTAAACAAGAAAGCCCACTGATCTCACTCCCAGTTAGGAAGGGCTAATCCCCTAGGTCATATGGGACATGCAGTTTTTTAATGCTTAATCGAGGTGGTTTGGTTCTCCAGAGGAAAGTCTTTATTAACACATTTAATTTATCAAGTAACAATCTGAGTAGTAGAATCTGAATATTTTGAAACAAATAGAATAACCTTGGGGCAATGATCATCTTGATTGAGTTTACCTTACCCCAGAGGGATAGACTGAGTCTGCGCCCACAAACTAGGTCTTGTTCAATAATGCAGAACAGAGGCAGGTAATTAAGTTCAACTAAGGCTTCAAGATTGGTGGAGATTTGCAGGCCGAAATAAGTTATGTGGCTTTTAACCAAACCTTTTTCAAAGATTTCATTAAGGTTTTTTAGTATAAAGGGAGAGGGGTTAGGGCATAACACTTGGGACTTATCCCAATTAACTTGTAAACCTGAAATAGAACCAAATTCAAGTAATAGCTTCTTAAGAGTCACATAAGACTGAGCAGGTCTGGATAAGGTTAATATCAAATTATCTGCAAACACAAATATTTATGAACAAATGAGCTGATTTCAAGGCCAAAAATGCCAGAGTGCTCAGCTATAGCCCTAATCAGGGGTTTGATTGCTAGAATAAACAAATAAGGAGATAGGGGACACCCTTGTCTGGTTCCACAGGACAGTGAAATAGGCTGGGATATAAGACCATTTGTTAGTATTTGAGCAGAAGAACCTTTATATAGTAATGAAACCCAGGTGTTAAAGTTGATCCAACAACCAAAGTGTTGTAGGGCAAGGAACATGTAGTCCCAGGACAGAGAGTCACAAGCTTTAAACAGATCCAGGGAGAATACTAGATAGGGTTCTTTAATCTTGTTGGCATGTCATAACACATTTAATAATTTACGAACACAATCTACCCCAGATCTACCATGAATGGATCCTACCTGTTATTCACTAATTAGTTCATATATTATTGTTTGGATACGGAAGGTTAGGATTTTTGCAAGGATTTTATAGTCTGAATTCATCAGAGATATTGGACGGTAGCTATCGCAACACAAAGGGTCCTTGCTTTTCTTATGTATAAGAGTAACCAGGGCCTGCGTCAGTGTTGGCGGTAAGGAATGTAGGTCACAAGATTCCTGAAACATATTAAGTAAATGGGTGGATAACTTGGGCTTAATAGTTTGTAAAATTCCCCCAGGAGCCCATCTAGACCAGGGGTCTTACTATTAGGTAAAGAGTTAATATCTAGAGATACTTCCTCGAGGCATAGCTCCTTACTGAGTTGTTCTTCCTCCACTTTAGTTAACTTGGGAGTTTTAATGAAGGAAAGAAACTGATTTATTTTTTCAACATCCACACTTTTTATATCATAAATTTTGGAATATAATTCTTTAAAAGCAGCATTGATTCCTTTACTGCTATTAACTACCTTTCCAGCAGTATCCCAGATACCTGGAATAATAGTTCGGTCCTATAACTTTTTGAGCATGTATGCCAATAGTTTTCCATCCTTTACCCCTGACTCCCAATAACCCTGCTTTGTACAAAATAAAGCATATTCTGCATGAGCAGAAAGAAGTTTATTAATATCAAATTTAAGCCAAGTTATTTCATATAAAAGGGTCTGATCAAGTTGATCTGAAGAGCCTGCTTTAGTTTCCAGTTTCTTTAGCTTGGCCTGTTTGCTGTTTAAAAGTTTAGTTCTTTCTTTTTTCTGGGATGCCGAGAAGCTTATGATTCTACCTCAGATGAAGGCCTTAGAAGTCTCCCATAAACATGCATGTGTAACCTCCCCATTATTATTGTTTAAAAAATAATCTTCCATCTCTTTAGTGACCCATTCCACAAACATTTTGTCCTTCAGTAGGGATACATTCATCCTCCACCTATGCAATTTTGGATGGCCCTCACCCAGTACAACATTTAAAGAAATCAGGGCATGATCCAAAATGATAATGCTGTCAATTTCAGAGTCCAAAATTGAATTAACAATAGCAGTTGAGGCAAATATATGGTCAATTCTACGACAAGTGTAATATCGGTTGGAGAAAAGGTATAGTCTTTGCCCTGAGGGTGAACCAACCTCCAAACATCAGTGAGAGACAACTCAAGAAGGTTATGTAGAGATTTACAAGCTTTAAGTATAAAAAGAGCTGGTCTAGGGGGGTTCCTATCAAGCAAGGGGTCCATAACTTCATTGAAATCCCCATCTATAATAATAGTATGATCTATATAATCATTAAGCATAATAGACAGTGAGTCGAAAAAAAACAGATTGCTTGGAATTTGGTGCATAAACATTACAGATCACCATCTGTATCCCATCTAGTAAACCGGTCAAAATTTGAAACTCGGCTACTACAAAAAAAAGAGGTGTTGCCATACTGATACATAAAAAATTGAAGGGGACACCATCTAACATTTTGAAAGATACTGAGGATAGATGGCTTATTATAACATTTAACACACCATCAGGGACAATGACTATAATCAATATTTACGCACCAAATTCAGATGACCCTCAATTTTTTCAAAACTTGATTCAAATATTAATTTCTTTAAACTTAAATAACTCCCCAATTTTATTTGGAGGGGACTTTAATTTTACCTTAGATGCATTCATGGACAGGAGCAATGGATCAGTAGAATGTCACCCTAGAAGCTCAACTATTATTACCCAGTTAATGCGGGACTTAGGCCTATCTGATATATGGAGAACCCTCCATCCTAGAAATAGGGAATATACATTTTACTCCTCACGCCATCAGACTTACAGTAGATTAGATTATTGGTTAACTTCTCCTACAATATGCTAATGTAATTGAAACTAACTTTCTCCCAATAATTATACGGATCATGCCCTGTTAAACTTTTACTTATTTGGGGCCCCCATAAAATCCTCTACATGGAGATTAGATCCATTATTGCTTAGGACTCAGACTTTATACGTGGATAAAAAAACAAATTGAGGAATTGATAGAGCTTAATGACCCAAAGGATACCTCCGGGCATTACATGGGAAGCTACTTAAAGCTACACTGGGTAAAATAATTAGCTATGCAACTCATAGACAGAAACTTAGGAACAGCAAATTAATAATTTAGAAAACCTATTGAAAGAAAACAGAGATTATATTCTCATATTTCTCAGCCTAACCCCTCCTCGAACCTTCACTATGAAATATTGCAACTACGAATGCAAATCAATGAGTTAATCTCTAGAAAAACAGAAATCGCTTTACTTAGAATTAAACAAAAATTTTGGGAAGGTGGGGAGAAAGGGAGTAAAATTCTTGCATATAGACTCAGAATGCAACAAACGGAACGTCATATAGCTGCCTTAAAAGATCACTCTGGGAAGATTCAAACTAGTGAAACTGATATCAATAAGATAATGGCATCCTACTATAAAAAACTTTATTCCTCACCGCATTTATCCTCACCTTCAGACATATCCTCCTTTTTAGATAAAATAGCTCTTCCTCATCTCTCACAGGAGGCAATAAACTCCTTAGATTCCCCATTTACTACAGAAGAAATAAAAAAAGGCTATTCATTCTCTTAAATCAGAGCGTTCCCCGGGTGGAGACGGTTTCCCAGCCGAATTCTATAAACTTCTTGATGAACCATTAAGCCCTTTATTGTGTAAGGTATTCTATGAATCTTCTTTGTTAGGGTATCTACCTCATACTATGACGGAAGCAATAATTACTACCCTTCCAAAAAAAGATAAGGACAATACTATCCTACTAATTATCGTCCAATTTCATTATTAAATACAGATGGCAAAATTTTTGCTAAGATCTAACAAGCGGTTGGAACTATATATTCCTAAGTTAATTCATAAATCGAAAGTGGGCTTTGTTAAAGGGAGGACAGGCTCTGATAATTTGCGCTCTTTAATTAATCTTATTTATAGAGCCAAAACCCTTAACTCTCCAGCGGCAGCAATTGCCATAGATTTTGAAAAAGCCTTTGATTCTTTAGACTGGAATTTCCTCTTCCTGGTATTATCTCGCTTTGGTTTTGGTAACCAATTTTGCTCTTGGATTAAACTTCTCTATATTAAACCCCAGGCTAGAGTATTAACCAACTCTACATTATCACAATTTTTTATGCTAGAAAGAGGAACTAGGCAAGGTTGCCCTCTTTCACCATCTCTTTTCATTCTAGCTTTGGAAACTCTTGCGCTTTTCTTAGACAGAATAACAATATAAGGGCATCTCCATAGGTCACTTGCAATATACAACATTGTCATATGCAGATGATATGTTAATTTTGCTAGAGAATTTAAAACATCTGGGGAATTGCTTAAAAATATTTTCAATCTTTTCTCTAGACTTTCTGGACTTACAATTAACTATCAAAAATCTGAGATATTACCTTTAAATAAACATTGTGTGTCCGGATTGAATACACATTTGGGCTTTCGCTGGTCCCCGCGATATATCACCTATTTAGGAATTAAGATATCAACTGAACTGGATAAAATATGGGAATACAATCTGGGTCCATTACTGACTAACATTAAAATAGACTTAGATAAGTGGAAGAATCTAAATCTATCCTTATTGGGTAAGATATCCGCAATTAAGATGAATATCACACCAAAAATTTTATATTTATTTGCTTGTATCCCATTTAAGATTTCTTCATCTCTCTTAGAAAACATTGACAAATCGATAGGAAATTTCTTATGGGAAGGACATGCTCCTAGATTCAATCGTACCAAACTACGATCACACTGGTCTCAAGGTGGCTTTGGACTACCATGGTACAGGCTTATTTATGGGCCTTCAGAGCATCACAAACTATTAAATGGTTTATTAAACCTAATCATAATACACCATTGTGAGTGCGATATGGAAGCCTCTTTATCTCAAGGATATACTCTAACAGCAACATATACTTTACAATATCATCTAAATTAAAGAAACATCCCACAATTAATGCATCGATACTACTGGTTTAAAATGCATAAGTGGCTGAAATTTGATCCCTCTCCTTTACTCTTTACACCTATCTGGGGAAATCCAAAACTTCTTCTAGAAAATAAACCATTATACTGTAAAACATGGATGTACAAGAATATTCTTTTCTTGGGTGATATTCTAACTGATAATGGTAACACACTAAACTCATTTAGGGATATCCAAATAAAATGGAATATTCCTAAGGAAGATTTCTGGAAATATTTACAAATCCATGAAGCCATATTTTCTAACCCTCAGCATTTTAATAAATCAGAGTTACCGTTTGCATATATGAAGACGTGGACCAATACCTCTCATGGCTTAATTAGCAAAATATAAAAGCAGATTAGAGATACGTACGAATAAATCACTTCTAGCCAGGGATAAATGGAATCGGATATTAAATATAAATATTACAGATTCTCATTGGAACAGCTGTTGGAAGCTTTGTCATAACGCTTTTAAAGATATGCGCAGCAGACTTATTCAATTTAAAATTTTGCACTTATGGTATAGAACACCATCTCATCTATATAATATAGGACTGGCATCCAACAGTAATTGTTGGCGATGTAACTCATCAAATGGTAATCTCCTACATATATTATGGTCCTGCCAATCCATATTTAATCTATGGCAAATTATTCAGGATTTAGTCAATCGGATAATTAGACATGATATTACTCTTGATCCTAAATTATGTCTCTTAGGAATAACAGATAATAACATAAACCTAACAAAATATCAACATAGATGGTTACAGATTCTATTCATGCAAGTTAAAAGATTGATTTTAATTCATTGGAAAACCCAATTTATACCTACTCTTAAAGATATCCTGAATAATTTGACTTACATCGCCTCTTTGGAAAGAATTTCATATCTAGTAACAGATCGAATCAATGAGTATCATTTGTGCTGGCAGGATTATTTAAACTTTCTTCAAAATCATAAAAGATAAGTATTATACAAAAGAAAAAAAAATATATATATATACCTCTTCCTCTCTCTTTATACAGATATAGTTTAAATATAATTATATTTGCACAAATTACCTCAATGCAACTCTCGACTTAATGTAGAACTTTACATATATTAATTGAATCTTCTTTTTAATTTTATCTGTAATCTTTCTTTTCTTTTTTTTTATATTAGAATGATGCTATAGTACAAATATGTGATTTAAATATACTGGAAATTGCATAAGTTAATACGCTTAATACTTTATTATCTATATAATCCAGTATATAGTGTGAAATATCGTTCATCTCAGACAATATGTAATGTACTATATGTTAAGGATAAATCTTAATAAACAAATTAACTGAAAATTTGAAACTGACCCTCAGAATCAGCTGTGTGCGAGGTTTTGACAAAATGTACCCCCTTCCTGAGTAGGATGGCAGTTCCTGTTTGCTTGCTGTTATAGGAACTAAATTCAACCTGAGCAACCCAAGATCTGGAAAGTTTGTCCGACTCAATATTATTCAAATGAGTTTCCTGTAGCAAAGCAATGTCTGCTCCTTTTTTATTCAGGTAGGATAAGACCTTTTTCCTTTTAATGGGGAACCCCAACCCATTCACATTCCAAGGTATAATTTTGTATGGAAGAATGAGTGCCTGCTAACGATTATCTAGATTACAGGCAGATACTGAGCAGATCAATACTACAATTAACAATAATACAGCAAGCAGAATAGATAATTCAGTCTAGTCAATAAACCACTGTATCAAGACAAAGATGTTAGATAAGATAAATAATTTAAAATAAAAATACAACAAATAATTGAATGTTGCTGTACAAAGTACAAGCAGTAGGATGTGAGCTACTGTAAAACCTAGAGTTCACCAGGCCAAACAGTCCAAGGTGTGTCAGGTGTAATGCTGGCAAGTAATGGACGTCCAGACGAACCAACTGTATGTAGAATAAAAGAAAACAAATTAATTTAAGGACCACAGCAGTACCACAAGGAGCATTATGAACAGCGTCAGCACAATATAGCATGCCACATAGGTGAATGCAAGAGAACCAGAGCTCAACCAAGGGTAACTAGGGATACAGAGGCAGGTGAACAAACAACATAAGAGTAATAAGGAAATAGAGGGAGAGAGATGCTGTGTGTGAGAAGAACAAAACAAAAACCCTGTATTATAATTTGGTGTATAATTTGAAGCTATATCCATAGCCACTGGCTAATAAAAGCAGAGATGAATTCTAAGGGGGTCAGTATAAGGATTAATGAACAATTTAAGCCTATTTAGGCTACACTTAAGCTAATCCCCCCCCCCCAAAGCTTCAGCCAGGTTAAGTCAAATGAAATCACATTATCCTTAAGAACTTAAAGTGAAATGAATGCTAGAGGTGAGTCATCCTTTCCAGCTTAGTCCAGAAGTAAGCTATTAGCTAGAAGACTGCAAACTCCTTTAAGAGATACCACCAGCATCCTAAGTAAACACAACAGATAGCTATAGTAGAGACAGTGTGGGGGGGGGGTATATCTGGGTATTCTTCACAAACATTCAATCAGCAGTTACGTAACATTGGATATGAAACACTATATCATAATACCCCAGGGAACTTACAAAACCATTTTCCTATAGTAAAAATAAGGAGTGCCTTAAGTTCCATGAGAGATGGGCCAATATTTTGAAAGACCAAAAGCCAATGTGCATATCAGTCTCAGATCCTTCATGCAAATTAGAGTATGTGAAAACTCACCAGGATTGCCACGGAGTGACCATAACCCATGAGGAATGAGGAAAACCAAGGTTTTAATGGAAAAAACTGAATTTAATTGTCACACAGGAAGCGAGGTGTGCATCACACTTGCTGAGGGGTAAGTCCTCTCCAGAAGATCCGTGGTAGAACAGGCAGTTGCAGCCAAAGGGATACTTTGATCATAGGAAGCCACAGAGGGGTTGAGATTAGAGAAACCCACCTCCAGGATGTCATCAGCATACATCGACTCTTCCGGCTCGGGGTATGGCAAGAGGAGACTGATATTGAGCTTTCTCTGCTCCTTCCATGTTTTCTCAGGTTCTGCACCATCGAAGCAAGTCTAGGAATATTTGAGAAGTGACCCGTCTGTCTGGATTTTCTATTGATCCCTGGTAAGCAGGGAGGTATGACAAGGGGATTTGTAACAGCAGAGTAAGAGCAGGGTGTTGAGCTGTGAGGTAAATTGATCATATTAGAATGCTGGGGAAGCCTTTCAGGATTCTGGGTGTGAGTTATGCCATTGGACGCATGAGAGACAGAGGGTGCATGTATTGATCTGACAGACCCTCATGCAGACTTTAGCCCAGGGGAGCCATTGACTGAGGCTGTTTTTGAATCAAAGGCCATACAATTTTGGTAGTTCCGGATGAAGCTCCAAGCCTCTGCCACAGAGTCACATGTTAAAACTTCCCCCTTCCTGTTGAATAATTAAGGATGCTGGATACTTGAAGTAGTAGGGAACACCATACTTTTGTAGCTGTTGTTTTACCTCATGGAAGATCTTCATTTTGTTAACTATTTCTGAGGAGAAATCCTGAAAAATAGAGATGTGTTCCCCTTTCCTCATAATATTTCTTCTCCTTCTTGCCAAATAAAGAATTTCTTCTTTAACAGTAAATCTAAGCAGATAAGCAATAATGGGCTTGGGCTTTCCATTTTTCTTATTTGGACCCAACGCTCTGTGCGCCCTTTCAGTTTCAAGTAGCCAGGGCCACTGGTGACCAAGAATTTCAGGCAAAAAGTTTTGTAGAAATTTAATCATGTTCAGACCCTCCAGACTCTCAGGGACCCCCATAATCCTAATATTATTTATTTGTCCCCTACTTTCTAAGTCATCTACCTTTTCTAGTAAATAGCCAATTTGTGAGTTTTGTTTCTTCATTAATTGTTCAAGAAAACTGACAGAATTAGTAAGTTCATTTATCTTACTGTTGCTGGTGCTAATTCAGGATGAAAGTTCTTCTGTGTTTTTAGTAAGGGTAACAGCTGTAGCCTTAATTTCAGTGATGTCCAACTGTAATCCTTGTAACATCATTTTGATCTGGGCTATATCCTCTTTGCTGGCTGTTTGAGTAGTGATGGTGCAGATAGAATGTGAAGAGGGTAAGATGTTCCATGTAACTGGGGACCTGACAGTAGTGGCCCACATTGTGGTGAGACTTTCAGAGCACCAAAAACAGAAAACGTTGTGAAAAGTAAATAAACCGCTTCCACGATATACTTAATTAATTATAAGCAAGCCCTTGGTTTAAATAAACAGCTGTACTGCACCAGCCGAAATAAAATTCAGTACATATAGATAAATAATTTAAAAATTGCCGGTATTGCCTGGAGCGTAATGATTAGCCTGCCATCTAGCGTTAGCACTGGCACGCGCCACCCTGAGGGGGAGAATTGCCACACTGAAAATGAATATCCTCCCTCACTTTCTGTTCTTCTTTCAAGCCCTTCCCATTTTGATCCCCAAACAGTTTTGGAGACATCTATAGAAAATGCTGTTTACATTCATCTGGGTGGGGGGCTGACACTGAGTCAGCAAAAAATTATTAACACTGTCAAGGAAGCAAGGTGGCCTGGCAATGCCCAACCTTAAGTTATATTATACTGCTGCACAACTGGCACCAGTACTGTCATGGACTAAGCAGAGAAGTAACACAAGTTGGTTGGATATAGAGGCCACTGCCTCTATTTGTCCTTCTGCATATTACTCTCCCTACAAAAATATGGGCAAAGATATCCAGCCTGTGGACAAAGCACACCTTTAAGGTTCTAGCCAAAGACAGGAAACTAATGAATACCCCAGTAATTGGCCCACTTACAGTTATAATAAGAGACTGAATCTCTCCCAGCAAAAACAGACACAGGCTGCTGTAGGTGGAATAGACTCACACTTACCAGGTATATGGCACTGGTCCAAAACAAATCTTTTGTCTCCTTTAGAGAACTGCAGGGTAGGTATTGTCTCCCACAACAGCATTGTTTCAGATTTCTCCAGGTCAGACACTACCTCACCTCCCGCAACCTGCTCCCCAAAGTAGACAAAGATCTTAACCCAGCTGAAACCTTCCTGTACTGGGTAACATTGTAAGCAGGGAGGGGAGAAATGGTCTCCAGAGTCTACAAAGCCCTCATGTGGGAGGAACACTCAAAACCCAAGAAAATGTGCACTCAATGGGAATCAGAAGCAGAGACAGCAATCTTGAAGGAAGAATGGAGGTGGCTTAAGGAGAAGGGATGGAGGTTTATGGCATCTCCAAATTGGAGAGGACATCGATGGAAATGTATGTCCAGATTCTCTCATACTCCTTCCATTGTCTGGATGGTGTAGGGCCAGACCCCTGAGGAATTTGATAAAACAGACAGGACACTGACAAAAGGGATAAGATCATGAATAAAGTATTTATTCTGATTACAGATATAAGTCCTGCGTTGCCTTACCTCAACACTAGGAGCCAAAGTATTTCCTCTTCTCCACAGCATACGATCAGACACGGAGTGCAAATGGTATGCACTCCCTTATATACCATGATAATATCTATGGCAACAGCTAGTCTGTGCTTATATTATAATTACAGCTAACATACGAAACAAGCCCTACTGGTTACATGTTAGGTGGCTTCCGGTATCTAAAGATATACAAAGTATAGAAATATGCTGGCTGGCATTCCAGAGCTATAACAATGGATTACTATTACAGGCAGACTGCAGTCCACTAGGTGGTGCTGTTGTATAAGGTAAAAATTGTTATATTTTGGATAAGACAAATCCAAATACAGTCAGAAGTAATTGTAACATAATCCACCAGATGGTGGTAGAGACCACACTTGGTCATACAATAGCATTGTTGCAAGCAATAAAGCAATAAAACAATGCTTAGTTCTTAGTTTAGAAAAACACAGTAAAAATCACATGATATTTGTATCAGTAGTCATAACATTATAATTAGCAGCAAACAATAATCCATAATTGGTTCCTGTAGGCACTCTTGTATGGTGGGTACAGTGCCCTATTTCATTATAATTAGTGTCATTATGGTTAGTAGTTACAGAACAGTGTTGTCCAAGATGCACCAGGGGTAACCAATATGGAGTGGGTGCCCAGCCTAACTGTCCCCCCTTGTTGCCTTCCTGCTAAGGCAACAAAGTCAGTAAGTGGATGTGGGATTACAAGCAGGATGTGCAGGCCTTGTAAAGAAAGTTTAGTAGTTCACAATGTTGTTTTAGTGTGTGTCTGAGACAACAAAGAGATATCAAAAAGCCAAAAATTAAAAATACTTGAATAGCAACAAAACCTTTGAAAACAAACTCTAATCAGGTATTACCAAGGGAAACACTTAAGTCTCCATCATGGAAGTGGTCATTAAGGGATTCCCCAGCTTTGGAGGTGTTATTGCTAATGTGGATGAGGTGTCTCTTTCCTGTCGACTTGAACTTAAATGACAAGGGATCAATCTTCACATTAAACATAGGTAGGTATAGTGAGAGAGCATTTAAATAGTCAGGGTCACTAGAAATGTAATCTGCTTCCAGTACTGGGACCGGGGTGATAACCGTATGGGCAATGACTGTTGTTTCTCGGGGAATAGAACAGAAATTAGGTTCAGGAATGTTGCAAGTCAGAGACCCATAACTAAATTGTTTATTGTTAGTGACAACACAAGGTAGCAGCCTATATGGGTGAGTATTATTGAGCAGCTCAATATGAGCGACTCAGTAATACCACTCTTATGTACAGCAAGTGGGGAAAAAGAGCTCTGAATATGTATAGCGAGTGTAGCGCTAAGGGATATGCGCTACATGACAGATGATAAGTGAAAGTATTTGGCCAAGCCCTGCCAAGCTGGTCATGTTGTGTAGTGGCTTGAGCCACTGCTCCTGGAGCCTGTGGTGCTGGGTTTGGATCCCGATGTAGGCAATTGTTTTGATTCCAGGGGGAGTTTCTATTTTTTCTAAGTCTGCTCCCCCTGGAGTTGAGAATACTTATTTTGGGGGGTTCAAGAGGGCATAGCCCCTGCATAAAAAAAGGACTATTGTGTATTTTTAGAGGACCATCACTGCTTGCGGCGGTCTTTCTAATGGGAAGTCGTCCTTTTGATACGGGCGATTATTTTGTCACTCTAATGAGCATCACAATAAGGGACATGCCCTTATCACATAAAACCATGACACAATACTGGCTGTCTGCGCTATAAGATACCTTTACTTGCTGAATTTGCCATTTGGTGAGCTTGATGAGACAGGTGAAGGTTGAGTTCCTGAGGCAGCTGGTACAGTGATGGACATCTTCCTTGTAGTTGATGTAACGTTGAGGCGGTGTCCCCTTTGGCATAAGGGGTGATGAAGCTATTATGGAGTTACCTGTGCTGGGGTTAAAAGTTTCATTAGAGTGCAGGTCCATATCAAGAGAAAATGACCAATTGCATCAGTGGAATAACCACATACAGGTTTGATTACATCAAACACATCACAGCAACAGAGATAATGATAACCCTTTTGGCACAACAGTCTGTTGATGGCACCACCTAGGTGTTGAGGACGTCACGGAATACCAGCAATGGAGGCAGGTCGATCCGTTCCCAGAAGATGTCATCTTGAAGATGTCCACAAAATGAACACTGGCAAGTTTTTTCAAAAATGGCAGTTTTAGGATCAAAACATGGAAGTGAGACAGTAAATGTTATGTACATGGTGTCCTGAATAGAACATTGTTTAGTTTCATAACATGGGCCTTGGTTGGAGTGTCTAGTAACATACCCTAGCTTTCTTGCAGTGGATAATGGAAACTACAGTTTTTCCATACATTTAGTAATGCATGATAGAGATCTACAATGTGGGCAATACCATTTGGCCATATGGGAATAATGGATTAAATCTGGGATGCATCCTGATTCAAGGTCCCAAAAGAAAAAATTACTCACCTTAGTAATTGTGTTTCTTCTAATGGAGTCTTGCTGTATTCTGACATATGTAGTGATCCCCAACCTTTAAACTACCCCAGAGAACAAAGAGTTAACTTTCTATGCAGAGCATGGAATGCTGAACTCGAGCTCGGTTGGAGTCTCTTTCTGGAGTGTTTCAAACTCAAACCGTCAGATTCTTATGAGCCCACTAACTAAAAATTCTATGTGGAAATTGTAAAATTCCTACTAACCAACTGGCAGGAAAAAGTTTTGGATTCCCAAAGGAAGACTCAAGTCAGGAAACTCAAAAACCAAAAACCAATCTAATCCAAATAATAGTAATAAATAAACACCCAAACAAAAGGAAGAGGGTATAAACAACCAGCACCCCTTGGTGCAACACTGCACCTGCCCACCCACTTCCCAAAAAACATGTTCTGAGAGGGGAGGCAGGGAGGGAGGTCAGAATACAGCAAGACTCCATTAGAAGAAACACAATTACTAAGGTGAGTAATTTTTTCTTCAAACAACATGAAGTCTTGCTGTATTCTGACATATGCAGACTACCAAGCAGTACCTCCATTGAGAAGGGACAGAACCTACTTTGGGAATAGGCTCTGAAGAACTGCTGTGCCAAACCGAGCATCACTACTAGCCTGGATATCCAGAGAGTAATGCTTGGTAAAGGCATGGACTGTTTTCCAGGTGGCTGCTTGACAGATTTCTAAGAGAGGAATATTCCCTAGCAGCCACCAGGGAAGCAGCTGTACCTCTGGTGGAGTGAGCCCTCAGGCCTGAGGGAGGAATCTATCCCAGATTTTCATAGCAGAATTGTATACAGGATACAATCCACCTGGCAATAGTTTTCTTAGTGGCAGGTTTGCCCTTTCCCACTTCTCCATAAGTGAGAAACGACTGGAGGGAGTCAAACCTGTGACCCTTGGTATGCTGTATGTAGTAACTAAGGGCTCTTTTAACATCTAAACTGTGTAGCCTCCTCTCACCTGAGGAAGAATGATCAGTGAAGAAAACAGGGAGAGACATAGACTGATTCAAATGGAAGTCTGAAACCACTTTGGGCAAGAACCTTCTATTGGTTCTAAGGACCACTTTATCCCTGTGAAAGGAGATAAAATCAGGTTCCACTGACAGGGCCTGCAATTCACTGATACGCCTGGCAGAGGTAATGGCTACCAAGAACACAGTTTTCCAAGTCAAGTACTTAACCTCTGCTGAGGACATAGGCTCAAAAGGAGGCTGCATAAGCTGAGCAATGCAAACATTCAAATCCCAGGCAGGGGCAGGGGCTCTAAAGGGAGGATTGGTGTGAAGCAATCCTTTAAAAAATTTACAGAACACCGGATGAGATGATAGTGAGGAAGACTTTCCCACTGACAGAAAAGCAGAAACAGCTGACAAGTGTACCTTGAGAGTAGCTGGTCTGAGGCCTAGGCCATTAAGATGGACCATATAATCCAGAATCGTAGGCAATTCAGCAGTGTCTGGAAAAATATGCTTCTTGGAACACCAGATGCTGAATCTTTTCCATTTGGAGTTATAAGTCTTTCTGGTGGAGGGCTTTTGAGCAGCTTGAGAATATCCAGAACCCCCTGAGAAAGATGCAAGTCTACAAACTCTAACTCTTCAAGAGCCATGCCTTGAGATTGAGAGACTGAAGACTGGGGTACCAAATCCTCCCCTGAGAGGATGTTAACAGGTTGTAATTCCTGGGAAGAGACAGGGGAAGATGGACTGCTAGGAACAACAACAGGGGGTACCAAGGCTGTCTGGCCCAATCTGGAGCAATTAGAATCACTTTGCAATGTTGAGACCTTATCTTGACTAGAACCTTGAACAGGAGTGGGAAGGGAGGGAAGGCATACAGAAATTTCCCTTCCCAATTCAGAATCAGAGCATCCAGGGGGACTGAGCCCAAGACTGGGGGTCTGCAACAAAAGAGAGGAAGCTTATGATTGTCTGGGGCTGCAAAGAGATCTATCTCTGGAGTGCCCCACCTTGAAAAAATCACTTTCAACACCTGAGGGTCCAGGGACCATTCGTGATGGCCCTGAGAGATTCTGCTCAGTGCATCTGCTAGCACATTGTCCTTCCCTGGAAGGTGAACTGTTAACAGAGAGGCCTTCAGGGAATAAGCCAGGTACCACAACTTCATGGCTTCTGTGCACAAGACCGTAGACAGAGTACCTCCCTGCTTGTTGATGTACCACATGGTGGTGGTATTGTCTGTTCTGAGTTGAACCACCCTGTTCTGCACTGACTGAGAGAAAGCTTTCAGGGCCAGAAAAACTGCCCTGAGTTCTAGGAGATTTATACAGAGATGGGATTCCTGAGGGGACCACAGTCCCTGGGCAGTGAGGGCCCCCAGATGGGTTCCCCAGCCCAGAAGAGAAGCATCCATGGTAAGGACCACTGAATGAGACTGAGTGGCAAATGGGACCCCTTGCCTTAAGTTGTCCTGATCCTGCCACCATTGTAGGGCTTGGATCAGGATCCGAGTCACACGAATCAGTTTGGTAAGGGAATCCTTCCTTTGGGACCAAAAGGCCCTCAGATGGAACTGAATATCCCTCATCTGGAATCTTGCCCCTTGGACCACTGCTGTAGAAGCTGCCATGTGGCCCAAGAGCTGGAGGAAATGCCTTGCTGGTCGAGACACCTGAAGGCTGAAGGAAGAAGCCAGTTCTATAAGAACTCTTGCCCTTTCCAGGGTAAGAAAGGCTCTTGCTTTGACAGTATCCAGCTCTGCCCCTATAAAGGTAAGGAGCTGCACTGGTTCGAGAACTGACTTGGGAAGGTTGAGAAGAAATCCTAGAGAAGTGAGCACTTGCTGGGTCACTTGCAGGTCTGACTTGACTTGGTCTGGGGACTGGCCCACTATGAGCCAGTCGTCCAGATATGGAAAAATGGAAATCTTTTGCCTTCTTAGAAAGGCAACAACTACTGCCAAGCGCTTTGTGAAAACCCTTGGGGCTGATATTAGACCAGAGGGCATTGCTTTGAACTGATAGTGGCCTGAGGGCAACTTGAACCTGAGGTACTTTCTGTGGTAGCACCTGATGGGAATGTGAAAATAGGCATCTTTGAGGTCCAGGGAGGCTAGCCAGTCCCCTGGCCTTAGAGAGGGAAGAATTATTCCCAGAGTTACCATCTTGAACTTTGGTTTTAAAAGATGTTTGTTCAGGTATCTTAGGTCTAGGATGGGTCATCACTCCCCTGTCTTTTTTGGGGTAAGGAAGTACCTGGAATACAGACCTTTGCCCCTGTGTAGGGTAGGAAGAAAAAAATACTCACCTTAGTAATGTTGTTTCTTCTAATGGAGTCTTGCTATATTATGACATATGCAGTGAGTCCCAACCTTCGAACTGCTCCGGAGGTGAAAGAGTTAACTTTCCATGCCAGGCATGGAATGCTGAGCTCGAGCTCAGTTGAAACTCTGTCTGTTGTTCTTCAAACTCAAACCATCAGATCTTTATGAGCTAAACTCACTGAGGTCCTGTGTGGAAGCTGTAAATCTACACTAGTCAACTGGCTACTAAATACAAGAACACATTTTTTGGTCCCAAAACAAAGACTCAAGTCAGGAGACCCAAAAAATGAAAACACAAAACCAAGTCACCCCAAAATAGAGGGGTGAAACAACAAGGTGAGCATCTACTAAGTGCCAACACTGCACTGCCCACCCACATCCCAAAAACAGAGGTTCTGAGAGGGGCAGGCAGGGGGGGAGGTCATAATATAGCAAGACTCCATTAGAAGAAACAACATTACTAAGGTGAGTAATTTTTCTTCAAACAACATGAAGTCTTGCTATATTATGATATATCAACACACAGCAGTACCTCCATGGAGCAGGACAGAACCTACTTAGGGAATAGGCTCTGAAGCACAGCTGTGCCAAACCGAGCATCACTCCTAGCCTGGATATCCAAGGAGTAATGCTTGGTAAAAGTGTGAACTGTTTTCCAGGTAGCTGCTTGACATATCTCTAGGATAGGGATGTCCCTGGCCGCAGCCAGGGAAGCAGCTGTACCTCTGGTAGAGTGAGCCCTCAGACCTGAGGGAGGAACCTTACCCAGTTTTTCATAACAAAATTGGATACAAGAGACAATCCACCTGGCAATGGATCTTTTAGTGGCAGGTTTCCCTTTGGCAACCTCACCATAAGTGAGGAACAGTTGGAGGGAGTCAAACCTGTGACCCTTGGTACGCTCTATGTAGTAGCTAAGGGCTCTCTTTACATCTAAGCTGTGCAGCCTCCTCTCTCCAGAGGAGGAATGGTCAGTGAAGTACACTGGAAGAGACATTGATTGATTAAGGTGGAAATCTGAAACCACCTTAGGCAAGAACTTCCTGTTAGTCCTGAGGACCACCTTATCCCTATGAAAGGAGATAAAATCAGGCTCCACTGACAAAGCTTGTAATTCACTTAGGCGTCTGGCAGAAGTGATGGCTACCAGAAACACAGTCTTCCAAGTCAAGTACTTAAGCTCTGCTGAAGACAAAAGCTCAAAGGGGGGTTGCATAAGCTGGGCAATGCAAATATTAAGATCCCAGGCAGGGGCAGGGTCCGTGAATGGAGGGTTGGTGTGAAGCAATCCCTTAAAAAACTTTGAGAATACAGGATGAGCTGAAAGAGAAGAGGATTTACCTGCTGAAATAAAAGCAGACACAGCTGCCAAATGCACTTTCAGGGTAGCTGGTCTCAGCCCCAATGTATTTAAATGGACCATATAATCCAGGACTGTGGGTAAATCAGCAGATTCTGGGGAAATATGCTTCCCAGAGCACCATATGGAAAACCTTTTCCATTTGGAATTATAACTAGCCCTGGTGGAAGGCTTCCTAGAAGCCTTCAGGATATCCATTACACCTTGGGAGAGGTGTAGGTCAGCAAACTCTAACTCTTCAAGAGCCAGGCCTTGAGATTGAGAGATTTGAAGTTCGGTACCAAACTCTCCCTGAGCACAGGTTAACAGGTTGTGATTCCTGGGAAGACACAGGGAAGGTGGACTGCTAAGGACAGTAGGAGTGGTACCGAGGCTGTTCTGCCCAGTCTGGAGCAATCAGGATCACCTTGCAGGGTTGAGATCTGATTTTGACTAGCACTTTGAATAGGAGAGGAAGGAGAAAGCATAGAGAAATTTCCTTCCCAACTGAGAAGGAAGGCATCCAGAGGGACTGAGCCCAACACTGGGGGCCTGCAGCAAAAAGGGAAGTTGGTGATTGTCTGGGGCTGCAAAAGATCTATCTGCGGGGTGCCCCATCTGGCAATACACCTCCAGGACTAAGGGTCCAGTGACCATTCGTGATGGCCCTGGGAAATCCTGCTGAGAGCATCTGCCAGGACATTGTCCTTGCCTGGGAGGTGAACTGCCATAAGGGAGGTGTTCAGTGAGTAAGCCAGAGACCACAACTTCATTGCTTTGGTGCACAAGGCTGTAGACAGAGTGCCCCCTTGCTTGTTGATGTACCACATTGTGGTGGTGTTGTCTGTTCTGACCTGAATAACTTTGTTCTGAACAGATTTCCAACAGATTGATGTGGAGCAGAGATTCCTGAGGGGACCACAATCCCTGGGTAGTGAGGTCACATATGTGAGCTCCCCACCCCAAGAGGGATGCATCTGTAGTAAGGGTTTAGGAGTGAGACTGAGGGGCCAAAGGAACCCCCGGTCTCAGATTGCTCTGGTCCTGCCACCATTGCAGGGCCTGGATCAGGGTTCGAGTCACTGGGATCAATTTGGTTAGAGGGTCTTTCCTTTGAGACCAAAAGGCTCTCAAATGGAACTGGATGTCCCTCATCTGAAATCGTGCTCCCTGCACTACTGCTGTAGAAGCAGCCATGTGCCCCGGGAGCTGTAGAAAGTGCCTTGCTGGTCGAGAGACCTGCAGGGTGAATGAGGAGGCCAGAGAGACCAGGGTCCTTGCTCTGTCCAGAGGAAGGAAGGCTCTGGCCTGCTCTGTGTTCAGCTCCACGCCTATGAAGGTGAGGAGCTGGACAGGCTCTAGAACTGACTTTGGAAGATTCAGAAGGAAACCTAGAGAAGTGAGCAGTTGCTGAGTTATCTGTAGATGTGACTTGACTTGGTCTGGAGACTGTCCTACTATGAGCCAGTCATCCAGGTAAGGGTAGATGGCAATCTTTTGCCTTCTTAGGTGGGCAACTGCTACTGCCAGGCATTTTGTGAATACCCTTGGAGCAGAGGTGAGGCCAAAGGACATTGCTCTGAATTGGTAATGGCCTGAGGGCAGCTTGAACCTGAGGTACTTTCGATGGGAGCTTTTGATGAGAATATGGAAATAGGCATCCTTGAGGTCCAGGGACACTAGCCAGTCCCCTGGCCTTAGAGAGGGTAGAATAATTCCAAGAGTCACCATTTTGAATTTTGGTTTTAAAAGGTGCTTGTTTAAGTATCTGAGATCCAGGATGGGCCACCATTCTCCTGTCTTTTTTGGGGTAAGGAAGTACCTGGAGTACAAGACTTTGCCCTGGTGTAGGGGTGGAACCCTTTCCACAGCTCTGAGAGCTAGGAAGGAAGAGACCTCTGCCTCTAAGGCAAGAGCCTCTGGAGGATTTGCAGGTGGAAAGGATCTGGTTCTCATCTTTGGAATTTTTTTGAAGCTGAGAACCAGTCCCTGGCTTACTACTTCCAGGACCCACTTGTCTGATGTCAGAGACTTCCAGTCCTGGACAAAGTAAGCCAGCCTGCCCCCTACAGGTAGCTGAGAATCAGCCCTGGCAACCCCATCAGGGTGCCTGTTTGGCAGGGCTTTGGGCTGAGGGGTGGAAGCAGGCCTGCTGTGCCCGTCTGCTCTCTCCTCTAAAGAACCCCTCTGGGCAT
Organism: Neoceratodus forsteri; assembly: GCA_016271365.2. Lineage (NCBI taxonomy): Eukaryota > Metazoa > Chordata > Ceratodontiformes > Ceratodontidae > Neoceratodus > Neoceratodus forsteri. Next base: position 639,317,842 of record CM028136.1, read on the forward strand.
AGGCAGAGGAGGCCTAGGCTTGGTAAAAGGCCTATGAAAAGGCCTGCCCTGCCCCTGGGAAGCTGCCTTTGGAGGGCCTCGCTTCTTTGGCCTGTGCACTCCTATAGGTGGTCCTATACTCATCCATTTTCTTCATGTAATTCTCTGTCTGCTCCCCAAACAGAGAATTACCCACAAGGAAAATCCATGGCCTTAGTCTGGGTATCCTGTGACAGGCTAGTACATCTGAACAAGCCATTCTGAAGTGCCACAGATGTAGCCATGACTCTTGATGACGCATCATTAGAGTCCACTGCAGCATGGAATTGCACCTTGGATGCCTCAATACCATCAGCAGCCACCTGCTCCAGTTCCTGAGCAAGCTGGCCAGGGACCTGCTTTGCTAGAGCCATAACAGTATCCCATCTGGATTTCTGGTATCTGGCAACATAAGCCATATAATTTGCCTGTCTGAGTCCCAAGGATGCTGCCACGTACTGTTTCTTTGCCATGGCATCAATCCTCCTGGAGTCCTTATCCGGGGGGTGTGAAGCCAAGGGAATATTAGCCTTGTCACAGGCTGCAGCCTGCACTACTCCAGCATGGCTGCATTGTTGTGTGAGGAACTCCGTGTCAAAGCCTGACAATGTGTACCTCTTGTCAATTCTCTTATCCACAGGAGGTATAGTGTGAGGAGCTTTTAAAATGTTAAAAGTCTGTTTCCCAAAAGATTTATGCAAGGGAATAGACAGTCCCCTAGACTCTGGGATATCCATCATTTCCACATAGTCAGGCTCCTCTTGATCATCCACAGCTTCTTCCATAGGGAGCTGGAGGGTTTCAGCCACTTTTTTATAAAACATAAAATGAGAAGGGGACTCAGAAAGCCTGGGAGGAGACACTCCTGAAGGTCTGTCTGGGGAGGTGTCCGGGTCAATGGGCGCATCCAGACTTTCAAATCCACATTCACTCTCCTCATACTCCTCTTCCCCCTCCTCTGGTTCATAATACTCCTCTAACTCATACTCTTGAACCGGTGGAACCGGCCGAACCAGGCGCTTACCCGATGGTGCCAGTTCGGTCGGAACCGGGGAAAGCGACTGGACAATTTTTATCGCTTTGGCAATCTCTTCAGCAGTTGGAGAGGAAAGTTTTGGCTCCACACCAGCTGATTTTCTAGTCCTTTTTGCTGGACCCAGCTCCTCCGAGTCGGATCTCCTTTTGGCCGAAGAAGTCTCGCCCTGGTCAGAGGGCACTCCCTCCGGTTCGGTTGGAACCAAACCGGGCTGGCCATCCTGTTCAGCGGACTTTTTGGCCTCCCTTTCCCTGAGCCTACCAACTCTCTTTTCCAGGGTAGCTGCAGGAAAACTTTTACAAATCTGGCAGTCTGCATTGAGGTGGTCAAACCCCAGACAATAAACACAGGTGGTGTGGGGATCAGCCTTGGCAAAGACTTCCCCACACACACTGCAGTGTTGAAACCCAGTGGGCCCGGTTTTTCTTTCGGGTTTCTCAGACATAGTGCCAGTCCTAACCAAATGTACCCGTTTATGGCAATCCACCAGGTAAGACCCTCTTATCGGTTCCCAACCGTGTCACGGGTCGTGGAAAAAACCGTAATAAAATCCATTTTTTTTAGAACCGATAAGAACCGGTAAACACACACTAAAAGATAGATTAAGATATTTTAAGCAACTTGATCGGTTCAAACCGAACCGATAAACCGTTTACAAGTTCCACACAGAATAGAAACAAATGTAAAACCTATCTAGTACTCACAATACCACAGACAGAGTCTGAACCGATCAGTTGCAGTTTAAATTCGGTTGAGAACCGAGAAAAATAATACTTTAACTGACAAAATGAACCGAGCAGAAGGAGAAATCTCCAGAGTGACTATTCAGTGAGGTGGAGTAAAGAATCTGACGGTTTGAGTTTGAAGAACAACAGACAGAGTTTCAACCGAGCTCGAGCTCAGCGTTCCATGCCTGGCATGGAAAGTTAACTCTTTCACCTCTGGAGCGGTTCGAAGGTTGGGACTCACTGCATATATCAAAATATAGCAAGACTTCATGTTGTTTGAACTCTCTTTATGGCTCTTAAGGCCAGAAGAGATGAAACCTCTGCCTCTAGGGCAAGGGTTTCTGAGAGAACTGCAGGTGGAAAAGATCTGGCTCGCATCTTCGGAAATTTTTTGAAGCTGAGAACCAGTTCCTGGCTTACTACTTCCAGGACCCACTTGTCTGATGTAATAGACCGCCAGTCCTGGACAAAGTAAGCCAGCCTGCCCCCTACTGGAATATGAGAGTCAACCCTAGCAGACACATCAGGGTATCTGCTTGGCAGGGGCCTTAGGCTGAGGAGTGGATGCAGCCCTGCTCATCCCTCTTCTGCCTCTCCCTCTGAAGAACCCCCTCTGTGAAAAAGGAGAAGAGGCCTGTGCTTGGTAAAAAGGCCTATGAAAAGGCCTACCTCTGCCCCTAGACTGCTGCCTTTGAGGAGTTGCCTGCCTTTCCTTGGCCTGAGCACTCCTATAAGTGGTCCTGTACTCATCCATTTTCTTCATGTAATTCTCTGTCTGCTCCCCAAATAGAGAATTACCCACTACAGGAAAATCCATGGCATTAGCCTGGGCATCCTGTGAGAGGCTAGTACATCTGAGCCAAACCATTCTCTGAAGAGCCACAAATGTAGCCATGACTCTTGATGACACATCACTGGAGTCCATAGCAGCATGAAACTGTACTTTTGATGCCTCAATCCCATCTGCAGCCACCTCCTCCAGCTCCTTGGCTAGCTGGGGAGAGGCCTGTTTAGCCAGTGCCAGTAGAGTGTCCCACCTGGACTTCTGGTACCTGGCTGTATAGGCCATATAATTTGCCTGCCTGAGTCCCAAAGAAGATGCCATGTACTGTTTCTTTGCCATGGCATCAATCTTCCTGGAGTCCTGTCTGGGGGGGGGGTGAAGCCAAGGGAATATTTGCCTTGTCACAGGCAGCAGCCTGCACTACCCCAACATGGCTGCATTGCTGGTATAAGAACTCCGTGTCTGAGCCTGAAAGTGTATACCTCTTGTCCATTCTTCTATCCACAGGAGGTATAGTGTTAGGAGACTTTAGAATTTTTTGTGTCTGCTTCCCAAAGGATTTGTGGAGGGGAATAGACAGTCTTCTGGACTCTGGGATGTCCATCATTTCTTCATAATCAGGCTCCTCTTGATCCTCCAATGCCTCCTCCATAGGAAGCTGGAGGGTTTCAGTCACCTTTCTGTAAAACATAAAGTGGGAAGGGGACTCAGAAAGCCTAGGAGAGGAAACACCTGAGGGCTTGTCTGGGGAGACATCCGGTTCCACAGGCACATCCAGACCCTCACTTTCACCATCATCATCCTCAAATTCCCCTTCCTCTTTAAACTTTGGTTCATAAAAATCTTTCAGGGTGTAATCTTGAACCGGGGGGAACCAACCGAACCGAACCCCTGCCAGAAGGTGCCGGATTGGTAGGAACCGGGCGAAGCGATTCCACAATTCAAATCATTTTGGCTATCTCTTCAGCGGTCGGAACATGAAACTCAGGATCTGAACCAGATGATTTTTCTTTGCGCTTTCTTTTGTTGGAACCGATCCCTCAGAATCGGCTCTCCTTTTGCCCGAAGAAGTATCGCCCTGGTCAGAGGGCAGTCCTTCTGGTTCGGTCGGAACTGAACCAGGCTGGCCATCCGGGTCGGCGGACTTCTCTGCCTCTTTTTCCCTCAGTCTACCTAATCTCTTCTCAAGGGTAGATTTTGGAAATTTTTTACATATTTGGCAGTCTGAATCGAGGTGGTCAAACTCCAGACAATAAAAACAGGTGGTGTGGGGGTCGGCCATGGCAAAGACCTCCCCACACTCACTGCAGTGTTGAAACCCAGTGGGCCTAGTTTTTTTCTTGGGTTTCTCAGACATGGCCAACCTAACCAACTTACCCTTTTTATGGCAACTGCCAGGCAAGACACCCTTATCGGTTCCTAACCGTGTCACGGGTATTGGAAAAAACCATAGTAAAACACGCTTTTTTTAGAACCGATAAGAACCGGTAACCACACACTAAGTAAAACACTAAATTTCACTATCAAATGGTCAGTTCAGCTGAACCGACCTGCACTTTTACAAGTTCCACACAGAAACAGAACAATTCCTATCTAGTACTCACGGCACAACAGACAGAGACTGAACCGAGTATACAGATAACTTTTTCGGTTTAAAAACCGACAAAAACTGAGACTTTAACCGACTTTCGAACTGAGCTGAAGGAGAAATCTCTGGAACGACCGTTCAGTGAGGTGGAGTAAAGAATCTGATGGTTTGAGTTTGAAACACTCCAGACAGAGACTCCAACCGAGCTTTTGAGCTCAGCATTCTATGCTCTGCATAGAAAGATAACTCTTTGTTCTCCGGGGCAGTTTAAAGGTTGGGGATCACTGCATATGTCAGAATACAGCAAGACTTCATGTTGTTTGAAGAGATTGGTCATAGTAGTCATTACAAAAAAAGCCATAGGCTGAGCATAGTAGTTCTCTGGCTATAAAATGCTGTTCTGCTTCTTTATAATTTTGAAAAACCAGTTCATTAATCTTATTCTTAGTGTCATTAAAGTGTGTAGTAATGTCGTGCATATTATATACCATGAAGCATTCCTCATGGGTAAGGCCATCTATATCTTGTAAAACAGGGGAAAAATCATCTTGCCCTGTGCTTGTTTGGAATTTCAAAGTCTGGCTACGTATGGCAGCCAAGTCTGCTCGATTCCATATGAACATACCAGTCCTTATTAGGCCAGTAACAGTACCTGCAACTCCAGCTACATCAGCAAAGCCACATTTGCTGCAGGATTTACCCTTAGCTTTCTTGGGTTTGGGATGGGTTCTAAACACACCTCGAAGTGGGGTAGTATGGGGCCCTGCTACAGAGTCCTGAGTGCGAGTTTGATATTGTGCCGAGGTCAAGCAGCATTGCACTGTGGAATTTAGAAGTATTGGTGGTGGAACACAAATCAAATTCGGCCATATTTCAGTTGGTAAGATTTAAAACAACAGGAAAATGCATAAACTGCACGTTGTTGACAAGGGTACCTGGTAGAGAAGTAGCAACAGGTCCACTAGCTGGTCCTTGTTCCAAAATGGGGCATTCAGTAACAAGTTCTTCAGTTGGGGTACCACAGTTAAAAACATAGCCATGCTGGCCATAGAATGTTGTGTACAAAATTGTTTACTAGATTCATTATCATAAGTACCACAAAAGGCAGGGTTGATAAGTGCAGTAAAGTTATATAACCCAGTATGTTGGGGATGGGCTTGTCTTATAGACAGTGTACCATTTGGAGAAATATGGACATTGGGCCAACCTTGGAATATGCCTTTAGCTAGGCAAGCTACTGGAATTTGTTTATCCCAGCCATCAATTTGCCATTCAATCTGAAGAGAGGACTGGCCAGGAGAAATGACCATGGCATTAAGGTAGACGTCCTTGCCTTCCTGAACTCTAATTAGTCTGGATGGGACAGCAATGTTGACTCTTGTTTAAGAGTTGGATGATCGGATACATGGCCAGGGGGAAAGTAACGTTCATCCCAAGGATGCAGAGCATGGGGAAGACTTTAAATTAGGGTGCATATTAGGATTCATGGTTTGAGGCTTAGTAAATACATCCTGTGGTATGACAGCAGTCAGGATTCCAGAAATAAGAAAATGAAGCAAGATAGCCATTGTGTGGGTAACCTGTAAGAAAGAAAGAAAAATAACATCAGTATTCACTGTTTCCTACTAAATGGGTAAGGAAGGGGGTGCTAATGTCCTTTACACAGCTTGAGCTGGTTGGCATGAAGCTATTTGTCTCTCTGCTTGTTTTCAGTATTGATTTTTATCTGATAGATTGCTGGACTTGAGCTTGTTGATGATTGGGTAAGGTCCTCCCATTTATTGGCAAAGGGATGTGTGGGGTGTGCAAATTTGAGCACCGTTACCTGGTCTCCAACTTGCAAGTCAACTTCTTTAACTGTTTTATCAAAATGCATTTTTAATTGCAACTGGGCTTTTCCAATGTTTTGGGCAACAAGCAGGTGGGTCTTAATAATATTATCTCTAAGTTGCAAAACATAGAAGTCTACTGCACCATGACCGCAGTGGGCATGTTCATGTCTATCACCAGGTGCTCAGGCAGTCTCATGGTTCTTCCAGTCATGACCTTGAAAGGGGTGTGCTGGGTAGAGGAAGCAGGAGTACCTTTAATTGCCATTAGAAGTAAGGGCAATAAGATTTCCCATGTTTTGGGATTGTCATCAATAAATTTGGTAAGCATGGATTTAATTCTTCTATTTGTCCTTTCTACTTGTCCTGAGGGTGATAGGGGATGTGCAACTTCTGGTATACACCAAGAAGTTCAAGTGTCTTTTTCATTAACTCACCTGAAAAACTGGTTCCTTGATTGGAGTCAACCTTGAGCAGTAGGCCCCACCTGGTGAACAACTGATCTACCAGGATTTTGGCAGTTGCCTTTGCTGTGCATGCTTGGGCAGGAAAGGCCTAACCCATTTTGAGAATAGGTAAATGGCTACAAGTGCATACTTGTTATTTCTGCTGATGTTTGTGAGGGGGCCAATGAAGTCAAATTGAATTGCATGCTATGGGGCCTGATTGCCTCTGGGGGTGTAATTTAGCATTTTTCTTTGTGGGGATGGGATTGTTTTGTGTACAGACAAGACAGTTGTCAATGTAGTGTTGAATGTCAGTGGTCATGCCAGGCCACCAGCCAGCAGTCCTGAGTCTATGTAGTGTGGTTCTGTCCCCTGGTGTCCACCAGTGGGACTGTCACATGCTCTGTTTATGAATTCCGTGTGCAGTGATTTTGGAAGTACCCATAACTTCAGTTGTGAGTCATCTTCAGGCTGATACCAAATCAGTCTTCCATCTCTGGAAAGATGGAGTTTGTATGCATAGCGTATGTAGGGATTATGGGTTGGCAACTCATTCTCAGTGGCTTTGTTCAGAAATGCAAATACTTGCCTGAGTTCTTTGTCAGACTTTTGTGCAGCTTGCAAGTCCAATGGGACTATTGTTTTTTTGTTTCTGAGTTGCAGCAATGCTGGCAGGGATAATATCCGTGTAGTTCATTACCCAGATATCCCCCTAGGGCACCTTCCTTAGCAAGGAGGTCTGCTCTATTATTGAAAATGTGGTAAGGCTTATTTTTGGAATGAGCCTCAACTTTATGGATGTACAGTTTGAAGGCAAATTTCTGTACTATAGTCTCAATGTAAACAGAGATCTCTGTATTTGATGGGGGTGCCATTAAAAGAGGGAAAAGAATGGAGTTTCCAGAATAGTAGGAGCTCTATAAGATGACACAGACCCAATTGAAGTCTGTAAAAATGATGGTGTCCACTGGTCCCTCTTTTGCGAGTTCCAAGGCTACAGCAATGGCAGCAAGTTCTGCATATTGTGAGGATCTGATGTGGCATCCTTCTGAGGTGTGCACAACTTCTCCATTAGGGTAGTGAATTAGGACTCCTATCCCAGCCACTTGAACTCCCCCATGGTATGAGGCGGAACCATCTGTAAAGATGTGACACAAGGTAGTGTCTGCCAAATGTTTGTCTGTTGCAGGGAGAAATGGACCTGGGTCCAGCAGTACAGGAGGTTGGAGGCCATGCTCATTGTGGTTCTCCAAGGTATAGAAGCCCATTTGGCTATATGTACTTGGATGTTTCTGTCTTGCAAAAGTAGTGACCAATGGGTCAGTCTGGTGTTTGAGACTGTCTCATCCTTTACTCTGTCTGATAGCAAAAAGTTTGTAGGGGTGTGGTTGGAAACCCCAATGATGTAAAGAAAATATTTGACAGCCCAGTAGGTAGCCAGGAGGCTTATCTCACAGAGGGTATATTTGAGTTCCACTGGAGTGAACATTTGGGGTGCATAGGCAATGAGTCTTAGTATTCCATTTACCTTTTGGGCAAGTACTCCAGACATGGCAATGTCAGAAGTGGCTGTTTCCAAATGGAAAGGTAGATCAGGGTTTGGGCTGACCAATGCTGAGGCAGAGGCCAAGGCTTGTTTTAAGTCAGTGACTGCTTTAGTATGTACTGGTTCCCATATCCATGGGCCATGCTTTTTTAGGAACTCATACAGAGGGGCGGCCTTCTGTGCAAAATCGCAGATAAAGTCCCTGGAGTAGTTTACCAACCCCTGAAAACATCTGAGTGTTGCCATGCTTGTGGGTAGTGACAGATATTGTAGGCGCGTAATCTTGTTTAGTGCTGGATGCCTCCCTTGGGAGTTGATACGGAGGCCAAGGAAAGTAACTTCCTTTTGGCAAAGTTGTATCCTTGATGGGTTGCACTTAAAGCCTGCCTTCTATAAGAGGGTCAGTCATTAATTTAGGAGCTCCAGGTGCTCCTCTAATTCTGCAGTGGCTAGCAGTAAGTCATCCACATACTGTAAGAGGCATTGTGGGGCACTGAAGCATTTGATGGCTTTGTGCATCAGAATGTGGAAGAGTGATGGGCTGTTATGGAATCCTTGGGGAAGACACGTCCACGTGTACTGGCGTCCTTCAAATGTGAATGCAAATTTGTACTGGCTATCATGGTCCAAAGGTAATGACCAGAAACCATTAAAGATGTCCAAAGTACTGAACCAGTTTTGCTCTGGTTTCAGCAGTTTGAGCACATCAGGTGCTGATGCCACTGTAGGTGAACAACTGGGGGTAAGTTGATTGAGTTTTCTGTAATCAATGGTGAATCTCCAGGAACAATTGGGTTTTTTCATGGGCCAAATGGGGGACTTGGTGGTTTGTACACAGTGTCTGATGACCCCTTACTGTAAGAGGGATCCAATGGTGGCTTTTAGAGATGGCATGGCCTCTGCAGGAAATGGATACTGCTTGAGTCTGATTGGTGCAGGCCCAGGGACTACTATGCAGGTGTTCATCTGTCCACAGACATGCTTATGCTTTGCAAAAGCATCCAGGTGTCTTTCCACAATAGGCAAGAGCCTATTGCAAAGTGAGTGATTTTGAAGTGACATAATGACATACAAACATACGAAGAAGCCAGCAGAAGAAAGCCATTTGGTCTATCAAGTCTGCTCATATTGCAGGGTCCACAGCTTGAGCTAATGTCCCGGCCCTCCCTCCCTTCCCACTCCTCCCATCCTCCCTACCCATGATCCTTACTTTCCCCATGCCTATTCCAGCCTCTCTTAAAGCTGCCCACTGTCTTCAATGAGATGACTTCTTCTGGCAGTGCATTCCCAGTGTCTACCACCCTCTCTGTGAAGAAGTGCTTCCTGACCTCCCTCTTAAACCTCCAACCCTCCAGCTTAAGATTGTGCCCCCTAGTGTTATGGTTGCCACTCAGCTTAAAGAGACTCTCTTTATCAATCTTATTTATCCCTTTCAAGTACTTGAAGGTCCCAATCTTGTCCCCATCTGCGTGATTGTTGACTACTGGAGCCAAAAAATGCAAGTCAGGAATGAGATGCACATGGTATTGTCCTTCAATCTGGATAATCAGAAGATTAGCCAGATCCACAACACAGCCGTATTGTGCTAGGAAGTCCGTTCCCAAAATGCTGGGGTGATGACGTAGATCATCAGGTCAAACACAAATGTAGTACGTAAGGTGCCAATGAACACTGCCAAGGGGTGCCAAGGGGTGTGACCAATAAGTGTCTAGCCTGGTTCTGTCCACTCCATGGGCAATGGTGTGTTTACCCATGGACCAGGCCAATGTCTCTGGGTCTTCTTGGTGTAATACTGACCTGGGTGCACTGGCATCCAAAGATAAAACCGGCCATCCACTACCATCAAGCATGAGTTTGTTGATAATACAAATTGGGACCTGTAACCATCAATTGGAATGCACACACTCCTCCTCTGGTGGGTATTGGAGTATGGCCTGTGAGGTTTGGGATTCCCATAACTCCTCCACCAGATACAGAGATGGTGTTCTAGATTTCTGGGCCTGTGTAGTAGAGGTCACAGATGCTTCTGTTTTCTCAGGGAGTTCCAGGGCCGAAGGTAGTGGTGATGGGCCTAGGTCCCTGATCTCCATGGGAGGTCAGATGTCAGCAATGGTTTGTTTGGGAATCGTTTCTGCTACAGATTGTAGCTTCCCAAGGATCAGGTGGAGCTTGTCAGTCTCCTCTTTAATCCTGATGTTTTTGTCCTGTATCTCCTGATATCCAGGGCCTTTATACGAGGACTGCTGATGAGTTTGCTGATTTTTGGCCATGTTCTGGTTCTTGTTGTAGCTCCAGTTTTGACCCCCCCTTGGGCCTTGCAGGTGTAGGCCTGGCCTGAGACCTGGGAATCTTGTGGTTGGGCCTGTGGGTTATAAGGTGGAGACTGGTAGTAGCCTTGGCCCTGGGGCTGGTAGGCCTTCTCTTTGGCCTGGGACTTTCCTTCCATGGCATAGTGCATAGGTAGCTCATTGGTATTTTGGACCGTGGCTACCTTTCCCTTACCACCAAAAGTGAGGTCTCAGATGTACAGTGTAAACACTCATTCCGCTCTCTGGAGAATATCACAAAATGTATCTGTTCTAGGGAACACAGTGGGTTCAACCTTGTCGCGGACAGCAAGGACCAGATTTTTGATGAAAAGGGCAGGGTACTGTGTAGGCCTGGCCCACTCCCTTGGTTATGGGGGTCACCATCTTTGATGACTGCATTATCGGGTTTGTCATCATCTCCTGATTACACTATGTCAATGGGTGGGGACTGGTATCCACCCATCACTTTGACGTGGCCGGCCAGCACCTCTCTTTGTATTTCACAGTGGTACTTTCTGAAGAGGCAAAATCATGGGCCTTCCAGAAAGGAAGGAACTCCGTCAAGGAATTGCACACTCAAGAAGTATCTGAAAAGAGGATGGTATCTTCATCTCCTTGGCCATGGATGATTTCCCGGGCACAGGCAACTGCAGCAAGTTTGTATACTGTGAAGATTTAACAATACACTTCCCAGACACCTCAAAGATGTCACCTGCTGGTAGAAGGACCAAAACCCCAAAGTTTGCAATTTGTTCACTCTCATGGTAGGAGTAGGATCCATCTGTAAAGATGCAGCATAGTGCAGGGTCTTTCAGGTTGCTCTCTGTTGCAGGGAGAAAAGGGTCTGGTTCTGGCAGGGTGGATGGTTCTAGGCCACACTCATGTGGATCTCCTTGGTATAGGAGACCATGTATCAAAATGGAGGGCATTTTGGTGGGAAGAACAGTGATGTCTCAATCCTGTAGAAGGAGAGACCAATGAGTGAGTCTGGTGTTAGACACATTGCCTTCCTTGATCCCGTCTGTCAACAGGAAATTGGTAGGGTGCGGTTGGTGTGCAATATAATAGGGTAGAGCCCTATTATGTAGGTGAAGTGTTTGATGGCCCAAATGGTTGCCAAGAGGTTCCTCTACCACAGAGAGTACTTCCGCTCTACCAAGGAGAGAATTTGGAAGGCACAGGCAATATAAATCAAGGTGCCATTTGCCTTTTGTGCCAGAACTGCTGACATGCCTACCGCAGAGGTGGCAGATTCCAAGTGCAATGAAAGTTCTGGGTTAGGAATGACCAATGCTGCCATAGAGGCCAAAGCCTTTTTTAGAGAAGTGACAGCACCTGAGTACTGTGGTCCCCACTACCAGGAGACATCTTTCTTTAGCAACTCATACAGGAGTGCGGCTTTTGTGCAAAATTGCAAATGAAGTCCCTGGAATAGCTGACCAGTCCCAGGAAAAGTCTCAGTGTAGCCACACTGGTGGGTAGTGGCAAATCCTGGATACCTTGAATTTTATTCAAGGTGGGGCTCCTGCCCTCTCCAATGATGTGCAGGCCCAGAAAGGAAACCTCTGGTAGGTATAACTGTACCTTTACATGGTTGCACTTAAGGCCTCCCTCTGTAGAAGTGTCAAGAGCTCATCTAGGAGCTCCAGGTGCCTCTCCAGACCAGTTGTGGCCAAAAGAAGATCATCCACATATTGTAAGAGGCATGGTGTAGAGAAGCCACTTATGGCATCTCTTATATGAAAGTGGAACAGGGAGGGGCTGTTTTGGAATCCCTGTGGGAGACAGTTTCACGTGTACTGACATCCTTCAAAAGTGAAAGCAAATATGTATTGGTTCTTTTGGGCCAATGGGAAGTGACCAGAAACCGTTGGAAATATCCAATGTGCTGAATCACTTGTGTTCAGGCTTCAGAAGTTTGAGCACATTCAGGGCTGAGGCCACGGTTGGTGCACAACTAGAAGTGACTTGGTTAAGTCTTCTGTTACCAATGGTAAGCCTCCAACTGTTGTTGGACTTCTTTACAGGCCATATGGGAGAAATGACTGTGGACACACAGGACTTAATGACCCCTTGTTTCAAAAAGGCATCAATGGTGGCCCTCAAAGAAGGTACTGCTTCTGCTGGAAATGGGTACTGCCTCTGGCAAGGTGGTTCATCACCAATGACTTGTATGAGGGAGTCCATCCTCTCACAATCATGTTTGTGTTTGGCAAAGGCATTGCTATGCCTTTCCAGAACTGGCCTTAGTTGGGGAAACAGCTCATAGTACTGGAACATGAGGATGATGTCATACTCCACATCATTGATATTTACTTCTGCTATCAAATGAGAAGCATGCAGTATTGGCCAGGTATCTGAAGTAACAACCTATTGGCTAAATCCAGGATGCACCCATAGTGTGCAAGAAAATCAATTCTCAGGATAATCTGGTGGTGACGTAAGACCATGAGGTCAAAACGGTGTATCATTTCCAAAGTACCAATGATGACTGGTATGCATTTCAGATCGTCTTGATGCAACACTGAAATAGCATCTCCTGTATCTAGAAGCAATTCAAACTGGTGGCCCCCAACCTGCACTTCTGTACATGGGTGGCCGGAATCATCCGTCACTAGGGTGGTGATGATGTGAACTGGGGTCTGACACCGTCAGTCTGATACATCTTGTTTTAATGGAGGATGGGGGTCTACTTCTTGTAGTATTCAAGTGCACTCCGAGTATGGAGACTCTGATTGTTCATCTCCATCAGGCTTGTCTTGCAATGTAGATGCAGACAGGATAGGCTTGTATGGAAGGGCTGCAGAAAGCAACTGGACTTTGGCCTTAAACTCCCATAGCCAGTTATTCTCCTCAGCCAACTATTTCTATGAAGGGTTTGACTCTTGTTTTTGTTCGTTGTTCCCCTTCTCTTTCTGCTGCTGATAGTACTGCTGATGCTGTTCCTGGTGTCGGTTCTTGCCAGTTCCTCCTTTATTTGGTAGGAGGATTTGTCCAATTGGAAATCATTTGATTTCCCTTCCACCACATACTCTGTGGAATGTTCAGTGATGTTCTGCACTGTGGCCACCTTGTCCTTTGAGCCTGCAGCTTGGTCACATGCATAGATCCATTCACATATCTGGACTGTGAGCAGTATGAGGCTGCACGCCCATTGGCTCGCTGTGGACCAGTAGGGTACCGCTAAGTATGGTGTCAGTCGGTCGGGGGCGACAAGCGGTGGGGAGCTGCCGCCCGCCACTGACAAGGGGAAGCAAGGCGGTGGGGCTCAGTGGGCAGGTGGGAAGGGAGGTACCGCTAGACCACCAGGGTTGGATTGGCGTGGCATTATGTTTTACTGATGCCCGCGATCAGGCTGTGAGTGGTCCACTGGACCACCAGGGATATAGGACTAATATGTTTCCTACATATGCCCGCAATCGGGCTGCAAGTGGTCCACTGGACCACCAGGGATGGAGTTAACTGTATTTAAATATACCTATGCCCATGATGAGGCTGCAAGCAGTCCACTGGACCACCAGGAATATAGGACTATTAACTATACTACATATGCCAGCGATCGGGCTGAGAGCGGTCCACTGGACCACCAGGGATATGGGACTATCCTTATTCTATGTATGCCCACGATGTGGCATGGGGGGTGCTGCCACGAAGGTGCAGCCGGAGCTCACAGGTGGCAGCTGCCGTGTTGCGCCCTGCAATATGGCAGCTCACCTGTGGGTGGCCAGCTGTTGCTCCTTTTTTTTTGGCTCACCTGTGTGCAGCGCAGGTAGGGGTTGTGCATGCATGGGCTCAGCAAATCCCGGGCTGAATATCGGGATGTGTGGAGTCTGCATAGGCACGCCCCCCCCTACCTGCACTGCATACATTACTGATGCACTCCAGCGCATCGGGATTTGTGCCAGGCTCAATCCCTGTTTGAATATCGCGCTGGGGTGCAACCCTTCTGAATATCCCACCCCCGGTGTCATATTCATCATAAAACAGAACTAACTCAGAGAATAATTCTCCTATACAAAGTTATGTACTAGAGATAAGAGGGTCACATTACCTGGTAATGTGCTCATGTGTGTAGCATAAACGCTAGGCAAAAATGTTCCACTGGTGCATAGGGTGGGCGTCTAGCACCCAAGACCATTATATGTTGCACTTGCACAGTGATAACTATTATGCTGACTACAGTTATTTGTTAAAACAATGAAACAGGTCATATAATATTGCTGATTATGACAGTGTGCCTAATGGCTGTAGATGGCACTGTGAAACCACAAATATATTGTATATATTACTAAGTATACTAATTAAAATAATAATATGGCTAATAACAGTAGGCGGCACACTAAGGTCACAAATACAACTCTGCTAAATGGTAGTTTGTCAGTACATCATAGCAAATATCAGTAAGTAGTGTTATACCTTATGTTGTATAATAGAAAATGGTAGTCCACATTAGGCACGGCAGGTCTGGTAGGTCTACAATAGTGTCATATGGTCAAATAAGATTGGGGAAATATGGAATGATTCCATGTTCATAGTTATTAGGTTTTCTCTTTTCCAAAAACTTCTACATTTTTTTCCCTTTCGGCTAGGACTCTAGGCCAAGCACAACCCTTGATAAGGGCTCCCTAAAGATCCACACACTGAGGACAAGTAACCTCCCACTGTGGCCATCCAACCGCCTGACTACCCCTGGAGCCTGAAGGACTCTAGACCAAGCACAGCCCCTGATAAGGGCTCCCTGAAGATCCACACTCTACGGACAAGCAACCTCCCACTGTGGCCAGCCACCCACCCAACTACCCCTGGAGCCTGAAGAATTCTGAGCCAAGCACAGCCCATGTTAAGGGCTCCCTGAAGATCTGCACTCTGCGGACAAGCAACCTCCTGCTGTGGCCAGCCACCTGCCCAACTACCCACCTGCCTGACTACCCCTGGAGCCTTAAGGACTCTGGACCAAGCACAGCCCTTGATAAGGGTTCCCTGAAGATCTGCACCCTGCAGACAAGCAACCTCCTGCTGCGGCCAGCTGCCCGCCCGACTACTCCTGGAGCCTGAAGGACTCTGGGCCAAGCACAGCACCTGATACTGGCTCACTGAAGAGCTGCATTCTGCAGACAAGCAACTTCCCACTGCAGCCAGCCACCTGCCAGACTACCCCTGGAGTGTGAACGTATGCAAATAATAGCCATGCTGTTCACCTTTTGAATTTTGCGCCTTCTTCCTGATTCATCCCCACCGCTCTCCAGTGCTTACTGTGCTTACAGTAACTCACCACACAGCCCCTCCAAAGCTTCATTTTTTTCCCCCGTGCATATTGATTTTCCCATTTGCTCATAATAGCATGGGGCCATTAGGGGCAACATAAGCATCACTGTCCCATTGTAGTCTGTTTACTTAGTGCAGATTACATATCTATCCTTTCATTCTTTTGTCAACCTTTAGTCTACAGGAGCACAATGCAGACAGTAACCATGCTTGCTGCTACACTGCTAATAATACTAACTGATGCTCCTTCAAGCCCTCCCACCCCCCGTAACCTCCTGCTATGCCCTAGAGCATGCACCAATAATAAGCCATCCACTGTGGCATCCCACAGGGACTATTGGTCTCACACACTGACAAAATCCCCCACAATTTGCTCTGCATCATGTGTGGGAAACAGCCACTGAGGAAGGCAGCAAACCGCCACTGCTCCACCCTGTCAGTAACTGTCATGCTACCCTCCCTATCAAGGCATCCTAATTCTGTAGAACTCAGGAAAAAAGTGCTATTCTACACCAATAGTATCTCATCTAAAAAGTTTGTCCTAATCCTCCTGCTGCTCTCTGAGAACATCCACCCTAACCCAGGGCCAGCGCCCACTGGGGGAAGAAGCAATGGGAAATAGGGGCATATTAAGACTGCATCTCTGAACATATGCAGCCTCCTGTCTAAGTTCACTGTCTTCCAGGCTTGGGTCACCCAGCATAGGCCCAATGTCATCTGCACACAGAAACCTGGCTCTCCCCCAAATAATGAACTCATCCATCATGCTAGATTACACCATCTACAGACAAGACAGAACCAGCAAAAGGGGATGGGGTGTCTTATTTATATAAAGAGCCACTCCAAGGCCTAGTGCTCCCCTTGTCAGCAAGAGCCGTTGACTTTGAGCTGCTGGCCATAAAACTTTTACTTGGTGCTGCCAAATGCAAGTCCATTACAACTGCCACAGTTTACCTGCCACCAAGAAAAGCAAAATTGGGCTTGGATAAAGTAATTGACATCACTAAGACCATGAAGTAGAACAATGAATTACTAGCCCCCTCAGAAGTTAGGGAGAGCTAAGGCTGGATATTTATTCCCAATCATGACTGCCGCTGCCCAAAAAGCAATCACATGGCTGTGGCTGTTGGACAATCTCTCAGGAGTTGAGCATTGGTTGACTTGTTATCAGCAAATCAAAATAATGGAAAAGCTGACTGCTAACTTACGACTAAAGCCAGAGGTGTAAAAGGCCCGCTGGCTGCCATTTATTTGAATTTTTCAGCAAGAGTGAAGGGTTCTGGTTCTGGAGATACTTGCTAGAGAGGCTGTCAGTCAGTGAGGGTGTCAGATTTGCCCCTTAAGTGCCTTATGGGCACTGTAATAGCCTGAGGCAGGCATGACATGTTCACTGGGGTTTAGTAGAGCATCCAGAAGCAGAACACCCTGGCCTTAGACCACCGTTATATACACTGTGTGTTACCCACTGTCCATGCTGTGGGGGGGTAGGGGGTGATGGGGGTTATCTTGTATTTTATGTTAGAACTTTTATTAGTATGTTATAGTTGGCAGGTTGCTAAATCTAAGCTATAGCTTTTACACTGCCTATTGATCTCCTGCGGGCCACAATCATTAAGGTCCAAGGATTGGGCTATGTTATCCAGGTTTGCTGGTTAGGGAACCTCTGATGGTGGTATAGCTGTTGCCTCTTAGAGTCAATCAATTTATTGGAAACAAGGTATTCAGTATAGCACCTGCATGATTAGTTTATATTACTCATTGCATGAATCTTGTTTTTATTATTCATTGTATAACCTGTTTTGCCCCTAAAGGCATTCTGTTGTTCCTTTTTTGTTTGGTTGAGAAAAGGAATAACAATAAAAACTGTAATCTCAAAAAAAAAAGAACAATGAATTACTAATGGTAAGTGAGTTCAGCATAAACTGGCTCTCCCCTGAATCCAACCTGCAACAGGATCTGGTTGCCAGTGTACCTCTCCCAACTGGTTAGACAGCCAACAAGAATCAACTACAAAACTGGTACCAGCTCCCTCAAAGATTATGTCCTGTCTAATTCCCCCTCAAAGCTGTCCAACGTCACAGTTCTCCCTGATACCCTGAGTGACCACTTGCCTATTCTCTGCAATTGGTCCAACAAAGGGGCCAAGGCTGCCCCAGCCGTCATCACCAGCTGAGTATTCCATAGAGGCCTCCTAAACTCTCAAAACTTACCTCATCTGGGTTGACTGGTCACCCCTTGATAATATCAAGGACATTGATCTAGTCCCAGATTTCATATCCAGCTTTGATGCCACTTGCAATATTTTTGCACCAATAAAAAAGAGGAAAGTGAGGGGTGCACTTAATGGGTGGGTCATGGGGGCCTTGACTGAGCAAATGAAAGCATGAGACAAAGGCCACAGGGGTACCACATGATTTTCAAAATTACTGGGAAGCCAGAAATAAATGTACAAAAGCAATCAAGCTGACTGAGGCTAATTTCTGCAAAAGCCAATTAGAAGGGAATTGGGGTAACAGTAAAGGTTTCTGGGGTAAAATTAAAGACTTGATTGGGAGGGACCAAACACCCCCTCCTTCACTTCTAAATGTCAACAGCACACTCACTAAGGACCCCCTTTCCATTGCTAAAGCCTTTAACATGGCATTCACGGACCTCAGCTGCATCTTACCAACTGATTATCTGTCACCACAAGCCCCCTCAGCTCCTAGACCCCACCCGTCAACCCAGCCAGTGAACAGTGTACCACAGTTCTATCTCAAATGCATAACTATTTCTGAGGCCAAGAAATATGTCGAAAGGGTACTGGGGAAAATGTGCTTGGCAAGCAACAACATAAATATGAAAATGGTGGAGCTCACACTTGACGAGGTAATAGCTCCAATTACCAAACTCTTTAATAAGTCCCTCACACTTGGTAACTTCCTGAACCTCTGGAAAGTGGCTCTTGTCACACCAGTACACAAGAGTGGGGACCACACAAGTACCTCCAATTTCCAGCCCATCTCCATCCTATCACCACTGTCAAAGGCCCTAGAGAGGATAGTAGCAGACCAATTGAATGAGTATCTACATAAATACAACCTGCAATGCCCCCAATAACATGGGTTCTGCAAATGCCATAGTACTAACACTGCTTTAATTGAGTTCTCAAGCCTCCTACATGATGCAGTTGACAGCAGCCACCAAGTGGGGTCAATTTTCATTGACCTCACAAAAGCTTTTAATACAGTAAACCACCACCTACTGCTAGAAAAGTTACTAGAACTTGGTCTGTCCTTTACCTCCATTGGTTGGTTTTCAAAATACCTCTCAGACAGAACACAATGCATGAAGATAGGCTCTGTGCTGTCCAGCCCCAGGAAGGTCTCACTAGAGGTTCCCCAAGGGTCCACCCTGGGACCCTTGATGTTCCATCTATTTCTCAATACCCTCACTGAAGCTTGCACATCCAAAATTATCCTCTATATGGACGATGCTGTAATCATTAATCACAGCCCACAATTAGGCTCTCTCACCCAGGACCTGCAAAACAGATTCTACCAGTAAGAGGACTCGTTCACCAGGCACAAATTGTTGCTCAACCATAAAAAACTAACATAATGCCGTTTACTGGCCCACACTCCAAAAAGAAAAACCTTAGTCTCAACATAGTCGATAAAGCCAACCCAGTGGTGCTGAGGGTTGAGGCACTGGACGACACACCTCGTGCCATGCTGGCGACCTGGGTTCGGGAATGAGCCCAGGTTGCTTGGGGTTGGCAGGGGATGGAGAGGATTGAGCATCCGGAGGACAGCTCTCCTCTCCCGAGGAGGGACAGGGGCCCAAGTCAGTGCACGGATGCCCTCTGGTGGAGGCCGAAGATGCAGCAAGCACTGACGATGTAAAGAAGGAGTGGGGGAGTGAGGCGGTTCCATACCTTGATGTCAGGGTGCCAGCCACTCCCAAAGAAACAGGGAAAAACACCATTCAGCTCCGGCGGAGACAGAGCACCAGAGCTTGCCCTCGATCTTCTGCCGCCCACCTGGCACCCTCCCAACTGACGCTACTGACTGGTCGGGGTGTTAGGGGCCCACCTCGTCCCCACCCGGGGGGGGATAAACCGAGGCTACATGGGTGATGGCGGACTTTCCAGGTAAGAACATTCAAGTACTTTGGAGTACAAATCAACAGCTCCTGCTCCATCTCCTCACATATTGACAGTGTAGTCAGGGCTGTCAACGTCAAACTTGGAGTCCTGCATAAGCACAGGAGCCACCTAACCCCCACTGCCCTGTGCCTCACCATCACCAGCTCATTTCTGTCAGTTATTAACTATAGGCTGATTCTATATAGTGCTGCCACTGACACGGCCCTAAAGCATGTCCAAACAGCACTCAACAAAGCTTGTCAACTCATCCTGGGTGACAACAGGCTCACCCACACGTGCAAGCGGTATGCTGAAACACAATGGCTAAACCCACCAGGGTGAGTAAAGTACCAAGTATGGGCCATGAGAAAGAAAACACTTCTTGGTCTCACCCTACCTACCCTCTGCAACCTACTGCAATTCTCGTACACCCAGCATTGCACCAGGGGTGCTGCATGATGCTCACTATCTGCACCATTCAGGAGAACCTCTCTCACTCAGTGCTCTTTTGCTTACAGAACCCCACACTGGATTAATAAACTCCCTGCCGATCTATCCAACTCCAACAACATCAGCTCTTTTAAAAAAGAATTGAAGCACTACCTAGCTACCTTCAGCAGGTGTGACTGCTAAATGACCATGAACTCTTTGCCCTCAAGACTGTTCCCCCCCCCCCGCTTTAGTGAAGCTGACTTCACCCCATCTTTATCCCAGAGACATTTTACTGATTCTTTTATATCCCTCTCATCTCCCTGCCACCAGCCTCCTGTTTCTACTTCCTTTTACCCACTGCCTACCCAACCTCAACTGCACACTTTTAACCCTGTGCCCTCCTCATGGACCCCCCCACCCATAACCACCTGTACCTATTTTTCACTTTCTGGATTTCCATCCTCACTTTACTGACACAACTGTGACAATCCCACATCTCTGGGTGCTAGCCTATGGATCTCCATGCCCTCCCTTATTTTCTATAGTTCGTCTATGTGTCATATTTGTATCTTATTGTATAGCGTTACTTGTACTTGGTTTGACTACTGATGTTATGTGCTCTGCAAATTCATACTTGCTGCTGTATGCCAAATATGCTTCTCTCCCATTGTATTGTTCTGCTTGGCATGGAGCCTTCATAAACAAGCTCTGAGCTCAAAGGCTGTATCTGAAAATTAAAATAAATAAAAAAATAGAAAGGCATCTGTTACTCTCCGGAAGATGCCTGTGCTTAATTAGAAATGGAAAAGTAGCAAGCAGTCTCACTAACTGAAAATACTGAGGTTAATGAAATTGCTTCCTTGCATAGGTTAACTTATACAATAAATATTCTTCCTGCTTGTATATATTTGCATAATCAATAATGTTAGAAAGTAACCAACTTAAAATTAGGTCAAATACTTCTATTCCTCTACAACAGGTGGAGGGGAGGGGGAGACTGCGTAGCCTGGTCATAGGAAGGGATAATCATGCTATAAGGCGAACTACACCTCAGTTCATAACCACTAAAACATATCAAAGCTGATTAACATAAAGCTGGTCCCATGGCATGGAGGGCTGAGGCACTGGGCACTTTACGTCCTGCCATGTTGGCAACCTGAGTTTAGGAATGAACTTGGGTTACCTGAGGTTGGCTGGGGAGGGGAAGGAATGAGAGTCCAAAGGACTGCTCTCTTCTGCCAGGGTAGGAAGGTATGTTTGCCCAGCCCTTGACTGTCACCAGGTGGAGACCTGGTGGCAGTGCAGCTTAGCCGGCTCTGTAGGGAAGGGCCCCAAATGATTGATGCTTGTGTGCCACCGCACGCATGCATCCATGCACTGTGGCTGGGATGTGGCCCAAAAAAGAAGAAAATAGGGAAAACAGGGTGCAGGGGAGAATGGTGGAGGCTTTGTGAAGCTTTGCCTGCCTACCTCTGGCCCATGCTGCTGCCCGGGACACCAGATATTTGGACTGGGTGGGGGGGTTGAGTGCCCTCCCCCCCTTTGGCTCCATCAAGGGGGCAATCCTTGGGGAGTACTGATGACCAGGTGAGTACTGGGTGAGGAAGGGATTTCTCCAGGTTTGACCTGGGGTCCTTCCATGAGGATCTGAGGCTTATGGACTGGTCTGCAGTGCTAAATGCTCAGGACTCTTCCATTGCTGTTAGTCATTTTCTCAGCACCTTTGGGGCACTGCAGGACAAGCATGTCCCTCTTATCAGGCAGAGGGTAAGGGGGTCTGCCACTAAGTGGCTGCATGGGAGCCTTCTAGACCTCATGAGGGCTAGAGACAAGTGCTGGGCCAACTTCAAGGTCATGATGGACCAGGCTATATTTCAGCAATATAGGAGGCTCAGGAATGAATGCAAAAAAGCAATCAGGGCTGCCAAAAGTGAATACTGCAAAACTGCCTTACTAAGCTCAGCTAAGGACCCCAGGAATTTCTGGAGGAACATTAAAAATATAGTAAGTGGTTCCTCCAAATGTGGGGTCTCTGACATGCTCATAGATGGATCTAATTGTAACAATCCACTAACCATCGCCAATTCATTCAACTCCCACTTCTCGAATCTGTCTGCTTTCACTTCCTTATTTGCCAGTGGTGGGAGTGATAGTCGTGTCCTGGCCTCTGCCCCACAGCCAGTCTCTATCTTCCATCCATTAGTCTACTTCAGGGCTGTGACATCACAGGAGATGCAGAGACTTCTCTCTGGTCTCTCCCCTCACTCTAGTGCTGGCCATGATAGCATGGAATCTAAGCTACTCCATCTTGGTGCCTCTTATAGTGCCTCCCCAGTGGCCCATATCTTCAACATGTCCCTAACCTCTGGAGTTATCCCTGACCTCTGAAAGTTGGCGAGGATTGTCTCTGTTCTTAGACAGGGCAACCCAAAGATCCTTGACAACTACCGACCGATAGCCATCTTGTTGGCTATCAGTAAACTTCAGGAGAAAGTTGTGGCTGGGCAACTCATGGAGTATATTCAGGCCCATGAGCTACTGTCTCCCGTGCAGCATGGCTTTTGCAAAGGGAACAGTATGTCCTCCACCCTTGTCATTGTCTCCTCTGGGATCAGGGCAGCTATGGACCAGGGTAAGCTCTCAGGTGCCATCTTCAGTGGCCTATCTAAGGCCTTTGACCTAGTTGACCATGTCTTACTTTGCTCTCAACTTCGGTCCCTTGGTCTGTCCCAACCTGTCCTAAGACGGTTCACTAATTACCTCCAGGGCAGACAGCAACTTACTAAATTCAGTAAGATCCTCTCGGCCACCACTCCTGTGACCGCTGGTGTCCCCCAGGGTTCAGTCCTAAGGCCTCTTCTCTTCTCTATCTTTGTCAATAATCTCCCCTCTACTTCTTCCAACTGTAGTTCTATCCTATATGTAGATGACCTGGTTATCTTCACCCATTCCCGTGACATTGGGGTCATCAACCACCAACTGAGTGAGGATTTCAGGAATATCCAGTTCTGGATAACGACCCACAAGCTGGTCCACAACCTAAAAAAAACTCAGGCCATGCTTTGCGGGCCAGTCTTTCCTCAAGGGAGAGGATATTGGTGAGTGTGTATGGGGTGCAGGTATGTGTATTACTGTCGGCACCAGAGTGGAGCCAGAATGCCTTAATGATGCCTACTTGTATTTGATGAAGCACCATAGGGTTGGCAGCAGCAGCATAGATTGTGAGGCCATAGTCCACCAGCAATAAGACTGAGGAGGTAATGGCTAGGTGAAGTGCTTCAGGTGGAAGGCAGTCTTTATGTCTGTGCAGGAGACCAGTGCGGGTGTTGGTGGTGGAGGTGAGGATTTTTATATGCCCGTGGAATGAGAGGGGACAGTCAAATGTAATATCTAGATACTTATACTTTTGAACCTGTTCCAGTGGGATGAGAGAGGCAGTGAGTATTTCCAGGGGGAAATTCTTTCATCTGTTTTGGCGGTGAGCATAGAGCATTGTCTTAGTTTTTTTAATGTTGACCACCAATCTGTGTTCAGCAAACCAGTGTTCAATCTGAGAGAAGGAGTTTTGTAAGGTACGCTGGAGAGAGGATCAGGATGTGTGGCATAAAGAACAGTGTGGTCCACGTAGTCTATATATGAAGCAGAAAGAGCCACACAGGGACTAAAGAGTGCTCAGTGACAGCAACAGCAAATGTAGAGAAATCCGTCACGGCACACCTAACTCATGCACACTGAAGTAAAAGCCATAAAACAGGTCACTTAGCCATTTGTCAAGTAATATATTTATCAAGAAAGTGCATATAATGACCTATAAAGGCCCACGCCAGGAGGAACAGACAGTTACAAACACCTCTAACATTTCAACCTCAAGGTCTCTGTCAAGGAGAGTGCCCTCTAGTGCTCACTTAGTATTTATAGGATTCTCCTGTATACAAATCACTAGCACCTGTATCTATTTTAAAGTGCAAACAGTGCAATAATTTAATCAGTGTACAATCATTAACAAATACATTTAACCCTAAAACCCACATACTACAAAGTAAAAAAAGAACTTATTCTATTTTTGTGTACAATAATACAAGATTAAAAACCACTAGTAAACACAATTCATAGTTTATCCACTTTTAGATCTTAACAGTTCAATTATTAAAGTAGTCTAGTTTTGACCTTTCCCTTTTCACTACACCATTCATATTTATTTGGTCACATTTACATTGTCTAAAACATCTATGGTAATACATTTTTATTACTAAGTATACACTTTTTTCAAACACATTATGAGTTTGCAAATCCCATCTATGTAATCCCAAATTAATCTTTTTTTTATTATGTAACACTTTTTCTACACCTCTGGACAGCCCTCCATCCGACCGCCCCCCCCGACCCATCACCCGGAATTACCGGGGCTTACCTTTATGCCTGGCCCAGGAGCGGCACCTGTGGGGAGTCGGTCTTCATCTTGCCACCAGCATTTTCTCCTCCAGTCTTTCTCCCAGGGGCACCAGAAGTAGGAGCACATGTGCGTGGAGGCACGCATGTACCTTATAGCCCCGATCATGACCCCGTTCCCCCTTCCCATTGGCCTAATGCCTTAGCATCTTCTGAGCCTGTGCTATCCCCAGCCTCCACCAGGAGGCAACCATCAACTGAGGGATGCCATTACACCTCCCCAGAGAGGACAGCTGCCTTCCAGCAGCTCCATCCAGCTCCGCTCTCCCCCCCATTGCCGACCTCTGATGGCCTGTGTTAGTTCCCACACCGGGGTCACCAGTGTGCCGCGAGGTAAGGCATCCAGTGCCATAGCATTCAGTACCACTGGGCCAGCATGTGACATATAACATGAATGGAAATATGGCATGGCAAGTGAAGAAACAGGAGAGCAGAACCCAACTGTATATATTTAATCCATTTAACATACATTGGTTCTTCTCGGGGCAGACTTCTTTTATCTCCTTTAGTTAAAAACATTGCACAGAAAAAATATATATGCACATTATTGAACATTCTTGCAGCTGTCTGGGGGGAGGAAAAGAGGGGGGAGGGGGAAAGGGGAGGGTGGGGGAAAGAGGAGGGACAAGATTTATTTTAGAAAGTAATCCAGTTGGTATATTGCACTTGAACAACATGAAATAAAGGGTTGCTGTATAAACCAATCCTTTAAGTCAGTATACAACCCACAACAAGGGAAACAAGTGATGAAAAACAATCAGATACCCTCATTTCAATAGAAGAAACATCACCCTCCCTAAAGACAGCAGATTCATAATCATTTTCATCATCTTCATCATCATCAATCATTACATGCAGGCCTTACTCCTAAAAATTGAGTTTTTATCTCTTCACTATGTTGCCACTATGTTTGTCTTTGGAATAATCACATTAATAACCACCTGTACATTGCGATGTATCTACTCTGTATTGTTGATTGTGATATATCTACTCCATAATGTTACCCGGGTCGCCCCTGAAAAAGGGACCTTCAGGGCTCAGTGGGCCTACCCAGTCATTAAAATTAATAAATAAATACATTTTTATCTCCTCTTCAGCAAGCATTTGTCAATGCCGAATTTTTGCTTGCTGGCATTAGCATTGGAAGTGCAGGAGTTAGGCAGATGCAGAATAGGAATGGCATTGAAGTACTGAAGTGACACCACCCCCACCCTGCAGAGATGGACTGGCATTGGGGCATGCCTTTGGGTCATCGCCCATAACGCTCACACCATTTCACCTCACCCTACTCTGCAGACACCGACAAGTGCTGAGGTGTGCCTTGGGGTGTTCGGGCTTTACACTCACCCCATTCCATAAGAAAATACACTGAAATGGGTGCAATATAGGAGAATGGGGTGAACTTTGAGGCCAAAGAGTCCAAGGCACACCTCAATGCCTGTCACTGGCTGCAGGGTGGGGGTGGAGGTGGAATGGCATGAGCATTACTGTCGACAATCCCAAGTCACACCCCTGACACCTGTCAGTCCCTACAGGGTAGGGTGTTATGGTCAGATACCTTAACGCCCTGGGTGTTTCTTGGTATTTTCATTCCACATTTTCAACATGGGCTTTTTGTGACCCCACCGCATGAACGGTGACACTATCAGTTTGTTAGCCAAAAGGTGATTTTGCACAGTGACTGTGCCATTTGTCACCACAGCTGCAAAAACACATTTTGAACAGGATGTGAAAAATGGCAACCGTACTGTTCATGAGGAGGTGTAAAAAGATGGTAATGTTGGAAATCTGGAGTTAAAATATAACAAAATTGGTGAAGTCCAGAGCGTGCGTAGAAACTGTGCAATGCACACCTGTAATACAATTATTTTGGGGATTTTGTACACCAGATTTTCAACATAGGCATTTTGGAACCTCCACTCATGAACAGTGGCACTGTGATTTTCCTACTCTGTCCCGTATGTTGATTTCGCACAGCAACCGCGCCCATTGTGTGCCACAGATGCGAAAACATGTTTCGGGCAGGATGTGAAACATGATAGCTGTACTGTTCATCAGGTGGTGTGCAAAAATGACAATGTTGAAAATCTGAAGTAAAAATATAAAAAATTGGCGAAGTTACTAGCGTGCGTAGAAACTGCGCAACGTACGCTGGTAACACAGTCATTTTTGAGAATTTTTTCACCAAATTTGCAACGTGGGCTTTTTGAGACCTGTCTTTATGAACACTGACACTGTGATTTGCTTAATCTGTCCCAAACATTGATTTTGCACAGCAACCGCGCCACTATGTGCCACATGTGCGAAAACACATTTCTGGCCAGATGTGAAAAAAGACAGCTGTACTGTTCATAAGGAGGTGTGGAAAAATTACAATGTTGAAAATCTTGAGTGAAAATATTAAAAATGCTCAAAGTTATGAGTGTGCGTGGGAACTGCGCAATACATGCTCGGAACACAGTCATTTTTGGGAATTTTTTCACCAAATTTGCAACGTAGACTTTTTGGGAGCCCACCTTACAAACAGTGACACTATCATTTCATTAATCAGTCCTGGAAGGTGATTCCATGCAGTAACCACGAAATCACCTTTCGGGATCGAATAACAACATGACAGTGACTGAGTCAATGAGGTGGGGTCCCAAGAACCCCCATGTTGAAAATTTGGTGTTAAAAGTCACAAAAATGGCCAAGATATCCACCTAAGTTGAACCCCTTCCATTTATGCCATTATACAGCTTACTGGCATTTCTTCAGTTCGCGGTTGGCTTTGAAGAGTGCAGATGTGTTCCCGATCCAACGAAGATCGTCACATTGTGCTCGGAGGTAAGTATGGGGTGAGGGGGTGGGGAGGTGGGAAGAGAGGGTGGGTTCTGGGTTGGGGAGGGGGCACCATGACAATGAAGGACAGTTTTCTTGTTTACAGGTTTAAAAAGAAAAACTTCACGGGAAGGTTTTCTTGTTTTACAGGTACATTTAACTTGCTGGGGTGGGCTCCCAGTGTGCCACCTGTATTTTTGGGGAGGGGAACTGGAGCCAACAGGGATTGGGCACCCCGTCGGCAAAGAAAAAGGGTCTGTGTTGGAAGGCATGATGCCGAGGGGGATTGGGCACCCCCCTCGGCAAACAAATCATGCGGGGACATTATGCCGATGGGGATTGCACTCCCTCATCAGCAAATGAACTGGGGAGAGGCCATGCCAACAGGGGGATTGGGCACCCACAACGTCAGCTTTCCTGGGACTGCGAGAGGTGGACGGCGACAGCCGCCGCCATTATTTATTGAAATGTAACACCAGGCAAGGGACACCCTGCAATGAGGGGGCACTCCCTCATTGCAGCGACAAAATTGTTTCAAGTTGGTGGCATGCTTCTGAGCTTCTGTCATAGACAGCATGCTCATTTAGTGGTGCCACAGACACAAGCCCCCAAAAGCAGTGGTGGCATTGGTCACAACATGACCGCACCTCCACAACCTGCTTCTCCAGCAAGCTGTCTCAACATGTTTCTTGTGCATGCGTGCAAGCAAACATAAAAAGGGCTTGATTTCAATGTGATCATTGAGGCCTTTACCCATATAGGCCCCCATAGTATATATCCAAAAATTCCTTCACTTAATAAATTGTACTTATTTCCACCTCTTGGTCCCAGTACAATTGTCTCTATTCCAATGCATCTGAGGTTATGTAACTCTCTGTTTTGTACATTTTTCATATGTGTGGCTCATGCATAATCCAGATTCTCATTTCTGATTGCTCTGATGTGGTCCCCCATCCTTTTCTTCCCTTTTCTTTTTGTCTTACCTATGCTGTAGGCTTCACAGGTGCAGAATAACAAATTTATCACATATGTGGTGTTGCAACTAATAAAGTGTTTTGTCTGGTGCATTTTACTGTCATAGGGATTCCTAAACATGGAACATTCATGTACAAATTCACAAAATTTGCAATTGCCGCATTGTCTGCAACCTTTAGGGGTGGGGGGGGGTAACCAATTTCTTGGGCATTCTGGGCCTTGGGAGGAACTAACTAAAATGTCCCTCAAATTCCTGGATCTCCTATAGGACATTCTGGGTAGTGTACATAAGGTTTCCAATAATCTACTGTCTGCTGCTAATACATGCCAGTATTTATGTATTATGTTCTGTATTTTATATGATCTAGCATTAAATGTAGTAACAAAATTAATTCTGTCTGGGGTATCTGTTTTTCCTCTGTTTGCACTTTAAAATAGATACAGGTGCTAGTGATTTGTATGCAGGGGAATCCTATAAATACTAAGCGAGCCCTAGGGGGCACTATCTTTGACAGAGACCTTGGGGTTGAAATGTTAGAGGTGTTTGTAACTGTCTGTTCCTCCTGGCATGGGCCTTTATAGGCCATTATATGCATTTTCTTGGTAAATAAATGACTTAACAAATGGCTAAGTGACCTGTGTCACGGCTTTTATTTCAGTGTGCATGAGTTATGTGTGCCGTGACTGAAGTATGGATATGGAGCAATAAGATTTCAGGTTTAGTGGGGTCTTTCATTGGTTTAAGTGTTCCTAAAGTAGCGGCATATTGCCATGGGGATGGGGAGACACATTTTTGAATTTCTTGAAAGGCTTTAAGGAATAGGGGTAAAAATGCATGTTTCTACACTGTGATCAATTCCGCTGGCAAGCCATTGGGTCCAGGGCTTTGGTCACTTTCATTCAGGCTCGTTCTTCCTAAATTTCTATGGTATCAGTTTATGCAAGTAAGAGATTATTCTGGGGCTCTGTCATTTGAGAGAGACTGAGAAGGTAAAGTAGGAGCAAAATACAGGGAAATCACGTTTCAGTTCCTGAAAGCAAAGACTGGTGCAATAGTTAGAATTTGTATTATTTGTGGAGTCTTGTAATGAATTTATTTAGTGTGGGGGGATCTTGCAGTTTAGTTATCATGGTCTGTTGCTGCTGCTTTCTTATCTGAAATGCCAGTAATTTTGACATTTTTGCTTGATATATTGTAGTGTTAGCTCTGTTTTTGCAGTGAGCATTTCCTGAACAGCTTCTTGAGTTTGCTTTATTTGTGGGTGTAGGCTATTGTTCCCTTGTTGATGACATTGTTGTAGGAAAGCTTGTTTATAGTATCTGTCAGGAGACAAAGAACCTCAGTGTGCAAGCACTGAGGCAATGGTTACCCCAAAGGGCATTGGCCGGGAAGTCAAGTTTCAAAGAAATACAAAATCACACATGCCCCCATAATGCAAAGCAACGTGGGCTGCATATGCAAATCACCACAGAATAATATGATGATTCAACTTTAAGCAGAAATGCATGGTGCAAAAAGGCCTCTCACACAATTTGCAAAGGGTGCCAACAGAAGACACAGACACGTGTTTCATCCTACCAGGACTCATCAGTGTGCCTCATCTGTTTGACACCCCAGTGGAATGAACCAGCTACCCTAAGATGGTCTATCTGGGTTATGTTGTGGTGAACCCAATTAAAACAAAAAACAAGTTAAAAGACAAAGAACTTCAGCGCGCAAGCACTGAGGCAATGGTTACCCCAAAGGGCATTGGCCGGGAAGCAGGAGACACACACAGCTTCCTTATTTTTTTTTCTAGAGGTGTAGGCCACAATCTCCCACTGAAGGGCCATTTTTACTGTATCCCAGTCACCTGAGATACCTCCCCAGCTGGACTGTCTCAAATTATAATGGGAATTTTATCAGCAAGGAGTTCATGACATTGGGGATCATTCAGTTGCACCAAATGCAATCTCCATGCAGTCTTTTGTGCATGTTAAAGAAAGTGAATTGATTAAGATGTGGGTGGAGGTACACCAGATGCCCAATACCCCTAATTCATTTAGAAGGCATTTACAGTATTTATGGGCTATGGGGATTCTATCTCTCTGTAGTGCTGTGGAGTCCTTTGCAGGGTCCATGTACTTATTAAAGTCCCCCTCCATTACTAGCATGCCAGAGTGATGGGTTAGAATTTGGTGTAGATGAATCTTAATTGGGGGGATATAGAGGTTCACTATAGTATATTGCTCTCCTTGCAGTGTCTCAGCTGCAATGGTCATTTGTCCTTCCTTGTCACAATAGGTTTTGTCTACCGCAAACAGTGAGTTTTAAGGAACCAAGATGGAAACTCCCCTCCTCCATTTATCTTGTAAGTTGGTGGAGGTCACCACAGCTTCATATCCAAATTTCTATAATTTATCATGCTCTTTCTGGGAGAGGTGGGTCTCTTGTACGAGAATGAGGCCCGGTTTCTGTTTTTTCTAAACTGTCTATGACTTTTGACCTTTTAATGGGTTTGTTAGCCTACTGACATTCTGTGAGATAGTGAATTTAGAAATTTTACTCATCTTACTTACAAGAGTATAAAAATTCCCATTCCCCACCATTGATCTACTGTAGGTATGGTGGCATCTCCACTGTATGCTCCAGTAACCCACCCTTCCCGGCCAAGAACAGTTTAGATGCAGATATGCTAGGTGATAAAAATAATTTTATCATTATCAATTGCTGTATTGTTTCAACAAACCTAGCATATTTGATGGCACATATAGCCCACATTAGAGCTGTGTTCCTCCTATGTGCACTCCTTTAGATTATCTGACTGCTCTTCCTTCCCCAAAAACACTTCAGTAGGTCAAGCTTCCTTCTCTTTCAGCCTGCCCATTCTCTGGTCTAACCTCCCCCTTTACCACTGCTCTATTGTCTCCCTTTCTTCCATGAAGTCCCTACACTGAAAGCATACTACTCATACCTGATCCTTCCCCTAAGCTCTCCTCTCTCCTCCTCTAACTTGCTGGACCCCATCCCTTGTCTCCCATTGTTCCTTCCTTTATTTCCTTCCGCAATCCCACCTCTTACTTCCTCCCTGCCTTTTTATAGATGTTTTGATTACTGCCAGATCAGAGACATACCTTTATTTTGGTTTCTCAATATTCTGCACATTTGTACAACAGTGCACTGTATTGGCAGTGGTTTATTTTTTCCTGTGCATTATTCACTGTATTATAATTTTCCACCAACTATATTATCAGATTCTTACTATTCTTGTTACTGCTCTTTTGTGTTTGTCCTTTTTACTGTAGTTTTGATCTCCTAGCTAGCTTTATGTCCCCCTCCTCAGGGCTGCCAGCCATGGATAGTGCATATATATATATATATATATATATATATATATATATGTGTGTGTGTTTGTATATATATATATATATATATATATATATATACACACACACACACACAATAATAACTACTGCAACAGTTAAAATAAATCAGGGTATGTTGGGGTTCTTCACTCTGCCAGGGGATGAGGCAGGGCTGCCTATTATCCCCCTTATTATTTGCTCTGCATATGGAGCCAGTAACAGCTGCAATTAAATCTCATCAGGAAATTAAAGGCGAGGAAATTGATAATCATACACACCGCATCTTATAGGCAGACAATATTTTATTATTTACGTTGGATTTATATACATCATTCAATCATCTTATGAGCATAATCACTCAATTTGAAGAATTCTCCTGAAATAAAGTGAACCGGGACAAAAGTGAATTAGTATTGTTAGCCCCAGATACTACACCTCTTTCATCACTCCCGCAGGTAAAAATGTTGTCAAATAATTAGGGGTTTCTATGCCAAGAAATCAGTTTGAGCCTGTGGTAGAAAAAAATCATATGTGACTTGGACAGCTGGCAACATTCACAATTTGCATTAATAGGGAGAGCCCATCTTTTAAAACTGAATGTGCGGCATGGATTATTGTTTTTGTTTCAGTCTAGTTCTATTATTTTGGATAGCATGTTTTTTAGCAAACTGGATAAGATTATAAGAAGGGTCCTTTGGAAAACAGGACATCCATAAATAGCCTTAAATAAATTATATATAGAAGAAAGTTATGGAGGTTTAACTTGTCCTACCTTTTTCTGGTTTATTTAGCAGCAGAAATAGAATCAGCTTTTACCTGGTTTGGTGAAACAGGTGAGATGGAGTCTTATTTTCAGCTTGAGTCCTCTGCTCTTCCATTTCATAATTTGAGAAGTTGTCTTGTAGTGGGTCTCTCTAGTTCAAAAAATATATTTGTCTAAATGCCACTAAAGCCAGTGTTTCCACCCAAACCAAGCTCTCGGGCACTCTCTCAATCATATGCCTGAACATTTGCAGTATACTACCAAAGCTTGACTCACTGCAAGCCTTTTCAAGCCTTCACAACCCTGATATTTTGGCAGTGGTCAAAACCTGGCTCACTCCCTCGGTGCCTGATCAAGCAATCACCCTCCCAGGCTATAATGTCTTTAGGCTTGATTGTAAGTCAAAAAGAGGTGGAGGATGTGTGTTGTACCTGAAAGACAATCTTCTGGGACACCCTGTCGATGCTGCCCTTCCGACATCCTCAGCACAGATACTGCCCATCAGAATCCTACTTGTTGCTCACAATAAAGCCCTCACAGTTATTACCACATATATTCTGCCTAAAAGGCAGGGACCTGGCCTCCCCGCTGTACTGGATCTCGTCAGATCACTACCACCTGACTCCGAAACTATCATGCTCAGTGACTTCAACATAAATTGGCTGGCAGCTGAGGCCAGGGCTGTTAGGGATTCTGTCATATCGGCTAACCTTACCCAGATGCTGGACTCCCCAACTAGAAAGAAATATAAAACAGGAACCAGCATCCTACTGGACTGGTTCTTGACCAGCCATCCCTCTCGGATCACTAACTCCACCATCCTGCCTGACTCACTCAGTGACCACTCCCCCATCAGCTGTACCTGGTCCAATGAATTCTGTAAACCGCCCCCCAAAATCATCTTCAGCAGAGTTCTACCTCATGGTAAACTAACTCACCTCAAATCATACCTACTCCGTCAGGACTGGTCTCCCATCCACAGGGCCACTGACACGAATTCTGCCCTGGACCAATTCATCCACATCTTTAATGAAGCCTGTAACATATATGCTCCACTCAAAAAGTGGAAAGTTAAATCTCTCTGCAACCCATGGCCATCAGGTGCCCTCCTAAAGAAGCTAAAACGTAGGAACCACCTTTTGGAACTGGCTAGATCCACCGGTAAGCAAGTTGACATTCAAAACTACAAAAGCGCACGGAATGATTGCACCAAATCCATACAACAGAAATAGGACTACTACAAGAAAACCCTCACTGATACATGAGGAAATGGGAGAACTTTCTGGAATAACATAAAAGATGTTACTGGGAAGCAGCCCAAATTGACGCCGACCGTACTCCAGGTCAATGGGATTACCACACTGGACCATAAAATCATTGCTGACACTTTCAACGATGCATTCACTGACCTTAGCAGTGTTCTTCCCTCTGATTTTTTTCAGTGATAATGACACTCCTTTATCCTCCAACCCCACTCCAACCACCAACCCTCTCCCTTCTACTTCAAAGCAGTAAGTGAGAATGAAGTTTGCAAGTTCATCTCCAAAGCCATCAACAAATCCAGAACAAGCAATGATACATTTGACCTCAAGCTTCTGTCTCTCACTCAAGAAGAAGTCTTGAGGCCTCTTATCAGGATTTTTAATCTCTCCTTCTCTCTTAGCCAGTTCTCAGACAAATGGAAATCAGCCACTTTCACTCCGATCCATAAAGGTGGCGATAGGACCACACACAGGAACTACTGCCCAATCTCTATCCTACCCCCCCCCAAGCCACTGGAACGGATAGTAGCAGACCAGCTCATCGACTATCTGGGCAAATATAACATTCTCTGCCAGCAGCAGCATGGCTTCAGAACAGGGCACAGCACTGCCACTGCCCTACTTGAGTTCACAGGTGCCATACACAACTCCCTGGACAACGGTCAACTAACTGGAGCAATCTTTATAGACCTGACCAAGGCTTTTGATACTGTCCACCATCACCTCCTGCTTGGCCAACTACAGAACTCTGGGCACTCCACTGAATCTGTTGCCTGGTTCAAAAGCTACCTTGGAAACCAGTTCCAATGTGTAAAAATTGTGGATGTGCTCTCCGATACTGAAGCGGTCCGCTCTGGTGCTCCCCAGGGCTCCATCCTGGGCCCTCTACATTTCAGCTTTTTCCTCAACACACTCCCGGACTCTTGTGCTCAATAAATCATTTGTATGCTGATGACGTGGTCATCCTTGCCTCCCATCAGGACCCAAACCACCTGCAATTAAACCTTCATCAGGGATTTACCACAGTTGAGAACTGGTTCATAAAGCATAAGCTGATCCTTAATCAGAAAAAACCAAGACCATGATCTTCAGCAGCTCCCATAATAAATACAAGCATCTCCACCTCTCCATAAACACCAGCCAAGGTGGCCCACTGGATCAGGTCCAAATCTTCAAATATCTTGGGATCACCCTAGACTCCCATCTATCCTACGCTGCCCACATTAATAACATTGCCAATGCTGTGAACTCCAGACTGGGCCTGCTTTTTCACCACAGGTGACACCTAACACCTGAGGCCCTAACAGCTGCCATCCAGAGCTCCATCATCTCCTTGATAGACTATGGCCTTGTCATCTACGGCTCCACCACTGCTACAGCACTCAGATGGGTAACTACCATCCTCAAAAAGGCCTGTCGACTCATCACTGGCACTGAACGACTTACACACACTTGTGACCTTTACACTCAAACCAATGGCTGCAACTTGACGATCGAATAAAATACCAAACCTGTGTGGTTGCAAAGAAAATCCAGATGGGTCCTGCACCACCTGGAGTCTGTGCCCTCCTACAACCAAAAACCAGCAGTCACAACACCAGGGGATCTAAGCCACAGCTGTTTCAAATTCCTCGCTGCCGCACAACACAAGGCCAAAGATCTTTTGTCTACATGGCCCCCACCTGGCTAAATGGTCTTGCTAGTGACACTACCTCTACCACCTTGCTCGGTGCCTTCAAATCCAGGCTCCGCAACACACTCATTGCCTCCAGCTCCTGTGACTGCCTTGACTAACCCACAGTACTCCCTCCACCTGTCCCTACTGTGAGGGGCCTCGGCCTCTTTCACACTTTGCCTACACCTGGCCCCCTTCTTATGCAATTATCCCCTGACAACGCCACACTGGCCGCTATCCTGTCTTGTCCCTATCCCTTCTACCTCCTCTCTCGTTACCCCCTGACCTCCTGCTACCCCCTTTCCCCTTCCTCTCTCTCTTCTTCCAATCACTAGTTTCCTTCTCAGCTTTGTGTTCATTGTGTACTGTCTTTGAACCAACCTCAATGTTTATACTTGCCATTTATGTGTCTACTGTAACTTGTGATGTGGAACCTTTGTAAAAGAGCCTTGGCTCAAAGGTATTTGTAATCCTAGACCAAATAAATAAAAATAAAAAAATAAATGAAGCTGCGAGTAAAGTCTGGCTAACTGTGCGTTCTTTATTAGGGTAAAATTGTATTTCTCTATATTTAATCCTATTATGGGCAATGTTAATCTTCTTCCTTCATTTTCAGACCCTACTTTTTGCATGTGGGAAAAGAAAGGATTCTTTCAAACTGGAGATTTTTATGAAGATGAAAAACTTGACTCATTTGATAATCAGCTAGAACCAGGAATATTAGTTGATTCCAACACCTACAAATCAAAAGTTATATCCTGAAGCTAGACATTTAAGGGCCATTCCTAAATCAACATTGGAATGTATTTGTAAATCTAGGATCTGGAAAAAAATAATTTTAAAGAATTTATACATTAATGCAAGAGGCTGGAAATAAACCTTTATTTGATCTTGAATTATCATGGGGAAAAATACATCAGTAAAAAAAATATCAGAGGCAGATCAGACTAAAATTATGAACTTTTTGGATCTTCAATCAAAGAACAACATCTATAAGCAGATCCACATAAATATTTTTAACAGGACCTACCTTATGCCATCCAGGTTGTCTAAATTTGATTGAAAATACACTGACAGTTGTCAGAGGTGCATTGATAATAAGGGGACACACATGCAGTATGTTACCACTTACAATGTATAGTCCTCAGTAGTTGAAGCACTTGTGAAAAGGAATTGGAGGATACTACGTTCTGAGCCCAAACTAGCAAAACATGCTAAGAGCCCCCCCCTTATGGGTTCCAAGAGGGGCAGAAATCTGGGGAACAGGGACACACACGCATCATGCAACCCACAAGATCACATGTATGTGTCATGATTTATCAGCTATGACACTACTTATGTTACTACTTCACTCTCCCTATCTTTATAACCAGCATTTACTGCCACCCACACGTCCAGCCCTCGGTCATGCTAGACCTCCTAACCTCCATCACCGCCCTGTCTTGCACTGGGGAACTGTTCATCCTAGGTGACTTCAATTTTAATTGGTTGTCACCTAAAACTACCAAAACAAGAAACAACATTGGAGCCTTAAACCTCTCCCAAATGATCTCAGAAACCCATCCGACCAAACCATAAGACACAACAACATTCCCTACTCGATTGGGCTCTTACCTCCCACCCACACTGAGTCATCACCTCTGGCATCCTCCCTGATGCTCTCAGTGACCACAACCCAATATTCATAGTCAGGAATGTCAACAGACCCAAATCACCGCATAAAACCTTGCAACTATGTTCTCTCAAATCCCTTGATCTTGAACATCTCCTGAGCAACCTTGCCCTTTCTGATTGGTACCCCCCTAATGTCCTTCTCCTTGGTTGATAAGGACCTTGCTTACTTTAAATAAATATTTCTTGTGAATTGGACTACCTTTGCTCTGCTCAAACAAACCACAGTCAGGGATAACTACCTACCATGGATTACCCCTGAACTTTTAGCCTGCCTCAGAGCTAGAGATCGAGCTTGGAAATGTCATAAAGCAACCAGCTTCCTAGAGACCTCACGATCTACCGTAAGCTCTGAAAACACTTGCACCAGGGCAACAAGGTTAGCCAAGTCTGAATACTTTAAAACAGCCTTAATCACAAACATAAATTCCCCTTCCAAGTTCTGGAAGGTGATCCATGCCCTCTTTACCCCCATCCCGCCCACACTCCTCAGTGCTTAAAATAAATGGCTCCCTAGTGGACAACCTACCTGCTGTAGCTGTGGAATTTAACTCCTATTATACCTCCTATGCAACTGAGCTACTGAAGTCCCTCCCTTGTTACCCCCTCCTCTCCACCCTCTAATGGAACTACCCTCCCATCCTCCTTCTCCTTCACCACAATAACCCCAAATGATGCTCTAAGAGCCCTCCTTACCATCAACCCCTCAAAAGGTGCCTCCCCTGATGGCCTGGACCCTAATCACCTCTCTCTTTCAGCCTGGCCATTGCCTATCCCCTCTTTTTAATTCTAAATGATCTGCCTCCTGATACCTCATCTATTCAGAACCTTGGTCCTTTCAAACTCAAACTCAGAGAGCAACTACTCACCGCCAGTACCTGCGACTTCCCAGAGCTGTTCACTCACAGTCACCCCTTTTAGTGGTGTGCCAAGCCAAACCTCTATGCCTTCTGCCTACCTCCCTCCTCTCCCTCTATTCTGATTGATTCTTCTGATGTAGTGTGCCTTTGTCTTAAAGCAGCAGTGCAATGAAAATGGGTTAAAATGTGACCCTATCTTTTTTTCTTCCTAACTGATGCCAGATGTCTTCCAGTTTATTTTGGTGGTAAAAATTTCAGTTTTCATTATTATTCAAGAATTTTATGAAAGTTTTAAAGTAATTATTGCTCAAGAAAAAAAGATGGCTGCCTCCTTTTTGCACAGAAATAATATTAAGAACTCGAGGAAGGCAAGAGTCCAGACAAAAATGCAAATGTATGGTACACAGCATCCAGAAAACCCAGATCAATAGTTCTGCCAGTATCTTTCATAACTACAGCAGAAAATTAGCTTTTGGAATAACTTTTTTCATTGCACTGCTGCTTTAAGTATCTGTTTTACTGACTTAGGAAACCTTGTATCATCCTTGAAATCTGAATGTAAGCAATAGCTTAATTTGCTTGAAACCTTTGTACCATACTTGACTCTGGGTTGTTTTACCCTCTGATTTCATTTGAAATACCTTTCATTGTATTGTCCATTTCTCTTGTTTTGTACTTCCATGACGTGCAGCCTTTGCAAAGGAGTCTCCGACTCAAAGGTTTGTAATTCCGATCTCTCAATAAATAAATAATCTCATTCTTAACCACCTCAGTCCCCTCCCCATAGAAACATGCTGTGGTCCTCCCTCTACCTAAAGGGGGTGACAAACTATTGCCCCATCTCTTTCCTCCCTACCCTAGCTAAACTACAAGAACACATTGTCCTCTCCAAACTTACCACATTTCTATCTGACACTTCCTTCTTCATTCCTTTCCAATCTGGATTCAGGAAAAACCACTCCACCACCACCACCTCTCTACTACTGCTTACTGACTCCATCCCTACCGGGATGGGCAATGGCCAAATCACCTCAGCCATTTCTGTCAACCTTGCCAAGGCCTTCAACACTGTCTCCCACTCCTTTATCCTTGACTTCCTTCCAGCAGTGGGTCTGTCTCCCTCTGCCACTAGCTGGTTCAAGGCCTACCTTACTGGCAGAACCCAATCAGTTAAGATCTCGGATGTCACTTCCCCTTCCCTCCTGATTAGCACTGGCATCACCCAGGGTTCTGTGCTAGGGCCCCTACTATTCTCCATCTTCCAAAATGACCTTTCCTCTGTCTGCTCCCCTTCCTCCGCCATACACATGTACGCCAATGATATGGTCCTGTATGCTTCTGGCTCATATCCAGCTGAGGTTACATCCAGCTTGCAGCAAGACTTTGACAAGGTTCAGCTCTGGTTTGCTAACCATCAACTTTTACTCAACACCAAAAAGACTGTCTCCATGACCTTTGGCACAAGGCAGAGGCTCTCTAGACTTCCCTCCCTGCCCCCTGTCCACACCCTCGATGGGACTGAGGACACATCCTCCTTCAGGTACCTAGGTGTTTGGCTGGACCAACACCTAAACTTCTCTGGACACATTGACGCCATCCAGAAAATATTGCACCCAAGCTTGGTGCCCTGTTCAGGAACCGTAGTTGCATCCCTCCTAAGGCTAGGCGTGAACGTGTTCAGAAGATGATCCTCCTCATTTTTGACTACTGTGATGTAGTCGATGGTACTGATCCCAAGTCCTCCCTGACCAGATTGGACATCCTCTTCAACTCCTTCTGCCACTTTGCCCTTCATGCTCCCTCTTGCACCCACCACTGTGATCTTTATCATTTCATATCCTTCCCCTCTCTTACAAATAGGTGACTCTTACTGCGCTAAATTCGCCTCCAAGCACTGGCTGGGAGAACTCCCTTCCTACCCATCCCCCTCATGCCCTTAGATCTACCAACTCCCATACTCTGGCTGTCCCCTGCACATCCACCCTCATTGGCTAATCTGGCTACTCTCACCACCTCCCTAAAATGTGGAATCCCCCCCCCTCAAATCTATCACTCATCCTCCTACTATTCCATCAGCACTGCCCTCAATAACTACCTAGCACCTAGCTGTTCCTACTATGACCCTCCCAAATTCCATCCTCTAAGCCCCTAACAAATCCTACCCCCTTTCAGTACTCACACACTGCCCCACCCTGATGCACCTCCACCTTCCTCTCCCCTAAGTACAAGCACCCCTTCTCATCCCCCTTTTGCCTCTACTACTGGCCTTCCCTTGCACTCTTCCTGTGATTCTCAACATCCAAAGATGTACCAAGGGCTTGTCCCTACCCTCTCCCTACTGCCACAACCCAGCTCTCCCCTCCAGCTCTCATGCCATCTCAGTCCACTTGCAGGGTTCTCTGCATCCTGAATGGGTCCTTCTGGGATTCAGCCTGTCTTCTCTCTCATCTTTACCCTCTCTTCTGGCCTTCCCCAACCCCTTGCAGGGTTCTCAGCATCCTGAAGACTACTCCCCCACCACTGCCTACTACTGCTTCCCTTCTGGTGTGCTCTACCTCTGCCTTGTGCAGGCAGGGTTCTCAACATCCTGGAGGAGACAGACCCTGGCAGACCTCTCTCCTTATCCCTCTCCCTTTTCCTCCATTGCCTGTCCTGACCTCTGATGGGGCTCTCAGCTCCCCTAGGGTTTTAGCTCTTGGAAAGCCCTTACTTCTCTCCCCTTCCCTTCTATACTACCCTCTCCACCTCCCTCCTACTTCCCTTCACTACTTGGCTTCAAAGCCACCTTTATCCTTGCCTTACCCCATCCCCTGGCAGGGTTCTCAGCATCCTGAAGAGGCCAGAACTGGTCAAGCCTTTCACCTCCCCAATCCTCCTTCCATCCACCCTTTCTCTGCCTCCCTATTCCCTATCTCCCTACTTTGCACTCATCACCACCTCTACCCTTGCCCTGAACTGACCCCCTGGCAGGGTTCTTGGTATCCTGAAAGGGTTGAAACTTGTTATGCCTCTCACCTCCTTTCCCCTTCCCACCGCTTTTATCTCCTCCCTTCCCCCCTCCATTACTCAGCCCTATTTATGGCCGGCCCTAATCTCTATCATACTTGTAGCTTATTTGCACTTCTGATATACCTTAGCTAACTTGTACTGTCTGTGTTACTCAATAGCTTGCCCTAGATCAAACTACTAGAATTCCATTCAGTCATTTTCTAGCTACACAGTTATGAGTCACTTAGTGCTTGCATTTAAATGTTAATTTTGTGCCATTGTATCTCTCAGTTGATTATCATTCCGCTCCCTAGTTCAAAACTGTTAGCATTCCACTATTCCATTGCTCACTGTACAGTCTATTCACTTTTATTTGGTTGTATTCAAATGTAAATCTTATGTTATTGTACCAAATCTCTTTATTCAATCCTCATGTTCCCCGACCCCCAGGTTGCACCGGGAGACAAGCAACCTGCTGTTCAGAGTGCCTTCCTGGAGAAACATTTCAATAAATAAAAAATAAATAAATCTATATGGCTACCTGCAAATGTGGACAGATGTGCACAGTATTACATTGGCAAAACAATAAGGACACTTAAGGAGAGGCTAGGGGAACATTAAAGGGCAATTGCCAGCAGGAATGGTGAATATGCTATGGCACATCATGTGCTCTGCACCAGAAATCCTGCTGAACATGCCTTTTGCTATATGGGCAGTGAAAAAGTAGCGGTGATTGTGAAGAGAGTCGGACCAGCCGAGGAGCTACACTTACTGCGTAACTGACACAGATCATACGGTATGTGAAAGATGTAAGGATGGACAGAGCTCGAAGGGGGGTGCGGGGGGCAAAGCCCCCCAATGAAAGATTATGTTCATTAAGTCTGCTATTGTGTGTGTTTGCTTTTTATTACTCTTTTTCATGATTATTTATTATGGTATTTGTGTTTTGTGATGTTAAGCCGAGTTCATGTATTCCCGATGGCTGGGGCACTTGGCACGCGTGTTTCACTACGTAGGCGTGACGCTGCACCTACATTTTCAGCGGAAGGTGGCATGCGATTCCCGTAGCCTTTTATGCTATGCAATCTGGCTGGTCCGACTCTCTTCACAATTGCCAAAGTGGCCATGTGCCTGAGAAGGGGAAATGCTGACAGCCTCTTGTCATGAAGGGGGGCATTTTGAATTTTTAATACCAAGATCGCTTCATTCCCAGGTCTAAATGATCGTGTTGACTTCACTGCATTCTTGTAACATTACAAACTTTGTAGGTCACATTTTTGCATGTTTCTGGTAAACTAAATCAGTTACTAAGTAAAGCACTAATTTGCCATCTTTTTCTTTTTCAGAAAATGGGAAATTGACTTGCAACGTGCAGTCACAATACTTTATTGGAGTCAGTGTGCCTGCACCTTTGCACTTTGAATTTTGTGCACAGAGCACTTTTAGAGGACACTGTCACTTTAAGTATTGACCCAGGAAAAGGTTTTTTCTCTGCCCCTTGTATGTGACATCAGTATAAAAAGAGGTCTGTTTGTAATTTTTTTTTCACTCTTGACAAAACTCTTATGTAACTTTTTTTTTTTTTTATTAACAGTTGACTTTTCCATTAGCAGATTATATCCTCTCACCACTAGAGGGCTATATCTCTATCTCTTTATCTAGTACGTAAGCCATGTGGTCTCTCTCTGCCTTTCTCTCGCCTCTTCTCCTCCTCCTTGCCCTGGCCCCTCTCTTCTCTCTCCTGGTCCTAGTCACCCCACCCCACCCCACCCCGCTACCCTCTACTCTGGTTTCCACTGCAACTCCAAGGGAACTCTCCACTTCCACTCGAGACTTGTGCTTGGTGCACCGTTTGAATATTCCTGGTTACTTAACACGACCACTACTCTCAACAAGTGTGGCCACCTCTCTACACTGTACCACCTTGCAGTCCATATGGGCCACCGCCTGGAACCTTGCAACTTCTACTCCAGGAAACAACAATCAAAACTATCTCTCAAAGAGCTGCGACTCTGCTCCTTAAAACTCCTGCTCCTCCTCCTCCTTCTCATCTCAGGCAGCGTCCATCCCAATCCTGGCCCTAGAAGTTCAGGCCACACACAAACTCCAGGTGCCCTTATCCTTGCAACCATTAATATCTGCAGCCTACTACCAAAGCTGGATGCACTCCAAGCCTTCATATGCCAACACAACCCTGACATCCTTGCAGTGGTGGAAACTTGGCTGACACCTAAAGTTCCTGACTCAGCAGTAACAATACAGGGCTACAATGTTCACAGGCTGGACCGGATATCCAAAAAAGGCGGTGGTTGCGCAATCTATATAAAAGACTCCCTGTCTTGGCACCCTGTAGCAACTCCATCACTTTCTGCCTCAGCCCAGATTCTGCCAATAAAAATCATCCTAGGTCCCAACCATAAAGCTCTATTGTCTCCGTATACATCCCACCCAGGGACCCTAAACATGGATTCAACGATGTCCTAAACTTTATCAACTCACATCC
Source organism: Neoceratodus forsteri (assembly GCA_016271365.2). Taxonomy (NCBI): domain Eukaryota; kingdom Metazoa; phylum Chordata; order Ceratodontiformes; family Ceratodontidae; genus Neoceratodus; species Neoceratodus forsteri. Next base: position 639,361,260 of record CM028136.1, read on the forward strand.
TCCCGAAACTGAACTTATTCTACTAGGGGATTTCAACATAAACTGGTTAGCATCGAGTGCCAGTGCCTATAAAGACTCCATCTCAGCTGCTAACCTCACGCAAATGGTAAACTCCCCTACTAGGATTAACTACAAGACTGGCACCAGTACCCTCTCGGATTGGGTCCTCACCACTCACCCCACAAGGATTTCTCATACGACCATTCTCCCAGACTCACTCAGTGACCACTCCCCAGTCATGTGTGCATGGTCTAACAAATTCCTTAAGCCCCCTCCCAAAATTATCACTAGCAGAGTCCTTCCTCGTGGAAAACTTCCACATCTCAAACAACACCTGCTTCTACAAGACTGGCTACCCATCTATGAAGCAACAGATGTTAACTTGCTCTTGATCACTTCATCTCAATTTTCAACAAAGCTCTGAACCTCTTTGCCCCTGCTAAAAGGCAAAACAAAATCTCTCTCTAACCCATGGGTCACCGCAGCTCTTCTCTCACAGCTGAAACTAAGGGATCACCTCTGGGCAGTTGCCAGGGCCACTGGCAAACAACTGGACATCCAAAATTTCAAACAAGCACGAAATGTCTGCACAAAAGCCATACGGCTAATGAAATCCACCTATTACAAAGATGCTCTCACCAATACATGGGGAAATGGTTGTGCTTTCTGGGACAATATCAAGGATGTCACAGGGAAGCAGCCAAAAACCTCTCCGGCCATGTTAATGGTTGAGGGATCCTCAACCCTTGACCCCAAGGTGATCGCAAACATCTTTAACACAGTTTTTCAGACCTTAGTGCTGTTCTACCCCATGACTTTTTCGAAAACAGGGCCTACTCCCAAATACCTCAGCCCTCAGTCTAACCATCCCTCTTCTACTTCAGGAAGGTAGGCTGAATGAAGCTCACGCTATATTACTGCAGCTATCTCTAAATCTAGATCTAGCAGTGACCCCCTGGACCTTAAGCTTCTTTTGCTCACCCTCGATGAGGTAATTCATCCATTAACAAAATCCTAAACCTCTCTCTCAGCTGTGGAAAATTCCGGACTACTGGAAAACAGCCAACGTGGACACCCATCCATAAAAGTGGGGACAAGACGATTCACTCAAATTATCGCCCTATCTCCATACTGCCCCCACTCTCTAAGGCACTTGAGCGATCGCGATGACAACTTACCGACCACTTTGATAAATACAATATACCTTGTCCACAACAACACGGCTTCCGGAAAGGTCACAGCACCACCACAGCCCTTCTCGAGTTCACTGGAACTTTGCACAAATCCCTTGACAACGGCCTTCTCACAGGGGCCGTTTTCGTCGACCTCTCCAAGGCCTTCAATACAGTACACCATGGATTATTAATACACCAACTACTGAATGCCGGGCTATCACCTGACTCTTCTCTCTGGTTTAAAAGCTACCTAGAAAACCGGTCACAGAGAGTAAAAATTGTGGACGCCTTTCTAATACTCCTGCCTGTTCTGCTTAGTGTCCCACAGGATCCATACTGGGACCCCTTCCTTAGCCTTTTCTTAAATTCCTCCCTTACCACTGCTCTGAGCAGATCATACTATATGCTGAAGATGCTGTTGTATTCTCCACTCACAAAGATCCTGCAACTCTTCAACACAACCTTCAACTTGGTTTCAGTTCTGTAGAGACATGGTTTCTTAATCATAAACTGATCCTCAATGACAAGAAAACCAAATCTATGCTCTCTGCAGCTCTCATAACCCACACAAGCTACACCACTTGGCTATCTCCACCACCCAGGGCAGCACTCTAGATCAGGTGGTGTCCTTCAAATACTTAGGGATTCAGCTTGACCCTAATCTCTCCTATGGACTTCATGTAGATAGTGTAGCTAGAGCTGCTAATACCCGGCTTGGTCTCTCTACAAACACAGACCACACCTCACGCCAGAAGCTTTGAAGGTTGCAGTCCTGAGCTCTGTGATCTCTGTAATAGACTATGGTCTCATCATTTATGGCTCAGCCACACCACAACCCTTAGATGCCTCTCAACTACCTTAAATAAAGCATGTCGGCTCATCACTGGTGCTCACCATCTCACCCACATGTGACCTGTACACTCAGACCGGCTGGCTCCAACTATCAAACCAGATAAAGTTTCTCACCTGCTCCATGGTGAAAAAATCTACCTTGGCCTTGCACCTTCTGGGGTCTCAGCTCTGTTACAACACCGAATTAACAAATGGCACCTTAGGAGATCCATGCTACAGCTACTGAAAGTCCCCCACTGTCACACTTCACAGGGACAACGCTCTTTTGCTTATCGAGCGCCACTCTGGTTCAATGGCCTCAGCCCAACCATCTCCTCTGCCCCAGCTATTGGTATGTTTAAAACTAGGCTCCGGGACTATCTCACTACCAACAGCTCCTGTGACTGCCCAACTTAACCTTGTTTCTCCACTTCCTTTCTGCCTAGTTGTCCTCCACTGGATTCTACCTCACATCTTGGTATACCCAATACTGCACTTTTCACCCTCTTGCCACCCTTCCTACATTCCTTCCCCCCACCCTCTTCCCTCTCCCTATGACTCTGGCACTTCTTATCTGTTGTCTATTTTCTCTGACAAATGCGCTGGCTGCCTTGTTACAATGCTACCCTTGAACTGTATTAATCTGTACTCTGTTTGCAATGTCCACATTGTTGTAATGCCTGTCTTGATGTTCCCCATAATTTGTATTTCTCTGACGTGGAACCTTTGTAAAAGAGCCATGGCTCAAAGGTATTTGTAATCCTAGACTTGATAAATAAATAAATAAATAAAATAAATAAGTAACTGGGTGAAGCACTGAGTGGTGTTTGTTCCACCATGCCATTATTATCAGGCAGATTAAATTTCTTCAAACTAAACACTTGTAACCTGGTGTTCTCCCTTGAAACACCTTGGCATTGCAAGCAGCACTGAATTTGTTCTTTCAGAACATTCAATCATATGCTTATAGCATGGCTGGCTCTAAAGGAATTCTGGTACAAAATCTTTCAGTGCTTTTCAGAAATTTTGGGGAGGCACTGTACTTGCTGTTCAGCCCAGGAATTGCTGCCTTTGTTCTCTTGAGAACAGAGGAGGAGGAACAGGAAAGGGAAACAGAAGATAGTCTCATAAATCTGGGTATATTAAAAGCAAAAATAAAACAACTAATCAAATAAATATAAACAAATAATATTAATTCACTGGAAATATTTTGAACCACTAACTTGTTCAGAATATTCAGACGTAGAACCTCTCAACGAGCAACTGCTCACAGGTGTCTTCCAAGATCTTTAATAAATAATAAAATAAATAACAGAGTGGTTACATTTCATGCTGGATCTAGGTAAAGTAGAAAATACATTCTACAGAATCAAAGGAAGCTGGAATTTATTTGGTAATATATGATGCTAATTTCTTGCACATTTGGAAAAATGATTTTATCTTCACAACCCTAATCTATATAAAAAAGACCCTCTAAATTTAAATCACTGGCCTAACAACCATTCCTTTCATTTACTGTACTTCCTTTAAAATCTTGATTGATTAGCTTTGGAGTGTACACGGCATTCAATTTATATGTGTATCTTGACTGCTTGACAAATATTTCCCATGGAATTTGCTCAATTGCTCTCTTTTTGTCTTTACTGTAACTTAGTCAGCTGACGTGGAATCTTTGCATAAGAGCACGTGTGCTCAAAGGCATTATATGACTCTTTTAATAAATAAACAAATATATCTTCTTTTAGGGCTGGTAACTAGCCAGCCTGATCATCCACGAACACGTATTATTTGCTGCCTTAGTTTCCTCATGGTTTTACCCTTATGGTAGGTTTTCAGGGGATGGCAGTCCTCCCTGTGGATAGAGGCCCATAGGAAGAGATTTGTTTATTTATTTTTTGTTATTTAGGAAGACACCTTTGAGCCAAGGCTCTTTTACAAAGGTTCCACATCAGGAGACAGTACAGAACATAGTGAGGACAATAACAAGTACAGTGGTTTCAGGCAGCCATAGGCTTTGTCTGGATCATTAAAGCATACTTTGAAATTACTGACATATGTACGAGTAACAGCATGTACATTAAGTTACAATAGTTTGTGAATATTATTCAAGAACATATGCACAGTAAAGGACACAGTTGAAATATGGTTCACTAAAGTAGATTATAAATTGCTAGGAGAGAGGGTGGATGTTAAGGGGGGAGGGACTCAGAAGGGGGGAAATTAGAGGGGAGAAGAGTAAGTTCAGTTAAGAAAAAACATTCACACGAGGCCACTTAGGAAGAGTAGGTTTAGTTATGAGAAACATTCACAGGAGGCCATTGTGACAAGGTGCTGATGTAGGTTGCCCTTGAAAGTGCCCAGGGTAGTATTGTTGGTAACATCAGGTGGAAGAGAGTTGTAACAGGATGAGACTCTGTATGTAAAGGAGCATTGACCTTGGGTAGTGCGGCAGTGTGGAACTGAAAAAAGTAAGATACTCTGAGCTCCTGGTTAGGCGGGGGCCACCGTGGGGAACCAGTAAGGACTGAACCCTTGGGCATAGGAGATTTAAGGTGATCTTTTTAGCTAGCATACAGGTCTGGTATTTGAGTCTGCCAAAGAGTTAGAGCCAGTTAGCTTGCTTGTAGATGTCACAGATATGTGAGAGGCGTGTGGCAGAAAGTCAGGAGATGACATGCCTTGTTTAGGGCAATGGCTATTCATCGAAGTGCGGCGGTGTCAGTGGCAGAGCCATAAATCACTAGCCCACAATCGATTATTGATATAACAGAGCTCTGAATGGCCATGCTTAGACTAGGTGATGACTGAAACTCCTTTAAAATGCAACTTTGTTGTCAGAACCATGACAGAATATATGCAAGGGATTATTCTCTTTTAGCTCAGATTAAGTCTATGCAAATTGAAAAACAAGACATTTTAACCTATAAAACAGAATAAGCTCTGCTGTGGCTCTGACAATTGCACTGTGAGGGGGGTGCCCGGGAAGCTAAGCTTCTGGCTCATTGACTCGGTCACAAGCGGAAAACAATCAGTATCTTCAAACTGGTAGACCCAGAGACATTGCAGCCATCTAGTAAATCCTGAGATACATAAAATCCTCACAAAATACTATGCCATGTTATACACACAAGAGGATAATCCCTCAGAGGAAAGGATGATGAAAAATTTCACCAACATCCACCTACCCAAATTTCAGAAGCTCAAAAAGAATCTCTTTTGAGACCAATCATGTCACAGAAATTGATCACTGGCATTCAAATCCTTAAAAATTGTAAAAATCTGGGCTCAGTCAGCTATAGGGCAGAATTGTATAAGGCTATGATAGAACCCTTACATGGTCTGCAATAGCTCCATTTGAAATCCAAATCCTGCATTGCTTAACTTGATGCAAAATGGCCATCCAGGGTGCAGTGAGTTAAACCATTTGGGGACAGCTAGTCCATGCCCGCAACTTTGGTCTGCCTCAGCACTTCCAACTCCTGGCCCACCAGGTTATGTCTTTGCCCAAGCACTTGCCTCCCACCCCCTACCCCTTGTCTCTTTTCTTTCCCTCTGCTCTCTATATCCCAGCTCCCACTGCCCCTCCCTACCTCACACTAACAGTCTGCCTCTGCCTCTCTCTCTCTCTCTTCCACAGGATGCTGGCATACCATGTACAATGCCTTAGCACAATTTATGAACTGCTTGTCATTGCAACCCATGTACTGTTGAATTTTTTGTACTCTGTATGTATAATTTACTGTAACAATATTGTGTCTTCTTGTATTAATGTATCTGACGTGAAACCTCTCAACAAGCATCCACTTATAGGCGTCATCCAAGACTTCAGTAAATAAAAATTAATTAAAATAGCTTTGCTATGGCTTGCTGTCCAGATACATGGAGATATGCAAATACCTTTAGCAATATTAACATCTCTTAATGACCAGAAAAACTGTGATTCCTACCACCCCATATCCACCCTCAATGGACTACGAACTATGCACTAGTGTCATGGCCCATAGACTGGACTTTATCTTCCCCATTGTAACTGACTCAGACAAATCTGAATTTATTAGGAATAGGTAGACAGCAAACAATGTCAGGTGCACTTTACTGTTAATTGACCATGCCAACCAACAGTCCACACCCACTATTAAGTCTTGACGTACAAAAAGTGTTCAAAAGGGTCACTTGGGACTTTTTACTCCAGACCCTATTACATTTTGACTCCCCCCAAGTTTCTACCATGTGGCAGTGAAGGCTAATGCATCTTTTTCCTCTCAATACCCACTACCCAGAGGTCCTGCCAAGTATCTACCCTGTCAACATATTTGTTTGCTCTCTATTTAGAGACTCTGGGTCAATACTTTCATCAAGCAGAGGCACTTAAGGGGTTAACAATTGATGGCCACACTCATAAAGTCACATGTTAGGCAGAGGATCTCTTCCTATACATAACTTACCCACAGCAGTCCCTCCCTGTTTTGATGGTCTGCCTCAGGGTAACGAAGGATCTAGCAGGGTGAAAGATAAATAAGGATAAGACTGAGGTCCTGCTGGTCTGCTACCAGTCAGAACTGGTAACAAAGCTTAGGTACCCATTTAAACGGGGTAGACCAAATAGTAAATATCTGGGGGTCCTTATTGGAACAGACCTCACTTGCCAATACTGCCTGTTTCTTAGGAAGGTGAATGTTTTCTCCTTGCACCAATATGATCTAAGAATTCATCCTGTTAATATTGGCTTTGATCTGTATTTGCAAACAGTACCCGCAGTGTAACACTGCTTCACTTTGCCCTTACTAACCTGGTTTAGTGTTCTCCTATGTTATTCAATGGCGCACTGTTGAACTGGGTTAGCAAAAGCAAATTAGTGTCAAAAGTGGTGGTAATGTTCTTCAGTATAGCCCTTTATGGCTTTCACTTGAAGACTACATCAGTATCATCTGTCCAGCGTTCTTGAAGCCTCTCATTGTTTGATCTTCCTTTTTTGTTTTTGAAATTAAATCCATTTTAATACATTTTCAAATAACAAACACCAACTGGTTACATGAAGCATAATTATGACCAGACAGATCATTCCCACTTATCCCCCCCACCCATATGCCCCAACCCCCAAACCCCCTCCCTGGAGCGTGCCAATAACCAAAGGAAAAAGAGCATATCAGATATCCTGTGGTTCTCAGGACAAGAATGAGAGCTTTGGGAAGCCAGAGTAGGGCCAGGGAATGTTAATTCAAGTATAAAGCATAAAGTTTGCCCCATTTATTGTTGAAGAGGTGAAGCCTGTGGCGAGTGCTAGCAACTAGGCGTTCTGTTCGGAGGCAAAAGGAGAGCTCATGTTGCCATTCTCTGTGGGATATAGCTGATCGATCTAGCCAATGTTTAAAAACCAGCTTTTTAACTGCCATAGAGATAAGGTCAATATGATATATCCTCTGCTTAACCCCAATTTGAGTATAGTCCCCTAGAATACAGATTTCAGGGGTGAAGAGCCCATCCAGACCCAAAAGGGGATCAACACGGGCTTTAATCATGTCCCACAGAGGAGAAATTTTTTCACAGGACCAAAAGATATGTGTGAGGGTTCCTTCTGCATTGCCACACCTAGTGCAGGAAGAAGAGGAAAGCCGACCCATGTTGGCCAATTTAACAGGAGTATAGTACACATTGTTCAAAATTTGGTATTGGGTGAGTCTTAGCCTATCTTGGTGTTATACAAGAACAGATCCTTTCAAATTCGAGCCCAGTTAAGAGTAGCAACTGGCATCAGGACCTCCCATACCTTAGAGGCCTCTAGGTGAGAGGGGTGAAACATCATGAGGAGAAGGGAGCATATCAAGGCCGTACCATGGGGCTTCTTTCACCAAGATCTGGGGAGAGGAAAGCAGAAATTCTTGAGAATAAAAGTGTGAGACTCTGGTCCCTTGTAGTTGAGGAAGCCACCCAGAAGAAAGAATACTATCTCAAATTGTGATATTCGGGTTAGACAGGATTGGTTGAGAAAAATCTTTGGAGGGGGATTTATGGAGAGAAGTGCATAGTTGTTAGAAGACCTTAACTGCAGTGCCAATTACCAAATCCCTGATAGTAGCAGGTAATGCTTTCCAGGGGGCAAAGAGGATAGAAGATGGAGAAAGATTAAGAAAGAGAGAAGCAGTTGAAATTCTACCTGTAACCAAAGAGGGCCGTAGTCATCTTCTGGACAGTTCTGATGAGGAGAGAGCCATTTCACACATTTATAAAGGTGGTCGGCCCAGTAGTAGTACAGGAAATTGGGAAGTCTGAGACCTCTGAGGTCCTTGGAGAGACACAATTTAAGATATGGGCATCTAGGGGATTTATCTAGCCAGATAAATTGGGAGCTAAGAGAATGAATGCATTGAAAAAAGGAGAGAGGGAGCCATATATTTAACATATTTAAAGTGTAAAAAGTCTGGGTAAAATGTTCATTTTAACAATGTTAATCCAGCCCGATACAGAGAGCTCTCCATCTTAGAGTGTCTTGTTGGATAACTGTTATTAGATCCTGCAGGTTAAGTTTCCTCATAAGGGAGGATCAGTGGATAAGGAGATACCTAGATATTTGATGGACTTAGGGGACAAGCGCATCCCAAACTGGGTAAAATCGGCTCTGTAGGTAAGATGATTCAGGTGAAGATTTCCATTTTGTTGCGGTTTAACTTGTAGTTGAAAAAAAGACTGTATTGATTTATCACTCTAAGGGTTTCAGTGAGAGAAGCAGAGGGGTGTGGGAGATGAAGGAGGATATCATCCACGTGCACTGAGAGGGATAGTGCCATGTCCCCAATCAGTATACTTAAATATGTGAGGGGAGGATTTCAATTGCCTGATTAAGGGTTCCAAATAAAGGTTGAAGAGAAAAGGAGATATGGGCAACCTCACCGGGTACCTGAGTAAAGGGGGAAGCGAGAGGAAAACACTCTGTTACAGTAAATCTTAGCTGTCAGGGAGGAGTAAATAGCTTGGAGCCAATGAAGGAATAGGGGAAGGATGCCCATTTTCTGGAGAGTTGAACATAGGAAGGCCCAGTCAACCCTATCAAATGCTTTTTCAGCATCAAGAGAAATCACAGCCATGGGGGTAGGAGAGGGTTTGGCCACCTGAAAAATGTGGGCCAATTTGTGTAGGTGATCGGCCAAAGATCCACCTGGAACAAAACGTACTTGCTCTGGACAAAGGAGGTGAGACCAGACTTTCTTGAGTCTCGTGGCCAAAATTTTAGTGAGAATTTTAAGGTCACAGTTTAAAAGGGAAACAGGATGGTAACTGGCTGGTTGAGAAGGGGTTTTGTTTGGCTTAAGAAGGACAACCATCACCTCTAGGAGGGAGGAATCTAGCGAGTCAGCAAAGAGCATGAAATGGAAAAGACAAAGTAAAAGGGGAGATAGTTCTTTAATAAAACATTTGTACAAATCACATGGGAAACCATCTGGTCCAGGAGATTTATCTAAGTCTAAACTATTAATGGCTGTTTCCACTTCAGGCAAAGAAACTGGAAGAGTGAGGAGGGCTTGATGATGATCCAGAAGGTTTGGGAGTGGAATACTCACTAGATAGGCTTCTGTCTCCTCAGTACTTGATGGAGAGGGCTGCTGGCTATAAAGGTTGGTGTAGTACTGCTTGAAAACCAACACAATGTCTCTAGGAAGAGTTCTGATGGACCATCCTGATCCGAAATGGCCTTGATAATTCTAGAGCTCTCTAATTTCCTCAAGCGAAGGGTGAGTAGTCGTCCTGCCTTATCCCCTTGATCAGTGTATGTTGACTGGATTTTCAAGATGGCATATTCAGCCTTTTCTCTTAAAAGAGCAGCGTATTTATCCCTCAGAGACAGCAAGGTAGCTAAGGAATCGGGGGGAGGAGGAAGATAAAGATTGTTCCAGAGATCTTATCTGTTCTAACAAGACTCTAGTGGTGGACTCTCGGATTTTTGTCTGCCTAGTGGCAAGACAAATAAATGCTCACTGCAGACATTTCAGTGTACACAATTCATGGTCACCCCTAGGGACAGAGTTCCAGTTGGACTCAGTGTAAGTTTGGATAAGAGATTTTATTCTGGGGATGATAAAGCCATCCTTGAGAGCTGGGTGTTTAGTTTCCAAGTGGAGTCACGCTGCAGATCTAATGAGGGAGTAAGAAGGAGCCAGGCCACAGCATGACTGGAAAGTACGATGGGATCTAATCCACCATCGCACATCCCGGGCAGGAGAGTTAAACTAGTAAGGATGTAATCAAGTCTGGAGGAGGTATGGTGGACGGCAGAGTGAAATGAGTAGGAACGAGTGGAGGGGTTAAAGATCCACCAGGGATCACATTGACCAAGTAAGTCCATGAAGTTCCCTAGGGTACATTGGGCCGAAGACAAAGGTCTGAGAGGGTGGCTGGAATTATCTAGATCTTGAGATGGTAGGAGGTTCCAGTCAGCACCCAAAATTAAAGGGGCTGGTAGAAAGGGGGTGATTTAGTCAGCCAAATCCATGAAAAAGGCAGGATCCCCTCCTACTATGCCATAGATACTGCCTAGGATCACCTCACTCCAGTCTAGGAGGCCCTTAATGAGGACAAACTTACCTTGTGGGTCTTACACTGTATGCTCGGCTTGGAAGAAAATGCTTTTCTTGAGTAGAATCGCAACACCCCTACTCAAGGTTGAGTCTCCAGCACAGAATACCTGATTGATTCCTTGATTGTGAAGCCAATTGGCTTCCTGTATAATGAGATGAGTTTCCTGAAGGAAAACAATCTGGATGTGAATTAACGCTAGATGTTTAAAAAACGGATACCTTTTGAGTGACTCTCTAGCTCCCCTAACATTCCAGGTTATCAATCTAATAACATTATTAGCCATAGACATAATAACCAACAATTATATAATACCAGGTACCAAAAGTTTGGCATACTCTAAACCCCCCCACCCTCCTCTCCCTTCAAGACATGCATGGCAGTGAGCAGAACTTTGAAATAACAAAGGTAGAATGATAAGAAAAACACCATAAGATTGAAGCACCAAACCACATAGCTAAATGTCTACCAAAGGGTATAGAACACAGAAACTCTTGCAGCACCCCCAATAAACCCTCAAAGTCCAGAAAGAAATAATCCATATATACATAGAATTGCCTCACCCATTTGATCTTTCTTTTGTCGCTGAGGTAATTCGTTCCAACACGTACCAATACTATGTGTAGGTCTCCAATAGGTTCCAGTAGTCTGTTAATTCTTTCAGTAATATAATATACTTAACTCTGACTTCTGGCAGACAGCAGAATCCACTATTTACTATGTCTCTATGCCACACTTGTCCATCCGTGTACCTAAGAATTGAATTACCAACAACCATTGTCTTCCTACATTTTGTCTTGCTTGGCATTGCTGGGCTTACACTGTCTGTCATGTCTCACAGTTCTTCATTTCCCTGGTTTGCCAGTACTATAGGTCAAGTCTCTTTTTACTGGTTAGCGGTACACATTCACTAGTATTAATGTCTCTTTTCCTGGGTGGCTTCCTTTCCTTGTTTCCCATTTGGATCTGCATCCACGTTTCACTGTATAATACTCCTTTTGACTGTTATTTCCATCTTTACATCCTGGCACATCATATCTGCTGCTACAGTACGCCACTCATTTATTTTTATTTATTTATTGAAATGTTTCACCAGGTGGGCACAGTGAACAACAAGTTGCTCATCTCACAGTGTGACCTGGGGGAGGGGATTACATATGGTCGTGAAGGATGATCAGTCACAGTAGTATGTGGATAGTACAAACAATACAACATAGATTGTGCAACAGTTGGAACACAAGGTATTGTACAATAAACAGTAGTGGAACATTGGGTAAATTACAATACATGTTCACAATCATACAAAAGAACATATAAATGTACAAAACAGTAATAATGTGACAGAAACATTTATAGTGCATGAGTGTACCAGGAGCAGGCTGTTGGAGTAAAAGGGACAGGGTAGGCTGTGCACATGGGTGACCCAGCAGGGCAGGTGGAGAAGAGGTGGGGAGAGGCAAGAACTGAATATGAGGAGAAGGGGTAGCCATTTCCCAATTCTCCCTTCAGGATGTTGAGAACCCTGCCGGGGGGGACCAGGGTTGGAAGGCAGATACTGGGGATAGGTATTAAGGGGAGTTATAGGATACCTAAACACATATTGCTTTATCTTTAATGTTTGCTTGTCTTAATTACATCATTTGATGCAGAATACGCATTTTTTATGTGTTTTACCTACTTTTAGTTGGATTCCATGTGAGTTTTCATCGAAAATATCCCCTGCTAAATGTTCCTGTTCAGTGCCTGAAGTTCCATCTCTAGCGTCGTTGCTCCACCTTACAGGCTGTTTGATGATTTCATACTAGCAAGACGAAGCAACAGTAGGACCCTGGCTGCATTGTGATTGCCCTGTTTATACTGCATACAGTGAGTCATCGATTGTTCTTATTTTATATAAATTCAAAATGTCAGACCATGAAGAGTTTGAAAACTTGGATGATATTGATTTAAATGTCTTCAGTAGTGTCTAACCTTTTCAGTTTGAGCATCTAAGAGTTGTCAGAGAGGAGTTGCAAGGTGCAGCAGCTGTGGGTTCTGACTCGGAGAGTGAAGTAAGCAGTGTAGTGTCAGTGGAGAATGATTGGACACAGTCTCTTGACTGGTGAGGTTCTTGCTTAGTTCCTTATGTTCATAGTACATATATCTACTTGAATGACATTGATCTTTACATTATTGTGTTCACAGTTATAGCGATATGCAGTTTCAGTTTGCCAGCAGTTCAGCATCACTTTGTGCAGAGAGTAGTGATGCTAAACAGTCCCGATATGTAAAGCATGTACACTTTGGTGTACAGTTTCATGCCACGTGTATAATGGGGTTAAAAGTGTTTCTCATTTTACAATGATTTTATTGTCAAACACAAACAGCTTTTTGATATTTTTTTTTTACTGGGGGGCAGTTAGAATGGGGGAGCTTTTCAGCTAAGATTGTTGTATCAGGTAGGAATTATGCTCATCTCTGATTGTAGTCCTGTTTTGTGACCGTTTTAGGAATGTAGCCTGTGTGTGTACCCTCTCAGTTCTGCTCATCCTTCATTGCTAACTGAATATGGAGTTTCTATCATCACCATCATTTTTTATGGGAATGCAATGCTGTTCGCACACACATTCCAGCATCCATGAGTGTTTTAGTCACCACTCTGTTTCTTCAAAACAGCTCTTTATAGCTGTGTTGACAAGTGGGGAGTTGTATCACATGCAATGCATGTCACACCATTACAGTGAATACTTACATCATAAGATGTGCCATACTTTTGCTTTCACTTACCACTCACTTCCATCATAATAGCATGTTCTGAGTAATGTTTCAGGGATCTAAATTCAGGGCCATTTGTACTGCGTTGCAGATACCGAGTATCATGTCATTTGCAGACTGTGGCCACCCTGATGCTGTGCTATAGTTTGTGTCCTTATTGATCACATAGTAGTGCATGGCACATGTCTGCTTCTGATGTAGTATGTGCTTGTAGTCACTGCATGCTAAAAACTTTGTCCTTGTCATAAGGTGTATAACTATTGCACTGTGTTATCATTGCAATTCACTGCAGATATGGACTGATTGGGACCAACCATTCTGCTTGTACGTCAAGGTTGTATTGTAGTGTGTTGTCCAATTGTTGTACTGTACTGTTTTTCACCACATAAAGTGTTGGTGCAAGAGTCTCAAAGTAGTTGCGCTCTGTGCAACTCGGCTTCCGCGGCGCATAGGAGATGTACTGAGTGACAACTGTGATATTCACAGAACGTGCACTGGGAAATGCCCCTGGTGCATCCCCTCTGTGAATAACACAGCTGCACCCAGCTCTGGATGCGCTGGTGCAACTCCCTCATCGGGCTGGGAAACCAACGGGTCAGTGCATCTCAGGATGTGCAGCACCCAAAAAACATGATTCAGAGCCAACAATATTTGAATGGGGCCATTAGGCATGCACAATGCAATGGGACCATTTGCATGCACCATGCAGGGATGCGCCAAGCTGAATGTGCAGGGTGCCTTGCTATGGCTGAGGTCTAGGATGGGAGCCCATCAAGTTCAGAGGCACCCATGCCCACCATGGTCGACTGCATCCTGCATGCACCTGGACGAGTCCCTGGCAGTCCACTGTGCCCCCCTTCCCATCCACTCCTCTGATAAAATGCCGCATCCTGCAGCAATACAGGGGAATGTACAGACACCCCTTCCTGCCCGCATCACCGCTGCAATGCCATTTCCCGTGGTGCTACTGTGTATTGTACTGAATCCCTCCTCCTTGACCTCTCCCCGGGCCAAACACACTGGTGCCGTCCATGCAAAGGAACCCATGGTGGCACAGCAAACAACTCACCTCCCCTATCCACTCAGGCACCCCCTAACCAGTCCACCCCCATCCCTGCAGCTCAGCTTCACCAAGACACTGCTTGGAGTGCCTCGCTGATACAGCTGTCTCGCAGTTGATAGCTACTATCCTGTAGCCCAGTGGTGGACACTGTTGACCAATGTGCTTGCAGTGTGTACTGTATGCTGTCATTCACAACTTTGTGAATGACAAAGTTGTGAATTACAGTGTACAGTACCAGCTGAAGGCCCATTGGTCAACTGGGTCTACCAATGCGCTGACAGTTGTACAGTATACTGTGAGTTGCAGACAGCTCTGTCAGTGGTCAACCATGGTGGTGTGCTGGTGGGTTGTGCTGCTCGCTGACGGGGGAACAATGCAGGGATCGGGGAGTGGGGTGTTAGGAGGTGCCTGACTGGGTGTGTGGGTGGGGGGACCACTGGACCACCAGAGTTATTTAGAACCTTTGCTCCCTCCCCCATCTACCTCAGCACAAATATATGTAGATATGCAGTTATTTTCTACACTGTAAAGCTATACTCACTTAATGCTGTATGTATTATTTCATTATAAGCGTACATGCAATCATTGCCAACTAATGCCAATATCCCTCGAGTGTTTATGCTGCAGAGAGGTCAATGCAGTGTCAAATGAAATTCAGCCTGATGAACTGCCATGTATCACTCAAGTACAGTGCTTCGGGGACAACTGCATGAATCGTAATGTTGTTTGAGTATCTTTCAATGAATACCTTTTCTATGAGGGACCATTCGATGATGATACCCCTCAACACGAGTTAAGTGTGCTCAATATTGACGTGCAATTCCATATCAGGGTACATGAAACAGGTATTTGTCAAGGCTTAATTTTTTCTTGCATGGTTAATGTGGCAGGAGTGTATTGTGTTACTTGGAATTTTGATGTGATGAAACACCTGCCTGAATTATGTTTGCAAAGCTGGCATATTTTGGACAGCACTTGAATACAGAAGTCTGGTAAAAAGAAGGTCATGTTTATTTTTTTTTTAAACTTTCTTTATCTCCTCCTGTACCAGAACTCTTTCAGGCCATTCAACTTGCCTGTGCCGCTGTATCTCCCACTGTGACCCTCCCGTCTCCTCATGGGCATTACTTTCTTTCCGAGCCCAGAGCAGTAGAGCCTGGGGAGAGTGAAGGGGTGGAGGCAGGAATCCAGTGTTGGGTGTGTGGTGGTTCGGCACTCCTGATACCCTTCCTCATGTCTGAAAAATAGACATTCAACAGAACTGGCCCTAGTAGCAGCCCCTGATTAACTCCACTAATGACTGGAGATAAGACCAGACCCCCACCCACCATACTCTGAGTATTCTCCGAGGGCGAATTACCTATCCATCTGATCATCTGCCTCCCCACCCCCATTTCACACATTACTCTTGAAAGTCTCTGTAAACTGACACTGTGATCAGTGCACCCACCCGGTCATCACATAAATCAGTAAGTGAATAAATATGTAATGAGACTTCAACTTTGTTCAATGTGTTTTGATAGTGAACATGTCTCATAATTAACTTGTCTATTCTACTTATGTGCAGGAGTTTCTGGTATGTGGCTTACACATAGTTTGGTGGATTTGGCAAAAACTGGAACAGTGGAACCGGAAGGTGTTGCCAGCCTGTGTGGTGACGGCAATCTGTGCTGCTTTCCTATCGGAAGAATACACAGGATTTCTACCACCAAATGAAGATGAATAACCAATTGTACATCTGAGAACCACTGTGTGCCTGACTTCAGAAATGTATGAAATATAGAATAAGGTACAGGGTTGTGTGTGTGTAATGAGAAGGTTATACACACTCAAGTGATTAAACGTCTCGTAAACCGCAACAGTGGAGCATGAGGTTTTTTGCAAAGCATCTAACCACAAATGTGTGTGTAAACTTCCACTTTCCACAAACACCACCCCATATTTTTTTTTATTAAAATTGCCTGGTCTTCCTTTTTTGTCCACAGCAATGATATAAAATAAAGCTTTCCTGAAGGAAGACCCCTTAATGATAGCAAATCTGTTCTTCATAAACATTTCAATTGACTTCTGACAATTGTCATTTTTCTGACTTTTTAAAAACTGTGTAGTAAATGAACAATGAAAATTCATATACAGACATATAAGTGTATGTCTGTATGAAAAACATTATAGCACTAAAATGTGGTATAACACTGTTGTCAAAGTAACTACAAAGGGAAACTGAAACACTAATCCATGGTGTTTACATTTAAAAGAGGAGTAACATTAACTTTGACCAGTACTCATAGAGCAGTGTGTTATATATTTTGTGTTTTTAATCACTCGAGTCCTGTTGGAATTTTATTCTTACATAGTTGTCCATCAATCAAAGGACTATATATGTTATGAGGTAGTTTGAAATGGGACAAAATTCTGGGCAACGTTGATATTTTTGTGAAGAAATGCACATATATGTTTATATATGTATCACTCTGTATGCAATGCTGTACTCCTTTTTGTGGTCTGCCCCTTGCTACTAACTTGTGGTCATTTGCATAGTGAGTATTGCATAAAAGTGTCATTGCTGGGTAACTTACTTCTGTTACACAATATATGACAGTATGCCAAACTGCACCCAGGCATAACATATGTGAGTGTCAATTCAATTGGTTGTACATAAATGTTAACCACAGCACTGACTCTTGTGAAGTGCAACAGTTACGCTCAAGGGCCACGTGGCTTCTGGAACTATGTTCAGTTACTACATCAAATACCATTTAGTCAGGCACATAGTGCTGTTAGCTTTGGGCGTGTAGTATGCTAAAGGTTTGGCAGGGTTCACATTGCAACATCATCTGTATTCTCCCCTCATCACCACAGTCCAAAAACTCTGAACTGAGTCAATAGTTCATGGCAGCCGCATCACCCCACCAACAAACATACACTCATCCCATACCCATGCAAGGATGTCAGCGCACATCACATCTTTACCCCTTCCAGTTACTTTCTTGTGAATCACTATTCTTATACACCAAACATGATGCCCCCATCACATATATGCCAATTCATACTCGGCCAACCCACATGTACTGGTTGCTCCCATAACCCAGCAGTACATATCACACACAAACTGGTTGTGCATGTTTATTAGCATGACACAGCAGAGTGTGGTGTGGTGTGGTATGCCATGTCCATTGCACCATTTGTACTTTGATGTGCATCATTGTCCCCTTTCATAACACCCACCATGGTGTGCACCTGCATCTGCATTGGCATCCAGTGTGTCATACATCACTGTGTGAGAGTCATCATACATAACACATACAGCCACATTGCCGGCTCAGTACAAGATGCAACCATCTTAAAATTCACCACTGTAAGCTGTACCATAAGACAGACTATGGGTATGCATACATAATACAGTGTGATAAAAATAAATGCCTTGTGATTGGCTGACTGTCTGGATTGACATGGTGTAAATCATGCCATCACCCCAAGTGTAGAAGTGGAAACCAGGAAGTGGTCCCGAACTTAAAAGCCAATGGCCATCATATTTTTTGTCATGATAAAAAGTAATGCAATAAACTCAAGATAAATAAGTGAAAAGTTTTGTTTCTTACATTGTATAATCACAGTATACCATGACAGGGTGCTGGTGATGGCAGGAATTACACACGTGTAGTGTGCTTTGCACACTGTGCCAAATCCTGTCATCACCCACACCCTCATGTGGTATACTGTTGATGCTGTGCTGGTAACATCAAATGTGCCATGAACGAGGGCACAGAACAAGTGTCCTGTCTGCAAGTGTGAAGTGCATTAATGTCATGTATAAACAAGATCCCCTGGTGGTCCAGTGGTCCCCACACCACCCTCCACTCAAGCACCCCTACCTGCACAGACCTGCTGTGGGTCTGGGTATGGGGGGGGGGGGTGTCACTGAACCACCAGGGATCTTCTGCATGGCACTTGTGCTGCGTGCAGGCTGAGGGGACCACTATGCTACCAGGGAGGGTTGTAGGTCAGTGGCTGTTATGACAGCCCTGCAGACCACCCATCGCATTCTGCCAGGTGCACCCCTGCACATCTCAAGCAAATGGGCCATAATGACATGCGAATTGCCCCATGACGCCTTGCATGTCTACTGTCCAGATTTGCATGTTAGTGACAGTGAATTGCGATTCTGGGCACAGCACATTCTGAGATGCATTGCCCCATTTGATTCACAGCCTGACATGGGAGATGTGCTGGTGCAGCCTGGTCTGTGCACAACTGCTGTATTCACTGAGGGGATGCACTGGGGGCATTCCCCCATGCATCTTCTCTGAATATCACTGTTTGCGCTCAGTGCAGTGGCTGCCAAGATGCGCCGAGCATATCTCCTTTATGAATCATGCCCTCATGGTCTATCATGTCTGCTCGGTAGCCAGCCCCCTACTAGGTGCTCGCTTCTCCGCCCTCCCCGCCCCCAGAGAGGGTCCTTCCTGGCTTCAATTTCCCCCTGTACCTCTCCAACCCCTTCTTGAATCCCTCCACTGTGCTCTCTTCCACCAGACTCCCAGGCAGTGCATTTCATGCTTCCACCACCGTCTTAGTGAAGTAGTGTTTCCTACGCTTCCCCCCTCCAGCTTTCACTCGTGCCCCCTGGTTGTTCCCCCCTTATTTAGCCTGAACACCACCTTGGCTCTGCCCTTATTGATCCCCTTTACATAACTGAATACCTCTATCATGTCCCCGTCTCTCCTCTCCTCCAGTGCGTACAGTCTGAGCTCCTCCAGTCTCTTCTCAAAAGACCTCCCTCCATGCCCTGAATCATCCTGGTCTCCCTCCTCTGGATCCTCTCCAGCAATGCTATGTCTTTCTTAAGGTAAGGTCTCTAGAACTGCACACAGTACTTGAGATGCAACCATTAATTATGCAGGTCATTAATGCACTTTGTAGTTTGTTGTAGGTCTATGAAGATGTAAGCTGTAAGACATGACAGGGTGTGCATGGAACATATTGTAATGCATAGCCAGGGGAGTAAGAGCCACTGGCATGTAGTAAAATATGTTCCATGCATACCCTGGAGTGTCTTATAGTGCTTATAAAATGTGCTAGTTTAAAAAAATTAACTTTTTAACACGTTAAAAAAATAGCTAGCATTTTGATTGGCTGATATAGTGTATCCATTTTATAATGGCCATTGTACCTCACAAAACAACTGTGCCCTGCATTAATAAAGCAATATATCACAAGATGGTGTGGGTGATGGCAGGATTTAAAAACACTGTGTGTTGTTTCCTCATAAGGTACAGTGCACTTCTGGTGTTATTTCCTTATAGTGCTGTGTCTTGTGAGGAACCCACAACAGCCGTGTGTAACTCCTGCCATGACACACACACTATCTTGTGAAATAATTTCATTTTACAGTGTAAGAAATAATTAGATCTAAGTTTTTATTAATTTTCCTTCTGAAAAGTTATTGTCATCAAGGTTAGTGTGATACAACAGTATACCATACAGTGGATTTTAAGTGTTGTGCCATGACTGGATGTCCCTTCTACCATGTTGTGAGTGAGCAATTTACATATTGTAAATCATACTGGGAAGAACATCATGAAGCATTATTTTCAGGTCCATTTCATAATATCAGGCATACCCATAGTGTGTCATGCTTGATACCTTCTTCAGTATGTCACAGCAGTACATGTCAACATGCTCTGACTTAGGTTTTGTGAAAATGTTGCAACCATGTACAGCTAGATGATTTTCTGTATTTGTCACCAGACCTAAGTGGATATTTGATGCTTTGACCCGAGTACCGAACAAATCAACTTATGGTTTCTACATTATAAAGTTATACATTCCTTGTACCACTGTTGGTAAGAATATGTGAAATACAAGAACTTACTCTAAAAGTCATGACAATAAGCATTGCACCATTAGCAAATGTCCTACTTCTTCAAAGCTTTTGAATAGCAATAAAATAATTCTTGTCTGCATTATTGTACAGTAACAATTGTACACATTGTTAAAATTGGTGATCTGTGTCACATGGATCACATATGAAACAGACTGCCACCATAGACCATAAGTAAATATGAATTGCTAAAATCAGCCCTTGTCACTTTTCAGGATACAATATGTTTTTGACAATAGTTGTCTAGCTTTTAGCAAGTGTTCATAGTCAAAACTTGCAATGCAGTTACTACAGGCACATAATATCCAACATTCCATCATTCTGGATCCATCGACAAATGTCCATCAGCTTGTCCAAAGCAGGACCTGTGTTTGCTGATGACTTCAGTCTTGTCTGGGTGTTCATAATGTGACCACAGAGGTGCTGGTATTACCGTATGACCCTGAAGACCTCTTGTTCTTTTGTGAGATGGGTACTGGACCCTCACTGACACAATCTCATGCAGAATGTCTGTTATGTAGTCTGTGAGAAATACATGAAAAAATTAGCAAGTACACTATAAATGATGCTGTCTGACAAGATGTACTTCAATGAAGGGTCAACAACTAAGCAGTCTTGAACTCTAGCATGTGCACTGATGATGAATAATGTCACACATTCAATACTATGTTATAGACTGACCAATAACTTGTAAAAATTAAACCAGATGCTCTAACTTTACTCTTATTATTTTAATGTAAAATATAGGGTAATGGATTGTCATCAATATACAATCAGTGTGTTGTTCGACCCATGTGCAGTTTACACTTGTGAGGGGAAGGGGACTACCTCGGGTGATGGATGCAAAAATGAATAACTCAGAGCAGTGTCGAAGTGCTACTGCACAAGAAAATAAAATGCTGGGGTGCATCACCAGGGGAATACCCTCAAGCATTAGAGTGTTGCTCCTTCTGCTGAACAATTGTCTGGTTAGACCACACGTTGAATACTGTGTGCAATTTTGGCATCCATACTTAAAGAGTAACAGTGCTTTTCTGGAGAGGATCCAGAGGGGGTCGACCAGGATGTTACTGGGACACAACCTGTACTCACTGGTGGAGGGAAGAAACATAGGGGATATAATAGAGGCCTTCAAATATCTGAAAATAATAATCTAACCCCTGGTCATGCCTTATTGCTTAGTTACGCTGTGGATATCATCGCTATTTCAACTTAAAAAAAAACCAAAAAACAGCTCATTTGAATAGTATGAACGGCCTTACGTTACTTTGTACAACAGTGTTATGTATAACCTGATCATGGTGCCATACTTACTGTTTCCGTCAGCATTGCATACTGTAGTTGTGCTTAAAGACTGGAATGCTGCATTGTCAGTTGCAAACATCAATCATAGAGTGTTTGAGACATGTTTCATAAAACAATTTCAAGATTAATACTCACTTAATCAGCATCAGGTAGGACACGTCAAAATGGAACAACATCACTGCAATCATTCAGCAGCAATAAATGATGTAATAACGCAACAAATGATTCAGGGGACATAATTAGGTTGTACATGACAGTGTAGCAGCGATACCCATTTGATAATTGTAAGTAGATGTGAAGGAAAAAACGTTAGAAATTATTTGAATAGTACATACGGTAAGTGGTTTAAGTTTTTACTGGCTTTACCATGGCCTCTGTCCCTTTCTTAGCCTTTGGAAATGACATTTTGTACCTCTGCCTTCCATCTGCAGTCACTGCCTGTGCATGGTTGACATTTTCATTAAAGTGCAAGGTGGACAATATATATCTATGTAAAAAACACAATACTTTGTAACTGTGATGAAAATACGCACTGAATGTATAAGTACACATAAGGGCCCAGATATTCAAACTGCACCAGGCTGTGGCGCAAGCCTGGGTGCAGCTCAACTTGGCTGCGCAGGGGCGTGGACTGGGCGATATTCAATGGAGCTGCGCTATGGCTCAGCATCATTGAATATCGCACCCTGGCCAATCACAGTGTGCATGGCGCAGTGGCACTGCGCAAGCGCCAGTGGCCAGAGTGGAGCATGGGGATGCGCTAGTGCAAGTTCCATTGCGCTAAGTGCAACAACTGCAATATTCAAAAGTTAACATGCAAATGGGGCCATAATGTATGCAAGGTGCAAATGGGGCCATTTGCATGTCATTATGGCCCCATTAGCATGCAGATGCACCGATCCCCAATGACTTGCACCTGGCGCCCTGCCAGGCAGCAGCCGTCAGGGACCGACGCCCCCTGCAGCGTGGCAATGTGCCCCACAGCCCGATCAGGGCATTAGTAAAATAAGTAAAATTCCTATATTGAGTGGTTAGTGACGCTTCTTGATCGCGAGCTGAAGTGAAAATATAAGTTCTATATCCTGGTGGTTCAGTGGACCGCTTTCTGCCGATCATGAGCTGAAGTAATAATGTCTCTATACTGGTGGTCCATGGATCATGTCTGCCGATCGTGGGCTTAAGTGCAAATAGTACTGACTCTCATATCCCTGGCCGGTCCAGCGGACCCTTCTCCTACCCGCCACTGATCCCCACGGCTTCCCCCCGGTCAGCAGCGGGCGGCAGTACCTCACGCCTGCCGCCCCTACGACCGACACAGTCGGTAGGCTGTACGCTTATCTGTCCAGCGCGAGCAAATGGTGTGTAGCCTATACATATTATACATTCCAGATATGTGAATGGATCACATATCTGGAATGTGTAGTAGTATAGCTGCACGCCCATTGGCTCATGTTGTGGACCAATGGGCGACAGCCCATCGACGGTGTCAGTCGTAGGGCGGGCGGGTGGTGGAAGCGCCCGCCGCTGACTTGGGGTGAGCGGAGTGGTGGGACTAGTGGGCGGGTGGGGAGAGGGTCCGCTGGACCACCAGGGATATGGGAGTCAGTACTATTTTACTTAACCCTGCGATTGGGCAGACATCAGTCCACTGGACCACCAGGGGTATAGGAGATGTATATTTTTTACTTCAGCTCACGATCAGGCAGACAGCGATCCACTGGACCACCAGGGATATAGGAAACATATTTTTTACTTCAGCTCGCGATCGGGTAGACAGCGGTCCACTGGACCACCAGGGATAACGGATTCTATTTTTAGACACCAATGAGAAT
Source organism: Neoceratodus forsteri (assembly GCA_016271365.2). Taxonomy (NCBI): domain Eukaryota; kingdom Metazoa; phylum Chordata; order Ceratodontiformes; family Ceratodontidae; genus Neoceratodus; species Neoceratodus forsteri. Next base: position 639,384,669 of record CM028136.1, read on the forward strand.
ATCCAGAACTCCCTGAGACAGATGCAAATCTGCATACTCTAACTCTTCAAGAGCCATGCCTTGAGATTGAGAGACTGAAGATTGGGGCACCAAATCCTCCCCGGAGAGGAGGTTAACAGGTTGTAATTTCTGGGAAGAGACAGGGGAAGATGGCCTGCTAGGGACAGCAACAGGGGGTACCAAGGCTGTCTGGCCCAGTCTGGAGCAATCAGAATCACTTTGCAAGGTTGTAACCTTATCTTGACTAAAACTTCGAACAGTAGAGGGAAGGGAGGGAAGGCATACAGAAATGTCCCTTCCCAGTTCAGAATCAGAGCATCCAGGGGGACTGAGCCCAAGACTGGGGGTCTGCAACAAGAGAGAGGAAGTTGGTGATTGTCTGGGGTTGCAAAGAGATCTATCTCTGGAGTGTCCCACCTTGAAAAAATCACCTTCAAGACCAGAGGGTCCAGGGCCCATTCGTAATTGCCCTGTGAGATCCTGCTCAGTGCATCTGCTAGCACATTGTCCTTCCCTGGAAGGTGGACTGCTATCAGAAAGGTTTGCAGGGAATAAGCCAGGGACCACAACTTAATGGCTTCTGTGCACAAGGCCATAGACCGAGTGCCTTCCTGCTTGCTGATGTACCACATGCTGGTGGTGTTGTCTGTTCTGACTTGAACCACCTTGTTCTGCACTGACTGAGAGAAAGCTGGCAGGGCCAGAAAAACTGCCCTGAGTTCCAGGAGATTGATATGGAGAAGGGATTCCTGAGAGGACCACAGTCCCTGGGCAGTGAGGGCCCCCAGATGGGCTCCCCAGCCCAGAAGGGAAGCATCCATGGTAAGGACCACTGAATGAGACTGAGTGGCAAATGGGACACCTTGCCTTAAATTGTCCTGATCCTGCCACCATTGAAGGGCTTGGATCAGGGTCCATGTCACTGGAATCAGTTTGGTAAGGGAATCCTTCCTCTGGGACCAAAAGGCCCTCAGATGGAACTGAATGTCCCTCATCTGGAATCTTGCCCCTTGGACCACTGCTGTAGAAGCTGCCATGTGGCCCAAGAGCTGGAGGAAATGCCTTGCTGGTCAAGACACCTGAAGGCTGAAGGAAGAAGCCAGTTCTATAAGAACTCTGGCCCTTTCCAGGGAAAGAAAGGCTCTTGCTTTGACAGTATTAATCTTTGCCCCTATAAAGGTAAGGAGCTGCACTGGCTTGAGAGCTGACTTGGGAAGGTTAAAGAGAAATCCTAGAGAAGTGAGCACTTGCTGGGTCACTTGCAGGTCTGACTTGACTTAGTCAGGAGACTGGCCCACTATTAGCCCATCATCCAGACATGGAAAAATGGAAATCTTTTGCCTTCTTAGAAAGGCAACGACTACTGCCAGGCACTTTGTGAAAACCCTTGGGGCTGATGATAGACCAAAGGGCATTGCTTTGAACTGATAGTGGCCTGAGGGCAACTCGAACCTGAGATACTTTCTGTGGGAGCACCTGATGGGAATGTGAAAATAGGCATCTCTGAGGTCCAGGGAGGCTAGCCAGTCCCCTGGCCTTAGAGAGGGAAGAACTATTCCCAGAGTTACCATCTTGAACTTTGGTTATAAAATATGTTTGTTTGGGTATCTTAGGTCTAGGATGGGTCCCCACTCCCCTGTCTTTTTTGGGGTAAGGAAGTACCTGGAGTACAGACCTTTGCCCCAGTGTAGGGTAGGAACTCTCTCTCTATGGCTCTTAAGGCCAGAAGAGATGAAACCTCTGCCTCTAGGGCAAGGGTTTCTGAGAGACCTGCAGGTGGAAAAGATCTGGCTCTCATCTTTGGAAATTTCTTGAAGCTGAGAACCAGTCCCTGGCTTACTACTTCCAGGACCCACTTGTCTGAGGTAATAGACATCCAGTGCTGGACAAAGTAAGCCAGCCTGCCCCCTACTGGAATAGAAGATCCAGCCTAGGCAGACCCATCAGGGTGTCTGCTTGGCAGGGGCCTTAGGCTGAGGAGTGGACGCAGCCCTGCTCATCCCCCTTCTGCCTCTCCCTCTGAAGAACCCCCTCTGTGAAAAGGGAGAAGAGGCCTGTGCTTGGTAAAAAGGCCTATGAAAAGGCCTGTCCCTGCCCCTAGACTGCTGCCCTTGAGGAGTTGCCTGCCTCTCCTTGCTCCCCAGAGAATTACCCACTACAGGAAAATCCATGGCCTTAGTCTGGGTGTCCTGTGAGAGGCTAGTACATTTGAGCCAAGCCATTCTCCAAGAGCCACAGATGTAGCCATGACTCTTGATGACACATCATTGGAGTCCACAGCAGCATGAAACTGTACTTTTGATGCCTCAATCCCATCTGCAGCCACCTCCTCCAGCTCCTTGGCTAGCTGGGGGGAGGCCTGTTTAGCCAGTGCCAGTACAGTGTCCCACCTGGACTTCTGGTACCTGGCTGTATAGGCCATATAATTCACCTGCCTGAGTCCCAAGGAAGATGCCATGTTCTGTTTTTTTGCCATGGCATCAATCTTCCTGGAGTCTTTGTCTGGGGGTGTGAAGCTAAGGGATGTTTGCCTTGTCACAGGCAGCAGCCTGCACTACCCCAACATGGCTGCATTGCTGGTATAAAACTCTGTATCTGAGCCTGATAGTGTGTACCTCTTGTCCATCCTTCTGTCAACAGGAGGTACAGAATTAGGAGACTTCAGGATTTTTTGTGTCTGCTTCCCAAAGGATTTGTGAAGGGGAATATACAGTCTCCTGGACTCTGGGATGTCCATAATTTCCACATAATCAGGCTCCTCTTGATCCTCCATTGCCTCCTCCATAGGGAGCTGGAGGGTTTCAGCCACTTTTCTGTAAAACAGAAAATGGGAATGGGACTCACAAAGCCTAGGAGAGGAAACACCAGAAGGTCTGTCTGGGGAGATGTCTGGTTCCACAGGCACATCCAGACTTTCACCATCATCTTCAAACTCCCCCTCCTCCTCAAACTCCGGTTCATAAAAATCTTCAGGGGTACAATCTTGAACCGAGGGAACCGACCGAACTGAACCCCTGTCAAAAGGTGCCAGATTGGTCGGAACCGGGCGAAGCGATTCCACAATCCGAATCGCTCTGGCTATCTCCTCGGTGGTTGGAACATGAACCTCTGGATCCAAACCGGTCGATTTTTCTTTGCATTTCCTTTTTGCAGGAACTGACCCCTCAGGATAGGCTCTCCTCTTGCCCGAAGAAGTATCGCCCTGGTCAGAGGGAACTCCTTCTGGTTCGGTCAGAACCAAACCGGGCTGGCCATCCGGGTCAGCGGACTTCTCGGCCTCCTTTTCCCTCAGTCTACCTAATCTCTTTTCAAGGGTAGATTTAGGAAAATGTTTACAAATTTGGCAGTCTGTATCGAGGTGTTCAAACCCCAGACAATAAACACAGGTGGTGTGGGGACTGGCCTTAGCAAAGACCTCCCCACACTCACTGCAGTGCTGAAACCCAGTGGGCCCGGTTTTTTTCTTGGGTTTCTCAGACATGGCCAACCTAACCAAACGTACCCTTTTTATGGCAACCGCCAGGCAAGACTCCCTTATCGGTTCCTAATCGTGTCATGGGTATTGTAAAAAAAAAACGTTCAAAACATGTTTTTTTAGAACCAATAAGGAACGGTAACCACACTCTAAAGTAAAACACAAGGATTCACTACAAGTGATTGGTTCAGCCAAACCGATCTAACACTTTACAATTTCCACACAGAAAATCAGAACAAAACCTATCTATTACTCACGGTACCACAGACAGAGACTGAACCGACTGTGTGGAAATAAATTCGGTTTAAAACTGACAATTTAACCGAGACTTTAACCGACTTTCTAACAGAGATGAAGGAGGAATCTCCGGAGTGACTGTTCAGTGAGGAGGAGCAAAGAATCTGACGGTTGGATTTCAAAGGGCTCCAGACAGAGACATCAACGAGCTCGAGCTCAGCATTCTATGCTCTGCATAGAAAGTTAACCCTTTGTTCTCCGGGGCAGTTTAAAGGCTGGGGCTAACTGCAAAAGTTAGAATACAGCAAGACTTCATGTTGTTTGAAAAAATGATTTGTTACTGACTTAATCCAAAGTCGAATGCAGTCACAATCTTTCTTTTTAGATACAGCCTCCGGTTTTTTGCTTACATCTGTCGAGAGAACATGTAACTTGGTAAATGTATTCGCAATATCATGTTCCTGTGTCAAAGTGAGTTTCATACTACTGTAAATTGATTTCCCCTATCCAAGTAAGCTGGTGGTTGCTGTTTTTTAAACTTGAACTTACAGAAACATCTGCAGCACACTGTGTCATTAATTTGAGCCTACCACCAACCCTCAAGTTCCACCACAATCACTGGTTCAGTGAAACAAAGTGCAATGACCGAAATAGGCATGGATGACCATTAACTATATAAAACAGCATATGGGCAACTCTATACAAAACCAGTGTGTTGTGTCACCTTGTGGATCTCATTCCCATGGACCTCTTGAGCTTTGCTCTTGAGGTCACAGTGAATCAGGACCCCTCACTGGCACAACACATTAGTTGTGCAAACTTGCCCATCCACTATCCTATATATGGAAGCAATTATCAAAAGGGTATATAAATAATATACATGGGGAGAGCTTCACAAAAACACTTGCATAATGCAGGGAGTTTCGCCTGAGGCATAAAAAGTTTGGAAACTACAATGTATATTCAGTACTGCAGCTATCATAAGGAAATTATCATAAAGAGATAGTCAATCATGACACAGCTACATAACTGCACAACTTGTGTGGAGGAACATGATACAAATTAATTGTGGATGTCTTTCAAGTCCCTGTTGCGTTTCACTATCCAAATTTTGAAAGTAACGCATCATTTGTAATACAGAAAGACAGTGTCTCAATTACTAACTTTTTGACATATGCCATATGTCAAAGTAGTGTTTTATGGCTGTTTTTTCCTTCTTCATATATTGCCCAAACTTGGACATGACAGTCCATCACTAACTGGTCTACCTTCACCCCCTTCTCCTGTAGGAAAGTTAGACTATGCTTCAATCCTTCAAGCTCCATTGCAGATGAGTTGTTAATTTCAGAACACTGTGGAGAAATGTAGAATTTTGACACAAATAACAAACATGTTGTGTGTTGGTTAGATAATACTAACATACTATTTGCCAGCAGATTAGGCCTTACGGTCTATCGAGTCTGCTCGAACCTAGATCCTTAGTTGGGTGCCGAGATCCTCCCATCCCTTGTTCTCTAGAAACCCCTATCATCCATCCCCACCCCCCCCGGGACAGGCCATCATCTGATACATTCCCTTTCTGTGTCTGTCCCACCCTCTCTTGAAGCCCTCCACTGTGGATCTCTGAACCAGCTCACCAGGCAGTGCATTCCAAGGGTCCACCACCCTCTCGTGAAAAACCTCCTCTTTTCCCCTCACCCTTCCACCTTCCAACTTCAAACCATGCCCTCTGGTGATACCTCGCTGCTTTAGTCTAAGATCCCTCCATGTTTACCCTATTTATTCCCTTGAGGTACTTGAGGGCCCTCAATCATGTCCCCCGTCTCTCCTCCCTCCAATGAAAACAGGCAGAGCTCCTCAAGTCTGTCCTCATAAGTCAAACCCCTAGCCCTCGTATCATCTTTGTTGCCTCCTCTGTACCCTCTCCAGGAGCTGTATGTCCCTCTTCAAATGTGGTTCTCAGTACTGTACACAGTACTCAAGGTGTGGTCTAACCAGTCCATTGTACAGTGGCAGAATCACTTCCCTGCTCCTAGAGGTGATCCCCCTTACGATGCATCCCAACATCCTGCTTGCCTTGCTAGCTGCTCTCCTGCACTGCTCAGAGTTATTCATACATGTATCCACCATGACCCCTAGGTCTTTTTCCCTATTGAGGCCTCCAGTGCCTCCCCTCCCAGGGGTGTACCCGTGTTTAGGAGTTTCCCGACCAAGATGCAACACACCTTGCACTTGGTGAATTTGAAATTAATTTCCATGTGTGAGCCCAGCTTCAGGGTGTCCAGGTCCCTTGCAGGGCCACCCTCCCTCTTCTCCCTCAACTACTGCTCCCATCTTGGAGTCATCCGCGAAGAGACTCATTTCACACCCTATACCCTCCCTGATGTCCGATATGTATGCATTAAACAGGATCGGACCCAGGACCGAGCCCTGTGGTACCCCACTACCAACCTCTCTAAGGTTCGAGAGCTCCCCACAGACCACTACTCTCTGAGTGCGTCCAGCTAGCCAGTTTTCAATCCATCTGACCATCAAAGGGCCTACTCCTAACCCCATCAGTTTCTCCACCAGACCATTGTGGGGGACAGAGTCAAACGCCTTGCTGAAGTCCAAGAATAATACATCCACAGGCTTACCCCTGTCCAGTTCTGATGTTACCCATTCATAGAACTCCACAAGGTTGGTTTGACATGATCTACCTGGCACAAACCCATGTTGCCGACTATCCAGACCTCCCACCTCCTCCAAGTACACCCCCAATCGTTCCTTTAGAATACTCTCCATTAATTTTCCCACCACCGAGGTCAAACTGATGGGTCTATAATTACCTGGTACTTCCCTCGACCCCCCTTTATGGATTGGTACCACATGTGCCTCTCGCCAATCCCTAGGTACCCTCCCTGTCTCAAGTGACCTGCTGAAAAGCTCCGCCAGGGGTGCAGCCAGTATGTCCGCCAATTCCCATAGTACTCTCGGATGAATGCCATCCGCCCAGGAGATTTGTTTCTTTAGGCCTTGAGGGCTAACCACACCCTTTGGTGGAGATAGCATCATCCGCCTCCCCTTACTGGTCTTTTTATCCTTATCCAGATGTGACCCCCTGGGGTACCTTTTCTCTCCTCTTGCTCCATTTCTGTTGCTCCCTGATCCCACTCCCTGCCGCTTCCATCCCCTTCATGCCTTGTTTTGTAGATATCCCATCCCCCTCCCTAGTGAACACAGAGACAAAGTACTCGTTAAATACCTCTGCCTGGTCCCTCGCTCTTTCACCCACCCTCCTTCTGATCTCAATCTGCTGAGATGGCCCTTAGTTTTTCTCCGCTCCCCAATGTACCGGAAGAACCCCTTTTCCCCTCCATGTATCCCCTGTGCCAGCCGCTGCTCTTTACTGGACTTTGCTCCCCTCACCATACGGGTGACTTTTCTAGATGCAAGCTGGTACATTTCTTATCCCTATCCCTCTTGTTGTTTTATATTTTTGTAGGCCGCCTTCTTTTCTCTGACTGCTACCTGTACCTCACTGGACCACCAGCATGGTTTACGTGACCTTGCTCCCTTACGCTTCAACTTAGCGAGATCCTGACTGCTTCATAAGTCCCTGTTTTATGACCTCCATCTCTTTTCCACACTTGTCATTGATGTAATCCTTCAAGTGATCCTGAGAATATTTCCATGCCCATAAAGTCTGCCCCCTGAAGTCCACTGCCAGTGTCCTAGATCTCACCCCCACTCCCCCATGCTTATTTGAAACCAGACAGTATTGTGGTCACTCCCAGTCAGGGGTCCTGTACAGCTATGTCCTTACCAGATCCCCATCTGCCAGAACCACATCCAGGACATGCCCCTCCCTTGTGGGCTCCATCACATGCTGTGTTAAGAACACATCCTGAAGCCATCCAGCAGCCTCTGCTCCTTGGCCACCTTTAGAGGACATGGTTCCCCAGTTTGTACCTGGCATATTAAGGTACCCCATCAACACCACTCCTTCCCTTTTGGACCACACTGGGCAATGATGTTGTCCAGCAAACCATCCTCTAGAACATCACTCATCCCGGGGCCTATATGCTACTCCCAGCTTGACCTTATCTCCTGCTGGGGATGCAGGTGACCCATAAGGCCTCCACGCTTCCTCTCCTCTTCTACCATAGCAATTTCTATATCATCTCTAATGAACATAGCCACTCCACCCCTCTGACCTCCTTTCTATCCTTCCTAAGCGTAGTGTACCTGTACAGTTAGGTCCCAGTCGGTTTTGTTGGCCACGCCTCCGTGACCGCCGCCACATCCACCCCCCCCGAACAGCATGGCCTGGAACTCCGGCAACTTGTTTCCCAAGCTCCTGGCATTTACTAACACCAACCCCCACCCCTTATCCCTGATCCTCTTTGTCGAACCCCACCCAGATTCCTTATACTTCCATCCTCCCCCTGCTCCTCCTGAAACCTCCACCTCCAGTCTGTTTCCCCCCTTCCCCTCTTGGGCTTGACGGCTACTCCCCTCATCTGGAGGAGAGGGCTTCTGGTCAGCCCCTCCCTCATCCCTTCCCCCCCTTACAAGTTTAAACCCCACCTTTCTTGTATGTAGTCAGCCATCCCCTGTTTAAGGACTTCCTTCCCTAATGGGGCAAGATGAAACCTGTCCTTGGCATATAGTCCCTTATCCTCCCAAACTCCATTCCAGTTCCCTAACACCCCCAACCCATTCTCTTCACCCCACTTCCTGAGCCAGTCATTAACCTCTGTGAGCTTTTTTTCCTCCACTGAGGCCTTTGGTACTGGCAATATCTCCGAAAAGAAATGTTGCATCCATTATCCCGACAGACTCTGGCAAGTTCTTGGAACCTTGCTTGATTTCAAAATGCTATTTCCTCTAGATCATTAGCTCCCAAATGCACCAGAAACCTTGCCTCCACAATCCTAACCATTTCATACACCATGAACTTTGCTCTGTGCACTGTCAGCCCAGAGATACTCACTACCTTCACTGGCTATGGCATCCACCCCTGTCCCTCCCAATGGATACCCCTAATCATCGAGTCTCCCAGTAACAGAACCTTAACACCGCCATCATCCTTATGGTTACCTCCACTATGCCCTCTCAGCCCCCCTTCCCCCTTATTCATGATCTCAATTTCATGGGAGTCTTCCTGACTTATTAGAGACCCCCTTGTCACCCTCCCCTTTCTGCCTCCCTTGCTATTTTGCCCACTTAACTCAAACCCCCTCTGAATAGGTGTCCCCTTTAACTCTCTCTTATCTGAACCATTTATCCTGGCCCTGATGGTTTCCCCTTCCCCCACACCACCATCCTCCCCTTGTAATAGTACCCCTGCTTCCAGAGGTTCTCTGTGGGTCCCTTTAGCTAGGGCCCCATCCTTGGTACTGACCTCCCAGCTGAAGGGGGCTCTCTCCCACCTCCTTGTCTTCAGTTTCTCTCCAATCATGCTCTCCTCCTCATGTCTGGAATATGTTGCATCTCCCCCATTTGCTTAACATATATGTTTCCCCTTCTCCCTCTGGGACTATGTCTATCCTTTCCATAGCTGGTCTGTGATGCCCTATGGGTATCCGACTCCCTCCCCCCGGCCTCTGTATAAGTTTCCTCATTTCCACCAACCCCTTCCTCCCCCTCTAGGTTGCTTAGTAGCTCAAATTTATTGTGACACTCTATATCAGCCTCCATCAAGTAACCCGAGTTTCCCCTGACTGCATCTCTAAACTGACCCTCTTCTTCCTCTCTTGCACTGTTCACCTTAGGAGCTCCTTCCCACAGTCTGCTGTTTTAGGCTTCCCACAACAGCCCTCCTGACTCTTCCCTCCAGTCTCTTTGTATTCAGAATGTTCACCCTGTACGCTTTCCCTTAGCATCAACTTCCTATCTAAGGTCCTCTGTCCCTAATATCCCCCCTCCTGCTTGCTGTAACATAACGTCCTGTAATTTCAGAGCGCTCCCCAGCCTCCCTCAGCCCCACCCTTCTGCTGCCCATATCCACACCCCTTATCCTTGGACACCCCCCAGCTCCCACAGCTTACTCCTTAACCAATATACCTCACTCCTGATACAAGATAGCTATCTACAGGTGGCAGCCTCTCTCCAGGCCCAGTTTAGAATTATTGCCATCCCACAGCCTGTGCAGCCTACAACCCTTCCAAAGATGCCTGCCATGGTGGAATATGGCCACCCTGATTTTCCCCTCTGTTTATAATAGCACACCCTTTTCTCAGTCCCTTTCCCGGAGTACAGTTTCTCTCTATACTGACTGTAGTTATTTACAAACCCACTCTCAACCCCACCAACGCCTTCCAAGTCTCACAAACACATACAGTCCAGTGTGTGTTGGGTCCCACTAACAGTGTATGTAAGCAGACATCAGGTACCATACGATGTCACAGGCCCACCAGCTCCTGTTGCTTCGAATTTCAGTCCCAAACAGAAATACTCAGCCTTCAATCCCAACCCCAGTGGCTTTTCAGTATTTAAGAATGCATACAAAACAGGGTGGGTGGGAGGGCCTACCAAACAACACATTTAAATTTCCCTCTAAGTATCCCTGCCAAACAACTATCCACAAGCCACCAAAGTTACAATGCAACAGTTCTAATTCAAGGTAATAATTTTTAACACATGAAACTAATTTCACTTACAAACTATTCAAATATTTCAGATTAAAACAGAATATAACTCCAGCCCTCTTTCCTACCTGGCTGCTGCTTAAGCTCCCAAGTGAACAATAATGTCATGGATTGAAGACCAAGTATGACAAGTTAAAACATAACAAACAACATTATGAGTGGGGTGGGGGGGTATGATCAACAAAGGATATAATATAGAAAACAATAATAAATAATAGTATAACAGAAGTTATTTTCCAGATTACAAAACTAGGAGATACAAGAAGGCACCAACTGAGATTACAACTTTACGAGGGGTGTAACACTTTTTAAAATACTGTGTGATGCCGGCCCAGTGGCAGAGAGGGCTGAGGCACTGATGCTTTACACTGAACCATGCTGTCGACCCGTGTTCGGGAACGGACCCGGGACACCGGTGGCTGGCAGGAGAGAGAGAGAATTGAGCATCCATGAGACTACTCTCCTCTCCTCTCCTGGGGTCGGTTACAGGCTGGCATCGCTTGCCAGTGGCCTCTGGTGGAAATCAGGAGGATTGCACTATGGTGCTAGAGGGAAACACACCAGAAAAATGGAAATTCATCCACTCACAGCAGAATGACAGCTGCCGGTCCACCAATGCCCCTGAAGAGCCATGTCTGCCTCAGCAGCACTGGGGGCCAAGTAATTGCGCTGCTGTTCCCCCCCAACACCATCCCCCTCAGAGGAGAGAGACCAATCCGGCAAAGGGTTACGCCGGATTATCCTGGGGCGGCTGCTATATGAGGTCAGAGGCTCATAGGGGGAAAGGTGGGTCTGGGAGCATAGGCAGCCTGAAGGAGTGGCGGGGTGTGGAAGCATGTTGGAAGGGTTAAAAAAAATATATATTGGGTGACAACAGTGTACAAAATTTACATGAGGAAAATGTACCAGCACAAGACGCATCGTGACTACTTTTTTTGTGTCAAGGTCCGTCAGTGAGTACAGGCCATACTTACCTGAATGGCCGGGTGAGTCACATCTGGCATCACCTCCCAGTATAATAGTTTTGTTTTGTAACTCTTGTATTAGCTGCTCCTGATGTCTTTACCACTCTCTGTTGACAGCAGGGAGAAAATAAGACAGCTGAATGTTGTGGTATGTCTTCAGGGATGGAACTAGCATTTTCATAAATTTCAGAAGATGCAATGCTTTAGCTGAAGTGATTCCACAAAAACGGCCCTGCATGTAATAACATTCCCCCAAGGCATGGCACCATGAGTCAGCTGACTGTCCCATGTTATGCTGTGTCCACATTTACAAGTTGACTGCACTCGGATCATTGTACCCACTACTCTGATGATATTAGCGTCAGTCTGATGACCACATTTTGGGCATAAGCGAAAAAGGTCAGACAGACTTTGTTGGGATACCAAGTAATAGTTCTCATTATTAGGGTGTACATCTGCAATACATAAAGGTGAGACTTTACTGCTACGATCACTGTTGGGTGGTGTACAATCAGAGTGTTCATACCAAATCTGTTTGCATTCCCATATCAGTCGTTGCACATGGTTCCTCCGCGTCACAACTGAACGCAAAGGATGGGTCCCACATGTTGTTGCTTGAAACGTTAGTGTCACTTGCACGAAAGTGAACTTCATTAGAAGAGGTTGAGAAGTTACTTAAGATTGTGGAGTTTAAATCAAAATCAGTACTTGGTTCAACATAAATGTATGTATCGACACATGACCCTGCCAGTCCAGAAAAGCATGGAGCATCATCTTCAGCCACAGCTATTGCAGTACTGCAATCAGGACTTATTGGGGTCGAAAGTACTTCAACATATTCGGCTGCCATAGGTTGTGATGTATGACTGTCAACGTGTCCTTGAACCGTTCCTGTACTGCTTTCACCACTACACTCTGTCATTGCCATTGTTTTTGTATTTACTGTGCAGCAGATCAAATCCAACACCTGTACACCACAACAAAGGAGAAATCATTAAGGATAATCATAAATGCTGATTTGTATGTCGTATGGCAACAATGAAGAAATGAAATCATGCACTTTACACATTCATTAAACAATAAAAGTTACGCAAAGCAAAAATGCAGTAACACAGGATTCAAAACATTGAAAATGTGTATGTTGTTTTTGTCTGTTAACTTCATGATGATGTAAGTAGGGGAACACATACAAGGTGTAAATATTAAACAGATAATGAGGATATGTAGGACAACCTGAACTTTGTAATCTATGGCAAAGGAGCTGTAAATGCAGAACTTATCAGAACTCTACACAAGGGAAGCTATGGAACAAAGTGGTCCAATGCAAATTTAAAAAGGTGATAATGATCTGGTGGCTGAACTATCTACACTGCGGGGAATCCGTAGTACCATTTATTAGGACTGAAACCTGATGTGTATTCTTACATTATTACATAACTATTTGCAGGGCAGCAAAGCTGGGGAAGAAGCCATGGGGTGGATTATTTGGCAGAGTCATGGGGTGTAGTTGGTGTGGGGAGGCCATGACTCTACACTGAACATGGAGGCTTGGAGGATGTATGGAGTGTAAACAGCTTGCACAGCTGAGGAAGGAATGGGGTGGCTGAGGAGGCAAATGCAGGGGAGGGAGAACAGGTAGGAGGGGCGGAGAAGCAAGGACAGTACCAGCTTTGAAGGAGTGAGAGAAATGGGAGGTTTCCACCATGAATTTAGGTGCATGTAAGGAGGAGACAGGGGTTTGGAAAAAGGGGGATAGGAGCAGGCCAAGTGTGTGCAATACAGCCCCAGGAGAGGGTAGCAGCAAACCCAGGGGAGGGACGAGGAGAGGGGGAGGGGAGTGTGGTAGACTTCCTGTGGTGTTAAGCCCAGGACTGTACATGGCTTGACAATGCATCACGTAAAACACCACATCTATTCTGTAGCGCATGAGTGTGGTGGGACCACTGACATATTAGTATACCTGGGTACTAATGATACACATGGGAATAGTGAGCTACAGATACAAGCTAGGTTTATGGAGCTGGCAGGACATGGGATGATAAGGCTCCTTCTCTGAGAGTCTACTGGTGCATATGGCCAGTGTAGAACTTAAGCAAAAAATAAGGGCTGTAAATGCATGGCTCTGTACATGGTGCGAGTCAAGTTGTTATGGGTGTGTGGGTGAATGGAGAACAACCTGGGACAAGGATCTGTTCGCAAAGGACAGGCTCCACCTTAGCACTGAGGGAAAAGAGGTCCTGTAGCTGAGATTGGCAGAGTTCATACGTTCCAGCTGGGGTTCACACTTGAAGGGGGCAGGGGAAACGCTCCCTGGCAGGCCAGGACAGCACTGGCTTTCTCCCACAGGCGGGAAGGAGGGAGCACAGGGTAGGAGCACCACATAGTGCATGTGGAGGTCCATGTAGGCAGAAGACAAGGTGGCATTAGGGCAGGGGAAAGGGTGGCAAGGGGGCAGGTTTGAGGGTGGTCCTGATAAATGGCAGGAGCCTGGGTAATAACATGCTGGAGCTTCAGGCACTGTTGGTGAATGGGGTGTGTGTGGCAGCATTCACAGATATTTGGGCCACGTCCACACATAAGTGGGATGTAAACATACTTGGGTACACCACATGCAAAAGGGATAGGGTAGAGGGGAGGGGAGTAGCTTTAATCATTATGGATCGCATAGGGATAAGCAAGGTGGAGGAAGCAGGGGACAAGGTAGAGGCTATTTGGGTCACCCTGCATGATCCAAGGGTACAGGAGGAGGAACAGGATGAAGGCCTGGTTGCTAACCTTAAGGACCACTGTGGTGCTGCGACAAGTGAATATGCCAGGAGCAGACTGGGGAACCATGGCTTCGTCATCGAGCAGGGATCAGTGCCTGTTGGACATATTCCAGGATGCGTTCATGGCCCAGCTGGTGACTGAGCCGATGAGGGAGGAGCGCATCCTGGATGTAGTACTGTCAGATGGGGAGCTCATCAAGGATTTACACGTTGAGGACCCACTGGCGAGAAGAGTCTATGCCACGGTTTGGTTCTCTCTAGAACTATGAGGCATTGTAGAACATAAAAGAATGACAGTGATTAATTTTACAGGTGTGAACTTTGTGTGGATGGAGCGAATCCTTGGGGTCAACGTAGATGGGATCAGCCAAAGCATGGGTGTGGAGGCACAATGGGAAATTATAAAAAAGGAGATCATGAAGGCTACCTAGACCTGCATGAGGAAAAGACACAAGGGTGGCAAAACTATGAGGCTGAGTTGGTGGACAATGGAGGTCCAGAATGTGGAGGGGGAGAAGAGGCTGCTTACAACAGATATATATGGTCTCAGGGGCTATATCCAAGGAGCAGTATGATAAGGCAGCCAGAAGGGTCAAGGCGGAGATGGAGCTGAGATTAGCACAGGGGATTAGAATTGGGAGAATGGGTTCTTGAGGTATATCAGGGACAGGAGAAAAGGGAAAGGGCAGATCAGTAGACTCGGTATAGGTTGTAGGTGACGGAGACAGGAAGAGAAGACAGAGGTACTAAATTACCTTTTTGCCTCTGTCTTTATCAAAGAGGAGGAGGGGAGGATGGCAGGGGTAGGAGAGAGGGCAGGGGATATGATGGATGAATAGAGGGGGAAGGGATGATGAAATACCCAGAAGTAGGGTGTGAGAAGCCTTCAAGGCCCTAAGAGGGGACAAGGCACCGGGCCCAGATGTAATCCATCTCAGGGTGCTAAAGGAATTGGCAGATACCCTGGCCACCCCCATAACAGACCTTTTTAAATCCTAACTGCAGTCAGGGTGGGTACCTCAGGACTGGAGGAGAGCCCATATTGTGCCTATCCACAAGGTTAGCCAGCGAGAGAAGCAGGGTAACTATAGGCCGGTTAGTATGATATCGGTAGTGTCAAAAGTGATGGAGGTCATCCTGAAAGAGAGGATGGAGGGGGGTTCTGAGTTTTACCTAGATGATTGCCAGCACAGCTTTGTTAAGGGCGGATCATGCAAAACAATGTGGTGTAGTTCTATTAAGGGGTGACAAGGTCGCTGGATCAGGGCAGGACAGTGAATGTCCTCTTTCTGGAGTTCAGCAGGGCATTTGACTCTGTGCCACATCATAAGCTACTGGGTATGATGGAGAGTATGGGGATGGAGGGTGGAGGGGGAAGATGGGCTGGTGGATAGGAAACTGGATGGCAGGGTGTGTAAAAAGGGTGAGGGTTGGGGTGAAGTCTAATCCTCTTGGTTATTCACAAGTGGGGTCCAACATGGGTTGATGTTGAGCCCACTATTTAATGCCTATGAAGCTGACTTCAGAAATGGTATCAGGAATGGGATTAGCCTCTTTAAAGATGACTGGAATCTGTGTGCGGTGGTGGATGGAGAGGAGGGAAAGCTGGATCTCGATCTCCAGGAGGACCTGTCGACTCTAGGGAGATTGTTGTGAGACTGGAAACTAAAGTTTAATTCTGTGAAATGCAGGGTTATGCACCTGGTGGCCAAAAACCCGAGTCATGTATAAAGTTTGGGGGTTGGGGAGATGCTGCAGGTTTTGAGGGGAGAGAAAGACCTCGGGGTGGTGGTTGATGCCAAAATGAAGAACTCAGAGCAGTGCAGAAGGGCGAAAGCACAAGCAAATAAAATGCTGGTGGCGCATTGCAAGGAGGATAACTTCAAGGAGTACTGAAGTGCTCCTTCCACTGTTCGATTGCCTGGTTACACCACACCTTCAATACTGCGTGCAGTTTTGGCATCCCTCCTTTATAAGAGAACACTGCATTGCTGGAGAGGATGCACAGCAGAGAGACAATGATGGTACTGGGACTAGGAAAAAGGCCCTAAGAGGAGAAACTGGGGAAGTGCAACCTGTACTCATTGGAGGAGAGATGAGACAGGGGGGAATATGACATAGGTCTTCAAGTATCTCAAGTGAATGAATAAGGTAAGCCTTTGGGGGGTCTTTCATCGGAAGGAGCTGGGGTTAGCAGGGGACACCAAATGAGGTTGGATGGGGGAGGCTGCGGGGGGGGGAAACAGATGCAGTACTTCACAGAGTGGTGGAACCCTAGAATGTGCTGCACAGGGAACTAGTGGCTGCTGCTACTGTGGAGAAGTTCAACAAGGGCTGGGATAGGTGTAGGGGGAGAGTACATCCATGAGCCCTGCTGGGAAATAGGGGTCCTTGTTTTGAGGGAGGGGTGGCTACAATCAATGCCCTGCGTAGGCACAAACCGTTGAGCAGACTCGATAGACCATAGGGCCTATTCTGCTGGCTTCATATTGTGTTACTATGTTAGTATGATGCACACGAACAGTAAATTCACACCGTGTCTTACTGTCATTATCCATCCTGAGTTCCATGAATGCCTTCACTAACCTGCCATATTGAGTTTTGCTTCCTTTCAGTACTACGCCCTGTCCTCCTCTATCCAAATTGTTGTGCTATTTAATAATGGTGGCACTTTTCATGGTTACCCTTTCCATGACTCCCTAACTTGTCAAGCTACCTTTCTTTGCCTGACACATTCTACTGTTCTCCTTGCTGCAGTATACCTTCATGTGCTACCACATATTGTTCATCTAAATATTACATGGCATTATTGACAGGAGCCTCTGTAGCACAACACCCATCTACCGAAAGTAAGCCTTTATACAATCACCTTTATGTCACACCACACCCATTTCACTGTCCATACTGTAGTTCAAAAAACACAGTAACCACTGATCACTTTCTTTTTTACCTTACTTTATCCTCCTTACTCGCACCGTCCTTCCACTCAATCAGAGCCCCTCAAGCCTTCACATGAGGGAAGGACTTCCCCTAACCTTCCCCTGAACAACAGTGGAGCGGGTGGAACACAGCGGAGTCTGCCCTGGTCACGTGGTCCTGTGTTGGAGGGGTCATCACCCAGGAGTGACTGGCTCCATTTTTCCTTCTTCTGGTGAGCCCATACCCCGCAGTCGCTGGCACGCTAGGAGAGCCAATTGGGACGCATGTGTCAAGATGCAACTCCTCCCAAGGCTCTTGGCTGATGCTGCCCCTCCTGTTGTGTGTCTCGACCTGTGTCACCAATCCCGGGTTCACCCAGGAGATGGTGATATAGCAGTGGGACAGACATGTAGCCCTCCCCAAAGAGGGAAAGCTGCCACTGGGGACTCAGTCCCTCTCTCCCCCGCTGACCCACCGGTGGCCCGAGTCCATCACCAAAACCAGGTCGCCGGTGTGGAGCAAGGTGTGGCATCCAACGCCTCAACTCTCAGTGCCACGGGGCTGGCCCACTGATCGCTTGCAGACAATGGGTACCCACCCACATTTACCTCACACAGTACTCATTACACAGCACTAGTGCAAGGCTGTTCTTTTCTTTGTTATCCTGAAAGGTATCCACATGTAAATGATGTAATACATGTTTGGTGGTAGGAAAAATCCTCACCAATACAAGCTAATTAAAGTCCACCACTTTCACCACCCACCACTTCGTGCAGATCCAGTGGTCCTACACATCTAGCTCCCTATGTAATTCTTATGTTTCAGAGATTGGTATATAGACTTATTAATGGTGTCTTCTGTCCACAATGGCAGTCACTCTGCTTCAATGTCCTGACTATCCACCCTCATACACGTGTATCACTACAACACATAGTGTACCCCCCCCCCAACAAAACTGCCTATCTTAACTGATTATCATGTAACCTTGAGCTGCCCGGTACCTATACTGGATTTAGGTAGCCTAAGTTACAGTGATGTCCGAGCTGATCACCGCACCCTATGCTGTAACAGCCTGTAATTACTGTTTGTTATTTCATACACTTTTACCATATAAGGAGACCACCATACATCTATTCATTTACCTTCTAACTACCCCTGTCTTGAACAACCTTTCTGAGACCCCACAAAAGTATAAGCACATATTGCAAATGCACCGTTCGGGGGGGAGAGGGGGTCAGCACATATTATTTGCATTTTAGAGGCATCTGCAAACCTGTAATATTTGGGTTACCACTATCACTGAGCTTGAAAAGGACATTAATAAGTCGCACACAGCCCCAGCACAGTAGACTAACGTGGCATTGGGGCTGAAAAAATATACTTAGTATGATTGAATACATGTACTCACTATGTAACCACTGCAGTGGATAACAGGAAGAACACACATGATGTAGCCATGCTAGCACATGTATGCTATAAACTTTTATCCACTTGGACACAAATTTACAGTACCAATACAAGTTGACTGCCAGAAACAGTGGGGTGAGAGATTCAATTTGAATGCAAAAAGGCAACTGAAAATATGGCAATGCTTTTATTCAGAGAGGCAAGTGAATGCATTGCATATGACACATGAGATGTGACAGAGAGAGGGAGCGAGCAGTGGCGTGGAGACATGCATGTAGAAACTAATAAGTAAAGCAAAGAGGGGTCAGATACACTAATGAAGCGCGGGGATTAATGACAGACAGGACGGCTGTAGTACACCTTATAATATGACAACTTGTATGATTCCCTCTTCATTTGTTTATTTCTTGGATTGTACAGCAGACAAAAATATGAATAGCATTCCCAACCCCACCCCAAATAAACACATCAAACAAAAGGCCAGGCACATCAAGAAATAAACACCAGCACAATACCAAATCACATCAAATAAAACATGGCATGTATGTTGACTAACCTCTGACCTCTGGCGCTTCAAATAAGCATTTCTTGTCAACTTCGCTGTGTCCACATTTTTTTTCATAAAGAGGGTCAAATATCGAAGGAACTGCATCTCCCTTCAACTTGGGTTCTACGTTGAGCCACCCAATTCTGCCAGCCTCACAGGATCATGTTCATAACTTGACCGACTGAAATGTGCTAAGCAAACTTGACTGTATTGCAGTGGTTTAAAATTTTTACAATGACACAAATTAGTCCACACATGTCGATACTTAGTGTCTCGAGGAAACTGAAAAAACTGTATACCACATCCACGGCTACTTTTATTTTTACAACCAAAGACAGCACAGTATGGCATTTCTCTCTTTTTTTGTGGCATACCTTATCTTGCAGAATAAAATGTACAATAATAAACAGCAGCAACATAAAATTTCATGCAATGAAATGTCACAGTTTCGCTTTGAAATGCAAATGAATAATGTGGAGACATCAACAAAGCACGTCTGTCTGCTCTGTATTACCACCATAATGAAGTTTCCCTCCTAAACTATCATGTGTCAGCGTATGATTGGCTGTCATGTATAACACTAAAAAAATTAACAATGCAGGACAACAGCAAAAGTAAAGAAAACAGACATTTTATTGAAAAAACACAGCATAAAAATATTTACAGCCATGTAAAAAATACATTTTTTATTGCCCCACAAAAAACATTTACATAGACTTATACATAATGCTGTCAGTCACAGCTGATGGGCAGCATGATGAAGCACCGTGAATGGTCGTAACACAAATCATAATACCACAGGAAATCACACAATCATAATGTGGAAATCAATGTCATTACTCTTTAATAGAACAAATAATATATCCACAAGAGAGGTTTACAGCTCTCACTGAGTACTGCAGCTCGACAGCAACACAATTCTTCTAATGAACTGCTGACTCACGGGACATTTGCAGTTGACAGTCACTAGAAAAAAAAAAAAACATTCACAATGCCTTACATTGCATCAGGTTTCTGTGGCCATGGGAAATACTGTAGCAAGTGAAATTTGGTGATTTCGGTTGACAGATTATAATAAAGAACATTTGCTGCAAAGTCTGGGTAAACTGTGTGGCAGTAGGTTATACAGGGGACATCATAAACTGACCGCGGTTCAAGAAAGGAAGAGACACAATTTGGTACCAACTTTCTGTCATGATGTGTGAAATGAAAATTAACATATTTTCTTTTCATTTCACATATAGTACCATCACTGGACTTCAAGGATGTGCAGCAAAGATTTGGGCTATCCCGCTCGAACAAATGCTGTCTCTCTCTCAGAAAGTCTTGCTAGAATGATGTCACTATCTTGCGGTACTTCCGGCTGATGCGGGTTACAGATAGGCGCTTGTGCATGTGAAACGCGGAAATAAAAACGCATAAACAGCGTTATTATGAGCAAAAAAAAAATAAATAAATAATTACTTGCACTTCATAATTTTGCACCAAAACTGAGGAATGACCATATTGGAGGAGCTGCAAACACATCAGGTTAAGTTAAACGGCAAAAACAGACACTGAAGAATGTGTTTAGGTAGCCTTTAAAGCAGGAACAGCTGAGGGAGAGGTAATTGTGGAGGGCGGGGGTAAAGGAGTAATTGGAGGAGGAGTGTTGTATTTCTTGGGGGGGGGGATTCCAGATTTTAGGGAAGCGATGGGCGAAACCAGTCTGACCCATGAGGGTGGAGCAGTGAGGGACCGTCAAGGTGCGGGTCAAGGTGTTTATATTTTTGGTGCTCTCTGTTCTGCTAGTACGATCCTTCTCATCTTACCTAGGAATAATTTTGAGCATGCACTGCAGTTTAGTTACTCAGCTGAGTATTTCATAAATTACCATGCATTTGTTGCAGGTATAACCCAGACTCCATTCTCCGGTGTATCTGAATATGAACATCTGACAACTCCCGCAGTGTTTTATATTTTAGTTTTTTTACTGACCAGGTAAGCACCCTAGACAATTACAACATCTATTTTCAGGTGCAACCCAGGAGATTACAAAGTAAGGCAATGAAGCAACTATCTCACAAAGTAACACAAAAGAATCAAATGTTACCAAAAAACAATGAAGGCAAACAATATATATTAGATATAATAACAAATACAGAAAAGGTTATAGCACAACATATGCTGTGTCCATCATGTCTCAGAAGGCTTATAGACAGACTTTTTCTTACCTGCCGGCATTCACTGCTGCTGTCTCTCTTGCACTGGCCATTCTCATCCAAACCATTACCTTACCAATACTGCAACAGGTTGCCTGGAGTCAGTGCAGGCAACAGGGCTAAGCCCTGCTAGAAAAGTAGAGCCATTCTACAGTTCAGCGTTTCCATCTACAGCTGAAAAACTGTCTCACTTGCTGCCATCCACTGCTGTTGTCTCTCCTGTGCTGGCTGTTGTTCCCCCAAACCAGTACCTTGCTAACACCATGACAGTTTGCCAACTGCCAGTGGAGGCTGGGGCACTGCCGGAACTGATGATGTCAGCCTGGGGGCAGGACTGCGCCCTACAAGAAAAGAAGAGCTGATAATTTCTCTGTATCAAGGTAGTATTGATTATTGTGCAAAAAAGTGTTCATAGCTAGAATAAATATAGTGTTAGTTCCAGTATTTCTACATACTTGAGGCATATGGGTGGTATAACTACACTGGCAGAGTTTAAAACAAATACAGGGAGAGGACAAAAGTGAAAAGATGGTGAATCAGTGCCATCTAGTGGTTCACAGACAGAAAACAACAAATCTATAACATGAAAAGACAAAAAGGGAGCTAGCTGTAGTACAATTATAAACGGTTTCTTAAAGCAGTTCATATTTATTTATTTATTTCAAAAGTTTCACCAGGAAAGACATACTGAGTTGTGTATAACTCATTTCCAGATGTGTCCTGGGGAGAGGGTAGTAGGGAAAAAATCAACATGTGCATTTAGTGTACAAAAATTATACAGGGTAGTATAAAACACAAACACAATACAATATACAATAAATAAACACTGAGGCGAACATTGAGTGGCACAGAGCAATTACAGGGTATTAATTTACAGAACAATGCAACATCAGAGAATATCAACAGCCTTTAAGATGGGGAAAGAAGCAGGGAGGGAAGGCCAACAATAGGAGGGAGGGGAGAAGTGGGGAAGAAAAGCAGAGGGAAGAGGGGAAGGGCTCAAGGGCAGGTGCAGGAAAAAGCGGTGTAATCATGAAGAAGCCTTGAGAAGTAGTGAATGGAGGTGGCAGAGCAGATAAGGGGTGGGAGGGGAATCCAGAGTTTGGGAAGACCAAAGGAGAACGCTGCTTGACCAGCTGGGGTCCTCCTAGGCAGTAGAGATAAAGTGTGGTGACTGGAGCTATGGAGGGAATAAGCAGAGTTAGAAATAGAGGAGAGAAGAGAGATAGGATGGAAGGGAGCCCAGCCAGAGTTTAGCAATGAGGGAGGAGCCATGGGCCAGCATCTGGCCTCAAGAGAAGGAAAAGAGAGAGAGAGAGAGAGAGAGGTGTAGCGGTGGATCCGGGGGGGGGGGGGTGGCAATCCAGGGCAAACCTGCATAATCATAATAATAATAATAATCACGATAATATACACTCTATCAATTTGATAGAGAGTAGATGCTCAGTTCTTTGATAATACACAAATCGATTTCTTCATTCAAATCATAAGCAGTAAGGAATTTTGGGAGAAGATCATTCGAGTTTCTTTCCGTAGGAGAGTTGTCCAATCAAGTAGCTCATAGTGGAGGCTTGATGTATTCCAAAATCATAAAACACAGACTTGAAGGGTCACTACTGTATTTTTCTTAAACAGCAACGCTATATTATAATAAAATGCTTAAAAACACTAGATCTACACCAATTATGCTTTAAGTTTGTTGTTTTCTAGTTTTTTACCTTCTCCTGCTGTTGGTCTAATAAATATTGTAGATAATGCAGCAATTATTCCACTGAGTCTTTCAAGATGTATCTGACTCTCTCCTGTTAACCACACAACTACTGTTTGTGACATCACATTATGCTGTCATGCTGAGCACTATGATGTCATAAACTAAGGTACTGCGAGGTTAACGGGAGAGGCAAATGATTTCAAATGTTTTCTATACAAATTTTTAGATGAACTAACAAGACAGGCTGTAAATCTCGAAAGGAACATTCAAAATGTATTTTCTAGTCAATTGTAACAGCTGAAACACTTTATTCATGAAAGCGCATGCTGACGAGCAGAGTTGCTCTGTAACGTGAACTATCAATTGGAGGGAGGCACACATGGTACCTCTCCACAAAAGTAGGCCCAAGGATGAACCAGGGAACTACAGACCAGTGAACCTTACCACAATTGTGGGGAAACTGATGGAATCTATCTTCAAAGAAATGCTGGTGCAGTTTCTTGTGGATAATGATCTGCAAGCACGGGTTCGTCACTGGCAGATCCTGTCAGACAAACCTGGTTAATTTTTTTGACTGGGTCACGAGGGCACTGGGCAAGGGCCATGCGGTAGATGTAGTCTACCTGGATTTCAGCAAAGCTTTTGATTCAGTGCCACACGGAAGGTTGACCTGCAAGTTGAGGAGTCTTGGTATAGGGTGGAAGCTAGCCCGATGGGTAAAAAACTGGCTGAGGGACAGGCAACAGAGGGTAGTTGTTGGGGGAGAAGCACTGGAGCCCAGGGCAGTGACAAGTGGTGTCCCACAGGGATCAGTACTGGGACCAGTCCTGTTTAACATTTTCATCGCAGACATAGCAGTTGGGATCAAGAATAAGATTAGCCTCTTCGCCGATGACACCAAGATCTGTGCTGAGGTGGATGGGGAGGAGGGTGGCAAATTACTGCAGGAGGACTTACACCTGGCAGCTTGGGTTCAACACCAAGAAGTGCAAGGTGATGCATTTCGGAGCCAAAAACCCAGGATACAGGTACTGGATAAATGATCTCAAACTGTCCACATCCAACGAGGAGAAGGATCTGGGCGTGCTGGTGACCAGGGAATTAAACCACTTGGCCCAGTGTAGGAAGGCAGTGGCTAAGGCTAACAGGATGCTGGGGTGTATAGTAAGGGGGATTATTTCCAGATGTAGCAAAGTCATATTGCCCCTGTACAGGTCTCTGGTGAGGCTGCACTTGGAGTACTGCATGCAGTTCTGGTGCCCGTACTTGAAAAGGGATATCAAACTACTGGAGGCAGTGCAGTGAAGAGCAACAAAGATGATCCAAGGGTTGGGGGATAGAACTTACGAAGAAAGACTAGAAGAGCTCAACATGTATACCCTAGAGGATAGAAGAGAGAGAGAGAGGGGACATGATCGAGACCTTCAAGTACCTGAAGGGGATGAACAGAGTAGGCTTTCAGGGTGGGTTCATTCTCCAAAACAAAGAGATACCAGAGGGCACTCCCTGAAGTTAAAGGGGGGGGGGCAGATTCAGGAGGGAAAGGAGGAGGCACTACTTCACTGAAAAAGTGGTAACAGCGTGGAATGCACTGCCTGAGCAACTCGTATCAGTGTAGACTGTGGGGTGCTTCAAGAGGGGGTGGGACAAATTCAAGAGGAAAGTACATACCTGGGGGAAAGTTGGGGGAAGGAAGAGCTAATGGGAGGGGGGCAGCTGCAGTCTAATAGGCTGAAGTGCTGCACACTTGAGCAGACTAGATATGGACTGTTTCTGCTGGCAATTTCATTTGTTCATATATGTTATCCAATTTTTGGTAATAGATTGTCCTTTGCTTTTATAGATTGACCATAAGGTAACTAAATAGCCTCCCCACAAATCCACATGGACATTTGGCTACATATATTACAAAACTTGCTTTACAAGATATACAATCATGAATAATAACTTTGCCTATTTGGGGTTGTATAGAAGTATTTCCCTTCTGAACATATTGACATGCATGTCATACGAACATATGAAATTTGCCAGCAGATAAAGGCCTAGAGGTCTATCAAGTCTGCTCGAATGTGCAGCTAGCTCCCCTTATTTTGCAGCTGCCCCTCCCTCCCATCCTTCCCATCCATTGACCCTCCCCCTTGCCCTTCCCCAGCCCCTTTTGTAGTAATCCACTGTTCTACTGGATACCACTTCTGCTGGTAACACATTCCATCCAGCTACCACCCTCTTTGTAAAAAAGTGTCTCCTCATCTCCCTCCTGAACCTTCCTCCCTCCAGCCTCATATCATGGCCCCGGGTGTCCCTCCCCTTACTTACTTTGAACAGCCCCTCTGTAACTGTCTTGTTTATTCCTTCCATGTACTTAGAGGTTCCAATCATGTCCCCCCATCCCTCCTCTCCTCTAACGAGTACATGTTCAGCTCCCTGAGCCTCCTCTCATATGGCAAGTTCCCCAGCCCCTTGATCATCTTTGTTGCCCTGCGCTTCGCACCCCCCCCAGTAACATAATGTCCCTCTTCAGATACGGGCACCAGTACTGCATGCAGTATTCCAGATGTGGTCTAACTAATGGCCTATACAGGAGCAGAATCGCCTCCCCCCTCCTCAAGGAGATACCCATTGCAATGCAACCCAGCATTTTGTTGGCCTTTGCAGCTGCCTTCCTACATTGTGCAGAGTTGTTCATTGACCCTGTAATGAGCACCCCCAGATCCTTCTCCTCTTCTGTCTTGGCTAGCTGCACTCCTAGCAGCTGGTAACTCCTCCTTGGCTTCTTCACGACAAAATGCAGCACCTTGCACTTTTTGGCATTAAACCCCAGTTGCCAGGTGTCTGACCTGGTTTCCAGCATTTCCAGATCATCCTGCAACCCCTGTCATTCCTTTAGGTCATCCATCATCGCTCCCATCTTGGTATCATCAGCAAACAGACTGATCTTGCTCTTGATGTCCAATGATATGTCTGCAATGAATATCCCAAACAACACTGGTCCTAACACCGAGCCCTGTGGAACACCGCTCATCACTACCCTTGGGGATGAGAAAGCTCCACCCACCACCACCCTCTGTTGATTTCCCTGAAGCCAGTTCCCTACCCATCTCACCAGCTTTGCACCTGCCCCTGTGCCTTACTTCCCAGCCTCCCATGTGGCACCGAGTCAAATGCCTTACTGAAGTCCAGATACAGGACATCCACTGCATGGCCCCTGTCCAATTGCCTAGTTGCCCAGTCATAGAACTCCATCAGGTTGGTTTGGCAGGATCTGCCACATATGAAGCCATGCTGTCTACTGTCCTGTAGTCCTTTGGTCTCCAGGAGGGCCACTAGCCTCTCCTTCAGGATAGTCTCCATCAGCTTACCCATGATGGATGTGAGGCTCTCTGGTCTGTAGTTACCCAGTTCATCCTTGGGGCCACTCTTGTGAAGGGGCACCACATGAGCTATCCTCCAATCCTGAGGTACACACCCTGAGGACCTCTGCCAGTTCCTTCAGTACCCTGGAGTGGATGCCATCTGGGCCTGGCACCTTGTCCACCCTCAGTGCCCTCAAACCCTCCAGAACTCTGCCCTCCATGATTTCTCCATCTGTCACCCCCTACCCCCTGTTTCTCCCATTTGTCCCCCCTTGGGTATCACCCCATCCTTCTCCTTAGTAAATACCGAGCAGAAGTAATCATTTAGCACTCTGCCTTGATCGCCCCCTAGGCCACCTAACCCCCCCTCCTTCCTGATCCTTCCTATGTGGTCCTTACAGTTCCTTTTCTCCCTGACGTAACTAAAGAAGTCCTTCTCACCCTTCTTAATGCCTTGTGCCAGCCGGAGCTCCGTAGATACCTTGGCTCCTCTTACTGCCCGTGTCACCTCCTTAGATTCCTTCAGGTACTCCTCCCTGTCCTCCCCTCTCCCTGTTTTCTTGTACCTCCTAAAGGCAGATCTTTTCCTCCTTACCTTTTCCATGACCTCCTTGCTCACCCAGCTCAGTTTCATAGCCCTAGCCTTCTTGCTCTAGGCCTTGCTGCAGGTTCTGGTTGCCTCCGCTATCCCCAGCTTTATGAGCTCCCACCTCTGGTTAGTGTCCATGCTAGGTTGAATTTTGGACAGGTATCCTTTTACCACTTCCCCCATCTTCTCAAAGTCGGCCCTCCTGAAATCCAGCACCCTTGTGCCAGATTCCACTCCTTCCTTGCCCATATCCAATGTGAGCCATACTGAGTGTTGGTCACTCCCTGACAGTGGTTCTTCCACCCTAAGTTCCCTCACAAACTCCCCATTTGCCAGCACACGGTCAAGGGTATTCCCTAACCTAGTTGGTTCACTGACCATTTGCATCAGGAAGCTGTCCTGGAAGGCATGCAGCAGTACCTGCTCCCTTCTGTTGCTGGTTGGTGGGGTACTCCAGCCCACTACTAGCATGTTAAAGTCCTTCACAATCACCACACTACCCCTCACGCAGGTCCTTCTGATCTGTACTGCTAGTTCCTTGTCTAACTCCTCTGTCAGAGAGGATGGTCTGTATACCACTCCCATTCTGACAGTCCTATTCTTGGAAACCTGGAATTGCATCCAAAGTGACTCCGTGCTACCCTCCTCCCCTTCCTCCCTTACACACTTCAGTCCTTCCCTCACATATAGTGCCACCCCCTCCTTTCCTAATCACCCTATCCCTATGAAATAGCCTGTACCCTGGTACAGATAGGTCCCAGTCATTGTATTCGGTGGTCCATGTTTTTGTGATGGCTGCAATGTCCAACTCTCCCTCTGCCATGAGCGCCTGTAGGTCTGCAGTTTTCCTTCCAAGGCTCCTAGCATTAAGGGTGACCACCTTCCACCCCTTCCCCCCTCCCATCCTGCCCTCCTTTACTAGCATTGCCAATACTATGTGCCCTTTGTCTTTTGTCACTGTTATGGGAGTAAGCTCCTGTGGCTTCCCAACCTGTGGTCTCCGCATCTCTCTTGTCCACTTGCCACCCCCCCGCTCTTAGTTTAAATTCCCAACTTCCTCTATGTACTCTGCTATCCTTTGTTTCAACACTTTCTTTCCCTCCTTGCTCAAGTGTAGTATGTCTTTGGCATAGAGACTACTGTCCTCCCAGGTCCCTCCTCACCTCTCCCACCAGCCCATACCCTTTAGCATGACACCAGGTTCTTAGCCATCCGTTAAATTCCTATGTTCTCAGCTTTCTTGTTGTGCTTGCCTTGGACACTGGGAGTATCTCTGAAAATGTTACTGATCTTCCTGCCTCCTCACATAATTGTCCACATTCCTCAAACCTCCTCATGTACAGTACCACATGAGGAAAACACTTAGCTTTGCTCAAAAATGTTTTGGCACCTCCTCTCTATAATCTGACTGTGGACAAGAATATCCTTTAGATTTTGTGACCTACTGTAAGACACTTTTTGACCCTTACCTACATTGCTTCTTTTTCTTAAGAATTTAACAGATACCAATGTTTTCATGACAATTTGAGAGCCCTGTATATTCTTCTGGGTCATATTATTCTGGTGTATATTATGCCATACATGCTAGAATAAAGAGAACTAGAAGATATCAGAGTAACAACACACAACAATCTGACCTGCCAACAATTATCTAATCAGAATTGGTCCAGGACCAGCCCACCAAGATGTGCATTCCATGACTGAGGCTCACCTCGCTCCATGCTGCCCTCTGACTGTTAGACCAGGCTGCAGTACTCTAGATGTAAAGTATTACTATTATATTACTATTATTTAATAAATTCCCTGACTGTTATTATTGGAGGTTCTGCTCTCTGTGCTGATCCCAGATCCTGCTGCGTGTTCTCCAGAGGGGATGCTGAGAGGATACAGCCGCACCATGAAACCAAACCACATTGGAAGGGAGCAGAGGTGACTCAGTCTGTAGCCGGCAGCTCCAGGTCACAGCAGGGATGGATGTGCAGCACTGGCACAGGGGGCGAGAAGACACAGCTGATAAAGGAGGTTCTGCTCTCTGTGGTGCTGATTTTGATAATCTTTTGCCATTCTATGTACAGTGCACAGTACTAGTAAGGGAAACATGTGAAAGCTGAGAACTAACAGACCTTGATAATTAAATCAAGTCTACTGATATAGGCAAGCTGAAGGTAATTTTTACATTAGCAGTACTCTGAAACAGAACACTTCCACTAGTTAAAATCAAATTATAATGCTTCAGAGCATATGGGTCTTTCTCTCCCCCAACACTTTGGTGGCTGTTACCATAAATTCAAGGATCAAGCTAGGGCACTTAAGTGAGAATGAAGGCCACACTGGTACATCTATTGTTCTAAGAGCCACAACTGCATCATCATTTAATATTTTCCTTCTCTTTTGAGACAAAAAACGGCATTTTTCCCAAAAACACATCCCTTCCCCACAGTATTAAGTGAGCCATTAAGTCCAATGTCCCTACAGCTCTGTAAAGGTCAACTCTGTTAGGCAACCATAATACCCCCGGTTCGATCCTTCAATACTGATGTACAAAGATTAAATGTAAGGCAGTCTAAATTCTAGGCATCAAATTCTTTGTGTTTACCCAAACTCTTAGATTGAATTTGCCAAAAAGTATGTTAACTATTTGTCAATGGATACTGACAGTGAGCTGGCATTCATGGTCTGCCATAAAACTCATGCCCTGGATGCATTATAAAACCCTCCCAAGTACTCATTGTGCACTGGGAAACACATTAGTGTTTTGTAATCCAGACAGGGCTGTCACAGAAGCAAGCATCTCACCTCCAGTTTGCTAATTTTATTTGATCTATCCAGTATAGCCTAAATGAGGTGGAACATCTCATTTACAGCGGGGTCCTGCTTTTACCCAATTTTGCAGCCGGTCTGAAGGACTAAAGCACAGGAAGGCTAAGAGCTGCTCAAGTTCACACGTTAGATCAGATACACCTGGTCCTCTTTTGGTCCCTGGATGGGGCATCCAAACCTACTTCTGAACCCAGCACCCCCGCTGCAGTGTAGAGAATACCTTGCCACACCACTTGGCTGGACTATAGGAAACAAATTATGACTCAAGATTGCCAGTGTATCGCATGCTGCATGGCAACCCTTTCGAAGAGGTGCAATCCTTTAAGTACCTCGGCATGTGCCTCAATAGTAAGCTTGACTTCTCTGTCTGCATTGATGCCATCCATGCGGAACTATACCCAAAGTTGGGTGCCCTGTACCATAACAAAGACTGTCTTCCCAGCAAGTCAGTTGTGAGCAGGTCACAAAAATGGTGGTCCTTGTTTTTGACTATGCTATAGTGGTTTATGGTACCACCCCTTCCACTTACCTAGTTAGACTTGACACCCTCTGCAATGTCTTTTGTGATTTGCTATGAACTCAGCTCCTGGTACTCACCATTGTTCCCTTTATTCCTCCCTTTCCATCATACCCTTACCATCATGTCATGGGTCCTACTGCTCCTTTCATCTCAAAATATTGCTTTGGTTCTCTCCCCTCCGCTACCAAGGCTCCATCCTCTCTCCGCTCCAGGGACCAGAAAACCTTCTCCACTCCTCATCGCCTTTCCTCACTGGGCAATCTGCCTACTATTGTTGTCTCCCAGTGTTCTGGAACCAGCTCCCCTCTTCCCACTCCACCTCCTCAGGCTCCTTCAAGCACCTGCTGAAACTCCTCCTACTCACCACTTGTACCTGTTTTCCATAGGAGTCTTTCCGTGTTTTGACCAAGTACCACAGGGTCCAGATTCTTATCACTCGACTGATTTCTGTTCCCGGGTACACTGTGTGTTTATGGTACCATATTTAATGTCGTATCTTGCACTAGTATTTTGGGAGACTTTTGTCTGAAAGCTGCACTTTAATTTTGCACCTGGCATATACCTGTGAAGTATTTGCTACAATGTAATTTATACCTGTACTTTTTGCAGTAAAATCATATGTTTTGTATTATGTGGTGCTGCAGGGAGGTTGGGACTAGTAGGGGTCTGATGGCCGGCAGTGAGGTTCTGGTGGTTTAACAGGGGTGAGTCATATCGGGGTGGTCAGGTCTAGGAGGCACCCTGGGGTAAAATGAGACCTAGAGAGAGGCCAGACATGCTTGGTACCCATTCCCAGGGTTCCCACCAGACTGAGTGGGCAGGTAGCCGGGGGGGCCAACAGCTTCCACTAGTCCCCTTCAGGTGGTGCTATGCAATGCCAGATTGATTAGGAACAAGACCGCTGTTACTGCGGACTTGATTTCCTTGGTCAATCTGACTTGTATCATGGAGACCTTGCTGGGAGATGACGCAGGCCCAGTACTTTGGTCCTGGCAGGGTTCTCTTTATTGCACTGCCCAAGGAGGGAATGCAGGGGTGGGGGTGTGGCCATCTGTTTTAGATCTGACTTGAACTTCTCCATGCACCTAATGGGTTCTACATCATCGTTTGAATGTGTGGCTGTGTGTGTGGTTCCAGGTGCAGGATCCTCCTCGTGTACCGAATTCCAGGATGCAAGGCAGAATTCCTGCAGGAGGTCACAGACTTTATTGCTGACAGGGTGTTGGAGGTGTCCAGACAGTTGATTCTGGGCAACATCAACGGCTGGGTTGACGACAAACTCTCACATTTTATTCATGACTTCTTCCAGACGATGACCTCACTGGGTCTTACACAAGCTGTTGCTTCTGTGACCTGTAGCCATGGCCATGCCTTGGACTTCATATTCTCACTGGGGCTTGAGGTCACTGATTGCAAGACTGATTCTGTCGTTTGGTCTGATCACTGAATGGAGAAGTTTTCGTTTGGGCCCCCCCCATTAGTATGTCCCCTGTTGAGATGGTCTGCTGCAACCCATTAAAGGGGTTGACCCCAGAGGAACTGATGGTGGCAGTGGATTTTTCTGGTGTAGAGGCCACTTGTGCAGCAGGTGCGGTGAGGCAGTGGCAGCCTATAACAGTGCTATCACTGAGGCACTTGACTCCATCGCACCAATCCGTATACAACCCAGTTCTCCTTGCTTGAGATCTCCATGGTTTGATGGGGCTCTCAAGGAGATGAAGACCAGGGATCGGAGGTTGGAGCATTGCTGGCGGAGAACTCGGTCCAAGGAGGACAAACTAGCTTTGAGAATTCACTACAGTGAATATCAAAGGGCAATCGACCATAAGAAGGCAGTGTTCCTGTCTAGGGAGATCGATGGGAGGAACAGACCAGCTCTGCTCTTTCAGACTGTAGACAGGCTTCTTCATCCAGCCTGCAGCCAAAAAGAGCAACTTCAGTCGCTCAGTGCAAAGAGCTCACTCCGTTCTTCTCTGACAAGGTGTCCATCATTAGGACTGGGATCTCTCTAGTGGGGCGGGAGCAGCCCTGCAGTATCAGGACATGCACTGCCAGAGGTACTCCTATTGCTTGGGGTGAGTTTAGGCCAGTGGGGGTGGCAGTGGTCATTGAAGTAATCTCAAAGCTGCGGCCCACATTTTGTGAACTGGACCTGGGTCTGATATGTCTCTTAATGGGATGTGTTGAGTTCGTTGGTCCATTGTTCGCCAAGATTGTCTGGTGCTCGTTCTCGAAGTGATCTTTTCCAGATGCCTTAAAAGAGGCACTGGTGAAGCCCCTTCTGAAGAAACTATCACTCGACCCTAACGTCCTGGCGAATTATCGACCTATTTCCAACATCCCATTCTTGGGAAGGGTTAGTGAGCAAGTGTTAGCTCTGCAACTCAAGGCACACCTTGTGGCCAATGACATCTATTAGCCATTCCAGTCTAGATTTCAGTCCCGACATAGCACTGAAACAGCGTTAGTCAGGGTGCAAAATGATCTCCTTAGGCTGAGAAATAGAAGATACTGGCCAATTCTCGTTCTCCTTGATCTCTCCTCAGCTTTTGACACTGTGGACCACACAGTGCTGCTGGATTGCCTCAGGGAACTCTGTGGACTCACTGGCACTGTCATCAAGTGGATTGAGTCCTTTCTAATGGGCAGGATACAGAGGATAGTGAAGGGGAATTTCTCCTCCTGCCCAAAACCCCTGCCATGTGGCGTTCCCCAGAAGTCAATCCTGTCGCCTTTGTTGTTCACAGTGTACATGCTACCTCTGGGTGAGAACATTAGACTATACAGTCTGGGTTTCCACTGTTATGCAGATGATACCCAGCTGCATATGTCATTTGCCCTCGGGACATGTGATGCTGTGTGGAAGTGCTAAATGAATGTCTGGCCAAGATCCAAGACTGGATGTCCTCTAACTGGTTTAGACTCAACCCTAACAAGATGGAGGCACTGGCGGTAGAGCCTGGTCGCTGGCATTATGTGTGGATGATGCTGGGATGGGAACAGGTCTTTTCCTGAGTTCTACCCCGTTGGCAGCTTCCACTAGGTTGAAAGAGTTGTGCGTCTTCCTTGACGATGGATTGACACTTGAGGCTCAGGTGTCATCTGTCACCCAGAGTGGTTTTTATCACTTAAGGAATGTCGCCTGGATAAAAATCCTAATTCCACCTGGCGACCTGCCCTTGACAATACACGCTTTTGTCACATCAAGGCTTGATTATTGTAACGCTCTATACTTCAGGATCACTAGGGGAGTTCTTCGCAGTCTGCAGCTGGTGCAGAATACAGTAACCAGGTTGCTGATGGGCCTCCTGAGGTCCTGTCATGTGACCCTGGTCCTGTGTGATCTGCACTGGCTGCCAGTGAAGTGGAGAATTACCTTCAAGGAGGCTTGCTCACCTATAAGGCCCTATACAGGTTGGGCTCTGGCTATCTGAGTGACCTCCTGTCTGCCCTGTGCACTCACTCCATTCCTCCACTGAGGGCCTCCTAGTGGTTCCCAGAGCCAGGCTGAAAACCTTGGGTGATCGTGCATTTGATGCAGCCAGCCCAGCCCTTAGGAACTCACTTCCAAGATCACTGAGGGAGGCTCCATCGCTGGAGATATTCAAGTGGGGTCTGAAGGCACATCTCTTCAGAAAAGCTTTTGAAACCCAGCTAAAGTTTTAGGGTTTTATTTTACCACTGAACTGTTTTATTATTATTTTTATTATGAATGTTTATTTACAGAGTTAAATTATTGAATACTTTGACTTTACTGTATTTTAAAATTACTGTATTGTATGTTATTGCACCTTACCTATGTAAAGTGTCAAGAGCCTCTGTGATTGGGTGCTAAAGAAATAAAATGTTATTTACTTACTTACAAAGTGTATTCGGTTTTCCCTTCCCCTTGGTCACACCTGGAAATGAGCCTCAGCTCAGTGTGCCTTTCCTGGTCACCAGTTTTCAAATAAATAAATACATTTACTAAAAGATCCCCAAAGTATTTTTATGCCTATCTATCCTAGGGAACGTTTAATCTGTGAATACTAAAGCTGATTCATAAATATACTTACAGCCAGACTAGGTGCCACCCAGAGATATAGAGGGGGCCCAATCCAGACTTCAGTATAAACTTAAAGGTGACAGTACATAACAGTACAATGCCAAATATACCAATCTAGACACTGTAGGAAAAAAATAAGAACACATCACTATTGATAGGCGAGTAGACCCAAATCTTGCCTGTTTTGTGTTCCCCAGAGGGGATGCTGAGGCTAGGAGAGGAGGAGGCTGTACCACAAAACTGGACCATCTCAGAGAGGGAAAGTGTTAATCCTGCAGTCAGACAGCAGTTCCGACTCCAAGCAGGGAGGGAGGGAGCAGGGGGCAATGAGACATGGCTGCACCAGAAAGCAAGCTGGCTGCAGCTTGCAACTGGTGAGGACTGGTGCACACTGAACTGCATCAGGCACACCAGCATGGAGCTGAGAACTAGGAGCTTGGAGCTGCAGTACAAAGTCAAGCAAACAGAAACACCAGCTGGAACTGGGAGCAAGTACAAGTAAAGTACAGACAATGCTGTCTGTGTACAATTACCCTACTTCCACCATTGTGCCACTGAAGCACCAGCATCAGCATTTCCTTACCATGCTGGGGTGGGGTTGGTGAACTCGGACAAGGGCAAGAGAGGTCAAGAAGAGGAAACTGAAAAGCAGAGGGAAGCTACTACTGAGGGGTGGCTTCTAGTTATAGTGGCTGACTTGAGTATGACATAAAAGCTGTAGAACTGTTTGAAGACCTAGCCTTCAAGGTCAGTTGTAGCTGGATAAATAAGTCATGTACCTGTCATTCCCCTTGCCCAACAAACTGCTTTCAAAACACTTTCAAACTCCTCTCATTCATAACAATAACAAATCATTTGCTAGCCCATCTCAGGTAATTTTTTTAGGCTTGTGGTATAATTTTGACTGACCCTGATATTATGTCTTGCTTGTGCAAAGATGGTGAGACACTGGAGGTGAGATTACTTCTCTCTCTCTCTCTCAATCAGGCACTAATTCAGAATCAGAAAAATCAGTTACAAAGCACCCAACAATTGGTATCTGAATCCTCAGACGTCTCTAAAAGTAACAGACAGTGTTGATTCATCTGGAAAGGCTGCTAGATTGAATAAAGCCATCCTGAAAATGTTGATACAGCCGACATGAAAACTGGATAAACTAATGTAACTTTATCCTTATCAATATTTTTTTTGCAGCAAATAATGAGTTGCATCTTTTTGGTCTCTCGGTTTGCTTTCAAACTTACTAGTACTTATGAGCAGTGTAATCCACACCATGCCAGCGATAGTATATCCACAAATAAGCAAACAGATATAATTATAAGAACAAATAACACCAGGCAAAATAAAGTTCGTACATTGCATAAAATGCACCAAAACTCAGTTGGTATTTGGAGACAGTTTACAATGGCATTTGTGGACAACTACCCTCCCCCATTTTGTCCTTGAAGCACCGGAATTGGCATTTCCTTACCATGCTGGGGTGTAGTAGGGTTGATGAACTCAAACAAGGATACACATGGCATGGCATTGGTTCAACTCTTTGTCACTTGGGATTGGAATTCAGGATGGTCCCTGTGGTTGCGTTTGATGCTGTGAAAGTCTCTTTCTCCATGCACTGCTGCGATTGGTCCGTCACAGGCGCTGTCTCTATCAATGTCTGGTGTCCGGTCTGCTGCCATTCAAGTCAAGCTGCTCCAACTAGAACCGAACAGTTAGAATCCAATAGTAATAAAGTCTGGAGAAATGCAGCCATGATGGAACTTACCATTCAATTTTTTTTCAAAGCCTGCTGAAAAGTAATTGATCCGCCACCACCAACAAAGCCAATCAGATTATTGGCACGTAATAATGAGCCATAACCACGAATGGCAAGCTCAGGTCAGAGAAGCACAACACCCACCTCCACTGTCACAGTGACGTAACCCCACTGTCCTTCAGGCTCTAAAGTACAGAGCAGTTCACTTGTAACAACGCAAATTCTGCACCAGTTCTATGGAAGTTGGGCAAGCAGGACTTGCTCATCCCTCTAGCTTGAGATCAGTGATCACCTTGTGCACTGACGCGGTTTCCTGCTATAATAGCTGCAGATGGGGACAGAAGGCTAAAATGTTGAAGGGAACATGACAGCTAGTTTAAGAAATTGAGGGGGACATGTCCCCTTCAGCCCCCCTCCGGTAGTTGCGCCTATGCTCTGGCCCCACAGGAGTGTGAGAAGGAGCCTGAGGTCAATCAGCCAACAAAGATTCAGGTGATAGACCCAGCTGTCAGAGGGGAGTGGGCATGCTGAAGCCAAAATGAATACTGCTGCAAAGTGTGGTCAACAGAGAAAAAGGGTGTGAATCGGCTGGCCAATCAGAGTGTTTCTTTGCTAAGAACCTCCCCTTTGTAAAGATTCAACCAATAAAACATTGCTGCTGTGAATGGGAACAACAAGGGAATATTTATGTGGGAGAATGAGAAAATGACTACATATGGAATCCACTGAAGAACAGATGGAACAGTTTTTTAGTCAAATGGATTCGATACGTTCATGATGTGCTCCTCTTATGGGAGGGGCCAGGGAATGCATTAACAGAATCTCAAATATGCATAAATAATTGTGATAGCAATCTGACATTTTAAATGGAAAAGAGTACCGAATCAGTTAATTTTTTTGATATCACCATCTACAAGCTATATACCTCCCTCTCCCTTCCCTCCCTTGAATTGAGGCATCTTTCTCATTGTTCCTCCTTTTTATAAAAACACAAAAGTTGATGGCAGAAAGAGCCCATCTGGCCCATCTAGTCTGCCCGTGATCCTACCCCCCTCCCATTAGCTGCTATTCAGTGTTATTTTGCCCTTGAACCTATCCCACGCATGTTTAAAGGATCCCACTGTTTCTGCCTCCACCACTTCCCTTGGAAGTAAGTTCCATACATCCACCACCCTCTCAGTAAAGAAGAACTTGTGTGTGTTGCTTCTATGTTGGCTCCCCTCCAACTTCTTGCCGTGCCTCCTTGTTCTCGAGTGTTTCTTGCTTTGGAACAGGTCCTGAACCTGTACTTTGTTTATACCTTTTTGGAATTTGAAGGTCTCTGTCATGTCCCCCCTCTCCCTCCACTGCTCCAGTGAGTACATGTTTAAGGCACGCAAGCGTTCTTCATAGCATTTGTTGTGCAGATCATGTATCATTTTTGTTGCTCTTCTCCGTACTGTCTCTAGTCTGGTGGGGTCTCCAGAACTGTACGCTGTACTCCAGGTGCAGCCTCACCAGTGATCTATACAGTGGCAGGATGACCTCTCTTTTTCTGCTAGCAACCCCCCTGCCTATGCATCCCAACATCCCATTTGCTCTCAGTGCAGCCTTCTCACATTGTTTTGACATTTTTAGATAATTTGTTATGATGATTCCAATCTCTGTCATGTGTGGATGTTTCCAGTTTCAGTTCTCTCGGGTAGTACTACCCTCCTGGGTTTGTCTTACCAATGTGCATGACTTTGCACTTCTTGGCATTGAAACTTAGTTGCCATGTTTTTGACCATTTTTCTAGGGCCATAATGTCTGCATTCATTTTTTCCACTCCTTCTGGAGTATCCACTCTGTCTCCTAACATTGTGTCATCTGCAAACAGACTTACTTTCCCCTTTAGTCCTTCTAATATATCACTAATAAAGATATTGAACAATAATGGTCCCAGCACTGATCCTTGAGGCACTTCACTAATTACATCTCTCTCCTCTGATAGTGATCCATTTACCAGAACCCTCTGGGTCCTTCCGGTAAGGCAGCTCTTTATCCAATTTACCACCTGCTTACCTATTCCCATGCTGTCTAACTTGTTTAGTAACCTTCTATGTGGCACAGAATCGAATGCCTTACTGACGTCAAGGTATACTATGTCCACCACTCCTCCCTGGTCCACTATTTTTGTTACCCAGTTAAAAAAGTATATGAGATTTGTTTGGCATGACTTTCCCTTAGTAAAGCCATGCTGTTTCATGTCTAATTTGCTGTTTTTCTCAAGAAAGGATACAATCCTGTCTTTAAGGAGTGTTTCCATCGCTTTTCCCACTGTAAAGGTGAGGCTTACTGGTCTGTAGTTGCATGCACTCTCCTTGCTCCCACTCTTATGTAGTGGTATAACTGTTGCCTGCTTCCAATCCTGTGGGACTTCACACATTTCGAGAGAGAAGTTGAAAAGGTCAGCCAGTGGAGCTTCCAATTCTTCCCTTAGCTCTTTCAACAACCTGGGATGTATCCCATCTGGTCCCATGGCCTTATTGTATTTATTTTTTCCAGTTCCTTTTGGACATTTTCCTCTGTAAAGGAACCCAATTCTACTTCAGTGCCTCCTTTACTATGTTCCTTACTGGTAGGTCCACAGATATCTTACTCTTTGGTGAATACCGAGCAGAAATAACTGTTCAGGACTTCTGCCTTATCCTTGTCATCTTTGGTTAGCCCTCCACCTTCCTTTGCGAGTTTGACAATGCCATTCGTTTTCTTCCTCTTTTCTCCGATGCACCTGTAGAATGTTTTGTCTCCATGCTTGACTTCCTTGGTGATTTTCTCTTCTGTTTTTGCCTTTGCAGTTCTGATCTCTTTATCAGCTTCCTTCTGTTTCTGTATGTAGTCTTCCTTGTCCTTTTTGGAGTCTGTCTTTTTGTATCTCCTGTATGCACTTCATTTTTCTCTCACCTTGTTTGTGACTTCTTTGTGTAACCCCTCACCGGCCCCCTTACTAAACTAGAAGGGCACACCTCTCAGCATACCAAAACACACAGGCTCTAGGGGCATGACAGAAAGAGAGGGGTGGGGGTTACAATGATTTGCCACTATTGTACAAGGTGGGATCTGACAGATGGAGTAGAAATTATTAAAAGGAAACCAAGTGTGGCAACTACCTGGTACACACCTGGTGGGACCAATGCATGGCCAACAACCCAGGTCCCGGGGAGAAAACATTTGCTCAGGGCTATGCTAGGTTTGCACTTCTAGGCAGGGGTGCCCAAAGTAATTTCACACAGGAAGCAATAACATAAATGTCCAAACCAGGTTGAGATTCTAGAGTGTGGCTTTATTCCATAACACAGTAGGAACAACACAAAGCAAAGATGGGTTATACACATGGTAAATGCAAAGATCTGAGGTACAGAACACCAAATTCCCATATTGCAAAGGATGACTGCAGGACTTGTGGACTAGCCACCTGTAGAACACACATTTTCTTCCTGGAAATGGCACACATGGCCAGTACTTGGTCACTTCCCATATGGCATAGGATAAGGTGTGGCACACAAACCACAAAGAAGCACTACAGGCTCCAAACTCGCAGAACCCACATACATGGGGTAAGCTGGAGAAAAACCACTCACTGAGGTAGAACTGGAGAAAACCCACTCACTGGGGTAGAACTGGAGAAAACCCACTCACTGAGGTAGATCTTTCTTCAGGCACTGGCCACATGCACTGACAGAAAAGAACAAAGGTGCCTTTCAGAACCTGGAGTGCTAAACTGGTCGCTCCAGATGGGGGGGGGGTTCCCACCTTTTGTTTCCAAGTTCATACTCAGTCATCCCTTTGGTAAATACACCTCACACTGTACCAAAATTGAAGATGCTCTCTAGAAATGTATTTCACCCTTAACTTCCTCACAAGACACCACAGGGTGTCAAAGGTAAAATTTCTGTTCACTTGGATGGTCACATACTGGACTCCACAGAGGACAGCCAACTTTTAAACTGTTTTAGGTGACAGGGTCCCTTTGTCAGAGAATTCACTCAAGAAAATGCAGGTATACCTGGGCAGTTTCACACAAAACAAAAGTACTCACAGAAGATGTCACACAAGGCATCTTCACCAAATGTCCTGGTAGGATCAAGGAGATTACCCCTAACATCCTAGCAGCCTGCTCCATCCCTCCTGGGATGAAACAGAAAATCCCTTGGAGTCAGTTTCCACCACTTCACACAGGCTGGAAGACTGCTGAACTCCACTAGGGTGAGAAAGAAAACACACTGCAGCTCTATATCTGAGCTGTTGCTGGATCTGCAACTACAATCTGCAGACTCCAGCTACCAACTGACTATATAATTATATCTCCCTCTTTCACAACAGCTGTCAATGGCTTATGCTGCTGCAAGAGTTCTAAAATGACATCACCCCTCCAGCACTCAGCTGAGACTGACAACAGAGGGAGAGACACAGTGAAATCCATTTACTGGAAAATCACTAGTTGCCTTCCCTGCCTACCACTAATTCTAATAGGATTCTTGTAACCCCAGGGAAGAAGGGGGTTACACCCACCCTTAGCCAGGTAAATGACTGTCCACAGTCATTCTCTTACCCGGCACCAGACCATCCTACCCTATCTGCTGCCTACGGGGAGGCAGCGCTACCTTCTCCCCTACCATGTGCTAGGCACAGGCAGACAACACTAAGGGCCCAGAGGCCTTTGGCTGATGCATCAGCCCCTACTCTACGATCTTACTATGGAGAATCAGTGGCTCTGGCAGAACTGCCCAAAGCATGCCCTAATAGACTAGAACTGCAGCCCCTCTGGCCGGTCGGGACCCCAGCCTGTCTACCCCCCTAGCCCTCTAGGGAAAACCTATCTATTCAAACTACCCACACAGGGGAACCTCCACCCAACCCAGGGTACCTGCAAACCAAAAACACCACAGAACAATAACACCATACAAAGCATTACACTCCCACATCCCCCAAACACATACACCTGTAGAAAAAAAGGTTAACGCATGTTAACTACTATACAATTCTAAAACACTCTAAAGAACAGGAGAACTTGGATGAGTTCCCAAATCCTATTCTGGTCTTCTCTTCATTCTTCGTCAGGAACACCTAAAAGAGAAAACACAACAAAAACACCCCAAGTCTGCATACCACAGTATTACAGCCCCTCCATCAAACACTAAAGAATCCCAAAAATATTTTATAGAAAAGTAGAAAAGTAGAAAACAGTAGAAAACACTGACATTATACACAGTACATTTTTTGGGAATGGAATGCCCTGAAAGTCCCATCTAGTGACAGAATGTTGTTGCTCGAAGGTAAGGTCCATGAAAGAGTCTCTCCTGGGCCAGAGCCCACCGAAACACAGTTCTTGAACCACTGTAGTCCAAAAGGGAGAGTCTTTGTGGACAGTTCAAACAGTTTGTAAAGTCTGCCAGTTGTAGGATGTGTATTGCAAAGTTAGTTAGATCATGGAAAAAGCTTGGACTTACCAGTCCCTTGAAGATCGAACAAACAGGATCACCTACTTCTCCAGCTCCCCCTCTGGCAGCATCATTCTGATACAGCTGGGTTGATGTCCTCTGGAAAACAGGCGATGAAACAGGAAAACAGCTGGGTTGATGTCATCTCGGAAATCAAACCACGGAACAGGAATAACAGCTGGGTTGATGTCATCTGGCATACCAGGCGATGAATCAGGAAAACAGCTGGACTGAGGTCATCTGGAAGTCCAGGCGATGAAACTGGAAAGGCACACTGCAGGGCTGACGAATCTTGGATGCACCTTGGATCCTGAAATACCAGTCTGGCAGAATCTATGGATATGGCAACTGCTGGATGGCAGACACTTCATTACCACTGCTCTGCTTCCCTCAAGGTAGGCATGGGCATATTCACAGGGAGTGGCACCATTAAGGGTAGTACCACTCTGGGTCAAGTGCAAGAACTATGACACCATCTGGGCATTCGTAGTTGATATTGTGGAATGTCTCATACCCTGCTTTGTCCACAAATTGTACAGTGTCCATAAACAATGGCCTGCCCAATTTCCAGAATTTCAGTTTATCACTGATAACTCTATCTTTGACACAAGGGGTCAAACCTGGATGCAGATTCTTGCTTGCTTCTTCCAATAACCAGGATTGCCTGTTCTGCTCAATTTCCTCCCAGACTCTACCAGGAAAGGTAAGAAAGGACCTCCCATATATATCATTGGCCCTCCTATGAACCATTCTCTCCTCCTTACTACTCTTCATCAGTGCACGGCCCTCAGCACAGCTTGGGGGTGGCCAGTCCTAGTTCATCCAATGCCGCATACTTAAAGAATGAAATAACTTGTCCCCGACCATCTCTGCAGGCAGGGCAGTGGAGTTACTAACTTCTCTCTCTTTGGCTCCTCCGATGCAAGAGCTTGAGGCTGCTCACTGGGAACCTCAACATGAAGACACATATCCTCATCCTCTTCTTCCTCACATAGGACCTGGGCCCAGGAGTGAACAGTTGTCCTCACTCCCGAGACAGTCCACTCCTCACTGGGCATGAAGGTAGACATCTCCCAGTCCAAAGTTTCTCAAACTTCGTCCTCCCCAACTAGGCTAGGACTAGGACCTTCTATCCATGGGTCCATGGATCCTTCCTCCGCACTGTTCATACAAGGCACAGGCAAGGAAACATCACGAGATGTCTGCCCTTGCAGTAAATCCACACTCTCTTCCTTTGTGCCATACTCTACACGGCTTCCCCCAACAGGTTCAACCTAGTGCTGTGTGCTGCTACATGCAGGGTTTTCTACTTTGGTCCAGGTGGGAGCCAGATGAATTCTTTGTGCCTTGGACAGATCACACTTCACTAGGCAACCAGAACAATGAGGAATTAAAAACACATCCCTTCCAGCCTTGAGGCACATTAAGCATACTCTCACAGGGTAGTTGGGAATTGCAACATATGGAGGCAACCCTTCACCATAGAACACTTGCTCTATTTCCTTTAGTTTAGCAACCTCCTCTGCTATCATAGCTCGGGCATGATCTGGGTAGCAGGATGTTCCCGAAGCCACGTCTGCAAATTAAACACATGAAAGTCTGTTGTTACTATTTGTTGATGATACACTGAACATTCACTTAAAATGGCTCCCTTCTGCTGTGTTTACATTTACTGCCCCACCCTGTAATGGTAGCGGCAGCACTTCCTCTAGCATCAGAATCTGTCTCTGATTCAAACTGCGCATCCAATCTTTCTGCTACTGATTTCTGCTCAAATTGTAATCGATTGCACTGCTTTAACACTTGTCAGCAGATTCATAAGATTTTTGCAGGACTTTACGATTCGCACAAAAATCAACTATTTACACATGCTTAAAGTCACTGAAAGCCACAGTACTTCTTTACAGGATTGCCTGTTTGTTGCAGCCTAAATATAACTCAGAGTCTCTCACTTGCTTAGAACATCATACTGTTGCTGAATCCATTATAAATGCTCACAGTCTATGCTCAGAATTTTTGTTTGTTGTGTTTGGCACTGTACAACTCACAGTCCTTCTTTGCAAAACAATCTCACTGCTCACACACAGATCCAGACTGGCTTTAAAATCACCAAACAGTTTGAGCACAGTTTTTCTAAATGGTACTCACTGAATCAGTAGCTGGCTTGCTCTGGTGGAAAATCTCAGCCTAAAGCCGATCCTGGTAGGCCTCTGGGGTGAAACGTGCTGGCGATCCTGTCAACTGTTACTACGAATGCCACACTTTCTTCCCAGTCGGTTGGATAACGGGTTGAGCCCAAATTTCAACAGAAAAAGTCTGTATTTACAGATTTAGAATGTTCAAAGTCCCCTTGATGATTTCTCCTGGCTGACCAGCTCATACACCACTCGCTCTCTCCTTCTCGAACACTGGGCTGCACTCTGAAGCTGGCTAGGGGGCGGGACTGATTGCAGCCACACCAGTCACTTGATGCCATGCAAATGAGCCTCTCTCACTCTCTCTCTCTCTCTCCTCACGTTCTTCCTCCACGGTGATTGTTGAGCAGGGCAAAATTTAAACTGCAAACTGAACTTTTTTTTTTTTTTCGGCTGAAATTTCACACCATTTTTGACATTTCTTTACTCGGAACTTGGCTATTTCTTTAGCGACTCCCCCAATTCATAAACAAAGAAGATGAAACTTTCAGAGCACATTTACTTTTCTGTCTCCCAAAGTCCACATTACTTTTGGCACTTAAAACTTGAAAATTTTAAAAG
Source organism: Neoceratodus forsteri (assembly GCA_016271365.2). Classification (NCBI taxonomy): domain Eukaryota; kingdom Metazoa; phylum Chordata; order Ceratodontiformes; family Ceratodontidae; genus Neoceratodus; species Neoceratodus forsteri. The sequence goes on from CM028136.1 coordinate 639,428,832, forward strand.
TTCTGTAATGTTCTTGATGCAGGACAAGGGCATACACTTCTGGCTTTACAGTCCCTTGGTAATGATGGCACAAACACACAGCAGCACTTGAAAAACAGGCACACAGCAGCACATACAGATGGTACTATCCTAGGCAGATCCTTTTGCACAAAGCTTCCTGTTTTGGGCTACCACACTGCCAGACAGACAAAACGCTAGCCATACACCAAGCAAACTATCCATTGTTTTCTCTCCAAATTAAACAACATCATCAGACGAGCCCCCATTTTGTAACCTCCCCACTGGCCCCATTATTTAACTAGAAGGGTACACCTTTCTGCATACCAAAATGCACAGGCTCTAGGGGGCATGACAAAAAGAGAAGTGTGGGGGTTACACTGATTCACTACCATTAGACAAGGTGGGATCTGCCAGATGGAGTAGAAGTTATTAAAAGGGAACCAAGTATGGCAACTACCTGGCACACACCTGGTGGGACCAATACATGGCCAACAACCCTGGTCCTGGGGAGAAAACATCTACTCAGAGCTATACTAGGTTTGCACTTCTGCACAGGGGTACCCAAAGTAATTCCACATGGGAAGCAATAACATAAATGTCCAAACCAGGTTGGGATTCTAAAATGTGGCTTTATTCTATAACACAGTAGGAATAACACAAAGTGAAAATGGACCCCAAGGGTTACACACATGATAAATGCAGAGAGCTGAGGCACAGAGCACCAAATTCCCATACTGCATAGGATGACTGTAGGACTTGTGGACTAGCCACCTGTAGAACACACACTTTCTTCCTAGAAATGGCACACACAGCCAGTATTTGCTCACTTCCCATATGGCATATGATAAGGTGTGGCATACAAACCACAAAGGAGCATTACAGGTTCCAAACTTGCAGAACCCGCATACATGGTGTAAACTGGATAAAAACCCACTCATCGGGGTAGAACTGGTGAAAACCCACTCACTGGGGTAGAACTGGAGAAAACGCACTCACTGGGGTAAAACTTTCTTCAGGCATTGGCCACATGCACTAACAGAAAAAAACAAAGGTGCCCTTCAGAACCCGGAGTGCTAAACTGGTCACTCCAGATGGGGGGGTCTCCCACCTTTTGTTTCCAAGTTCATACTTGGCCATCCCTTTGGTAAATACACTTCACACTACTAAAATTGAAGGTGTTTTCTATAAATGTATTTCACACTTAACATCCTCACAGGACACCACAGGGGTGTCAAAGGTAAAAGTTCTGTTCACTTGGATGGTCACATACTGGACTCCACAGAGGACAGCCAACTTTTAAACTGTTTTAGGTGATGGGGTCCCTTTGTTGGAGAATTCACCCAAGAAAATGCAGGTATACCTGGGCAGGTTCACAAAAAACAAAAGTACTCACATAAGATGTCACACAAGGCAGCTTCACCGAATGTCCTGGCAGGATCAAGGGGCTTGCCCCTAACATCCTGGCAATCTGCTCCATCCCTCCTGGGATAAAATATACAAAATCCCTTGGAGTCAGTTTCCACCACTTCACACAAGCTGGAAGATTGCTGAACTCCACTAGGGTGAGAAAGAAAACACACTGCAGCTCTATATCAGAGCTGCTGCTGGATCTACAACTACACTCTGCAGACTCCAGCCATCAACTGACTACAGAATTCTATCTCCCTCTGTCACAACAGCTGGCAGTGGCTTATAGGTGATTACGAATTCGAGGAACTAGCCCATTATGAATTTGCCACGCTTAACCTGGGTGGAATTTGTATTTAAGATCTCCCATGTATAGATCTAGACTTTGTTTGAATATCAGTATGTTGTCACTATGTATCTCTTCCTGAGGCAGGGAGTTCAAGATTGGAACTATTCTCTGTGTGAAGAAACCATTTATTTTATTAGTCTTATTAATATTAACTTTTAACTTCATGTTGTGAGATCTGGTAATTCGAAGGATGCCAGTTAATGCATATAGTCTCAAATAAAACCATATCTTTTGTTGCTTTATAGATTAGACATAGGTCACCTCTTAGCGAATGGTATTCCAGTGAGTAAAGACCCAATATTTTTAGTCTATTTTCATAAGAACATGATTTCAGATTCGTAATATTTTTTTGCAAATCTCCGTTGAACTTTTTCAATGGACACCTTATCCTGAAATAATGTTGGTGCACAGAAGGATTAGCAGTAGTCAAAATGTGATCTAATAATGCTGCTATATAATGGAATTAATACTTCCGACTCCCTACTCCTCACATTTTTCAAAATACAGCTAGTTAATCTATGGCATTTTCTAACTGTTCTATTTATATGTTCAGAGAATTTCAAATTATTAGTTATATAAACTCCCAAGTCCTTTTCTGATGTTACCTTGCTTAACAGGGTATTATTCATAAAGTAATCTGCCAAGCTGTTATTTTTACCGAAGTGCATCACTTTACATTTAGGAAAATTAAAGGTTAGTTTATTGACCTTCGCCCAGATTGATATTCTATTCAAATTTTCCTGTAACTTTTGTACAGAGCTAATGTCATTAACAATGCTACCCAATTTAGCATCATCAGCATATTTATTAAGCCAAACTCCATTTGATGCAGATATACTAGAAATCAGAATATTGAAAAGAATAGGCCCCAACACTGAACCCTGTGGTACCCAATAGTGATCTCACTCCAGAAGGACTTATATCCCCTGATACTAACTTGTTGCTGCCTATCTGTCAACCAGGAAGAGATCCACATTATAATATTCTTAGGGATATTCATATTCAATAGACATTCAATCAAGATTTTATGGGACACAGAATCGGAAGCTTTTTCATAGTCAAGAAAAATGATGTCTACAGAAAGACCAGCATCCAGTGCTTTGCTGGCTGGCTCAAAAAAATTAATTAAGTTGTTATGACATGATCTTCCAGCAGAAAATCCATACTGAGTTATATCTGTTAATCCATTCCTCTTTATGTGTAAACTTATTTTTTGTTATATCAGTTTCTCCATTACTTTGCCTATACAAGATATCAAACTGATTGGTCTGTAGTGTTTCACATTTTGTTTTGTTCCTCTCTTATGAATAGGGATTACCAATGCTTCTTTCCGTTCCGTCAAAACTATCCCCGTTGAAAGTGATTTATTAAATAATAAAGTGAGTGCTCTGGCTAACTGACACGAAATTTCTTTCAAATAAACAGATGGGATATTGTCAGGACCTGATTATGGGGAGGATTTAAAGGAATTAATAGCCAAGTATGTTTCTGCTTCAGTGAATTCCATAAGTGGGTCTATTAGGCCATCAAAAATATTGTCTGTATGTTCTTTTGCTTTAAAGATGCTAGAAAAATACTGATTAAATTCATGTACCATTAGTTGCTCATCAGATACCAAGTTGTCATTTATTTGCAGTGGACCAACCTTACAAGAATTGTTCTTCAATGAACCAATATAATTAAAGAACCGGTTTTTATTATCCTTTTGTACAGTCGCCAGATTATATTCCAAGTCTTTCTTAGCCTTCCTAATGCAGATTTAGTTTTATTGGCTTTTTGTTTAAATTGAGTCCAGTACAACTCTGACCTGTGTTTTCTATATTTATTGAAAGCCTTTTTCTTAGCTCTGATAAGTCTGCCCTTAGCTGTAGAATACCATAATGGTAGTCTCCTTTGATTTTTATATTTTATTCTCTCTGGGACCCATGTATTTAAACAGAAATCAATTTTATTTTTAATTTTAACCCACAATTTATGTACTGTAAGATTTTGTAAATCATCTTTCCAATTCCAGTCCTGCAGATACGCTTTTATTGCCCTAAAATTTGCTTTATCAAAATTACGCATTTTTGTAACCCCCTTTATGTCCTGCTTATAATAGTTAATAGACCAGTGCACCACGTAATGATCGCTGTCACCTAAAGGTTCTGCTATAATTGGGGATTCACCCTGATCACTTATGTTGGCAAGAATGAAATCTAGGATATTATCCTTTCTTGTGGGCTCCTGAACTAACTGATCCAAACCCAGATATAATACCGTGTCTCCAGAAATTTAGTTTCCTGATGATTAGAACCTTCCAAAGTATCCCATTTAATACCTGGATAGTTAAAATCTCCCATTAGTATGATATTGTGCAAATGATTAATATTTTGCAGATAATCCAAAAAGGAGGTATTCATATTTGAATCTAAGGAAGGTGGTCGATAACAAAGACCTAACATTAAGGGGTTGGATTCATAATTTACTTTGAGCCATATGATTTCAATACCATCTGGTGCTGGGGTACCATCATTCACTTCTACACACTCTATACTATTCTTAATGTATACTGCAACTCCACCTCCTCTTGAGTTGGTGCGATTTCTTGAAAATAAAGTGTAGCCCTGAATGTCTCTACCCCACTGATAATTAGTAAACCATGTTTCTGTTACGCCACATATATCTATGTTCTCGGTAGTTAACACAATTTGAAGTTCATTTATTTTATTAGAAAGGCTTCTGGCATTTATTAGTAGTAATTTAAGTTTTAAATTATTCGTCCTTAAATGTTGTTTCTGATAATTAGTAGGTACAATGCACTCTTTGGGCATTATGCTATCATTGGCAACTGAATAGATAGATATTAACTCCTTACTTTTAGGGCCCCCCCCATTTTTAGTTTACAAAAAGAGTCAATCTGAGCATTGATGCTATTGCCTAGTAATTCAGAGCCCCTTCTATTTACGTGTAAACCATCTCTAGAATAATATTGGCAGTTATTATCAAAGTGTTCCCAGTGCATCAAACACTTAAGATTTTGTTTCAGACACCATCCCCGTAGCCAATCATTTACTAGTTTTATTTTGGCTTCTGTATAATGGTCAGATCTAGGTACTGGGAGAATTTCAGATAGAACATTGTGGACACCAATATCTGATAGTTTATTAGTTAATCCCACATAAACTTCCTTAATCTGCTACACACTTTGCTTGCAAATATTGTTTGTTCCAGCATGAACAATTACCATGGGTGCATCCCCACAATTTTTCAAAATTTGACTAGACATCCTAGTGATATCCTGAATCTTTGCTCCATGAAAGCAAGACAAAGTATGAGTAGCCTTGTTTATATTACAAATTTGCCTGTCCAGATTTGAAATCATAGAATTGCCCAAGACAAATATTTGTTGTGAGCCATTATGGGCCCTACCTATCACCATATTAGATTGTTCAAGGAGATTAGAACCTTCAATTGGTCTAGCAAAACTTAAATCAGATTGGTCCTGCAGATTATTATTTATATTATGATTATGTGGCCCTACTTTACTGACAGGTTGATGTGAAGGGCAGGCATACATTAATGTGCCTTGTGATGCAGTGGTGTTAACTACAGAGGAGACATTTATAGTATCTTCTTCAGCATTTAAGTCCAACAAGGGATCAAAACTATTGTACAAAGGTAACTGAAAGCCACAAGCTTTCATTCCTTTCTTAGCAAGTTGTTTTGTACAGAAAACCACTCTTCCTGCTTATCAAGAGTTTCAACTTCCTGTCTGGGCCTTTTTCTCTGAGGTATATCACTAGCAGCCCATAAAGATTCTCTAGGTACTACTAGTTGTTGGTCAGTAGCAGATGATATCTGTAGCCTTTTCGTGGTTTCAATTTGACTTAGTTCTAAAGCCCTTAACCTGCTATCAAACAGGTTAATTTCCTCTTCCAATGCTATATTCTTCATGCATTTTATACATGTATAATCACTGTCATTTACAATATTAGTACCAAAGTTGTACATCTTGCATAATAAGCACCTTGTGCCTTGCTTCCCATCAACAGTAATTATAATGGATTCCATCTCACTATCCTGTTATAACTGTACAATATGGACCTAAGTTATTAGAACTGATCTTTTATGTCTGATGTAAATGGTAGGACCTCCTACTCACCGTCACACCGCCGAACAAGCCTAACACATGCAGATGCGCGCGACATTGCATGCTCGCCCTGCTCGCCACAGGGCTTGTAAATATAGCCCTAGATAACCCAGAAGTAGACTGAAAGGTCAGTCAAAGCCCCGTGGAGAAATTAACTTCAAAATCTAGTTTTGAGCTCCCCAAAGTTAAAATTGCCACTGTATGTGGCTTAACTGAGGTCCTTATATGCAGCTGCTGGTAGCAAACTGAAATTTACCAGCTATTGCCGTGAGTTGTAGTTTCGTAGTGATCCCACAGAAACTACAACCCCTCTACCTAGCTTGCTACACTTGCTAGGGCTCCAAGAATGTGCTATAGCACGAATACAGGCAGTTGCACAAATCACACAGTATATTTAAAAAGTATATTTTAAAACACTAGATTCCACAGCATACACAGTTATTAGTACTGCTTATCCCCTGGCATACAGAGAGTTCTAAAATGACATCACCCCTCCAGCTCTCAGCTGAGATTGACAACAGAGGGAGAGACAGAATGAAATTCATTTACTGGAAAATCACTAGCTGCCTTCCCTGCCTACCACTAATTCTAATGGGATTCTTGTAACCCCTGGGAACACGGGGGCTACATTTGGAATACCAGAGCAACTTTCTTTTTCTCTTTGCTTTACTCACCATTTTAATGCATTGGTTTGCTGTTTGTAGAATGGTGGTTTTTAGCTGAGCCCAGTATCCTTCCACATCCCTTGTTCTTTTATTGTTATCAAGATTTTCTTTGATGATTACTTTCCTGTTTGCAAAGTCTGCTTTTCTGAAGTCCATGACTTTGGTTTTTGTGGGGCATTTTTTCCATTTTTGTCCTGACTTTAAAAGTCACCATGTAGTGGTCACTTGTCCCCAGGTGGTTTCCAACCTCCACTTAAGAGATTTTTTTCCCCATTTTTTAACAATAGGTCGAGGACAGCTTCCTCTCTTGTTGGTTCTTTTACGAGCTGATTTAGTCCTGAAAAGCAAAGTGCTTCCAAAAAATCTTTGCTCCTGGCTAAACCTGCTGTTTGGGTGTTCCAATTTACATCCAGACCAATTGGTAGAACAGATTGATGGGTGTTCCTGGTGACTTTGGCCCTTAGTGGTGATATTGAGACCAACCCAGGTCCTGAATCAAGAAGTATAAAAATCATGCATGACAATGCACAAAGTTTAGTAAATAAATTGGACTTGTTTCATGCCTGGGTTGAAATGGAAAAGCCAGATATAATTGCTTTTTCAGAAACCTGGCTGGGAAAGAAAGAAGTAGACAAAGATTTAGAGTTAAATGATTATTATTTTCATAGACGAGACAGAGGGGCAAGGGGAGGGGGTATAATATTGTATGTAAATAACTCTATGGGGCATTCTGAGACCATATTGTCCTGTAAGACTGAAGGAATAGAATGCATCCTGGTTTTTATCCCCTCCATTGATTTGGTACTTGGAGTGGTTTATTCTCCACCAAAAGTTAAACCAATCCATTTCGAGAAACTGGCCGACATCATGGGGCTGCACACTAGAGACAAAAATATATTATTAATGGGAGACTTTAATGCTGCATGGGGGGAAAGAAGAGGTCAGAAGCTAAAAGAATCATTTCAGATCTTAACCCTGATTCAGTTAGTGCACACACCAACTAGGAAAGGTAAGATAAATACAGTAGTCCTGGTAATATATTAGACCTTATTTTTGTGACTCCAAATATTACAGTTTTAGAAACAAAGGTCTATCCTCCAAATTTGGGTGATCATAATGTGGTTTTTTGTCTCATCTCTGTAAATCAACTTAAAGTTCACCCCCTAAGAGAGAACTTTGTAGTAAAGAGATGTTATGAAACATATAATAAATAATCTTTTCAAATCAAAATGTCACAACAAAAGTGGTATAGGATTTCCCTAAATCCGGATCTGGATTTGGCAGTAGAGAAATTTACAAAAATGTTTTCAGAGATATGTAACAAGTGTGCCCCACATAAAAAAAGAAAAAAAAAACAAAAACGCTTACCATGGACAAATGATGTATTAAGAAAATTGATAATATTTAAAAAGCAATTATGGAAAAAAGCTAACAAAACTTTGGACAAGGTTTTCTGGGAACATTTTAAAAAGATACATAATAAAGTCACTCAGGAGGTAAAGAAAACAAAAACACTTTATTATAGACATAAAATAAATGAAACTAATGACCCAAACAAATATTGGACTTTAATGAAATCACTTGTTAAATCACAAAATAATATATGTGACGCAAAAGTTATTGAAAATGGCATTCTTCTAAATCCAGATAACGCTGCTAAAACTCTAAAAAATATTTTATTGAACTTCCCGATATAATCATTCCAAGTGGATTACAGGAAAAGGAAAATTGTGGGAACGAGGGAAGTGATGATCAAACAGATCAAAATTTAGTACCATTATTTAGGTTTAAACAAATAACAAGAAAAGAAGTAATAAAATAAATAAATTACAAAAACATAAGGCCAAAGGATTAGATGATGTAGAAATTAGGTTTTTGAAACATTCTGCATATGAGGTGGCACAGCCCTTAACTGATCTCTTCAACAGGAGTTTGATTGAAGGGAATTTTCCTCAGTCTTGGAAACAGGCTAAAATAGTACCAATTCATAAGGGGGAGCTTGGGTTTTAGGCCTATAAACTATTGACCAATTGCCCTATTATCTGTTCTATCTAAGCTGTTGGAAAGGTTGATACATACACACTTTATGGATCACCTGGAAAAATATAATAAATTATTTCCAGTCTGGTTTTAGAAGGGGTAGGTCGACGACCATGGCACTCACGGATTTTATTGACTTAGTGGCATCCCCACTTGGGGAGTCAAGGTTTGTGGGTGCTGTGTTCGTCGACCTATCCAAGACTTTTGATCTGGTCGATCATTCTTTGCTTGTACAAAGGCTGAAACAAATAGGTATAGCAACTGAACCATTAAATTGGTTTCAATCTTACTTGGAAGGTCGATCTCAAACAGTAATGGTGGAGGAAATTGGTTCAAAATTCTTACCAGTGACTCATGGTGTTCCACAGGGGTCCATACTTGGACCCCTGTTATTTATCCTTTATATAAATAGTCTTCTCTGCCATATAAAGTCTACTCATATTAGGCTTTATGCCGATGATACTGTCTTGGTTTGTGATGGAAAAGACCTGGTGGAGGTGGAGGCCAACCTGCAGTCAGATTTTAACATACTGCAGGCCTGGTTTGCCTCCTCAGGTCTTGTCCTAAATGAAAAGAAGACCCAAACTATGTTAATTGGCTCATATGAGCTTAAGAATGGTTTACAAAATGACAAACTATGTATAAAAGCTGTAAATGGTATCTGACACAGGTTCTGGCCTACAAGTACCTAGGGGTGCTTGTAGACCACAAGCTATCTTTTGAACAACATTTAAATATGTTAATAAAAAAGTCCATTCCAGGGTAGGTGCACTCAGAAGAATAGTAAATTGCTTGGGTATTAAGGATAGACAGGTTATAGCAAATCAGTTAATAATTCCACTAATTGATTATGGAAGTCATGTTTATTCAAGTGCTAATAAAACAATGCTTCATAAGCTTGATACATGTCATAATAGATTAGCAAGGTTTGTATTAAGATGTAAAATAGATACCCATCACTGTCATATGTATATTAAGCTAAACTGGGTCTCCTTAGAGATTAGGAGACAGTGAATCTGGTCAAATCTTGTTTATAAAATTTATAAGACCAGACATCCTATTGGTCTGGCAGAGAGATTAATCAGCCCCACCCATCAGTTTAATTTACGAAAGAGTGGTGCTAGAGACCTGATAGTCCCTAAATATAAAAACAGATTTGTAACCCTGACTTTCTAGTATAGAGCTGCTACCACCTAGAATGGATTTTCATTGCCATTGAAAATTCAGTCTTTGACTATAGCTAAATTTAATCTTGCTATAAAGCAAGAAATATGTTTTCGCTGTTTATGTAACAGATGAATTGAATTGCCCGTAGATTTAGTGTGCCATGATATAAAATTGCTGTTTTGTATTTAAGTAACTCATTTGTATTGTTAAACTTGTAGTTTCTTATAGTTTGTTTTAATTGTAACTTATATTCTGACATCTAAACAGGTGCACCTTGTAAAGAGGGTTATTTTAACCCTAATGGTGTTTGAAGTTGCTTTCATATCCTGTATAAATAAATTTTATTACTACTACTTACATCAGGTAAATTGAAGTCCCCTATGATTGTAACATCCACTTTGTCACTCATTTTGATTATGCTTTCCATAATTTCCTTAACCTCATCCAGCCTTAGTTATGGCTCCACTTCCAACCTTCAGTGCTACCCACATTGCCTCAGTTTCAGTTTCTGTGGTGTCATTTTGTATTATGGTTGCTTTTATATTCTTTTTGATGTATGTAGCAACCCCCCACGTCTAGCTCTGTCTTTCTGAAGGACAGTATCCTGTGATAGCTATTTTCCAGTCATGGTGCTTATGAACCATGTTTCAGTGATGGCAATCCAGTTTAGATCAGCTTCAGTGATTGTAGCTGAGAGGTCAGAGATTTTATTTGTTAGACTTCTTGCGTTTGTGAACATGGTTTTCCATACTCCCCCCCCCCCCGGTTTTGTGGTGCCATGTTCTATTCTTGATTTATTGTTTGCTATAGTAGTATTTATTTTGCGTCTGACAAGGTATACTTGTTTTATTTGTGTACCTACTGTACTTTTGTGGTGTTCTGGGGGAGAGGCAGCAGATCCCTTTATCACTACCATCCCCTTCCCTTGATCCAGTTTAGACGATCGATCGCTATGTCCAGTTTCTGTCCTAGGGCACGCACTTCCTTATGAGTGAGATGCAATCCATCGTATCTGAAGAAACCCCTGTCCCAGAAGTTGTGCCATTTTCCAATGTAGAGATGGCCCCTTTCTTGACACCAGCTAAGGAGCCAAGTGTTTAGTGTCTCTATTTGTTCCTTGCCTATCCTTTGTTGACTGCCTTCCTTCCCCCATACTGGGAGGATCTTCAAGAAGGCAATGTTTGAGTAGTGTAAGGATAATGACTCGCCTATGTGAGATATGTGTTGTTTGGTCTCCTCCAGAGACTGGTTTGCCAGATCATTTGTTCCTATGCGGATGAAAACACTTACGCATTTACCCTCCCTTTTAACTATTCTGTTGATGCGGTCGGTGTCTCTTTTTGCCGATGTTCCTGGTAGACATCTCATTGTCACTTTTGCCTTTGGACCCTGATTTATGTGTGATGCCCCCGTGGATCACAGAATCACCTATAATCAGGATTTTCTTGTGTGCCTTTCTGTCTGAGTTCTTTGTAGTTCCCTCCTTGCATGATTTAGGAGTGTTACCAAACTGGTTGTGTTTGGTGGTAATGGACAGTTGTCCCTCCTTTGCAAGAGGAGAGTATCTATTTTGTAGCTTGTTTTGTGCTTTCTGCCAAGGTGAATGGTTTTGGGACCTCTCATGCTTCCTTTGCCCTCTTTTATTACCTGCCGTCCTTTCTCAGGGGTGTTTAGATGCTTTGGTAAGACCCCCTGGTGTAGATGGTGTGGAGCAAAGGGGTGCATACTGTAGGTGTATGGGTTGTTTCCACACCCTTATTCCTGGTCAGACAAAATAAATGGTTTGGAGCATGCACGTGCCCAGTTGTGGCATGGATTGCAAGCTGATGATGGAGAGAATGTATTTGTTCCCAAGCTTCTCTCAATTTAGCTTTCAGATCTTCTATTGTGAAGCATGTGGGGCAGTGCTAAATTCTGACTGGGTTCTCTCCCCTCTTACCTCACCTTGCTCTTCTCCCCCACCCCTCCTTCCTACTGTCATGAACCCACTCCTGGGGGCCGGGTCCTCTGAGCTCACAGTGCCCTCCCCTAGGAGCAACCCATGACGGGGGGTCAGGAAATACCCTCCTCATGTCCTTTAAGAGTGATCACTGATTTCACAACTGAACACTCGCCATGAGGGCCCAGGGCTTCCTCTCTATCTGGGTAAGGGTAAAATACAGTCTCGAGTCTATAGCCAGGTGAGAACCAGCCTTGGTTTCTGCACTGGGGAAGAACCCAGGTGTTATGAGCTCGTCGGGGCTGTCCTCGCAACCTTGCATGTGTCTTCTCCCACAGGGGTGCTTAAACCTGGTTCAAACCCCACAGATCCCTTCAGAGAACTTGCGTACTTTCCCTATTTTAGGCCCCCAGATTCCTTTCCAGGATCCTAGTTTCAATAGCATGTGACACCTTAGCACTAACAGGCATGTTACAGATAAAATAAACCTTCCCAAAACCCTCACACACAACAAACCACGCTTGCCTCTGGCAGATACTTTAAAATAAAAGCAAGTGGTTTTATTGGTTACTTTAAATAATTACCATATGAACATATAGACAAATGATTTAGATATTTGTTTACAGGATAACTACAAAAAAAAATGGAAACTACATACAAAAACGAACTAATGAATTAACTGTATAATTTCTACCTTTTCTGTAGAGAAAATCAGACTCCAGAAAATAAGAGAGTTTTGCAAAAGTCTCTCTTTCTCTCTGCTGTATCTCATAATCCAAGTTTTCTTGCGTTGTCTTCAGTGGTATCTGGCAGTTTCACTGTGTCTGGAACTTTGGTTAAAATGCCCAGAATCTCTGTTGAAGAGAGTTTTTATAGCCATTGCTGCAGTCTCAAAAACTGACCTTCTGATTGGCTAGTCCTTGATATTTCCAAGTCCAACTGTTCATCTCTAGGCCAGCAGGGGTCTCTCTTGCTTTTCCAAAGTTGCAAGTGAACCCAATTTATCAGTACAGTATTTTGATTTCCTCACAACCCCAACTTCCTGGCTTGCTTTGATTATCACTGCCTTTCTGACCTTATTAAAATATAAATAGACTGGGGCAGTTGTTAAGAAATTTCACAACAGGTTTTCTAGACAGGTGTCTACATAACCTTTTTCTAAAATCATCTTCCCTTTGAAATTCAGAGTGTTATAACAGAGGAGATGGCTTTTCCATCTCCTGTCATAATGGAACCTTTCTCCTTTGATAAGCCAACAGGAAATTCCAAATCCCTTTGAAATGTGACTCCTGTCCACCTCTGGGCAAGATTTTGTCCCAGGCAAAAGGAGATGTCAGACATTGGAATACACATCAGGGCCCCCATTTTCAAAGGAGATGCACATCCCGGCAGAAGACGGAGATGAGCCACATAACCCACACAATGCGCTGAAATGCAATATTGAAAGGGGGAAGATGGGCTGCCCAAATTCGGATGGGCCATGGCCCAAAGAGAATGTATGTGGCCCATGTAGTGGGGGCATTCCCAAGAATATGCTGTGCATCGGCATATTCATTGGGAATGAGCCCCGCAAGAGCCAGAACTGTGCCGCACAAAGATAGGCTGGCAAAAGCAGCCCTAAATCAGTTGGCCATTCACAGGCAGGCTGCTGAAGTGCAGACAGGTACACAGCAGCCTGCCAGCCCCGGTGGTGTAGTGGAACCCTCCCCCACCCCTGCCCCGATCACCGTAAATGTAACAGTTCCCCTAGTTTCCATAGCGTAGGGAACCCTCCACCCCTGCCCCGATCAATGTAGGATCCTACCCCATACACTTTCCATAGCATAGTGGCCCCCCTACCAGACCTGATCCCTGATCATACAAGAATCCCCTCCTGAACCCCGATCCCTGATCATACAAGAATCCCCTCCCCAACCCATTTCCATAGTGTAGGATCCCCTCTCCCAGATCCGATCCCAGATGACCAAACTAATATACATATCCCCCAAGTATTTCTATAGTGTAGTGGCCCCCCACTCCTGTCATGACTCTCCCCCCACCTGGAGCCTGCGACTGGCTCATCCCTCCACACACCACCACAGCCAGCCACCGACTGAACTGTGAATGACAGGGTATACTGTACATGGCACATGCCCATTGGTTAGCTTACATGCTGTACAGTACCCTGTAATTCACAGTATAATAAACAGCTGGCTGTGGTGGCTGAAGGCGATGCGGCTTCCCGTTGGGACTGAGCAAGGGGAGCATTATGACAGGGGTGGAGGGCACTACACTATGGAAATACTTGTGATATATGTGGCTAGTCTGGTTATCGGGGATCGGGTCTAGGCCCCTCACTAAACTATGGAAATGGGTTAGAGTGGGGGGCCACTACATGAGGGATTACTGCTGCTTTGCTGTACATCTAGGATCAGGACAGAAGGGAAGGCCACTACGCTATGGAAAAGTGTACGGGTGTGATCCAACATCAATTGGGGATCGGGGCAGGGGTGGGGAGTTTTACCTTATGACGCATGGGGATCAGGGAAGGGGGGTACTCACTGCTATGGGATATGGGCAGAGGGATGCTTACTGTATTTGGTATATCTGGCTTCGAGATGAGAAGGGGGGACCCTGCACTATGGAAAAGGGGGGATGCATACTATATGTTATACAGTGGGGCTCGGTGATGGGACGGGGGTACCACTAGTCCACCAGGGCTATTTTGTATTTCATTATGCTTGGGGCTGGGAGGGGGCTAGTCCGGTGCATTTTTCCAGGCGCAGCCATGTAAATGGGCTTGTAATGAGCATGCATGGGGCCCAGTTGCGTCATGCATACCCAATTAGCTCATTAGCAATTGCAGGCTTTCCACTTGCCCTTTCTTTATGTCCTGACATTCTGATTATCTCCAAGACCTGGCTAAAACCTCACATAAAGGACGCTGAAATCATTATTTCTGGCTACACAGTCTTTTGCCACGATCGCCCTGGGCATAAACGTGGGGGTGGCTTAGCCATATATATTGCGTCTTCGCTTTAATTCACCAAAGTCTCATGAACTGTCCCCACGCTGTCCATCAACACCTTATAACTGAAGCTATCCCTCCCCCACACTATACCCATTTTCATAGCTGGATCATACTGCACACCTGATGCCACCATGCCAGACATCCTGGAACACCTCGGTAACCTAAAACCTCTGGCATCGGGGGGGTGGGGGGTGAGCTATATATCCTTGGGGACTTCAACTGGAACGGTCTCACCAGTGCCAGCTCTAAGTTGCGCAGCCAGGTGGCCACTCTCGATCTGTCCCAATTGATCACCCACATGCCAGAACCCCAAACCACTCTCTCATTGATTGGTTCCTCACATCCCACCCCCAATGCATAGTAGCCTCTGGCCTTTTACTGGACTTGCTAAGTGATCATCACATGATTTACACAGCAAGAAAAATTTTCAGGCCAAAGGCACCTCCCCCCAAAACCCTTCTGACCAGGTCCTATAAATCCCTAGACCTCACCTCCCTTCTACATGACCTGGCAAATACTGACTGGTCTGGCATCCCTAGGGCTACCTCCACCGACTCTGTCCTAGATTATTTCAAGACCAGGTTCACTGCTGTCTGGGACTACTATGCCCCATTCAGATGGGTGCAGGTGAGGGGTGCACACCTGCCTTGGATCACAGCTGACATCATGGCACACCTCAGAGCTAGAGATCTGGCATGGAAATCCTTCAGTCTCCGGCCTAAGCACAGATTATCTAAGGTATCGTGCTCTGCACAACAACTGCATGAGATTAATCTGGCAGGCTAAAGCACAGTACTTCAATACCACCTTCTTCATGAACATAAGCCACACGACTAAATTCTGGAAGGCGGTCAAATCACTTTTCTCCCCACCATCACAGCCCCCAACCCCTGCTCTAAACATAGGTGGCTCCACTGCAACTGACCCTCTTGTAGTGACCTCTGAATTCAACTCCTATTTCACAAGCTGCACCTTGTCCCTGCTGTCCTCCCTCCCATCTACCCCAAATTCCCACTCACCCCACCCCATCCCTGCCCAAGCCCCTCCACTAGCTTCCTCCTTCTTCTGCTGGGTTACCCTGCAAGAAGTACCAAAGGCGCTGCTCACCTTAAACCCATCCAAAGGTAAATGCCCCACTGGCCTGGACTCCAAAATGCTCCACCTGTCTGCTCCTGCCATCGCCTCCCCACTGGCAGCACTCTTTAACCTCTCCTTCTCTCTAACTTCTATCCCATCTGAGTGGAAGCACGCCACTGTCATCCCTTTTCCAAAAGGTGGTGACTCATATGTCTCTGGAAACTACTGCCCTATATCCCTCCTCCCCATACTGGCTAAGCTTCAGGAACACCTGGTCCTCTCACAACTCCCATCCTTCTTTGACTCCTCATCCTTTTTCACACCATACCAGTCTGGTTTTAGGAAGACCCACTCCACTGCCACCTCCCTACTAAGGTTCATCGATTCCATCCACACTGGTAGGCATAAAGGCCACATCACCACAGCAATTTCTGTCAATCTGGCAAAGGCATTTGATACTATCTCTCACTCGCTCCTACTGTCTAAGCTGTCACTCGCAGGACTCTCTTGTATAGCTACCAACTGGTTCCACTCCTACCTGGTTGTTAGATCCCAATTGGTCCATGTTGGCAACACCACCTCTGCCCCCCTACCTGGCTCTACCAGTGTGCCGCAGGGCTCCATCCTTGGATCACTCTTATTTTCCATTTTCCTTAATGATCTGCCCTCCACTTGCCTTGACACATCCATTCACATGTATGCGAATGACACGGTGCTGTATACTTCATGCCCCATGACATCTGATGTGGCGACCAGACTGCAGCTGGACTTCAACAATGTTCAGCTCTGGTTTTGCACAGATCAACTTTCCCTCAACGCCAAAAAGACTGTCTCCATGACCTTCGGCACTAGGCAGAGACTCTCACGGCTCCCCACCACCCCCAGGTTCCACACCCTGGATGGGACTTCCCTGGAGGTCTGCAACTCCTTCAGATATCTCGGGGTCTGCCTTGACCAGTACCTCGACTTTTCTGTACATATTGATGCCATCCACAAAATGCTTCATCCAAGGTTGGGGGCTCTATACTGAACTTGTCGCCGCATCCTGCTGCTGGCTCGCCGCACCGCTGTACAGAAATTGATCCTCCCTATCTTCAACTATGGGGATGTAGTCTACAGTGCCGCGCCCAAGTCCACCCTAGCCAGACTAGACCCTCTCTTCCACTCCTTCTGTCATTTTGCACTGGACTGTACACCCACCACCCATCATTGTGCCCTCTACCAAACCCTGGGCTTCACCTCCCTCCAGGGCTGAAGACTGTCCCACTGCGCTCGGATCATGGCCAAGTTTGGGAGCCAGTCCCTACCCACTTACTTCACTTCTATACTGTCTGCCCCTGCCTTTCCAGCTTACACGCTAAGGAGCATTGATGCCAGGCTCTTATCCATGCCACTCATTTCCACTGCTACAGGCCAGGCAGCCAGCCTTTAAACATCGCATGCCTAAACTGTGGAATTCCCTCCCCATGGGCATTCAAAACGCCTCCCCCAACCAGCACCTCAATTCCCCTACTCAAAGCACACTTCTCCACCACCTGTGCATGCATCTAAATAATTTGTCCCGTCCTAAGGTCAATACCTCCTATTTCCAATTTTGTCAAATAGCACTGACCGGAACTGCTATGGTATATGTGTTGTATCTTAGCTTAGACTGTCCAATCTGTCCGGCACTAACTCCAACTGCTGTACTGACCAATTTGTACTCATATATTGTATTTGTGTATGCATTCTTTACTTTCATTACTGTATTCCTGGATCTTGTTATTCAATGCAGGTCCTTGTACTCTCCTGGTACTCTCCCCTGCCCCCTCCCACAGGACGCATCTGGAATCGAGCAGTATTTCTGCTCAGTATGCCTTCCTGGTAAAACTTTTAAATAAATAAATAAAAATAAATAAATAAATAAATAAATATTACCCTTGGGGTTGTGGCGCATCCAGGTTTGTGCCACGTATGTCCCAATAGTGGTAGTCAGCTCCGACCCTGGATGCGCTGCGCCAGACATGGTGGCCGACCGCTCTGGGCAGTGGATCCAGGGTTAGATATTCAAACAGTATGCGCGATCAGATCCAATCGCACATACTGTTTGAATATACCCTTGGAGCCAACCGGCGTATCTATTCTGTGTGACACATCTTTGCATGCACGCAACCGGCCAGCTCTGAATATGTCCCCCAGCTCTTCCCATGTACCTTTTCAGAAAAGTGGCCTTTTTTCTGACAAACCTTAATGTCCTGGCCTTTTGGGAAACTAAACATAAAGAAATTGAAGAGAAATATGACAGCCATATAACTGAAGTGGCCAAATCGCCACACCCACTACAAACTTTGTAACTCTTGTTTCCGCTCCCTTGCACTCCCTACTAAGACACCCTCAGCTTGCCAGGCTGCCTTCTCCTACCACTTCCCCAAACTATGGAATTCTCTTCTCTCTATCTGCTCTGCCTCTTCCCTTTGCTCTCTCTCTCTCTCTCTCGCTCTCTCTTCTCTTCTCCTCAAGTTCTCTTCTCACCCCTGCAACTGCCCCTGACCCCCCTCTGTACCTCTCTTCTTCTCTTTCCACTCCCACCTCCTCTCCCTCGCCTTTTCTCCTACCCTGTCTACTCTAACGTCTTGCCCTATATCCGCTGCCAACCCGTTTCCTCACCTCCAATTAGACCAATATCTACTGGTCAGCTTAGCTACCATCCCTGCATTTCAGCACTTTATTGCATCCTGCTGATGTCTTCAAGATATATCTTGCTGCATCTATCTATGTTAATATACATAATTTATTTTAATGCCTCAATGTTGCTTGCTATACGATGTGTGTGTAATGGTTAGTATGTTTTTATCTGCTATGTAATTCAGTTTTAAGTGTTTTTCATGTATCTCCCTACCCCTTCTCCCCAGGACGCATCTAGAAATGAGTTGTTAACAGCTCAGTATGTCTTTTCTGGGGAAATAGTTTGAAATAAATAAACAAACAAACATGGTGGGCATGAGTTTACAGACAAAACTGTTCTGAAAAGAAACATAGAAGTGTGTCGGCAGAAAAGGACTCCATCAGTCCATCTAGTCTGCCCCATCCCCTTCCCCTTCATGTCTCAGTTCCTTTCACCCTTTTCCCCAGGGCCCTCCTCTCAAGTAGCTACTCCTCCTCTTTCCCTCTGTGTACTTGTCCCTCCTTTTATTGCTTAATGCCATGTAGTTATCCCATGCCCTCTTAAACATAGAAACATAGAAACATAGAATTTGATGGCAGATAAGGACCGCTCGGCCCACCCAGTCTGCCCATTTCCCTACCTAATGGATAAGCTGCAGATCCTAGTTAACCAGCAGCCTACTTCTTTCTACCCCCAACCCCTAGAATTGCCTTATGGCTGTCCCATGCATGCTTGAATTCAACCACTGTTTTGACTCCACAACCTCCTCGGAAGGCCATTCCTTGCATCCACAACCTCTCTGTGAAAAATACTTCCTTACATTACCTCTGAGCCGCCACCCTCTATCTTCAAATTGTGCCCCTTGTTCTTGCACACCTCTTTTTTGAAGATACTACCCTCTTGGACTTTGTTGATTCTCTTGAGGTACTAGAACATTTCTATCATGTCCCCTCTCCTCCTTTCCTCGAGGCTATACATATTAAGCTCCTTTAGTCTCTCTTCATATGTCTTCGGTGCAGACTCTGCACCATTTGATGCCCTCCTCTGGACAGCTTCCATCTTGTCTATGTCCTTGCGGAGATTGGGTCTCCAGAACTGCACAGTACTCCAGATGGGGTCTCACCAGCTGTCTGTACAGAGGGATAACAACTTCCTGTTTTCTACTGGTGATGCCTCTCCCTATGCATCCCAGTATCCCCAACCCTCCTTACTGCCCTCTCACATTGCTTGCCCACCTTTAAGTCATCTGATATGACTACCCCAGGTCCCTTTCCATTTTGTTATTGTTAGTATCTCACCCCATTGTGTACTCTTCCCTGGGTTTTGTTCCCAGGTGCATTACCTTGCACTTCTTAGCATTAAATCTAAGCTGCCATACATTTGACCATTCCTCTAACCTTGCAAGTCTCTTCTCATCCTTCCACCCACCTTGTGCATCAACTCTGTTGCAGATCTTTGTGTCATCTGCAAAGAGACATACTTTCCTTCAGTCCCTCTGCAGTTAAACACAAAGGCGTTGAAGGGACGGTCCTAATACTGAACCCTCACGGCACCCACCAGTAACCCACTTTCTTCAGAGTGGACTCCATTTACTATTACCCTCTGTGTCCTATTCTCCAGCCAATTCTTTACCCAGGCTATCTTCTTGGGACCCACTCCCAGGCTGGCTAACTTGTATATTAATCTTTTGTGTGGGACTGAGTCAAACGCCTTGCTAAAGTCTAGGTAGGCCATGTCCACAGCCCCTCCCTGATCTACTACTTTGGTCACCCAGTCAAAGAAATCTATTAGATTCATCTGGCATGACCTTCCTGCTGTGAATCCATGCTGTCTTGGGTCCTGTGCCCCTCTGGCCTCTAGGTACTCGACAATTCTTTCCTTCACAAGTGATTCCATCATTTTCCCTATCACTGAGGTTAAACTAACTGGTCTGTAGTTTCCTGCTTCTGCCCTGCTCCCACTTTTGTGAAGGGGAATCACATCTGCCCTCCTCCAGTCCTCAGGTACCACCCATCCTCCCATGATTTGTTAAAGAGGGTAGTCAGTGGTGTCACTAGTTCTACCCTTAGTTCTTTTAGAATTCTGGGATGAATCCCATCAGGCCCCATTGCTTTGTCCACCTTCAGTTTTAAGAGTTCTTTCAGAACCCTTTCTTCTGTAAATGGGCTGGTATCAACTTCTGTATCCAGAGTGTTTCTATTGTTTGTTTTAGGTACCTCCCCCTCTTCATTTGTAAATACCGAGCAAAAATATTTGTTTAGTATCTCTGCCTTTTCACAGTCACCCTCTACCCACCCCCTCCCTTTATTAAGCCTCACTATCCCTCCTTAGTCTTCCTTCGCTCCTGATGTACCTAAAAGGTTTATCCCCCTTCTTAACTGGAGTTGGCTATCTTTTCCTCAGTTCGGGCCTTTGCTGTTCTGACTGCCTTCCCAGCTTCCTTTGCTTTAACTGATACAATTCTCTGTCCTGCTCCTTCTGTGATTCCTTGTACTTTCTGAATGCTTTTTTTCTCTTGAACCTTCACTGCCACCTCCTTTGAGAACCATAGTGGTTTCTTACATCGTTTTGTTTTGTTTATTTGCTTCACACAAAGGCTTGTTACCTCTGTGATGGCAGTTTTATTATTCCCCATTGTTCTTCCCCCTCCTTCCTGCCCATTTGCTAGTGCATTCCTTAGGCACTCACCCATTTTGGCAAAGTCAGCCCTCCTGAAGTCCAATACTTTTGCCTTTGTATGGCTTGACTCTATTGCTGTGTTTATTGTGAACCATACTGTTCGATGGTCGCTAGTTCCCAGATGGCTACCCACTTCTACATCTGTGATCCTCTCTCCATCTCCATTTGAACTCCCCCACTGATTCTGCATCCACCACCTCCTCCGGTAGTCTATTCCATGGTCCCACCACCCTCTCTGTAATGTAGTGTCCCCTCCTATTTCCTATGAACTTTCCTCCTTACAGTTTTAAGCTGTGTCGTCTAGTTTTTATATTCTCTTGCATCTTAAAGATGCTCCCTTCCCTCACCTTGTTTATTCCCTTCAGATACTTAACAGTTTCTATCATATCCCCCCACCCCCTCATTGTTTCCAGTGAATACAAGTTGAGTTCCTCCAACCTCTCTTCATACGTCCTCTTGTGCATGCCCTGCACCATTTTGGTCGCTGTCCTCTGGACTCTCTCCACTCTATCCATGTCTTTCTGTAGTTGAGGTCTCCAAAACTGTACCCGATACTCCAGATGTGGACGAACCATGGGCCAGTAAAGGGGAATGATCACTCTCTCCTCCTACTTGTAATTCCCCTCCCTATACAAGCCAGCATTCTGTTTGCCTTATCCACCACTTTGTTACACTGATTCACCTCCGTTAGGTTATCTGATATGATAATCCCCAGATCCCTCTCCTGCTGCATTATCTGGACCTCCTCTCCTCCCAGTGTGTAAATGGCCTTTGGATTCTTGTGCCCTGTGCGCATTATTTTGCATTTCTTAACATTAAATCTAAATTGCCAACTTTCTGACCATTTTTCAAGCTTTATCAGGTCCTCTATCATATGCTCCACCCCCTCTGGTATGTCCACCCTATTGCAGATTTTCATATCGTCCGCAAAGAGGCGGTGTGCTCATACAGTCCCTTTGCTATATCCCCAATGTAAATGTTAAACAGTACCGGTCCCAAAACCAACCTCTGGGGTACCCCACTTGTCACCCTTTCCTCCCTTGAATGAACCCCATTAATCAATCAAATCAAAACTTTATTTAACCAGGCAGATTCATCATTGAGCAAGCTCATTTTCAAGATGGTCCTGGCAGAAGGGAACAGAGCAAGGAATAATACAATTGGACACTTAGTGCAGGCTGGTACATACAGTAAAAACATAGCAACAACAACATCGGATAATACAGAGAGTGCAGATTGTTAACAAATTAAATTAAGGGTACAGCAATGTCTGGGGTGGATACTAAACAAAGCAATAGAAGTAACAGGGTGTGGTAAGAAGATTATATTAACAATAGAACAAGAAGGCATGAATGGACCAACCAGGAGTGTCGACCCTTTGCAGGGAAGGATGGGGGAAGGGGATTTCAGAAGGAGGATGTCAACACTAGAGGGAGAGATGACACAAACATAGTAAGGCCAGGGGGTAAGAAGAGTATACAGAGGGAGATGTGCAGAGAAGTGCTGGAATTGTAAGTAAGTGCTAAGTAAATGGAGAGCAGGGCAGGGAGGCCAGTAGGAGAATCACCTGTGGCAGGTACATATGACCTTCAGGATGCCTGTGATAGACAGCTTAAAGGTATGGGGACCCGGCAGGGATGAGAACCTTAGTGTCTTTTGCATGTTGTTCCAAAGGGAAGGGAAGGAGAAACTGATAGAAGCCTTACCATACTGGGACCTTATTCTTGGTACCTTGAAGGATACAAGGGATGTGATTCTTAGGACATACGCTCCTGTTACACGTACAAAGAGAGCAGAGATATAACCTGGTAGCTTATCGGTTAAGGCCCTGTAGAACCACAGGAGGGCATATTTTTGCCTCCTCAATGTAACAGATGGCCAGGTGAGCTTTTGGTAGAGCAAGCAGTGGTGGGTACGACTGGGCATATCCAGAATAAACCACAAGGCACGGTGATAGAGGGTGTCTAATTTACATAATGCCTAATTTGAACAGTGGCTGTAAAGAATGTCTGCATAATCGAGTAGAGAAATAAAAGTTGTAAGGACCAGTGTCTTTCTGGCTTCTAATGTGAGGAGGTGTCTTATGCGATAAAAGATACCTAGACGTTGTCTTAACTTTTTTGATAGCTCATTCAGATGTACCACAAAATTAAGCCGGTTATCCAACCAGACACCCGGGTACTTAAACTTATCCACTATTTCCAGAGGTTCACCTACTAGGATGTAAATCAGGCGGCTCGATGGGGGCCCCTGGGTATGAGTGGCAAGTGGAGATAAGATCATTGCCTTGGTTTTTTTTGCATTAAGCAGTAGCGTGTGCTGTAGTAAATTGTGTTGGAGGGTGACAAAGTCATGTTGTAGCTCATCATAAGTGATGTCCAGGGATGAGTTAATAGTGTAGAGAACCATATCATCAGTGAATAGATGTATGTAGCCTGAGCGTATGTGAGAGTCGATATGTTTTATGTATAAAGCGAATAGGATGGGGCCCAGGATGGAGCCTTGTGGCACACCCTGAGGAAGGGTTTTGAGTGGAGACAGTTCCCCTTGAGCGTTAATCTGTTGCAGTCTGTTGGAGAGATAACATTCAAACCACTTTAGGGCAGTATTGCCTAGGCCGAAGCTGTTCAGGACATTAAGCAGAAGGCTATGATCCACGGTATCAAAGGCCTTACTAAGGTCCGGAAAGAGGGCACAGGCATGTTTTTTAACAACTATCCTTTGGTCCCTGCCCTCAAGCCAGTTTTCCACCCAATTTATTATTTTGTCCCCTACCCCCAAACTGTCCAACTTGCTTACCAACCTCCTGTGAGGGATGATGTCAAAGACCTTGCTGAAGTTCAGATAAGCCACATTCACCGCCCCTCCCTGATCGATCAATCTTGTTACCCAATGGAAAAATTAGATCAGGTTCATCTGGCATGATCTTCCTTCTGTGAACCCATGATGTCTGTCATCCTGCAGACCACCTTCCATGAGGTATTTTACTAACCTTTCCTTAATGAGTGTCTCCATAAGCTTTCCCATCAGTGAGGTAAGGCTGACCAGGCAGTAGTTTCCCGGCTCCTCCTCCCACCCCCACTCTTATGCAGTGGCACCATGTCTGCTCTTTTCCAGTCCCTTAGCACTCTTCCTCTTTCCAGAAACAAGTTAAAAAGCCTTGTTAGTGGTGCCACCAGCTACTCCCTAAGCTCCCGGAATACCCTGGGATGCATTGCATCTGGCCCATTGCCTTGTTTACCTTTAACTTACCCAATTCCTCCAATACCCTGCTCTCCCTGAAAGGGCTAGTGTCCACTCCCCTATTTTTCTTTTCCTTATCCCTCAATTTCATCCCCTCCCCTCCTCCTCCTCCTCCACTGTGAAAACTGAGTAGAAGTACCTACTGAGTAAGTCTGCTTTGTCCTCGTCCCTCTCCACCAAAGCACCTCCCTCCCCTTTAAGTCGCATTATACCCTGCTTATTCTTTCTTCTTTTGCTTATATATCTGAAGAACTTTTTGTCCCCCCTTCTTGTCTCTTTTGCTGTTTTCTCCTCTGCTTCCATATTTGCCCTCCTGATTGTCTGCCCTGCCACCCTAAGTTTTTCCCTGTATTCCTCCCTTTCCTCTTTGCATTGTGTTCTTTTGTATGCCCTGAAAGTCTTCTTTTTCTCCCTTATTGCCCTTACCACCTCCTTAGTGAACCAGAGTGGCTTTCTTCCTCTTTTGTTCTTTCCCACCTTTCTAATGTACCTCTCCGTTGCCCTCAAAATTCCTCCTTCTATTGCCCCCCACAGTTCTTCTACATCCCTCAGCATTTCCTTGCCCTCCATTTCAGCCCTGAATGATATCCTCATTTTACAGAGATCCACCCTTCTAAAGTCCAGCACCTTTGTGTTGGTTCGACTCCCTTCTGCCCTCGTTCTAAGGCTAAATCTTACTACTCTGTGGTCCCTAGCCCACAAGTGTTCTCCCACTGAGACCCCTGCTACACTGTCCCCATTTGTCAGTATTAAGTCCAATCTAGCCCCACCACTAGTCGGTCCCCTGACCAGCTGCTGCAGGAGTGCTTCCTGTATCCCTTCCAGCATTACCCTACTCCTTGCTGATGTTGCCACTGGAATCTCCCAGTCAACATCTGGGAGATTAAAATCCCCAACTAGTAGAAGCTCCCACTTGCTAGCTAACCTTTGAACCTCCCTCATTATCTCGTCTACATCCTTCCCTTGATTTGGTGGACTGTAAACCACTTCCAGGTGTACTGTCCCACAATTCCTCTTGACTAACGTGACCCAAAGGACCTCCGCTGATCCGAACCAATCCTGCCCTTCTGACACCTTTATCCCTTTCATTATGTACAGTGCCACTCCTACCCCCTTTCCCCCTGACCTATTCTTCCTAAAAAGGCTAGACCCCACCTCCCAGTCATGAGTTTCTGTCCACCACATCTCGGTTATGACAATCAGGTCCAGCCCCTCCTCCACCATCATGGCCTCTAGCTTCCCCAATTTATTTTCCAAACTTCTAGCGTTCACCAGCATACTCCTGCACCCATTTCCCCCAAACATTTTTGTCCCTATATTCCCTGCCTCCTCCTGTAGGGGAGTGCTACTAGGCTAGATCCTCCTTGTTTTCCTCCACCTCTTTCCTAGTCACATACTCCCCCTCTCCTAGTTTAAATCCTTTCGTGGGATCCCATCTTTATAACCCTGCAATTTCCCCCTTAAAGGAAAGCTGTCATCATGCCAGCCTCCGCAAGGCTTACCCTCCGGTTAAGTCTTTTAAGTATGTTGCAGCATTTTTCTCCCACCTCAACATACTTTTTTTTAATTGCAAAAAGTTCGCTACCCGGAAGTATGGCAGGCGCTAGTGGGGCTCCGTTATGTGTAAGGTGTGGCGCCTTGCATATGCGCTTCAAAACAAAGTATTGAAATGCATGGTGCATCCAAGCATCCTTTACACATAATGGAGTCTCCATAGACGTCCAATTATACGTCCGGGTAGTGGACTTTTTGCTAATTAAAATAAAATGCAAGCAAGGGAAACGTCAAGAACATACTTCAAAAGGCTTAACTGAGGGTATACCTATGGGCAGTGAGGCTGCGGATGACAGCTTTCTTTTAATAACAGCGCTATCATTTATGTGAAGCCTGTCCCTCATGTATAGATCTGCCCCTGCCAAAGTGCCCCCCATTCCCCATAGCAGGTGAATCCCTCCCTTTTACACCAATCCATTAGCCAGTGGTTAAAGTCCCTTATTCTCAGCTGTCTAGCAGTCCTAGCGCAGTGCTACGGCAAGACCTCAGAGAAAGCCAGGGAGCTAACCTCCTCCCTATGTCCCCTAGCTAGGTCCCTGAACCTTCTTTGTACTTCCTCCACATTGTCTCCTGCCAGGTTGTTTGTCCTTAAGTGTAGGACTAGGTGCAGCTTCCTCCCCAGTGTCCTAATAAGTTCTCTTATTTTTGGCAGTGCCCTTCCTGCCTCCATCCGGGGCTCACAGAATACAGACCTATTTTTATAGGCTACTCCTTTTCTTAGCCAGTGGACTCCTTTTATGATGGAGTCCCCAAAGACCATAACATTTTCTGTACTCTCTTTGTGATCTCCTCAGTGCCCCCTTCTTTATCCCCTTTTTCTGCATTTCTTGTTTTCCGTACTTAAACTTGTACTCCTGACCCCATATTGCCCAATTTCTCCCCATATAATCCTCCCTTCCCTCCTGCATCCCCCCTTCCCCTACACTTCCCAGTTTATCCTTCTCTTTTCCCTCCTGACAGTGTTTCTTTCCTCCTAGTTACCTTACTCTGCTGCTTAGTGCCCTCCATGCTTTCCCTCCCTCCTTTTCTTCCCTCTGGTCTCTCCTACACCTCTTGTCCTCCTCCCATCTGTCAGGACCTTCCTCACTTCCCCCCCACTCTCTACTCTCCTCTCTACCTCACTCCCTCCGTTACTTCTGTGTCTCAAATCCTGCTCCCCTATTTCTGCTCTCTCCTCTTGATCCCTTTCTTCCTGCATCTCAGTCAATGGTGAGAACCTGTTTGATGGTGAGAACCTGTTTGACACTTCAAGACATCCTCCTTTTTATACCTGTCTGTACCTAGGAACATTACATCTGTCATGTGTCTTTGGCTTCTCCCCTGTCCCCTTTTCTCCCCCTTCCTTCCTGTTAATTCCCTCCCAGTATCCTGATCTGTTGCCCATCCCTCCACCTATCCCCCCGATTTCCTTGCCTCCTCTCTCTCCTCCCCAGTCTATAGCTTTGTCCTTGCCTCCATTTCCCCCTTTCTCCTCCCTCCATGTAACTGCTCTCCATGCTGCCTCTCTAGGTAGCCATCTTATTTCAGCCTCCAGCTGCCCCATTTTCTGACATATTGGGCATCCCCCGATTTTCCATAGCATGTCAGTAAAAAACGCTGCCCCACATCCATCGCAACTCACAATTCTCCCCCTCCTTGCTGGTCCTCTAAATTCTTCCTGTCCCCTCTGCCCCTTCCCACCCCTCCTCCACCACCTGCTTCCAGGATATTTCATTCCTTTCCTTGCATACCCTCCCTCTGTATGCTACATTACAAACAGGAACACAGTTTTGCATTCAACTAGCCAACACCCACATCATACCAATGACACTATACCGTACCATTAATTGATTAGAATCTAAAGGAATTGTAGTGAAGAGAGTGTGATGCGAGAGGAGGTGGCAAATACCTGCTGTAGGTTGATGAATTGTGGATATGAAACTGGGACATTACTGAAAGCAGTAAAAAAAGTGGACAATCAACAAAGAAGACCTGCTGAAGGAACAAACACACAAGAGTCAGAGCAAAAATAACTTACAGCACCTTGTTCTCTAGGAAGTCCCATTAAATGAACTCAGTGGTTAGAAAACACTGGCAGGTCCTAGATACTGAGTCCAGCCTCAAAAATTTAGTAGCAGAGGGTCCCAGAATTTCATACAAAGGAGACAGGAATCTGAGAGATACTTTAGTAAAAATGTTGTTTCAAAAAGAAAAGCTTAACCTTTGACCTGATTGGATGCCAAATCCCCACAGGGCAACTTTAGGTGTGGTACCTGAATACAATGTGAAAATTATTATTATTGTTGAATTTTGTTGACCCGGTAATCCCACTGGGCCTAGAAGTCCCATTTTCAGGGGCGACCGTGGGAGGGAGGATACAGATGGTAAGCAACTGAAACTGAACCAGATTAAGCTGTTGGTGGTACTTTTTAGTGAATGGGAGAAATTTGGCTAGGACACCAGGGAAATTCCCGTACTCTTTTTCGATAAGTGCCACGGGATTTTTAACATCCACCTGTACTACCACCAATCCATGCAGATGGGACCTTGGTTTAACATCTCATCCAAAAGACGGCACCTCAGAAGTGCAGCACGCCCCTCATGCTGCACTACAGTGTCAGTATTGGGATATTAACCCACGTGCCAGATGTGGGAACTGAACCCACAGCCCTCTGATCTCCCGGCCTCAGAGGCGAGTGTGCTACCTACTGAGCCACTGACACTAACACAATACAAACAACACCAAAACGTCTAGTCGCCAGAGGTCTGGAAAGAAATATAAGATCAGAAATTGTATTAACTGTAACACAGCCAGTGTTATTTATATGTTGGTATGCCTTTGCGGGTCGGCTTATATATGACAGACAAAGAGGACTTTAAAAACTAGAATCAGTGAACATAAAACAGTGATTAGGGCTGGCAACATGAATTATGCTGTGGCCAGACACTATAGGGAACAGGAGCATGGGTCTGCGGCCACTCTTAAGTTCACTGGGACAGAAAAAGTGACACTGTCTGCAAGAGATGGGGACCTTGAGAAAAAGCTTTTACAATGCAAAGCTTTTTGGATCCCCAAATTGGATACGTTACAGCCCAGGGGTTTAAATGATGACCATGAACTAAGCAGCTATTTATAATATATTGTTAATAGTGGCTAGACTATTTACTGTGCCTTGCTGTTATATTCCAGTGTTATGTCCTTATGTACTATTCTTTTTTTTCCCACAGTTTGGATTTAGTACATAGCAAGTAGCTGTTCTGCATTTGGGTGGGAAATGTAACGGAATGTGTGTCATTTTATTATGGGTTGTTAAATGGTTGTTCATGTATTTTTTATTTATGTAGTCATATAGTACCTCCAGCGTTGGAATTACGCTGGGGTCAGCTGAGGCTCAGCCCCGGTACCTCTCCAAGGAGCCCCAGCAGCTGTAAAAAATTAATCTATGCTACTGGGCCGGGGCTTTGGCTCCAGTACCTATTCGTTCAATGGGGCTTTAGCCCCGGTAGTTCAGGGGCAGTCTCCTCCTAGTCCATGTAACTGCTGGAGTTGAAAGAATAAAGTTCTGACATACCGTGCATACCAGCCGTATCTCTGTATGTCATAAACTGAAATGCAGCAGCTAACTGGCACCAGTCATGACAGTCAAGGCTTGGCTCAAGTGAGTCTGGAGTGATAGCCACAGATTTATGATCCAGTTATACCATTACTGATTGGTCCAGCAGTCCACCTTTCATGTGTGTATCTCATGCACACAGTATGGTTAGTGGAGCTAGACCAATCAATAATGGATTCTACCTCGGGAATGTTGTTTTAACATTCCCGACGCTGGCATGCTGTACCAGTCTCTCCTAAGGCGGGATATAAGACAGCCTCAGGGTGAGCCATTATACCTTTTGTAAAGTATCATTTGTGGTCACTTCATTGCTTCTTGCTACAGGCTATTTGCTATCCTGCCAGCTGCACCGCCGTTGCTGCCAAAAAATATAGAAGTTGCTTGCCTCTTTGCAAGTACCTATTAACCTATGTACGTCTCATCAGTTGTTTTCATGGCTGCAGCTCTGCTCCAGTTCCATACCTGCTGCTGCTGATTACTAGTACCCACTACTCTGCAGATTGTTCCGACATTTACCTTTATTGCCCCTGGCCTTCAGTATGATGCTGCATTGTTGCTACAGAGTGATCCCTCCCAATTACCTTATCCATTCGCAAGCCGAGTCCCACGGTCCACTGCTACAACATCCAGTGCTGGTGCTGCTGTCCTCCTTGCTCTCGAGCCCCAGCCCCCCCCCCATCTCCCAGCCATAACTGGGCTTCCCGGACCCTGGCTGCTGCAAGCTGAAAGAGCACCTCCTCTTCCTCCAGTCTACATTTTCATCAGGCTAGTGACAGTGTTGTGACTTCTGAGTTCTTTTTTTTTTTTAAACTTTATGTTTATTGTTTTCACAGAAACATACAATTACTTTCCTAACAATCAATCTAACATTCAAATTAATAAGCATGAGGGTGCCACCCCTCTTAATACACTCAGTGTGAACATTGAAAGTTACCAGATACATGTGGGGGGTAATTCTGAAAGTGAGATAAAGCAGACTATATCGAAAAGGCTGTTACAAAACCCATGAGCAGCATGGTGTTACTTTAAAACAATGTTCTTCACAAAGTCTCCAGTTCCTAACCCTACCAGAGGGTATGATTATTTGTATTCACCATGTAATCTCTTAGATGTGACACCAAAATGGTGCTCACCTTAGAGCAAAAGCTTTTACTTGCTCTCCGTAGGTCTTACAAGCCCGAACCAATCCAGCTTCATCCCAGAACAAAGTGAGATCCATTAATCAAATCAAATCAAATCAGCTTTATTTATAAAAAAGCGCCTTTCAAAAACCAAGGCGCTTGTACAAGGTTCATTAAAAAATCGAAACAATTAATAAAAACCATAATAAACATGTTAAAATCCATGGCTGCAACATTAAAAATCAGCATATGCCAGACTAAAAGGAAATGTCTTCAATGCTGTTTTAAAACTTTGGACGGTCGGGCAATCTCGCACCTGACGAGGTAGAGAATTCCACAGGGTTGGGGCCATAAAACTAAAAGACCTGGCCCCAGATGTCTTTAAACGAATCATGGAAATCTCAAGCAGTGGATCGGAGAGAGCCGGAGGGACAGTAGGGATGAAGGAGGTCTTGTAGGTAACCAGGTCCCTGGTCGTGTAGGGCCTTATAGGTCAGCAAACCAACCTTGAAGATGATCTGCCACCGCACTGGCAGCCAGTGCAGTCCTCGAAGCACAGGCGTTATATGACTGGTCCTGGATGAACCAGTCAACCCCCAGTAACCCAAGGTAAAGGGAGTTGCAATAGTCAAGGCGGGAGGTAATGAAGGCATGGACCAGAGTCGGAAGAGTGTCAGAAAGAACCAGGTGCTTCACCCAGGTGATATTCATCAGGTGGTAAAAAGAGGTTTTGACAACTGCCGACACCTGCGATTTAAGTGTCAAACAATCATCAAACATAACGCCCAGGTTCCGCACCCGGTCTGAGGTAGTTAGCTGTACACCCCCAAGCCATAAACCTGAAGGTGATCCCGCCAATAAACCCACCTCCTGACGACCTGGGTCCACAACCAACACCTCAGTTTTTTCTGGGTTTAACTGCAGTCAACTCCCATTCATCCAGTCCTGGATTTCAGTGAGACAGTTGTTAAAAACTGAAACAGCAGCATCCTGGCCAGGCACAAAGGACATGTATAGCTGAGTGTCATCTGCATAGCAGTGAAAACTCAAGCCATACCACCTAATAATCACTCCCAACGGCAGCATATACACCGCAAACAACATGGGAGTCAAAATGGAGCCCTGCAGCACCCTACAGGATAGGGGGAGTGACGCCTAGGAAAAAATCCCAGACACCACTCTCTGGGTCCTACCCTCTAGGAAAGATCAAACCCATCTGAGGCCCATACCAGACAGTCCACAGATGAACCGCAGGCACCCCAATAGCACACCATGGTCTACGGTGTTAAATGCCGCAGAGAGATCAAGAAGGACCAAGATGGAGTGGGTCCTTCGATCTCTCGCTATTAGGAGGTCATTAAGTACCCGGACAAGAGCTGTCTCGGTAATATGTCTGCTCCTAAATCCGGACTGGAGAGAATCATAGACATTGTGGCTGGTCAAATAATCATCCAGCTGCGACGCAACCACCTTCTCAAAAACCTTACCCACAAAGGGCAGGTTAGAGACAGACCTGTAGTTAGTCAGACAGTATGGGTCCAAGGAGGATTTTTTAAGAAGGGTCTGAACCACGGCCTCCTTTAGAGGATCAGGGAAGATCCCCTTCTCTAAGGACATCCAGGCTATCTCAGCAAGGAGCGGACCAATTTTATCCACACAGCCACTAGGAGACGAGTGGGGCCCGGGTCCAAACTACAGTTGGTCGGACGCAATGACTGAATGATCATCACAGTGTCACTGATCATGGGGAGGCTGAAGTCACACCACATAAACTGGGCATCCGACATCTCCTGCTGACCATCACAGCCCCCATTAGGGAGGGTCAAGTGGATACCCAACCTGATTGCAGCAACCTTATTTGAAAAGAATTGAGCAAACTCCTCACACCGTTCTTAAGAAAAGGCGCTTCTAGGCTGAAGACAGGTTTGATTGCACAATCTGTCCACAGTCTGGAAAAGCTGAGCTGGTCGATTCTGTGCAGCAGCAATTTCCCTGGACAGTAATACTGCCTTCTTATGGGTAATTGCTGATTGATAGACCACATAATGGTCCATCAAACTAAGTATATCACACTACAGGCCGGACTTCTGCCAGCACCTCTCTAGCCTTCATCCCACTCTCCTCAACTCCCTCAAAGTCTCATAAAAACAAGGAGACTTGTGGCGAAGAGTGAGGGGACGAACACGAACAGGAGCAATGGAATCCAGGGCCTCTACCACTACCTTATTATAGGCAAGTACCAGGTCCCCTGGATCCGTGCATTCATAACAACATAATCAGAGAAATATTTCAGCAGGGTAATATTTTTTGAACAATTGAACGGTAAAAATGCTCTTACACCACATACTCAGATGGAGTGTTTCATTATGCAGCAACAGGCTACCATTATGGATTAGTATAAGTGTAACACAAGCTGCCAAAAGAAGATTCCATATCGGAATTCCAGGGCAGTCTGTTTTAAATAGTCTGGTGGAACAGAAAGTTTAACAGACAATTTTAATTAAGGTAAACTCTGCCCT
The DNA here is from genome assembly GCA_016271365.2 of Neoceratodus forsteri. Classification (NCBI taxonomy): domain Eukaryota; kingdom Metazoa; phylum Chordata; order Ceratodontiformes; family Ceratodontidae; genus Neoceratodus; species Neoceratodus forsteri. Next base: position 639,461,971 of record CM028136.1, read on the forward strand.
CAAAAGTACCTGACTCATCACAGCACATTTACAGTGGTACTACATGTTAGGTCATTCTCTTCAGAGACCGACTCATCCTCTTGATGCTGATGGATACAATCCTGAGTGTTCCTCTAGGCCCATTTCATGGCATCTGTGGTGTCCATGAAGAAAAAGATTTTCCCTTGGTTGGCAATTGGTAGACGTGCTGGGAAGATCAAGCTGTGCAAAACCTCGGCCTCAAGCAGCAGTGTTCGGACACCGTTGAAGCCCTTACATTTCTGCTTCGTGGCATAGCTCAAATTGGGGAACATCTTTATCTGCTGACCATCCTGCAGCAAGGATCTCTTTACTCTGGCCAAGGCTAGCAAGCGATCTCTCGAACCCACTCCATCCGTTACCATCACCACTGTCCCAGGGGTTTCAGGGTTTTCAGGGCGACCCCTAGGAGTGATGTGATATGCTTTTTGAAAGGGCTGTACTTCTGGGAGCACCTCCACACGCAATTGCTGAGGAAACCAGTTTCTAAGGAACATCAAAAGATGATCTCCCTCACAGCCTTCTGGAAATCCAATGAGGCGAAAATTGTAGGATCTCGCCTGGTTTTCCAAGGTCTCTAATCGAGACCGCAAGTGAGAGTTTTCCTTTATAGTCTTGACTGCTGTTCCCATAGTGGCCTCCGCTGTCTTTTTAGCCTCTAAGGATGTGATGGTAACCGTGTCTATCTGGGTTTCCACAGCTGTGAACCGATGACTTAGGGTATCAAATTTGTTTGAAAGACCGGAAACCAATTTGATTAGGACATTTAATTTAGCCCCCAAGGTTTGCAGTGTCTCCGCTGAGGTCTCCTCCGGCTGCTCTTGGTCTCGGGACTGTGCCGCCTGTGTGGTGGAAGCTCCTGAAACATTTTTAGAACTTGCTCCTTCCCTTTGTCCTTTCTCTCGCCGAGGATGCGGCATTTTAACAAAGTGGAACTTCCGTAACAATAGTTTAATGTGCAAACCCAAATTTAACCGTGATTTATGTTAGAAAAACTGAGTTTTTAAGAGGTGGATTACGGAGCTCTAAAGACCTGCAGCCACATCGCTCAGGCTCCACAGCACCCCCGTGACTTCTGAGTTCTGAAGTGTAATGCAGTTCTGTATGGTATGGGCAGAAAAACAATGCAGCTTTACTTCACTGGCAGTTGCTGGCTGCACAAGTAGTATGGTATTAAAACAAAAGCCAGTTCAGTGAGAGAGAACAGGTTAAAAAAATGTTGCAAATGATAAGGGAACATAGAATTAAGAGATGGGCTGGGCAGAATAACTGGTATATACTTTCGAGTCTTCAGCTGCCCCAATCAAATAACTGTAAGTGTGCTCCGTCCGCACAGAGAAATATGATAAATGCTGAAAAAAAAATGCACAAGACAAAAGAACGCCACTGGGAGTTCAACCAGTGATCCCTCTTCATGTTCGGCACAAAGTTGTAACTTTTAATACAGAATTCATTTTGGCAGGAATTTCCCTAATGAATTCTGTATTAAATATTACTAACTTGTCCCCCATGGAATTTTATTTGTTAATTTATGTGGAGTACTCCACATAAATTAATGAATAAAACTCCATGGGGGACAAGTTTGTAATGCTTAATACAGAATTTGTTAGGGAAATTCCTACCAAAATGAATTCTGTATTAAAAGTTACAACTTTGTGTCAAAAATGAAGAGGGATGATCACCAGCTGAATTCCCTTTTGTCTTGTGCAACATAGTTCCAAAAAAGACTGCATAATATCTGAATCCCTTGAACATCAGGAAAATACTGTGGCAAGAACTGCCATTTTGTTTGAGTCTGTAGGGATTGTTTTAGTTGTCCAGTGTGTTCCCAGATCATCAGCTGTCATTTTTCAGTTGATCTGTGTGTACCTTCATTTTAATGCAGCTGTGCTGTCTCTTGTCTTGCCCGCTTTGAATCATTCGGCTCATGATCCTAGACATGAGTGTATTCTCAGTGTTGCTGTAGTCAGCTGTGAACCTATGTTTCAACCTATGACTCTTTCGGATGAGACGTTAAATTGAGGTCCCATCTGCCTGGATTGGTGGTAGTTCAGGTGGATGTTAAAGATCCCATGGCACTTATAGGAAAGAGTAGGGGTAATTTTTATTATAATAAAGCATGTTACAATTCATACATGAAAAGAAGAGAAAATACAAATACAACTATTGACAAAACAAAAGTAAACATCCAAGGAAACTATTTTACCAAAACTCTAGACCTGACCACATAAACAGTATTGAACTTTGTTATGTAGGAAAAATATTTTTCCTATTTAAACTTGATAATATGTGAAAATCCTTTCCACCATTTCTTGACTTTCTCAACATTATACAATTGCATATCTTTAAAATAAACTTTTTGTAATTCATTGACAACACACTGACAAAACCCTTCCTCTGAGGTCTTTTTTTGGTATAATACCCATTGGCATCGCACTTGCCACAAACAAAATCGCAGACAAGCAATAAATACCCATAATGTCCCTTTCTCATAGTACTTTAACTTTAAAGGAAAAATCCGTATGACTAATAAATCATAAAATGGTTTTGCTAACCAATCCATTGACCATTTCCTTGCTAAATAACCCCATAATTTTGTTGAAAATGAACAATACAGAAAAAAATGTTCCATAGTTTCTTCCTTATTCACGCATTCCATAAATGGACAATTCCTCTCCTCTTTTGCCTTATATTTTGCTGTTCCTCTACTGTTCAGACATCCATACATAATAAGCCATTGTACCTCCCACATGTGGGGAGGTAATCGAGGGTTGTTCAACTGATCTAATATATTATGATTCAAAACTGAAAGACAATTTTTAAAACCAGGAACCATAGGATGGGTAAGAGCCATGACCTCTTTATACAGTTTTTGGGCTGAGCTCCCACTAATTTGGGTTTTTGTTAGCTGCCATTTATAAAGTTTCTGAGCAGCAGGCCTAAAAAATGTTGGAAGGGAAAATTTATAGTTTAATTTTGGTGCACAATGCAGCCAAGCAGAGAAATACCGTCCTAATGCTTCCCTAAACCACATTCCCTCCTGCTTGACTGGAACCCTGAAACAATTTTTTAAAGCATGGGAAAAAAACAAGGCATAACAGAAAACAACTGGATCAACCATTCCTACACCACCTTTGTTTTTATCTAAATATGTGTAACATCGTTTGACCGGGTTGAGCCTATTACCCCAAAACAACTGAAAACAAAGGCTATAAAGCCTTGTTTCTAAGTGAGAAGGCAATGGATAGAGTACAGCTATATACTGCAAACAAGGTAATATAAATTGTTTCAATATCTGTACTCTCTTTAATTTCGTAAACCGAAACTGTTTCCATCTCATTATTTTCCATCCCACATTATCCAATACCTTTACCCAATTATCATCCGGAAGATTTTGTGTTCCATAAACAACTCCCAAAATAGTAATGGGTTCTGTTGATATTTGAATAGTTTTGTATTCTACAGGAGTCTGATAAGTACAGCCCAACAACAATCCTTTTGATTTGGAATAGTTAATTTTGGCATTGGAGAGAGCAGCATATATCTGGAACTCCTGAAAAAAACTTCCTATTTGATCTATATTTTTAAAGAAAAGACATACGTCATCTGCATATGCTTGTATTGTCAAAAAAGAGTTTGAACCAATTATTAGAAAACCATCCCACTTAGGTATTATACTTACTGCTCTAATAAGGGGTTCTAATGAAAAAATGTATAATAATGAACTTAAAGGGCAGCCTTGACGAACCCCAGTCTCCACAACCCACCCTTTCTCTACTCTTCCTTTAATAATAGGATGTACCTTAGCCGATGCGTATAACTTTTTTATTAATGTAAGTAATACTATAGGAATTCCTAGAAATTCTAATGTTGTAAACAAGAAAGGGTGACTAACCCTATCAAAGGCTTTTTCAAGATCAAGGGAAATCAAACCCCCAGAACAACCCGTCTTAGTCAAATACTCAATCAAGTCTCTTATCATAAAAAGAACGGACTGAATTTTCCTATTGGGTAAACCGCAATGCTGTACAGATGAAATGACTACATTTGCCCAAGTTTTGAACCTATTAGTTATTAGAGTGGCAAAAATTTTATAATCTGAATTTAACAGAGTAATAGGTCTCCAATTACGTATATCCCCTTTGTTCCCAGATTTAAAAATATAGATCTGCAAACCTACTGAAAAACAACTCGGAATAGGTTCCCCCATCATAAATTTATTAAAAACTAAAGTTAGACAAGTTACTATTTCAGTGTGAAAGGTTTTATAAAACAGATTGGATAAACCGTCCAAACCCGGAGCAATATTATTTTTTAGGTTAGAAAGAACACCCTCAATTTCCTGTGATGAAAACGGTTTCGTCATATTCTCAACCATAGCACGATCTGCACCTGAGTGGGGTGAAGGCCCTAAATAATTCTTGATTTCTTGAAGAGATGGGTAAGATTTAGGCCAAAGCTCCTGAAAATAAGTTTCAATGCAAGTACTTATTGAGCTTGTATCTTCTATTCTACCTGTGTTTGAGTCTAAATACTCCAAAATTGAGGAATCTCTAATTGTTTTACATAAAACATACGGGTCCCCATAACAGATTTTTTCATATGATTTATGAGAGCTTGCAATGTTCTAGCCCGGTCATATTGGAACTGCCTCATTTGTAACTTAATGTTCTCAATCTGTAATGAAAAATCTTGCCTTGAAGTATTGGCAACCGAAAGTAGATATTGTAGATGGGCTCTCAGCTTTAAATAAGACAAAAAATTCGAATTCTTTTGATGTGTCCCAAAATTTTTAACCCAGTTAATACAATCATGCTTTGTCTCTTCCCACTATACCCCTAGGTCTGAATATAAAAAACCTACCGACAATCTGGCCTGCAAGATAAGTCTAATAGAATTTTTTGCAAACTGTTCCTGTAAAATGGAAGTATTCAGCTTCCATCTATTTCCCCGGTAATATTGTTTAGAATTAGCTTCCACCTCCACTTGAAGCAACATATGGTCTGAGAACTCCACCGGTATTCTTCTGAAATCTGTAACCAGGAGGTTTTTAGAAGTAAACAAGTAATCAATAGAGACCCCTTATTACCTCTAAAAAAGGTGCATCCAGGACCCTTAGTCTCTAACTGATTACAATTTATAAGGTCTGCCAACTTAATAATCGACTTTAAACAATTTGAATCACAATAAATTTTTGTAGAAGTAGCCTCTGTAGACATTATACTACAGTTAAAGTCTCCTCCCCAAAGGATAGGTAAAGTAGTGACCAAAAAAGGCTGAATATCTTTCATACAGGAGATTCTGGATGCTTTCATCTGGGGATTATAGGTATTAATCAACCTGAAAGATCTGGAGTTCCACCATCCATCTATGATTAATACCCTTCCGGGAACTAAGTCAATGAGTCTGTGCAAAACAAACTGATAAGAGTTAAACATAATCCCAACACCATCTGCTTTCTCTCCACCAAAAGACCAATAAGAAGGTCCCCATGGCCAATCGTATTTAAAAGAGCAGATCTATTCCTTAGAGAACATCCAGGTCTCCTGCACAAAACAGATAGAAATATTCTCATTATGCACCAAATGAAAAATAGCCTTCCGTTTGGTATTATTTAAAATACTATGCGTATTTAATGAAGCCCAGAGGAAACCCATGACAACAACCAAATTAGAGAAACCACACCTCATTTTTTCCTCATTTTTTTTTTCTTATCTTTATAATCTTCCCTTGGGATTCCTAAAGTATCCTGTACTGATTTTTGGGAATCAGAGTCCCCCACTTCCATTTCTGAGTCCCCCCATGTAGTACAAAGGGCAGCATAGGAGTTCTGAGATTCAAATGGCTCACTAACTGGAATTGGAACCACTTTCAAGTTTCTATTGGACCTCCTTGGAGGTAATGGTGACTGATGAGCCGAAACAACCAATGGTTTGTCTACTGTATCTGTATAACAGACTGGTTTCAATAAGTCTGCATCCTGAGCTATTTTCTCCACTTTAAGTGGTTTAAATGTTATCCTGGGGGGGGGCAGTTGAAGGAAGAATTACCTCTGCTACAGGGTGCATCTTAGCCGGTCTGGAGGGTAAGGAGGGGGGGCCCATTTCAGAAATTCCACCTATCTTTCCTTCCATAGCCTCTTGGGCTTGTTGAACAATCAGGTCAGTGCTTCCACAAGAGGCCTTGTTCTTTACAGCCCAGGGGCACTCTTTAAAGGAATGCTCAAAACCTTCACAAAGATCACATCTGGTGTGGTTAGTACACCATATTGTGACATGACCCACCTCCCCACAATTATCACATCTTGGACAATCACAAATACTAGAAAGATGTGTTTTGGAACCGCATTTATAACAGGCTCTGGGCTGGCCACTATAAAAACACACCCCTCTATCCCTTCCCAATAAAAAGGAATTGGGGATATGTTCTACTCCCACCTCCGACTGGCGTAATTTTACTTTAAATTTCCATCCTCCGGTCCAGAACTGTTCTGAATCCAAAATGGGCTCTTGATCTCCCTGAATATCACATTTCTGGGATAACCAATAAGTAACATCCTCAACATGGACACCTTCGTTCCTAAACATAACTGTAGCATGTTTAATTAAAGGTTGAGAGAGGGGAATAACTAAAAAGGGCGTCCACATTGGGGAAAACTTTACTTGGCCATACCGTTCCCAAAACAAATCCAATAAAGAAGCAGAGCGAAAACTGATGTCATAGTTATCTTCTCCCGAGATGTTGATGAAAGCAAACACATCTCTGGGAGAAAACCGTAAAGATTCCTTTATCAAAAATTTCCCCACAAAATACCTGTCAGGTCTCTCAGCTAGACCCCCTTTGTATCTTATACAGATGGCATTATGCCTAGGAGCCGCCTCCCTTTTAGCTCGAGTAAATAATTCAGACATTAGTGGTTTTTCAGTAGGTAGTGTCTCACTAGTTTCAAATATCTTAACAACATTTGCTTTATCAATACAATCTACTTTCGAATCAAGTCCCATGTGTATGTTTTTATGTAGGGAACTGTTGTCCACATCCCCATCTGTTACTGTCCCCTTCTTTGCTCCACCCAGGAGAATGACTATTTAAGTCAAACGATGAGTCCCACACTAAGTCAGGAGTCCAAACACCATTTGCCTGTCTTTCCCAGCCAGCTGCTAACAGGGCTCCCTGTGGAGGCAACAACTTATCGTGAAGTTGGGAGTCTATTCCTGTAGTAAAATGAGTAACAGGTACCGCTGAACGGAGCTCTTTGTTAACTGTCTTTAAGGCAGAAGTTCCAAGTCGCTTTACCGTATCCACTGGTGGAGTAGCGTTTTTATCAAATCTAAACTCCGTTACCCCATCTTGGTTATTCTTATCAGTTTGATATACCGTAGCGGATTGAAAAGTTGAAACCGTGTCTCCAACCGCTGTAGGGTGAAAGACAAAACCCACTTCTTTATCCAAGTTCCCTTGCATATTACCAGACTGAATTTGGAAAGTACTCACCGGTACCAGTATAGAAGAACTGGGGTAAACAGGTTCCGTATCTACCAGCCGGTTTGCAACAGATGGCTCTGTCAAAGGCTTTAAACACTGTACCCCTCCTGAATGAGCAACTCCGGGTAAAGAAATCGTTTGCTGGGTAATTTCAGCCATAAAAGCAGGCTGTACAGTACTCGTAGCTAACAATTGAGTTGTAGCGTTCACTTCCGCATTCATGCTGTCAGGCCTGACTTCTCGTGTGACAGAGGAATCAGCTGTCGGCAGGCTCACTTCAATACCGGGAAGATTTAAACGCACAGGATCCTCTGCTGCTCCAGCCATCAAGGAACTCCCGTTTTTACTGTTCTCCTCCAAAAAATCCAGTGGCAACACAAAAGCGTCACTCGTAGATATCGCTTCATGGAAAATCTCTTCACCTTCAGACTCTAGCATAGAAATTGCCTGAAATACAGACTCGCTACGCTGCTCAGCCACCTGTCCCATAGCATCCACCTCCTTCTCCTCCAAACGTTCTCCAGAAGTGGCCATCTTGCAACAAGATAGCCTGTCCCCCTACTGGCCACAGAGTAGGGGAATTTCCCCGGTGTCCTGGCCAAATTTCCCTCATTCACTAAAAATACCACTAACAGTTTCATCTGGTTCAAGGTCAGTTGGCATTCATCTGCATCCCCCTCCCCCGGGTCGTGCCTGAAAATAGGCAGGATTTGTCTAGTGCACTTACCCAGTCAACAAAAAATAAATAAATAAATAATTAAAGTGTGGTAGCCTAGCTCTATTTTGTTGTATATGTTGCTGAAAGAATGGGACACATTTAATTAGATACTGGATTTTTGTTCTGCTGTGTAATATCCCCAGACAGGAGTGAATGCTGCGGTCAGTTCTGCTGGTTTATCTTTGTTTGGTGGCCCCATCTGAATAGTGCAGGACACTCTCCCTATTTTCATTTTTTTACCACAGTACTTATGCCTCTAGTAATGAATGCAGTTTTATGATGCAGTTGGATCTGCAGCCTCCTATTACCAGCCCCATTATTTGATATTATTAGGTGGTGAACTGTCTGAGGAAGATTCTGCAAATCGTTTTTTATGAGCTCTGTCAGAATTTGCTTACTGCTCTTTTTTTTCTCTATGAAGACCCTTATTTATTATCATTCATAGTTAGGACTGTCACAATGGAATAGCTATAGACCTTGCATGCATAATCTATTTCTGTTTTGATCACATTTCTGTTTGTGTTCTTAGAACACAATTGTGAGTATTTTATTGTGATTTAAGCACTTGTAACCCCCCTACAAATGGGGGTTCCTGAAAAGTCTTCCTTGGGTGTGCCTAAAGAGGCAGTATAGTGCAGTGGTTTAAGGCTCTGAGCTGCAAACCTAAAGACCTGAGTTTGAATCCCACAGCCTCCACCTGCATACTGTGTGACCCTGAGCAAGTCACTTAACTTCCTGTGCTCCCAGGTCGCACCTGTAAACAAGCTTTCAGCTTAGTGTGTCTGGCATGATTAAAAAAAAAATAAATAAATAAATGCCCATGGCCAGGCTGGTGTCCTGTGTATTAACCGTTTAAAATACTATAGAACTTGAAATTTTCACTAGTTTTGCTGAAGCGTGAAAATAAATTTGCGCTAACTAGCACTTTTAGTATTTTTTTCCATTATAGTGAATGTGGTGACTGTGACTTAACGCTAAAATAAATTTACGCAATTATGGTAGCAATTATGCTTGCGCTAAATTTACTTTGCATGAAAATAAGTAGTTCTACAGTATGTTGTTTGTGAGTGCCTTTATAGACTCCGTGTACTGTCTCTTTAAGAGCTGCCTATTCGCAGTGCTATAACTAATCTGGGTGGGGGCTGAGTGTTTCTATGCTCGAGTCCCACCCGGGCTGCCAGATAATCGCTCCATTCTGCCATCGCTAATTGAGCAGAGGGAGCTTTACTGAAAGCTGTACTTATTTGCTGAGTATCTATTGTAAAAGTAATGTTATGGAAGTTTGTCTAACCTGCCTTTTTTGCAGCATGGACATTTCGATACTGCACCACTGTCTGGGTTTTGGACTGCTATTGTGGACCAATCAGTACCTTTGGGGACCCTAAAATGGTGTCTGACCCCAGGGGTCTTGTGGGAGCAAAACTCTGTAGGAACTGTAGTTTTGAAACTTTGGCGCCTAACTGGACTTGGAGGGGGAGCCCTTGTATTGACAGACAGATGGATTAGCCAACCAAACCTTTTGGATCCTGGGGAAAGTCCCAGGCTGCTTGCAGCAGGGAGTCAGTCTGAGTTGGAAATCGAAAGAGTGAGCAGCTCGAGAGATTTGAGCCGCAGCTTCTGCGTAGTTCGTGCAGGAGATCTGTAGAAGGGCCGAGTTTTGGCCTGCCTGTCTGTTGTCCCTCCTGAGGTAGCTCTTCAAAGAATCAGACTGCATCCAAAGTTGTGATAGAGATTTAAGCCACTGAATTGGTGACCAGGCTTAAAACTTGAAGAAGACCGAAGATTTGCTGAATGCGATCAGCCTATCAGGACCTTCATTTACAGCTGAACTCCCGGTTTTGCGAAGAGACTCTGTAATTGCGGCCGGACTGTCATCCGCCTGATATAGTGGTGATTGCTTTACTATAAATGTGCTGTGTGCTGCTAGTGGGTCACGATTTGGTTCCCCACTGTGTGTTTAACTGTGCCTTGCTTGCTGGAGGCTGCATCCAGCTTTCTCGAACTCACATCCGAACTGTTCCTCGGGCTGGGCCTTGTCACACTGGCCCAGCCAGATTACTCATGCCACAGAGAAAACCATCGACGAGAGACCTGCCTGGGGATCAGTCCCTGCTTAATGCCCTGAACAGAAATGACACCTTGGTGATTTGTGTTGGCCCTGCTTCTCCTGGCACTCCAGCTCGTCAACCTGCAATCTCAATTTCATCTCTCCTGTGTCCTGTATTGGGTATCATGAGTAAACACCAGGGTAGCTCCCTGCAATATCAGCTAAATCAAATGTGTTGTCATCTAATTCACTTGTTTTCTTGTCACGAACTGAGCCATCTGGCTCCGGATTACAAATTGTGTGTGGTTGTGCACGTTTCTTTCTTCCATCACAGGGTCCCAACCAGCTGTGATGCCGGCCTACCCTGGACAACGTTCCAGGCTAGCCCACCTTATTCCCACCTGGGTACGCAGAGTGTTTGACTGTGTAGGGACTCTGAAGTGCCTGCATGACTGCCTGATTGATTTAGCCATTAAGCCAATCAATCTGATTACGCCCCTCCCTTGTTCAAGTCCCCTAAATAAATCAGATCTAACTCTTTTTGCATTTAACCTGACTGTCGTTCCAGTTTGTGTCAAAAATACTGTACTGTTGCTATTGGCTGTGCATAATCTTGTTTTACAGTGGGTCTCCAGGGTCGAGCCAGAGGAACCAGCCCTGGTGGTCAGTGCAGACGGAGTGGGGATTTGTATAGTGAGCAAAGGTTATTGTGAAAGTATTTACTGTATATTGTCCAGGTCACTAGGTGGGAAGGAGGGGGGGTTACAGTGTCTCAGAAGGCTGTACCCAGGTTAGCCTTGCTACCAACAACCCTGTCCTCTGGGTGGAGGCACCCGTTTCAGTACCCCGGCCCCTTAACCTGCAACTAGCCACGCAGGCAGGGGTAGTAGCCTTTGGGATAGCACCACCTAGGGGTTACATCTTGGAAGCACTACTGGGATTTGTGCCTTCTAGTGATCAGAAGTAGTTACTACAACCCCACGTTTAGAAATTTTGGTAAAAATGGAGGTGCTCACTATGCCTAAGCTTAAGCTTGCTCTCCACAATCTGCTGGTGCATCGCATGATGGGGTGGAGCGAGGCGGGGGGGTGGACCCTCAGCAAGCTCTGATATTAATGGACGTCCCGTTAGGAACCGATAATGCCACTATTGTGGAAGTAGTTGAACAAATTAAGTGTTTGGGGAAGGTTGAAGTAAGGGGGAAGGATTCCGACTTGTTTGATCAAATCATGGTGGCCCTACTCTCCTGCAGCCTGCCCACTAAACCAGAGAAGGTACCCCCTGTGATTTTGCCTGAATGGTCCCAGAAGGGGTGGAGGGTCATTCACTTACACAGTGACCTAGCTGTACCCGGAGGGTTCCCCACATAGAAGGGTTTAGAGACAAGCTGCTTAAACTGTTAGCCTCTGAGGGGCGATCTGCTACAGAGCTGGTGAAAATGTTAGAGCTCTCTGAGAATGTAACTCCCGTGCAGTCCCCCTTAGCCTCCCCTCTAACCCTACAGTTGCCTCCCCCACAGTAGCTTCTCCCACACTGATACCTACTGTACATTTGGACTCATACCATAGGCTTAGACTCTTCTGGGGCACGATCCCAGTGCCCATGGGGAAGATGACCTGGAAATGTGGATGAACTATGCCATCCCATTGGTTCAGGAGTGGCAATGTACCAAAGGGGCAAAGAGGAAAAGGCTCATGGAAAGCTTGAGGGGGCCATGCACTGGAGGCCATTCACTTTCTGCAATCCACTAGCCTGGAGACTACGGCTGCTGAATACCTCTCTGCCTTGGTGGGGGTAATTGGTAGTAGAGTTGGTTGATGTGATGTGGAAGTTCAAGTCAGCCAGACAACGGAAAAATGAGAAGTTATCAATGTTTGTCACCTGGATTGAGCGAGCTTTGCAGCGGGCTCACAGAAAAGGAGGGGTGCCTGCCAGTGAATTGAACATGGTCAGGCTGGATCACATCCTAAAGTCAGTCAGATATTCTAGTGTGATGTTGTTAAAACTTAAACTGCAGGACCATAGGGGCAATCCCCCTGAATATTGCTGTCTGATAAAAGAGATCCGTGAGGCCGAGAATGATGAAGAAGGATGGGGGTTGCCCACCCCTGTCTGGCCTGAGAAAGGTGAGGAGGTTGAACTGTGACAGATGAGAGAACTAATCAAGGAACTGACTGAGTTGAGAGTCAGCCAGCAAGCTGCCCAGGCAGCCAAGGACGCCATTTCTTGTCCAGCCACCCCCAAGACACAGAGGGAATTCCCACCAGGAGGGGTGGGGGTGCATGTCATTTCCTCGGAGACCCAGCTTGAAGACAACCTGCTGGAAGAGGTGCGAGAACTGAGAGTTTTGGTGGGACATCTGCCCGGAACACTGACCCTGGGGGAAGCTCATAAAATCAAAAGAGTAAACCCCCACCAGAGAGGGCGCCCCTAGTCTCCTCCACTACGTTCAAGCAAGGGAATGGCCCCTCTTCCCCTAGAAACTCTAAAGAACCTGTCTTCTACTACCACTGTGGACAGGATGGACACACCCAGTTCACCTGCCATTCCCCAGAGAATCTGAGAAAAGTCACCACCAGGCTGCTGGCATTGATTCGACGGAACATACGACTGCAAGATGGGGCAGGTCGAAAAAGTTATTCATCCAAGGCAGCCGTAAAGCTGACGTCCAAGTATAAGTCACCTGAGTGGTCTGAGATGGTGGGCCCTTCAATGGAAACTACAGTGATGGTGAACAGTGTGTCTGCCCAGGCCGTGCTCGACAGTGGATCCCAAGTAACCACAGTATATCAAGATTGGTACCAGAATCATCTGCCTGATGTGCCCCTACAACCTCTGTAGGGCCTACATGTGTGGGGGTTGAGTTAGAAGTCCTAGCCATACTCGGGATACATCCAGATCTGGTTGTCATTTCCTACCGCCGTGGCTGAGGTAGATGAACAAGTTGAGACACTTGCCCTGGTATGTCCCCCCACTGGACTGTATGATGGGGTTCCACTGTTAATCGGAACAAACGCCCACATGTTTGGGAGACTAGCACAACTCTGCCACGAGAAACAAGGGCAACAGACTGGGAGGGCCCTGAGGATTCCAGCGTTAATTTAGAGGGCTTATGACTTGCAACAGAAATCCGATGAAGTGGACAGAGATGAGCCGGTGGGGATAGTGTGGAAAAAGGATCCTGACTCTTTGGTGTTGGCCCCCAACACACAGTGCATGATCCCCAGAGAAGGCCGCCTAAAGAAAGATGTAAAGAACCAAATATTGATAATAGATGCTCCTGGTGAAGGGAAGCTGCCAGAGGGGTTGATGGCTAAGCCCAGTGTACTGCTTGCACGTGCTCATGCCTATGCATGCTGAGTGACGGTGAAAGTGAGAAACATGTCAGGCAGAGAAGTTCGTGTGAATTGGGGATGTACACTGGCTACAGTACACTGCGCAAATATGGCAGTATTACCCAGTAACAAGTGTTCTGGCAAAGCAGGGAAGGTGACCCCAGACTTATTTGACTTTGGTGATTCCCCTGTCTGCCAAGTGGAAGATTCAAATTAGCAAGAAACTAGTTCAGAGAGACCAAGTGTTCTCACTAAAAGAGTGGGACATGGGATGTGTTCATGGTGCGGAGCATAATATACACCTGCATGATGACCGGCCTTTCCGAGAAAGGTCCCGACACCTTACCACTGCTGACACAGACGATGTTAGAAGACATCTACAGGAGATGCTCACTGCAAGGATCATTCAAGAATCCAGAAGCACATATGTGTCTCCCATAGTAGTGGTGCATAAGAAGAACAGATTCGTGAGGATGTGTGTGGATTATCGGACCTTAAACCGACGGACCATCCCAGATCAATACACCATGCCACGCATACAGGATGCCTTGGATTACCTGAACAGGAGTCAGTGGTTTTCCGTATTGGATCTCTGCAGCGGATATTACTAGATTCCGATGGCCCTGGAGGACCATGAGAAAACAGCCTTCATTTGTCCTTTAGGGTTCTATGAATTCCCGAGAATGCCACAGGGGATTTTGGATGCCCCAGCCACCTTTCAGAAATTGATGGAATGTGCGGTGGGAGATATGAACCTACTGCAATGTCTGGTATACTTGGATGATGTCACTGTTTTTGGACAGACGCTAGAGGAACATGAAACCAGACTGTTCAAAGTCCTCGATCATTTAGAAGAATTCAACCTCAAGTTATCTATAGACAAATGCCAGTTTTTCCAGACCTCTGTGAAATATGTGGGACATATAGTATCTGCGGAAGGAATACAGACAGATCCCAGCAAGGTTGAATCACTGACTACTTGGCCCCAGCCCACTAATCTGAAAGAACTACGTTTCTTGCTGTCCTACGGCTACTACCGCAGATTCATCAAAGATTATTCCAAGGTGATTAGACCCCTCCTTAACCTTACCCAAGGCTACCCTACCCCCCCCCACCATCCGCAAATATAAAAAAGTGGCTATCAACGAATCTGAGAAAGTGTATTTTCAAACAGGTGAACTTTTGGGCCTTGGTGGACACCCGAATGTGAAACAGTGTTCTATGAAGTCATATACCAGCTCACCCACACCCCAGTCCTTGCCTATGCTGATCCTACTAAGCTGTATGTGCTGCATACAGACGCTAGTTTGGAGGGCCTGGGGGCTGTACTATATCAAGACCATGAGGATGGTCTGAGACCCGTAGCTTTCGCCAGTAGGAGCTTGACCCTGTCAGAGCGGAACTATCCTGTCCACAAGCTGGAATTTCTCACCCTAAAATGGGTCATAGTTGACCAGTTTCATGAGTACCTCTATGGGGCAAAGATACTTGTGAAGACGGACAATAACACGTCGACCTATGTACAGACTTCAGCTAAACTGGACGCCACTGGGCACTGTTGGCTTTCTGCCTTATCGACGTATGACTATGCTGTTGAATACAGGCCGGGATTAAACTACATTGATGCTGATGCCCTGTCACGAAGGCCAGCTTCCAAAAACAATTGGGTCCGATTGTCTTAACCTGACATCAAAGCATTATGCCAAAAGTTTAATAGAGAAGAACAGATGTCTGCGGACACAGTGGACTGCCTTTTAGATTGTTTGGGCCCTCCCGATACATGCATATCAGATGCATATTGCCACTTCTCTGCTCTAGATATTAGTGCACTACCTCAGTTCGATAATGACAGTATTCAGTGGGCTCAATTCCAGGATCCTATGATTCAGCTGGCACTTGATGCCCTGAGTGCAGGAAGGATGTGTCCAAGTTGCACTCCTCTGATTTGCGGACTGCTGTATTTTTCAAGGAAGGCCCCAGGTTAAAGTTGCATGCTCAATTGCTGTACAGAGAGACAGTGGATCGTCGTAGTCAAGTAGACAAACAACAGTTAGTCCTACCCACAGTCTTTAAACAGCTGGTACTGAGGTCTCTTCACAATCATATGGGGCACCTCGGTATTGACAGAACTCTCGACTTAGTATGATCCAGTTTCTACTGGCCAAAGATGGGGGCAGATGTCGAACACCATGTAAAGACTTGTAGTCATTGCCTTCAAAGAAAAGCCCTGCTTTAGAAGGCTGCCCCCCCTTGTCAATATCACTACCAATGCTCCTCTAGAATTGGTCTGTATCGACTTTCTATGCTTAGAACCCAACCAAAAGAATATTGGCAATGTGTTGGTAGTTACTGATCATTTTACACCATATGCACAAGCCTTTTCAACTAAAGATCAAAAGGCGTCTACCGTGGCCAAGGTGCTAGTGGAGAAGTTCTTTGTCCACTATGGCGCTCCCCAACGGATCCATTCTGACCAAGGCAGAGACTTTGAAAGTAGGCTAATCAAAGAAATGCTCTCTCTGTGGGGGGTGCGGAAGTCAAGAACCACCTCCTATCACCCGCTGGGGGAACCTCAACCAGAACGCTTTAACCACAGCCTTCTGGACATGCTAGACACTCTCCACCCAAAAGACAAGCATAAGTGGAGCCAGCAGATTAGCACCTTGGCACACACATACAATTGCACGAAAAACGATGCTACTGGGCTCTCCCCCTACCATCTCATGTTCGGGAGGGAGGCCAGACTATCAGTTGATGTCTGCTTTGGGGTCTCTCCAGATGGGGTCCGGGCTGAAAACTACTTGCAGTATGTCCAGAAATTGAAATATCACTTGAATCATGCCAATCAGCTAGCCCAAACTATGACCGCAAAAAGGAATCTGGCCAACAAAGAAAGACATGACCGATGAGTGAAAGCTCAGGAGTTGTTGCCTGGGGATAGAGTATTGCTGCGTAATTTGGGATTGCACGGGGAACACAAAATTGTGGACAGATGGCACCATCATCCTCATGTAGTGGTTGGTAAACTGGATGATTTGTCGGTGTACAAGGTGTGCCCAGAAAATGATTCTAAAGCTGTACAGACAATGCTCCATAATCACTTACTGCCCATCAGTCAAGTTATTATTGATGCGGAACCAACGTCTGACCCTTCTCCTGGGCCAGTGACTCATGCTGCTGCGAAGAGGAAACACAGCCAACATGCCCATATTGTTCCAGAATCAAGGCCTTCCCCTCAGCAGGCCCAGAGGGATACTGATGACTGTTCATCTGTTTCTGAAGAGAGTGACTGTGATAATGCCTATTATCTCTCATATGAACTGAGTCAGTTGTTTTGAAGCAATCCTCTGCAGAATCGTGAGGATGAAGCTGGGCCTTCAGAACTGCCTAATCCCCCAGCTTCTTCCCTGGACCCAATGCCCCCTGAAAGTGAGATGCAAAGTATCATGTCTGAGATTGCGGACTCTCTGTGTCTTGTAGAACTGTTTGACTTGCCCGAAGAAGGGGCTGATGGTCCGAGTCTCCCTGTGATGTACCAGAACTTGAAGAACAATTTGAAAGTGTTGGCAGCACCCTTTCGGTGCCGCAAAGCCTAATTGCGCCAGTCTCCTCAGAATGAGCAACCTGTGCCCTCTTCAGAAGATAATAATGAGCAAAGTATTGTGGGAACAGAGTCTGTGGAGCTAGGAGCTGATAGTGTTCCCAATCTGGACATTTCAGCCAGTGCAGAGGCATCCCCCACTATAGAAGAAAGGTCCAAAGTCAGTACTGAAAGTACAGAGACTGTGCCTGTTCCCCCTAGAAAGTCTGGCTGAGCTGTCAAGCCAGTGTTGCACCTCAGTTATGATTCTCCTGGGAGGCCAGTGGATTTGCCTCATAATGTGGTTCACACAGGTGTTTACATTTCTCAGAGGTCACTACCTAAACTAAGCTTGACGGCTAACTCCTGGTTAATTGTCCTTCCTTCTCGATATGGTACCCCTGCCCCATCCAGCCCTAAGTTAGCTGATAGGGAAGGGCCCCCCTCTTACACTGTTTAATGTACAAGAAGTTTTAACATGAATCAGTATTACAATGTTAATAGTATGCTAATCATAGTGGAATCAGTATCACACATATGAAACTTGCATAAGTATTGTCAACACGGATATAATATTGTGAAGTGTATTGAAAATGTGTAGTAATGTGATAAGCTTACATTAACTGATGCATCAGATGTTATTTCCATAGTGTGCTAGTGTTACGTATGTCTTGTATATATTGCTTCTTCAATATTGTGATGTGGTAGACTTGACGCGGATGCCAAGTTTTTCAAGGCCAGGAAGGGTGTAACCCCCTACAAATGGGGGTTCCTGAAAATCTTCCTTGGGTGTGCCTAAATCCCATGGCCAGGCTGGTGTCCTGTGTATTAACCGTTTAAAAGATATTGTTTGTGAGTGCCCTTATAGCCTCCGTGTACTGTCTCTTTAAGAGCTGCCTATTCACAGTACTAGAACTAATCTGGGTGGGGGCTGAGTGTTTCTATGCTCGAGTGCCATCCGGGCTGCCAGATAATCGTTCCATTCTGCCATCGCTAACTGTGCAGAGGGAGCTTTACTGAAAGCTGTACTTATTTGCTGAGTAGCTATTGTAAAAGTAATGTTATGGAAGTTTGTCTAACCTGCCTTTTTTGCAGCATGGATGTTTCGATATTGCACCACCATCTTGGTTCTGGACTGCTACTGTGGACCAAGCAGTACCTTTGGGAAGCCTAAAATGGTGTCTGACCCCAGGGGTCTTGTGAGAGCAAAATTCTGTAGGAATTGTAGTTTTGAGACTTTGGCGCCTAACTGGACTTGGAGGGGGAGCCCTTGTATTGACAGACAGATGGACAGCCAACCGTACCTTTTGGATCCTTGGGGAAAGTCCCAGGCTGCTTGCAGCAGGGAGTCAGTCTAAGCTGGGAATCGAAACAGTGAACATCTCGAGAGATTCGAGCTGCAGCTTCTGCGTAGTTCGGGCGGGAGTACTGTGCAAGGGCTGAGTTTTGGTCTGCCTGTCTGCTGTCCCTCGTGAGGGAGTTCTTCAGAGAATCTGACTGCATCCGAAGTTGCGAGAGAGATTTAAGCCACTGAATTGGTGACTAGGCTTAAAACCTGAAGAAGACCGAAGATTTGCTGAACGCGATCAGCCTGTCAGGACCTTCATTTACAGCTGAACTCCCAGTTTTGCGCAGAGACTCTGTGATTGCGGCTGGACTGTCATCCGCCTGGTATAGTGGTGATTGCTTTACTATAAATGTGCTATGTGCTGCTAGTGGGTCGCAATTTGGTTCCCCACTGTGTGTTTAACTGTGCCTTGCTTGCTGGGTGCTGCATCCAGCTTTCTTGGACTCACATCTGAACTGTTCCTTGGGCTGGGCCTTGTCACACTGGCCCAGCCTGATCACTCATGCCACAGAGAAAACCATCGATGAGAGACCTGCCTGGGGATCAGCCCCTTCTCACCACCTTGAACAGGAACGATGCCTTGGTGATTCATGTGTGCCCTTCTTCTCCTGGCATGCCAGCTCATCAACCTGCAGTCTCAATTTCATCTCTCCTGTGTCCTGTATTGGGTAATATGAGTAAACACCAGGGTAGCTCCCTGCAACATCAGCTAAATCAAAAGTGTTGTCATCTAATTCACTTGTTGTTTTCTTGTCACGAACTGAGCTATCTGGCTCTGGATTACAAATTGCATGTGGTCGTGCATGTTTCTTTCTTCCATCACAGGGCCCCAACCAGCTGCGATGTCGGCCTACCCTGGGCAATGTTCCAGGCTAGCCCACCTTATTCCCACCTGGGTATGCAGAGTGTTTAACTGTGTAGGGACTCTGAAGTGCCTGCATGCCTGCCTGATTGATTTAGCCATTAAGCCAATCAACCTGATTACGCCCCTCCCTTAAGTCCCCTAAAGAAATCAGATCTAACTCTTTTTGCATTTAACCTGACTGTGGTTCCAGTTTGTGTCAAAAGTACTGTACTGTTGCTGTTGGCTGTGCATAACCTTGTTTTACAGGGGGTCTCCATGGCCGAGCCAGAGGAACCAGCCCTGGTGGTAACTGCAGACGGAGTGGGGATTTGTATGGTGAACAAGGGTTATTGTGAAAGTGTTTACTGTATATTGTCCAAGCCACTAGGAAGGAAAGAGGGGGGTTACAGTGCCCTGAGGCCTGTACCCAGGTTAGCCTTGCTACCAACAACCCTGTCCTCAGGGTGGAGGCACCTGTTTCAGTACCCAGGCCGCTTAACCTGCAACTAGCCATGCAGGTAGGGGTAGTAGCCCTTGGGATAGCGCCACCTAGGGGTTACACACTAATAAAGTTTACTACTAGAAATCAGATGTTAGCTTTTTCTTTATTTAAATATTTATCTATTATGTATCCTTGTTTAATATAGGATAATGAATTTTATAGTACATTAAAGCATATAAAAAACTTTCGGTAATATTATCATTCCCGAAGCGATAATACCACACTTCGAGAGTGATAATACTATCGTTCACGTCCTATAATAGTATCATTCGGGACCTGAATGATAGTATTACCAGCCATGCTCAATAGAGCAAGCCCACAACTCCCCAAATCAGTAAACCTCCCAAACGTCAATCAACCATTCACACTCACAACGTGGCTAATCATTGGCCGCTCTCTGTCTGTGGGTGGCCAAAATGGTTTCCAAAACATGGCAGTCATCTCTCGCTTAACAAGCGTGCATAGTGTTCACAGCACTTCCTGTTTTTTCTTTTCAAAAATTTATTTATTTATTTATTTATTAGCTTTTAGTAACCGGGTAAGTGCGCTAGGCAACAGACCTGCCTATTTTCAGGCATGACCCGGGAGAGCACAGGACACTGGTTACAATATGCAGAAATGCTCAGACATAATATAGGTGTACAGGAGCAAAACAAGATATACATTGGGTAGTACAGTAATAGTTACATAAGGGTACATTTTAGGCATATATCATTATAAGGATGTAAAATAAAACAATTAGGGTAACCATAAGACTACTGAGGACAGTAAAGACATCAAGGTTCATAGCCACCTAGACAAGCGTATTGCATGGGAGAACATTAGTGTAGTACTCAGGATCAGACTCGACAGCCTGCAGTGGGACAAAGCAAATTAAGAGCATTTACATTGGCCAGAGGCTAGGAGGTGGGTGAACAGCGAGTTTTTGAATTCTCGATGGGAGGCTGAAGTTTTCACCATAAGGGGAGTGAGTTCCAGAATTTGGGAGCAAAATGGGCAAACGCCTGTTCACCCATTTTGTCATGCAAGGTCTAGTGGAGAGCATGGGGACAGAGGAAGACCTGAGAATGCGGTGTGTGAGGCAGGAGTCAGGAGGTTGGCAAGATAGACAGGGCAGGAGGTCTAGACAGGAGTCGATAAAGCAGCCCAGGAGTAGGCTCGAATATCCTTAGGTGACAGCCAATTTAAGCCAGCGTAAAGGAGACAATGATGGGTAAGAGCGTGGGGCAGTTAAGGCGAATCTACAGATGTTGTTGTAGACAGTGTCCCATTTGTGGAGTGTAGCAGAGTTTGCAGCAAGAGGAGGGCCAGAGCATATTGGAGCTGGGGTAAGAGAATACCTCTCGCAACAGAAAGTCTAGCAGAAGGAGTGAGGGAGGGCGACGCGCGATAAGCTCCGCCAATTTTAGCATTGACGGCACGGCACACCATATTGACATGTTGAGACAGGTCAAGTGTGGGATCCAAAGTGACCCCAAGGTACTTGAAGGACTCAGTGTTTAAGATGAGGGAGACAACAAGGCATTGAACCCGGAGCCTGTTCGCAGGGGCAGGCAGTTTCTTAGAGGATCCAAATAGCATAGCACAGGTTTTTTCTAGGTTCAGGACTTGGTGGTTGCTAGAGAGCCAGGTCTGCAGGAATTGGAAGTCATTAGTGAGAGTGGAGTTGATGGCAGCAACCGATTTTGACCCAGAGTAGAGAACAAGGTCATCTGCATACATAAGAGTGCAGCTATGCTGGGACATGGTGGGAATATCATTTAGGAAGAGGGAGAAGAGTAGAGGTCCAAGAGTGGATCCCTGGAGAACTCCATGGGAGATGTTTAGGGGGGAGGAAAGGGCCTTGTGAAATGCTACCGCCTGAGTCCGATTGTCAAGATAGCTATGGAACCAGGAGAGGGCTTGGTCAGATGCTCCAATGGATTGGAGCTTCTTTAGCATGAGAGGATGGTATACCATGTCGAAGGCTTTAGACAGGTCGATAAAGATGGCCCCAGTGAGTAGGCCACGGTCCATATTATTTCTGATGTCATTTGTAAGTTGTGTAAGTGCAGAGGTGGTACTGTGACCGGGCCGGAAACCATGTTGGCATGGGGTTTGAAGATTAAAAAAAAAAAGTTATCTGGCTGATCCTGCACTCCTCCCACCTCAAGAAGAAAAGGTATGACTAAAAAAAAAAATTTTTTTACTGTGCCGTGTATGTGAGCGGGCCGGGAAGAAACAGACGGAGAGAGACAGTGCAGCAGCCAGCCGCCCACTACAAAAATAACAACAAAACCCTCCAAAACTTGGATCCATATATTAAAAAAACATAAAACATAGGTTAGTATACATTTTAAGGCAGTAATTCCATCTCGAGGTTCTGGGGACATGGGAACCTCTCGATAGAATTACTGCCTTATAATGTATACTAACCTATTTATTATTCTTTTTACATAGTTTTTGTAACGTTATAATTTGAACCAACCATAAATGCCTCCCTTAGATGTTTCATTGGGCTATTTGCACTACGAGTGGTGATCGTAGAGTGCAGATGACATCAGTATGAGAGATGCCATTTACTGATGAAACAAATGTATAATCTTTATTTTGCAAAAAAACACTAACAAAACAAACAATACATTTCACTTTTTGCTGCTATTACTCAGAGGCAATACTGAACCTGCTCCAAGCTCAGTATGTATACGAGTAGAACATGACAGTTGGTAAAGCCAAAATGTGCTTTCTATAAGCGAAAAGCGAAGGATTTTTTTTACAGCTGCCAATAATACATTTCAACTGGCAAATAAATACTGGATTTCATTTCATGATGAAAAAAGCCACATGATGCTGTCATTTCCCCTAAAAGGGATATATATATATATATATATATAGAGAGAGAGAGAGAGCTGGCATTTTTACAGTTAAAAGAAAAAATTACTCACTGCTGTAATCTTCTTTCTTCCAAGGGGTCCTTTAGCAGTTAGCTGGATAGGTGCAACTGCCCCAGAGGTGTGCCTTTAATAGAAATTTAAATGAGCTTAGGGCCATAGCCAATCAGAAAACAGGAAGGATAGTGAGCTGAGTGAGAGCTGCTGAAGGCTTCAGAATTTTTTCGAAGGAAAACGAGGGCACATGCCCCAAAAAAGAATCAACACAATTCAAAACGTGCAAATGTCCAGAACAGTGGAAACAGAAACAACAACAACACGAGTTAAAAACTCATCAATAAGAAACCCCAAATTTGGTAAGAGATGTGATGAAGAGCCCTTCTCCAACAGGTGAACCAGGGAGGAAGGGTGAGAGGCTTACTGATGCTAAAAGACCCCTTTGAAGAAAGAAGATTATTGCAGTGAGTAATTTTTTCTTCTCACCCCAGGAGTCCTTTAGCTTCAGTAACTTCAGCAAACTACCAGGCAGTACCAAGTGGGAGGTGGGCAGAGAACCTACAGGGAAAGAGGCTCTGCAGAACCACCCTGCCAAATATGGCATCAGATCTGGTTGGCACATCCAAACTGTAGTGATTTACAAGATGTGTACAGATTTCCAGGTAGCTGCTTTTCGGACATCCAGTAAAGGAATGTCCACTGCTATTGCAAGTGAGGCTGACGTGCCCCTGGAGAAGTGGGCCCTGAGCCCCACTGGAGGTTGGTGACAAGCTTTTTCATAGCGGAATCTAATACAAGAGACCAGTAGTTGGGAGGCAGTAGCGCAGTGGTTTAAGGTTCTGAGCTGCAAATCTGGAGACCTGGGTGTGAATCCCATAGCCCCCACTTACATACTGTGTGACCCTGAGCAAGTCATTTAACTTCCCTGTGCTCCCAGGTCATGCCTATAAACAAGTTTTCACCTCAATGTGTCTCTCCTGGTTAAACAATTGGAAAAAAAAAACTACCACAGGACAAGTTCTCTTGGTAGCTGGTCTTCCCCTGCCTACATACCCGTAAGTGGGGAACAACTGAGAGGAAGAGCCTACGGACTGTCTAGTATGCTCTAAGTAGTAGAAGATGGCTCTTGACATTCAAGCTGTGGAGCTATTGCTCGCCAGGAGTAGATTTCTCAGTAAAGAAGACAAGCAGAGTAATGGACTGGTCCAAGAAGAACTCTGAAACCGCCTTTGCAGAAATTCCTATTTGTCCTAAGCCCAACTTTATTGTTGTGAGGGAAGATGTAAAGTGGCTCAGTGCACCAGACCTGTGGCCCTGAAAACCTCCTGTCAGAGGAAATGGTTACCAGGAAGCCTGTCTTCCAAGTTATCAACTTGATGTGGGCCATGGACATTGGCGCGAAGGGTGGCTTCATGAGCCTGTCTGTGCAAAGGTTAGGGCTCCGAGGAGGAACAGGCTCCCGGATTGGAGACTGGGGGTGCAAGAGGCCTTTTAAAAACTGTTTAAATATGATGTGGGAAAGAACTGACTGTTTCTTTCCCACCAAAAGGTAGGCCAAAATTGCCACCAGGTGTAGCTTGAGGGAGGATGGTTTCAAGCCTGACGCCTGTAAGAGTACCAGGCAATCTAGCAGCTGAGGGTCTGAAACTGAATGGGATTCGACCTTTTTGCTCTTGCACCAGAGGGAAAACCTTTACATCTGGCTGCATACGTCTTCTTAGTGCCTGATTTTTTAACCACCCTCAGTATCCTAAGGACCTGTTAAGAGTACTGTGAGGATGCAGACTCTGTTTCAGAACCGGGCCTTGAGGTAGAAGGAGTATATGCCTGGATACTGCACTCTTGTCTGAGAGAGGGTCAGCAGGGAGTTAGTTGGGGGCAGGTGAATGGACTGCTGCAGGGCATTGAGAAGGAGAGGGTACCAGGCTTGTTTTGGCCAATCCAGAGCCACCAGAATCCTAGATGCAGGCTGTTGTAAGAGTTTAAGAAATACCCTGAGAATCAGGGGAAAAGGAGGGAATACATAAAAGAACCTCCCTGACCAGACCAGGATCAAGGCATCCAGAGGAGGCGATCCCGGGACTGGAGCCTGCAACAGAACTGAGGAAACTGGAAGCTGAGGGGAGAGGCAAATATATTCACTACTGGGTACCCAACCGCCTGAGCACCGTGGCTAATACTTGTTTGTTCAGAGTCCATTATTCTGGCCCTGATTGATGCAACTTGAGCCTCTGCCAGAATATTGTGTTTGCCTGGGGGGGGGTGAATCGCTGAAGGCTGACCCCCAGGTAGAAGGCGAGAAACCAATTTTTATAGCGCCTGCAAACAGAATACTCCTGATCTGGCCATTGCAGTAGTGTCTGTTCTACTCTTTATGTCTGCCCTTTTATGACAGGAGCAAATACTTTGAGCTAGAAAGATCTCTCTGAGTTCCAAAAGAAATATGATTAACTGTGACTCTTGGAAAGTCTAGGTGCCACTTACTGAGGCACTGTCCAGATGCGCTTCCCACCACAGAGGGAAGGCATCTGTGGAACTGCTCTGTCAGAGTTTTCAGCTTTGAAATATGTTGCTTTCTGAGACCAGCAAGCTACAAGGAGACTTGCGGGTGATGTCTCCTGTATCTGAACCTTGGGACCACTGCAGGCACTGAAATCATGTGTCCCAATAACCTGAGGAAATGTCAAAGTTTTGCTCAGGAGTGCATCATATACTGAATCAGTGAGGGTTAATGATTCAAACCCAGTCAAGCACTTGCTGGCTGGTCTCGCTGTCCCTGGATAAAGAAAATTGCCAATGAGGGACATCTTGAATTCTTGCCTGTGGAAGGAAGGCATATCCTTTCTGGATGCTGGGAGGGTTCCAGGTGAGACTTTGTTTAGATTTACCCAGGAACCCCGAGACTACAGACAGAGCCCTGTAAGAGAAAAAAGGGGACTCTTAGACCTGACAAGGAGATTTTGGCAGGCTAATCGGCAACTTAGGTGTAGCCGGAGATGCCCAGATTCCTGAAGCGTGCTGTTACCACTGCCCAGCACTTTGTAAGGCCCTTGAGACCAAGGACGACCGAAGGGCCGCAGTGAGCCCATCCTTGTGTGTGACCTCATTAAAGGTATATGGGAAAAAAGGGGGGGGGAGGGCCTTTTTTGTACCAGGGAGGCTAGCACTTCTCCCTACAGTATGGGCTGTACGAAAAGTAACAGAGTGACCATCCTGAATTTGGGTTTTAAAAGCAAGATGGGAAGCCACTCCCCAGCTGTCTTTTGCATCAGGAATTACGTGGAGTAAAGGCCCTTTCTCCTTTTCGTGGCCGGGGACCCTCTCCACCATTCACAAAGCTGGAATGTTTTTTTGCCTCCCGCTCCAACAGAAACATCTGTGTTGGGGAAGAGGCTTAGACACCTGGGTACACATGAGGTCTGCCCACACTAACATCAAGCTTTAGACTGCAAAAAACACCCTTGCACCGAGAAAAGGCAGGGGAAAAAAACTCTACCCCTAATGCCCTCGGGAGGAAGTTCTGTGGGGCAGGGGGCCTTGTTTGAGATATTCAGGAATCGAACAGTATGTTTTCACCACCAGGAAAGTCCATGGCTTTAAACTGGGAGTCTAAGGGTTGACCAGTAATTCTAGGCCAGACAAAGTGTCTCAGAGAGATGGCAAAGGACATGACTCTGAAGGCGGCATCCTTGTTGTAGTCCTGTGGAATGGGTATTACATAGCTTCTGGAGCAGGCTAGCCACATCCACTGGCTCCTGCACCAAGAACCAGGACAGAGTTCCGCAGTGCTTTTTTTTTTTTTTTTTTTTAGTTATATTTGCCCGAAAAGCCAAGTAGGTAAAATGTTTGACAAGCATCTGCGGGTAAGTAAGAAATCTATTTTCTGTAGTCCTTATCCAGGGTGTAAGGAGGAAAAGGAGACCCCCAGTTTCTCGCAAGCTGCCTGATGCACTATACTCATATGGCTGAGACGTACAGACAGGCAGTTAGTATTGTTAAACAACTGATATATTTATGCATTTATCAACACTTCCAGACTGCTTGTAAACCTCTGCCACAGAAGTGGGGGTTTGAAGCAGTTTTGCAGTATTATATTTATAGTTTTCATTATAGACAGGGCTTTTTAGGAGGTGGAACCTTTCATCTCCCTATAATCTTTTATTTTCTTTTCTTATCCTTATCCTCACCTTGGAAGGACTCCTGAGAAGGGAGATCTAGAGTGCCAATAAGTTTTGAATAGACAAAGGCATGGAGGGAGAACTTCCTTGGATACATAGGGGGCTATACCCTCCACGACAAAAAAATGCTCATATCATGTGTATCACCCTCACAGTCTCAGGGGCAAGAACTGTGGAAGAGTGATTGCAGCCCCTGTAAGCAGGGGCAGAATAAATTATTTACCATCCATTGTATCACCCTCACAGACTCTGGGGCTAGAACTGTGGAAGAGTGTTAGCAGCCTCTGCAGGCAGGGGCATCATAACATTATTTATCAACTGTATCACCCTCACAGTCTGTGGGAAGGAGAACAGTGGCTGAAACTGTGAAAGAGTGTTTGCCAGCCCCGGTAAAGAAAGGACCCATTTTTTTTGTAGGGTCTGAAACAGTTGCCATGCTTTTTCCATATTTTGCACAGATGGAATACTGCGCAGTTTTTCTGTATGCTTTAAGCTGCCTGTTGTCTCGCTATTGGCTTTCCCAGGAGCAACGGGAGCATTTATGTCTAGACAGAGTTTCTTTTTAGCCACTTCATCAGCAGCTTTTATTTAGGTCTAGGATTACAAATATCTTTGAGCCAGGGCTCTTTTCCAAAGTTTCCACAACATGAGTTACAACAAGACAATACATAATTGACAATTTATAACATATTAGGAGGTACATACAGACAGCATTACAGGAAACATTGTTAGAAGGGGCTTTATATAGGATGGGGTATGAGGAGGAAGAAATAAAGGGGTGGAAGAGGAAATAGGCAACAGAAGGGGTAGTGGGAGTAGTAGAGGAAGGGTGGAAAGGGCGGCAGGAGGGATGGGTCGAAGGGAAGGAGGGGGAAGTGGAAGAAAGGAGGGGCTGCAGCCATAGAGGCATTGTC
Organism: Neoceratodus forsteri; assembly: GCA_016271365.2. Lineage (NCBI taxonomy): Eukaryota > Metazoa > Chordata > Ceratodontiformes > Ceratodontidae > Neoceratodus > Neoceratodus forsteri. The sequence goes on from CM028136.1 coordinate 639,489,807, forward strand.
AGAGAACAAGTAGTGCCGGAGTTGGACAGGGCGGTGGAGGTAAGTGCTAGGAGGCTGTGGCCCTCATTGAAGCTACTGCCAAGGGAGCCGGGGAGTAAAGGATACATTCATCATCTTGGGAGTCCAGAAAATGGCTTGATCAAGCTTCTTTTCTTCGTCACTTCTATTATTTTTTAAATTGTGATGAACTTCGTAATTTGGAAGCTTTAATTTTGTGGCTGGGATCTGGAGGGTTCCTCAGCACCTCCTTACATTTTAGTATTTTTGAATGGCCCCAGATAGAAGCCTTTAATATGTCCTCAGCCATAATAATCAAAGGTTTGTCTGCTATGTTTTGCCCAATTTAAGCAAAGCAAACCAGTTCTGGACCTTATGAGCTGAATGCAGGTTGCTGTGAACGCCACAGGCTAGTCCTGCCCCAGTTAATTAGCTCTGTCTGTTGACAGTGCCTTTTTTTTTGTGGTTGTAGAACTGGGATCTACACCAGTGCCAATCTTAATAGAAACCCCAGCAATGCTGGTCACCTGCCACAGGTGGCTGCTGGACCCTTACGGATAGTCCTACGACAGATGATACCTAGGTCCAGTTCCTTTATGTATAAACATAATGTATAGAAGAGTTTCTCTTTTTTTTTTTTTTTTTTTTACACTTTTTATTTATTCACCTACCTACCGAGGCATCTATCAGGCTTCCTCTCTCAGCACTGTGACACCTTACCGCCCACCTGAACTGCGCCACCCGACATCATCGAGGATCAGGAATCCGGCTCTCCTGCCTCCTTGGAGAGGCCCAGAATCCCCAGGGGGTAGTTGAGTATTATAGCCGACATTGGGTATGTGGGCCCAGGCTACAGGAGGTTGCCGTCGCCTCCCCGGAGATAGATTTTTTTCTTGTTTTCTCCCCTAGCCTTACCCTCCCAAAGTTCGGATGTGCAATGACGTCGCCCTGACATCTGCTGCAGCTCAATCCTTCTGCTTGCAGCCCTGACGTGCACAGTACCTCCGGCTTCCACCGGAGGTCGCTGCTGTTTCGGGCAGGCCTTGAAACACTCCCCAGAGAGAGGAGAGCAGTCTGCGGATGCTCAATCCTCTCTCTCCCCCCTGCCAACCTCTGATGGCCCAGGCTCATTCCCAAACCCGGGTCGCCAGCATAGCACGAGGTGTGGCATCCAGCGCCTCAACCCTCAGCACCACTGGGCTGGAATTGAAGGGTTTCTCTTAATTTGCCAATGCTGAGAGAAACCCCCAGGCGCTGTTAATATATGAATTCCAATGGGGTGCCTCGTGGTGAAACCCACGAGGTCTGAGGTAAAAAAACAAGGCAACTGTTCCTAATTCGACGGTTCCCACAAGAATTTGGTAAGAAAAGAGAGGAACCGTCGAAATTAAGCACCCACAATAAATTTAACATTCAAAATGAACAGTCGCAGTAAAAATAAAGTCAAAATAGTGTGGTTGCACTAAAAATAAAAAATTAGTGCAGCTCTAATAGATTTGTAATAATTTCATTCAGAACACTATTAAAATAAAAATATGAGGAAAACTTTTCCCAGATAAGCACTAGGAGCCTGTCAACAAGGAAAGTTGAGAGACACTTCAGGGGCAATGTTGCTCAGTCCAACGAAGAAAAAATTCTGAAGCCTTCAGCAGCTCTCACGCAGCTCACCACCTTTCCTGTTTTCTGATTGGCTATGGCGCTAAGCTCATTTAAATTTCTCTTAAAGGCACACCTCCAGGGCAGTTGCACCTATGCAAGTAACTGCTAAAGTTACTGATGCTAAAGGACTCCTGGGGTAAGAATATATATTCTGCAAAGGGCAAGTTCTGTATGTTCAGAACCAGATGTGCTGTGCTGCCACTATTCGAAACATGGTTATCCAAGACAACGCCTGACTCGTTCATCTCCCTCCCGGGTTACTCGCTCTACAGGGAGGACAGAGTTGGGAAATGAGGGAGGGGATGTGCCATCTATCTACGGGACTTCCTCCTAGGCCTCCCCCTCCAAAAACCACTACTTGAGCACAGTGCCCAGGCTATCTCGCTAAAGGTCACCCTGGACTCCTCAAGAACCCCCCTCATCATCATAGCTGCCTACATTCCCCCACGTTATCAGAACAGTGCCCTGCTATCTCTACTAGACTACATCTCCCATCAACCCCGCAAGATGAAACAAATGATCTTAGGTGACTTAAATATTAACTGGCTCGCCAGCGCTGAGAACAGTGTCAAAGATGCCTTTGCTGCACTCAATCTCACCCAACTTGTCTCCTCCCCCACCTGCCCCCATCCAACTACTGGTAGTGCCACTCTTCTGGACCTGGTACTCTCAAACAGGCCTCATAAGATCACTGACTTGACAGTACTGCCAAATGCCCTCAATGATCACTGCCCAGTCATTTTCTCTTGGTCATGTAACCTTGAGAAGCCCAAGCCCATCCTCATCTACAGGAGGCGCCTATCCATGGGTAACCTGGCCTTACTCCGTGGTCACCCTGCCAGCTGGGACTGGTCCCCAGTGAAACTGGCCCCCAATATTGACACTGTCCTCAACTACTTTATTTACTACTTTAACAGGGCCTGCAATGCATATGCACCCATTTCCAAAACCATACGTAGGAAACACTACTCTCCCTGGATCACCCCTGCTCTCATAAAGCAAACGCATCTCAGGGATGATCTCTGGCACACAGCCCTGGAGTCCAGGAAGCCTGCCGATAGACAAGCCTACAGATTGGCATGCAACAAATACACCTGGGCTATCCATAGTGCAAAGGCAGCATACTAAATGAATACCCTTGCATCCACCTAGGGCTCCTCACGCAAGTTCTGGGACAACCTAAAGGAACTTAACAGCAAAACCCAGTCCCCCACCAACTCAATATCGATGGTGCAATCACCATTGACCCATACAGTATCGGAAATGGGCTGAATGATGCCTTCTTGGATCTCTCTCTTCTGCCCTACCTACCAACTTATTTGATCCCATCCCTGATCCCGTACCACCACCCTCCAACACCCACCCTTCTACTTCCAAGCTCTCTCCTCATCCGCTGCTAAACCCTACCTTCTCAAAGCCCTAAAGGGTGTCAGACACAGTAGTGACTCACTGGATCCCTGTTTTCTCTACGCTACCCTGGACGTTGTTCTCACCCCCCTCACTGACCTACTCAACCTCTCCCTCAAACTTGGCCAATTCCCCCAAGCATGGAAAAAGAGCTGTCATCACCCCCATACACAAGGGCGGTGACAGAATGACCCCAGGCAACTACAGGCCGATCTCTATCCTCCCCCCCTCCAAAGCTCTAGAAAAGATCACGGCTGACCAGATAACAGACTACCTCACTGCACAACCTCCTCTGCAGTAAGCAGCATGGTTTTCACCAGGGTTTCAGCACCACAACTGCTCTCATTGAATTCTCCACTTTCATTAATTCTGCCCTGGACAAACGGTATCCTGCTGGGGCAGTTTTCATCAAATTGTCAAAGGCTTTTGACACGGTCTGCCACCCTCTTCTCATTAACACCCTTGCCCAGCTTGGTTTCACCTCGGGCCCTGTAAGCTGGGTCGCCAACTACTTCGCTGCCCGTATCCAGTGTGTAAAAATCAATAATATCCTCTCCAGCCCGCATCAGGTCTGCTCTAGTGTTCCCCAGGGCTCTATCCTGGGACCACTACTCTTTAGCTTATATTTAAACACGCTGCCCAATGTCTCCTCAGAAAACATACTGCTTTATGCAGATGATGTGGTCTCGCTGATCCCACCCCAACCCCGCCCAACTCCAGCCTATGCCCAATCTACTTTTTGCCCAGACTGAGTAGTGGTTCTTTGACCACAGGCTTGTGATCAACCTTAAAAACAAAACCTTGCTGTTCATCCACAATCAGAACAAACTCAAGGGCTCTGCGCTGTCCATCAAATCCTCTCCTACCACCCTCTTGAGCAGGTCACCTCATACAAATACCTAGGTATCATCCTCGACTCCTCCCTCACCTTCCATGAACACATCCACACCCTCTGCTCTGACATAAATTCCCGCATAGGCTTGCTATATCAGCACAGAGCCTGTCTCCCCCAGAAGCACTAAGACTCGTCATTGACTCCTCAGTCCTGTCCCTAGTGGACTATGTACTCCTAATATACAGCACAGCGGACCACACTGCTCTGGGCAAAAATCAAACTCTCAATCAACAAGGCCTGTCGGCTACTCACTGGGGCTGACAGGCGAACACACACCTGTGCACTTCATGACTTATCTAATCTCCTCTCCCTTGAAGAGTGGCTACTATACCAGACCTGTCTGCTCACCCAAAAAATCTGTGTTGGCTTAACTCCCCAGTCTGTCTAAATTAATCAGCACAGCCACCCCTCCTGTCCACACTCGTAGCTCCACTAAGTCCCTGCTAGTTGTCCCTAGTGTTAGGACGACCCTCGCTCAGAGGTCCTTTTCCTACAGGGCACCCTCCTGGTTCAGCACCCTCCCTCCTGGTACCTCATCTGAGCTCAGAATTGGACCGTTCAAATCATCCCTGCGTAGCCACCTTCTCAGCTCCCATCATTGCAATTGCAAATAATTGCACCACTACTGGTCCTCATCCAACCACCTGACCCACTTCACCCACCCTGTTTATATATCAGTGTGCATATCTCACGATTGGTGCTCTACAATCATGTATAGGCCTGTATATGCAAGTTTTGAGTTTCTGTACCGCATTCTTGCTGTCTACCTCTACCTTATGTAATATCTACAAAGTATATATACCCTATGATCATGCCTTTCTTGCTTAGTTACCAGCATGTATAGACCTGTCTCCTGCAAGAAGGGGCCTTCTATCGCTGATATGGCCCACTCCACCTGTATTTAATTGTACAAATTATTATTGTAAATATTATTACCCTACCACTGTTCCTGCACTGCTGTCTGTTTTCCACTCACTGTATGTTTTCTACCACTCCGTCCTAATCTGTGTATGACTATGAGCCTTTGTAAATGAGTCTTTGACTCAAAGGGTTGTAATTCTGATACTGTAATAAATAAATAAGAAAATACCAAATTCTAATAGTGCAGAATTGATCTAGCACACTTCGTGTACCTTTGGTTTGTCTATTTCCTAAATGAAATACAAAAGAAAAGGGAACACAAAGGATAGTTTGATGGATCCCTGATGATATATAGGTTTACATTTCTACTAAAGATATTTCTTTTTTGGTAAATTAACTTTATTGTGGTACTGCAGATCAATACATGCCATATAACACATGGGTCACATAAAGAATATCTGCCTAAGATGATCAGAAAACTGTTCAAAACTAAAGAATTGAGCCTTCCCAGGTTTTCCGTATCACTGTTACTATTTTGAAGAAAAACAATGAACCCCACTAATACACAAAAAAATGCTGAAAATAACATTTTCAGTTCTATGAGGTTTTTCTCTCCATCAGCAAGTTGCACATGGGGACTTAGTCAAAGGACCATGCCATACCCTGAGCCCTTACCTGATGTATGCTCTTTTTTCCAAGGATGACAGGGTAATGTACTTGTTTTAGAAAATGGGTAGGGAGATTTTTTTTATTCTGATTGGCTACACGTCTTTTTGTGTAATGCTTGTTGAACATTTCTATTTGCTCCCCCCAACATTCCTTTCAGAAACTAGCTGTCATTATAGAATGGCTGTAGCCATTTACAGAAGTGTCACTATGATTATAGAAGGTATGGTAGGAAATTAGCTTTGGCTCAGTGTGCCTTTCCCAGGTATGCGATGCTCAAATATATAGTTTTTAGAAAATGCATGAAAGCCATGTAACACAAGGCTTTGCACTGTATGGTTATATTTACTAAGAAAAACGGGCTGCACGCACTAAGGAGTACTGTTTAGTGCAGTGTGACTTCCATCTGACCCATTGGTGTGCATTACACACCGATGTAGAACACCGCAGGTGGTCCCTGATCCAAATATTATAGGGCCCTGGCAGCTCTGAAAGTATAATTCCAACACTGAGTACTTAAGCACTTTGGCTATTCCACATAGAGCTATGTGGTCGTTTGCAGAGGGAAAAATCTCCCCCCACCCCACCCCCAGCGGCTTGATCATTGTTATCCCTTTGAGTTGCAAAATTGAACCCTGCAGTTACTATGGAAATCTTAACAATATATAAGCCTCAGGTTTCCCGCTAATGGGTAGCTCTGAAGGAGTAATATCACTCCGAAACGTCAGCATTAGGTTGTGAAGCTGGCTCCTAGTAGCTGCCTCTAGCCTGGGGATCCCATGGAAGCTTTTCTTTGCCGATTACAAGCTCACAGTTTGTTGTGAAGCTGGCTCCTAGAAGCTGTCCCTAGCCTTGGGAGCCCCGTGGAAGATCTTTTTTGATCGGTTTTAAAGAGCTAGTATAATGATGCATTTTAACAGCACTGTGATGGCTGGAGGAAGAAATTATTGTGTTTACCTTATAAATGTAATTATTTTTTGTCCAGGGAGATGAATTTTTGACTTCCCAAAATACCGCTGATTTGTCACTGAACACCGATACGTCTCTGAAGTGGCAGCCGCATGCACTGCCACACTGAGAAAGGAAGTGACGTTGTGGGGGGAAGCTGAACTGCCCTGCTGGACACCGGACTGACATGATTTTTGACATACAAGCACCTGAGCTACTGTATCATGATGGTGGTATGGTTGGTCTACTTCATTGGCTGATCTTGTGGGGTATGTATTTGTGGTGGATTTCTGCTTTTCGGGTGATTTTATGCACTTCTGTGGTCAGTTTTAATTTTTTTCATGTGGTTGCTGCTGGTAGTGGTAGGAGGAACAGCATCAATTGGCTGTTCTAATTTCAAGCAGTAAAGCCGGTTTGACTTGTGGATAAGTGGTGCAGTCTTGCAGTGTACATCGAGCTTGGTGGGGGGATGGGGCTTGCCTTGTTAGAATGACATTTTCGTGGCTTTGTTCACTTCTATATATTGTTTTGATCAGGTTGTATTGGATTAATGTATGGCTTTCTGTGTCCGCATGTTTGTTGTGGGCTTGCACATGAAACTGGTGGTCCTTCAAAGCTGCCTGCTGGGCTGGTGGTTGCAACAGTTGTACAGCTTCCAGTGCTGTTCCTTTCTTCTTGACGTTCACACACTGTATTGAGTTTGTGTGGCCTGACTGCAAAGAGATTGGTCAGTTCTCATTTTAATATCAAATTTATACTTTGTATGGATGCTTCTTGTATGGTACCTGTGAGTAGACCCAGCATGGACAAAGGTCTACTCACAGATGCCGTGTTCATAGGCCTCACCAAGGCATTCGACCTGGTTAACCATCCTCTTCTCCCTAACAAACTACATCTATTAGGTGCCTCCGGACCCACCCTATCATGGTTCAGCAGTTACCTTACCAACTGATCCCAATCCATCTCCTTTGGCAAATCCTTCAAATACCGTGGAGTAACCCTCGAACCAGTTCTTGATTTCTCTGTACATATAAATGAGGTATGTAAATCTGTTGATGCCAAACTAGGAGCAGCCTACCGTGTGCGTCACTCCCTTACCCCTGCTGCCAGAACCTGTGGCGTGTGGGGTACTGCTTCCTATGCTTCTGTACGCTCTCCCCGCTCTCTCCAATGCAAACGCAGGTATCCTTCACAAGTGGGACACCTCCTATAATGACATCTGTAGATTTGTTCTCTCTGTCCCTTGACTTACCCAACATTGTCACCTTTACTCCACTTTGCACTGGCTGTCCCCCCAATCCCAGCACTCCTTCTCTCTGGGTTGTTTTATTGACTCCATGAACAGGACATCCCGCCCAGACTGCATTGGGGCCATGCTCACCCCCATGACTCATTCCCGAACACTAAGGTCATCTAATCAACCTCTGTTCTCCGTCCCTCATTGCTCAACTAAGATGGGAGAGCAAGCTTTCTCCCATTTCGCCCCTAAATTCTGGAACTCCTTACCTGTCAATTTAAAGGGCTCCTTATCTCACTCTGCCTTTAAATCTGCACTTTTTTCCCACCTTCATGCACTTGATTCCTGTCACTGTACCTAATCTTCCCCGTACTCCTCCAGCTTATCCTCATTCTGCTCTACCTAGGTGTCACTGAACTGTACTGAATTGCCCGACTGTGTCAATGGTCCTATCCATCCCTGTGTGGATGGCGACTGCTTGTTGCTATACCCTGACTTTCTCTGTGGGGGTCAACATTGTTAGGTAACAGCTATTTGTGTTTGCTTGTTATGATTTATTCAACATAATGTCTGTTTCTTTTGGATGCCTGTAATGCTAACTATTTGTACCTGTTTTGTATTAATTCTCTGGTTTATGTACTGTACTCTCCTGAGTCGTGCTTGAAAATAGGCAGGCCTCTTGCCTAAAGCACCTACCCGGTTACCAAAAGCAAAAAAATAAATAAATAAATAAACTGTAATGGAGTGCTCTTGTGATTCAGTTTGGCTGGACTGCACAGCAACTCACCTGGTTCTGGTTGGTCACTTTTAGTATTTATGCGAGAGACAGGTTTTTTATGTTGTTATGGCTCATCACCAGGGGTAGTGAGTACATCAAAATGATGTGTAACAGCTTGTATGTGAACACTGTGGATCCATGAACAGAGACCAAGGTACTAAAGATGATGGATCAGATTGTGTGCCAGAATGGGCAGCATCCTAGAGGGGTATTTAGCTAAAATTAACCCAGGAATGGATGCTGAACAGAAGTGGGCAATCATTAGGAATGGGCTGAATGAGGCCACAAACATGTGTGCCAAATTTCAGAGTAAGCAGTCCAGGTAAAAAAAAAAAGAACTAGCTGGCTCAGTAAGGAAGTGTAGGGGAAGGTGAAGGAAAAAAGATTAGCATTCGTTAAGTTCAAAAAATGTGGGCGTGAGAAAGATAGAAAGGTGTTCACAAAGGCATCTAGGGAGGTGACCAGGGTGGCCAAGCCATCAAAGGAGCTGTAGTTGGCTCAGGGGAATCAGAGAAGGGGAAAAGGAGTTCTTTAAATACATAAGGGAGAAGAGGAGTTGTAGGGATGACATTGTTAGAATCAAGACAGAGGGGGGATACGCGGAACAAGAAGAAGATCAGGCAGAGGCACTCAATGAGTATTTCTGCTCTGTGTTCACGAAGGAAAGGGATGGCCCAGTACCAAAGTGGAAAGGGGGCAAGGGTGGGGAGGGGGCAGAGATAACAGATGGGGTCATCCAAGAGGATAGAGTTCTGAAGGTCCTTAAAGCCTTGCGGGTGGACAAGGCACCAGGACCGGACAGTGTACACCCAAGGGTCCTGAAGGAACTAGCAGAGGTGTTGGCAGGTTCTCTGACAGATCTGTTCAACACCTCCTTGGAGATGGGGAATGTACCCAGGGACTGGAAGATGGCTCATGTGGTGACCTTCCACAAGAGTGGACCCAAGGACTAACTGGGCAACTACAGACCTGTGAGCTTGACTTCCATAGTGGGGAAGTTGATGGAGACCATTCTGAAGGAGAGACTGATAACCTTTCTCAATAGCAATGGTCTGCAGGATGAGAGACAGCATGGGTTTGTCAAAGGAAGGTCTTGCCAAACTAACCCGATCGACTTCTTCATCTGGGTCACTAGGGTGGCTGACGAAGGTCATGCTGTGAACGTCCTGAATCTGGACTTCAGCAAGGCCTTCGACTGCACAGGAGGTTAATGAGCAAGCTGAGGGACATCGGGGTGGGGGAAAAACTGGTGGGGTGGGTGGAAAGCTGGCTGCAGGGCAAACAGCAGAGGGTAGTTGTAAGGGGGAACACCCAAGCCAAGGCCAGTAATGAGTGGGGTACCGTTAGGTTTGGTGCTGGGCCCTGTTTTGTTCAATGTCTTTATTGGAGACATTGCAGAGGGGATCAAGAATAAGATCAGCTTGTTCGCAGACGACAGTAAGATTTGTGCAAAAGTGGACAATGAGAAAGGGAGGCAGGCACTCAGAGAGGATCTAGCTAAACTTGAACACTGGTCTAGGGAGTGGCAGTTGGGGTTTAATGCTAAGAAGTGCAAGGTCGTGCACCTCAGAGCCAGAAATCCCAGGAACAGCTACAAGCTGGGGGGAGTGCAGGTAAAGTGCAGGTAACAGCTTCAGAAGAGGAAAGGGACCTGGGGGCGGGGGGGAGAATAGTTACAAGGGACAAGAAGGCATCAGCACATTGTAGGAGGGCAGCAGCAAGAGCAAATATGGTGCTGGGGTGCATTGCCAGAGGTCATCCTGCCATTGTACAGATCACTGGTGAGGCCACACTTGGAGTACTGTGTACAGTACTGGTGCCCATACTGCAAAAAGAGTAAGAAATTACTGGAAGGGGTGCAGCGTAGGGCTACAAAAATGATCATGGGACTAGGGGAGCTGCCGTACGAGGAAAGGTTAAAGGAGCTCAACATGTACTCGCCAGAAGACAGAAGGGAAAGAGGGAGCATGACAGAGAACTTTAAGTACTTGAAAAGCATAAACAAAGTCAGGGAGGAAGGAGTGTTCTGCTTAAATGGGGGAAGTTCACTAGAGGGCACAGTCTGAAGTTGGAAGGGGAAGGTTTAGGAGGGAGATGAGGAGGCACTACTTCACAGAGAGTGGTGGTGGGTTGGAACGCACTGCCAGAGGAGTTAATCGCTCAAAGGACATTGGATAGCTTTAAGTGGGGTTGGGATTGGGTCAAGGGCAGAGTTAATACAGACAAGAACACAAAGGGAAGGACTGGGAAAAGAGGAGGAGGGAGGGTTTGGGTGGGGGTGGGGCCACTGTAGTTTATGAAATTAAGAGCTGCACAATTGGGCAGACTTGATAGACCTGTGGGCCTTTTTCTGCTGGCAGTTTCGTATGTTTGTATGTTCAATGGGTGAATTGCTGTGAAGTTCTGTGGCTGGTTGGGCTGAATCATGAGATTGCTCCGTTGGTTTGTAGAAAGTATTCATATGGAATTCGAATTTGACATTGAATGGGAACAAATGGGTTTCTTTGCAGTCAAACTATGCGAACATGGGGCGTTGTGCGAAGGTCGGGACAGTCTGGTGGCATGCTGCAATATGTTTTCCAGGGCTGTGTTGCTGCAGCCATACGGGATTCAGCATTTCGGTATTGCAGTTCACAGTGAACTGGTTACTGAAAGAAAAGAAAGAGCTGGGAAGGAAAAATGCTGTAAGTTGCATGTCTGTGGCCATTGCTGGTTTAGCAGGTGGCTTTGAAGGATTGTTGGTTTCATGTGCAAGCCCAATATGGATGTGATTACACGGAAAGCAGATCGGGACAACGGAGGCCACAGATAAAACCAGGGCAGCTCGGCTGGGACAGTGTACAGCATGGGTGAGCAGGGTGGTGAAGGTGTTATTTTAATGGTATGAGCCCTCCAGATGGGTCAAATGTATACCAAGTGTGTGGAAGCACTTCAAAGCCAGAAATCCATGAGGGATTTGCACTTTGCAAGACTGGAGAGTGAGGGAGGGAGACTAACTGTACCACTATCATGGTAAGTTAGCTCTTTCATAGTTTCACACATACCCACAAAATGTTTTGCAGGCCAGTATAAAACAAAGTCTCTCAGGTACAGTTGTCGTACAAAAAGGACAACTCCTTATAAGCAGATCTGCGGCTTCCCCCCAGTGTGTCACTTCTGGTCAGCACCTCTTATAACGGTGTTGCACATACTGTACGAACTGGAAATAAGGTAAACTGCCAAAATAAAAAATAAAAAGAAACTGAATCAGTGCTCCTGTTCATCCTTGTACAGGAGACCAACAATCTAGAATCTACAGTATGTGAAGCAACAAATAAAAACAAAAATTAGTTAGTCCAGTCCACTAGTTCTTTAATGTTCCTTGAGTTGGATAGCTGGGGAAGTCCTTATCTTAAAGACAGTTTGCTCATGGAACAATGACAGCTTGTGTGGGGAATAGGAAAGTGTTGGAATGCTGCACCTATGAAATTTACAAACCTATTGAATTTTAACAAGCTGGAACAGTTGTGTTGACTAACAACAGATGGCAATAGAGTAACACATGATTGGGAACGGGCAATTGAGCCAGGAAGATCTGTGTAAATGTCTTGCAACTCTTTTCTGCAACAAGTCACTGTTTTGCACTGGATTTTATGAGCCTAATAGAGTATGATTTTTTTGGGTTGCTGTATACAGGCCCATATGCATTGACTGAGTGCTTATAGACTTTGCCCCCTTCTGGGGAACAGTTTCTTGACTACACACAGAGGTAACCGAGACCTGCATCATCTAGCTTCCCCCCACCCCAACTGCAAAACTGAACCATCAGCCTGAGAAGACCTGCTGCTGTAGGACTGAGGAAGAGGAGCCCAAGTTGACAGGCAAACATGAACTTCAGAGCCATGAGTACCCTCAGGGCTTGTCCTGCAACTAGGAATTTTGTACAAAGTTTTGCCACCAAATCTATAGATTTCGCCAACGGGCCAAGAGTCACAAATACCTCATTTGGAGGTTTTGCCATTCAAGAACTTGCATGGTCAGGCTGACCCAGTGGCACTGAAGGTTGCGGCACCGGATGCCATACCTTGCACCACACGGGCGACCCGGGCTCAGAAGCGAGCTCGGGTTGCTGGGGGTCAGCCAGGGTGGAGAGGATCGACTGTCTGGAGGACTGAGCTCCTCTCCTGGGAAGGGTGGTCTGTGGATCTCCTACCATCAGCGACTTCCAGCGGAGGCTGAGGGCGCTACAGCCGGGGAGACACATCAGGAAGGAGTGAGGGTGATGGTGGACATCTGAGGGAATGGTGCAGGAGCGCACCTGCCTCACACTGGATGTCATTGCACGTCCATGCCCCTGGGGATCATGTTTATGGACAGCAAAAAAGAAAAACCTCAGTGCCTGGGAGGACGAGTCACAGCAGCCCCACGCCCACCACTGGATCCCACCAGCCACGTCCTGCAAATTGGATTACAAGGAGCATAAAAGGTAGGTGGTTGCGGCCCTGCTGTGGGGGTACAAGCTGGGGGGTCAAGCAGGACAGGAGTATAGATTGGAGTTCCAGGGAGAACTTGGTCTGGGGGGTGTCTCAGGTGGGTGGGACAAGCTGCCAGTAGCTATGTCTGAGGGAGGTCCCAGGGGCTGGTGACCGGAGGAAAATAAAATAAAAAAACTTATGTGGGGTTGTGGGTTTAACTGTTCTGCTTGTTTTAAACTGAACCACCACCAGTGAACCAGCTGCAACGTCACCGGACCTGCACCATTCCTACGACTGGGCACTCAGTGAAGCACAGGGAAAGTAGGAGTGCATAAGAACTTACCGTAACAGTAGATCTTCAAGAGTATCTCTTGCAGCAGGTCATAACACATAGGATTACAGCCGCAGGCGTCATTTCCTCTGGATGACTTCTCAGCAGTCTACCCTGGGATCTCCAATCATTACCACATGGTGTCTGTATGGCACGTATAAAAGGGGGAGGTCCCAGTTACTCCTCAGTTCTTTTCCATCCTGGCGATAGAATTTGAAAACATAACCTAGGCCTCTGATGGGAACTGAGGAGGGAAAGCAAGGCAGCAGCTCATGGAGTCATAAGAGACAGGAGCAAGGAAACCTTCTGAAGTAACAACAAGGAGGAAAGAGGACAGGGCTGCATAAGCTGCTGCAAGAGACACTCTTGAAGATCTACTGTTATGGTAAGTTCTTACACAACTGTATCTTCTTCGAGGCAATTTCTTGCAGCAGGTCATAACACAAGGGAAGATTCCTAAGCAGTTATTATACACAGTGGGAGGAGGAAGCAAATCATTAGTACTTAGGACAGGAGGCCTTGTAGGATGGTCCGTCCAAAAATGATCAGCTTCTTAGAAGCAATGTCTAGATTATAATGCTTGGTGAAGGTATGTACAGTAGACCATGTGGCAGCTTCACAAATATCCAAGGCAGAAACGCCCTGGTAACACATCGAAGAGGCAGCCAAGCCTCTGGCAGAATGGGGTTTTACAACCCCTGTGAGAGGTTTTTTGGTTTTTGCAAAGATAAACGTAATGCAGTTAGCCAACCATGTGGACAAGCACTGCTTTGAAACACAAATGCCCTGGTTTCCATAGGCAAAAGAAACAAAAAAGTAGCTGAGTTTTTCGCCACTGTGAAGTGCGGAGAAGGTAAATGCTCAATGTTCTATGCACATCGAGAGTGTGAAACAGGGCTTCCCCTGGATTCGTAGGCTCCACAAAGTACACTGGTAATTGAATGGCCTGATTTAAAGTAAATTCAGAAACAACCTTTGGCAAAAACGATGGGTTAGTGCATACAGACACCTGGTTGTTATGAAATTGCAGGTATGGAGGTTTGCACATTAGGGTGTGCAACTCTAAGAAACATCTGTCTGATGTAAAGGCAACTAAAAACATAGTTTTCCAGAAAGATAACAGAGGTCGCTGGATTCAGTGGGCTCAAATGGACTCGTAGTCAATTTTTCAAGCACAAAATTCAAATCTCACACTGGACTGGATCCTGGATAGGGGGATGTAAGTGCAGAATATATTTTAAAAAGGTCTGAATCAAAGGCAACTAGGACAAAGGGATGTTGTTCACAGGTAAATGAAATGCGGCAATGGCTGAAAGGTGGACTTTCACAGAGGACTATTTCAATCTGTCCTCCAACAAAGAGAGCAAATAATCTAAGATGCACAGAGGGAAACACTCATAAGGATCTAAGTCCAATGTGGACACTCAAATAGAGAAGCGTTTCCACTTCATGGAATAGGAAGACCAAGTAGATGGTTTCCTAACAGTCCAGAGAACTTCTGCCTCTTTTGGGGACACCCAGAAGCGTGAGAGGACTGCATCCTCAGAAGCCAAGCATGCAGATGGAGGGAGAGAAGGTCTGGGTGTAGCAGAAAGCCTTGTGCCTGGGACAGTAAAGTCTGACAAATTGGCAGAGGTATGGGATCCAGTTCTGAGAGCTGTAGAAGTAGAGGGAACCAAATCTGTCTTGGCCAGAATGGCGCTATGAGAATCATAGATGCCCTGTCCTGGACCAGTTTGAGTAGTACTCTGAATGAGCGGAAAGGGCGGGAAGGCGTAAATAAATCTTCCTGTCCAGGAAAGAGATAATGAGTCCCACCATATAGTTCCAAGACCTCGCACAAGAGAACCTCACACAAGAGAGCAGTAAAGTGGCAGTTTTGTATTTTGCGGAGAAGCAAACAGGTCCAACTCCGCTCGGCCCCACAGGTGGAAGATGCTGTTTAGAACATCAGATAAGATTTCCCACTTGTGGGCCTGGGCATTGGATCTGCTCAGGGCATCTGCCAGGGTGTTGGACACCCCAAGGATGTGTACTGCCAGAAGATGGATATTTCTCTGGATTGCCCAATACCACACCCTCATCGATTCTCTGTAGAGAGGGTAGGAATGGGTGCTTCCTTGCTTGTTTAGGTAGTGAACCACCATAGAACTGTCTGATAGCACTTGAATGCATCCAGGGGGAGGTGAGTGTTGAATGCCTGTAAGGCGTAGACCACTGCCCTCAGCTCCAAGACACCGATGTGGAGGCGGGCTTCCACTGGCGTCCAAGATGTTTCGGACCTGACGTGCAGGAGATGAGCACCCCACCCCGTCAAGGAGGTGTCTGTAGTCAGAATGAGACTCGGGACAGGAGAACAGAACGGCATGCCTCGCATTAAGTTGTCTCTGGACTTCCACCATTGTACAGCTTGAAGAGCTGGGGAAGACATCAGGACCAGGGCATCGAAATCATCCACCTTCTGGTCCCACTGGACTCTAAGGGACCACTGAAGGACCCTCATATTTAACCTGGCATTGGGGACAGTTGGCATCATGTGCACCAAATGTCCCAGGAGTCGGAGGTAGTCTCTTGCTGAGACTAATCTGCTGGACTCTAATCTACGTGCCAAAGCAATCAGGGAATCCGCTGAAGCTATGGGCAGATATGCCTTCCCCATGGAGGTGTCTAACACAGCTCTGATATACTGGAGGAACTGTGTATGGTCCATTTTGGACTTTGGATAGTTTATTGCTACCCGCACCTGGGCGAACAACTGCAGGATCTGAGAAAGCGTGAGTAACGGCTGTTGGCTGGAGGATACTTTCAGGAGCCAGTTGTACAAGTAGGGAAAGACATAGAGGCCATCTGCAAGCACTGCTAGGCATTTTTAAATACCCCTGGGGCCCAGGAAAGGCCAAAAGGGAGGGCTCTGAACTGGTAATGATGACCCTGAAACATGAAACAGAGAAACCATCTGTGGGCTGGGTGCATCATGATATGGAAGTATGCATCCTTCATATCCAGAAAGCAGAGCCAATCTCCCACATTCAGCAAAGGGAGAAGTGTCAGAAAAGACACCATACGGAACTTTTGCTAACTGATGTACAGGTTGAGACACCTCAGATCCAAAATGGGGCATAAATCCCTCATCCATTTGGGAACCAGAAAAAAGTGGAGTAAAATCCCGCACCCTTCTGAGGAAGGGGAACTGGTTCGATGGCCTTTTTGAGAGCAAAGCATCTATCTCAGTCCGTAAGACCAATGCTTGACCTGGGGGATAGTGAGAGACCCTGGGTAGCAAAAGAAGAGGTATCTCTGTGAACTCCAGTTTGTGCCCTGTCATGATAAATTGCAGGACTCACTGGTCGTCGGAGATAGCTTGCCACCCCTGCAGGTGCAGGGAAGACCTGCCCCATCAGCCATGGGTAGGGTCTCTAGTCCCATGACTGGAGGAAGACCTTCAGGCTGAAGGCTGGCACTGCTGGGGGGCAGCAGGGATGTAACAGGGTTTCTGAGCATTTCTAGGACCTGGCAATTGTAACTGAGGTTCTCTTTTACTGGCAGGTTGTCTTTGATCTGTGGGATCGCCCTTATAGGGGCAGCCCCTCGAGGAGCCCCTGAAGGCAGTTTGGGGTTTTGGACAGTACAGGGTTTGTACTGACCGAAGGGTATGACCAGAGTCCTGCAAGTCTTTCAATATGTCTTGGGTCTGTGGACCAAACAGCTGAACCCCTTTAAAAAGAGCATTCAGGATAGACTTCTGTATGTCCTGTGAATATCCTAACATCCTGAGCCAGACGTGTTGTCTGAGACACACTCCTGCAAAGGACATATGAGCCATAGTGTCAACAGCATCATAAGTGGCCCTTAGCAGGTGGCAGCATGCAGCTGCCGCAGTAGACATTTTTACCATTAGTTCTTCCTGGACAGAACCTGCTGGGAGGGACTGCACTGCTGCCTGGGAGGCCTTTAGGATTTCCTCCTGATATTTCAGGAGGTGCCCCATGTAATTAACCCTTAGACTGCCGACAGAATTAGAATGTATTGGAGTTCTGGACGACATATCAGTTCACGGCTCTGTAAGGGTTAAGTATACGTAGGGACAAGGTGGCCAAGGGAAAAAAAATTCTTTCCCATAACATCCAATTTCTTGGATTCCATATCCGGGGGCTGAGCACTCATGTGCTGAGGTCTAGAGGACCTATCATGTGCAGCACTGATCACCACCGAGTCCGCCTGAGGCGGAGATTTAAAATAGGGGTGATCCACCGGAGCCTCATAAATCTTATCAGCCTTAAGAAGACTGGAGGGAATCTTGAAAGATTGCTTCCATACAGCCAAGACAGCCTCTTTAAAGGCGTCCACCAAGGGGGGGGGGACAACCAGAGTGGGGCATTCTGGCACACCCAAGTACTAAGCCAATTTCTTTCTAGAAGCATCCTGCTCAGTGCCCTGGAATCCAAACGTTTTCTGGAGGTGGATCATAATGCCCAAAAATGTCAGGTCATCTGGTGGAGAACAAGGGAGCTCAGGGGTAGGTTCCCCCTGAACAGAGCAGGACTGAGGGGAATCCTCATGGTCCATGCTGTCCTTGTCCTCCAGGTCGGCCAGATCCCAGTCCTGCAGGAAAGGGTCCTCCATGTCAATGTCCTGAGTGTACACACCTGGGGAGACAGGGGGAAGAGCTGGCCATCTGGTGGGCCAGAGGCCAACAGGGAGCAGGGACTGGAGCTGACCCCTCTTTAGGGGGGCACAGGGTCTGAGTCAGGTCCAGGATAGTATTCACTACAGCCTGGACATCAACCATGGCCATCTGCCCAGTGGAAGTAGCCAGGGCAGCCTGGACAGAGTGAACTGGGACCACTGACGGCAGAGGAGTAAGCAGTGGAAACAAATGTGGAGCCGTTGAAGAGGGGTGAGTGTATGACCCCATGAGCATCAATGAGAGTGCCAGCATTAAGCCCTGTGAGGCAAGGACAGTCACTGACAATGGGATCGTTGACAGCCCCGAATCCCCTGCCGTTGATGATAAAAACGTCAATGGACTGCAAGGAATCGTCGACGATAGGATCATCAACGGGCTGTAAGACAATGTCAATGATGATAGGTATCGATGAGCCTGAAACCATTATCAATGGATGATGGCCAGACACCACTGAAGGGGGAGGCAGCTTTGGAAGCTGCAGTATAACCCCAGGACCCACCATCGACAGAGGAGCTGTTGATGAGGGAAGAGAGGAGCCCATAATCGTCGACAGTGTAGAGGATGATGTAATAGTGGCAGCCTTCTCTATACTTACTTTATCAGGCTTCATTGATGGTGAGGGAGCGGCAGAAGCATGCTTTGTCTTATATGCATGTTTCCTACCAGGACCCTGGGCCGTTGACATGGAGGGGTCACCCATAGAGCGGTGAGACCCCGATGAGGACATAGAGGATTCCTTGGTTGTGGAGCATTGCTGCTGCTCCAGGAGGGCAACCTTTTGCTCCATGAGTTCCTCATGGAGCTGCTGAAACCTTCAACATTTTGTGGCCTTGTTGAAACTGTTGCAAAAGACACACTCCCTGGAGTCATGTTCAGGACCAAGGTAACGCACACAGACTTCCAGGAGGTCTTCCTTAGCAATTCTGTGGCCACAGGAACACCTTCTGAATAAGAGATCCAAAGACATTAGTACGTGAACTTGTATTAAATTTTGGTTGGTAAAACTCTTCGACGACAGAAAAGCAGAGCTCCGAAGGAGTACTTGTTGCATGCAGGTCATGGTTGAAAAGAACTGAGGAGTAGCTGGGACCTCCCCCTTTTATACCTGCCAGGTAGACACCACGTGGTAGTGCCGGGGGAGGTTCCAGGGCCGACTGCTGAGAAGTCATCCGGAGGAAATGACGCCTGCAGCTGTAATCCCATGTGTTATGACCTGCTGCAAGAGATTGCATCAAAGAAGATCTCCCTTTAAGGTTTAAGGGTTAAAATATCAGTGGGTAGTGCCCCAGTACAGGTGGGCTGGTAATGCTTAAAAGGTTTACAATCTTACTTGCTACTGCCTTGTCTTTCCTGGTGGGGGGGGGGTGGGCACTGTCACTTCTCTTTTAAAGTGTTTTACTGGCTGAGCCTAGTGAGGCACCTAACGAGTTTCTGCCAAAAACAGTTTTGTTTTGCATTCCCTCATCCCTTATGAATATTCCCCAAATAAATATTTTATTGATATTTTACATGTTGTCTTGTGAGCATATTATTAGTAGTAAGTCACTAACTACATTGCTGCTGAATTTGAAGTTGCACTGTGATCTTCCACATGTAGGCAGCCACTCTGGGGATGTAGAGCATCCCAGGGGGTTGTACTGCTCCGACACAAGGCCCACTTAAATTTTACTGTGGGTGGAGGCACGATGATAAACTTAAAAGATTTGGATTCAAACCTCCCAGTCAGGAAAATAAATAAAATATTTATTTGGGAATATTCACAAGGGATGAGGGAATGCAAAGAAAAAAAGTTGGGGCTCCTACTATTCAATATATTTGTAGGGGACATTGTGACGGGCCTTGAAGGGGGTGTGAGTCTGTTTGCAGATAATATTAAAATCTGCAATAGGGTAGACACTCAGGAAAGGGTAGAAAAAATGCAGAGCAATTTGGGAAGGCTTGAGGTATGGTCAAAGAGGTGGCAACTTTCATTCAACATAGAAAAGTGCAAAATCATACATCTTGGCTACTGGAACTGGAGGGCAGGGTATTGCATCGGGGCGGAGGTCTGAAGGTAACAGAACAAGAAAGGGACCTGGGCATCACTATATCGTGGGACATGAAGGTGGAAAGGCAGTGTGGGAGAGCAGTGGCTAGGGGCAGTGGAATGCCAGGATACATCGGAAGGGGGATCACCAGTAGAAATAAGGAGGTCATAGTACCCTTGTACACCCATCTGGTTAGACTGCTATTGGAATACGGAGTCCAGTTCTGGAGGCCATACCTCAAAAAGTATGTGGGGAGGCTGGGGCGAGTTCAGAGGAAAGCAATGAAGATGGTAAAAGGGTTGAGCCACCTATCCTATGAAGAAAGCTTGAGAGATCTAAACATGTACTCCCTGGAACAGAGGAGGGAGAGGGGGGTACATGATCGAGACCTTCAAGTACATTAAGGGTATAAACAGGGTGCCAGTGGAAAGCATCTTCCAGTTGAAGGATAATCAGGGGACGAGGGGGCATGGCCTGCAGGTGGGGGAAGGGGCAGTTCAGGGGTAACATTAGGAAGTACTATTTCACAGACAGAGTGGTGGATTACTGAAACAGACTCCTGGAGGCAGTTGTTGGAGAAAAAACAGTGGAGGGATTCAAAAGGACATGGGACTACCACAGGGGAGTGTTGAGGGTGGGAGGCGCATGTCCAGATAGCTGGACAAATGGGCAGACCCGGTGAGCCTTGTCGGTCCTTTTCTGCCATCACACTTCTATGAATCCAGGCCCCTCAACCCTGTTTGAGCCCACAAGGCAGGGGTAGTAGCTGCAACATCCAGGGTGACTCGGTTACACCATCATTTTGAATAAGGTTCCATCTCCAGCGCATGTCTCAATGGGGCTAGATGCATACGTATTAATCATAAGTGAGGGATTCCTGGTGTTAGAACAGGGCAGAGTCCAGTGAGGGGTAAGGGCAATTCTTCACACAAGTCACGCGAGAGACTCCCAGCCACAGGTAAGGCCAGGGCTAAAGCTTAACGAGTCTAGCTGCTAATTTCTAGCAGCAAAAAAAGCTGAAAAAAACAACCAAATACTTGTAACCCCCCTGCAAATGGGGGTTCCCAAAAGACTTCCAGGAGCTTGCTTGAATGCTCCAAGCCTGAATGGTGTTTGGCATTTAAGCCATTTATCAGTGAGTGTTTTTAGAGCCTCTGGTACTGTCTCTTTAAGAGCTGTCTGCTTGCAGACATAATTAGTTTGTATGGGGGACTGTGTGCTTCTCTGAGTACCACTGAGCTGCTGCCAATTCACTTCATTTTGCAGTCACTAGGAGTGCAAAGGGAACCTATCTGAAAGATGTAACTGTTTGCCAGAAATTATTTAGAGTAATAATGAAATTACAGTTTGTCTAACCTGCTTTCTTTGCAGTCAGAACTGTGTCTGCTAGTTCCCCATTCTAGTTTTGAACTGCTGAACTGGACCAATCAGTGTGGGTAAGCTAGCTCTAAATGGTGCCTTGGACGAATCAGAACTTGGACTCATAATCTGAGCCAGCCACAAGAGGATTGTATGGGCAGTGACTCTGGGAGATGTAGTTTAGACTTCAGTGCCTTTTGGACCAACAGCAGCAGTCTATTGTGAGTGACAGCCAATCCAGTCAAGAACTGGGAGGAACTCAAAGGAAGTGCCCGGTTTTGTCGGTTGGAGTTCTGTTGAGCTTTGGCAGTGAAGAAGGAAGGAGCCCTGTACTTTTCAGTGTGCAGTTTTAGTCAAAAACGTGTAAGGCCCAGAGTTCCGTCTGCAGCTTGTTAGGACTGAATCGTCCTGTGAAAAGAATCAAAGGATCTCTGAAGAGTAGAAACCAGGCTCACCCTGTAGAAGACTGGAAGAATTGCTGAAAATTGCACTCGGTCTGTCAGGAACTGAATCTGCTGTGTGTTCTCCGGCATTGTGCAGTAATTGCGATCGGGATACAGATGCAGCCTGCCTGGTATAGTACTTTCTTTATATGGATGTGAAGAGGTTTGTGTACCTCAAGTGAGCCCTGCTGACATTGAAGGACCCTATCTTATTTGGAGGTCGTGAGTACTAATTCAGGGTTGCTCCTGTTGAATTGCCACATTAAATCCAAATGGAATTACTGTACTGCTGACTGTTTAATTCTCCTTTCTCTGTGTGAAAGGGCCCACCAGCTGCCACGGTTTGACTAGCCACTAGGGCTTGGGTACCCAGGGACAGTAACTGATAGGGATAGGCCTGTGCACAGAGCCATAGGTAGATTATTAGAGTGATAAGCTAATTAACCTGATTTCCCCTGTCCTTGTTATATCCCCTAAATAAATCAGAGCTGCTTGTTTCAGCAAAGTTATACTGCCTGAGGTATTTGTCTATGTTAAAGTACTGTACTGTGATTGTTGCACTGTATCTCATTTCACAGGAGGTCCCAGTGCCGGAACCAGACCTGGGGTAAGTGTATACTGTGAAGGTAATTTGATATATTGTGTGGGCCACTAGTGGGAAGAAAGGGTTGCAGTGTCCCAGAGGGCTGTGACCAAGTTAGTTTAACTATTGCAAACCCTGACCTCTGGGTGGAGGCACCCGCCATTGGATCCAGGCCCTCAACCTGTTAGTGGCAAATCAGGCAGGGGTAGTAGCCCTGGGATAGCGCCATCTAGGGGTTACATCTTGGAGGCTCACGCTGGGATTGTGTGTCCTCTAGTGGCCATATTTACTGAACCACTGTTAAGAAAAATGGGTACCCGACAGAAGTGGCTGTGCACCGCTGGTGGAGTGGTGTACTGGGAGGAGATCGACCCTCAAATGCTATGCTTATCCTGGACATCCCCTGGGTATCAATACGGACACTGTGCAGGAGTACTTCTCAAGGTGGAAGGTTTACAAAACCCTGTGGTGGTGGGTCGGCATGCTAATCTGCTCACCCACACTTTCCTGGCCCTAGTAGAGTTTAAGGATCCAATAGATAGCTCCAAAGTGCCACAGACCATTACCCCAGAGGGAGCCCTCACTGCTTGAGAGTGATAACTAAGGACAGTAAAGACCTGGGGAATCAGCCCCACCACTATCTGAAACTTTGAGGAGAAATTTGCTGAATGGTTGCTGGGAGAGGGGAAACTGTGGAGGACTTGAAGAAACTATTCTTGCCACCTGGGGTGTTCCTCCCCAACACCCTCTCCTGCTCCAGTGCCCGTAATGGTGGCTGAACCAATGCAGACTCCTATTTCTGCACCTGCCATTAGTCACGACTCTACCGAAGGTTGAGGATCTTCTCTGGCACCCTCCCCACCCCCAAGGGAGGATGACTGGGAGACCTGATAGACTATGTTGCCCCCAAGTGCTAGAATGGCAATGCTCGAAGGTGAAAGCAAGAGGGTTAGTGAGAGCCGCAGGTCCTGCCCTGGCTACCATCCGTGCAAACGGGCCAGTAACCCTGAAGCGACTGCACAGGCCTATCTTGAGGCCTTGGAGAATGTGTATGGGAGCCAGATTCTGATGAGGACCTATGGTGGAGAGTAAGAGATGCACAACAGTACCAAGGGGAGTTGTTGTCTGTGTATGTATCTCGGCTGGAAAATTGTTGCAAGAATGCCTCAGAAAAGGTAGTTTGCCAGCGATTGAACTGGACCGAACCAGGCTGGACAGGATCCTAAGTCTGCCCCTTCTCAGAACTGCTGTTGCTTCAGTTACACCTGGCAGATCGACTGGAATCCCCACCCTCCTATGATGAGTTAATGAGAGAAATTCGAGGAGTTGAGAAAGACGACCTGGGAGGACCTGCACCAATAGCTGCGGCTACGACCCGAGTGACTGAGGGTGACCCATCAAGTGAAGTTCAGGCAGAGGTTGGCAGTCAATGAGTGCTCTGACAAGGAAAAGATATGTCACAATGGGGCGAACTGTTGAGAGAGATCCGGAATTCAAAACAGTCCTTTATGAAGGCCACGCCTGCAAGTACGGGCCCTGACCTATATCCGACTGCTATCTGCTATGGGGGTGGGGTACCACCCATGTATCTCCTGCTGATAACAGCTCCGAACTCGATTCCTTGACCATGGAAGTGGAGAAACTGAGAGATGTCTCCAAATGCTTATCACGCGCAGACAGAGATGGCACCAAGGTTTCCAGTTAGTAATACCCGCCCTGGCTCCCAGTGTGGCGCCTCGGCCAGCTCAAACTCAGAAAGTATGTTTTGCTATAATTGTGGGAAAGATGGGCACATGAAAAGGGAAATGCCAGTCCCCAAAAGACACTGACAAAGTTGCATATAGGCTACAAGGAGAGCTTCGAGAAGAAATCAGTGGTTAAGAGGTGCACGACATGATCCCAGTGAGGGCACCAAAAATGCTAATTCACGCCCTTTGTGGCAAGGTCAGTTGCCCAGGCCCCCACTACCGCCTCTCCAGACTGGTCCAGAATAGTGGGTCCCTCCATGGAGACCACTGTAAAGGTGAACGGAGTGTCTACAAGAGCTATATTAGACAGTGGCTCCCAAGTGACAATTATGTTCCAAGATTGGTATCAGAAGCATTTGTCAGACGTACCCTTACAACCATTAGAAGGACTGCATGTATGGGGGTTAAGTGAGAAGGCCTACCCCTATTCCGGGTATATCCGAATTTGGCTGTCTTTCCCCACCTCCGTGGCTGGAGTGGCCGAACAAGTAGAGACCCTAGCCTTAGTGTGTCCCCCACTGGACTGTATGATGGTGTCCTTTGTTGATTGGAACAAATGCTCATATGTTCGGAAGGCTGGCACAGTTGTGTTATGAAAACAGGGTCAAAGACTAGTAGAGCTTAAGAGTTCCGGCTTTAATTAAGAAGGCCTATGAGGCACAGAGATGCTGAAAAACAGAACCAGAGGAACCGGTTGGAATTGTATGGAAGAAGGATCCTGAGTCTCTGATCCTGGCGCCAAATGCCCAGTGTACTTACAGGAGAGGTCCGTATCAGAAAGGATGTTAAGAATAAAATATTAATGTTGGATGCACCAGGCGTGGAAAATTGCCAGAGGACTGCTGGTCAAGCCTAGTATTTTGCCGCTAGAGCCCATGCTTATGCCAGAAGGGTAATGGTCCAGGTTCATAATGTGTCTGAAAGAGACATTCGAGTAAACAGAGGTTGCATCCTGGCTAATGTGCATTGTGCAGACACTGCAGTGCTACCAGCAGCAAGAGTTCAAGGAAGAATGACAGAGTAACGCCTGACTTGTTTGATTTGCGCTACTCCCGCTGCCAGCTGAATGGAAAGTGAAGATCAGTGAGAAGCTTGCCCAGAGAGACCAGGTGTTTTCTTTAAAGGAATGGGATGTAGGATGCGTGCAAGGAGCTGAGCACAATATCCGCTGCATGACGAAAGACCATTTGTGAGAGGTCTCGACGCTTGGCACCTGCTGACATAGATGATGTGAGACGGCATCTGCAAGAGATGTTAGCTGCTGGTGTAATACAAGAATCCAGAAGCCCTTATGCTTCCCCATTGTGGTAGTGAGGAAAAAGAATGGAACAGTAAGGATGTGTGTGGATTATCGCACCTTAAACCGGCGGACTATCCCTGATCAGTACACAATGCCCCGCATTCAGGATGCTTTGGACTGCCTAAACGGGAGCAAGTGGTTCTCTGTGCTGGATCTCCGTAGTGGGTACTATCAGATCCCGATGGCCCCAGAGGACCGTGAAAAGACAGCCTTTATCTGTCCGCTTGGCTTCTATGAATTCATGAGGATGCCTCAAGGGATTTCATGTGCCCCAGCCACTTTTCAACGATTGATGGAGCGCAGTAGGGGGACATGAACTTACTAGAGTGCCTGGTATACCTAGATGATGTTATTGTGTTTGGCAGCTCACTGGAGGAACATGAGAGCAGATTATTTAAGGTATTGGACCGACTGGAGGACTTGGCCTTAAACTGTCCATTGATAAGTGTCAATTCTTTCAAACATCAGTAAAGTATGTGGGACACATAGTATCCACCGAGGGAATAGAGACCGACCAAGTAAAGTTGAGGCCTTGACCACCTGGCCACAGCCCAAAAATCTAAAAAGAACTGCAAAGATTCCTGGGATTCTGTGGTTATTATCGGCGTCATCAAGGACTATTCAAGAGTGATCCGCCTTTACTTAACCTTACTCAAGGGTATCCCCAACCCACAAAAATACCAAAAGTCACGTCCCTCAAGACTGAAAAGAGTGTATTTTCATCCGAGTGAAGTATTTGGGGCCCGCTGGACTCCTGATTGTGAGACTGCTTTTCATGAGATCATATATCAACTTACCCATGCTCCAGTGCTGGCCTATGCCGATCCAAGAAAACCTTACGCCCTGCACACTGATGCTACTTGCAAGGGTTGGGGCCAAGTTGTACCAAGAGCACTGAGCCGGGCCTGAGACCAGTGGCCTCGCTAGTAGAAGCCTGACCCCATCCGAAAGAACTATCCTGTACATAAGTTAGAGTTCTAGCTTTGAAGTGGGCTATTGTTGACCAATTCCATGAGTACTTGTATGGGGCTAAAAATACTAGTAAAACTGGACAATAATCCTTTGACCTATGTGCAGACCTCAGCTAAGTTGGATGCCACTGGCCATAGGTGGCTTTCTGCATTATCTACATATGACTATGCTCTCGAATACCGAGCAGGTCTGAACCACATAGATGCTGATGCTCTCTCCGAGGCCTGTTCCCCAGAATGATTGGGTCCGATTGGCAGAACCTGACATTCGGGCACTCTGCGGAAGTTTGACAGGGAGGAACAAATGTCCACGGACGCAGTGGACTGCATGGTGGATTGCTTGGGAGCCTCTGAGAATTGCATACCTGCTGCTTATTGCCACTTTTCTGCAATAGACATTGGTGCACTGCCTCAGCTGGACAATGACAGTATTCAGTGTGGCTCAATCTCAGATCCCATGATCAAAGCAGCTTTAGAAGCCCTCTATGCAGGAAAAGATGTGTCCAAATTACGCCCACTGATTTGAGAACTGCACTGTTATACAAAGAAGGTCCTAAGTTGAAACTGATCAATAAACTGTTATACAGAGAAACAGTAGACAGAGGGGACAAGTAGACAAACAACAACTAGTGCTGCCCACTGCTTCGAGACTCAGTACTGAGGTCCTTGCACAACCACATGGGGCACCTTGGTATAGACAGAACACTTGACTTGGTGAGATCCAGATTCTATTGGCCTAAGATGGGGGCTGATGTGGAGCTAACATTCGAACTTGTACGCTGCTTACAGAGGAAAGCTTTGCCCCAGAGGCTGCCCTTGTTAACATTACCACCAGTGCACCCATGGAGCTGGTCTGTATTGATTTTCTAAGTCTGAGTCAGATCAAAGAAATATCAGTAATGTGCTGTGGTCACTGACCATTTCACGAGATATGCCCAAGCTTTCCCACCAAAGACCAGAAAGCATCCACTGTGGCCAAAGTACTTGTAGAAAACTTTTTGTTCACTATGGGGCTCCACAAAGAATCCATTCTGATCAAGGGAGAGACTTTGAGAGTCGTCTGATCAAAGAGATGCTTTCTGTGGGGATGATGAAGTCCAGAACCACTCCTTACCACCCCCAGGGGACCCACAGCCTGAGCGTTCAACCGACTTTGCTAGATATGCTAGGCACCCTGCACCCAAAGGACAAGCTTCAGATGGAGCCAACAAATTAGCACCCTGGTACATGCTTATAACTGCACCAAAAGTGATGCCACTGGATTCTCCCCACCGCCTGATGTTTGGAAGAGAAGTCGACTACCAGTAGATGTGTGTTTTGGGGTCTCTCCTGATGGGGTTCAGGCTGAAAACTATTTACAGTATGTGCAAAAGTTAAAGGCCCAGCTAACTCATGCGTACCAACTGGCTCAAACCATGGCTGCCAAAAGAAATCTGGCCAACAAAGAAAGGTATGATAAAAGGTGAAAGCACAGGAACTCCAGGAGGGAGATCGGTATTGCTAAGAAATCTGGGATTGCATGGCAAGCACAAGATTGCTGGACAGATGGCACCATCTCCCTCACATTGTAGTGGGCAAACTAGATGATCTGCCAGTGTACAAAGTAAGGCCTGAGAATAATTCAAAGATGTAAAAACAATGCATAGAAATATTTACTGCCCATTGGACAAATCTTAATTGAGTCTGAGCCCTAGAAGATGCCCCTCTGGACCAGTGACTAGAGCTGCTGCTAAGAAAAGATCAAGAAAGTCTGCACCTACAGAAGCAAAGTTAAAGTGTTCCCTCCACAAGTCCCAGTTGAGCATGACTGTCAGTCCATATCGGAAGAAAGTGAGAGGACTTTGAATACTATCCTTCTTCGAACTGAGTCAATTGTTTCGGGGCAATCCCTAGTCAATACTGGAGACAAAGCTGGGCCTTCTGGACTGTTTAAGCCCCAGCTTCATCCTGGAGCCAATGCTCCCAGAAAGTGAAGTGCAAAGCATCAGATCAGATGAAATGGAATCATTGTGCATGGTTGAACTGTTTGAGCTTTCAGGGAGGAAAATGATAGATTGGGGCAGACTGGTGATACACCGAACAAGAAGAGTATTTTGAGTGCCTGACAGTCCACTGCCAGTGTCCAGAAAGCTCTCCATAGAGCCAAATGTTGTGGACTCAGAAACTGTAACTCCTGGAGCTGAAAGTGCCCCAAGTTCTAGCCTCTCTACCCCCATGGAGACTCCCCTGACAAGTGTGGACAATGCTGAAAATGAGGCTCAGAGTGCAGAGACTGTAACAGTTCCCCTAGAAAGACTGGTCGAGCTGTAAACCTGTGGTGCACCTCAGTTATGATTCCCTTGGGAGGCCTGTGGATTTGCCTCTCAATGTTGTCCATAAAGGAGTGTATTGTCCCGAGCTCATTGCCCAAACTGGCGTCAGTGCTAACCCAAGTTACTTGTGTTGCCCCTAAGTATGGTGCCCTTGCCCGTCCAGCCCCAAGGTAACTGATAGGGAAGGCCCCTCTTCAGGTTTCATGTACAAGAGGTAATAACTTGAGTTATGGTACAATGTGTATGTATACTGTGTAAAGAGTGACGTCTGCAATGTTTCAGAAATGTGTTCTTGGTAAAATGATATATTGACTGATGATTACATGTGCGAGCCTAATGCAAATGTATATGGTTGCAGTTGAAACTTATGGGTACTGCTTGACGCGGACGCCAAGCTTTCCCAGGCCAGGAAGGTGTAACCCCTGCAAATGGGGTTCCCAAAAGACTTCCAGGAGCTTGCTTGAATGCTCCAAGCCTGAATGGTGTTTGGCATTTAGCCATTTATCAGTGAGTGTTTTAGAGCCTCTGGTACTGTCTCTTTAAGAGCTGTCTGCTTGCAGACATAATTAGTTTGTATGGGGGACTGTGTGCTTCTCTGAGTACCACTTGAGCTGCTGCAATTCACTTCATTTTTGCAGTCACTAGGAGTGCAAAGGGAACCTATCTGAAAGATGTAACTGTTTGCCAGAAATTATTTAGAGTAATAATGAAATTACAGTTTGTCTAACCTGCTTTCTTTGCAGTCAGAACTGTGTCTGCTAGTTCCCATTCTAGTTTTGAACTGCTGAACTGGACCAATCAGTTAGTGGGTAAGCTAGCTCTAAAATGGTGCCTTGACGAATCAGAACTTGGACTCATAATCTGAGCCAGCCACAAGAGGATTGTATGGGCAGTGACTCTGGGAGATGTAGTTTAGACTTCAGTGCCTTTTTGGACCAACAGCAGCAGTCTATTGTGAGTGACAGCCAATCCAGTCAAGAACTGGGAGGAACTCAAAGGAAGTGCCCGGTTTTGTCGGTTGGAGTTCTGTTGAGCTTTGGCAGTGAAGAAGGAAGGAGCCCTGTACTTTTCAGTGTGCAGTTTTAGTCAAAACGTGGTAAGGCCCAGAGTTCCGTCTGCAGCTTGTTAGGACTGAATCCGTCCCTGTGAAAAGAATCAAAGGATCTCTGAAGAGTAGAAACCAGGCTCACCCTGTAGAAGACTGGAAGAATTGCTGAAAATTGCACTCGGTCTGTCAGGAACTGAATCTGCTGTGTGTTCTCCCGGGTATTGTGCAGTAATTGCGATCGGGATACAGATGCAGCCTGCCTGGTATAGTACTTTCTTTTATATGGATGTGAAGAGGTTTGTGTACCTCAAGTGAGCCCTGCTGACATTGAAGGACCTATCTTATTTGGAGGTCGTGAGTACTAATTCAGGTTGCTCCTGTTGAATTGCCACATTAAATCCAAATGGAATTACTGTACTGCTGACTGTTTAATTCTCCTTTTCTCTGTGTGAAAGGCCCTACCAGCTGCCACGGTTGGACTAGCCACTAGGCTTGGGTACCCAGGACAGTAACTGATAGGGATAGGCCTGTGCACAGAGCCATAGGTAGATTATTAGAGTGATAAGCTAATTAACCTGATTTCCCCTGTCCTTGTTATATCCCCAAATAAATCAGAGCTGCTTGTTTCAGCAAAGTTATACTGCCTGAGGTATTTGTCTATGTTAAAGTACTGTACTGTGATTGTTGCACTGTATCTCATTTCACAGGAGGTCCCAGTGCCGGAACCAGACCTGGGGTAAGTGTATACTGTGAAGGTAATTCTGATATATTGTGTGGGCCACTAGTGGGAAAAAGGGGTTGCAGTGTCCCAGAGGGCTGTGACCAAGTTAGTTTAACTATTGCAAACCCTGACCTCTGGGTGGAGGCACCCGCCATTGGATCCAGGCCCCTCAACCTGTTAGTGGCAAATCAGGCAGGGGTAGTAGCCCCTGGGATAGCGCCATCTAGGGGTTACATACTTTAGCGTGGTATGCAGCCATATGTTGCACTGCAGCAAAATATTAACAGAAACCAGCATTGTGCATTTTTAGGATTACCACCTGTCCTGATTTTGTCAGGACACTCGTGGTTATGGGCGGCTGTGTCCTGCAAAAAATCATGAAAATTTTAAATTGTCCTGATCTTATAGTAGAAAAAAATATTTTCATACTTTCCTCTAGAAGTTTCAGAAAACTATCTGAACTGAAAAAGTCTTAGTTCTGATTGTTTAGAGAAAAAGAAGCACGTTGCATTAGCTGAGGTTATATATTGTTCTGCAACAAATCATGTTTCAGTATGAAATGTCCCACTTTGGGCTTCGTAACACCCTATCCCTCCATTAATGGCTAACTAATCACTTTGATCATGCCTAATGCTGCCAAACATCTCGATTTGACCAGGACAGTCCCTTATCCAAAGGGCTGTCCCAATGTCCCAAAGCTTTTCTTGAAATCTGGATTTTGTCCCGGTTTGAGAATTTGGTCCCGGTTGATGGGTTGAGCTGATGAGATTTAATCCACCTGCTGCACACTGCCCCGTCTACCTGCTGCTGCATGCCAGCCCAAGACAATCCAATTACCTGCCTACTGCTGGCCTCTGGCCTTTTAAATGAACCACCAATGGCAGGCGAGGGAACTGGGTAGAAAGTTCCAGGCGGATTATCCAGAGTCAGTACTGCACTTTAGAGGATCCGATCAGAACACAGGAGTTTGGGACTTTAGTATCATCAGCTGTGAACCACCAATGGTAGGTGAGCAGTGCTGCACTTTAGGGGATCCATCTGGGTGCCTGCCGGAAACTCAACTGCCGGTTCAAATAGAGCATGCCGTTGCCATGTAGAGACTCTCGTTTTTCTCTGGGTCTGGCTCTAGTCTCCAACTGCTTTGTTGTTTGTTTATTTTTTGTTAAGGTTTATGGCCCGTTTGCAACTACTGTCTTGTCTGCCTGTGGGAATGGATTGTGTTGGGATGCTAAGGTCGGATGGATGGGGGGGGATGGAGGCAGCAGCAGCAGCAGAGCGTACCCAAAGGAGATGGCCTTTCATTAGCTGTATTTAGATGAGGAGATCGAGAGAGATGTAGACTGGAGAGTTAAGAAGCAAGGTGAGTCCTTTTTTTTTTGCAGGGTGGCAGGACAAGCAGCTAAATCATGGGCAGTGGACCAGCTTCTCCAAGAACACAGACCTCTTACCACCAGAATTATAACTTACCAAAACAATCAATCTGAAAATACCTATTTAAACTCATTTCTCAGTATTTCCCACTCACTGCTTACTTTTTAAATCTCTTCCATAGGGCGAGGGGAAGACAAGAAGCAGGCCAACCAATGGGCATTTTGTTTTACTATCTCCCATATTTCAGAAGGGGAAGTAGCAGCTTGGAAGCCAACAAGTTTGTTTTAAATGTATGCCATTGCCTGCTTCAGAAGACAATAGAACCACCAGTCAATGTGGCAGGATTTTTTTAGGGAGGGTGGCGCCACCCACCAACATGGCAATATGCCAGTGACAGCAGTGGTACTGCAATGTAACTTTGCTGGCTTTCAACTCTGCAGTCGTATGGGCAGTGGCAGCCTTCTAGTGGCACCCAGACTCTGAGCCTTGATATAATAAAAATCTTTCACAGTACATGATTGCATACAATAATGCCTAGTGGGTGGGTGGGTGGTTGATGGCATTGTTGGTCATCAAGTTGCCCACCCACAGTCGCAGCAGTAGACTATAAGGACAGTCAGGGTCTCCCACACACACGCACTGATTCCAGGGGGAAAAAATCATTTGTTCCCTGGAGTCAGGGGTGGGGAAGATGTTACAAAAGTGTGTTTTATCTTCCATAAAAGCCCCAAAACTTACCACAGAGGATCTAAACCCTCAGAGCTTCTGGGGGCTTAGTGGCTCCCAGATCCCTGTTTAATGTGTCCCCCTTGAGCTCTCCCAGAAATTTGGTAGCCTTATACCCTTGATTTCCAGTAACAGCATTGATTTTGCCTCATAAAATTCCCAGCCTCGACTACCAATTTTTGTTGATGAAGGGTTTCAAAAAAGATACGATACCCAGACCAGCCACTAGTGTGTTACGGCTGAGTTCTTCAGAAAACACACATTGTGGTAAACTAATAAACTGAGTAATATTATTGGTTATTAAAATATAGCCCTGATTTTAGCCCTCCTTACTGATTTTTTACCCTTGTCCCTGATTTTCAATGCAGAAGGTTGAGAGGTATCATATCAATCCATATATTCCGCTAATGTAATGTTACGCTACTAGAAAAGAAACAAACAATTACAAAAATAACAAAACAAAACAACGAATGCCGACTCCATGTGTCATCTTGGGGGCGGAACTACTGAGATCTCATTTTAATAAGACCAATGGACTACGATAGGAATTTTACGCAGTGTGGTTGCGTCTGTTCAGATTGCCGCTACGCTCTATGCTGTCTCCCATAGCAACTGGTGCAGTCAGCAGACGCCGGAAGAGATTGATCAGAAGAGCGTGCACACAAAGGCGCTGGGAAGTTTTACACGATCATGTAAGTACGGATCTTGTATTTTCTTGAAACGCTGTAACTCAGTCCTGCTTACTTTGGATCATAGATTGGCCAAATGTTAAGAGCTTCTTAGAATTTGCCAAAAAAACAGGTAGTGTACGAAAACAATAATAATGAAACATATACAGTAATTAATCGTGGATAATCTGAACTACACGATGCAGCTGCTTAATGAAGAGCTGTAGTGGTATCTGGGAAAGTGCACGGAGGAAGCATTAAAAAACTCAGACGTATCCAGTCAGTGCTTGCAGTTAAGTTACCACGTTAGGATGGTAGGGGAGGGACATAATTACTGACAGTCAGGCGGGCAGCCATCGCACATCTCCCTCCCTCTCCAGGAATGAAAGCACTTCGGGATATAGTGTCAGTTCCTCTCCCTCCCGATGGCTATGCAGTAGTATCTCAGGCTCACACGCCATGCAGCATGGGCGATAGTATAAGATTACGGACCCACTATCACACTGACCCTCGCTTGTACGCTCCTTCCACTGCTGCACACAGTCAGCACAGCACTGCTCCAACCACTCTGCTCTGCTGATTTCGGCTTTATAGGAAATCTATGGACCCACTTACGTTAGTTGTGCTACTAGAGGTTAGATGATATGGCTCTGTAGGTTTTTTTAATCAATTTATTTGAGTTGGGGGAGCTTTGTTCCCACACAACCTGTTATCTGGTTCTCTCCAAGCCCGCTGGGGCTTCGGACTTGCTCCTCCTCAGACCCGTGGACCCACCGCCGCACCCAAGGAAGCCTCAGTGGACACCGCTTGCCCAGCGGTATCTGCCGGAGAAAAAGCTGCGCTCCTCCAGGAAGCCTGTTGTCAGGGGCCGCCCGCCGCACTCTCGCCCAGGAAGGGAACCAGGAGCCCGGCCGCTCACTGGTACCTTGTGCCGCTAAAGGTGTAAAGCCGAAAGGTCCTCTCCAAGCCCGCTGGGGCCTCGGACTTGCTCCTCCTCGGACCTGTGGACCCACCGCTGCACCCAAGGAAGCCTCAGTGGACACCGCTTGCCCAGCGGTATCCACCGAAGAAAAAGCTACGCTCCTCCAGGAAGCCTGTTGTCAGGGGCCGCCCGCTGCACTCTAGCCCAGGAAGGGAATCAGGAGCCTGGCCACTCACTGGTACCTTGTGCCGCTAAAGGCGTAAAGCCAAAAGGTCCTCTCCAAGCCCGCTGGGGCCGGACACTCCTCCTCGGGACCCGTGGGTTACCGCCGCACAAGGAGCCTCAGTGGACACCGCTTGCCCAGCGGTATCCGCCGAAGAAAAAGCCGTGCTCCTCCAGGAAGCCTGTTGTCAGGGGCTGCCCGTCGCACTCTCGCCCAGGAAGGGAACCAGGAGTCCGGCCGCTCACTGATACCCTGTGCCACTAAAGGCATAAAGCCGAAAGGTCCTCTCCAAGCCCGCTGGGGCTTCGGACTTGCTCCTCCTCGGACCCGTAGACCGACCGCCGCACCCAAGGAAGCCTCAGTAGACACCGCTTGCCCAGCGGTATCCACTGAAGAAAAAGCCACGCTCCTCCAGGAAGCCTGTTGTCAGGGGCCGCCCACCGCACTCTCGCCCAGGAAGGGAACCAGGAGCCCGGCCGCTCACTGGTACCTTGTGCCGCTAAAGGTGTAAAGCCGAAAGGTCCTCTCCAAGCCCACGGGGCTTCGGACTTGCTCCTCCTCGGACCCGTGGACCCACCGACGCACCCAAGGAAGCCTCAGTGGACACTGCTTGCCCAGCGGTCACCAGCAAGAAAAAGCCGTGCTCCTCCAGGAAGCCTGTTGTCAGGGGCGCCCGCCGCACTCTCACCCAGGAAGGGAACCAGGAGCCCGGCCGCTCACTGGTATCTTGTGCCGCTAAAGGCGTAAAGCCGACAGGTCCTCTTCAAGCCCGCTGGGGCTTCAGACTTGCTCCTCCGTGGACCCACCGCCGCACCCAAGGAAGCCTCAGTAGACACCGCTTGCCCAGCGGTATCCGCCGAAGAAATAGCCGCTCTCCTCCAGGAAGCCTGTTGTCAGGGGCCGCCCGCCGCACTCTCGCCCAGGAAGGGAACCAGGAGCCCAGCCGCTCACTGGTACCTTGTGCCGCTAAAGGCATAAAGCCAAAAGGTACGTTTTTTCCACTTTCTCCCACCGGCCCTCTCCAGTAAGGGTTGGTGGCACTAGCTGGTTCCACCCTTCACTGAAAGCGGCTGTTTTCACCTTGAAATTTGGACTCTTGGACTGCCTAAACGTGCTCTGGGACTGTGAGCACCGTACACCGCGGTGAGCAGTCTACTCTCCCTGCTAGCGGCGAGCCGTTTACGGCTAGTGTTACAGCGCCTCTGGTAAACACTCGTCCCGCCGCTGCTTCGCGCCGTCTCCCCACCCACCCTGGTCGACCCTTTAGCTATATAGGCTTATGTTGGTCATATGACTAAGTGTCCACTTTCCCATTGGCTCCCTATACTCTCTAACCACTAGGGGCATTAGACCTACTCACTGCCAGACAGCATTGCTTGCAGTTCTCTTGAAGCTGCCTTGTGTGGTCTCTGTCCCTTTCCACTAAATTATATAATCCCACCCCACTCTATCCATCTTACTCTGTCTCCTCTCCTTCGCTGAGTCTTCACTCTCTCAGACCGCCCTCACCTCAACATAAACCTACCTTAAAACCTCTCCTGAAATTCTTGCTTCACTTTCAAATCTGACTCCCTCTCCAATAAGCGCTATCATGTTCCTCCTACATGCGGGCTCGCCGCCACCGTGTGGTAGACTAAAGGTACTAACCCCCCTGATCTGCCTTCTTTTCCTGCTCTGCCCAAACAAAATCTCTCTGTCCCTACCTCATGTGATACACCACGACTACCCCTCACTCAGTGATTTTAGTTTTTCAAACCTACTCGTTGCCAAATATTACTCTAAACCCGCCTGGCAATACTTTTTTCTTAAGAAAGGATGCACGTATCTCGTACTCACTACCTACTATAAGCAAAGGAAAAAACAGAAATCTACCGATACTCTATACAGACTACAGTCTGAATTTGTAGCCTGTCTTTTGCTACTGCTTGCAGGTGACGTGGAACTAAATCCTGGCCCTCCCTATAACGGCACCCCAAGCAACTCACAGGGCAAGTCAAAAAGAGGTCTTCTACTTGCACATATGAATATTAGAAGTCTACTGAGCCATCTGGCTGAACTTGAGGCTTGGATCACAGCAGTTGGACCTGACATTCTGTGTCTCACGGAAACATGGCTTAAACCTCAAATCCATGATGCCCAGAGTAACTTACCTGGATGCTCCATTATCCGACAGGACAGGCCAGGGTCAAAATGGGGTGGGGGCATTGCCATTTACCATAAAACCCACCTCAGCATTAAAACGGCTCCTGCCTATAACCCTCAACGGACCTGTGAGTCTTTACACGCAATTTTGTCCCTAGGTGTGAAAAATCTGCACATAATATGTCTCTACAATCCGCCCACTGATGGGGTGGAGAGTTTTCATGAACTACTCAAGCTAACATTGCAAACAATTAACATGAATGAAGCCATTATACTAGATGATGTAAATCTAAACTGGCTGGGCTCTTCTCATAGCACTCTAGCATCTCTAGTCCAAGGTCTTAACTTCTATCAGCTTATAACTGAGAACACCAGGATGATAAACTCTCAGTCAGGTATGCTGATAGATTGGATTCTCACAAATAGACCTGAACACATGACAAAGGCAGGTATCCGGGCTGATGCTATAATCGACCACTCACCCACTATCTGTCACTGGCGCTCTGGTCCACCACCCTCTCCTCAGCCCCGCCTGGTCACATTTACCAACTTTGCACATATGGATTTAAACACTTTTCTCTTTGACGTATCCAACATTGACTGGTCTGAAATCTCACCAAGCAACAAAAGTTGAAGACGCCCTTAACATGTTCCTGACCAGGTTCAGGGAAGCACAGAATAGGCATGCTCCGAAAGTGCAGAGAAGGGTCAGAGGACGACAAACGAGATGGCTCCATAAAGATCTTCTCCGACAACTTAGAATCAGGGATAAACTATGGAAGCACTTCAAAAGCACTGGTCTACCCAGGGACCACTCAATCTACAAGCAACACAGAAACTCCTGCAAAAAGCAGATACGGCTTGCAAAAAGTAAGTACTGCCAGAACCTGCTATCCAGCTCAGCACATGATCCCCACAAATTCTGGTGTCACATACAGACCTTCCTTGGTACCCCACAGTCTGTAACCCCATTGGAAATGATACTAGATGGTATCCACTGCAACGACTCCCTCACCATAGCAAATGCTTTCAATAAGTTGTTCTCTGATCTGTCTCCTTACACATCCACACTACCACCAGCACCTGTCGCATCTCAGCCCTCTGCTTCTAGTGAACTAGCCGGCCCCCCAACCTATAATCCTGAGCTTCAAACAACCAAGTCCTTCTATTTCAAGGCTGTGTCCTGTGCCCAAGTCTTCAACCTACTAAACAACATATCTGACAATACCAGCCCTGGATCTGACTCTCTGGAACCACGCCTTTTAAAGGCAGCTGCTCATCTCATCTCTGATCCACTAGCCAAGGTGTTCACTCTGTCCCTCTCCAACGGTACCTTTCCAGATATCTGGAAATCTGCAAGAATGACTTCTATCTTCAAAAAGGGAAACAAGCATGAAATCTCAAATTATAGACCAATAGCGATTCTCTCGGTCCTCAGCAAAATCTTAGAAAAACTTGTAGCCACCCAGACCATTGAGTTCCTTGAATCCTCTAAACTGCTATGTGAAGTGCAGCATGGCTTCAGGAAAAATCATAGCACTACGACAGCGCTAGCCAAACTCACCTCAGACACTCTCACAAGCATGGACGAAGGTCGGCTTACAGGTGCTGTCTTCATTGACCTTACCAAGGCTTTCGACCTCGTGGATCACTCCTTGCTCCTGTCCACCCTCCAAGAATTTGGCTTCTCACCTCCCGTCACAAGCTGGTTCAGGAGCTACTTAACAGATAGGTCCCAAGCTGTCAAACTAAACTCTGCAATCTCTGGCAGCACCACTATCAACATTGGAGTGCCACAAGGCTCAGTACTGGGCCCTCTCCTGTTTTCATTGTTCATTAACAACCTACCTAGCAACTTCGTATCCTGCGCCTCTCTTCTCTACGCAGATGACCTGGTCATCTATGCCAGTTCGGATAATATTGACCACCTAAACGTGTCTCTGACCTCTGCTTTCAACATTGTACAACACTGGCTAAGCTCCCATCGCCTTATCCTGAACTCTAGCAAAACCAAAGCTATGCTACTGGGCACCGCCTATAAGCTAAGATCCTGCTCTTCTCCCTTAAAAATCCTGAACCTGGATGGGACCCCTCTTGAGGTAGTCGCCACATTCCGCTATCTTGGTATCCTACTTGACCAATCTCTGGACCTGAACCTCCACATTCAAGAAACATGTAAAACTGGGGGCTGCCTACAGAACCAGCTATATGCTTACACCTGCTGCCAAGCTGGCCATTGCCAGAGGGATCCTCTTACCAACTCTTACCTACTGCGCTCCCATCCTGACTATGGCACATAAAACTGCCTTGCAAAAATGGGATGTCACCTACAACAATGTATGCCGGTATGCTTCAAAGGCCCCTCGGCTCAAGCATCACTGCCAACTGTATAGTGACCTTGGGTGGCTCTCTCCCTCCGCCACCAGGCTTTACTATCTGGGCTGTCTCTGCGACTCCATCATCAGACTGGACAGACCAGAATCACTAGCTGAACTATTACATCCCGCTTCCTTTACTCGTGAACTGAGATCATCTGATAAATCTCTCTCGAAAGTCCCCGTTGCGCACCTCAAAAGGGTCTGGTTGCTCTGCATACTGCCCCCCAAAAGTGGAACATGCTGCCACTTGATCTAAGACATGCATCGTCGCACTACCTCTTCAAGCATGGGCTATGCAACCACCTAGCTACCTCGGACCAATGTGCCTGCTATGACCCTACCTGAGCCTGTCCTACCACTCCCCCTTTTCCTGCCTCATCTTCCTTCCCTTATGCTAGGTCCCCTCTCCACAAACGCTCACTCTCCCTGCTATTTCTTCCTTACCCTATCTATCTGCTGATAGCCTATATTTCTCTTATTTAAACTACTCGGTTATGTAGCCTATTGTACTATACAATGCTGTGTTATATGAAGTTAGCCCTTACTATTATGCCTCTTTTACATACTGTATAAAATGTCTGCACCTTGCCTTTTGCCCTTCACATTGTTTGCTTATAAACTGCTGTTTCAACTTGTACTGGTATACATAGCAGGACTGATTTTTGTGTATTTGGGTACTGGTACAATCAAGGTCTTAGCCTCTCCCCTCCCTATCCCTGTATGTACCTCCCCGGGTTTGTCCGGGATTGCTCGCCTGGCTCCGCTTCCCTATTTTTCAGGCACCAATCCTTCCTATAATTTCCCTCTTAAACCTGTCTGTGAGCTGCTCCTATGCCCCACTACGGACCCATGGCAATGGTGACTTGTCCCCACATTTCAGCTACCATAGCTGCTGGACTGCTGTAACCCCCCCATACCCCAACAGAGTACAGCTCCCACGCCTGGTAACAGAACCGTGAGCCCGGGCACTTTCCGCACTTTCCGCCGCTGAAGCCGC
Organism: Neoceratodus forsteri; assembly: GCA_016271365.2. Classification (NCBI taxonomy): domain Eukaryota; kingdom Metazoa; phylum Chordata; order Ceratodontiformes; family Ceratodontidae; genus Neoceratodus; species Neoceratodus forsteri. The sequence goes on from CM028136.1 coordinate 639,529,666, forward strand.
TAAATTGCCGTAAAACACCTCTGACCCCTGCCTTTTGACACTTTCAAGCTGGTGAGCGGATCCATGAGCCCGGTTACAAATCCCCGCTTTCTGCCGCTAAAGCCGTATAGCACCTCCGCACCCCGACAGAATACAGCTCCTGCGCCCGGAAACAGAACCATGAACCCGGGTACTTTTCCTTACTTTAGGCCGCCGATGCCGCATGGTTGCCATACTACACCTCCGACCCCCGCTTTTTTGACACTCTCTAGCCGGAGAACTGACCCATGAGTCCAGCTACAAGTCCCCGCTCTCTGCCGCTAGAGCCGTCAGATCATGCCTCTTCTAAACTCTAACCCTGTCAACTTGTTGCTCCCATACCCGTCTTTGGGACCAGGTGGCTGGTTGATTGTCAATGCTCTCTAGCAGCTAATCCATAATTTTCGCCGAGTCACTTGTGTGCTGCTGTAATGTCCCTGCCCGTACATTCCTGACCGTATGCCGTTAGTATGCCCGGCCTCGGAACCAAGAATCTGGCTGCTTGTCGCACCTCCTACCGTGAAATCTGTAACCTGCTGCCACAGTCCCGATGATCCGCTTCCCAGAGGCTGCCGGCCGTGTTTACGTACCCAAGCAGGAGTTCCATGAGCGGCTGCATGACGGTACCCTAGAGCCGCTGAAGCCATAAAGCGTTTCTGTGCTCAGTGCTGCAGACAGTGGTTCTCTCGGCTTAGTTCTAAACCTGCTCTCTCGGATCCTTAGCCCCTCCTCCACCATGTCCCCCTTCTTCCTTACACCATGTCTGCCTGGAACAATCTTTGAGGTCTGTCCTGGCACCAGTACCCATTTTCTCCTGCTATCTACCATCATAGAACAATGTTATATTCATTGTACCTTTGACCTGTAACCCTGCTTCATTGTCTTTGTAACTGTACTGTTTTGTTATCATCTTCACTATGTTTTGTTCCTGTATCTCCTGGGTCGTGCCTGAAAATAGTCACCTGTTGGCTAGTGCACTTACCCGGTAAACAAAAACTAAATAAATATTTTTAAAAAATGGCGCAGGGTTGTCGGCAGAGCCCCCAACTCAAATAAATAGATTAAAAAAAACCTAGTAGTGTAACCTGGTCTGTGACTTGTGTAAGTGGATCCGTACATCTCCACTTTCACCTTGATTTCTTACCACTGGGACATGCATGAGCCGACAACGGTAGCACTGAGTCAGGTATTGCTTAGCACCCAGTCATGCAAGTAGCATAGCAGTAGTATATCATGATGTACATAAATTCCATGATGTACTGCTAAGATACTTGCGTGGGTCTCTTGTCCTTCACTATTGACACAGCATGTCTTCCGCAAACCTTATTAAATTAATAAAACTCACCCAACCGATCTCAGCACCACCAACCCTCCTCACTCAGTCTTTAGAAGCCAGCACTGAGTCTCCTGTAACACTGTCTTGAACATTACAAGTAATGTCTCCATAGTATGTACAGCAGGCAAAGTCATATAGGTAGGACACTCAGATGCAGGCAGATTCCACCACCAGGAAGGAATTCAGGCTCGATTTGAAACTACAGTTTGGGCAAGGCTGGCTCCTTTGCCGCATCGAATTACAGGCGGGACATGAAGTTAGGCCCCAGCCTACCCACCTCTTTGTAGCCAGACAGCTGAATTTGAAAGATAATCTTATGCTGGTCTGTTTTTGAGCTGATGCTAACACTGTGAGCCTTGGGCTGACTGGCAATTAATTTTGCACCAAGCAAGTTCCTCCCGTTGGCTCTTCTTGGTGTTCTTCCTAGTGGCTGCAGGTTTATGTTACATGGCAACCAGCTGACTGCTGGAATGCATCAGTGGGTCCTGCTCTGCAACTCAACTGATCTGCATGTGCATGTTTAGAAAGTCAAGGTCGCTTTCGGGGGGTATTGCTGCTGATTCCTTCCACATTCTCAGGCCCGATTTAGTAATTGGTGTTACCCGATCAGACAGTGTGGCTGGCATTCCAGAAAAGCCATAGACTGAGGTAAATTAAAAAAATTATGGGGTACTCCTTACACCCCACTGGTCACTCATCCATCGTTAGAGTGAGTGCTGTTATCCTTCACCCACTGTAGCCTACACACCTAGTTTCTAACCCAGTTCACTACTTTGGATCCCACCCCTAGACTGCTCTTCTAGAGAGGTTATGACTCCTTAATACACCTTCTATAGGAACTGTCATTACTATGGGGTGTAATTTTTTCTTCTAGCAATAAGCATGTATTAATGATGTCATACAAATTGCAGACTCAAAGTAGTACCTTGGGCGGCAGGGTCCAGAACCTATTTAAGGAAAAGGTTCTGAAACACAGAATGTAAGGATAAAAGATAGCTGCGTTGTGTTTTCTACCTTCAAATAATTCAAGCCACATAAAGTGAATGTTTCCCTCTGGTTTATTTTCTTTCTGTGAGTTCCATCAACATCAAATACATGTATTGCTGATTTCTGTTTGGTGCTGCTTATTCAATTTTATACAGTGCTTATATAAAGTTTTCTTATCTTAAAAACTACTAACTCCCTAGTATAGGCCAATCATATAACAAAATAACCTACTAATCTTAAGGTGTGGTGAATAACAGTCACAATATAGATAAGCTGTATTTCCTTCATAACATCACAAGGTGTTTATCTCATTTTCTTACACAATATCATAAGTGCTGGTTGCACTAATAGAAGGTTCTTTGTGTGCACACCTCTCTTTAATAGGTAAACATTATCCTAATAAGGGCACACTATCCTGTGTAAGTGTTATTATAGGACATTTAAATGCTTACCACTGTAAAATCATGAGGTAAAGTGCCACGTAATCATAAACTATGACAAGACTGAGGCATCACAAGACATTTAACTAGGTCTTGTGAGAAACTGTCATAGCTAACTATTTGAGTAAACACATTTGGTTATATAGTATAAGAAATTACACTGAAGCATTCTGTTAAAAGGCTATACTTAAACACTCAGTTTAACTATTATAAAAAGTTATACTGAAATGTATAGTGAATGGAATGTGTACTACTTGTCCTGAAAGGTAAAAGCAAACTTATACTGACTATCTGGATGTACAGGGATAGACCAAAATCCATTTGACACATCTAGTACAGAATAAATAGTGGCAGTGGGAGACAACTGAGATATTAAGTCTAGTAGTCCAGATACCACTGGGGTGACTAAAGGTGTTACCTTATTTAAGACCCTATAGTCTATAGTCAATCTCCAAGTACCGTTCGCTTTATGAAGCAGACAAAGAGGGGAATTAACAGTTGAACATATAGGTCTAATGACCCCTTGTGACTGTAACTGTTTCAAAATAATTCCTACCTCTTCCTGTGCTTCCTTTGGAAATGCATATTGCTTTTGTGGCGATGGGTCTGGTCCCTCAATTTGGATCTCCATATTAGACACTCTTGATTATTGCAACGCTCTATATCTAGGGTTACCAGGGGTGGATCTCCGATGCCTGCAGCTGTTGCAGAACGCTGCAGCAAGGTTGTTGACTGGGTTATCAAGAACAAGCCATGTCACATCTCTGCTGCGCGAACTGCACTGGTTGCCGGTGCAGTGGAGGATCACCTTCAAGGTCGCGTTGCTGACCTACAAGACCCTACACGGACAGGGACCGGGCTACTTGCAAGATCTCCTTCGACCTTATCGACCTCTCCACCCACTCCATTCTGCCGATGAGGGATTGCTAGAGAGTCCCAGGGTTTGTTTGCAGTCATCGGGGGCCAGAGCTTTTTCTTTTATGGCCCCAACCCTGTGGAATTCTCTACCTCGGATAAGAGAGTGCCCGTTCGCAGAGGCATTTAAGGTCTCTCTGAAGAGTTATCTATTTGAGCAAGCATTAAAAAAAAACAAAAAAAAAAACTAATTTTTTTTCATGCAGTTGTCTTTTAATTGATTTTATAATTTGTATTTATTATGATGGATGTTAATTTTTATGTTCTGCGCTTTGATATTTGAAAAGCGCATTATAAATACATTTTGATTTAAAATGTTACACTACACAGAAGTACCAAACCCAGCATCCTTTCTGGTTTGGATGTTCAGGCAGCAACAAGAAGAGAAGGTGTGTGATACATACCAAGTGTCTGCTTACACACCACTGGTAAAAGTATACCCCTTAATGTTGCCACTGTGGCAGGCGTACCACTGGTGGAATGTGCCTGTAACCCTTTGATGGCTTATAGCCAGCCTAACCATAATATAATTTAATAAAAGGGACAATCCAATTAGAAAATCTTTATCTCGTAGCAGGTTTACCTTTTGTTACCTCATCTTAAGTGACACATAATTGTTTGTATCAATCAGTTTTATTTTGTATTGCACAAATATATAAAAATATTTATATACCAAAATACCTTAAATAAACAGATAAAGGTCCTGTTAATTTATACAGTTTTGATAATGCATACAGCAGCATAGTAATTGGTGACAGGCATAAGAGGAATAAGAAATAATAATATGAAAGGAAACCTTATCAAAAAGCTATAGAAACTGAAACATATAATAAAATGAAAAGTAGTACAATGCAAGAGTAATACAATCTCAATGGTCAAAAAAAGCATGTTCAAAAAAGTACCGTAGGTCTTTATCTTAGAATTAAAAGAACTCAAGGTGCGAGCACTTTGTATGCCATAGGGTATAGAATTCCAGAGCTTTGGTCTGTAAACAAAGAAAGCTCTGTCCCCTCTTGTCTTAAAATTTGTGGGTGGGGCAAGTAACAAATTTAGAAAGCTTGAGCGAGTCAGTCTTGGCCGGGATATGAGCGGGAACCGATAATTAAATCAAATAACTTAGAAACTTGGAGCAAAACGATGTAAAGCCATGAAAACCAAAGAAAGTATTTTCAGTTTAAACTTACTTTAACCCTTTGAGAACTGAATATGTGTGAACGTATATAGATTCTGGACGTATATATATGTTCACAGTCTTCTAAGGGTTAAATATGAGCAGCAGCATTTTGCAAGCACTGTAATCTAGCCAGGGTCAATTTAAGTAACCCTGTCAACAGCAAATTACAATAGTTGATACAGCTAGTATTAAAAGCATGAATTAATGTAGCAAAATTGATGAACGAAAGAGACATTCCATAGCTTAGCCACATTTCACAGCTGGAAAAAAGCCAGTCTTGACATTTTCAGTAGTACACTAGCAGTTTTTGTTTTTTCTGGCACCCTCTCCTGGAGGCACAAGACACTATTACAAACACTATACATAAAAGATCAAACTTAAAATCAGATAAAACTATCATTAAATAAGTAAGCAGAATACAGCAGCCTTGATTTAAAATTTAATAGATTCAGTAAATAAAAAAAAAAAAATAGGTAAACAGTAGACTGGGATATAGGGATACAGCTGGAAAATGAGTCCCTCAAAACTTGTTTGAATAGGAATGTCTTCAGTCCCTTCCTGAAGGTCTCAACTGAGGGGGCCTCCCTCAGGGCCCATGGGAACGAGTTCCAGAATACTGGGCCTGCCACCTCAAAGGCTTAGTCTGCCTAAGGTTTCAACTTGGCTCTGGGTATCACATGGAGGGCTTGCTTAGTGGAGCTGAGAGGGCGGGAGGACATGTAGGAATGCAGGAGGTCTGCCAGATAGCCTGGGCCCAACCCATGTAGGGTCTTTTAAGTTAATAAACCAGCTTTGAAGGAGATGTGCCACTTTACTGGCAGCCAGTGCAGATCACGCTGTACTGGGGAGACATGACACATCCTCGAAAGGTCAGTCAGTAACCGAGCATCTGTGTTCTGCACCAGCTGCAAGCACCATAATGTACCCTCACTGACCGTGAGGTACAGAGCATTGCAGTAGTCGAACCTCGAATAACAAATTCGTGTACTAGAATCGCCAAGTCTGCAAGGGATAAGGGATTTAATCCGACTGATGCTCCTGAGATGGTAAAAGCTATTCGGACTACTGCCAACACCTGAGCCTCAAATGTCAGCACCTCCTCTAGAATGATCCCCGTATTTTCACCTTTGTGGCAGCAAAAAGCCCATAGGAACTGAGCCGAAGCCCATTTTCCCTCTCGGTAGCTGACATTCCTCCCCTTCGACTTCACTCAACCACCAGTACTTCAGTCTTATCCGGGTTGAGTCTCTGCAAGCTCAATGACATCCAGTCCTGGATCTTGGCAAGATAGCTGTTGAGCACATTGATCGCACCAGGCGTCCCGGGTGCAACAGACAGATGGAGCTGGTGTCATCTGAATAGTAGTGAAATCCAACTCCATACTGTCTTAATGATCCTCCCCAAGGGCAGCATGTACACTGCAAGCAACATGGGCAAAATGATTGAACCCTTGGGTACGCCACCAGGCAGTACTACAAGGTGTGAAGTGAACTTTCCCAGCACCATTCTCTGAGACCAGCCACTATGATATGACTCAAACCAGCAGATGAATTTTCCCATGAGGCCTACATGCTCCCTGAGCAGTAGCAGCCCATGGTCTGCAGTGTCAAATGCTGTGGCAGGCCTACTTAATAGTTCACTGGAGTCAGGCATGGTACTGCAGGACTGAAGAACAGCACATGTGGTGCCCCTCCACAAAAGTGGTCCCAAGGATGACCCAGGGAATTACAGACCAGTCAGTCTGACCTCAGTCACGTGCAAACTCATGAAGACCATACTTAAGGAAAGGTTGGCAGAATATCTAAGGAAGCATGGTCTCCAGAATGCGAGGCAGCACGAGTTCATGGAAGAGATCATGTAAAATGAATCTGATTGACTTCTTTAACTGGGTCACTAAGATAGTAGACAGGGGCCAAGTGGTAGACATCCTCTATCTGGATTTCAGCAAGGCCTTTGACTCTGCTCACAAAAGGTTGATCAGGAAGTTGGCGGATCTGGGGGTTGGGGATAATATGGCCAGATGGGTGGAAAACTGGCTGAGGGACAGAATCTAGAGAGTGGTTGTGGGGTGGGGGGGGGAGTCATCTGGCACCAGAGAGGTCACCAGTGGGTTCTCGTAGGGCTCGGTGATGGGACCAATGTTGTTCAATGTCTTCATCACTGATATTGGGGATGGCATTATGGGCAAAATGTGCCTATTCATGGATGACACCAGGTTCTACAGGAGAGTGGACAGGACTGAAGGGATATATGACCTATAGAATTTTATTTTATGTATTTATAATTCGGAAAACACCTTTGCGCACAAGTGCTCTTTTGCAAAGGTTCCACGTCTGACAAGTACAAGGAATGAGAAACACAACTTACATTCACCAGCTCAAGCAGAGCCACATCAGGTACAAGCCACAGAAAATGAGCAGAAAGGGAAATGATCTGGAAAAGCTGGGGAGGTGGTCTGGGATCTGCCAGCTTGGCTTCACTGTCAAGAAATGCAAAGTTATGCACATTGGAGCCAAGAATCCCAGGACAGAGTACTACCTGGGTGGAGTCCAGATATCTGCATCAGAGGAGAAGGACCTGGGAGTGATAATCCCTAGTGACATGAAGCACTCCATGCAGTGCAAGAAAGGAGCAGCAAGGGCAAACAGGATGATGGGATGCACAGCTGGGGGGTCAGTAGTAGGAGAGAGGAGGTTATACTACCCTCGTACAGGTCACTGGAAGTAGGATCATATTTTATATCTTGTCATAGAAACTAAGATCCTATTTCACAGTACATGGATACAAAGGAAGATTTTGTTTAAGATATTTTGGAGCAGTAAAATGCAGAATGCACCTAAGGGGTCCCAATAAGCAAGCTACTGCACATGTGTTGGTTCCTCCCCAGGTTATCATGTTGGGGGTTTCCAAATTTGAATATTTCAGGCAAACTGAAAACAAGATGGCGGCCATACGTAAGAGGAATTTTCTCATACAATGCAGGATTCCTCTTTCGTTTCATACAGCTATATTTCAGTGCTTACTAAGCATACTCAGAAATTATTTTTTTTAAAACGACTTATTATTTTTTCATCAGACTAGCAAAAGGCACATCTGTGAGGTAGTCCCTTTCTGCCCTGAAAATTTCAGACCAAAAAACCAAACCAGCTCAGCAGTAGACAAGTTCAAAGAAAAAAATCCCTGAAAGCCAATGAGCGAAAACATGTTTTGTTCACCTCTCTGTAACTCGGAAGCTGCACATCTGACCAGAATGTAACTTGCTACATTAACAGATCTGCCCCCACAGGACGGTGCACACCAAATTTTGTGCAACTCCATTGAATGGTTGCAAAGTTATTAAAGTGTAAAATTTTTGAGTTTAACATTGAAGTGCCTACTCAACCCTAACTATAGGGGCATAACCACACCCTATAATATATAGATATTTCACTGCAAAAAAAATCCATTAGTGTATCAGTTAGGGTTTCTATTACAGTGACAAAAGTCAGGATATTCGATGTTAGGGTTACTAACCCTTCCACCCCACTCCCATCCTCTGCACACCAACAGGCATTGGGGTATGCCTTGGGGTCATCGGCCCTAACTCTCACTCTATTCCATGTGTAAACAAGCTGATATGGTACAGTATAGGAGAATAGGGTGAGAGTTAGGCCCGACAACCCCAAGGCATACCCCAGTGCCTGTTGGTATGCAGAGGGTGGGAGTGGGGTGGTAGGTTTGGTAACCCAAACAACAAATTTCATGACTTTTATCACTGTAATAGAAACCCTAACTGATGCATTGATAGAATTTTTTTGCAATGAATTTCCCTTCTTTTTGAGATAGTATAATAGTATCCTTATTTTACTGTGGGAAGGGCCCTGTGCTCCAGTCCTGCTGTAGATGCGCATGTAACCCCTAGATGGCGCTATCCCAGGGGCTACTACCCCTGCCTGATTTGCCACTAACAGGTTGAGGGGCCTGGATCCAATGGCGGGTGCCTCCACCCAGAGGTCAGGGTTTGCAATAGTTAAACTAACTTGGTCACAGCCCTCTGGGACACTGCAACCCCCTTTCTTCCCACTAGTGGCCCACACAATATATCAGAATTACCTTCACAGTATACACTTACCCCAGGTCTGGTTCCGCACTGGGACCTCCTGTGAAATGAGATACAGTGCAACAATCACAGTACAGTACTTTAACATAGACAAATACCTCAGGCAGTATAACTTTGCTGAAACAAGCAGCTCTGATTTATTTAGGGGATATAACAAGGACAGGGGAAATCAGGTTAATTAGCTTATCACTCTAATAATTCTACCTATGGCTCTGTGCACAGGCCTATCCCTATCAGTTACTGTCCCTGGGTACCCAAGCCCTAGTGGCTAGTCCAAACCGTGGCAGCTGGTAGGGCCCTTTCACACAGAGAAAGGAGAATTAAACAGTCAGCAGTACAGTAATTCCATTTGGATTTAATGTGGCAATCAACAGGAGCAACCCTGAATTAGTACTCACGACCTCCAAATAAGATAGGGTCCTTCAATGTCAGCAGGGCTCACTTGAGGTACACAAACCTCTTCACACATCCATATAAAAGAAAGTACTATACCAGGCAGGCTGCATCTGTATCCCGATCGCAATTACTGCACAATACCGGAGAACACACAGCAGATTCAGTTCCTGACAGACCGAGTGCAATTTTCAGCAATTCTTCCAGTCTTCCAGGGTGAGCCTGGTTTCTACTTCAGAGATCCTTTGATTCTTTTCACAGGACGGATTCAGTCCTAACAAGCTGTTACACAAGCTGCAGACCGAACTCTGGGCCTTACACACGTTTTTGACTAAAACTGCACACTGAAAAGCACAGGGCTCCTTCCTTCTTCACTGCCAAAGCTCAACTGAAGCTCCAACCGACAAACTGGCACTTCCTTTGAGTTCCTCCCAGTTCTTGACTGGATTGGCTGTCACCACAATAGACTGCTGCTGTTGGTCCAAAAAGGCACTGAAGTCTAAACTACATCTCCCAGAGTCACTGCCCATACAATCCTCTTGTGGCTGGCTCAGATTATGAGTCCAAGTTCTGATTCGTCCAAGGCACCATTTTAGAGCTAGCTTACCCCACACTGATTGGTCCAGTTCAGCAGTTCAAAACTAGAATGGGGAACTAGCAGACACAGTTCTGACTGCAAAGAAAGCAGGTTAGACAAACTGTAATTTCATTATTACTCTAAATAATTTCTGGCAAACAGTTACATCTTTCAGATAGGTTCCTTGCACTCCTAGTGACTGCAAAATGAAGTGAATTGGCAGCAGCTCAAGTGGTACTCAGAGAAGCACACAGTCCCCCATAAACTAATTATGTCTGCAAGCAGACAGCTCTTAAAGAGACAGTACCAGAGGCTCTAAAACACTCACTGATAAATGGCTTAAATGCCAAACACCATTCAGGCTTGGAGCATTCAAGCAAGCTCCTGAAGTCTTTTGGGAACCCCATTTGCAGGGGGTTACACCTTCCTGGTTTGGGAAAGCTTGACGCCCACAAGCAAGTACCCCATAAGTTTCAACTGCAACCATATACATTTGCATTAGGCTCGCATATGTAATCATCAGTCAATATATCATTTTACCAAGAACACATTTCTGAAACATTGCAGTACGCCACTTTACACAGTATTACATACACATTGTACCATAACTCAAGTTATTACCTCTTGTACATGAAACCTGAAGAGAGGGGCCCTTCCCTATCAGTTACCTTTGGGCTGGACGGGGCAAGGCACCATACTTAGAGGGCAACACAAGTAACTTGAGTTAGCACTGACGCCAGTTTGGGCAATGAGCTCGGGACACATACACTCCTTTATGGACAACATTGAGAGGCAAGTCCACAGGCCTCCCAAGGGAATCATAACTGAGGTGCACCACAGGCTTTACAGCTCGACCAGTCTTTCTAGGGGAACTGTTACAGTCTCTGCACTCTGAGCCTCATTTTCAGCATTGTCCACACTTGTCAGGGGAGTCTCCATGGGGTAGAGAGGCTAGAACTTGGGGCACTTTCAGCTCCAGGAGTTACAGTTTCTGAGTCCACAACATTTGGCTCGCATGGAGAGCTTGGACACTGGCAGTGGACTGTCAGGGCACTCAAAATACTCTTCTTGTTCGGTGTATCACCAGTCTGCCCTAATCTATCATTTTCCTCCCTGAAAGCTCAAACAGTTCAACCATGCACAATGATTCCATTTCATCTGATCTGATGCTTTGCACTTCACTTTCTGGGAGCATTGGCTCCAGGGATGAAGCTGGGGCTTAAACAGTCCAGAAGGCCCAGCTTTGTCTCCAGTATTGACTAGGGATTGCCCTCAAACAATTGACTCAGTTCAGAAGAAGGATAGTATTCAAAGTCACTCTCACTTTCTTCCGATATGGACTGACAGTCATGCTCAACTGGGACTTGTGGAGGGGAACACTTTAACTTTGCTTCTGTAGGTGCAGACTTTCTTGATCTTTTCTTAGCAGCAGCTCTAGTCACTGGTCCAGAGGGGCATCTTCTAGGGGCTCAGACTCAATTAAGATTTGTCCAATGGGCAGTAAATGATTTCTATGCATTGTTTTACATCTTTTGAATTATTCTCAGGCCTTACTTTGTACACTGGCAGATCATCTAGTTTGCCCACTACAATGTGAGGGAGATGGTGCTATCTGTCAGCAATCTTGTGCTTCGCCATGCAATCCCAGATTTCTTAGCAATACCTGATCTCCTCCTGGAGTTCCTGTGCTTTCACCTTTTATCATACCTTCTTTGTTGGCCAGATTTCTTTGGCAGCCATGGTTTGAGCCAGTTGGTACGCATGAGTTAGCTGGGCCTTCAACTTTTGCACATACTGTAAATAGTTTTCAGCCTGAACCCCATCAGGAGAGACCCCAAACACACATCTACTGGTAGTCGAGCTTCTTCCAAACATCAGGTGGGGGGAGAATCCAGTGGCATCACTTTGGTGCAGTTATAAGCATGTACCAGGGTGCTAATTTGTTGGCTCCATCTAGGCTTGTCCTTTGGGTGCAGGGTGCCTAGCATATCTAGCAAAGTGCGGTTGAAACGTTCAGGCTGTGGGTCCCCTGGGGTGGTAAGGAGTGGTTCTGGACTTCGCGACTCCCCACAGAGAAAGCATCTCTTTGATCAGACGACTCTCAAAGTCTCCCTTGATCAGAATGGATTCTTTGTGGAGCCCCATAGTGAACAAAAAGTTTTCTACAAGTACTTTGGCCACAGTGGATGCTTTCTGGTCTTTGGTGGGAAAGCTTGGGCATATCTCGTGAAATGGTCAGTGACCACCAGCACATTACTGATATTTCTTTGATCTGACTCCAGACTTAGAAAATCAATACAGACCAGCTCCATGGTGCACTGGTGGTGATGTTAATAAGGGGCAGCCTCTGGGGCAAAGCTCTCTGTAAGCAGCGACTACAAGTTCGAATGTGTTGCTCCACATCAGCCCCATCTTAGGCCAATAGAATCTGGATCTCACCAAGTCAAGTGTTCTGTCTATACCAAGGTGCCCCATGTGGTTGTGCAAGGACCTCAGTACTGAGTCTCGAAAGGCAGTGGGCAGCACTAGTTGTTGTTTGTCTACTTGTCCCCTCTGTCTACTGTTTCTCTGTATAACAGTTTATTGATCAGTTTCAACTTAGGACCTTCTGTATAACAGTGCAGTTCTCAAATCAGTGGAGCGAATTTGGACACATCTTTTCCTGCATAGAGGGCTTCTAAAGCTGCTTTGATCATGGGATCGCGGGATTGAGCCACCGAATACTGTCATTGTCCAGCTGAGGCAGTGCACCAATGTCTATTGCAGAAAAGTGGCAATAAGCAGCAGGTATGCAATTCTCAGAGGCTCCCAAGCAATCCACCATGCAGTCCACTGCGTCCGTGGACATTTGTTCCTCCTGTCAAACTTCCGCAGAGTGCCCGAATGTCAGGTTCTGCCAATCGGACCCAATCATTCTGGGGAACAGGCCTCCGGGAGAGAGCATCAGCATCTATGTGGTTCAGACCTGCTCGGTATTCAGAGCATAGTCATATGTAGACAATGCAGAAAGCCACCTATGGCCAGTGGCATCCAACTTAGCTGAGGTCTGCACATAGGTCAAAGATTATTGTCAGTTTTACTAGTATTTTAGCCCCATACAAGTACTCATGGAATTGGTCAACAATAGCCCACTTCAAAGCTAGGAACTCTAACTTATGTACAGGATAGTTCTTTCGGATGGGGTCAGGCTTCTACTGGCAAAGGCCACTGGTCTCAGGCCATTCTCGTGCTCTTGGTACGCAACACAGCCCAACCCTTGCAAGCTAGCATCAGTGTGCAGGACGTAAGGTTTTCTTGGATCGGCATAGGCCAGCACTGGAGCATGGGTAAGTTGATATATGATCTCATGAAAAGCAGTCTCACAATCAGGAGTCCAGCGGCCCCAAATACTTCACTCGGATGAAAATACACTCTTTCAGTCTTGAGGGACGCTGACTTTTGGTTTTTGTGGGTTGGGGGATACCTGAGTGAGGTTAAGTAAAGGCGGATCACTCTTGAATAGTCCTTGATGAAGCTCCGATAATAACCACAGAATCCCAGGAATCTTTGCAGTTCTTTAGATTTTTGGGCTGTGGCCAGGTGGTCAAGGCCTCAACTTTACTTGGGTCGGTCTCTATTCCTCGGTGGATACTATGTGTCCCACATACTTTACTGATGTTTGAAAAATTGACACTTATCAATGGACAGTTTAAGGCCAAAGTCCTCCAGTCGGTCCAATACCTTAAATAATCTGCTCTCATGTTCCTCCAGTGAGCTGCCAAACACAATAACATCATCTAGGTATACCAGGCACTCTAGTAAGTTCATGTCCCCACTGCACGCTCCATCAATCGTTGAAAAGTGGCTGGGGCACCTGAAATCCTTGAGGCATCCTCATGAATTCATAGAAGCCAAGCGGACAGATAAAGGCTGTCTTTTCACGGTCCTCTGCGGCTATCGATCTGATAGTACCCACTGCGGAGATCCAGCACAGAGAACCACTTGCTCTCTGCTTAGGCAGTCCAAAGCATCCTGAATGCGGGCATTGTGTACTGATCAGGATAGTCCATGGTTTAAGGTGCGATAATCACACACATCCTTACTGTTCCATTCTTTTTCCTCACTACCACAATGGGGAAGCATAAGGGCTTCTGGATTCTTGTATTACACCAGCAGCTAACATCTCTTGCAGATGCCGCTCTCACATCATCTATGTCAGCAGGTGCCAGGCGCCGAGACCTCTCACGAAATGGTCTTTCGTCATGCAGCCGGATATTGTGCTCAGCTCCTGCACGCATCCTACATCCCATTCCTTTAAAGAAAACACCTGGTCTCTCTGGGCAAGCTTCTCACTGATCTTCACTTTCCATTCAGCTGGCAGCGGGAGTCGCCAAATCAAACAAGTCAGTCTGCTACTCTGTCATTCTTCCTGAACTCTTGCTGCTGGGTAGCACTGCAGTGTCTGCACAATGCACATTAGCCAGGATGCAACCTCTGTTTACTCGAATGTCTCTTTCAGACACATTATGAACTTGGACCATTACCCTTCTGGCATAAGCATGGGCTCTAGCGGGCAAAATACAGGCTTGACCAGCAGTCCCTCTGGCAATTTTCCATCGCCTGGTGCATCCAACATTAATATTTTATTCTTAACATCCTTTCTGATACGGACCTCTCTCCCTGTAAGGTACACTGGGCATTTGGCCAGGATCAGAGACTCAGGATCCTTCTTCCATACAATTCCGACCGGTTCCTCTGGTTCTGTTTTTTCAGCATCTCTGTGCCTCATAGGCCTTCTTAATTAAAGCCGAACTCTTAAAGCTCTACTAGTCTTTGACCCCTGTTTTTCATAACACAATGTGCCAGCCTTCCAACATATGAGCATTTGTTCCAATCAACAAAGGGACACCATCATACAGTCCAGTGGGGGGACACACTAAGGCTAGGGTCTCTACTTGTTCGCCACTCCAGCCACGGAGGGGGAAAGACAGCCAAATTGATATACCCGGAATAGGGGTAGGCCTTCTCACTTCAACCCCCATACATGCAGTCCTTCTAATGGTTGTAAGGGTACGCTCTGACAAATGCTTCTGATACCAATCTTGGAACATAATTGTCACTTGGGAGCCACTGTCTAATATAGCTCTTGTAGACACTCCGTTCACCTTTACAGTGGTCTCCATGGAGGGACCCACTATTCTGGACCAGTCTGAGAGGCGGTAGTGGGGGCCTGGGCAACTGACCTTGCCACAAAAGGACTGAATTAGCATTTTTGGTGCCCTCACTGGGATCATGTCGTGCACCTCTTAACCACTGATTTCTTCTCCAAGCTCTCCTTGTAGCCTATATGCAACTTTGTCAGTGTCTTTGGGGACTGGCATTCCCTTTCATGTGCCCATCTTTCCCACAATTATAGCAAAACATACTTTCTGGAGTTTGAGCTGGCGAGGCGCACACTGGGAGCCAGGGCGGGGTATTACTAACTGGAAACCTTGGTGCCATCTCTGTCTGTGGCGTGATAAGCATTTGGAGACATCTCGTCAGTTTCTCCACTTCCATGGTCAAGAATTCGAGTTCTGAGCTGTTATCAGCAGGAGATACATGGTGGGTACCCCACCCCATAGCAGATGCAGTCGGATATAGGTCAGGGCCTGTGCATTGCAGGCGTGGCCTTCATAAAGGGACTGTTTTTGAATTCCTGATCTCTCAACAGTTCGCTCCCATTGTGACATATCTTTTTCCTTGTCAGAGCACTCATTGACTGCCAACCTCTGCCCCTGAACTTCACTTGATGGGTCACCCTCAGTCACTGGGTCGTAGTCGCAGCTATTGGTGCAGGTCCCTCCGAGGTCGTCTTTTCTCAACTCCTCGAATTTCTCTCATTAACTCATCATAGGAGGGTGGGGATTCCAGTCGATCTGCCAGGTGTAACTGAAGCAACAGCAGTTCTGAGAAGGGGCAGACTTAAGGATCCTGTCCAGCCTGGTTCGGTCCAGTTCAATCGCTGGCAAACTACCTTTTCTGAGGCATTCTTGCAACAATTTTTCCAGCCAGATACATACACAGACAACAACTCCCTTGGTACTGTTGTGCATCTCTTACTCTCCACCATAGGTCCTCATCAGAATCTGGGCTCCTATACACATTCTCCAAGGCCCTCAAGATAGGCCTGTGCAGTCGCTCAGGGTTACCGGCCCGCTTAGCACGTGATGGTGCCAGGCAGGACCCTCGGAGGCTCTCACTAACCCTCTTTCGCCACCTTCCGAGCATTGCCATTCTAGCACTTGGGGCAACATGGTCTATCCAGGTCTCCCAGTCATCCTCCCCTGGGGGTGGGAGGTGCCAGAGAAGATCCTCAACCTCGTAAGAGTCGTGACTAATGGCAGGTGCAGAAATAGGAGTCTGCATTGGTTCAGCCACCATTACGGGCACTGGAGCAGGAGAGGGTGTTGGGGAGGAACACCCCAGGTGGCAAGAATAGTTTCTTCAAGTCCTCCAGTTTTCCCTCTCCCAGCAACCATTCAGCAAATTTCTCCTCAAAAGTTTTCAGATAGTGGTGGGGCTGATTCCCTCGGTCTTTACTGTCCTTAGTTATCACTCTCCAAGCAGTGAGGGTCCTCTGGGGTAATGGTCTGTGGCACTTTGGAGCTATCTATGGGATCCTTAAACTCTACTAAGGCCAGGAAAGTGTGGGTGAGCAGATTAACATGCCGACCCACCACCACAGGGTTTTGTAAACCTTCCACCTTGGAAAGTACTCCTGCACAGTGTCTGTATTGATACCCAGGGATGTCCAGGATAAGCATAGCATTTTGGGGTCGATCTCCTCCCAGTACACCACTCCACCAGCCGGTGCACAGCCACTTCTGTCGGGTACCCATTTTTTTCTTAACAGTGGTTCGAATATGGCCACTAGAGGACACACAATCCCAGCGTGAGCCTCCAAGATGTAACCCCAGATGGCGCTATCCCAGGGGCTACTACCCCTGCCTGATTTGCCACTAACAGGTTGAGGGGCCTGGATCCAATGGCGGGTGCCTCCACCCAGAGGTCAGGGTTTGCAATAGTTAAACTAACTTGGTCACAGCCCTCTGGGACACTGCAACCCCTTTCTTCCCACTAGTGGCCCACACAATATATCAGAATTACCTTCACAGTATACACTTACCCCAGGTCTGGTTCGGCACTGGGACCTCTGTGAAATGAGATACAGTGCAACAATCACAGTACAGTACTTTAACATAGACAAATACCTCAGGCAGTATAACTTTGCTGAAACAAGCAGCTCTGATTTATTTAGGGGATATAACAAGGACAGGGGAAATCAGGTTAATTAGCTTATCACTCTAATAATTCACTTTATGGCTCTGTGCACAGGCCTATCCCTATCAGTTACTGTCCCTGGGTACCCAAGCCCTAGTGGCTAGTCCAAACCGTGGCAGCTGGTAGGGCCCTTTCACACAGAGAAAAGGAGAATTAAACAGTCAGCAGTACAGTAATTCCATTTGGATTTAATGTGGCAATTCAACAGGGAGCAACCCTGAATTAGTACTCACGACCTCCAAATAAGATAGGGTCCTTCAATGTCAGCAGGGCTCACTTGAGGTACACAAACCTCTTCACACATCCATATAAAAGAAAGTACTATACTAGGCAGGCTGCATCTGTATCCCGATCGCAATTACTGCACAATACCCGGAGAACACACAGCAGATTCAGTTCCTGACAGACCGAGTGCAATTTTCAGCAATTCTTCCAGTCTTCTACAGGGTGAGCCTGGTTTCTACTCTTCAGAGATCCTTTGATTCTTTTCACAGGACGGATTCAGTCCTAACAAGCTGTTACACAAGCTGCAGACCGAACTCTGGGCCTTACACACGTTTTTGACTAAAACTGCACACTGAAAAGCACAGGGCTCCTTCCTTCTTCACTGCCAAAGCTCAACTGAAGCTCCAACCGACAAACTGGGCACTTCCTTGAGTTCCTCCCAGTTCTTGACTGGATTGGCTGTCACTCACAATAGACTGCTGCTGTTGGTCCAAAAGGCACTGAAGTCTAAACTACATCTCCCAGAGTCACTGCCCATACAATCCTCTTGTGGCTGGCTCAGATTATGAGTCCAAGTTCTGATTCGTCCAAGGCACCATTTTAGAGCTAGCTTACCTCCACACTGATTGGTCCAGTTCAGCAGTTCAAAACTAGAATGGGAACTAGCAGACACAGTTCTGACTGCAAAGAAAGCAGGTTAGACAAACTGTAATTTCATTATTACTCTAAATAATTTCTGGCAAACAGTTACATCTTTCAGATAGGTTCCTTTGCACTCCTAGTGACTGCAAAAATGAAGTGAATTGGCAGCAGCTCAAGTGGTACTCAGGGAAGCACACAGTCCCCCCATACAAACTAATTATGTCTGCAAGCAGACAGCTCTTAAAGAGACAGTACCAGAGGCTCTAAAAACACTCACTGATAAATGGCTTAAATGCCAAACACCATTCAGGCTTGGAGCATTCAAGCAAGCTCCTGGAAGTCTTTTGGGAACCCCCATTTGCAGGGGGGTTACACGCAGATGTATGTAGATGTGGAAGCGTAGGGCCCTCTGGGCCCAGTGCTTCCATGTGTCAAACAGTGACCAAATTGTCAGCATAGCCCACCTCATGTACCCTGGTACAGAGTAATTGTGAAATACAAGGCAAAACATAATTATGTGCAACTGCAACGCCATTTCGTGTCACAGGTGCGAAAACACATTTTGGGCAGGATGTGGGAAGTGACAGCTGTACTGTTCAATTCGGTGGGGTGAAAAAATGGCTATCTTGAAAATGAGTTGGCAAAATATGGAAAAGTACCAAAGTTATGCGCATGTGTAGGGAGGAATTTTTGCACCAAATTGTCAACATGGCCTTTAGGGGCCCTCACCTCATGAACAGTGGCACTGTCATTTTGTTAATCTGCCCCGAAATGTGATTTCGCACTGTGTACAAGTCATTCTGTGCCACAGTAGCAAAAAAAATTTCAGGCAGGATGTGAAAAATGACAGCTATACTTTTCTTGAGGTGGTGTGCAAAAATGGCAGTGTTGAAAATTTGGAGTCAAAATTTTGCAAATTACCAAAGTTATGTGCCTGCATAGAAACTGTACAACGCACTCTTAAAACACAGCCATTTTGGGGATATTTTTCACCATATTTTCCATATGGGCTTTTTGGGACCCCACCTCATGAACACTGGCACTGTCGTTTCATTTAATGGTCCTAAAAGGCGATTCTGTGCAGTGACCGCGAAATCACCTTTCGGGGACCGAGTAATGAAATGACAGTGCCAGTGTTCATGAGGTGGGGTTCCAAATGCCCATGTTGAAAATTTGGTGCAAATATACCTAGAAATGGCCATGATATCACCATAAGTTCAGAACACCATTGACAGCCAATATACGGTACTTACCTTGATTCTTCAGTTTGTGGTTCAGCTTTGAAGAGTGCATACGTGTCCCAGTGAACAGAATATGACAGCCGCTGACCTTTCATGGTAAGTATAGGGCAAGGGGATGGTGGGGTGGTGGGTCTGCTCAGTGGGAGGGTCGGGATGGGGGTAGGGGATGGGAGATGACGAGGGACCATTTTATTTTTTACAGGATTGTAAAAAAAATAATAAAGATGTCGGTGGACTTTTTTTTCAGGTATAATTAACATAAATGATCATTTCAGGATACTGGGGTGGGCTCCCCAGTGTCCCACAAACAATGATGATGGTGGGGGTATAATATAAGTGGGGACACTGGGATGGGCTCCCCAGTGTCCCACCTGGGGGGGGCTACTGTCAACATGGGGATTAGGCAACCCCGTTGTCGAAAAGGTAGACTGTTTTCTTCTGTTGGGGGCACTGGGAGTGGGCTCCCCAGTGTCCCACACTAGCGGGGGGAGTCTAGTGCCAATACAGGGATTGGGAACCCCGATGCTGGCCGAAACATGTATTTTGAGATAAATATTCCTATTTTTGGCTCACAAAGTAGGATCTTACTTCGTATCTTGTCATATGAAGTAAGATCCTACTTCATATTGTGTGGATACAAGCTAAGAATGTAATTGTTAAATAAAACACATTATAAGGGCAATTTCACAATAAGCAGGCTACATGTGTTGGTTCCTCCCCAGAGTATTATTTTGGGAGGTTTCCAAATTTGAATTTTCAGACAAAACTGAAAACAAGATGAGGGCCATACGAAGAAGGAATTTCCCCATATGAAGCAGGATTCCCTCTTCATTTCATACAGCTATATGTAGTGCTTACTAAGCATGCTCAGAAATGATTTTTTTTCAAATTGTTAAATTGCAATAACTTAAAAACTGCTTATTATTTTTTCACCAGACTAGCAAAAGGCACATTTGTGGTGTAGTCCCTTTCTGCCCTGAAAATTTCAGACCAAAACACCGAATCATCTGGGCCGTAGGCAAGTTCAGAGAAAAATTCCAGCAAAGTCAATGACCGAAAACATGTATTTTTCATCTCTCCTAACTCGGAGACCGCATATCAGACTGGAATATAAGTTGTATCAGGAGATCTATCCCAGAGGACAGTGCATAAGGAATTTTGTGCAAATCCGTACAACAGTTGCACAGTTATTAAAGTGCAAAACTTTGAGTTTAACATTGAAGTGCCTACTCAAGCCCTAACTAACGTGCCCCTATAGTATGTATGCATGTGTGTGTGTGTGTCTATGTATATGTATACTGTATATATGCAAAAAACTCAGTTAATGCATCAGATAGGGTTAAAGTGACAAAAGTAGGGAAACATGGTGTTAGGTTTCCCCACCCTGCGCCCCCCCCCACCCTGCAGGAAGCAAACCAGGCATGGGGTGTGCCTTAGGGTTCTCCAGCCTAACGCACATCCCATTCTCATACACTGTATACATCTCAGCTTCTTTACTGATGGCAGGTGGTTAGCGTTAGGCTGGAGAACTCAAAGCACACTCCACACCTGGTTTGCCGCCTGCAGGGTAGGGGTGGGGTGTTATAAGTTGGGAACTCTAACACCGCATTTCTCTATTGTTTGTCAGTTTAACCCTAACTGATGCATTAATGGAGTTTTTTGCAAATAATTTCCTTACTTTTTGAGATAGTATAATTGTATCATTTGCCTGTGGAATCGCAGGGCCCACTCCCATCTCTCCATAGATGCATACATGTATGTTGCTGTGGAAGCATTTCAGCCAAACCAGCAACCAAATTGTCAACACAGCCTTGTTATTGCCCCACCTCATCAACGCTGTGCTGAGAACTTTCAAACCCCTGCCAAAACGTAATTCCGTGCCACCGCAGTGTCATTCTGGGCCACAGGTGAGAAAACACATTTTGGCCAGGATCTGAAACTGACAGCTGTCACGTTCATGAGGTGACATAAAAAAATGGCTATGTTGAAAATTTGGGGTGAAGTTATTTAAAATTACCAAAGTTATAGTTGAGCATAGTTAAATGTAAACACATGCATATAACTTAGCCATTTTTACATATGCTGATACTAAATTTGCAACATAGCCGTCTTATGACCCCACCTCTTGAACAAAAGCAGTGAAAATGTTCAGATCATGTCCAAAAGGTGATTTTGCCAAGTGACCGCTAAATCGCCTTTCGGGACAGATTTGCAAAACACCAGTGACATTGTCCATGCGGTGGGGTACTCAAAAGGCCATGTTGAAAATTTGGTGTCAGAATATGCAAAAAATGGCTAAGTTATGCATCAAAGTTAAAAACCCCATTGAAACACACTGAACTGCATTTACCTTAGTTTCTCATATTGCAGGCGTCGGTTCCAGCAGCAAGACGTGTCTTCGATTGGAGAGTGGATCTTCACCCTGCCACCTGTTCAGGTGAGTGAGGGTGTGTGGGGCTGTACTGAGGGGCATGGGTTGGTAGGTGGGGAAGTTAAGGGATCAGATCAGTGAGGGAACGGTTTATGTTTTGAAAAAAAAAACCAAAAAAACTTTGAAGACTGTTTTCTTTTTTCCGGTACTGGGACAGCGATCAGTGAGTGAGAGGTACCACTAAACACCAGGGCAGTATAATTCTAAAAAGGGACAGTGATCAGCAGGTGGTGGGTACTACTAGACAACAGGGCAATATAATTCTAAAAGGGGACAGCAATTGGAGGGGGGTGGGTACCGCTAAACACCAGGGCAATATAATTCTAAAAGGGAACATCAATCAACAGGTGGAGGAGTGCTACTAGACACCAGGGAAACAAAAACATACATGGGATGGAGATTGGAGGGTGGTGGCGTCACTAGACACTAGGGAAATACATACAATGAACGGATACATAGGTGGGAGGGTGGGGGGTGTCACTAGACACCAGGGAAATACAAAACCGTTATGGGGACGGCAATCACATTGACAGGACACAATAGTTTAAGCAGTTTAAAAAAAAAAATACTTTTTTATTCTTTATGCACTATAAAAAAAAAAAATACTGGTTGGGCAAAACCAAGCCCAACCAGCCTGTGCTACTGCCTTGAGGTTCAGATTACAATAGATCTCTCGAGCTTCGCTCTCAAGGTCTGCAGTAATCTGAACTTCTCAGTGGCAGCACAGGCTGGTTGCACATGGTTGTCCAACCAGTATTCTCTGTATAATGGCTAGTTATGTATTCTGATAGACACTGATCAATTTTTGATAAACAGATAATCTAGCTTTGGGTTGCTCTCAGAGTTACATAGATTCCCACTCTCCTCACTAGCTAATGCTCTCTCTTTTCATATTTCTAGACATTCCATGACATCAGTAACTCCCTTCCATGCTATTTATCTGAATGGTCTGGAATAGTGTTACTGAATGTCATAGAATGTTTAGACATCACGAAAAGAGAAAGCAGCAACTTTTGACGAGGGAGGGATTCAGGGTAGTTATAAAGTCAAATATTAAGTTATTAATTTAACAAAAAAGGTCAAACCATAGCAGAATAGTAGATAGACATTAAAAGGAAAACAGGAAAATGCTGGCCCAGTGGTGTAGAGGGCTGAGGCGCTGGCACCTCATCTCTTCCCACGCCGGCGACCCATGTTCAGGAATGAGCATGGGTCACCAGGGTTCGACCAGGGGGGAAGGTGGGGAGTTGGATCACTCCTAAGGAGGGACGTGGGGTTTCCCTGTCTCTTGGCTGCCACCAGGTGGAGTCTCTGTGCCAGCGTCAAGCCTAGGGGGAAGCTGGTGCTAGGCCGGGTGGGAGGACGAGGCTGTCACCAGAGCCTCGGAGCGCATATGTGCCTTCGTGCACATATGCATCTGTGTACCGGGGTCTTGAGATAATGGAGAGCAAACAGAAAAACAAAGCACTTTAGGCAGGTAGGATGATGCCCCAGAGCTGGGGATGGAACGAGCCCTCTCGAGGAGAGGACCTGAGGGGAACCTGCCCAGTGTCCTAATGGGAGAAAAAACTATAAGAAAAAAAAAAAAACAGTAAAGCCGGACGTTATATAGAGGTATAACAGGCTATTTCCTGTCACCATTAATGAAAAGATACTCAGGCCCAGTTTACATTGAGCTGGTTAAGAAACACAGTGGCAAATCACTACTGCACACTCTACTAATTGCTTTCTGAGCACTTGAGATCCAGTGTTGGAAGCTTTAATGATTAAGAAAGATCCTGTTTGCTGCTCTGCTGGAACAATGGCAGACTGCTACATGTCAAGTCCACTACCCGGGTTCAGGAATACACCAGGGCCATCCGAGGGCCAACCAGGGGAGAACAGTTGAGCATGTCAGCAGATGCTGTTTCTCCCTGGGGT
Source organism: Neoceratodus forsteri (assembly GCA_016271365.2). NCBI lineage: Eukaryota > Metazoa > Chordata > Ceratodontiformes > Ceratodontidae > Neoceratodus > Neoceratodus forsteri. Next base: position 639,553,366 of record CM028136.1, read on the forward strand.
GGAGAGGCTTCCTTGCTCCATGCCAACATAGCCGCCTGGGTATCCATAGCTGAAGGTACTCAGAGAACCATGACTCTGATAGCAACTTACCAGGATACACAATCTACAGGAGGGACAGGGAAGGTAAAAGAGGAGGAGGAGTAGCCCTCTACATAAAGGAAGGGATCAAAGCAACAGAACTAAAGGGCAATCAAGGAGGAGAGGAGGCACTGTGGGCCACCTTGGAGACAGGAAATGGCACCACAGTCTGCATGGGTGTTTATAGACCCCATCTCAGGGGAGGAAAAGGACAAAGAAATTATAGAAAGCATCCTTAGAATGGCAGAAAAAGGGGAGCAATTAGTGATGGGGGATCTGAATATATGCCAGATGTTAACTGAAGCACATTTGCTGCAGCCACATCCAAGAGCAGGGTCCTTCTCAATGCTTTACAGGGGGCATGCCCTAGACAGCTAGTGCTGGAACCCACTCGGGAGGGAGCAGTCTTAGACCTGGTACTCTCAAACCGGGACAAAAAGAGTATCTCGGATTTAGATATGGGTAGCCATCTGGGAACAAGCAACCACCAAACAGTGTGGTTCACAGTAAACACAGCTGTAGAGTCAAGCCATACAAAGCAAGGGTACTGGACTTTAGGAGGGCTGACTTTTGGCAAAATGGGAGAGTGCATATGGAATGCACTAGCAAATGGGCAGGAAGGAGGGGTGGAGAAACAAGGGGGACAATTTAAAACTGCCATCACAGAGGCAACAAGCTTTTGTGTGAAACAAATAAAATGAAGGAAAAAATCACTATGGTTCACAAAAGAGGTGGCGGGGAAGGTTAGGGAGAAAAATATAGCATTTAGGATGTATAAGGAATCACAGAAGGAGCAGGACAGGGAGCTGTATCAGTTAAAGCAGAAGGAAGCACAGAAGGCCCAAACAGAGGAAAATTGGGCAACTCAGTTAAGAAGGGGGCTAAAACCTTTTATAGGTACATTAGGGAGCAAAAAAAGACCAAGGGAGGGATAGTGAGGCTTAATAAAGGGGAGGGCAGGTGGACAGAGAGCGACAACAAAAAGGCAGCAGAGGAGGGGGAGGTACCTAAACCAAACAATAGAAGCACTCTTGATAGGGGGGTTGATACCAGTCCATTAATATGTAACCCCAGGTGGCACTATCCCAAGGGCTACTACCCCTGCCTGCTTAACTGCTAACATGTTCTATGGCAGGTGCCTCCACCCAGAGGTCAGGGTTTGCAGTAGTTAGACTAACTTGGTCACAGCCCTCTGGGACACTGAGACCCCCTTTATTCTTACTAGTGGCCCACACAATACACCATGAGTATCTTCACTATTTACACTTACCCCCCCAGACTGTCTCTGTCAGCTTGACTCTGTGGAACCCCTGTAAAACAAGATGATGCAGTACAATAGCCACAGTACAATACTTTAACATAAATGAACACCATAGTCAATGCAACTTTGCTGAAACAAACAGATCTGATTTATTTAGGGAGCTGTAACAAGGAAAGGGTGAATGAGGTTAATTAGGTTAGACACAATAATCACAGTACTTTTCGCATATTCAGAGTCCCAAAATGTCACTTTCACTTGCTACTCAGGATGGGGGAGGGGGGGCTAGCCAGGATTGTTGCAGCTGGTTGGGGCCCTGTGATGAAAAAGACACTTGCACAATACCCAGTTGTAATCTGGAGCCGGGTGGCTCAGTTCATGAAGAAAGGAAGGAAAAGAAATCTGATGAAACACTTGCAGTTTGATAACAGATGGCAGGAAGCTACCCTGATTTGTACTCACAAACTCAGTCCCACAAACTGGCACAGGTGGGGTCCTGGATTGCCAGGCTCCCTCACACAACAGGGAGATGAATTTCTACAAGCCAGGCACACAGCTTCGATCAGCAACGGTTTCAGTCTACACCGCACAGGGACAAGAGGACCCATTTAGCTGTCCTTCACAAGCACTCTACACATTTATATGTAAAGGAAATTACTATACCAGGCAGCTGCTCTCGGTTCCCGATCACACTTACTGCTAACCCGGGAGTTCACACTGCAGCTTCACTTTCCTGACAGACCGAGCGCGATTAAGCAGTTTCTCTACTCCTCTACAGGGTGAGCCTGGTTCCCAATCGTTCAGCCTCTCTTCCTCTCTGTAGCTGCGGATTTAGTCCAAGTCAAAGCGGTAACGTGCCGCCCAAGTTTAGGCCTCCCATGCGCTTCCCATGTGAAACTGTGTAGTGCAGAAGCTTGGAGCTCCTTCTCTTGTCACGGTGACAATGGATCTGCTTCTCCAGACACAAGGCAGGGCATTCCATTCGAGTGCCAGCTGGTCCAGTTGGTGGACTCGGTTGTCAATCACTCAAAACTCCCCCAGTTGGTGCAAATAGGCGCCAAGGTCCAGAACTTCATTTCCCAGAATTACTAGCTATATGTCTTATAGATAGATAAAAACTTTATTTTTATACAGGAAATTCTAATCAATAGGATTATACATTCCTGTTCTCAAGATAGTACTGTTTGGATTTCACTAAGTTACACCTAAACATTTAACATATAACATTACTTGAATAATTATAAAGTATAGACAATACACACAATATATAATATCCAACAATACATTAAAACACAAATACAAAAAAAAAAGAAATACAGAATTTCACAATAAAAACTCCCTAATCAAACAAAATCATATACAACTACATTCTATTTTATAAAATTTCAAAATTTAATTTTTGAAAATCGTGTGGTCTTCTAAGGATCTTGTTGGAGGGGATAGAATATTCCATACTTTAGCTGCCTGACAAGGGAAGGAACCATTACCATATTTATTATGAGTTTTATGGGACAGACTCTATGTCTATGCACAGATCTTAATAACTCATGCCTGTCTTTACTAACTTTGGGAAAAAGTGTTTGTGTAATGTACTGTTCAGGGTAAAATATCTTATATTTATGTATCAGTATTAACCAATTTTTTTGAGAAATCATTTCTAAAGACTGCCAGTTTAATTTTATAAACATATTACAATGAGTTCGATATGGACACTGCAGAACATATCTAGCTATTCTATGTTGCACCCTATCCAGTCTAATCAACTGATGTTTACTCACAGTTCTATAAATTAAATCCCCATACGTCAGGATTGGCATAACCAGCTGTTCGGCCACTTTTTCCCTATCCTTAATTTGTAAACTTTTAGTAGTTCATCTCAAGGCTCCTAATGTCTTAGTCACCTTTTTTATATTATTATTTATGTGGGTGTCAAAAGTCAACAAAGAATCAAAAGTCACCCCCAAACAACAATGACTATCCACCTGTTCTATAAGTTTGTTTGTGTTTGTAACAATATGAATCTGTGATATGAGCTTCTTATTTGAAACATACACTAACTTTGTTTTATTAGCATTCATCAAGAGCCTCGACCTGGTGAGTCACTCCCCTACCCTGGCAAAGTTTGTTTGAAGCTTTAGTTGAAGATCCAAAACAGAGCTTCCAGTAGTGACAATCGCAATATCATCAGCATACAGCCCCACGGCTGAGTGCCTCACCACCTGGGGCAGATCATTATTAAACAAGAGAAATAACAATGGCAAGCCGGCTCCCAAGAGAACCCTGATTCTGGTTGGTCCAAATAAACTCCATTTTAGAGGCCTCCCCCTTGCACTGATTGGATCTATTCAGTAGTTCAGATCCAAAATGAAGGGGCAAAACACAGAGTCCCAGCTGCAAGAAAGACAGGTTAGACAAACTACATTTCCACTAATTCTCTAAATGATTTCTGGCCAACAGTTACATCCTTGAAAAGTGCTCACTCTGCCCACTTAGCGACGGCAGAAATGGAGTGATTTGTCAGCAGCTCGAGTGGGACTCGAGTAGGGAAACTCACAGTCCCCCCCCCACATAAGCTAATTATGTCTGCAAGCAGACAGCTCTTAAAGAGACAGTACCAGAGGCTGCTCTAAAAGCACTAACAGATAAACGACTTAGACGCCGAACACCATTCAGGCTGGGAGCACTTAGCCAGCTCCTGGAAGACCTTTGAGAACCCCCATTTGCAGGGGGGATACACACAGAGGAAAGGGTCCTGAAAGAACTCCTAAAATTCAAGGTGGACAAAGCAATGGGGCCTGATGGGATTCACCCCATAATTCCAAAAGAACTAAGGAGAGAACTAGTGACACCACTGACTATCATTTTTAACATTATGAGAGGATGGTGTGGTAACTGAGAACTGGAGGAAGGTGGATGTTATTCCCTTCCACAAAAGTGTGAGCAAGGCAGAGACAGGAAACTACAGACCTGTTAGTTTGACCTCAGTGGTAGGGGAAAATTATGGAATCACTTCTGAAAGAAAGAAATGCTGAGTACCTAGAGGTCAGCAGGGAACAGGACCCAAGGCTGCATGGATTCACAGCGATAAGGTCATGACAGACGAATCTAATAGATTTCTATTTTTCCATAGAGGTTTTTCTTGGTGGAGCTAGCAGGCAGCTATGACCCCCCCGGAAGAGCTCATCTTTCCAACTTCTAGCACCAACCCTCCCTGGAAAATCCCCCATGGGTTACCAACCGTGTGACAGGGCTGGGGGCAAGGAGTGCCGGCATTCTCCCCTCCCCCGGTTAGCCAACACCCAGACCTTGTGGCTCGGGGCTTGGCACAGGTGCAGTCGGAGCCATCACGGAGCCTGCCAGCTCCATTTTGAAGTTTTTACAACCGTCCCCCCTCCCGTCTGACATTGCATCGGTGACATGCCATCCAACCCATTTCACCGTCCAGCCATCACTAGAGGGTGATCAGTGGACGGGATGACAATCCCTCCCTCCCCTTAGAGGAGAGCAGTCCTCTGGATGTTCAATCCTCTCTTGCCCCTGCCGACCCCTGGTCACCCTGGCTCATTCATGAACCCGGGTTGCCAGCATGGCACGAGGTGTGGCATTCAGCACTTCAACCCTCCGTGCCACCGGGCCAGCACTGTAATAGATTTCTTTAACTGGGTGGCCAAAGTAGTAGATCAGGGAGAGGCTGTGGATGTGGCCTACCTAGATTTTAGCAAGGCATTTGACAGTCTCACACAAAAGATTAATAAACAAGTTAGCTAGCCTGGGAGTGGGTCCCAGGGTGGTAGCTTGGGTAAAATATTGGCAAAGTTGGAGGAATGGTCAAAACTATGGCAGCTTAGATTCAGTGCAAAGCAGTGCAAAGTAATGCACCTGGGAAAAACAAACCCAGGGGAAGAGTACACAATGGTGGGGTGTAGGTGCTAACTGTGACATTGACAGCCAATTCTGAGTGCTGTAGTATCATTTTTTGTAATATCAAAATGGGTTATGGACTGTCTGTCATGAGAGATGCTGAAAATCTGTCGCTCACCCCCGCCCCCCTGCATAGCTTTCAGCTGAAAAGATGAAAACCATGAGAAAATGCTGAAACAGCATGTGAGATCACACACACGCACACACAGGTTTTAGATACCAGGTGTTACATGGCAGGCCAGAAGCTAATTACAGATGTTTCTAAGTTAATTTTGTTAAGAGGGAAATCATAAAAAAAAGTTTATGACGTCAGAGGGGGAACCAGGTTTAGCAAACTGGTGCGAAGTTGTAAATGTTCCTTTGATGCCTGTGTGAGAGAAGATACTGATTAAGATCAAAGAACTGTCATTTGAAGAACATGAGTATGCTGAGGTTGCAGAATTTAATACTTGGAAAAGACATCCTGTTTTTATAAATATATATTTTTTTATATATCCTGACAGGGAGGAGCTAGGTGACCTCATGCAAATAGGTGGGGAAAACCAGCTTTATAATTATTATTCGGTTTTTCTTCAGAGACACTTTTATCTAGACTCTGACAAAGAAACTTCTGTGAGCACTTTTAAGCAGGTATTTAGAGACTAAGTACTGTAGTAGTAATTGCACTTATTTAAGAGATTTGTATGTCTTGTGATATAATAGTTCTGTATTTTATGTGTTACATATTTGTATCCATTTTAGTAAAACTCTTTTTAGAGCATACTTGGTCTGTCTTTGACTTTCTTTCATTTGTAAGAAAAGTATATATGATTATAGCAGACACTAGGCATAAGCTTGAATGGTGATACTAAATTGGAAAGAGAAGTATTTTAAATCTGAGGTCTTTATTAAAGTTTTTTAAGGGTTCATCTCTGTACACCTGGTTAGGTGCCCATAGGCAAAGATATCTGGCCCCCGAAGACAGAAATATCTAAACTTGTGCATTGGGTACGCTAACTAGAGGTTCACAGTTTGAATTCCTCCAAGTCTTGAGACCAAAGGTTGATCCGAACTCACAAAACAGACAAGAGGGTTACCTTGTTCTGTTAAACTGTTCACAAGACTGCGCTCGGAGGTTGGCACGTTGGGAGTAGAGGGCCTGACCTGCTGAGTGGGTTTGTGACACTAACAACAACAAAAATGGAATGGGACCTGAGGGTAGTCATATCAGATGACCTAAAGGCAGGAAAACAATGTGAGAAGGCAGTAAGGAGGGCTGCAGGATACTGGGATGCATAGGGAGAGGCATCACCAGTAGAAAACAGGAAGTTGTTATCCCTCTGTACAGACAAATGGTGAGACCCCATCTGGAGTACTGCGGCAGTTCTGGAGACCCAATCTCCACAAGAACATAGAAAATATGGAGGCAGTCCAGAGGAGGGCAACTAAAATGGTGCAGGGTCTGCACCAGAAGCCATATGAAAAGAGATTAAAGAAGCTTAATATGAATACAGTAGAGGAAAGGGGGGGCCATGATAGAAGCATTCAAGTACCTCAAGGGAATCATCAAAGTCCAAGAGGGTAGCATCTTTCAGAAAAAGAGATGTGCAAGAACAAGCGGGCACAATTTGAAGATGGGGAGGGGGCCCGGGTGCAACGTGAGGAAATATTTTTTCACAGAGAGGATGGTGGACGCATGGAACATCCTTCCAGAGGAGGTAGTGGAGTCAAAAACAGTGGGGGAATTCAAGAATGCATGTGACAGACATAAGGCAATTCTAGTGGGGGGGGGTAGGAGGAAGTAGGCTGTTGGTTAACTAGGGTCTGCAGTTTATCTGAAAGGTAGGGAAATGGACAGACTGGGTGGGCCAAGTGGTCCTTGCCTACTGTCAAAGTCTATGTTTCTATGTTAAGGTGTAGTTGGGAGTGGCAAAGGGGAGGGAGGAGATACTTGCGTGCTCCGTACACCATGCAGCATGCATGTTTAATTTTCTTTGTCTTGCTGCTGCCACTGAACCCCCTCCACCCCACTGTGTCTCCTTGTCTGCAGCTTTGTTTTCAGCTCACCCCACCCCTACTCCTCCTCTCAATTTATTTACTGATCTCCCCTTTCTTTTCCTCACAGCTCCTGCGCCCATGACTGGGCTTCCTCAGCGACGTTGCCATCTCGCTTGCCACTGCCCACTTCAAGCTGCAACTTCTCAGGACCCGCTCGGGTACGGACTCTTCTCACTAAGCTCCGTTTCAAACTTTGGTGCACTGAATTCAAGAACCCCGCTGATTGGCCGCCCGTTCTACTTGAGCTACGCGATTGGTACCCCAACGCTAGCTAGGACACTGCTTGATTTTTTTTCTTGCTCTTTCAAACTGTCCTCTCTGGCTCAAGTCCCTGCCCAGCTGTAGCTCTACTGGGGACTATTTTGTCTCACCCACCCACCCTCAATGTCTATTATATACACCCCAGCTCTGCTTCGTCTCTTCACCACCTCTCAAGTGGTCTCTCTCTCTCTCTCTCTCTCTCTCTCTCTCTCCCTCTCTCTCTCTCTCTCTCTCTCCTGTCTGTCCCCTCCTTGTAATGGGCTATACCAGCTGCCCTGTGCATTTGCAGCCTGACTGGCCCCAATCATATAATGGGGACTGCCTACCCCATACTGAGCTTACTCACCCTTGCCTCTCTAATCACCCACTCTGGATTGATAGGTGACTTACCACTCCATCAGTCCTTGGAACTTTCTTTTGAATATCCACTAGCCACCCAATGGACCATAACTTGCAACGACCTCCTGCTTCATGCCGGCAATCAAGCCCCAGGCTTCTTCACTTCTGGATGGTACTCCTACCAAATGCACACATGCCAGTGCTCCTCAGTACATCACTCATTTTAACTGGGTTCTGCCACACACATCTACTTTCTGGAAGAGGACTCTCTAAAACCAGGATACTACTGCCTCATATGAACCATCTCAAAACTCTCCTAACACGTCAAATACAGCTGCTACTTGTTATCTCAGGAAATGTTCACCCCAACCCTGGCCCCATCTATGGTGGTACCAATGGCCATGATAGGGCTGGAAAACTCTTCTTGGCAAGTATCAACATCTGTAGTCTCCTTAATAAACTCAACTCCCTCACAGCCTGGGTAACACATCAGAACCCTGATATTCTAGACATAATTGAGACATGGGTTTCCCCTAAGATTTCCAACTCGGCAGTATCATTCCCAGGGTATACTGTTTTCAGGCAAGACAAGTGTTCCAAGAAAGGTGAAGACTGTGCCCTTTACCTAAATGAGTCTCTTAAGGGCATGTCTTCAATGTGCCTCTCCCTGAAAATGACATGCAGGTCCTTACCACAAAGATACTACTTGGAGAACACAACAAAACCCTGACAGTGGCTTCGATCTGTATCCCCTCCCCAAGCTGACCAACCAAGGGCTAAACCCCATACTGGACATCATCCACTCCCTTAGCCAGAGCACAGAAACAATCCTGCTTGGTGACTTCAATCTTAACTGGTCTTCCCCTAGTGCAACTAAATATAAGGACACCCTGACAGGCAAATTTCTCGCAAATGGTCGAATCACCTCCATGGGTGAACTACAGAACAGGGACCTCAACACTTCTGGACTGGGTACTCATGAACTGCCCTGATCACATCATAAAAACTGTAGTTCTCCCTGACTGTATAAGTGACCACTCCCCGATCCTATGCTACTGGTCTAACAAATTCACAAAGCCTCCTCCTAGGACTATCAACAGCAGGAGACTTATCCCTGGTCAACGTGGGCCTCTAAAAACTCTCCTATGAGAACATGACTGGTCTCCGATAGACTCAGTTTCCAATGTGGACGTCGCTCTTGAAAATTTTACCCATAGTTTTAACAACGCTTGTGATGTCCATGCCCCGTTCAAGAAACACAAGACTAAGGGTGTCAACAACCCTAGGATTTTTTTTTTTTGCCTCCTCCCCTGCACTGGAACCCCGCTCAGTCGGGAGACGCTCATGTGCCACCCTACTTCGCCTCCTTACCTGGTTCTGCGGCAGTCCCCCATGGAGCCGTGGTTATACCCCCCAGGCTGGTACGAGATGGGGCCCGAGCACCCCGATGCTTCTAGTTTCATCAGGTTCCCATTAGTCCAGGCTGGAGGGAGCTATTAGGGTCTGCAGTGGTGCTCCTTCCCTGGCGCTTGTTTTTTCGGTGTTCTGTGGATGTCGCGTGAACCCCTGACATCAAGGCGCATAGCGCCGACATCCATGACGTCCTCCCCTCTCTTGCTTCAGTGCATGCTGTGCCCCAGACCTCCGCCTGGGGTCAGTCTTGCGCCAGGACCTTACCTCCCCCCCCCCCGGAGAAGGCAAGCTGTCCTGGGGACACTCAAGCCTTCTCCCCCGGCCAGCCCTCCAGCTTCCCGGGCAACAACCCTAGGATTAACTCTGATCTTCTAGAACAAATGAGGTCCTGGGACCATCTCTGGCATCGTGCCAACATGACTGGCACCCAGGCTGATATCCAAGCCTACAAAACTGCAAGAAATTCCTGTACTAGAGCAATTCGCAATGAGAAAATGAGGTACTACAGGAGTGCTCTTGCCAACATATGGAAAGATGGGAAGAAGTTGTGGGCCATCTTTTCCAAAGTATCAGGGCATGTCCCCAAAGCACCACCCTCTGTGCTCAACTTAAATGGCAGCATCACTTTAGACCAAGTCACCATGGCTAATGCATTTAATGTGGCCTTTACCGATCTTAGTCATGTGCTACCTCCAACCTTCTTTGACCCCTCTCCGGATATACCAACCTTGGACAAAGCAAGAAAACGCAGAGCCCAACCACCTTTCTACTTTAAAACTTTCCACTGAGGCCCTAGCTAAAAAGTATCTGCTCAAAGTGCTTGGGAGGTCCATATCCAGTGGTGACTCCATAGCTGTGAAACTCCTAGCCCTCACCATTGACATAGTCCTGACCCCGCTTACCAAAATCCTTAACCGATCCCTCATGCTGTCTCAATTTCTCCCAAAAGGAAAATCTGCTTGGTGACACCAGTTCACAAAAGTGGGTATAATACCATTACCAGCAAAAACAGACCCATCTCCACCCCCCCCCCCCGAAAGGCCGGGAGAGAATAATTGCAGATCAGCTTGCTGAATGTCTTGCACACTACAACCTGCAATGTCATGAGCAACATGGTTTTCGTAAGGGGCACAGTACCACCATGGCTCTCCTCGAATTCACCACTTATATCCGTAACACTCTTGATCAGGGTCATCTTGTCGGCACCATCTTCATTGATTTGACAAAGTCGTTCGGAACTGTCAACCACTCCCTGCTGATTGAACAATTATCCTGCCTTGGTCTCTCGGATGACACCACACGGTGATTCCAAAGCTACCTTAGTGACTGAACCCAACGGGTCAGAATTGGTGAATCCCTTTCATCCTCCCTCCCGGTTCATTCTGGAGTCTCTCAAGGGTCAGTCTTGGGTCCTATGCTCTTTAGTATTTTTCTAAACAATCTCCCCACATCATACCCTGAGAGAATCCTACTTTATGCAGATGATGCAGTTATCATCACCTCCCACCCAGATCCTTTATTTCTACAGTTGCAACTGCAGACTAGCTTTACGGAAGTGGAAACATGGTTTAAATCTAAAAAAAAAAAACTCATCCTAAACTACCAAAAAACCAAAATGACGTTTCATGGTATCCGTAACAAACATAAAAATGAAGGTCTGTCTATCACAAACAGTGCCGGGGCAATGCTTGAGCAAGTTCATCTGTGTAAATGTCTGGAGGTACCCCTCAACAGCATGCTGTCATACTCTGAACACATACAGAACATTGCTAAGATCATAAATACCCATATAGGACTACTTTATAGACATAGGAACTGCCTTACAGATGAAGCATTAAGCACTGCTATTCAGAGCTCTGTTATCTCAATAATCGACTATGGGCTAGTGATATATGGAGCTGCCACTGACCCTGCACTTCAACGCATTGCCATAGCCCTTAACAAGACATGTTGTCTACTGACTTCAGCACCCTGCCTTTCAAATACCTGCAATATCTACGAGCAAGCAAACTGGCTCCAACTGTCTGGCAGACACAAGTACCAGGCCTGAATTCTAGCCAAAAAGATCACCTTAGGCCTCCTACCCACAGGGTTTCAGACCTTACTGGCTCCCCATGGTGCCCCCGTATAACCAGAAGCTCAGAAAATCTTGCTTTTTCTGTACCCCGATGCTGCACTATCCAAGGGCAATGATCCTTTAAATCCAGAGCCTCATCTTGGTACAACTTGCTTCCACCTGAAGTTGCCAACAATACTTCACTGGGCACTTTTAAGCGCAGCCTTTGCCATCACCTTGTTGCTGAGGCCTCCTGTGATTGCTTCTCATAACTTGCCTAATTCTCCTCCTCTCCTCCCGTCCCCCCTCCCCCAGCCCCCCCTTCCTCCTCACCACTCTTTCCATTTCCTTCCTATCCCTCCGTGTTTCTCTGCCTATCTTTCAGCCCTTGTTCATTCCTCTTCCACTCCATGACTATGCACTATATGCTCGTTCATCCCCCTCCACTCTGACAATGCCCTATGTACTAATCTCCTACCTCCCTCACTCTTCTTTCATTTACCCTGATCCTGCCCTATAGTCTCCTCCACCTGTTCCTCCCCTCTCTCCTCACAGCTTCCAATCCTTCTGAGAATCTTAGTGTACATGTAACCCCTAGGTAGCGCTAGCCCATGGGCTACTACCCCTGCCTGCTTGGCTAGTAGCAGGTTAAGGGGCCTAGGTTCTGCAATGGGTGCCTCCACCCAGAGGTCAGGGTTGGTAGTGGTCAAACTAACCTGGGCACAGCCCTCCGGGACACTGTAACCCCCCTCTTTCTCTTCCAGTGGCCTGAGCAATATACGATAATCACTTTCACAGTACCCCTTGTACACCATACAAGTACCCACACTTTTTGCACTTTCCACCAAGGCTGGTTCCTCTGGCTCGACCCTGGGGACTCCCTGTAAAATAAGGTTATGCATAGCAAATAGCAACAGTACAGTACTCTTGGCACAAACTGGAACCATAGTCAGGTTAAATGCAGAAACAGTCGGATCTGATTTATTCGTGGGACTTGAGCAAGGAAGGGGCATAATCAGGTTGATTGGCTTAAAGGCTATATTAATCAAACAGTTATGTATGCGCTTTAAGTCCCCACACAGTCACACCTCTGGGTACCCAGGTAGGGAGACGATGGGCTAGCCAGGAACGTTGCAGCTGGTTGGGGCCCTGTGATAGAAGAAAGTAACATGCACAACACACACTATTTGTAATCTGGAGCCAGAATGCTCAGTTCATGAAAGAAAAAGCAACCAGACAATCAGATGACAACACTTTAGATTTAGCTGTTGTTGCAGGGAGCTACCCTGATGTTTACTCATGATACCCAGTACTGGACACAGGCAGAATGAAATTGAGACTGTAGGTTGTTGAGCTGGAGTGCCCAGAGAAGTGGGGGCCCACACGAATCACCGAGGCATCATTCCTGTTCAAGTGTTGAGCAGGGGACTGATCCCCAGGCAGGTCTCTTGTCGATGGCTTTCTCTGTGCAGCGGGTAGTCTGACTGGGCCAGTGTGGCAAGGCCCAGGCCCAATGGAGATGATTTTGGATTCAGTGTGTGGGGCTGGATGCAGCTTCCTGCAAGCAGAATACTGTTCAGATCACATTGGGGAACCAAATCGCGACCCACTAGCAGTACACAGCACATTTACGTGTAAGGAAATTCTAATGCAACTTCCAGCAAGCAGAACACAATTCAAACCACAGTGGGGAACCAAATCACGACCCACTAAGCACAAAACACATTCACATGTAAGGAAATCCCACTGGACGAGGCAAAAAGCTCTCCCGTCGCAATTACAGAGTCTCTGCACAGTCCGGGAGTTCAGAGGTGGCTGGAGGTCCAGACAGGCTGATCGCATTTAACAAATCTTCTGTCTTCTTCAGGTAGGAGCCTGGTCACAATTCAGTGGTTTATTTCGCTCTCCAAGTTCGGATTTAGTCCGAAAAAGGCACAAGTTCCCTCTCAGGGACAGCAGGCAGGCATGCAGGCCAAAACTCAGGCCTTTCCACAGTTCTCCCACGCGAATCTATGCCGGGGCTGCTGCTTGAATCATTCAAGCTGTTATCTCTTTACTTCCCAACTCAGAACTGAAACTAGCTGCAAGCAGCTTGGGAATTTCCCCAAGATCCAAAAGGTTCGGTTGTCTGTTCTGTCTGTCAATCACAATAAGGGCTTCCCCCCCTGGTTATTTTAGGCGCCAAACTGCAAAGACTAAACTTTCTACAAGTTTTGATCCCACCAAGCCCCTGTAGGCAGGCTCCATTTTAGAGTCCCAACAGTACTGATTGGCCCATTCTGACAATCCCGGGTCAAGTTGATGGAGATAAACAGAACAGTCCTTGCTGCAAAGAAGGCAGGTTAGAACAAACTGCAATATTATTACTACTCTAACAAATGATCAGCAAACAAGCACATCTTCTAACATAGCTCCCTATTAGTATAATTAAGGCTGCAGTCCAGGCAGTTCTTAAAGAGACAGTACATAGAGGCTGTACAGGCACTCTCTGGCAATACATTTAAACTGCTAAAACACAGAACACCAGCCTGGCAGTGAGCATTTAGTTAAGCTCAAGGAAAATTGTTTGGGAACCCCCATTTGTAGGGGGGTTACACCCTTCCCTGCCTGGAGAAAACCTGGCGTCCGCGTTAAGTCTGTACCATCACAATATCAAAAAATGCGATATAAACGAGACATATATATCATTAGTTTGCTACATTACTATACATTTCAGTATACTTCACATTACTACCCCCATATTGACAATACTTTATGCAGGTTTCATGCAAGTAATACTGATTCATTTAATAACTTCTTGTACATTAAACAATGTAAGAGGGGGCCTTTCCCTATCAGCTAACTTGGGGCTAGATGGGTCCGGGCACCATGTTGAGGGGGAAGAACAAGTAACCTGGAGTTGGCCGTCAAGCTCAATTTGGGCAGTGAGCTTGGTGAAACATAAACCCCTTTGTGAACCACATTGAGAAGCAAATCCACTGGCCTCCCAGGGGAATCATAACTAAAGCGTTGCACTGGCTTGACAGAAACATAGAACATAGAAACATAGAATTTGATGGCAGATAAGGACCGCTTGGCCCACCTCCTCTGCTCATTTCCCTACCTAACGGATAAACTGCAGATCCTAGTTAATAAACAGCCTACTTCCTCCTACCCCCACTAGAATTGCTTTATGTCTGTCCCATGCATTCTTGAATTCCCCCACTGTTTTTTGACTCTATGACCTCCTCAGGAAGGCTGTTCCATGCATCTACAACCTTCTCTGTGAAAAAAAACTTCCTCACATTACCACTGAGCCATCCCCCTCTATCTTCAAATTCTGTCCCCTCGTTCTTGCACATCTCTTTTTCTGAAAAATGCTACCCTCTTGGACTTTGTTGAGTCCCTTGAGGTATTTGAAAGTTTCTGTCATGTCCCCCCTCTCACTCCTTTCCTCGAGGCTATACATCTTAAGCTCTTTAGTCTTTCTTCATGGTGCAGACCATGCACCATTTTGGTAGCCCTCCTCTGAACAGCCTCCACCCTATGTCTTTGCAGAGATAGGGTATCCAGAACTGTACACAGTACTCCAGATATCGTCTTACCAACTGTCTGTACAGAGGGTCAACAACTTTCTATTTTCTACTGGTGATGCCTCTCCCTATGCATCCCAGTATCCCCCCAGCCCTCCTTACTGCCTTCTCACATTGCTGGCCCACCTTTAGGTGTCTTATATGACTTCCCCAGGTCCCTTTCCATTTTTGTTGTTGTCAGTATCTCACCCCCCCCATTGTGTACTCTTCCCCTGGGTTTTTGTTTCCCAGGTGCATTACTTTGCACTTCTTTGCGTTGAATCTAAGCTGCCATACATTTGACCATTCCTCCAATCTTGCCAAGTCCCTTTTCATCCTTTCCACCCCACCTTGTGTATCAACCCTGTTGCAGATCTTTGTGTCATCTGCAAAGAGACATACTTTCCCTTCTAGTCTCTCTGCAATGTCACTTATAAAGACATTAAAAAGGATTCGGCCCCACACTGAACACTGCAGTACCACACTAGTAACCCTCCTTACTTCACTGTGGACTCCATTTAATATTACCTGCTGTGTCCTGTTGTCCAGCCAGTGTTTTACCCAGGCTACCACCCTGGGACCCACTCCCAGGCTGGCTAATTTGTTTATTAATCTTTTGTTCAGGACTGTGTCAAATGCCTTGCTAAAGTCTAGGTAGGCCATGTCCACAGCCCCACCCTGGTCTACTACTTTGGCCACCCAGTCAAAGACATCAATTAGATTTGTCTGACATGACCTGCCTGCTGTGAATCCATGCTGCCTTGGGTCCTGTGCCCCACTGGCCTCTTGGTACTCAACACTTCTTTCCTTCAGAAGTGATTCCATCATTTTCCCTACCACTGAGATCAAACTGACAGGTCTGTAGTTTCCTGCCTTTGTCTTGCTCCCACTTTTGTGAAGGGGAATCACATCTGCCCTCCTCCAGTCCTCAGGTACCACACCATCCTCCCATGATTTATTAAAAAGGGTAGTCAGTGGTGTTACTAGTTCTTCCCTTAGTTCTTTTAGAATTCTGAGGTGAATCCCATCAGGCCCCATTGTTTTATCCACCTTCAGTTTTAAGAGTTCTTTCAGAACCCTTTCTTCTGTTAAAGGACTAATATCAACCCACTATCCAGAGTGCTTCTGTTGACTGGATTAGGTGTCTCCCCCTGCTTTTCCATTGTGAATACTGAGCAGAAGTATTTGTTCAGTATCCCTGCTTTTTCACTGTCACTCTCTGCCCAACCACCTTCCTCTTTATTCAGCCTCAGTATCCCTGCCTTAGTCTTTCTTTGCTCCCTAATGTACCTATAAAAGGTTTTATCCCCCTTCTTAACCGAGTTGGCTATCTTTTCCTCGGTTTGGGCCTTTGCTATTCTGACTGTCTTCCCCACTTCCTTCCTGCTTTACCTGGTACAGTTCTCTGTCCTGCTCCTTCTGTGTTTCCTTATACTTCCTGAATGCTATTTTTTTTCTCCCTTACCTTCCCTGCCACTTCTTTTGAGAACCATAATGTTTTTTTCTTTCATTTTGATTTGTTTATTTGCTTCACACAAAGGCTTGTTGCCTCTATGATGGCGGTTTTGATGTTTCCCCCCCATTGTTGCTCCACCCCATCTTCTTACCTGTTTGCTAGTGCTTTTCTGAGGCACTCTCCCATTTTGACAAAATCAGCCCTCCTGTAGTCCAGCACCTTCACTTTTGTGTGGCTTGACCCTACAGTTAAGTTTATCATGAACCACACTGTTTGGTGGTCGCTTTTTCCCAGATGGGTACTCACTTCAAGATCAGAGAGCCTCTCTCCATCCCCATTTGAGAGTACCAGGTCTAAGACTGCTTCCTCCTGAGTGGGTTCCAAAACTAGCTATCTGAGGCATGCCTCCTGTAGGGCATCAAGAATGGCCCTGTTCTTGGATGTCGCTGCAGCAAAGGTGCTCCAGTTAACATCTGGCGTATTCAGGTCCCCCATCAGCAATATCTCCCCTTTCTCTGCCATCCCAAGGATGCCTTCTATCATTTCCTTATCTAGTTCCTCCCCCTGAGATGGGGGTCTATATACAACCCCTGTGCGGATTGTGGAGCCATTTCCAGTCTCCAGGGTGACCCACAGTGCCTCCTCTCCTCCCTGTTTACCCTTTAGTTCTGTTTGCTTTGATCCTTTCCCTTACATAGAGAGCTACTCCTCCTCCTCCTCCTCCTCCTCCTCCTCCTCTTCTTCCCTCCCTGTCCCTCTTGTAGATTATGTACCCTGGTATGTTGACATCCCAGTCATGGTTCTTTGTGTACCATGTTTCTGTGACTGCCACGATAACCAGGCATCCCTCTTCCATCAAGGCCACCATTTCGGGGAGCTTTTTACCTAGACTACGGGCATTCTTACTCATCACCCTCCATTTTTTTTATGGCTTTATTTCTTTTTGCCCCATCCCTGTCCTTACTGCCTTTGACTTATTCTCCATTTACCCCTGCCCTTCTCCCTATCCTGGTGTTTACTTCTCTAGCTACCCTAATTTTCTTTGGGGGGGGGCTTGGATTTCCCTTCTCCTTTTAAGTGCCTCCCCCTTGGCTAGTTTAAATGCTTGCCAGCTAGCTTGCCATTCTAGCTTGGCCAGTCTTTCTGGGGGGGAGCGGCCACAGTCTCTGTACTTTCAGTACTAACTTTGGAGCTTTTGTCACTTGTGAGGGGTGCCTCTGCATGGATGGGAATGTCCAAACTTGGAGCACTGTCAGCTCCTTGCTCTGTAGGCTCTGTTTCCACAACACTTTGCTGATTATCTTCTGACGGAGGCCCAGGTTGCTTATTTTGAGGAGGCTATGGCACAATTAGGCTTTGCAGTACTGAAGGGGGACTGTCAACACTCTCACATTGTTCTTCAAGTTTTGGTGTGTCACCAGAGAGACTCAGACTGCAGCCCGTTCTTCGGGCAATTCACACAGTTCCACAAAACACATAGAGTCCGCAACCTCAGACGTAATACTTTGCACTTCATTTTCAGGGAGCACTGTCTCCAAGGATGAAGCTGGGAAGTTAGGCAGTCCGGAAGGCCCAGCTTCATCCCCACAATTAGTCATAGGGTTACCTTGAAACAGCTGACTCAATTCATAGGAGGGGTAATAGGCATTGTCACACTCACTTTCGGCAGAGGTGGACTGACAGTCACTATCATTCTGGGCCTGCTGGGGGGGAAACTTTAAATCTTTAACTACTGGGGAAGGTTGACTTTGTCTCTTTTTTGCAGCAAGATGAGTCACCGGCCCAGGAGAATCAATCTCTGATGGTTCAGCCTCAATTATGACTTGGCCAATAGATAGCAAATTGTTATGGTGCATGGTCTTGACAGCTTTGGAGTTATTCTCTGGACATACCTTGCACACTGGTAAATCGTTCAACTTTCCAACTACTACATGGGGAAGATGGTGCCA
Source organism: Neoceratodus forsteri (assembly GCA_016271365.2). Taxonomy (NCBI): domain Eukaryota; kingdom Metazoa; phylum Chordata; order Ceratodontiformes; family Ceratodontidae; genus Neoceratodus; species Neoceratodus forsteri. The sequence continues at coordinate 639,571,685 of CM028136.1, forward strand.
CCTATCAGCAATTTTGTGTTTGCCATGCAGTCCCAAATTGCGTAACAACACACGGTCCCCAGGCCAAAGCTCTTGAGCCTTTACTTTTTTATCATGCCTCTCTTTGTTGGCAAGATTTCTTCTGGCAGTCATTGTCTGGGCCAGTTGATAGGCATGGTTCAATTGAGCTTTCAGTTTCTGCACATACTGCAGGTAATTTTCAGCTCAGTCCCCGTCTGGAGAGACCACAAAGCAGACATCAATGGGCAGTTGGGCCTCCCTCCCGAACATGAGGCGGTAGGGGGAGAACCCAGTAGCGTCATTTTTTGTGCAATTGTATGTGTGGCCCAAGGTGCTAATCTACTGGATCCACTTACGCTTATTTTTGGGATAGAGGGTGCCCAGCATGTCTAGAATGGTGCAGTTAAAATGTTCTGGTTGAGTATCCCCCTGTGGGAGATAAGGGCTGGTTATTGACTTCTGTATCCCCCATAGAGAGAGCATTTCTTTGATTAGCCGACTTTAAAAATCTCTGCCTTGGTCAGAGTGGATCTGCTGAGGGGCACCATAGTGGATGAAGAAATCTTCCACTAGCACCTTGGCCACGGTAGAGGCCTTTTGATCTTTAGTTGAAAAAGCTTGTGCATGCCATGTGAAATGATCCGTAACCACTAATACATTGCCAATATTCTGCTGATCAGGTTCTAAACACAAAAAGTCTATACAGACCAGTTCCATGGGGGTGCTGGTAGTAATATTGACAAGGGGGGCAGCTCTCTGAGGCAGGGCTTTCCTTTGCAGGCAAACACTGCAGGTCTTTACATGGTGCTCAACACTGGCCCCCATCTTGGGCCAGTAGAATCGATATTGTACCAAGTCGAGAGTTCTTTCAATACCAAGGTGCCCCATGTGATTGTGGAGGGACCTCAGTACCAAATCTTTAAAGGCTGTGGGCAGAAAAAAATTGCTGTCTGTCTGCTTGACCGTCATGATCCACTGTCTCTCTGTACAACAACTGATTGAGTAGCTTCAATCAATCAATCAATCAATCAATCAAAATCTTTATTTATTCAGGCGAACATCATTGAGCAAAGCTCATTTACAAGATGGACCTGAGTGGTCATACAAATGAGGATACAAATATTATTACATAGACAAGAATAGCATAAATAACAATATAATGGCAAGAAATGAATGTATACAACAATTTACATATATACAAAGGACAGTAGAACCATTTTGCCTGCAAGAAAAATGTGGGCAAAGGGTATAGAGGAATAAAATATAAAATTATGGGTCTAACTAGCTTTGTGAGAATAGATAGGTGAGTCGGAAGATAGAATATGAAACAATATAATGGCACGGAAAAGAAAGGTGGGTCAGGTAGGTAGGGTAGGGATTATGGTTTATAAAAGCAATTGCAGAGCTCTGGAAAAAGTGGAGAACAGTCTTTTGAAGGATGTCAGAGGTAGAAGGCTATCTAGCTTCATGGATTTTTGGAGAAGTTCCATGCAACTGCTAAAGTATAATGAAAGCAGCCCTCCATACCGGGTGCGAGCATTAGGACCTGTAACATGATAAAGTTTACACTGATCCTTAAAGTGTATGGCCTAGTTGTAATTTGGGTAAAGCAATCAGTGATATAGGTAGGTAGTTTGCCTGTTAACGCTTTGAATGTCAGATAACAGCATTCCTAGTCCTTCTGTGCTGTAATGATGTCAATTGACTGCCATATAAAGGGAGCAATGATGGGTGCTGGGGAGGTCAGTAATAAATCTTATGACCCTGTGATACAGGGTGTCCAGTTTTATGAGATGACCTGGACAATGGCAGTATGAAAATCAGCATAATCAATGAGGGATAGGAATGAGGCCTGAATTAACCTTTTTTGGAGTCACTGTTTAGGTAATGCTTTATTCTAAAGAATAGTCCAAGCCTCTGTCTTAGCTTTTTAAGTAGTTCTTCAATATGGACTGAATAGTCAAGCCTGTTATCTATCCAGACTCAAGATATTTGAAATTATCAACAAATTCAAGTTTTCTCCAAGTAAGGTGGATAAATGTAGGGTGGTGGATGCTAGGGTATGGGTAAAGCAACTCTTTGTAGAAAGAACATGGCTTTTGTCTTTTTGCATTTAAGTAGTTTTTTGTCAAGTAGGTTGCGCTGCAGAATGGAGAATTCGGATTGTAACAGATCACAGGCTTTGGAAGGTGAGGATTGCTGACATATAATACAGTATCATCAGCAAACAGATGAATGTTAGATTGAGTGAGGTTGGCATCAATATTGTTTATATAAATAGCAAAGAGGATAGGGCCAAGAATAGAACCTTGTGCAGTCCCTTAACTAGTGGTTTTGAGGGTGGATAGGTAATTTCCATTTTAACCAGTTGTGACCTATTTGAAAGGTAATCCTTAAACCAGTTGAGTGACAGAGGAATCAGGCCTATTGAGTTAAGGGAGGTGATTAATAAGTCGTAATCCACAGTGTCAAAGGCTTTACTCAAATCCAGAAACACAGCACAGGTACAATTTTCTTATCCAAGGTAGTCTTGCCAATGGTTGGTTACCTTAGCTAGGCAGTAATGGGTGCTATTTTTGATCTAAATCCAGATTGTGCAGAGTTTAGAGGTTGTTGTTATCCAAATAGTCCCTTAACTGAGGTTTACTAGTTTTTGAGCAACTTGGATAAAACTGGTAGAATGGAGATAGGTCTGTAATTGTTGAGATCTCTAGTATCACCAGATTTGAGTAATGGAACCACTTGAGCTGTTTTCCAAGTAGAGGAATGGATCCAGTAGTTAGGGAAGATTGAAGAGATGAGTGAGGGGACAGATAAGACATGTGAAGCAATTTTCAGGAAATAGGGATCCAGGAGTCTGCACCTGCACTCTTATTAGTGTCTAAATTAGAGAGATCTTCCACTTCTTTCCACGGATATTGGGATGAAGGAAAAAGTTAGAGTAGCCATTGCCCCAATAGTTTGCAGGTTCAAGATCTCAGGATATTTGCTGGTGAAGAGTCAAATGCTAGGCCAGCTGTGGTGAAGCTGAGCATTGAAGGTATTTAAGATTTCTTGTTTACTGTAATTTCTGTATCATTTAGTATCAGTTTGGAGGTTAGGCAGGTAGACTTTTGGCCCAGGAGTCCTTTTATTGTACCCCAAGTCTGGATGGGTTATTGTAGGAGCGATCCAATTCAGCTGTATAGTAGGCAGTTTGTGATTCTTATTTTTTGTACATGAATTCCTTGCTTTTCTGAAATTTAGCCAATCTCTGATGTCCTTTGTTTTCTTGCCTTTTCCAGTTTGTCTCTGGTTCTCAAGGCTGCTTTAAGCTCAGAGGTGAACCAAGGCAGGGATTTTACCTTAGTTCTGATACTGGTGATAGGTGCATGAATATTGAGGGCATTATTGATAATATCCTTCAAAGTCTGGAGAGCTGTTTCAACAGGGGTTGTAAAGATAGAAATCTTGCCAATGTATTGTTTAACTCAGGTCATGGAGGTAGCCTGAGATATCAAAGTTCTTTTGACCTTTTGAGGACAAATTCTGGGATTGGTAGTTTGGGTGTGGATCTTATGCCTGGGGTAATGGTCACTCACATCACTCGGCAGTACTAATTGAGATTTGTTTATAACATAGTATCCGGGTGAGCTATTGCTGGAATTTCTTGAGTTGATCCTAGTTGGGTCTTTAATCAGCTGTGTGAATCCATAGGTATCTAAAAGTTATCAGAGGTGCAGATACATTAGACAGCCAGTTTAAATTCAAATCACCAAGGATAATGGTATCTTCAGGGCCTAGGTTGAGAATTGACCCTAGGTGAGAAAGCAGTTTAAGGCCTGCAGAGGGAGGTCTATAGCATCCAATCAGTTTAAATGAAGATGAATTAGGAAGGATAATTTGATTGATAGACATTCAAATTCATTTTGCTCGGATAGTGCTGATGAGGCAGGTTGCAGAGAAGAGTGTCCTTAATGTATAAGGCCACCCCACCACCCCTGGATGGGCGATCTGCTCTGAAGAGCTGATAATTAGGAAGTTTAACACTGTCTTCTGTTGTAGGCCTGAGCCAAGATTCAGAAATGACCAGGAAATCTGAGTATGTGCCACCCAAGCCTGTATTAAGGTGAACTTTTTAGGAGGCTGCAAGCATTAAAGTGTAAACTTAGGCCTTTTGTGGATGTCAGATCAGCAGGGAAGATAAACTACAATGGGGCCAGGATTAATCTCTATAGTGCCAATGCAGAAAAGGAGTAAAAGATTAATTTGAGAGGGCACCAAGGGAAGGGATAGAGGTGACAAAACGTTTCCTCTTAATCCTAGGTGCCCACTGTGTAATGGAGATGGTCCTGTAGTGGGTGTGTCTTTTATCATAACATAAGTCTGATGGACAGGCGCGGGTTATTATAAAGCCAGGATACATGTCTGGTGGCAAGTGCTGGATTGTTAGAGACTTATGTGGGATACCCAGGGGTTGCAGTGTAAGAGTGGTTCAAGGCGAATAAGGAATAGGTGGTTGGTGCATTTTGGATGGCAGAGGAGACAGCACAACTCATTAAATTATTCGTCATGACAGAGAGTATGGAATGAGTTATCATAATGAATTGGGGAGATGAGGCTAAGGAGCAAAACAAGTTAACATTGACAGGGTAGATATGGGTTAAAGAAGAAGGAAAAAGGATGTGGGCGTGGATTAGAGAATTGGCGGGAAGGAGTGTATAAATAAATCAACCGAGGCGGGGGTGGGCAAAATTTGCGGCTTTGCGTACCTTTCCTCACTGCTTCTCCGGCCTCCTGGATCTCTGGGATTCGGCTGAAGGGTCGCCGCTGGCCGCTGGCGGCTCGGGCCCTTCTGTGGCAGGAGCTGGAGGGCTGTGCCGGCTGCAAGGCAGGGGACAGAGGAGAAGGCAGTGAGAAGGCTACTGTTGCAGGCAATCTGCAATTAGGTGCTAGGATCAAAATCTGCACAACAAAAGACTGGGAGGGTTTGGGGGGGTTAAGTCCAAGCATCTAGCCCACACAGATCACCAGAAAGGCTGAATCACTAGCAAACATCACATCAATACAATGTCTAAATAGCCCACAATTTTAAGTCAGAACAGCTCTTTTAAGATTAATTAAACAAGTTTACAGTTAAGCAACAAATCCCATCCAGAATAGTGTTGCAGGTCCCAGCTAAAGTCAATGGGAAAGGCGCACCAATCGGAAGCAGGCAGAGACTGAGGTGGTTCCCGATTACATGACCTTGCCCGTGCCTTTCTCACTGCTTCTCCCGGCCTCTGGATCTCTGGTTCGGCTGGGGTGGCCGCCAGCCCGCTGGCGGCCTCTGAGCCTCTGTGGCTGGGCGGGAGGCCATGCGGATGCAAGGCGGGGACAGAGGAAGGCAGTGAGGAAAACTACACAATGCAGGCAATCTGCAATTAGGTGCTAGGATCAAAAATCTGCACAACAAAAGACTGGGAGGGTTTGGGGGTTAGGCGCCTAGCGTCCAGCCCACACAGATCACAGAAAGGCTGAATCACTAGCAAACATCACATCAATACAATGTCTAAATAGCCCACAATTTTTAAGTCAGAACAGCTCTTTTTAGATTAATTAAACAAGTTTACAGTTAAGCAGCAAAATCCCATCCAGAATAGTGTTGCAGAGTCCCAGCTAAAGTCAATGGAAGAGGACAATCGGAAGCAGGCAGAGACTGAGTCGTTTCCGATTGGTTGCGGCCTTGCCATACCTTTCTCACTGCTTCTCCCGCCTTCTGGATCTCTGGTTTGGCTGGGTTAGCCGCCGACCGCTGGCGGCTCGAGCCCTTCTGTGGCTGGAGCTGGAGGCTGTGCCAGCTCTCACTGCTTCTCCAGCTCCTGGATCTCTGGTTCGGCTGAAGTGCGCGCCGCCCGCTGGCGACTCGGAGCCCCTCTGTGGCTGGAGCTGGAGGGCTGTGCCGGCTTTCTCTGCTTCTCCCGCCTCCTGGATTCTGGTTCGTGCTGGGGCCGGGCCGCTCCGCTGGCGGCTCGGAGCCCTTCTGTAGCTGGAGCTGGAGGGCTGTGCCGCTTTCTCACTGCTTCTCCCGCCTCCTGGATCTCTGTGGTTCGGCTGAGGGTCGCCGCCGGCCAGCTGGCGGCTCGGGAGCCCTTCTGTGGCTGGAGCTGGAGGGCTGTGACTCTCTCTCACTGCTTCTCCCGGCCTCCTGGATCTCTGGTTTGGCTGGGGTGCCGCCACGCCAGCTGGCGCTCGGAGCCCCTCTGTGGCTGGAGCTGGAGGGCTGTGCCGGCTTTCACTGCTTCTCCCGGCCTCCTGGATCTCTGGTTCGGCTGGGGGTCGCGCCCGACCGCTGGTGGCTGGAGCCCTTCTGTGGCTGGAGCTGGAGGGCTGTGCCGGCTTTCACTGCTTCTCCCGGCCTCCTGATCTCTGGTTCGGTTGGGGTCGCCGCCGCCCGCTGGCGGCTCGGAGCCCTCTGTGGCTGGAGCTGAGGGCTGTGCCGGCTTTCTCACTGCTTCTCCCGCCTCCTGGATCTCTGGTTCGGCTGGTGCGCGCGACCGCTGGCGGCTGGAGCCCTTCTGTGGCTGGAGCTGGAGGCTGTGCAGCTCTCTCACTGCTTCTCCCGGCCTCCTGGATCTCTGGTTGGCTGGGGTCGCCCGGCCCGCTGGCAGCCAGAGCCCTTCTGTGGCTGGAGCTGGAGGCTGTGCCGCTTTCTCACTACTTCTCCCGGCCTCCTGGATCTCTGGTTGGCTAGGGGTCGCCGCCGCCCGCTGGCGGCTCGAAGGCCCTTCTGTGGCTGGAGCTGAGGGCGATGCCGGCTTTTCACTGCTTCTCCTGCCTCCTGGATCTCTGGTTCGGCTGAGGTCAACCTGGGCCTTTTTAAACAATAAAGCAGTTCGCAAGTCAGAGAGCAACTTGGCAGCATCTTTCCCTGCATGTGCAGGTATGAAGTGCAGGCTGAATCAAGATTTTGGGATTGAGCCCACTGAATGCTGTTATTGTCAAATTGAGGTAGTGCACTAATATCTAGAGCAGAAAGTGGGAACAGGGCAGCCGGTATGCAGGGTATCAGAGGTCCCAAGCAATCTACTAAACAGTCCACTGTGTCTGCAGACATCTGTTCATCTCCCAGTAAAATTTTGGCACACAGCTTGGATGTTAGGTTCAGACAGTCTGACCCAATCATTCTTGGAAACTGGCCTTCGTGACAAGGCATCGGCATCAATATGGTTCAGTCCTGGTCTGTATTCAACAGCATAATCATAGGTTGATAAGGCAGAAAGCCACCAGTGCCCAGTGGCATCTAACTTAGCTGAAGTCTGTACATAGGTTAATGGGTTATTATCGGACTTCACCAAGATCTTTGCCCCATAGAGGTATTCATGTAACTGGTCGATGATGGCCCATTTTAGCATAAGGAACTCCTGCTTGTGCATGGGGTATTTTTGCTCCGATGGGGTCAAGCTCCTACTGGCCAAGGCCACTGATCTCAAACCATCCTCATGGACTTGATACAGCACAGCTCCTAGACCCTGCAGACTGGCATCTATATGCAATACATAGGGCTTGGTGGGGTCAGCATCGGCGAGGATAGAGGCGTGGGTGAGCTGGTATATGACTTTGTGAAAGGTTGTTTCACATTCTGGTGTCCAGCGGGGCCCAAAAAGTTCACCTGTGCAGAAGTACACTTTCTCTGATTCTTTGATGACCCCTTTTTTATATTTATGGTTGGTAGGAGGGTGATCCTGGGTAAGATTCAAGAGCAGGTGAATCACTTTCGAATAGTCTTTATGAACCTGCAGTAGTAGTCACAGAACCCCAGGAAATGTTGTAGTTCTTTCAAATTATGGGGCTGGGACCAAGTAGTCAGTGATTCAACCTTACTGGGATCGGTCTCTATCCCTTCTGCAGATACTATGTGCCCCACATACTTCACGGAGGTTTGAAAAAACTAACACTTGTCAATGGACAGCTTGAGGCCAAAGTCTTCCAATCGGTCTAGGACTTTAAACAGTCGGGTTTCATGATCCTCTAATGTGCGTCCAAACACAATGACATTGTCTAGGTACACTAGATATTCCAGCAAGTTCATATCTCCCAACCCACATTCTATCAGTCGCTGAAAGGTGGCAGGGGCACCTAAAATCGCCTGTGGCATTCTCAGGAATTTGTAGAACCCCAAAGGACAGATGAAGGCCGTTTTCTCATGGTCCTCTGGGGCCATCAGAATCTGGTAGTATCCACTTGAAGATCCAATACCTAAAACCATTTCCTCCCATTCAAACAATCCAGGGCATCTTGTATATGGGGCATGGTGTATTGATCGGGGATGGTCCACCGGTTCAGATTTCGATAATCAACACACATCCTTACTGACCCATTCTGCTTACGCACAACCACAATGGGAGGGGCATATGGGCTCCCTGATTCTTGCATCACACCAGCAGCAAGCATTTCCTGCAGGTGTTTCCTCACATCATCTGTGTCTGCTGGGGTGAGACGACAGGATCTCTTTTGAAATGGCTGGTCATCATGCAGGCGTATGTGATGCTCTGCACCCTGGACACACCCCACGTCCCATTCTTTTAATGAAAACACTTGGTCCCTCTGAGCGAGTTTCTTGCTAATTCTAGCCTTCCATTCAGCTGGCAACGGGGAGTCACCAAAGTCAAATAAATCCAGGGTCACTCGCTCCTTCTCACCAGAGCACTTGTTGCTGGGCAATACCGCAGTGTAGTGTAGCTAGGTTGCACCCTCTGTTCACCTGAATCTCCCGATCTGACACATTCTGAATCTGGACCATCACTCATTGTGCATAGGCGTGGGCACGAATAGGCAAGATGCCGGGTTTGACCAATAATCCCTCTGGCAACTTTCCATCTCCTGGTGCATCCAACATTAATATTTTGTTCTTTACATTTCTCTTTAGGTGGACTTCTCCATGGATTGTGCACTGGGCGTTGGGGGCCAATACCAAGGAGTCAAGTTCCTTTTTCCACACTATTCCCACTGGCTCATCTGGGTCCACTTAATCGGGTCTCTGTTGCCAGTCATAAGCCCTTTTTGCTAAGGCTGGAATTCTTAGGGCCTGTTCAGTCAGCTGCCTTTGTTTCTTATGACAGAGTTGTGCTAGTCTCCCAAACATGGGCATTTGTTCCAATTAACAGGGGGACCCAATCATACAGTCTGGTGGGGGACACACTAGGGCCAGTGTCTCTACTTGCTCCTCTGCACCAGTGACAGTTGCAGGAAAAGGCAGCCGAGGCAGGCATATCCTAGATATGGATAAGACTTGTTGCTCAGCCCCCACACATGTAGGCCTTCCAGGGATTGTAAGGGCACATCAGATAAGTGTTTGTCATACCAGTCCTGAAACACAATAGTCACCTGCGACCCACTGTCAAGCACAGCCCCAGTAAAAATTCACAGCCACATTAGTCTCCATTGAAGGGCCCACTATCTTGGACTAGTCTGGAGGGACAACAGCAGGGTCTGCATAGACGATTTAGCCACAGAGGGGTTTGAGTTAGGATAGCCGAAGCTTTTACTGCGGTCATTTCTTGCACCCCTTGACCACTGACACGTTTTCTGAAGCTCTCCTTGAAGCTCATTCACAACTTTCTCTAAGTCCTTCTGAGACTGGCATTCCCCCTTCATATGGCCATCCTTGCCGCAACTGTGACAAATGACACGCTCTCGGGGCATCCATGGGGAAAATATAGCAGGGGATGCGGGAGCATCGATGGGAGATTGTGATCTGAATTCTGCAGTTAGTGTACCATGTCTCAAAAGCTCCTTGAGGGTGGCAGTCAATTCCTTGTGCTCAGCTGAGAAGCCACCCTTAGCAGAGGATGCCTGAGGGTGCACCCCCAACCCCATAATGGTCATGTCCTGACAGGGGCCAGGGTCTCTGTCAGCAGGGGGTACCTCAGTGAATGCACCCAGTTGTACTTTTCTGACTTCCTTCAGCAACCCCCCCCCCCCACTGTTTAGCCCATGGCGAGACACTCTTAGTGGTCTCCATTTCGGAAGGGCCTTTCAGTGCCATGATCACTTGGGCTGCACTCACCCCATAATTACAATCTCCCTCTTCACCTTCTACCTCCTGGAGTTCTTTTATCAAGTCACAGTAGTCAGGTGGGGTTTACTCTCCTATCCTGGAGCCTTAACTGGATGATCTGCAGTTTAGAATGTTTGGCATGTTGCAGTATGTGCCCCAATCTCACACGGTTCAAATAGTGGCTACCCTACCTTTCTTGTAAGCTTTCTGCAGAGCTCTTTCTAGGCAAGTAACATACGCAGACAAACTTTCCCCCTTCCATTGTTTGGTACCTTGGAATTTCCACATCGAAGTCTCCCCTGACTCAATGCTCCCAAAATTGCCTTCAAGTACAGATAGGTACTTCTGAGCAGATGCATCAGGGTTCGTGGACCTAAAAATGTAATGGCTTCAAGGGCAGGGCCCTTCAAATTTTCTATGATTCTTTCCCGTTTCTCAGTCTCCACACACTGCCACTTGGGTACCAAGGGGGCAACATAGTCAGTCCAGGTCTCCCAGTCATACTCCCCCTGGGGGGTGGGGAGAGTGCCCGAGAAGATTCTCAGCCTTCAGTAGGAGCTGTGACTAATGGCGGGTACAGATATTGGGGCCAGTATTGGCATAGGCACAGAATGCGGGGCAGTAACAGGTGCTGGAGTGGGAGAGGGTGTTGGGGAAAGAACACCCCCAGGTGGCAGGAACAGTTTCTTAATGTCCTCTATGGTTTTCCCTTCCTCCATCAACAACTTAGCAAATTTCTTCTCAAAAGTCTCAGATAATGGATGGAGCCCATCCTCCCCAGGGTCTTTGCTGTCTTTTGTCACTCTCCAGGCGGCTGTGACCCCTTCTGAGGCAATAGTCTGTGGCACTTTAGAGCTGTCCACGAGGTCACTACACTCTACCAAGGCTATGAAAGTTTGTGTGATCAAATCAGCCTGTTGACCCACCACCACATGGTTTTTTAAACATTCAACTTTGGAGAGTGCTCCCTCTACAGTGTCCTTACTGGTACCCAGGGGAATATCCAGTATAAGCAGAGCATTTTGGGGGTCGATTACCTGCCCAGTACACCACCCCATCAACTGGTGTACAGCCATTTCTACTGCGGTAGCCATTAATCTTTAACAATAATTCATAATTTTTGGCCACTAGAAGGCACAAAATCCCAGCGGTGAGCCTCCAAGATGTAACCCCAGGTGGTGCTATCCCACGGGCTACTACCCCTGCCTGCTTGGCTAGTAGCAGGTTAAGGGGCCTAGGTTCTGCAATGGGTGCCTCCACCCAGAGGTCAGGGTTGGTAGTGGTCAAACTAACCTGGGCACAGCCCTCTGGTACACTGTAACCCCCCTCTTTCCCTTCTAGTGGCCTGAGCAATATACAATAATCACTTTCACAATACTCCTTGTACACCATACAAGTACCCACACTGTTTGCATTTACCACCAGGGCTGGTTCCTCTGGCTGGACCCCGGGCTGTAAAACAAGGCTATGCACAGCAAATAGCAACAGTACAGTACTCTTGGCACAAACTGGAACCACAGTCCAGTTAAATGCAGAAAAAGTCGGATCTCATTTATTCAGGGGACTTGAACACAAAGGGGCGTAATCAGGTTGATTGGCTTAAAGGCTAAATGCACTTTAATTCTCCACACAGTCACACCTCTGGGTACCCAGGTAGGAAGACGATGGGCTAGCCAGGAACGTTGTAGCTGGTTAGGGCCCTGTGATAGAAGAAAGCAACATGCACAACACACACTATTTTTAATCCGGAGCCAGAGGGCTCAGTTCGTGAAAGAAAAAGCAACCAGACAATCAGATGACGGCACTTTAGATTTAGCTGTTGTTGCAGGGAGCAACCCCAATGTTTACTCACGATACCCGATACTGGACACAGGCAGGACGAAATCGAGACTGCAGGTTGTTAAGCTGGAGTGCCCAGAGAAGCGGGGCCCACACGAATCACAGAGGCATTATTCCTGTTCAAGTGTTGAGCAGGGGGCTGATCCTCAGGCAGATCTCTCATCGATGGCTTTCTCTGTGCTGCGAGTAGTCGGGCTGGGCCAGTGTGGCAAAGCCCAGGCCCAATGGAGATGATTTTGGATTCAGTCCGTGGGGCTGGATGCAGCTTCCAGCAAGCAGAATACAGTTCAAATCACAGTGGGGAACCAGATTGCGACCCACTAGCAGCACACAGCACATTCACATGTAAGAAAATTCTAATGCAGCTTCCAGCATGCAGAACACAATTCAGACCACAGTGGGGAACCAAATCACGACCCACTACCAGCACACAGCACATTCACATGTAAGGAAATTCCACTGTACCAGGCAAAAGGCTCTCCGGTCACAATTACAGAGTCTCTGCACAATCCGGGAGTTCAGAGGTGGCTGGAGATGCAGACAGGCCAATCGCATTGAGCGAATCTTCATTCTTCTTCTTCGGGTAGAAGCCTGGTCACAATTCAGTGGCTTACTTCGCGCTCCAAGTTTGTATTCAGTCCAAAAAAGGCACAAGTTCCCTCTTAGGGACAGCAGGCGGGCATGCGGGCCAAAACTTAGGCCTTTCCACAGTTCTCCCACGTGAATCTACACCGGGGCTGCTGCTTGAATCATTCAAGCTCTTATCTCTTCACTTCCCATCGCAGAACTGAAACTAGATGCAAGCAGCTTGGGAATTTCCCCAAGATCCAAAAGGTTCGGTTGGCTGATCTGTCAGTCACAAGAAGGGCTCCCCCTTCTGGTTATTTTAGGCACCAAAATGCAAAAACTACAATTCCTACAAGTTTTGATCCCACCAGGCCCCTGTAGACAGGCTCCATTTTAGAGTCCCAACAGTACTGATTGGCCCATTCTGACAGTCCCAGGCCAAGTTGGTGGAGGTAAACCGAACAGTCCTTGCTGCAAAGAAGGCAGGTTAGAACAAACTGCAGTATTATTGCTACTCTAACAAATGATCAGCAAACAAGCACATCTTCTAACAGAGCTCCCTTTTAGATTAATTAAGACTGCACTCCAGGCAGTTCTTAAAGAGACAGTACACAGAGGCTATAGAAGCACTCTCTGGCAATACATTTAAACTGCTAAAACACAGAACACCAGCCTGGCAGTGAGCATTTAGTCAAGCTCAAGGAAGACTTTTTGGGAACCCCCATTTGTAGGGGGGTTGCTTACATATTATCTGAACTGTGTAAGACACCTAATATAACTGACAAAGCCTATGGCTGCTGTGAATTGTCTTATTTGTTATTGTCTTCGACTGTGTGCCGTTCTCGTTTTCAGATGTGGAACCTTTGTAAAAGAGCGTTGGCTCAAAGGTGTCTTCCAAAATCGTAATAAATAAATAAATGCAGTGGAACCCCTGCATGTGAGCAGTCCCATGGTCTTTCTGCAAGGGAGAAAAACTTCCTGCATCTGCAAGAATACTTCCCAGTACACTCAGGCCCTGCACAGCTGACCATACCCCCAGCACCCATAGGATTTCCAAAGGGGTTGACTTCCCTCTTCCAGACCCATCTCTGGGGGAAAGACTGGTCAAAAACTGGGGGCCATCTATGGGAATTCGGGGCTGGATGGCTGCCGGGAGCAGATGGAATGTGGCCAGGATAGAAATATTGCAAAAAACCAAAGAAAAAAAAAAAAGATTTGGATAGGAAGAATGTATAAACCCTGTTTCTTTGTCTTTATTGGAATTTTCCAGGGACATAACCAAAGCTATTATAATCAGCTGATCTGCAATTTTGGTTAGGTCAAAATTACATTATTATAGAATCTCAAACAGGATTTGGAATGTTGGGATTAACCTTAGATAATTGTCTTATTATAAGTCGCTTGACATATGTTTATAAAATCCACTTTATGCAGATTTTGTTGATTTCTGCAAAGCATTTGACAAAATAGACAGGAATCAGTTATGGAAAGATTTAAGTAAAATAGATGTTCCACCTAACTTACTAAACATAATGTGTATATAGGTACATGGGCAAGGGTTAGAACTTCTCTAAATGGTGATCTTTCCGAAACATTTACAAGAAACTTTGGCGTTAAACAGGGGTGCCTTTTAGTCCCTATCCTTTTTACATTCACTTTCTCTCATTCGCAAGGAACGTCTTGCAACAGTACTACTTTTGGATGTGTGTGACCCTCCTCACCAATGTAGTGCTTAGTGTAGCAGGCACGACCCTAGGGGACCAATGCATGCTGAGCTGTGTATGACAGCAGTTCGGCTGTGCTGGTCTTCACTTCTAAGAAAAGGTCCGCTGCAGTCAGCGGTGGTAGTGTGCATGCAGTTAGCATACTTACCTCAGCTGAACTGCTGTCATGCACAACTTGGCATGAAATCCCTACTGCTTCCTCCCTCTGCTAATATCCTCCCCTTCCCTCATTACTGTTCTCCCTGTCCCCCACATTCTGTGCCGAGAGGGGTGCCCAATCCCCCTCGGCTCATGTGCCCCCCAGCACACTGTGTGGCCGACCAGGGTGCCCAATCCCCCATTGGCTGCAGCCCCTCCAAACAAACAACCAGTTGACACACTGGGAGCCCACTCCAGCATGCTAATACCTCCTTTCTTCCTGTGGCGGTGGGGTGCCCGAGTCCCCACCGGCTGCAGCCACCAACAACATAGGTGGCACGCTGGGAGCCCACCCAGCGTGCTACAAGGTCTGTTCTTTTTTTTACAATTCCTGTGAATGAAGAAAACGTCCTCGATGAGTCCTCGCCCCACCACCAACCTGCGCCCACCCTCTGCTCACCACTTCCCCACATCCCCCGCCCCATACTTACCTCCAGAGCCAGGCTAATGATCTTGGTGGACCGGGATCCTGTCTGCACTCTACAAAGCCGACCATGAACTGAGGAAATGCCGGTAGGCTGTATAATGGCATAAATAGGGGGTTTCCAACTTGGGTGGATATCTTGGCCATTTGTCGACTTTTGGCACCAAATTTTCAACATGGGGTTCTCGACACCCCTTCTCATGAATTCAGTCACTGTCATGGCATTATTCGGTCCCAAAAGGTGATTTCGTGGTCACTGCATGGAATTACCTTTCGGGACCAATTTAATGAAACAAGAATGTCGGTGTTCAAGTGGTGGGCTCTCAAAGAAGCCTATGTTGCAAATTTGGTGAAAATATTCCAAGAAATGACTGTGTTACGAGCATGCATTGTGCAATTTCCATGCACACTCGTTTGTTTGCGAATTTGTAATATTTTCACTCCAGATTTTCAACATAGGCATATTTCCACACCTCCTTATGAGCAGTGCAGTTGTCATGTTTCACATCCTGGCTGAAATATGTTTTCGCGCCTATGGCGCAAAATAGCACAGTCGCTGTTGGAAATCAGTGTTCGCTACAAAGTAAGACAATCACAGTGACGCTGTTCATGAGCAGAGGTCCTCAAATGCCTATGTTGAAAATTTGGTGACAAGAGTCCATACAATGCCTGTGTTACGAGCATGCATTGCTCAGTTTCTATGCACACTCGATAGTTCGTGAATTTGTAATATTTTCACTCCAGATTTTCAGCATTGGCATTTTCCCACTTCTCCTTATAACCAGTACAGCTGTCATTCTTTCACATCTTGGCCGAAATGTGTTTTCGCACTTCTGGCATGAATATGCAGTCACTGTAGGAAATCATGTTTGGTACAGAGTAAGAAAATCACAGTGACACAGTTCATGAGCAGACATCCTAAAATGCCTATGTTGAAAATTCCATGCAAAAATTCCAAAAAATAACTGTAATGAGCGTGCGTTGCGCAGTTTCCACACGCACTTGTAACTTTGCAAATCTGTAATATTTTCACTCCAGATTTTCAACATTTGCATTGTCCCACACTTCCTTATGAACAGTATGGCTGTCATTTTTCACATCCTGGCCAAAATCTGTTTTCCCACTTCTGGCACAGAATAGCGCGATCACTGTGGGAAATCAGTGTTCAGTACACAGTAAGAAACTCTAAGTGGCACTGTTCATGACCAGAGATGACAAAATGCCTTTGTTGAAACTTTGGTGAAATAATTCTACTGAATGACGGTGTTACAAGCACGGTTTGCACAGTTTCCACAGAGGCTCGTACCCTTGAGCACAGCCAGGGTGTTAGGGTTCCTAAGACAGACACTTAAGAAGTATGGGGGTGAAATGCTACTCAGATGCAAGAGGAGTTGCAGAGAGGTACTCTGTTGGGATATGGATGCTGAAAGGACATGAATACAACTGGGGGAGGAGCCTGCACAAATGCCAAACACCAATGCACATGTCTGCAAGCAAACGTTTGACATTGACAAATGCTTGTTAATATCTGTGTAAACCCATTGCTGAAGTCACTTAATTTATCTGAATTCCATAACCCTGAAATAGGGAATATCTGTATTGGTGCATTAGCTGATGCGGACAATACAGTGCTCTTTTCAGCCTCCCAACGTGGCTTAAAAGAAATTACTGATATTTGAGAAAATATGTGCAGAAAGGAAGTTGGAAATTAACATCCAGAAAACCAAAGTAATGGTTGTTAGCCATAATTGTTTTCCAAGATTTAAAATGTACTCAGAATTTGGAAGTAGTACAACAATATGATTGCTTTGAAATTAGATATTTCAGTAATTGCTCCATGAAAGAACATTATAATTGGGTTAAGCAGGATTTAACCAGAGCAATAGCGTGGAATACATAATTAACTACAGAGGGATGAATGTACAAGAGGTTAAAAGAGTGATGATCAAAAGTGAAGGCAAGAATTTAATATGGGTGTGAAATTTGGGTTCCTTAATATCAAGAAGACTTGGATAAACCTCTTAATAATCTTTACTGAAATTTACTAAAAGTCCCCAGCTCCACATTCTCCTTATTATTAGCGAACTGGGTGCTTGTAATATGTAATTGTGTACTTGGGAACTTCAACCCGTAATAGACATAAGAACATTAAGTTCTGGTTAATGATTTAATCTTTCCCAGATACTATTTGGGTAAAACTATCAGTTCAGGAAATGATGACATACTTAGACACGGGCTTTGAGTCACTTTGGATTTCAAACATTAAAGCTAAATCAAATTCCCTTGAGTTAGGGTGTTGTATTTCTTTTCTAACATTAGAACCAAAGCTGTATAATATAACAAAAGTAGAATCTTGTACAGAGGGTTGCTTAAACATAGGGAAAGTTCAGCTAGATCCGAACAACATACCCATAAATGGTTAGTGGAAAACAAAATAAATATTGTTACTGAACCATATTTAAAAATTATACAAAACCCAGTTGATAGGTCTTTTGATTACCTGCTTTAGGTTTGAAATATATAACAGTAAATTCCTAAAAAATTATAATGAAAAGATGAATTCAGTTTCACCTTATTGTAGATAGAATAATACTTTAATAGATAATGTGCATCATGTGATTTTGATTTGTCCTCTATGCAACACAGAGAACTATGTATAATGGGAACTTATCCGATTTACATGAATCTAAAGGATATGCAATTCATGAGAAAGGAAGTGTGTCCGGGAAATCCAGGTCCAACCATATGAGCCTATAGATCAGTGGCTAGAGAACTGGAATGGTACTCTGGTGGCCTGGCTCCAGTTCCCAGTAGGTCACATTATTTCTTTCTCACTACAATTTGTTATATATTTACCACAAACAACTCACAAAGATTATTACTTTTTTATTAAACCTCTTTCACGTAATTTAATTTATGAAATGTAAGAAAACTGATAGTGGATGTACAGATAGTTTATTTTTTTGGTCCTCGAACCTCCTTTCCACTAAGGCTGAAAGACTACTAGCTCTGTTGAGAATGTGCGTAAATAACCAGACCTGAACTCACCAGTTATTTAGTTTCATGTTGGGGTTAGCACTCTATTATCCAGATAATGTTTCCTGAATATTGCCCAAACTACTGACTCATTTATTTTAGTTTGCCTGTTGATTATAATGTATTATATCACTTTTTAAATAATCTGTTCTCCTACCCTGAAAGGGACTTGATTTTGTGTTGTGCTGCTAGTTGTACTTAACGTATTTCTGTACTGGAATTAGATAACTGGAAAGTACTACTCAAAAAGTTCTCTAAATACTATGGGTCCCATATTCAGAGCCGGCCAGCTGCGTGTGCGCATGGGAGTGCCACACGAAAAAATAGGGCCGGCTGGCTCTGGTGCCATACTCAAACAGACAGTGCGATCTGAACTGACCATGCTCTTCATGTACATATCAGGCCATGGTAGCATGGTGCACAACCAGTAGTCACCATGCTGTGTGCCGTGCTGCCAGAGTGCCGGCCAAAGATTGCCCATGGGGTAAAAAGCAGCACACACTGGTTAGCACCGTGGCCCCTATGGGCAATATTCAGCCCAGACATGCAGGTGAGCCCATTGGGCATGCATGGCACTAGTGGCTCATTTGCAGGCCCGTTATGGGCTCATCTGCATGCCATCACAGCAGCTGAGTGTGCCGGGCCAGGTCGCCCCTCTCATGACCGGATCCCCATCTGTACAGAAAAATAGAAAACCCTGATGGTCTAGCAGTCCCTCCATTGCCCCGATCCCCATCTGTATTAAACAGAAAAGCCTGCTGGTCCAGCTGTCCCTCCCATGCCCCAATCCCCATCCATATATAAAAAGCAGAAAACCCTGGTGGTCTAGTGTTCCCTCCCCAGTCCCAGTCCTTGTCTGTATAACAAAACAGAAACCTGGTGCTCTAGCAGTCCCCCCTCCCTAACCCTGACCTGCCCTTATCATACTAAAAACCCTGTCCTTGGTAGTATAATGGACCCCTCCCACCCTGTCAGGTAGTGCCCCACAACCATGCTCCCCCCGTCACAGCCCCGAGAGCCAGCAACTGGCACAGCTCTCCTCTCACCACCACGGCCGGCCACTGACTGAGCTCTCCTGATGTATGTACTGTACAATGCACTACAATTACAATCAGTTACACATTGATGTGGTGGTGGTACCTGCATCAGTAGAAAGCCACAAAAGAAACTGCAACATTGGGGAAAAAATTCTTCTGAACCTTGGTGAATGTGTGGTGTGGTGTTCCTAGGGTATGAAGAATAACTTGAAGCAGCATTGGCATATCCACCTACTTCTGTGCCCTCTCTCAAAGCATAGCAAAAAGGGTTTGTTGTTATGTGTGTAAATGTCCTTGTCTAGAAACACAGTGGCAACAATTGGATATATATGTTTCAGACATGTGACATATGAGAATACTGACATAATGACACTTCTTTGTAATATGTGACCAGTAAAGGCACACTAGTCTGTGACAGCTTGTTTCCAGATGTGTTGGGGGGTTGGGGAATTGATGAGGGGGTGATTCATACTGATCAATTTTATTGGTAGTAGTAATGTTTGCCAGGACTCTTGTCAACATCATTTACTAAGACCATATTAGCCATTCTACCAGGTTGAAGGGGTCAATTTTATGTTCTGATTTTTGCATTGGCAACTAATACTGTGTATAAGGATCTGGGCATTTCAAGTTGAGTTCCTTTGTATGCTTCTTTATTTATTTTTTATTTTCTCCTAATAAAAAATTCCTGTATGACACAAGGTAGAATAGGATCCTGTCCCAGTTGTTATGGAAAACGTGTTTAAATGCAAGGATCTTTCCTTTTCCGTCTCTTCCCTGTCTGGTTGCGCAACCAAATTCTCCTGTGAGACTTTTGACTTGATCAACCCAACAGGCTCGCAATTCTTTGCCCCTCTCTGTCTCTCAGTTTTCTCTTGCTGTCTGTTTTTCCTCCCTTGCCTAACAGCTGATATACAAATGTATGCAAATCAATATGTGGAAATGTAACTGATGTTGGGATATCTTTTGTGTAGAAAATATATAGTGTTACTGTTGAAATGTATATATTTATAATTTGAGGTAACGGCAAAAAGCTATTGTAAACTAGAGGTTACCTTGGTGCAACTCTTTGAGCCTTTTGCAAGAGCTGTGCGAGGGGAGGCCTCAGCAAGCACACTGTGTTCCAGCAGCTCCTGCCTGATATTTACAAAAGCAGGATGCTTGCTAAGAATGGGGGTTGAAAGGACTTCTAAAGAAGCTAAGCTGCAACTGCAAGAAAGATTAGGAGAACAAGGGTCACAGACTGAAAGAAAACTTTATTTTATTTTGCCTTTGTAAATAGTTATACTGAACAAGTTAATTTTATAATACTGCTAGTGTAAATAAATAATTTTTGGTGAATTCTACAACTGATGCTGGTTTTCCTATGCTTCCTGACCTGTGCCTTGACGACGGATGGTGTCTGCCTAAGTGGAATTTACTCCGTGCATACCCTAAGACGGGAGTTTTGTGCATGGGTACTGGATCTCGTACCAGGGAAGTACAGAGGAAGGTATGGATTCTGCAGCAGCAAGTCCAGGAGTTTTTACCAGGAGAATGGCAGCCAAACTTGTAGAGACAGGAGTCCAGTCTGAGATTGTACAACCAGCACAAGTCATGGAAAAAGAACAGGCAGTGGCAGAACCTGAAAGCCTGATGGACTTTTTCAAATGGTGGGCTATACAACAAAAAGAGACTGAGAAGCAAGGAGAAAAAGAGATGCAGCGAAAGGAGCAGTGATGGCTGGATGCCTTGCAAGCTGTCAAAGGCAGAGGATCCAGCAGAGACCCAGATGAGCAACAAAATGCAAGCTACTTAAAGCCATTAAACTTACAAAGTTGTGCCCCTTGGATGATATAGAGGCATACCTGACAACTTTTGAAACAGTTGCCACATTCTGCCAATAGAAAAAGCAGCAATGGACAATCAGACTGGTACCCTACCTGACAGTGAAAGCCCAACTTGCCTACAGCAGTATGGACATTGCACAGTCAGAAAATTATGACCTGGTGAAAAGCGAAATCCTGAAAAGGTATGACATTTCCGAAGAGACATACAGGCAGAGGTTTTGATCTCTGAGGTACAACTGGGTTGACAATCCTCAAGAAGCCTTCACCCGACTCGGAAAACTCCTGATAAAATGGATCCAACCAGAGAACAAAACTATCCCACGGATCATTGACACATTTTCCATGGAGCGATTCATCAGCTTCTTGCCTACAGATGTGCAGCTGTGGGTAAAGGAACACCAACCAGAGAGTGGGGAAAAGGCTGTTTCTTTGGCTGAGGACTACCAAATGGCCAGACAGATGCCACAGCAGCGAGGTAGCAGCCAAACACCCATAAGACACTTTTTTTCCATTTAAACTCCAAGCCTGATAAGAACTCTAGTGGGGGTAACACATCTGGGCCTAAAGACGTTATCTGCTATAACTGTAATAAGCCAGGCCATTTTGCAAGAAACTGTCATAGTAAGGAGAGTGGTGCTGGAGCAGATTTTCCTTGGCAAATTGGGACAAGTACTTAACAAATGTGAAGGTGTGGGATAAGACTGTGAAGGGACTCGATTCGGGAAGCAGATAGACCCTAGTGCATGTTAAAGTGCTGAGAAAACACTTTGCAAAGGAACCAGGTACTGATGTCATCTGCATCCATGGGGGCACTCGATACTATCCCACCACCCAAGTGGCTCTGACCATTAAGGGTGTGTCGCACCAAATGAAAGTGGGGGGTAGTACCTAAGTTACCTGTACCTGTGATTATTGGAAATGACTTTCCATGATTTACTGAGTTGATCAAAGAAGGAGTAAATCCTGATGTTTCAGCAGTTGTGGTGACAGGAGCTCAGGCAAAGAAGATTTCAGACGGTGGGGACACTTTTCCTTTCAGTGATTTTGATTCAGACTTGTTTGACCACAGCTCCAAGATCCAGAAATCCAAGAAAGAAAGAAAGAAAGACAATGCCTGAAGAACCTGGCAGCAAATGACTGATGGACATAAAGTGTTAAAATATGAAAATACTGAAACTAAATTGTTAACTGATTGTGATTTTCTTTCAGAGCAAGCTAACAATGTTTGTCTCCAGGGTTATTTCAAGCAGCTGGGGGTAAAACCAAAACAGGGTGGACTAGTGTTTAAAAAATGTAATGGACTACTGTACAGAGTTTGGGTTAAACTTCAGACACAGGAACAGACAGAACAATTGGTTATGCCACAGAAGTATAGAAAAAGAGTTGTTACAGATAGCACATGATAGTCCTATGGCTGGTCACTCAGGGAGGGATCATACTCTTGCCAGATTGCTGTATAGATTTTACCGGCTTGGAATTCATGAAGATGTTGCTATCTATTGTAATTCCTGTGCTGAGTGTCAAAAAGTAGCCCCAGTCACTAGAAATGATAGGGTACCCCTACCCTTGATAGATGTGCCTTTTGAGAGAATTACAATGGATGTGACTGGTCCTCTAGACAAAATTAAAAAGGGTAATAGATTTATCCTGGTAGTATGCGACTATTTTACTCGATACCCAGAAGCAGTTCCAATGTGTACTGTTACAGTCCCAAAAGTTGCAGCAGAGCTTGCCAAATGTTCAGCAGAGTGGGCATACTTAAAGAAATTATTACTAATCAGGGTAGTAAGTTTGGTGCTGCATAGCTTAAGGAGCTGTACAGACTGCTAGGTATCACTGCCATAAGAACCTCCCCTATCATCCTGAGACAGATGGTCTTGTTGAGCGTTTTAACCAAACCCTAAAACACATGTTAAAAAGGTTTGTAAAAGGGGAAGGGAAAGACTGGGACCAATACTTGCCTTACCTACTTTTTGCCTACTGAGAAGTGCCACAGGCATCAAAAGAGTTTTTTACCATTTGAAATTATGTATGGCAGGCAGCCATGAGGGCCACTGGATGTGATAAAAGAAACGTGGGAAGATAACCCCACTCGCAGAAACAATCTATAACTTCTTATATGTGCTCCCTCAGAAAGAAGCTGGTAAAATATGTTGAAATTGCCCATAGTATTCAGGAAGCGGCCCAAAACCAGCAGAAGGTATATTATGACCATGGGGTAAAAGAAAAAGCTTTTGAGCCAGGTGAAAAGGTTTTGCTGCTGTTGCCCACAACAGAAAATAAACTGTTAATGAAGTGGCAAGGGCCATGTAAGGTTCTTAGATGTACTGGCACTGTTAACTACAAGATTGAGACCTCTGGCAGGAAAAATCCTACTTAGATATACCATACTAACCTCCTCAAGAAATGTGTTGAAAAAATGTCAAAAGCTGCCTTGCTAGTTTTACCAGAAACCAATAAGGAAGATATTGATGTAGCGTCTGATAGACTGGAACAAACTTTAAATGCTGATGCTGTAAAGGTGAATGTTTCCTTAACCTCAGAACAAACTGCAGACATTTGTAGTGTGCTAAAGACATTTAACAGTACTTTTACCATGGTACCAGGCAGAGCAAAAGGGACTGAGCACATAATAGTGACAAGGAATGCTCGTCCTATTAGACAAAAGACATACAGGTTGCCAGAGCCGTTAAGAGCTGATATGGTTAAGGAAATAACAAAAATGAAAGAACTGGGTATCATAGAGGAGTCGAGGAGTGCTTGGTCATCTCCCATGGTAATTGTAAACAAAAAAGAAGGGGGTGTTAGAATCTGCCTTGATTTTAGGAAACTTAATCAAGTGTCAGAATTTGACAGTTATCCTATGCCCAGAATAGATGATTTGGTGGACAGATTGGGGAGTGCAAAGTATATCAGTACCTTTGATCTCACCAAGGGTTACTGTCAAATACCTTTAGCTAAAGAATCCAGAGATAAAACTGCATTTGCCACCCCTATAGGATTCTATTAGTTCACTACCATGCCCTTTGGTTTACATGGTGTGTCAGCTACATTCCAGAGGTACATGGATGTAATTTTATCCCCTCACATTGGTTAAGTACCTGGGGGTAACTCTTGACCCACAACTGGATCTCACTCTGCACATCCACAACACCTGCAAAGCTACAAACTGCAAGCTGGGCCTGGCCTGCAGAGCTAAATTGTGCCTCACCCCAGCGGCTTGACTGGCCCTTGCCAGGGGGGTCCTCCTACCCACGCTCTGCTATGGCCTTGTATCCTTTGCCCACATCCCTAAAACCAGTCTCTCTAAATGGGACACAGCGTACAACAATGTATGCCACTTTGCTCTCTCTGCTCCCCACGTCACACATTGATGTGACTTACACTCCCAGCTGGAGTGGCTCCCTCCGAAGTACCACTGCACCTTCATCCTTGGCAACTTTATAGACATCGGCATCTGAACTGCCACCCCTTCTCCACTTGCCCTGTCCCTCACTCCTGCAGCTCCTCTCTATGATCCAGTGACTCTCAGGTCCTCCTAGTTCCAAGAACCTGCACCCGAATGGGCGACCAGGCCTTCCCTGCCTTTGCACTGAAGCTGTGGAACTCCCTGCCAGCCTGCACTTGCACCTCCCCATTACATTCCTGCTTCAAAGCTTTCCTATGGGGCTTCCTGAAATCAGCCTCAACTGGTCTCTGCACCTGAGCTGCTATCACTTGGTATCTACCACTGGGCATCTAGTCCGTGGCTATAGTCTGCACTTTGCCCCGCAGGTCTAGCCCATGCCATCTGACATACCATGACTGGTGTTCTATTACCCTGAATTGACTGATCCTGATGCTGTTCCCTGTTAATCTACCTGATGCTCTTTGTACCCTGATCTGTCTGATCCTGCTACTTTGTACCTTGGTATTCTTCCGGATCGCTAGGAGACTCCTGTCACCTATTCCTGTACTCGGCCGCTTGCCACCTCATGTAGTTATCTGTGTACCTCATTACTGACTATCAATGTGCTCAATCTAATTGTAATCTATGTACCTTATTCGTATGTTACATATGTGCCTTAATCTATGTACCTTATTCTTATGCTACATATTATGCCTGAACCTAATGTATGTTAACCCTGTATATGCCTGATGTTCATGTTTTTGTACCATTGTAACCCTCCCGGGTTGCACCTGAAAATAGACACTTGGTTGTCAAGTGTGCTCACCCGGTAAACAAAAGCAAATAAATAAATTGTGCTGCGTACCTGGATGATGCCGTGGTGTACAGTCCAGACTGGAAAAGCCACCTGGAACACCTACAGGCAGTTATCCAAGCTATCAAAAATGAAGGTCTGACTGTTAATCCTACCAAATGTGCATTGGGCATGCAGGAAACCAGATATTTGGGCTATATGTTGGGAAATGGAGAAGTTAAGCCAGAAATTTCTAAAATGGAAGCTGTAGCTAACAGCCCTGTACCTAAAACAAAGAAACATTTCAGGTCATTTGTAGGCCTGGCTGGTTATTATTGGAGATTTGTTCCCAACTTTGCTGAGTTAGCTACTCCCCTCATTGAACTTATTAAAAAGTGGTACCCAAATAATGTGAAATGGACCCCAGTGTGTGATGAAGCTTTTCAAGCCATAAAGGCTGCATTATGTTCAGCCCCTGTTTTTAAAAAGCCCAGACTTTGAGAAACCATTTTTGTTACAAGCAGATGCATCAGAGGTAGGTCTAGGTGCAGTACTGAGTCAAAATATAGATGGGATGGAACATCCTATTCTGAACATAAGTAGGAAATTGTATGGCCGAGAGAAAAGGTAGTCCACTGTCGAAAAGGAATGTCTAGCAGCAAAGTGGGCCATGGAGTCCCTTAAGTTTTATTTGCTAGGAAATGACTTTGTTCTTATGACTGATCACAACCCTCTCTGTTGGCTTAACCAGATGAAAGATAAAAATTCCAGAATCACAAGGTGGTACCTGGCACTACAGCCATTTAAATTCACTGTGATGCACAAATCTAGTAAAGGGAATAGCAATGCTGATTTTTTTGTCAAGATATGGATCAGGAATTGAGGATTCTGAAGGCTAAAAATCAAATGTATGTGTTTGAACTTTACTGCTTGCTGTACTGTTAGAAAACAAACATATAATGTACATGTGCTTAATTTCTGAAAGCAGCAGTTGTCAGTAGAGAATTAATAAAACATTTTGGAAACCTGTTTAATAAAACAGGTTCCCTCTTGAGGTGGCTCTATGTGACAGGGTAGAATATGACCATGTCCCAGTTGTTATGGAGAAAATGTTTAAATGCAAGGATCTTTCCTTTTCTGTCTCTTCTCTGTCTAGTTGTGCAACCAAATATTCCTGTGAGACTTCGGACTTGATCAACCCAACAGGCTCGCAATTCTTTGCCTCTGTCTGTCTCTCAGTTTTCTCTTGTTGTCTGTTTTTCCTCCCTCAGTGGTGCCGGAACGGTTTGAAAAGTGGTAGGGCCAAGGACGTAAGGGGTAAATTTTCCCCTATTAAATATATTACCATGATAGCAAAAAGTGATAGGGCCACTTATGAAAGTGGTAAGGCCATGGTCCTAGTGACCCCCTCCCCCCCTGTTCCGGCACCTATATCTTCCCTTGCATATCAGCTGATATAAAAATGTATGCAAGTCAGTATGTGGAAATGTAACTGATGTTGGGATCTCTTTTGTTTAGAAAATATTTAGTGCAACTGTTGAAATGTGTATATTTATAATTTGAGATGACTGCAAAAAGCTGTTGGAAACTAGAGGTTACCTTGGTGCAAATCTTTGAGCCTTTTGCAAGAGCTGTGCAAGGGGGACCTCAGCAGCACAGTGTGTTCTGGAAGCTCTTGCCTGATATTTACAAAAACAGGATGCTTGCTAAGAATGGGGATTGAAAGGACTTATAAAGAAGCTAAGCTGCAACTGCAAGAAAGATTAGGGAGAACAAGGGTCACAGACTGAAAGAAAACTTTATTTTATTTTGCCTTTGTAAATAGTTATACTGAACAAATTTATTTTATAATACTGCTAGTGTAAATAAATAATTTTTGGTGAATTCTACAACTGCACCTGGTTTTCCTATGCTTCCGGACCTGTGTCTCAACGACACTGTACTATTATGATGATAAGTGCCACGGGATCTTCAACTTCCACCTGGACAGCCACCAGAGCTGGGAAAAGGGCATCATTGTAAAGTCTCCTCCGAAGCATGGATTTTAAAAGTCTACAAGGTCATGCCAAAATAAAGGGTTATCTTTGGGATTCCCTCTTCTTAATTAGAATTTTGTTTTACTTTGTTTTACATGACTGTTTGGTTTATTTCACTTTAGTGTTGTTGAGTTAGTTTTTGTTAGCCAGGGAAGTAGTTCTAGGAAATACTTCCTGTTGCCTGCCCGTCAGCTCTGCTGTAGTGCTACTGCTTGTGGCACTGACTACCCGTGTTCAGGAGCAAACATGGAACATCACAGGGTAGGCCAGGGGGAAGTGCAGTAGGATAAGAATTCCATGGACAGCTCCCTCCTTGGGGGGGGTCGTGGTTTTCCCCCACATCTAGTGATACCCAGCGGAGGCTGGGTGTGTAGCAGCTGGGGTCCACTCAAGCAGCTGGGAGGCAACAGCAGACATCTGTGGGACAGAGGTGGGAGAGCGCCCGCCCCGCGCTGATGTGATTGCACATCTGTGCCTCCAGGGGACATGCAGAAGGAAAATCCCTCTGGGACGAGCACTGTGATGCCTCCAGACCTCTGCCTGAAGGACACCCTAGGCTGAAGCCACAGCTGGGGTCTCCGGTGGATCTTGGTGTCTCCCTCTCCATCCTGCCACAGGAGGCAAGCTGCAGGCTCCCCAGAACAGGCCTGGTGAGGAATGCCGGCTGTGGGGTCCGGGTGCAGAAATGGGGTACATCCCCGCCAATCCATGGGAGAAGAAAGAAAATTGAAAATAAAAAACAATACTCCTTGTTTTCAGTCTCATCCCAAGAGACTGGAGATACAGCTATAAATGTACTGATACCAGATTAGGTTACGCTGTTGTTTTTTTTTTTTTTTTTTTTTCTTTTTTGGTGAATGGGGAAATGTGGCTAGGACAATGGGACATTCACCTACTCTAGTTGAGAAATGCCATGGGATCTTTAAAGGGACAGTCTGTCAACATTTTTTGCATCATATTATTTCTAATTGAAAACTCACATTTTAGGATTGCTTACCTGCTCTAAAATTCATTTATGTTGGTTATTTTATTGCCTCTCTGCTTATTAGAAATGAAATGCATAATAATTTAGTTATAACCAACCTTGTTTTAAATCCTAGATCTACTCTTACTGCATATTTCTGAACTTTAGAAATACCCCCACACAGTGCAGCCACTCATGATACAATAGTCACCCGTACTCCAACTGCATACTGAGTGGTTAGACTGTATTAGGGGTGTTCCTAAGTCCAGCAAAGATGCAGTGGGAGCTGATCAAGGAATGTAAACAAGCATTTTGTTTGTGTGGTAACACCAGTATGGTGCGCAGAGTGTTTTTCACGTTTTAAAAGAAAAAAGAATCAGAATGGAACAACCAGCTACATTAGCAGTTTCTACAGAAGGCCTAAGGGAGTTGACAGTGTCCCTTTAACGAACTAGAAGCACCAGAAATAGCAGGCAGAAAATGCTGTTAATTTTTAAAGGTAGTCCATTATTGCATTTTGATCAGAAGGTTTTTTTTTTCTATGTGCTCATTGGATAGTTTTCTACCTAATAGTATTGGATGTGATGTGAAAATCAGTGGGTCACCTGGAAGAAGACGTGTCTAGTTCTGTTCATCTCACTACATCATCAGCATGTGACTTCACTTATTGTTACATCACAAGCCCTGCTGCCTGCTTGGTAACCTGTGTCACAAGTTACCAGTCAAGCAACAGGGGACTGGTTCTTCCTGGTTGCTAGTGATGTTACAGTCAGGGAGGCCACAATGCTGATCACGTAGTGGGACGAATAGAGCTGACTGTGTCATCCTCTGGGTAGGGTGCTGTTCCACACATCACAGCAAGTACTGTCAGGTAGAAAGCTGTCCAATGAGCAAAAACAGAAAAGAAGAAAAAAACTGCTTAAGATAAAAAAAAAAAAGGGATAGCCAACTACTTCTGAAAGTTATGGTTTATTCCAAGTAAGTACACTAGCTCCACCAGAACAGGCATACAGCACTTTGGTTTAATGTCTCATCTGAAAGATAACACCTCTGAGAGCAGAGAGTCCCTGAAACACCATACTGGGGCATAAGTATGATTACTTTTAAGCAAGGGGAGAATGCCCCTCCATAGCTATAAACACCACCTCCTGCAGCACCTGGTGTGCATTGGATGCCTTCCGTCCTACTACTGACCAAGCCTGACCTAGCTTAGCTTCTGAGATCTGAAGAAATTAAGCTCCAAGATGGTAAGGCTTTCATGGGAACTCGGCATGGAATCCTGACACTGATATTCCCTCTGAGCAAAAGATATCAGTAGTTTTTATTATAAGTAACAAATTTAAACCTTTGAAAGGGAAAAAAAAATCTGCTTGCTGCCCTATGGAAATGCCCAGAAAAATCTGAGAATTAGTATAGTATTTTTTTTCTGGCCTAAACACAATATTAAAAAAGAATTAAAGGAAAAGAAAGCCTGTAAAAAGATTTTAAATTCTTAAAAAAGCGTGGGTGTACTTGTTCTGCTGTTCCCCTAGGTGGTAGTATAAACACATTGAAAGGGTTCATTAATGTTTACATGACAAAATCATGGTATGCCCAGTAACTATCATATCACCGCAGCACAATTACAGAGTGAAAAGATGTGGAATTTTAGTAGATTATTGACTGCCTCTTGCATAATTTTCTGCTTTGCCTGCACTGATCAAAGTGCCTGAGATGTCGTAATGGCCTTACTTTGTGTACATGTCTTGTGTTTATAACCCATCCTGGAGCAGACAGCCATGTGTAAACAAATTGTCTAGCTTAATTGGGATAACCTGTAGTATTTTTGAAGTGAAATTTCTGGTTTCATCGTGTCTTGTTTTCAGTTAATATCCTGATTGCACCCAATGAGCACAATTTTTGTTTGCTTTACATGATGGTATTCTGTACATTTATGCCAATGTGTCTTATTGAGTTCGTCATGGCGTGCAGGCAAAGACAAACTCATTGCTGTAAGGTGCTCTACAGGGGTGTGCCCAATGGAGAGCTTCATTTCTAGTGGCAGGTGAATCAGTTGGCAGGCTGGCAATGACCCACTCTCAGCTGTTCGGGCTGAGCAGGACAACTTTTCAAAGGACGGCGCCGCACCAATAGTGGCATGGCTCAGTGCGGCTCAGTCCTTTAAAGTTGCCTTCCTGCATTGCATTGCATTCCTGGTTGTGCATTCACACTGCTGTAACTTATAGCAGTGTGAACTTGCTGAGCTCAGGACTTCACCCTCACAGTTAAAAAAACAAATAAACCGACGGAAGCGTCCAGTCCCCCTGTCGGGATGCCCTCTCCCAGTTTGTTTGCCAATGGGGCAGCCCACTCCCCATCAGCATAATGTCCCCCCCGCAATTTGTTATGTGTGGCTGTGCACAGACCGACAGTGGTGCCCAATCCCCCTGTCGGCATGCCGCCTCCCAGTTAATTTGCTGATGGGGGAGCACAACCCCCATAGGCATAATGTCCCCCTCAATTAGTTGTGTGCTGAGGGGGTGCCCAATCCCCCTCTGCTACAGCACCCTCCCCACAAACACTCAGGTGGCATGCTGGAAGCCCACCCCAGCAAGCCAAATGTCCCTGTAAAAAAACAAAAAAAAAAACCAATAGGAAATGGTCCCTTGTTGAGTCAGGTGGCACCTCCAGCCAGCGCCCACCCCCTCTGCGCACCCACCTCCCCACACCCCCCCAACCCATACTTATCTCTGGAGTCAGGCACGATGATCTTCGGTGGACCAGGAACATGTCTGCACTCTTCAAAGCCAACCGAGAACTGAAGAAATACCGGTAAGCTGTATAATGGCCTATATAGGGTTTTTTCAACTTTGGTGCATATCGCCAGCATTTTTTTGATTTTTTTCACCAAATTTGCAACATAGGCTTTTTGAGAGCCCACCTCATGAACAGTGGCACTGTTGTTTTGTTAATCGGTCCTGAAAAGTGATTTCGCGGTCACTGCACGGAATCACCTTTCAGCACTGATTAACAAAACAACAGTGCCAGTGTTCATGCGGTGGGTTCTCAAAAAGCCTATGTTGCAAATTTGGTGGAAAAAATCCAAAAAATGACAGTTTTACGAGCGTGCGTTGCAGTTTCCATGTACGCTCGTAATTTTGCAAATTTGTAATATTTTCACTCCAGATTTTCAACATTGATATTTTTTTTATACTGCCTCATGAACAGTACAGCTGTCATTTTCAATATCCTGTCTGAAATGCCCTTCCGGCACAGAATAGCGCAGTCACTGTGGGAAATCCATGTTTGGGACAGATTACAAAAATCACAGTGACATTGTTCATGAGTGGAGGCCATGAGCGGAGGTCTCAAAATACCTATGTTGAAAATTTGGTGACAAAAGTCCACATAATAACTATGTTATGAGTGTGCGTTGCACAGTTTCCACGAACACACGTAACTTTGTGAATTTGTAATATTTTTACTCTAGATTTTCAACATTGCCATTTTTTTACACCTCCTTATGAACAGTACAGCTGTCATTTTTCACATCTTGGACGAAATGTATTTTTGCTGTTCGAGCGCAGAATAGTGTGGTCGCTGTGGGAAATCAGTGTTTGGGACAGAGTAAGAAAATCACAGTGGCAAGCCGGCCCAGTGGAGCTAAGGGCTGAGGCACTAGACACCTTACCTCACGCCACACTGGTGACCCGTGTTTGGGTACAAGCACGGGCTGCCAGAGGGAGGGGGAGGGCACGGAGCAGGTAGGAGCGGCCAAAAGGTAGCTCTCCTGTCCAGGGTGGTGGGGTTGCATCCCTCGCCCATGGTCTGCTTCCTGGTGGAGCTCAAGCTGCAACACAAGCCAGAGGGGTACAATGGCGCTAGGCCAATGGGAGGGCGGAAGGTTCTGTTGCCGGGGCCACAGAGTGCATGGGCGCCTCCACCCACACGTGTCTGTACTCCTGGGGCCCAGGATAATGGGGGAGAAAATAGAGAAGAAAACACCCAGCAGGCAGGATGATGCCCAACCCTCCGTAGGCACAGCTCCCAGGCTGGGCATAAGGTAAGCCAGGGTAATTCTGGGTGTTGGAGCTGGGGGGGGCGGTCGGGCTGAATGGGGCATGCCAGCAGGTGAAAACAGTGACATGATAAATAAATAAAAAAAAATCACAGTGATGCTGTTCATGTGTGGAGGTTCCAAAATGCCTATGTTGAAAGTTTGGTGACAAAAGTCCATAAAATGACTATTTCATGAGCATGCATTGTGCGGTTTCCACACATACTCATAACATCGAGGATTTGTAATATTTTCACTCAAGAGTTTCAACATTGTATGTTTTACACACCTCCTTATGAGCAGTACAGCTGTCATTGTTCACGTCCTGCCCGAAATGTGTTTTCACACATCTGGCACACAATAGCGCAGTCACTGTGGGAAATCAACGTTCAGGACAGAGTAAGAAAATCATAGTGACAGTGTTCATGAGTAGAGGTCACAAAATGCCTATGTTGAAATTTTGGTGAAATTACAAGCGTGCATTGTGCAGTTTCCATGTATGCTCGTACGTTCGAGCATTTTTAATATTTTCACTCCAGATGTTCCATACTGCCTTCTCTTTATGCCTCCCTATGAATGGTACAGCTGTAATTTTTCACATCCTGCCCAAATTGTGTTTTCGCACATCTGATGCAGAATGGTGCGGTCGCTATGAGAAATCAACATTCGGGACAGATTAACAAAATCACAGTGCCACTATTCATGAGCAGAGGTCCTGAATGCTTTCATGAGGTGGGGGTCACAAAAGACCATGTTGAAAATTTGTAATTCAGATACCAACAAACGCCTGGGGCATTAGGGTTTCTAACAATAATGTCCCCCCTCCCCAAACCCATGGTGGGGCTCCAGTGCCCTTATTTTCTCTGAACCACAGACACATTGTCACTCTTCACAGCCAGATCATGAATTGAGGAAACATGTATGCACTTCAGTGTATTTCAACAGGAATGTGACTTTGGTGGCATAACTTGTTCTTTCTGCTGGGAACTGTAGTCCTGCCAATCGGTGCGTACTAACATCAATTCCAGATGACGAACTTTGGCATTGACAAATGCTTGTTTATATATTGTTACTGAGTATGCTGCTTTTACAGAACACAGATTTTTTTTTTGCTCTTCCATGACTATCTAGAAAAATTAAAATGTAAAAAAAAACTAAGGCAGTAACAAGCAGGGTGCCTCAGGGGTCAGTACTGGGACCCCTACTTTTTAACATCTATATCAGTGATCTAGCAAAAGGACTGTAGGATAGGGTGTGCCTATTCATGGAAGATACAAAGGTCTGCAATAGGGTGGACACCCAAAGAGGAGTGGAGGCCATGAGGAAAGACCTGGAGAGGCTGGAGAAGTGGTTGGAAACCTGGCAACTAAAATTCAATGTGAAAAAGTGTGTGGTGATGCACCTGGAGCGGAAAAAAATTTTGAGCAGCTTATACCCGGGGATCAAGAAACAGAGCAGGACAGTGATCTGGGGATTATTATATTGAGAAATCTTAAGGTGGGGAACCAGTGCAGCAAGGCTGTGGGAAAGGCAAATGGTATGTTGACCTGCATTGGAAGGGGCATAACTAGCAGAAAGAGGTAGGTGCTAATGCCGCTGCACAAAACAATGGTGAGGCCCCACCTGGAGTACGGTGTGCAGTTCAGGAGACCACACCTACTCAGAGACATTGAGATGATGGAGAGGGTTCAGAGAAGAGCAACAAAGATGGTGCATGGGATGCTGGGAAAAATATATGAGCAGAGGTGGAGGGAGCCGAATCTATACCCACTAGAGACTAGAAGGGAGAGGGGGGACATGATTGAAACTTTGAAGTATTTGAAGAGGATAAGGAAGGTGAAGGAGGGGAGCTTGTTCACAAAGAAGGAGGGAGCAAATACAAGGGGGCATCGCCTCAAATCGGAATGAGGGAAATACAGAGGCAATGTAAGGGGGCAGTCCTTCACAGAGAGGGTGGTGGAGGCCTGGAACAGGCTGCCAGAGGAGGTGGTGGGATCCGTAACAGTGGGGGGATTCAAGAGAGCATGGGACAGACATGTGGGGTCAGGAGGAGGAGGGGGGAGTCCAGAGCCAGTAATAAAGGAGGAGGGGGGAAGGGGAGGATATAAATGGCAGACTAGATGGGCCGGTGTGGTCCTTTTCTGCCGTCAAATTTCTGTGATTCAAACAACATGAAGTCTTGCTGTATTCTGACTATTGCAATTAGCCCCAGCCTTTTAAACTACCCCAGAGAACAAAGGGTTAACTGTCTATGCAGAGCATAGAATGCTGAGCTTGAGCTCGGTTGAGGTCTCTGTCTGCAGCCCTTTGAAATCCAACTGTCAGATTCTTTACTCCGCCTCACTGAACAATCGCTCTGGAGATTTCTCCTTCAGCTGGGTTTGAAAGTCTGTTAAAGTGTTGGTAAAAGTTGTCGGTTTTAAGCCGAATTTGGTCCGCTTAATCGGTTCAGCCTCTGTCTGCGGTACCGTGAGTACTAGATAGGTTTTACCTAAATTCTATGTGGAAATTGTAAACTTGTTTGCAGAACCGATCACTTTTAGTGAATTTTCTGCTCTTTACTTAGAGTGTGGTTAATGATCCTTATCGGTTCTAAAAAAAAAAACGTGTTTTGAACGTTTTTTTCCAACACCTGTGACGTGGTTAGGAACCGATAAGGGAGTCTTTCCTGGCGGTTGCCATAAAAAGGGTAAGTTTGGTTAGGTTAGCCATGTCTGAGAAACCCAAGAAGAAAACCGGGCCCATTGGGTTTCAACACTGCAGTGAGTATGGGGAGGTCTTTGCTAAGGCCGATCCCCACACCACCTGTGTTTACTGTCTGGGGTTTGAACACCTCAATACAGACTGCCAAATTTGTAAAAAAAATTTCCGAAATCTACTCTTGAAAAGAGATTAGGTAGACTAAGGGGAAAAGAGGCCAAAAAGTCAGCTGACCCGGATGGCCAGCCCAGTTCTATTCCGACCGAAGCAGAAGGAGTGCCCTCTAACCTGGGCAGTACTTCTTCGGGCAAGAGGAGAGCCGATCCTGAGGGGTTGGTTCCTACAAAAAGGAAACGCAAAGAGAAATCGACCGGTTCGGATCTAGAGGTTCATGTTCCGACTGCCGAATAAATAGCCAGAGTGATTCGGATTGTGGAATCGCTTCGCCCTGTTCCGACCGATCCGGCACCATTTGGCAGGGGTTCGGTCGGTTCCCCCAGTTCAAGATTATACCCCTGAAGATTTTTATGAACTGGAGTTTAAGGAGGAGGGGGAGTTTGAGGATGATGGTGACGATGGTGAAAGTCTGGATGTGCCTGTGGAACTGGACATCTCTCCGTACAGACATCTTGGTGTTTCCCCTCCTAGGCTTTCTGAGTCCCCTCCCCACTTTCTGTTTTACAGAAAGGTGGCTGAAACCCTCCAGCTTCCTATGGAGGAGGCCATGGAGGATCAAGAGGAACCTGATTATGAGGAAATGATGGACATACCAGAGTTCAGGAGACTGTCTATTCCCCTCCACAAATCCTATGGGAAACAGACACTCAAAATTTTAAAGTCTCCCAATACTGTACCTCCTGTTGACAGAAGGATGGACAAGAGGTACATACTATCAGGCTCAGATATGGAGTTTTTATACCAACAATGCAGCCATATTGGGGTAGTGCAGGCTGCTGCCTGTGACAAGGCAAATATTCCTTTGGCTTCACACACCCCCAGACAAAGACTCCTGGAAGATTGATGCCATGGCAAAAAAGCAGTACATTGCATCTCCCTTGGGACTCAGGCAGGCAAACTATATGGCCTATACAGCTAGGTACCAGAAGTCCAGGTGGGACACTGTACTGGCACTGGCTAAACAGGCCTCCCCCCAGCTAGCCAAGGAGCTGGAGGAGGTAGCTGCTGATGGGATTGAGGCATCAAAAGTACAGTTTCATGCTGCTGTAGACTCTAATGGTGTATCATCGAGAGTCATGGCTACATCTGTGGCTCTTCGGAGAATGGCTTGGCTCAGCTGTACTAGCCTCTCACAGGACACCCAGGCTAAGGCCATGGATTTTCCTGTAGTGGGTAATTCTCTGTTTGGGGAACAGACAGAGAATTACATGAAGAAAATGGACGAGTACAGGACCACTTATAGGAGTGCTCAGGCCAAGGAGAGGCAGGCAACTCCTCAAAGGCAGCAGTCTAGGGGAGGCCTTTTCATTGGCCTTTTTACCAAGCACAGGCCTCTTCTCCCTTTTCACAGAGGGGGTTCTTCAGAGGGAGAAGCAGAAGGGGGATGAGCAGGGCTGCATCCTCTCCTCAGCCTAAGGCCCCTGCCAAGCAGACACCCTGATGGGTCTGCCCGGGACGACTCTCCTATTCCAGTAGGGGGCAGGCTGGCTTACTTTGTCCAGGACTGGATGTCTATTACCTCAGACAAGTGGGTCCTGGAAGTAGTAAGCCAGGGACTGGTTCTCAGCTTCAAAAAATTTCCAAAGATGAGAGCCAGATCTTTTCCACCTGCAGGTCTCTCAGAAACCCTTGCCCTAGAGGCAGAGATTTCATCTCTTCTGGCCTTAGGAGCCATAGAGAGAGTTCCTACCCTACACTGGGGCAAAGGTCTGTACTCCAGGTACTTCCTTACCCCAAAAAAGACACGGGAGTGGCGACCCATCCTAGACCTAAGATACCTGAACAAATGTCTTTTAAAACCAAAGTTCAAGATGGTAACTCTGGGAATAATTCTTCTCTCTCTAAGGCCAGGGGACTGGCTAGCCTCCCTGGACCTCAAAGATGCCTATATTCATATTCCCATCAGGTGCTCCCACAGAAAGTACCTCAGGTTCAAGTTGCCCTCAGGCCACTATCAGTTCAAAGCAATGCCCTTTGGTCTAACATCAGCCCCAAAGGTTTTCACAAAGTGCCTTGCAGTAGTCGTTGCCTTTCTAAGAAGGCAAAAGATTTCCATTTTTCCATATCTGGACGACTGGCTCATAGTGGGTCAGTCTCCAGACCAAGTCAAGTCAGACCTGCAAGTGACCCAGCAAGTGCTCACTTCTCTAGGATTTCTTCTCAACCTTCTCAAGTCAGTTCTTGAGCCAGTGCAGTTCCTTACCTTTATAGGGGCAGAGCTGGATACTGTCAAAGCAAGAGCCTTTTGTCCCCTAGAAAGGGCAAGAGTTCTTATAGAACTGGCTTCTTCCTTCAGCCTTCAGGTGTCCCGACCAGCAAGGCATTTTCTTCAGCTCTTGGGCCACATGGCAGCTTCTACAGCAGTGGTCCAAGGGGCAAGATTCCAGAGGAGGGACATTCAGTTCCATCTGAGGGCCTTTTTGTCCCAAAGGAAGGATCCCCTTACCAAACTGATTCCAGTGACTCAGACTCTGATCCAAGCCCTTCAATGGTGGCAGGATCAGGACAATTTAAGGCAAGGGGTCTCATTTGTCACACAGTCTCATTCAGTGGTCCTTACCACGGATGCTTCCCTTCTGGGTTTGGGAGCCCATCTGGGGGCCCTCACTGCCCAGGGACTGTGGTCCCCTCAGGAATCCCTTCTCCATATCAATCTCTAGAACTCAGGGCAGTTTTTCTGGCCCTGCAAGCTTCCTCTCAGTCAGTGCAGAACAAGGTGGTTCAGGTCAGAACAGACAACACCACGACCATATGGTACATCAACAAGCAGGCAGGCACTCGGTCTATGGCCTTGTGCATAGAAGCCATGAAGTTGTGGTCCCTGGCTTATTCCCTGCAAACCTCTCTGATAGCAGTCCACCTTCCAGGGAAGGACAATGTGCTAGCAGATGCACTGAGCAGGATCTCACAGGGCCATCATGAATGGTCCCTGGACCCTCTGGTATTTAAGGTGATTTTTTTTCAAGATGGGGCACTCCAGAGATAGATCTCTTTGCAGCTCCAGACAATCACCAACTTCCTCTCTTTTGTTGCAGACCCCCATTCTTGGGCTCAGTCCCTCTGGATGCTCTGATTCTGAACTGGGAAGGGAAATTTCTGTATGCCTTCCCTCCCTTTCCTCTACTGTTTAAAGTTTTAGTCACAATAAGGTCACAACCTTGCAAAGTGATCCTGATTGCTCCAGACTGAGCCAGACAGCCTTGGTACCCCCTGTTGCTGTCCCTAGCAGTCCATCTTCCTCTGTCTCTTCCCAGGAATTACAACCTGTTAACCTTCTCTCAGAGGAGGATTTGGTACCCCAATCTTCAGTCTCTCAATCTCAAGGCATGGCTCTTGAAGAGTTAGAGTATGCAGATTTGCATCTGTCTCAGGGGGTTCTGGATATCCTCAAAGCCTCTTGAAAGCCTGCCACTAGAAGGACCTATAACTCTAAATGGAAGAGATTCAGCATTTGGTGTTCCAAGCAACATATTTCCCCAGACACTGCTGAATTGCCTACAGTTCTGAATTATATGGTACATTTGAATTTCTTAGGCTTCAGACCAGCTACTCTCAAGGTGCACTTGTCAGCTATTTCTGCTTTTCTGTCAGTGGGGAAGTCTTCCTCACTATCATCTCATCCTGTGTTCTGTAAATTTTTTAAGGGATTGCTTCATACCTGTCCTCCCTCTAGAGACCCTGCCCCTGCCTGGGACTTAAATGTTTGCATTGCTCAACTTATGCAACTTTCCTTTGAACCTATATCCTCAGCAGAGCTTAAGTACTTGACTTGGAAAACTGTGTTTTTAGTAGCCATTACCTCTGCCAGATGTATCAGTGAATTGCAAGCCCTGTCAGTGGAACCTGATTTTATCTCCTTCCACAGGGATAAAGTGGTCCTTAGAACCAGTAGAACGTTCTTGCCCAAAGTGGTTTCATATTTCCACTTGAATCAGTCTGTCTCTTCCTGTCTTCTTCACTGATCATTCTTCTTCAGGAGAGAGGAGGCTACACAGTTTAGATGTTAAAAGGGCCATTAGCTACTACATAGAGCATACCAAGGGTCACAGGTTTGATTCCCTCCGGTTGTTCCTCACTTATGGAGAAGTGGGAAAGGACAAACCTGCCACCAGGAGAACTATTGCCAGGTGGATTGTGTCTTGTATACAATTCTGCTATGAGAAACTAGGAAAGATTCCACTCTCAGGCCTGAGGGCTCACTCCACCAGAGGTACAGCTGCTTCCCTGGCTGCTGCCAGGGATATTCCTCTCTTAGAAATTTGTCAAGCAGCCACCTGGAAACAGTCCATACCTTTACCAAGCATTACTCTCTGGATATCCAGGCTAGGAGTGATGCTCGGTTTGGCACAGCAGTACTTCAGAGCCTATTCCCAAAGTAGGTTCTGTCCCTCCTCCATGGAGGTACTGCTTGGTAGTCTGCAATAGTCAGAATACAGCAAGACTTCATGTCGTTTGAAGAAAAAATTACTCATCTTAGTAATTATGTTTCTTCTAATGGAGTCTTGCTGTATTCTGACCTCCCTCCCTCCCTCCACTCTCAGAACCTGTTTTTGGGAAGTGGGTGGGCAGGTGCAGTGTTGCACCTCAGGGTTGCTTCTTTTACACCCTCCTTTTTTGTTTGGGTGTTTGTTTTATTGTTGTTCTTATTTGGATTGGTTTTGGGTTTCTGGAGTTGAGTCTTCCTTGGGAATTCAAAACTCTTGTTGCCAGTTGGCTAGTGAAAATTTTACATTTTCCACATAGGATAGTTAGTTAATTTTTTGCTCGTAAGAATCTGACGGTTGGATTTCAAAAGGCTGCAGAGACCTCAACCGAGCTCGAGCTCAGCGATATTCTTAGGATCGAGATGATAACCCACGCTTTCCATCCAGCCAGGTGCCCTAATTGTTATAGGCTCAATGCTCGTTGGATCCAAACTTCCCAACCAAAGTAGATCTCATGTCATGTTTTAAGTGTGATAGCAATGAATACTTAACTGTTAACTTTCAAAGCGTGTCTAAGTTTCTTTAATATACTGTTTGCACTGTAGGGTGATGCATCATTTTTGTCCTTCCTTGTTCAGTCTGAATTGTTAGATTTTTCTTTAATCTGTTCATCCA
Organism: Neoceratodus forsteri; assembly: GCA_016271365.2. Classification (NCBI taxonomy): domain Eukaryota; kingdom Metazoa; phylum Chordata; order Ceratodontiformes; family Ceratodontidae; genus Neoceratodus; species Neoceratodus forsteri. The sequence continues at coordinate 639,611,550 of CM028136.1, forward strand.
GGGGCTTAACACCCAGCCAGGATACTGTGTTATCTGAAATACAAATTTGAATAAAAATGTTATTTACAAAAAAAAGAATCGGAAACAGTACAAAACAGGAGAACAGTGCCCATTTCGGTGCAGTGTCCCCTGATTGCATTGTACAAAAAGAGCACTTACACCACAGGGGAGAAGTTGCCCTGTGAGTGCGGTGCAGCTCATATCTTTGATCCTTAGGAATGTGAGACCACTCTTACAACTCTAAGAGTGGCCTTGACAGTGATATACATATATTATTGATCAAGCTTGATCAATAATAAATGAATTAAAAAAACAAAAAACCTTAACCTGAACATGCCTCTTTCCAGGGCAGCTGCACGAGGCACTCTTCACAGAATTAGTGTCTCATGTGCAGAGGAAAGGAGCGCTCTGAATAGATGGGAAGGCTCCCTCAATCTATAATATTACACAGAGTTTCACTTTAAAATTTACTGTTTAATATTTAGCCAGGGTGTAGGCAGTGTCAAGTCATGAAACATAGAAACATAGACTTTGACGGCAGATAAGGACCGCTTGGCCCACGAATAATTATCCCTCATTATTCTCCCTAACTAATTCCAGGTTTAAACAGTAATCTTGGGAGTGTGTTAATTACCCTCTCCCTAGTTTTACCTATTTGAATACCTACAGCCAGTGAAGAGGCTAGCAACTTATTAAGAATATTAGTTGTCATTTTTACTTAGGAGATATCCCCAATTCCTGTTGTTCAACATTATATGGACACTACATTATGTATATCAACTGTTACTAGAATTCTGTATTTTATACTGGATTTCTGCCTTATTGCCATATATAAATGAATGGTTATTTTTTTATACCTAATGGAAACTAATAAACATAAAATAAAAAAAGTCTGCATTTTAAATTGTTTTTTTTTGTTTTTTTTTTAACAATTTTAATGAAAATGTTTAGCAGCCATTTAGCTGGTTTTAGTGGTCAAAGCTACCTTAGTTGTAGAAACAGATCTGATGGTAGAACACTAGGGTTAGCATGCAGAGTTTGAACTTGTATTTTAAATTCTAAAATTAGCATAAAGTCCTATCTCTAGGGCATCACTCACTGGCAGGAAGTTGATGCTTATTGTAAATCTTATTGATAGATCCCTGAGAAGAAACAACATTACTACTGTCATTTTTTCTTTCTTCCCCTAGTTCCTCCCTCCACCCCTTGGCAAGACCATTGCCATGTTTGGCTTGGCTTCATATGAACACAGCACCCATGCAGCGAGAGCAAACTCCCTGGCCCAGCTGCAGGAGTCCCTGAGGATCTGGAACCCACAGCCATACCTCCCCAACTGAGGCATGCTCTTATGTGGTAGCTACCCAAATCTGGCTAGCCTTCCGACATAGTGACCTGAGCTCACTTCTGAAATAGGTCTCATGTACAGCAGTAAAATATGCTTCTCTTGGGCCATTAGGGCGGCCACAATCTGTTGCTTTTAGCCCCATTTGAAATGTTCACGATAGGCAATTCAAGGTTTAGCATTGTCAAAAAAGTAAAAAAAAGGAATGCATAACAGTCAACAAGTGGTGTCGCTGTTCCTAGCCACTCAGCCAGCATACAGAATGTGAGAAAGGAGTGGTACTCTTAGAGCTATAAAAGAAAGCCACAAGTAAAAGAGTAGTGTAACATGGATAATAAATTTTATTGCAGTATACAAGAGCACAAACTGTCAGCCAGGAAGTGGGTAGACACCCCAATGTTTCTTGGCACCTTATTGTAATCTCTGCAATAAACTGAAATGTTCACAGTGGACCAATGCATTTTGCTTGTTGCTTATTCATTTAGTTTTAATCAAATTTCATATAAATGCCAGTGTTTTACAGGGGTACCTCTGGTGGGTGGCCAATATCAAGAAACAAACAGAATCCAGTGTACCCTCAAAAAAAAAATAAAAAAACGCTGCCCACGAGGGCCTGCAAATCACTTAAGCTATTTTTGTTCTTCTAATCATGGTTTCAAATGTTTGTTGCATAACTGTAGTGTGAATAAACCTTTTTACTGGACTGGATTTTGCCAGGTAAAAGTCCTGCCAGCGTAACGAATCTCTTATTAAGGTAATAAAGGAATGGGGGTTGAAATTGTGATGTCTTCTTTTAGTGGTAAAGTTTGAAGCTGGTGTGGCTGATTTAGACGTTCTTACACAAGCAATGTAACAGTGGTCGCTTGTATCTGTAGAAAATACGTCGGCATGAGTAAATAGATATGGTTTACTTACTAAGATAAGATCCAGTAGAGAGCTATTGTTTGGATTCTTTGTATTTGGTCTTGTGGGTTCATTTATAAGTTGTGTCATCCCCATGGAGTCACAAAAGGCTTTTAGAGGAGCAGAGGCAGTGGTGAGCCGATTCAAGTTGAAGTCACCTAAAGTTATGATTTCTAAGGTTAATGAACCCAGTGTCTTATTTAGGTGATGTAGCAGTTATAATCCAGCCGACAGAGGCCTGTAGCATCCAATTACACATATTTAGCTCATAGGAGAAACCTTGACTTTCAAGGTTAGACATTCAAATTCATTCTGAATAGAGGTCGAGTCAATGATGGAGGCTTGAAATTTATCTTTAATATACATAGCTACTCCACCTCCTCTAGTCTGTCTATCGGTCCTACAGAGATGGCACGAGTGGATATTCATCTCGTGGTCAGCCATTCCAGGTCTTAGCCATGTCTCGGTGACCACTAGTATATCAGGGGCAGTGTGATGTGCCTAAGCTTGAATGAAAGTAAGCTTCTTTAGGAGACTGCACACATTAACATGCACAAAACTTAACCCCTTGAGATTGGGAAGGTCAGAAGGGGAAGAGATACTGGCTGGAGGTCCTGGATTGAGCTCCACATTGCCCAAACAGAGCAACAAAAGAAGTAGTAGCTTCCTGATAGCCCCCAGGAGAAACCGTAGTGCCTTTATTCTTTCTCGTTTAGGTCAATAGTTAGTGGTTGCTGCAGACGTACTATTACTATTACCCAGCTGACCTATTACAGCAAAGATCAGGGTTCTTACTGAGAAGTACTTGGGATAATACAGGGCATTCATAGAGGGAAGTGTGACCGCCTTGCCTATAGCTACAACTGTTCCCCCTCGCCGGTGAAGTTGAAGGGCCTGATCACGTGTGTGGAACAGAGAGGCAGACTAGTAGCGATTCAGGTGCTCGACTGGGCTGGGCATTGGGTTTTGGCTGGATTTCTCAGAATGTAAGGTATTTACATGTCTTTGCCTAAACAACTCTTTAATTTGAATGCAAAACCTAATGCAAGCTTCTCTAGCAGTGCAGCAAGTCACTCACTTTCTTCAAGACCATGGATGGGTCATCAACATTTGAAAGGACTGCCGTTGCCCATACCCAAATGCTACAGCATCTGACACCCAGTTCTACATTGCTAGGATGTGGGTATTCATCTGCAAGACCAGGATCGAAAATGTCCTCTGCCAGTGCCACAGACTAAAGAAAATTATAATAGCTACCACCCACCCGTACATGCAGATGTTCAGCATTTCTTCCAATGAAAGCAGTCTGCCATGCCCCTATCTCCTTCCAGAGCTCTGTGAGCATCAAGTGGTGCTAATTCAGTCAAACAATCCAATTTCAGTTGTCTGTATCAACAAGAAAAGGGGCATTCGCAGCAGCCTCATAATACTGAATCCATTTAGAGTACCGTTTTGGGTGTAACCCATTTTGTCATATATCAGCTATTTGTTTAGCTTGATCATTCAAAGGGACAGTGAACTGACTCAGCAGATGAACCCTACACCCCAGCAAGTGGAAATTACAGTAGGAAGTAATTCAGATTCTTTTCCCCAAGTCAAGTTGGCTGCAAGTTGACCTCCTAACCTCCAGTGATAATGTCAGGATGACGGATACAAGGAGCCTCACTCAGCGGGAGTTGCTTGTCTGTCGCTTCTATTACTGTTCTTTCAGAGGTGCGCTTCCATCATATAGCAAATATTTGATGCTAGTATTGTCCTTATAGTGCTGTTCTATGCACAACATTTATTTTGTGATGCATGCTTATAATGGCGCCACACATCTATGTATTTTAGCCATTAAGATAAAATATTTCTTTCTGGCTTGGTCAATTGTAACAAATTTGGCTGTAATAGTTTTTAACAATGTTGTCTTAATTTATTATGTATTCCATCACTATTGCTTTTTTCTTTCTGCCTTATTACACACAATAAGATGGTACTGGTGATTGGGAATACTTAAAGGTGGATTCTTTATTTAAAACATTTTCACCTGTTCTTTCTTTTTTATCACATGACATATATGTCATATGCATTTTAGTTATTTAAATGTGTATGATTCAATATGACTCCACCCTTTGATGAAGAGGGACTGATCCCTCGAAGCGCCGGGGCATTTGTCATTTGGAAGCACCTCAACAAATATTTGAATTTTGGTGCCTTTGTGTAGTGCTGTTTTATCTGTGTGTTGCCTTTACTTGCAGCACCTTTGTATAGTGTTGCTTTATCTGTGTGTTGCAGTTACTTGCAGCAGCTTTGTGTAGTGCTACTTTATCTGTGTGTTGCCTTTTTTTGCAGCACCTTTGTGTAGTGCTGCTTTAGGTGTGTGTTACCTTTACTTGCAGCACCTTTGTGTAGTGCTGCTTTATCTGTGTGTTGCCTTTTTTTTTTGTAGCACCTTTGTGTAGTGCTGCTTTATCTGTGTGTTGCCTTTACTTGCAGCACCTTTGTGTAGTGCTGCTTTATCTGTGTGTTGCCTTTACTTGCAACAGCTCCTTTTTCACCACAAGCACACCTGGTTTTGTGTTTTGGTGCTCTTCCATCATGGCTGATGATCTGCAAACTGCCTTGTCCAAAGTTCACATGGAACTCTCATCAGGGATTGCAGTAATGCCACAATCGCCAAGAAAAAACTGGTTCTCCGAGATTTTAGAACTGGCCCTAAAAGAACCCTTGGTTTTTCCACACAGGCCAGACATTCTCAGACAAGGCCAGATTTGTTACACTACAAAACTGCCTGCACCTAGTGGCATGGCTCCTGATGGGTAAGTTTAGAAAGCTAAGCTACTCGAGAAGAGTCATTCATACCTTTCTCAAGCACTACAGAGTTTCTTTTTCCAAGGCACATTGTAGAGTTTAAGGATGTTCAGAACATGGTGGTCATGTAAAAGGGTCAATCCTATGGTTTGTTCAGTCCTTGAATTCCTGTAGGATGGTTCACTATAGTTCTGGTAGCTGCTCTGTCCTTTATTGGGAGCTGTTCAGCCACCTTTTCTTCAGCAAGCACCCTGATAAGGCTAGATTCCCAAGACCATATTCCCTACTGAGACTGGCTGTCAGACAAGTTATCCTTCCTAGCAACTCAGCACTGTTCTCAGTGCCCTCAAGCTATGTTTGAGCCCCTCAAGCTACCTCTGAGCCCCTCAAGGAGGTCTCATACCTCTTACTTTTGCTTAAGTGAGTGTTCTTAGCAACTGTTTGCTTAGCAAGGTGCATTAGTGAGCTGCATGTGTTATCCATCAAAGAGTCCCATCTTGTGTATTGCTTCTAAAATACTGAGATAGAGATGGAGAGATGCTGATGAAAGGAATTTTATTCCATAATGTTCATTCAGTTGTGCACATCTCTAGAACACATCCCGACATTCCTGTTTTGGGTCCGGGCTACTTGCAAGACCTCCTGGTGCCACACACTCCTGGTACTGCCTTATGGTCAGTGGAGGCAGACCTCCTGTCCTTCCTAGATCTTGGTTAAAATCCTTGGGTAATAGGGCATTCGGTATAGCAGCCCCGATTCTTTGGAATGCCCTTTCGGGGAAGTGAAAGGTACTCCTTCACTGGCTGCTTTTAAAAGATCCTTAAAAATCCACTTCTTTAACTTAGATTTTGGTCTGGATTCCTGATTTTAAATGATTTATAGCCTTGTATTTAATGCTGTTTATTTTACTTGTATATTTATTGTTAGGCGCCATCCGGAGCCTCCGGGATTGGGCACAAAATAAAGAAAGTTGCATTGCCTTGCCTTGCCTGTCTTTATTTATGTTGTATTTATTCTTTTTCTTGCAGTTTAGAGTAGGATGCTTTAGTAATTGAGGTCAATAGGGTTATATAATGTAGGTACTGTAGTTCTTGTAAATTCCCATCAGGTAGCGATGGTTGTTACCTTAAAGAGTGAGTTATACAGGAGGACCAACATGGGGCTAGCATACTGTCGCATAGTGGTACACTGTGCTCTTTGTATCACTTAGGATCAGCTTGTAGGGTTGTGATGTTTCTGTTATTAATTTGTTTGAGTTGGGGGCTCTGCCTCCACAGCCCCCATTTTAAATAAAAATTGGGGGTGTGGCAGAGCACTGCAACTCAAAAAAGAAAATTAATAAAAGAAACATTCCAAACGTATCCTGACCTTAAGTAGGTAAATAGCGTAGTGTACTGTGCTGCATTAATTAGGCTACTCCCTAGTCTTCCACCAACGCCACAGAGTGTAGGTGGTCAGTTAGATTTGGGTAGCATGTACTCAACTAGTATGCCAGTTTTTTCATCAGTATCTTGCAGTAGGGCCATCTGCTGGGAAAGATGTTTACCTGTATGCATGGTATGCTACTCCAAAGGCAAAGTTTCAGTTTCACTGGATGCAGGTAGAGTGTGCTTATAACAACAGCTCCAGGATCAGTTTGCCAGCCAAACTTTTAGGATCAGATTACTATCCGAACTGTTCCTGCATCAGTTTTCTTGTTCTACTGATTCAGAATTGGTTTCACAGCTGCACTGATTTGGAATGTGTTTGTTGATTTGTTTATTTCCAGTACTTTAACCAGGAAAGATACATAGAACTGAAAGTTCATTTCAGGGTGTGTACTGGATAGGAAAAGGACAGGGATATAGATTTACTATATAGTTATGAAATTAATCAGAGTACCAAATGTACTAAAAGGTGCCAGATACTGTAAGATGAAGTTTGTTATGTATTATATAGTATGAACTAGGGGATGGGGTCTGTTTGCACCTAAGTCAAAATGCTTGTCAAACATGTGGTTACATACTCCCACCACATCACTGTCCCCCACCACAGCAACCCTCTGCCAACATAAATACTGAAAACTCCTCTGCTCCAGGCAAGCCAGACCCCTTGCCTGGCTGGTAGCTGACACCTCACACATGACTGCCAAGACATCTGCATCTAAAGCATTAAGTGGATAGTGAGAGGTGCTGCTGCTGTTGTTACCCTACCTTAGCATCATGGAGTAAAGTAAGCAACAATAGGAAAAGTGATCTTCTTATTCACACCAATATCAGATAGTCCACTGTCTGAAAACATATTGCCCCTATTAGTTCTTTTACACTGGAGGAAGTGGGTATGGTTCATCTCTTACCATAGGAAATGCTTCTGTCAGAACAGAGGAAAATTATGGCACAGCAATTTTAACATTGCAATAAAATGGAAACTGTTTTCTTTCATCAACTGCATAATGCATTTGACCTTTTTGTGAATGACCATCCCCTATATATAGAGAGAAACAGCCCAAACATTTTGTGTGCATAATTTTCATACTGTGTATTATTGTTCCCTTTGAACTTCCCTAAAAAAATAACTTTCAAATATAAGTATACTACTCAACCATGAGCTCTCCATAATACAGTAAAGTAAAATTTCAGTCGCAGTGAAGTTTATACTGTATATTGTAGCTTGTTGCAGTTATAAAGTAGGCTGTATCTTAAAGGAGTACTACACCCTTATATCTTGTAAATGTTATTTGTTTCCTTGTCAACAAGACAACTCTTTTTTATTTATTTATTTTTATTTATTTTGATTAGGATTAATACCTTTGAGTCAGAGACTCATTTTCCAAGGTTCCAAGTCAAGGACAAGAACAGTACAATACAATACTATGCAATACAATACAGATATCAGAGATCACATGGTAGGCATCATGAAGTCAATATAGTGTCACATGAGGTTCAAGACTTGTTAGTTGTTTACTTTTTATATAGCTTTTAGGGATATGTGTGACTGCTTTAGTTTATTTCCACTGTTCATACAGTATTAGTCCCTGTAACTCTCCTGGAGGTCTCCATTTTCCGGTTGTCCAAATCTCATTGCGCCTGAGAGCTGCATTAGCATATGAGAACACAATATGTTGACACTCTTTAGACTCCACAGTATGCCTGTCTGCTTACTTAGAATTCAACAAAACAAGTTGCAGCAAGGTGTAAAATACATTTACCTTCAATTAGCTTTGCAAACTGTCTTATATGTAATGCAAGTTTTTTCTTTAAATTGCATTAAAAGGGCACTGTCACCTTCTGAGGCTGATTTTGTTGTGTGTACACAGCATGTGTCTGTAGTAAATACAGTCATTGTAGAATGCAGCCATGCTGAGTGATTTTTAAACCAACCCCACATATGTATTATTTTTGTAAAAAAGTAGATTATTGTTGGTCTGCTTGAAATATGCACAGTGTGCGTCCACAAGCAGCAATGGTGCCGGGTTGCCGGTAAACTCGTTCAAGAATGAGTTAGTTATTTCGGGTCACATAATGGTAAAAGGCTGAAGATCCTACCATAAATGACAATGATCTCTTTGAAACTATTCCTGAAGAAAAATGAGGACTCTATCATGTTTTATTTGGTTTATAAAAGTTGAAGCCGTCCTTCCACGCATGCGCATTAGTGTCAACTCTAATGCATGCTCGAAGAACGTCTTCAACTTCGTTAACAAATAAGACATGATGAAACCCTCGACCCCTATTCAGGAGTATTTCAAAGAGATCGCTAACGATATGGTAGGATCTTTACTCCTATGTGACCAAATAACAAACTTGTTCATGAACGAGTTTACCGGTGACAACGCCATTCTGCTTGTGGAGCGCGCCATCGTGTGTATTCAGCGGACTGACAATAATCACTTTTACAAAAAATATATATCTGGGGTTGGTTTAAAAATCACTCAGCATGGCTGCATTCTGCAGTGCCTGTACTTATAGTAATACAGACACATGCTATATACACACAATAAAATCAGTCTCAGAAGCTGACAGTGCTCCTTTAAGTCTGAGTGCTTCCAGAGAGTTTTTTTCCGGTTATGTGTACTTTCAGCATAGATATACATGATGTAAATGGGTGCTGTGGCAGCATGTACTCATATGCTAATGTAGCTGTCAGAAACGATGAGATTTCAATAACCATAAAATGAAGGCTATTTACAGGGGCTGGTATGAACAGTGAAAACAAACGTAAGCAAACATATATATCACCAACAGCTACGCGAGAAGAATTGTCTGTTGACAGGGAAATAAATATTTACAAGATATGAGGGTGAAGTACTCCTTTAATTTCAGTTATTTTTATCATGAGTTTCTGATTTATACAGTAAGTACTGTGTGGGGTTGTCCAGTATACAAAAGTTACAGTAACCTTTTACAGAACCAGCAGTAGTTGGGAACACTGTTTACAGGAATAATAATAAAGATATTATGTCAATTAGCCTACTTTTCCATCCTGCAGCATTCTACATTACAGTGACTGACTCTGACATCTTTAACACCAGCAGCTCAGCATAGTTAGCAGGCAGATCCTACTAAAAGGACTCAAGAATGACTGGTAGGGCGTACGGTGGTAAACCAACAGCCATCAGCAAGGGGGCAGGGCTTAGCTGTACAAAAGTCCATGCTGCCTGCATGTCACTCATGTGAGCAGCATTTATGTGAGTGGCTCATGCTGGATTGGTATGAATTACCCAGTGGGAGGTCGCCCAAGAGGCTTTATTTTATTTTTTTCTTACTACTTCCTCCATCCCCAATAGTTATTACCTGCCGGTTATCAAACAGGTTAGTGGAATAGTTATATTTAAGGCAAAGAGAAGTGAAGGCAGCCTAGGAACACTGACTGAGCCCATGCGTGGAGTCAAATGCTACAGTACAACAAAGTTGAGCTACTAAGCACCTTACACGTCAGGAACGTCTCCAACACCTTGAAGTTTGTTAGTTGCTCTATTAACTTTCGTGGCTTAAGAGTAGCAGCACTCTTACAGCCGCCTGACATTTCACAAGTACACTTAGCCTTTGATAAAGCACTAATTGTAGTTGCGAAACATCACATGGATGCAAGGGGGTTGCTACTCTTTTAATTTTCATAACTTTTTAAAAACTCTAAGGGGTTGGAGAAGTTCCTGACTTGAAAGACGTTTAGTAACCCAGCTTTTTAATTATATTTAAGAGATTATTTCTGTTATGTTTAGAACGTTTTGCAGGTTTATTACATGATTAGTATCTTCCTTTGTATGCATTTCTTTTTAAATCAGTCAAGCCTGTTTAACTTCATCACGTTTGATATTGTTGGCCAAGACTTCTATACACAGGAAAAATGAAGTTCTTGCTCACATACATATCCAACAAGCTGTTAAGCTGGACCTGTTGCAGTTGCCCACTCTGGAAATTAAAATAATTTATTGAATTGTATTAAGGCTGTTAGTGTTGCTTGGATAGTATCCTACAAGGTCGGATACCATCATTATAACAAACTATCAAATTTATGAAGCGGCTGGAGTTTATGAGGCAAAGAAATCAAGTGGTTACTGTGGTTTGAAAAGGTGTAATCTAGTTATTGTTGCTTGTCTCAAGTAACATACTCCCAAATCTGGGACCTAATAATATAAAAATGTCTGATAATTTCCATTTACCAACCATCTCCCGCACCCTTACACTGCTTAAAAAATGATGTGTGTTAACATTCAGAGTATGTTACCAAAGGCTGACCAACTACAGGTTTGGATGAAGTTGCACAGTTTTGACATCATAGCTCTTACTGACACATGGCTTACAAGGAAGATATTGAATATGAAAATGATGATGTCATCATACAACTTGTTCCACCACAGCAGAGACATCAAATGGGGAGGGGACTGTGTTTTATATCTTAAAGATAGATTTAAATATGTTTCAGGTATTTCGGTGGAAGATGGTAGTCCAAATTGTGAGTTTTTGAATGTTGATATTTTACTGGGAGATACAAAGAAGCTACATATAGGGGTTATTTATTTGCCCCCTGGCCACATTGAGGATTACCTTTATTCAGTTACTAGAATTTGTACGTGAACAAAAACTGCCAGAGATATTATAGTAACTGGGTCTCGGGCATAAAGTGTAAATGGTGCCAACTGTGCTGATGGGTCAGCCTTTCGGGATGGATGTTATTACTTTACTGATGGGGAGCTCTGTTGACCTGCTGCCTGCAGTGTAATTTCATGTACCTTGATGTCACACCTGTTAAAAAAAAAAAGGAAAAAGAAATAAAGACTTGAGAAAAAAACTACTGTTGTTGGTGCTGCTCTGCAGCTTCATGAGTAAAATATTGCTCAGTTCATTGAAAGAATTAGAGCTGGAAGGCAGTGACCGAGCTGCTGTTTATATCCCTGTGACTTCTTGGAGAGTTACTAAAACTTTAACCCCTTTTCTATCCACTCTCTCCAGTTGTGACATGCATTGAGCCTACATGAGTGGTTCCTGAATGTCCATGATTGTTTGCCATTCCAGTTATCTTGTCCTGGATCACCGTTACCCAGTCTAGGGTCATGGTGGCTGCACGAGGTGGGTTGGGGGAGGGCTGAATGGTTTTGTGTGGGTAGTTATTGCATTAATTTATCATTTTTGTTTTCCCAGTTGTTATTGCTATTGTTATAGTGGCTATGCATCTGTTGTTATACATATCTGTTTTTTTTTTTGCTTTTTTTGGGGCTAAGTTTTGAAAATTGTTTAATAAAGCACATTTAATTGCAAAAAAATAATATGTTCCACATAAATATAAAAATAATGTGAGTAGTGAACTGGCATTAGTAAAAAGCAGTGTAAAAATCCTAAAAATTGTATGATTAAACCTATAAGTGGTACTGTAGTCGTGCATAAACAATCTACTAATATAATGCAATGTGTAGACCTGTGTGCATCTCATAATAATTCAAAGCAGACAGATAAAATGTAGGTATTCTGTTTTTCAAGTCTGACAGAAAATGGCTGATGGCAACAAAGGTAGTCAAGGTGGTTCAAGGCCTTTATCCAGAAGCTCAAAAGGATCAGCACAGAGACCCAGAAGTGCAAAAATGGCTAATCCTCCTATGAAAACGGGCACTAAAGGAAAAGCAAAACCTACAGGTGAGTGTACAAACAATATAGGAAACGTTTGCAATGTGTCCCAAATGTGTAACTACAATGTCAGCTAGAGGTTAGTAGATACATGGATGGTTTAAGACAGGTAAGCACTATCATCCATCCGTTCTGCCCCAGTTTCCTTCCTAGAGTTACTGGTTCCATCTCCCCTTTATCCACAAATTATCAGTACTCTTGTTTCCCATTTGCACCAACAACTCCTTTGTATCCATCCCATTTGGTCTTGAAGTTTGAGATGGCGCTAGTGTTTGCCACCTCCTCAGGTAGTTTGTTTCACTGGACCACCACTTTCTCCCTAAAGAAATACTTCCTTATGTCCTTCCCAAAATTCTCTCTACCAGTTTGAGGTTGTGTCCCCTGGTGTTTGTTCTTTTGATCAGAACGATGTACTGGTATCTACCCTATGTTATTTCTACCATGTAATTGTATGCCTCTATCATGTCCACCCTCTCTCTCTTTCTGTCCTCTTCTCCAAGTACTTATCCTGGCTTTTCAGTCTCTCTTGGTATTGATTCCCATGCTGCCCATGAATATTTTTTGTCATCCTCATCTGGATTATCTCCCTTTTCTTAAGTAATAATTTATCTACTGTAGGTATAGAACAGCAAAATCCCATTCATTTCAATTGGATTTCACAGTGATGTACAGTATCTAAATATATCACTACTTACAGTATATGTGACTGTCACTGTATAGTGCTTTTTCCTCTGGTCAGTCCTTGATCAGGTTGTAGGTCTGTTTTTTTCCCCCCAGAGTGGAAGAGATTATGTTAAAGTCCATTAATGTGTTTTCCATATCACTGACCTCAACTCATTTGATATGGACATTCTCTGTACAATAACAACGTAGTGACATTGAATGACTATGATCTTAGAAAACTAGGTTCTGAAATATACAAGAACTAATATTTTTCTACAGTTTTTTCATGTACAATACAATTTATTTTGTATAAAGCCTTTCATGCAAAGTGTGCCTCATGACACATCACAGAGGGGTTAACCATCCGAAACAGGACATAAGTATAGTATAAAAAAACTGTAAAGCTATTTATTTTTGTGTAAAATAACTTTTGCGCATGGTGCTAACTGGTTGACATTGAGCAAATTTAATTTCATGCTTTGCCATTAGTGCCCAATTCTTGACCTATAGGAAATGTGCAGCTTCAGGCAGTTAGCACCATTTTATTTTCATGCAGTTGGTGCATTGTAATTTTTTAGCAAAAATAACTTGTTTTGTAGTAAAGGAATACAAAATCTAAAACAACACATTTGCAATATGTACTTCACAGACACTGTTTACTGTTGGTACAGTATCGGGCTCTTGGTATGCTAAGGTAGCAGCACGTGCTGGCAGTGTCAGCTAGAGTGCAGTCATGCTCCCAAGATAAGCAAAAAAGTGAAAATGGTGATAGTACAGAGAAAATTAAGAATTATTAGGCATGGGAGAAAATAATTTTGGGGGCAAAACTTGATGCAGGAGGGTGAGGTGGTTAGGTGAAGAAAGATAGGAAAGCTGTTTTAGAAGTCAGTGACAGTGGAACAAAAGGCTGTACCACAAACAGTGGGATGGTTGGAAGATAAAATGGAGAGGATGCTAATATGAGACGAGTAGAGAGAGAGTAGGAAGTGGTAGAAATAGAGACCGGACCTGTGACATATGGTAGGTCAGAACAAGTCAATTAATGATCTGGTAAACAAGGAAACTTAATTATATATTTAATCTGGAAAGGGATTGGAAGCTTTTTTAGGTTATGGTGAATGGGAGGGTGGTTATGTGGTCATGTTTCTTGCTGCAAGTAAAGAGGCAGGCAATATTTTACTCTTTCTGAAGTCTTGAAAACCAAGGTCATAGAGTATGCAGTTACAGTAGACATGACAAGATGAGATAAAGGCCTGAAAAAGGATTTCTGTGGAAGAGAGAAGAGTGGCTCCATCACATGGCTGGCATTGGCAAGGTTGTAAAGATGTACAAGTTCAAGTTCATCTTTATTGATGAATCCTACCTACATGATTGTTACAAGATTTAAAAACATACATACGACATTCATGCAAATAACATTACACTGACATAAACTAAAATGAATGTAAATAACAAGAAAATATACGTGGATGTCAGTGTGTGTGATTGCAATACTCTTCCCACATTTTCTCATCTCTTTGCTACATTGCAGCAAGTAGCAGGCAAGTGGTAGAGTGGTGCCATTGAAAAGTTTTGACAATCTGCTCCCGGGACAAAATAGTATTGCTCAACAAATCTCCTAAAAGAGATTTAATTGATTTCCTATAAATTACACAAATTAGCTGTACATGTTTGAAATCCTCTACTCCCGTATTATACTTGCAATTAGGGCTTTTATTGTTTTTCTTTTAGAATACATCCTAAAGAAAATTGTTAAGTCAAATCGTAATCTAGTCATGATTTATCTTTTTTCAGGATCTGAAATTACCTCAAGATATTTTTCAAAGCTGTGATTAAGTTTCATTTTTGCTACCCAAGGACAGAAATTTACTAGATGTAACCCTACTCATATTGTTTATGTTGAGAAATGTCAAATAAGCACCTCTTAATATATTGTTTGTTAATAGTTTCTGACCTAGATAGTGGCTCATGCCAGATAAATGCTACCCCAGTTTCACTAAGAACGTTTTTGTTAGTACAGGGAAACCTGAATTGTCTTTGTGCAATCTGTTTCTCCATTTACATACATACATCTTAGGATTACAATTATGTGAAATATAACCCAATTTATGCCTGTAAAACAGAACCCTAAGTGTAGTTATTGTAGAGACTTTAACCGGACCCAGCTCTGGACAGAGAAGATCATCTGCGACTGATTGGGGAGACAAAGAATTGCTCTGTACAACTTATAGTATGTAAGGTCTTCCCCAGTTTTTTGTGGAATATGTAGCCCAAAACTTCTAAGCTGTATATAGTTTGTGATTTTTAATTTTGGCATTAATTACTTGTACTGTTTCACTTACTGAATGACTTCAGTATTCTTAATTGAACCTAGTTTAGTCTGGTTCAGTATTTTAACTACGATCCTTATGTTGGGCCCATTTAGTGGACATTGCAGTTCAAACCCCAGGAATCCCTCAGTATGCTTAAACTAATGCAGTCGGCCTCTTGAGTTGAACTGCTCTGGAGAGAATAGAACGTATGTAAATGATGGCACCCTCATTGGCTCATGCCAGTTTCAAACTGCTGCATTCTGATAACGCTCAGATTAATTTCTCTGCCTACCTAGTATAGATACCTCTGAGGGCTCTCCTCAACTTCCATTTACCATTATTTTTTTCCGGTGTGGTAAATGTTTTATTACCTTATTTTCAATTGCTGCCCTTATTCCTTCCTTTTTACAGGTTAGTTAGCGTAGTTTAGTGTGTTTTTAGTTATTGTAGCGGTTTTTCAGTGGTTCTTGGGAACCGAGGAGAACCGCAGTTTTCAGTGTTTTTTGCCACAACTTATTACATTTAAAGTACCAGCATTTCTGTTCCTTCCCAGGAACTGTAACGCTATATATATATAAAATGGTTAAGGTTTTCATGGAGTGTATATTTTGGGTGTTTGATATCGATTGTCAATCGATATATACTGTAGATGTATTGAATGTGTTTTCCCATTTCTTCTAAAGTTCTACAGTATCAGCAGTATGCAGTCCTTGTTCCTTGACTTTGTTGTATTCAGTAGTGAATCTGCACACTGTCTGTATTAATTAGATCCCACTAACAGCCATGCTACAGTTGCACAATTCAGAGAATATGGGTAATAAGGTTAGTCTCTTCTTTTCTCTGCCTCCCATGCAAAATTACAAACAAGTCTGTGAGTAAATGATTCCTGTAGTAAAATACAGAACCTATTTTAAAAGTCTTTTTAAAGCGTAAACTGACCAGATTATCTTGGTTGAGGAGAGAGAGAGGGGAGAGAGAGAGAGAGAGAGAGGGAGGAGAGTGAGAGAATTGATCAGGCCATATTAAGCCAGTCAGACATAGCTGGTGAATGAAGGTGTCAACATCATCCACTCTTAAAGTTTATTTTATTTAGAAGCATTATACTCCACAGTACTTTAGCTCAGTTTTTAGGGCTGCAGTGAGCAGAGCCCTGCAGACCTCCTGCAATTGGAAAAGGGAGACTTTTCTGACCGAACAGTGTAGAGTCACTTCCGCATCCATGAAGCACTCTGGTCTCTCTCCATCAGTAGTGGCACCACTGTGCTACTTTTCTTCAGTCGGTGGTCACAGCGGAACACGGCACAGTCCGCCGTGTCCAAGATGGCCACCGAACTCTACTGCACATGCAAAAGTAGCCACGCATGCACTATACAAGTTGCCAGCCATCTTGGACACGTTGGACTGTGCCATGTTCCACCATGGCCATCAATGCACAAACAAATATCCGCACCACACAGGCACTTAACCAAAAAACAGCTTTCATGTTTAAAACTCAAATGCACACGCCATAAACATCACTCTCAAAGAACTTCTACCGGTTTCTCAATCCTTGCTTCATCAGGAGGCCATGGCCATCGACTACAATACTGTCTTCAGTTGTTTTCTGTGTATATATATATATATATATATATGTGTGTGAGTTTATCCTCCTGCCCACCGACCCTCCCTCTCAGCCCTGCCCCCCAGAAATATAACCGTGACACTGCAGGTGCCCAATCCCCAGTGTCATGATTACCAATCCTTTTTTTTTTTTTTTTGCTTTAGTAACCTCCCTCATCCACTACTGCACATGTGCAGTTATTTGTGTGTTATATTTATATATGTATATATGTGTATATATATGTGTGTATATATATATGTGTGTGTGTGTGTGTGTGTGTGTGTGTGTGTATATATATATATATATATATATATATATATATGTGTGTGTGTGTGTGTATGTATGATGTATATACACATATACACACACACCCACTTATATATATTCTGCAACCCACCAGACCTTCATATCTCAGCACCCATTACTCTACTCCCCAGAAGGGTAGTAGTGACATTGGGAGTGCCCAGTCATCCCCCAGTGCAGGAATGCTCTGTCCTTTTTTTTTTTTTTCAAATCGGTAAAAAGAAAAAGGTCCATTGATGTCTTTTGCGGCAGTTACAGTCCCCCTCACCCAACCCACTCAGCAACCAGCACCCTCCCCTAAAGCCCTTGCTTACCCATTGGTGGTCCAACACTGTTTGTTTATTTATTTTATTTATTTGATTATTTGGAATACAACCTTTGAGTCATGGACACATTTGCAAAGGCTCCACATCAAGACAAATTAGACAATTCAACAAAGTACATGGAAGGTAAGGTTGTACAATAGGTATGAAGAAATTAGACATATAATACAGAAGTAAACACAACATGTTACAGCAGGCCACGGTGGGTCATTGTTAAACCGTTGCAATTGGCTGAGCAGGAGTTCTGCAATCAGTGGAACACTGATTACAGGGTGGTACAGTAGGCCAGGGGGCCCTAGTCATAAAAGGAGATTCATACAGGGCTAACTCCAGGGTTTAAAAAAGAACCTTGGTCATAACCAGAGGCGATAACAACTGTGACAAGGTAGCATGAAATACTTGATCGGAGGGAGTAAACATTCCAAAAAGAAGTGACTGTGGCTCAGATCAGAAGCGGTCACATTTTGACTGCTCAAGGAGATGGTTCCTAAGGCTGTAATCCTCTCTAGAATGCAGACACGTCTTCACTCTTCAAAGCCGAACCGCAAACTGCAGAAACAGGTATGCGGTTCAATATATTTCAGTTGTGTTTTGAACTTAATGGCATAACTTAGCCATTTTTGCATATTTGTGGCCGAAATTTTCAACATGCCTTTTTTGGGACCCTGCCTCTTAAACAATTGCACTGAAATTAGGCAAATCTGTCCCAAAAGGTGATTTTGTGGTCCCTGTGCGAAATCACCTTTTGGGCAGGAGATGAACATTTTTTCTGCGCTTTTTCATGGGTGAGGTCATAAGAAACTATCTTGAAAATTTGGTGTAAAAATATTAAAAAAACAACAAAGTTATGAGCCTATGTTGAATTTTGCGAATGTAGGTGCCTAACTTTGGTAATTTTCAATATTTTTACCCAAAATTTACAACATAGCCATATCTTTACAGCACCTTGTGAATGTGACAGCTGCCATTTTTCAAATCCTGGCCGAAATGTTTTTTTACATCCTGAAAGGTGATTTCATGGCCGCTGTGCGAAATGTTTGGTGGTTGTGACAGCAGCTGTCAGGAGAGAGGTACTGTATATCTTCCCCAGCTAGACAACTGGTTGCTCAAAGGTAAGTCCAGGGAGCAACCATTTCAGACGCTAGCATATACCAGGAAGCTGTTCAATGCCCTAAGGATCACAGTCAGTTTGCTTAAGTCAGCCTTTACCCCTTGTCAGTGTCTGCAGTATATAGAGACAATTCTGGACACAGCCCAAGGCTTGACCTTCCTGCCTCGGGACAGGGCAGAATGCCTAATGGCACAGGCCTGGCTTGTTTATAGCAACAGGTATGTCATGGCCAAGACAATCCTGAGACTTCTGGGCCTGATGGCAACAGTCATTGTCATGGTACCCCTGCCCAGGTTGCGCATGAGGATCCCTCAATGAACATTAAGAGTCCAGTGGGATCAGCGCACTGATGATCTAGAACAGCAGGTTGTAGTAACCTTGTCCATCCAAAATGTGCTACAGTGGTGGATGGAACCCAGCAATTTGCTGGAAAGGATTCCCTGTCTCATCCTTCTCCCTCAACAGACTCTCACCACAGATGCTTTGGGGCTGGGTTGGGGGGAACGTGTGGGACCTCACCAGACACAAGGAACATGGACCAGAGTGGAGACTTCTCTCCACATAAATGTCCTAGAGATGAGGGCCATTCTATATGGTCTGCAATCCTTCCAGAACCATCTGTCACTGGGGCATTTGCTGGTGCAGATGGACAATATCAGTGTTGTACACTACATTAACAAGCAAAGGGGGACTCATTCTTACCCCCTGTGCAGAGAAGCAATGAGGGTTTGGTACTGGGCTCTAGAACTGTCAGCCGTCCATCTTCTAGGCATCCAAAGCATCCTGGCAGAGAGGCTAAACAGATTGCAGTCCAAGATGGATGAGAGGGAGTTGCTAACCTCAGTAGCAGAAGACCTGTTCCACAGGTGGGGTCATCCAGAGTTGGACCTATTTGCATCACCACTCAGTGCAAAACTGCCGCTTTTCTGCTCGCTTACTCTAAGGGTGGAGATTTCTGGAGAGATGTGTTGCCCTTCTCTTGGAAAGGGAGGTTCCTTTACACCTTCCCTCCATTTTCCTCTGATTCAGAGGGTGCTAATCAAGCTCCAAATGGAGAGAGGTACTCTAATTCTTGTGACTTCCTTGTGACCTCATCAGTTATGTTTTTTTATCTTGCTACATCAGTTAGCAGTGGAACCCCCAGTACCCCTGCTCCTTTGCAAGGGCTTGCTATCACAGGAACAGGGAATCCTGGTCCATCTAGACCTCAAGTCACTCTGTTTCCATGCCTGGCTCCTGAAGACATAGCCATTGTGAGATCTGAAGCATTTCCAAATGTGGCTGATGTCCTGGTGGCTGACAGAAAACCTTCCACCAGGGTCACTTACTCAATGAAGTGGAAGCGGTTTGCTTTGTGCGCTGCTTCCCATCACTTGGATCACTTCACTCGCCCAGTGAATCAAATTCTAGAGTTTTTATTGTTCTTGTCAGACCCAGGACTGCAATACTGTTTTATCATAATGCACTTGGCTGCTATTTCAGCTTTCCGTGTGCCTACTGATGGCCGTACAGTGGCACAGCTAGAGGTGGCCCATACATTCTTGAAAGGCATTCTGCACTTGAAGCCCCCCATCTGCGATCTAGTCCCAGCTTGGGACCTATTTATTTTATTTATTTATTTGAATTTTGATGACCAGGTGGGCATGCTGAGACATACATGTCCCTTTTTCAGGGGCGACCCAGGGAATAGAAACATTCCATACAAAAAAAAGTAATTCACAGTACAATTGGTAACCTGGAACACAAAATATAAGTACAAGGCAATTACTGGTACTGTATATTCTTCAAATTTATACTGTAGATTTCATGGCAATCAACAAGTCCCTCATTTACTGGCATATCCATCACGGTTAAATCTTTACCGAGATGTAAGGCAAGATACAGGTGCCTTTCATGTATTGCCATGTAAGAGTTATAGATTATTCATTCATATGAAACAATATATTACACATGTACATTTATAGGAAGGAGAAAGATGAGGGTGGTAGAGGGGAGAGGAAGGAGAAGATTGAGTAACAGGTTAGAGATAGCCGAAAGAGAGAGAGAAAAAGAGAGAAGGTAGGGGCAAGGGGGGGAGTTATGCAGAATGACATGGAGGGAATTAGGTGCAGTTACCGTTGCTAATAAGGGGTGGAAAAAAGATTTATTTGAAGTGATTTTTAAACTGGGGAAGAGAGCAGCATGAAAGTAAGCTGTGTGGGAGGGTATTCCATTTTTGAGGTGCTACGGATGAGAAGGATCTCTTACCTATAGCTAGGTGAGTCTTGGGTATACTTCGTATGGGGAGATGGGAGGATCTCAGGGTCCTAGGGAAGGATTTCAGAGTGAACAGGTTGGAGAGGATGGGTGGGGATGGGAGGTGGAAGAGTCTGAAGATGGCGCATTGAACAGGGAAGTCCATTTTGGCCTCAAAGGAGGACCAGCCTAGGGTATGGAGCACGTCACAGTGGTGGGTCCGAGATGATAACAGTGAACAACTAGGGAGTTGCTTCTGATGGAATCTTCATATGCCCAACATTCTAAAGCTTGGTGTGTGCCATTCTCCTGGTAGGGGTGCACTATACCCAGTTCTTTTGATTACCCATTGACAATGTTGGAGCTAGCAGAAAAGGAAATTATTGTAAGTATGAAGACATTTTTTCCTTTTAAAATGCATCTTTCTTCTCCACCACTTGCACACCTGTCAGCTCTCGCATTCCTGTTCATATAAGACTTACTGCGGACTTCCGCTTCTTTGCTGCCACCAGCTACTTTACATATGCAGGATCAATTAGATAAATACAGTCAAACCCACTTAAATGCATAGTCGTAGGGTATACGGAAATTATGCGTTTAAGCGGGTTATTCGTGTAACCGATCTATGTATTTTGTGTATGATCAAGATTTTGGTGGCAGTACAGGAGTGTAGTACATTTTCCTTTGTTTTCCTTTGTTACTGTTCATTGTATTTTGTGAATGATTGATTTTTGTGGCGGTATTACAGGGGTGTAGTGCTGTACTTTGTGCTTGTGCTTCGTGACTGTTAAAAAAGGCTTTGGGGAATGAAACCTTTATTTTGTGCCTTTACTTTAAAAACTTCACTGTAGTGTGCTCAGATATTCAAGTGCTTACTGAATTGATAGAATATCCCCATCTCATCAGCATTAAAAATGTAGTCTTGGGGGTAATCTGACAACAAAGTTGGAAGCACAGTCTGCACCCAGTGCTCAGTCGACCCTGTGTCAGCATCTTTTTTTCCTCTCATGCACTTTCTTAAAAATGATGTTATGCCTGGATTTGAACCTGCATAGCCATCCATTACTGGACTTGAAGTCAGGGTTACCCATTGCAGTCGCTACTTTTCGTGCCTTCTCTTGTAGCAATGGCTCTGACACAGGCATATCTGACCCCTGAGCATGTTCAAACCACCGCAAGAGAGCATCCTTCACTGCAATGTCCTTCCCATCCCTCTTGCACTTCCGCTCTACGTTTCCATTAATGCTGAACTCTTTCAACACACTGTCCTTGTTTTTCACAAGCCTGCAGATTTTACTGTGTGAAACCCCCAACTGTCTAGCCACATCACATTGAGAGCTGCCAGGACCGGAGACCAAGTTAAGCGCCTTTACCTTGTCTGCAAGGGTAAGCTCTTTCTGTTTCTTAGGTGTGTCGGACATAGTGGAATCAAAGGATCTGCAATTGTAGCTAGGGAACTTGTGAGAATGCACTCATATAGGGGCCATTGTTCACAGTGCTAATTAGTTAATTACACTTAATCGGCCGCAAATGGGTGGTGATGGTGGAAGTGTCTGTGTCAGACAATGACTGATTAGTGAATGATTACACTTTTTTTATGCAATTGAAAGGGCAACATTCATTTGTTTAACAGATCTCTATATAATGGGGCACATAGGAAAGGAATCGGGGCTTCAGATTTGTATGCGATTAAGCGGATTATGTGAATATCTGGTATATGATTAAGTGGGCTCGACTGTAGTTTTAATTCTAAACACAGGGTCAACCAGAAAAACAATAATTTAAATAAATAAAACAAGCTGCCAAACAAGTTTGGTAATAGCGCCATGTTAAGCGAGAAATGGAGCTGCCATGTTTCTCGAATCATTAAGCCTGCCCACACACACAGCCTGATATAATGAAATGGTGCACTGGAAATGGAGAAATGTGGCAGCCCTAGCAACCGCATTAACATCCTTATCGACCAAATGTAAAGGGTGTAGTTACACAGGGCAGAGCACAACAAATCTCCTCCATTTTATAAAAAAGAAGACACAAACTAAATAAAAAATAAATAATAATCATCCTAAAAAACTCATTCTTTAGTGCATAAATGTAATGTGCAGTGGGGAACTCATTTAAATAAATTATTTATGTGCATTCAAGCAGTTTGACCTCAGGCACCCCACTCATGACTTACGCCACTCATGAGGTTACCCGATGACAAACTACTCTTGTGCACATAAATCATTTATTTAACTCTTACCTGTTGCATATCCCTATATCTGTATCTATATCCGTCTCTATATCTATAGCTGTATATTTATATCCATACTGTGTGCGTGTGTGTGTATATATATATATATATATATAATATGTGTGTGTATATATATATATATATATATATATGTGTGTGTGTGTGTGTGTGTATATATATATATATATATATATATATATAATGTATACACACATGTGAGATTTTATATTGTAATACTACAGTAAACATTGAATATACAGACACAACAAATAGAATTACTAATGTACAGTGTTAAGCAATTGTTAATACAAAATCTAGACAGCACTGTAACATTTCATCATTTCATTTTGAAGCAATCCTTCCTACTTCCTCCTAAAATTATGCCAGTCTAATAAGGACAGTTACATTTTTAGTCATATTAATACTTAAAATATGTTTTGAATTTTGAATCTTTTCAATTTTTCTGAAATCTGGCTGACGTTTATTCTGTATAACTACAGTTTGATAATTTTAGTGTCATATGGCCATAATTATTTCTATGTTTTGGTGTTCTAACCCCAGTAATACTCCGGTATTCATAACTTCTGCAGTGACCCTTTAAAACAGAACTGCCCAGAGAGAATGGAACACATGCAAATGATGGAACATTTTGCACGTGACAACTTTTTCAAATGCTGCCTTGAACTAACTGCCTTAGTTGTAAACTCCTCAGATTTCACTCTCCGCCTGTCAAATCTAGACGCTCGGAGTTCTTCTCCTCAGCATCTTTCTGTGACATGAAGAAACTTATAAAAATATATAAGAATCTTTTTCTTTCATTTGCTGCCTTTTACTTATTGTGTTTCTAGTTAAACTGTAGTTTTAGTGTTAAATTGTTATTTTTATTGGTTTCTCCCGGTTCTGTATAACCGGTGGAGAACCAAGCTGTTTTAGCTTAGGTCAGAGTTTTCTGACAAAATAACTCCATTAGGAGACGGTATAGTGCAGTGGGCTAAGGCTCTGAGCTGCAAATCTGGTGACTTCCAGCAGACTAGACTTGGGTTTGAATTCCACAGCTTCCACTTGCATACTGTATGACCCTGAGCAAGTCACTTAACCTCCTTGTGCTCCCAGGTCGCTCTTGTAAAAAAGCTTTCAGCTTAGTGTGCTATACCTGGTTAAAAACAACTAAATTAGTTTAGTTTATTTTTATTTAAAAACCTTTAATTTAGTAACCACTTTATCGGTTACTGAACCGATAACCTCGGTTAATTTTTCTCTGGTTCCTGGTTCCTATTGGTTCCTTTATCAGTTTCCAGAACCGCTAAATATTACTTAAATTTTAAAAACTATTTAGCGGTTTCATTTTTTATCGGTTTCCTGATAAAATGTCTGAAAAGCCTAAAAAGAAAACCAGTGAACCTGGTTTTAAAAACTGTTCTGGATGGGTGGAAATATTTGCCAAGGCAGACAAGCACAGTTTGAGTGTTGCCTGCTTTGGGTATGATTACTTAAATGAAGATTATGAAATTTGTAAAACATTCCCAGAAAAAACTGTGGAGAAATGCCTGGACTGGCTAAAGAAAAAACTTCCTCCACCTAAGGGTCCCTCAGGCTCTGGCCAGCCAACATCTTCTACTGCTGTGGGTGAAACCATTGCAGTTTTACACTTAACCCCTGATAAAAGTGATAAAGTGACTTTTAAGAGGCCTGCTGAACTGGCTGACTTCCCAGTTCTCTCAAAAAAATCTAAAAAATTGAAGCACACAGAACCCCCTACTGGGAAAAAAAGGGGGGACTTCCGTGGGTGCTCTGGCTCCCCCTCTCCTCAGAAGATAGCACAGGCTTTTAAAGTGGTACAAGCCTTGCAGGGACTTTGTTCTCCTGGCCAGCAGCCATCTGGGCAGACCCCAGACAGACAGGCTAGCTCCTCAGCCAAATCCTCATTTTTTGAAGAGGAGGATTATGGGGAGTGTGAGGAGGAGGAGGAGGAGGGGGAACCCATTGAGCCTGAGGTTCCCTCCGAGCAGAACTTTGACTCTCCTCCCAGAACTACTGAGGATTATTCCTCACATTTCACTTTTGTGGGCAGGATGGCTGATGCCCTGGACATCACCACAAGTGAGGAAATAGAGAATAAGGAGGAGGCTGAATACCTTGAGATGTTGGGGCTAACCCCCACCAAAAAGCTCCTCCCCATAGTCAATAAATTCTTCAAGAAGGATGCCTTGAAAATTTTACAGACTCCAAACTCTGTCCCCCCGCTTGATAAGAGACTGGACAAGAAATATCAGTTGGACAGGGGGGCACAGAATTTCTGTTTTCCCACCCTGACCACCTGGGGGTGGTGCAGGCGACAGCCTGTGACAAGGCCAAAGTGCCTCTGGCTTCTCGCCCACTAGAAAAGGAGTCCAGCAAAATTAACAGTATGACCAAGAAGGGATGTTTGTCAGCCTCCTGGGCCATCTGGCAGGCTAATTTTCAGGCCTGTGCAGTGCTGTTCTAAAAGTCACTGTAGCAGTCTGTCTTGGCTATGGCAGACAAGGCCACATCACCCTTGTCGGCTGATCTTGCAGAAACTGCTAGGTCTGGCTTGGAGGCAGACAAATATCAGTTTCAAATGGCTGCTGATACTAATGATACAGCAGCTAGGTGGATGGCCAATACTGCTGCTCAAAGGAGGTTCACCTGGCTAAGAGCCACAAACCTTACCCAGGACACACAAACAAAGGCCATGGATTTCTCTCGGGAGGGTAATTCCCTTTTAGGTAACAAAACAGTGGTTTACATGAAGAATGTGGATGAATACAAAACCACCTTCAAGAGCAATTCAGCCAAAGAGAAGGCCTCCCCATCCACCATGCCCTATGGGAGAGGAGGCAGGGGCAGGTCCTATCATAACAGGCCCTTTTTCCAGGCAATGGCTGCACCCCAATACCAGCAGTATCCCCTGCAAGGGTACTTCAGGGGGAGGGGCAGAAGGGGCTCCAGGCGGGGATCTAAACCTCAGTCTCAGCCCCAGAGTAAACAGACACCGTGACGGGTTTTCACAGGCCGCCTTCTCTCTACCTGTCGGAGACAGGCTGGCTCATCACCTCCAGGCTTGGCAAGGAATCACCATAGACAAGTGGGTTCCAGAGATAGTGAGTCAGGGACTGCCTCTGAGCTTTAAATCCCTTCCTGTTCAGAGATCCAGAGTATTCAGACCATCCTCCCATAGAAAAAACAAGCTGTTGGAGGAAGAGGTTCGAAACCTGCTACTGTCAAAGGCAGTGGAGCCTGTCACAGCTCAGCAGAAAGGAGAGGGGTTTCACTCAAGGTATTTCCTCACCATGAAGAAAAATGGGGAGTGGCAGCCTATCTTAGACCTCTTGCATAAAATTAATTTGTGATTATTACCTATTAGTATCTCTAGTCTTTTTCCTAAAATGATTAACTCTAATTGCACCAGACTAAAGAGTAGAAATTTGTTTCAGATACCTCTTTTTGTACAGGTTTTGCACAAAATTCATTACAGTTTAAGAGTCTCAAATTGTATCATTACCAAGAAATATTTTAAATTGTCCAAAGATTTGTATTATTAAAGGATTCCTCAAAAATAACCTATTGTCTGACTCTGCCTACAGATGTTTTAACTAACTTGTACTTATTTAAATTTTGGATGTAATGTAGTTTTGTATATGTTTTTCATTTTGTATTTTTGTTATTTGTTACTGGATGTCTGTGAAAATGGGCAAGTTTGCTCACATGCCATTCAGTATAAAATAAAAGTGAAACGAAACAAAAATGTTAAATCTTTCAATTTTTCTCAAATCTGGCTCTGATTTATTCCGTGTAACCACAATTTGATTGTTGTGTCATATGGCCATTATGACCGCAATTATTTCTAAGTTTTGGTGTTCTCAATCTATCTTGAGCTCTTGTTTTTGTAACATATCTCTATGAAGTCTCTTCCTGGACATCAAAAGTGACTCCCTTTATTAGACCTTTTACCAGTTTAAATATCATGACTGTGTATTCTTTCTCCCATCTTAAAAGAATCCCATCTCAATTCCTTATACATTAGATAGTTGTGTTTTTCTAATGAACGTTTTAATATGAATCTTGCAAACTTATTTATTATACAAAACGTACATTCTGTCCCTCAGAGTTCTTTTAGCAAATCTTTCGATTTCATTGCCATAATCTAACACTTGCTGGAGGAACTGGTTTACAGTTAAACCTCTTTCTTCCATAGTTAACATTTTAGTGCTTCTTCGGAGGGTACCCAGTCTGCAATTTATCTTTTTTATAGTATGCAAGATGTGGGTATTGAACTTTAAATGCCTATCAGTAATTATCCCTAGGTATTTATATTCATCGTCGTTTGCCAGTTGAACCCCATTATACAATGGCAAGAAAATTTCCTGGACTCTGATTAGTCAATGTGTGCCTGAGACAGTGATTTTATTACACAATAACATCACTGTATTGATTTTTTGGATGATTGGAGCTACTTTTAAGAAACAGAGATATATTGCTACACTAAAAATCTACTAAAACTTTTTGAAATATTTTTATTTTGTATAACATTGAGCCATTGTATAATTGCAATAAGGCACTCCAGGGATGTGTGTTATCGTGTAACAGCGTCACTCCTGGGGTGGTGGAATCACTCTGCTTCGCCTCATGCTTTAACCCACCGCAGGAGTGATGTTATTACACGATAACACACACCCTGTCGTGCCTTATTGCTTAATTATTCATCACAATGTTTAACTTCTGACTTTTAGAAATTTTGCTTTATTTTGAATTGAACACCATAGCTTGGGTATTCTTTTGACTTGTAAATAACCAGCCCCACCTTCTTAAACCAGTGTTCCATTACTGCAAACTCTAATTGTAATTTATTTTTCATAGCTTGAAAATTACTATCTATTGATATTAGAACAGTGTCAATCCATGTATAGTCTGCTATATGTATTATTAATACATTCTGTCAGATCATTGATATAAATAAAAATAGTACCGGCCCTAATAGTGATTCTTGGTGAATGCCTCCACCCAAGGATCTTTCAGATGATATGTTGTTCAGATGGGTGTGTCATGTCTTATTGCTTACACATTTCATAGAAAGAAGGGGAGATCTGTGGACTAGACATCTGTCTAATTTAGTATTAGCTGAAGCCATCAATGTCTATAGATTAAGGCTAGATAGGTACCTAAAGGAAATCACTCTATTTGTATTTCCATTATATGTACACACACTTCAGCTGAGCATAAGTTATTTAAATCTCCTCATCTAGGTTCCACCAACCTAGGATGTATTAAACACTGCTCACTTAATCCCCTTTGAAAAATGATTGATATACACTTTAAGTGATTATGCTATCCCATTCATCATTTCACCTGTTCATCCACAAGTCATTATGTTAAAGCTGGATAAAGTAGCACTTATCTTGAATATGTTTCAGGGCTAAAAGTTCTCTGTTTAAAGGACTGATCTAGATTAGTCACACTGATGGTGTACTTGCTGGAGGGCACTGGAATATGTAGATCCATGAGGATCGGCTCCTGATGTATAATATCTTAATTGTCAGTATTGCTCAGATGATCAGTGCCTAATTTTATACTTTGCTGTTTCCAGGGTGTTTTTAGTTAAGGTATACAACAGTCTCTTGAAAACAAGATTGACGTGCCATTGATATGGGAAATAAAATCTAAAAATTACGTTTTTTTCAATCCACCCTCAAAGTTTTTAGTAAATCTTGGTAGTTATAACATTTGGTCTGCAAAAAAAAAAGATTAAGGGTTTCATGACATTTTTTCCAGATAGGAGAAATATTTCATAATTATGTATCTGCATGTGCTAGACTTGAACAACTGCATATTAATTACTTTTTACGTACTGTGCACTGTATTCTGGCAGTTACTCAGACATTATACCCAGTGATGTCTGTCACTAATTAAAAAGTGAACACTACCAGCAGGAGATAAAAGAATTTGTGTTTGTGTGCACTGGGAAAAATATTTTTGTTAGTACAGCAGGTGGGACTTTTAAGTTGGGTGAAAATTGTGCACTTAATCGGGGCTTCCTAATTAATAACAGTTCAGTTCAGTTTAATTAGTCACTCATCTAACAGCTTTGTGACAGATTATACACAGATCATACAAAGATACATACAACACATATTTAAAACATGGTAATAACTGGTGAGCATTTTCCCATTGACAAAGTCAGTTATAATTTGCTGTTATTATCAGGTGGCTATAACGGTAAACATGCACAGCTTTGTCAAGGGGACAGCTGACGCAGAGTGGCTTCCCCTATACTGTTTACCTACTGTATTCTAGCAACACTTGCTGATGTAAAAAAAAACTGTTCCCCAGTAATTATGTAAAACAAGGCATGGGGTGGTGTGTAAAACTCAAATTTTTCATGCACCCTTTGTGTGGGATGCTTAGACAACCCCATGCGCTTCGTCCCCAGGGTTTATGTAGCATCCCACATCTTGGGTGTATGTAAAATACTCATTATAAAATGGCAAGAAAAAGTCTAGAAATTTCGTTGGCTGAGAGATGTCAACAGACTGTGCATTAAATCACTATAAACACACAGTCAGGGTCTGAATCTCATTTTCCTTCCCAAAAATTATACTTAGAGCCATTTTATAAGTGTAGTAATCCCCTCCTGAGTGTGTATCATAGTATTTTAATGCACTTCCCAAGGAAGTAAGGACACTCAGCCTTCAGCCTTGTGCCTTACTACACACCAGGAGCATGCATTAAAATCCTATAATGCACACCTTATCGTGGCTTATTACTTATTTGTACATACTACCCCATGCATTATTCAGTGTGTACTAAGAAAAGAAACTACAATTATACTTCTGTTACAGATATTGAAAGGATGGTCACAAGAATTTCAAAACAGTGTATTTGATCACTCAGAGGAATGACATTTTTGAATACTAATACAAACAAGGTATAACATTTAATATTCATGTTCTGATTACCGTTCTTTTAAAATGTACAACCTAACCCAGAATGGGACCCAATAATAATTCTCTATTCGATATTGCCCTGTTGTAACCCATACAGAAAACCAGATACAGATAGGGTTTGGGCCTTGTTACCCACACTCCTGAGGAGTAGAGCTGGTAATCTCTAAACAACTGTTGAAGCATAATAAAAAGTACAAAAAATAGGGTATTTTTAGTATGGTCCCATATTGTCTAACGTTTTATACAATATATAAGTAAATGTCAGAATATGGTAAATAATTCTGCTTAGCATCTGTTACTTCATTGATACACAAATTCATTAATAAAAGTACATGAAAAATCCACACTTCTAAGAAATTCTTATAAATAAGGATGACTACACAAGGGATTGCTGGACTTCTACGTACTGTAACATTGAGTTCCTATTACAATTATCATGTCACCAAAATTCTCAGACAGTGGTCTAGCACCTCACAGTAAGTAGAAGGACAAGTCTACCAAAGATTGCTCAGAATCATGGATGTCTGAATGGGGGAACCCTGAAACCAACCAGCAAGCATAAAAAACCTCTGTGCAGGTACCGGAGATAGTGCCTGCAAAGAAAAAACCAAAAGAAAAACATGTCACTGCTGCTCTTCCTGAAGAAAGAAAGGAGACGTCAGTGGACAAGAACAGAATGCACTCAGTGGAGGACATGGCCAAGGCATGGCAGTTTTTAGAGGCCTTTCAGGCTGTGGGATCGTTCATGGGCATGCCTGTCCCCCCCTTCCCCAGTTCCAGTACCTATCCCAGTTCATGAGGAGGAGGGGCTGAGTTTTTCTATGATGAAGCGGAGGAAGAAGGAGAACCTATAGAGTCTGATGGTTCCCTAGAGCAGGAATTTGGGTCCCTTCCTCATGCTTAGGATGATTTCTCCTCACATTATTCCTTTATGAGGCAAATGGTTAACACTCTCAACTTCTTTACTCAGGAGATGGCTGATGATAAGGACAAAGTGGAATTCCTGGATATCATGGGGTTAACCCCAAATAAGAGGTTGCTCCTGCCTGTTCCCAAGTCCCTAAAGAAGACAACCTGCAACTCATGAAAACGTCCACCTCTACTCCTGCTATTGATAAGTAGATTGAGAAAAAAATACCAGGTGGACAAACAGGTTGCCGAGTACCTACATTCTCACTCTGACCATGAGGGGGTGGTCAAGGTTGCAGCCTGTGACAAAGTAAAAGTTTGCAGTTCTGCCCAGCCTCAAGACAAGGACTCCAGGAAACTGGATAGTATGGGGAAGAAAGTTTATACAAGTACATCAGCTTCCCTGTTTTTGAGGCAGGCAGCTTACACGTCATGCATGGCACAGTACCAGAAAGCTGTGTGAAGCTCATTTCTGGCTATGAGCGAGAAAGCATCTGGTGACTTGGCACATGATCTCGCAGACAGTGCTAAGAAGGCTGTGGATGCCATCAAGTACCAGTTCCTTATGGTAGTGTATGCAAATGACACTGCCTGCAGAGTTATGGCTCATGCAGTGTTCCCAAGGAAGTTTGCTTGGCTCAGAACCACCAGCCTTTCCCAGGACACTCAAACGAAGGCAATGGATTTTCCCTATGAGGGAAATTTTCTGTTTGGTGACAAGACTGAGGCATACATGAAAAAGATGGAGGAGTACAAAGCCCACCTACAAAAGGAATACTGAGGCGGAAAAGGCTTCCACTTCCAGCAGGCCTTATGGAAGGGGAGGTAGAGGTAGAGGTAGGGGATATTTTCCCAGTGATTTCCTCACCTATGATTTCTCCCAGCAAAGGGGTTTCTTCAGAAGTTGGTTAAAGGGGCTGTAAGCATGCTGACTCAACCCCAGCTCTCAATGCCCAGCCTAAGCAGAACCCCTGATAAGTTGGTCCAGGTCGCCCTCCCATCCCAAGTGGGGTGAAGGCTGGCTCATTTCTTCCAAGAGTGAAAAAACATCACCACAGACAAGTGGGTCCTAGAAGTACAGTGTAGTAAGCCAGGGGCTTACCCTGCAGTTCAAATGGATTCCAAGACTGTAGGTTCACAAAAACTTTGCACCTCCCACCCCAACAGACAAAATCCTGTTGGAGTTGGAGGTAAGAAAGTTGCTGCAAGCAAACGCAGCAGAAAAGCCCCCCCCCATCACAGTGGGCAAAAGGCCTCTACTCAAGGTACTTCCTGAACCATAAGAAAAATGGGGAGTGGTGACCCATCTTAGAACTCAGACATCTGAGAAAACATCTGAAAAAGGATAAGGTCAAGATGGTAACCCTGGTTTCAGTAATTCCAAACCTCCAGCAAAGGGACTAGCTAGGGTCTCTGGACCTGAAAGATGCCTATTTCCATATTCCGGTCAGGCCCTGTCCCAGAAAATACTTAAGGTTCAGGGTAGGGATTAGTCACTACCAGTTCACAGCCCTCTCTTTCGGACCCTCTTCAGCTCCAAGAGTGTTCTTAAAGTGTTAGGCCGTGGTGTCAGCACATCTGAGAAGACAAGGGGTGGTAGCCTTCCCTTATCTCGATGACTGTTTAGTTGCAGGGAGGTCACACCTAGAGGTCGAGGCCTCTCTCCTTCTCACTCAGCATACACCAGAGGGTCTGGGCTTCATGATAAATACTCAGAAGTCCCAGACAAGTGCAAGTACTGGACTTCATAGATGCAGAATTGGATGCTGTCCGAGGGAGGGTCTCCCTCCCTCAGGAGAGAGCGTAAAATCTAGTAGATCTGGTGAAGTCTTTCAAATTAGGAAAGTCCAGGCCTGCAAGAGACTTTCTGCAGCTATTGTGCCACATGGCCTCGTCAATATCAGTGGTGGAAGGGCCAGGTTCCAAATTAGAGACATCCAGTGCCACCTAAGGACCAGCGGTCCCAAAGGCGAGACCCTCTTTCAAGGCTGGTGCCTATGTCAGAGGCTCTCTTAAGAGCACTGGACTGATGAAAAGAAGAGGGCAACCTCAGGGAGGTTGTGCCCTTCCTTCAGCAGTCCCCCACAGTAGTGCTAACTACAGATGCCTCCCTTGTAGGCTGGGGTGCCCATCTGGACTATGTAACAGTAAACGGTGTGTGGTCCTCCCAGGAATCTCAAGAGCATACAAACCTGCTGGAGCTTACAGCAGTGTACCTGGCTCTACTGGCTTTCACCTCCCACATCAGAGGTTAGCAAGTCCCAATCAGGACAGACAATACCACTACCATGTACTACATCAACAAATAGGGAGGCACAAGATCTACAAAGCTATGTACAGATGCAATGAAGATCTGGGATCTGGCCTATTCCCCCAGATGTGCAACTATCAGCAGTTCACCTGCCATGGAAAGACAATGTTTTGGCAGATTCATCGAGCAGGAACAGCAAGGGACATCATGAATGGACCCTGATCAAGCAGGTATTGGTCACAGTGTTCAGGAGGTGGGTTGCACCAGAGATAGACCTGTTTGTATCTTGGGAGGATCACCAGCTTCCTCTGTTTTGTTGCATGCCCCCTGCAGTGGGCTCAGTCCCTTTGGACACCCTGACTCTGGACTGGAAAAGGAAGTTCCTATATGCCTTCCTTCTCTTCCCACTCTTGCTGAGGGTGCTGTTGAAACTGAGGGAGCAGTCTGCAACCATGATTCTAATAGCTCCAGATTGGGACAGGCAGGTCTGGTACTCCCTGCTCTGGTCTCTCTCCATCAAACATCCCATCTGCCTTCCCCATTACACAATCTGCTGGCTTTGTCTCAGAGCAGTATAACCTTCCCAGACCTCAGGACTCAGCATCTCAAGGCATGGTTCTTGAAGAGCTAGAGTTCTTGGGCTTTAATCTTTCTGAGAAGGTTTTTGAGGTCCTTAAAGTTCCTAGGAAACCAGCAACAAGGAAAACCTATGCTTCCAAGTGGAAAACGTTTCCCCTGTAGTGTTCTTCTAAGCAGCTCAGTCCTTTGCAAGCAGTCCAGCCCACAATCCTGGACTACCTGGTCCCCCTTCAGTCCCTGGGTCATAGACCCTCAATGCTTAAGGTGCATCTGGCGGCAGTGTCAACCCATGTTTCAGCAGGTAAAGAGAAAATGGTGGCTTCACACCCCATTTTCAGAAAGTTCTTTAATGGGCTTCTCCACTTGTATCCCCCTATCAGAGACCCAGTCCTGCCACTGGATTTGAACCTGTGCACTGTTAAGCTCATGGAGCCTCCTTTTGAGCCAATGGCTACTGCTGATTTAAAATATGTCACTTGGAAAACAGTTTCTGTGTTGGCCATTACATCTGCTAGAAGGCTGTGCAAGCCCTCTGCGTAGATACAAATTACATCATCTTCCATAGGGATAAGGTAGTCTTGGGGACATACAGGAAATTCCTCCCTAAAGTGCTGTCCAAACTTCACCTGAACCAGTCCATCACCCTTCCAGTGTTCTTTACAGCAAAATCAAGTTTGGGGAGCAGAAGCTCCACAGTTTGGATGTTAAGAGAGCACTCAACTACTACCTGAACCACATGAAGGAGGGCAGGTCCTTGCAGTCTTAGTTGTTGGTCACATATGGAGAGGTTGGCAAGGGTAGGCCAGCATCCAAGAGATCAATTGCCTGCTGAATTGTCTCCTATATTCAATTTTGTTACAGCAAGGCTGGCAAGCTGCCACCTCAGAGCCTCAGGGCACACTCCACACATGGCACTTCTGCCTTTGTGGTAGCTGTAAGGGACATCCCCTCGCAGGGAATTTGTAAAGCCTACCTGGAAAACTGTACACACCTTCACAAAGCATTATTGTCTGGGTGTGCAGTCCAGAGGGGATGCTGGTTTTAGCACTGCTGTCTTGTGGAACCTTTTCCCTGGATAGGTTATGTGCCCAGCCTCCCAGGGTACTGCTTTGTAGTCTGAACTTATTTGGCATGGTGGGGGATTCCTGGGGTTTAAAGAAAAAATTATTCGCCATAGTAGTGTTAAAAGACAAAGAACCTTAGTGCACAAGCACTGAGGCAAGGGTTACCCCAAAGCGTAGTGGCCAGGAAGTCAAGTTTCAAAGAAATACAAAATCACACATACCCCCATAATGCCCTCTCCTGGGACAAAATCTGCTGGCTTTATAATATTTTGTGGTGATTTACATATACAGCCCATGATGCTTCACATTATGTGGGTATGTGTGATTTTGTATTTCTTTGAAACTTGACTTCCCGGCCAGTGCCCTTTGGGGTAACCCTTGTCTCAGTGCTTGCACACTAAGGTTCTTTGTCTTTTAGCTTGTTTTTTGGTTTTATTGGGCTCACCACAACCCAACCCGGATAGGCCAATGCAGGGTAGCTGGTTCATTCCATTGGGGTGTCATACAGATGAAGCACACAGATGAGTCCTGGTAGGGTGAAACACATGTCTGTGTCTTCTGTTGGCACACTTTGAAGACTGTATGAGAGGCCTTTCGGCACCGTACATTTCTGCTTAAAGTTGAACCAGCATACTATTTTGTGGTGATTTGCATATACAGCCCATGATGCTTTGCATCATGGGGGTATATGTGATTTTATAGTAATACTGTTTCTTTCAGGGGATCCCTCACTATGCTTAGCATTCCCGGCCTACCTCCCTTCCAGAACCTGGAAAAGATTCTCCAAGAATCAGTTATTTTCCCTTTATTTCGCTTGAGCATTACTTGTTGCATTGCCTTACAATTGATATTCCGTGTGTCAGTTTGAAAAATTTTGATCTGCCATGCTTAAGAGTCCATAGAGACTCAAAATTTTTTTGTGCCATTCCATTTTTTTTGTAGGTTTAGCTAGTTTAGTGGTCAATGCTCGCCTAGCTACAGAAATAAATCTGACATTAGAGGGCAGAGTGGAGCGGACCACACAGCAGAGAATTGAATTTCATTCTCAGATTCCATAATTATCATAAAATTTTACTCTCTGGGGCTGCGTAACTAGTAGGCCAATTTGTACTTGTCTAAGCATAGTGAGGGATCCCTTGAAATTACTACTGTACGGTGAGTAATTTTTTCTTGTGGTGTATTTAGTAGAAGAACTCTGAATGCTAAATTAAGAGCTCTTCCAAACATTGCCCCTGTTTCTTACTAGTTTTAATTTATAACATTTCTGTGTATATGTGTATATATATATATATATATATATATATATACATATATATGTATATATATATATATATATGTGTGTATATATATGTAGTTTCATTTAGAATAAGTGTTGTGAGTATTATAGTCATGTAAAAGCTTGGTTAATTGGGACCCAAGTGTGCAGTTCCTCTCCTGACTAGGCCAGTTATACTTACATGTACCAAAAAACTAAACAAAAACAACTTAGTAATGTAAAACTAGATAAAGTTGCTTGTCATATTTTCTTGGTCTCTGTACTTTTATATGGGACAACCAGTAGTCTGACTACTGTGCCATTTATTTGCACAAGTGAGAGGGAAGGAAAATAACTCATAAGTGGCAAAACCACACGTAAGTAAACATGTCCTGCCCCCGACAGGTGATAGCAGATTCTGAGTCATACCATTGTGTGTCCAATTTATGCAATCTACTTTAACTGTAATGCTTTTAAATTAGTTCTTAGACTGGAAATGCACAGAGACCAAACAAATGAGGGCGACAAAGATGATCCATGGACAGTAGAGGAGGTCCAGGCAAATGGGGGAAATTATTGAGACATACAAATCCTTGAAAGGAATCAACAGGGTGGATTGTAAGGACTTGCGTAAAAGAAATGAGGGACAGTGACTAGAGGAGACAGGAGGGAACTGGCGTGGGGGAGATTCAGGAGGGATGTGAGGAAGTTGTTCTTCCTGGAGCGGATGGTGGACAAATGGAACAGACTGCCCAGAGAGGTGATTGAAACCAAGACAGTGATGGGGTTTAAACTTGAGTGGGACAGATATAGGGGGATAGTGGAACCCACAGGCAGAATAGGGAAAGGGCTACTTGGGGAAGGGAGGATGATTAGCCACTTGGACTATCTGATTTCTAAATCCAGCCTAGCGTTAGGCTGAAAATGGAAATTGGCAGTGAAATGGGCAGAGTGGAACAACCTCTGTTGTTTTTTTTTTGGTTTTTTGTCAATGTTTCTCTGTTTCTTTTTAGGAATCTTTTATTGTTTCTGTTTGATTTGATTATTCTATTTTGAGTGTAGCAGAAGCCATCGTGATGTCCTTAAGCATTATGCTAGCTGCACTCCCATTGGCTGAGGGTTCCTTTGTGATGGTTCCAGTTGGAGATAAATGCAGCTGATGCTTCCAAATTTAAATAAATGATTTAGCTTATTTAAAATGCTTCAGTGGCTGGGGGCCTGTCCCTCTGTAGGCACAGTGAGGACCTTCACACTCGAGTGAACTAGATAGCTGGTAAGGCCTTGATCTGCTGGCATATTTGTTTGTATGAGCATACAGTACGTAAAATAACTAATTTTTCTTTAAGGTTTGATTGTCGCCTACTATATGTTGTGCAGATGTTGGATATATGCTTGCTTAATAGAAGATATCAGGAATATCTTTGAGTCTTCCTCCTTCAAATCACTTTTAAAACCCCTGCTAAATGAGACTTGCCAATGCAACTCCTAACTCCACCCTCTAGAAGGTCCTGTATGGCACTTATAGCTTCTTAGGTTGCCTTGGAGCTTCCTGTCACCCCTCTCATTACGTATTCCCCTATCCCTTCCGATAACCTCTGTCCCTCCCTACATCCTCTAGCCCTCGATCACCCTCCCTACATCCTCTAGCCCTCGATCACCCTCCCTACATCCTCTAGCCCTTGAGCACCCACCTTCCCTCTGTCATAGTACCTCCCTGTCATAGTACCCAAGACCCCCCCCTTTCCCATACTTCCTCCTACCCTTAAACTTTGCTGTCTTCCTTACCTTCTCTTTTATCAGCTAAATTGCTCACGCAGTTATGTTACTCTCATGTTATGGCCTTTTATACTGTGTATCTGCTATGCCTGCTTTGATCTTGTATTAATTTTGAATTATATCTGTGTTCCCTTATTGTACTTTGTGCTGTCCATCCAGGACCACCTTGTAAAGGAGTATCTTAACGGTGTATTCCTGGTAAAAAATAAAATTGAATTGAGTTGACTTGACTTGACCTTGCCACTCATGAGGTCAATGGAGGCCAAGTAGAATGAATGAAGATAGTTTTATCTTTTATTAAGCTAACATGTATTGGACGTATACAACACTGTGTTATAATTAATGTACAGTCAAAGCCCAAGCAGCATTTCAGCATTTTTGGCAAGAGGAAATACCAATGAAAATGTTCAGCACCATTGGTTAATGAGTAAGTGTGAATTTATTTTGTAGATTCTATTTTTGCACGGGGGGACCCG
The DNA here is from genome assembly GCA_016271365.2 of Neoceratodus forsteri. Classification (NCBI taxonomy): domain Eukaryota; kingdom Metazoa; phylum Chordata; order Ceratodontiformes; family Ceratodontidae; genus Neoceratodus; species Neoceratodus forsteri. The sequence continues at coordinate 639,649,743 of CM028136.1, forward strand.
GGGCATCTCTCGGGAGTGCTCACTCAGCCACGGCCTCTACTCCCTGCCTGAAACAACCTTCCCTGGGAGTTAAATTGCTGAGCACCCTCTCCCCAGACCAATGGAGCCTTCTAGCCCCCCTGGATCACCCTCTGGAGGAGGACCGCCTCACCTACCTGGCTGCCTTTCTGAAATTAGAGGGTCAGTCCTGGGTCAGGTCAAGGGGCTCGGGAGAGCCAGTGGAAGGATGATCCAGCTTCGGGATGTGGACTTAGGCTCCTGGGGCCTCTGTCACCTCCCTTTGTCCTCTGAGGTTTTCTGCTGGTGTTTCCCCCCCTGGAGTGTCGATATGCAATGACATCTGCACACTAACGTGCTGACGTCCACTGCTGCTCCACCTCTTGTTGTGGCATCGCTCCTTGCAGGGCCCCCGATCTCCATCAGGGGTCACTGAAGAGCAATGAAAGCCTCACTACTTGCTCTGGGAGGGGAGAGCAGTCCTCCGGATGCTCAATCCCCTCACTCCCCTGCTGACCCCTGAAGGCCCGAATCTGCTTCCGAACCTGGGTTGCCGGCATGGCAGGAGATGTGGCATCCAGTGCCTCAACCCTCAGTGCCACCAGGCCTGTGAATAAGGCATTTCTAAGTTTGCTTGCGTGCGTGCTCAAGAAACATTATGTGACAGCTTAGGAGAGATGTGGGATTTTGGAGGTGTGGCACTGCGGCAGCCAGTGCCTCCACTGCATTTTGAGGCTTGGCCCTCTTTCCCCATTGCGGTGGCATGCTGCTGTTGACACTAGTTCAGCAAGCATGCCATCAACTTGAAATGAATTCGCTGCTGCAGTGAGGGAGCGACCTGTCATTGCAGGGTGGTGTCTTGCCTGGTGTAACATTGCAATTAACATGGCAGTGGCTGTTGCTGTCCATCTCAGAGTCCCCGGCCAATCCCCTGTTGGCATGCCCCCTACCCAGATCATTTGCCGATGGGGGAGCCCACTCTCCATTGGAATAATGTCCCCCATACATTTTGGTTGCCGGGGGGGGGTGCCCAGTCCCTCTCGGCATCATGCCCCCCCAAACACAGTTCCTTTTTTCTTTGCCAGCGGAGGCCCCAATCCCCACTGGCTCCAGTCTCCCCCCCAAAAAAACACGCAAGTGGCACACTGGGAGCCCACCCCAGTGTACCAAATCTATCTGCAAAAAAAGGAAAACCATTCCACAATGGTTTAAATTTTTAACCTGAAAAGTAAGCAGACCCTCACTGTGTCCGGTGCCCTCTCCCCAACCCGCACCCACCCTCTGCACACCCCACATCCCCCCCCCACCCCATGCTTACCTCAGAAGCCTGGTGCGATGATCTTTGTTGGACCGGTAACATGTCTGCACTCTTCAAAATCTGACCATGAACTGAAGAATTGCTGGTAAACTGTTTAATGGCATAAATGTTTTTTTTACAACTTAGGTGGATATCTCGGCCATTTTTGTGAATTTTGGCACCAAATTTTCAACATGGGGTTCTTGGGACCCCACCTCATTAATTCAGTCACCGTCATGTCATTATTCAGTCCCAAAAGGTGATTTCACGGTCACTGAGTGGAATCATATTTCAGGACTGAGTAATAAAATGACAGTGTTACTGTTCATGAGGTGGGCTCCCAAAAAGCCTGTGTTGCAAATTTGGAGAACAAATTCCAAAAATTACTGTGTTACGAGAGTGCATTGTGCAGTTTCTATGCACGCTCATAACTCTGAGAATTTTTAATATTTTCACTCCAGATTTTCAGCATTGCCATTTTTTCACACCTCCTTATGAACAGTATGGCTGTCATTTTTCACATCCTACCTGAAATGTGGTTTTGCACATGTGGCGCACAATGGCGTGGTCGCTGTGGGAAATCAGCGTTTGGGGCAGATTAACAAAATTACAGTGACACTGTTCATGAGCGGAGGTCCCAAAATGCCTATGTTGAAAATTTGGTGAGAACATTTCACAAAATGACTGTATTACGAGCGTGCATTGTGCAGTTTCGAAGCACGCTCGTAACTTCGAGAATTTTTAATATTTTCACTCCAGATTTTCAACATTGGCATTTTATCTCACCTCCTTATGAACAGGACAGCTGTCATTTTTCACATCATGCCCGAACTATGTTTTCTCACATCTGGCGTGGAATGGCACGGTCGCTGTAGCAAATCAACATTCGAGACAGATTAACAAAATCACAGTGCCACTGTTCATGAGCAGAGGTACCAAATGCTTTCATGAGGTGGGGATCACAAAAAGGCCATGTTGAAAATTTGTAGTGCAAATACCAACAAATGCCTGGGGCATTACGGTTTCTAACCATAACATCCCACCCTGTACAGGCTGACAGGCATCAGGGGTATGTGTTTGGATTGCTGGCTGTAATGCTTATGCCATTCCACCCCCATCCTTCAGCCAGTGACAGGCATCGAGGTGTGCCTTGGACTCTTCGACCCCAGAGTTCACCCCATTCTCCTATACTGCACCCATTTCAGCATATGTCCTTATGGAATGGGGTGACTGTAAAGACAGACACCCCAAGGCACTCCTCAAAACTTGTCGGTGTCTGCAAGATAGGGTGAGGTGAAATGGCATGAGCGTTATGCGCGATGACCTAAAGGCATACCCCAGTGCCTGTCCATCTCTTCAGGGTGGAGGTGGGGTTCGCGTGAAGTTCAATACCTCACTGCCATTCCTATTCTGCATCTGTCTAACTCCTGCACTGCCAATGCTAATACCAGAGAGCAAACATTCGGCATTGACAAATGCTTGTTAACTAGTGAAATAGTGATATCGTCTGAATGTGACATTAACTAGTGACGTTTTAATTGTTTGAAATCATAAAAAAGTGAAATTGTTTGATTGTGACATCAACAAGAATTGATATATTGATATATTTGTGTTACGTAAAATATATCACTTGTTTTCTGTGTTATTTTTATCTCTAGTAGTGTTTTATACAGAGAGAATACATAATGGGTTGCATTGAAATAAGACATGTATCTCCACTTTGAAGTAGTAAGACCCCTAATGGTGTGCCATATGTTATAGTTTACAGTACATGTATATTGCTGAAGTTGTTCTTTTCCATGACTGAGTGCCCTCCATAAAACCGAAATAAGCAATACTGCTCATTCTTTTTCATTTTGCAGCTAAAGGGTATGTACCATCCATGAGGTTTATCAGCAAGTTATGAAAGTTTTCATATTTCAGCTTCTGTATTTTTTTCTAACCATCTATATGACATGAATTACACTGAAGATGAACACATATTTATACACATATCACAGGTATTCCAGTATTTTTCCAAGTAGCCAAACTGAGGTGCAGGAGCCTGTGTCTGTGTGTTTGTGTGTTTGTGTGTCTGTGTGTCTGTGTGTGTGTGTGTGTGTATGGTCTAAGGTACATTGTCTATAGCATAGAGGAGTGAAGCACTAACATTTCCAGTGACTGTTACAAGGCCACACAGTGAACCAGTGGATGCGTTAGAATTGCAGTGAGGATGTCCTGACTTGCAGTAAACACTGTCTCCTTATATGGATTTTGTTACACCAAACCATGTCTGTATACACGATGATCAGCATGTCTGGATTAAAGAAACTATTTTGCTATTGTACTTGCTGCAGTATACAGTATCAGGTCATTGCTTCTTGTTTTGCACTGTTGAAGTGAAAATATTTGTACTAACACTGCTACAATTAGTAAAGATTTCCGAAATTAATTGCACTTACCATTGGAAATAACAGCATCCTGACTTCTGTCATTTTATTTCAGTTAAAAAAGAAGAGGAGCCCCCATCGGTTGCAGCTGGGAGTAACTCAGGTAATTTGTTGTCTGTAGTAGTAATTCTCATGCAGCAATGTTTGTGGTAATGCTTTTTCTTAGATAGGCCCTTATCTGCCGACACTGTCTATGTATCTATGTATCTATGTATTCACACAAGCTTTCAAAGCCACACAGACTTCTTCTGCAGCTGCAGTAGTAGTTGGACATTAACCAACTCAGGAAGTATACTGGTCTCACCATATTTATAAAATGCTGCCCTATCAATAGTGTATACTGTAATGCGTATAATGGGGAGATTGTGTCTAACAAATCTGATTGACTTCTTTGACTGTGTCACTAAGACAGTAGACAGGTGCCAAGTAGTAGACATCCTCTACCTTAATTTCAGCAAGGCCTTTGACTCTGTGCCCCATAAAAGGTTGATCAGGAAGTTGGTGGATCTCAGGGTTGGGGAAATGATGGCCAGATGGGTGGAAAACTGGCTGAATGACAGAACCCAGAGGATGGTTGTGGGAGAACAGTTATTTGGGACAACACAGATAACCAGTGGAGTCCCGCATGGCTTGGTGCTAGGGCCAGTGTTGTTCAGTGTCTTCATCAGTGACATTAGAGATGGCATTAAGGGCAAAATGTGCCTATTCGCAGGTGACACTAAGCTCTGTGGGAGAGTGGACACAGCTGAAGGGATACAGGACCTACAGGAAGATTTGGAAAAGCTAGGGTGGTGTCCAGGATCTGGCAGCTTGGCTTCAACGCCAAGAAATGCAAAGTTATGCATACTGGAGTCAAGAATCTTAGTACAGAATACCACCTGGGTGGAGTCTGAGTATCTGCATCAGAGGAGGAGAAGGACCTGGGAGTGATGATTACTAGTGACCTGAAGCACTCCATGCAGTGCACAAAGGCAGCAGCAAAGGTAATGATGCTGGGATGCATATCTAGGGGGATCAGTAGTAGGAGAGAGGAGGTTATACTGCCCTTGTACAGGTCACTGATAAGGTCGCATCTAGAGTATGGAGTTCAATACTGGTGCCCACACCTCAAAAAGGACATTAACCTGCTGGAGAAGGTCCAGAGGAGGGCTGCAAAGATGATAGCTGGTCAGCAGGGTAAGGCATATGAGGAGAGGTTGAGGGCACTGAACATGTACTCCTTGGAAGACAGGAGAGAGAGAGAGAGAGAGAGAGAGAGGGGACACTATTGGGACCTTCAAGTACTTGAACGGGATAAATAAGGTTGATAAGAAGTGTCTATTTAAGCTGAGTGGCAACCATAACACAAGGGTGCACAGTCTTAAGCTGGAGGGTGGGAGGTTTAGGAGGGAAGTCAGAAAGCACTTCTTCACAAAGAGGGTGGTGGACACTTGGAATGTGCTGCCAGAAAATGGTAATCTCATTGAAGACAGAGGGCTGCTTTAGAAGAGGCTGGAACAGGTAAAGGGGGAGGGTAAGGGTCATGGGTAGGGAGAGGGGGCAGGGACAGTAGCTCAAGCTGTGGACCCTGCAACATGAGCAGACTTGATAGACTGAATGGCCTTCTTCTGCTGGCTTCTTTGTATGTTTGTATATTTTTTTGGACATAAAGCCCTGCTATTGAAAGACACCTGTTTGCTCCATGCAGACAATAGTGGCGTGCATGAAATAGCACCCGGCTGTTAGTGTGCCATATTCATACAGGTAGCTTGCTCTGTCTGATGTGCACTGTCTCTATGAATATGGGGCTGTGTTAGTGGCATGGAAGGTTCATATGCACAGTGATACCACAGCCCCCTGATGGCAGTAGACTCTCGGTAGCAAAGGGAGTTAATGCATCCCAAACAGGATAGGGCATGTGAGCCATAACAGTGACCAGCAAGCTAATGACTGCATATGGCATGCAAGTCACCAAAGGGTCATTTGCTTGTAATTAGGTGGTCACTTTCAGTTCTACACAATACCTTTACACACAAATACACATAGACATTGTGGTAAGCTTTGGCTGTTTCCGCCACCCTCACCCAGTCCCTACCTGAGCATTCCCTGGTAGCCTAATGGTACCTCCCACTCCTGATCCCTGAGATGTGTGAAAACTCTGGTAGTGTATTGCCTCTGTGTGCCCAATCTCTGAGATAATGTGAAAAAAATCCCTGGTAGTTTAGTGTCCCTCCGCATGATCCTCAAGATGATGTGAAAACAATTCCCTAGTATTCCAGTAGTACCCCTGTCCCACCCAGTCCCTAATAGACCAAAATAAATGCCTAGTATATCCACTCTCCCACCCAATCCCCATTAGAATAATCGCACCCCCACCACCCTCCCTAGCCAACCCATTCAGTATCCTCCGTCCCCACTCCCAGTCCTCCGACGACTCACCCATCAGCAGCTATTTCTACAGTACCTGCTTGCTTACCCTTTGTCATTCTGATGACAGATGGCCAGTGTTGTGTGTGGAGGGTCTGAGTCTGTTGCAATCTGTGGATCTGCCAGTGACACAAGATGTCTCTCTTTTTACACAGGAGTCATAGAAGTTCCCCCCCAATAAAAGAAAAATTGCCATTTCTTCGTTTATGGAAAGAAAAAAAAACTCACCCCACTCCCAGCTGTTTTCAACAGTAGGGCATGACCAGGGAGTAAATTAAAGAGCACCTCTGCACTTCAGCATGTGCTTTCATAAATAAGATGTTACAAGTTACTAGAGAATAAATTTTCTTCATTTTCAATGTTCCTTTCCAAGATTTGTAGCACATTTTGGTAGTTCAGCTAAAAAGTCTGTATAGAAAACATTTGCCTCTCCCCTATTAACCTCAGTGCCTTTGTTTATGACATCATCGTGCTCTCCATGACAACAGACCATGATGTCACAAACAGCAATTGTGTAGTTAGCAGGGGAAAGTCAGATGCATTTTAAAAGACTCCGTGAAATAATTGTTGCATTATCTACAATATTTAGTAGACCAACAGCAGGGGAAACTGAAAAAAAAAACTAGAAAACGATAAAGTTAAAACATAACTGGTGTAGATTTATTGTTTTTAAGCTTTTTATTGTAATAAATAGTTGTTCTTTAACATTTTGTTAATCACTCAGTGGGGGGCATAATGTGGCATGAGGCACAGTTGAGTGCCATGTTGCCCCATGGGGTGAGGAATGACAGTTAAATTAACTTTTGGGGATGCTTTATTGCTATTACAAAAATGATTCCAAAAGAAAAGTATTAGAAACGTTCCTTAAAATGTTTTCCCAAGAAACAGGTAGATTATTAATAGACTACTTCATCTACTGACTGTTAAGAATGCCGGTTCAGAATCAGAGTGCGTTGTTCCTGTCATTCATTAGTGTCAGAATGTGGAATGCTAAGAGGAAGACTTACTGTCTCAGACATTGTAGCCCCAACTGCTGAAAATGAGAGGAATTCTGCCACTGGGGTCACTGCGAGTGGTACAGTAACTATTAACGTGCCCAGTTCAGAGATTACAATTTTGCTAGTTAATGCCAGAAGCCTAACAAATAAATTGGGTGAATTGCATTACAGATTAAATAAGGAAAAGATAGATATCTGTGGGGTCACTGAGACCTGGTTTACAGACACTGATTGGGGGCTGATATTTCAGGTTATTCCAAGTTCACAAAGAGCTGTCTAAATAAGAAAGATAGGGGAGTTTCATTTTATTATAGTAACAGACTTAACTGCTGTGAATTGGTAAACAGTAACAATCCGGACACTTCTGAAAGTGAAATTATATGGGTAAAAATCAAATGCCTGACAGATCGTTAACAGTAGGTCTGGGATACTGTGCCACAAATCTGGAAACTGAAGGTAATGATGCCTTCTTCAAGTCCTTTGAGGAAATGGCAGTCTATGAAAACTTAATATTCATGGGAGACTTTAACCTACCTAATATATGTTGGTCATCATTAGTGGCTAAATAAAGGCAACTTAGAAAATAGATTGGTTCAAGACACTATGCAGCATGACTTTGAGCAATTGGTAACCCTTACAACTAGAAATAACAACATATTAGATCAGATATTTACCAACATTAAAGATAGTGGATCAAGCCCAAAAATCTTGGAACCTCTTGGTGATAGTGATCACAATACTGTATCATGGACCCTCAAGTGTTTTAAAACAATTTCGAGCTGTAACACACAAATCAAAAATTTCAGTATTGCTGATTATGCTAAAATCAAAATCCTTCTTAACACCTGGAACTGGGAAAGTGAGTTAAAACATTTAGATGCAGATACCGTGTGGCAGGTTATCCATGGTAAAACAGATTTGTGCATGGGTTCCGGAACGGACTAAACACAACAATAATAAACAAAGAGTCCCCTTCTGGTGGAGCACAAAAATAAAGAGAGCTATAAATAAAAAGAAAAAAGCATTCAACAAATATAAAAATAAACTATCTGAGGATAATTGGCTAAGGTTTAAAGCTACAGCAAACAAAACAAAAAAAAATGATAAGGTCGGCAAAACAGAGGCTAGAACACAATCTGGCAACCATAACAAAAGGCAATAAAAAAAGTTTTATAATTATATAGGATCAATAAATGGAAACCCTCCTGGTGTTGGTCCACTCATTAAGGATCAAATACTAATCTCTGATGAGAAGACGATGGCGGAGGAGTTTAATACCTACTTCCTCAGTATTTTTAAATCAAAGGAGAATATATGCTTTAATACCTTGGCAAACTCAGAAACCCAAGTGCTATTTACCGAAGAAGATATTTTGGCAGCTGTCTATAGTACTAAACCTAACACATCAGCTGGGCTTGATGGGACTCCCCCACCTCCCCCAATTTTATTAAGAATCTCTCACATGAATTAAGAGGAATACTTGCATTACTATTTAACACATTGATTACAGAGGGTACTGCAATATCAGACTGGAAGTATGCCAGTATCACCCCAATACATAAGAGTGGAACTAAATAAAATGTCACTAATTACAGACCCGTAAGTCTGACTTCATGTTTAGGCAAGTTAATGGAAAGACTGTTGCAACAAATAATCATTACACACTTACAAGATACAGGTAATTGTGCTATATCGCAACATGGGTTTACAGAAGGAAGATCGTGTCAGAGCGATCTAGATGGCTTCTTTGAACCTGTTAGCAAGGCCTTGGACATGGGCTTTCCTGTTGACATTATTTTTCTCGATTATGAAAAGGTGTTTGATTCTGTTTCTCATAAGATCTTAATTGATCAATTAGTCAGAATTAAACTTCACCCAAATATTATTACATGGATAAATTTCTGGCTTGAAGATAGACAGCAGAGGGTCATTTTAAGAAGACATAAATCTGCCTGGGATAACATCACCAATGGGGTCCCACAAGGTTCTGTACTAGGCCTCATATTGTTTAATACCATGATCTCTAGTATGCAGACCTTTAATGGAGTTTGAATTCACAAATATGCCGATGACAGTAAACTTGGATGTATAGTAAATGATATCAAATCCATCAGATCCTTACAGATGAACTTGGACAGTTTAGCTAAATGGGCATCAGAGAATAAGATGATATTTAATGTTGCCAAATACAAGGTAATGTATCTTGAAAAGAACAACAAACTCACTGATTATGCAATTAATGACACTCTGTTACATGTGGTAACATCTGAAAAAGATCTAGGTGTTGCTATCTCAAACAATCTAAAATTCAGTACCCATATAAACAAAATGGTCAAAAAATGCCATTGGATTTTGAGATGTATTTTTAAACATGTTAAGAGCTGGGCCCTGAAGTTATTCTTCCATTATATACTAGCCTGGTCAGATCCCATATTGAATATTGTGCTCCCTTTTGCTCACCTACCTCTATAGGTGACAGAGCAACTGCTGAGTCAGTGCAAAGGAAACTCACAAAGAACATAAACCATCTACATTTTTCTGAGTATGAAGATAGACTAAAAACTTTGAGACTATATTCCCTAGAATACACAGCTCTTGGGGGTGAACTATGTATGATATACACGGCTTTCCAAGGTCCAGCCTTGTTTGAAACAATCTGCCTTGAGAGGCATGTCTCTACAGATAGTATTAGATCACAAAAATTAAAATTACATGTTGAACTTAACAGGACTGTTGGAAGAAGTAACTTTATTACTCAAAGAATACCCCCAATATGGAACTCCCTACCAGTCACTATTGTAACAAGCAACAATATTGAGCGATTTAGATACAGACTTGATCAATACATGGGTGACAGAAAATTCCTTTTCCGCCATTAGGAAACAACGGTGGCGAGTTCATTATGGGCTTGCCCTCGAACTTGTACAACCTAAGATGAATCTATGAAATCGGGCACCACGGCGATCAGGCTACACATATCAGTGTAGCAGAGATTATTGGACACTTCAAATCCAGAAAAGACATTCTGGTACCAGACTTAATTCAAACAAGATAATTTATTGGGAGAAATCCATAAGTACTCACCCCTAGTGTTTCAACCCAACACTAGGGGCTTCATCAGGGGGTGTATCCAAGCTTTCTCAAGGACACACCTTTATAGGAACCAAGTTAAAGCAATTCATACGTGGTTTTGTCATACAATCAAAATATCAAAGAAGTCATATAAAAAGGAAAACTAATAATTATTTCAGTGTTCAGTTAGCTGCTTAATCTCTTCATACAATATATTATGTTGTGGTAAGCATGGATATCGTACCAGAATAACAGACAAACAAAGGGAGGTCAAAAGGTTAAGAAACAAAAGAAATGTGTAGTGATCAAGAGGTTGCCATGATGACCGTTTAAACCTCGACAGTGAATTGACCTCAAGATGGCCACAAATGCTTGTTTCCAATAGTGGACTATACATGTTCTTTTATATTGTATGGTCCATACACACACGTGAAGCAAGGTTACAACAAGCAGAGTTTGCCCATATTTTATGGTTTCTTCCCTCACACCACTCTCTTCCCAGGTCTGCTCTCACTGCCAAGGCTGTTTCAGGAAGAGCGGAGGTTTGTGTTATGCACATGCACAAACACATTCAAAGTTGTGCTGCAGTAGCTATGTAGCTAGTACAGCACAACAAACTAGCTGGCGTAGCTATGCAGCACAACAGTGTTGTTCGAGGAATGGATTTCCATCCTTAGCAACGTTCCACCATACACCATAATCAGAGTGCAGCATTTTTCTCAATAAAATTTTATTGAATTTTCATTAAATAATGTCTTTCAAATTATTGACTAAATTGAGGCTATTAAAGGTCATTACTTTATTCTATACAGAATACTCAATAACATCAAAGTTACATTTATCTGTGTCTATGGGCCAACAATTGGTAGCCATGAAAGTTTTTTCTGAGATTCAAAATAAAATCTCAAACTTCATGGATGGTAGGAAAATTATAGTAAGGGATTTAAATTGTGTAACCAGTCTGTTTCTAGATAGATCAAACTGTAAATATTGTCTTCCAAATCATGCAAAGACCTAATGAATACCTCAGATTGCAACATTTTTGAGACCCTTTCTTAGAGTTGTTCCTTCTAACTTGTAGAAATTTGTAAATTTAATTTCTATTATAGAAAAGTTCAATACTGGCCTATAGTCCTGCGATGTGAAGTGTGTTTTTTGTTTCAATAACGCTGATTGAAACTGAAGTGCTTTAAATGGCAGGCTAGTCACTACTTGCATAACTGTTCAAGAATCTAAATTAAAAAGTACAACTTTGTGCACCATTTGGTTAGTAAGGAACTGGGTATGGAGTGAATAATGAATTTACAAATCTTCCATGAATCAGTCTTCTCCATAGAGCCCCACTTCTTGGTCTTTGACTGGAGGTGCTAGGACCCTGCTTTGAGTCAGGGCCCTGACCAGCAGTGCTGCACCAGTGCATGCATGACACCGTACAGTGTCCAACAACTGTTGTTGATGCTCTGACAACCTCAGTTCTGTTCTTTCCAGCCATCGAGTATGCAGTGAACTTTGTATCTCAGTTCGTAGGGATAAGTCCTTCTCATTTGTTCTCCCCCCCATGCTCCTGCTTCTCCCCCAAACCCTTACCATAGCTACACCCAACCCCCTCCCAGTTCCCCCCCAGCCCGATCCTCCCAAACTTGCAGTTATATTACAGATATCCGCTGCCCCTGTATACTTATTGTCTGCAAATACTTGTACAAGTTTATTGTTTTTATTGTATATATTTTCAAAGCTCATGAACTGCCTGTACAATATTCTGCCTTCTCATTACTGTATATGATTGTATATTTTGATATTGTATTTATTCCTCATTGTTTACTGCTGTATATGATTGTGTATTTCGATTTTGTATTTATTACTCTTTTGTTTACTGCTCTGTATGCTTTCTCCCTTTTATCCCCTACCCCCGGGTTGCACCTGGAAACAAGTTCCAGCTCAAGGTGCTTTTCCCAGTTATCAGCTTTTAAATAAAAAAAAATAAAATGCCCACTGTTATGGATGCAGGCAAGGTATCGCCCACTCCAACAGCATAAGTTATGTCTCACCTACCTTGGACCTAACCATAATAATGATGCCTGTGACACCTACTTCTCCTTTAATTTCTGGACTTTGGAGAATCGATGCCTTAGACTGAACCAGCTGGTTCCAGCTTTAGGCAGCAGGCCATGGATCAGGCAGTTGCAGGTTAGGTCCATGTACTTTACCTCCAGTCCCCTCTTTGCTCTTCTGAGTTGGATGAGGCACTTAGGTCTCCCTTTTGCCACCAGGGTGGGATTATTACAGAGTCTCATATGGTAGTACTGGGAGGACCTTCAACCCCTTCTGGCTGGTCAGAGGAGCACCTGCCATGGTCCAACAGCCATCATGACCAGACCTCCTTTGGTGCCATTGCCAGTATCTACATCAGTGCTGGTGTCAGTGTGGGCTAGCATCAGTGTCAGTATTGACACCAGCACTGACACTACTCATGTCAATTTTGGGTCCAGACTTGGTGTCTGCATTGGCGCTGCCACTGGTGTCTACTCCAGGGTCAGTTCCAGATCCTGGTTTGACCCTGCAGCAAGTCTGTCAGGAAGCCAGCCAGTCATCATCCAACCAGGGACTCTCCCATGGGACACCCATCCTCAAGCCTCTGCCACTCCTGGAGCTTCTGGGTTGGGAGACTCTACCTGCTTCTCCCCCAGAGTGAGTCTGTCACATAAGCTAGAAGGTCCAGAAGAGGCACAGACACTGTGGCTCATCTTGCCACTTATTCCCCCCCTAGGCAGCCTCTTCAAGTGCCTCGGCTAAGACCCTTAGGCCACCTGGCTCACTATGTCAGCAGCAGCGCCATCAATGGATGGAGAATATGAAGTGTTAGTTCAAGGAGACAGACCTAGTACTTTTCCAAGTGCCTCAACAGCTCCATCCATTTGTGACTTTCTGCCTCCTCTGCTTTGATGTCCTCTTACTAGGATAATGAGTCCTCTCTTACCCCTCTTCAGCAGCTGAACACATGCTGTATTGGAGATATAGGAGGGACTGGATTGGCCCACTTTAATAGACTAATTCCCCACTGCCATGCCAATAGGCTTCCTAGGGTTATCCAGTATAGATGCAGTAATGATTTCTCCCTGGCATTCTGCCATGAGAAAAGTGACCATAATGGTCTGGAGATCTCCCTGTTCCATTCCTCATGCCCTGAAGGACATCCAGGCTTGTTACAGTGCTCCAGCTGGATCTCTGGAGAATGCATTCAAACATCACTGGGTTGACGTCTCTCTCTTGATCCCAAGGGGCAGCAGACCCATGCCAGTGACCAGGTTGTATTCCCCACTGCAGGACTCCACATAGATGGATTCTATAGGGAGGTAGATGTTTTTGTTTGGCACAGTATTATTAAACAATCAGTGATTTTTTTTTTATTATAACTATTTAGGACAATGTCCAGTTGCATCCTTATAGGACCCACTGAAAACTGTATTAAGGGGAGTTCATATCTCATGCCAAGCATGGAAGAATAAAAGGAAAAATCTTGGGGAAAATCAATTAAGCGGCAGATTAAAAGAACTGGATAAGCTGATATTAAAGGATCCAGAAAAGTATTATGAGGAATGGACCAGCTAGGAACTCTTTACAGCACTTCATATATGAAGAAACTGAGATAAACATTAAAAAAGTAAAATGTGCTTGTTATCTCCAGGGTGACAAAACTGGTAGATTATTGGCCAGTTTAATGAAAACAATGACAGAACTTAATAATAAACTTAAAAAGTAATATGGGCAATGTAACAACTGACATGCAGTAGTCGAATTGCAAGAGACAGTGCTACATTTCTATAAAGAAATTCATCAAAGACCTAGTATACTAGATTCGACTTTACTTCAAAAATATCTACAAAAGCTTCCTCTCCCTAAAATTTACATTCAAGAGCCAGACTTTACATTAAGTGACATAGTGGAAACTATACAAACTTTACCCAAAAATAAATGGATTCTCTAATGCTTAGTCCATGGCTATTATTAATGATCCAAGAGGTTCAATTAGGTAAATCTGATTTCCCTAACACAATGAATGAGGCCAAAGTGGTACTAATTTATAAAGAAGGAAACTCCAGGGATTCTCCAGATGGTTATAGGCCTATTGCCTTGTTAAATTCTGATTACAAAATCATGAGTAAGTTATTAGCAAATAGGCTAATTTAAGTAATTCCAAATGTAATACATAGGGACCAGTGTGGCTTTGTACCAGGAAGAAAAATAGCCAATGCTCTTAGAAGAACACAATATTTGTTCCAATATGCACAAGAATTACCAGATTATTATTTTGCACTCTCAATTGATGCAAGTGCGGCATTCAGTCTAATTAATAGACAATTTTTGTTTAAAGTACTGGAGTATTGGGCCTTACCATACTCATTTATTAAATTAATACAACTACTGCATAGGGCACCTATAGCCAGATTTGTAGTAAAAGGAACACTAACTCCTGAGTTACAAATGACCAATGGTGTGAGACAGGGGTGTCCCCTCTCCCCCTCAATATTTTTATTGACTATAGAACCATTATTAGAGGCCCTTCATGCCAATTTAAATATTAAGGGGATTAAGGGCATTATAATAGAACAACAAGAGATAAAACTAAATGCCTTTGCTGATGATACTTTGTTAATATTTCATGATATTCCTACTTCGATCCCAGCTATTTTATCAGAAATTTTGTGGCAGAAACTTTGTACATCATGGATGGCTCCACACTCCGTGAATTATGCTAAATTTATAGATTAAGTCGCAGAGTGAATTTTACGCACTTCTCCCATCTCTATAAATTGATGAGAAATGGAATACTAGTAGTAGAACTGGTTACCGATGAGTAACATCTGTGTCCCCATCCAGTGGAATGACACTCGTAGATTGATTTGTCACTCAAGAAGGTTTGTAATTACTTGTCAGTAAGCAACCCCCATCACACATTCATCTTAGGTATGAGTGATGGGAAGATTTCCCTTATATTGCTTCTGGATTTGACAGCTACAGCTGCTAAAGTGATACTAGGGATTTACTGGCTTGTGATACTGTACCAACCTTGATCCAGTAGTTTTAAATTGATCCTGTTTTTATTTATTTGTGTAAGTATCTATTTATTCTGACAGTTGCTCTTTTTTTTATTAGGGCTTAAACAAAATGTTTCACCTGAGATGAAAAATTTGAGTTAACTTATGGTTTTACCATGGTGAAATTTCCTGAACATACTTTAGATTTTTGTGAACAGTTCAACTTGTGTAACTTGAGGTTCTGATAACCAGAAGTTTTAAAGCGCATGAAATTCCATTGAAACTCATGAAATTGTGCCTAATTATGCAAGTTCCTGAAAAAAAATATTTTATCTGTTAAACCCCTTTAGTGTCACCAAAATCTGTAAGGTATATCAGTGACACACAGGATCTTCCCATGTGTGATATGAATTAAGTGTTAAAGCCTGAGGTCCTAAGGAAGCGTGTGAATGTGGCGTGAAAACGTTCAACCTAGGCAGAGGGGGAGTTACAGCCATTACTGCTTGCATCTTTTATTTATGTGTGAATAAATGTAACTTTTATTCTACAACACTATCGAGTGTTCCTTTGGACTCTTGCACTGTGAACCAAGCTTCCTGTGAGTAACTATTAAAGCCTTATGAATGTGGGGATGCCTGATTGTCCAGCAGTGGTGTGTTACATTCCCATATGGGTGACCAGTGCTGGGAGCGAACCCAGATCTCTGCAGTCATGAGGTTCTGTGCTTGATAGTGCGGCTGGTGGCACACTTCTCAGCTATGGAAGGGGTGTCCTTGCTTACCCCCTGCAGTGAATCCAGTGGTGGGCCAAGAAAGTACTTCTTCATTCATTAGACTCCACAGGGGGTTGCAAAGGCATGGTATTGTTGTATGACATTGTGACAGAGGAAGCAAGGGAAAAAACAGAAAGTAAAATCCCAACCCCTGTCTGCTTAAATCCTTCCAGTACTCATAGGTACTTATTCACAAAAGCTGAACCATGACCATTGTGGCTGGGAAGTTACAGGTCAGGACCTGAAGAGGAACCAAGTGTGGGATGGAGAAAAAAGCTTGATTACAAAATGACTTATGAACATTACCTTTAAGCTGATATAGCAACTGTAAAAAAATGTAAGTTCAAGGCGGTATTGACAGATTGTTTCATGCCAGAGTTTCTTAGAGTGAGAACATTACCATAATGAGTTTTACCTGCAGCAGAAGAAAAGCCAGGACATTTCAAGAGATTGTTAGGTAAAACTTCTAACCTTCATTGGAGTGATGGGTTGATCTCAATTATCCCACTTGTTAGGAAAAGTGTATGTGCTGTAACTATGGAGGTGGGGGGGTTTGCTTGTCCAAATACAATTTGCAGTAGTAAAATTACAATTTTGCTCATGAAAATTCAGCAGCTTTTCAGTATCGAGTGTTATATCTTTGCAGCTTCAATGGGTAAACAGAGATCAGTGTTCTTCATGTTTAAACTTGGTATTGATAGTCACAGTACAAGGAAAGGAATATAGTTTGTTTATAGTTCCTGTCATGCATACTATATCTCAAAGGGCTTTGCAAGCTATGATGCAACTGGCAGACGCCATTAGCAGGAACATTAGTCTGGATTAATTTTGCTTGATAGTTATATGGAGGGATTAAATCTACAAGGCTGTAATCTGTGAAGACAAATGGGCAATTCCTAAGGACTTACATCTGTTTTTTGCCTAACTATGAGTAAGTAACTATATGTAACTTTGGCCTCAGAACAAATGTAGAGTGGTATGAATTCTTCAAACCTAAAACTGTGTTTTGTGAAAATAAGACTGATCAGCACAGATTATATAAACCATAGGACAAAACTGATCTAGTGAAGGTCTCCATCATGAATTATATGTTTTCTTATTCACTGGACTACTCAGCTATCATCACAGATTTCTTACAAATGTGCCATCTGTGTTGCAACCACATAAACATTAGTCAGAGAAAATTTGGAAAGAGCAATGGCTAGCCCACTGCAAAGCTTTCTTTAAGGCTGCAAAATGATGAATTATATCATAATGAGTAGTGACTCATTGTGACCCTACATCCTGCTAAACTTGCACATGATACTTCTTGTGCCTCAGGTCATGAAAGATAGTATAGAAAGACCCAATAGCATTTCCTTACAGGTCTTTATGTGCTGCAGCACACTGTTACTCCCAGATTGACAAGCAAACCACAGCACTGATACTGGAAGAGAAAATACTTTATATTTTGATTATCTGAGTGGATAGTGGTTGCTTTTCTGATGGACCACCAGTCTGTACTTTGGTACTTTTCCTGCATAAAGGGGTTCCTGCAATGTCCGCTTCCCTTTTGCAGATTGCATTTCTTTTTTCTGTGTGTAAATGAGTATAACATTAAATATGAGCAGTTGTTCCACCACATCAACAGTATGGAATTTCCAGACCTTCCCTGCAAAGTGGTGAGTGCACAACCGAAAGATCCAGTGGAGACATTGAACAGTTTAATGAGGCACGGCTGCCTCCAGCAAAGAAAATACAGCTGACAGCAAAACTCGTATAGCAATATAAAATAAAAATTAAGGCCCTAGACTACTTGGGCCGGATTTTCAATAGGGCCCTTAGACCGATGCAAGGTGCATCAAACATCCACCCTGCATAAAATCCAAGTGCGCCACATGCTGTGCACCATATTTTACAAGAAAAGTGTCTCCTAAAATGACACAAGAAGTCCTTTGCATCAGAAATATGTCGCATGTGGAGAGAATGATGCAAGCGGAGTCAAAAATGCATGGGGGTGAGAATGACTCAAACTGAGTCAAAAAGATGATGCAGGGGTGAGAATGACTCAAGCTAAGTCAAAAAGATGAGTGATGCATGGAGCGAGAATGACACAAGCTGCATCACAAAAAGGATGCATCAGGTGAGAATTTGATGCAAACTGTGTCAGAAAGACCATGCATAGGGTGAAAAATTACTCAAGCTGCATCAAAAATACCATCAATAAAATGGCCAAGACAATGTCATGTTAAGCCCCTAAAACACACTAAACTAGTCCCACAGGGGATTATTGGCTGTGTAACCAACTTGTTTCATAATCTACCCTCACCTTTATATGCTCCAGTGTCAGTAAGATCAGATCTGGCTGGTCTAACAGCAGCAAGGTTCTTTGATGCAGTGTCAGCAGCTTCCCCTTTGAGAATCCAAAAAAGGGGGGCAGTCCATCATTTTTTGATGAAAGCCCTGTTGCTATATGGCGCACCCATTTTTTTGATGCAAGCCAATTTGGCACTGGTAGTTCTACTTTTGATGCAAGCAGCATTAGAAGATTAGAATTTATGTAAGTTTTGATGCAGCTTGCTACTTGCATTATTATTTTCTCGTGCTAGTACCTAGCATCATTCTCTGAACTTTAAAAATTGAGCCTCTCAGGCTGGCCTGGTATAGCTGAGCGTTGAGGTGCTGGATGCCACATCTCATGCTATGACAGTGACCTGCATTCGGGAGCAAGTTCGGGCTGCCAGGGGTTGGCAGGGGGGAAGGCTGGGAGATGACCTGGGAGTCAGGGCTGATGCAGTGTCAGAGAGGGTAGAAGGAGTGCTCAGTTTCCGGGAGTGTGCACATCCCTTCATACGTGTTCACTGTTGCTCCCCGGGGGGGGGGGGGAGTGCAGGAGAAGACCACAGAAAAAAAGCCCATGTCTTTCCATGGCCATATGTGATAGCACCTACCCCTCTTGTGCCCTGCTTCTTTTTGGTCCCCACCGGCTAAGATGGTGAGTGGAGAGGCTGATGGGTTTGAGGATGGCAGGGGGCCCTAAGACAGGAGTAGGTGGCCATGGAGGTGCATACAGCTATATTAAAAAAAAAAAAATCGCCCCTTGCCTGGAACCAACCAAGATGGCCAACTAACTGTGTTAGTCCATCATAGTCCTCATATCAAACATTTGTTTTTGCCATACTAATCTGCGGAAACCCAGTCAGTGACTTAGTGCTGACTTCATACAGACAGTGACTTCGCTCTGGTCAATGCAGTAGCAGCAATAAAAAGTGCTAATGGCAGTACTCAACAACAACCTCAGCCCCCTCACTATGTATGACACTGACTGTTATGTATGGCAGAGTAGGAGAGGCTACAGGTATGATGGCAGGACTGAACAAGGACTCCTTAGGGAACATTACATCACTTTTAGAGATGCTCATTGCTGATATGATTGAGCTCAAAATGACTGTCTCCTACACATCTGAAGAGGTTCAACATCTCAAGGATCCCACGAATTCAACGAAGCCACACCTAGCAGATTTAGAAGATGCCCAGCAAAGATTATGGCAGTGCCTGGATAACCATGAAAGGAGACTGGACTACATCTGGAACCTAGATGAAGACCAAGACAACTGAAGCCGGCACCAAAACATACAGATCATCGGGATCCCAGAGGGACTGGAAGGTTCCAACACAGAGCATTTCTTTCTGAACCTATTTCCGCAGCTAGTGGCCCTACATGGTGTGGCCCTATGGAAGTAGAAAGGGTCCGCAGCACCAGAGGATCAGCACCTCTTCCACAGGAAAAAAGCTGAGACCAGTCATATTGTATTTTGTATGTTGTTACGCTAAAGAGAGACTACTCAAATTGGTGACAGAGAAGGGTCAGATTGTGTGGATTGTGATATTCTATCAGGATTATTCAAGTGAAGTGGTGCTCAAAAGGAATGAATTTACTTAGATCAGGGCTGGCCTCTTGGAGGTGGGGGTACCCTATCCATTTAAGGGACTAACACATTTCTTGATTACTCAAAACGAGCAGGAGGTGCAGTGCAGGACACCTGACGAAACCTGAGCTTTGATCAGTTGTTACTGGCCTAGCATTGGAACTGGACACTTACCGGAAGGCTCTGGGTGGTACAAAACTCAGAGGCCCTCAGGAGTAGGAAGGAGCAGATCCTGAGCCAGAAGTGCAGAGGGAGACACAACAAGCACTAGATCACCCCCTCCTTCACCAGCAAAAGTGCAGGAGAATGTCCAGAAGAGGCACACCATCTTCAGCACCAAGTGACCACATTGACCATGCTGCTGAATATGACTGAGCACACATCGACTACAAAAATGGACATTTTGCTGCCCGCCATGATTGACAAGCTGCCACCAACGCCAACAACAGAACCTCCGTCATGAAATGTGACCTGAACTGTGAACTTAAAATGCTGTTGTGATCTTACTATCCTTTTCCCTGGTGGTCTTCTCTAGGGCCTGTTCAACTACCGTTTTGCATTTGCAGGTTTCAGACTGATGTGGAAATGAATATGTTGAACTCATAGCTTTAGGGTCTGCTGAACTTTAGGGAGGGGAGCTTGAGAAGTTATTGTTTATTTTTCCCATTAGTTTAGCAAAGGTAAGATCGCTTCTATCAGTATTACTAATTAATCCTACCCTCAATAACATTATGATCATAAACTTGGCTTGACAGTTGCTGAGTCGCATGATGCCAATTACTTTTCTCACCCTGTTATAATGATCATAGCTATGGTACATGCAGATTGCAGTTGACAGAGTAACATTATAAGGGGAGTTTGCAGGGCTCCCTGCCGAACTGCAGTGGCACATTAAACATGTTCAGCACTGGATGACACAATAATCAGACCTCTGCTTGTGTACTGGAGCCCCCAGTACTACTCCCCCCCCATATGAATACAATCAGAGCTGCACAACAGGGCAGATATACTGTACCAGACTGCCATGAGAGGCCAAGGGTCAGGGAAATAATTGCCTGCTTTGTCAGGCTCCCATAATGGAGAGGGCTGAGCCCTCAAAACATGAAAGACCCTGATTGGGACTATTTCTCCTGATGCACCTGGGGTTCATGCAGGTAGTTCAGGGCAGAAATTGTTCCTAGCGCTACTTTAGTAAGTGTAGTGTAATGGCAATGCAAAGTTAGGTACTAGTGGGAGGAGCAGTGACATAAGCCAACAGTCTAGGAAACCACAGATAGAATGAAGCACTATCGGGATGTAACTTCTAGTGATAAAGGTGAGTTACTAACCAATTTGTGGTTCAGGAGGATCAAATGACTATACAGAATTTCCAGTACAGGTGAAAAGATGACAGTAGTGTGTAGCTTGTATAGAGACTTTGGGTGATACAAAGATTACATGATTAACATGGAATGTCAAAAGGGTGCAAACAAGGCAAAAAGGTTAGAAGCTCAGTAACATCTAAAAAGAGAAAACTCACATGTGGCTTTCATCTAAAAAAGGCATATGAAAAGTGAGGAAGTACTGATTATGAGGAGAACTTAGGTGTGGAAGGTATCTGGAGTAGATTAAAATCGAAGGAAAGGAGGTACACAGATTTTAATACACAGAAGCTTGACCTTTGAAGACGAATATACTGTATCTGGAGACACCCCGAGTGCAGGATGTTAGTATTAGCAGGCAAAATGGGACTCATAAAAGTGGCTTTTATAAACATAAATGGCCCGAATAATGACACAGAATTCCTCAGTGCACTAATGGAACAATTAACTCACACCACAGAATATACAACAATAATAGGAGAGCACATGAACCTTATCATGGACTCAATGTTAGCACTAACCCGATATGGACCTTTACAAAAAGCATGAAGACACTATCAACAATCCTAGAACAAAATAATATAGATGCATGGAGAATACTACATCAGAGTGACAATGTGTATATGTGTATTTAGATCAAACACCCACAAGACAGCATCTAGAATAGAATAACAGTATATGGTTAGGGTTTATTGTGGATGGAAAACAGTGGTTTTCCAAATCCTGTTGTAGGACAGTTCAAAGGTTAAAAAAAGTTGTTGTACTATCGTTCTGACATCACAATGATAGTACAACAACTTCTTAACCGTCAACTGTTTCCCGATTGGCTGAAACATTGGGCTTCACAAAAAAATACTGTACAAATTGCAGCACTGCTAAGTGAGCTGTTGGGCACGAGCTTCTCAGATAGTTTGCACAAGGACTGCCATAGCCAGCACCTTGTTTCCAAACTATCAGTTTGTCAACAGTCTTTTATTTTTTTTTAATAAATCAGTGGTCCTGGGGGAATAAAACTAAGTTGGACGACAGCTAGAACCTTCAGGGTTGGTAGTGGAGCAGGACCCCAGCGTGCACCGGGAGGAAATGGCAGTGTCAGAACAAGCTACAGAAAGGTACAGAAACCAACAAATACTTGCTGGCACATTTTGGGGGAACCATATACTATAAAAAATAACAGATAGTGAACTGTGCACAACAAGGCCATGTTTCCATCTCAGGGGTTGATGACATCATAGGGACCTCTCGAGCTTCGCTCTTGAGATCTATGATGTCATCAACCCCCTCGATGGAAACACAGCCTTGTTGTGCACAGTTCCTTATCCATTATTCTATATTTGGTTTATACCCAACAATGGAGTGATGGTATTGTGGAGACAACTATTTTACCTGTTACTATCTCAGAGCATGCTCCTGTTCGTATAACACATGCAGTGGACGTATAAGATGCAAGGTCACCCTCATGGAAATGTAACAATGTTTTACCACAGTGTCAGAACAAAGGCTTATAGTATCACTTTTTATAATGATGCACTTAGAGTCACCTCAGGCCTTACCCAAAAATGCTTTCACAAATTACCAAAAATAATAATGTTCAAATATGATATTATCCTCTGCTCTCCAGATTCAAAAATGACAGTGAAAAACACTATTGCCACACTTTGGATTATATAAGAGATAAATATATATTTTATTTACATATGTACAAGTTCTAAATATTTATAATTAGCATAAATACCAAGCATAATACAAATAATGTAAACATAAACTGTAATGTAAATAAAACAACTGGTTTTAGAAACCCAAGTAAATCAAATAAAACAAATTTCAGCAAATAAGCAATGTAAATGAATAAGCAATACTCAGCATAATAAATGACAGTTTATACTATTTCTGTAGCATACTGATAAATATCATGACCTTTTCTTTTACTGTGAGAACTTGCAACTCATTGCACTAGTGTCTAAGGTTATATCTTTGTATAATAACTGTTTTAAAACTTCATAGCATGTAAAAGGTGTTTCCTTTATATCTAAATTTTAACTTGAACATATACCCACGATTTTGGAGTGAAAATGTACCAAGTTGCCACCCCAGACAGCCAAATAAGTACTAAAAGTAGAATAAATGAATATCTGTGTTTTAGTTATCTGTAGATGTGGTCTTCTACTTTTTAACTTTCAAAGTCTTAGTGAGAACTTCTGGTTTTGGATGACGAATGTCCTTGGTAGTGAGTTTGGCTTTAGTCTTTTGTCTTTTTTCCTTGAACTTGGAACTGTAGAGCCTTCTGCCATCAATGAAGCAATGCAAGCTGGGTCCTTCTTGCTTGACATCACAAATCATCAAAAGTCACTTCAGGATTTAATAGGAAAAATCAGACAGCAAGGTTTTAGCAGTTCAGCACAGTCTGTAGAACGATCTCTCCCTGTGGACAGCAATGTTGTTTTGGTAACTGGACTCTGTGACTCTTTCCTATTTCAGTTAATGTCTGCTCTTGAACCTACAACTCTGGACTCACTGCTATTTAACAGCACTGCAGGCTTGCTGGCTGGTAAATTCCAAAGTCAGTCTCTTGTTCAGGCTTTTAACAGAAATTCCAAAACATTACTTTAGTCCAAATTCTCAGTATGCAAAACATAGGCCTTGTTTAATCCAATATTGGGAAGAGAGTCCTTCCTGTAACAGTCCAATTCATCAGCTGGACCTGTTGAAGAGTTGTGCAGGCTTTCAGGCTGGTTTAGCACCCCTTTGCGGTGGCAATGTTAAAGCCCAAATGATGTCCCAAGCAGGTGTGGCTTCAGGCTTTTTGATCACACAGCAAATAATTAAGCAGTTCTGGACTGGCTTTGCCAGCATCTCATTTATGTCCCACTGATTGGTCTGAGTACTCTTTGAGGGTGTTACTCTTAGCCCCTCCTAAGCCATTTTTTTTCTCAATATGACCTCATCTTCAAAAAATATTTTTGATATAAAACAACTTTTCTTTCTTGCATCTATGTGCACCTTGGTACAAATGTAAAACATGCATTCTTAGATGCAGCTAAAGGAGAGGATTCATTTGAGACCAAACATGATGGTGTCAGTTCTGTCTATAATTTATAAAACCATTATAATTTTTTTCCCTTTATAGATATCTAAAAAGTATTTACAGATTTCAGAAGTACATTTTTTCCTGTTTAAAATTATGTTAGTTCTATCTCATTTTTGCTTCTGTCACACCTTCTGTTCCTGAATCAAATTAATATATACCTCCTCTGTGGCAAAAGTTCTTACTAATTCCACCCTCTCCTCTCCTGTCACTTTCAACTGGCAAGAGGAACCAGAAAAGAATGTCCTTCATCTCCTTGTCTGTTCATTTTAGTCATGGAACCCCTAACTGCTAGTCTGCATCAGTCTATAGACATCAAGGGAATCTCTACTGGCAATTCAAGATATGTTTCCCTTTCCTATGTGGACAACCTCTTAATCTTACTCAAAAATCTAAACGAAGCTGGACCTTCGCTGATCGACTTGCTTAATAAGTTCGCCAACATATCAGGCCGTGCTCTGAATTATGGAAAATCAGAAACATTACCTCTCAGTGATTATTGTAAACCTTCTATGAATCTGTCCCTCGGATTTCATTGGTTTCTGCATGCATTACATACCTAGGAATTAAAATAACCTGAAACTTGGGGAGACTCTGGGGCACCAATTTTAACCCCTTAATTGACAACATCAGGATTATTCTTGACAGGTGGAAGCTTCTTAACCTCTCTTTCATGGGGAAACTAACCGCCATCAAGATGTCCATTTCACCCAAGATTCTCTACCTTTTTGCCAACATTCCCTTAACCTTACCATCATCTTTCTTATCTAAAATTGACAAATTAATTGGTAACTTTTTAAGGGACAGGAAACCACCGAGATTTAGCCATAACAAACTTCGGACACAAAAGAAAAAAGGAAGTTTTGGACTCCCTTGGTTCAAAGGTTATCTGTGGGACTTTTGAGCCACTCAAACCATTAAATGGTTTCAGAAACCCTCATCTCACTCCCTGCTATGGGTTGCAATGGAATCAGCATTGTGCCCTGGAGGAGTGCCCACTTTCTTCATCTTTAGTCCTCTCTCTTCTAAATTAAAATCTCATCCAACTATATTATCCTCTGTTCTTTATTAGAAACAAATTCACAATTTTTTTAAATCTAACCCAACTTCCTAGCTGTTTGCTCCTCTCAGGGGTAGCCCAACACTCGCTTTAGAAAATCACCCAATTTTCTGCTGTTCCTGGAGAAACAAAGATATATTTTTCTTAGAAGATATTCTGGACCAGAATTCATTTACTCTCAAAACATTCTCAGACCTACAGACTATCTGGGGAATCCCTAGACAAGACTTCTGGAAGTACGTACAAATTAGGACTGCTTAGAATTCTTTTTCCCATTATGTGTCTAAACGTACCCTACAAGACCGATATATTGTGCACTGGACTAACCTGTCTGCAGAGTGGAATAGCTCCATTTATAAAGACAATATACACAATCTACCTGATCATTCCATTTTAGCCAAAAAAAATGGAGTGTACTACTCAATTATAATATCACAGTCGCACAATGGCGTAACTGCTGGCATTTGTCTCATAACACATTTAAAGATGCTCATAGTTCCTTAATACAAATTAAAAGCTTAGATTTATGGTACAGAACTCCCGCTGTCCTTCATCGCACGGAACTTTTAAACAATAACAACTGTTGACACTGTAACTCACCTAATGGGGGATTTACTCCATATTTTATGATCATGTGCCCCCATTGATAAGCTTTGGTGCAAAGTTTATTTATTGGCTACCAGAGCTATTTGACAAATATTTCCCTTCGACCCTAAACTTTTTCTGTTAGGTATTTTCATCTCAAGCAACTCCTCTCTCTCACATGCACACTTTAGATGGCTTAATATACTATTTCTCCTTGTTAAATGATTGATTCTTATGAACTGGAAAACAGTCTTTGTCCCAACTCTTTCAGATGTTTTACAAAGCCTTTCCCAGTGCACGTCCCTAGATCGGCTATCCCTTATCATCCATGAC
Source organism: Neoceratodus forsteri (assembly GCA_016271365.2). NCBI lineage: Eukaryota > Metazoa > Chordata > Ceratodontiformes > Ceratodontidae > Neoceratodus > Neoceratodus forsteri. Next base: position 639,676,082 of record CM028136.1, read on the forward strand.
CGACTTACTGTATATGATAGATGCTGGTAGGACTATTTCAGGTTTATCAAAACCCAAAGCTCTTCTAGACCCTAATATATAGGATTCAAGTTTTTCCCTGTTATACAGATCTCAGACTAGGGACATTTTTGTTCCTACGCACAGATATCTTTCTTTTCTTTTTTTTCCTCTCTCTTCAGCCTTTTACTTCTATCTCTCTGTATTTTATTATTTCCTCTTTATACACTACTTTTTTATTCCAACCCTTCTAATATTGACCACTGATGGTATTCTCATATACATCACTCTATATTGTTTACTTAAATCCAAGTTAAGCTCTTACTAGCATTCACTTTATATATGATGGATATTTTTGATTCAATAATTGCCTTGCCTGATTTCAACTCCGCTAATATCCTCCTGCAAACTTGTTTAGTTTCACAATCTAAAAATAACTTCGCATGGAGACCTCCGTATTTTTATTACTCATGCATTGTTATGGATAATGCGATGTTCTGCTCCTTTTTATGGAGGCTTCTTCAACTGTATTGAATGTTTGTTCTCTCTTTTTCTGTAGTCAAACATCAATAAAAAGCGTGGAAAAAATAAATTATGTTAGTTTGGCATACCTGTTATAATTAGAAACTGTATAAATTTAGTAAACTTCTTTAAGACAGGGATCTTCTTTGTTTGAGGTAAATGAGACGTGACTTCATGTTGCTTTGGATTTTATCCAGAAAGCTTATAATCCACCTGACTAGTTGTTTTTATTAGATAAACACTTCACTCTCATTCCATTGAAAAGGTGGCAAGGTCAGCTTACTATAGACACCAAACTTGTCAATATATTTTAAACAGTTTTGGGGCTACAGAGTTTTGTAAATAGCTCACTCTACATGATGTTGATAGGTTTAAAACTTAGTCACTGAGCAGGTTCATTCATTTCCAATAACCTGTATAATTTTGAAATGTATCAGACTTTTTGTATATTTTCTATAAATAAGTGTTAATTTCTTAAAGGGACACTGTCAACCTGTTTTTCATCATATTATTTCTAGTTGAAACCCTACAGTTTATGATTGTTTAACCTCTCTAAAATTCATTGATGTTGTTGTTTGTTTTGTCTGTAGCCTTGCTTAGTAGAACTGAAATACATGGCAATGTATATTTATAAACAATGTTGTTTCTGTTTACAGTCATGGTCCTGTTCTTACTACTTATGTCCTGAGCACTAGAAACACACACAGACAGTGCAGTCACTCATAAGACAATAGCCTCCTAATCTCCCAATGCATCATGAGGAGCTAGACTGTTTTGTGGGTTCCCAAGTCCAGGAAAGATGCATTTGGAGTTGATCAAGGAATGTAAACAAACCTGTTTTGGTGTGATAACACCAGTATGTTGGGCAGTCTGTTTTTTACCTTTTTAAAGAAAATAAGAGTCAGAATCAAACTACCAGCTATATCAACTATCTTTACAGAATTTTGGCAATCATAAAATATGTTTTTTAAACTAGGGACACTTTGAGACCTAAGAGGGTTGACAGTGTTCCTTTAAAGCCGGTCTAAGTCTGTGTTAACCTCTGAGATTTGCTCTGGTGGTACTGAAAAACAAGGTTGTAAATTATGTGAAGTTTCTATGGTAATAATCTCTTTGGAAGAGGCCATTTAATTTAAACAGACTATCTCTGAAACAACTTTTTTTTCTGAAGTTGACCATGTATGCTGTATTCTTTTTTGTCTCATGGCATCATTCCCCCATTTCAGTATTCAAGCCTTAAGTAGCATTGTCCTTGTTTTAGAGTTCATTTAGATATTAATGTGCCCAGAAACATGTATAGTACTTAATAATTAAGCCAACGTAAGGATATAGAATAACAATTAAGAATATTATAATATAATAATACAATATTTTAATGAAACTAGTTCTGTTCCTACATTTCCCCTCTTTTGAATTAAAATGTACCTCAAAAATGCATTTTGTAATTCAAACTATAATTAATTTATATATATGGGTATATAGTTAAAGCATTGTAGGGAAAATGAAATAAAAGACAAAATTGTGTCATCATGTGGTAACGTATGACATCATCAGCACATTACATCATCACATATGACATCATAGGATGTGACATAACTAGATGACATCATTGGAGATGTACTATTTTGCATAGATTTGTGTACAGTACTACATGAACTAACATGATTAAACATGATTACAAATATGAATACTTTCAAAATAACATTTTCTTTTTACATTGTTTTGAACATTTCACACATACAACAAATTATCTTTGCTCATGAGTTTCACTATGGTCACTATGACAGTTAACATTTTAGCTAGACTCTATTTCCTGATCACCACTCATAGATTAATTTAGAACATTTTTCCATGTTTTGTTGTGTTCACGATATTGCCTCAGCTGATTAATATGAACCCATTTAGGTACTACCTCTGCAGTGCTTTTCAGCTTTAGTTTAATCTGATTGGCTACAAGTGAGATTTTGTCAGTGATCACAAAGGATCCTTGCCAACTTGGAAGAAACTTTTTGACAATGGCTTTATCTCTACTGTATTTAAAGTAAAACACTTTATCACCAATTTGATACTCTCTTGGACTAGTTTTCCTGTCATAATATGACTTAGAAGCCTCAATACTTTTCTCCATGTTCTTCTGAGCAAATGCAAACGTTTCTCACAAATGCTGTTTTAAATGGGTTACATATTCATGTGCTGTAGTGGCACGTGCTGAATTAACATTTTCTGTAGTATACAGGAGATGTAAAGGTAACACCATCTGTCTTCCTGTCATCGTTTCAAAAGGAGGAACACCTGTAGACTTATTAGGAGTAACCCATATAGCCATTAATACTAATGGTAACTGTATATCCTAATCTTTTCCTGAAGAACTGATATATTTTTTCAGTATATACACAATTGTTTTATTAGCGCATTCTACCTGTCCAGATGACTATGGATGGTGGGACACATGCAGTTTCCTCTGTACTCCTAGAATTTTCCACACGTTCTCTATTACCTCTCCTGTGAAATGAGGGCCTCTATCAGATTCTACTCTTAATGGTAATCCACATCGACTAAACACATGGTTTATTAATAAGAAAGCAGTGGTTTTGGCAGTGTACCCATTTTGTGAACAGACAAGTAACTGTCAAAAGGTATTGGTGGTTACCCCTTGAAAATTTGGTAACAGGATCAGTCCAGTCAATCTGGATGTCTGACCGAGGCATAGCAATGCCTTTTGACTGTAGAGATACTGTATGTCTGGGAGTAGCAGGTTGGAACTTGCAACAGGTTAAACACCCTTGTACATATCTGGCAACATCATCATACATGTAGGGCCAGTAGGCTATCTGTTTCAAGGTTTCATAAGTTTTCCTAACCCTCCCATGTGCTCCCGATGGTTCATCATGGGCACGTTGTAACATAATTCCCCTGTGGCCCAAAGGAACCACCCATTGGACCTCATGTGGGTTTTTACCAGTTCTTACCAAGAGATCATTCCTTAATTGGAATTTATCCTTCTGGTTATACTTGGCTTTCAGGTCCCAGCTATCCTGTAGGTCACTGTGAGAAATCATGCTTTCAGTGGGATCCTTAATGAAATAACATTTTCTTACCACTTCTCCTCTTGTTGTATTTTCACTAAATTAGAATCAGGCTTCTCACTATACAAGTGTAGAACCTTATTTTCCTGTTCCTGCTGCTTTTGTCTGCAGGTAACCACATCCACCTTAGCTTGGACAGGAAGGACAAAGTTCCATTCTTCTCCACTTAAAGCACCCCCTCTAGCCAGAGCATCTGCTAGGTCATTTCCTGTTTTGTCTGGTCCCTGAACTTGGAGTATGCTTTTATCTTTTTCCAATAAACAACCAACTTATGTTCCTGAACCAACTGATCTATGGCTAGGATAAGGTCTGCATGCATCACCTTCAAACAACATGAGGTCTTGCTGTATTCTGGCTTAATGCAGTTAGCCTCATCACTTGAACTGCCCCGGAGAGTAAGGAGTTAATCTCTATGCAGGAGCATAGAACGTTGAGCTCAAGCTTGGTTTTCAAACCTCTGTCTGTGGTACTTCCCATTGAAACCGTCAGATTCTTTACTCCGCCTAACAGTGAAGTCGCTCCGGAGAGTCCTCTGCTCAGTTCGGTGAAAAAGTAAAGCGTTCAGTTTTAAACCATTATTTTTGTTATTTTTCAGATTTCCAGCCTCTGTCTATGGTACAGGTAGTTTTGTAAATAGGTAGTAACTGTGTTTATTTTGTAAAAGTGTGTGAAAATTACATTTTTACTCGGTTTCTTTTCGGTCAGTCTGGTTAGGAACCGACCTTGTATTTCTTCTGTTTCCTGGGAAAATGTTCTGGGGATTAGAGTGGTGTTCCGGTACCGATCAGTTTCAAAAGAACCAGGCCTTTTCTGGTTCTTTTTCAAAACCTGTGACACTGTTTGTAACTGATCGGTTATTTTATTACCTGGCTTGAAAGCTGCTATAGGGTAATTTAGTAGGTTGGCCATGTCTGACAAACCCAAAAATAAAACCAGTTCCACTGGGTTTCAGCACTGTACTGAGTGTGTGGAGGCCTTTGCCAAGGCCGACCCCCACCTTATCTGTGTTTATTGTCTGAGGTTTGACCACCTTAAGTCAGACTGCCAAATTTGTAAAAACTTTCCAAAATCCACTCTAGATAAGAGACTGAGTAGGCTGAAGGAAAGAGAGGCCGAGAAGTCTGTGGGTCCGGATGACCAGCCCGGTTCAGTTGCGACCGAACCTGAGGAGGTGCCTACTGACCTAGGCGATACCTTCTCGGGCAAAAGGAGAGCTGACCCTAAGGGGCCGGTTCCGTCAAAAAGAAAACGTAAGTCCACCAGTTCGGATCCTATACCGCATTCTTCAACTGCGGATGAAATAGCCAAAGCAACTAGCATTGTTCAATCGCTTAGATCGGTTGCATCCGAACCGGTACTGCCGGTTAGGCGATCGGTTCGGTCGGATCCGTCTCCTTCGGATTATGATCAAGTTGCTTATTATGAGGAGTGGCAGGGAGATGAATACTATCCTGATGATGATGATGATGATGATGATGACGACGACCGGGGGGTCTGGATGTGCCCATTGAACCAGACATCTCCCCAGACAGGCCCTTGGGTGTCTCTCCTCCCAGGCTCTCTGAGTCCCCTTCACACTTTTTGTTTTACAAAGAGGTGACCGAAACCCTTCAGTTTCCCTTGGTTGAAGCTGCAGAGGAGGAATAAGAGCCCTATTTTGTGGAAATGATGGACATCCCAGAGTCCAAAAGGTTGTCTATCCCTCTTCATAAGTCCTTGGGGAAACGGACACACAAAATCTTACACACTCCTAATTCAGTACCCCCTGTGGACAAGAGAATGGACAGGAGGTATATGTTATTAGACTCAGCTACAGAGTTCCTTTATAATCATAGAAGCCATGTTGGGCTACTGCAGGCTGCAGCCTGTGACAGGGCTAACATTCCTTTGGCTTCACACCCCCCAGATAAGGACTCCAGGAAAATGGATGCCATGGCCAAAAAACAGTATTTGGCATCCTCTTTGGGACTCAGGCAGGCTAATTATATCACCTACACAGCCAGGTACCAGAAATCCAGATGGGATACGGTTCTGGAACTGGCTAAACAGGCCTCCCCCCAGCTAGCCAAAGAGCTGGAGGAGGTGGCTGCTGATGGAACTGAGGCATCGAAAATGCAGTTTCATGCTGCTATTGACTCCAGTGATGTGGCATCTAGAGTCATGGCTACATCTGTGTCTCTCAGAAGACATGCTTGGCTTAGATGTACTAGCCTTTCACAGGATACCCAGACTAAGGCTATGGATTTTCCTGTAGTGGGTAACTCTCTGTTTGAGGAGCAAACAGAGGCTTACTTGAAGAAAATGGATGAATACAGGACCACGTACAGGAGTGCACAGGCCAAGGAAAGGCAAGCCACTCCACAAAAGCAGCAGTCTAGGGGCAGGGGCAGGCCTTTTCACAAGTCTTTTTACCAAGCCCAGGCCTCCTCTCCCTTCCCACAGAGGGGGGTCTTCAGAGGTAGGGGCAGGAGGGGGATGAGTCGGGCTGCTTCCTCCTCCTCCTCCCAGTCTAAGGCTCATACCAAGCAGACACCCTGAGGTGTCAGCCTAGGTCAACTCCCCAATTCCAGTAGGAGGCAGGCTGGCTTACTACTTCCAGGCCTGGAAGTCTGTGACCTCAGACAAGTGGGCCCTGGAAGTAGTAAGCCTGGGACTACCCCTCAGCTTCAAAACGTTTTCAAAAAGGAGGGCCAAGTCTTTTCCACCTGCATCAATCTCAGAAACCCTTGCCCTAGAGGCAGAGGTTTCTTGTCTTCTAACTCTCAGAGCTATAGAGAAGGTTCCTGGTCAGCACAAGGGAAAAGGACTGTACTCCAGGTACTTCCTTACCCCAAAGAAAACAGGGGAGTGGCGACTCATCCTAGACCTAAGGTATTTGAGCAAACACATTTCAAAGCCCAAATTCAAAATGGTAACTCTGGGAATAATCCTTCCCTCTGTAAGGCCAGGAGATTGGTTAGCATCTCTGGACCTCAAGGATGCCTACTTCCATATTTATTTATTTTTTATTTATTGCATAAGATCGGAATTACAATCCTTTGCGTCACAGACTCTTTTGCAAAGGCTCCACGTTGGTGGAGGGAATACAAAAATACAAGGAAACATACATAATCAAGCAGTATTCAGGGAAAACATACATTAACAGTCAGTATTCATAATCAGTACTGGCAGTGCAGTCCAGGCTTTAACTTAGTTTACCAGAGACAGTGGTAGGCAGCTTTCAGGATTTCATTTGTTTGAGATGGGTAGGATGCAGATTCATAGGGTCTAGGGAGACCCTGAGTCAGTTATAAGGGGGGTTTGGGGGCGCACGAGGTGGGCAGGGATTAGCCACAGTCACAGTTTGCAGTCTCAGGTAGGTGAGCTTTGAGGCCTGCTTTGAAAAGGGAAATGCTATGGGTCTGAGAGAGCTGGGGAGGTACAGCATTTAGCCAAAGGGGAGCACGGTATCGGAAAGATCTTTGGCCTAGAGATGTTCTACAATGGGGGACCTGGAATGAGGAGTTTGCTGCGAGCCATGTATTACGCCTGAGGGGGGCTGGGCTGATTATGGGGATAAGGCCAACGGGGGCAAGCTGGAGATGTATTTTTTTTTTGCGAGGATGCAGGTGTGATACTTTAGTCTTTATTGGAAGTTTAACCAGCCAGCCAAAATGTATAGGTCACAGGTATGAGTTAGCCTGTCACTGCCGGTGACTAGTAGGCATGCTTTATTCAGGGCAGTGTTAATACTACGTTGTGCGGTGGGTTCTGCTGATCCGTATATCATTATCCCGTAGTCAATTAGGGAGAGGATTGATGAGGAGACAGCTAGATGCATGGCCTGTGTGGGTAGGCAGCGTTTGACTCTGTAGAGTATGCCCACTCTAGCATTGACAGCTGAGGAGAGATGTTGAATGTGACTATGGTAGGAGAGGGAGGTATCTAGTGTGATACCCAGGTATTTGAAATTTGTAACGTGTTCAAGGGGGGGTGCCTTGTGAGTTTTTGATTAGGAGGGTTGACTGACTGTGTGGGCTTTGCCGGTGCGCAAAGATCATGGATTTAGTATTTTTATAGTTGATGATCAGGCGGTGCTCATTAAACCATGTCTCTAGCTCCCTGAAAAAACCCTGAAGGGCAAGTTGAAGGGTGCTTGGTTGTGGGTGTTTCCAATATAGCACCGCATCATCTGCATAGGGAAGCAGATGACCACTGCAGGCCTTGGGAAGAGAGTTTAAAAAGAGGGTGAAAAGAAGAGGGCAGAGAATAGAACCCTGTGGGACCCCAGAGCACACAGCTTTGCAAGAGGAGATGGTGGTATTTAACTTGACTTGTTGTGACCGGCCTGAGAGGTAATCCTTGAACCAGGCCATAGTCTCAGGGACCACATTCAGTTGTGGGTAGACACAGAGCAGAAGTTTGTGACTGACTGTGTCAAATGCCTTGGTCAGATCCACAAAGATCACCCCTGCAATAGAACCTTGGTCTAGGGCCTCATGGATGAATGAGGTGAGTTCAGAGAGTGCAGTGACCATGCTATGGCGAGTCCGGAAACCGTGCTGAGCCTGGCAGAGAAGGTTGTGTTTTGTTAGGTGTTCTGTTATCTGGTCCAAGACAATTTTTCAGAGCTTTGAAGAGGGAAGTATTGAGATCGGTCTATAGTTGCTTGTGTGCGAGGGTCAGCCACTCTTCAGAATGGAGTGATTAAGGCCCTCTTCCAGATTGATGTGGAACTGACCAAGCAAAGAGAGGTTGAGAATTTTAGTAAGGTGGGGTAATATGACATCCAGTGTCAGCCGAATAAGTTTAAGATCAAGTGAATCATTGCTGTAATGGAATTGGTGATAGCTTGGAAATGTAATGTTTTGCCTCATGACGGAGATGACTCTCAGCCTGAAGGTAAGGATCTAAATTACACGGTGTGTCGGGAAGAAGGTGGGGGAACAGGGTGGAAGAAATTAGGGGAGGATATGGGAGAGGTCCGAGAAGGCGGAGTTAAGGCCGTCTGCAATAGTGTAAGGATCCTGGGTGACATAAGCCATTTATAGTGAGTAGGAAGGGTGGGGGGAGCAAGTTTCATTGAGATTCTTTATGTTGCTCAGAATTTTTACCGTCTCCCCAAGAGGTGGTTAGGGTTTGTTGGTAGTAAGTGGCCTTTGCCTGTCGTAAGGCCCATGTACATTTATTGCGGGCCTCCCAGTATAGCTGTCTATCCTGTGTGCGTTGAGAGTCAAGAGCCTTATGCCAAAGGTTGCCCCTCTGTTGCAGCAGGTTCAGTAGTGAGGGTGTGATCCAGGGGATGATTCTGGTTTTCACTACTTGCTTGGTAAGGGGAGCAAATAAGTCACAGGTCTTGTTGAAGGTAGTTATAAAGTGGGCGAGTGCTAGGTCTACTGACTGCGTGATGTAAATGGGGAGCCAGTTGCTGGTAGTTAGATGGGCTTTGAGTTTCTGTAGGCTTCCTCTTTTTAGCCGTCTCTGCATGGAGATTTTTTGGGGGGCAGGGGGCCATTTACCCGACCACCAGCAGGTCACCGGGGAGTGGTCACAAATAGAATCAGGGAGCACCGTGACCTGGGAGAGGTTCCGTGTCCTGTTGGTGAAAATAAGGTCTAAAAGAGTAGAGGTTCCGGATCTATTGTCCCTTCTGGTTGGAGAGGTGACGAGTTGGGCAAGGTTGGATGCCAGTGCGGTGTCTTTGAAGCTGGATGAGGCTGGGGATAGCCAGTTGACATTGAAGTCACCCATTAAGATGATTTCACTAGTATTTGGTAGGTGGGAGATAGTGTGGCGGATAGAGTCAAAGGTGTTTTTGGTTTCTCGGGGGGGATATAGGCTGAGATGATGTGGAGCGTTTTGGAACCCAGGCTGAGTTTGACTGTTAGTGTCTGGGCGCCATACTGCGGTGCGGGGGTGTGAACTGCAGTGGCATGGAGTGAGGATTTAACATAAATTGCACAGCCACCGCCTCTCTTGCTGGCCCTATCGGCCCTGAAGAGGGAATAATTATTAAGGGAGACCGCATCATATCCCTATCAGGTGCTCCCACAGAAAATACCTCAGGTTCGAGTTGCCTTCAGGCCATTACCAATTCAGAGCCATGCCATTTAGCCTAACATCAGCTCCAAGGGTGTTCACAAAGTGCCTTGCAGTAGTGGTGGCTTACCTCTGAAGACAGGGTATCACCATCTTCCCATATTTGGACGACTGGCTCATTGTGGGTCAGTCATCTCTACAGGTAAAGTCAGCTCTGCAAACTACCAAGGACCTTCAGAGTTCCCTGGGTTTTCTTCTCAGTCTTCCAAAGTCTGTCCTCGAACCAGTTGAACTTCTCACCTTTATAGGAATAGATTTGGACACTGTACAAGCAAAAGCTTTCCTTCCCCTGGCAAAGGTGAAGGCCCTAGTGGATCTTGCTTCATCTTTTCGGCCTCAGGTCTCTCATCCAGCAAGACAGTTCCTCCAGCTTCTGGGCCACATGGCAGCTTCCACTGCAGTGGTGCAGGGAGCAAGATTCCAGATGAGAGACATTCAGTTTCACCTAAGGTCCTTCTGGTCTCAGAAAAGGGATCCTCTTACCAAACTGATTCCAGTGATTCAGACTCTTGTCCAAGCTCTCCAGTGGTGGCTGGATCAGGACAATGTCAGACAAAGAGTCCCACTTCTCCCAACTCTTCCAAACTCCTTCAGTAGTTCTGACTACAGATGCTTCTCTCCTAGGTTGGGGAGCCCACCTGGGGGCCTTGACAGCCCAAGGGGTCTGGTCTCCACAGGAGTCTCTCCTTCACATCAACCTTCTGGAACTCAGGGCAGTGTTCCTGGCCCTTCAGTGCTTCTCAGATTCGGTCAAGGGCAAGGTGGTCCAAGTCAGAACAGACAACACGACCACAATGTGGTATATCAACAAACAAGGAGGCACTCGGTCCTTGGCCTTGTGCATGGAAGCCATGAAATTATGGTCTCTGGCCTATTCTCTTCAGACTTCTCTAGTAGCAGTTCACCTTCCAGAGAAGGACAATGTACTGGCAGATGCTCTGAGCAGAATATCCCAGGGACATCACGAATGGTCCCTGAATCCTCTCATCCTGCAGGCCATCTTCTTCAGATGGGGCACTCCAGAGATAGATATCCTTGCAGCTCCAGACAATTACCAACTCCCTCTGTTCTGTTGCAGACTTCCACTCCTGGGGACTGTGCCCCAGGATGCCCTGATTTTGGATTGGAAGGGCAGGTTCCTCTATGCCATTCCTCCATTCCCTTTGCTGTTCAGGGTCCTGATCAAGATCAGAACTCAACCTTGCACGGTGATCCTAGTGGCTTCAGACTGGGCCAGGCAGCCTTGGTATCCTCTGCTCCGGTCCCTAGCAGTGTTCATCCCCTGTCCCGTCCCAAGAGACACAATCTTCTATCCTCCTCCCAGGGGAGGATCTGGTATCCCGATCTCCAGTCTCTCAGTCTCAAGGCCTGGCTCTTGAAGAGCTAGAATATGCAGACCTGGATCTTTCTCAGGCAGTCATGGACATCCTGAAGGTTTCCTGGAAACTATCTACTAGAAAGACTTATGATTTCAAATGGAAGAGGTTTACCATTTGGTGTTCTCAGAAAGGCAATGTCCCTGATTCTGCAGGCATCTCCACAGCCTTAGATTATCTGGTTCACCTCAATGGTCTTAGGCCTTGGGCCTGCAACTGTAAAAGCACCTAGCAGCAGTTTCTGCTTTCCTTTCAGCAGGGAAGAGCTCTTCCCTGGCCTCTCATCACGTGTTTAAAAAGTTTTTCAAGGGTCTGGTTCATACAAACCCTCCATTTAGAGAACCGACTCCTGCTTGGGATCTTAATGTCTGCATTGCACAGCTCATGCAGCCCCCCTTTGAACCCCTGGCTTCGGCTGAGCTGAAATACTTGACCTGGAAAACTGTGTTCCTGCTAGCCATTACTTTGGCCAGGAGGATTAGTGAATTACAGGCCTTGTCAGTTGAACCTGACTTCATATTCTTCCATAGGGATAAAGTGTTCCTAAGAACCAGTAGGAGGTTCTTACCCAAAGTGGTATCAGATTTTCATCTGAACCAGTCTATGTCTCTTCTTGTGTTTTTCACTGACCTCTCCTCTTCAGGTGAAAGAAGGCTACACAGCTTGGTTGTTAAGAGCTCTTAGCTATTACATAGAGCACACTAAGGCTCACATGAATGACTTCAGTTGTTTCTCATCTATGGTGAGGTGGGGAAAGGTAAGCCTGCCACGAAAAGAACTAGTGCTAGGCAGATTGTTTCTGGTATACAATTCTGCTATGACAAATTGGGGAAAAAACCTCCTTCAGGCCTGAGGGCTCACTCGACTAGGGGACAGCTGCTACTTTGGCTGCAGCCAGAGATATACCTTTGTTAGATATCTGCAAAGCAGCCACCTGGAAAACAGTCCATACATTCACCAAGCATTACTCCCTGGACAGCCAGGCTAGAAGTGATGCTAGGTTTGGCACAGCAGTACTGCAGAGCCTGTTCCCAAAGTAGGTTCTGCATTCCCTCCTCCATAGGGAACTGCTTGGTAGTCTGCATTAAGTCAGAATACAGCAAGACTTCATGTTGTTTGAAGAAAAAATTACTCACCATACATAGATACATAGACAGTGTCGGCAGATAAGGGCCTGTGGCCCTCCAGTCTGCCCATTTGGGCTTGTAAGTTCAGTTTGTTTTCCTAGAAGTTCATGCCTACCCTGACCTCAGATTGCTTTATGTCTATCCATGCATTCTTAAATCGTGATTGTTTCAGCCCCACCACTTCCTCTGGCAGGGTGTTCCCTTATCCACCACCCATTCTGTGAAGAAATTCTTTCTCATGTTTCCTCTGAATCGTCCTCAGTCCAACTTCATCCCATGCCCTCTAATCCTGGAACATCTTTTCGCTTAAAAATAGTGTTTTCAAACACCATGAAGTCTTGCTATATTATAACAATAGCAGTCAGCCACTGCAGCTGAACTGCCCCGGAGAGGAAGGAGTTAACTCCAGAGGATCTGGAGTTCTACAGCGCAAGGGCGCTGTGCCAAAGCTCTATCTGGCCAGTTTCAAATGAAACTGTCAGATTCTATACTCCGCTCCACTGAACAGTCGCTCCGGAGATTAGCTCCTTCAGCTCGGTTCATTCTCGGTTCAAGCGAGTATTTTTCGGTTCATTTGAACCGGCAAAAAGTATTTATTTTACCGCATTTCGGTTAAAAGCTCTATCTGGTAAACCGTAAGTACAAATTTAAAGTCTGTGTGGAAATTCAATTATCGGTTCGGTTTTGAACCGATCGGTTTGCTGATTTTAACATTTTGAAGTGTTTGGTTGGGCTTTTAGAGTGTGGTTCCCGGTTCTTATCGGTTCTAAAAAAACCTGGTTTTTAAATAGTTTTTCAAATACCCGTGACACGGTTAGGAACCGATAAGGGTGTCTTGCCTGGCACTGCCATCAAAAGGGCAAGTTTTTGGATAGGCTGGCATTATGTCTGAGAAACCCAAAGAAAAACGGGCCCACTGGGTTTCAACACTGTGATGTCTGTGGGGAAGCCTTTGCCAAGGCTGACCCCACACCACTGTGTCTATTGTCTGAGGGCTGACCACCTCCTGTCAGACTGCCAGGTGTGTAAATGTTCCTGCAGCCACCTGGAAAGAGATTGGGCGGCTCAGGGAGCGAGAGAGCAAAAGTCCGCTGACCGGATGGCCAGCCGGTCCAGCACCCACTGGACCAGAGGGTGCCCTCTGACCAGGGCAAGACTTCCTCGGGCAAAAGGCTGGTTCAGATGAACCAGTCCCAGTTAAAAAGACAAAGAAATCAGTAGGTTTGGAGTCCAAAATTGTCTCTCAACTGCTGCAGAGATAGCTAAAGCCATTCAGATTGTCCAGTCACTGTCTCAGGGACCTGTCGAACCACCAACAGTTGGTAAAAGGTTGGTTCGTTCAGTTCAGTGGTTCAGGAGTATGATGTTGAGATTTTATGAACCACAGGAGGGAGGAGGAATTTGATCAATATATGTGTGGCTGGGAGGGTCTGGGCGTGCCCATTGAACCGGACATTTCTCTAGACAGACCTTTAGAATCTTCTCCTATTCTGTCTGAGTCCCCTTCTCATTTTACGTTTTACAAAAAGGTTGCAGAAACCCTCCAGCTTCCTTTAGAGGAGGCTGTGAATGAGCAAGAGGAGCCTGATTTTGTAGAAATGATGGATATACCAGAGTCTAGGAGGTTGTCTATTCCTTTGCATAAGTCATTTAGGAAGCAAACAACAAAGATTTTAAAAATCCTCATTCTGTCCTTCCTGTAGATAAAAAAATGGACAGAAGGTATACTTGTCAGGCTCTCTAATACAGACTTCCTCACTGAAACAGTGTAGTCATGTAGGTGTGGTACAAGCTGCAGCCTGTGAAGGCTAATATTCCCTGGTCCTTACATCCTCCTGATAAGGATTCCAGGAAGATTGATGCCATGGCGAAAAAACAGTATATGGCAGCTTCTTTGGGACTTAGGCAGGCAAATTATATGGCATGTAGCTAGATATCAGAGATCTAGATGGGACACAATATTGCAGTTAACCAAGCAGGCCCATGGCCAGCTGGCTAGTGAGTTGGAACAGGTGGCTGCTGATGGCATTGAAGCCTCTAAAGTTCAATTTCATACTGCTGTTGATGTTAATGATGTCTCCTCTAGGGTCATGGCACTTCTGTAGCTTTCCGTGGGTTGGCATGCTCAGATGCACTAATCTGTCCCAGGATACTCAGTCAAAGGCTATGGATTTTCCTGTAGTGGGAAATTCTCTGTTGGGGAACAAACAGAAAACTATAAGAAAAGATGGATGAATACAGAACTACCTACAAAAATGCCCAGGCTAAGGAGAGGCATGCCACTCCACAAAGGCACGCTCCCAGAGTTAGGCAGGCCTTTCCACAGAGCCTTTTGCAATTTCAAGCCTCCTCTGCTTTTGCGCAGAGGGTTTCTTCAGAGGCAGGGGAGGCAGAGGCACAAGTAAAGCATCCCCTCCCCTCAGCCTTGGGCGCTGCCAAGCAGGCACCTGATGGGGTGCCCAGGGCCGATTCTCCTGTACCAGTGGGGGCAGGTTGGTTTATTTCAGCCAGAACTGGCTGTCCTTAACTTCGACAGATGGGTTCTGGAGGTAATAAGCCAGGGTCTGGTTCTCAGCTTCAAACAGTTTCAAAGATGAGAGCCAGACATTTTCCACCTGCAAATCCTTCAGAAGCCCTTGCTTTGAAGCAGAGGTTTCTTCTCTTCTGGACTGCAAAGCAGTGGAAAGGTCCCTCCTTGCCATCAGGGCAAGGCTATATTCAAGATACTTTCTTACCCTCAAAGACAGGAGAATGGCGGCCCATTCTAGATTTAAGGTACCTGAACAAGCATCTTTTGAAACCAAAGTTCAAAATGTTGACTCTGGCAATGATATTGCCTTCTGTAAGGCCAGGGACTGGCTAGCTTCCCTGGACCTCAAGGATGCCTATTTTCATGTTCTGATCAGGCCTTCTCACCGAAAGTACCTCAGGTTGAACTGCCCTCAGGCCACTACCAGTTCAGGGCAATGCCTTTTCGGCCCTTACCTCTGCGCCAAGGAGTATTCACAAAATGTCTAGCTGTGGTAGTGGCTCACTTAAGAAGGCAAAGAGTTGCTGTGTTCCCTACCTGGACGACTGGCTCATTGTGGGTCAGTCTCCAGATCAGGTAAATCCCACTTGCAAGTCACCCAGCAGCTTCTCACTTCCTAGGATTCCTGCTAAATTTACCAAAGTCAGTTCTGGAACCAGTTCAGGTCCTAACTTTCATAGGTGCAGAATTGAAACAAAGAAGTTAGCCAGGGCATTTCTTCCCTCGGAAAGGGTAGACAGACTCATTGCCCTGGCATCCTCCTTTACCCTGCGAGTCTCTCGACCAGCAAGGCATTTTCTGCAACTCCTGGGGCACATGGCTGCTTCCACAGCTGTAGTGCAAGGAGCAAGATTCCAGATGAGGGACATTCAGTTCCATTTGAGGGCCTATTGGTCTCAAAGGAAGGACCCCCTTTCCAAATTGGTCCCAGTGACTCAAACTCTGATCCTGGCCTCCACTGGTGGCAGGACGAAGCAATCTAAAACAAGGGTTCCTTCATTCCCATTTCCACCCCTCACCCTCACCACGGATGCCTCCCTGTTGGGTGGGAGCTCACTGGGCGACCTGTCCACTCAGGGAGTGTGGTCTCCTCAGGAATCTCTGCTCCACATCAATCTTTTGGATCTCAGAGCTGTCTTTTAGCTCTTCAGGTATTTTCAGTTTCTGTCTAGAACAAAGTGGTTCAAGTCAGGACAGACAACACCACCACAATGTGGTACATCAACAAGCAAGGGGCACCGGTCATCAGCCTTGTGCACAAGCAATGAAGTTGTGGTCTCTGGCCTACTCCTGAACACCTCCTGATAGCAGTTCATCTCCCAGGGAAGGACAATGTCCTGGCGGATGCCCTCAGCAGAATTTCTCAGGGCCATCACGAATGGGCTCTGAATCCACAGGTGCTGGGGTCTGTCTTTGCCAGATGGGGCACCCTCAGATAGATCTTTTCGCAGCCCCAGACAACCACCAACTTCCTCTATTTTGTTGCAGGCCTCAGTGCTGGTCTCAGTCCCCTGGACGCCTTTCTGTTGGACTGGAAAGGGAAGTTCCTGTATGCCTTTCCCCCTTTCCTCTTCTTTTCAGGGTACTAGTGAAAATCAGATCTCAACCCTGCAAAGTGATTCTGATTGCCCCAGATTGGGCCAGATAGCCCTGGTACCTCTGCTTCTGTCCTGACAGTCCACCCTGCCCTGAGCCTGCCCAGAGTCCACGACTTGCTGGCCTGTGCACAGGGAAGAGTGTGGTATCGGACCTAAATCCCTCCATCTCAAGGCCTGGCTCTTGAGGAGTTAGAATTTGCTGATTTACACCTTTCTCAAGGTGTCCTGATATTTTAAAGGCTTCAAGGAAGCCTTCCACTAAGACCACTTACATTCTAAGTGGAAGAGGTTTTCCATCTGGTGCTCTGAGAGGCAGATTATTCCAGAATTCGCTGATCTTCCCATTTTATTAGACTATTTGGTCCATTTAAATTCCCTAGGCCTTAGGCCAGCTACCTTGAAGGTTCATCTGGCAGCTGTCTCTGCTTTTGTGTCAGCAGGGAAGCCTGCCTCCCTTTCTTCTCACCCTGTGTTTTCCAAGTTTTTTAAAGGGTTACTTCATACTAACCCCCCTTTTCGGGAACCAGCTCCTGCCTGGGACCTGAATGTTTGCATTGCTCAGTTAATGCAACCTCCCTTTGAGCCTCTGTCCTCAGCAGAGCTCAAGTATCTAACTTGGAAAACTGTTTTCCTAGTGGCTATCACTTCTGCCAGATGCATAAGTGAATTACAGGCCCTGTCAGTGGAAGAAGATTTTATTTCTTTCCACAGAGATAAGGTAGTCCTCAGGACTAATAGAAAGTTTTTGCCTAAGGTGGTTTCAGATTTCCACCTGAACCAATCCATCTCTCTCCCAGTATTTTTCACTGAGCATTCTTCCTCAGGTGAGAGGAGACTGCACAGCTTGGACGTCAAAAGAGCCTTAAGCTACTATTTGGAACGCACCAAGGGTCACAGGTTCGAATCCCTCCAACTCTTCCTTACTTATGGCGAGGTTGGCAAGGGGAACCTGCCACTAAGAGGACAATTGCATGGTGGATTGTCTCTTGTATCCAATTTTGTTACCAAAAACTAGGTAGAGAACCCCCCTCAGGACTGAGGACCCACTCCACCAGGGGTACAGCTGCGTCTCTAGCAGCTGCTAGAGACATTCCCATTCTGGAAATTTGTCAAGCTGCTACCTGGAAGACAGTTCACACTTTACCAAGCATTATTCCTGGATGTCCAGTCCAGGAGAGATGCTGGTTTGGTACAGCTGTGCTTCAGAGCCTATTTCCTAAGTAGGTCCTGACCCTCCTCCATGGAGGTACTGCTGTGTAATCTGCTATTGTTATAATATAGCAAGACTTCATGGTGTTTGAAGAAAAAATTACTCACCTTAGTAATTGCTTTTCTTCTCGTGGAGTCTTGCTATATTATAACCACCCTCCCTCCTGCCCCTCTCAGAACTTCTACTTGGGTAGGGGTGGCAAATTAGTGCAAGCACTGTGTCATGCCATTGTAGTTTTTTCCCTTTACCCTCTTTCTTTTAGGGTTAGGGAACTAGGTTGCTCGTTTAGGTAATATATTGGCCCCCTTCCTGGACTTGAGTCTTTGGGGGAAGGGGGGGTCCTAATGGTGCTTATCAAGGGGGGAAAACTAATAATAATAATACCATTATTCATTGTTATTATGGTTATTGGTGTTTCTATTGTTGTTTATATTGTTGTTATTACTACTAGTAGGTAGCCATTTGGCTAGTGTAGAGCTTTCCACAGACTTGTTGCTAGTGTTAGCCTGTAAGATCTGACAGTTTCATTTGGAAACTGGCCAGATGAAACTTTGGAACAGCGCTCTCGCGCTGTAGAACTCCAGATCCTCTGGAGTTAACTCCTTCCTCTCCGGGGCAGTTCAGCTGCAGTGGCTGACTGCTATTGTTGTAATATAGCAAGACTCCATGAGAAGAAAAGCAATTATTAAGGTGAGTAATTTTTTCTTCCTGCACCCTGTTCCTCCCTGTAAGATACTTGTATGTCTCTATCATATCCCCTCTCTCCCTCCTCTCCTCCAGGGAGTACATGTTCAGTTCCTTCAACCTGTCTTCATAGGACTTGTAATGCAATCCATGCACCATCTTTGTTGCCCTCCTCTGAACCTTCTCTACCCTGTCTATGTCCTTACGTAGGTATGGTCTCCAGAACTGTACACTGTACTCCAGGTGTAATCAACATAACATAGGTGTACTCCATAGTAATGTTGTTTCTTCTAATATAGTCTTGCTGTATTCTGACTCCCCTCCACCTCCCCTCTCAGAACTTAGTTTTTGGAAAGTGGGCTGGCAGGTACAGCGTTGCACCTCAGGGGTGTACCTTGCAACCCCCATCTTGGGTGGGTTAATTGTTAATTCTGTTTGTGTTATAAATCTGTTCAGTGTTGTCACTACCACTTTTCTTCTTGGGTTCCCGACATAGTCTTCTGGGCCCAAATTGTTGCCTTTTGGTTTATACTAAAACAATTTCCACACATACTTGCAGTGTATATATATATATATATATATATATTATATCTAGACTCGGCTAGTTAGTTGCTCGTAAGAATCTGATGGTTACACTGGGAAGTACCACAGACAGAGGTTTGAAAACCGAGCTCAACCTCAATGTTCTATACTCCTGCATAGAGTTTAACTCCTTACTCTCTGGGGCAGTTCAAGTGCTGGGGCTAACTGCCTTAAGTCAAAATACAGTAAGACTCCATTAGAAGAAACAACATTACTATGGTGAGTAATTTTTTTTTTACTGCCTCTTGAATTGATCATACCATTCACCTTCCACCCTGGCAAATGTATAAGGAAGTCCTGCCTAACATAATCCGAGTCAGTACAAAATACAATGTCTTGTAGCTTATGTTGTACTGCAGTCTGTACCGCTATATAGGTGGGTCCCAATTCTGCGTATTGATTAGACTTAGGACTGAGCTTGTACTTAATAGGAGTACATGGTACATTATCCTGCCATACCACTCCTAAACTAGAACATCGGTCTTCACCTTGCTGGAATGAACAACCATCAATATATGCTCTAGGCAAATTTTCATCATAGTGGTGGCGCCTGTTATGTTGATACATCATATCCGACTCAGGAGATAGGTCAGAGTCTTGTACTGGAGGTTCATCTACAGTACAGTTATGTGTCTCCAGGTCTGCTGACCTCTGAGCTACTGTATTCATTTTGTTCTTTGCATACTTAACCTCTAGGGGTAAGCTCTGGAGTGCTACGGTCCAGGCCACAATTCTGCTGCTAGACACATTACCATCCTTAAGCTTCTGGCTCCCCAGAATGGTAAGGGGTTGGTGACCAGACTCTACAACTTTTTTACCACAAATGTAAGTTCTAATCCCAGGAATCACTCATTATGATTAAACTGATGCAGTCAGCCTCCTGTGTTGAATTGCCCGGAGAGATGGAATGATATGCAAATGATGGAACTCTCAGTTGGGTCATGCCAATTTCAAACTGCTGTACTCTGAGTGCTTCAGATTCTTTACTCCACCTGCCTCGTAGGGACGTCCTGGAAAGCTCTCCTTGAACTGTCTCCAGAATAAATTATCTGTGTAGATAAGTACTCATTTTAAGTTTCATTTTAAATTGCTGCCTTAGAAGTTTAATTTTTTGATAATTGTAGTCGTTATTTTGCGTTATTTGCAGTTCCCTCAGGGTTCCTTGGAACCGAGGATTCCGCATCTTTTGGTGAGGTTTACCTCAGCTTTATTACCTAAAGTTTGTATTTGCGGTCTGTTCATTTGACTGCTTTATTTTTATTTAAATTTAAAGTAATTTGCGGTTCCTTTTCTTTTATGGAACCGAGTGGTGCTCGATTCCAGGAACCATTAGTGGTTGTTTAAATTTAAAACCTCCAGTTTCGAGGTATTAAAAGCTTTGCAATTGCTTTTTTCTGTCTTATTCAGTGTGAGAGATCCATTTAGACAAGCCTAAAAAAGGCACAGAACCCACTGGTTTTAAATATTGTGAGTCTTTTGGGCAGATTATAGCAAAAGCAGATAGACATTCTCTTTATATTTCCTGTTTGGGTACCAGCCGTATTTTTGCTAATTGTGAGATTTGCAAGACTTTTTGTCCTAAAACTTTAAGAAAAAGAGCTAAAAAGTTAGAGGAGATGGCTTCTGCTTCTGCTACTAATAGTAATGCATCTACCTCTATTCCTAAAAAGGATGGAGGCAAAGCTAAGGACACTGACAAGAGTTCAGAGAAATCTAAGCAAGGTAAGTCAAAACGGGCTGTGGAGACAGTTGCTGAGTCTGTCCCACTAAAGAAAAAATGCAAAGAAAAGCATGTCGCTGCACTTCTGGCCGAGAAGGCTAAGGAGCACCCAGCAGACGAATATAATATGCCCTCAGCTGAGGACATTGCTAAGGCCTTACAGGTCTTACAAGCCCTGCAGGCTGCAGTCCCAGTTCCTACACTGGCTGTGCTGGTTCCTGCTTCAGTTCCTACCCCTCAGGAACCTCAAGTTATTTATGGTGAGGAGGATGAGGAGGATTTTGAAGGGGAATCACTAGATCCTGAGGTTTCCCCAGAGCAGGAGTTCGGAGCTCCTCCTAGGGGTCCAGAAGAGTACTCCTCTCACTCTGCTTTTGTAAAAAGCATGGTAGAGACCCTTACTCTTCCTCTTCAGGAAACTGAAGAGGACGTGGAAGAAGCAGAGTTCCTTGATATGATGGGTCTAACTCCAACAAAATGCCTTCTGCTACCAATGCATAAGTCATAAAAAAGGCAGCATTGCAGATATTCCAAACCCCAACTTCTATCCCTGGGTAGATAAAGTTAGCAAAAAGTATCAGCTAGACAGATCCACAACTGATTTTTTGTTTAATCACCCTGACCCTGAAGGGGTGGTTCAGGCTGCTGCCTTTGACAAAGAATACTCCTGGCTACCCATCCTCTAGATAAAGATTCACGAAAAATGGATGCCATGGGAAAGAAGGGCTACATGGCTGCCTCTTCAATAGTCAGGCATGCCAACTACATGGCATATGGAAAGCAATATCAGAAAGCACTCTGGAATATAGTCTTAACACTGGCTGACAAGGTGCCAGGTGATGTGGCAGTGGACCTGCAAGACACAGCAAGGGCTGCAGTTGATGCCACTAAATACCAGTTCCATATGGCAGTGGATGCCAGTGACACTGCAGCCAGGCTAATGGCATTAGCTGTCTCCCTTAGGAGATTTGCATGGCTCAGAGCCACCAACCTCACCGCAGATACCCAGGCCAAAGCAATGGATTTCTCTATTGAAAATAATTAATTGTTTGGTGATAAAACTGAGGCCTATATGAAAAAGTAGAGGATACAAATCTGCCTATTGAAGTAACTTGAAGGACAGACCTTCTACTTCTTATAGACACCAGACTAAGGGAGGCAGGGGTAGGGGATTTTATCTCAGATCTTTTTTCCAGGCACAGGCCTCTCAGCCGTGACAGCAGCCTAGAGGCTATTTCAGAGGAAGGGGCAGGAGAGCTATGAGAAGAGCTTCTCCTTCACCTCAGGTTCAGGCACAGCCCACACAGTACTCCTGAAGGGCTGGTACAGGTTGCATCCCCTATTGTAGAACCACCAGTGGGTGGCAGACTGGCTCACTACCTCCAGGCTTGGCATACCATCACCACAGACAAGTGGGCACTGGAGGTAGTGAGCCAGGGTCTGGCACTCAGCTTCAGATCATTTCCCAAGCTGAGAACAAGAACTTTTGCACCAGTTACATGTGCAGATAGAATCTTACTGGAAGCAGAGGTAAAACATCTTCTGGCAATCAAAGCAGTGGATCCAGTGCCCCTAAACTAATGGGGCAAAGGCTTTGCAATGTTGTTCGGCTCCCTTCCCAAGGTGACAGCGTGCCCGGCCGTGCTTAGAGTCGATGGCACTGGTGGCACCCCTTTGAAGGTGATGGAATCATTCAAGTACTTGGGGGTGACTCTTGACCCAAAATGGATCTCACCCTGCACATACTTAACTCCTGTAAGGCAACCAACTGCAAACTAGGACTTGCATACAGAGCAAAAAGTTGCCTCACCCCAGCTGCCAGACTTGCCCTAGCAAAAGGGGTCTTCCTCCCCTCGCTTTGTTACGGGCTTACCTCCTTCACAAATGCCCCCAAAGCCTGGCTCACCAAATGGGACATCTCGTATAACAACATATGTCAGTTCACCCTATCAGCCCCTTGTCTCACCCATCGGTGTCTACTTTACTCTAGACTGGGTTGGCTTTCCCCAAGCAACCATTGCTCATTCGTTATGGGCAACTTTATGGATAACATCATCTGATCATCTACTCCTCCAGCCTGTCCCCTCTGGCTTTCAGTTGAGGTCCACTGAATCCCAGGTGCTGATGGTTCCAAAGACTCACTCCCTTGTGGGAGATCGAGCATTTGCAGCTCTTGCCCCAAAAACCTGTAACCTCCTACCTTCTCACGTAAGAACTGCCCCCACCCACAGTTGTTTCAGGTCCTCTCTTTGGGATTACCTAAAACAAGCCTCAAGCTGCCTCTGTCCCTTGTAGTCCCTCCCTCCGTGAAGTGTCTGAAATTTAAAAAAAAAAATTCCTGGCTGCGGGCGTGCACTTATTCCAAAAATAAATAACAAATAAGCAATATTCACAAATATTGTTGCTGCTGACACTGGCTCTAATTTTTCCTGGCTGCCCTCTTTGGGTTGTTCTGCCTCATGCTGAACTGCACTAAAATTGTTCTCTGCCTGTTACCTGACTGTAGATGATTGCTTATACCTGTCTATACCTTGCCTGACAGTTTGACCCAAGCCTTTCTACTTTGTTTCAGCTGGTCCTTCTTGCTTGTATTCTGACTGTACCTTTGTGTAACTTGATGCTAGCCTCTGTACTGTTATTGCTTGTATCTCTGTAACTCTCCCGGGTCACACCTGAAAATAGGCACGTGACTGTCTAGTGTGCTTACCTGGTAAACAAAAGCTAAATAAATAATAAATTTTACTCCAGATACTTCCTCACAAGGAAGAAAAATGGGGATTGATGACCTATTCTGGATTGAAGAATGTTAAACAGACACATCTTGAAGCCAAAATTCAAAATGGTCACTCTTGCAATAATCATTCTCACATTACAAAAGGGAGACTGGTTATCCTCCCTAGACCTAAGAGATGCTTACTTTCACATCCCTATCAGACCATCTCACAGAAAGTACTTGAGATTCAGGCTGGCCTCAGGCCACTATCAGTTTGCAGCACTTCCATTTGACCTAACTTCTGCACCAAGGGCCATCACAAAGTGCCTGGCCTTAGTGGTAGAGTTTTTGAGAAAACAGGGGCTAACAGTCTTTCCCTTCCTGGACGACTGGTTAGTAGTGGGTCAATCTCTGCAGCATGCAGAGCACTCCCTAGCACTAGCAAAATCTACTCTAAAATCCCTGGGTTTTCTAATAAATGAGCAGAAGTCTCAGCAAATACTAGTCCAAGTACTGGAGTTCATTAGAGCAGAACTGGATATCAGCTTAGGCAGAGCCTTTCTGCCACAGGTCAGGGTAAACAACATTCTGCAGATTGCAAACTCATTTGTACCAGTAAAACCCAAACCAGTCAGAGAATTCCTCAAGCTGCTGGGTCACATGGCAACTGCCACCACAGTGGTGCTAGGTTCCAGATTTCATATGAGAGACATCCAGTTTCACCTAAGACAGTACTGGTCACAAAGGACAGACTCGCTGTCCAAACTGGTTCCAGTCACCCACAGCCTTTTACAGGCACTGTAGTGGTGGCTGGAGGAGCACAACCTTTGGGTAGGTGTATCTTTCATAAAGGAACAGCCTGCCTTAATTCTCACAACAGATGTGTCGCTTTTAGGCTGGGGAGCACAAATGTTGGACCATACAGCAAGTGGCACATGGTCTCCTCAAGAGTCCCTGTTGCACACAAATCTGCTGGAGCTCAGTGCAGTTTACTTAGCTCTACAGGCGTTCACCCCACATCTTTGAAACAAGGTGGTGCAGGTCAGAACAGACAACACCACAACTATGTACTACATCAACAAACATTGAGGAACCAGGTCAACCCCACTGTGCACAGAAGCAGTGAGGTTGTGGTCCTTGGCATACTCCATGAAAGTATCCTTATCAGCCATATACCTTCAAGGGAAGGACAATGTGCTGGCAGATTCCCTCAGCAGGATAAGTCAGGACCACCACGCATGGTGTCTGAATCCCCAGATACTCAGTACGATCTTCAGGAGGTGGGGCACTCCAGAGGTGGATCTCTTTGCCTCTGTAGAAAATCACCAGTTACAAATGTACTGTTGCAGGCCCCCTCTAGGGCACACTTCCCCTATATGCGATGGCCTTGGACTGGACAGGGAAGTTTCTGTATGCTTTCCCTTCTTTTTAAATGTTATTCTGGACCCTGCTGAAATTGAGGTCCCAACCAGCAACAGTGATATTGGTGACACCAAATTGGGTGAGACAGCACTGGCACTCACTTCTGCTGACTCTGTCAGTAGTTTCCCCAATTCACTTGCCCAGGAGGCACAACCTGCTGACTTCCTCTCAGGGCAGGATCCTGTACCCCAACCTCAAATCACTGAGGCTCAAGACCTGGCTTTTGAGGACTTAGAATTTGCTAACCTTAAACTGTCAGAACTGGTGCTGACAGTGCTTAGGGGTTCCAGGAAACCTTCCACTAAGAAAACATATTCTTCTAAGTGGAAGAGGTTTTCCATATGGTGTGCAGGTAAGGGTACTGACCCCACCAGGGCTGACATGGTTGTTCTCCTGGATTACCTGACACACCTACATTCCTTAGGCCTGAAACCTTCGACCTTCAAGGTCCACTTGGCTTCATTTTCAGCTTACCTTTCAGCTGGTAAAGAAAGATCCATGGCCTCTCA
Source organism: Neoceratodus forsteri (assembly GCA_016271365.2). NCBI lineage: Eukaryota > Metazoa > Chordata > Ceratodontiformes > Ceratodontidae > Neoceratodus > Neoceratodus forsteri. The sequence goes on from CM028136.1 coordinate 639,701,236, forward strand.
TCCAATCTTCAGGAAATACTTTAAAGAACTCAGCCTTCTGCACCCTCCCCTGAAGGAACCGGTCCCGGCCTTGAATCTGAATATCTGCATTGCCATCCTCATGGATGCACCATCCGATCCCATGGCAACTGCAGATTTGAAATATATCACTTGGAAAACTGTGTTTCTGGTTGCTATTACTTCAGCCAGAAGGATCATCGAATTACAAGTCTTGTGCACAGATGTGGACTACATCTCTTTTCACAGGGATAAAGTAGTCCTCAGGACCAATAGAAAATTCCTTCCCAAAGTGGTATCTGATTTCCGCTTAAATCAGTCCATCACTCTACCTGTCTTTTTTTTACAGAGAACTCCAGTTCTCCAGAAAGAAGGCTTCACTCCCTTGATGTCAAAAGGGCACTTAGCCACTATATTGACACAACCAAGTCTTACTGGTCAAGTCAAACACAGCTCTTTCTTACCTATGGTGAAGTAGGTGAGGGCAGAGCTGCCACACAAAACATACAATTGCTCGCTGGATAGTGGCATGTATACAATTTTGTTATAGTAAAGTGGGTAAACAGGTGCCCCTGGGCCTGAGGGCACACTCCACCAGGGGCACAGCTGCATCAGTAGCAGCTTCAAGAGAAATTCCACTACTGGAAATCTCCAAAGTAGCTACATGAAAAACAGTACACACCTTTACAAAGCATTACAGCCTGGATATACAATAGAGAAGTGATGCCAGGTTTGGTACAGCAGTGCTGCAGAACCTGTTTTCAAAATAGGTTCTCTGCCCAACCTCCAAAGGTACTGCTTGGTAGTCTGCATCAGTTTAATCAAAATGATTGATTCCTGGGGTTAGAAGAAAAAATGACTCACCATAGTAATCTTGTTTCTTCAAAGGGATCACTCATTATGATTAAGGCACCCACCCTGCCTCCCCTACTAAAACCTATAAAGGTTGTTCTGCATCCCTGCATTAGGGAGTTTTTTTCTATATGGGTTCAGTTAGAGTCTCGCTTTTGTTTAACCAGTTGGTTTCCTTGTGGTCTCAAGTTTTTAGATTTGTTTCTTAAGGATGTTTTTGACCTGAGAGGACAAAAAAAAATATTTTATAAAGATTTTAGTTTTTAACTAGTGGGTCTTATACCCAGTTAGGCTGCGTAAGAATCTTAAGCACTCAGAGTGCAGCAGTTTGAAATTGGCATGAGACATTTGAGAGTTCCATCATTTACACATAATTCCCTCTCTCTGGGCAGTTCAACAGAGGAGGCTGACTGCATCAGTTTAATCAGAATGAGTGATCCCTTTGAAGAAACAAGATTACTATGGTGAGTATTTTTTTCTTTTGAACCATTGTACTGCCCATACGGTGGAAAACAATGCCTTTTCACAATCTGAAAACTTTTTCTCAACATCACTCAAGGTTTTACTTGCATAAGCAATAACACATTTGCCTGAATCATGTTTCTGATATAATGCTGCACTGATGCTGCTACTAGTATGTCCTACTTCTAGATAAAAATCCTTATCCATTTGTGGGTAAGCAAGACATGGTGCTAGACTTGGACTATCTTTTAAAGCTTACATGACTGTCTCTTGCTCTCCCTTGCCCCCGTCCCACACCCAGAGTTCTGACTTTTTCAGCAACCTGGTGAGAGGATAGGCAATTTCTGCATAGTCCTGGATAAACTGTCTTGAGTAGTTACAGATCCCTAGGAAACTGCGTAAGTCCTTTAAAACTTTGGGTGGACCAATGTTTTGGACTGCCTCAACTTTGGTATGCTGAGGATGTAGCCCATCAGGACCAGCTTCATGCCCAAGATAGTTTACCTTATCTCTGAACCATTGCCTCTTTGTTAAGGACAACATGGCACCAGCGACTTTGAGCTGGTTTAACATATAGGCAACCTCAGCTAGATGTTCCTCAAAAGTGTTGCTGTTGATTAGAACATCATCCACATGAACCAGATTTCCTCTGCTTTCCGCATCAGGCATGGCCTTGTGCAGAAAGATATTGAAATCCACTGGTGAATGTAAGTACCCAAAAGGACACCTATTCTATATGTACAGTCTCCTTCCAAAGATAAAAACCAGTTTATATTGATCTTTTGGGTCTACTTTTAATGTCCAGAATCCATTTGCTATATCTAGGGTAGTGAAATATTTGGCACCTTGAACTTTGGTCAAACTTTGGTCCAAATATGTCATATGCTAGCGAGATAAAGGCACCTGTTGGTTTAACTTCCTATAGTCAATAGTGATTCTCCACTTTCCTGTGGGTTTCAGTACAGGCCAAATGGGGGAGTTATAAATAGAGTTTACCTGTCTTATAATTCCTCGCTCCATTAAGGTATCCAGTATCTCTTGTATATGTTCATAAGATGCTAGTGGTATTCTGTACTGACATACATAAACTGGACCTTTACTAGGGTCGGTAGGTACCCTGGTAACATGGAGGTCAGTTACCCCACAATCATTAGCAGCTTTTGCAAACATATCCTTAAACTGAAGGAACATTTCACAGACTTTTTCTTTTTCAACTTCCGTTTCACAATTACAATTTTGTATAGCTTGCTCAATTTGTTCTCTAAAATCTGGGAAAGGTACATTTTTACCTATTTCTACCTCATCTTCTATTATCTCAGAAACATTTTCAGCGTCAGGCGCATGAACCTCTTAAAATTGTTCCGTTTCATTAACCATAGTGGACAGTACAAGGTAATAATTTTCAACTTTACATGCCTGTATGTTTTCCTTATCTATGGGACAAATCTTTTGCAAAGCAATTAAACCATTTGGTATGGACTTGATTTCTTCATCTGGGTCATCCTGAACAATGCCTTTTGGTAGCTCCCCAATAACTGGAACAACTAACTTCAAATCATGAAAGGATTCCCCTATCGCTACCCCTAACTCACAGTCAGCTGCTATAGTGATAGGCTCTACTGTTGGGTTATGTACTAAGAGGTGCATTACTCTGCTGCTCATGTCCAAGCAAGGTATGGAGTGCATTTTTAAACCCATTTCACTAAGTTGCTTGTCAAGCACAAAGAGTGCAGTCTTGTCAGGCATTTCTTAGCCTTCCTTTACATTAACCCTAAGAGAGAACTCCTTGACATTACTTGGAATTTTTGTAGTGAACTCATTTACCACCTGGCACACTTGAGGAATAGTTTGTCCAGACCTCAAGGTCTGTGGTGTCACTTTTATTGGATAAGGGGTCCTCCCTTATTCATGACCAAAGAACATCATTGGCTGGGTCAACATACACACCCAGTAGTACAAGGATGTCTTGCCCCAGGTGCATGGGGGATTCTAGGCCTTGTACTACCTTTATAGGGTATTGTATTTTCTTTTGACCTATTTGGAGGTTCAAAGCACAGATACCTATGCTTTTCATGCTAGTGGTCTGATATGGGACATATTCCAACTACTCCTGTTTCTTTACACATGTTAAACTAGGCTTCCGCCTCTTTAACATCTTGTAAAAAAATTCACTAATTAAACAGTGATCATAACCTAAGCATAACATGGAATTTACTGTCTGCAAATTCTCTGCTTTGATGGGCACCTTTAACTTACCTTACTCTGACCTTATATTGCAGAGTAAGGACCCATGACTTAGTGGCCGTGCTTCATTTCCACCATCCCCACAGGGTGTTGGGCACTCAGAATTCAGTGTCTCTGTGTCAACTAAAGGGCATGCTTCTGGGATAGCAGGGTCCACTTCCTTGGTGAAGAAAGTGAGGCCTCTTGCATTAATCTCAGACTTTACCACATCATGCTTTGACAGACAAATCACGTAAGCTTTACTTCTCCATGGAGTCAAATTTTCAGGATCACCTAGTACAGACACATCAGGTACATCAGAACATACAAAATTCAATGTAATCGTTGCATCACTTTTCTCAAGATAACATGATTCTGATTGTTTAGCAACCCTAAGACTCTTCCCAAATGGAATGTGCCAGTTTACCTATGCCCACAGGATTTCATGGGAATAGTCAATGATAGGCCAAAATATTTTTAGGAGGTAATTTCCAATCAAGAAATCATCCTCAGTTCTATCAGTGATATACACCGGGTGGTTGACTTCCATCTTGCCGAACCTCAATTTTAGCCACACTTTACCTAGGGTCTGCTGAGCAGCCCCTCCTCCATAACCTACTACTTGTAAGCCATCAGAGAGGGTTTTTAATACCTTAGAGTCACCTACTACATCAACCAACTTGTCATAAAAGCTTCTGGACATCAAGGTAACTTCTGCTTCAGAGTCAACTAAAGCTTCATGACTCAGGCTTTTTTCAATGTTGATGTCAAAGTAAAACCTATATGCCCCCTTAGGGATTAAGTTGCCCAGGTGGAATTTATTTTTCTTAACTCCTGGCAACATGACTGGTTTACTGTGACACTCTACACTGCCTGCAGAAGTAACCTGGGATATATCTAGGGTAAGGTCAGGTTTTGCATTAACACTCTCATGTTCCATTTTCATAACAGTTTTATTACCATTGTCAGCAACTGCAATTTCATTAACCTGGGCAGCATTAGAAAGGACAGAAGTTACTAGTTAGTGGCCACTATTACTGGTTTCACTGGTAAAAATTGCAGGTGGGTTTTAAACAGGTGAAGGAAACCCAGGTGGCAGAGGGGGAGGTGGAACCAAATGTTGGAGAAGCATTTTTAAGTCTCCAATCTGCTCCTTTATTCCCTGTATTTCCTCAGTGACTGGGGAACCAGGTTGAGGTCTGTCTTGGAACCTGTAACCATCTAGCTCATTGTTATAGTTTTGACATCCCCTATAGGCACCTCTACCACCCCTATAGTCATTGTTGTATCCTCTGTAGTAGCCTCTCCCATACCCTTGGCCGCTTCCTTTACCAGGATCATAACCTCCATAGAAGGGTCCTTGGTTTTGGTATGGCTGAGGCTGTGGGAATTTCTGAGGGTTCTGATAGAACTGTGACTCAGGGCCAGGTGGGGGAACCACCACAGGGGAAGCTTGGGCAGGGTTGGTAGGTTGGGTAACCACTGCAGGGTCAGGCATAGTCTTAGGCTGCTCTACAGGTTTTCTTGGCTGAGTGTTCTAACCTCTTTTCTTTCTTTGTCTCCTGTTTTTATGGGTAGATAACTCACCCCCTTCCATAGCCAAAGTATCTGAGGTAGTTACTTCAGGCAGTTGGACCTTGGGATTGGGGTCCCCTCCCTTTTTCTGTGGAGGAGAGTCATCACCTCTTCCAGAGTCCTAGATGTGTTCTGCCTGTCTGGCAATCCAGTGAATGTCTCTGGGCCTCCTGTTAAGCTCAAGTGCCATGGGCAGAGCGGGTGGGCCATAGGCCCCTATCTGCCGACACTGTCTATGTATCAATTGTGTCCTGATAGCAGGGGGTAAACCTTGGTAATATGCATCTTGGAAGTCATCTGAATCACTGTCTGAGTGATCATCTGCTCCAAAGTACACATCCTTCAGCCTGCAATAATATTCCCTAGGACTTTGATCAACCCCACACCGCATTTGGTAGGCTGCACATTTGGCTGCCCCCTTAGTGCGATATTTACCAAACTCCCTTCTTTAGGAATTTATACAGCTTGTCAGGTTTGTTCCTACTTTCTCTAGACATTCTTGACCACTCAGCTCGAGGATCATCAACAGACTGCCTAATCACAAAACGCTGTTCTCCCTCATCAGTTATGGACAAAGATTCCAAACACTCTTTTAGTTTTCGAATATGTTGCTCAATGCCTCCTTTCATAGATTTAGAATTACACCTCTCACCTACCAATGTGAAAGCTTGTGTAACAGTCTTTGATTTTAAATATGACTGTTCCTTTTCAGAAATCTTTTTATTTTTCCTGGACCCATCAGATGAGTCACCTTCGGAATCCGAGCTTCTTTTTTGTCAAATTTTATGTCCTTTTTTTTATGGCTATCACGTGGTTCCTCCTCTGAACAGGAATATTCCTTTTCAGGGGAGGAGCTATCTGGGCCTGATTCCTCAGATGCTTTTATTCTTACATGATTTTTACTTTTGGCCTTTAAGCCTTCCCATTTTTCACCTAACTTAATATGCTCCTTTTCCAAAAGGGTAAAATACTCTCTTAGTTTCTTATTTTCTAGCCTATTTGGCACAGCTTCTGATTTACATTTTCCTTCCAAGTTATCTAGTTCACCTGAAGTACTCATCAGTCCATTTAGTGGGCTGATTTCTCTATATACATGTACTAATTTTCGTAGCTCAGATTGCCCTTTGGTACCAAATTGAGAAAGGGAATGTGGCTGGTAGTAAGTTGTGTCTGCAGGTTTTGGGTAGGGAGGATCCCAAAAAGGATTATATGCTCTACTTGTATTCTCCTCTAGTCCATTACCTTGAGACTGATAGCTTGGGTTTGCCTCACTTAAACCTCTTGGGTTGGAGGTTTCCTCCTTCCTCTTGGCTAATAGGTGTCTTTCCCTGTCTGCCCACTGTTTCCTATCACTTTCTTATTGCTCCCTTACATCATTATACATTTATACCATTTCAGTTAGCTCCTTGATAACCTGTTCATTAGCATGCTTTAATTTTGCTTTTTCCCTTTCCAAAGATGTGACCCACTCTTTGAACTTCTCATAGTCTTTAATATTTTGGCCTTCTCTGCCTCTGCAGCTGAGCACTGCTCTTTTAACTGTTCATTCAAGTTTTTCAGGGCAGCACTGTCAGTCTTTAAGTTGATTAGGACACAGTTGCCCTCAGATATTTTCACATTACTTACAACTAACTGTGTTTTGAGCCATTGAATCTGGCTTGCAAGTCCACTACATTCATAAGATCTCTCTCCTAGTAGTTGGTTTAACTGTTTTACATCCTCACATAACCTTAATTTGTAAACACACAGCTTCTCAATCATATCAACATGTTCTTTATTCTGTTCATTTAGTTCTTCAATTTCTTCTTCTTGCCTACAAGTTGGACGCAGAGGTATCAGTGGATCCTCCTTGATGACAGGTATTGGCAGCTCTAAAAGTGTTGCCCCTGCGTCTGCATGAACCATACCTACAGTTGCAATAGCAGCTGCTATGTCTCAAGTTCTTTTTACTAAACTTTAACAACAATTACCATTAAATGTCAATAACCTTTTATCCAACACAATTTAAACAGAGAACCAAATATTTCCTTGAGATACTTCAAAAGTCCTTTTCCTTGCAGCTTTACTGCCAGATGATTACGTCTTTTGGTCGTTTTCTCGCTGTCTAGGGATAATTCTATCTTTAAATCCTCAAGAAACAAGAACAGAAAAATATTACTTATTACATTTAGTAACTTGCAAACAATAGAAACATGGAATTTGATGGCAGATAAGGGCCACTTGGCCCACCTTGTCTGCCCATTTCCCTACTTGATGGCTAAGCTGCAGATTCTAGTTAATCAACAGCTTACTTCCTCCTACTCCCCACTAGAATTGCCTTATGCCTGTCCCATGCATTCTTGAATTCTCCCACTGTTTCTGACTCCACAACCTCCTCAGAAAGGCTGTTCCATGCATCCACAACCCTCTCTGTGAAAAAATATTTTCTAACATTAACTCTGAGCCATCCCCCCTCTGTCTTCAAATTGTCCCCCCTTGTTCTTGCACATCTCTTCTTCTGAAAGATACTACCCTCTTGTACTTTAATTCCCTTGAGATACTTGAAAGTGTCTATCATGTTCCCCCTCTAATAACTGTAATAATATTTATTTCTCATACAACCTAAGTGTGGACTGTTATTCCCTGGATTTTTATTAAACTTATGCCATTGAACTGGGGCTGGTCTTGAGATGAGTCTTAAAAGAAGCCTTGGCGAGAGAATGGCTGCCTGAGTCAGTGATGAAAGGGGTCATAACACTCATATTAAAGCCCAGTAAAAGCAAGGAAAAATGTAAACATTATAGACCAGTCACCCCCATTACATTTAGATGCAAAAGTATTTGCAAAAGTACTGTACTTGCTACAAGAATACAACACATATTGCCAAGTATCAGTAGTCCCTTGCAAAACTGGTTTTATGATAGGCAGACACATCTCAGATAACACAAGGAAGGTAACGTATCTATCAGGAATTGCAAGTAACTTGGACATACCTGCTGCGCTAGTCATCCTAGATACTGAAAAAGCATTTGACTGGACAGAATGGCCATGCTGAGGATACTCAGTGAATTGGTAGCAGAACTGGCAGTCTATTTAACAGCCCACTAAGCAGGGGGGTGGTTCTGAAGAATAGGAGGGTGATGGACATAGTTCCGCTCCACAAGGGTGGGTGGGGGGAATGAACAAGCAGGGAACTACAAACCTGTCAGTCTTACCTTTATTGTGGGGAAGCTGATGGAGTCACTGGTCAAAGAAGACCTTGTGGACTACGTGAAATGTATCAATCTCCAGGATAGTAAACATTTGTGGCAAGAGGTCTTGTCAGACTGACCTAGTACTGTTCTTTGACTGGGTGACAAGGGAATTGGATTGGGACCACGCTATGGATGTGCTCTAAGTCAGCTTCTGAAAGGCTTTTGACTCATAGATGCTTGCTGAAGAAGATGGAAAATCTTGGTGTGGCTAAGGTCGTAGAGAACTGGGTAGATAACTGGCTGAATGGGACGCAGTAAAGAGTTGTAGTCAGTGGGATTCAATCAGAAGAGAGGAAGGTCAAGAGTAGAGTACCACACGGATCTGTCCTGGGTCCGGTCCTCTTGAACATGTTCATCAGTGACATTGCTGGGAGAATCCAGGGTAGGTATAATGTTTCTTCACAGATGACAGTAAGCTCTTTAGGATGGTGGATAGTGGTGAAAAAGCAGGAAAAATAGCAGTGTAACCACCAAAAGCTAGAGGCATGGTCTAAGATTTGGCAGTTGAAATTTAATGCCAAAAAAGTGCAAGGTGGTGCACCTGGGGATCAAGAACCCCAGTAATGAGTACTGAATGGGTGGGGTATGACTCAGCACTACAGCTGAGGAATCGGACCTAGGAGTCATCATCAGAGACACCCTCAAGCAATTAAACCAGCGCAACAAAGCCTATAGCAAGGCAAACATGATGCTGGGTATATTGGAGAGACCAGAAGGGAGAGGGGGATATGATAAGAGACCTTCAAGTTCATAAAGGGAATTAACAAGATGAACTGCAAGGAACTTTTTAGCTTGAATGCTATCTCGCAGTCAAGGGGACAGGAGTGGAAACTAACTGGAGGGTAGTTCAAAAGGGATGTGAGGAAGTATTATTTTACAGAGAGGGTGGTGGAGCTGTGGAACTTTCTGCCAACTGATGTGGTCGGTGTGAAAACTGTTAGTGGCTTGAAGCATGGTTGGGACTGTATGAAGGGTTTTGTGGTTGCTAGAGGTGGCAAATACAGGGCAAGATTGTGGGGAGGATGGTGAGGTTTAGGAACCTGGAGAGATGGTAGGTCCCAGGGATAAATAGGGAGCTTGGGCAGACTGGATGGACCATTGGCCTTTTTCTGCCATTGTTGTCTATGTTTCTGTTTAACATCCTAAAAAAATATTTGTTTCCCCAGTTTTCATAAATATGGATCTTACTTCGAGGAAGGCTCTTGCAGCAGGCCACACTGGTATGATCAAGTCACCAGGTGCCAGAACCACACGGAAAACTTCTAGCTAGCTGTCTATTATGGGGGACTGCCTTCCACCGACGTCAGTGAGCTGAAGTCAGCCTAGCCTGTACAGGTGGGTGGTACCCCACACCTGCCTCAGTTCTTTCAAACAACAGGAAGTCTTGCTATATTATCGACATTAGCAGTTTGTTCCAGCTCTAGAACTGCCCCGGAGTGAAATGGTTAAAACCATTCCAAAATAGAATTTTGGCACGAGAGCAGCTCTATCTGTGTCATTTCAAACTTGAACTGTCAGATTCTTTACTCCGCCTCAGTGAACAGTCGCTCCGGAGATTTCTCCTTCTGCTCGGTTCATTTCTCGGTTTAAAAGTGTTTTCTTGGTTGGATTTAACGAGAATAGTTTTATTTTAACCGCAAACCGTTCGGTTCAAGCTCTATCTGTGGTAACGTAAGTAAATGAAGGTTTTGTCTGTGGAACTTGTAAGTTATCGGTTCGGTTTTGAACCGATCAGTGGGTTTAAAACTCATTTAAAACTAAAAGTTACTATTTTGAGTGCGGTTCGGTTCTTATCGGTTCTAAAAAAAATGGATTTATTCGTTTTTCCAATACCCGTGACGCGGTTAGGAACCGATAGGGTGTCTTACTGGCACTGCCGTTAAAAGGGCAAGTTTTTGGTTAGGCTGGCATTATGTCTGAGAAACCCAAAAGAAAAACCGGGCCCACTGGGTTTCAACACTGTGATGGTTGTGGGGAAGTCTTTGCCAAGGCTGACCCACACACCACATGTGTTTATTGTCTGGGGTTTGACCACCTCCAATCAGACTGCCAGGTATGTAAGAATTTCCCTGCAGCCACCCTGGAAAAAAGATTGGGCAGGCTCAGGGGCAGAGAGGCCAAAAGTCCGCTGACCGGATGGTCAGCCCGGTCGGTGCCAACCGAACCAGAGGGAGTGCCTCTGACCAGGGGCCAGACTTCCTCGGCAAAGAAAAGCTGGTTCTGAGGAACCAATTCCAGTAAAGAAAACAAGAAAATCAGCAGGTCTGGAGTCCAAAATTCCTTCTCCAACTGCTGCAGAATAGCAAAAGCCATACAAATTGTCCAGTCACTGTCTCAGGGTCTGTCCGAACCACCACTATCTGGTAAAAGGTCGGTTCGTCCGGTCCCAGTGGTTCAGGATTATGATATTGAGGAATTTTATGAACCAGAGGAGGAGGAGGAGGATTATGAACAGTATGAATGTGGCTAGGAAGGTCTGGGTGTGCCCATTGAACTGGACATCTCCCCAGACAGACCTTTATAATCTCCCCCTATGCTGTCTGAGTCCCCATCTCATTTTATGTTTTATAAAAAAGTTGCTGAAACCCTCCAGCTTCCTTTAGAAGAGGCTGTGGATGAGCAAGAGGAGCCTGATTTTGTAGAAATGATGGATTTTCCAGAGTCTAGGAGATTGTCTATTCCTTTACATAAGTCTTTTAGGAAACAAACAATTAAAATTTTAAAAGCTCCTAATTCTGTGCCTCCTGTAGATAAAAAGATGGACAGAAGGTATACATTGTCAGGCCCTGATACAGAATTCCTTTCTCAGCAATGCAGTCATGTTAGGGTAGTTCAGGCTGCTGCCTGTGATAAAGCTAATATTCCCTTGGCTTCACATCCTCCTGACAAGGATTCCAGGAAGATTGATGCCATGGCAAAAACAGTATATGGCAGCCTCTCTGGGACTCAGGCAAGCAAATTATATGGCTTATGTAGCTAGGTATCAGAAATCTAGATGGGATACTGTTATGCAATTGGCCAAACAGGCCCATGGCCAGTGGCCAGTGAACTAGAACAGGCGGCTGCTGATGGCAAGCCTCTAAGGTTCAGTTTCATGCTGCTGTGGATGTTAATGATGTTTCCTCTAGGGTCATGGCCACATCTGGCTTTTCGTAGGTTGGCCTGGCTCAGGTGTACTAGTTTGTCACAGGATACCCAGACTAAGGCTATGGATTTTCCTGTGGTGGGAAATTCTCTGTTTGGAGAGCAGACAGAGAATTACATGAAGAAGATGGATGAATATAGGACTACTTACAAGAGTGCCCAGGCTAAGGCTGAAAGCCACTCCTCAAAGGCAGGCCCCAGGGGTAGGGGTAGGCCTTTCACAGGCCTTTCTACCAGACTCAGGCCTCCTCTGCCTTTGCTCAGAGGGGTTCTTCAGAGGCAGGCAGACGAGGGGTGGCAGACCTGCTCCCACCCCCAGCCTAAAGCTCCTGCGAAACAGGCACCCTGATGGGGTGCCCAGGGCCGATTCTCCTGTACCAGTGGGGGGCAGGCTGGCTTACTTCAGTCAGAATTGGGCTTCTTTAACCTCAGACAAGTGGGTTCTGGAAGTAGTAAGCCAGGGTCTGGTTCTCAGCTTCAAAAAGTTTCCCAAGTTGAGAAGCAGACTTTTTCTACCGCAAGTGCTTCAGAGACCCTCGCTCTGGAAACAGAGGTCTCATCCCTGTTAGCTCTCAGAGCAGTAGAAAGGGTTCCTCCCCTGCATCAGGGCAGGGGTCTGTATTCCAGATACTTCCTTACCCCAAAAAAGACAGGAGAATGGCGGCCCATTTTAGATCTCAGATATCTGAACAAGCACTCTTTGAAACCAAAGTTCAAAATGGTAACTCTGGCAATGATTTTACCTTCCCTAAGGCCAGGGGACTGGCTAGCCTCCCTGGACCTCAAGGATGCCTATTTCCATGTCCTAATCAGAAGATCCCATCAAGGTACCTCAGATTCGAACTGCCCTCAGGTCATTACCAGTTCAGAGCAATGCCCTTGGCCTTACCTCTGCTCCAAGGGTCTCACAAAGTGTCTAGCAGTGGCAGTGGCCCACTTAAGGAGGCAGAGGATTGCTGTTTTTCCCTATCTAGACGACTGGCTCATTGTAGGCCAGTCCCCAGAACAGGTAAAATCTCACCTGCAGGTCACCCAGCAGCTTCTCACCTCCTTGGTTTTCTGCTAAACCTACTAAAGTCGGTTCTGGAACCAGTCCAGGTACTCACCTTTATAGGGGCAGAATTGGACACAAAGCTAGCCAGAGCCTTTCTTCCCCAGAAGGGTAAGGAATTTAGTGGCTCTGGCCTCTTCCTTCACTCTGCAGGTCTCTCGACCAGCAAGACACTTTCTGCAGCTCCTGGGGCACATGGCTGCATCCACAGCTGTTGTGCAGGGGAGCCAGATTTCAGATGAGAGACATTCAGTTTCACTTGAGAACCTTTTTGGTCTCAGAGAAGAGACCCCTTTCAAGTTGGTCCCAGTGACTGAACTGATCCTAGCTCTCCAGTGGTGGCAGGATCAGAGCAATTTAAGGCGGGGTCCCCTTCATTTCCCCTTCTCACGACTTGGCTCTCACTACAGATGCTTCCCTTCTGGGTTGGGGAGCCCACATGGGCGACCTTTCCACTCAGGGAGTTTGGTCCCCAGGAATCTGTGCTCCACATCAATTTGCTGGAACTCAGAGCTGTCTTTTTAGCTCTTCAAGCTTTTCTGCATCTGTCACGACAAGGTGATACAAGTCAGAACAGACAACACCACAACAATGTGGTACATCAACAAACAGGGGGCACTCGGTCTTCAGCCTTGTGCACCGAGGCAATGAAGTTGTGGTCTCTGGCCTATTCCTGAACATTTCCCTCATAGCAGTTCATCTTCCAGGGAAGGACAATGTCCAGCGGATGCCCTCAGCAGGATTTCCCAGGGCCATCACGAATGGTCCCTGGATCCTCAAGTGCTGGGGATAGTTTTGCCAGGTGGGGCATCCCTCAGATAGATCTTTTGCAGCCCCAGACAATCACAAACTTCCTCTGTTCTGTTGCAGGCCTCCAGTGCTGGGCTCAGTTCCCTGGATGCCCTTCTTCTTGATTGGGAGGAAGTTCTCTATGCTTCCCCCTTCCTCTCCTATTCAAAGTACTAGTCAAATCAGATCTCAGCCTTGCAGGGTGATTCTGATTGCCCCGGATTGGCCAGGCAGCCCTGGTACCCACTCCTTCTGTCTCTGACAGTCCATCTTCCCTGTGCCTCCCAGGAATCACAATCTGTTGACTTGTGCCCAGGGAAGGGTTTGGTATCCGGACCTCAAATCCTCAACCTCAAGGCCTGGCTCTTGAGGGTTAGAGTTTGCTGATTTACACCTCTCTCTCAGGGTGTTCTTGAGATCCTAAAGGCTTCCAGAAAGCCTTCCACTAGAAGCTACTTATAGTTCTAAATGGAAAAGGTTTTCCATTTGGTGTGCTGGGAAAAATATTTCCCAGAATCTGCTGAATTGCCCTTTTGTTAGATTACATGGTACATCTTAATTCCTTGGGTCTCAGACCAGCTACCCTGAGAGTTCATTTGGCAGCTGTGTCTGCTTTTGTGTCAGCAGGAAAGTCATCCTCTTTCCTCTCATCCTGTGTTTTCCAAGTTTTTAAGAGGTTACTCAATACTAATCCTCCCTTTGAGGAACCGGCCCTGCTTGGGACCTTAATGTTTGCATTGCCCAGTTAATGCAACCCCCTTTTGAACCTCTGTCTTCTGCAGAGAGCTTAAGTACCTAACTTGGAAAACTGTTTTCTAGTGGCTATCACTTCGCCAGACGATCAATTGAATTGCAAGCCTTGTCAGTGGAGACTGACTTTATTTCTTCCACAGAGATAAGGTAGTCCTTAGGACTAATAGGAAGTTTTGCCTAAGGTGGTTTCAGATTTCCATCTTAATCAATCTATCTCCCTTCCAGTATTTTCACTGATCACTCCTCTTCGGTGAGAGGAGGTTGCACAGCCTGGATGTTAAGAGAGCTCTTAGTTATTATATAGAAGCGTGACAAGGTCCTGGTTCGAATCCTCCAACTTTCCTTACCTATGGTGAAGTTGGGAAAGGCAAACCTGCCACTAAGAGATCAATAGCCAGGTGGATTGCCCTCTTGTATCCAATTTTGTTTTATCAGAAAGTGGGCAGGCCCCCGGTTTGAGGGCTCATTCTACAGGGGTACAGCTGCGTCTCTAGCTGCTGCCAGAGATATCCCTTTATTAGAGATTTGCCAGGCTGCTACTTGAGCAGTACACACTTTTACCAAGCATTCGCCTGGATGTCCAGGCCAGGAGAGATGCTCGGTTTGGCACAGCTGTTCTTCAGAGCCTATTCCTAAGTAGGTTCTGCCCTCCTCCATGGAGGTACTGCTGTGTATTCTGCTAATGTCTATAATATAGCAAGACTTCATGTTGTTTGAAGAAAAATTACTCACCTTAGTAATGTTGTTTCTTCTAACAGAGTCTTGCTATTATAGACCTCCCAACCTGCCCTCTCAGAACCTCTACTTGGTGGGGTGCGGGCAACTTAGTGTGGGCACTACTTATGTCCTGTTAGCATTTTGTCCCTTTGGGACTTTGGGGTGTATGTATGTGTGTGTGTGTGTTTTATTATACTTATGTTCCATTTTCATATTATTAGAATGGTGTTAGTATTTCTGGTCCCCTGACTTGAGTCTTGGGTTTGGGACCATCAATGGTTGTTATTATTTAGGTAGCCATTTGGCTAGTGTAGGTTACAGCTTCCACACAGACCTTAGTGAGTTTGGCTCGTAAAGATCTGACAGTTCAAGTTTGAAATGACACAGATAGAGCTGCTCTCGTGCCAAAATTCTATTTTGGAATGGTTTTAACCATTTCACTCCGAGGCAGTTCTAGAGCTGGAACAAACTGCTAATGTCTATAATATAGCAAGACTCCATTAGAAGAAACAACATTACTAAGGTGAGTAATTTTTATTTTCCTGCCGTCGACCCATGCACGTTGGACCTTAGCGAACGCTGCAGCTGCAGTTGACCGCCATTAACCACGCTTGCCACGCTTGTTTATTTTTCAGTTATTTTTAGTTCTCCATCACGCAGACATTGAAATTTCAGTGTTTTCTTCGGTGAGTTAATGTTTTCTCCACCAACCTCGTCTTCCAACCGCTCCATGAAGTGTGTCTGCAGCAAACAGATCATTGGAAAGGACGGCCACGCTGTGTGTTTCTTCTGTCTAGGCCCCAGCCATGACACCGAAGCCTGCCAACACTGCCAGAAATTCAAACAGGCCACTCAAAGACGTTGCTTAAAAGCACTGGAGAGCAATCTTTTAAAACAGATGTGGTCACAATGGAAAAGGAGCTGCAGGCCAGGAGCTCTTTGGCCTCACCAGCACAGTCCTCTGGGGCCTCTTCTTTTTCTCATAAGGAGAAGTCCGGGAAGCATAAACACCGGGACCAGTCAGCTTCTCATTCGCAGTTGCCTCTTAGGTTTTCAGCCATGCCTGGGTCATCTTCCTGGTGGGGTCAGCCTCTTCAGCCCCTCTAGCCCTCTCTTCCTCCAGGCTCCTAGTGGTGGCTCTTCAGGGCAGGGGACTTCGTCTCCTGCCCCCTTCCCCTGCCGCTCAGGCCCGTATCTTCTTCAGGCTCTTAGCCAGGTGGCTTGTCTGGTGTTGGTACTTCGGGTGTTGGTTCTACCACCACTGCCTCCCACCATGGTGCTGCCTTTGTCAGTTCCCACTTCTGGAACTGACATTAGTCCTCCTAGGCAATGCCCGCAACAAGTGATTGCTGTCTCTTCCTCACCAGCGTCGCCTCTGCTTCTGATGCAGGGGTCTCTGTCCCCTCAGGTGCCATCTTCCCCAGCTGGGCCAGCATTGGGGGATCCTTCCCCCAGGCATTCCCAGCCATCTCCTGCTGGGCCGCCACCAGTGCTGCCGCAGCCTCAGCCCAAAGCCCCAGCCTATGGACCAGACTGTGTCATCTCCCGTGCCGCATCTTGCACCGCAGCTGATTCCTGTTAGACCAGTGCTGGATCCCCAGCTGGTGATAGGCAGCACTTCACCTGGGTACCCTTCACTGGATCCTCAGCCATCGGACCCCTCTGTCTTTCCTGCTGGTGTACAATATCGCACCCCAGGTGGACTACAATGCTCGCTTTTCAGCGTAGTAGTCCTTCGTGTAAAGGCAGAACCCTGCCCCTCAAGGGCCGCTGATGGCATCTCCCCTCCATCCTCCCCCAGGACCCTCAGCCCCAGAATCCAAATAGGGCTGGTCTGAGTGATCCCTGCACATCGGAGTCTTCAGGGGCTCAACCTGACATTGGTTTGGGTTCTCGACCAGATGAACACCAGCATCCAGTGTTGGTCCCAGATTTGGACACTACTGAGGATAACTCCAATTCTTCAGGGTCTTCTTCCTCTGCTGGTGAGTATTCTGATGGGGATGACCAGCCTAAAGAGGTACCAAAGTCCCCCCCCGCCGACAATCCATCCTCTAAAAATATCATGTGCTACATCCAGTCCATTACGGGCTGGGAGACAAAGGAGCAGGACCCTGAGAGGCATCGTTTGGCACAATATCTCTGGCAGCATGATGCCCTTCCCATGGTGGTGTCCCCCTTGATTGAGTCTCATGAGGACATCACCAGGGCAGTCTGGAACCACCCTTCGACCATCCCTCATGTGCTCAAAAAGGCAGACTGCCTTTCCCATGCCCCGTAGGCAAGCCCTTTCTGGGGACTCACCCCAAGGCAGATTCTGTGGTCATTCATGTGGCACACAGCTGTACTAAGAAGCTTAAACATCTTAGTACCCTCCCTCAGACCGAGAGTCTAAGCAGTTGGATCACCTTTGCAAATGGTTTTTGCCTCTACCACCCTGGCTATTTGGATCATTAATTATCTGGCCCACATGGTCCAGTATCAAAATGTTCTTTGGGACCAAGCCAGAGATCTGATGAAAACCCTACCCGAGGACCCCACCAAGATGCAGCTCACCAGCTGATGAAGTCAGGCTCGGGCATTGGTAGTCATGTCCTGTGGGCCGCTTATGATATGGTGGACGCCTCCAGGCATGGGGCAGCTGCTGGGTTTTGTCTCTGGTGCCATTCTTGGCTCTGGGTGTCTGGCTTTGCATCGGACATGCAAGTCAGCATCTTGGACGACCCTTTCTGGGGGTCGGTCCTTTTTGGGGGAGATGTCCAGGACACCATTTCTACCATGCAGGAGTCAGGGCGAGCCCTCAAGTCAGTCCATTTGCTCTATCACACCCAACCTAGAGCGAGCCAATGTCAGCCCTTTTGCAGGTCCTCCTGCAAGCAATCTCGGAACCAGCCTGCCAAGGGTCAGCACAAGAGTAAGACCCCAGCGCCCTTGCTGCTACTGATGCCAGAGCCTCCAGTGTCTCAGCGACCCCCCTGCCTGCACCACAATCTTATTCAAAAAAGAGCCATAGAGCCCATCCCTCAGGCTCAATGGGGAAGGGGATTTTATTCCCACTGCTTCCTCATCCCCAAAAAGACTAGGGATGTTTGGCCCATACTGGAACTGAGCCATCTGAATCTGTACATCAAGTATAAGCTTTTTAGGATGGTCACCCTTCAGGGGCTGTTACCCCTTTTGCACCGGGGGACTGGCTCTGTTCTTTGGACATGCAGGATGCCTACCTGCACATCCAAGTCTTTCCTGCCCATCATCGCTTCCTCCACTTTCACTTTCAGGGAGCCCATTTTCAGTTTCTAGCCCTCCCTTTTGGCCTTTCCTCACCCCCCCATGGTATTTACCAAATGCCTGGCAGTGGTGGCAGCTGCATTGAGGAGGCAGGGCTTCTGTGTGTTCCCCTACATGGATGACTGGCTGCTTGTAGCCCCCTCCAGGAAACTCTTAGTTCAGACCCTGGAATCTACCTTCAAGTCTCTTCCAGGCGTTGGGGATTACCATAAATCTGCTGAAGTCCTGCTTCTCTCCTTGCCAGTGCCTCCAGTACA
This sequence comes from Neoceratodus forsteri, assembly GCA_016271365.2. Lineage (NCBI taxonomy): Eukaryota > Metazoa > Chordata > Ceratodontiformes > Ceratodontidae > Neoceratodus > Neoceratodus forsteri. Next base: position 639,719,577 of record CM028136.1, read on the forward strand.
TAGGGACGGTCCTGGACAACAGTCAAGGCAAGGCCTTTTTGCCCAAGGACAGGGCAGAGTGACTGATGGAGCAGGCCCATCTGGTTTTCTCCACTTGGCAGGTCCCTGCCAGGGTCTTCCTCTACCTTTTGGGCCACATGGTGGCGGCAGCTGCCATGGTTCCCTGGCCCATCTGCATTTGCGGGTTCGTCACTGGACCTTGAGGGTCCAATGCGACCAGTGCACCGATGACCTGGACCTATTTGTCCTGGTCTCAGACCCAGTCCGAAGGACTCTGTCATGATGGCTGGACCCCATCAACCTCCTTTGGGGAGTCTTCTTTTAGCTTCCAACCCCCCGACAGTTTCTTACAACAGACACATCCAGCCTGGGATGGGGTGCCCATCTGGCCGCTCATCAGACCCAGGGTACCTAGATGGAGGTGGAGCAGAGTTTTCACATCAGTGTCCTGGAGATACAGAGAATTCTTTATGGCCTACAGGCCTTTCAGACTTATCTCCTCCCCAGTTCACTGCTGGTGCAGACTGACAGTAGGTGTGTGGTGTATTACATCAACAAGCAGGGGGGACCCATTCTTACCCCTTTGTTGGGAGGCGATGAGAGTCTGGTTCTAGGCCATTGAGCACAGTCTGGAGCTCTTGGCCGTGCACATTCCAGGCATTCAAAACATCTTGGACGACAGTCTCAACTGCTCCAGGTTGTGGGCTCATGAGTAGGAACTGCTAACCTCAGTGGTCGAAGATCTTTTCGATAGGTGAGGCCACCCACAGTTGGACTTCTTTGTATCCCCACTCAGTGCAAAACCTCCACTTTTTTGCTTTTTTGATCCCGGGCCTGGAGTTTTCTGATGAGACGCATTGTCCCTCTCTTGGAAGGGGAGGTTTCTGTATGCCTTTTCTCCCTTCCCACTCCTGCTGAGGGTTTGCTCATGCTCCAGTTGGAAGGAGCGGAGATGATCCTCATAGGCCCCTTCTAACCATGCCAGATTTGGTTCCCCTTGCTACAACAGCTAGCTGTGGAACCTCTGGTGCCTTTGCCCCATGCACTAACTTTCTCTCCCTGGACTGGGGCACCCTGCTCCATCCATACCTGAAATTCCTGCATCTCCATGCATGGCTCCTGCAGACCTGGCTATTGCCCACTTTTGGGTATCCCCTGTTGTCACAGATATCCTGATGGTGGCCCGGAAACTCTCCACCAGGGTCGCTTATGGTATGACATGGAAGCATTTCTCCATTTGGGCCACTGCTCACCATTTGGACACCTTCACCTGCTTGGTGAATCAGGTGTTGGAATACTTCTCCCTTAAGGTGCACCTTTCCACCATCTCTGCGTATCATGCACCCATCGAGGGTAAAACTGTCACCCAGCTAGAGGTGTCACACATGTTCTTGCAGGGCATCCTGCATCTGAAACCTCCCATTCAGGACCCAGTCCCTCCATGGAACCTCAACTTCATGTTGGAGAAACTCACTTTACATCCCTTTGAATTGGCTGTGAGTTGCGACCTGCGCTTTCTGTTGTGGAAAGTGCTCTTTTTAGTTACTGTTATTTTGGCTCGAATTATTTCTGAGCTTCAGGCTCCGATGTGCAAAGAGACTTATTTTGTTTTTCACAAGGACAGGATGTCTTTGCTTACAAATCCTAATTTTTTACCTGTGATGGTGTCGGAATTAAGTTTGAATCAATCCATCCACCTTCCAGTTTATTTTCCTGAGTATTCCAATCAAAGGCTTTGATTCATACTTTGGATGTACATAGGATTTTGTGGTACTATATGAACTGCACAACACTGCTAGATAATCTGAACAGTTGTTTGTTTTGTTTGCCCGAAGAGAGAGGGCGCTCCTGTTTCCAAACAGTGTTTGTCTAAATGGTTAGCCAATTGCATTCTTCGGTATTGCAAGTACAGTACAACAAACCTCTTCTGGGAGTGATCAAAGGCCATTCTACCAAGGGCATGTCTGCCTCCCCAGCTTGCTTCATAAATGTGTCTGCTGTGGATATCTGTGCAGCCACCACCTGTAGTTCTGTCCATACCTTCACCAAGCATTACAATCTGGACATTGCCTCTAGGTGCAGGGCCAGTTTTGGCATAGCAGTTCTTCAGGGCATTCAGTCATGAGCTCTTGGCTGCTGATCTGTCCTCCTCCTGGATGTGTTACCCTGGTGCTGTTTAGTACTGCTTGGGACTCAGTTCCAACCATTGTGGCCTGCTGGAAGAGCCTTTGTCAAAGTAAGATAGTACAGTTACGTAAGAACTTACCATAACAGTAGATCTTCGAGAGAAGCTGTTGCAGCAGGTCCTGCTTTCCCTCCTTCCTCCCCCCCCCACTACTCTTTTTCTCTGGCACTTCTTCTGCCTTCCTATTGGCTTTTAGGAAACCTCAGTTCTCTTTTAGCTTCCCGTACAGGGTCTCTTGTGGAAGAACTGAGGTAGGTGTGGGGGACTGCCCACCTATATAGACTAGGGTGATGTCAGCTGACTGATGTTGGCAGTGGGCGGGCCTCCATAGTAGACTGCTAGCTAGAAGTTTTCCATGTGGTCCTGGTGCCTGGCAGCTTGGTCCTACCGGTGTGACCTGCTACAAGAACTTCTCTCGAATATCTACTGTCATGGTAAGTTCTTGCGTAACTGTACTTTAAACTACTATATCAAAATCCTAAAGCCATGGTATCCAAAAATGGACTTAAATCAACACCAATCATTTTCAGTCACGGCATGAGGCAGGGATGCCCCCTATCACCATCCCTCTTTAATCAGCCTTCCCTGCTGAAAATTACACAAGATGAGATGATCACTGGAATACAACAGAATGATGAACAACATAAAATAACAGCATATGCAGCAGATGTGATGCTGTCAGTTACCCACCCACAGAAATCAATTACAAGACTAATAATAGTGATAACGGAGTTTTGACAGTTATCCGGTTATAAGCTTAATACTGAGAAATCTGAAGTGTTCCCAGTTAATCACCTATGCAAAAAAAGTTCAGTGTTAAACCTAGGATTGAAGTGGAGTTGGAAGCATATTTCATACCTGGGCATTGATCTACCTGTTTATTGCACATAAAAGAAAACTGTAGCTCAGAACACCAAAAAGCTACTAAAAACGTTTAAAGAGCTGCTGGCGCCTTAAAGAAAACTCTGAAAAACATAATAATTAGGTACAATTCAGCTTGCATTCCAAATACAGTATATTCTAAAGTGTACTCTAAAGAGTCCTCCTCTCCAGTATTTATTGCTAGAACATTTGCAAGAATACATGATCTTTATCCCTTAGGGTTCATCTGCCTCTATAGCTGACTCCCTATTTCAAGTCATAATCCTCTGTTGTGACATCACAGTCGCTTGACATGGGAGTAACTGTGATGTCACAAGCAGTGCATTATGACCTCAGGTAGGGAGACAGCAACAGGAATAGGTGAACTCTTCAGGAGCAAAGGTCCTGTTTTCATGCAGATGACATAAGTAATGAATAATGAGGAGGATGAATACAGAACTAATAAGAAATGCAAGCTGGACTGTGTCTGAATATTATGTTTTGGTAAAGTTCTCCTGAAGGTGTCAGCTGCTCTTTAAATTGGACACTGAAAGATGGAATGAACTGCGACTAGGCATGGGGCAAAGAATACACTCAGCTAAAATGAACCTGTTCCCACAAATCCTGATCATTTTGAGTATGCTTCATGACAGAATCCTAAAAGAATGGCTAAAATAGATACAAAGACTGATAAGCAACTTAATATGGACTGGCAAAAAGGCCAGATACAATCTAAAGGGACTAACAAGGACTGTGGAAATGGGGACCTCAAAGTCCCAGATAGCACAGTTCACCACTGCACCACACAAATGTGCTATGTCAATAAATGGTTACTGTAACAGAGTGAAAACTCTGAGAAAATATATGTATCTAGCTGGGTAGAGGTGGTATAACATTAGAACAGTGACTGAATGTTGTTGCCACAATTAGGGCGCTGCAACAAGGGCGATGATGACAGGGGCGATCTTAATTTTAGATCGCCCCTCAGTCATGCTGACCTTTGCCCACACAATTTCTGCCCCCTCCAGGGCATGCCCACCCTGGAAGAGGTTATATTTAGTTCTGAGGGGTGTAGGCAGTGAAGCCCCCCCAGTTGGGGTGTGTGGGGGGGCAAAGGCCCCCACAAAAGCCGACCGTTTCCCCAAGGGCACTTTGGTGCTGTAACTCCTGAGAGACATATTGCCTGGCACTGTAATGCCAGGCGGCATATTGCCTGTGCCGTAATCAGTGTCGGCAACTTGTTTTTTGCACAGACATGGGTGACCTGGTAGAGATTGAGAGAGATATCTGCAGATCAGTGAACCTGGACATAAGTTCATTGGTCTACAGCACTCTACCTCAGATACTAAAGAAGTGGCCTGTATAACATGCTCATAAAACATTCTCCAAAATCATGAAAGACACAGAGACTACGTATAACTTGGAACAGCCTATTTGGAGTAACAACTTTAAAATAAAAAATACATTACTGTGTAATGCACATTGAAGGAACAAGGGATAGATACAGTTGCACATCTGGTTAAGAGAGCAAAATGTATCCCATTTAGAGAACTATAGAACACTTTTGACCTCAGACCAAGTGATGCTTATACCTACTGCAAATGAGCACTTGATTAAACAACATTGGAAAAGAGAAACATAATGGAAAATAGTGACCCATGGATTGAAGAATCCACCAAGAACCTACAATTAGAGTGATCGGTCTCACAGTAGCACACGAGTGTGATTAATAAATTGCACAGAAAAGCTGAAGAAACAATAGAATGATGGAACAGGACATCTGATGCTGATACCACACATTGGAAGTGGAATGAAATTTGCTCATTCATAAAAAGAGCATCCCCAATATAGGACCTGAAACTCCAGCAGTCTAAAATTATAAACATTCTCTATCATACTCCAAAAAAACTGTTTAAAATGAAGACCATGTCATGGCCACTGTGCTTAAGTGTGGAAAAGAAGGCAGCACTCTAAGAGATAAGAACATTTTGGAATGAAATAAAGAGTAGACTAAACCAAATGTTGGGAATGCAGGCTCTCTCTACCCAAGAGAGATGTATCCTGGGAACGGTAACTAACAGAGATGTTGCAGAAAGTAGAAAACAAGGGGGCCGATTCTGGAAGTGGTTGCGATCATCGCAGGGGACTTGCGGCAGGGTGTTTGATGCAAGTGCCGACTTGCGCCAAATGGGGGAATCTGCTATTCCAGAAAGCTGGCTGCTGCAAGTCCCGGACACAGCAAAGTTATACCAGCTCCCCCCTGGTCTAACTTTGTATCCGTGGCGGTACCCTTTTCATGGGGCTTTCATCAAAGCTTTGGTGCAAGCTGCCATAAAGTGGGAAAACTGTTGCAACTGTGCCAACCCTTCTAGAATTGCATTTCATTGCATCCAAGGGCTTTGGCCCAGCTGCAACAAACTTTGCTGTGGATGCAGAGTTTGGCACAAGCCCTGAGTCCACCTTCTAGAATGTGGCCTAAGGAGTCTACCTGATAGCAAATGTTGCAAAAAGACAAATACTTCAATAACGGTCAGACAAAAGAAAATCATACTACAGTAAATGGCTACAAGATGCCCTGGAAACACTTAAGCTTGAAAAAAATAATACAGGACCTAAGGAGTGCGACTAATGCATAAGTAAGAACATTTGGCCAACTTGATGCATTGATTGCTATCCCTGACAAGACAGAATCACCAATAATCACCTCAGAAGATAAACGTAAATGAAGCCTTTCATCTTGCTCACCTGTACAGCCTTCTATGACCAACACTGTACAAAACAGTATTTGTGTTAGAGAAACACCCAAATACCTACTAACAGTGATGAAATATCAAAAGTAATCACACACATCCCAGGTACTTTGTGATTTAGATAAAAAAAATCAAATGTGTAGGCAGCAGACAGAGGAACCCTATCACAATAAAATCTGCTCTGTTAAAATTCCACGCATACTATGTATAAATGTTAAATGTTGGTAATTTGGATTGTTAGGTTCGGACAATTAGTAAAGGTAGCACCATGTAGAACTTCACAGACAATATGGTTATAGTAATTAGACTCACCTTAAGTGAGTAGAGCTACATGGTAGGTTTCTGGGTGACGACTAAAACTGTGTAATGGAATATGGAACTTGCATGAATTATAGAGCTGAGTACAGTTAGAAGAAATTAATTTCTCATTGTAATGTAACAGGTTAAAATGTTGTATGTTTTCACAGTGTAATCTTTGAAAACAATAAAATATGATTACAAAAAAAAACATTGTCCAGGGTGCTCCTGACCACTGTAAGTACTTGAATGGGGATGACTATCCCCCTTTCGGAAGTTCATCCACACCTTACTAGGTACCTCTGTGGCAAAACTTGGAGACCACATCTCTCCTTTTTGCTCACATAGCAGGTGCATAACTGACCTGGTTTGCCAGGTCATTGTCTCCCTTTAGAAGTCCATCTCTTTGCTGTTTCTCATCTTAGCTTTATTTGTAGTTGCTATGTTTGACTGTTAACAAAACAGAGTATATCTGAGTAATTTGCATACTGTTGATTCAGACAACATGAAGTCTTCCTGTATTCTGACATATGCAGTTACCCCAGCACTTGAACTGCCCGGGAGAGGAAAGAGTTAATTTCTATGCTAGGCATAGAATGTTGAGCTCAAGCTCGGTTTTCAAACCTCAGTCTGTGGTGCCTCAGAGTGTAACCCTCAGATTCTTTACTCTGCCTAACTGTGAAGTCACTCTGGAGATTGCTCCTTTGCTTTGGTTCGGTAAAGTTTCAAAACGTGTCAATTTTTCAACTGATTTATATATTTTCAGTTTCGAGCCTCTGTCTATGGTACAGTAAGTAGTGTAGATAGGTAGTGAACTGTGATTTTGTGTTTTCTTCTGTGGAAATTGTAAATTTTGGTTCCTTCTTGGTCGGTCCGGTTGGAAACTGACCTTCTGTGTTTAAATTGATTTTCTGGGATTTTAGTAGTGGTGTGCCGGTTCCTATCAGTTTTTAAAAAAAAAAATTATTTTTTCGCTTTCTTTACACAGCCCGTGACAAGGTTGGTAACTGATAGGGGTGTATTACTTGGCTAAAAGCTGTAAAGGGTAATTTTTTTAGTCTGGCCATGTCTGAGAAACCCAAGAAAAAAAATGGTCCCACTAGGTTTCAACACTGTACAGAGTGTGGGGAAGCCTTTGCTAAGGCCAACCCCCACCTCATCTGTGTTTGTTGTCTGGGGTTTGGCCACCTCAAAACAGACTGCCAAATCTGCAGAAATTTTCCTAAGGCCACTCTGGAGAAAAGATTGAGTAGGCTAAAGGAAAAAGAGGCTGAGAAGTCCACTGACCCGGATGGCTAGCCCAGTTTGGTTCCAACCGAACCCGAGGAGGTGCCCACTGACTTTGACAAGATGTCCTCGGGGAAAAAGGCAACAAAAGTCAACCAGTTCAGATCCAACATCCCTTACTCCAGCCACTGAAGAAATAGCCTAAGCGATTTAGTATTGTGCAATCACTTCGCCCGGTTCCATCCGAACTAGCGCCGTCGGCTAGGTGCTCAGTTCGATCGGATCCGACTCCATCAGATTATGATCCGGAAGCTTTTTAGGAATTGGAGTGGGAGGGGAACAAAGAGTTACAGGATAATGATGATGATGATGAAAATTATTATAAAGGTCTGGATGTGCCCATTGAACTGGACATCTCCCCAGACAGACCCTCCAATGTCTTCCCTCCAAGGCTTTCTGAGTCCTCATCTAATTTTTTGTTTTACAAAAAGGTGGCTGAAACCCTCCAGCTTCCTATGGTTGAAGCTGTTGAGGAGGAAGAAGCGCCTGATTTTGTGGAGATAATGGACATCCCAGAGTCCAAGAGGTTGTCTAGTCCCCTCCATAAATCCCTGGGGAAACAGACTCAAAAGATTTTACATACACCAAATTCTTTACCTCCTGTGGATAAGAGAATGGACAGTGTGATGCTTGGCCAGCTGGTTATGATTGTTCTTTAATATTTGTATATAAAAATGTAGTGTGTGGTTTGTCTCTATAAGGCAGCTGTGCCATGGGTCAGGTTTTAGTGGAAATACAGGATGTATTAACCTGAAACCAGGAGGTAATTAAAAAGACTAGAGTGCCTTAATTAAGGGTCCTCTGTTTATCTGACTTAATTGGAGCTGACCAGCTGCCAGGATATAGGGATCATAAACTGTTATGACATCTTAGAGGAAGAAAACATGTTATATCACTATGGTGCTAAAAAGTCATAAATATCCTTTGATCCTTGGAAGCAGGAAAAACCACACAAGATCAGAGGAAATACTTGATCAAAGAGTCATATTGGGAAATTAGTTTTTGCTGATGTCACCTTATTTAATATACCTCCTGACAGGACATTCTGTTGTATTATTTTTTATATTTAGTAAGGAAGAGCTAGGTGACATCATGGGAGAGATGGGTATAGAGACAGTTGAAACTATTCTGCGTCTGATCTTTAGACACATTTCTTTGTGGGCTCTTAGAAACAAGAACTAACTATAAGCACTGTAAGAAGGTAATACATTAGATAGGAAAGTTTAATTGTATTGTGGTAGGAGTTTATGTTTGTACTTTTCCTTGTTTTCTTTTAGGTGATTGTATGCTTTGTGATATAGTGTTCTGTGATTACATTTTACATATTTTTATCCATTTTTAAGTAAACCTCTTATTTTAAAAAGACTGCCTGGTTGTGTGTTCGCAGTTCTTTCTTTTGCATGTGATGTATGGAGGGTTAAGATTGACAAAACTGTTCATAAGCTTAATGGCATTACCAAACTGGGAAAATATAAGAAAATACAAAATCACATATGCCCCCACAATGCAAAGCATCATGGGCTGCATATGCAAATCACCACAGAATGTTATGCTGGTCCAACTTTAAGCAGAATTGCATGGTGCCGAAAGGCCTCTCACACAGTTTGCAAAGGGTGCTAACAGAAGACATAGACACGTGTTTCGTCCTACCAGGACTCATCAGTATGGCCTCATCTGTTTGACACCCCAGTGGGATGGACCAGCTACCCCATAGGCTAAATATAAGAATATACCTCAGGTCTTTTATAGAGTTTTAAGGGTTCATTTTGGATTCCTGGTTGGGTGCCATTAGGTGAAAGATATCTGGCATCCCCCGAAGAGCAGATTATCTGAGCCTGTACATTTGGGTATGCTAGCATAGGGTTCACAGTTTGAATCCCCAAGAACTTGAGACCAAAGGTGAGTCAGACCCACAAGCAGGCAGGAGGGTTACCCTGTTCTGTTACCTGTTCACAATACTGCACTCAGAGGTTGGCACTGTGGGAACAGAGGGCCTGACCTGCTGAGTGGGTTTGTGACAGATTGGTTGGCAGTGGTGCAGATAAATTTGGTAACATAAGCTTTAACTGTTCAATGTGTCAGCTTGATACTGTACAGCTCACTTGCAAAATAAGGCAATGATTTATTTTTACAAAGGAAACAGAACTATATTATTTGGCTTACAGTCAAATTCCTACCTGTTTTATATTTATTTTTCTAAAGTGCAAGTTAAAGTAGCCGTAGTTAGGGAAGAAGATGGCTTCCAGCTACAGCGGGCACACTGTAGACTACTTGAGGCAGTTGTGCAGAGACAGAGGAGTCCTGTATGAGGTGAGAGCCACTAAGCAGAACCTCGTGGATGCCCTGATGGCAGTAGATACCCAGAGCATCGAGTCACTGACTGTGACTGTAAAGGACCAAACATTGAATGTGGAAGGGCTAGCGGCCAGTGCAGTGTCCAGATCCGATGAGGATGACAGCAGGGCCAGTGCCAGCGAAGGGCCACAGCAGCAGGGGAAGGTCACCAGCATTCTGGAGCTAGAAGCACTCAGGCTGCAGATTAAGTTGTGCAGAAGGGAGCTGGAGTTCCAGGAGAAGAGGGAGCGAGAACAGTGAGAGGCTGAATGAGAACAGCGAGTAGCAGAGTGGGAACAGCGAGAGGCTGACCGTGAAGAGCATGAGTGCCAGCGAGCTGCAGAGGAGAAGAGGGAGCAAGAACAGCGAGAGGCAGACTGTGAACAGTGAGAGGCAGACTGTGAGGAGTGTGGGCGCCTGAGCCAACATGAACTGGAGAAACTACGACTCCAACCACCCACACCAGAGCAGGTAAGTGGCTTGGGTTTAACCGAAACTACAGGACTGGGTTACAAATTGAATTTCAAATTGATAGCTGAATTTAAAGAGGGGGAGGATATGGATGCCTTTTTAAATTCCTTTGAAATAGTTTGTATTCAGGCTAAAATTTCTAAAGGGTCCTGGAGCTTCCAGCTATCTCCGACACTTACCAGGAAAGCTCGGGATGCATTGGGTCAAATTGACAATGAGCACAGTAATGATTACAGCAAACTTAAAGCTGCACTTTTAAAAAAGTTTGATTTATCTGCTGAAACATACAAAGCTAAATTACGTAAGCGCAGGAGAAGACCTGATATGAGTTATGAGGAGCTAGCCATGAAACATCAGTTTTTAAAACGTCAGTGGGAAGGAATTGAAGCGAACTCTGTAGATAAAATTGAAAATGCTATTTTGCTAGAACATTTTTTGGGGCATGCCCAGCAGAGCTGAAAACCTGGCTGGAGGACCGAGATCCCAAAACAGTGCAAGAGGCTGCTGAACTCTCAGACCGCTATGCCAAGAGCAGACCTGCTTTGAGAGCGAATGGGGCGTGCGTGGTAGCGCAGAAAGGGAAAAAAGCACCTACAGGGCAGCTAAAACCCTCACTGCCTCCACGGAAACCAGTTAGCCCCAGCTTTCAGAGAAAAGAATTCTGTGAGAAAAGAAACGAATGTTAGGTCTGTAAAGAAACTAAGCATATTGCCAGACAGTGTCCCAAAAGGGCAACCAATACGCAACAGGGGGCTAGGAAAGAAGTGGGTTGTTTGTGTGTGCCTGAAAACATGCCTGTGAACGTGAGGGAACACATGCACCCAGTCATGGTGAATGGTGTACAGACACAAGGGTTAAGGGACACAGGGGCATCCCTGACATTGGTAAAAGGGGATCTGGTAGAGCCTGGTCAGCTTATTCCCAATAAATATGTCACTGTACAAGACTTTACTGGTGAGGAGAAAACATTGCCCCTTGCTAGTGTTCTCCTAGACTGGGGTGAAACAGGGGAACTGTGCAACAGGTGGCTGTAGCCAAAACTTTAGCTGTGGATGTTATCCTTGCCAACAATCTCAAATGGGATGGTGTGTGCAGTTACACGTAGCCAAGCAGCAAGGGAAAATTGTAGTTCCCTGGACTCCACAGAAGCCATTGTGAAAACCACTGGGATGCTGGTTCCCCAGCCTGTGTCTCCTGATATGAAGACTAATGAAAAGAAGGTAGATATTTCCCCAGTAGCAGTTAACCACACAGCTACGGAGGGTTACTCCTAAGAGGGAAGGGTGACCCATTGTCAGAGGATTAGGGGTGACAGTGATCCTGAGTGCCCTGACATCAGTGCTAGGGACCCTAGTTTAGAGAATGAAGGGGACCTGTCTCATGCCTTGGGAATGTGTAAGGAGTTTGCAGCTGCTCAGAAAAGTGACCCTAGTCAAGAGAAGCTGAGGGCTTGGGCAGACTCTGACGGAGCACAAGGAGGTGACGGTAAACATAAGGTTTATTGTGAAAATGGACTGATGTATACTCGGGCTGTGCAGATAGAGGGAGGGTGATAGGCAGGCAGCTTGTCGTTCCCCAGGGGCATTGTGAGCAGTTGCTCAAGATTGCACATGATATTACCTTGTCTGGTCATCTGGGAATCGCGTGCACTACGCTGTGGTTGGCCCAGAATTTCTATTGGCCCAACTTCACCCAGCAGGTGAAGGAGTATTGCAGGTTCTGTCACCAGTGCCAAGAAATAGGGAAGGCAGGGAAGAAAACCCAAGCCACCCTGATTCCATTGCCCATCGCAGAGGAGCCATTCCAGAGAGTGGGAATGGATATTGTGGGGCCTTTAAATACCCCCAGCTCTTCCGAGAAGAGGTTCATCCTAACTGTGGTGGATTATGCCACCCGGTATCCAGAGGCATTCACCCTATCCTCACTGTGGACAGACAAAGTGGCAGATGCCTTACTTGGGATTTTATCCCATGTTGGGTTTCTGCAGGAGGTTATCACCGATTGAGGGGGTACCTTCATGTCGGACCTGATCAAATGTTTGTGGGAGAAGTGTGGGGTGGTGCAGAGATACATGATACTGTATCACCCACAACCCGATGGGTTTGTGGAAAGATTTAAAGGTACCCTGAAGTCAATGCTCCGAGCATTTGCTGAACAGCATGGGAGGGACTGGGAGAAATACCTTCCCCACCTGTTGTTTGCATACAGGGAGGTGCCCCAAGAGTCGACAGGATATTCCCCCTTTGAGCTCTTACATGGATGCCGGGTACTTGGGCCCCTAGACTTGATCTGGGAGGACTGGGAAGGCAAGCACGCCACCCAGGGCACTCCCATAGTGGATTACGTCCTTAGGTTTAGGGAAAGACTAAAGGAGTTTATGGGGACAGCCCAGAGCAACCTGGCAGCTGCACAACAGAAACAAAAAGTGTGGTATGACCGAAGAGCCAGAGCTCGCTCATACACTGTGGTTCAGGAAGTCATGGTCCTTATTCCCGGTCCAGAAAGACAAGCTGCAGGCTGAGTGGGCAGGACCGTACAAAATAGTTAGGAAGGTAGATTACGTGAACTATGTCATAGTTACCTGACAGAAGACAGACAGACAGAAAGGATGTATCATGTTAACATGATGAAGCCATATGCTAATAGGGCTGACATGTTGTTTGCAGTATGTAGTTCTGGGGAGGGAACGGATGAAGGAGACCCCCTTCTGGACCTGCTGGAAGAAAGCAAGCAGGAGTTCTCTGTGGAGGCAGTTAAATTGTCTCCCCAGCAGGGCCCGGACAAAATCCAGGAAGTAAGGGAGGTTTTAGCAGAATTTTCTCCACTGTTTAGCACCAAGACTAACCCCCTTAGCAACGCACAATATGGAGACAGGGACACAGGCACCCATACAGCGGACAGCATATCAGGTGTCAGAGGCTGTCCAAAAGGACATTAGGAGGGAAGTGGAGGAGATGCTAGATTTAGGGGTAATCCAGAGATCCCACAGCCCCAGTGACTCGTCCGTAGTCCTTGTGCCCAAGCCAGATGGCTCTACTTGTTTCAGTGTGGACTGTTGTAGACTGAATGCAGTCACAAAGTCAGACGCCCACCCGATGCCCCGGACGGACGAACTCCTGGACAAATTGGGAGGGGCGACCTACCTTACGACCATTGACCTGAAAAAAGGGGTATTGGCAGGTTGAGTTAACTGACAGAGCTAGGGAGAGGTCGGCCTTCATCACTGCGATAGGCTTATTTAAATTTAAAGTAATGCCTTTCGGAATGAAGAACGTCCGGGCCACTTTCCAAAGGTTGGTGAACCAGGTGTTAAATGGTGCTGAGGAGTACACTGCGGCATACCTGGATGACATTGCCATCTTTAGTGCCAGCTGGGAGGAACATCTGTCCCACCTTAGGGAAGTGCTGGGCACGATACAGAGGGCCGGGCTTACTGTCAAAGCTGAGAAGTGCCAGGTGGCCATGGCTGAAGTGGCATACATTGGGCATGTTGTAAGCCAGGGACAGCTCTGTCCTAACCAAGCAAACATAGAGGTGATCAAGGCATGGCCCAGATCAGAAATGCAGAAGCAGATCAGGAGTTTTCTAGGGACAGCAGGGTACTATAGAAAATGTTTACCCAATTTCAGTGCCCTGGCTGCTCCCCTATTGGACCTGGTAATGAAAAGGATGCATAAGAAAATTACCTGGGAACCAGCCTGTGAAAAAGCCTTTACCAGACTGAAGGAAGCACTGTGCAGTGCTCCTGTATTGACAAGTCCTGACTATAGCAGACCCTTTATAGTTCAGATTGATGCCTCAGACATGGATCTTGGGGCATTACAAACTGACCACAACCCCCTGGTTTGGCTGACGCAAATAGAAAAAACTAACCATAGACTGTTAAGATGGAGTTTTGCCTTACAAGGGTATGACATGACAATCTTACATAGGGCTGGAGCGACTAATCAGAATGCAGATGGCCTGTCGCGGGTTTGTGAGGCGTGAACTGATTTGGGAAGCTCATCCCATGCAGGGGATAGGGCCCCCAAATTCAGTCTAGGTGGGGAGGATTTGTGACTCTTGGCCAGCTGATTATGATTGTTCTTTAATATTTGTAATATAAAAATGTAGTGTGTCATTTGTCTCCATAAGGCAGCTGTGCCATGGGTCAGGTTTTACTGGAAATACAGGAAGTATTAACCTGAAACCAGGAGGTAATTAAAAAGACTAGAGAGCCTTAATTAAGGGTCTCCTGTTTATCTGATTTCATTGGAGCTGACCAGCTCCCAGGATATAGGGATCATAAACTTTTATGACGTCTTAGAGGAAGAAAACATGTTATATCTCTATGGTGCTAAAAAGTCATAAATATCCTTTGATCCTTGGAAGCAGGAAGCCACACAAGATCAAAGGAAAGGCTTGATCAATGAGTCATATTGGGAAATTAGTTTTTGCTGATGTCACCTTATTTGATATACCTCCTGATGGGACATCCTGTGTGTATTATTTTTCTATATTTAACAAGGAGGAGCTAGGTGACATCATGGAAGAGGTGGGTATAGAGACAGTTGAAACTATTCTGTGTCTGATCTTTAGATATATTTCTTTGTGGGCTCTTAGAAACAAGAACTAACTATAAGCACTGTGAGAAGGTAATACATTAGATAGAAAAGTCTAATTGTATTGTGGTAGGAGTTTATGTTTGTACTTTTCCTTGCTTTCCTTTACATGATTGTACGCTTTGTGATATAGTGTTCTGTGTTTACATTTTACATATTTTTATCCATTTTTAAGTAAACTTCTTATTTTAAAAAGACTGCCTGGTTGTGTGTTCGAAGTTCTTTCTTTTGCATGTGATGTATGGAGGGTTAAGATTGACAAAAGATAGGAGGCAGTATAGTGCAGTGGTTTAAGGCTCCGACCTGCAAATCTGGTGACATCCAGCAGACCAGACCTGGGTTTGAATCCCACAGCTTCCACTTGCGTACTGTGTGACCCTGAGCAAGTCACTTAACTTCTCTGTGCTCCCAGGTCACACCTGTAAAAAACCTTTCAGCTTAGTGTGCTACTCCTGGTTAAACAACTAAAAAAAAAAAAAAAAAACGTTTATAAGCTTAATGGTGTTACCAAACTGGGAAAAGGTAAGAATATACCTAAAGTCTTTTATAGAGTTTTAAGGGTTCATTTTGGATACCTGGTTAGGTGCCCTTAGGCGAAAGATATCTGGCATCCCCAAAGAGCAGATTATCTGAGCCTGTACATTTGGGTACACTAGCATAAGGTTCACAGTTTGAATCCGCCCAGAACTTAAGAGCAAAGGTGATTCGGACCCACAAGCAGACAGGAGGGTTACCCTGTTCTGTTACCTGTTCACAATACTGTGTTTGGAGTTTGGCACTGTGTGAGCAGAGGGCCTGACCTGCTGATTGGGTTTGTGACAGACAGGAGGTATATGCTGTCAGGCTCAGGTACAGAGTTTTTATTCAATCATTGCAGCCATGTTGGGGTAGTGCAGGCTGCAGCCTGTGACAGGGCTAATGTACCTTTGGCTTCACACACCCCAGATAAAGACTCCAGGGAGGTGGATGCCATGGTCAAGAAACAATAGTTGGCATCCTCCTTGGAACTCAGGCAGGCTAATTATGTGGCCTACACAGCCAGATGCCAGAAGTCCAGGTGAGATACAGTTCTGGAACTGGCTAAACAGGCTTCCCCCCAGCTAGCCAAAGAGCTGGAGGAGGTGGCTGCTGATGGAATTGAGGCATCCAAGGTACAATTCCGTGCTGCTGTGGACTCCAATGATGTGGCATCAATAGTCATGGCCACACCTGTGTCTCTCAGGAGACATGCTTGGCTCAGATGTACTAGCCTTCCACAGGATACCCAGGCTAAGGCTATGGATTTCCCTGTAGTCGGTAACTCTGTGTTTGGGGAGCAGACAGAGGCTTACATGAAGAAAGTGGATGAGTACAGAACCACCTACAGGAGTGCTCAGGCCAAAGAATGGCAAGCCATTCCTCAAAAGCAGCTGTTTAGGGCAGGGATAGGCCTTTTCACAGGCCTTTCTACCATGCCCAGGCCTCCTCTCCCTTCCCACAGAGGGGGTTCTTTCGAGGGAGAGGCAGGAGGGGGATGAGCAGGGCTGCATCCTCTTCCCAGTCCAAGGCTCCTGCCAAGCAGACACCCTGATGTGTCAGCCTGGGTCGACTTCCCAATTCCAGTAGGAGGCAGGCTGGCTTACTACTTCCAGGCCTGGAAGTCTGTTACTTCAGACAAGTGGGTCCTGGAGGTAGTAAGCCAGGGACTTGCCCTCAGTTTCAAGAAGTTTCCAAAAATGAGGGTCAGGTCTTTTCCATCTGCAAACATCTCCATAACCATTGCTCTAGAAGCAGAGGTTCTTCTCTGCTGGATCTCAGAGCCATGGAGAGAGTTCCTACTCCACACAGGGGCAATGGTCTGTACTCCAGATATTTCTGTAACCCCCCTGCAAATGGGGGTTCCAAAAAGACTTCCAGGAGCTTGCTTGAATGCTCCAAGCCTGAATGGTGTTTGGCATTTAAGCCATTTATCAGTGAGTGTTTTTAGAGCCTCTGGTACTGTCTCTTTTAAGAGCTGTCTGCTTGCAGACATAATTAGTTTGTATGGGGGGACTGTGTGCTTCTCTGTTTGAGTACCACTCGAGCTGCTGCCAATTCACTCCATTTTTGCAGTCACTAGGAGTGCAAAGGAACCTATCTGAAAGATGTAACTGTTTGCCAGAAATCATTTAGAGTAATAATGAAATTACAGTTTGTCTAACCTGCTTTCTTTGCAGTCAGAACTGTGTCTTAGTTCCCCATTCTGGTTTTGAACTGCTGAACTGGACCAATCAGTGTGGGGTAAGCTAGCTCTAAAATGGTGCCTTGACGAATCAGAATGTGGACTCATAATCTGAGCCAGCCACAAGAGGATTGTATGGGCAGTGACTCTGGGAGATGTAGTTTAGACTTCGGCGCCTTTTTGGACCAACAGGAGCAGTCTATTGTGAGTGACAGCCAATCCAGTCAAGAACTGGGAGGAACTCAAAGGAAGTGCCTGGTTTTGTCTGTTGGAGTTTCAGTTTTAGCTCTGGCAGTGAAGGGGAAAGGAACCCTGTGCTCCTTCAGTGCACAGTTTTAGTTGGGAAACATGTGTAAGGTCCGGAGTTCCGGTCTGCAGCTTGTGTAACTGCTTGTTAGGACTGAATCCGTCCTGTGAAGAGAATCCAGGATATCTGAAGAGTAGAAACCAGGCTCACCCTGTAGAAGACTGGAGAAATTGCTGAATTCACTCGGTCTGTCAGGAACTGAATCTGCTGTGTGTTCTCGGGTATTGTGCAGTAATTGCGATCGGGATGAAGAAGCAGCCTGCCTGGTATAGTACTTTCTTTTGCCATATAAATGTGTGAGGAGTCTGTGGAGCTCAAGAGTAGCCCTGCTGACATTGAAGGACCCTATCTTGTTTGGAGGTCGTGAGTACTAATTCAGGGTCGCTCCCTGTTGAATTGCCACATTGAATCCAAATAGAATTACTGTACTGCTGACTGTTTAACTAATTTTTCTTTTCTCTGTTTGAAAGGGCCCCTACCAGCTGCCACAGTTTGGACTAGCCACTACGGCTTGGGTACCCAGGGACAGTAACTGGTAGGGATAGGCCTGTGCACAGAGCCATAGGTAGATGAGTAAAGTATAAGCTAATTAACCTGATTTCCCCCTGTCCTTGTTATATTCCCAAATAAATCAGAGCTGCTTGTTTCAGCAAAGTTATACTGCCTGAGGTATTTGTCTATGTTAAAGTATTGTACTGTGATTGTTGCACTGTATCTTATTTTACAGGAGGTCTCAGTGTCTGAACCAGCCCTGGGGGTAAGTGTATACTGTGAAGGTAATTCTGATATATTGTGTGGGCCACTAGTGGGAAGAAAGGGGTTGCAGTGTCCCAGAGCTGTGACCGTAAGTTTAACTATTGCAAACCCTGACCTCTGGGTGGAGGCACCCGCCATTGGATCCAGGCCCCTCAACCTGTTAGTGGCAAATCAGGCAGGGGTAGTAGCCCCTGGGATAGCGCCATCTAGGGGTTACATTTCCTTACCCAAAAAAAGACAGGGGAGTGGCGACCCATCCTAGACTTAAGGTATTTGAGCGAACACATCTTAAAACCAAGGTTCAAAATGGTGACTCGGGGAAGTAATTCTTCCCTCTTTAATGCCAGGAAATTAGTTAACATCCCTGGACCTCAAAGATGCCTATTTCCACATTCCAATCAGGTGCTCCCACAGAAAGTACCTCATATTCGAGCTGCCTTCAGGCCATTATCGGTTCAGAGCCATGCCTTTTGGCCTAACATCATCTCTGAGTGTTTACCGAGTGCCTTACCGTAGTAGTGGCTTTCCTCAGAAGGTTGGGGATTTCTCTGTTCCCATACCTGGACGACTGGTTCATTGTAGGACAGTCTCCCAACCAGGTCAGGTGAGCTCTTCAAGTCACTCAAGATTTGCTCAGTTCTCTGGGATTCCTTCTCAAACTGCCAAAGTCAGAGCTCGAGCCAGTACAACTCCTCACTTTCATTGGGATTGAGTTAGATACTGTTCAAGCAAAGGTCTTTCTCCAACTAGCAAGGGTAAAGGCCCTTACAGATCTTGCTTCCTCATTTCATCCCCTGGTTTCTCGCGCAGCAAGACATTTTCTTCAGCTCCTAGGCCACATGGTAGCTTCCACTGCAGTGGTAGAAGGAGCCAGATTCCAAATGAGTGACATTCACTTTCACTTAAGGTCTTTTTGGTCTCAGAAAAAAGATTATCTCACCAAATTGGTTCCAGTGACTCAGACACTGGTCCAGGCTCTCCAGTGGTATCTGGATCAGGACAATCTCAGACAAGGTGTACCATTCCTCAGTCATTCTCATTCAGTGGTACTCACCACAAATGCTTCACACCTGTGTTGGGGAGCCCTCACAGCACAGGGTGTTTGGTCTCTGCAAAAGTCTCTTCTTCATATCAATCTTCTGAAACTCAGGTCAGTATTCCTAGCCCTTCAAGCTTTCTTGGACTCAGTAAAGGGACAAGGTGGTTCAGGTCATGGCAGACAACACCACCACCATGTGGTACATCAGCAAGCAAGGGGGCACTCAGTCTCCAGCCTTGTGCACAGAGGCCATGAAAGTATGGTCTCTGGCCTACTCCCTGCAAATTTCCCTAACAGCAGTCCACCTCCCAGGGAAGGACAATGAGCTAGCAGATGCTCCGAGCAGAATCTCCCAGGGCCATCATTATTGGACTTTGGATCCTCTCATACTGAACGTAATCTTCACCAGATGGGGCACTCCGGAGCTAGATCTCTTCACAGCCCCAGACAATCACCAGCTTCCCCTCTTCTGCTGCAGCCCCCCAGTCCTAGGGACTGTTCCCCTGGATGCCTTGATAATGGACTGGGAAGGCAAGTTCCTTTATGCCTTCTCTCCCTTTCCCCTGTTGGTTAAGGTTCTAGTCAAGATGAGGTCACAACCCTGCACAGTTATTCTTCTGGCTCCATACTGGGCCAGACAGCCTTGGTATCCTCTGTTGTTGTCTCTAGCAGTCTCACTTGCCCTGTCTCTTCCTAAAAGACACAATCTCCGAACCTCCTCTCAGGGGAGGATCTGGTACCCCAATCTCCAGTTTCTCAATCTCAAGGCCTGGCTCTTGAAGAGTTAGAATATGCAGGCCTGCATTTTTCTTAGGGAGTTTTGGACATCCTTAAGGTTTCTTGGAAACCCTCTACTAGGAAAACTTATAATTCCAAATGGAAAAGATTCAGCATTTGGTGTTCCCGTAAGGATGTTCTACCAAATGTTGCTGGCATTGCTACACTTTTGGATTACATGGTTCACCTTAATGGCTTAGGCCTTAGGCCAGCCACTTTAAAAGTTCATTTAGCAGCCGTGTCTGCATTCCTCTCAGCAGGGAAGGGTTTTCCCCTGGTGTTTCATCCTGTCTTTGGTAAGTTCTTTAAAGGTCTGGTTCATATTAACCCTTCTTTTAGAGAGCCTACTCCAGCTTGGGATCTCAATATCTGCATTGCTCAGCTTATGCACCCACCCTTTGAACCTCTGGCTTTGGCCAAGCTTAAGTACCTAACCTGGAAAACTGTGTTCTGGTAGCTATCACTTCTGCCAGGCAAATTAGTGAATTACAGGCCCTGTCAGTTGAACCTGATTTTATCTCATTCCATAGAGATAAAGTGGTCCTCAGAACCAATTGGAGATTCTTACCCAAAGTGATCTCAGATTTTCATCTGAACCAGTCCATGTCTCTTCCTGTGTTTTTCACAGATCATTCTTGTTCTGGAGAAAGACGATTACACAGTCAGGATGTTAAAAAAGGCACTTAGCTACTACATTGAGCATACTAAGGCACACAGGAATGACTGTCTTCAGTTGTTTCTCACGTATGGTGAAGTGGGAAAAGGTAGGCCTGCTACTAAGAGAACTACTGCCAGGTGGATTGTCTCTTGTATACAATTCTGCTATGCCAAGCTAGGTAAAACGCATCCCTCAGGCCTGAGGGCTCACTTGACTAGGGGTACAACTGCTTCTCTGGCTACTGCCAGAGATATACCCTTGTTAGATATCTGCAAGGCAGTCACCTGGAAAACAGTCCATACTTTCAACAAGCATTACTCTCTGGATATCCAGGCTACGAGTGATGCTAGGTTTGGTACAGCAGTACTGCAGAGCCTATTCCCAAAATAGGTTCAGTACCCTCCTCCATGGAGGTACTGCTTGGTAGTCTGCATATGTCAGAATACAGCAAGACTTCATGTTGTTTGAAGAAAAAATTACCTTAGTAATTGTGTTTCTTCTAATAGAGTCTTGATATATTCTGACCTCCCCCTGCTTCCCCTCTCAGAACCTAGTTTTGGGACATGGGCTGGCAGGTACAGTGTTGCACCCCAAGGGTGTACTTTGCACCTCTTCTCTTCAGGGTGGAGTGGTGGTTGTTGTTGTTATGTTTTAACTTAGATTTATATATCTTGTTCACTGTTTTTTATCTTGGGTTCTCGACTTGAGTCTTTTTGGACCCAAGTTGTTGCCTGTTGGCTTATGTGTTTTACAGTTTCCACACTGAAAGTGTAGTTAGTTTGCTCATCAGAATCTGATGGTTACACTCTGAGGCACCACAGACAGAGGTGTGAAAACTGAGCTCGAGCTCAACATTCTATGCCTGGCATAGAAGTTAACTCTTTTCTCTCCAGTGCAGTTCAAGTGCTGGAGCTAACTGCATATGTCAGAATACAGCAAGACTCCATTGGAAGAAACACAATTACTAAGGTGAGTAATTTTTTCCTTCTGTTCCTTGAGGACAGGGCGCTATTAAATGTTTAATAAGTTGTGCACTACACAACTGTTTATTGTTTTTAGTACAGTAGATATATAAGATACACATGGTAAATTACTGTATACTCCAGGATGTATTTACACTAATATATTAGCAGATTCCATTGTTCTCATACTCTGAATGCCCCCCTCTGTCTTCTTGCGAACCTGTGAGGTACAGGAATAGTGAACATAGCAAGGGGGGAGGGACCTCATGAGGATGGTCTCCTGGAAAGTTAAAGGGCTAAATCATCCAGTCAAAAGACTTAAAGTTTTGAATCATGTAAAATTAAAAATTGATATCCCTCTTTTGCAGGAGTCCCTCCTCAAGGGGAACATCATCACTGGTGACAAAAGACTGGGTGGGCCACTTAGTAAACAGTTCCACACAGGCTAAGGTGAGGGTGGTGGCAATTCAAATATGAAAAGCTTTAGAACGGAAGGTGGTGAGAACTGTGGCAGATACACAAGTTAGATGGGTCTTGGCTGTCATGTTGCACCCAGAGGCAGGGAATTGATACTTAATTTGTATGCTCTGAATTTGGATGACACTGAATTCTTTCTCCAAATTAACCAAGCCATACCAGACATGAAAGGAGACGAGCCCATCCCCTTATTTTTAGAAGGAGACTTTAATGTTGCACCTGACTTGCTTCTGAACCGCTCTACGCAGACCACAAACAGCCACCCCAGAGCTAGGGCCACTCTCCAGGGCATGGTAGAGGAATGGGGACTCATGGGTGTATGGAGGTGGGATAATTACATCAGCTGTGCCTTTTTTGTTTTTCTTCACATGTGCATGAATCCTACAGTCAAATTGAGCTTTGGTTGCTGAATGCAGAGGCATCCTCTGGGATCCAAAACCCCTCCACCAAGCAATTGATCATATTTGATCATGCCCTGATCACTCTGCTTTCAACTGTCTCAGTGAGACGATCATTCTCCAAGATGAAGTTTGTACCCCTTGTTTTTTCTATACAGCTTTTTTCCCTGCAGGTAGGCTCAGGTGGGCTGTCAGCCCTGTCCCTACCACTCCCAGCCGGTACCCACCCCCTCCCACACAGGACACCCCGAGTCTCCCCCATGGATTTTTTTTTTATTTTATTTTAGTTTTTGTTGACCAGGTAAGTGCACTAGACAAATCCTGCCTATTTTCAGGCACAACCCGGGGGAGGGGGATACAGATGAATGCCAACTGACCTTGAACCAGATAAAGCTGTTGGTGGTATTTTTAGTGAATGAGGGAATGGCCAGGACACGGGAACTTCCCTACTCTTTTGATAAGTGCCATGGGATCTTTAACATCCACCTGAACTACCACCAATCCAAGCAGATGGGACCTCGGTTTAACGTCTCATCCGAAAGACGGCACCTCAAAAGTGCAGCACCCCTCTCATGCTGCACTACAGTGTCAGTATTGGGATATTAACCCAAGTGCCAGATGTGGGAACTGAACCCACAGCCCTCTGATCTCCCGGCCTCAGAGGCGAGTGTGCTACCTACTGAGCCACTGACACTGCTTTGCACCACATGGTGGGGTCAGAAAGGGGAAGGCCATTCTCCCCCCACCCAGAGATTGTCTTCCAGAATTGGGTCAGTCATCGGGTGGCAATGCAGGAACAGTGCAGGCAGGCAGGGCTTCATGAAGCTGGCACCTGCCCATTTTTCATGTTTCTTCCTTTATCTGGTGGCACATAAGCATGTGCATGTGGATCCACATGCATGCTATGAAGCTGCAGCCCATCCCTTACTCAGCACTCAGATTCTGGTGCTGCCACCCGTCTCCACCAGATGCCAGCAAAGGAGGGAGAGGGCATCCTTAGCCATCCCTGGGAGAGAAGAGCAGTCCATCAGTTGCTCAATCCTCTCCACTCCCAACCCCTGGTGCCCTGAGCTCATTCCTGAACTCAGGTCACTGGCGTGGTGAGAAGTAAGGCATATAGTGCCCTCAGCTCTCTGCACCACTGGGACAACTGTACCCCTTTTTAATAGCATACCCTGAATTCAGGACCTGGGTTACCCAAGAAGCCTCACAATATTTTTTGTGCAACAAACCCAAGAAGATCTCATCAAACACAGTTTGGAAAACCTTTAAGGCCTTCATACAGGAAGATTTATTTCCTTCTTCACTAACCAGTGGTGTAAATGAGAGGCTAAGATAAAGATCTGCATAAGCAATTGGGCCCCTTAGAGTCCCAACTAAAGAATGATTCTTCTCCCCCACAGCTCTGATCATGGGTCTCAAATACTAAATAAGCACACTACTCACAGGAAGGCAGAGTGACAGCTTCAGCATTCCAAACATAAATTCTGGGAGTTAGGAGATAAAGGGAAGCTACAAACCTGTAGATTTAGGAAACAAAGGGTTGACTCACAGATCCAGCCCTACATAAGCAGGATGACTCTATCGCTACTAGCTCAAAAAACAATTGAGGAATTAAATAGACCTTCCCTTATTGGCTGTGGAGTTAAACACAACTGTTTGTCAGCTCATGAAAGATAAAGCACCTGACTGTGATGGCTTTACCATATACATATACCAAATTATGCCCCAGATTATTACAGTGCCTCTTTTGGCAGACCTACAGGAGGTGCAATCCAGCAGAATCTTTACCCCCACAATGAGAGGCAGTGGTGACCTCACTATGCCAAAAATCCAATGACCCACTCCATTTGTTTGATATCCACAGACAATAATATGCTTGTAAAGGCTCTCACTACTAGATTAAAGAAAGCTCTTCCACTGTTAATACATCACATGCAAGCAGACTACCACAAGGGCAAAACAGGGGTAGATAATATATGAACAGTGTTAAATGTTAAATGCATTGCTACAAAAACCAACTCCCCCATGGTTGCTATGGCAGTCGACTTTTGTAAAGCAATACACTCTTGTCTAGTATACACATTTCCACTCTTGACTGCATATGGTTTTGGTCCTCAGTTCGGAATGTGGGTTGCCACACAGTACCACAGCCCCACTGCCACAATCCTCGCCAATCGTACTGTCTCAGCCCCATTTACACTACAAAGAGGAACACGGAAGGGGTGTCCATTGTCTCCTCTCCTGCTGCTGTTGTCGTTGGATCCTATCACCAGAAAAATATCTGAATGATAAAAACCACCAAGTAGTACAGCTTGGGGATCACACCTATCTGGTGAACTCCTGCATGGATGACCTGCACCTTACACTTAACAGGAAGGCCTGGCTCAGATGTACGACACTGTTTGTGACACCCAAAGGGGGTAGAAACTCCCTAAAATTGCTCACTTTCCTTTGGCATAACCCTGTTTTCCAAATAGAACACAAACTGGTCTATTGGAAAACATTGCAGGCATTCATATAGTTGCCGTCTTATCCATCCCTGGGTCGATAGACCTGTTATCCTTTCAGCAAAAAAGAGAAACTTCAAATCTCAAAGTCAGACTTTTGGAAATATCTACAGTTAAAAAATGCACTCCAGGCATTGCATAACAGTACTAATGGGATGCATGCAGGGAAATGCCTTCACCAGGTTACAAAACCCACATTTGAGAAAGGTATAGTGGGAAGTGTGTATTGTATTATCAGGGATAGTAAACCTCCAATCCTAGATGAACACTGGGTAGACTGGGAGCAGCACTTGGCAACTGTGTTGCCGCAGAAGATATTGGGCAACTGTATTAAGGCAGCTCACTCTGCATACACAATATGGATGCCAAGGGCAGTTGATACAGATCAGAAGTTTCCACTGGTGGCACAGGACCCTCTGGCTTTACAGTGAACAGGGCTACTCCCTCACTTTAACTGCTGGAGGTATGCACTGCCAAATGCCAGACTGCTGCATAGCTTATAGATATTTTTTAATCTGTAAAAATGTGTGTAGACAGTGCACTGCTATGTTATATTGGAACATATACGTGTATATGAATTAGTCAGTGTGTGTGTGTATCACAACAATTGGAAAGTGTAGTTAGGTGCTCAGTGGTTAGTGCAAAAATTGCTAATCTACATTCTCTGCTATCTAGATCAGTTTCAGTCTAACACAAGCAGTTAGTGAGATGGATATTATTACTGTCTCTAACCTCGGCAATTCTCCAGGCATGAACAGGCACTGAAATCCTTGATTTTATTTTAATCTTTGATAACTGGGTAAGGCCCACTAGGCACAACTGCCTGTTTTCAGGGGTGACCTGGGAGCACTGGGGAGATTAAGTGACTTACTCAGAGTCACACTGTATGCAAGTGGAGGATGAGGGAATCAAACCCTGGTCTGCTGGATGTACCAAGCTCATTCACAGCTCGTTACTCTAACCTCTAGGCTATACTGCTAGTTGCTGACACTTTAAAGGTGAAACCGATCAGAGTTTTGTCTTGTTTTTGTTGGCATCTCTGAGAGGGGCACCCACATATATGTACTGGACATACTCTTCTACATTTTTAAATGCGAGTTACTAAGTTTTGAAATTTGACTTTGTTGCCATTTTTCACAATTCGATACTCTAAATGGTGGTACTTTCTTTCATGGTTTTGCAGTTGTACTTTAGAACTGGCACACCGTGTAGTAGGGTGGTATTTTCTGTTTTAGACACCAAGTAAAATCCTTAAAAAAGATTTTATATTGGTTCAAGACTATTAACAATGCTCTCAATATCAGCACCATACATCATTGTTGATTTGGTCTTTGCTTCATATACACTTTCCATGCAGTTTTATGAATGTTGTGCTAATAATTTATTGACTCTGTTTATTGCTAGTGCAGATTGTCTAGCCCATTGCTTAGTCTTCTCAATAATCAGTCCCTAATTTGGTGAACTTGAGATGGTAAGACCAAGATAAATGAAAGATTACACATTATCTAGAATATTCGCTCCTATTTTCCCATCAAAAGGCCTTTGATTCTGTCTTCCACAAATTAGAACATTGGTTTTATCAACATTTGGTTTTAACTGTAACATTTTCCAGTGTTTCCACCACATTATTTATTGCCCTTTGTAATCCATTTGGTGCTGTTGAGATGACCAGTGCACCATTTGTGTACTGGAGAATGTTTATTTTTAAATTATCCACCTTCAGGGCCTCTGACTCAGTTAGATTGAGCTGTTTCACCTACTTATATATATATTTAATAAAACTCATCCATGCTTGACAACTTTTATCAACATGTATTTTATCTGTAAGCTGTCCATCTAAGAAAATCTCACTTGAGCTGTGGTATTACTATGTAGAATACCAGTGATGTTTATATGACCTCGATTCATTCCCTTATAACTTGAAATATGCAAAAGGAATTTTATATTCTTATGGTCAGATGCACTTTCAATATCCAAGAAGATGAACTAAAGTGTACCACCCATTCTACAAGTAGAGTGCCTTTCATTCTCCAAACACACATTGCTTATCAGATATAATGCTTTTCTCCTGTACTTATTCTTCCACCTTATTTAGGATATACCTACTGTGTATTTTTGCAGATGTGTACAATGGAATCTATAAAATTCTGGATTTCTCAGATCCCCTTTCTTAAAAATGTATACTGTTATACCACTGAGCCAATTTTCTGGTACTTTTAAAGTTCTATTGATTTTTTTTAAACAGACCAGCCAAAGTTATTCCCTGCCATTCTTCATTTCCATGATATAATACAGCAGGGAAGCCCTCAGCCCCAGAAGCCTTATTGTTTTTGTGCTGTATAAGAGATCATTTCTGTTGGGGATATCTCATCTTGTATACCTTCCTTTACACTCTTAAAATCAATACTCATTAAGTGCATCCTTCACTCGCTCCCATATAGTTTATCAAAGTGCTCAAACCATCTTTACCAGTTTCAATATTAGATATTTGCCTATTGTTCTCACTGGTATAAGTTCCTAGAAGGTCCTGGTGTCCTTTTCCTGTGTTGCAGCTTGTAGCTCTGCCCAAATGCCTGGTTATTATTACGATCTTTAAGTTCTTAAAAGTGTTGCAGATTCTTTTTTAAGGGATAGATAATCAATTCTATATCGTACAAATTCAGTGGATCTACTACGTTTCCCAATTTATTTGTGATTTTACCCTAGCACACTCAGAGTCATACCATGGTGTCATATAGGGACATGTCAATTCAGTCTCGTCAGTTCCCTCCTCAAAAGGTCACTGTGGACAGTTAGCTGCAGCAGCAACTGTGTTCTCTGCCAAATTTGTTCCCCAACAATTTGCTCCTGTGAGGCATCAAACTGGCCTCGAACAAAAATGTCAGCAGAGGTGCCCCTTTTATAACCCTTTGGGTATATTGGGTCATCTGGTGTGCAAATGGTGCCCACCTGGATGTTTTGTTATAATATCAATAGTGGGAGCAAGTTGCTGGGGAATGAATTGGCAGGGTTGTGATTGTTACCGCAGCTAATTCTCTGCAGCGACTTGTCAGGTGGGCAGTTGACGGGCGTGAATTGACATGCAGCTGTCTTGTGTATAGTCCCCAACTTATTCCTCTTAGTCAGAGTGTCTATGCTCATTACTGAGTTTTTCCTTAGTGTAAAGTGAATTTCATCAAAAGCTATTACTGCTTGCTGTGTTGTAGCCTGAATATTATTTACTTCTCTCAAATTTTCAAATGTACTGTTTTGCATTTGTGGTGAGTTGGCCACTGCTGTAATACTGCAGTCATATTTTTGTTATATTTTTCTGTGATTTTGTTTATAAATAAATTCCCAAACAGGCCTGGAGATGAGGTGACAAAAAGATACCCCGTGTTTTTTTTTGTTTTTGTCTGTTTGTTGGAAAAAGGTTATATGTGGATGTGTATTACACAGTCTGGGAAAGACTAGCTTGATAGGAAACCTAAAGTTACATTTCAGAGAAGATTGGGATTTACTGATAAACTAATCAAAGGGAAACAGGGGTCATAAACTTTCAAGGATATGCAAGAAACTATCCTCTGTCATAAGCCTTTAAAATCAAAGAGAAAATGTGTTTTAAGCAGGAGGTGTCAGAAAAGTTACCACCAGTCTATTTGCATTTTTAATAAGTGGCAGGAAGCTGGGATGTGGAAAAACAAAATAGTGTTTCATTTTATGGTTCACTTGAAACTGGGAAAGAGCAAGAGATACCCCTACTGGCCTAAAAGCTAAGGCCGCTAGCTCACCCAGGCCCAGGGTATATAAGGCAGCTCAAAACAGGAGCTCAAGGCATTGCATTTTGGCACACTTTTTCATGAGACACTCTTCTGGCACAACACAAGACAGCCAGACTGCAATACGAACTGGGACTTGGAAAACTTTTGCAAAAATTTCATTTATTTTCTGGACTTCTGACTTCTGATTCCTCACAAACAAAGTAGAAACTAGACAGTTAAATTTCACAGTGTGTTTTGTATTTATATTTTTCCAACTTTGTTTTGTTATTCTGTAACTAGATATCTGAATATTTTGTTTGTAAGTCTTGTATGATAATCATTTAGTTAGTAGTAAAAACATTTACTTTTAAAACACTACCTGGAGGAGTTTTTGTTGTATGTGTGGGAAGGTTTATTTTAAATCTGAGACCAGCCTGGTTTAATGCAAGGTGCCACCATTGCTGCCAAAGACTAGGATCTTGGAAAGGGAATCAGGGTGCCTCAAGTAGGGGAAATATATAGGTCTTAGGAGGGTTCTGTAAGGGGGAACTAGGTCACTGCTCCACCCTTGGGAGAACACACAATCAGGGTTATGAGAGACAGACTCAAAGAGCTCGTAGCACCTGAATCTTTCCCCCAGTACAGCAACTGAGGAGGGTGCTCACCTGGCTACAGACTTGAAACTGCATTTTACCCATATCCTGATAAGAGAGGGAGCCCTGGGACCTCATGGTGAGTGTTTGGTTGTGAACTCAGCAAGCACTCTAGGAGGACACATGGAGGTTATTTCTATTCCCCCTTCCCCGTCACGGGATTGCACTTGGGGTGGGTGCTGTGAGCTCAGTGGACGCAGCCCACAGGAGTGGGTTTGTGACAGCATTATCATATTACAGATGTTGTTCAGCCCGTTTCCATTTAATTTTACAATTGTTTTGCGTTTCCGTATCATTATCTGCTTCAGTTTGCTGTAAATTATATAATTCTCCTTTCTCCCATTTGAAACCACAATTAAAATTTAAATGTAGGGGAAGATGATAGCTGAAAAATTCTTCCAGGACTTTGAATTAAGAGACATTATAATAAGAGAAGATATCCACACAAATATAGTCTAGCAAAGATCCGCCAAACAATGTAGGGAATATAATATCTCCCTTCCTATCCTGTTCAGTTTTTCCATTTAACGTCCTCATATTTTCAGCAGCCAAACATTTTGCAAAGTCTTTTCCCCTAGGGATAACTTAGGGTCCCTAGATGATCTACTAGGGATCCTAACTTCACTTTCCATATTCCATAAATTCCCAAAGAATTCAGTTGCATCAGCTGTTCTTGCATTAAAGTCACCTGCTAATATAAGCGTTGTCTGTGTAAATTCTAGCATAATTGAGTTTAGAATCTCTGATTATTTGTTTAGCCTGTTTTTAAATGTCACCATATCAAGAGTAGGAGGCAGATAAATACTGAATAAAAAGATCTTACAATAAAGACCCTTTATCCAAAGTCAGGTAGGCACTGGGACTGTCGTGCAATACAACCAAATAATGATTCAAATCTTCTACGTTTTGTTGCGCACTCACCCTTTCCAAAATGAACACAAACACACACTGCAAGTTCAGTTCATGATTTTTTTATTGCAGCCTCAGCTCCATACTACTGTAGACTGCGAACGGATTTCTTGCATTTCACACCCTTCGGTGTTTCATCAGAGATACCAATCAGTATAACAGTTATCAATTCATACAGATTCAAATTAAAAAAAGGGAAATTGAACCAATCGTAACACCTGTTCTTAATTGGAGTATCATGTGGCTACATCCAGCATTTCATTCATTCATGAATTTGCTTAGTCTCATGAATCAAAACTTTGTTGTGATCCAGGGTTTTATTTAACTCTAAAAAATGATTAGCGTTTTGTGCATAAAAGTGCTAAAACATTGTGAAAATGCATAGCACTTGCCTCACTGTGTTTAACAAACATAACACTTCTAGAAAACCTGTATAAATACTTTCTGTACATTTAGTATTGTCACAAGAAAAAAAAACTGCTAATCAATTATTTAAAACCATGTGATCACCATCTAGTGGCCACTATCACCAATTAACATAGAAACATAGACTTTGACGGCAGATAAGGACCGCTTGACCCACCTAGTCTGCCCATTTCCCTACCTAGAGGATAAGCTGCAGATCCTATTTAACCAACAGCCTATTTCTTCCTACATTAATAAAAAATATACAAGACAACTGTTGTAACCATATAGTAGCATTACATACATATAAAATATAATCTAACTATTCATAAAGCACATTTATTATCTTTAATATACTTCTGTCTTTTGTCCTTTTGGAAATTCTTCACACAATGTATGTGATCATGGCTCTCAGTTTTTTTTATCTACATCGAATAAACTTGCTGAATCTAAAAAAATATAATACATACATACAGACAAGTCAAAGCCAGAAATGTACAAACTGCTATATATATGAGAAGCAAGTGCATATTTAAGGGGAACAAAAATTAATAATTAGAAAGGGAGAATATATAAAGGGAATGAAATGGTGAAATAAATAAAACAAAAAGAGGGGAAAGAAAAGGGAGGGTAAAAGGGGGAAGGAATGGGGAACAAGAAGGAAGGGAAAAGATGGGGAGGGTGGAAGGAAGAGGGAAGGGGAATGAAGAAAAGGGGAAGGAGGGAGGGAAAAGGGGAGGAGGGGAAGAAGGAAGGAAGGAAGGAAAAAGGAAAAGGAAAGAGGAAGGGAAGAAGGAAACACAAACATACATTATATTTTATCTTTTCTTTATCAGGAATGGTGCTATTTCAGATTTTCCATTCAAACCTGGTGATTTCAAGGCACCTAATTTGAAAATCCATTTCTGTTCTTTACAATTCAATTCATTATCAAGATCACCACCTCTAATGTTGACAGGTATTTTATCTATACCAATTGCCTTTACCTTGTGTGCAGCCTTGTTGTTCTGAGAATGAATGTGCACTGCCATTGCATAATTTACGTTATTGTTTTTAATGGCCCATACATGTTCATTAATTCTGTGACGTAGTTGTCTTTTAGTTCTCCCAACATAGAACTTGCCACACGAACAGGACAGCATATAAATAGCAGCTTTAGTATTGCAGTTTATTTCCCCTCTATTTTTTTCTGCTGCTCCTGTTCTGTTATTCACAAATTCTTTACAGTTGAGCATCACACCACAAGTGCTGCATCTACCACATGGTTTACTACCCCACTTGTTGTCATCCTGAATAGTTCTTTCCTTTTTTGGAAGATAACTATGGACTAGTCTATCTCTTAGATTAGTCCCTCTTCTATATGAAATTCTAAGTGGTTTTTCAAATAGTCTGTAGTTGTGGTGTCCCCATGAGTATAGAAAGATTGTTTTTAATAATACTCACCACTTGTTTAGATCCTGCCCCAAAAGTAGTGACAAAATTAATTGCCAAATCTCCTTCTTTCTTAGTCTTTGGCATTAAAAGAGATTCCCTAAGTATTCCTTCAGTTTCCTGTTTTGTTCTGATTATGTCCTCACTAGTATAGCCTCTTTCTTCTAATCTTTCACACTGTTCTCTTGCCCTTTCTGTGTATAAAGTATCATTGCCACAATTTCTGCATACCCTGATAAATTGCCCCTTTGGTATATTTCTTATCATATGTCCCGGATGACAACTCTCAGCGTGTAATAAACTGTTTCTGTCAGTAGATTTTTTGTACAGATCTGTTAAAATAGTACCATCTACCAGTTTTTCAATTGTCAAGTCTTGAAAATTTATTCTACGCTTGTCAGCATTTACTTTGAATCTCAGATTGGAATGTGTTTGTTCTAAGAACTTAACGAATTCACACAGCTCAGACTCATCACTTTTCCACACTAGGAATATATCACCAATGAAGTACTTAAATATGTCTATCTTGTCCCAGTATGGATTATTTCTGGAGTCAAAAACATATTTTTCTTCCCATTCACCTAAATATACATTGGCCAGACTCGTGGCTAATGTTGCCTCCATTGCTGTTCCTTTTAGTTGTTGGTAATTTCCACCTTCAAACATGAAAACATTATTTTTGAGAACAATCTCAGTCAGGTCTATCAGAAAATTAATTTTATTTGTGGAATATCTGTCCCTGTAACCAAATAATGTTCAATGGCTGCTAATCCTCCTTCGTGGGGGATGTTTGTATATAATGAATTGATGTCTAAACTTATAAGCAGTCATTCCTCATCTAACTGCATTTCATTCAAGACAGTTAACAAGTGTCCTGTGTCCCTAAGATGACTTCTTAATTTGAGTACTAAAGGACAAATGTAACTTTCTACAGACTTTGAAACTGGCTTTGTCAGCCAACCAATTCCAGAAATAATGGGACATCCAGGGGGCTTTGTGGGATGTTTACAAATCTTTGGCAATGTGTATATGGTCAGTTTTTTAGGGCTATCAACTGACAGAAAAAATAATTAATCTTGTGTGATCATATTGTTATAAAAGGCATCAAAAAGATAAGTTTAAATACTTTTTTGAATTTTAGAAGTGGGGTCAAAGGTCAAGTGTTTGTAAAAGACTTCATCGGATAGTTGTTTATTAATCTTAGATACATAAGGGATATGCAGCGGTTCAGTGTGTGATAATGCATTTATCTTGTACAGTTTCCAGTGACCTCAAGTAACCTCACGAGTGCCAAAGGCATGAGTGAGAGTTACGAAAGGTCACTGGAAACTGTACAAAATAAATGCATTATCACACACTGAACTGCTGCATATTCCATTTATGCAACAGGTTTAGATGTTGTGTGAACATTTTGATTTTGGTAGGTGTAAATAATTTGTCAAAAAAGGGAAAAGAAAATTGAATTTTATGCTGTTTTTTGCTAATTATAAAAAACCAAAATGGTATCTATAAATGAAACACCACTCATTTTGTAGATATTTTTGAGCTGAACATTTTTCGTGCTCACAGTACCTTGCTATCATTTTTTGTTTTAAAGTTATTTATATTTGTTTGTCAAAAAAGTGAACAAAAAATTACATTTTCTTCTGTTTTCTTGCTAATCATATACAATATACAGGGTTTATATAAATGAAACAGTATTCATTTTGTAGATAATTTTGTGCTGAACAATTTTCGTGCTCACAGTACCATGTTATCTTTTTTTTTTTAAGTTATTGACATTTAAATATGGTTAGTACTGCTTCTGAGGCCGAACATTCTAAATGAATTATGAAGAGAACTGTGTAGATAAATGAGCTAGTGATGTAGTTACTGTGTGAATAAATGGGTGATGATGTAGTTACTATATGGATAAATAAATTTATTACCATAGTAGCGAAGATAAATGGTTTTATTCTACAGTTTTTATCCTAACCCCTGTTGCATAAATATTTATCTCGATCTTGTATAACAACAGAATCCACCTTGTCAGCTGGTTTCATTACAATTTCTTTATCTTGTATCAGAGCATTCAGAACTTCTCTCTCTTGTTTTGTAAAGTTATTAAAAGATAACTTTGGGGGAATCTTGTATAATTCTGATAGGTCTTTTAAACAACATTCTAAATATGTATTAACTCTTGAACATAAAGGAGGGCAGAAGGTAGATGGGGGCTTAAACATACCTTTATATATACCATCAGTTACAACCTTAGTACTCTTCCCTCTGACTCTCAACATTATTATTCTTCTTCTTTCATCTGAACAAAACACTTTTAAATTTAACTTTCTAGCAAATTTGTTAATATCTACAAAGGCATCAAATTCTGTAAGTCTGTGAGTAGGAACAAATGAGAGCCCTTTGGACAGTACTTTTTCTTCAGTATCTGTGAGGATTTTGCTGGAGATATTAATAACTGTTAATATTTGTTCGCTGTTTCTGGCCATGGATGCCTTATACCGCATCCTTTTGTCCCTCCTTGTCTTCTTCATCCTCTTCTTAGCTCCCCTCTTCCTTCTGATGAGAATTGGAATTGGGCACGTCGTGTGCTCCTCCTGGGGGTGGCCCCAGGATGAGAAACCCCTTAAAAAGGTCCCTCACTTTCACTGTCATCATATTCAGAAGTTCTTTCTCCAGTATTGTAATCCACACATTCAGTACATTTTAAAATGAATCATATAGTAGTCTCATTTCTATCGCTGGCTCCCGCCCCAGTTTCATTAGTATCAGAAGCTGCTTCGGATTAACTAGCATTATCTACCACACCCGATTTCTTCCAGTTGAAAATCATATTATTTTTGAAGTCATTATAATCTCTTAAAAACTTCTTCTTTTTCTGTGCCTGTATTTTTAAGTCATAGTTCTTCAAATAGTCTTTAGATTTAGACTTGCAATGACTGAAATCAGCATGTTCTTTAAATCTAGCCACAATTGCTTCCTGTGCCTTTAAACCCTTTTTTATTTCTTCATGCATTTCTGCACTGACTCTGCGTATCAGATCCATAAGTTTATCAGAAGCCTCTAACATAATTGTGTCCCATTCTTTTATGAAACTTAATCTATTTTCACCAAAGGTAGGTCGTTTAATTATTCTGTCCTCTCGGAACACGTTTGGCCCCTAAATACACTGCCATGGCTTTTTCTTGCCAGTATAAATGTCTTGCTCTGGTGGCTAGCTTTCCAAGAGTAAAAAATGCATGGCGTATATGGTTTTCATTAACTTCTGAAGCAGAATCAGTTCTCACATTGCTGCTCGTGTCAGTGTTGTAAAATATTGGATTTTCAGTGTCCCCAGAAAATAGAAAGTCGTAAATGCTTTCTCTGTGGTCAGTTCCTTGTTCGCACTCGTTCCCACTCGGGTGTTCCATCTTGTCGGAGCTGAAATGCAGTTCACTGAAAAGTTTCAACTACTAAACCCATGCCTTAGCCAAAATAGCTTAACCGTATCCAAAGTCATGTAGGCACTGGGACGGTGGTGCAATACAACCAAGTAATGATTCAAATCTTATACATTTTGTTGTGCACTCACCCTTTCCAAAATGAACACAAACATGCTGCAAGTTCAGTTCATGATTTTTTATTGAAGCCTCAGCTCCATTCATACCCCAAACTCTCATTCATACCCCAGGAATTCCTCACTTATACTTAACAACTGCTTCATTCCCCTGGAATGAGCCCACTCAGAGCTTAGAATTTTACGCTACAGAATCTTAGAATGAGATTCAAACTCTGCTGTGTGGTCACACTCACCCTCGCATTCTAATGGCAGATTTATTTCTCTGCCTGAAGAAAGCAGTTTTCCTGAAGTTTTCTCTTCATATTTCAGACTGATTATGGTTTATTGTTTCTGTTTATTTTCAGTTTCAGTTTATTATTACTTGCTTAGATAAATTATCGATATTCTGCACTAGTTTGTAAAAAAAGAAAATAAAATTGTCTATTTCTCCTGTTATACATCAGTTCCCAGGAACAGGAGAAGGCTATTTTGCAGCATGGTTCCCGCTTTAGGGAACCACTTTACTTTAAAAAAAAACCAAAAAAACTTTGTTTTACTTTTTAAATTAACCACTTTGCAGTATTTTGCAATATCGATTCTTGGTTCCCTGATTTCGGGAACCGAGACGATATTTGGCCTTATTTGTTTTCTGTAGCGTTCCACATTGTCAATGGGTAGTCATTACAGGTGGGTGATGTGCACCCCTACTAGGGGAAATGGCATAGCCCAAAGGCAGAATCAGCCTCGAATGTTGGCCACATGAGCCAGGGCTCGAAATATAGCCTTTCCGTATTTCCGTGGAAATACAGACAAGCTGCTGGAAATGTAAAGTCAAGTTCAGCATTTCCGTTTGGAAGTGCATTCTGGCTGGTACCTTTAAAATGAATGCAGTGCCATATTCTGCCTGGCGGTGAAGCGCTGGAGCATTTTTCTCCTCAGTCCGTTGTTCCAAAGTTGTCCAGACAGGGGTGTGGAGGCAGAGCGCACGTGGTGTCCGAGTCTTTGCAACAGTGTGACCTAGTACTTCAGCAGTGATTGACTGGTTGCGCTGTCTTCTCTCTGTGCTATCCATGTTTTTTTTTCATATGGCGCTTGGCAATGAGAGAGGAAGGAGCTCTGCTGAGACATTGTGGAACTGAGCACTAAATTTTGGGGACTCTGTTTAGGCAAACGAGGAGGAGGCATACTAGTACTAACTTGGGGTGGGGAAAAAAAAAGATTGAATTTCGCTGAATGTAATCTGCAGTCAGTACCTTAAAGACAACTGTTCATTTTCACAAAAAGTGGGAATCTCGCTAATTATTACTTTTTCATATCAAAACGTGGAGGAGCTTGCCTAAAATTAGTTAATCTGTTGGTTGATTAAGAAAAAAAAATCCAAGTGCAGGCAGAGTGTGTCTTCGATGCACTAAAATAGCGAAGCTCCTATTTTTGATTTAGCAAGTGGGACAAGCGTGAGACTAGCACTAAATAGCCTTTGTTTGCTTCTTGCCACAAACGAAGCAGTGCAGGGAGCATTTGCTGCACAGTTTATGATTTAAATAAACTTAACTCTTCTTGGTTAAAAGAAAAACGATATCTGTATGAAAGAGGGTTGCTGCATAGAGACTAACAACAGACAGTGCCCTGTTTCAGTTGATTAGACTGTACTCTGACTACAGTTGCGGGGAAATCTAAGGTGTAGTGTATTAAACAAAATTCCTAAATAAGAACTTCAGACCTCTGTCTACTATAAAAGGGAAAGTTCTTTGGAACTCCAAGGGCTGCTGCATAAAGACTAGAAACAGCGTACTGCCTTATTTTCAGATTGCTGAAGAGTCACTGGGGATTCAGTGTGTGTGAAGGATGGTGAACCTGCCACAGAGTTTCTCACCATTGTAGACATAGGCAGGCCTATTTCAGATAATATTATCAATGCAGTAACGAACAGTATAAAAGAAAATGCAAAAGTAGAGGATTACTCATGCATGGTAGGATTTTGTGCTGATGGTACAGCAGTAAATTTTGGACTTAATAATAGGGTTGCCAAAAAAGTTCAGGATCAGGTTCCTCACGCAGTGTCAGTCCACTGCTCAGCCCATTGCTTTGAACTGGCACTGTGTGATGCAGCCAAGCATTGCTCTTTAGTGCAGCAAATTGATGACCTATTGCAACTGACTTTCTGGTATTACCATTCATCGGCAGTGATGCGTAATGGACTAAAACAAACAGCCTCTGTTCTGGGTCTCCAGGTCCTTGTGCCCCGAATGTGCTGGGAACCAGATGGCTAGCCCACAGAGTCAGAGCATTAAATGTGCTCATTAAAATGTGAAAAAACCTTGTTGTGCATGTAACACAGGTTAGTGATGGTTAAGTTAGTACCAGTGGCCATGTGGACACCCGAATGAAAGCCGCTAAGCTGAGAAAAAGTCTTGTTTCACTAAAATACATCATTGCAGTACATCTAATTCACAAACTTTTACAGATGATTGTGTCTGTATTCTTGGCATTTCAGCAAGAAAAACTGCTAATTTTCCAAATTGCAGAAAGAGTTGAGGCTGCTGTTCTTTCCTTAGAACACTGTGACATACTGCAGGCTGCTGAGCACTTCCTTGCTGTCAACAACATTTCTGCTGAAGGAATGGAATTCAAAGATGAGGTGCTTGTGTTGGAACAAGGGCAACAGTTCACTGGCACAATACATAATTGTACATAGGAGGTGACCCATTTCAGAGGTTAAATAGTTAAGTCCATGAAACAGCATTTCAGTAACACAAGTCCTTCACCAGGTGAAAACTGTGATGAACAGGCTAATGTGGTACAAGCGTGTCAAATTTTCCATCCAAACAACTGGCCAGCAGTTGTACCAGACAGTAATGATGATGTTGCATTTGGCAGAAAAGATGTGACATTCATAGCAGAACACTTTTCTAAGGCACTTGAAGGCCAAGGCCTTAACCCAACATTATGTTATGGGGAATTCTGTCTGCTAATGAAATATGCCCTCTGTCTGCTTGCTCTCGAACTAGTACTGGCAAGCAATCCTCACTCACTACTTAAAAGGTTGCTTAAAAAACAGGATGACTTGCCTAACATCATAGCTCTGCTAAGCATTGTGTTGGTTTTAAGTTCAAGTTCGAGCACTGTTGAGTCTGGGTTCTCAGTCATGAAATGTATTAAAGCTGACTGGAGATCATGCTTGACTCCAGAGATGCTGGAGCATTTAATGAATGTCAAACTATGTCCAACACAAATCAAGGAGTTTGATCTAACTGGTGCTTTGTCCCTGCGGGCACTGGAGAAAGAGAGGCGACCAGAGACTGCAAAGAACAAAAGAAAAGACAAAGTGTTACAAAAACACATGGAATGCAAATTATCAAGCAGTTCCTCTGATGGAGACAGTAAAGGGGAAGCATAATTACGTTCCTGGCCCACTCTTTTTGCTGTTATTTTTTTTTTATTATATTATTTTAATACGGAAATGAATAGTTTAATCAGGAAATGTATGGTGAACCATCCACATTTCCAGTGGAAATGTACCCTTACAGCCACTGTTTCAAGCCCTGCAGCAACTCTCCTGTCTTTGCTGTGCTATTGAAGGGGGAAACAACTATAACAGGCTTCTCTGAAGAAAACTCAGCTGCTGTTTATTTGGGGCTGCAGTTCTGCA
Source organism: Neoceratodus forsteri (assembly GCA_016271365.2). Lineage (NCBI taxonomy): Eukaryota > Metazoa > Chordata > Ceratodontiformes > Ceratodontidae > Neoceratodus > Neoceratodus forsteri. The sequence goes on from CM028136.1 coordinate 639,758,769, forward strand.
TAGCAGGCTGGGGCTACCTGGTGACAGGGGGCACGCCTAAACTAAAATTGTGCCTGTTAAGCTGTAACTTTCAAATGGCTAACCTGCTCTTCCCATTTTCACTGCCTGTGCTTGGATTAGGGGCCATAGCTGCCAAGTTTAGGGGTGTGTTTTTTTAATCAGGTCTCCAATTTCTTTAAACAAAGGAAAAAAAAGGAAGAAAAAAGTGCCTCAGGCAAGTACCTGTTTTTTCTCTGGGGTTTTTCATCTAGGGCGTTCCTGGGGGTCCCTCCTTCTCTGGGTGTCAGTGGCCCTCTTTCCCACATCTCTCCTGCTTTGTTGGGTCTCTTGGTTATGCTATTGCCTGCCAGTTGCTTGTTTTGTGCTTTGAGAAGGCATTTCCCTTTTAATCTGGCTCTTGTCTTATAGGGACATTTCCCCTTTAAATTTTCCTCTGCAGTTAAAAAAAAAAAAAAGCTTGCTGGAGCAAAAGCATTTAGACTCTAGGTAAGATCAGAGTCTTTTCCATGGTTTGTGAAGCCTTTCTTCGTCTTTCTGGCTGTTTGTCATTTTTTTTTCGCAGCTCCATTAAGTCACGCAGCTTCCCGCCGTGTTTTCCGCCTTCTCTCCATCTATTGGGTCCACGCCTTTTCTTCCAAGTCTTCTTTAGTCTTAGCACTTGATTTGCACCCCCCCCGGCATACCAATGTCGTACAGCATCGTGATGTTAAACACATGCACAGTTTGAGAGAGAGAGCGCGCCTGCACTTTGCTAGTGCTACAAGCAGTGGCTCTACTTTGCATTTTCTCTTCTGGCTGCTTCTCCTGGCAGCCAGCCTGGCTGAGAGGTGTGGCTTATTCTGATTTTTTTTCTCCACAATCAGAGGTGAGGATCATGGCAGTAGTCCTCTATATTTTCTGTTGGGAAGCCCTTCAGGTATTTTAACTTTTGGCACCTGCAGGGCTTTTTTACTTTGGCACCGTGGCTTATTGAAGACCTCTAATCTTTAAAAGATGAAAGGCCTGCAAAAGGGTAATGCGACCTTCTCCTCTGGGTTCCTATTGCCACCACTGTGTTACCCAAGCTAATATGTCTCTTACAGTTCAAACCAGTTACACCTGCGAGTTGGGGGAGTGCACCTGGGGTACCAGATGGTAGTGACAAAGCAGAATTGCATAAATCTTTCTTGTTGCACTTAGGAGAGCTTTCAGGCCTCGGTGTTCTGCAGGATATCTCTGCAGACACACCTGACCCCAAATCAGACCTCTCAGGTCAGGGGGGCCCAAACAGGCATGTACAGGTGCACCTGAGCAGGACAGGACAGCTAAGATGGATTTGCAGGCAGACCCCGACCCTGACGGTATGGAGGGTCATGAAGAGGATTTCAGGGATCTTGGGGAAAATCCTGACCCAAAGAAGTTACATGATGATGATGATGATGATGAACCCTCTGTGGAGGAGGAGGATGAGAAAGAGAAGTAGACAGAGCCAAAGAGGAGGATTCCTATCTCTCCTATGTATGATATCAAGTCTTTGTCCTATCTGAGGTGTGTAGGACATTACTGCCCAAGGAGGTTCAATACAACATGGAAGCACTGGATGTCAACCCTATTCTGTCTGTGTCCTCCTCCACTTTCTTCACTGTGACAAAATTATTGAATAGGAATGGACAGGTGCGGACCAAAGAAAATATCTGCCAAAACCTAAGGTACAGTATTTCCCTTTTTTGGAAGAAAATACACGCAAGTGGAAAACCCTCCTTTGGCAGATAAGGCTGTTCATTTTTCTGTCAGATACACTACTATTCCTATTGAAGTGTCCTTGGCCTTGTCAGATTCACATGACAAGTGAGTGGATGCTTCATGCAGAAGAGCCTTCGCCTCCAACAGTGCAAACCTCCACACCTCCCAGAGCCTCAAACTTGTGGTTATGACTCTGGGCAGCTTCTTTCCCCTGGATTTGGAGGGGGTGAGCATTTTGCAGGTAATATCCATGGCCTCCACCTTCTTAAGGGATGCCACGGTGGAGAATTTGTGCATGTCGGCTCGATCCGCTTACCACACTGTGTCCGCTGTGCGAGGGTGTGGCTTCGACACTAGATCACTGATCAGGCTTTGAAGATCGAGTTGTTTAACTTGGCCTTTGAGAGAGGCTCATTGTTTGGTTCTGGCCTAGATGGTATTTTGAAGGATATCCAGGATAGAAAGGACCACCTTCCAGTGTCAAAGCAGCAGCAAAAGGCCAGTTCAACTCCAAAAGATCAAGGAGGTGGCTGATAGAAGAAGTATTGAGGGTGTTTTCATCCCTTTCAGAACTTCAGGAACCAGAGGAGTAAAAGAGCCTATTCTGCTTTTAAGAGCAATAGTAGCAGAGGAACCCTCGCCCGAAGATGCAACAGAGGCCCAGGGTGAAATGCAGCCACCTCACAATGAGGGTATGCGGCCCATCTCTGCCTCTCTTCTCTTGATGGAAGACTGCACAATTTTTACACAAGATGGGCCCAGGTAACATCAGATGTGTAGGTTTTGGAAATTCTGGCTTTAGGTTATGCAATAGAATTTTCAACAATTCTCTCAAAGGGTCATTTTCTGCTGTTCTTGATTCCAAAGGACCCTGTGAAGAGACGAGCTGTGTCACTGACCCTGGACCACCTCACTCAAATTGGGGTGATTGTTCCAGTGCCTCCCAGTGAGCAAGGTTAGGGATTCTACTCAGTCTGTTACATAGTTCCCAAGAAGGCGTGGGGGGGAGGTTCAGGCCTATTTTGGATCTGAAAAACCTAAACAAGTATGTTCACCACACGCCCTTCAAGATGGAGTCCCTGCGTTCAATCATCCGGGGATTATCTAGCTTCCAAAGATGTGAGGGCTTCTATTTTCACATCCCCATCTGGTAGTTTCATCACAGGTTCCTCAGGTTCATGGTCCTGGGACAGCACTTCCAGTACTGGACACTCCCATTTGAGCTGGCAGGAGCCCCCATCATTTTCTCAAAGGTGCTCATAGCTCTGGTAGCTCAAATCTGACAAGAGGGACATCATGTCTATCCCTACCTGGACAATCTGCTCATTTGAGCACAGTCTGTGCCATTGTCAAGGAAGTCAGTGAGCAGGACTCTGGAGGTGTTGGAGTCCCACAGCTGGATGGTGAATTGGACGAAGAGCTGTCACAGACCCTGGAACACCTAGGAGTATTGTTCAAGATGGATGTAGGGAAGGTCTTCTTCTCAACAGCCAGAAAGGAGACCCTGTTGAGAGAGGTTCAGTGGCTGAAAAGCCAGTTGTTGGCTTCAGCTTATCGCCTTCTGAGAATTCTGGGCCTCATGATGGTGGCAATAGAACTAGTCCTATGGGCTAGCCTTCACATGAGGCCTCTACAGATCAAATTGCTGTCAGTCTGGGATTCAACCTCGGAGGATTATCAGGCCAGGATCCCAATCTCAGCATGACTCCAGCAGTGTCTGAGTTGGTGGGTGAGTTTGGAGAATCTGAGCAGAGGGTCTCCCTTCAAGTCCCCCTAGAGTTGATTCTGACATCTGATGCCAGCCTGTTGGCTTGGGGGCAGTCCTGGACCACATTCCCATTCATGGGACTTAGTCCACACAGGAACAGCACCTGCACATAAACATTCTATAGATGAGGGTTGTGCGCCTTGCTCTCCTTTATTTTCAAAGTCAGGTGAGGCATTCAAAAGCTGTAAAAAATAAGGTCAGAAAACATGGCCATGGTGCCATACACATACAATCAAGGGGCACAAAGAGGAGGGAGGTGCTGAAAGAAGCCACTGATCCCCTGCTGTGGACAGAAGAGAATCTTCTCTATCTGTCAGCAGATCACTTGGTGGGGGAGTTGCACATTCAGGCCGATTGACTAAGCTGCAAAAATGTTCATCCAGTGGAGTGGATGTTGAACTCTGAGGTATTCGACTTTCTGTGGCAAAGGTTTGGTTATCTTCAGACTGACCTGTTCACCTCTAGTCACAATGCTCAAGTTCAGTGGTTCTTTAGCCGCTACCAATGTCCACAGGCAGAGGCAGTGGACACCTTGTCACAAGCATGGAATTTCTGCAGATCATATTCCTTTCCTCCTATACCGCTCCTTCCCAAGGTCATATGCAAAATAAGACTCTCAAGAGGAAGCTTTCTTCTAATAGCTCCACAGTAGCCCAGAAGATCATGGTTCTCTGACTTAGTGAACCTAGCTCAATGCGCTTCCTTTCACCTTCTAGTGCGGAGGGGACATACTCTCACAAGGCTTCATTCTGCATCCAAATCCAGGAGTGATGCAGCTTGCGACCTGGCTCCTGAAAGGAGGAGACTCCCGAAACAGGGTTTCTGTAAGAAGGTGGTGGACACCATGATGACTGCCAGGAATAATTCCACGTCAGCGGCTTATGCTCGTGTATGGACCACCTTTTCGGTTTGGGCCAAGGAAAAAAATATCTGGCCTTCTAAAGCCATGGTTCCACAGATTTTGGATTTCCTGCAGGAAGAAGTAGCAAAAGGTTTGACATTGAGAAGCTTGAGAGGTCACGTGTCAGCCCTTGGAGCATCCTTAGATTCATCTTTAGGGACTAACCAGGAGGTTATTTATTTTCTGTAGGCTGTCAGCAGAAGTCGACCTCTGTTCTGATCCCCTGTTCCCCCATGGGATCGGGATCTGGATCTGGATCTGAATGCTCTTTGTAAGTAGCCATCAAACTGCTTTTGTCAGTACTGTTGGATGTGCTATCTTACAGAGTGTGTTTCTTAGCTGCTATGTGCTTAGCCAGGAGGGATTGGTGAGCTTAGGGCTTTGTCCCACAAAGAACCATACCTTGTCATGCATTAGGACATGGTGGTGCTGAGAACAGTCCTGTCTTTCATTCCGAAGGTCTCCATGGCCTTCCATATGAGCCAGGAAGTCTGTCTCCCATCTTTTTGTCTGCAACCTACTCACGCAAAGGAGAAGGGATTGCACAAGTTAGATTTGTGATGGGCCATTAGGACATACTGTATCTTAATCAGTCTGCTGAGTTCTAGAAATCAGATAGGTGGTTCATTCTTTTTAGAGTGACCAAGCAGGAACAAAAAGTCTCCAAGACCACCCTAGTTAGGAGGGTGAGGGCCTGCACTGCGAAGGCGTATGTCATAGAAAAGAAGAGGCCTCCAACTCTCATGAAGGCTCACTCCTCCAGGGCTACAGCTACCTTGTGGACAGAGAGAGAGGTGAGGCATCTGTTTGGGAATTGTGCAAGGCAGCTATATGGTCCTTCATCCACACATTCACGAAGCACTACAATTTGGAAAAATTCTGCTGATGCAGCCTTTTGTCGCAGAGTTTTGCAGGTGGCAGTTAGCAAGTGAATTCCTTTCCTGTACGTGGTTATATATATATATATATTTGACAATATTCTCCCCCACCCATTTTGTGATCTCTCTGTAGCTCTAAAAACGGCTGATCATGGAACCTTCCGTTGGACTTTTGGAAGTATCCTTCCGAAAGCCCAACGTAGCTTAAACCCCTGCACTATGATCGGCCACTATGGAATAACAGCTGCACTGTTTCGGCTGTTACTTCCGCATTCCAGTGCATGAACTGCGCACGCACACAACTTGTGTGCATGTGCAGTTCTGCGAGTGCTGCCATTTTGTGAATGGAAAAATGCCAGCCACTAGCTCCACGACATTCTGTGCCCCCCTACCAACTCAACTGGCACACTGGAAGCCCACCCCAGTGTGTGCAAAGAGTTTTCTGTGCCCCCTTCCCAAGACATGCAGCACACTGGGAGCCCACCCCAGTGTGCCCAAACATGTTCCCGACATTGGGGTACCCAATCCCCATGTCGGCATCCTGTAAGACCCCCCCCATTCATGTGGCACACTGGGAGCCCAGAAATGTTTTTTTTTCTTTTTTTCTATATAAAATAGAAAACAGTCCCTGTCCCTCGTTGTCTCATTTTGTTTCCCCTGTAAAACAGAAAACGGTCCCTCGTCATCGCTGCAGTCCCCCTTCCCCCACCTTCCCACATCCCCCTTACCCCATATTTACCTCTGGAGGTCAGTGCAGTCATCTTCTCTGGACCTGGACCTGTCTGCACCCTTCAAAGCCCAAACGCTAACTGAAGAATCAAAGGTAAGCGTGCTATGCTGCCATTCAATGGGGTTTTCAACTTATGCTGATATCTCAGCCATTTTTTTGAATGTTTGCCCCAGTTTTCAACATGGGGTTCTTGGGACCCCAGCTCATGAAAATTGTCACTGTTGTTTTGTTACTCAGTCCAGAAAGGTAATTTTGCGGTCACTGCACGAAATCGCTTTTTGGGACTGATTCACAAAATGATAATGCCACTGTTCATGAGGTGGTGTCCCAAAAAGTCCACGTTGCAAATTTGGTGAAAAAATTCCAAAATATGACTGCGTTACGAGCGTGCATTGCGCAGTTTCTATGCATGGTCCTAATATTGCCAATTTTTAATATTTTCACTCCACATTTTTAACATTGCCATGTCTGCACACCTCCTTCAAAACAGTATGGCTGTCATTTTCCACAACCTGCCCAAAATGTGTTTTTGCACCTGTGGCGCAGAATAGTACGTTTGCTCTGCGAAATCACCTTTCGGGACAAGTGAACAAAATTACACTGGCACTGTCCATGAGGAGGGGTCCAAAAAATGCCATGTTGAATATTTGGTGCAACACCTCCAAAAAAATGGCCAAGTTACACCCGGGTGTTGAATAATTTCTACGCACATGTACACCTTTGGTAACTTGATAGCTTTTCACAGCTCTATCGGCTCTGGCTAGAATTTGTTTTCATGGGTGCTACTTCTTAGAAATCTGTAATGACTACCCATTGACAATGTGGAGTGCTACCAAAAGAAGAAATTTCTTCATACCTACTGTAGTTTCCTCTTCTATTAGCTCCTACATTGTCAGTGGGGCCCACATGAGCCTCACTCCTGTGGGAGAATATTGTCGGTGTGCCAACATGGGGATGTTCATTGTTCTGTTATAAACTCTGATTACAAAACTGTCTGGACGTCCCTCTGTAGTTTACCTGCTGCACTTGTGTTTATTTAGATATGCAAAAAAAAAAAAGAGAGAGCAGTTCCACATTAGTTTGTTAGTTGCTAGCACGCAGATTTAACAGGTTTGAATTTGGTGTTAATTAAGGGTGCCTCCTTTGTTACAGGTGAGTGCTTACACTGCATGCAGTCTTTTTCTCCTGTGTTATCTGTTTACATTAATCCTTTTAATAAGTCTGTTCTAGTTGATTCAATGCTGCAGGACCTTCCAAGACATTAAAGAACTGGAAGACGAGCCTCGATCACTTACCTCTGCCATCTGACGAGGTAGGCAACTGTTTATTGTATTTTATTCTGGCTAAAGTCCTATCTGTGTAGGCAGCTGATTTGTATGCTCTTGTGTCAAGTCGACCGGTGTATTTTTTCCATATTAAGAGGCACTGCTTGGAGAGTAGTGACTGGGAGTTGCTACGGTTCGAAATGCTCACGTGCCCAACATCCTACGCTGATTAAGCCTTTGGGCTGTGCCATTTCCCCTAGTAAGGGTGCACATCACCCATCTGTAATGACTGCCCACTGATAATGCAGGAGCTAATAGAAAAGGAAATTATGGTAAGTAGTTCTTGTTTTGTTATTTTACATCGCAGTTCATCTTTAAAAGGGAGACAAACTGCGTTTTCCTTTTGAAATCCCTTCTGTTTTCATATGGGTTTGTTACAGTTGGATATTTGGATTTTGGGGAACCAGAGTGTCTTCCCTGCTTGTCTGTGTTTGGCATCGCTGACAGGCACAAGAAGTAGCTGGGGCCAACAGGCTTTAAACAGTGTAAAGTTTGCTTCCAATTCCTGGCTGAGGCAGACTGCCACGAGTTGTGTTGAAGTGCCTGGGTCCAGATCACAATTTTGTTAATTGTGAGCTTTGTATCAATTTTGTTTCCTAAAACGCAAAAGAAATGGGCTAAAAAATTATAAGACATTTTGGCTTCTGAATGCCTCCACATCATCTAAAGGCTCAGATGAGGGTCCAGTCCCTCAAGGCAAGCAGCAGTCCCTGTCAAAGGGGACAGATAAGAAAGAAATGGCTGTGAAAGATGGTTCAGAAATCAGGGTGTGAACAAGGGAACCCAGAATTCAGTAAAAATAAAAGAGCCTCTGAGCAGACAATGGAGATGGTGTCTGTAAAGAAAAAAACATGTTGCTGTCCCTGCTTCCGAAAAACAAACAAAAAAAAGGGGCCACCAGTGGACACTAATAAAATGCCCTCAGTAGAGGACATGACTATGGCATAGCAATTCCACCATGCTTTCCAGGCCATAGGGAATTTAATGAAAATGACTGACCCTCTTCCCAGATGCTGGTGCCTTTCTCTAGGCCTGTGGAGGAGTAGGTTGACTTGTATTTTGAGGAGGAGAATGAAGGAGAACCCATAGAACAAGATGGTTCTCCAGAACAAAAGTTTGGCTCCCCTCCTTGACTATACCTCACACTATAATTCTGTGAGGCATATGGTAAATTCCCTTAACATCACCTCACAAGAAACTGATGACGAGAATGAGGATGAGATGGAATTTGTGGATGGTGACAAGACAGAGGCTTACATGAAAAAGGTGGATGAATACAAAAACACCTACAAATGTAACACTGAGAAGGAAAAGACCTCCACTTCCTACAGGCCTTCTGGAAGTAGTGGTAGAGGTAGGGGATACTATCCCCATGCCTACATTACCTATGATTTCCCTCCACAGATGGGTTTCTTCAGAAGTAGTGGTAGCAGGGCCACTGGGTGTGCAGTTGCACAATCGACCCCCAAAACTCAGACTAAGCAAAACCTCGGATATGTCTGCGTAGGTTGCTCATCCATTGCCAGTGGGGGAAAGACTGACTCACTGTTTTCAGAATTGCTCAAAATTGACCACAGACATGGGTTTTGGAAATAGTGATCCTGGGGTTGTCCCTGCAGTCCAGAAAATTCCCAAGATTGCAGAATCACAAATGTTTTCACCTTCACACTTCAGTAGAAAGACTCTTGCTGGAGATGAAGCTAAAGAGCTAAAAAAAATTGCTGCAAGCAAATGCAGTGCAAAAGGTACTTCCTCCCCTTATAAAAGGGAAAGGGACATTACTCAAGGTACTTCCTGACCCACAAGACAAATAGAGGTGACCATTTTAGATCTAAGATATCTGAACAGAGACCTAAAAAAGGAAAGGTTCAAGATGGTAACACTGGCCTCCCTGATTTCATCACTGCAGAAGGGAAGCTGTCTGGGGTCACTGGATCTGAAGGATGCCTACTTTCATGTACCAGTCAGGATCAGTCACAGAACATACCTCAGATTTGGGTTAGGAAATTGCCATTACCAATTCACAGCTTTTCCCTTTGGGCTAACCTCAGCACCAAGGATGTTCACAAAGTGCTTAGCTGTAGTGACAGCACATTTGAGGAGGCAAGGAATGATAGTTTTCCACTACCTGGATGACTGATTAGTTTCAGGAAAATCATACTAGGAGGCCAAGTCTCCCCTTCTTCTGACACAAGGCAACCTGAAGGACCTGGGCTTCTTCATAAATGTACAAAAGTCACAATCAGAACCTGTCCAGGTTCTGGACTTTATAGGTGCAGAACTGGATACCCTACAGGGGAAAGCATTCCTATCCTAAGCAAGGGTGGCAAATCTGATTGCAATTGCAAAATCCTTCAGGGTAGGTCAGCCCATACCTATGAGGGATTTCCTGCACTTGCCAGGCCACATGGCATCATCGACAACAGCGGTGCCAGGTGCCTGGTTCCAGATGAGAGATATCCAATACCACCTGGGGAGCCATTGGTCCCAACGGTAGGAACCCCTTTCAAAACTAGTGCCTATCACAAAGTGCCTGCTAAGGGCACTAGAATGGGGGAAGGAAGAGTACAGCCTCAAAGGGGGGTTCCCTTCCTTTAGCAGTCACCTACAGTCATACCCACAACAGATGCCTCCCTCCTGGGCTGGGACGCCCATCTGGAGGATTTCACTGTAAATGGCATATGGAGTACTCAGGAACACATAAACCTCCTGGATCTCAGGGCAGTGTACCTGGCTATGCAGGCCTTTTTCTCCTTCATCAGAGGTCAGTCTGTTCAGATCAGGACAGACAATACCACAGCTATGTATTACATAAACAAATAGGGAGGAACAAGAGCTTCAAAACTGTGCACAAAGGTGATGAAGATCTAGAACTCAGCATACTCTCTGCAGGTCCAGCTTTCAGCAGTACAACTGCCAGGGAAGGACAATATACTGGCAGATTCTGTGAGCAGGATCCATGAAGGAAATCATGAATGGACACTGAACTGGCAGGTGGAGGTGACAGTGTTTTGAAGGTGGGGTACACCTGTTTGCATCCTGGGAAAACAATATCCCCCCCTCACTGTTCTGTTAGAGACCCCTGTTGGTGGATACAGTCCCAGAGGATGCCCTAGTCTTCAATTGATCAGGGAAGTTTCTGTATTCCTTCCCACCCTTCACACTTTTGCTGAAAGTACTTCTAAAACTGAGAAGGGAGTCAGCAACAATGATTCTCATAGCTCCAGATTGGGCCAGACAGATTTGTCACTCCCTGCTCCTGTTTCTCACCAGCAGACATCCTAGCGACCTGCCTCTGAAATACAATCTGCTGACATAGTCTAAGGGCAGGATAACATTTCTAGATCCAAGACTCTGTATCTCAGAGCGTGGTACTTGAAGAGCTAGAGTTCTAGAACTAACTATTTCTGAAAAGGGTATGGAAGTGCTTAAAGGAGTATTACAGTCAACATTTGCAAAAACAAATGTCTTGCAGAGTGTTTTGATTTTTGTATGTAGACCTGGTGTGTTCTACCCTTTGTTTGCTATTAACTTTTTTTTCCCAAATTAGCCTGCTAGTTATATGGTAGTTTTATGGCCTTTGGGGATCTCCATCTTAGCAAAGTTTATTGCTCTTCTTTTCCTACAGTGCCTCTTGTCCCATGTGACAGTGATGCATCTGTGACCACTGATTCAGCAAATACTAAAGACAGAGTCTGGTGTTCTGGCCTCCAGTAAACAGTTCAAATTCAGTATTTTTGTTTTCTATGTGTGTCGGGTCTAGCCAGCAGGAGTAAATGTTTTGCTTTTAAAACTCTTCTTTTCATCAAACTACACACAGCCATAAAAGTACACAAATCACCCCAGGTCAAAAAGCGCACAAATCACCCCAAATTATCAGTGCTATAATTAGTAATGACTTTAGCTGTTTTCTTGTAGAATAACCCACTCATTTAGCCCTCATGTGTTTGCTAAACTGTAAATGTAGCCATTGATGCTCACTGGATAAGGAAAATTACGTAATATCACAGCTCTGCTGTTGTAAAATTGACTCTAAACCAGTGCTTGCTGAATCTGTGGTCCCAGGTAAATCAGTGTCACATGGGACAGGAGGCGTTGTTGGAACAAGAAGAGCAATAAACCATGCTACGATGGAGGTCCCCATGAGCCATAAAACTACTATAAAACTAGCAGGCTAATTTAGAAAACAAACTAATAGCAGACAAAGGGAAGGGCGGACTAGAACTACACATACACAACACCCTGCAGATCATATGTTTTTGCAAATCCTGAATATAGTATTTCTTTAAGATTTCCAGGAAACCAGCAACAAGAAAAAGACACATCTCAAAGTAGAAAAGATTTTCCCTTTGATGTTCTTCTAGACAGCTAAGCCTATTGCGGTCGAGTCTAACTTCAGCCCTGGACTACCTAGTCCACCTCCAGTCCTAGGGCCTCAGGCCCTCAACCCTGAAGGTTCATTGGGCAGCAATGTCAGCTTATACTTCAGTAAGGGATTCTGTCCCACCCCCTCCCCCCGGGACCAGAATCTGTGCATTGCCCAGCTGATGGAGGCTCCTTTTGAGCCTATGGCAACTGCTGCTTTGAAGTATGTCACCTGAAAAGTAGTTTTCCTGGTGGCACTGACATCTGCCTAAAAGGTGAGTGAGCTGCAAGCCCTCTGCACAGATCCAAACTACATCATATTTCACAGGGACAAAGTAATCCTAAGAACCAACAGAAAATTCCTCCCCAAAATAGTCTGAATTTCATCTGAATCAGTCAGATATATTTTCAGTTTTCTTTACAGCAAAATCCATATCAGGAGAACAGAAGCTCCACAGTCCGGATGTTAAGAGAGTTCTGAGCTATTACTTGGACCACACAAAGGGTGTAATGTCCACATAATACTCAGTTATTTGTCACCTTTGGTGAAGTGAAAAAAGTTAACCAGCACCCAGGAGAACAATTTTTTGTCGCATAGTTTCTTGCATACAGTTCCGTTATTGCAAAGCTGGCAAGCTGCCACCTGAAGGCCTTAGGGCTCACTCCACAAGGGGCACCTCTGTCTGTGTGACAACATAAAGAGGTGTTTCCCTGTTGGAAAGCTGTAAAGCAGCTACCTGATAAACAGTACATACTTTCACAAAGCACTTCTGTCTGGACATACAGTCCAGAAGGGATTCCAGTTTTGACACTGACACCTTTTCCCTAAATAGGTTCTGTGCTCAGCCTCCCAATGGAGTCTGCAGTTACTAACATACCAAAATGCCAGCAGAATAGGCCTAACGGTCTTTCGCGTCTGCTCGTTTGGTCAGCCCCCACCCTGGGAGCTGACCTTGATGCCCCCCTCACCTTCTCTGGCTTCTCCCTTCCCAGTTCCAGATATTCTCGCTGCACTGGATTTTGCTTCCAGAACCCTTCCCCTGTACCTGCCCTACCCCCTCTTGAACCCCTCCACCGTCTCTGCCTCCACCAGCCCCTAGGCAGTGCATTCCATAGCTCCACCACCCTCTCAGTGAAGTAGCACCTCCTCCTTTCTCCCCTGAATCTTCCCCCTCCAGCTTCCACCCATGCCCTCAATGGCCCCTCCTCCTTCCTTGAAGCACCCTGACTGTTCCTCCCTATTTACCCCTTCATGTACCTGAGGCCTCTATCATGTCCTCCGGTCCCTCCTCTCTTCCAATGTGTACATATTTAGCTCTTGAGCCTCCTCATAGGTCCTGTCCCCCAAGCCCCAAATCATTTTGGTTGCCCTCCTCTGGACCCTCTCGAGGAGTTTAATGTCCCTCTTTAAGTGTGGCCTCCAAAACTGCACGTAGTACTCGAGGTGCGGCCTCACCAAGCAGTTATACAAAGGGAGTATCACTTCCCTCCTTCTGGAGGTGATCCCCCTAGCGATGCATCCCAGCATCCTGTTGGTTTTGGCTGCTGCCCGCCCACAAGTCTCCGAGTTGTTCATCTTGACATCCACCACCACCCCCAGGTCTCTCTCAGCCATCGAGACTTGTAGCATCCCCCACCCCCCAGGGTGTACACTTGGCCCGGGTTTCTGGCCCCCAGGTGCAGTGCCTTGCATTTCCTGCATTGAACCTCAGCTTCCACTTTCTAGACCATCTTTCCAGAGCCTCCAGGTCCCCTGTAGGCCACCTCCTCCTCCCCATCCACCACCGCCCCAGTTTTGAGTCATCCACAAGGGACTCATCCTCCTCCTGATACCTGTCCTTATGTCAGAGGCGTGGGCGTTGAACAGGAGGGCCAAGACTGATCCCTGTGGGACCCACTAATGACCCTCCTTGGGGATGAGACTATCCCGCCAACTACAACCCTCTGGGTCCGGTCCTGGAGCCAATTGCCTATCCATCTGATCATCTGGTTCCCCACCGCCATTTCTCCCAGCTTATCCAACAGGTCCACGTGAGGAACAGAGTCAAATGCCTTGCTGAAGTCTAGAAAGAGGACTTCCACTGGTCTTCCCAGGTCCAAGGCACTCGTCACCCAGTCATAGAACTCCACAAGGTTTGTCTGACACAATTCCCCCGGGATGAATCCATGCTATCTATCGTCCAGGCACCCTGACTTTTCCAGATCCCCCTAGTCTCTCCTTGACAATGCCCACCGATGTCAGGCTGACAGGCCTGTAGTTCCCTGCCACCTCCCTTGATCCCCCCTTGTGGATAGGCACTATATGCGCCACCTTCCAGTCTTGGGGCACCCACCCTGTCCTCAGAGAGATGGTGAAAAGCTCCACCAGGGGTTTCGCCAGGACATCCAGCAAGTTCCTTCAGCACTCTGGGATGTAATTTATCCGGCCCCGGTGCTTTCTCCGTCTTAAGGGAGCTGAGGGCTTCCCTCACTCTCTCTGCTGTGATTTCCACTTCTGGTACCTCTTCTCCCTGCTTAGCCCTCCCCCCACCTGCCAGTGATGCCTCCCCCTCTCCCCAGACCCGTCGATCGGTAAGGGTCCCCCCTCCTCAGTATCTCTGTCTCCTCCCATGTATGATGCAGCACCCCCATTTTCCTTGGTGAAAACTGAGGCAAAGTACTCATTTAGTACCTCAGCCTGCTCCCCCGGGTCTTGTGCCCATCTCTCCCCTGTTTTAATCCTGCTAGTCTACCCCTTCACCCTTCATTTTTCCCCAGTGTATCTAAAGAACCCCTTGTTCCCTCTCCTCATTTCCCTGGCCAGGTTCTGCTCCTTCCTTGCCTTAGATGCCCTCACCACCCTAGTGGCCCTTCTAGCCATCAGCTCATACTCCCCTCGATCCGTTTCACTCCTTGAGCACTTGAATTGCCTATAGGCTGCCTTCTTTCCCCACACCACCTCCTGGACCTCCCTGGTCCACCAGCAGGGTTTTTGGGCCCTATCGCATTTTTGTCTTACTCTTGCACAGGTGCTGGTAGCATCCTGCACCCCTCTCCTGATGATTTGACACCTACTATCAGCGTCCATGTCTGACCCAATCCCATCCAAATGCTCCTTAAGGATCCTTCCCATTTCCTTAAAATCCAGCCCCCTGAAGTCAGTTACCTCCGTCTTTGTGCAGCCTTCTACCCTCCTAGGTCCAGGCAGAACCAGACCGTGGCATGTCACCGCCAACGGGTCCCACCTCCCGGCCTCAATCTGTCGACTGTCTGCCAGAACCACATCCAGTACCCACACTTCCCGGGTCGGTTCCCCCACCTGCTGAGTTAGGAACGCGTCTTGAAAGACATCCAACAACCTCTGTTCCCTGGCCACCGAGGATGTCATAGTCTCCCAGTTTGTTCCTGGCATGTTTAAGTCCCCCAACACCACCACCCTTCCCCTGCCCAGTCTGCAGTGTCTCCCAACATCTGCCACCAGACTGTCCTCCAGCTCCTCCGCCAGTGCAGGGGGTCTATACACCACTCCTATTTTTACTCTCTTGCCCCCTCCTTGTTATCAAGGTGACCCAAATCGCCTCCACAGTTGCCTCCGACTCCTCTACTCCCCCTCTGCCATTGCAGTTTTTGACTATCATTGCTACCCCTCCTCCCCTTCCCTCCCCCCTCTCCTTCCTGAACATAGTGTAACCCTCCAGGTTCAGGTCCCAGTCGTGTCCTGCGGTGGCCCAGGTCTCAGTGACTGCTGCCACATCCACTGCTCCCTCAGTTAGCAGTTGTTAAGCATAAATGAGGGATTCCTGGGGTTTGAAGAAAAAAATTACTTACTGTAGTAATATAGTTTTTCAAAAAGGGATAGCTCACCATACTTAATCTCTGATCCTTACCTCCCCTTCCAGAACCTGGAAGAAGGTTTTCACACAAGAATCACTTCTTACTACTGCTTGAACATTACTTGTTACAATGCCTTTACAATTGGTACTCAGTGATTTAAGCTATTTTGCATTTCCATAACATTTTTAAATTGTTCTGCCATTTTGAAAAAATACAATTTTAAAATGTTATGGATATATTTGTAGAAGCCATTTAGCTAGTTTAGTGGTCACTGCTCACCCTAGCTTTAGAAAGAAATCTGCAGTTAGAATGTGGGGGTCATCATAAACACATAGCAGAGTTTGAATTTCTTCCAAGATTCTCTAATTAGCATAACATTCTAAGCTCTGTAGTGGCTTATTCTATGGGAATGAAGCAGTTGTTAAAGCAGCAATGCAGCAAAAAATGTGTTTTCCAACTAGCTAGTTTCAGCTACAGTTAAGAAAAATATTAGTATACCTGTCGCATGTACTTGTGTAGGTACCTCCTATGCTGTGCACCATGAGTCTTTTCTTTTTTTTTTTCGATCCTAACCCTTGCCATGTCTACAATGCTATGCAAAATGTGGTGGCCATGTTTTTTCTTGAGAACTCTTTTGATTAAAACATTTATAAAATACTCAAATGTTGGTGGCATTGGAAAATTGTACCACCAAATAAAGCTGGAATATGTCTGGAATTTTTTAAAGTTAAAAAAAATGTAGGGTGAAATGTTTTACCCAGTTTTGTTGCATTTCTGCTTTAAGCATAGTGAGGAATGCCTTTGGAAGAAACAATATTACCATAGTGAGTAATTGTTTCTCATCTATTATATGTAATTCAGCATTAGAGTCCAGTTTCGTAGATACCAGGGACAACAGCCTCCTTTATGCCTTTCCCCGTGGATCTTTATTGTCCTTAACTTCAAAAACAGCATAACAATCTAAAATAAAATCTGAGCTGCTATTACTTCAAGTTGCCTGAAGCAGTATAAAACTGTATACTGTAAATTTAACAAAGCTAGCCACATTTTGTCTGTTGCTTTTTTAATACCAGCCAAATTTCAGCATGATAAAAATTATTCAAACAACTTGAAGTCTTGCTGTATTCTGACAATTGCAGTGATTCCCAACCTTTGAACTGCCCTGGAGAACAAAGAGTTAACTTTCCATGCAGGGCATGGAACGCTGAGCTCGAGCTCGGTTGAAGTCTCTGTCTGGAATGTTTTGAACTTAAACCATCAGATTCTTTACTCCGCCTCACTGAACAGTCACTCCAGAGATTTCTCCTTCAGCTCGGTTCGAAAGTCGGTTAAAGTTTTCAGTTTTTGTCGGTTTTAAACTGAAAAAAAGTATCCGCATTTTCGATTCAGTCTCTGTCTGGGGTGCCATGAGTACTAGATAGGAATTGTTCTGTTTTTCTGTGTGGAACTTGTAAAAGTGGGGTCTGTTCGGCTGAACCGGCCATTTGATTGTGAATTTTGTTATACTTAGTGTGTAGTTACCGGTTCTTATCGGTTCTAAAAAAAACGTGTTTTTAACCGTTTTTTTCCAGTACCCGTGACACAGTTAGGAACCGATAATGGAGTCTTGCCTGGCGGTTGCCGAAAAAAGGGTAAGTTTGGTTAGGTTGGCCATGTCTGAGAAACCCAAGAAAAAAACAGGGCCCACTGGATTTCAACACTGCAGTGATTGTGGGGAGGTCTTTGCTAAGGCTGATCCCCACACCACCTGTGTTTATTGTCTGGGGTTTCACCACCTCGATTCAGACTGCCAAATATGTAAAAACTTTCCCAAGTCTACCCTTGAGAAGAGATTAGGTAGACTGAGGAAAAAGGAGGCAGAGAAGTCCGCTGACCCAGATGGCCAGCCCGGTTCGGTTTCCACCGAACCAGAAGGAGTGCCCTCTGACCAGGGCGATACTTCTTCGGGCAAAAGGAGAGCTGATTCCGAGGGATCAGTTCCGACAAAAAGAAAACGCAAAGATAAATTGACCGGTTTGGATCCAGAGGTTCATGTTCCGACCACCAAAGAGATAGCCAGGGCGATTCAGATTGTGGAATCGCTCTGTCCGGTTCCGACTGATCCGGCTCCTTCTGTCAGGGGTTTGCTTCGGTTGGTTCCCCTGGTTCAAGAGTATACCCTTGAAGATTTTTATGAACCAGAATTTGAAGAGGAAGGGGAATTTGAGGATGATGATGTAAGTGAAGGTCTGGATGTGCCTGTGGAACCAGACATCTCCCCAGACAGACCTTCAGGTGTTTCCCCTCCTAGGCTTTCTGAGTCCCCTTCTCACTTTATGTTTTACAGAAAGGTGGCTGAAACCCTCCAGCTTCCTATGGAGGAGGCTGTGGAAGATGAAGAGGAGCCTGATTATGTAGAGATGATGGACATCCCAGAGTCCAGGAGACTGTCTATTCCCCTCCATAAATCTTTTGGGAAACAGACACAAAAAATCTTAGTCTCCTAACACTATACCTCCTGTGGATAGAAGAATAGACAAGAGGTATACACTTTCAGGCTCAGACACGGAGTTCTTGTATCAACAATGCAGCCATGTTGGGGTAGTGAAGGCTGTTGCCTGTGACAAGGCAAATATTCCCTGGGCTTCACACCCCCCTGACAAGGACTCCAGGAAGATTGATGCCATGGCAAAGAAGCAGTACATGGCATCTTCTTTGGGACTCAGGCAGGCGAATTACATGGCCTATACAGCCAGGTACCAGAAGTCCAGGTGGGACACTGTACTGGCACTGGCTAAAGAGGCCTCCCCCCAGCTAGCCAAGGAGCTGGAGGCGGTGGCTGCAGATGGGATTGAGACATCTAAGGTTCAGTTTCATGCTGCTGTGGACTCTAATAATGTTTCATCAAGAGTCATGGCTACATCTGTGGCTCTTCAGAGGATGGCTTGGCACAGATGTACTAGCCTCTCGCAGGACACCCAGGCTAAGGCCATGGATTTTCCTGTCGTGGGTAATTCTGTTTGGGAAGCAGACAGAGAATTACATGAAGAAAATGGATGAGTACAGGACCACTTACAGGAGTGCTCAGGCCAAGGAAAGGCAGTCAACTCCTCAAAGGCAGCAGTCTAGGGGCAGGCCTTTTCAAAGGCCTTTTTACCAAGCACAGGCCTCTTCTTCCTTTTCTCAGAGGGGGTTCTTCAGAGGGAGAGGCAGAAGGGGGATGAGCAGGCCTGCATCCACTCCACAGCCTAAAGCCCCTGCCAAGCAGACACCCTGATGGCCCTGCCCGGGTCGACTCTCCTATTCCAGTAGGGGGCAGGCTGGCTTACTTTGTCCAGGACTGGATGTCTATTACATCAGACAAGTGGGTCCTGGAAGTAGTAAGCCAGGGACTGGTTCTCAGCTTCAAAAAATTTCCAAAGATGAGAGCCAGATCTTTTCCACCTGCAAATCTCTCGGAAACCCTTGCCCTAGAGGCAGAGGTTTTTTCTCTCCTAGCTTTAAGAGCTATAGAGAGAGTACCTACCCTACACTGGGGCAAAGGACTGTACTCCAGGTACTTCCTGACCCCCAAAACAACAGGGGAGTGGCGAGCCATCCTAGACCTAAAATATCTAAACAAATATCTTTTAAAACCAAAGTTCAAGAAGATAACTCTGGGAATAATCCTTCCCTCTCTAAGGTCAGGGGACTGGCTAGCCTCCCTTGACCTCAAAGATGCCTATTTTCACATTCCCATCAGGTGCTCCCACAGAAAGCACCTCAGGTTCGAGTTGCCCTCAGGCCATTATCAGTTCAGAGCAATGCCCTTTGGCCTAACCTCAGCCCCAAGGGTTTTCACAAAGTGCCTGGCAGTAGTAGTTGCCTTTCTAAGAAGGCAAAAGGTTTCGATTTTTCCATATCTGGACAATTGGCTAATAGTGGATCAGTCTCCAGACCAAGTCAAGTCTCACCTGCAAGTGACCCAGCAAGTGCTCACTTCTCTAGGATTTCTTCTCAGCCTTCCCAAGTCAGTTCTCGAACCAGTCCAGCTTCTTACCTTTATAGGGACAGAACTGGACACACTCAGAGCAAGAGCCTTTCTTCCTCTAGAAAGGGCAAGGGCTCTTATGGAACTAGCTTCTTCATTCAGCCTTCGGGTATCTCGACCAGCAAGGCATTTTCTCCAGCTGTTGGGCCACATGGCACCTTCAACAGCAGTGGTCCCAGGGGCAAGATTCCAGATGAGGGATATTCAGTTCCACCTGAGAGCTTTCTGGTCTGAGAGAAAGGACTCCCTTACCAAACTGATTCCAGTGACTCTGACCTTGATCCAAGCCCTCCAGTGGTGGCAGGATCAGGACAATTTAAGGCAAGGTGTTCCTTTTGTTGCTCAGCCTTGTTCAGTGGTCCTTACCATGGATACTTCTCTCCTGGGCTGGGGAGTCCACCTGGGGTCCCTTACTGCCCAGGGGCTGTGGTCCCCCCAAGAATCCCCTCTCCACATCAATCTTCTAGAGCTCAGGGCAGTTTTTCTGGCTCTAAAAGCATTTTCACAGTCAGTTCAGAACAAGGTGGTTCAAATCAGAACAGACACCACCACCACCATGTGGTACATCAACAAGCTGGGAGGCACTCTGTCCACGGCCTTGTGCACAGAAGCCATGAAGTTGTGGTCCCTGGCTTATTCCCTGCAAACCTCTCTTGTAGCAGTTCACCTTCCAGGCAAGGACAATGTGCTAGCAGATGCACTGAGCAGGATTTCTCAGGGCCATCACGAATGGTCCCTGGACCCTCAGGTTTTGAAAGTGATTTTTTCAAGGTGGGGCACTCCAGAGATGGATCTCTTTGCAGCCCCAGACAGTCACCAACTCCCTCTCTTTTGTTGCAGACCTCCAGTCCTGGGCTCTATCCCTCTGGACGCCCTGATCCTCAATTGGGAGGGGAAGTTTCTGTATGCCTTTCCCCCCTTTCCTCTCCTGTTCAAAGTTTTGGTAAAAATAAGGTCTCAACCATGCAAGGTGATTCTGATTGCTCCAGATTAGGCCAGACAGCCCTGGTACCCCCTGTTGCTGTCCCTAGCAGTTCATCTTCCCCTGTCTCTTCCCAGGAATTACTACCTGTTAAGATCCTCTCAGGGAAGGATTTGGTACCCCAATCTTCAGTCTCTCAATCTCAAAGCATGGCTCTTGAAGAGTTAGAGTTTGCAGATCTACATCTTTCCCAAAGGGTTCTGGATATCCTCAAGGCTTCTTGAAAGCCCTCCACCAGAAAGACTTACAACTCCAAATGGAAAAGATTCAGCATTTGGTGTTCTAAGAAGCATATTTCTCAAGACACTGCTGAATTTCCTACAGTTCTGGATTATATGGTCCATCTTAATTGCCTAGGCCTCAGACCAGCTACTCTCAAGGTACACTTATCAGCTGTTTCTGCGTTTTTGTCTGTGGGGAAGCCTTCCTCACTATCTTCCCATCCTTTGTTCTGTAAATTTTTTAAAGGATTGCTTCACACCAATCCCCCTTTTAGAGACCCTGCCCAAGCCTGGGATTTGAATGTTTGCATTGCTCAACTTATGCAACCCCCCTTTGAGCCTATGTCTTCAGCAGAGCATAAGTACTTGACTTGGAAAACTGTGTTCCTGGTAGCCATTATCTCTGCCAGGCGTATCAGTGAATTGCAAGCCCTGTCAGTGGAACCTGATTTTATCTAATTTCACAGGGATAAAGTGGTCCTTAGAACCAATAGAAGGTTCTTGCCCAAAGTGGTTTCAGACTTCCATTTAAACCAGTCTGTCTCTCCTTGTTTTCTTCACTGATCATTCTTCCTCAGGAGAGAGGAGACTACACAGTTTAGATGTCAAAAGAGCCCCTAGTTACTACATAGAGCATACCAAGGGTTACAGGTTTGACTCCCTCCAGTTGTTCCTCACTTATGAAGAAGTGGGAAAGGACAAACCTGCCACCAAAAGATCTATTGCCAGGTGGATTGTGTCTTGTATACAATTCTGCTATGAAAACTGGGAAAAACTGCACCCTCAGGCCTGAGGGCTCACTCCACAAGAGGTAATAGCTGCTTCCCGCTGCTGCCAGGGATATCCTCTCTTAGAAATTTGTCAGCAGCCACCTGGAAAACAGTCCATACCTTTACCAAGCATTACTCTGGATAGCCAGGCTAGGAGTGATGCTCGGTTTGGCACAGCAGTACTTCAGAGCCTATTCCCAAGTAGGTTCTGTCCCTCCTCCTTGAGGTACTGCTTAGTAGTCTGCAATTGTCAGAATACAGCAAGACTCCATGTTGTGTGAAGAAAAAATTACTCACCTTAGTAATTGTATTTCTTCTAATGGAGTCTTGCTGTATTCTGACCTCCCTTCCTGCCTCCCCTCTCAGAACCTGTTTTTGGGAAGTGGGTGGGCAGGTGTAGTGATGCACCCCAGGGGTGTTTTTTGCTTGCACCCTCCTCCCTTTTTGTTTGGGTGCTTATTTATTATTGCTATGTTTGGGTTTAGTTTTTGGGTTTCCTGACTTGAGTCTTCCTTGGGAATCCAAAACTTTTTTCAGCCAGTTGGCTAATAGAATTTTTACAATTTCCACATAGAATTTTTAGTTTAGTTGGGCTCGTAAAAATCTGACGGTTTAAGTTCAAAACACTCCAGACAGAGACTTCAGCCGAGCTTGAGCTCAGCATTCCATGCCTCTCCGGGGCAGTTCAAAGGTTGGGAATCACTGCAATTGTCAGAATACAGCAAGACTCCATTAGAAGAAATATAATTACTAAGGTGAGTAATTTTTTTCTTCTGGTGCCATATTTGAGCTGTTGTCCCATTTTACATTTCATGCATCAATAGAAATACTAAGTGCTTCATTTATATTCACTTCATTTGCAGTGTAACACTATTATATATTGGAGTCATCCATCAATGAGCTATTTTCATAATTCTCTACAGTGCTAGCATGCATTTTTCTACAGTGTCTCTTTCTGCCTCTAATGAATTCATCTGGCACATCAGATAGCTCACAAGAGCGTTCTGTTTCTTTTGTGGGGTCCAGACATTTAGTTATTTGCTGTTGTTTCCTAATGTATGACCCCTTAACCTCCCCAAATCCCTTAGCCTCATTATTGTGTCACCCTTTTTATTCAAAGGAACAGTATCATGTATGAAAATGTAATTTTCTTTTATTGTACTAGCACTGTCCAAGATTTTCTGTCTTGTATTATAGGGAATTTAAAGTAATGCTTGTGATACCTTGCAAAGGTTTTACTCGGTATCTGTACATTTTTGTTTTTTTTAATGTCTTCCCACCTAAATCCTTCTTTCAATACTTCTTTGAATATATTGTAAACAGTAGTTTTTAGTAAAAATTGTGTCTCAGTTCTGGATTTTGGTACTCCCTTAATGTAAACTGTAGAAATGTTACTGTAATCACATTCCACATTGAGCATTCTTGGTTTTAGTATTGGCATCCTCCTTCACCTTTCCCTCCCTAGTTATCCTTTACTCAGTTTGTATTTTTTGTTACAGTAGTGTTTTGTTTTTGTTTATTGTGCTCTCTTACCTCTTTTGTTTTCCTATTTCCAACTTTTCATTTTCTGTTCTGCTGTATTGCTTGCATTATCTCCTGCTGCTCTTTTCTTATAAATTCCGCTGTAATTTCATTAATGGATTTCTGAACCACATTGTTCTTATTTTCTGGATTTTTTCTTGCTTTTTTCTCAGTAGTTTCATTTCCGGTATTTCTTGTTATTGTTGAATCTAAAGCCCCCCATGCCACCTCTTAATAGTATGGTGTTCCCTTATTGCTCCTCATATCTGTTTCAGAAGGAAATTGCTGTGCACCATCATGCCCCTGATTTGTCTTAGTTCCTCACTTGTAATTCAACATATTAGTTCAAAATTAGGAAATCTGAGAGACCTGGTAGTTTTTTGATTGTGCACCTTACTTTGTTCTCAATTATCAGCTCTGTCTACCCTCTTTTAGCCTTTTCCGCATTCATATCATCATTTAGTGACCACAGAAGCGGCAGGTCACATCTATCTAGTGGCAGTCCAAATTCAGCTTTCTCAAATATGGTGTAACAAATATTGTGAAGATGACTTGGAGAATCAAGTGTCCTTTGTGGTGGAGGTTTGAATAAAATTTCTTTGGGTTGTTCAGATTTAAGTCTATCAATCCGCTCCATTAAGAAATTGTCCTGTTTATGAAAAACCACATCCTGCCTCAAAAGGGATGATGTGTGTGGGGGTGGGGGGGAGCACATTCAAGGATACCAGATGCTGCTTTTTGCCCCGCCCCCAAAAAAAAATTATCCATTACAAATTCAGTTATTTTCCTATTCTTTGGATCTGGCTTTTTTTTTTTTTTTTAATTTCATTCCACCAGTTTTATCCATTGCAGCAATACAATAAGGGACAGTAGAAAACACGTGTATAGCTGCCTCTGTGTAATATTTAAAAGATTACATCTCTCCCCAATTCCAAAAGACATGTCTTGTATTTGTTGCGTTTTCGTTGTTCCAAATGTTTTTCTAGTTCAGCTTCTGATAAAGGGCTACTGGCCACAAATGCTTCCAAACTGAAAAGATGAATCTGGCTAGATTAGTCTCAGTGGAGTAACTCACTTTCAGATGCTAACAGCTTGGCCTCTGGATACCTTTAAGTAGAAAGATGCAAAAAGAGAAGACTCCTAAATATAACAATTTATCTATAGTTACTGAAGCCAAACCAGATGGTATCAATACAGCATCCTTAAAATGATGTTATGAAAGACAAAAAGAAAATGGACTTGCATCTTCATCTACTCCTCAGGTGACTGCAAAAACATGACCGTGTAGTTTTTTAGCAAAAAAAAAAAAAAAAAAAGGCTGGCCTAATCACTTACAGAACCACAGAGCTATATAAATTCAGGGCTATACAAAAATCAATGCCCACTTAAAAATTGTTTTTAATTCAAGCAATTAAATGCTTTTTAGCAGTAAAAAGTCTCAACAAACTTAAAAAACTATGGGCTGGATTTTCAGCATGTCCGAGAATGAAGTCCCATGCTGCAGCCGCTGCTATGGGATGAAATCTTCGCAACTGTGGAGCTTTGCATTTTCAGCCAGTGCAGCTGTGAGGGATGTTATGCTTGGTCCTGCAGAGAGAGTTGGAAGAAAAAGAGCATATTTCAAGGCAGCATTTCCACACAGGGCTAAAATTAACTTTTATAAATTCTTTGCTATAATAGGCAACAATGGCATAGTGTATGTAAATCAAAAAAGGGCTTATCAGTCTTTAGGTTGAGCATCTATTCATCAGTGTCTCACCATCTGGGAGCCATTCTCCTTCTATTCCACTGCACATGTACAAAACCAAGTAATGACTTCTTATATTAGCTGATGGTGTGATAGATTTGTGTCCTTTTGCAGGGCTTGTGAGATCTTGCCAGGTTTTGCAGAGTGGCTAAAATGGCCATGAATACTTTGGACAACAGCAAGCATATTCTGTGTACTTCGGTCTTCCTTAAGAAAATAATGCAGTCAGGGTATGAGAAAACCAGGGACATGTGTGAACACGCCAATGGGCCCTCAACAGACAGGTGCTGGAAGCAGTGTTAAGACATTGGGGGTCACCAGAGATAGATTTCTTTGCATCTCACGAGAACCATCACCTTCCTCAGTATTGTTGCAGGCCTCCAGAATAGGATATAATTCCCTTGGATGTTCTGACCCTGGATTGGTCAGGGAGGAGGCTGTACACCTTCCCTCTGTTCCCTCTCATTTTCAGGACTCTGATCAAGCTCAGGTCACAGTCTGCATCCATGAACCTGATAGCACCAGACTGAACCAGATGGCCATGGTACTCCCTACTGCTCTCCATGTCTGTGGCCAAACCAATACACTTCCCCAGGAGGTACAACCAGCTAACCTCCAATCAGGGCAGAATCCTGTACCTGAAGCTGAGATCCCTCAGGCTTAAATCATGGCTCTTGAGGTCCTAGAATACACAGATCTGCAACTTTCTGAAAGTATCCTGGATAGCTTGAGAGGGTACAGGAAGTTTCCACAAAGAAAACGTATGCTTCAAAATGGAAAAGGTTCTCCATTTGTTCTTCCAAGGGGGTGGTACCAACACAAATGGGTATTCCAACTGTGCTGGATTACCTTACTCACTTGCACTCCCAGGTACTGCAACACACTTCCCTGTAAATTTCACCTGGCTTCAGTATCTGCTTACATTTCTGCTGGGAAACCTGTTTCTTTGGCATCAAACCCTATTTTCAAGAGGTTTTTCAAAGGTCTGTGCCAAGACAATTCAATATTAAACTGTGCAAAGGCTTATGGTATGTTTTTTAATGCTGACAAATGTAAAGTCTTACATTTGGGCAAAAATAACATCCCCTTCAATTATTCCTTAAACAATGTTTATCTAAAAAGTATTTTGGAAGAAAAGGATTTGGGTGTCATAATCTCAGATAATTTAACTTTCGAAAAAAAATAATATAATTAAAGTAAAAAAATGTAACAAAATAATTTGCTCTATTTTAAGAAATATCGAAAGTAGAGACTCCAAGGTTATTATGCCACTTTACACCAGCCTGGTATGTCCCCACTTGGAATACTGCT
Organism: Neoceratodus forsteri; assembly: GCA_016271365.2. NCBI lineage: Eukaryota > Metazoa > Chordata > Ceratodontiformes > Ceratodontidae > Neoceratodus > Neoceratodus forsteri. The sequence continues at coordinate 639,784,832 of CM028136.1, forward strand.
CTCAATTTTGTGCACTAACTTCTATAAGGGGTTTAAAACTCGCTGAGCGTGTTCAGCATAAATTCACTAAAAAAGTATCATCTTTACATAGTAATAGTTACGAAGATAGATTAAAAAAACCTTAACCTATTTTCTGTAAAATACAGACAAATAAGGGGTGACTTAATATTGGTATATCAAACCTTAAAAAATGATTATTTAAGAACCATAATTGGACTTACTACTGCCTCCAACGTCAAATCAGCTAGGAGTCATGTTTATAAACTCATTGGAGAAAAATGTATATCCACTAGAAGGAGTCTATTTTTCACATAGAGAGTTGTGGGTTTGTGGAATAACTTACCTGTAAGTGTCATTAATAGTGATAATTTAAATACCTTTAAGCAAAGATTGGATAACCATATGGGAAAGAAAAAATTTGATTTCCACCCATAGGACATATGGGTGGCGAGCATACAATGGGCATCCTTACATATGCCTTCATTGCTCGTACACTTCTATGAACCTATGAACCTATAATATTCTATGTCTGTATGTTGATCTGCCTCCTCTGTAACCCTTCCCCCCCCCCCCAGGTCGCACCGTGAGACGAGCATCTTTTTGCTCAGTGTGCCTTTCCTGGTGAAACATTTTCAATAAATCTGCACCCACCTATTAAGCAACCAGTACAGGCTTGGGACCTGAATGTTTGCATAGCACAGCTCATGCAGCCCTCATTTTTATTTATTTTTTTATTTCTTTAGTTTTTGTTGAACAGGTAAGTGCACTAGACAAATCCTGCCTGTTTTCAGGCATGACCCCAGGGGAAGGGGATACAGATGAATGCCAACTGACCTTGAACCAGATTAAGCTGTTGGTGGTATTTTTAGTGAATGAGGGAAATGTGTCCAGGGCACTGGGGCTTTCCCCTACGCTTTTCAATAAGTGCCATGGGGATCTTTAACATCCACCTGAATTACCAGCAATCCAGGCAGATGGGACCTCGGTTTAACGTCTCGTCCGAAAGACGGCACCTCAGAAGTGCAGCACCCCTCTCATGCTGCACTACAGTGTCAGTACTGGGATATTAACCCAAGTGCCAGATGTGGGAACTGAACCCACAGCCCTCTGATCTCCTGGCCTCAGAGGCGAGTGTGCTACCTACTGAGCCACTGACACTAAGATGACATTTGTTCTCATGGCTGCAGCACACATAGTATGTCACTTGGAAAGTGGTATTCTTGGTAGCCATTACTTCAGCCAGAAGAATTAGTGAACTTCAAGCTCTGTGTATCGAGAAGGACTACTTTTCCTTCCATAGGGATAAGGTAGTGCTGAGAACAAACAGAAAATTCCTCCCTAAAGTGGTTTCTAACTTTCATTTGAATCAGTCAATTACCATACCAGTCTTTTTCACTGATCATACTAGCTCAGGTGAACGTAGATTACATAGCCTGATGTAAAAAGGGCATTGAGCTATTACTGAGTACTCATACCAAGGATCACAGACAGGAAAGACAACAGCTGTTCCTCACTTATTGGGATGTTGGTAATGGGAACCCGGCATCAAAGAGGACCATTTCATGCTGGATAGTCCAGTGCATTCAGTTTTGCTACTCTAAAGTAGGAAAGGAGCCCCTGATAGGACTGAAGGCCCGTTCCACTAGGGGTATAGCTGCCTCTCTGGCAGCTTCAAGGGATGTTCCCTTGGTCAAAATCTGTAAGGCAGCTGCCTGGAGGATGGTACATACCTTTACAAAGCACTATAGCCTAGACACCCAGTCCAGAAGTGATGCCAGGTTTGGCAGAGCAGTCCTGCAGGGCCTGTTTCCTAAATAAGTTCTGTACCTACCTCCAAAGGTACTGCTTAGTAGTCTGCATGGAGTTAGGAATATAGAAGATTATCTGGGGTGAGAAGAAAAAATTCTTACCATAGAAATCTGGTTTATTCCACGGTATTCTTCGATATTCATAACTGTCCCACCCTGCCTCCCCTTCCAGAACCAGAGGCCTCTGCACTCCTACCTGTTCATCCACACATGGGGGGCCAAACACTGGCATACACTGTCTTAAACCCTGATGGGTACATTTTTCCCTTGTTCAAATGATTATGTCATTTGGATATTTAATTCTTTATTATAGTAAAATATTTATGTTAGGGTAGTTTAATATCATAGATAGGCTACTTGACTTATAGACTATCTAGAAATCTGATACGTTAATGGAACGTTGCAGCTGACAAGGCAGCAGTTTCAGTAAGTGGCACGAGCCAATGATAGATTCCATCATTTGCATAGCATTCTCTCCGGGCATTTCTACTTAAAGGACAGACTGCATAGAGTTATGAATATAGAAGAATGCCCTGGAAGAAACAAAATTACTATGGTCTGAGTCATTTTTCATGTGTACCATTGCCAGAAGCCACAAAGCCAGATGACCGGCCATGAGCCATTGCTGAGATCATGTTTAGTTCGTCTTGTGTTTGAGCCTGATTATTGTTTCTCAGATGTAGTTATATACAGGGAAGCCTGTTTTTTGATGGCTGCTGCTTCTAGTAGTTCGACTGGAGACTGATGCAGTGTGCAAAAGAACCCCAGTGGGCGGTCACTGACATGTAGTCAATAGCTTGACTACTTGTCCACATTTCAGTTGCAATACAGTACATATTTTGGGGAGTAAAGCCTGCATTAAAGCATGCTTGACTTGTTGATACAGTTCATGTTACAGATTTGGTATTGCTTTTCTGGAGAAAATAATTGAGATGGCACCTGATTGTGGGGGGGCACTGCAGTGCTCATCAGATGTTGAAAACCAACAGCCTCGACATGTGAGACTGAATGCAGATCTACTGCTATCATTGCTACAATTGCCTTGGTTAACATTTGTGTCTCACTAGATGACTTGGGTCACATTTGGAAGACATCTTAAATGAATCTTTCAAGTGTAACTGTTTTAGGCTTACTGGGATCCTTGACACTGAAGGGTGTAAAAGCTGTTTTTTGACTGACCCAGCTCAATGTGGTATGCCTGGCAGACCCTGAAGACCAGAGAAAGAGAAGGTACTACTCTTTGAGCAGAAAAATGATATACCTCCTTTTCATCATTTCTAAATATTAACAAAATATTCATTTAAGCCAGTTCTGTGAGATGGTGGGTCTCTGTTACTTGTACAGGTATGCTTCTTTTCCTGACTTTCCCCTCCTTCACCCAATGCCTTTAAATTTGTCCTCAGGTTTGGATGTGAGCAGAGCAAGTGCCTTATCATATTGATGTGCTGAGATAGCTAACTTTCCTACCTCTGCTGACAGCCTATGGCTACAGTACACATATAGCATGGCACATTATTTTGATCAAGATAAAAATATTCCACACCGTAGATGTAGCCCTCTTTTTTTTGTACAAGGCACAAGAACATGTTATTCCTGCTCAGTCTCCTTCAGAATGGGATCAGTTGTAAACTGGAATTGTAAATGACTCACACTATCTGGCTTACTCTCACTAACTGCATTTTTATTTTCATTATTAATGGTAGGGCTTTTCTCTGCCTCCGATGTATCCTGTTTAACGGCATACAGTCAAGTCGTTGTCGTCTTTTTTGCCGCGGACAATACGTTGAGGTCCATTCAGCAAAATTGTTTTTGCCACCGTAACACCCAGTCGCAGTCATAATGTTGCCAATGCTGCTGGCGACATTATGACCACTGCCTCTGTAATACCATCACAGCAACTTGCAGAGAAACATTTTGTAGCCAGTGGTTTGCAGCACAGAAATCAGGGGTCAGAGAGAGTCACTTTGTCTGCTCCAGTGACTCCTTCCTCTGCTAATCACATTCCCCCGCAGCGGACCTGACCTGCTGTTCTGTAGTGGTTAGCCCTGCCTCCTTCAACCCACCCGACCAACCTGAGTGAAGCTAGTTCGAACTTTCCAGGGCTGCGCTGGACAGCTGACAAAGTATCTGGAGGGCTGCAAGTTGGACTGCCCTTGCACACAGAGTTTCTAGTATTGTAAACCTGGAACAAAACAGTTACAACCAATTGTGAATTATATACAGACAAATGATGACAAACAGACTATTAATATATTATTTACTACCAATGATAAATTAATTATTAGAAATGTCACCAGCTATTTGGAGGCTAGAACCAGAATCCACATGAAATATAACAAGCACTGAACAACTTTATAAGTAATTAATCTGCCTGGCAATTGTTAGGGTTATCAGGCTTATGCTAAGTTTAACGCAGTTTTGCACATATTATTTATTTATAAATTCTTTCTAATATATTTTGTATAATGTTGTGTTTCATTATAAAGGCTGTATGCTTAGCTTATTATCGTATAAGATATGCTGACTTTTAGGTGTGCCAATTTTAAATTGTAATGTCTGACCGAACAATAAACTTTAGCTTACTTACCCTCACCTTGGTTAGAAGACGTAATAAATACTCAGACACTATTGAAACGAGACCATTTTTGGATAGATTATCTCAAAAACCAACATTCAAACAAGATGAAGTCTTGCTATATTATAGACATTAGCAGTTTGATCCAGCTCTAGAACTGCCCCGGAGTGAAATGGTTAAAACCATTCCAAAATAGAATTTTGGCACGAGAGCAGCTCTATCTGTGTCATTTCAAACTTGAACTGTCAGATTCTTTACTCCGCCTCAGTGAACAGTCGCTCTGGAGATTTCTCCTTCTGCTCGGTTCATTTCTCGGTTTAAAGTGTTTTCTGTTGGATTTAACCGAGAATAGTTTTATTTTAACCGCAAAACCGTTCGGTTCAAGCTCTATCTGTGGTAACCGTAAGTAAATGAAGGTTTTGTCTGTGTGGAACTTGTAAGTTATCGGTTCGGTTTTGAACCGATCAGTGGGTTTAAAACTCATTTAAAACTAAAAGTTACTATTTTAGAGTGCGGTTCCCTGTTCTTATCGGTTCTAAAAAAAACGGATTTATTACGTTTTTTTCCAATACCCGTGACACGGTTAGGAACCGATAAGGGTGTCTTGCCTGGCACTGCCGTTAAAAGGGCAAGTTTTTGGTTAGGCTGGCATTATGTCTGAGAAACCCAAAAGAAAAACCGGGCCCATTGGTTTCAACACTGTGATGTTTGTGGGAAGTCTTTGCCAGGCTGACCCACACACCACATGTGTTTATTGTCTGGGGTTTGACCACCTCCAGTCAGACTGCCAGGTATATAAGAATTTCCTGCAGCCACCCTGGAAAAAGATTGGGCAGGCTCAGGGAACAGAGGTCAAAAGTCCGCTGACCCGATGAGCCAGCCCGGTTCGGTGCCAACCGAACCAGAGGGAGTGCCTTCTGACCAGGGCGAGACTTCCTCGGCAAAGAAAAGCTGGTTCTGAGGAACCAATTCCAGTAAAGAAAACAAGAAAATCAGCAGGTCTGGAGTCCAAAATTCCTCTCCAACTGCTGCAGAGATAGCAAAAGCCATACAAATTGTCCAGTCACTTCTCAGGGTCCGTCTGAACCACCACTATCTGGTAAAAGGTCGGTTCGTCTGGTCCCAGTGGTTCAGGATTATGATATTGAGGAATTTTATGAACCAGAGGAGGGAAGGAGGATTATGAACAGTATGAATGTGGCTGGGAAGGTCTGGGTGTGCCCATTGAACCGGACATCTCCCAGACAGACCTTTAGAATTTCCCTATGCTGTCTGAGTCCCCATCTCATTTTATGTTTTATAAAAGTTGTTGAAACCTCCAGCTTCCTTTAGAAGAGGCTGTGGATGAGCAAGAGGAGCCTGATTTTGTAGAAATGATGGATGTTCCAGAGTCTAGGAGATTGTCTATTCCTTTACATAAGTCTTTAGGAAACAAACAATTAAAATTTTAAAAGCTCCTAATTCTGTGCCTCCTGTAGATAAAAAGATGGACAGAAGGTATACATTGTCAGGCCCTGATACAGAATTCCTTTCTCAGCAATGCAGTCATGTTAGTAGTTCAGGCTGCTGCCTGTGATAAAGCTAATATTCTCTTGGCTTCACATCCTCCTGACAAGGATTCCAGGAAGATTGATGCCATGGCAAAAACAGTATATGGCAGCCTCTCTGGGACTCAGGCAAGCAGATTATATGGCTTATGTAGCTAGGTATCAGAACTCTAGATGGGATACTGTTATGCAATTGGCCAAGCAGGCCCATGACCAGCTGGCTAGTGAACTAGAACAGGTGGCTGCTGATGGCATTGAAGCCTCTAAGGTTCAGTTTCATGCTGCTGTGGATGTTAATGATGTTTCCTCTAGGTCATGGCCACATCTGTAGCTGTAGGTTGGCCTGGCTCAGTGTACTAGTTTGTCACAGGATACCCAGACTAAGGCCATGTATTTTCCTGTGGTGGGAAATTCTCTGTTTGGAGAGCAGACAGAGAATTACATGAAGAAGATGGATGAATATAGGACTACTTACAAGAGTGCCCAGGCTAAGGAGCGGCAAGCCACTCCTCAAAGGCATGCCCCCAGGGGTAGGGGTAGGCCTTTTCACAGGCGCTCTACCAGACTCAGGCCTCCTCTGCCTATGCTCAGAGGGGCTTCTTCAGAGGCAGGCAGACGAGGGGGCAGACCTGCTCCCACCCCCAGCCTAAAGCTCCTGAGGAAACAGGCACCCTGATGGGGTGCCCAGGGCCGATTCTCCTTTACCGGTAGGGGGCAGGCTGGCTTACTTCAGTCAGAATTGGGCTTCTTTAACCTCAGACAAGTGGGTTCTGGAAGTAGTAAGCCAGGGTCTGGTTCTCAGCTTCAAAAGTTTCCAAGTTGAGAAGCAGATTTTTCTACCTGCAAGTGCTTCAGAGACCCTCGCTCTGGAAACAGAGGTCTCATCCCTGTTAGCTCTCAGAGCAGTAGAAGGGTTCCTCCCTGCATCAGGGCAGGGGTCTGTATTCCAGATACTCTCACCCCAAAAAGACAGGAGAATGGCGGCCCATCTTAGATCTCAGATATCTGAACAAGCATCTTTTGAAACCAAAGTTCAAAATGGTAACTCTGGCAATGATTTTACCTTCCTAAGGCCAGGGACTGGCTAGCCTGCCTGGACCTCAAGGATGCCTATTTCCATGTCCTAATCAGAAGATCCCATCGAAAGTACCTCAGATTCGAACTGCCCTCAGGTCATTACCAGTTCAGAGCAATGCCCTTCGGCCTTACCTCTGCTCCAAGGGTATTCACAAAGTGTCTAGCAGTGGCAGTGGCCCACTTAAGGAGGCAGAGGATTGCTGTTTTCCTATCTAGATGACTGGCTCATTGTAGGCCAGTCCCAGAACAGGTAAAATCTCACCTGCAGGTCACCCAGCAGCTTCTCACCTCCTGGGTTTTCTGCTAAACCTACCAAAGTCGGTTCTGGAACCAGTCCAGGTACTCACCTTTATAGGGGCAGAATTGGACACAAAGCTAGCCAGAGCCTTTCTTCCCCCAGAAAGGGTAAGGAATTTAGTGGCTCTGGCCTCTTCCTTCACTCTGCAGGTCTCTCGACCAGCAAGACACTTTCTGCAGCTCCTGGGGCACATGGCTGCATCCACAGCTGTTGTGCAGGGAGCCAGATTTCAGATGAGAGACATTCAGTTTCACTTGAGAACCTTTTGGTCTCAGAGAAGAGACCCCCTTTCCAAGTTGGTCCCAGTGACTCAGAACCTTGATCCTAGCTCTCCAGTGGTGGCAGGATCAGAGCAATTTAAGAGCGGGGTTCCTTCATTTCCCTTCTCACGACTTGACTCTCACTACAGATGCTTCCTTCTGGGTTGGGAGCCCACATGGGCGACCTTTCCACTCAGGGAGTTTGGTCCCCAGGAATCTCTGCTCCACATCAATTTGCTGGAACTCAGAGCTGTTTTTAGCTCTTCAAGCTTTTTCTGCATCTGTCCATGACAAGGTGATACAAGTCAGAACAGACAACACCACAACAATGTGGTACATCAACAAACAGGGGCACTCGGTCTTGGCCTTGTGCACCGAGGCAATGAAGTTGTGGTCTCTGGCCTATTCCTGAACACTTCCCTCATAGCAGTTCATCTTTCAGGGAAGGACAATGTCCTAGCGGATGCCCTCAGCAGGATTTCCCAGGGCCATCACGAATGGTCCCTGGATCCTCAAGTGCTGGGGATGTTTTTGCCAGGTGGGGCATCCCTCAGATAGATCTTTTGCAGCCCCAGACAATCACAAACTTCCTCTGTTCTGTTGCAGGCCTCCAGTGCTGGGCTCAGTTCCCTGGATGCCCTTCTTCTGGATTGGGAGGGAAGTTCCTCTATGCTTTCCCCCCCTTTTCTCTCCTATTCAAAGTACTAGTCAAAATCAGATCTCAGCCTTGCAGGGTGATTCTGATTGCCCCGGATTGGGCCAGGCAGCCCTGGTACCCATTCCTTCTGTCTCTGACAGTCCATCTTCCCCTGTGCCTCCCCAGGAATCACAATCTGTTGACTTGTGCCCAGGGAAGGGTTTGGTATCCAGACCTCAATCCCTCAACCTCAAGGCCTGGCTCTTGAGGAGTTAGAGTTTGCTGATTTACACCCTCTCAGGGTGTTCTTGAGATCCTAAAGGCTTCCAGAAAGCCTTCCACTAGGGCTACTTATAGTTCTAAATGGAAAAGGTTTTCCATTTGGTGTGCTGGGAAAATATTTCCCAGAATCTGCTGAATTGCCCATTTTGTTAGATTACATGGTACATCTTAATTCTTTGGGTCTCAGACCAGCTACCCTGAGAGTTCATTTGGCAGCTGTGTCTGCTTTTGTGTCAGCAGGAAAGTCATCCCTCTTTCCTCTCATCCTGTGTTTTCCAAGTTTTTAAGGGATTACTCCATACTAATCCTCCTTTCGGAACCGGCCCTGCTTGGGACCTTAATGTTTGCATTGCCCAGTTAATGCAACCCCTTTGAACCTCTGTCTTCTGCAGAGCTTAAGTACCTAACTTGGAAACTGTTTTCTAGTGACTATCACTTCTGCCAGACGCATAAGTGAATTGCAAGCCTTGTCAGTGGAGACTGACTTTATTTCTTTCCATAGGGATAAGGTAGTCCTTAGGACTAATAGGATGTTTTTGCCTAAGGTGGTTTTCAGATTTCCATCTTAATCAATCTATCTCCCTTCCAGTATTTTTCACTGATCACTCCTCTTCGGGTGAGAGGAGGTTGCACAGCCTGGATGTTAAGAGAGCTCTTAGTTATTATATAGAGCGTATCAAAGGTCACAGGTTTGAATCCCTCCAACTTTTCCTTACCTATGGTGAAGTTGGGAAAGGCAAACCTGCCACTAAGAGATCAATAGCCAGGTGGATTGTCTCTTGTATCCAATTTTGTTATCAGAAAGTGGGCAGAGCCCCCCGTTTGAGGGCTCATTCTACCAGGGGTACAGCTGCGTCTCTAGCTGCTGCCAGAGATATCCCTTTATTAGAGATTTGCCAGGCTGCTACTTGGAAAACGGTACACACTTTACAACATTACTCCCTGGATGTCCAGGCCAGGAGAGATGCTTGTTTGGCACAGCTGTTCTTCAGAGCCTATTCCCTAAGTAGGTGCTGCCCTCCTCCATGGAGGTACTGCTGTGTATTCTGTTAATGTCTATAATATAGCAAGACTTCATGTTGTTTGAAGAAAATTACTCACCTTAGTAATGTTGTTTCTCCTAATGGAGTCTTGCTATATTATAGACCTCCCCAACCTGCCCCTCTCAGAACCTGTACTTGGTGGGGTGCGGCAACTTAGTGTGGGCACTACTTATGTTCTTTTAGCATTTAGTCCCTTTGGGACTTTGGGGTGTGTATGTGTAATGCGTGTGTTTTATTATACTTATGTTCCATTTTCATATTATTAGAATGGTGTTAGTATTTCTGGTCCCCTGACTTGAGTCTTGGGTGTTGGGACCATCAATGGTTGTTATTATTTAGGTAGCCATTTGGCTAGTGTAGGTTACAGCTTCCACACAGACCTTAGTGAGTTTGGCTCGTAAAGATCTGACAGTTCAAGTTTGAAATGACACAGATAGAGCTGCTCTCGTGACAAAATTCTATTTTGGAATGGTTTTAACCATTTCACTCCTGGGCAGTTCTAGAGCTGGATCAAACTGCTAATGTCTATAATATAACAAGACTCCATTAGAAGAAACAACATTACTGAGGTGAGTAATTTTTTCTTTCTGCTGACCATGCTACAGTAATCAAAAATAAATTTAAATTTCTTTTACGCTACACATAATGAAAGTTAGAAGGTGCTGCAGTTTAGATTTGGGGAAAAGTAAAGATTCTGTTACCACTCAAAACCGTATTGCAACTGAGAATATTGTCAGAAGAGGTGAGCAACAGTTTAAGCTTTTCAGGGCTGCGCTGACAAAGTATCCGGAGGGCTGCAAATTGCAATATTGTCAATTACTTTTGCTCTTTTCCCACGAGTTTTCATTGTGGCTTAGAACCATGTCTTATCTTCTTAACAGATGGAGCAGCCAGGTGAATATTTCTGAAGTTAAGATTGGAAATGTACCCCTTCAAGGTGCTGCAGATTAGCTTAGGGGAAAAGTAAAGATTCTGTTACCACTCAAAACCTGCAAGTTGCAATACTGTCAATTACTTTTGCTCTTTTCCCACGAGTTTTCATTGCGACTTTCTGTCTGGCAACCAATGTTCAAAGTAACAAGTTGTACCGTTACCTTTTGTCCATTTGGTATTTTGACCGCGACTAAATGACCGTAACATTTAGTCCGGGGACTTTTAGTCCGTACACTTGTTTAACATTTTCATGCCCATCATTATTCTTAGCAGTATCATTGCTAGAAGTACTTGTGGAATCGTTATGAACGTTAAACATTTTTATCATGCGGGGCCATTCTTTCAATTCCACTGTGAATAATGGTACCTGCAACAACTTTTGTTTATTCAGTACAATAAGTACCTGCTATACTAGTGCTACCCTTGCTTTTCTTGGGAGCAGGTACTACAGATTCCTTTTGTCTTGTTCAGACTTTTTTAGCTGCACAGTTTGGATTGGTAGATTTTTTTTTAACCCCTTGTTTTTAGAAGTGCTGGGTGACTAAAGAGTTTCGCTGTGGAGATGGATATGTGTATTTTGTGCTTGATGCAATATCTTATTGACAGAAAAAATGTCTGCAAGAGCAGAGCAGCTACTTGTTGAAGAGTTTTCTGTGACGTTTGTTCAAGGTTTCTTCTCATCTCCCTTGTCTCTTTTTTTTTCATTTTACCCTTTCCCTGGTCTATGGTAGGTTGTTTCTTGTTGTCTGATTTGAAATAAAAAATAAATCTTCATACAGGCACAGTGCATATGGCTGAGACTTGGGCCCCCTATGTGTGTGTGTTTGTTTAATTCATTGCCTAAATTGAATTTAAAATAAAATCGCCTCCATGTCCTATCACAGGTGCAAAGTCTACGGCCTGGACAAGGACACTCTCACTTCATTTTCTCACTGTTTTTGGCTTAAAAAATGTCGTCTCAAAGAGGGAAGCTCCAGTCTTCACTGAGTAGCAGAGTCTACACTACCTGCTACCCTCATCAGGGCACTTACTGGCTTTGCTTTACTTGTGTTTTTGACTTATTCAATTAAATAGTCTGGGGGTCACAATACAGTCAGAGTCATTGGTAGACTAGCTTCACTTCCACATTAGGCTGGTTGTGGATGCAGGCAGGTACTGGGCAGGCTCAGTGGGCTGTTGGCCTTTTTCTGCTGTCAGCATCTATGTTTCTATGTAAATAAGAAAAAAAAAAAGCATGCCTCCTGCCACTGGTACTAGGCTTAAATATGGGCCAGCCCAGACCAGGGTGCTCTTAATTGCTTTTATCAGTAAAAGTCTTCACTGTCTCAGCTTGGTTGATATAAGCTCACAGGTACAGTGCCATTTAGGTGCTACGAGCTGTTCTACTTCCCCTTCCCCAAATGCCTGGAAATACCTGGTGTGTGTGTGTGTGTGTGTGTGTGTGTGTGTGTGTGTGTAAGGCCTATCTGCTGCAGCAGCAGCACCTGATGGTCCTGACCACACTATCCATAGCTTCCCCTTTCTTTTCTGTCTCTCTGCTCAGTTGTAGTTCTTTTCTTTCTTTGAATCTTTTCTAAGTTCAGTTGCACTATATGTACTATTACTGTAGGCTTTTTTTTTTTTCAGTGAGGTACTTTTTACTTTTTTTCTTAGTGTGATTGCTTCCTCCCCTTCTTTTCTGTGCCTCCTGGTTACAGAAAAGAATAGGTTTTGTTTTCTTCTTTCTTTTAATCTTTTATAAGGTTAAGAATATACATTACTTCTTTTAAAGTTGTCCCATTCTTAGTTCAATTCCTCTCTATTCCCCTTATTTTCTGTGCCCCCCCCCCCCGGCAGAAAGAATGAGGTCTTCCTCTTTCATTGAATCTTAGGAATAGGTAATTTTATATTCGCCATATGCGTGAGCGTGCAGCGAACATTTTGTTGTGAGTGCTTGGTTTTGGGAGGTATGACACTGTCGGTCCAGTGCTGAGCAGTCTTCAAGGGGCACGTCAGTGGCATACCAGTCATCAGCCAGGCTGATCACGACACAGTTTTGGCTTGCTGGGCAGAAACGTCCTGTTCTTGAAAAGGAAAAGCTGACCCAATGATGGGTCGGCTCTTTCCTTTGATGTCCGCTGCCCAGCAAGCTGATCTGTCATGATCAGCCTGCTGAGGAATTTCAGACATCTAGGAAGAGCTCCGCGGTCTTGCAGAGAGAGAGAACAAAGGGAGCCATGTGAGCAGAGAATCTACCAGCGAGTTGCTTGCAACCTTCCCCCTTCCCCATTCCTCATCCTTTGATTGCTCGGACCTGAAGCAGAGTTCATTATTGTAAACACTATTACACCAGTGTTCTCAAAAGAGCCCAACTGAGTTCTCTCCTCACTGACAGAATCTGGGACCAATTAGTGGAAACAGAGAATGAGTGTATTTTCCTTTTATTTTAAATAAATGTGCTCACAAATTTGCTCAAGTGGAAGAAATTGTTATTAATGCTATCCCAGATGCTGACTACAAGGAAGTTGGCAGTCAGTGCTGCTGTTCTGAACAAAGAACCAGATAGGATTGGTGGGGGGAAGGTGTTTTTGAAATCAAGCTCAACTGAGTCCTCCCCTTGCCAACAGGAGACAGAACCTGTGTAGACTATGTGTATTTTAAGTAAATGTGCTCAAGATTTTGCTCAAGTTGATGAAATGCAATGCTGTTCCCAATGCCGACTTAGGCTAGTTGATCCATGATCGCATTTCAAACAAAACCAGGTATAATTAGTGGTTTTGGTGGGGGGCTGTTCTCAAAGTAAAAACTTGTAGCACAGCTGGATACTATACATCTATATAGCCTGTAAAAAAAAAAAAAAAAAAAAGGCCATCAATATGTCTCCCTCTCAGCCACCCCCCCAACAAACGTAACACTGACACTGGGGGTGCCCAATCACCTAGTGTGGCTATTGCCATCCGAGATAAACAAAAGCATCCCATATCCTTTTTTTAACCCTGTAAAAAAGAAAAATGTCCATCGATGTCTGTTGCATCATTAGGCCGCCCATCCGACCCTCCCACTCATCATCCACCACCCCACACCCCCCAAGCCCTTACATTTATTTATTTATTTAAAATTTGGTGACCGTGAAAGGCACACTGAGCCGAGGCTCGTTTCCAGGTGCGACCCGGGTACTACTAGAACAAGGTGGGAGACAGAGAGATACAGCAAATTTCTAGTGACAGACTAATAATACAGTATTAGAACATTACATTTAGAGTTTGGTAGTGAGGTTTCACTTTAGTTTAAAACAGCAGAGTCGAAAAAAAAATCTTTTCATTACATTTCTAGGCCATATTACCTTAATTTGCAAGTGCGTGTTATTATATATTTACAGTAGTGGATTAACCGAAGAAACCTGGCGAGACTACTGAGGGTAGTGCAAGGTCTGGGTAAGAAGGGATTTGGGTGTACAGCTGCGGCAGGGAGTGGGAGGGAGAAACCTGAGGAGCTGTTTAAAGGCTGTTAGGGAGGGAGCCAGGTGGAGGTTGGGTGGGAGGTTGTTCCATAGGAGTGGGAGCCGGTAGGAAAAGGCAGCTTGCCCAGAGGCTGAGAGGGGGCATGAGAGGTGGAAGGTACGTGAGTGTCTATGGCGAAGTGAGTAGCTAGTGGGGTTGGCTTGAGAGAAGCGGGAGGAGAGATAGAGGGGAAAGGAGCTGAGCCAATATTTCGCTATGAGTGAGGCGCTGTGGGTGGTCCGCCTATGTGAGAGTGGCATCAGAGATAGAGTAGAGAATAGCTGGCAATGATGAGTGAGGTGGGGGCAGTGGTGAAGCGCATGAAGGAGTTTAGCAGAACGTCGAGTTTTGCAAGGGAGGAGGAAGGGGCTGTGCCGTAAATGACGTCCGCGTAGTCCAGAGCTGGTAGGATAGTTTTTCTTAAGAGTTCACTCCGGGTAGGGAGGGGGAGGCAGTCTTTGTGGCGGTAGAGGGTGGCAAGTTTGGGCCGGAGTTTAGAGCAGATGGCGTCGACTTGGGTGGAGAAGTTGAGATTTGAGTCCAGCCAGACCCCCAGGTACTTAAAAGTGGGTACAGACTCAAGGGGTAATTCATCCAGGGTGGAGATGGGGGAGGGCAGGGAGGGAGGCAAGTTTTTGTCTTGTGCCAAATACCATGGAGACAGTTTTTTTTCATTGAATTTTAACTGATTTTTCAGGAGCCAGTCTTGTACTCAGTTGAAATCGCTTCGGAGGTTTGGGTGAACACTGACATGGGAGGGGCCTGAGGCGTAGATCATGGTATCATCGGCTTATAGGTGCACGTTGGAGGTGAGATAGGCTGAGGGGAGGTCATTTATAAATGGGGAGAAAAGGATGGGGTCAGGGGTGGAGCCTTGGGGGACCCCCGTGAGGATGGGTCGAGGGGTTGAGAAGGTGTCTCCTATTTGTACTTGCTGCATCCTGTTTTGGAGGTAGGAATGGAACCAGTTTATGGCTGGTTTGGCAAAGCCGAAAGAGCTCAATCTGCCCAGCAGTAGTGGGTGGGAGACCGAATCAAAAGCTTTAGCCAGGTCAATGAAAATGGCAGTAGTGGTTTGCCCAGTGTCCATGGTGGAGAGAATGGTGTCGGTTATTCGTAGTAAGGCGGTGGTGGTAGAATGAGATTTTCTGAAACCTGATTGAAAAGGGGAGAGGGAGCTGTTAGTAGAGAGGAAGAGGGACAATTTTGATATCATGAGGGATTCTTGGATCTTGGCAAGGGATGGGAGGAGGGAGATGGGTCTATAATTTCCTGGGAGGGTGGGGTCGCCACCTTTATGGAGAGGTAGGATTTTTGCAAGTTTCCAGGCGGAGGGGACTGTGGCAGTGTCGATTGAGAGGTTTAATATGTGGGTTATGGGTGCAACTATGGCCGCTGCGGAGATGCGGAGCAGGCTGGGATGCAAGCCGTCTGGGCTGGATTTTGACTGGTTCAGAGAGGTGAGAGTAGTGTAGACTTCCATGGGTGTGAAAGGGGGGAAGTGGAAGCCGTGGTATGTGGGTGGGGGATTTGAGGAGGAGGTTGGGGGGGGTGAGTCTGGCATGGTGCAGGAGATGAAGAAAGAGTTGAAGAGTTCGGAGACTATGGCAGGATCGGAGGCTATTTTGCCATCAATGTTTAGGCTAGGGCTGGCTTGCTTGGTGCGTGGGTTGATGAGGGAGTTTATTGCCTTCCAGAAGGACGCTGGGGAGGCTTGGTGAGCGGCCAGTTGGGCCTTAAAATACTGGGCCTTAGATTGTCGAATAGCTTTGGTGCAGTTGTTTCTAAGAATTTTGTATGATAGGAGGTCACTGGATGCTAGAGAGGTTTTATAACGCCTCCAGGCCTTGTCTCTGATGCAACACAAGGAGATGAGGTTGGCTGTGATCCAGGGGTGGTGATATTTCCTAACTCTGGCTTTCCTGAGCGGAGCGTGGTGGTCCCATATGCTTAAGAAGATACTGCAGAAGTGGGTGAGGGCAGAGTCGACGTCGTGTGAGGTAAGTACTGGGAGCCAGTCTGTGTTTGACAGGTCACGTTGAAGGGCGGGTTCATCAAGGAGGTGTAGGGGGTGGGTTATGATGAATTTGGGTACGGAGTGGAGTGAGTGGATTTTTCGGATACAATAGGTTATGCAGTGGTTGCTTAGGGCATCAGAAAGGATACCAGAGGCGGTGATCCTGTGGGGGTGGGAGGTTAGAATCCAGTCCAGAAGGGTGCGTTTTTGTGATTGGTGGTTTAGGTGGGTGGGTTCCTGGATTATCTGGGTGAGATTTAGGGCTTCGATCCTCAGGGCTGCTGGTTTTGTGGAGGAGGAGAGCCAGTTTAGGTTGAAATCGCCTAGTAGAATAAGTTCACCATTTGAAGTGGTTGAAGAGATGGAGGAGATGGCTAAGATGAGCGAGTCAGGTGATGGCTTAGGAGGGGTATATAGAACACCTATGTAAAGAGGGGTAGATGAGGGGAAGGATAGGTGGGCGACTAAAGATTCATGGAAGAATGGGCGCGATTCTTTGAAAGTAACCGTGCACTTAATGGAGTGTCTAATATACAGCGCTACCCCCCCCACCTCATTTGTCATGGTCCTGCCAGATCAAGACATAGTTTGGGATGGCGAGTGAGGGGTTGGAGATTTTGGCTGAGAGCCAAGTTTCTGTGATACAAAGTATGTCCGGTTTGTACTGTACTGACCAGACTGAGAGGGCGTCTGATTTGGGGAGAAGGCTTCTGGTGTTTATGTGGAATATGCGGAGGCCCTTTGGGAGCGAGTTTGGCGAGAAACTGTTTGGGAGTGAGTTTGGTGAGAAACTGAGTTGGGGGGCAGGTGACGCTATGGAAACTTTTGTTGCTGTGGGGCCTGGGTTAGGATGTATGTCACCTGCCAGGAGTAGGAGTAGCAGGGGTAAGGAGAGGTGGGTGTGCTGCTTGTGTCTGCTATTTGAGTGCCTTGTGGGTGGAGCACGCAAGTTTAGGCACTGGAGAAAGGCCTCTAGGTTTAGCATGTGTAGTTTGAGCAGGGAAGGGTGAACGGTAGGGGAGGGTTGAGGGTGGAAAGGAAAAAGGGGGATTCGCTGCGGAGGGGGGAGGAAGGATCATGGATTGAATATGAGGGGATGTGCGGGGGTTCATAGTGGGGTGGTTTGGGGAAGGAGGGAGGGTAGGTGAAGGTAGACAGAGATGGGGGGGTGGTGATGTCGGAGAGCGAGGGGAAGGATTGCAATAGCATGCAAGAGTGCAGAGCAAGAACCAGAAAAGCTGAGAGTGACATGGTCAAAACGTTTTTGGAAATTTAATGGCTACTAGATGGAGCTTGAATAGCTGCAATTTGGGTGGATTTTTTGGGAAATTGCAGTGGCCACTAGTGGTGAAAATTGATAGCTTGCAGATGGAGAAATGGACTGATTGAAATTTGAAAGTCATGTGTCACTAGCTATATAATGCAGTGACGACCAAGGGTGGTGGTGGGGGCGGTGGGGAGCCGGAGCAGGACGCGGGCTTCTTCCTTCGAGCACTGAGCAGGGTCCACAGATCTCTGAGATTGCTGACTGCCGTACCTGTGGTTTGGGGGGTGGGGGAGGGCGTCCTGAGCCCTCACGGATCCTTGGGGAGCTGCCGAGAAAGTTTCTTCGTTCTGAGGGTGAAAGCGGAAAACAGGAGAAAATATAAGTAACTGGTAAGCTTAAAGTGATTTTAAGGAGGGGCTGATTGAGACGCCAGAGGGGGAGGGGGGAAAAGCCAAGTTTCTGACGCTGGGATATTTCGATATTCGGTCTCCTGGGTCTCAAGTTTTGATTTGCAGCACAGCGTTTAAGGTTGGCAAAACGAACCTGGTGCACTACACTCTGTGGTACTCTCTGACAAATAGCTAAAACAAAATGAACACTGCATTGCTTCCCCTGTAATTACCCCGAGGGAACAAAAGTGTACTGCAGCTCGGAGATAACTCTTTAACAAAACAGGTGAAACAGCCGGTCTCTTACTTCCTAAGTACAAGGCTAGAAAATCATATGGCAGTAACAAAATAACTAGAGTTTCAGCTTATAGGTCCTTATTTACTGTAAGTTTTTTAAAAAAATAATGGGGTTAAAAACTATCTTCATTCGTGTAGGGGATAAAATTCTACAATTAAAGGTACTTTAGCAATGAAGATAAAGGCGCCAATCTTCCTTCCGAGCACTAAGCAGGGTCCACAGATCTCCGGGATTGCTGACTGCCGTACCTGTGGTTTGGGGGAGGGTGTCCTGAGCCCTCACGGACCCTCGGGGAGCTGCCGAGAAAGCTTCTTCGTTCTGTGGTTTGGGGGGGGGAGGCGTCCTGAGCCCTCACGGACCGCTCGGAGGAGCTGCCAAGAAAGCTTCTTCATTCTGTGGTTTAGGAGGGGAGGGCGTCCTGAGCCCTCACGGACCCTCGGGGAGCTGCCGAGAAAGCTTCTTCGTTCTGTGGTTTGGGGGTGGGGAGGCGTCCTGAGCCCTCACAGACCCTCGGGGAGCTGCCAAGAAAGCTTCTTCATTCTGTGGTTTGGGAGGTGGGGGAAGGCGTCCTGAGCCCTCACGGACCCTTGGGGAGCTGCCGAGAAAGCTTCTTCGTTCTGTGGTTTGGGGCTGGGGGAGGGCGTCCTGAGCCCTCACGAACCCTCGGGGAGCTGCCGAGAAAGCTTCTTCATTCTGATATATCCACAGGGGGGGTCTAACGTCGTAATCCTCTGTGGACTACAGACATGTCTTCACTCTTCAAAGTCAGACTTTGCAGTGGAAATCAGGTATGCGGTTCAATGTATTTCACTGGGGTTTTGAACTTAGTGGCATAACTTGGCCATTTTTGAATATTTTCACCACAGATTTTCATCATACATTTTTTTGGGACCCCACCTCATGAACAATTGCAGTGAAATTAGGGAACTCCATCCCGACAGGTGATTTTGCGGTTGCTGCACAAAATCACCTTTTGGGTAGGGCTTGAACATTTTCTTTGCCCTTGTTCGTGAGGTGGGATCATAAGAACGCTGTGTTGAAAATTTGGCATACAGATATTAAAAAAACAACGTTATGAGCCTATGTTGAACTTTGTGAACGCTGGCCTGTAACTTTGGTAATTTTCAATATTTTTACTCCAGATTTTCAACATAGCCATTTTTTCACAGCACCTCATGAATATGACAGCTGTCATTTTTCAAATCCTGCACAAAATGTGTTTTTGTGTCTGGAATGGTGATTTCACATTCCCTGTGCAAAATCACCTTTTAGGCAGGAGTTTGAACATTTTCTCTGCCCTTGTTCATGAGATGGGGTCATGAGAAGGCTATATAAAAAATTTGGGGCAAAAATATTAAAAACCAAGAGTTATGAGCATGCGTTGAAGTTTGCGAATGCAGGCTCGTAACTTTGGTAATTTTCAATATTTTTATCCAAAATTTTCAACATATCCATTTCTTCACAGCGCCTCATGAATGTGACAGCTGTCATTTTTCAGATCCTGGCCAAAATGTGTTTTTGCATCCCAAAAGGTGATTTTGCAGTCCCTGCGTGAAATCACCTTTCAGACAGGAGTTTAAAATTTTCTTTGTACTTGTTCATGAGGTAGGGTCATAAGAAGGCTATCTTGAAAATTTGGGGCAAACATATTGCAAAACAACAAAGTTATGAACCTGCATTAAATTTTATGAATGTAGGCTCATAGCTTTGGTAATACATAAGCCACGAAGTGTACCACGAAGCATCTAGTATCCCAGGACTTCTGTACTAGTGGCAAGTATCCAGCATTGACAAATGCTTGTTTTCTTTCGATACGGTAGTTTTTACTTTGTTTCTTGGTTCCATTCCTCCTCCTTCTTTTCTGTGCCTCTCTCCCAAGTTACAGAAAAAAGTTTTTCTTTTTTAGTTCCACTTGCTTAATCTTAGGCATTTTTTTCTTTTAGTAAGGTTAAAGTAAAGCTGTCCACATTTTCAGCTACCCGCCTGCCAAAGGCTTACCCCCTGAAGTTTATGCACTGTAACTTACTTTATTTTAATTTAGTAAAGTCTGGGTGCGGGGAATATGGTGGATGCTGCATGGCTCCATTTAGTGTAAAAATGCGGTACGCATCATCAAGCTTCAATACAAATGTATTCCTTGCAAAAGCTTAATCGGGGGGATAGTTAGTTCTCTGTTTTCTAGTTCTAAACTACGCTTTTTTGGCTTTGAAGTCAGACTTGGAGAGTGGCAATGGCCACATGTCTTTCCTCTGCCACCACTACGCACAGTGTGAAGAAATTATCTGAGTGCATTGGTAAGAGAGCAAGAAATACCATGACAGCAGTGCCTCTAACAGTATTTCATCAGCACAAAACCCAACCACTTGGATTTTGTATTGCAAAATACCCTGTGTTCCCCTACCCATGGAAAAATAAATCTGAGTCAAACCTAGCCTTTCATGGCCAGCTTGGTTCCAGTTCAGATTAGCAGTGCATTGGGATGTTTGGTGTAGCTTGGAGTTTGCTAAATCTGAACTGCTGAGCCCTAGATGGAAGCTGGGGTCCCAAGATCAGCACACTGAGGGAGAACATCTTTGAAAAAAGATTTTAAGTTCCAGGGCACCATATTCCTTGCAGAGATGATGCCCAGTTTTTAATGGCTATAACAATCCTTTAGAAGAAAAGCTGTTACTATGGTTAATAACTTTTCCTTTGTTAGACACAACTAGCGTTTACTACTCAAGTGCTGTGGTTGCTGTGGAAACTATCCAATTACTGCAAGACATTTCACAAAATGTAAGTGTTTATACAACACCAGTGGAGATAAAAATAATAAACTTAAACGTCAAATCTTACATCCAACTCACAAGATGTCATGTCATCTTGTGATCCGAGTATGTCATAGATGCTATCTTGCCCTGTTGGATACACCACAGTGGAATACTGAACCAGTCAGAGAGGAACTTTACAGAACTAATGATATCACAAAAGCCATGTACTGCCTTGAACTCAACAATTGAAATCAAAGAGAAACAATTAAATCGTCATACAAACCGCAGATTTAAAAGTTATAACTAGTGATAAACTGGTGGATGTATTGAGTATGCAATGGGCAGTCTCAAAAGGCCTGCACCTATCATGTTGTTATTCACTGTCTGCTCTCACAAATTGACCTTATCAGAGTATAGGTGGCTCAAACCTCCCCTAATATATTACTATTTTCAGAAACCTGGCTGTGGACCAGGATCCCTTCCTCTGACATTGCCCTGTCTGGGTTCTCTTTCTAGAAGACAGGATAGAGGTCAATGATGTGGGCTCACCCAGTATGAATCCTCCTCCCTAAACCTCAAACTGGATTTTGTAGACACTATATCAATGTCCCACAAGCGATCTGTGGTATACTAAATTTCCCCATTCCATTCCTTACTTATTACATGCATCCGCTTCTTTCTCTGGCAAGGGTTGCAATGTAGTAATTGATATAATTTCTATCCACATTGTAAACTGGCTTGACTCTAAATCTTCCTCACTCCATACCAAAATCAATGCCTTAAATCTCCATCAAGTGTTGTTTGAACCAGATTTAACAGTCAATACGCTAACCACTCATAGATAAGATTTTTTTCCTCACATCCCCTTTGTACTGTCTCTGTAGATACCCTTTGTGACACTACCAAAACAATATCAGTGATCTTTTGGTCAGCACAAAAACTGTCCAGAATGCCTCCACCCATAGCTATCACCTCATTAAATGGAACCCCACTTGAAGTTGTCTCATCCTACAAATATCTAGGAGTGTGGCTAGATCCTCACCTAAACTTCTCTACCCACATAGATGCCATTACCTTTAAGCTCCGCCCCACTTTGGGTATGCTGTATCGTAACAGACTCCCAGTCAGATGTGAAATTGTTACTAATGTAACCCCCACCCAGGTATGCCATTTCTATCTGACAGCTCTACCTGGTGGGCTCGGTTCGGGGAGGCATATGTCACTCGGCACATTGGCTAGGTTTGGCTACTCTGCACAGAGGCACCCAAGTAACTCCGGACAAAAGAAGCAATAACTGTAATGTCCAATACCAGAAGTGGGATTCTAAAGTGTGGCTTTTATTTACATCCAACAGAATAAACAAAGCATAGATGGACCCCCACGGGGCTACACTCCTGGTGATGCAGATTTAAGGAGACCAAGAATCACTTCGCCCTCAGGCTCTGAAACACACTGGGCACACAGCCTGAACATGCGCTGCTCTGGGTTTTCTCTGGCTCAGCTCCCTTGCCAACCACTTGGACACTTTCCATATAGCATGGAAACATCTACTGGTGGCTTCCTAAACCACCTATGAGCACTTCTGCTCCATAAGGCAATCTTCCTCATAAATCCCACATCTAGGTACTTTTCCCAGGCACTGGCCAGGTACCTGAGAGAAAGCAACAGGTGTCCCAGAGCAAATCCGTAGAGGTGAATTTGGTTACTACTACTCCCACCTCTCGCTCCCATAATTCATACCTGGCCATTTCTCTGGACTGTATTACCTTATCTTTTAAAACTCTTTGCTGTGTAGATTCTTTTTAAATGTATTTCACATTCAGTCTACTGTCTTTACATCCCATTTGTGCTGGACTTGAACATACTTAATAAGTGGCTTTGTCCATTACTCTAGACCCCCCACAGAGTTAAGCCATCCAATCCCCACATCTTCCAAACTGTACTTGACTGTCTTTTCCTGACCCCACAGTAACAGCCCCTTTAGTTTCATCTTGATGCAGTTGAAACCATATGGCCCTTTAGCAGAGCGAACTCACCCTTCAGTTGCAGGTGCCCCACAGGCGTTTCCGCCTCAAGGAACTCTTCCAGAGCTTCTGGTTCCTCAGCATGAACTTAAACAAGGCAGCTTCTTTTCCCTAGCTGGACCAAGGGGGTTTGCCCCTGGAAGCAGGCTGATTCCTTGCCCCCATCCCCACAGGGATGGGGCCCTGAACCATTGAAAATAGTCTCTACCACTTCAATATGCTCTTCTTGTGTTCCTCTTCAGGTGAGAACACACACCTATACAACAAAAATAGCTCTCTGACAGAGCTTAGAGTTCTGAGGGCCTGCTTACAGCAGAGCCCCTCTTTCAGACTGCCACACTCTACTGAACTCAACAGACTGACTTCAAATTCCCCAACGTTCTACTCTAACCTCCAACTGCAACATTCCAGTGTGGCTTATGCAGCTGCGACAGTTCTAAATTATGTCATCCCTCAGTCTCAGCTGAGACTGAGAACAGAGTGAGACAGTGTGAAATCCATTTACCTAGAGTTTCACAAGCTGTCTTCCCTGCCTACCACTGTGTCTTACTGGGATTCTAGTAACCCCGGGTAACAGGGGGGGTTACACTAAAATGATCATACCTGTTTTTGACTATGCAGATGTATTATATAGCACTGCCCCTGCCTCTTCTCTATCCAGATTTGACATCCTCTTAAATACCTTTCGCTGCCTTGCCACAAATTCCCCCCACAAAACACACCACTGTTCTCTCTACTCCTTCCTTGGCATCCCACCTCTATCCCACCGCCACCACACCCACTTGATATCCCTCATATCCAAATTCTGATTCGGACTACTACCCTCCTACCTCTCAGATATGTTATCTCCAGCTAGCTCATCCCCCTACTACCTTCATAGCAGAGACACCAGCTCCTTCTCACTTCCCCCGCCATCTTCATCACCTGGTCAGTCTAGTTTCTCCTTCAGACTCCCTTCCTTATGGAACCAACAAACCCCACTACTAAGAAACGCTCCCTCGAATATTGTAATCAAGCAGAAAATTTGTCTCTGCCCTCCCAACGTGCTCCTGTCACTCCTAACCTCCCATCATCCCCTTCCTCTAATCAGTACTGCATATTATATTTATGCACAGTTAATTTTATTGAATTTTCTGAATCATCCGTCCACATTGTAATTCTATTACGCAGTGTAAGACTCTGCAATCTAATTACCCAATGTAAATAATTTGAAACCTCATATTGTACTTCTATTATGTTATGTATGACTCTTCAGTCTAATTACCCAATTGAAAATGCCTTGCAACCTCGTACTGCCGAATCTGTCTTGCACTTACATTTTGTATTTAGACTATATGTATTTCCTCTCTATGTATTTGTTACCCATGTCCCCTGGTTGCACCTGGAAATGAGCCTTGGCTCAGTGTGCCTTTCCCAGTCAACAAATTTTAAACAAAAATAAATAAATAAATAAATAGTGGTCACTGCATTATGTACTGCATCCATAAAATCAGAACCTCTAAGTCTGCCAGTATTATAAATGATCGCTCACTGCAAAATTTCTCTTTACTCAATTTTCTGTTACAGCTCTCTAACGTAAACTGGAGCTCAGTGTATAGCTCCTCTGATCCTCAACAGGTGCTAAAGCAATTCTGCTCCATCTTTTTGTCAGTCAGTGACACCCATGCTCCCATTAAAAATATTCTGAGTAAAGGGGCATGCAACTCCTCTGGGTCTCTGCTGAAATTATTTACTTATTCAACCAGAGAGATGTTGCTTGGTCTGCCCATAAGACATCTGGTGCCCCTACTGATAGGCTTTGTTTTAACAGACTTAGGAACCTCTGCACCAAGTCTACAAGGAAAGCCAAGGCAGCTTATTTCCACTCCAGATTTATCACTGACTCTCCATCTCCTTCCAAATTCTGGAAAACCAAATCCTACTTCAGTCCTCTTGTGCCGATTTTGGCATCACTAACCTCAGTTGCACCTCTGGAGAAGTCTCTGACCCATGTGCTGTAGGAAATGCCCTAAATAATCAATTTGTTGATGGGCCAATGGGGGTTTTGCCCCCACCCATTATGAGCTACAGTTCTGGTCATCCATATGGGAACAAATTTGGCACATCTAACTTTTCCTTTTCCTGCATCGCTACTTCTCAGGTCCTCCAAGAGCTATTGCACTCTAAGCCTAATTCACATTTTGGGTCTCATTGTATTCCCCCCAGATGTTTGAAGCTAGTATCCCTTGCAATTTCTGTCCTTCTGGCTCAAGTCTCTGGAAGCATGCCACAGTGATTCATCTACACAAAAGTGGCCCCACAAACTCTCCTGCAAACTACTGACCAATCTTGCATCTCCCAATTCTCTCCAAAATCCTTGGGAGGCTGGTCACCAGATATCTGTTTAATTACTATTACTTGCACTATTTCTTTTCTGATTATCAGTCTGGGTTTTGAACATCCCACTTTACATCCACCTCCTCCCTTAAACCCGCTGACCTTATCCTTAGTAACTTGGACAACAGACTACATACCACTGTCATATTCTACAGTCTGGCTAAAGCTTTTGATGTGGTAGACTACACCATTCCATTAGCTAAACTTGCTGCCAGTAGTCTTACATACTCTTCTCTCTTGGTCCTTCTTCTAGCTCCCTGGTTACACCCAGTCTGTCTCTACTGGTTTTGGGGATCACTCAAGGCTGTCTCCCAGGGTCTCCCCTTTTCAGCATCTTTGTTTTGGGGTTTTTATGCTTCGACTCTGACCCCCCCCCCAAAACCAGCCTCTACTTTGGGCTGCACATTGTCAGCCCCCCTCTGCTCACCAGCTCATTCTCTTCTGCCATCTTCTTTTGTCTCCATTTTTCCCCCTGTGCCTCAGGTAGACCTAGTGTTTCAAACCCCAGGAAATTTTACTGTATTCTGATTTCTGGAATATGGTCTCCCCACAAAACTGCCCCAAAGCCAAAATGGTTAATAAAATCTATGCTAATCATGGAATGTTGGGCTCGAGCTTGGTTTTCAAATCACTGTCCCTGGACTACATCCTGCAACTGTCAGATTCTTTACTTTGCTTGCCTAGTACAAACGCCTCGGAGAGCCCCCCTTCATCTTGGTTGAAGATTTAAATTTTCTCAGTTTTTTGAAGTACATTTTATTTCTGTTCATTTTTGAAGTACTGTCCTTGAGTTTACAGTTAGATTAGTCTAGATTTAGTGTTATTCCGGTAAGTTTTTCAGTTTCTTCTCGGTTCGTTTAACTGGGAGGTAACTGAACTTTTATTTACTTTTTGAAAAAAGGTAATTCATGTATTAAAAACTTTCCCTGGGCCAGTTGTTTAAATTTTGCTCTTTTTAGAGAAAAACCGGGGTAACTCTTGGTTCTTTCGTCAGTCGCTAAACCGATCGAAACAAAAAAAGAGCGAGAGCTTTGTTTATCTGTGTGGGTTTCTGACTCATAGAAAACACACTTTTCAGGGTTTTCTTCTGGTTGTCACTACCAAAGAAAAGAACCAGCTCAACAGGTTTAAGCATTGAACAGAGTGTGGGGAACCATTTGATGAAGCTGATCCACAATTTGTTTGTGTTTTCTGCCTTGGGTTTGACCACCTGAAGGCAGATTGTGACATCTGTAAAAATTTTCCTCAGTCAATGCATGATAGGCATTTGAACCAACTGAAGGAAAAAATGTCCGAAAAGGCTGCTGACCCAGTTTCGGATAAACCCTCCTCTTCTCAAAAGGAGAAACTCAAGGATCTGGTTGAATAGCTTATCTAGTAGATGGGGAAATGGGCAGACTGGGTGGGCCAAGCGGTCCTTATCTGCCGTCAAAGTCTATGTTTCTATGAATGACCCTCTGACCAGGGTGATGGTTCCTCGGGTAGGAAGAAAACTGCAGATACTGCCGCTGAACCAGTAAGTTTCTGCTAAGAAGAAAAGGAAGGAAAAATACTCTGTTAAGGAACCATGACCGATGAATCCATCAATTCCAGCCACAGAAGAAATATATAATGCT
The DNA here is from genome assembly GCA_016271365.2 of Neoceratodus forsteri. Classification (NCBI taxonomy): domain Eukaryota; kingdom Metazoa; phylum Chordata; order Ceratodontiformes; family Ceratodontidae; genus Neoceratodus; species Neoceratodus forsteri. Next base: position 639,811,508 of record CM028136.1, read on the forward strand.
ACAAGAATTATCCAGGCACTGCAGACCAGTACCACAGTTCCGGTTCAGTGGCCCTGGTCACAGGCCTCGGTTCAGGACCTGGGTTCATTCTCGGTTCCCGGTTCACTTGAGCAGTTTGCTGAAGCTATGCTGAGGGGGATGATGAGAATTTTGGAGAGCCTCTTGAACCAGATGTATCCCCTGATCCTCAATGCCCTGATTCCCCTGATAAGGGAGCTGAGGATTCTTCTTCCTATTTTGCCTTTATGAAACAAGTGGCATAAACTCTGGACCTCTTCACCCAGGAATCCCCTGAAGAGGAAGAGGTGCCAGACTACATGGAGATGATGAATGTGCCAGCAACAAAAAGGCTGTTGTTGCCCATTCTCAAGTCTCTGAAGAGACAGGCCTCCAGGATTTTACAGACCCCCATGTCCATCCCTCCAGCGGAGAAGAGAATGGGCAGGAAGTACTGGGTGGCCAAGTCTGGAGCAGAGTTCCTCTTTGGACACTCCAGCCATGAAGGGGTGATGCAGGCTGCTGCATGTGACAAAGCAGGTATTCCCCTGGCATCACACCCACTTGAGAAGGACTCCAGAAAAATGGACTCTGTGGCCAAGAAGTCCTACTTAGGGACCTCTTTGACCATTACACAGGCAACTTATATGGCCTGTATGTCCAGATACCAAAAGAGTCTCTGGAACACAGTTGTGGAGATGGCCAAGGCATGCCATGGACCCATGACATCAGATTTGTCCGAAGCTTCAAAATGGGGCATAGAGGTTTCCAAGTGCCAATTTCAAATGGCAGTGGATGCCATTGATACTGCAGCCAGGCAAATAGCAACCTCAGTGTCTCTAAGAAGATTTGCTTGGCTGAGGGCCACTAACTTGTCTCAGGACACCCAGACAAAGGCATTGGAGTTTTCCTGTGAGCCCACATCTCTCTTTTGGGAGCAAACAGAGGCTTACATGAAGAAGCTGGATGAATACAAGGTGGCATATAAGAGTGCTGCGACAAAGGAGAAAGCAGCAACACCCCAGAAGTACCAGCACAAAGAGGGCAGGAGTAGAACCCATTATAGGCCCTTCTTCCAGGCTCAGGCATTGCCTGCCTGCCAACCTCAGAGGGGGTACTTCAGAGGCAGAGGCAGAAGGGGCAGCAGCCGTGCTGGACCCAGCACTCAGCCAGGTGCACAATCAAAGCAGATCCCCTGAGGGGTCTGCCAGGACAGCCTTCCCACTTCCAGTAGGAGGCAGGCTGGCTCACTATCGCCAGGCTTGTGAATCTATTACCACAGACAAGTAGGTCTTGGAGGTAGTGAGCCAGGGGCTTGTTCTCTGTTTCAAGGCTCTGCCCAAGCTGAGGGCAAGACTTTTCTGACCTGCCAGACTATCAGAAGCAGCTCTGTTGGAGGAGGAAGTAACAATACTCATTCAGGACAAAGCAGTAGAGCCTCTTGTACCAAAAGGGAAGGGATTCTATTCAAGGTACTTCCTCACTCTACAGAAAACAGGAGAGTGACAAACCATACTAGATCTCATACACTTAAACAGACATTTGGCAAAGCCAAGTTCAAAATGGTCACTCTGACTACCATTCTCCCTACACTCAGTAAGGGGGATTGACTGGCATCTCTGGATTTAAAGATGCCTACTTCCATATTCCCATTAGGCAATCACACAGAAAGTATCTCAGGTTCAGATTGCCATAAGGCCACTACCAGTTCAGGGCCATGCCCTTCGGCCTGACTTCTGCTCCAAGGGTGTTTACCAAGTGCCTAGCCATAGTGGTAGCACACCTAAGGAGGCAAGGGGTTACAGTCTTCCCATACCTGGACGTCTGTCCAGTCTGCTCAACAGGTAAGAGATGCACTGACCACCACCATACCCTGTGTACACTGGGCTCCCTGGTAAAAAATTAAAAGTTAGTGCTGACACCGGTTCTACTCCTGGAGTTCATAGGGGTGGAATTAGATACTCTGAGAGGAACAGCCTCCTTCTCACAGGGAAGGGTAGACAGCCTAGTGCAGCTGGTAAGCTCCTTCCAACTGCATACCCCCAGACCAGCAAGACATTTTTTCCAGCTGTTTAGTACACCTGGTTGCATTAACACCAACTGTGTCAGGGTCAATATTCCAGATGAGGCACATTCAGTTCCACCTCAGGTCTCACTGGTCTCAGAAAAGCGATTCCCTGTTGAAGATGGTACCAGTCACAAGAACCCTGCTCCAAGCTCTGCAATGGTGGCAGGAAAAGGATAACCTCAGGGAAGGTGTGCCTTTCCTCCAGCTGCCACCAGCAGCAGTCTTAGTAATGTAGGCCTCCCTCCTAGGATGGGGTGCCCAACTAGGGGAACGCACCGCATATGGTACCTGGCTCCAGCAGGAGTCCCTGCTTCACGTAAACCTGCTGGAGCTCAGGGCAGTTTATGTGAGCATTCAGTCCTTTGCTTTAATGCTACAGGCCAAGGTGATTCAAGTCAGAACAGACAATACAATACAACACAACCACAATGTACTACATAAACAAGCAAAGGGGCACAAGGTCCTCCCCCCTGTGCACAGAAGCCATGAGAGTGTGGAACTTGGCTTGCTCCCTAGGGATCTCCCCCTCAGCAGTTCACCTCCCAGGGAAGGACAACATCCTCGCAGATGCTCTAAGAAGGATCAATCAGAACCACCTTGAGTGGTCACTGAATGGGCAGATCCTGCAAGTGGTGTTCAGAAGGTGGGGCACCCAAGAGGTTGACCTCTTCTCAGGCCCAGACAGTCACCAACTGCCACAATTCAGTTGCAGACCCCCCCCCCAAAGTGGGCACAGTCCCCCTGGATGCACTGCTATTGGACTGGACAGGGAGGTTCCTATATGCCTTCCTTCCATTTCCCCTGTTGCTCAGAGTTCTGAACAAACTTAAGACTCACCCAGCGACAATGATCCTCATTGCTCCAGATTGGGCCAGACAGCCCTGGTATTCCATGTTACTGACCCTGTCAATATCCAAGCCAATCTCCCTGCCCAGGAGACACAACCTACTGACTTCCTGTCAGGGCAGGGTCCTGTACCCAAATATTCAGTCACTCAGATTCAGAGCTTGGCTCTTGAGGACTTAGAATATACTGACCTACAACTCTCAGAAGGGGCGCTAGAGGTCCTCAGGGTATCTAGAAAACACTCCACTAGAAAGACTTACTCTTCTAAATGGGAGCGGTTTTCTATTTGGTGCCAATGGAGACAGATAGACCATCGCCATGCTGGCTTATCAGTAGTCTTGGACTATCTGGCACACTTGTATTCCCTTGGCCTTCATCCTTCCACCCTTAAGGTACGCCTAGCAGCTGTCTCACTTAATTCTATCGTACATTGTACACTGTATATTTCAACTTAGTGTAACCCTGTACTTTCTTTCCTGTTACCAATTGTATATTGCTGTCCTGGCCTCATACTCAGTGGCCTTATTGAACCTGTTGTATAATTTCTAATGTGTTCACTCTGTTTTCTTATTCATGACCTACCTGTTATGTATTGTTTTTGCCTGTTTTATTCCTGCCTGATTGTTGTATTCTCCCGGGTCGTGCCAGAAAATAGTCATATTATAGCTAGTGTACCTACCTGGTTAACAAAATCTAGATAAATAAATACCTCTCTGCTGCAAAAGGGGCATCCCTGGCTGCTAGTCAGATATTCAGAAAATTCTGCAAGTGGCCTACTGCACTTGCATCCTCCTCACAGGGAACCCACTCCTGCATGGGATCTCAGTATATGCATTGGCCAGCTAATGCAACCACCGTTCAAACCCATGTCCTCAGCAGAGCTTAAGTATGTGACATGGAAAACAGTGTTCCTGGTAGCCATCACCTCAGCCAGGAGGATCAGTGAGCTCCAGGCCTTGTCCACAGAGCCAGATTACATAGCAGTCCATAGGGACAAGGTGGTCCTTAGGACTAATAGGAAGTTCCTTCCTAAGGTGGCCTCAGACTTCCACCTTAATCAGTCCATTACCTTACCAGCCTTTTTCACTGACCACTCCAGCTCAGGGGAACGAAGACTGCATAGCCTCGATATCAAGAGAGCTATAAGCTACTACCTGGATCACATGAAGGGTCACAGGCAGGATAGATCCCAGCTCTTCCTGACCTATGGAGAAGTGGGGAAGGGAAAACCTGTCTCAAAGTGGTCCATTGCCCACTGGCTTATTGTCTGTATCTAATTTTGCTACAGCAAAGTAGTTATAGAGCCCCCTGTAGGCCTCAGGGCCCACTCTACAGGGGGTACAGCTGCCTCAGTAGCAGCCATAAGAGATATCCCTTTGGTAGAAAACTGCAAAGCAGCTATCTGGAAAGTAGTTCACACCTTTACCAAGCACTACAGTCTGGATACCCAGGCAAGAAGTGATGCCAGGTTTGGCACAGCAGTACTGCAGAGCTTGTTTCCTGAATAGGTTCTCTACCCTCCTCCAAAGGTACTGCTTGGGTAGTCTACAAAAGTCAGAATACAGTAAGATTTTCTGGGGTTTGATGAAAAAATTACTTACCATAGTAATCTTGTTTCTTCCAAGGGAATCGTACTGTATTCTGAGTTCCCACTCTGCCTCCCCTGCTAGAATCTATGGGCACTGCAACACAGCTGTCCATGCTGTTTGAATCCTGTGAGTGTTTCTTTATTGGGCTTTGTGACTTGAGTCTTAGTGTTACCCACATTTTTAAATAAAGGGGATTGTTTGTTGTTGGGTGTTGTTAATTAGTTATTTAATTATTAATGTAGTTTAGAGAGCTTCTCATTATGCAAGCTCCATAAGAATCTGATGGTTGCAGGATGTATTCCAGGGACAGTGGTTTGAAAACTGAGCTCAAGCCTAACATACCATGATTAGCATAGGTTCTATTGACCATTTCGGCTCCGGGGCAGTCTTATGGTGAGACCATACTGCAAAAATCAGAATACAGTAAGATTCCCTTGGAAGAAACAAGATTACTATGGTAAGTAATTTTTTCATCCTTGCTGGGGGGGGGGGCAAGGAAAGGGAGAAACATTCCACTGCCTTGACCTGGGAATGTGGGGGCTAAGGGATTGAAATGGCTCTGTTGAGGGGCTTTGTGGCATGGGAGAACTCTGTGGTCATCATCCGGTCAGCCAGCCGGGAATATTTTCCATTTCTAACCCCAGTAATACTAAGGTATTCATAACTTTATGCAGTCAGCCTTGCAAGTAGAACTGCCCAGAGAGAATTTGGAACATATGCAAATGATGGAATCTTTTGCATGAGACACTTTTTCAAATGCTGCCTTATACTAACTGCCTCAGTTCTAAACCCCTCAGATTTCTCTCTATCAAGACTAGATGTTTAGAGATCCTCCCCTCATCATCTTTTGTTCTGATGTGAGAAACCTTATCAAACATTATAAGTATTCTTTACATTTCGTTTGCTGCCTTTTACTTTTTGTAATTTTAGGTAAACCCATAGTTTTAGTGTTTAAATTGTAAGTTTTCTCAGTTTCTCCTAGTTCGGTAAAACTGGGGGTAAACAGACGTTTATTTTATATTTATAGGAGTTTTCTGACTAAAAAACTCCATTAGTTATGTTTAATTTTATTAAATTAGCTTGTTTTAAGAACCGCTAATACCAGTTCCTGAACCGATAGCCTTGGTTCATTTTATCTCAGTTCCCGGGTCCCGCAAATATTTCGGAACCGACCGCAACTGCTAAATAAACTTAAAATATTTCTTTATTAGCAGTTGCAACTTTTATTGGCTTTACATTGAAAATGTTATAAAAAAAAAACTGGTGATCCTGGTTTCAAACCTTGTATTCAGTGAGGTGAAATTTTATTAAGTCAAACATTCTCTTGTTTTGCCTATTTGGACATGAACATTTAAAAAGAGTGTGAAATCTGCATTACATGTCCTGAAAAAAATACTGAAATGCCTGGATAAGGCTAAAAATAAACAAATAAATAAACAAAAAAACTATTACCACCTAAGGGTACCTCGAGCTCTGACCAGCTGGCACCCTAAGTTACTGTGGCTGAAACCACAACAATTATTGTAACTGCTACCCCTGAGATGGGTATATAAGTAGTTCCTGAGAGGCTTGCTGAACTAGCTGACTCCCTGGTTCCCTCAAAAGAAATCAGCAGAACTAAGCACACAGAAGCCCCTGCTGGACAGCATCTGGGGACTTCTGTGCCTGCTATAATGCCTGCCAACTCCTGCTGAAATTGCACAGGCCTGTTTTGATTATGGGTGAAGATGTGACATTTTTAAAACTTTCCCAGAGAAAAGTATGGAGAAAGGAGGCAGTATAGCACAGTAGTTTAAGGCTCTGAGCTGCAAACCTGGAGACCTGGGTTTGTATCCCACAGCCCCCAGTTGCATACTGTGTGACCCTGAGCAAGTCAATTCATTTCCTTGTGCTCCCAGGTCACACCTGTAAACAATCTTTCAGCTTAGTGGGCAGGATTCTCAAAACCGTCAGGACCAAAGTCCCACTCCGCAATGCAGTTGTGGGCTGAAATCGCCCGCAGCTGTGCTGGTTGCAATTCTTGGCCGCAGCAGTTGCGGAGGATGTTATGTCTGCTCCAACTAGCTGTAGCATCTTGCCGCAGCTGCAGAGTTCTCCCGGGCAACACCTCCCACAAGCAGCCTTATATTGTGGAGCCGGTTGTAATCCGGCTCCAGCTTTGAGAGTACCCGCTGCTGTGGGACTCCTGTGGCTCCGCAAGTGGTCTCCATTTGGCGCTGACGTTTTGCCGCAACTGTGGGAATTTTGAGATCTTTGTGAATCCTGCCCAGTGTGTCTCTCCTGGTAAAAGAAAGGGAAAAAAATGCCTGGAATGGCTAAAGAAAACACTTTCAGGCTTACAAGAGCTGTCTGCCTCTCAGCAGAAGACCTCTGCAAAGCAGTCTTCCTAATATTTAAGAGGAAGAATATGTAATTATTATGAAATGGAGTGGAACCTATTTAATTTGAGGTTTCCTCTTAACACAAGTTTGGCTCTCCCCACAGAACATCTAAGGATTATTCCTCATTCTTCACGTTGGTGAGACATATTTGGGCTGACATCCACTGAAAGCTTCCCATTCCTGTGAGTAAATTCTTCAGGGAACATACTTTAATGATTTTACAGACTCCAAACTCTGCCCCCCCCCCTCTGGATAAGAGGATGAATAAGAAATATCAGCTGCACAGGGAGAGAGAACTGAAGGTTTTTCCCACACCCTGTCCACCAAGGAGTGGTTAAAGTGACAGCCTGTGACAAGGCAAAGATACCCGTGGCATCCTGTCCTCCTAACAAGGATTCTGAGAAAAATTGACAACATGGCATGAAAGGGATATTTATCAGGTTCCTTGGCCATCAGGCAAGCACACACTTCAAGCCTATGTCAATTCCAAAGTCACTATGGCAGTTGGCCCATGCTATGTCAGCCAAGGCCCAGACTCCCCTATCAGATGATCTAGCTGAAACAGCTAAATTTGTTTGGGAGCAGCCAAATAACAGTTCAAGTGGCTGCTGCCAGATGGATGGCAAGTACAGTGGTTCAGAGGAGGTTTGCCTGGGTGCGAATCACAAACCTCACTCAGGATACCCAAACCAAGGTTATGGAGTTCCCAGTGAAGTGTAATTCCTCTTGGAGAAAGATAAAGGCTTACATGAAAAAGGTGGATAAATACACTGCAGCAAGCCCCCTTTTTTCTATCAGGCTGGGCTGTGCCTCAGTATTAGCAGTACCCACAGCAGGGGTACTTCAGAAACCACAGACAAGTGGCCCTGAATGTAGTGAGTCAGGGATTGTCCCTGAACTCAAATTTCTCCCAAAACAAACAGTGTGAAAAGGACTGAAAGGTTGCAAAAGAGACCGATTAAGGGTGCTTCAGGCTCTGACCAGCCAACAACCTCCAAATCTGTGTGTGAAACTTCTGTTTCTTACACACCCCTGAGAAGGGTGGGTCAGGTACCGCCAAGAAAACCAAAAAGACAAAGCATATCGAATCCCAGGAAAAACCCAAGAGGTTTCTGGCATCACTGGACTTAAATTATTTCCACATTCATAAGGGAGTCTCACAGAAAGTACTTCAGGTTCAGATTGTCATCAGGTCAGTCTTTAAGAGTGTACACAGTGGTTGGAGCACCTTCAAAGGTAAGGTGTTAGTTTTCCAATACCTAGAGGACTGGCTGGTGGTTGTCGAATTGCCCCAACAAGTGGGTTTGCAACTCACCTAGGGTCTCCAGGAGTCTCTAGGGTTCTTGATATATCTAAAGAAAGCCTGATCTTTGGCCTGCTCAGGCACTACAGTTCACAGGAGCAGAGCTAAATACCCTGCAAGGCAGGGTCTAGCTGCTTCTACGCAAGGCAAGAAGTATTCCACTAATAGCAGACTTATTCAGCCTGAATGAAACAAAAACTGCAAGACAGTTTCTTCAGCTACTGGCCACATGGCACCTGCCGCTAGCACAGTCTTGGAATCCAGATTACAGATCAGGGCCATTCTATGTCACTTCATGGCACAGGACCCTCTTTTAAACTAATTCTAGTAACAAACACATTGTTACGGGCCTTCAATGGTGGAAAGAGGGAACCAACCTAAGGGAAGGGTCTTTTTCTTGTTTTAGCAAGAGCCCCCATCAGTTGTCTTACAACAGATGCATCTTTATTAGAGTGGGGCTCCCATCTGGGAGTTCGCACCACCCAAGGCACATGGTCAAGTGCAGAGTCACTTCTGCACATAAACCTGCAGGAGCTAAGAATAGTGTTACTGACACTAAAGGTTTCACACAACTACTATAAGGTGGTACAGGTCAGAACAGACAGTACCACCACAATGTACTAAATAAACAAGTAGGCAGGGACAAAGTAAGCCCTCCCTGCACAAGACTTATGAAAATATGGAGTCTAGCATGCTCCATGGGCCCCTGCAGGATATTCATCTGCCAGTTAGGGACACTACCTTGGCAGATACTTTGACTCAAATCAACTAGTCCCATCAGGAATGGGCCTTAAACAGTCAGATGGTGCAAGTTATCTTCAGAAGGTGGGTCGCTCCAGAGGTAGACTTATTCGCATCCCACCACAATCACCACCTGTTACAGTACTATTACAGAAACCAGATCTGTGAACAATCCACCTGGATGTTCTGGTTTTGAGTTGGCCAGGTAAGTACCTTCATGTTTGTTTTTCCTTCTCTTTGGCATACAGAGCAATTTTTTCAAGCTCAGGTCCCAGTCAGCATCAGTGGTCTTGATAGCACCAGACTGGGCCAGACAGACATGGTTCTCTCTGCTACTCTCCATATCTGGGTCTGAACCAATACACCTTTTCCTCGGAGGCACAACCTACTAACCTCCAACCAGGAGGCTCCTGTATCCAAACCTTGGATCACTCAGGTTCAAGGCATGGCTTTTGAGTGCTTAGGGTATAATATGCAGGTTTGCATCTTTCTCAAAGTGTCTTAGACATTTTATGTGGTTACAAGCAGCCTTCCACTATGAAAACATATACTTCAGAATGGGAAAAGGTTTTACTATTGGTGTTCAACCAAGCAAATGGTTCCAGCACATGCTGGATCCCAGTTGTGTTTGACCATCTTACCTATTTGCACTCATTGGACTGGCAGTCCAGCACCCTCTAGGTCTACCTAGTTGCAGCATCCGCTTGCATATTAGTTTGACAAAATGTTTTAATGGCCTCAGAGCCTAGCTTTGAAATGCGCTTTAAGGGTCTGGCACATATCAGCACTGGCTGGTGTTCCAGTTGTGCTAGACTATCTTACCTATTTGCTTTTACTGTGCTTGTAGTCAAGTACTTTAAAGGTCCAACTGGCCACAGCACTGGCTTACACTTCAGTTGGACAGAAAGTTTTTCAGGTCTCGGACCCTATGTTCAAAGGGTTCTTTAAAGGCCTGTCCCATTTGCACCCTCCCCCCACAGGGAACCAGTGCGTGCCAGCATGTGGCCTAGATGTGTATATATAGTTAGGCTCATGGGTTCCCCGTTGAGCCTATGTCTTTAACGTATGTGAAAAAAAAAAAGGCTGTTTTAAGACAACAAATAGCTTTTTCTTGTGGTAATGACTTCTGCCAGAAGAATCAGTGATCTCAGGTCTCTCTGCATCAAACAGGACTATATTTTATTCCACAGTGGCAAAATTGTCCTGGGAACAAAAGGAGAGTTTTCCCTTTAAAATGACTTCTCATTTACATTGAATTAAGTCATTACCTCAGCTGTCTTTTGCACAGAACACTTTAGTTCTGGTGAACAGAGTCTTCATAGTCTGGACGTCAAAAGAATTCTTAGCTACTATTTGACAGCCTCTAAAGTCCATAGGCAGGACAGAAAACGGCTGTTCCTGACCTATGAGAATGTGGGAAAGGGTAACCCAGCATCAGAAGGTCCATTTCTCACTGGATAGTACAACATAACCAGTTTTGTTACTCTAGATGGGAAAGGAGCCCCAACATGGTTGAGGGCCCATTCCACATGGGGCACAGCTGCTGCCATAGCAGCTGTTGGGGATGCTCCCCTGGTGGACATCTGTAAAGCAGCTACCTGGAAAACAGTACACACCTTTACAAAGCATTATAGTCTGGATATTCTGCCCAGGGTGATGTCAGGTTCAGCACAGCAGTCCTGCAAAGTCTGTTCCCAAAGTAAGGTTCCGTGCCCACCTCCAAAGGTACTGATTGGTAGTCTACATAAAGCTAAGAATACCTGAGTATTACTGGGGTTAGAAGAAAAAATTACTTACCATAGTGATCTTGTTTCTTCCAAGTGATACTCAGGTATTCATAACTTTCCCACCCTACCTCCCCTTCTGGAACCTTTAGCCTCTGCACTTCTGAGTACTGTGCTCTCAGGGAGTATAAATGTCATTTCTGGCACACATGTTGTGTTTGTGTTCACTATTATTGTCCCTCTTCCCCTTTTCAGGTGATTTGGACATTCAATGGTATTCTTTTATATGTAATGCCCTCTAGCTGGAGGCCCTTTCTTTGGGTGTTAACAAAATTCTGTCTATAATTATTATGATTAATATTGCTATTATTATTATTATGATTACAGTTAGTCCCCGTGGGCCTGTCTTTCCAGGCTTCCAGAAAATCTAAGGGATTTAGAACTAAAGCAGTTAGTATGAGGCAGCATTTGAAAAAGTGGCTCATGCAAAAGATTTCATCATTTGCATATGTTCCAAATTCTCTCTGAGCAGTTCTACTTGCAAGGCTGACTGCATAAAGTTATGAATACCTGAGTATCACTTGGAAGAAACAAGATTACAAGATTACTATGGTAAGTAATTTTTTCTTCTGAGGCCCCTGCCACCCTCCACAATCATGTGGTCACGTTGGTTTCCCTGGGGGAGAGATGTTTGGCAGCGTGTGGTCACCCATGCCACTAAGACCACCTCTGCTGAGCCACCTTCAGGAGCCTCTATCAAGCATTCCAAAATGCCCCCGAGGGAAGCTTCTGAAGGACGCTCTGATTCTCTCCCTGCTGGTCTCCACTCCTGATGTCTGCACTTGGCTGGTGAACCCAGGTTACCAGTGTACCATAGCGATGCCCCATCACTCGGTTCCATGGAGCTGGCTCCGACATCTTTGTTAATGACCTCCCACAGGTTATAAATTCCTGCAATATCCATATGTATGTGAATGACACCATTCTATTTACCCCTGATCATAGCTCTGCTGACATCTGATACACTGCACTCAGACTTCAACGACCTTGCTGACTGGCTTAGATCAAATCATCTAGCTCTGAACCAGTCCAAAACAAAAATCCCTGGATGGTACCAGCCTTAAATCTGTGTCAGATTATAAGTACCTTGGCATCCTGCTTGATTAATCCCCGGATTTTTCTCTTCCCATTTAGGCACCATCATCAAAGTCTGATAGGGTGAGTGTCTGTCTCTCCCAAGGTATGAGAACATGCTTGGTTCAATGTATAATCCTACCTGTAATTGATTTTGGTGATGTGGTCTATGGCATTGCTCCCTATTGCCAATTATCCAGACTTGATACCTTACTAAATGCCCTGTGCTGGTTCAATCTCCGCTGCTCTATCCAGATCCATTACTGCACATTGTATGATCACCTAAACTGGCCTTCACTGAAGGATAGGCATGTACAGCATCTGACTCTTTATGGATTTAAAGTAGTGCTGAAACAAGCACCCCAACTACCTGTGCACCGTGCTAACCCCTGCAACCCCCTCCAGCCCTACTCGGGGAAATAGATTTCTTGTTCCTAGACATAAACACAATTCTGGCCAACTGGCATTCAGTCACAAACTCTCACAGGTCTGGAACAACCTGGCTTTGGGAAACAGCCCACCCTCAAGCATTGCCACAGCCAAGCAGTACCCCAGAAATGTAATTGTATTTTACTACGGCTGTACCGGATGATTTGTTATGCTTCACCGTGTATCAGCTGCTCTTGATTGCCTCTCTCTTTTGATTTGTGTTACCTTAGAAATTATTTGTAAATTGTGTATTCTGTTATTCTGCACATATTGTGTTCGTTCTTATTTTTGCTCCACCTCCCCCCGATCACACCTGTAAATTAGATTATTCTTTTTATCTTTGTGTGTTTATCTGGGGAAACAATTTCAAATAAAATAAGTAAATAGAAAATAAAGTATGCAGTTGAGCATCACTTGTGAGGGGGCAGGACATTCATAACTCACTCGAGATTCTATTACTGATGCATTATGGCCCTGCCGTCTCACACGTGAAGATACATTGCATGTTTTGAGTCAGATTATTGCATATCCACTGTCTTTCAAGCTAACAAAGGAGTCCTTGTGGATGGCTGAAACACTTTATGGAATTATTTCTGTATTTGTAATTAACTGAAAATATACCACAGCCTGTGTAAAATCCACTTCTTTTTTCTTAAACCTTGGATCTGTTGCTTAATGCAAGCAGGGCATTGTGTGACATGGTTGTCCACTTAGACTATTGTATCCCCTTTACATAGAAAATAAATTAAAACTATACGTCTGAGAATATCCTGCTCTCTATGTGGCTATGAAGGGCTGGGCACCACTGCGGGAGGGGGGGGCTGCACCCGCATCTGGGGGCGCTTAGTACTTATGGTAGGGGTCTCTCTCTTATGCAACTGTCACACCATCCCAGGGTACTCTGCAGCAGATAGATATGCCTGTGTACTGGCAAAGAGTGCAGGTATACTCCTCTTGTAGCCTTTGACTGCCTGTCTAGATCCACAGATTAGGTTAAGCTGTCTTCCACACCTGGTGCGTCCATATATCTGAATATGTGGAAGCCTCTACACCTGTTGAGAGGGGCCTTCCACATCCAGGCACTCCCTACACACTCAGGTAGGAGTGCATAGGGTTTTGTTGATTGGGAACCAAGTCATGAATATTTTCCTGTTAATTAACTCTCAAGTTGCTATTAAAATACTGTGTAAATGACGTTTTACTACATGGTAAATACTACATTTGGGTTCTGGGTGAAATAAGCCAAAGCAAAATAGTGTGAGCAAGAACAGCGCAAGCAAAACAGAGCGGCAAAAGGGAGCTAAAATACCATACAGCGTGACAACATGAGGGCAACCCAGACGAAAATGACACATGTGAACAGTACATAATACATGTTTGTGTGCAGAACTTTAACACTCGATGTGCTGTGTGTTTTGTTCTGCATGTGTCATTCTTGTCTGGGCTGCCCGAATGCTGTATGGTATTTTAGCTCTTATTTCAATTAGCTCTTTTTTGCCATGCCGTTTTGTTTGTGCTATTTTTGCTGACACTGTTTTGCTTTAGCTTATTTCACCTAGAACCCTGCATTTGTTTGTAGCTCTCTGAATGTGTCAACTTTGCTACAAATCCTATGTATGTACACTTCTATAGTCTCTAGCCTTTGTATTAGATTATATCTGTTGGCCTGTGTTTATAAACTGATTTTTAATTTCCTGTATTATATGTACTGCCACTTTACCTTCTGCAGTGTTGTGTCATAACCAGGACTTCCTTGTAAATGAGCACTACTCAATGAAGCTTTTTTCCTGGTAGAATAAATAAATACAAACACAATACAATACACAACTCAACTATGCTCACACAACTTAAAATTACCTCAGTATTAGCTGTTAACAGTTTCATGAAATTTACCCAGGTCAGGACCAAGCAATAAGGAAGTTATTGTACAAACAGCTTTGGCCCTTTGGTGGTTTTCATTGACTTTATTTTCCACAAAAGAGAACTGGAATGTGAAACAGACTTTAAATTGAACTTTAAACTTTGTCCTGTTTGTTTAAGTAAAACTATACAGGCAAGTTTCATTTATCTTAGTCTGCAGGAAGCACATCTGTTAATCATAGAACCTTAGTGCTATTCTCCCTTGCAAATAATTCAAAATCTGGTTTGGAATTAAAGCAGTCTCACACAGCTTTTGACAGGTCAGTGAAAAGTCACGAATTGCACCCATTTACAGATGTCGTAACTGTTATAATAATTAAAATGGCCTTTGCATAACACATCACAGTTGCTTATTTAATGTATGCACAAATATACCTTTTTAGTGCTTTAATCATAAATTATTTTGATGTAAAAAAAAAAAACCTTTTTATTAAAGTATCAATACTATATTTGTTAGTCATCGTAGTTTTTTTTTGGCTGAATTTTGTTTTTCTGGCAAAAACATCAATATAGCCATTTGTCTTTACATTTTCTTCCATTGCTGAATTAAGATACAGGATTATGACATTTTTTTTAAGTTCCTGCACCCTTGCCATGCCCACCATGAAAACATTACATATCTTGGTACAGTGATGTGCTGTTTACCATCAAAAACACATGACAGCACTCTCTTATTACAGCCACAGTATGAAATTTTATTTATTTTTTAATTATCAGGTCTAGGATTACAATACCTATGAGTCAGGGCTCTTTTACGAAGGTTCCACATCAGGTTACAATTCAAAACATAAGACATGTAAGTCAGATTACAAATTGAGCACATAGGACAAAGTTACAAAAGTGTAAGCTAAACAAAGTTACAAAGCATCTGAGAAACAAAACAAGTTTTGGAGGCTAGGTTACAAGGAGATAGCGGATGAGGTACAGAGAGGATAGAGGACAAGAGAGAGTTAGAGTAGAGGGGGGCGGAGAGCTATAGAGGAGGAGGAGGAGCGCAGCCAGAGGCATTGTCGTAGACATAACATGGGGAAGTGCGTGCTAAGGGGTACCCAAGTGCTAATAGGAGAGAGAACTGCATAAGGTTAGGGAAATATTCATGGGGTCAGCTAGTGGAGGCAGTCACAGGAGCTAGAGGCAGTGAGAGAGAGGTGGAGCCTTGATTTAAATGCACCAAGGATAGGAGTGGAGAAGATGTAACTGTTGAGACCATTTAGCCAACTGGGTGCCCTGTAGGCAAAAGATCTTTTAGCTTGTAAGGTACGACAATGTGGAACCTGCAGGAGCTGTGATTCTGACCCCCTGGTTGAGCAGAGGTTATTGCTAGGGTGTAGGAGTGTACACACTCCAGGGGGCGCAAAGCCCATAGTTATTTTTTTTGCCATGGTGCAGGTTAGGTACTTTATCCGACTGGTGAGTTGCAACCACCCAGTTTGTGCATAGAGGCTGCACATATGTGTGAGGTGGTGGGATCCAGTGAGAAGTTGGCAGGCCTTACTGAGGGAGGTGGATATGCATCTAAGAGTGGTAGTGGGGGCAGAGCCATAGAGAATAAGCCCGTAGTCAATAATGGAGACAACAGAGTTCTGAACGGCGACAGTCAGGGCTTCTGGTGTAAGATGTTGCCTATGCCGGAAGAGAAGGCCAAGGTGAGTATTTGCTGCTTTGGCTACAGAGTCAATGTGGGCACTGTAAATTAGATGATGGTCTAGAGTGATCCCAAGGTACTTAAAGGCTTGAACCTGTTCCAGGGTGACTCCATGACTGGTTTTGATGGAGAGGGGGTGCAACTTATGCTTGTTATGAGAGCTGCTGAACATCATAGTCTTTGTTTTCTTATTATTGATAACCAGATTGTGATTTGAGAACCAGTTTTCAGCAGATGTGAAGCCAAGCTGAAGGTTGTCTTGTAGAGGCTTAAGATTCTTGTGGGAGGCAGGAATTACAGCATCATCTGCACAGAGGATGATTGTTTTGGAGCAAAAATTTGGAAGGGAGTTCAGGAACAAGCTGAATAGTACGGGGCCCAGAATGTATCCCTGGGGGACACCTGAGTGAATAGGCCTGGTATCAGAGAGGACATCTGCAATTTTTACTCTTTGAGACCGGTTCTCCAAGTAGCTTTTGAACCAGGCAGTGGAGTCGGGAGAGAGCCCAGCTTTCAGAAGTTGCACAAGCAGTAGGCAGTGATGGACAGTGTCGAATGCCTTAGTCAGATCGATAAAGACGGACCCAATTAACTGAAAATTGTCCAGTGAGCTGTGAAGAATGCCAGAGAATTCCAGTAGGGCAGATGAGGTGATATGTCCTTTCCTGAAGCCATGTTGTTGTGAGCACAGGATATTGTATTTGTCCAGGAAATCTGTGAGATGATCTGCTGCAATACCTTCAAGGGCCTTGGAGAGGGGTGGCAATATAGAGATCGGATGGTAGTTTCCATGAGTGGCCCTGTCACCACTTTTGTGGACAGTGGTAACAGTGGCGGATTTCTATTTGTCAGGGAACTGGCTGAGCCTAAGTGAGAGGTTAAAAATATATATTAGTGGCTATAACACCTCATCAAGGTTGAGGGACAGCAGTTTAAGGTCAAATCTATCACTGCTGCATCTGGATTTGGTGATGGCTTTGGTAATGTATTTGAGGGCATCATGCATCTTGACTGCATTGAAATAAAAAGGCGGGTGGCTAGAGGAAGAGGAGGCATTGGGGGGAGAAGAGGGAGAGTCATAGTCCTTGAAAAAGTCAGATGGGAGAACACTGCTGAGATCGGTGAATGCAGTGTTGAAGGTATTTGCTACGATTTTAGGGTCAGGTGTTGTAGACCCATTTATGTTGAGCAAAGCAGGGGAAGTTTTTGGCTGCTTCCCAGTGACCTCTTTAATATTGTTCCAAAATGCCCTCCCGTTACCCCAGGTATCCGTGAGAGTGTTCTTGAAGTAAGTAGATTTCTTTTGCCGGATAGATTTGGTACAGTCATTCCGTGCATGTTTATAGTTTTGGACATCAGTTTCTTTACCAGTGGTTCTGGCCAGATCCCAGAGGCAATCTCTAGATTTTAGTTGATGTAAGAGGTTGGCTGAGAGCCAGGGATTGCAAAGAGCTTTGACTTTGCGCTTTTTAAAAGGAGCGTAGGAGTCACAGGCTGCATTGAAAGTGTTGATGAAGTAATCCAGCGCAGTATTTACAGCTGTTGCTTTGTAGATAGGGGACCGGTCTTGGAGGTTGAGACATGTTTTGAAGTGTGACAACTGCCCATGTGGTAGGACTCTACTAGTGATGATATTAAGAGGGAGTTTGCAGAAGTTGTTTGACCATTCACAGATGACAGGGAAATGGTCGCTAAGCGAGTCAGGGAGGACTGAGGTATTTGTGATATGAGTTGGGTAGCTGGTAAGATTCCAATCCAGGAGGGTGCTGGTGCCGGATTTGTAGTTTTTCCTGGTCAGAGAGACGACTATCTGGGTGAGATTGGCCGATGAGACAGCATCCTTATGGACCCCTGCATCAGACATGAGCCAGTTTATATTAAAGTCTCCAAGCAGAATCATATCAGAGTCCAGGAGGTTGGGACCTGGTGAATTCCAAGAGAGCGTAAGACTATTCCCTTATTAATTGGTACTTTTATTAAGAAGAAAACCTCAATAAAACAGATTTTTCAGAACTGTGTGTGACAATCATCATTAATCTTTAATGGTGTGAGCCATTCGTTAAAAAAGGCTTAAAAAGCTGTTATAGAAATATCTGCAACAATTAAAAATACACTGAAGTTTAATCCAAGAGTGTCAGAAATGCATTTTTGCTAAAAAAGAGACCATATGATGAAATTTTTGCCATCTAACAAATACTTTTCAGCTTTAAAATTGTTTTCCAGAACGAGGATAATTTTAAAATATGCAGTTTAAAGTAGAATGTCTACGTAGCAGACTAATACATATTTTTACTCAATTGGTTTATTTTAAAACCTGATTGATCCCTAATGAAGTTAATAAGTATGTTTTGCTGAACATAAAGTTGTTTGTAATGTACTGTAATGAATGATTTGCTACTGAACATAAAGCTGTTTGTAATGTACTGTAATAAATGATTTGCTCTAATATGAAAACAATAAAGAAGTATAAAAAAAAAATAAAACCTGGTTGATCCTGACATTTCCCCAATGCCCCAAAAATGGAGCAAGCTGCTCTCGGAGACTCCTGATCCTCCCAAACTGCATATAGCTGCAGGAGTCCAGCGAGACTGGCAACCTGTGTAAGGGAGCTTTTTGAAGCTTCAAGACTCATTTTAGCCCACTGGACCCCATTGTAAATGAGCTTCCGCTCAATTGGGTTATCGTTTTCCTGATTTCAGGAATAAATGATTACAAACAAACAATAACAACTGTCAGGAGGCTAATGCAAAGTTCACACAATTGAAAAAGTGGAAAAGCAATCAACAAAACACATACTGTTTTAGTAAACAGTAAACTCATAGAGTAACCCAGGGTGTGCCCGCCAGTCTGAAAACCCCAAAAAGCAATACTTGTCAACTCATGAATTCCAAAGGGATCATCTCCTCAGCTATACCAGTCCTTTTCAGTGTCCAAGGGCAGGCAAGCAGCAGGGAGACCCTGCTCCTGACTTTGGATATCTCTGCCAGTTAGTCCGTACCAGACTTCAGCTGTCACCAGTTTTAGAGGCCACCGCTGGGGAAACTTCACTTCCAGGTCAGTCTCAGAAATAAAGGTTATATGGCAGGAGTTAAAAAATATTGTATGCTTGATTATTACAGCATAGATTCCAATAATATTGGATCGCTGCTGAATATTCTGTAGCTGTTTCAATACTGCGTTATTCAAATGTTGCTATCCTCTTTCTAGGCCCGCCTGAGGACATTTTTCCCCTTGTTCTCACCTCAAAGACCCAAGAAATCTTTCAGTGCCGGGCTGATCAGGATGTCACACAAGACAACCCCTATAAAACTATCAAAAAAGAAGAAATCCTTCATGACATGAAGACAAGAGGAGCAGTCTCTGATTTCCATCCAGTCAAACAACATGTCTTGGTGTGTATTATTTTTCATTTGCAGCCAAGTCAAACCACATGAAACACATCGCTTGGGGGCAGGGCCCAGCTGTAAGCTATATTTAGCCAAGATCTTTTTTTATTCTTGCTCTGCAGTTGCATAAAATGTAATATTCGCTTGTGTTTCACTTTCATCCTGTTGTAACAATAATCTAAAAAGACACAACTGGTGGTTTAAATTTCATCAGTAAATGGAACGGCCATTATAAACTGTAAAGGGCTTATTGAATCTAAATTGTGTTTCACAAATACTAATGTTAGCTTTTTACGAATAGTGGCAGTGATTACATGTGGTGACAGACTGCAGTGTTATATTACTTAAATTAGAATGTATCAAATTTCCATTATACATACATGAAAAGGCCCAAAAGGCTCACATTTTAAAATATTTTTTGTTAATAACCACACATTCTGTAATCGTATAGGACTATGCAGGGGAAGAACTGCTGCTCGTATTTGATAGAGATTTTAAATATGGACAGAGTTTCTACCTTGTTGGAACAGAAGAAACCAAGGAAAGAATTCTGCATGTAAGTATGTTTCAAAAACTGCTAAACTTTGAACAGAAATAATTTAGTGCTTCTATACATACCTTGTTAAAAACTTTGAAAAAGGAAAAAAGAAAATATACTTTTGAAAGAAGTCTACAAGAAAGTGTTCTGTGTAAAACTGAAGATTCTTTGTTTACCCTCGATGTAAGTAAAATATTTTTATTTGCATGTACCTTTGAAATATGATTCAACCTTATGATCGCAAATCAGTTGCTTCATATGGAGGTATTGGATTTCTAGATATGAAGACCTAAGGTTTGGGCCTATTACATTCAGACTGAAGGAAATGCCTACATATTCTATGTAGAGATTTACCTAAGGCCTCTTTTGTAATTTTATATGAAAGAGTAGTTTTCTTTTGTTCAAACATCTGAAAATACAGTATACAGTAATTCCTTTAACTATGATCTCAAGTGACCCCAAAATCAGATCTGAGACTTTGGTAAAATGTATGTTTTTCACGCACAAGTAGTATAGCTGTATAAGTGTATAGTGTAATTTATAACACAGACGTGAAAGTAAAGTTCACCATCTACAAATAATTATTTAGCCTGCTAACAGTATGGCTTTACCTTGCGCCTGCCTCCCTCCAGCAGTCAGATCTTTTGTTGTCCACTAAGGTGATTGGATGCCTTAGTTTTTACCTTCTTTGCTCTGGCAGTTTTTGCTATATATTTCATACAGTAAAATCTGCCTGTGAAAGACACTGCACATTTAAGAGGAGAGGAAATGATATCTAATTGCCAGATGTTGATAATTGTAAAATTCTGGTGCCCTAGACAGACAGACTCAAACATAGCACATCAGTTCAGCAGTCATGTTTATTCCTGCTCAGGAGATGCTGGTCACACATTGCTGGACACGGACAAAGGAATGCCCACTGGGCATGACAGGACTATACATAGCTAGGACTACAAATATCTATATGCATGAACTACAGCCCTAATGGTGTCCCTTGTACTTTCTACTATCATATACATAGATACCGATATGTATATACTACATTCCCAGCCCCCTTAGACAGAAACTAGTCTAAAACACTGCAGTAGCAACATTTCCTAACTTCTGGGCCAAAGTAGACTATTCAGTACACAGAAACAAGTTCAGAGGATTATTCTGCCCCTTGGGTAGAACTTGTCACTAACAGTACCAGTAAGAGTCCAGTTGCACAGTGGTACAGGTTCAGTACATGACTTAAAGGGCAAGTCATTGTGGTGGTCTTCGGTGCCTCATGGGATATCTGCAGACTAGAACAACTGTGCTGGTGAAACTGGTGTTCCATTATTATTTTGCAGTGGCCCCATTGGAGCTTTGTGGGCAGGAGCAAAGTCGTCTGTGTCACTGTCCTCATCTGCAGTGATGTCTTCTACTGCATGCACTGGAACTTCGTAATGTTGCAGGTGATCCACATGTACGTGAACAAGTCAATATCCCACACGAGCTGCACAGGTCAAAGGTCCAGGTGTTTCAGTCACCACCCCAGGAATCCAAGAACCCTTGGGATGCCTACAGTCTTGAACCATCACCCTCTCTCCAGGATGGGAAATCTGTACTGGCTTAATCGATTGTCATGCCCTTTTGCTTCTGTAGTTGATGTTTTGCGATAGTGTCAACCAAGTCCAGCTTGAGCAATGACAAAATGGGTACGAGGCTGATGTTTTAGGGATGGTTCAGCAGGTATTCAGTCTGTGACTGTGTGAGGAGTGTTTCTGTAAGCAAACAGGAAATGAGCCAGCCTTTGAGTAGTAGGCACTTGCTGTGAATCTGGTTTAGTCCAAGCTTTTTTGAATGTCTGTACAGCTCACTCAGCTTCACCACTGTATGCTGGATGGTAAGGTGGAATCAAAATATGTTGGACCCCCATTCTGCTTTAAGAACAGTTTAAAGTCATGGGAAGAGAACTGGGGACTGTTGTCCAACACTAACTCCCGTGGTAGTCCATATGAGGCAAAAAGTTGTCTCAGAAGGTTTACAGTCTTTTCAGTGGTTGTGACTGGTGTGGGAAACCTTTCCAGCCATTTGGGATGGACATCAGTTACTACTATAAAATGTTGATCTTCCTGGACATAAAGTCTCCACCACTCATTCACACTAATGGGACTACGCCAGAGGTGCTAGGACCCAGCAGGAGCCAAAAATCTTCAGGAGGGCCAGCACCTAGGTAGGGCCACAAGGAATCAGCACCACGAGCCGAGCTCATGCTGTATAGGCTACCTCGACGTCGACCCCTAACCACCTCAGTTCCTTTTTTCCTGCCGAGTGCGTTTCAGTGACTACGTCACTCACCTGCCAGGAGTCAAAACTTTACGTCTATACAACAGCCATAGAGTTTCAGTTTGATTAGTTTTTATTATTTTTGTTATCAGTTTAAAGAAAAATAAGTAATAGTAATAAGTAAAAATTTTTCAGAGAAGTCTTCACCCCTTCTTCGACGGAGTTGACCATGAGTGGGGCAGGTGACGGTAGGGAGACTTAGCATGAAAGCTGTGTCGTCAGCAGGGCTGGGTCTAGTCCGCCGCCCTCTACGGAGGAGGAGTCTGACTACAGGCAGTCCAGTGCTCGGGGGGATGGGCAGTCCTCCCAAAAGCACAAAAAGAAGTGGTCCTATTCTAGATCCTCGTTGAGGACTCTGCACCGCTCAGCCTCGAGTTCTTCTTCTGCCTCCCAGTCAGAAAAGAAATGGTACCACTCGAGGTCACCTTCTGGTACGCCTGGACATCGATCGTCGGTTACCAGCAGCAGGGGCCTGACTCCATCTCCTCTGGCTTCTGTTTCTGGTGACTGGCATCCTTAACTCCGGGGTGCCTTCACTGCCCCCTGGGGGGTCCTCCGGTGAGCAGTTTCACCACTGGGCCGCTCTTGTGGAGCAATGGGTTCGGAGGTTGTCCCGTCTGCTTGAGCCGGTAAGTCTGTCGCTGGGGCCTTTCAGTTTCAGACCTGCTGGTAGGGCGGTTGGGGCTTCCTAGTCATGTGGCGCCTTCGGTGCTGTTGACACTGCACTCTGGTGTTTTTCCCCCTCACAGGGCTGTGGTGCAGGGGGTCTACACTGGTACCTTTATCTACTGCTGAATTTCCCAGAATTTCCTCAGCGAGTTGAGGGTTGGGAACTTCTAGTTTGGTGCCACCAGCTCCTCCTGTGCCGTGCCCGGCACCACATCCCGTGCCGGCACCACCGCTGTTCTTGGCACCGCCTTCTGTTCTGGCGCTGGGAGCGCCTGCGGTGTTGCATGCGACACCGAGGTTTTTGACTCCAATTTGTGCTGCTCCTCCTCTTCTTTTTCCTCCCTTTCCTATCTATACTGTCCCTTCAGGACTAGTAGGAGATGCTATTCAGCCTGATCCTGATCTTCGATTGGAGGATGACTTTGATGACAACTCCTCTCTGGGGTGGTGAATAAACCTTCCCTTACAGCAGAGCCTCTGATTGAGGAACTTTCCTGTAAGCCTCTGCTTAGAAACATGAATACCACTCTCTCCAGACTTCGGAGATCGATCCTGGGAAATTTCTGCGTCTGCAGTACTTGCACGTTCCGGACATTCCTGTGGAATTGTCTCCCCTCATGCAATCCTCTTTTTGAGACTCTCTCACAAGTGGTATGGACTAATCCGGCACTTATTGCCTCTGTGGCTAAGTCCATAGATAGGAAATATGCACCTCCCAAGGATCAGCCAATCCTGGCCTCGCAAGTCTTTGCTGATGCCATAGTTGTCCTAGCAGAAATTGACAAGGCCATGCTTCCGCAAGAATCTACCGCATGTCCGATAAACAAAGAATCTCACAAAATCAACACTTTGGGAAAGCGAGTCTTTGCTGCTTCCACCCTGGGAATGCACATTGCTAGCTACCAGGGTTACATTTCTCAGTACGAGTATACACGCTGGCATTTGCTTAAGGCCACGGTAGGCGCTCTCCCAGATTCGAAAGTTAACACAGAGCTTCCTCAAACCATCACTAGAGGCATTGAATCCAACAACCAGCAGCTCAAAGCTGCCATGGATGCATTTGACACTGCCTCCAGAGCAGCAGCGGCTGGTACATGCACCTGACGCCACTCTTGGTTGTGCATGTCGGGATTCACAAATGATGCCCAGCAGAGAGTTATGGCTTTGCCTTTTGATGGTACATATCTGTTTGGCCTCATGGCATCCTCGGTGTTCACTGTGCCTCTGTCTCGTCTTCTCATGAGGACCACTCAGTAGATGCTCAGCACTCAGTGGTCGCCGACCATGCACCCTCGGTCCTTTCACATCAAGGTGACGGAACCTCTGAGACGGTCACTCACCTGGTGGACTCAGGAAGGCAACCTTCTGGAAGGTTATCCCTTTGCCGCTCCTGAATCCCATTACCACGGATGCGTCCCTATTGGGTTGGGGAGCTCACTGCCAGGATCTCCACACCCAGGATTGATGGAGTCAGGATGAGTCTCAGCTTCACATAAATGTTCTGGAAATGAGAGCTGTCCTGTATGCAGTCTGAGCCTTGAAGGATGTTCTCTGTCAAAAGATCATTCTCCTTCAAATGGACAACAAAGCAGTGATGTAGTACGTCAACAAGCAGGGCGGAGCACATTCTTACACCTTATGCAGGTAAGCGATGAGAGGGTGGGAGTGGTGCCTGGAGCACAAAGCTCTGATTCGGGCCATCTACCTGCCGGGAATACAGAATGATCTGGCGGATCATCTCAGCAGAATAGAGACAGACCCTCCTGAGTGATCTCCTGACACAAATGTTGTGCAATCACTCTTTGAAGAGTGGGGAACCCCAGGCCTGGACCTTTCTGTGTCCCCACTCAATGCAAAACTGCCTCTCTTCTGCTCAGAAATCTAGAACCTGGCATTTTTTGTCAGGATGCATTCAGACTGCAATAGACAAGATGCTTTCTGTACACATTTCCTCCTCTTCCCCTAGGTCAGATGGTGCTACTCAAACTGGAGGCACAGGGGGGCAGGATGATCCTCATCCCCCCATTCTGGCCTCATCAGATCTGGTCTCTATTAATCAACAGATTGTTGGAAACTTCACAGAGACAATTTCTACTTCGTACGAACCTGCTGACCCAGGGCCCTGTGGTCCATCCCAACCTGAAGCCCCTTCACCTCCATGCTTGGCTCTTGAAGAGATAGAGGTGAACAGGTTTAACATTTCATGTAGAGTCTCAAATATTCTGTTAGCTGCACGCAAGCCAGCTACTCAAAAAATTTACACGGCTAAGTGGAAGCGGTTCTCCATCTGGTGTGCAAAATCTTCCTGGAATCCCTTTTCCTGCCCACCAAACAAAGTCCTAAAGTATCTTCTAGATCTCTGGAACACAGGCCTGCAATACTCAACTGTGAAGGTTCACCTTTGCGCGATCTCCACATATCAATCATGGGCCCATACACTCCGTGTTTCTGGCTCAGCTACCTTTGGTCAAGAGGTTTCTTAAGGGCATGCTGCATACCAGGCCACCAGTCAGACAACCGGTAGCCACCCGAGACATTAATCTTGTGCTAGACATGCTCACTCGTAAATCTTTTGAGCCCCTAGCTACTTGTGAGCTGAAGTTTCTGACTTGAAGACCGCCTTCCTTGTAGCCATTACCTCCACTCGCACAGTGTCTAAAATACGTGGTTTGGTCACAGACCCTCCATATACTGTATTTCACAAACACAAGGTGGTTCTTAGGACCCACCCTAGGTTTATCCCCAAGGTTGTCTCAGAATTCCATCTGAATCAACTATTGGTCCTTCCAACCTACTTTGTGAACTTCCAGAATGAGGGAGAGCGCGCCCTGCATTCTCTGGATGTGAAGAGAGCTTTGCAGTTCTATTTAGACAGAACTAAAGAAATCTGCACATCAAAACAACTATTTGTCTCCTTCAGCACAGCCTGGCTGGGTCAGGCTTTTGCTATCAAATGCATTTCAGCATGGCTAGTGGCATGCCTTCACCAATGCTACTGCATGGCACAGGTTAAGCTGGAAGGCAGAGTGTAAGCGCATTCTACCAGAGCAGCTACGGCATCTCTGGCAGAAATCTGAAACGTGCCCATTGAAGACATCTGCAGTGCGGCCACTTAGAGCTCTGTGCACACTTTTGTAAAGCACTAGGCTTTGGATGTCCATGCCAGGCAGCATCAGTCCTTTGGCAGGACAATCCTTAATGGACTTTTGTCCTAAGTGAGCTCCTCTCTCCTGCCGCCTGTCTTGGGGGATTATTTTAGCTTGGTACTCTCCTATTAGTGTGAATGAGTGATGGAGACTTTCATTTTATTTTTTTGTTAGTCATTTTTCTACCTTGGCCCCCAGTCTGCCATCCACGTCCAGGCATTCTGCTTCCTCTGGCCACCGTCCAGAGTGCCCCAGCTCCTAGTTGGGCCCCCGCTGCATACCCCCATGGTAGGGTGGCGAAGAGGTCCCCTCTCTCCACCGAGACTGGATCCAGTATTTGCAGCGATGCCCTCGCAGCCAGGAGTGCCGCCGAACGACCATCATGCCGCTGTGCCATTTTTCCCTGTTGGACTTCCCCTTGTGAGTGGGGTGTGCAAAGACACCAATGGAAGGAACACGCATGCTTCTGCGCATGCTCCCTCCTGGTGTTGTGCCCCAACTCACCCCTTTTGTTGCCTGTGTCACTGCACCACCCCCGGCCTCTGCCAGGGGCCACTAGCGCACCGACAGCTAGAGGCCCCCCACACCAGAGAGGGAGAGCAGTCCATCGGATGCTCAGTCCCTCTCCTCCCCTGCAGACCCCCAATGACCTGGGCTCGCTCCCAAATCTGGGTCACCGGCGTGGCGTGAGGTGTGGTTTCCATTGCCTCAACCTTCAGCACCACAGAGCCAGCATGGTGGACACTTTGTCAAGGGAGATATGGAAATTACGTACCTACTGTAATTCTTGATCTTCTTGGACAGAGTCTCCACCACTCATTCACATGCCCACCCTCCATCCTCCAAGCTCACTCATCCTGCTTTTGGTCTTCACCCCCTCGTTGTTGGGCTGCGAAGACTATGTTGAGTTGACCCTTCTTACTCAGGGCATTCGGACTATCTCATGTCTGACATAGGTTAGTTTCACTAGGTTAGTTTACGCTGCACCTCCTTGGTAGAAAAGGTACTGAGGCGGCTGGAGGGTCAACGCTGAGGTAGCCTACACGGCACGTGCCAGGCTCGCGGTGCCAATTCCTTGTGGCCCTACCTACACGCCGACCCTCCTGAAGATTTTTGGCTCCCGCTAGGTCCTAGTGCTTCCGGTGTAGTCCAATTAGTGTGAATGTGTGGTGGAGACTCCGTTCAAGAAGATCAAGAATTACGGTAGATATGTAATTTCCATTTTGTCCACTTCTGCATAGTCTACATGGATGTGCTCCCATGGAGTGGTAGCCCAGGACCAGGGATGCAAGGGTGCAGTTGCAGGTTGGTTGCAGACAGCTGCACATGGTGCGCATTGGTTGACAAGATGCTGGATATCCTGAACAAGTCCTGGCCACCAGAGGTATCCTCTGGCCAATGCCTTCATCTTAGAGAATCCAGGATAACTCTCATGTAAGTCAGAAAGTAACCTCTTGTGGAACTTTGGGAGTATCACAACTCGAGCTTCCTGCAGAACACAGTCTTGCTCTGTGGACAACTGGTCCTTCTTGTCCAAGAAAGGTCGGAGAGTGTGGTCTCTCGTGAAGTTGGGCCAACCATTTAGGGTGAAATCTAGAACTTTACAGAGGACTGGATCTCGTCATGTATCCACTGCAACATCCTGTGAAGCAATGGGTAATTCTTCGAGATGTGAAAGGTGGAATACTGCCCCATCATCTTCCTTCTCTGAAGCATCTTTCCATGGCAGCCTCAGTAATGCATCGGCATTTGCATGATCCTGAGAATGTCTGTATTCGATGTTATAGTTGTAAGCCAATAAAATCAGGGCCCGTCGCTGCATCCTGAGTGCTGTGTAGTGTTGTGTGAAATTAAAATATTTCAGTATCCCTGCATTACGCGAAATATTACACTGATGCGAGATGTGAAATCCCCCCCGGCAAAATGTGGAATTTTGCCCGCAAAATGATGATTTCACCACTGATGGGTGAAATTCCACATTTGAGAGCCTGGGGGGAACAGCTTGATTAAAAAAATAAATAAATAAATAAATACATTTTTAAAAGTGTTTTCCCCCCTTCCAAAGAGCCCGCATCCCTGGTGTCCAGTGGTCCCACCCTCAGCCCACAATAGGAATAATGCCCCCCCACTGAGATTCAGCCCTATCCCCCATAATTTAAAATACAACAACATTTCCTGGTGGCTAGTGGCCCCACCCCTGGCCGATCACCAGTCAAATGAAGAATGAACCCCCACCCAGAGATTCACACCTATCCTCCTCTCCCCCATTGTCAGTGAGTGCCAACAGCAGTAATAATGACTCTGAGTTAATTAAAATAAAATAAAAAAACTTTCCTGGTGTCTAGTGGACTTCCCACCCTGTCTGGTAGTAGATAGTAGTACTAGTAACCCCACCCCACCGCACCCTCCGCACCCCATAGGCCACAAGCACAGCCCTCCACTCACCTCTATGGCCGGCAGCCCGACTGAGCTCTTTTACAAATGAGCCCAAGTGAGTGAGCCCTTTTCATGAATGAGCGCATGCATGAAATTCCGGCGAAATATGCAAATTTCACAAAATATTTATCTGGGCAAAAACTACAATTTTGCCAATGAAATAAAATTTCACTGCATCTCTATTGCTGCGACAGTTGGTGTTGCGGCCTTTGACGCCAGAATTGCCAGTAGAGGTGTGTGATCTGTTAGCAGACCGCATTTTCATCTGTACACATACTTATAGAACTTTCTGACACCGAAAAGTATGCTTAAGGCTTCTTTCTCAATCTGAGCATGTCTGTTTTGCTTGAGGACAAGGTCCTGGAAGCAAAAGGGAATGGGCATTCCTCCCCAGAAGGTAACACATGAGAGGTGATAGCCCCTACTCCATATGGAGATGCAATGCATGCCAGTCTTAGAGGTTTAGCGGGGTCATAGTGCACTAACCACTTGCTGTTTAGAGGATGTTGCATGCAATCCTGGAATACTTCCTCACACTGTGGCGACCAACTCCAGTTAGTTTCTTTTTGTAGCAAGTCATGGAGTTGTTGCAACAATGTGGGCAAATGGGCTAGGAACCGTCCATAGTAGTTCAAGAGGCCTAAGAATGATCTCAACTCTGTCACATTTGTTGGTGCAGGTGCCTTGACTATAGCATCCATCTTGCTCTCTGTTGGGTGTAGGCCTTGGGCATTGATCCAGTAACCTATGTACTCAACAGAATTTTGCAGAAATTGGCATTTGGCTAGTTTTACTCTCAGTTTATACTGCTGCAGTCTGGACAGGACATGGTCCAGGATTGCCAGATGCTCTTCCATTGTGGATGCTGTTACCAAGATTTCATCCATAAAGCAGACTACATGGTCTAGTACATGCATTATCTGGTCCATTGTGTTCTGGAAAATTGCTAGCGATGTGGAAACTCCATAGGCCAAGTGATGATATCAGTAAAGTCCCTTGTGGGTATGGATGGTTACATACGGTTCTGACTCTGGTTCCAATTCCAGTTGCTGGTATGCTAAAGACAACTCCAACTTGTGAAAGAACTTTCCACCTGCTAGTGTGGCAAACTTATCCTCCACATTGGGTGTAGGTCTGGCTCTATACAATGGTTCACTGTAACCCTGTACTCACCACACAGCCTCACTGCTTTGTCTCACTTCGGTACCACAATGATAAGTGTAGCCCAGTCAACTCCTGTCTACTTGTGACATGATACCATGGCATTTGAGACAGTTCAGTTCCTTCTGAACAGCGTCCCTTAAGGTGTAGAGTACTGGTCGAGAATTGTGGAAAACTGGAGTGGCTCCCGGTCGCACTCGGATCTTCACCTTGAAATCCCGGCTTGTGCTGTAGCTGTCCTGGAAAACAGGACCATGTTTGTCCAATACTTTCTTTAGTAAATCTTGTGGTGCCTTGATAATAGTATTTAAGCTGAAGATCTTTTCCCAGTTTAACTTGATCTCTTGAGCCAGCTTTTTCCTAGTAAGGTAGGTTTGCCCCCTTCCATTACCACCAAAGGCAAGGTCTGTGTGCCCCTCTTGTAGGCGACTGGTATGTGAATCTTCCCTAGCACAGGGATTTGGTCTGCAGTGTAAGACGAGAGCTGAATATGTGATGTTTGCAATGGGCACTGCTGAATTTTTTCTCTGTAGATGTGCTCTGGCACAAAAGATACTGATGCTCCTGTGTCTAGCTGCATGCTAACCTGTTTTTCCGCTGACTCAGTTTGGAGGCAGATTTCCTCTCCATTGGCTTGTGTTGCATAGACCATGAACAGTGGCAATGTCTCATCTTCCATTTCGGTAGCTGGATTGGTATCTGTGACATACTGTGCACAAGCAGTCCATGCTGCAGTCATGCACACTTTCTGTATGTGACCCACTTTTCCACAGTCATGGCATTTCCCATGTTGAAATCGGCATGTGCTTTGCTGATGGTTACCTCCACATCTGTAACATAGTTGTTTTGACCTTGTGGAAGTGCCCTGTAGTGCTGGCTTCAGAAATGTTTGGGGATGCTGATAAATGGGTAGTGGACCACTTCATGGTGTGGAATGTCGCTTGGGTTATGGTGTATGAGTGACCTTGTGAACTCCACTGCTTTGTGGTTCAGAATGTCCCACTGGTGCCCTGGAGCCTTTCTGGGCAAGCTCCATAGTGTGTGCAATGTCATACGCTGACTTGAAGTTTAGGACTGCTTCTGACAAAAGCATTTTGCGATAAGCTTCCCCTCTCAAACCACAGACAGATCAATCCTGGAGGGCCTCTTCCTCGAACTGGTCAAATGCACAGTTGCGTGACAAATGCTTTAATGCAATGATGTCATTGGCAGTAGGTTCTCCCTCCTCTTGGTTGTGATGATGGCAAGTGTAACATTTAGCAGTCATAAGGGATGGGGTTTAACATGTTGTGCAAGTGTTTCAGTGACTTGCGCATATGTCAGGGTCAGGATGTCATCTGGTGCAGTGAGATTCCAGAGAAGGGCATAAATCTGTGGTGGCAAAACTGCTATGAAGACATTTACTTTGTTGTCGTGTAAGATTTTGTTCACCTTAAGCCAATGTTGGAAACGCTCTAAGTATAAATCAGACGTTTGATTCATCGAATTCCAGCAAATGTCCAGTTTGTGCCATTTTGGTAGGAATTCTGAAAAGCTTACTGTGCTCAGGTGTGCTGTTCTTCACAAAGTTGCACTGATGTGGCTGCAATCATGCAGGTCAGCTACTAGGTGCTGATGTTGTGCTGCTTGGTGCTGAAGAGGTGCAGTTCCAGTCCTTCAGCCTAGATGGTGCTGTGGGCAGAAAACTAGTCTGTGGTTGTGAAGGTTTGCAATTTTTACCACTTCTTGGAGTGTTGTGGCTGGTGGGAGATTTATGGCTCCCTTAGTTTTGAGTGCCTGGAATTCCTTCTGTTCTTCAGCTTAGTACATCAAAGTACAGATGTAGCTTGATATTTTGTTATATACTGGTGTTCCCAAGAGGCTGGATTGTCAGAGAATGTGTTGGGGGGTGGGTTGCCTGGATCACAGTCTCAGAGAAGCAGAGCATTTTAAAAATAAAACATTTGGGGGCATGTTTTTTTTTGGGCTGGGGGTGAAAAACTTGGCTACCTTGTCAAGGCCGTCCCCCATCGGCTCAGTTTAAAAATAAAAAGTTCACCTGCCATACTGAATGGGTCCTGGTGTCTGCTGGCTGGTAAATCAAGGAACCTCAGGTACAGAAGATGGGTTTCTAGCTGCATGCTGGTCTTTGGGGGCAGCAATTGGGACAGAAGTACTTGGACTACGGGTTAAATAGACTTTTTTTTGGGGGGGTCACCATAGAGCATGTCAGTGGGGCTCTCGGACTAGGCTAGGTCCCTTCTGGGGTTGCAAACATTCCCCCATAAATAAAATGGCTCCATATCACTATATTTTTATTTACAAGAGTGCAATGTGCATAGATAGGAACCCAAACAAGAGAGTTCAAGTGTGGAGCATCTAGAAATTACAGATTTCCAGTTGCCTTAGTAATAAAGCTGGTGACATACTGGAATGGTATTCAGGGCAGCCAGATTGCCATCACAAATATAACTGCCACCTTTACTCACTGAAAACCTTCAGTTAGTCTCTAAAAAGTAAAACTCCCTTAAATTAAAACAGCAGTGCAACGCTTTTTGTTTTCCAGAAAGCCATTTTCAGCTACAATTGGGATATGAGCAAGATGGGACACACTGGGTGAGTGCGCAAATTTATTCCTGAGTCAGAGCTTCCCGCTTAGCCCTTCCTGCAAGTCAAAACCAACCCGCAATGAGAAAAGTGACGCAGTCCCACCTCCAATTATCAACTAGATGAGGCCCCAGGCCAGACAATTATCACCACTCCCCCAAGCTACAGGGCAAGACACAGTTCTTTAATATCTTTTATAACATGGGATAGGAAAAGGAAGATCCCCAATTGGTCAAAGAGCATCACCTGACCATGGATTAAGTGTGCTACTTAATCCACACTTGCTGTGAATTGCCCTTGGGCAATATTCTGGGGCAGACCAGCGATCATTATCTGGTAGAAAAATGAAATGGGAAAGGCAGCCATTGAAAGTTACTCAAGCAAGGGACAGCAGCAGCGCATTTCGCAGGTAGTGAAATCAGTATTATTTTGTATTTTAACAATGCCTCCGACTTGGATGGAGTGCCAACAACAGATATTCCCCCTCCAAGACAGAGACAGTGTACTGCAACCTTCATTTGTGCTGCTGGTATTTGGCACTTTGGAGGCACAGGTAGTGAAATTAGGGTTTTCTTATTTTCGCAAATACCCCCGACTTTTTGTTAAGTGATTGACAATGCCCTCGAGTTGTGTGAAAGCCAGCAACACACATTTCCCCTGTGCGAGAGAGAGAGAGAGACAGTGTACTGCAACCTTCATTACATGCTGTAACAGCTTGTATTTGGCACTTTGAGGAACTGGGTTGTCAGAAACACGAGTGATAGAGAGACACATGAGTGAAGCATAGCAAGCAAGAGACGTTCCCCTTGTGTGCGTGAGACATCACAAAGAGACAATGTCGCCGCTATGTTCCCCACGACCATGTAAAGCAGTGAGAGTTCTTATTAGGTGACAGGCAGAAAAGGCAGCTAGATGCCGGCACAGCGGTTGGAATTCCACTTGTGACGCCAGCGACCCGGGTTCAGGAACGGATCCAGGTCATCGGAGGGCGGCTGGTGGGGGATTGGCGTCCTAGGACTGCTCTCCTTCTCCGGGGGCCCTGTGATCGCACAGGAGCGACACCTGGCAGAGGCCGGGTTACAGACTGTAACAATGCAAAATCTACGCTCTCTGGTGCGTGACAGATGCTGGACGACATTGCATGTCTCTGCCCCAGCTTACAGTGGATAAAAACAAGGTGTCCCTCTGTATTCATGAAGCCCTCCCCGGGACTTCAATTAGCCTCCGCCGCCAGAAGCTCTCTCAACCAGATACTGGTTCCGCGGTACTGGAATAGCGGGGACCAGTGCCGCGGCCCCGCCCTCCGGGGGGCAAGCCGGGGGTGACCGGGAGAAGCAACGGCAATTGACGGTAGGTGGGAGTCCTGGGGGCCGTGACCAGGGGTGATTCTGACAGGAGGCTTCACACAGAAAAAGCATAATAAATATAAAAAAAGAAAAGAAAAGGCAGCTACACAACAACTTGCTACCAAGAGAGGGAGAAGCCAGCAGTGAGACAGTGAGGTATCGCAGAGAGAGAGAGAGAGAGAGAGAGAGAGAGACAGCGAGAGAGAGAGAGAGAGAGAGAGAGAGAGGGAGAGGGAGAGGGAGAGAGAGAGAGAGAGAGAGAGAGAGATAGACAGACAGACACTCATCAGCCATGCATATGTTCTTCACAATGCATCCGGGGTATGGATCATCCCCAATGACCCCATACCCTGTCATGAGTTATTGCTTACTAATATGACCCTTACATGTGGGCTACTATAGCTGGTCTCAGATTTACTGTTCAGTCAACAATAAACACACCAGTTCAAAAACGGTTTACCACAACTTACCCCCACCTATGTTGCCTCACAAAAATGGTCACAGAACACTGTGGTGCAATAGCTTTTTAGTTAGTAAGAAATTAGTGCCAACTACTGTTTTTTTCCTGACCATGTGCTGTTTCTGCTGAGCACCTCAACTCAAATACTATATACTTTTTCATCTGTCGATCCATCACTGCACAACAAAAACTTACCATTTCTGTACAAATATTAGAAAATGTAAACCCACCCTGCAATTACAGTAGCTGCTAATAAGTCACTTGACTACAGCAGCAGTAATTTTCTTCATAGGACCAGTAAAAAGTCACATTACTTTGTGAACAGACCTATCATTGGGTGCTTACTGAGACCACCAGTCCTTCTGAATGCACTTCTGTTTAAATTCGGATGTGCTTACACTGATCATCAGTGGTCTTGCTAATTGTGTAATGCTGGATCGTTTCTCAAAGTAATGTGATTATATACTTATTTTATAAAAAAACAATTACTGTTTCTGAGATCGAGTGAATTATTAGCAGCTGAGTATGAGATGGGTTTATCTTTTTTTAAATACTAACATACTAGAATGCCAGCAGAATAGGCCCAACGGTCTTTTGTGTTTGCTCATTTGGTCTTCCCCCACCCTGAGAGCTGACCTTGCTGTCCCTCTCGCCCTCTCTGGCTTCTCCCTTCCCAGTCCCAGATATTCTCGCTGCACAGGACTTTGCTTCCAGAACCCTTCCCCTGTACCTGTTCTACCCCCTCTTGAACCCCTCCACCAGCCCCCTGGGCAGCGCATTCCATGGCTCCACCACCCTCTCAGTGAGTAGCACCTCCTCCTATCTCCTGAATCTCCCCCTCCAGCTTCCACCCTTCCCTCTGGTTGTCCCCCCTTTCCTTGAACACCCTGACTGCTCCTCCCCTATTTACCCTCTTCATGTACCTGAAAACCTCTATCATATCCCCGGTCCCTTCTCTTCTGATGTGTACATATTTAGCTCTTCAAGCCTCTCCCCATAGGTCCTGTCCCCAAGCCCCAGACCATTTTAGTTGCCCTCCTCTAGACCCTCTCCAGGAGTTCAATGTCCCTCTTTAAGTGTGGCCTCCAAAACTGCACACAGTACTCGAGGTGCGGCCTCACCAAGCAGTTATACAGAGGGAGTGTCACTTCCCTCCTTCTGGAGGTAATCCCTCTAGCAATACATCCCAGCATCCTGTTGGCCTTGGCCGCTGCCCTCCTACAAGTCTCAGAGTTGTTCATCTTAACATCCATTACCACCCCCAGGTCCCTCTCAGCCATTGAGACTTGTAGCATCCCCCCCCCCCCAGGGTGTACACTTGGCCCAGATTTCTGGCACCCAGGTGCAGTACCTTGCATTTCCCTGCATTGAACCTCAGCTTCCACTTTCTAGACCACCTTTCCAGAGCCTCCAGGTCCCCCCTGTAGGGCCACCCTCCCCTCCTCTCCATCCACCACCGCCCCCTGTTTTGAGTCATCCACAAAGAGACTCATCTCACTCCTGATACCCTTCCTTATGTCAGAGACGTAGGCGTTGAACAGGAGGGGCCCAAGGACTGATCACTGAGGGACCCCACTAATGACCCTCCTTGGGGATGAGACTATACTGCCAACCACGACCCTCTGTGTCCGGTCCTGGAGCCAGTTTCCTATCCATCTGATCATAAATGAATATAAAAGTGAGAATTTTATGTTGTCCCAAGAAAAGCATAAGAACAAAATCATTTTAAAATTCAAATCTATATACTATGCAAAAAAACAGATGGGATGCTATGTACAACTCAGCTGAATTTCCATCTCGGGGATCTGATGACATCGGGGATCTTTCCAGGAGTGCTCTTGAGGTCCCTATGATGTCATGATTTTTAGTGCGTTATTCATGAAATATAATAATTTTTAGTAGATACACTGTATTTTAAATAACTGGTACACATATTCAGTTTTACTGTTGCTTGCAAAAAAGACACCATTGGAATTGAGTCTTGGTTCAGTTTTATTTGTAACATCTACTTTGCTAATAAACATAAAACTAAAAGTATTTATTGTTTTATTTGCCTTTCTTTTTTTTTGCATTTTGTGCTTGAAAAAATATTCAGAATCACTATTAATTCCTAGGTTTTAATTTTTTTCTAGCCTCCAGCAGAGTCAACTGATGAAGGAGAAGATGAGGAAGTACTATTAGAAACATATGTGTACAAACCTCCAGTACCAAAACCTTGGATCTCTCTTGGCAGTGAATGGGAAATTGAAGAGGAATCTGTTAAAGACTTTCAAAAACAGGTTAGAGTTGGTTGGTTGCGACTAGTTGTGAAACTAACATTTTTGCAGGCTACAGTATACCAATGCCTTCACAAAAAAAAAAATTAATTTGAATTTTAAGGGATCAATTACTTTAACTCTAGGCAGTTCAGCCCAGTGGTTAGAGCGCATAGCTGTGAACCCGGAGACGCAGCCTTGACTCCCACAACCACCGTTTACTCACTGTGGACCCTGAGCAAGTCAAGTCCCAAAGTATATACAAGAACTGGATAGAAGATTGTTTTACAGGTGAAAAGCAGAGAGTGGTGGCGAATGATCAACATTTAGAGTAAAGGGATGTACTTAGTGGAGTACCACAAGGGTCAGTGATTGGTCACCTATTATTCGTCATATTCATTAATAACATGGTATAGAAAGTCAGTTTCAAGCTCCTAAAGTTTTCAGATTCAATCAATCAATATCTTTATTTAATCAGGAGAACATCATTGAGCATAGCTCATTTACAAGATGGACCTGAGTGGTCAAGAAGTGCAAGTGTTATTACATTGACAAGGGTATCATAAACAGTAATACAATGACAGGGGTAACAAAAAACAGTAATACAATGACATAAGTGCTAGTATATAACAATATACATATGTACAAGGCATTAACACTTTTAATCTGGGAGACAGTAGGCAGTTGGCACATCAGAGTTAATATGTACAGTGGCGTGAAAAAGTATTTGCCCCCTTCCTGATTTTCTCTATTATTGCATATTTGTCACACTGGATGTTTTCAGGTCTTTAGACAAAATATAATATTAGATAAAGGGAACCTGAGTGGACAAATAACACTTTTTTTTTTTTACTTATTTCATTTATTTAATGAAAAAAGTTAACCAACACCAACTGGCACTGTGTGAAAAGTAATTGCCCCTAGTTAAATCAACCCAATTAAAGGGATAATTAGAGTCAGCTGATTGAACACAGCCAGGCTTGATTACAGCCAGCCCTGCTCAATATAAACCTACTTATTTTGGCCCTTACCATCAGAGTCACATTGCCAGCACAAGATTCAACAAGCACATTATGCCATGATCAAAGGAAGTTCCTGAAAAGATCAGAAAAACATTTTGTTGCCCTCTATCAGTCTGGAAAGGGTTACAAAGCTATTTCTAAGGCTCTGGGACTCCACCGAACCACAGTGAGGCCATAATCTCAAAAAGGAGAACACGTGGAACAGTAGTGAACCTTCCCAGGAGTAGGCGGCCTGCCAAAATTACTCCAAGGGCGAGTGTAAAATCATCCAAGAAGTCTCAAAGGATCCTAAAACAACATCCAAAGAACTGCAGGCTTCTCTTGCCTCAGCTAAGGTCAGTGTTCATGACTCCACAATCAGAAAGAGACTGGAGCAAAATGGCTTCATGTGAGAGTAGCAAGGCGGAAACCACTGCTAACTAAGAAGAACATAAATGCTCGTATCTCATTTGCCAAGAAGCACCTGGATGATCCACAAGCCTTTTGGGAAAATGTTCTATGGACAGATGAGTCCAAAGTGGAACTTTTGAACAACATGGATCCCATAATGTCTCGCGTAAAGCAAACACAGCATTCCACAGTAAGAACACCATACCAACAGTCAAACATGGTGGTGGTAGTGTGATGGTGTGGGGATGCTTTGCTGCCTAAGGACCTGGATGACTTGCCATAATTAAAGGAACCATGAATTCTGCTCTGTACCAGAAAATTCTTAAGGAGAATGTCCAGTCATCCTTCCGTCAGCTGAAGCTGAAGCGTAGTTGGGTCATGCAGCAAGACAATGATCCAAAACACAAAAGCAAGTCCACATCAGAATGGTGAAAAAGAAGTAAAATTAAAGTTTTGGAGTGGCCTAGTCAAAGTCCAGACTAAACCCAATAGAGATGCTGTGGCAGGACCTGAAACGAGCAGTTCGTGCTCGAAAACCTACCAAATGTTACTGAATTAAAGCAGTTCTGCGAGGAAGAGTGGGTTAAAATTCCTCCACAGTGATGTGAAAGACTGATATTGAATTATAGGAAGTGTTTGGTTGCAGTCATTGCAGCTAAATGTGGCGTAACCAGTTATTAAGTGTAAGGGGGCAATTACTTTTTCACACAGTGCCAATTGGTGTTGGTTAACTTTTTTTCATTAAATAAGTGAAATAAAAAAAAAAACAAGTGTTATTTGTTCACTCAGGTTCCCTTTATCTAATATTACATTTTGTCTAAAGACCTGAAAACATCCAGTGTGACAAATATGCAATAATAGAGAAAATCAGGAAGGGGGCAAATACTTTTTCACACCACTGTAGATTATAGGACCTAGCAGGCATTTTGAGGGTGAATCTTGAGACTGGGAGCGGGAGTTTTTCAGCATAGAGAACCACGAGCAGAAAGGGAGTGGGTAGGGCCGTGAATTAGGCCTTGTGGAAGCAGTTGCAGAGTTCTGGGAATAGGGTGGTGAATAATCTTTTGAAGGATATTAAGGGTGGGAGGTTATTTAGCTTCATGGGTTTTTGGAGTGAGTTCCAAACAATTGCTAGTGAGTAGCTGATAGCAGCCCTCCCAAGCTTTGCAGATTGCATGGACTTTGCCCAAATAGTGGACGCAGCAGAGGACATGGATGTCCTGCTGGGAGACCTACATACGGTGGGGGTGGCGGCCAATGTTTAAAATGGGTCAGTGTAATATATTTCCCCTAATGGTGAGGAATTCAGGTTGCACAGTGTGGTGCAACAGGGGATGGCTCAGCAGAGTAAAAGGATATGGGGGCAGTTGTGGACAGTAAGCTGAAGCCAGGCAGACAATGTGCTGCCACAGTCAAGAGCAGTAGAAGGGGATAAGGATGAGGTCAAGGGAGGTGATCCTCCTCCTGTTCAAGGGCTATGTTAGAATCCACTGGGAGTATTGCTTCCAGTTCTGGTCACTATAGTGCAGATAAGATATTGAAGAAGCCAAGAGGATCCAGCACAGGGCCAACAAACAGATTAGCTGCATAGGGAGTAAGAGCTGTGAAGAAAGACTGGGTATAGTCAAATTATTTAGCCCAGAGAAGGCTATGTTGAGGGGACATCATCATGGCATTCCAAATACTAAAAGGTATAGATGGTCTGGAGCATACACAGCTGGTTGAGCTTGTGAGCTCTAACAGAACCAGAGCATGTGCACTCAAGCTGAGAAGTTTGGGAGAACAAGAGGAAATATCAGAAAGCATTACTTTGCATACAGGGCAATTAGCATGGGGAATAACTTACTTTGTGATGTAGTAGAAGCTGGCACTGTTCAAGCAGTTAAAGGAGGACAAGACACATTCCTGAGAGAGACTAGCATTCAGAGAAACACAGCCTGAGGATGTTTGTCAGTACTCAGATTGGGTCACTGCCATGCTGCAGGAAGGGTGGGCACAATGGACCCAAAATCATTTCCACCAGCACCACCACAATATTATGTTACTGTGCAAAAATGCAAAATACAAGAATGATGTAATTTTCGTAATATTGAGCTGAAATATATTTCAGAAGTTTTCACAGCTTTAATTTAGTAGTCTACCTGATTTCCTTGCTGTATGTTCACACTGTTGCAGTCGCCACTGAGCATACAGCATATGATGTCCTTGGAAAACTATTGGCTGAACCTTGAATCCTTTCCTTTCTTGTTTCCCCACCCCTCCGTGCCCATTTCTTTCTTTCCACTGCGAAGTGAAGGTCTTCTTTCAAAGTCGCTGGGAGCTGCCGGGGAGGCTTGAGCATCCCATAGGAAGCTCTTATCCGTAGGGGGGGGGCCTGTTGCACTGGAAGGCATGGAACCCCCAGTGTGGGGAAGGGAGGATGCTGTTAGGTGCTTGGCTGCGATGTTAATTTGCATGTCCACAGTCTGGACCTCGGTCATTGCGCCGGCATCCTCAGGGGTGGGATTTCCAGGGACCAGAACAGGTAAGCGACAAAAAAAAAAAAATTCAGCTCCCACTACTGTGCATCACGATCCTCTGTGAGGGGGAGAATGGAGCCCTGGATGGTCGGCATAGCCACCACCGAGCCCACCCAGCCAGGAATGGGTGAAAAATGTACTATAAAAAAAAGTTTGGCTTTTGGTTAGTAACATTTAAATGTATTTATTTATTTATTTTCTTTTATCTACCTAAGTCATTAAATTAATTTAAAGGTTTTACAAGGAAGACATATTGAGCTGAAGCTCTTGTCTTGGTGCGCCCTTGGGAAGAGGAACAGAAGTACAGTGAAATACGGCAATAAATGATACCCATAAATCAAGCAAGTTATAATATATAATATAAAATGTACCATAAAAATAAGGATTGCAGGCAGGTGGGATGTAGAACATATAAACAAAGATGTGATAAACTTGGCGAGTAAGAAATATAAGGCAAAAATACACCAGATAGATGCACAATTGAAGATAAAACTTAATTGTAAATATTACAAAATGAGGTGCAAGGCATTGAGCATTTCATTAATATACTTCTAAAGTAAGGCAGGCAATTGTATAGAGTATCACAAAACAGCAACTGGAACAAAACAGTATCTGCAAGTGTGGTAGGGATAGGGTCAGGAACAGGTATGAGCTGTGAAGTCATGGAACACGGAAGAAGAAAAAAAAGAGAGAAAGAACAGAGTGAAGAGAGGGTTGCAGGCTGTTCTAGAGAAAGGAAAATTTGTAGGAGAATGAGGTCCAACCAAAAAAGGATTTGAAGAAAAGGGTAATGAAGGTGCAAGAGTTACATGTCCTGAGGGACTAGGACTGGGAAGTGATTGAGAAAAAATGGAGGAGAGCTAGTAGGGGAGGTGGAAGAACCAGAATTTTGAGACAAAGATGGCAGAGTGATAGAAATGTCTGCCTCCAAGGGAAGGAAGTCAGGAAGCGCTTAGGGTAAAAAAATGAGAGAGAGAGAGAGAAGTGGCAGGCATGGGGAGAGAAGAGTTAAGAACACAAAGATGGTGCACTCTGAGAGCAAGCCAAAAAAGGCAAAGCCACTGATACTGTCGTACAAAGGTTTAATATGGGGAGGCAAAGCAAGCAATGAAAAGTACTGACCTGAATCCTGTGTTCTCCATGGATGCGGGGATGACAGTTTAGTGCAAAATGGCAGAAGGAATGAAAGGGTGGGGGTCCAGTCAAGCAAAGGTGAACTTGAAGGCAATGCCATAAACTACATCCCCATAGTAAAACATTGGGAGGGCCATCCTGAGAATAATCTTCCAAAGCAGGGAGAGGGATGCAGAATTTGTCTTTGTACAGGGTCCCCAGATTGGAGAACAATTTAAAATTGATGGCATCTATACTGTATGTCTGGAGAAGTTAAGATGTTGATCCAATCAGACACCAAGGTATTATAATAAAGGTACATCCCCTAGAGATTACTGTCTTGATGCCTGAAGTATTTAGGATCCTAGCTAGCTGCTGTCTGCTACCAAAGGTCATTGATACTGTTTCTTAGCACTCAGGGTAAGCTGGTTGGATTGGCACCAATACTGGACATTGTCAAAGTCACATTGGACAGCGACATCCAGCTCTGGGCCTGAGGGGCCACTGAGGAATATCACCATATCATCTGTGTACATGTGAATGTGTGCAGAGACAATGACATTAGGAAGGTTATTCAGAAAAAACAGAATATAGAATGGGAACCAAGACCTAACCCTGCTGGATACGAGGAACAATTTGGATGGAAAGGGTGAGAGAATCCTCCCTATGGTGAGTGATTGATTTCTAACCCCAGTAATACTCAGGTATTCATAACTTTCTGCAGTAAGCCTGAAGGGTGGAACTGCCTGGAGAGATAGAACATATGCAAATGATGGAATCATCTGCACGTGATAACTTTTCAAATGCTGCCCTACAGTAACTGTCAATGTTCTAAACCTCTTCAGATTTAACTCTCTGCCTGAACAGTCTGGTCGCTTGGAGTGTCACTTTTCATCTGAAGTGAAAACCTATAAAAATACATAAGTATTATTTTATTTTTCATTTACTGCCTTATATTAATTGTTTTAGCTGGTTAAACTTGGTTTTGTGTTAAATTTGTTTTCTTTCTCGTTCCTCTCGGTTTGGTGTGACCGGGACGAAACTGAGCTAGTACCTTAATTTTTAGCTTATTTCTGTTAAGTTAGCGTTTATTCCTGTTTTTATTTTTCTGTTTTTTCCTAAATTATGTAACAGTCTTTTTCGGTTACTGAACCGCTAGTGCCAGTTCCAAAATCTTTGCTGGTTCAGTTTACTCGGTTCCTTTTCGGTTCCAGAACCGACCAAAAGAACCGCAATTGATATTTTTTAAATTGCGGTTCTCTGTTCTGGTTAAAATGACAGAAAAACCTAAGAAAAAGACCTGTGAGCCCGGCTTTAAAAATTGTACATAATGTGGGGATGTTTTTGTTAAAGCAGATAAGCACACTATGTGTGAGGCTTGTCTGGGCTATGAGCCTGTGAAAGAGGATTGTCAGATCTGTCTGACTTTCCATGAGAAAACTGTTGAAAA
Organism: Neoceratodus forsteri; assembly: GCA_016271365.2. Classification (NCBI taxonomy): domain Eukaryota; kingdom Metazoa; phylum Chordata; order Ceratodontiformes; family Ceratodontidae; genus Neoceratodus; species Neoceratodus forsteri. Next base: position 639,854,075 of record CM028136.1, read on the forward strand.
ACGCCTGGAACAGCTAAAAAAGAAACTCCCCAAAGGTCCCTCTGGCTCTGACCAGCCGATACCCTCTATTCAAACAACATGAAGTCTTGCTGTATTCTGACTATTGCAGTTAGCCCCAGCCTTTAAACTGCCCCGGAGAACAAAGGGTTAACTTTCTATGCAGAGCATAGAATGCTGAGCTCGAGCTCGGTTGATGTCTCTGTCTGGAGCCCTTTGAAATCCAACTGTCAGATTCTTTACTCCGCCTTACTGAACGGTTGCTCCGGAGATTTCTCCTTCAGCTTGGTTCGAAAGTCGGTTATAGTCTCGATTAAGTTGTCGTTTTTTAACGAAATTATTTCCGCATAGTTGGTTCAATCTCTGTCTGTGGTACTGTGAGTACTAGATAGGTTTTGTTCTGTTTTTCTGTGTGGAAATTGTAAAGTGTTAGATTGGTTCAGCTGAACCGATCATTTGTATTGAAGCCTTGTGTTTTACTTTAGAATGTGGTTACCGGTTCTTATCGGTTCTAAATAAAACGTGTTTTGAACGTTTTTTTCCAACACCCGTGACACGGTTAGGAACCGACAAGGGAGTCTTGCCTGACGGTTGCCATAAAAAGGGTAAGTTTGGCCATGTCTGAGAAACCCAAGAAAAAAACCAGGCCCACTGGGTTTCAACACTGCAGTGTGTGTGGGGAGGTCTTTGCTAAGGCCGACCCCCACACTACCTGTGTTTATTGTCTGGAGTTTGAACACCTCGATTCAGACTGCCAAATTTATAAATATTTTCCTAAATCTACCCTTGAAAAGAGACTAGGTAGACTGAGGGAAAAGGAGGCCGAGAAGTCCGCTGACCCGGGTGGCCGGCTTGGTTCGGTTCCGACCGAACTAGAAGGAGTGCCTTCTGACCAGGGTGATACTTCTTTGGGCAAGAGGAGAGCCGATCCTGAGGGGTCGGTTCTTACAAAAAGGAAACGCAAAGGAAAATCGACCAGTTCGGATCCAGAGGTTCATGTTCCGACCACTAAAGAAATAGCCAGAGCTATTCAAATTGTGGAATGGCTTCACCCTGTTCCGACCAATCTGGGACCTTTTCACAGGGGTTCGGTTTGGTCGGTTTCCCCGGTTCAAGATTATACCCCTGAAGATTTTTATGAACCGGAGTTTGTGGAGGGGGGGGAGTTTGAAGATGATGGTGATGATGATGAAAGTCTGGATGTGCCTGTGGAACCGGACATCTCCCCAGACGGACCTTCTGATGTATCCCCTCCTAGGCTTTCTGAGTCCCCTTCCCATATTTTGTTTTACAGAAAAGTGGCTGAAACCCTCCAGCTTCCTATGGAGGAGGCAATGGAGGATCAGGAGGAGCCTGATTATGTGGAAATGATGGACATCCCAGGGTCCAGGAGACTGTCTATTCCCCTTCACAAATCCTTTGGGACAGAAAATCCTGAAGTCTCCCAATTCTGTACCTCCTGTTGACAGAAGGATGGACAAGAGGTACACACTATCAGGCTCAGATATGGAGTTTTTATACCAGCAATGCAGCCATGTTGGGGTAGCGCAGGCTGCTGCCTGTGACAAGGCAAACATTCCCTTGGCTTCACACCCCCCAGATAAAGACTCCAGGAAGATTGATGACATGGCAAAAAAACAGTACATGGTATCTTGCTTGGGACTCAGGCAGGCGAATTATATGGCCTATGCAGCCAGGTACCAGAAGTCCAGGTAGGACACTGTAATGGCACTGGCTAAACAGGCCTCCCCCAGCTAGCCAGGGAGCTGGAGGAGGTGGGTGCAGATGGGATTGAGGTATCAGAGGTTCAGTTTCATGCTGCTGTGGACTCCAATGATGTGTCATCAAGAGTCATGGCTACATCTGTGGCACTTCGCAGAATGGCTTGGCTCAGATGTACTAGCCTGTCACAAGATACCCAGACTAAGGCCATGGATTTTCCTGTTGTGGGTAATTCACTGTTTGGGGAGCAGACAGAGAATTACATGAAGAAAATGGATGATTATAGGACCACCTATAAGAGTGCACAGGCCAAGGAAAGGCAGGCCACTCCTCAAAGGCAGCTTCCCAGGGGCAGGGGCAGGCCTTTTCATAGGCCTTTTTACCAAGCCCAGGCCTCCTCTTCTGCTTATGCCCAGAGGGGGTTCTTTAGAGAGAGAGGCAGAAGGGGTGCCAGCAGGCCTGTTTCCACCCCTCAGCCCAAAGGCCCTGCCAAGCAGGCACCCTGATGGGCCTGCCTGGGTCGACTCTGCTATTCCAGTAGGGGGGCAGGCTGACTTATTTCCTCCAGGACTGGATGTCTATTACATTAGACAAGTGGGTCCTGGAAGTAGTAGGCCAGGGACTGGTTCTCAGCTTCAAAAAATTTCCGAAGATGAGAGCCAGATCTTTTCCACCTGCAGGTCTCTCAGAAACCCTTGCCCTAGAGGCAGAGGTTTCATCTCTGCTGGCTTTAAGAGCCATAGAGAGAGTACCTACCCTTCACTGGGGCAAAGGTCTGTACTCCAGGTACTTCCTTACCCCAAAAAAGACAGGGGAGTGGCGACCCATCCTAGACCTAAGATACCTAAATAAACATGTTTTAAAACCAAAGTTCAAGATGGTTATTCTGGGAATAATCCTTCCCTCTCTAAGACCAGGGGACTGGCTAGCCTCCCTGGACCTCAAAGATGCCTATTTTCACGTTCCCACAGAAAGTACCTCAGGTTCGAGTTGCCCTTAGGCCACTATCAGTTCAGAGCAATGCTCTTTGGCCTAACTTCAGCCCCAAGGGTTTTCACAAAGTGCCTGGCAGTAGTAGTTGCCTTTCTAAGGAGGCAAAAGATTTCCATTTTTCCATATCTGGACAACTGGCTCATAGTGGGTCAGTACCCAGCCCAAGTCAAGTCAGACCTGCAAGTGACCCAGCAAGTGCTTACTTCTCTAGGATTTCTTCTCAACCTTCCCAAGTCAGTTCTCGAGCCAGTGCAGCTCCTTACCTTTATGGGGACAGAGCTGGATACTGTCAAAGCAAAAGCCTTTCTTCCCGTGGAAAGGGCAAGAGTTCTTATAGAACTGGCTTCTTCCTTCAGCCTTCAGGTGTCTCGACCAGCAAGGCATTTACTCCAGCTCTTGGGCCACATGACAGCCTCTACAGCGGTGGTCCAAAGGGCAAGATTCCAGATGAGGGACATTCAGTTCCATCTGAGGGCCTTTTGGTCCCAGAAGAAGGACTCCCTTACCAAACTGATCTCAGTGACCCAGATCCTGATCCAAGCCCTTCAGTGGTGGCAGGATCAGGGCAATCTAAGGCAAGGGGTCCCATTTGCCACTCAGTGTCATTCAGTGGTCCTTACCAAGGATGCTTCCCTCCTGGGCTGGGGGAGCCCATCTGGGGGCCCCTCACTGCCCAGGGACTGTGGTCCCATCAGGAATCTCTTCTCCATATCAATCTCCTGGAACTCAGGGCAGTTTTTCTGGCCCTGCAAGCTTTCTCATAGTCAGTGCAGAACAAGGTGGTTCAAGTTAGAACAGACAACACCACCACCATGTGGTACATCAACAAGCAGGGAGGCATGCAGTCTACAGTCTTGTGCACAGAAGCCATGAAGTTGTGGTGCCTGTCTTATTCCCTGCAAACCTCTCTGATAACAGTCCACCTTCCGGGGAAGGACAATGTGCTAGCAGATGCACTGAGCAGGATTTCACAGGGCCATCACGAATGATCCCTGGACCCTCTGGTCTTGAAGGTGATTTTTTCAAGGTGGGGCACTCCAGAGATAGATCTCTTTGCAGCCCCAGACAATCACCAACTTCTTCTCTTTTGTTGCAGACCCCCCCAGTCTTGGGCACAGTCCCTCTGGATGCTCTGATTCTGAACTGGGAAGGAAAATTTCTGTATGCTTTCTCTCCCTTTCCTCTACTGTTCAAAGTTTTAGTCAAGATAAAGTCACAACCTTGCAGAGTGATTCTGATTGCTCCAGATTGGGCCAGACAGCCTTGGTACCCCCGTTACTGTCCCTAGCAGTCCATCTTCCCCTGTCTCTTCCCAGGAATTAAACCTGGTAACCTCCTTTCAGGGGAGGATTTGGTACCCCAATCTTCAATTTCTCAATCTCAGAGCATGGATCTTGAAGAGTTAGAGTTTGCAGATTTGCATCTGTCTCAGGGGGTCCTGGACATCCTCAAAGCCTCTCGAAAGCCCACCACTAGAAAGACCTATAACTCCAAACGGAAAAGATTCAGCATTTGGTGTTCTAAGCAACATATTTCCCCAGATACTGCTGAATTGCCTACAGTTCTGGATTATGTGGTCCATCTTAATGGCCTAGGCCTCAGACCAGCTACTCTCAAAGTACATTTGTCAGCTGTCTCCGCTTTTCTGTCAGTGGGGGAAGTCTTCCTCACTATCATCTCATCCTGTGTTCTGTAAATTTTTCAAAGGATTGCTTCATACCAATCCTCCATTTAGAGACCCTGACCCTGCCTGGGATTTAAATGTTTGTATTGCTCAATTGATGCAATCTTCCTTTGAGCCTATGTCCTCAGTAGAGCTTAAGTACTTGACTTGGAAAGCTGTGTTTTTAGTAGCCATTACCTCTGCCAGACGTATCAGTGAACTGCAAGCCCTGTCAGTGGAACCTGATTTTATCTCCTTTCATAGGGATAAAGTGGTCCTTAGAACCAATAGAAGGTTCTTGCCCAAAGTGGTTTCAGATTTTCACCTGAACTAGCCTATGTCTCTTCCTGTTTTCTTCACTGATCATTGCTCTTCAGGAGAGAGGAGGTTATACAGTTTAGATGTTAAAAGGGCCCTTAGCTACTATATAAAGCATAACAAGGGTCACAGGTTTGATTCCATCCAGCTGTTCCTCACTTATGGAGAAGTGGGGAAGGGCAAACCTGCCACCAAGAGAACTATTGCCAGGTGGATTGTGTCTTGTATACAATTCTGCTATGAGAAACTAGGAAACATTCCATCCTCAGGCCTGAGGGCTCACTCCACTAGAGGTACAGCTGCATGTCTGGCTGCGGCCAAGGATATTCCTCTCTTAGAAATTTGTCCAGCAGCCACCTGGAAAACAGTTCATACCTTCACCAAGCATTGCTGTCTGGATATCCAGGCTAGGAGTGATGCTCGGTTTGGCACAGCATTACTTCAGAGCCTATTCCCAAAGTAGGTTCTGTCCCTCCTCCTTGGAGGTACTGCTTGGTAGTCTGCAATAGTCAGAATACAGCAAGACTTCATGTTGTTTGATGAAAAAATTACTCACCTTAGTAATTCGGTTTCTTCTAATGGAGTTTTGCTGTATTCTAACCTCCATCCCTGCCTCCCCTCTCAGAACCTGTTTTGGGAAGTGGGTGGGCAGATGCAGTGTTGCACCCCAAGGGTGTCTTCAGCCCACTTTCTGTTGTTTTGGGTGCTTTGTGTTTGATTAGGTAATAATTTTTATGCTTTATTACCTGGTTTTTGGTTTTTGAGTTTCCTGACTTGAGTCTTTTAGGAATCTAAAACCTTTGTTGCCAGTTGACTAGTAGAAAATTTTACAATTTCCACATTACTTAAGTCAGTTAGTTTTAGCTCTGAAGAATCTGACGGTGGGGTTTCAAAGTGCTGCAGACAGAGTTTTCAACTGAGCTCAAGCTCAACATTCTATGCCTGGCATAGAATTTTAACCCTTCTCTCTCCGGGGCAGTTCAAGTGCTGGCGCTAACTGCAATAGTCAGAATACAGCAAGACTCCATTAGAAGAAACATAATTACTAAGGTGAGTAATTTTTTCTTTTGAGGAATCCACTGTGGCATATATGAAAAAGGTGGATGAGTATAAGGCCACTTACAGGAGCAACTCTAGCAGAGACAGAGCTTCTCCATCCACCAGGCCTTATGGAAGGGGGGGCCGGGGCAGGCCTTTTCATTCCAGGCCCTTTTTTCAACCGGTGGCTATACCCCAATACCAACATTATCCACAGCAGGGATACTTTAGGGGCAGGGGTCGAAGGGGATCTAGGCATGGAGCCCAGGCACAACCTCCACCCCAGCCCAAATAGGCCCCCTGAGGTACAGGCTGCCTCCTCACTCCCTATCAGAGGCAGACTCTCCCACTTCCTCCAGAATTGGCTTTCCATCACTTCAGACAAGTGGGTCCTGGAAGTGGTAGGTCAGGGTCTGTCTTTGAATTTCAAATCCCTTCATCCTCTGGCAGCTAGGGATTTCAGAACACCATCCTGGGCAGAGAATACCTTGCTGGAGGCAGAGATGCAGAAACTCTTGCTTTTAAAAGCAGTGGAATCTGTTCCAAGCACCCTCAGAGGAAGGGGTTTTTATTCCAAATACTTCCTCAGCACAAAGAAAAGTGGGGCATGGTTGCCTATACTGGATCTCAGATCCCTGAATAAACACTTAAAAAGAATAAAGTTCAAAATGATAACTTTATCATTGATCCTGCCAACAATCCAGAAGGGAGACTGGTTGGCATCACTGGACTTAGAAGATGCATGCTTCCACATCCCCATAAAGGAGTCTCATAGAAAATACCTCAGATTCAAACTCCCTTCAGGTCACTACCAGTTTTCAACCCTGCCCTTTGGCCTTTCTTCGGCCCCAAGGGTATTCACAAAGTGCCTGGCCCCAGTGGTAGCACACTTTCGAAGAAAGGGTGTATTAGTATTTCCATATCTGGATGACTGGGTGTTGGTGGGCAAGTTGCCTCAGCAGGTTTTCCAGTTTTTAAGCCTCACATAAAATCTGTTGGAATCCCTGGGATTCATTCTCAACCTCGAGAAATCAGTCCTCATTCCTACCCAAAAGTTGCAGTTCATAGGGGCAGAGATAGACCCCTGCAAGGCAGGGCCTATCTTCCTCAGGACAGAGTAGAAAATCTTCAGTTGGTGGCAAACTCTTTCATTCTGAATGAAAGCAAGCCTGCAAGGCACTTTTTGCAGCTTCTGGGTCATATGGCTGCATCCACAGCCACAGTACTGGGTTCAAGATTTCAAATGAGGGACATTCAGTTCCACCTCAAGGCTCACTGGAACCAGAGAAAAGATTCCCTATCGAAGCCCATTCCAGTAACAAGAATTCTTCTACAAGCTTTGTTATGGTGGAAAGAGGTATCCAATCTAAGGGAGGGTGTTCCCTTTCAGAGGGATTCTCCCTCAGTGGTTCTTACAACAGATGCATCCCTATTGGGCTGGGGTGCCCACTTGAGAGATCACACAACCCAGGGCACCTAGTCAACCTCAGAGTCCCTACAGCACATAAACTTGCTGGAACTCAGGGCTGTTTATCTTGCCCTAAAGGCTTTTTCACAGCTGGTACAGTCAAAGGTGGTACAGGTCAGGACGGACAATACTACTACAATGTACTACATCAACAAGCAGGGAGGTACCAGATCAGGGCCTCTTTGCACAGAGGCAATGAGAATTTGTACTCTGACATACTCTCTGGGAGTTTCCCTTCAGGCAGTCTACCTACCAGGAAAGGACAATGCCCTGGCAGATACGTTAAGCCAGATCAACCAGGCCCATCACTAATGGACCTTGAACCAGCAAGTGGTAAATGCTATTTTCCGCAGGTGGGGTACTCCAGAGGTGGACTTGTTCACATCCCACCAGAACCACCACCTGCCTTAGTATTGTTGCAGACCACCGGATCAGGGCACTCTGCCACTGGATGCCTTGACTCTGGATTGGTCGGGAAGGTTCCTTTATGCTTTCCCTCCCTCCCTTCCTTCTGGTCTTCAGGGTGCTACTCAAGCTCAGGTCCCATTCAGCGTCTCTGAATTTAATAGCCCTGGATTGGCCCAGGCAGCCATGGTTCTCTCTGATGCTCTTAATGTCAGTGGCCAAGCCGATATGACTACCTCAGGCATACAATCTATTGACTTCCAACCAGGGGACCCTGTTGTACCCGAACCTCAAATCCCTCAACCTCAAGGCTCGGCTCTTGAGGAATTAGAATATGCTGGTTTGAAACTTTCTGAACCAGTACTTCATATTCTAAGGAGCTATAGGAAACCCTCTACTAAGAAAACCTATTCCTCTAAATGGAAAATATTTTCAATCTGGTGCTCCTGTAGGGATTTTATTCCACTACAGGCTGACATTCTGGTTGTTCTGGATTATCTCTCCCATTTGCATTCCTTAGGTTTGCAGCCCAATTCACTTAAAGCACACCTTGGAGCCTTGTCTGCTTACATTTCTGCTGGTACTACAGTATCTCTTGCTTCTGACCCTATTTTTTAAAAATTTTTTAAGGGTCTGATCCATTTGCCCCCACCCCCCAGGGCTCCAGTGCCAGCATGGGATCTCAATGTTTGCATTGCCAAGCTAATGGGGCATCCATTTGAGCCTATGGCAATGGCTCGGCTCAAATATGTCACTTAGAAGACAGTTTTTCTAGTGGCAATCACTTCTGCCAGAAGAATAAGTGAATTACAGGCTCTGTCTGTAGAGCAGGATTATATCTCCTTTCACAGGGATAAGGTGATACTGAGAACGAACAGGAAATTCCTTTCAAAAGTGGTCTCTGATTTGCATATCAACCAGTCCATCACCCTACCTGTCTTTTTCACTGAGCACTCTACTCATGGTGAAAGAAGGCTCCATAGCCATGATGTGAAAAGGGCCCTTTGCTACTATATCAGAGACACTAAGGATCACAGGCAGGACAAGAAACAGTTGTTTCTGACCTATGGGGATGTGGGAAAAGGTACTCCAGTCTCTAAAAGGTCCATTTCTCATTGGATTGTTCAGTGTATTCAATTTTGTTATACAAAGGCTGGTAAGGAGCCCCCAACAGCATTGAGGGCACATTCTACCAGAGGAACAGCTGCCATCTTGGCAGCCATTGGTGATGGTCCATTGGTGGACATCTGTAAGGCAGCTATCCGGAAGACAGTACACACCTTTACTAAGCATTACAGTTTAGATATCCAGTCTAGAAGTGATGCTACGTTTGGCACAGCAGTCCTGCAGAGTCTTTTTCTTAAATAAGTATTCTGTGCCCACCTCGTGTGGTACTGCTTTGTAGTCTGCAGAAAGTTATGAATACCTGAGTATTACTGGGGTTAGAAGAAAAATTACTCACCTTAGTAATTCTGTTTCTTCCCAGTGATACTCAGGTATTCATAACTTCCCACCCTCCTCCCCTTCCAGAACTCTGCCTCTGCACTCCGCATGTCATGCTACCGTAAAAGGGTACAACACAATTTGTGCAAGTATCCTTTCATAGTGGTCCAATTTATAAAACAGGATTTTGGGTCTTAAACCCTTAGGCCCAGATATTCAAAAGGGTTGCACATGGGGCAACAGTGTTGTGCCATGCACAAACCACTGATGCGCCCCGGAGTGATATTCAAAAGGGAAAAGTGCACCGCACAGATCCTGATGTGCGGGACATCAGTAATGTATCTGGCGCAGGTGGGGCGTGCCCATGCATAACCTGCACAGCCCGATATTCAGCCGGGATGTGCAGAGTCGCACTACGCAACCCCTGTCTGCTCCTGCACAAAGTTAAACCAAAAAAGAGAACAAATGATGGCCACCACAGGTGAGCTGCGCGTGCAGGCGCAACACGGCAGCTACCACCTGTGGTGGCCTGGTCCTGCCGCCTGGTGGTGCCCCCCATGCCCCATTGCGGGCATCCGTGTAATAACCCCCAATATCCCTGGTGGTCCAGTGGACTGCTATGTGCCCGATCGCGGGCATCTGTTTTAAATCACACTGGTCCCCTGCAGCCCGATTGCGGGCATTTGTCTAATGAAACCCCCTCTAATATCCCTGGTGGTCCAGTGGACCGCTATGTGCCATCGCGGGCATCAGTAAATAAACCCCGTCCAATATCCCTGGTGGTCCAGTGGACCGCACTCTGCCTGATTGTGGGCATTTGTAAATCATAAAATAGTCCTATTACCCTGGTGGTCTGTGTGCCCCCTCCCACCCGCCCACTGAGCTCACTGCCCCACCCCCGGTTGGCGGTGGGCGGCAAGCACCCACCCGCCTGCTGCCCGCTGCCTGCTGACTGAGAGCTGGGTAGGGCTGCCGCTCATTGGTACACAGCGTGAACCAAATGGGCGTGCAGCCCATACTGTCTACACATTCCAGAATATGTGACTGAATCATTCACATATCTGGGTAATGTGTCTGATATGGGCTTCATGCCCATTGGCTCACACTGGCCGAACCAATGGGCATGCAGCCTGACTGTCGGTCGGCGGCTGACTGACTGGCGAGGAGTGGGGTCTCGCCCGTGACGAGCGGGCGGTGGGCTCGTGAAAGCGGCAAAGACGGGCGCGAGGGGTTTATTTTGCGATGCTAGCGATAAATTATAACGATCACTGAATCTCAGGCTCTTTGAAGGTTTTCATTTAGACAAATGTGTCGAGCTACGGGCTGATATGTTAAACAGATGCCACTGTCGAGCACATATTATCCAACTGAACCAGACAAAATTTTCATTTAGGCGAATGCCTGCGATCGGGGCTGCAAGGAAAATCGATCCAATGCGCTGCTGCCTGGCAGGGCGCCAGGCGCAAATCATCGGGATCGGTGCACCCGCATGATAATGGAATGCAAATGGGACCATAATGACATGCAAATGCCCCATATAGCCTTGCATAAATTATGGCCCCATTTGCATGTCCCTTTGAATATTGCAGGTGCTGTGCATGGCTCAATGGCACTTGTGCTAACGCATCTCCATGCTCCACTCTGGCCACTTGCGCTGGCGCAGTGCCACTGCGCCATGCACAGTGGGGGTGGCCAGGGTGCGATATTCAAAGCTGCTGCGCCATAGCGCAGCTCCGTTGAATATCGCCCAGGCCACACCCCTGCGCAACAAAGTTGAGCTGCTCCCAGGCTTGCGCCACAGCTTGGTGCAGTTTGAATATCCGGGCCTTAGAGTTTCCTGACATTTTAATTCTTTAGAGTTTTTTAGGCATTTTTGGCTCCAATTGGAGCTATCCCCTATTTCAATTGGGGTCAACCTTTAATTATTTCTTCAAATAATAATAAAAAAAAAATTTTGCTCTAGCATTGGTCTATTCAGGCTCCTAGGAAATCTGAAGAAGTTAAGAACATTGACAGTTACTGTAGGGCAGGATTTGAAAAGTTATCATGTGCAGATGATTCCATCATTTGCATATGTTCTATCTCTCCGGGCAGTTCCACCCTTTAGGCTCACTGCAGAAAGTTATGAATAACTGAGTATCACTGGAAAGAAACAGAATTACTAAGGTGAGTACTTTATTCTTCTGTCAGACAGAGAGGAGTGGAACAAGTCAACTGCAAGGTTTGAAAGCCCCACAGTAGCTTATTTGTGCTGGAGAAGGGTGTGGGCAACACTGTTGAATGCTTTAGCTAAATAAACAAAAATAGCAGAAGACAAAAGTCACTGGTCCATCCCCCTCAGAACATGATCAGTGAATCTGAGAAGGGAGGAGTTGGTGGAGTGAATTTTATTTAAAACCTGACTGGAACGGACTGAGAAAGGAGGATGAATCAAGGTATGATGAGAGTGTACTTTCTCCTGGAGAGGGCAGGGAAGAGTGAGATAGCCTGGTATTGTACTTAAGTGGGATGGCAGGTCACAGCCCTTATGGAGCATGTGGACCCTGGTTCACTTCCAGGTGGTGGGAACATTGGCCGGTGTAGAAAGAAAGGTTGAGGAGTGAGGAGATAGGAGCTGTTATAGAGGGTGCAACCAGGCAGAGGATGTTGGGATCCATGAGCTGTTTCCCTTAGCTGGGTCAAAAGAGAGGAGGGCAGAGAGGGAGCAGAGAATTTCATCAAGCTTTTTGGTATGTGTCAAATTTTTTTCATACTTTGGGGGTTTCCACTCTTGTCTTTCAGGTTGGAACATTTGTGAGCCTTTCAGAAATGTTTGAGTTTCTTCATGCCAGTTTTATGTAGGCTCATTTCTTGCCAGGCCACATGTCCAAGATGGTGCTGAAATAGGATTTATATTTAACACATAGTGCAAACGAAAGATGTCAGCCATGGATGGACACAGCCTGTGCTCGCACTGTCTGGGCTCCTTCCATTATGTCAAGCACTGCCATTATCCCAGGCCATGCACTCCCACATTCCTTGGTCACAGTTTGACTCTTCTTTCTGGTAGGCTGGACCCTGCCCTGACCACATTGTTTAAGTCTGGTCTAAGACCCAGTGCAGCACTTCCCCCACTTGAAGACTGGCTTTGAGCACTACCTCTTCTAGTGTAGGGCACAAAGAGCAAAGAGCAAAGTCTTTATGGTCTCACAGCAGGTTCAGGAGGCCGTGATTGGCACTGGCTGCTGGACTCTCCTGTTGGTGGGTAGATTAAGGTGTTGACCTTAGAGACTATAGTCTGTGTTGAAAACCCTGCTAAAGAACAAAGGGACATGCTATGAAGCTGGAGGGGGGTAGATTCAGGAGAGATGTAAGGAAGTATTTCTTCATAGAAAGAGTGGTGGATTCCTGGAAGTCGTGCATGTGCAACTACTTACGAACATACAAAATTTGCCAGCAGATAAAGGCCTAGAGGTCTATCAAGTCTGCTCGAATGTGCAGCTAGCACCCCTTATTCTGCAGCTGCCCCTCCCTTCCACCCTTCCCCTTCATTAACCCCCCCCTTGTCCTGTCCCATCCTCGTTTGAAGCAGTCCACTGTTCTACTGCATACCACTTCAGCAGGTAACGCATTCCACCCAGCCACCACCCTCTCTGTAAAAAAGTGTCTCCTCATCTCCCTCCTGAACCTTCCTTGCTCCAGTCTCATATCATGGCCCCTGGTGGCCCTCCCCTCCCTTACTTTGAACAGCCCCTCTGTACCCATCTTGTTTATTCCTTTCATGTATTTAAAGGTTTCAATCATGTCACCCCTGTCTCTCCTCTCCTCCAGTGAGTACATGTTCAACTCCTTCAACCTCGTCTCATATGATAAGTCTCCCAGCCCCTTGATCATCTTTGTCACTCTGCGCTGCACCCCCTCCAGTAACTTAATGTCCCTCTTCAGATACGGACGCCAGTACTGCACGCAGTACCCCAGGTGTGGTCTAACTAATGACCCATACAGTGGCAGAATCACCTCCTCCCTCCTCGAGGATATACCCTTGCAATACAACCCAGCATTTTGTTGGCCTTTGCACTGCTACCTACAGTACATTGTGCGAGTTGTTCATTGACCCTGAAATGAGCACACCAGATCCTTCTCCACCTCTGTCTGGGCTAGCTGCACTCCCCCTAGCTGGTAACTCCTCCTGGGTTCTTCATCCTAAAATGCAGCACCTTGCACTTTTGGCATTAAAGCCAGTTGCCAGGTGTCTGACCAGGTTTCAAGCTTTGCCAGATCATCCTGCAACCCTGCCATCCCCTAGGTCATCCACCACTCGCCTACCTTGGTATCATCAGCAAACAGACTGATCTTGCTCTTGATGTCCCATGATATGTCTGCAATGAATATCCCAAACAACACTGGTCCCAACACGAGCCCTGTGGAACACCGCTCGTCACTGCCCTTGGTGTGAGAGTTCCCCACCCACCACCCTCTGTTGCCTTCCCTGCAGCCAGTTTCCTACCCATCTCACCAGCTTTGCACCCACCCTGTGCCTACTAACTTCCTTCCCAGCCTTCCACGTGGCACTGGGTGAATGCCTTACTGCAGTCCAGATACAGGACATCCACTGCATGGCCCCTGTCCAGTTGCCTAGTTACCCAGTCATAGAACTTGACCAGGTTGGTTTGGCAGGATCTGCCACGTATGAAGCCATGCTGTCTGCTGTCCTGTAGTCCGTTGGCCTCTAGAAAGGCCACCAGCCTCTCCTTCAGGATAGTCTCCATTAGCTTACCCACGATGGATGTGAGGCTCACTGGTCTGTAGTTTCCCGGTTCATCCTTGGGGCCACTCTTGTGGAGAGGGCACCACATGATCCATCCTCCAGTCCTGAGGTACACACCGAATGTAGTGAGGCATTAAATAGGTCTGCCAAAGGTCCTGCAAGGACCTCTGCCAGCTCCTTCAGTACCTGGGTGGATGCCATCTGGGCCTGGTGCCTTGTCCACCCTCAGTGCCTTCAAACCCTCTCGAACTCTGCTCTCCATGATTTCCCCATCTGTCACCACTTCCCACCCTGCTTCTGCCATTTCTCCCACCTTGGGTGTCACCCCCCTCTTCTCTTTAGTAAATACTGAGCAGAAGTACTCATTTAGTGCTTCCGCCTTATCGCACCCTGCTTCCACCCAACCCCCCTCCTTCCTAATCCTTACTATGTGGTCCTTACAGCTACTTTTCTCCCTGATGTACTTAAAGAAGTCCTTCTCTCCCTTCATAATGCCTTGTGCCAGCCTGAGTTCCGAAGATGCTTTGGCTTCCCTTACTGCCCTTGTCACCTCCTTCGATTCTGTCAAGTACTCCTCCCTGTCCTCCCCTCCCTGTTTTCTTGTACTTCCTAAAGGCAGCTCTTTTCCTCCTTACCTTTTCCATGACCTCCTTGCTCAACCAGATCGGTTTCTTAGCCCTAGTCTTCTTGCTCTGGGCTTTGCAGCAGGTTTTGGTTGCCTCCACTATCCCCAGCTTTATGAACTCCCACCTCTGGTTAGTGTCCATACTAGATTGAATTCTGGCCAGGTACCCTTTTACCACTTCCCATATCCTCCAAAAGTTGGCCCTCCTGAAGTCCAGCACTATTGTGCCAGATTCCACTCCTTCCTTGCCCATGTCCAATGTGAGCCATACTGAGTGGTGGTCACTCCCTGACAGCGGTTCCTCCACTGTAAGTTCTCTCACAAAGTCCCCATTTGCCAGCACAAGGTCAAGGGTATTCCCTAACCTAACCTGGTTGGTTCACTGACCATTTGCAGCAGGAAGCTGTCCTGGAAGGCATCCAGCAGTACCTGCTCCCTTCTGTTCCTGGTTGTTGGGGTGCTCCAGTCCACTCCTGACATGTTGAAGTCCCCCACGATCACCACACTACCCTTCTCGCAGGTCCTCCTGATCTGTCCCGCTAGTTCTCTGTCTAACTCCTCCGTCTGAGATGGTGGCCTGTACACAACTCCCATTCTAAGAATCCTATTCTTGGAATCCTGGATTTGCATCAAAAGTGACTCCGTACTACCCTCCTCCCCTTCCTCCCTTACACACTTCAGTCCTTCCTTCACATATAGTGCCACCCCCCCCCTTCCCAATCACCCTATCTACTTGTGCATGGGCAATAAAGTTTGGCAGCCATATTGAGCCACGGCAGGTGAGAGACAGAAAAGTAGTGTGCCCCTCTTGGAGATGTGAAATGGAGTGATTTGGAGTTGTGGAAGTATGTTCTGCAACTTCAAATTTGTGCTTCGGTATCCCATTTTCAGAGCTACAGCAAGAAGGCTGCAGGCCCTGCCCACTGCAGCAGTAAAAAGTGGCTGAACAAAAATTAATGTATTGAAATCTGACTAAGAAAGAGAGGTGCTCCACTTCCTACAGACCATGGGGAAGACAGGGGCAGGGTTTACTACCAGTGACACTACTCTAGCTAAGAGTACCCAGTACAGGGGGTACCAGTAGGGGTAGAGGTAAAAGGTATGCCAGGCATGCTGCCTCACCAGCACCCAATCCATAGCCCAAGCAGAATTGTTGACATTTTTGCATAGGTCGCTAGCCAGTCATTGCCACTTGGGGGGGGGGGGGCAACTGACACTATTTCAATGAGTGTAGAAAGGTGGGTCCTGGAAGTAGAGTGTCAGGGCCTATCCCTACTGTTTGGGAAAGTTCCAAAACTGCAAATACCAAGAAAATTTCCAGGTTACACACCAGAGGAAAAACTCCTTCTGGAGTTGGTAGCCAAAAAGCTCTTGCAGACAGGAACAGTGGTAAAGGTCTCTATATCCCCAATATTCCTTAACCCACAAGAAAAATGAGAATTGGTGATCTATTTTGGTCCTTAGGTTCCTAAACAGGCACATCATATGAGAATAGCTCAGAATGCTGACACTGGGCCCAGTAATCCTATCTCTGTAAGCAGGAGACTGGTTAGGGTCATGGGACCTAAAAGACACATACTTTCATGTTCCAATAAGATCCTGTCGAAGAAAGTACCTAAGATTCAGGCTGGGGAACTGTCAGTACCAGTTTTCAGCCTTACCATGTGGTCTAACCTCGGCACCAGAGGTGTTCACAGAGTGCCTAGCTGTGGTTGTAGCACATTTGAGAAGCAGAGTATAGTGTTTTTCTCTTATGTAAGCAATTGGCTTATGTCAGGGAAAACAAAGGTAGAAACAGTGCACTCCAATTATTTTCTAAGGAGCACTCCAGAAAGGTTGAGATTTCTCCTAAATTTGAAAAAGTCACAGCTAGAACCCAGTCAAGTACTTAGGTTTATAGATGCAGAACTGGACGCCTTGCAAGGCAAAGCTTTTCTTTCACCTAACAGGGTAGAACATCTGATTTCATGTGCAAATTCACTCCAGGCAGGCCAAAGGCAGCCTGCCAGGGAATTGCTGCAGTTCCAGGCCACATGGCATCAGCAACAGCTGTAGTGCCGTGGCCTCATCTGCAAATGATGAGGGTTATGCAGTACCATCTGAGGAAGTACTGGTACCAAATGACAAATCTTTGAATCACTCAGTACCAGTCATTAAAAAAAATAATAATACTACTTTTGGGGGGGACTTTGAGTGGTGGAAAGACAAGGAAAACCTCAGATATAGCATTTCCTTTCTTCAGCTGTTTCCAACTTAAGTGCTTACAACAGATGCTTTCCTCTTAGGATGAGGTGGTCATTTGCATGACAGACCAGTAAGTGGGGTCTGGAATGCAGAGCATATAAACCTGCTGGAACTCACAGGAGTACTCCTCTCAACCCAATCCTTCTTCTCCCTGTTGCAAAGCCAAGTAGTTCAATTAAGAACAGAAAAGACAATACAGCTGTCACAAACACACTCAGCAGGTCAGGCCCTCTTTTCCCACAGTGCCAACCTCCAAGCGCAGTATTGTGAACAGGTAACAGACAGGGTAACCCACCTGTCTGCTTGTGGGTCCGAATCACCTTTGGTCTCAAGTTCTGGGGAGATTCAAACTGTGAACCTTATGCTAGTGTACCCAAATGTACAGGCTCAGAAAAAATTCTCTTTGGGGGATGGAATATATCTTTCGCCAGTGTTGGGTAAGTTGCTTTTTCTATTACTTTGTTACTTTTGGAAACTTATTCCAGAATGCTCTGTGCAGTCACTAGCAAGGATGGAGAAGTACTAGAAAAAGCAATACACCTCACAATTACAATTACTTATGTCTTTTTATAGTAAAGAAATACATAACTGTAACTGATTACATTTCTTTGAAAGTAACTAGTAACTAACCTGTTACTGTCAAAAAATGTAATCTGTTATAGTTATTTGTTATTTTTGTATTGTTTTTGTATAAAAAGAAATAAGTAGCTATAATTGTAAAGTGTATTACTTTTTCTAGTACTTCTCCATCCTTGCTAGTGACTGCACAGAGCTTCCCGGAACAAGTTTCCAAACGTAATAGAAAGTAATAGAAAAAATAACTTGCCCAACATTGTCTTTCGCCAAAGGGCACCTAACCAGGTATCCAAAATGAACCCTTAAAACTCTATAAAAGACCTTAGGTATATTCTTACCTTTCCCAGTTTAGTAACACCATCAAGCTTTGAACAGTTTTTGTCAGTCTTAACCCTCTATATGTCACATGCAACAAGAACTTCGAAGACACACCCAGGCAGTCTTTCAAAATAACATATTTACTAAAATGGATACAAATATGTAAAATTTAAACACAGAACACTATATCAAAAAGCATACACTCACTTAAAAGAACAAGGTTAAAGTACAAAACATAAACTCCTACCACAATAAAATTAGACTTTTTCTATTTATTGTATTACCTCTTTATTGTGCTTAAGTTAGATCAAAGATCTTGTTTCTTAAGAGTCCAAAAATATATGTCACAGGTTCAAACACAGTATACAGTTTAAAGCCTGTGTTTCCACACCCTTTCTATGATGTTATCTAGCTCCTCCTTTTAGAATGTTAAAAATAAACAGGATGTCCTATCAGGTGGTATATTAAATAATAAGGTGACATAAGCAAAAACTCATTTCCCAAATATGATGCCGTAATTAACATTTTCTCTGATCTTGAGCAGTTCCTGTTTTCCCAAGGAACATCAAAGGTTTTTACAACTCTGCAGTTTGTCACCTAGAAGCGAGGTAGCTATGTCCTGTCTTGTAATAAACTGCATATTTAGCTTCCCAACTTCAAAGGCAGGAGGTCATAAAAGGCCATAAAATGCAACTTCTCAAGGAAGTTAATTACATTACAGAATCTCCTAGTCAGTTACATATATCTTGTTATTTTCACTAAAACCTGGTTGGGGGGGTCACCCAGGAGCACAGGATGTGTCCTGTGAGACAGTTGTATACCACATTCTATATTACAAATATCATAGAACAATCATAACCAGCTGGCCAAGCGTCACAATCCTCTCCACCTAGACTGAATTTAGGGGCTCTATCCCCTGCATGGGATGAGCTTCCCAAATCAGTTCACTCCTCATAGAGATGCGATAGGCCATCGGCGTTCTGGTTGCTTACTCCAGCCCTATGTAAGATCATCATGTCATACCCATGCAAGGCAAGACTCCATCTTAATAGTCTACCATTAGTTTTTCCCATTTGAGTCAGACAAACCAGGGGGTTGTGGTCAGTTTGTGCCACAAAATGCTGCCCATATAAGTATGGCTTCAACTTCTTTAGGGCCCACACTATGGCAAGACACTCTTTTTCCACAGTAGAGTAAGCCTGCTCCCTGGGAAGTAACTTTTTACTCAGGTACACTACAGGGTGATCTTTCCCTTGGTTGGATGACTGACTCAGAACTGCCCCAATACCCACATCTGAGGCGTCAGTCTGGACTATAAAGGGTCTGCTATAGTCAGGACTTGTCAATGCAGGAGCACTGCACAGTGCCCTCCTTCAGTCTGGTAAAGGCTTTCTCACAGGCTGGTTCCCTGGTAATTTCCTTAGCATCTTTTTCTTTACCAGGTCAGATAGGGGAGCAGCCAAGGCACTGTAATGGGGTACAAATGTCCTATAGTACCCTGCTGTCCCTAGAAAACTCCTGACCTGCTTCTGCATTTCTTGTCTGGTCCATGCCTTGATCACCTCTATTTGTACTTGGTTAGGACAGAGCTATCCCTGACCTACAACATGCCCGAGGTATGCCACTTCAGCCATGGCCACCTGGCACTTCTCAGCTTTGACAGTGAGCCCAGCCCTCTGTATCCTGCCCAGCACTTCCCTAAGGTGGGACAGGTGTTCCTCCCAGCTGGCACTAAAGATGGCACTGTCATGCAGGTACGTCACGGCGTACTCCTCAGCACCATTTAACACCTTGTTCACCAACCTTTGGAAAGTGGTCGGGGTGTTCTTCATTCCAAAAGGCATTACTTTAAATTCAAATAAGCCTATCAGAGTGATGAGGCCGACCTCTCCTAGCTCTGTCAGTTAACTCTACCTGCCAATACCCTTTGTCAGGTCAGTAGCCGTAAGGTATGTCGCACCCCCCAACTTGTCCAGGAGTTTGTCCGTCCGGGGCATCGGGTGGGCGTCTGACTTTGTGACTGCATTCAGTCCATGATAGTCCACACAGAAATGAATACAGCCATCTGGCTTGGGCACAAGGACTATGGGTGAGGCCCAGGGACTGTGGGATCTCTGAATTACTCCTAAATCCAGTATTTCCTCCACCTCCCTCCTAATGTCCTTTTGGACAGCCTCTGACACCCGATATGCTGTCCGCCATATGGATGTCTGTGTTCCTATCTCTACAGCATGTGTCACTAAGGGGGTTAGTCCAGGCTTGGCACGAAACAGTGGGGCAAAGTCTACTAAAACCTCCCTTACTTCCTGGATCTTGTCCTGGGCCAGCTTTGGAGACACTGTAGCTGCCTCCACAGAGGACTGCCACTTGCTTTCTTCCAGCAAGTCCAGAAGGGGGTCTCCTTCATCTGTCCCCTCCTCAGGACTACATACTGCAAACACTGTGTCAGCCCTATTAGCATATGACTTCATCATGTTGTTATGGTACATTCTTTCTGTCTGTCTTCTGTCAGGTCACTCTATGATATAGTTCACGTCATTTACCTTCCTAACTACTTTGTACGGTCCTGCCCACTCAGCCTGCAGCTTGTCTTTCCGGAGCGGAATAAGGACCATGACTTCCTGACCCACCGTGTATGAGCGAGCTCTGGCTCTGCAGTTGTACCACACTTTTTGTTTCTGTTGGGCAGCTGCCAGGTTGCTCGGGGTTATCCCCATAAGCTCCTTCAGCCTTTCCCTAAACTTAAGGACATAATCCACTATGGGAGTGTCCTGAGTGGCGCGCTTGCCTTCCCAGTCCTCCTGGATCAAATCTAGGGACCTACGTAGCCGACGTCCATATAAGAGTTCGAAGGGGGAAAATCCTATCGACTCTTGGGGCACCTCCCTTTCTGCAAACAACAGGTGGGGAAGGTATTTCTCCCAGTCCCTCCCTTGCTGTTCAGCAAACGCTTGGAGCATTGACTTAAGGGTACCATTAAATCTTTCCACAAGCCCATTGGCTTGAGTGTGATAAGGTGTCGTGCACCTTTGCACCACCCCACACTTCTCCCACAAACATTTCATCAGGTCCGACATGAAGGAACCCCCTCGATCGGTGATAACCTCCTGCGGAAACCCAACACAGGAGAAAATCCCAAGTAAGGCATCTGCCACTTTGTCTGTCCTCAGTGAGGATAGGACAACTGCCTCTGGGTACTGGGTGGCATAATCCACCACAGTCATGATGAACCTCTTCCCAGAGGAGCTGGGGATATTTAAAGGCCCCATAATATCCATTCCCACTCTCTGGAATGGCTTCTCCACTATGGACAATGGAATTAGGGTGGCTTGGGTTTTCTTACCTGCTTTCCCTATTTCTTGGCACTGGTGACAAGACCTGCAATACTCCTTCACCTGCTGGGTGAAGTTGGGCCAATAGAAATTCTGGACCAACCGCTGCGTAGTGCGCGCGATTCCCAGATGACCAGACAAGGGAATATCGTGTGCAGTCTTGAGCAACTGCTTGCGATATCCCTGGGGAATGACAAGCTGCCTGTCTATCACCCCTCCCTCTGTCTTCACAGCCTGAATATACATCAGTCCATTTTCCCAATAAACCTTATGTTTGCCGTCACCTCCCTGTGCTCCATCAGAGTCTGCCCAAACCCTCAGCTTCTCTAGACTAGGGTCACTTTTCTGAGCAGCTGCAAACTCCTTACCCATTCCCAAGGCATGGGACAGGTCCGCTTCAGTCTCTAAACTAGGGTCCCTAGCACTAGCATCAGGGTACTCAAGATCACTGTCATCCCTAACTCTCTGGCAATGGGTCACCCCTCCTTCTTCTTCGGAGTATCCCTCCGTAGCTGTGTGGTTAACTACTACTGGGGAAATTTCTACTTCCTTTTCATTAGTCTCCCTATCAGGAGACACAGGCTAGAGAACCAGCCACCCAGTGGTTTCCACAATGGCTTCTGTGGGGTCCAAGGAACTAACATTTTCTCTTGCCGCTTTGCTACGGGTAACTGCTCACACCATCCCCTGTTTGAGATTGTTGCCAAGGATGACATCAACTGCTAAAGGTTTGGCTACAGCCACCTGTTGCACAATTCCCCCTGTTTCACCCCAGTTTAGGAGAACACTAGTGAGTAGCAATGTGGTCTCCTCACCAGTGAACCCTTGTACAGTTACAGATTCATTGGGTATAAGCTGACCAGGCTCTACCAGATCCCCTTTAACCAATGTCAGGGATGCCCCTGTGTCCCTTAACCCTTGTGTCTGTACACCATTCACCGTGACTGGGTGCATATGTTCCCTCATGTTCACAGGCATGCTTCCAGGGACAAACAAACAACCCACTTCTTTCCTAGCCCCATTCTGCATATGGCTCATCCTTTTGGGACACTGTCTGGCAATATGCCCAGTTTCTTTACAAATCCAACATTCGTTTCTTTTCTCAGAGAAATATTTTCTTTGAAACCTGGGGCTAACTGGTTTCGGAGGAGGCAGTGAGGGCTTTAGCTGCCCTGAAGGTGTGCTTTTCCCTTTCTGTGCTGCCACACCCACCCCATTCGCTCTCAGAGCAGGTCTGCTCTTGGCATAGCGGACTGAGAGTTCAGCAGCCTCTTGCCTGTTTTGGGATTTCAGTCCTCCTGCCAGGTTTTCAGCTCTGCTGGGCATGGCCAAAAAAACTGTTCTAACAAAATAGCATTTTCAATTTTATGTACAGAGTTTGCTTCACTTCCTTCACACCAACGTTTTAAAAAACTGACGTGTCATGGCTTGCTCCTCATAGTTCATATCAGGGCTTCTCCTGAGCTTACAGAATTTAGCTCTGTGTGCTTCTGCAGTTAAATCAAACTTTTTTAAAAGTGCAGTTTTAAGTTTGCTGTAATCATTACTGTCCTCATTGTTCATTTGACCCAATGCATCCTGAGCTTTCCCAGTTAGTAGCAGGGATAACTGGAAGCTCCAGGACCCTCTAGAAATTTTAGCCTGAATACAAACTTTTTCAAAGGAATTTAAAAAGGCATCCATATCATCCCCCTTTTTAAATTCAGCTATCAATTTGGAATTTAGTTTGTAACCCAGTCCTGTAGTTCCAGTTAAACCCAATCCACTTACCTGCTCTGGTGCTAGGGGTTGGCGCCATAGCTTCTTCAGTTCATGTCACCTCTGGCAGTCATGCTCTTCATGGTCAGCCTCTCGCTGTTCTCGTTTTGCTTCTCATCGTTCCCACTCAGCCTCCCTCTGGAACTCCAGCTCCATTCTACGCAACTCAATCTGCAGCCTGATTGCTTCTGGCTCCCGAAGGGTGGTGAACTTCCCCTGCTGCTGTGGCTCTTCGCTGGCACTGTCCTTGCTGCCATCCTCACTGGATCTGGACACTGCACTGGCCGCTAGCCTGTCCATGCCCAAGGTTTGGTTCTTTACAGTCACAGTCTGTGACTCGATGCTATGGGATCTGCTGCCATCAGGGCATCTATGAGGTTCTGCTTGGTGGCTGTCACCTTGTACAGGACTCCTCTGTCCTTGCACAACTGCTTCAAGTAGTCTGCAGTGTGCCCGCTATAGTTGGAAGCCATCTTCTTCCCTAACTATGGCTACTCTAACTTGCACTTTGAAATGGGTAGGAACTTGACTGTAAGCAAAATGACATAGTTCTGTTTCCTTTTTAAAAATAAATCACTGCCTTATTTTGCAAGTGAGCTGTACAGTATTAAGCTGACACACTGACCAGTTAAAGCTTGTGTTACCAATTTTATCTGCACTGCTGCCAACCAGATCTGTCACAAATGCACTCAGCAGGTCAGGCCCTCTGCTCCCAAAGTGCCAACCTCTGAGCGCAGTAATCTGAACAGGTAACAGACAGGGTAACCCTCCTGTCTGCTTGTGGGTCTGAGTCACATTTGGTCTCAAGTTCTGGGGGGATTCAAACTGTGAACCTTTTGCTAGCATACCCAAATGTGCAGGCTCAGATAAAATTCTCTTCGGGGGATGCAATATATCTTTCGCCAAAGGGCACCTAACCAGGTATCCAAAATGAACCCTTAAAACTCTATAAAAGACCTTAGGTATATTCTTCCCTTTTCCCTGTTTAGTAACACCATCAAGCTTTGAACACTTTCTGTCAGTCTTAACCCTCTATATTTCACATGCAAAAGGAACTTCGAAGATACACCCAAGCAGTCTTTCAAAATAATATATTTACTAAAATGGATAAAAATATGTAAAATTTTAACACAGAACACTATATCAGAAAGCATACAATCACTTAAAAGAACAAGGTTAAAGTACAAAACATAAACTCCTACCACAATACAATTAGACTTTTTCTATCTAATATATTACCTCTTTATAGTGCTTAAGTTAGATCAGAGATCTTGTTTCTTAAGAGTCAAAAAAGATATGTCACAAGTTCAAACACAGTATACAGTTTAAAACCTGTGTTTCCACACCCCTTCTATGATGTCATCTGGCTCCTCCTTTCAGAATATAAAAAATATACAAACAGGATGTCCTATCAGGAGTTATATTAAATAAGGTGACATCAGCAAAAACTCATGTCCCAAATATGACTCTTTAATTAACATTTTCCCTAATCTTGAGCAGTTCCTGTTTTCCCAAGGAACATCAAAGGTTTTTACAACTCTGAAGTTAGTCACCTAGATGTGAGATAGCTATGTCTTGTCCTGTAATAAACTGTATATTTAGCTTCCCAACTTCAAAGGCAGGAGTTCATAAAAAGCCATAAAATGCAACTTCTCAAGGAAGTTAGTTACATTCCAGAATCTCCAGGTCAGTTGCATATATCCTGTTATTTTCACTAAAACCTGGAGGGAGGGGTCACCCAGGAGCACAGGGTGTCTTCTGTGAGACAATCACATACCATATTCTATATTACAAATATCATAGAACAATCAAAACTAGCTGGCCAAGCGTCACAACCACCACTATGTAGTACAGTATTACATAAAGAAACGGAGGTGTCAGATCATCAGAACTTTGCACAAAGGCGCTAAGGATATGGAACCTGGCATTCTCCTTAGATGTCAAAATATCTGCAGTTCATCTGCTTTGCAAAGACAATCAATCAATCTTTATTTTACCAGGCGAAGCACCATTGCGCGAGCTCATTTGCGAGATGGACCTGGACAAATACACATAAACAGTAGAACAGTATAGTACAATTTATATAATGTAGATGTACAATCGAGGAATGCAAATGTAGAAGAGGACACAAACATAGTACAATATTAGGCAAGGTCTATACAGAAAAAAAAAAAACATAAAGGCAAAGTTATGCATATTGGAGCCAAAAATCCCAGGGCAGAGTACTACCTGGGTGGGATCTGAGTATCTGCATCAGAGGAGGAGAAGAACCTGGGAGTGATGATCATTAATGGCCTGAAGCACTCTGGGCAGTGCAAAAAAGCAGCAGCAAAGGCAAACAAGATGTTCGGATGCATATCTAGGGGGATCAGTAGTAGGAGAGAGGAGGTTATACTGCTCTTGTACAGATCACTGGAAGGCCACATCTGGAGTATGGAGTTCAGTACTGGTGCACAGATCTCAAAATGGACATTAACCTGCTGGAGAAGGTCCAGAGGAGGGCTACAAAGATGATAGCAGGTCAGCAGGGTAAGGCATACGAGGAGAGAGTGAGGGCACTAAACATGTATTCCCTGGAAAACAGGAGTGAGAGAGGGGACGTGACTGGGACTTTCAAGTACTTGAAAGGAATAAATAAGGCTGATAAGGAGAGTCTCTTTAAGCTGAGTGGCAACCATAACATGAGGGGGGTACAGTCTTAAGCTGGAGGGTAGGAGGTTTAGAAAGGAGGTCAGGAAGCACTTCTTCACAGAGAGGGTGTCGACACTTGGAATGCACTGCTGAAAGAGGTTATCTCGTTGAAGACAGTGGGCAAAATTGAGAGAGGCTGGGATAGGCATAGGTGGAAGGTAAGAATCATGGGTAGAGAGGATGGGAGGAGTGGGGAGGGAGGGCAGGGACATTAGCTCAAGCTGTGGACCCTGCAGTATGAGCAGACTTGATAGACGAAATGTTGTTCTTCTGCTAGCTTCTTCATATGTTCGTAAATGGACAGTAAAAAGGCAATATATGCAAAAAACTCCAAAAAACATAGTCAGTACAATACTATACAGTATATACATGAACAATTCAGGAGAAGGGGTAGGAGGGTTGGTTGGGAGAAGAAAGGAGTGAGGGAATGGGGAGTCACAAGGCCTGGAGATGGATGTCCAGCACTTATTTCACTGGCTGCCGGGGGAGGCAGTTGCAGGATTCCTTGAAGGAGCATGAAAATAGCTTTTTGAAGGAGCAAAATGTTGTCGGGAAAGCCAGCGTCAGGGTTTTTTGCAATTTGCTCCACAGGTGAGGACGCACATAGCTTATAAACACTTTACCAAAACGTGAGTTAACTTTAGGAATGGATAGGGAGATGTAGGAGAAGCTGTGCAGAGTAATTGCCTACAGCGCATAGGGCAAGCAGTCAGAGATATACTGAGGACGCTTATGGATGATAGCTTTAAAAGTCCAGAAGGCGACATTCCTTTGCCTTCTGAACTTGAGGAATATCCAGCCTACGGCGGGATACAGGGAACAGTGGTGGGTGAGGTATGGTAATCCAGAGATAAATCTCAAAGTTCGGTGATAAAACAAATCTAGTTTAGAAAGTGCGGAGGCAGGGCCTTGGCCTTAAAGGAAGTCAACATAGTCCAGTAAAGATAGAAAAGTGGTTTGGACCAGTCTTTTTTTGGCATCATAAGTTAGGAGATGCTACCTTAGCTTCTTTGAAAGTTCCTCAGTATGATCAGAAAATGTGAACTTGTGGTCTGTCTAAACCCCCAGATATTTTAAATTTAGTCACATATTCAATAGGTTCACCCAGAAGCGATAGAATTTGAGGAGTTAGGTTATATAGGGAAGGATTTTGACCTAGGACGGAAGGTGAGAAAAATATAGCCTTCGTTTTTTTTTTGCGTTTAAAAGTCCTTTTTGG
Organism: Neoceratodus forsteri; assembly: GCA_016271365.2. Lineage (NCBI taxonomy): Eukaryota > Metazoa > Chordata > Ceratodontiformes > Ceratodontidae > Neoceratodus > Neoceratodus forsteri. Next base: position 639,880,632 of record CM028136.1, read on the forward strand.
CTCAATAAATTTAACTGCAGTTGATTAAAGTCCAATTGTAGGCCTGGCAATATTTATGACTGTGCCATCGGCGAAGAGCTAAATGTCTGCTGATTTGATTCCTGAATCAATGTTGTTGATATGGAAAGAGTAGTGGTCCAAGAATAGACCCTTGCGGCACACCTCTTTGGAGCAATTTTAGGGGAGAAAGATCCTCTTGTGCGTTAACCTGTTGGAATCTCCCAGTACGGTAACTAGTGAACCATTTCAGGGCAGAAGATTCTAGACCAATGTTCCGAGGAGTCTCCAACAGCAGGACATGGTCCACTGTATCGAATGCCTTGCTTAGGTCAAGAAACAGGGCATATACATATTTCTAAGCATCTAAGGAATTCTGTGAGTCATTGATGACCTTTGGGAGTGTGAATATTCTATTGTAGAAAACTCTAAATCCTGATTAGGCAGGATTGAGCAGGTTGGTGGAGTCCAAGTACTTCTTAAGCTGCATGTTAACTACTTTGTCAAGCATATGAAGTAGAGATGTTGGTCTATAATTGTTTAGATCACTGAGATTGCCAGATTTAAATACAGGAATAGCGTGGGCAGTTTTCCAAATTGGGGGGAGATTTCCTCGGGCAAGAGATAGATCGAAAAGGTGGGTGATGGGTACAGACAAAACATGGGAGGCAGGCTTCAGGAAATACGGATCAATGAGGTTCACACCCGCACCTTTTCTAGAGTCCACGACTATAACTGTATCTTCCACTTATTTCAATGATACAGGGCTAAAAGAGAAGGCCGTATAAGGGACTGAGGTAACAATAGGTGATCTAGCAATATCCTGACTGTGAAGTTGTGAACAGAGGTTGTAGGCAGGTGGCAAAGTGATTATTAAGGAAATTGAGGATTGTCTGTCAGTAATTGAGGAGCCACCAAAAGAGATTTTGCCCGGGATGGAATTAGCCGAGCTGTGACCGTCTATATCCTTAATGGTCTTCCGGAACTTAGCAGCGCACTTGGAGGATGAATCCTGCTCATTTTGAAAATAGCTGGCTTTTTCGGTTCTGAAAAGCTTAGTACAGATATTCTTAGCCATTCTGAAAGCTAGCCTGTAAGAGGGAAGCTTGATTTTTCATGTTTTTTTCCAAAGAACGTCCCTATTAAGTAAGGCAGCCTTCAGGCTGGCCATGAACCATGGGCTTGATTTTTTTTCTTTGAGCAAACTTTAACCAACGGTGCGTGTCTGTCTGTAGCAGCAAGTACAATACTTTGAAAGGACTCATATGCTTCACACACTGACTTAGCTAGATAGAAGTCTTGCCAATTTGAATTTTGTAGGTAAGTGAGGAACATAAGAGGATCAAAGTTGCGTTTGCTTCTTTTGTATATATATCTTGAAGAAGAGACTGGTTTTGAAGCGGACCTCACACAGGTAATGGAACAATGGTCACTAAGGTTGGTGAAAAAAATGCCTGAATGGGTGAAGAGGTGGGGTTTATTAACTAGGATAAGATCAATTAAGGTGCTATTGGCAGGGTTTTTCTTATTGGGACATGTGACTTCAGTAATTAGTTGCATAAGCCCAAAGGTGTCACATATTTCTTTCAGGGGTTCAGAGCTCGCCAAGAGCCAGTCAAAGCTAAGGTCACCTAGAATGATGATCTCCGAAGTCAACGTACTCAGTTTGTTACGCAGATGATCTTGCACCTTTAGACTCGCTAAGGGGGGGTCGGTAGCATCCAATGATGCAAAGAGATAGGAAAGAAGAAAGCTGAACCTTTAGGGTCAAACTTTCAAACTCCTTGGGCAGAGGTTGAGTTAATAGCAATCACCAAAAATGTATCTAGAATATATACAGCTACTCCACCCACTCTGGTGGGTCTGTCAGTATGGAAGACGTTGTAGGAAGGAATGTTTATGGCAACATCCAGAATATAAGGTCTGAGCCAAGTTTTAGTAAGTACCAGTATGTCAGGCTTGGCTTGAAGGATCCAGGACTGTATGGAGTCACGCTTCTTCAGAAGACTGCAAGCATTAATATGTAGGAGTTTTATCCCCTTAAGGTGAACTAATTCTGAAGGAGTTGTGATTGAAGCATTTGGGCCAGGATTCAATTCGACATTGCTCGAGCAGAGTAATAATATTAACAGTTTTTTTGCTTAGGGCGCTTAAGAGCAGTTTAAGAGTATAGGTACGTTCAGTTTTATGATGGGGAGGATGAGTAGATGAAGTGTGAGTGCCTTGGTAACTAAGTGGTCCCCGTACTGCATAAAGCAACACACTATCCTCACAAAAAACTGAACAAAGAAGGGGAAGATGTGGCAAGATTGTAAGGTTAAAGTACAGCAAAAAATAAACAGAGGTTCCAGAATTCAATGGCAGCTGAAAGGAAGGTTCCAATAAAGACAGGGAGCCTGATAATGAATAGCTGTGAATGTCCTCCTCAAATAGAGCTACAGTGTGAGCCACCTGTAAGCAGTCAGTGTGTGGCTCTAGGGAAATGAAGAGGGAGGCTGATACATAGCAAAGGAATAATAAGAAAGTCAGCATTGTATTGTCCTAGGCACAGGGGGAAGTTTTTTGCAACCAGAGAGACAGCAAAAATTATAATGTATTGCTATGAGGAATGTGGTATTTTTAATGTAATATTATGAGAGATGTACAGTGTAGTCTACCAATAGAGCTAGGCTAAGCAGCTACTCCACGAGTGCTTATGAACTAAGCTATACTACAGAACCGAAATGCACGAGTTCATAATAGGAGGGGGTGCAGGGCAGCGCTCAAATTAGGAGGAGTGCTGAGAAATGACATCCACCGGTAGGAGACAAGGGGTGGAGGCTCCCACTGGAGCAAAGAACATTTAATAGAGGTTGGGGTCAGGGCCAGGGAGGATGGGCGGGAGAAATAACAGGAAAAGCAAGCAAGATAATAAATCACAGGGAGAGCCATCAAGAGTGCCAAGCCCAGAATTTGAAAATAAGTCCAAAGTAACAGCAGCAGCCAATGAGGTGCCCCACTTGCATCCCTGTAGCCACTTAAAATCACGGCTTTGAAGCCGTTCTTCAGGAGTACCTGTTGTTGCTTGGGGCAGGCAGGCAGGAGATGAGGGTTGTAGCCGGCCTGGATCACAGCCAGGACCGCAAATGCAGCCAAGGAGCCTCCTCATGGATAAGTCTGTTGTTGCTTGGAAGGGGACAGGCAGGAAATGAGGGTTGTGGCCAGCCTGGATCACAGCCGGGACCGCAAGCACAGCCAAGGAGTCCGCTCAAGGCTAGGTCTGTTGTTGCTTGGGGGCAAGCGGGCAGTAGATGAGGGTTGTGGCCAGCCTGGATCATAGCCGGGACCACAAATGCAGCCGAGGAGCCCACTCAGGGCTAGGTCTGTTGTTGCTTGGGGGTGTACGGGGCAGGAGATGGGGGTTGTGGCCATCTTGGATCACAGCCAGGACTGCAAACACAGCCAAGGAGCCCGCTCAGGGCTAGGACTGTTGTTGCTTGGGAGCGGGCAGGAGATGAGGGTTGTGGCTGGCCTGGCTCACAGCCAGGACCGCAAACGCTGCCGAGGAGCCCGTTCAAGGCTAGTTCTGTTGTTGCTTGCAGGGGGGCGGGAGATGAGGGTTTCAGCCAGCCTGGATCACAGCCAGGACCACAAACGCAGCTGAGGAGCCCACTCAGGGCTAAGTCTATTGTTGTCTGGGGGCAGGCAAGCAGGAGATGAGGGTAGCAGCTGGCCTGGATCACAGCCAGGACCGCAAACGCAGCCAAGGAGCCCACTAAGGGCTACGTCTGTTGTCGCTTGGGGGTGGGCAGGCAGGAGATGAGGGTTGCAGCCAGCCTGGATCACAGTTGGTACTGCAAATGCAGATGAGGAGCCCACTCATGGCTAGGTCTGTTGTTGCTTGGGGGAGGGCGGGCAGGAGATCACGGTTGCGGTCGGCCTGGATCACAGATCCTGATAGATTCATGCAGCAGGAATAGCCAAGGCAATTACAAATGGCCACTGAATCAGCAAGTGCTAACAACAGTTTTCAGGAGATGGGGCATTCCAGACATAGATTTGTTCACCTTATGGGGGAACAAAAAAAACACTGCAAGTCCTGTTATAGCCCTCCCTTCTTCCAGGAGGACATTGCCAGAGGATGCACTGTTCCTTTCCTGTGAGGGGCATTTCCTGTATACCTTCCCCTCACCCTTTTCTTCTCATTCAGAGAGTATTGATGAAACTGAGGAGAGAGACAGCAACATTGATACTTATAGTTCCAGACAGGGTCAAACAGGACTGCAGTTCAGTGCCACTGACCCTGTCATGCAAAAACCCCATTTCACTGACACTGGGACACAATCTTTTGACCCTACCACAGGGCAGGTTGACCTACCGAGATCTCAGAACACTGCACTGGAAGGCTTGGTTCTTTATGAGCTTCTTTTCTGGATTGAACCTCACAGAGAAAGAGAGCTAGAAGCTCTAAATATATTTAGAAAAAAGCTACAAGGAAAGCATATTGCTCTAAATGGGTAAGATCTTCATTTTGGCGTGCCTCTCAGAAAAACTTACCCTTACAGACAGATCTGCTTGTTGTACTGGAGTATTTGGTACACTTAACAGCCTTTTGATCTCAGACAATCTATCCTGGAAGAGCATATGGCAGCTGTCTCAGCTTACATGTCAGCTGGGAAGGCTAAAGCTATGACTTTGCAGCCCATTTTCAGGCAGGCCTAGTGACTGTATGACTTATTGTTGAAACCCTTGGAAAAAACATCATTACTATGATGAGTAATTTATTTTTCTAACAATGGGATTCCAACAATAATGTCATACAAAACTGCAGATTCACTAGCAGTAATTTGTGAGGCTGGGTCTATAACCTATTTGGAAAAGGTTCTGCATGACAGCAGTCCCAAACCTGGCATCCCTCCATATGGCCTGAAGAAAGTAGAAGCTCTCTCTTTCTGGATAAGATTTTTGTAGGTTGTATTTTGTTTGTCAGTCTTCTTCATATAGACTTCTTTCTTATCACCAAAATGGGATAGTTCCTAAATTGGGAAATCCATGGCTTTCATTTCTGTGTCCTCTTAAAGGATGGTTGTTAATAGTCAAACAAGTCTCCTCAGAACTACTACATGTGCTGATACCCTTAAGGCTATGTCATTAGCATTCACAGTCATATAAAACTAATACATAGCGGCTCCCAATGCATCCTTGGCAGTCTCTGCCAGGTCTTTGTCAGTGTCAATCGCACTTGTTCACTGAGCACCTGTACAGTGGTCCAGAGTGCTTTATGGTACTATGCTTCACAATAAGCACAACAGTAGTGTGCTTCACAATAAGCACAACCATGGAGACAAGCCATACAAAAACAAGCATACTGGACTTTAGAAGGGCTGACTTTGGCAAAATGGGTGAATACCTGGGGAATACACTAGCAAATGGCCAAAAAGGTGAGGTGGAAGAACAATGGAGAAGAATCAAAACTGCCATCACAGAGGCAACAAGCCTTTGTGTGAAACAGATAAAGAAAACAAAGCAGAGTAAAAAACCACTATGGTTCTCAAAAGAGGTGGCAAGGAAGGTTAAGGAGAAAAAGGCTGCTTTCAAAAAGTATAAAACATCACAGAAGGAGCACGACAGGGAACTGTATCAATTAATGCAGAAAGAAGTGGGGAAGGCAGTCAGAATAGCAAAAGCCCAAACTGAGGAAAAAATAGCCAAGTCAGTTAAGAAGGGGGATAAAACCTTTTATAGGTAAATTAGGGAGCATAGAAAGGTTAAAAGAGGAATAGTGAAGATTAATAAGGGAGAAGGGAGGTGGGCAGAGGGAGACAGTGAAAAGGCAGAGATACTGAATGAATACTTTTGCTCAGTATTCAGAAAAGAAGATGAGGAGGAGTTACCTAAACCAGACAATATAAGCACTCTGGGTAGGGGTGTTGACACCAGTCCATTTACAGAAGAAAGATCTTCTAAAACTCAAGGTGGACAAAGCAATAGGGCCTGATGGGATTCACCCCAGAATCCTAAAAGAACTAAGGGAGGACCTAGTGACACCACTGACCACACTTTTTAACAAATCATTGGAGGATGGGGTGGTACCTGAGGACTGGAGGAGGGCAGATGTGATTCCCCTTCACAAAAGTGGGAGCAAGGCAGAAGCAGGAAACTACAGACCTGTAAGTTTGACCTCAGTGGTAGGGAAAATGATGGAATCAGTCCTGAAAGAAAGAATTGTTGAGCACCTAGAGGCCAGCGGGGCACAGGACCCAAAGCAGCATGGATTTACAGCAGGAAGGTTATGTCAGACGAATCTAATAGATTTCTTTGACTGGGTGACCAAAATAATACACCAGGGAGGGGCTGTGGATATGGCCTACCTAGACTTCAGCAAGGCATTTGACACAGTCCCGCACAAAAGATTAATAATCAAGTTAGCCAGACTGGGAGTGGGTCCCAGGGTGGTAGCCTGGGTTGCAAACTGGCTGCACAACAGGACACAGAAGGTAATAGTGGTAGAACACATTCCGAAGAAAGGGGGGTCACTAGTGGAGTACCTCAGGGCTCAGTACTGGGTCCAGTCCTCTTTAACATCTTTATAGGTGACATTGCAGAGGGTCTGGAGGAAAAGTTGTGCCTCTTTGCAGATGATACAAAGATCTGTAACAGAGTTGATACACAAGGGGGGGGGTAGAAAGGATGAGAAGGGACTTAGCGAGGTTGGAGGAATCATCAGACATATGGCAACTTAGATTCAATGCAAAGAAGTGCAAAGTAATGCATCTGGGAAACAAAAACCCAGGAGAAGAGTACACAATAGCAAGGGAGGTACTAACAACAACAAAAATGGAACGGGACTCGGGAGTAGTCATATCAGATGATCTAAAGGTTGGTAAGCAATGTGAGAAGTCAGTAAGGAGAGCCAGGGGGATATTGGGATGCATAGGAAGGGGCATCACAGGTAGAAAAAGGGAAGTGGTTATCCCTCTGTACAGACAGTTGGTGAGACCCCATCTGGAGTACTGTGTGCAGTTTTGGAGACCTCATCTACGCAAGGACATAGACAGGATGGAAGCAGTCCAGAGGAGGGCAACTAAAATGGTGCATGGTCTGCATCAGAAACCATATGAAGAGAGACTGAGAAAGCGTAATATGTATACCCTTGATGAAAGGAGGGATGGGGGGACATGATAGAAATGTTCAAGTACCTCAAGGGAATCAACAAAGTCCAGGAGGGTAGCATTTTCAGAAAAAGAGATGTGTAAGAACAAGGGGACACAATTTAAAGATAGAGGGGGGACGGCTCAGGGGTAATGTGAGGAAATATTTTTTTCATGGAGAGAGTGGTGGATGAGTGGAATTACCTTTCTGGGGAGGTTGTTGGGGCTAAAACAGTGGGGGGAATTCAAACATGCATGGGACAGACACAAGGCAATTGTAGTGGGGGGGTGGCAGGAAGTAGGATGTTGGTTAACTAGAATCTGTAGCTTATCCAGTAGATAGGGAACTGGGCAGACTGGGTGGGCCAAGTGGTCCTTATCTGCCTCAAAGTCTATGTTTCTATGCAGTGTAGGCCATATATGTAGCTTGTGACACCATAGATTTTCACATGCAGCTGCATACACAACTCCCTCATGGTCAGGGTGTGAGTGTAAAAATTCAACTCCAGCCTTTCTACTTAGTATTTCTTTTCTACTTTTTTGTCAGTGCCAGGAGTTAAATTTGGGTATTCCAGAATCCTGCTAGTGGCTTTTTTGAGGGATCTGTGGATGAGTACTGTGAGTCTTTTTGATGAGGTCAGTCCCAGTATACTCATAAATTTTGTCTCCTTCTAACCTTCTCAGTCTCGATAGAGGGGATATCCCGAGGCTCCACCATATTTCTTACGAAAGATGAGTATGAGGGGAAATCCTCATTGATTCTGGGTGGTGATCCAAAGTCATGTTTAGGGGTTGTCTCCAGTGCTAATAGTTTCCTTTTATCCTTCTCTTCCTCCTCCTCCTCTAGTACAGGTTTAAAACATACCTGAGGCTGGGGGGTGGCTAAGTTGCCACAGATTGAAATGCCTGGAGAAACTGCCACATTTTAGCGATAGCCTCAGCAAAAGGCATAGCTCTCGTTCTAATGCTGGCTCCTGGTCCTGTTTGGGGGGAGATGCAGTCAGGTGCTTTTCTTTCTGTTTTTCCTTTGCCGGTGTTGGTGGCACAAGAACATCTTTAGTTTTTTCTTTTTGCCATCCTTGACATAAGTGCTCCCCTGACGGACACCCTGTGCTCTTTATCTGAGCTGAATGATGGCTTTGCAGCTTTTTCTATCTCTTTGTTCAGAGAGTGCTGCTTCTCTGTCACCTTTTGTTTATTTGTTCTGGTGAGAGGTACAGTACTGAAAGATGCATTCTTGCCACCGTTTGGGGTACTTCCCTTTATTTTGTTGCTGTTTTAGAAGAGTTGTTAGGTGGTTCTGTGGCAGGCTAAGACTTTCTGAATTTTGCCTTTTTTGTTGCTGTTGAGTTTTAGGACAAACCAGTTTATACAATTCACAATTTAAATAATTATGGCCAAGGCCTAAGCAGTTGATCTAAAGTTTGTAGTGGTCTGCCTCTGTCAAGATCTTACTTCGAGATACTGCTCTTGCAGCAGGTAACACCATTAGGACTGAAGCTGTCAGGCATCAGGACCCCACGGAAATCTTCTAGCTAGCAGTCTTCAGCAGGGACCGCCTCCGACGTCGGTCCTGCCCCCGACATCGGGCGTAGTACATAAGGAGGCGGTCCCACCAGAATCCCCAGTTCTTTCCCGCCGTCAACTTGCATGTCTCGACCCTTCGGTCTGTTTCTAGCGCACGACACCTGGTAAAGTTCTTTCCACTTGGAAAACTCCGTTTTTTCTACTAAGTCTGCCATCTGATGTCCTCTCCAACCTCCGGAAGGCCATCCATTGAAGTGCCTGTGGGAAGCAAATCCTTTCAAAGACCCGCATCTGCCTGGGCGTCCGTGCCTAGGGCCCAGATCACTTATATCCAGGCCTGTACCTTCTGTCAGGGTTTCAACAGCCGGACCCGGATCCGTCGCCAGAAGACCCTGCAAGTGTTCCTTCTCAAGGAAAAAGTTAAGGCCATAGATTCTGCCTCCAGGGGGGAATCGTCTGAGAATCGGAATCGGCGACACCCCAAAAAGCATAGGGAGAGGGTGAGATCAAAATCCCCTTCTAGGGCTTCCGACTCCCGTAGCTCCGGCTCCCGGTCCAACCGCTCCCCTTCCCCGGCCTGCTCTCAGCCTCCCCTGTCTGCGATGAAGACTTCCTCGGGTTCTTCTTCTCTACCTCCGGCCAAGACCTCCAGGCCTTCTTCTTCTTCTGCTTCCAAGGCCTCGCCGAGGTCAGGGGACCGCCACCACCACCACAAGTCCGACGCCCGGTCAGTCTCCTTGCCCCCTCCACCCCAGCGGAAGACCAAGGAGCTGACTTCGCTCAAAAGGACGTCGGATCCGACATCAGCTCACCGGCGTCGGCCAAGCACCACGGTTCCGAGACCCGACAACCACAGGCGCCACGTCGCTTCGGTTAGGCCTTCGCCCACCACCGGACACCCGGCAGGGGACTGGCGCCCATTCCTGTAGAGAGGAGAACCCCTACGCCTCCCACCGACGTCGGTCAGGAAGCGCTCACGGAGGAGGAGCTGACCCAGCCCGAGGACCAGACGGGCGAACCCGGTCCTGTCGCACCCCCCAGGGAACCCTCCTCTGAACCAGAGATCCCTGGAGAGCCGACGCCAGAACCCGACGACCGACCACCGGCGCCCGGTCCGTCGTTGGGCCTCGGTATTTCAGAGGTTAAGGAGCTGTTCACCTACTGGTGGGATACTATAAAGAAGGATGTGGTTCCCACACCTCCGCCTCTTCTTCCTCCTCCTCCTCCACCAGTGACTCCACCGGCCCCAGCGCCCCCCACTCCATCCGGGGATGCAGGCCGAGTACCTTCCCCCCAGGAGCCTGAGGAACCTCCTAGGGGCAGACCAGACAAGAGGAGACCTCCGTCCAGATCTTCTTCAGGGTCACCCAGCCCCAAGAGACCCAGAAGACACCACCATTCACCTTCGACGGAGGACACGGGATCGGACTTCTCAGACGGATCCAGATTCCCTTCTCCGGACCCATGTGAGCTCCCAAGATCTCCTCCGGACGACCCATCGTTCTCAGAGATTATGAGGCATATCCAGGAGAACATGGGCTGGGACGCAGAGGAACTTGACCTCGAGAGACTACGCCTTGCCAGATATCTTTGGCAAAAAGATCCAAAGCCTGTGGTGGTGCCACCCTTGGTGGACACCTTCGTGGACATCACCAAGGCAGCGTGGAAGCGTCCACACTCACTCCCAGCGATGCTGAAGAAGGCTGACCGCCTGTACAAGGCCCCTAGGGAGGACCAGTACTTGGCATCTCATCCTCTGGTCGATTCTCTGGTCATTACAGCCTCACATGACCCGTCCCAGAGACCGCAACATTTGAGCACCCTGCCACCGGACCCAGAGTCCAAGCAACTGGACGCTATGGGCAGGCACACGTATGCATCCGCTACCTGCGTCATTAGGTCCCTCAACTATCTAACCCACATGGTCCAGTTTCAGAATGCCTTGTGGGAGCAGGGACTGGATCTGGCAGAAAAGATGCCAGAAGGTGGGCAGAAGGAGGAGTTGCTGCAACTCCTCCGCATGGGTTCGGACGTGGGAACCCAGGTGCTGCAAGTCGCATACGATTCCACGGACTCCTCCTCCAGAGCGGCAGCCTCAGGCGTATGCCTCCGGAGACACTCTTGGCTCCGTGTCTCCGGATTTACCCCGGACGTCCAGAAGAACTTCTGGATGCCTCGTTCCATGGAGTTCTTTTCGGTGAGTCCTCGGAGAAGGTCCTCACCAAACTTCAAGAGGCAGGCAAGGCAAGGCAAAATTTATTTAAAAGACACCCAATCCCGGAGGCTCTGGGCGCCGTACAAAATTTTTAAAACAACCATATATAAATAGCAAATATACAATTAATACATAATAAAAACACAGAATCAGAAACATTACCATAAATGTCATTTCAAACCTCAAATGCTTTAAAGAAAAGAAACGTCTTCAACTGGGCCTTAAAGGTATCTACTGTGGGGGCTTCCCTGACCATAATTGGCAAAGAATTCCACAGAACAGGAGCCGCGGCCCTAAACGCTCTATCGCCAGCGGATATCAACCGAGTTCTGGGAATGGCCAGGAAGCCCCCACTAGAGGAACGAAGAGGGCGTGGGGAAGGGGCAGGTAACAGAAGGTCTGACAGGTAACCAGGGCCCCATCTGTGTAGGGCCTTATAAGTGAGAAGACCCACCTTAAAGAGGACTCTCCACCTGACTGGCAGCCAGTGCAGTTCGCGCAAAACCGGTGTAATATGACAGGACTTCTGCTGTCCAGTCAACAACCGGGCAGCCACGTTCTGCACCAACTGCAGTCTGCAGAGAGATCCTCCCGTGACCCCGAGATAGAGCGCGTTGCAGTAATCAAGCCTTGATGTGACTAAGGCATGTATCAAGGTAAGGAGGTCCAGAGTCGGAACAAGGGGCTTAATCCTGGCAATGTTTCTGAGATGGTAAAAACAGGTACGAACTGTGGAGGATATTTGAGCCTCCATGGTTAGATCCCTGTCCAGAATCACTCCCAGATTTCGCACCAAAGAGGAGGCCTTCAATGACACAGTTCCAAGAACAAGCCCAGTTCCTGTGCCAGAGGCCATCCTATCACGAACTCTGTTCGACTCCACTACCAATACCTCTGTGTTATCGGAGTTTAGTCGCAGCCAGCTGGAAGCCATCCAGTCATTAATCTCGGCCAGACAGATATTAAGCACCTCCACAGCATTTGATGTTCCTGGGGCAAAGGAAAAATATAGCTGAGTATCATCAGCATAGCAATGAAAACTCAGACCATACTTCCTAATGATCCCACCCAGAGGCAGCATGTACACTGCAAACAACATTGGGCCAGTACCGATCCTTGAGGAACTCCACAAAAAAGGAGACTGGGTGTAGATGAGGAATTCCCCATCATAACCCGTTGCCTCCTGTTGGTAAGAAAGGACTCAAACCATTTGATGACAGTTCCGGTGAGTCCACATAGGTCCCTAAGGCGGACAAGCAACACACAATGGTCCGCAGTGTCAAATGCTGAAGAGAGATCAAGGAGAACAAGAATTGTCTTGTCTCCCCAATCTCTAGACCTGAGGAGATCATTTTGCACCCGAACAAGTGCTGTTTCAGTGCTATGTCTGGCACGAAAAGCCGACTGGAAGGGTTCATATAACTTGTGAGATACGAGGTGCTCTTCCAACTGAAGCGCTACCACTTTCTCAACAATCTTCCCAAAATGGAAGATTGGAGATAGGACGGTAATTTGCCTTGATTCCGGTCCAAAGATGGCTTCTTTAGGAGGGGTCTCACCAGAGCCTCCTTCAAGGCATCTGGAAAGACACCCTCAGAGAGGGAACACCGTACAATCGAGGCAAACACCAGGCCAACAGAGTCAACACATCTCATTAAGAAACGTGTTGACACCGGGTCCAGTTCACAAAAGGTATGCTTCATATTGGTTGCTACCTCGATAACCTCACTAACCTCCACTGGCCTAAACTCACCCCAACCAGATGGAGTGCACTCAGAACACATCAAGCGATCACTGCCAGATATAACATTTCTGGCTGAGGAAGCCACCCGCCGGATCGAGGATACCCTGTCCGAGAAGAACCGAGCGAATTCCTCACAATCTATGTTGGAAAAACCCTCCCGGGCCATAGACAGGCAGGATGTAAAAGCTTATCCACAGTCCAGAAGAGTGAGGCTGGCCAGCTCTTCCCAGCGGCAATCTCCCTAGACAAAAAATTTGTCTTCTTGCGGTTGATTGCCTCCTGATATGCACCATAATGGGCACGCAGGACCAGTTTTTCTGCCTCTAGACGGGATCTCCTCCAGCAGCACTCCAATCTCTGACCCATCTTCTTCATCTCCCTGAGCTCACCATCAAACCATGGCGACCTCAGGTATGAAGTTCTGGGTCATACACAGACAGGTGCGAGGGAGTTAATGGTGTCGGATAACACCCGATTATAGGTGTCAACCCCGACAACAACACCTCCTGTGCATGCATCACCCACAGTAGACAATTTCGCTGCCGCCAAAAAACCCTCAGGGGTCAAACCCCGCAAAGAGCAACAGCTAATCATCTCAAAAGGGGAAGGGCTTATGGCGGGAGCCCCAAGCGTGAACTGCACCGTGCAGTGGTCAGACCAGAGAACAGGATTAATCCTGAGATCACTAATCGCCAGGAAGGTGGTGCGGTCTGTCCAAGCCATGTACAGACCCAAGCTCAGTTCCTTTCGTAGGAACCAGAGCCGTTTTCGAGGCCGGATGCAGAGACAGCAGTCCCGCACCGGCCTGCAACAGAAGGGCTCCTCCTCCTGCAGAGCCCAGGGGAAGTCGTCCGCAGGCCGAGGTCAATGCCTTGCAAAGTCGGCCCAGCCTGCAGGATCCTCAGCCGCCACAGCATGACTCCTTCCCGGCCCCCGCCCCTCAGGATCAATGGGACACCAAGGTCGGGGGTCGTATTGTGGACCACCTGCCAGGGTGGCAGTCTATAACCACCGACAGGTGGGTTCTTCAATTGGTCAAACAAGGCCACTTTATAGAATTCGTGGACAAACCACCCACAAGGCCTCCTCTGCTCTCCCATTACTCGGGTCAGCACAGATCGTTCATCAGGCAAGAAGTACTTGCGCTCCTTCAAAAGGGAGCGGTGGAGTATGTCCCGGAGATCCAGAAAGGATCCGGATACTATTCCCACTTCTTTCTGGTTCTGAAGAAAACAGGGGACCTCCATCCAATACTGGACCTCAGCGACCTCAACATGTTGGTCACCTACAAACGTTTTTGCATGGTGACCCTCCAAGGACTCATTCCCATGCTGAAAAAGGACGCCTTCCTAGCATCCCTGGATATGCAGGACGCCTACCTGCACATCCCCATAGCTCGAGCGCACAGGAGGTTCCTGCACTTTGAGTTTCTCGGCCACCACTTTCAGTTCCGGGCTCTTCCCTTTGGACTGTCATCAGCCCCAAGGGTTTTTACCAAGTGTATGGCAGTCGTGGCAGCATCTCTAAGGAGACAGGGCCACTACGTGTTCCCGTACCTGGATGATTGGCTTCTCATGGCCGCCTCCAAAGAGGCACTGTTGCTGGCTATTCAGAACACCCAAGATCTGTTCCAGTCTTTGGGCATTCTTATCAACTATGAGAAGTCTCTCCTTGTACCATCCCAGAAGCTGCAGTTCATAGGCGCAGTTCTGGACACCATCCAAGGGAAAGCCTTTCTTCCCGAGGAAAGAGCAGAACACATCAGATCCCTCATCAGGGATCTCTCAGCGAAGAAGACTGTCCCCACCAGGTTGGTCCTTCTCCTGCTCAGACACATGGCTGCGGCCATTCCAACCATCTCTTTGGCAGGCTCCACATGTGGGTAACTCAGTGGATGCTCAAAGTGCAGTGGGACCAAAGGCAAGACCACATGCAGCATCCGGTCAGAATCACGAATGCAGTGATTCGAGACTGGCAATGGTGGCTAGACCCAGGGACACTCTCTGCGGGTGTTCTGTTTACAGCGCTGTCCCCAGAGGTAATCCTCTCCACAGATGCCTCAGGGCTGGGGGTGGGGAGCACACCTGAACGGGGTGAGGTCCCAGGGAACGTGGACCCCTCAGGAAGCCCACCTCCACATCAACATTCTGGAGATGAGGGTGGTCCTTTATGCCCTGCAGGCCTTTCAGTCAGAAATCCCATCGAGTACTCTTCTGCTTCAGACAGACAATATGGTGGTGATGTATTACCTCAACAAACAAGGAGGCGCACACTCTTACCCCCTTTGCAGAGAAGCTATGAGAGTGTGGGATTGGGTAATCCGACACGGCGCGAGCCTGATTGCAGTTCATGTTCCCGGCATGGACAACACAATCACAGACAGCCTGAGTCATTCCCAGGCCAGAGTCCACGAATGGGAACTCCTTCAGGAGGTAGCGGAGGATCTGTTTCTTCGATGGGGAACTCCAGAGTTGGACTTGTTCGCTTCCCCATCCAACGCAAAACTGCCCAATTTTTGCTCGCTAGATCCAGGGCCTGGTGTTTCCTGGTGAGACACGTTGTCCCTCTCCTGGGCGGACAGATTCCTCTATGCTTTCCCTTCCTTCCCATTGATCCAGAGAGTTCTTCTCAAACTATGCAGGGAGCACGTAACAATGATCCTGGTATCGCCTTTCTGGCCCAGGCAGATCTGGGTCCCCATGCTGACGCAATTGTCCCGGGAACCTCCAGTCCCGTTGCCTTTCAGCTCCCATTTACTGTCTCAAGAGGAGGGTTCTCTAGTCCACCCGGACTTACGCTCACTGAACCTGCATGCCTGGCTCCTCGAGACATAGCCATCATGCGACACGGGGTCTCGCAAGGGGTGGCGGAAGTTCTTCCACTACCAGAAAGCCGGCAACGCATGCAACGTACGCCATGAAATGGCACCGATTTTGCCTGTGGTCTCAGGCACGCAGCCTCTCCCCTTTAGAATGCCCAGTGAAATCAGTTCTGGAATACCTGCTTTCCCTCTTCCACTCAGGTCTTGCCTACTCCTCTATTAAAGTTCACCTCTGTGCGATTTCGGCCTACCACTTCCCGATAGGTCAGCGCACAGTGGCACAACTCGATGCCTCTCAGGACTTCCTGAGGGGGGTGTTACACCTTAGGCCACCCATCAAGGATCCCGTCCCTCCTTGGGACCTACTCTTCGTCCTGGAACAACTCACGCTTCTCCCCTTTGAACCTGCCGCAGATTGCGAGCTGCGTTTTCTGTCATGGAAAATGTTATTTTTAGTTGCTGTCACATCAGCAAGGAGAATTTCCGAGCTACATGCTCTTATGTGTAAGGAACCTTATTTAATTTTCCACCAGGACAGAGTGTCTTTGAGGACGAATCCTAAATTCCTGCCTAAGGTGGTCTCCGCCCTTACTCTTAACCAGGACATCGATCTGCCTGGAGGCGTTGCTTCACACCCTGGATGTTCACCGCTCCTTAAGGTATTACTTGAACAGGACTAAACAGCTTCGCACATCTGATCAGCTGTTCGCATCCTTCGCTGAGAGGATGCTGGGCCAACCAGTCTCAAAGCAGACCCTTTCTCGCTGGCTTGTCCAGTGTATTTCCTTTTGCTACAACAACAAACAGAAGCCCCTTCCGGGCACAGTCCGGGGCCACTCGACAAGGGGGGTGGCTACCTCCTTTGCAGCACTGCGCAATGTCCCCACGTCGGCCATTTGTGTCGCGGCTACTTGGAGCTCAGTGCACACATTTATTAGGCACTATAGCCTGGATATTACCTCATGGTGGAGAGCCGGTTTCGGCCTTGCCGTTCTACAGGGTCTCCTGTCCTAGAGTCAGGATTTGCTCAAGATCTCTCCGTTTTGCCTCCTCCCAGAATGCTTAGAGGCGCTATTGCTTCAGAATCAATCCTAATGGTGTTATCTGCTGCAAGAGCTGTATCTCGAAGTAAGATAGTACAGTTACGTAAGAACTTACCGTAGCAGTAGATCTTCGAGAACAGCTCTTGCAGCAGGTGCCTTCCCGCCCATCATTCCCCCTTGGAGGAGGTATGGCCTATCCAGGCCTTGGCAGGAGCCAACGCTCTTTCATCTTCTTCTTCTGATGGCGGATCCTCAGTCTCCTCTTCTGATGTCATCCAGCGGCCGGGAGTCTCCGGCGGGAGAACTGGGGATTCTGGCGGGACCGCCTCCTTCAAACAACATGAAGTCTTGCTATATTATGACAATTGCAGTTTGTCCCATCATTAGAACTGCTCCGGAGGTGAAAGAGTTAACTCCCATTCTAAGAAAGGAACTTGGAGCGCGAGCTCGGTTAGAGAAGCTCTGTCTGGGTTATTTCAAACCTAAACTGTCAGATTCTTTACTCCGCCTCACTGAACAGTCGCTCCGGAGATTTCTCCTACTGCTCGGTTCATTTTTCGGTTTAAACAGTGTTTTCTCGGTTCAAATCAACCGAGAATATTATTATTTTAACCGCAAAACCGTTCGGTTCAAGCTCTGTCTGTGGTATCGTAAGTAATTACAGTTTATTTTCTGTGTGGAACTTGTAAATGTTATCAGTTCGGTTTTGAACCGATCAGCTTGTTTTAAAACTTGAATTGAAGGTTTTAGAGTGCGGTTCCCGGTTCTTATCGGTTCTAAAAAAAACGGATTTCATTACGTTTTTTTCCAAGACCCGTGACACGGTTAGGAACCGATAAGGGTGTCTTGCCTGGCACTGCCGTTTAAAAGGGCAAGTTTTTGGTTAGGCTGGCATTATGTCTGAAAAACCCAAAGAAAACCGGGCCCACTGGGTTTCAACACTGTGATGCCTGTGGGGAAGTCTTTGCCAAGGCTGACCCACACACCACATGTGTATATTGTTTGGGGTTTGACCACCTCAATTCAGACTGCCAGATTTGTAAAAATTTCCCTGCAGCCACCCTGGATAAGAGAGTTGGCAGGCTCAGGGAACGAGAGGCCAAAAAGTCCGCTGACCCGGATGGCCAGCCCGGTTCGGTGCCAACCGAACTGGAGGGAGTGCCCTCTGACCAGGGCGAGACTTCCTCGGGCAAACGTCAAAGCTGGCTCGGAGGAGCCAGTTCCAGTAAAGAAAACAAGAAAATCAGCAGGTGTGGAGCCCAAAATTCCTTCTCCAACTGCTGCAGATAGCAAGAGCTATTCAGATTGTCCAGTCACTTTCTCCGGTTCCGTCCGAACCGCCACTGTCTAGTAAAGGTTGGTTCGGTCGGTTCCACGGTTCAGGAATATGTTGTTGAAGAGTTTTATGAACCAGAGGAGGGAGGATGATTATGAATAGTATGAATGTGACTTTGAGGGTCTGGGTGTGCCCATTGAACCGGACATCTCCCTAGACAGACCTTTAGAATCTCCCCCTTTGCTTTCTGAGTCCCCCTCTCACTTTATGTTTTACAAAAAAGTTGCTGAAACCCTCCAGCTTCCATTGGAGGAAGCTGTGGATGAACAAGAGGAACCTGATTTTGTAGAAATGATGGATATTCCAGAGTCTGAGAGATTGTCTATTCCCTTGCATAAATCATTTAGGAAACAGACAATAAAAATTTAAAAACTCTAATTCTGTGCCTCCTGTGGACAAAAGATGGACAGGAGGTACACCCTGTCAGGTCCTGATACAGAATTCCTTTCACAGCAATGCAGTCACGTTGTTGTGGTTCAGGCTGCAGCCTGTGATAAAGCTAATATTCCTTTGGCTTCACATCCTCCTGACAAGGATTCCAGGAAGATTGATGCCATGGCTAAAAAACAATACATGGCAGCGTCCTTGGGACTCAGGCAAGCAAATTACAAGGCTTATGTAGCAAGATATCAAAAATCTAGATGGGACACTGTCATGGCCTTGGCCAAACAGGCCTCTGGCCAGCTTGCTAATGAGCTGGAACAGGTGGCTGCTGATGGCATTGAGGCATCTAAGGTGCAGTTTCATGCTGCTGTGATTTTAATGATGTATCCTCTAGAGTCATGGCTACATCTGTAGCTTTTTATGAGTTGGCCTGGCTCAGGTGTACTAGCTTGTCACAGGATACCCAGACTAAGGCTATGGATTTTCCTGTGGTTGGAAATTCTCTGTTTGGGGAGCAGACAGAAAATTATATGAAGAAAATGGATGAATATAGGACTACCTATAAGAGTGCTCAGGCTAAGGAGCGGCAAGCCACTCCTCAGAGGCAGGCCCCCAGGGGTAGAGGTAGGTCTTTTCACAGGCCTTTTTGCCAAACCCAGGCCTCCTCTGCTTATGCTCAGAGGGGGTTTTTCAGAGGGAGAGGCAGACGGGGTGTGGGCAGGCCTGCTCCCACCCCTCAGCCTAAAGCACCTGCCAAACAGACACCCTGATGGGGTGCCCAGGGCCAATTCTCCTTTACCTGTAGGGGCAGGTTGGCTACTTCATTCAGAACTGGGTGTCTCTAACTTCAGACAAGTGGGTCCTGGAAGTAGTAAGCCAGGGTCTGGTTCTCAGCTTCAAAAGTTCCCAAAGATGAGAATCAGATCTTTCCCACCTGCAAACTCTTTAGAGACCTTTACTTTAGAAACAGAAGTCTCAACCCTCCTGGCTCTCAGAGCTGTAGAAAGGGTTTCTCCCCTACACCAGGGCAAGGATCTGTACTCCAGATATTTCCTTACCCCAAAAAAGACAGGATAATGGCGGCCCATTTTAGACCTGAGATATCTGAACAAACACCTTTTGAAACCAAAGTTCAGAATGGTAACTCTGGCAATGATTTTACCCTCTCTAAGGCCAGGGGACTGGCTAGCCTCCCTGGACCTCAAGGATGCCTATTTTCACATCCTAATCAGAAGCTCCCACAAGTACCTCAGATTCGAACTGCCCTCAGGTCACTACCAGTTCAGAGCAATGCCCTCGGCCTCACCTCTGCCCCAAGGGTATTCACAAAATGTCTGGCAGTAGCAGTGGCTCATTTAAGAAGGCAAAGGATTGCTGTCTTTCCCTATCTGGACGACTGGCTCATTGTAGGCCAGTCCCCAGAACAGAGTAGATCTCACCTGCAAGTTACCCAGCAGCTGCTCACCTCCCTGGGCTTCTTGCTCAATCTTCCAAAATCAGTTCTGGAACCAGTTCAGGTGCTCACCTTCATAGGTGCAGGATTGACAAAGCAGGCCAGAGCCTTCCTACCCTTAGAGAGGGTAAGGAACTTGGTGGCTCTGGCCTCCTCCTTCACTCTGCAGGTCTCTCAACCAGCAAGACACTTTTTGCAGCTCCTGGGGCACATGGCTGCGTCCACAGCTGTAGTACAAGGAGCAAGATTTCAGATGAGGGACATTCAGTTTCACTTGAGAGCCTTTTGGTCTCAGAGAAGAGACCCCCTTTCCAAGTTGGTCCCAGTGACCCGAACCCTGATCCAGGCCCTCCAGTGGTGACAGGATCAGAGCAATTTAAGACTGGGGTTCCCTTCATTCCTCTGTCTCACTCCTTGACCCTCACTATGGATGCTTCCCTCCTGGGGTGGGGAGCCCACATGGGTGACCTCTCCACTCAGGGAGTGTGGTCCCCTCAGGAATCTCTGCTCCACATCAGTTTGCTGGAACTCAGAGCTGTCTTTTTAGCACTTCAAGTGTTTTCTGCGTCTGTTCAGAGCAAAGTGGTACAAGTCAGAACAGACAACACCACAACAATGTGGTACATCAACAAGCAGGGGGGCACTCGGTCTTCGGCCTTGTGCACCGAGGCAATGAAGTTGTGGTCTCTGGCCTATTCCCTGAACACTTCCCTCATAGCAGTTCACCTTCCAGGAAAGGACAATGTCCTAGCAGATGCTCTCAGCAGGATTTCCCAGGGCCATCACGAATGGTCTCTGGATCTTCAAGTACTGGGGATAGTTTTTGCCAGATGGGGCACCCCTCAGATAGATCTTTTTCAGCCCCAGACAATCACCAACTTCCACTGTTCTGTTGCAGGCCCCAGTATTGGGCTCAATCCCCCTGGATGCCTTTCTCCTAGATTGGGAAGGGAAGTTTCTTTATGCCTTTCCCCTTCCTCTCCTATTCAAGGTGCTAGTCAAAATCAGATCCCAGCCTTGCAGGGTGATTCTGATTGCCCCAGATTAGGCCAGGCAGCCCTGGTACCCACTCCTTCTGTCACTAGCAGTCCATCTTCCCTGTGTCTCCCCAGGAATCACAACCTGTTAACCTGTGCACAGGGAGAGTTTGGTATCCAGACCTCAAATCCCTCAACCTCAAGACCTGGCTCTTGAGGAGTTAGAATTAGCTGACCTACACCTTTCTCAGGGTGTTCTTGAAATCCTAAAGGCTTCTAGGAAGCCTTCCACTAGGGCTACTTACAATTCTAAGTGGAAAAGGTTTTCCATTTGGTGTTCTGGGAAACATATTTCCCCGGAATCTGCTGATTTGCCCATTGTTTTGGACTATATGGTCCATCTTAATTCCTTGGGACTGAGACCAGCTACCCTGAAAGTACATTTGGCAGCTGTCTCTGCCTTTATTTCAGCAGGAAAGCCCTCGTCTCTTTCCGCTCACCCTGTATTTTCCAAGTTTTTTAAAGGATTACTTCATTCTAATCCACCTTTTAGGATCCGCCCTGCCTGGGACCTAATGTTTGCATTGCCCAGTTAATGCAACCTCCTTTTGAACCTCTGTCTTCTGCAGAGCTTAAGTACTTAACTTGGAAAACTGTTTTCCTAGTGGCTATCACTTCTGCCAGGCGCATAAGTGAGTTGCAAGCCCTGTCAGTAGAAACTGACTTTATTTCTTTCCACAGGGATAAGGTAGTCCTCAGGACTAACAGGAAGTTTTTGCCTAAGGTCGTTTCAGATTTCCATCTTAATCAATCTATCTCCCTTCCAGTGTTTTTCATTGAACATTCCTCCTCTGGCGAGAGGAGATTGCACAGTTTAGATGTTAAGAGGGCCCTAAGTTACTATATAGAACGTACCAAGGGTCACAGGTTCGAATCCCTCCAACTTTTTCTCACTTATGGTGAGGTCGGAAAAGGGAGACCTGCCACTAAGAGATCAGTTGCCTGGTGGATTGTCGCTTGTATCCAATTTTGTTATCAGAAACTAGGGAAAGTTCCCCCTTCTGGCCTGAGGGCTCATTCTACCAGAGGTACAGCCGTGTCTCTAGCTGCTGCCAGAGACATCCCTATCTTAGAGATATGTCAAGCAGCTACCTGGAAAATGGTACACACTTTCACCAAGCATTACTCCCTGGATGTCCAGGCCAGGAGAGATGCTCGGTTTGGCACAGCTGTGCTTCAGAGCCTATTCCCTAAGTAGGTTCTGTCCCTCCTCCATGGAGGTACTGCTGTGTAGTCTGCAATTGTCATAATATAGCAAGACTTTGTGTTGTTTGAAGAAAAAATTACTCACCTTAGTAATGTTGTTTCTTCTAATGGAGTCTTGCTATATTATGACCTCCCCCCCAGCCTGCCCCTCTCAGAACTTCTACTTGGTATGGGGTGGGCAGCCTAGTGGCGCTTAGTTATGCCCATTATATGTTTTCCACCCTTCTTGACGTTTTGGGGTGTGATGTTTTTTTTATCTCATATTATTGCTTATATTATATTATTACTTCTGGTCCCCTGACTTGAGTCTTTGTATTGGGACCAGGAATATGTGTTAATAGTCAGGTAGCCAGTTGGCTAGTGTAGGTTACAGCTTCCACACAGACCTTAGTGAGTTTTGCTCTAAAGATCTGACAGTTTACGTTTGAAATAACCCAGACAGAGCTTCTCTAACCCAGCTCGAGCTCCAAGTTCCATTCTTAGAATGGGAGTTAACTCTTTCACCTCCGGAGCAGTTCTAATGGTGGGACAAACTGCAATTGTCATAATATAGCAAGACTCCATTAGAAGAAACAACATTACTAAGGTGAGTAATTTTTTCTTATGTACTACGCCCGATGTCGGGGGCGGGACCAATGTCGGAGGCGGTCCCCGCTGAAGACTGCTAGCTAGAAGATTTCCGTGGGGTCCTGACGCCTGCCGGCTTCAGTCCTAATGGTGTTACCTGCTGCAAGAGCTGTTCTCGAAGATCTACTGTTACAGTAAGTTCTTATGTAACTGTACTATCTTTGTAAAGGATTTACAGTTTTTAAACCCTGTAGGCCCAGTCCTTCTCTTAGGCTTTTCAGTCATGACAATTAACAGAAAACCCTTAAAAAAATATTATTAGTTCTTTAATTTGTTAAAATGTGCAAACTGCTTGGTAAAACAGTAAAAAATAAGTGGTAATTGATAACTTTTTATCGAAAAAATGTGTTACCGCAATAGAATGGGAACCATGCTGAATGACTTCTTTCCAGTTCCAGGAACCAGTTGGGAACCACAGAAAAATGCTAAATTTGCAAATAATAAAATAAGGGGCCCAATTCTGAAAGTAGCCCAGAGATCAATGCAAGCTGCAGCAAACAGCAGCTTGCATCGATCTCCGATACGCCAGGGATCCTGCACCTGATTCTTTATCAGGAGGGTCTCTGCACCAAAGTCCCGCAGCTTGCGACAACTGCTGCCATGCACCAAAAATAAGGTGCATGGGCAGGAAAAGCCGCAAACTGTGGGATGGCCATGCAGCACCTCAGCTAGTGCCAGGGACCTGCCGACTGTTGTCCACGGTGGCTGTATGGCACAAGGAGGGATAGTGGGGAGGTTGGGGGTGCCACTGGGAGGGGCAGCAGTGCTGTGAGAGGTGTGGGGGGGTTTGCAGAGCAGGACCATGACTGATGTGCCGAGGGCTAGCAGGACTGGGTGCCAGGCTTGTGGTGGGTGGGGGACTGCTACGGGATGCAGTGGTGAACAATTGACCTGCGACACCATGAGCAACATCATGTTCCACATGGTGCTGTGCCATATGTTGTACTGGGTCAGCATTCTCATGGTCCCTATGGCAGCCACTGCTACTTGGTCGCTCCACTTCAGGGTTCCCTGTTGGGCGGTGGCAGTGCAGGGGCCATTAGACCAACTCTGGCTGGTCTAAGTCAAGTGAACCCTGTGCCCATTTGGGGGGGGGCTTGCAGAATCCTGTTTAAGGGGATACAGCTGCGCTGCCTTGGAGCAAACCCACTCCACCATGATGCACAAGGTGTCCATCACAAGGATGGCACAAGCCTGGCTGGCACAGACAGTCTCCAAGCTGGCACAACTGGCATTGTAGAATCAGGATTGATGCAAGTTGCAGTGCAGTGGGCCCCTTGCATGATTTTTCTTTGACACAAGCATTCCCAATGCTTTAAGAATTGTGCCCAACCTCTCTAACTAAAGCAATACAGATAAAAATGAACTAAAAACAATAAGGGCCCCCATATTCAAAGGTTAGCATCGTCATGAGCATGGTTAATGCCAGTGCTAACCTGGGTTTGCACCAGCATTCCAGGCGGGGCCATATTCAGAGACCTCCACTGAAAATCATGTCTTATCTCAGTGCTAACCCTGCTCTCCCACCCCCCTGAGGGGACAGTGACTGTACTGCAGTCTCCTGCCCCATGTCAGGTGTCCCCCCCCACCCCTGATTACCCATCCCGCCTTTTACAAGCATATCCCTCATAGCCTAGTGATCCCTCCACCCCTTGGTCACCCTTCCTGCCTTTTAAAAGTATATCCCTGCTAGTCTAGTGGTCCTCCAACCTTCCTATCATGCCTCCTGCCTTTTAAAAGTATATCCCCGGTAGTCTAGTGGTCCCCCCAACCCCGACCAATTGCCAGCCTCCCACCTACCCACCCACTGAGGACCCCCATACTGCAGCCCCCTCTCCTTGATCACCACTCACCATCATGGCTGGAGTTACTCTCCTTGATTGTCGGACGACGGCTGGTCAAGGAAGTGAGTGGAGGACTGCTTCGGCTTTTGCTCTGCACCAGTTCTGATAGTGAGTGGCAATCAGGGTAAGGAGGGGTGGGTGGCGATATTCTCAGCAGGTGGACAGTTGGGTTGGCAGTCAGTCTGGGGAGAGAGGTCAATAGACTACCAGGGATGCACCTGTAAAAAGCTGGAAGGGTGATTGGGGGTGGGGTGACCACTAAACTACCATGAATATACTTGTAAAAGGCAGGAAGGGTGATTGGGGGGTTGGGAGCCAGACTACCAAGAATATACTTTTAAAAGGCAGGAAGGGAGATGGGTGGGGGCGGAGCACTAGACTACCAGGACATGTTTGCTGCTGCCCAGCAGCAGCAGCAGCAGTAGGTGTCCTTTGCATACAAACAAATAGGCCCATAATGGGCATGCAGATAATTCCTTAGTGCCTTGCATGCCAATGAGCTTATTTGCATGCTTGGCTAAATCTGGACTACAGCAGACCTAGCACTATCCTGTTTTGGGCTGTGCTATTGCCCGTGGGCCATATGCAGCCTTGGTATGTGCCAGCGTAGTGCAGATCTACTGAGTGCTATGCTGACATGGCCCCTTATTCAGTTAGTTACCACCACTTTGTCAGCAAGCACTAACTGGCAGAATATCTCTCAGAGCCAGCTATGCACTATTACAAGTGCAGTACCAGGCTACACTGCAGTTGCAGCTGGCTCTGAATATGGGGTCCAAGGAGTTTTCAGTAATAAAAAACAATAAAGGACTTAGCGATGGTCTTAGAGAGGACTCTTAGGTGACTGTTCTCTTCAGTGGAAAAAACAAATCTAATGTTAGTAGTACACAAGGGAAGCAAGAGTGTATATAACTTTAAAAATATACACCATTTGGTCTTATTTTTGTCTCATGTTTCTATTGCATACATGTTTTGAGACTTGCTATTTTCTGTGGTTGGTTTGTTCCTTTTTGTTGGCGTGTTTTAATAAAGTTTATTTAATATGAAAAACAATACTGTTCGGAAAAACAACATACAAGTTGATGTGCCTGTGCTGCTGGCTGTGGATGGCCCAGGGGATAAAATCTGACTGTGACTCATAGCAGGCTGTTTACACTACAAGACAAATAAAGTACAACTGCACACAAGTGTCATCATCACTCATTCCCCATTATTTCTCCTTATTATCATTAGTTTTATAGTATATTGCATTACATTACGTATAAGCATTAACCACCCCCAGTGCTGGACTATGCTGCATGCGGCGATGCACAAGATGTCTCTGCATCTCCAATTCAAATTCTGAGGCAGACTTAACAGTTGCTGAATTTGGTCACTAAACAGTAACTTTACTGTAGCAGTCAGTCAAGTAATCTTGGAAGGAAGTGGTGGTGGACTGCTGTGCTGTCAGTGTGCTGTGTACAGTCACGAGTCACGACTGTAAATTTGTCCCTGGCCTGTGGGTATGGGTGGGAGTCATCAGAAGAAGATCACATTAGTTAGAGGGATGTTAGGTTTTTTTACAGGTTAGAATACTAATGATATAGGTATTTGCATCTGTTTGTCTCTCCGAGCACACTCATGTCATGGACCCGAGCAGGATATGCCACATTTATGGGCCAGCCATAAAGGGCTAGTAGTGAGTGATTGCTTTTTTATTTAGCAGTTTTACATTAATTTTTGTACAAATTATTCATTCAATTATTTCCTTTGGGCCTCTCTGTCAAATGTGACCGACTTTGACCACTTTTATGCATTTTTTTGCATTATTTTAAATATTTGTCCATAAATCAGAACTAATCAGAACTTCATCATGTTCCAGTTCTTATTTAATAATAGTCAGAACTTCACCGAGTACTCCCAGCTCTAATATCAACAAAATGTGGCCATTTTTCTAAGCCATGCAGGCTATGGG
This sequence comes from Neoceratodus forsteri, assembly GCA_016271365.2. Lineage (NCBI taxonomy): Eukaryota > Metazoa > Chordata > Ceratodontiformes > Ceratodontidae > Neoceratodus > Neoceratodus forsteri. Next base: position 639,906,950 of record CM028136.1, read on the forward strand.
GAGTCCTGCCACGGCCCCTCCCAATGGATTCTGATCTTACAACAGGTGCCTTTGCAGAAGGTGCTGGAAGAGGAGGAAAAAGAAGAAGAACCATCAGAGCCTGAGGTATTCACTGAACAGGACTTCGGTTCCCCTTCGAGGGTTAAGAAAGATTTTTTCTCCTGTTCTATCTTTGTGTTACAAAAAGATACACTTTAAACCTCTCATCCACCAAAATGGAGGTGGGCATAGAGGAGGCAAAGTTCATGAGTATGGTGAGCCTGACATCTTCAAGAATATCAGTCCCCATACATAAGTCTCTGAAAAAGGCCGCAACCAGAATGTTGGCAACACCTTATTTTGCCCTGGCTATAGATAAAGAGGTGGAGAAAAGCTACCAGATGGCAACCTCAGTACCAGTAAGCACAGTGGAACACTGTACTGGCATTGTGTAAGAATTTCCTCTTGGAAGAGTAGGCCAGTCTAGTCTATACAGTAAAAACTGGATTGCAAGCTACCCAGTACCATTTTAAGAAGACCATAGATGCTAATGACACAGCATCTCCAGCCTTGGCTCACTTTATCATCCTGAGAAGGTTTTCTGGTTAAGGGTAAATACCCTGACCGAGGATACACCAGAAAAAGCCAAGTATTGTCCCTTTGTGGAGTCATACCTGTTTGGTGACAAGACATAAGCAAATATGAAAAAGTGGAGGAACAAAAATCCACTATAAAAAAACCTGGCCAAAAAATAAAAAGTCTCTACCTTTTACAGGCCTTACAGAAGGGGAGGTAGGGCCTACATCCACCATGAATTCCCAGCACAGAGAGGTGCTGAGAGAGGCAGAGGAGGAGCAAGCCAGAAGTCTGCACCAGACCCTCAGCCATAAGCAAAGTCAACCTCCTGACAGTTTCAACATGGTTGCCATTGACTCATTTCCAGTTGGACGGCACCTGGCCTGCTACCTCAAGGAATGGCAAGACATTACTTACCTCATACAAGCTGGGCCTGGCGATACTGGGCCAGGATTTGTCCCTTCAATTTGTAAAATTTCCAAGGCTAAGCAGACAGAGTCTTCTAAGCATGCAATCAAGAACAAAAAGTACCCTCTCAAATGGGGGCAGTGAGAGGATATCAGATCTAGGAATGGGTTGCCACCTGGGAACAAGTGACCATCAAACAGTGTGGTTCATGTTAAACTCAGCTACAGTGTCAAGCCATACAAAAGTGAGGGTATTGGACTTCAGGCGGGCTGACTTTGGCAAGATGGGGGAGTGCCTCAGAAAAGCACTAGCAAACAGGCTAGAAGGAGGGGTGGAGCAACAATGGGGAATCATCAAAACTGCCATCACAGAGGCAACTAGCCTTTGTGTGAAGCAAATCAAAATAAAAGAAAAAGCCACTATGGTTCTCTAAAGAGATGGCTGGGAAGTCAGGGTGAAAAAGATAGCATTCAGGAAGTATAAGGAAACACAGAAGGAGCAGGACATAGAGCTGTACCAGTTAAGGCAGAAGGAAGCAGGGAGGGAAGTCAGAAGAGCAAAGGCCCAAACTGTGGAAAAGATAGCCAACTCTGTTAAGGGGGATAAAACCTTTTCTAGGTACATCAGAGAGCATAGAAAGACAAAGGGAGGGATAGTGAGGCTGAATAGAATGAATGGTGGGTGGGCTGAGGGGGACAGTGAAAAAGCAGGGATACTGAACGAATATTTCTGCTCAGTATTCACAAAAGAGGAGGGGGAAGTGCCTAATCCAATTAACAGAAGCACTCTTGATAGGGGGTCGATCCCAGCCCTTTCACAGAAGAAAGGGTTCTGCAAGAACTCCTAAAACTGAAGGTGGACAAAGCAATGGGGCCTGATGGAATGCAACCCAAAATTCTAAAAGAATTATGGGGAACTAGTGAAACCACTGACTACTCTTTTTAATAAATCATGGAGGATGGTGTGGTACCCAAGGACTGGAGGAAAGCAGATGTGATTCCCCTTCACAAAAGTGGGACCAAGACAGAGGCAGGAAACTACAGACCTGTCAGTTTGACCTCTGTGGTAGGGAAAGTGATGAAGTCACTTCTGAAGGAAAGAATAGTTGAGTACCTAGAGGCTAGTGGGGCACAGGACCCAAGGCAGCATGGGTTCACAGCGGGAAGGTCGTGTCAGACGAATCTAATAGATTTCTTTGACTGGGTGACCAAAGTAGTAGACCAGAGAGGGGCTGTGGACATGGCCTACCTAGACTTTAGCAAGGCATTTGACACAGTCCCACACAAAAGATTAGTAGTCGAATTAACCAGCCTGGGAGTGGGTCCCAGGGTGGTAGCCTGAGTAAAACATTGGCTGGACAACAGGGCACAGAAGGTAATTGTAATTGGAGTCCACTCTGAAGAAAGAGGGGTTACTAATGGGGTATGGTAGGGTTCAGTACTGGGTCCAGTCCTTTTTAATGTCTTTATAAGTGACATTGCAGAGGGACTGGAAGAAAAAGTATGCCTATTTGCAGATGGCACAAAGATGTGCAACAGGGTTGATACATAAGGAGGCGTGGAAAGGATGATAAGGGACTTGGCAAGGTTGGAGAAATGGTCAGAAGTATGGCAGCTAGGATTCAATGCAAAGAAGTGCAAAATAATGCACCTGGGAAACAAGAACCCAGGGGAAGATTACACAATGGGGGGAGGTAGTAACAACAACAAAAAAGGAAAGGGACCTTGGGGGTAATCATATCAGATAACCTTAAGGCTAGCAAGCAATGTGAGAAGGCAGTAGAGAGGGCAGGGGGTATACTGGGATGCATAGGGAGAGGCATCACCAGCAGAAAACAGGAAGTTGTTATCCCTCTGTACAGACAGTTGGTGAGACCTGATCTGGAGTACTGCGTCCAATTCTGGAGACCCCATCTTTGCAAGGACAAAGACAGGATAGAGACAGTCCAGAGGAGGGCAACTAAAATGGTGCAGGGTCTGCAAGAGAAGCTGTACGAGAAGAGACTAAAGGAGCTTAATATGTATACCCTTGAGGAAAGAAGGGAGAGGGGGGGACATGATAGAAACTTTTAAGTACCTCAGTAGAATCAACAACGTCCAGGAGGGTAGCATCTTTCAGAAACAGAGACATACAAGAACAAGGGGATACAATTTAAAGATGGGGGGGGGTTCTGGGGCAATGTGAGAAAGTATTTTTTCACAGAGAGGGTAGTGGATGCATGGAACAGCCTTCCTGAGGAGGTTGTGAGGTCTAAAACTGTGGGAGAATCTGATGCATGGGACAGACATAAGGCAATTCTTTTGGGGGGTAGGAAGAAATAGGCTGTTGGTTAACTAGGATCTGTGGCCTATCCTGTAGGTAGGTAAATGGGCAGACTGGGTGGTCCAAGCGGTCCTTATCTGCCATCAAAGTCTATGTTTCTATGTTATCCCTGAAGCTGGAAGTGGAAAAACTGATTCAGCTGAAATCAGTGAAAAAAGTCCCTGCCCCACAAATGGGGAAAGACCTGTATTCCAGTTACATTCTCACCCAAGAGAAAAATAGGGAATGGTAATCCATTCTGGACCTAAGGTTCCTGAACAGACTCCTGAAAAAGGAAAAATTCAGGATGGTGACACTGAGAACAGTGATCCCATCTCTGTAAATGGAAGAATGTTTGGGGTCCCTGGATCTGAAAGACACCTACTTTCACATTCCAGCTTCGACATAGAAGGCTGGTAAACAAACTGAGTAGCCTAGGAGTAGGTCCTAAAATAGTAACATGGGTGAAGAGTTGGCTTAGTGATAAGAGTCAGAGTGGTGGTAAATGGGATACACTCTGGGGAGGGCAAGGTGACCAGCGGGGTGCCGCTGGGGTCAGTATTAGTCGTGGTCCTCTTCAGTGTCTTTATTAATGACATTGCAGAAAGACTGGAGGGGAAGGTGTGCCGGTTGAGGGATGACACAAAAACCTGGAACAGAGTAGACACACCAGAGGGGGTTGAAAGAATGAGGGAGGGTCTAAAGAAGTTTGAAGAATGGTCACGAGTTTGGCAGCTAAGATTCCATGCAAAAAAGTACACAGTCATGTACTTAAGGCACAAAAACCTGAAGGCAATGTATCAGCTTGGTGGGGAGAATTTGCAGTCAGGAAAGAGACCTGGAAGTTATCATTTATGATGACCTGAAGGTAGCTAATCAGTGTGACAGGGCAGTGGAAAGGCTAGCGGAATGCTCAGATGCATAGGGAGGGGTATCACCATCAGAAGGTGGGAGGTAATAATATCACTCCATAAACACAGTAAGGAGTACAGTGAAAGAAAATTGGGGTTTCTCCTAAACTTGCAAGAATCACACCTAGAACCCAGTCAAGTGCTGGAGTTCATAGGTGAAAGATGAAACCAAAAGAAGGGAGGGAATTTCTACTAGTTCACAGGGCGGAAGTCCTCATTTAGTGTGCAACCTCATTCTTGCTAGGCCATAAAAAGACTGCACAGAAATTTTGTAATACCCATAACTGGCACCGTAGTGCATTATGAGAGGGGTGTTGCACTGGTGAGATGCTCTCCTTCTGATGAGATGTAACACCGAGGTCCCTTCTGCTCATCTCTGGTCACTCTCCAGGTGGAAGTAAGAGATCGAATGGCACTTATCCAAGAAGAGCAAGGGAGTTTTCCTGGTGTCATGGCCAACATTGCCCCAGTCAATAAAATAGGTCCTTGCAACCCACCCCCAGAGCTCACCTGAAAACATGCTATGATAACTTAGTGTCCCATTCCTGGTCAGAAATTGCAAATAAAATAAATGGGCAGTGCTCACAATTTGCAGGAATATAATTGGTCTTATTACTCAAACTAGGGTCCATTTGCAACATTATTGAAACTGCTTGGTATATACAGTAAATAATATATAGAGAATATTGGATGGACAACTATGCACAACCAGTGTGTTCTGCTACAGAGGTTCTGATTCCCTCTGACCTCAAGAGTGAAGCTGAAGACGTCCATGGGAATCAGGACCCCAAGGTGGCAGAACACACTGGTTATGCATAAAGTTGCTCATCCTGTATCTTTTATAGTGTATAGTATTATGTGAAATATGTGCATTGTGGCTTTTCTCTTTCACAATGAAACTAACTTGTGCAGTCTCTAGAAGTTCTAGAATGCTGTTCTACCACAGAAGAGTACAATCACATTCCATGACCCTTGAACTGTGGTACAACAGCATTTTGAAAAGGATGGATTTCTATATAACTGATAACCTTCAAACAACATGAAGTCTTGCTATATTATGACATATGCAGTATAACCCCAGGTTAGAACTGCTCCGGAGGTGAAAGAGTTAACTTCCATGCAGGGCATGGAATCTTGAGCGTGAGCTCAGTTGAACACTCTGTCTGTTGAAGCTCAAACTTAAACTGTCAGATTCTTTACTCCGTCTCACTGAACAGTCGCTCCAGAGTCTTCTCCTGCTGCTTGGTTCGTTTGTCGGTTTTAAAGTGTAATTCTCGGTTTATTTTACCGAAATTTAACCGCAATCGTCGGTTCAAGCTCTGTCTGTGGTATTGTAAGTAATAGACTTATTTATTTTCTTCTGTGTGGAAATTATAAACGTCTTTTTCGGTTCGGTTTGAACCAATCAGAGGCGTTTTAAAATTACCTTCTAGTCCTTTAGAGTGCGGTTCTCGGTTCTTATCGGTTCTAAAAAACCCAGATTTTATTACGTTTTTTTCCACGACCCGTGACACGGTTGGGAACCGATAAGAAAGTCTTGCTTGGTGGATTGCCATTAATGGGCAAGTTTTGGTTAGGCTGGCACTATGTCTGAGAAACCCAAAGAAAAACCGGACCCACTGGGTTTCAGCACTGTGGCCTCTGTGGGGAAGCCTTTGCTAAGGCTGACCCACACACCACTTGTGTTTATTGTCTGGGATTGACCACCTCAATGCAGACTGCCAGATTTGTAAGAATTTTCCTGCTGCCACCGTGGAAAAAAGAGTTGGTAGGCTCAGGGAAAGGGAGGCCAAAAAGTCCGCTGACCCAGATGGCCAGCCTGGTTCGGTACCAACCGAACCTGAGGAAGTGCCCTCTGACCAGGGCGATGCTTCCTCGGGCCAACGAAGAGCCAGCTCTGAGGAGCCGGTTCCAACTAAAAGGGCTAGAAGGTCAGCTAGTTTGGGGCCAAAAGTTCTTTCTCCAACCGCTGAGGAAGTAGCCAAAGCTATTCAAATTGTCCAGTCTCTTTCCCTAGTTCAGTCCGAACTGGCACCATTAGGGAAGCGCCTGGTTCGGTCGGTTCCCTCGGTTCAAGATTATGATTTTGAAGATTTTTATGAACCGGGGGAAGGGGGGGGGTACGAGGAGAGTGAGTGTGATTTTGAAAGTCTGGATGTGCCCATTGAACCGGACATCTCTCCAGACAGACCCTCAGGAGTATCCCCTCCCAGGTTATCTGAGTCCCCTTCTCATTTTTTGTTTGACAAGAAAGTTGCTGACACTCTGCAACTCCCTGTTGAGGAAGCTGTTGATGATCAAGAAGAGCCTGATTTTGTGGAAATGATGGATATTCCAGAGTCTAGGAGGCTGTCTATTCCCTTGCATAAATCTTTTAGGAAACAGACAGTAAAAATTCTGAAAACTCCTCATTCTATCCTCCCTGTGGATAAATGGATGGACAAGAGCTATGCTTTATCGGGCTCTGATATGGAGTTCCTATCCCAGCAGTGCAGCCATGTGTGGGTAGTGCAGGCTGCAGCCTGTGACAAGGCTAATATTCCTCTAGCCTCTCACCCTCCTGAAAAGGATTCCAGGAGGATGGATGCCATGGCAAAAAAGCAGTACATGGCAGCATCTTTGGGACTCAGGCAGGCAAATTATATGGCTTACGCAGCAAGGTACCAGAAATCCAAGTGGGATTCTGTCCTGGCCCTAGCAAAACAGGCCCCTGAACAGCTTGCCAGGGAGCTGGAACAGGTGGCTGCGGATGGTACTGAGGCATCCAAGGTGCAATTTCATGCTGCAGTAGACTCTAATGATGTTTCATCAAGAGTTATGGCTACATCTGTGTCTCTTTGCAGAATGGCCTGGCTCAGATGTACTGCCCTGTCACAGGATACCCAGTCTAAGGCTATGGATTTTCCTGTTGTGGGTAATTCTCTGTTTGGGGAGCAGACAGAATTATATGAAGAAAATGGATGAGTATAGGACCACCTATAGGAGTGCACAGGCCAAAGAAAGGCAAGTCATTCCTCAAAGGCAGCATGTCAGGGGCAGGGGCAGGCCTTTTCATAGGCCGTTTTACCAAGCCCAGGCCTCCTCTTCTGCTTATGCCCAGAGGGGATTCTTTAGAGGAAGGGGCAGAGGGCTCTAGTAAGTCTGCTTCTACCCTCAACCCAAAGCCCCTGCAAAACAGGCTCCCTGATGGGGCAGCCAGGCCAATTCCTCCACTACCGGGGCAGGCTGGCTTACTTTGTCCAGGACTGAAGTCTTAACATCAGACAAGTGGGTCCTGGAAGTAGTAAGCCAGGGACTGGTTCTCAGCTTCAAAAATTTTCCGAAGATGAGAGCCAGGTCTTTCCACCTGCAAACCCATCAGAGGCACTCTGCCCTGGAAGCAGAAGTTTCTTTCCTCCTGGCTCAGAGCCGTGGAAGGGTCTACCCATACACCAGGGCAAAGGGTTGTACTCCAGGTACTTCTTACCCCAAAAAGACAGGAGAATGGCGGCTCATTCTGGATCTCAGGTATCTAGCAAGCACCTTTTAAAACCAAAGTTCAAAATGGTGACCCTGGGGATTATTTTACCTCTCTAAGGCCAGGGACTGGCTAGCCTCCCTGGACCTCAAGGATGCCTACTTCCATGTTCTCATCAGAAGCTCCCATTGAAAGTACCTCAGATTCGAACTGCCCCTAGGCCATTACCAGTTCACAGCAATGCCCTTCGGCCTCACTCCGGCTCCAAGGGTGTTCACAAATGCCTGGCAGTAGTAGTGCTCATTTAAGAAGGCAAAAGATTGCCATCTTTCCTTATCTGGATGACTGGCTCATTGTAGGCCAGTCTCCAGAACAGGTCAAACTACATTTACAAGTAACCCAGCAGCTGCCTACTCTCTAGGTTTCCTTCTCAATCTTCCAAAGTCAGTTCTGGAGCCTGTCCAGCTTCTCATCTTTATAGGCGAGAACTGAACACAAAAGAAGCCAGAGCCTTCCTTCCTCTGGAAAAGAGCAAGGACCCTGGTGTCTCTGGCCTCCTCTTTCACCCTGCAGGTCTCTCGACCAGCAAGGCATTTTCTACAGCCCTGGGCACATGGCTGCTTCTACAGCAGTGGTGCAGGGGCTAGATTTCAGATGAGGGACATTCAGTTCCATTTGAGATCCTTTTGGTCTCAAAGGACAGATCCCCAACCAAGTTGATTCCAGTGACTCAACCCGATCCAGGCCCTTCAGTGGTGGCAGGATCAGAACAATCTGAGACAGGGGTTCCCTTCACTCCCCAGTCTCATTCCTTGACCCTACTACAGATGCATCCCTCTTGGGTGGGTAGCTCACATGGGCGACCTTTCCACCCAAGGGCTGTGGTCCCCTCAGGAATCTCTGCTCCACATCAATTTGCTGGAGCTCAGAGCAGTTTTTCTAGCACTCCAGTTTTTTCCACATCTGTCCAGAACAAGGTGGTTCAGGTCAGAACAGACAATACCACTACAATGTGGTACATCAACAAGCAAAGGGGCACTCGATCTACGGCCTTGTGCATCAAGTAATGAAGTTGTGGTCTCTGGCTTATTCTCTGAACGCCTCCTTATGGCAGTTCACCTCCCAGGCAAGGGACAATGTCCCAGCGGATGCTTCAGCAGGATTTCCAGGGCCATCACGTAATGGGCACTGGATCCCCTAGTACTGGAGGTAATATTTGCCAGATGGGGCACTCTGCAAATAGATCTCTTGCAGCCCCAGACAATCACCAACTTCCCTTTTTGCTGCAGGCCCCCAGTGTTGGGCTCAGTCCCTCTGGATGCCTTCCTCCTTAGTTGGGAAGGGAAGTTTCTCTATGCTTTTCCCCCCTTCCCCCTTCTTTTCAAAGTGCTAGTCAGAATCAGATCTCAATCCTGCAAGATGATCCTGATTGCTCCAGATTGGGCCAGGCAGCCCTGGTACCAACTCCTCATGTCCTTAGCAGTCCACCCTCCCCTATGTCTTCCCAGGAATCACAACCTGTTAACCTGTGCCCAAGGGAGAGTTTGGTATCCGAACCTCAAATCTCTCAATCTCAAGGCTTAGAGTTTGCTGACCTACACCTTTCTCAAGGTGTATTGGATATCTTGAAGGCCTCTAGGAAGCCTTCCACCAGGGCTACCTATAATTCAAAATGGAAGAGATTTTCCATATGGTGTGCTGGTAAACATATTTCCAGAATCTGCTGGTGTGCCCACGATCCTGGATTATTTGGTGCATTTGAATTCCTTGGGGCTGAGACCAGCTACCCTAAAAGTGCACTTGGCAGCTGTGTCTGTCTTCCTGTCAGCAGGTGAGCCCTCTTCTTTATTAGTTCACCCTGTGTTCTCCAAGTTTTTTAAAAGGGTTGCTTCACACCAACCCCCCGTTCAGGGACCCTGCCCCTGCTTGGGATCTTAATATTTGCATCGCTCAGCTTATGCAACCCCCTTTTGAGCCATTGTCTTCAGCAGAGCTTAAGTACTTGACTTGGAAAACTGTGTTTCAAACACCATGAAGTCTTGCTATATTATGACAGAAGCAGTTAGCCACAGCACTTGAACTGCCCCGGAGAGAAACAGTTAACTCCAGGCAGACTGGAGTTCTAAAGCGAGCGCTGTACCCAAAGTCATCTGGCTAGTTTCAAACTGAAACTGTCAGATTCTTTACTCGCTTCACTGAACAGTCGCCCGGAGATCAGCTCCTTCATCTCGTTCATTTCTGTTAAAGTGAGTATTTTCAGTTCATTCGAACTGGCAATAAGTATTTTATTTTACCGCGATTTCGGTTCTAAGCTCTATCTGGTAAACCGTAGTACAGGATTTCAAAGTCTGTGTGGAATTAATTATCGGTTCGGTTTTGAACCGATCGGTTTGCTAAAAAAGTATTTTAAACATTATATTGGGCTTTTAGAGTGCGGTTCCCGGTTCTTATTGGTTCTAAAAAAACCTGTTTATTTCAGTGGGTTTTTTCAAATACCCGTGACATGGTTAGGAACCGATAAGGTTGTCTTGCCTGGCACTGCCATAAAAAGGGCAGGTTTTTGGATAGGCTGGCATTCTGTCTGAGAAACCCAAAAGAAAAACTGGGCCCACTGGGTTTCAATACTGTGATGTCTGTGGGGAAGCCTTTGCCAAGGCTGATCCACACACCACTTGTGTTTATTGTCTGGGGTTGACCACCTCCTGTCAGACTGCCAGGTGTGTAAATTCCTGCAGCACCCTGGAGAAGAGATTGGGCGGCTCAGGGAACGAGAGGCAAAAAGTCCGCTGACCCGATGGCCAGCCGGTCCAGCACCCACTGGACCAGAGGGAGTGCCTCTGCCCAGGGCGAGACTTCTCGGCAAAAGGAAGGCTGGTTCAGAGGAACCAGTCCCAGTAAAAAGTCAAAGAAATCAGCAGGTCTGGAGTCCAAAATTGCCTCTCCAACTGCTGCAGAGATAGCTAAAGCCATACAGATTGTCCAGTCACTGTCTCAGGGACGGTCAAACCACCAACAGTTGGCAAAAGGTTGGTTCGTTCGGTTCAGTGGTTCAAGAGTAGATGTTGAGGAATTTTATGAACCACAGGAGGGGAGGAAGATTTTGATCATTATGTATGTGGCTGAGGGTCTGGACGTGCTCATTGAACCGGACATTTCTCCAGACAGACCTTTAGAATCTCCCCTATGCTGTCTGAGTCCCTTCTCATTTTATGTTTTACAAAAGGTTGCAGAAACCCTCCAGCTTCCTTTAGAAGAGGCTGTGGATGAGCAAGAGAGCCTGATTATGTAGAAATGATGGATATACCAGAGTCTAGGAGGTTGTCTATTCCTTTGCACAAGTCATTTAGAAGCAAACAACAAAATTTTAAAAATCCTCATTCTGTCCCTCCTGTAGATAAAAAATGGACAGAAGGTATACTTTATCAGGCCCTGATATAGACTTCCTCACTGAGCAGTGTAGTCATGTAGGTTGTGGTACAAGCTGCAGCCTGTGACAAGGCTAATATTCCCTGGCCTCACATCCTCCTGATAAGGATTCCAGGAAGATTGATGCCATGGCGATAAAAACATATATGTCAGCTTCTTTGGGACTCAGGCAGGCAAATTATATGGCATATGTGGCTAGATATCAGAAATCTAGATGGGACACAGAGTGCAGTTAGCTAAGCAGGCCCATGGCCAGCTGGCTAGTGAGTTGGAACAGGTGGCTGCTGATGGCATTGAAGCCTCTAAAGTTCAATTTCATACTGCTGTGGATGTTAATGATATTTCCTCTAGGGTCATGGCCACTCTGTAGCTTTCCGTGAGGTTTGGCATGGCTCAGGTGCACTAATCTGTCCCAAGATACTCAGTCAAAAGCTATGGATTTTCCTGTAGTGAAATTCTCTGTTTGGAGAGCAAACAGAAAATTATATGAAAAGATGGATGAGTACAGAACTACTTACAAAAGTGCCCAGTCTAAGGAGCATGCCACCCACAAGGCACACTCCCAGAGGTGGGGAAGGCCTTCCACAGGCCTTTTTATCAATCTCAAGCCTCCTCTGCTTTTGCACAGAGGGTTTTTTCAGAGGCAGAGGTGAGACGGGCGCAGGTAAACCGTCCCCTCCTCAGCCCAGGCTGCTGCTGCCAAGCAGGCATCCTGATGTGGTGCCCAGGCCGATTCTCCTGTACGGTGGGAGGCAGGTTGCTTATTTCAGCCAGAACTGGGTGTCCCTAACTTCGGATAAATGGGTTCTGGGTAGTAAGCCAGGGTCTGGTTCTCAGCTTCAAACAGTTTCCAAAGATGAGAACCAGACATTTTCCACTCAAATCCTTCAGAAACCCTTGCCTTGGAAGCAGAGGTTTCTTCTCTTCTAGACTGCAAAGCAGTGGAAAGGTTCCTCCTGTCACCAGGGCAAGGGCTGTACTCCAGATACTTTCTTACCCCAAAAAAGACAGGAGAATGGCGGCCCATTCTAGATTTAAGGTACCTGAACAAGCATCTTTTGAAACCAAAGTTCAAAATGTTAACTCTGGCAATGATTTTGCCCTTCCTGAGGCCAGGGGACTGGCTAGCCTCCCTGGACCTCAAGGATGCCTATTTTCATGTCCTGATCAGGCCTTCTCACCGAAAATACCTCAGGTTCGAACTGCCCTCAGGCCACTACCAGTTCAGAGCAATGCCCTTCGGCTCCACCTCTGCTCCAAGGGTATTCACAAAATGTCTAGCTGTGGTAGTGGCTCATTTAAGAAGGCAAGGGATTGCTGTGTTTCCTACCTGGACGACTCGCTCATTGTAGGGTCAGTCTCCAGATCAGGTAAAATCCACTTGCAAGTCACCCAGCAGCTTCTCACTTCCTGGGATTCCTACTGAATTTACCAAAGTCAGTTCTAGAACCAGTTCAGGTACTAACTTTCATAGGTGTGGAATTGAACACAAAGTTGGCCAGGTATTTCTCCCTCGGAAAGGGTAGAGACTCATTGCCCTGGCATCCTCTTTCACCCTGCAGGTCTCGACCAGCAAGGCATTTTCTGCAACTCCTAGGACACATGGCTGCTTCCACAGCTGTAGTGCAAGGAGCAAGATTCCAGATGAGGGCCATTCAGTTCCATTTGAGGGCCTATTGGTCTCAAGGAGGGACCCCCTTCCAAATTGGTTCCAGTGACCCAAACTCTGATTCTGGCTCTCCAGTGGTGGCAGGATCAGAGCAACTTAAGACAAGGGGTCCCCTTCATTCCTGCTTCCCACTCTCTCACCCTCACCACGGATGCCTCCTTGCTAGGGTGGAGGGCTCACTTGGGCGACCTTTCCACTCAGGGAGTGTGGTCCCCTCAGGAATCTCTGCTCCACATCAACCTATTGGAACTCAGAGCTGTCTTTTTAGCTCTTCAGGTTTTCTCAGCATCTGTCCAGAACAAGGTAGTTCAGGTCAGGACAGACAACACCACGACAATGTGGTACATCAACAAGCAGGGGGGCACTCGGTCATCAGCCTTGTGCACCGAAGCAATGAAGTTGTGGTCTCTGGCTTATTCCCTGAACACCTCCCTAATAGCAGTTCACCTTCCAGGGAAAGACAATGTCCTGGCGGATGCCCTCAGCAGGATTTCTCAAGGCCATCACGAATGGTCTCTGAATCCTCTGGTGCTGGGGTCAGTCTTTGCCAGATGGGGCACTCCTCAGATAGATCTTTCGCAGCCCCAGACAACCACCAACTTCTCTATTTTGTTGCAGGCCTCCAGTGCTGGGCTCAGTCCCCTGGACGCCTTTCTGTTGGATTGGAAGGGAAGTTCCTATATGCCTTTCCCCTTCCCTTCCTCTTAGGGTATTAGTAAAAATCAGATCCCAGCCCTGCAAAGTGATCCTGATTGCACCAGACTGGGCCAGACATCCCTGGTACCCACTGCTTCTGTCCCTTTCAGTCCACCCTCCCTGAGCCTGCCCAGGGTCCACAACTTCCTGGCCTGTGCCCAGGGAGAGTGTGGTATCCGGACCTCAATCCCTCCACCTCAAGGCTTGGCTCTTGAGGAGTTAGAATTTGCTGATTTACACCTTCTCAAGGTGTCCTTGATATTTTAAAGGCTTCAAGGAAGCCTTCCACTAGGGCACTTATAATTCCAAATGGAAGAGGTTTTCCATCTGGTGTTCTGGAAAGCAAATTGTCCCAGAATCTGCTGATTTGCCCATTTTACTGGACTATTTGGTCCATCTAAATTCCTTAGGCCTTAGGCCAGCTACCTTAAAGGTTCATCTGGCAGCTGTCTCTGCTTTTGTATCAGCAGGAAGCCTGCCCCTTTCTTCTCACCTGTGTTTTCCAAGTTTTTAAGGGTTACTTCACACTAACCTCCTTTTCAGGACCCAGCTCCTGCCTGGGACCTGAATGTCTGCATTGCTCAGTTAATGCAACCCCTTTTGAACCTCTGTCTTCAGCAGATCTCAAGTTTCTAACTTGGAAAACTGTTTTCCTAGTGGCCATCACTTCTGCCAGACGATAAGTGAATTACAAGCCCTGTCAGTGGAAAAGGATTTTCTTTTCACAGAGATAAGGTAGTCCTCAGGACTAACAGAAAGTTTTACCTAAAGTGGTTTCAGATTTCCATCTGAACCAATCCATCTCCCTTCCAGTATTTTTTACTGAGCACTCTTCCTCGGGTGAGAGGAGATTGCACAGTTTGGACGTCAAAAGAGCCTTAAGCTACTATTTGGAATGCACCAAGGGTCACAGGTTCGAATCCCTCCAACTCTTCCTTACCTATGGCGAGGTTGGCAAAGGGAAACCTGCCACTAGGAGGACAATTGCAAGGTGGATTGTCTCTTGTATCCAGTTCTGTTACCAAAAACTAGGTAGAGAACCCCCCTCAGGACTGAGGGCCCACTCCACCAGGGGTACAGCTGCATCTCTAGCGGCTGCTAGGGATATTCCATTCTGGAAATTTGTCAAGCTGCTACCTGAAGACAGTTCACACTTTTACCAAGCATTATTCCCTGGATGTCCAGTCCAGGAGAGATGCTCAGTTTGGCACAGCTGTGCTTCAGAGCCTATTTCCTAAGTAGGTTCTGACCCTCCTCCATGGAGGTACTGCTGTGTAATCTGCTTCTGTTCATAATATAGCAAGACTTCATGGTGTTTGAAGAAAAAATTACTCACCTTAGTAATTGCTTTTCTCATGGAGTCTTGTGCTATTATGACCACCCCCATCCTGCCCCTCTCAGAACTTCTACTTGGGTAAGGGGTTGTAAATTAGTGCAAGCACTGTGTCATGCCATTTTAGTTCTTTTCCCTTTCCCCCCTTTTCTTTAGGGTTAGGGAACTAGGTATTTCTGTTTTTGGGTAATATGTTGGCCCTCCTCCTGGACTTGAGTCTTTTGGAGAAGGGGGGCCTAATAGTGCTTGTTGGGGGTGTTATTATTATTATTATTATTATTATTGTTGTTGTTTCTGTTATTGTTTTTTCCTACTAGTAGGTAGCCACTTGGCTAGTGTAGGGTTTTTCCACACAGACTTGTTGCTTAGTGTTAGCTACGTAAAGATCTGACAGTTTCAGTTTGAAACTAGCCAGATAGAGCTTTGGGTACAGCGCTCGCGCTTTAGAACTCCAGTCTGCCTGGAGTTAACTGTTTCCTCTCCGGGGCAGTTCAAGTGCTGTGGCTAACTGCCTCTGTCATAATATAGCAAGACTCCATGAGAAGAAAAGCAATTACTAAGGTGAGTAATTTTTTCTTCTGGTAGCCATCACCTCTGCCAGGTGCATAAGTGAGCTACAAGCCTTGTCAGTGGAGCCTGATTTCATCTCCTTTCATAGAGATAAGGTGGTCCTCAGGACTAACAGGAAGTTTTTGCCTAACGTGGTTTCAGACTTTCACCTTAATCAATCCATGTCTCTTCCTGTGTACTTCACTGACCATTCCTCCTCTGGTGAGAGGAGATTGCACAGTTTAGATGTCAAAAGAGCCATTAGTTACTATATAGAACGTACCAAGGGTCACAGGTTCGAATCCCTCCAATTGTTCCTCACTTATGGTGAGGTTGGTAAAGGGAAACTTGCCACTAAAAGATCCAGTGCCAGGGGGATTGTCTCTTGTATCCAATTCTGTTACGAAAAACCGGGTAAGGTTCCTCCCTCAGGCCTGAGGGCTCACCCACCAGAGGTACAGCTGCATGCCTCTGGCTGCTGCCAGGGACATTCCTATCCTAGAGATATGTCAAGCAGCTACCTGGAAAACAGTTCACACTTTACTAAGCATTACTCCTTGGATATCCAGGCCAGGGTGATGCTGATTTATTTAGCTGTGCTTGGAGCCTATTTCCAAGTAGGCTCTGTCCCTCCTCCATGGAGGTACTGCTGTGTAGTCTGCATATGTCATAATATAGCAAGACTTCATGTTGTTTGAAGAAAAAATTACTCACCTTAGTAATGTTGTTTCTTCTAATGGAGTCTTGCTATATTATGACCTCCCCCAGCCTGCCCCTCTCAGAACCTCTGTTTTGGGATGTGGGAGGGCAGTGCAATGTTGGCACTTCTTTGATGCCCACTTTATTTCACCCTTCTAGGGTGCTTAGGTGTTATGCTTAAATTTTCCTTCTTGAATCCCCCGACTTGAGTCTTTGTTTTGGGATCAAGAACAAAAGGTGTTTTTGTAGTTAGTAGCCAGTGGCTAGTGTAGGTTTACGGCTTCCACACAGAACCTTAGTGAGTTTTTGCTCAGAAGATCTGACAGTTTAAGTTTGAGCTTCAACAGACAGAGTGTTCAACTGAGCTCACGCTCAAGATTCCATGCCCTGCATGGAAGTTAACTCTTTCACCTCCGGAGCAGTTCTAACCTGGGGTTATACTGCATATGTCATAATATAGCAAGACTCCATTAGAAGAAACAACATTACTAAGGTGAGTAATTTTTTCTTACACCCCACATTACTAAAAACAGCAGCAGAATTTCTAGCAGGGCCATTAACTGACATATTAAACACCTCACTGAACGAAGGTTCTATAGTTCAAGACTGGAAAAATGCCATCATTACTGCATTATACAAAAAAGGGTCTAGATTGTATCGCAGTAACTTCCTTCCAGTTAGTCTCACTTCACGCGTTAGTAAACTTATGGACAGGATTATAAGGGATATAATTAATGAACACATATCACTGAAGGGTATAAGAGATGTAAATCAACATGGGTTTCAATCAGGTCGGTCATGTCAGACTAACCTATTAAACTTTTTTAACCCAGTTAGTAGTGCATTAGATAAGGGTTCACCAGTGGATATACTGTACTTGGATGTTTCAAAGGCATTTGACGCCTTGCCACATAGACAACTCATTGAGAGTCTGTTAAGTATAGAGCTAGATTTCAGTATAGTCAGATAGATTAAACAGTGGTTGGGCAGTAGGAAACAAAGTGTAGCCTTAGCAGGCATAAGATAACCTGGGCTGAAATAACAAGCAGGGTACCACAGGGCTTGGTTTTAGGCCCAACCTTGTTTAGTATCTATATAGCTCATTTGCAAACATCAAAAGCGTGCTGGAGTGCAGAATTTGTGGACGGTATTAAACTAGCCTGTATAGTTAATGACACTCAATCTATCCATCGTTTTCAAAATGAAATCGATAATTTGGCAAACTACGTAACCGCAAACAAGCTAACTCTCAATCTTGAGAAGTGCAAAATCATGCACATGTGCCACAGAAATGTGAGAGCTACTTAAGGAGGCTTACCTACTGAAGGAGGTTGTGGTGACCCCACTCCTTAAAAAATCTTCTCTGGACCCAAATTGGCTTGCTAACTACTGACCAATCTCTAACCTTCCCTATGTTGGGAAAGTGAATGAGAAAGTAGCTGCCCTGCAGCTGGAGAACCATTTGACCATCCATGATATCTATGATCCCCTCCAATCTGGTTTTCAGAAGAGGCACAGTACTGAGACTGCTCTGGTTTGGATGCTCAATGATCTGATTGTGAGAGATCAGAAGTGCTGTTCCATCTTGGTCTTTCTAGATCTCTCTTCAGCCTTTGACACCATGGACCATGGGGAGCTGCTTGAGTGCCTGAGAGACATCTGTAGTCTGTCTGGAATTGTCCTCAGATGGGTCAGTCCTTTCTCACTGGCAGGTCTCAGAGGGTGATGTCTGGGATTTATTCCTTGGCCTCATTCTCCCTGCCATGTGGAGGTTCCTTAGGGCTCTGTGCTGCCCCCAATGCTGTTCGCGGTGTGTCTGCTGCCATTGGGAGACATTGTGAGATGGGATGGACTGAAGTTTCACTGCTATGCAGATTATACCCAGCTCTATCTGTCCTTTGCGCCTAACCAGGATAGTGCGATCTCAGTCTTTAATAACTACCTCGCAGAAATCCAGGATTGGATGCAAGCCTGCAGGTTGAGGTTGAATCCAGATAAGACTGAGATGTTGGTCATGGATCCAGGTCACAGAATAGAGAGGGTGGGGTCAGGTTCTGCCTCTGGGCTTTGGTTCGGAGGTAGCCAACTGCTGCCCTCTGAACAGGTGTGGAATCTGGGGGTGATTCCTGATGATGGGCTGACACTGCATTCACAGGTATCAGCAGTAGTCAAGTTCTCTTTTTACCATCTGAGGAACATCACCCGGATTAAGCATCTTGTTCTGTCCAGCGACCTCCGAACACTGATCCACGCCTTTGTGACCTCGCACCTTGACTACTGCATCTCCCATTACCAAGGGCTTCCAGGGGTTGATATCTGCCACTTGCAGCTGGTGCAGAATGCGGCGGCCAGGCTATTGACGGGGGTCTCCTGCCCGAGTCGCATCTCGCCTGTGCTGCGTGATCTGCACTGGCTACCTGTTCAGTGGTGGATCACCTTCAAGGTCAGTTTATTGACCCATAAGGCCTTACACGGACAGGGTCTGGGTTACCTGCAAGAGCTTCTGGTTCCTTACTGCCCCCTCCAACCTCTCTGCTGTGCTGATGAAGGATTGCCAGAGGTTCCCAGGGTACACCTGAAAACTACAGGGGCATGAGCTTTCGCGTATGCAGCCCCTACCCTGAAGAACTCTCTACCTCGTCTGATTAGAGAGTGCCAGACTATAGAGAGCTTTAAGAAGCCTTAAAGACCTACATGTTCCATCTTGCCTTTGGTGATTTTATATGATGTCATTATTTATTGTTAACCAGTGTATAAGCTGGGTTGCACTGTGATTTTATTGTTTTATCTGTTTGCCTTACTGTTTTTATCTGAACAGTGCTTTGATAATTTGAATTGCGCTATATAAATAAAGAATATTATTATTACCTATTTGGAACTCCGATCACAGCATCTAACATGGAGAAGGATTTAGGTGTGTTAATAACTGAGGACCTAAGTGTATCGGCACAGTGTAGGGCAGCAGCTAGTGAAGCACAGAAGATAATGGTCTCCATCTTTAGAAACATCTATAGTAGAGACAGTAATGTCATAATCCCCTTGTATGCATCACTTGTGAGGCCACATTTGGAATATTGTGTGCAGGTGTGGGCACCTTATAAAAAAAAAAAAAAAAAAAAGATAAGTTGATAGAGGGGGTCCAGAGAAAGGCAACAGAAAAAATAAGCAAACTAAAACACACAGACTACGGAAATAGGATGAAGCACCTGGGCTTGTATAGCATGGAGTATTGAAGGCTCAGGGGTGATTTGTGCATGGTGTTCAAGGCACTATCAGATAGTGATCTGTGGGAAATTATAGGACTTGTCAGAAATAATGATAGATGCAGCAGATTCCATCAACATCAGTTAAGAGGTGAAACACATAGAAATAATCTTCAGGTAAACTGGTTGAACCAAATAGTTATTAATATATGGAACAGATTACCCACAAATGTAGTGAGCTACACTACACTGGAATGTTAAATCGTTGGATGATTTCATGGTTAATAAGAAATTTGCTTTTTAAGGTAAAAAGGGACGAGCCCATATGGCCTTCTAGCTCCCGGTTCGTATTTTTTCTGTGAATCTGTGATATAGAACAATGCTCTACTATACATAATATTAGTATTTGCTGTGTAATGTATTAGTATCTGTGAAAATAAACTGTACGTTGATTTAATTACATAGGTTTCTAAAATGATGTGCTCTTAATCACAGATAAAGTATACAATTTCCCGGGTGCGAAGAGAGTTTGGGGCACCAGTGGACTTCACTGACCGTAATGCTTCAGCTGTCAAGGATGGTTACATAGAATGCACATCTTATCAGGATAAAAAATTCAACATTAAACGGATGGAGAAAGATACTGGAGTACAGGTAGTCCCACAAAAGCAAGAAGCAAGCACTCAGACTAAATGGTAAGAACAACCTCAGTGTGTTTGCCTTGAAAATAGTTGTCATAATTATTTGGTAAACAGTTCACCTAATTAAATGGATTTATAGTTGTTTTATTCTTTTTAGTTGTGGTCTGGTTTATTCCTGTGAGAGATACTGGATTAACATGATGTTTTGTTGATTATCATGACCTTAGATTTGCATATTACATTGATTACAGGATTTGGACATGTACATTCTTGAGAAGAGAAGTGAAAGGGATGATATGATAGAAATGTACAAGTACCTGTATAAGATAAACAGGGTGCACACCAAGGAAATTGTTTCCTTGAACTCAAGTGCAGTACAGGGATGAGGGGGAATTAACTCAAACTAGCATGAGGGAGATTCAAGAGAGATGTCCGAAAACGCTTTTTCACAGAAAGAGTAGTAGACAAGTGGAACAAGCTACCAGAAGAAGTGACAAGTGCCAGATCAGTAAGCAGTTTTTTTGGGGGTGGTGGGACAGGCAAATAGGCTTATTCAGAAGTGGGGGGGGGGGGGACAAACTAAGGGTTGGGACGGCCACCAGGGCCAGAGCTAGGAATTCAGGAAGGGTGGGTAGACTGGATGGGCCAGCAGGATTTTATGTAGTTATAATGTCTAAGTATATATTACAATTTATTTCTATAAAGTTAATCTACAAAAGAAAATAATGATCTTACTTCAAGAAATGAACTCCTGCAGCAAGCTACACCTTAATGACTATGCCATCAGGCACTAGGACTCCACGACAGACTTCTAGCCAGCAGTACCCAGCTGGGGTCCACCCACCGATGTCACCCTCTGCATAAAAGAGGCGGTCCCCAGCCCCACCTCAGTTCTTCTCCCGCCGTCAGCCCGTGCGCTTCGGCTCCTCGGACACCTCGTTGCATCTGTTGACCACTATCTTTAGTCTTCTAGATTAAAAGTACCCATTTTTTCCTTCATAATTTGTCTTTCCAACCCAGTTTGTCGTCTCCGTCATCGTCTTCCCAATGCCAGAAATCTAAGTGTCCGTGCAGGCAGCAGATTCCAGTGAAAGACAACCACTCCCAGTGTTTCTTCTGCCTGGGGCCTGACCACAATGTGGAAACCTGCCCGGCCTGTGGTAAATTTAATCAGCGGACCCGCATGCGTCGCCGCAAAATTCTCCAGGTCTACGTTATGGAGCAGCAGCTCACCACCACCATTCAGCACCCGTTGAAGGCCAGCTCCTTTACTTCAGGTCACCTACTTTCCATAAGGAGAAACATTCAGTAGGGAAGCACCAGCACAAGGAGCACAGTAGGTTGGAGTCTTGCTCCAAATCACCTCACCACAAGGACAAGATTTCTGGTTCACACTCCAGCAAGAGAGCAGACTCTGCCCCCCTTCCCGGTCAGGCCTAACTTCCTCCAGCCTGTCGTTGATGAAGGCTCCCACCGTTATCCTCTCAGTGTGTGGCAGATCTTTGGGGCAAGGGCCTTCAGGTCCCTCCCTAAGCCTTAGTTCCTTCCAGCAACCATTGGGGCTTAAGGCCGGAACTTCAGCCAATAAGGCTCTGGCGTCTTCCTCCTCCTCTAGTGCGTCGTCGCCAGCAGATAACAGACGCAGATGCTGGAAGCATTCCCATTCAAGGGAACGCTCCCCCCAAGACAAGTCAGCAGCAACGGCTAAAACCCTTACACAGGTCTCAGACGACCGACCTTCCAAGAAATGGAAGGACCAGAGGCAGATGCCACAGGGTAAGGTGTCAGGTGACCCGACATCGGGAGCGAATACTCTGACCCAGATGCCCACTGGCCCACCACCTCAGAACCCAGTGTCAGGGCTGCCATCAACAGATCCTCAGCCTGTCGATCAGAGGCCTGTTGACACACCATTAGGCCATATGCCCTCTGTTCCAATACCTGATGACTAGACATCAGGGGGTCAGACGTCAGATGGCCAGGCGACAGGCCTTAACATAAAGTCGAGCCCTGATGAGTGCCCGCGGGAGATGCCAGGGCCCAGCAATCCTCCAAAGGCTAACACGGAACCTCAGGGTACGCCACCCCCACAGGTGCCCATGGTTCCCCTAGTGGATGTAGAATAGCTGTTCACATCCTGGTGGAATACGGTTAAAGGGGATTTGCTAAAGAACAATGACCCCCAACCTTCTTCACCACCACAACCCCCTGCACCGGTTCTGGACACAATGCCGGTTCTGGACCCTCGGCCATCATCTTTGCCCTTGCCCAGGAGCCCAACCCTGCCTGAGTCAGACATGGAGCATCACAGATGCAGGGGCAGGCGTCCTCTCTCTTCTACCAGGTCATCTTCCTCAGATGAAAGGAGCAGATGCAGGCACAGGTGCAAGTGTTTAAGGTCAGCCTCCTCTTCCTCCTCTAGAGGCTGCCCTTATTCATCAGACTCCTTTCCAGGGGTTACTCTCCGGAACCAGAAGGTCTCCGCAATTCACCCAGGTCTCCCCCGGATGACCCGACCTTCATGGATGTGATGCGCCACATCCAATTCCTAAACCAATGGGACATGGAGGAATTGGATCCGGAGAGGAAGAGACTCCACACCTTTTTGGGCATGAGTGATCCAAAACCTTTGGTCATTTAACCAAGTTGGCTTGGGAGCATCCTTTCTCTTTCTCAGCTGTCCCCAAGAAGGCAGACAGACTCTATAAGCCCCCTAAAACTGAGCCTTTCCTGGGAGAAAATCTGAGAGCAGATTCCATGGTCCTAACAGCAGCACATGGTAGAACCAAGCAACCCAAGTATATAAGCTTACAGCCTCCCAACAAGGAGTCTAAGAAATTGGACCAGTTTGGGTGGAGGGTCTATGCTTCTTCCACATGTTCTATATAGTCTCTAAATTTTCTAGCACACATGGTGCTTTACCAAAAGTCTCTTTGGAAAAAGCCCTGGAGCTAGCCCAAAAGCAGCCTGATGGCCCACCCCACCCCGTACGGAGCTCCTGGATGTCCTTCTGTCCAGACTGGATGCAGGGAAACATGTGTTGAAGGCATCCTATGATTCAGCGGATGCTGCCACTCAAGCCACAGCCACAGGAATCTGCCTCTGTCATCACTCCTGGCTGAGGGTATCCAGGTTTAGACAGGATCTCCAGGATTCCATCCTGGATGCTCCTTTCCATGAATCCATCCTCTTCGGAGAGGAGGTTCAGAAAATCATTACAGATTTGCAGGACTCAGAGGAGGCAGTGCAGTCCACTCACCACATGTACCGGTCGGACCCGCAACAGCCCAAGCATAGGCCATTTCGGCACCCGGGTGCCAACAGTTCAAGTTCAAGTTTATTGTAGGAAAACTTCGTTGACCAAGCTCACTCACAAGGAGGTCTTTTGACACAGACAGGTAGTTACAGATTGCATAATCGAAAAAACGGTACAAATTCAAGTACAGAATTATGGGCAAGCATTAACATGTTGCATAAAAATGACAATGACATAGAAAAATACAAGTGCAGAAAAAAGGTACAAAGTGCTTGTTTCAACAACAGGCAGAGAGGCCAACAGTCCCGAGGTCCTTTCAAGCGAAAGACTCCCTCACAACCTTCTTGGAACAGCAGGCCTAGGAATGGCAAAGCTTCCCAGCCCTCGCTGCCACCCCAGCCACCTGAGCATGACTCCCTGCTACCCCCCCCAGCAGGGGTGATGCTGGAGGCAGTAGGGTGTTGGTTCTCCCTCTGCCTAGACGGGTGGACCAACATTACAACAGACGTTTGGGTTTGGGATATCATAGAAAAAGGTTACATGCTGGAGTTTGCCGAACTCCCCCCAAACAATCCTCCAGCTCCCTTTCGATACCCCCCAACCCACACAGCCCTCATCAAAGAAGAGATTCAGGCCTTGCTCTTAAAACGAGGCATCGAGCCTATTCCTCCCTCTCGACAGGGAACCAGGTATTACTCCCACTTCTTCTTAGTTCACAAGAAGATGGGAGACCTAAGGCCCATTCTGGACTTAAGCCAGCTGAGCCAATACATCAAATACAAGAGATTCAGGATGGTATCTTACCCGGTTTGATCCCCATGCTAAGACAGAGGGATTGGTTATGCTCCCTGGATATGCAAGACGCATACCTACACATACTGATGTTTCCAGCTCACTGGAGGTACCTGAGGTTTGCCTTTCTGGGAAACCAATACCAATTCCAGGCTCTGCCTTTCAGTGTCTCCTTGGCTCTGAGGGTGTTCACTAAGTGTCTCGTGGTAGTGGCAGCCACCTTAAGGAGACAGGGTCATTTTGTCTATCCTTACCTAGACAATTGGCTCCTAACTGCCCCCTCCAGGTCACAGTTAATTCACATCCTCTGAGATACATTCCTAATGTTCCAGCAGCTGGGAATGACCATCAGCCTTCCAAAGTCCTGTACCTGGCCCTGTCAACATCTGGAGTACATAGGGGGCCATACTGGACACACAACAGGGAAGGATGTCCCTCCCACCTGACAGGGCCAGTCGACTGAGAAGACCAGGTCTCTGCAATAGCTGCATCCAACAGAGTCATGGCAAGGACTATGTTGCAGCTTCTGGGGCACATGGTGGCGGCCATACCCATGGTACCATTGGCACATTTGCATATGAGGGTTCCCCAGTGGAACCTCAGGGTTCAATAGGACCAGAGGTCTGATGACCTCGAACATCCCATAGGTACGTCGAGGGCTGTTCGACAAATGCTATTGTGGTGGCTGACTTCTCCTAATTTAGAAGCAGGAGTCCCATTCCAGTCAGATTCACTGAGACAAATCCTAACCACAGATGCATTGGGTCTGGGATGGGGAGCTCACTTTCAGAATCACCATACTCACGGCACATGGTCAGACATAGAAGTGTCCCTGCACATCAACATTTTAGAGATGAGGGCGATTCTGTACGCCATGCAGGCCTTCCAGTCTCATCTTTCCCAGGGTCCCCTGCTTCTCCAGACTGACAACATGTGAGTGGTCTTTAATTTCAACAACCGGGGATGCACTCCTACCCTCTGTGCCGAGAAGCCATGAGTGTGGTGCTGGGCCTGGGAACATGGACTTGCGCTAACAGCGCTTCATGTCCCAGGCATCCAAAACATTGTGGCAGACAAGCACAGCTGCTCTCGGTCCAGGAGCCATGAGTGGGAGCTGTTTCAAGAAGTGGTGGATGACCTCTTCGAAAGATGGGGATGTCCAGAGCCGGACCTCTTCGTGTTCCTGTACAATGCAAAACTGCCTAATTTCTGCTCACTAGATCCTGAACCTGTTTTCTGGTGAGATGCGTTGTCCCTCTGTTGGGCAGGGAGGTTCCTTTATGCATTCCCTCCCTTTCCCTTGCTGCTGAGGGTGTTACTCAAGCTACAGGTGGAAGAAGCAACAGTGATCCTGGTAGCTCTGCTGTGGCCGTGACAGATATGGTTCCCCCTCTTGCAGAGGTTGACTGTGGAACCATCTTTTCCACTACCTCTGTCATCCAGCTTGGTATCCCAAGACCAGGGCACATTAGTCCAAGTGGATCTTCGATCCTTGCACCTTCATGCTTGGCTCCTACAGATCTAGACATCTCCAGGCGTGGAGTTTCGCAGAGGGTGGCCGAAGTCTTAGTAGAGGTGAGAAAGCCATCTACAAGGGCTATGTATGCTATGAAGTGGAAATGCTTTTGCATCTGGGCAGCAACACGTTCCCTGGATCCTCTAATGTGCTTGGTGAAATCAGTGTTGGAATATTTCCTATCACTTTTGGATGCGGGGCTGCAGATACTCCACCATTAAGGTACATCTGTGTGCTATTTCAGCTTACCATGCACCTGTGGAGGGTAGGAATGTGGCTCAGTTGGACCTTGTCCGTACATTCCTACGGGGCATTCTTCATATGAAGCCTCCAATCGGGGATCCTGTCCTTCCATGGGACCTTTTGTTCATTCTAGAGAAGTTAACCTTGCCTCCCTTTGAACCGGCCACAGATTGCAACCTCCGCTTTCTTTCCTGGAAAGCGTTATTGTTAGTTGCCATTACTTCAGCTAGAAGGATTTCAAAGCTGCAAGCTCTGATGTGTAAAGAATCTTATTTAAGTTTTCATAGAGACTGGGTGTCTCTTTGAACTAATCCGAAGTTTCTTCCGAAGGTAGTGTCTGAGCTGACACTAAATCAAGACATCTGCCTTCCAGTGTACTATCCTGAGTATTCGAATCGGGGGGAGGGGGGGAGAGGCCCTTCTTCACACTCTAGATATTCATAGTATCCTTCGTTATTACCTGAGCCATACG
The DNA here is from genome assembly GCA_016271365.2 of Neoceratodus forsteri. Classification (NCBI taxonomy): domain Eukaryota; kingdom Metazoa; phylum Chordata; order Ceratodontiformes; family Ceratodontidae; genus Neoceratodus; species Neoceratodus forsteri. The sequence goes on from CM028136.1 coordinate 639,933,077, forward strand.
AAATTGATCCAAAAATCGGGTTAGTTATTCGTTTCCTTTGCTCACAGGACTCTGGGGAAAACCTGTGGCAAAACAAACCATGTCGAAATGGTTGAAAGATTGCATTATGTTCATTTACGATAAGTATGAAAAACTCTTGCTGGGACTGGTCAAGGGGCATTCCACAAGCGGGATGGACACTTCTTTCGCAGCCATGAAAAACGTATCGACGACAGACAACTGTGCGGCTGCAACATGGAACTCTGTGCACACCTTCGTTAAGCACTACACTCTGGACATTGCTTCCAGAGAAAGAGCAGGGTTCAGCCTAGTTGTATTCCAAGGCCTTATTTCCTAACTAATAATGGGTATTTACCTTCCACTCTGTATTTCTTTTTTTCCCTTTTGGGACACTGCTAGGGACTCAGTCCTTAAGTTGTAGCCTGCTGCAGGAGCTCATTTCTCGAAGTAAGATAGTGCAGTTATGTGAGAACTTACCGTAACAGTAGATCTTCGAGAAGAGCACCTGCAGCAGGCGCTATTTCCCTCCCTCCATCCCCAAATTGAGTTTTCTCCTGTTGGGAATTTTTGGCACCTGCCTCGGGTTTCTTCCTGCTGATTAACATCCAGGGCTCCGGCAGGGGCAGGTGAACTGAGGTGGGGCTGGGGACCACTTCCTTTATACAGAGGGTGACGTCGGTGGGAAGACCGACGTAAGGGGCTGACCCCAGCTGGGTACTGCTGTCTAGAAGTTTGTCATGGAGTCCTAGTGCCTAATGGCATAGTCCTTAAGGTGTAGCCTGCTGCAGGAGCTCTTCTCGAAGATCTACTGTTACAGCAAGTTCTTATGTAACTGTACTTTTCTCCTGCATTATGTTTCTTAATTTGCTAGCAATGCATTCTAACAGCATAGCTACATCCACAGCAGCACACTTTTTTGATTCACTGTTTCAAACAACATGAAGTCTTGCTGTATTCTGACAGTAGCAGTGAGTCCCAACCTTCGAACTGCCCCGGAGATGAAAGAGTTAACTTTCCATGCCAGGCATGGAACGCTGAGCTCAAGCTCGGTTGAGACTCTGTCTGTTGTTGACTCAAACCGTCAGATTCTTTACTCTGCCTCACTGAACAGTCGCTCTGGAGATTTCTCCTTCTGTTCGGTTCAATTTGTCAGTTAAAGTACCGTTTTTCTTGGTTTTCAGCTGAATTTAAACCGTAACCTGTCGGTTCAGTCTCTGTCTGTGGTATTTGTGAGTACTAGATAGGTTATATATTAATTATTTTCTGTGTGGAACTTGTAAACGGTTCATCAGTTCTGTTTGAACCGATCAAGTTGGTAGGAAATCTTAAATTGTACTTTTAGTGTGTGGTTACCGGTTCTTATCGGTTCTAAAAAAAACGGATTTTATTACGGTTTTTTCCACGACCCGTGGCACGATCAGGAACTGATAAGAGGGTCTTGCCTGGTGGATTGCCATTAAAAGGGTAAGTTTGGTTAGGACTGGCACAATGTCTGAGAAACTCAAAAGAAAAACCGGGCCCACTGGGTTTCAACACTGTAGTGTGTGTGGGGAAGTCTTTGCTAAGGCTGACCCCCACACCACCTGTGTTTATTGTCTGGGGTTTGACCACCTCAATGCAGACTGCCAGATTTGTAAAAATTTTCCTGCAGCTACCCTAGAAAAGAGAGTTGGTAGGCTCAGGGAAAGGGAGGCCAAAAAGTCCGCTGAACCGGATGGCCAGCCCGGTTCGGTCAAACCGAACCAGAAGGAGTGCCCTCTGACCAGGGCGAGACTTCTTCGGGCAAAGGAGATCCGATTCTGAGGAGTCGGTTCCGCTAAGAGAACTAGAAAGGAAAAATCAGCTGGTGTGGAGCCAAACTTTCCTCTCCAACCGCTGAAGAAATAGCCAAAGCAATCAAAATTGTCCAGTCGCTTTCAGTTCCGACCGAACCAGCACCATCAGGGAGGCGCCGTTCGACTGTCTCCACTGTTCAAGATTATGATTTAGAGGAGTATTATGAATCGGAGGAGGAGAAGGAGGAGAGGAAAGTGAACGTGGATTTGAAAGTCTGGATGTGCCCATTGACCCGGACATCTCCCCAGACAGACCTTCAGGAGTGTCTCTTCCTAGGCTTTCTGAGTCCCCCTCTCATTTCATGTTTTATAAAAAAGTGGCTGAAACCCTCCAGTTTCCCATGGAAGAAGCTGTGGATGACCAAGAGGAGCCTGACTTTGTGGAAATGATGGATATCCCAGAGTCTAGGAGACTGTCTATTCCCTTGCACAAATCTTTTGGGAAACAGACATTTAAAATTTTAAAGCCTCCTAATACTATACCTCCTGTGGATAAGAGAATGGACAAGAGGTATGCATTGTCAGGCTCAAATACAGAGCTCCTTACACAACAATGCAGCCATGTTGGGGTAGTGCAGACTGCAGCCTGTGACAAGGCAAATATTCCCTTGGCTTCACACCCCCCAGACAAGGACTCCAGGAGGATTGATGCCATGGCAAAGAAACAGTACATGGCAGCATCCTTGGGACTCAGACAGGCCAATTATATGGCTTATACTGCTAGGTGTCAGAAATCCAGATGGGACACTGTCATGGCTTTAGCAAAATAGGTCCCTGGCCAGCTTGCCAAGGAGTTGGAGCAGGTGGCTGCTGATGGTACAGTAGATATAGTCCAGAGGAGGTTTGAGGAACTAGCACAATTATGTGAGGGGGCAGGAAGATCAGTAACTTTTTCAGAGATACTTCCGGTGCCAAAGGCAAGGACAACAAGAAAGCTGAGAATAGAGGAATTTAACGGATGGCTAAGAACCTGGTGTTGTGCTAAAGGGTATGGGCTGTTGGGGGTGGGGATGGGGAGGGACCTGGGAGGACAGTAGTCTCTATGCCAAGGACAGACTACACTTGAGTGAGGAGGGAAAGAAAGTGTTGAAACAGAGGATGGAGGAGTACATAGAGGAAGTTGGGAATTTAAACAAGGAGTGGGGTGGCAGTTGGGGAAGAGATATGCAGAGACCACAGGTTGGGAAACCATATGAGCTTACCCCCATAACAGTGACAAAGGACAAATGGCAAGTACTGTTGGTGATGCTAGGAAAGGAGGGCAGGATGGGAGGGGGAAAGGGTGGAAGGTGGTTACCCTTAATGCTAGGAGCCTTGGGAGGAAAACTACAGAGTTACAGGTTCTCATGGCAGAGGGAGAGGTGGACATTGCAGCCATCATGGGAACATGGGCCACCTAATACAATGACTGGGACCTGTCTGTACCAGAGTACAGATTATTTCGTAGGGACAGGGTGATTGGGAAAGGAGGGGTGGTACTATATGTGAAGGAAGGACTGAAGTGTGTAAGGGAGGAAGGGGAGGAGGGTAGTACGGAGTCACTTTGGATGCAAATCCAGGATTCCAAGAATAGGATTCTTAGAATGGGAGTGTGTACAGACCACCATCTCAGACAGAGGAGTTAGACAGGGAACTAGCAGGACAGATCAGGAGGATCTGTAGAAGGGTAGTGTGGTGATTGTGGGGACTCAACATGCCAGGAGTGGACTGGAGCGCCACAACAACCAGGAACAGAAGGGAGCAGGTACTGCTGGATGCCTTCCAGGACAGCTCTCCTGCTGCAAATGGTCAGTGAACCAACCAGGTTAGGGAACACTTGACCTTGTGCTGGCAAATGGGGACTTTGTGAGAGAACTTACAGTGGAGGAACCACTGTCAGGAGTGACCACCACTCAGTATGGCCTCACATTGGATATGGGCAAGGAAGGAGTGAATCTGCACAGTAGTGCTGGACTTCAGGAGGGCCAACTTTGGGAGGATGGGGGAAGTGGTAAAAGGGCACCTGGCCTGAATTCACTACTATGGACACTAACCAGAGGTGGGAGCTCATAAAGCTGGGGATAGTGGAGGCAACCAAAACCTGCTGCAAAGCCCAGAGCAAGAAGGCTAGGCAAGAAACCGATCTGGTTAAGCAAGGAGGTCATGGAAAAGGTAAGGAGGAAAAGAGCTGCCTTTAGGAAGTACAAGAAAACAGGGAGGGGGAGGACAGGGAGGAGTACTTGACAGAATCGAGGGAGGTGACAAGGGCAGTAAGGGGAGCCAAAGCATCGACGGAACTCAGGCTGGCACAAGGCATTAAGAAGGGGGAGAAGGACTTCTTTAAGTACATCAGGGAGAAAAGGAGCTGTAAGGACTACATAGTAAGGATTAGGAAGGAGGGGGGTTGGGTGGAAGCACGGTGCAATAAGGTGGAAGCACTAAATGAGTACTTCTGCTCAGTATTTACTAAAGAGAATAGGGGGGTGACACCCAAGGTGGGAGAAATGGCAGAAGTAGGGTGGGAAGTGGTGACAGATGGGGAAACCATGGAGAGATATCTGAGGGCTTGAAGGCATGAGGACAAGGCACCAGGCCCAGATGATCCACCCCAGGGTACTGAAGGTTGGGTGGTCCTTGCAGCCTTCAGACCTATTTAATGCCCACTGATCTGTGTACTCAGGACTTGATATTCAGTGCCCCTCTGTTTGAGGCCCCAAGATGAACCGAAACTACAGACCAGTGAGCCTCATATCCATCGTGGGTAAGCTAATGGAGACTATCCTGAAGGAGAGGTCGAGGCCCTCCTAGAGGCCAAAGGACTACAGGACAGCAGACAGCATGGTTCATATGTGGCAGATCCTGCCAAACCAACCTGGTTGGAGTTCTATGACTGGGCAACTCAGGCAACTGGACAGGGCCATGCAGTGGATGTCCTGTATCTGACTCCAGTAAGGCATTTGACCCAGTGCCACATGGAAGGCTGGGAAGGAAGTTAGTAGGCACAGGGGCCGGTGCAAAACTGGTGAGATGGGTAGGAAACTGGCTGCAGGGAAGGCAACAGAGGGTGGTGGTGGGTGGGGAGCTCTCACAACCAAGGGCAGTGATGAGTGGTGTTCCACAGGGCTCAGTGTTGGGACCAGTGTTGTTTGGGATATTCATTGCAGACATATCATGGGACATCAAGAGCAAGATCAGTCTGTCTGCTGATGATACCAAGGTAGGCGGTGGTGGATGACCTAGGGGATGGCAGGGGCTGCAGGATGATCTGGCAAAGCTTGAAACCTGGTCAGACACCTGGCAACTGGGCTTTAATGCCAAAAAGTGCAAGGTGCTGCATTTTGGGATGAAAAACCCAAGGAGGAGTTACCAGCTAAGGGGAGTGCAGCTAGCCCAGACAGAGGAGGAGGAGAAGGATCTGGGTGTGCTCATTACAGGGTCAATGAACAACTTGGCACAATGTGGAAAGGCAGCTGCAAAGGCCAACAAAATGCTGGGTTGTATTGCAAGGGGTATATCCTCGAGGAGGGAGGAGGTGATTCTGCCACTGTATAGGTCATTAGACCACACCTGGAGTACTGCGGCAGTACTGGCGTCCGATCGAAGAGGGACATTGTTACTGGAGGGGTGCTGCAGAGCGTGACAAAGATGATCAAGGGGCTGGGGACTTATCATATGAGAGGAGTTTGAAGGAGTTGAACATGTACTCACTGGAGGAGAGGAGAGACAGGGTGACATGATTGAAACCTTTAAATACATGAAAGGAATAAACAAGATGGGTACAGAGGGGCTGTTCAAAGTAAGGGAGGGGAGGGCCACCAGAGGCCGTGATATGAGACTGGAGCGAGGAAGGTTCAGGAGGGAGATGAGGAGACACTTTTTTACTGAGAGAGTGGTGGCTGGGTGGAATGCGTTGCCTGCTGAAGTGGTATGCAGTAGAACAGTGGACTGCTTCAAACGAGGATGGGACGGGACAAAGGGGAGGGTTAATGAAGTGGAAGGGTGGAAGGGAAGGGCCGCTGCAGAATAAGGGGTGCTAGCTGCACATTCGAGCAGACTTGATAGACCTCTAGGCCTTTATCTGCTGGCAGATTTCGTATGTTCGTATGTTCATATGGTATTGAGGCATCCAAGGTGCAATTCCATGCTGCAGTGGACTCAAATGATGTGTCATCAAGAGTCATGGCTACACCTGTGGCACTTCGCAGAATGACTTGGCTCAGATGTACTAGCCTGTCACAGGATACCCAGACTAAGGCCATGGATTTTCCTGTTGTTGGTAATTCTTTGTTTGGGGAGCAAACAGAGAATTACATGAAGAAAATGGACGAGTATAGGAACACCCACAGGAGTGCCCAGGCCAAGGAAAGGCAGGCCACTCCTCAAAGGCAGCATCCCAGGGGCAGGGGCAGGCCTTTTCATAGGCCTTCTACCAAGCCCAGGCCTCTTCTGCCTATGCTCAGAGGGGTTCTTTAGAGGGAGAGGCAGAAGGGGCAAGCAGACCTGCTTCCACCCCTCAGCCAAAAACCCCTGCCAAACAGGCACCCTGATGGGCTTGCTAGGGCCAATTCTCCACCACCTGTAGGGGGCAGGCTGGCTTACTTTGTCCAGGACTGGAAGTCTCTAACATCAGACAAGTGGGTCCTGGAAGTAGTAAGCCAGGGACTGGTTCTCAGCTTCAAAAGATTTCTAAAGCTGAGAACCAGATCCTTTCCACCTGCAAACCCCTCAGAGGCACTTGCCCTAGAGGCAGAGGTCTCTTCCCTCCTGGCTCTCAGAGCTGTGGAAAGGGTTCCACCCCTACACCAGGGCAAAAGGTTGTACTCCAGGTACTTCCTTACCCCAAAAAAGACAGGAGAATGGCGGCCCATCCTGTATCTTAGATACTTAAACAAGCACCGTTTAAAACCAAAATTCAAAATGGTGACTCTGGGAATTATTCTACCCTCTCTAAGGCCAGGGGACTGGCTAGTGTCCCTGGACTTCAAGGATGCCTACTTCCATATTCTCATCAGAAGATCCCATCGAAAGTACCTCAGGTTCGAGCTGCCCTCAGGCCATTACCAGTTCAGAGCAATGCCCTTTGGTCTGGCCTCTTCTACAAGGGTATTCACAAAATGCCTGGCAGTAGGGCCGGCCCGCCGGCGCAGCGGTTGGATTTCCGCTCATGACGCCGGCGACCCGGTTCGGAACGGATCCGGGTCGCCGGAGGGCCGGCCGGGGGAGAAGGATTGAGCGCCGTGAGGCAGCCTCCCTTCTCCGGGAGGGTCCCGCCAGTATCCGCGTGCGATGAGGGCTCTCAGCGGAGGCTGGGAGAACTCACGCTACCAGCCTGAGGTCAGGGAGGCGAGGTAGGCGGGCGGACGCTGGCGCATTGCACGCCCCGCCTCCTAGGTGGGAAAACATGAGGGATAAAATCTGCCTTGTCTACATGGCGCTCTGCCCTGGATTGCCCTGATTGGCCACGGACGTTCCCCTAACCAGACACAGTTCATGGCCGATAAAGGGGTCGTTGCCGGCCCCGCCTCTCTGGGGTAAGCCAGGGATGACCTGGGATTGGGCAATGTCCGTGGTCGGGGCTCCAAGGTCCGTGACCAGAGCAGACCAACGACGATAGGGCAGGGGCATAAAAGAGAAAAATAAAAAAAAATAAAAAAAAAATTAAAAAAATGCCTGGCAGTAGTAGTTGCTTCTCTAAGAAGGCAAAGGATTGCCATCTTCCCTTACCTGGACGACTGGCTTATAGTAGGCCAGTCACCAGACCAAGTCAAGTTACACTTACAGATAACTCAGCAACTGCTCACCTCTTTGGGTTTCCTTCTGAATCTTTCAAAGTAAGTTCTACGACCTGTCCAGCTCCTCACCATGGCGCAGAGCTGGAGCACAGGAAAGGCCAGAGCTTTCCTTCCCTGGACAGGCAGGACCCTTATCTCTCTGGCCTCCTCGTTCAGCCTGCAGGTGTCTTGACCAGCAAGGCATTTTCTACAGCTCCTGGGGCACATGGCTGCTTCCACAGTAGTGGTGCAGGGAGCAAGATTTCAGATGAGGGACATTCAGTTCCATTTGAGAGCCTTTTGGTCTCAAAAGAAGGACCCTCTGACAAAATTGATCCCAGTAACTCGTACCATGATCCAGACCCTACAGTGGTGGCAGGATCAGAACAATCTGAGACAAGGAGTCCCCATTGTCACTCAGTCTCACTCTTTAATCCTTACTACAGATGCCTTCCTCTTGGGGTGGGGGGCTCATTTGGGCGACCTGACCACTCAGAGGTTGTGGTCCCCTCAGGAATCTCTGCTTCACATCAATCTGTTGGAACTCAGGGCAGTATTTCTAGCCCTTCAAGCTTTTTCCAAATCTGTTCAGAACAAAGTTATCCAGGTCAGAACAGACAATACCACCACGATGTGGTACATCAACAAGCAAGGAGGCACTCGGTCTACGGCCTTGTGCACAGAAGCAATGAAGTTGTGGTCTCTGGCTTATTCCCTGAACATCTCCCTCACAGCAGTTCACCTTCCAGGCAAGGACAATGTCCTGGCAGATGCTCTCAGCAGGATATCCCAGGGCCATCACGAATGGTCACTGGATCCCCTGATCTTGGAGGTGATATTTTCCAGATGGGGCATCCCTCAGATAGATCGTTTTGCAGCCCCAGACAATCACCAACTTCCCCTTTTTTGCTGCAGGCCCCCAGTGTTGGGCTCAGTCCCCCTGGATGCCTTAGTTCTCAGTTGGGAAGGGAAGTTCCTGTATGCTTTTCCCCCTTCCCTCTCCTGCTCAAAGTGCTGGTCAAAATCAGATCTCAACCCTGCAAGATGATCCTGATTGCTCCAGACTGGGCCAGACAGCCTTGGTATCCTCTCCTACTGTCCTTAGCAGTCCATCTTCCCTTGTGTCTTCCCAGGAATCACAACCTGTTAACCTGTGCTCAGGGGAGGGTTTGGTACCCAAATCTCAAATCTCTCATTCTCAAGGCCTGGCTCTTGAAGAGTTAGAGTTTGCTGATTTACACCTCTCCCAAGGCGTAAGTGATATTCTGAAGGCTTCCAGGAAACCTTCCACCAGGGCTACTTATAATTCCAAGTGGAAAAGATTTACCATATGGTGCTCTGGAAAACATATTTCCCCCGAGTCTGTTGATCTGCCCACAGTCCTTGATTATATGGTCCATTTGAATAGCTTGAGGCTTAGACCAGCTACACTGAAGGTGCATCTGGCAGCTGTTTCTGCTTTTATTTCAGCAGGTAAGCACTCTTCTCTTTCAGCTCACCCTGTATTCTCCAAGTTTTTAAAGGGATTGCTTCACACCAACCCTCCTTTCAGGGACCCTGCCCCTGCCCCTGCTTGGGACCTTAATGTTTGCATTGCTCAGCTTATGCAACCCCCTTTTGAGCCTTTGTCTTCAGCAGAGCTTAAGTACTTGACTTGGAAAACTGTGTTTCTGGTAGCCATCACTTCTGCCAGATGCATAAGTGAGTTACAAGCTTTGTCAGTGGAGCCTGATTTTATCTCCTTTCCTAGAGATAAGGTGGTCCTCAGGACTAACAGAAAATGTTTTGCCTAAGGTGGTTTCACATTTCCACCTTAATCAATCTATGTCTCTTCCTGTGTACTTCACTGACCATTCCTCTGGGAGAAAACAGCGTTGGCATGTTATCGCCCACTGCTCCCTCAAACTGTCACTCTCCTGGAGTTGCTAATAGCAAATCGCCCCCCTCACCAACTTTCTCTCCACCCCAAGTTCTACCCCCTCAGAGTTTGTAATAGTAAATCTCCCAATGACTTTCTTCCCACACTGAGTTCTGCCCCAGAATTTATAATAGTAAATCTCCCCACCGACTCCCCGACTTCTGACCCCCCAGAGTTAGTAATAGTAAATCCATCCCACCAACTTTGTCCCCCGAGTTCTACCTCCCTCCCCGGATGCATGGTCAACACTTGGCAGTACCTCGGGCTGTGCAGAGTTCTTCGTGTTCTGTTTTCTTCTAGCTATTTTCTACCTCATGCTGTTTCTTCCTGTTGCTCTTTTGTTTGCATGGTTTTGGACCATGCTGTTTTTTATTTGCTCTTTTGACCTAGACCTGAACAGGAAGGCCTAATAGGGAAAACAGGGCCTACAAGATTTCAACAGTGCCATGTAAGCATTGGTTAACCTAAGCAGATTTCCACAACTTTTGCTTGTTTTCGGCCCAAATTAAGACTTTGAAAGTTTTCTGCCCTCACACAAAGAAAAATGGCAGCTAAACACCAGTCTTTGTTTGCACCATCTTCCACATCATTAGACTGCTATCCAGTAAAACAACCTATGGATAAAACTGTGGAAAACATACTACGTCAGATAGAAAGGATGCGTCAGATGGTTCTTTTTCTGTGCAGCAGTCTCTGGCACCCAAGGAGACTTTAAAATGTTGAAAATTACTCCTCTGTAAGAAAGCAGTCATGAAGCAACGTATATAAAATTAATTGCAAAAAACTATTGTACTTTAACACACATTAGGGTTGAAGAACGCAAAGTGGACAAATTTAGGAAATGAAAACCATTAGAGTTTGGAGTCTTAGGAGTCTTGACAAATCAGTGGTGTGGTTCTCCTTGGGGTTATCAGCCCTAATGCCCACTCCCTCCCCTTAGCCTGTAGCCTCCTGTCTGAAGCACAAAGTACAGCTCCAAGCCAGTGCCTCATAGGCATATACTCTTTGGAGGTCGAGAAGTGCATCTCGCCACATGTAACCAACAGAATCAGTCGTAGCTTAATTTACACAGCAACCTGTTTTCCCTGCATGAAGCTAGAGATAATGTTTGTTTGCTCAGGGGAGGTGGTGGGCATTAGGGTTGACAGCTCATAGGAACACCACACCTCCAATTTGCCAGGACTCCTCAGACTCCAAACCCTAATGGTTTTCATTTCCTTACTTTGTCCGCTTTGTGTTCTTCAACCTTAATATGTGCATTACAGTAATTTTCCTGAAGTGAATTTCCTTTCTTTTTGTGATAGTGAAATCATATCCTCATTCATGCAGGTCCCTTTGGGACCTCCTTGACCAGATCCAGACACGCAGGGCCCGCACGAAGAGAGGAGACCGAGGAGATCATCAACCTGCAATACGGCTATGAATGCAAAGAGTTCATGAGGCTGCCCGGAGTGCTGCATTTCCATGTAGCAACAGATGCACATATGCAGGACCAAGAATCCATTTGGCTGCTCTGTGCAGCTATGGATGCAGAAGCATGGGGCCTTTTAGGTGGTATGCCAAGAGAAGACTTGGAAGACTTCTCTCTACTGTACGGTTACTTGTTTCCCGTGCAACCAACAGTGCACATCTTTCCTCAGACTGGGAGGGGATGCTGCACTGCTGGCCCCTTCCACTGCCTCGACCCATCCAGCTGGCACACTGAGCTGACCTGTGAAGTCAGCTAGCTGGCACCGGATTGCAGTACGTACCAACTGGACCAACAGTTGACCCTGAACACAGCGTTTCTTCATATCTTTTTTTTTTATAATCTGACCCCAAATTTTCAATATGTTTTTATGACACCACCCCCCCCACCACCACCACCACCTCTTCTGAACATTGACAGTTGTCATTTATAAAACAGTGGCCAAAACTTCATTTCATGGCAGTCATGCGAAAATGCATTTTGGGCAGGATTTGAAAAATTATACATGTCACGTTCATGAGGTGGTATGAAAAAATGGCTATGTTGAAAATTTGAGGAAAAAATACTAAAATTACCAAAGTTATGAGTAAACGTTGAAAGATTTCAATATTCACGCATGACTTGGTCATTTTAACATATTGTTTTCACCAGATGTTCAACATAGTCTTGTTATGACCCCACCTCAAGAACCTGTTAAGTGAAATTTTTCAAATCCTCCCCAAAGGTGATTTTATGGAGCAACTGCTAAATCACCTTTCAGTGTGGATTTAAAAATGTCACCTTCCTTGTTTACAAGGTGGGGTCACAAGAAAAGACACATTGAAAATCTGTTGTAAACATTTCTAAAAATTACAAAGTTATGAGTAAAAGTTCAAAAGATTGGAACTACATTGACTGCACCTACCTCTTTTTTCAGTTCACATTTTTAGGAGGAAGATGTATTTTGTTGCAGAGACTAGATCTATGGTGGTGGACCAATTCTAGGTGAGTGAGGGGTGTGGAGGATATATTGGGTGGTGGGTGCTGAGTAGGGGGTTAGGATGGTCAGTGGGGTCAGATATTGGCAAGGGACAGTTTCCTTCCTTTCAGGTTTAACAGCATTAAAAAAATTAATGGAAAGATCTTCGGGGGACTGTTTTACAGGTGACTCGGTAGATTATTTGGCAGCATCAGTGGTTGGCACTCTGGTGTCACCTGCTGTGGGGGGAGTGGATAGAGTTGGAGGGGAGAGGGAGTTATGTACAGCAGTACTGGCAGTGGGGACCCTGGTCTGCTTCAAATTCAGAGGTGGAGGATCCTAGCAGGCACCGGTAGTGGGCACCTCACAGTCGGTGTTCAAAAAAATGCTTAATGAAGGTGTGATTGGGCACTCGTCATCCATTTTGTTTTAAAATGAGAGTCAGGAGGGAAGATACCGGCAGCAGAAATTGGGCACCTACCATCTAGTTACTTTGAAAGGTGGGGATGGGTTCTGAGAATAGGGGGTTCTGCATTAGCAGTGTGATCAAAAGGGATTTCTTTCATAATGCTTTTGTCAGCTGCGGCACGCCTCTTTAGAACAGCTAGAAATCGCTGCACCAAACTGATTAGGGAAGCTAAAGCCTGCTATTACCAACAAAACTAGATACTGCAGCCAATTGTCCCTCCAGATTCTGGGCCACAATCAAAGAACTGGTGGGAGCCACGTCACAAAATATGCTCCCTACAAAAATTACCTCTGACAATACAGTAATCAATTACAAAAAAGAGATACTGCAGGCATTCAACACGCACTTCGCCACAGCAGGCTTAGCCTTCGATAACTCACCTGCATGTAGCCTGTGCACCCAACTTGGCATGACCCCACCAAATGTTGGCTCCGTTAGTCAACATTTCTCATTCTCATCGGTTTCCCTCAAGGAAGTGGAAGACTTGATTCTCCACCTGGATACTAAGAAAAGTGCTGGTGCAGATGCACTTGAACCATACTTCCTAAAGATAGCATGCCACATGTTGGCAGTGCCTATTACTCATTTATTCAACCTGTCCCTAACGCAAGGTACCCTCCCTCAAATATGGAAGATCGCATACGTTATCATGCTATTTAAATCTGGAGACCCTTGTGACCTTAATAATTATAGGCCAATTTCTCTCCTACCCGCACTCTCGAAGCTACTGGAAAAAACAGTAAATGGCCAACTAAGAACCTTCATCGACAGAGAAAAATTACTAAACCCCCTTCAATCTGGATTCAGAGCCAACCACAGTACAGTCTCGACATTAGCTAAAGTAACCAACGACTGGCAACTGGAGTTGGAGCATAAAAAGTCAGTATGTGCTGTGTTTCTTGACCTCAGCAAAGCATTTGACACAGTCGATCACGACCTGCTCCTCAAGTCGCTAAAAACACTAGGACTGGATGCTACTTCTCTAAACTGGTTCTCTGAATATCTGACAGACAGATACCAGCAGGTGAAAGCAGATGGCGAACTATCTGCCCTAAAACTCTTACAAAGAGGTGTCCCTCAGGGATCCATATTAGGTCCCCTCCTCTTTGCAGTGTATATCAACAACACTGATGAGGGAATCAAGGATGCAAGTATTCACTTATTCATGGATGACACAGTGCTATACCTGAGTCATCCCACACCACAAGAAGCTTGTACTGACCTACAAAAAGATTTCAACCTCCTGCAACTAATCAATAAAAAACTGCTATTAAACGCTAAGAAAACTAAAGCCATGTTATTTTCCCCCGCAAACTACACAAGCGCTACTGACTCCCCTCCCCCCAGTAACCACGATGCTGGGAGAGTGTTTAGAGTGTGTTCCAAAATTCAGATATCTTGGGGTCTGGATCGACTGTAAACTCTCCTTCACTGACCACCAGGAAGACTTACTGAAAAAATTAAGGCAAAGACTTGACCTTTTTTACAGGATAAAAAGACTTCGTACAGCAGATGCAAAGAAACGACTAGTCCAAGCCACGTTCCTGTCCTTAATTGACTACGCAGACTTCATATACAGTAGCTGTGTGGCTTCCTATCTTGGAAAATTGGATACGCTCTACCACAGAGCATACGCTTCATCATTGCGCACTATATGCTGCCATGGGCTGGACCTCACTTCACTATAGGTGCAACTTTAATGCAGCACTGTGGATACTTAGAGCACTCAGTGGCAAACTCCCACAATACATCATCGACTGTCTGTCTCCGATTGTGCCCAAGAATTATTCCCTTAGAAGCCGCTCACAACTTCTGCTAAATATACCCAGAGCACTCACATGAGTCGGGAGAGCCGCCTATGGATTCTCACTCCCATCAATATGGAATAAAACCCCAAAAATACTTAAGCTGAAAACCCCAGTATGTACGCTTTTGTTCAAAAGGCTTTACCGTGATGGCATTATGGAAATTTGCAACTGCTTTACTAGACACTAGCTAACCTCCCTCCCTCAAACGGCGGCCCCCCAACTGAAATGTTTGTCTCTAGCATGCCCACCTACATATTCACAGGATTTATTGCTGAACTCCCATATCTTATTCTTTGATGCTCTGAACAGCTGCAGCCCGATTCTAGCACATGCTACCGCACTTCGGGATAATTGTCGTCTTTCATCCAAAAAAATATTTGGTCCCTCGTCCATCCAACACCTCCCTCTGCCCCAACCTCCAGGACCCTCCCAGTTATGCCCCTTCTACTATATTCCTCCTCTTGCACTTAGTACAATGGCTGCTTTTCTCCTCCATATGTTGCCGCGTTTTAGGCAAAAATCGCTTCATCGCCTTTCGGACGGTCCTCTGCCCTCCCAGTTCCTCACTCTGTTCTAACAATTGGGTCCTCTTCACTTGCGCCCCTATTCCCCACCTCTCCCTACATTATGCACTTGATATCTTCTATCTGGTATGCCTACCCTCTCCCTAACATTTCCCACTACAAAATGCACAGTTTTGGGGCTTGGATCCAGCACAAGTTCATTATCCATGACTCCTTGTAGTTCTATGTTCAATGTATATTACCTGTAAATGTGCATTTTTACTATAATAGCAGCTATTTTTACTATTTGTACTAATGTAACTTGTCTTTCTGTATTATTACTGTAGGACCGCAGGTCCACCTTGTAAATTAACTTGCTCAATGGTGCCTGCTTGGATAAATAAAGATATTGATTGATTGATCTACCCACCATAAAAAAATGAAATATCTTGTTGTGGTTCCGTGCTGCTTACCATCAGAAACACATGTGGTGACACCATCCCAATACATCCACATAATGAATCTAATATGTACATTCACTAGTACAGTGGTGTCCACCAGGGTGAAACCCAGTTCTGAACCATTTTGCAGCACTCTGCAGAATGCTGCAGCAGATCTACTAAATAAAGCAATGTAATTTCAATGACTATTAGTCCCTTTTGTCATTCAAGAAAATGAGACATTGCCAGGATGAAGTGAATGCCACAGTTTCCTACATGACAAAAGGGATTAATTGCCATTGAAATTACTGTGCTTTATAAGTCTGCTGCAGCATACTGCAGAGTACTTTAAAAGTGGGTTTCATCCTGGGGGACATCACTGTATGTACATTCCACAGGTATCCTCAGCTGAAGATTTTTTTTTGAACTTTGAGTAGAGCCCATCTTTAATGACTCAAGTGATTTAAATACAAAATTAACTATAAAGGGGTTTTAAAAATATCTGAGCACATTAAAAATACATTGAGGGTGGATGCAATGTCAGAAACACGTTTTTGCTAAAAACTACATGATGATAATTTTTGCTGACTAATACTGTTGCTTTAATGTGGGTGAATTCTAGCATTTTTGCAATTCTGTAACTTTGCTCCACCCTGAAACTGAATGATGTAAAATTGTCAGTATCCTGAGACCCTGGCCCAGACTCCATGCCTACTAAATTTCAAGCAAATCAGTTGAACAGGGACTGAGTTAAGATGCAAAAATTTGGGCTTAACATAGAAGTGCTTACTCAACCCTAACCTAAAGGCACTCAGCCTTTAGGTTAGGCTTTATAATATGAAAAAAATGTACCACAACTGGCAAAAGGAAGCAAAAGGAAAAGCACCTTAAGTTTCTCTGCCTGAAAAGCAAACCCGTGCTAGAGAAAAACATGCCCTTCTTGGCAATTTTTCAAAACAATGCAGAATCTTAAACAGTTCTCCCTCCAGTGTTCCTTAAAGGAGGTATTTGAGGAAAAAGATGAGACACCAATTTCTCTAAATGATACTTTTGAGGAGTTTGGTTCCCAACTTAGAAACCTGCTAGACAAAATGGCTGATATGCAGAATCTACATACCACTGAATCAAGAATGGTCATAGATGAGGCAAAATTCATATGTATTCTGGGTCTGACCTTTAAGAAAAGAGTGTCCATACCCATCCATAAGGCTTTTAAAAATGGCAGTAAAAAATATTCATGGTATGTCTTCAACTTTTATGACTACAGACAAGAAAATGGAGAAAAAATATGTGGTACCCAAGGAAGGCTTTGAGTTTATTTATACTCCCCCCAACCCTGAGGGAGTTATTCAGGCAGCTGCTTGGAAAATCCAAAAGTTAATCTCTATGCACCACCTCCTGATAAAGCCTAGTGCCTAAAAAGGCATACACTACCTACATTCTGTTGCTGAGGCAGGCACCTCACCTGAGTTATTCTGCAAAATAGCAGCAGGCTTGGTGGTGTACAGTCCTACTGTTCTGGGAGAGTTTAACTTCCCAAGAGAAGCTTCACCTAGCACTTTTAGCAAAGGCTGGTCTGGAAGCTGCTAAATAACAATTTCAAATGGCTGTTGATGTAAATGACACTGTAGAAAGGGCTCTAGCAAATTCAATATCTTCAAGGAGATTTGCATGGCTTAGAACGTCCCTTTCGTCTCATGGCATGCAAAATAAGGTGACTGATTTCGCCTTTGATCATATAATTTTTGGTGACGAAACAGAGGTATTTATGAAAAAAAACAACTGGTAAGAATTATACAGAAAAAGATAGGTCCACATTGCCTTATGGGCCCTATGGAAAGGGAGGTATGGAAAGGACTTATTACAGCAGACCCCCCATGCACATCATGAATATACAGTTTAGAAGTGTGCAGGGAGAAGCAGAGGCAGAAGGAAAATTAGACAGGAATAGGTATCAGCTCCTGTAGCCCAGGCAAAGCTTGTCTCTTGATGAATTTTCCCATGTCACTGAAGATCCACAGCCAGTGGGAGGGTGCCTCTCTTATTGCCACAACCAAACTGGAGTTAACACTTTTCAAAAAGTCCTAAGTTAAGCAAATTTATTGTGTTTTCAGTTCAATTGCCAGAGCACAAACTCCTGCTTCAAATGGGAGTAAGAAAGTTGTTAGAATTAAATGCTTTGGCGAGGGTTCTTGTTTATGACTTGGGAAAGGGTATCTTTTCTAGGTACTTTCTCACGCTGAAGGAAAATGGGGAATGGCGATCCATTCTGGCCTTGAAGTCCCTGAACAGGTACGCGAAAGAGACATTGAGAATGATAACAATACCAACAGTGCTTCCAGAAACGAGCATTTACTAGTGATGTCATACAGTACAATCTACAGTCTTCTCAGCCCTGAGTTATTGAGTGGAGATGAAACGTAGAATATTTAATTTCAAATTCTGCAAAGTGGCACGCTCCCCTCAGCATTCTAATGGCAGATTTGTTTGTTTCTTTTTTTGAAATAGTATATTTTATTGAATTTTAAATATCACATGGAAACAAAAATATATAACATATATAAGTAATTAAAATGTATAATAAAGGCCAATAAATTATCAGCATGATAAATACAACCATATGCAATCTTACAGCATTTCACAGTAACAGTCAGTGAAACAGACATAAACCCAAGATAAAACACCCCTGTCCTGCTCTATTCCAGCTAAAAAAATGTCAAGAAGCCAAATGTTCCTAAATAATAGCAAATCATTGTTAACTTTGTGTTAATCCAATTTTATGATTTATTTCGCCACTGAAAAGTTCAGATGCCCCAGATTTCTGTTCTGGTCCTTGTGGCTAAGTTGTCATAAAAATGATATTTTCTGTAATATTTTTGAGTGTACTCTATGTTAGTTAAGTTGTTTTTTATTGTTTTTGTATTAATTTGCATGAACCACTGAAAACTGCAGATTCCTTGGTTCCAGGAACTGCTGTGGAACTGAAGAATCTACAATTTTCAGCAATTACCAGTGTATGTTCTCACTATTTAAACAGGCTAAAAAATAAAAATATTTTAATTCTATTTGGCTTTATTTTTAAAAAGGTTGTGCCTTTTTATCATGTGCAACAACTAAAAAAGAATGTTCGGTGCCTTTTGCAGTCAGTTTAGCATAACTGAGAGGCCTAAGAAAAGACCGGCCCCCACAGGTTTTAAAAAGCATTTCTCCTATGGACAGTTCCTGGCGAGGACAGACAGCTATGAACTGTGTTTTGATTGTTTGGGCCTGGATCACAACTTTGAAAACTGTGACCTTTGCAAAGTTTTCTGTACTAAAAAAAAGAGGGCAGCAAAATGTGAGTCACTCTCTATCCCAGCTTCAATCACAGTGTAACTAGCAGTGTTCTCCTGTAAAATATACAATAGTAATGGACGTGTGTTCTTATGATTTTGGAAAGTATGCATCAGACATATCGGAAACGCAACAATTCACTCCTGTCAATTCGCTCCACCACATTTCGTTTCTGACAATTCACTCCTGCGTCAACTCACTCCTCCTCAAATCCGCTCCCATCCCATTCTGGTGAGCTCCTTTAAACTGAACAACTCATGCTTCCTTAGAATGTAATTCCTCCTGAACAATGAGCTGCTGAGCATAATAATCTTTAATAACACTAATAGTAGTGCTATTGAACATTCTTGTAAAGCTGCACGCCAACCCGAATAGGCGGTATCTCTGTCCTGTCCATGGCCTGGGGACTTAGTGACATGTAGGCCTCTTGATGTTCTCTCTACCAAAGTGGCATCTAACTTGTAGGGCCACCCATTCAAGTTCAAAAAGGGCAGTCTCTATCGACACCCTGTCTTCTCCTGTATCAGTGTTACTTAAATTACCATCTCTCATGGAACTGGTGGCTTCCTCTATAAAAACTTTTGCTTCTCCCCGTATGTCGACTAGCCAATCCTTCAGGCTTCTGTTGCCAACTCCCAGGTTCAGCCCCAACATTAAAGAGTCTGACATTTCAAAGCACAAACTGCTCAGGTAACCAGCAGCTGCAATATCACAAGATTCAAAGCCAAAAAATATGACGTCCCCATGAGCTCCTCTAACAGGGCAGTGCAATCCCCTTCTCCCTAGATCTCCACAGCACAGAGAATGGAGTCTTTGAGTTTAGCATTCAAAATTGATATTCCTTTTACCAATTTTCCTTCATACCTAAAATCAAATTTTTTTTTCTATTATTTCTTTATTCAGCTTTCCTCTTTTTTGCCCATTCCTACCCACTCATCCTTGGCACGGATGTGCACGTGTGGAGGCACGCACACGCCATGCACTCTGGGACACTTCACCCTACTAGCTGCCCCTTCCACCTGTCTACATGACCACTGAACCTCCACCCGGTGGTGACAGGACTATGAGAGGGACAGTATCCTCCCTGGGAGAGGAGAGCTGCCAGTAGGCGTCTCAATACTGTTTCCACCCCCCCCCAAGCTGGCTCCCTGACAACCTGAGGTTGTTCCCAAACCTGGGTCGCTGGCATGACGCGAAGTAAGGCTAGATTCCTTAACCCTCAGCGCCACCAGGCCAGCCTAAAACCAGAATTTTTGAAAGCATTCAGATCCTATGTGTTTTATTTGTTTGAGAAGTCTTATATGTTATGACAGATTTAGAACAAAATGCGAGCTGGTCAAAGACAGTACTAATATCTTTGTTATGGTAGGTAGGTAAAAGTTTATTTTTATGCAGGTAATACATGTAATTTGACCCAATAGTCCAGTTTATAAGACAGACCTGTGTAATCCCTATCTAAAAATACAGACTATAATTATAACATCAAGCTAATGTAACCCCTAGATGGCGCTATCCCAGGGGCTACTACCCCTGCCTGATTTGCCACTAACAGGTTGAGGGGCCTGGATCCAATGGCGGGTGCCTCCACCCAGAGGTCAGGGTTTGCAATAGTTAAACTAACTTGGTCACAGCCCTCTGGGACACTGCAACCCCCCTTTCTTCCCACTAGTGGCCCACACAATATATCAGAATTACCTTCACAGTATACACTTACCCCCAGGTCTGGTTCCGGCACTGGGACCTCCTGTGAAATGAGATACAGTGCAACAATCACAGTACAGTACTTTAACATAGACAAATACCTCAGGCAGTATAACTTTGCTGAAACAAGCAGCTCTGATTTATTTAGGGGATATAACAAGGACAGGGGGAAATCAGGTTAATTAGCTTATCACTCTAATAATCTACCTATGGCTCTGTGCACAGGCCTATCCCTATCAGTTACTGTCCCGGGTACCCAAGCCCTAGTGGCTAGTCCAAACCGTGGCAGCTGGTAGGGGCCTTTCACACAGAGAAAAGGAGAATTAAACAGTCAGCAGTACAGTAATTCCATTTGGATTTAATGTGCAATTCAACAGGAGCAACCCTGAATTAGTACTCACGACCTCCAAATAAGATAGGGTCCTTCAATGTCAGCAGGGCTCACTTGAGGTACACAAACCTCTTCACACATCCATATAAAGAAAGCACTATACCAGGCAGGCTGCATCTGTATCCCGATCGCAATTACTGCACAATACCCGGAGAACACACAGCAGATTCAGTTCCTGACAGACCGAGTGTAATTTTCAGCAATTCCTCCAGTCTTCTACAGGGTGAGCCTGGTTTCTACTCTTCAGAGATCCTTTGATTCTTTTCACAGGACGGATTCAGTCCTAACAAGCTGCAGACCGGAACTCTGGGCCTTACACACGGTTTTTGACTAAAACTGCACACTGAAAAAGCACAGGGCTCCTTCCTTCTTCACTGCCAAAGCTCAACTCAAACTCCAACCGACAAAAACTGGGCACTTCCTTTGAGTTCCTCCCAGTTCTTGACTGGATTGGCTGTCACTCACAATAGACTGCTGCTGTTGGTCCAAAAGGCACTGAAGTCTAAACTACATCTCCCAGAGTCACTGCCCATACAATCCTCTTTGTGGCTGGCTCAGATTATGAGTCCAAGTTCTGATTCGTCCAAGGCACCATTTTAGAGCTAGCTTACCCCACACTGATTGGTCCAGTTCAGCAGTTCAAAACTAGAATGGGAACTAGCAGACACAGTTCTGACTGCAAAGAAAGCAGGTTAGACAAACTGTAATTTCATTATTACTCTAAATAATTTCTGGCAAACAGTTACATCTTTCAGATAGGTTCCCTTGCTACCCTAGTGACTGCAAAAATGAAGTAAATTGGCAGCAGTTCGAGTGGTACTCAAACAGAGAAGCACACAGTCCCCCCATACAAACTAATTATGTCTGCAAGCAGACAGCTCTTAAAGAGACAGTACCAGAGGCTCTAAAAACACTCACTTGATAAATGGCTTAAATGCCAAACACCATTCAGGCTTGGAGCATTCAAGCAAGCTCCTGGAAGTCTTTTGGGAACCCCCATTTGCAGGGGGGTTACACCCTTCCTGGCCTGGGAAAGCTTGACGTCCGCGTCAAGCAAGTACCCCCATAAGTTTTAACTGCAACCATATACATTTGCATTAGGCTCGCACATGTAATCATCAGTCAATATATCATTTTACCAAGAACACATTTCTGAAACATTGCAGTACGTCACTCTTTACACAGTATTACATACACATTGTACCATAACTCAAGTTATTACCTCTTGTACATGAAACCTGAAGAGAGGGGCCTTCTATCAGTTACCTTGGGGCTGGATGGGGCAAGGCACCATACTTAGAGGGCAACACAAGTAACTTGGAGTTAGCACTGATGCTCAGTTTGGGCAGTGAGCTGGGACACATACACTCCTTTATGGACAACATTGAGAGGCAAATCCACAGGCCTCCCAAGGGAATCATAACTGAGGTGCACCACAGGCTTTACAGCTCGACCAGTCTTTCTAGGGGGAACTGTTACAGTCTCTGCACTCTGAGCCTCATTTTCAGCATTGTCCACACTTGTCAGGGGAGTCTCCATGGGGGTAGAGAGGCTAGAACTTGGGGCACTTTCAGCTCCAGGAGTTACAGTTTCTGAGTCCACAACATTTGGCTCGCATGGAGAGCTTTCGGACACTGGCAGTGGACTGTCAGGGCACTCAAAATACTCTTCTTGTTCGGTGTATCACCAGTCTGCCCCAATCTATCATTTTCCTCCTGAAAGCTCAAACAGTTCAACCATGCACAATGATTCCATTTCATCTGATCTGATGCTTGCACTTCACTTTCTGGGAGCATTGGCTCCAGGGATGAAGCTGGGGGCTTAAACAGTCCAGAAGGCCCAGCTTTGTCTCCAGTATTGACTAGGGATTGCCCCGAAACAATTGACTCAGTTCGTAAGAAGGATAGTATTCAAAGTCACCTCACTTTCTTCCGATATGGACTGACAGTCATGCTCAACTGGGACTTGTGGAGGGAACACTTTAACTTTGCTTCTGTAGGTGCAGACTTTCTTGATCTTTTCTTAGCAGCAGCTCTAGTCACTGGTCCAGAGGGGCATCTTCTAGGGGCTCAGACTCAATTAAGATTTGTCCAATGGGCAGTAAATGATTTCTATGCATTGTTTTACATCTTTGAATTATTCTCAGGCCTTACTTTGTACACTGGCAGATCATCTAGTTTGCCCACTACAATGTGAGGGAGATGGTGCCATCTGTCAGCAATCTTGTGCTTGCCATGCAATCCCAGATTTCTTAGCAATACCCGATCTCCTCCTGGAGTTCCTGTGCTTCACCTTTTATCATACCTTTCTTTGTTGGCCAGATTTCTTTTGGCAGCCATGGTTTGAGCCAGTTGGTACGCATGAGTTAGCTGGGCCTTTAACTTTTGCACATACTGTAAATAGTTGTCAGCCTGAACCCCATCAGAGAGACCCCAAACACACATCTACTGGTAGTCGAGCTTCTTCCAAACATCAGGCGGTAGGGGGAGAATCCAGTGGCATCACTTTTGGTGCAGTTATAAGCATGTACCAGGGTGCTAATTTGTTGGCTCCATCTAGGCTTGTCCTTTGGGTGCAGGGTGCCTAGCATATCTAGCAAAGTGCGGTTGAAACGCTCAGGCTGTGGGTCCCCTGGGTGGTAAGGAGTGGTTCTGGACTTTCATTCCCCACAGAGAAAGCATCTCTTTGATCAGACGACTCTCAAAGTCTCTCCCTTGATCAGAATGGATTCTTTGTGGAGCCCCATAGTGAACAAAAAGTTTTCTACAAGTACTTTGGCCACAGTGGATGCTTTCTGGTCTTTGGTGGGGAAAGCTTGGGCATATCTCGTGAAATGGTCAGTGACCACCAGCACATTACTGATATTTCTTTGATCTGACTCCAAACTTAGAAAATCAATACAGACCAGCTCCATGGGTGCACTGGTGGTGATGTTAACAAGGGAGCAGCCTCTGGGGCAAAGCTTCTCTGTAAGCAGCGCATACAAGTTCGAATGTGTTGCTCCACATCAGCCCCCATCTTAGGCCAATAGAATCTGGATCTCACCAAGTCAAGTGTTCTGTCTATACCAAGGTGCCCCATGTGGTTGTGCAAGGACCTCAGTACTGAGTCTCGAAAGGCAGTGGGCAGCACTAGTTGTTGTTTGTCTACTTGTCCCCTCTGTCTACTGTTTCTCTGTATAACAGTTTATTGATCAGTTTCAACTTAGGACCTTCTTTGTATAACAGTGCAGTTCTCAAATCAGTGGAGCGTAATTTGGACACATCTTTTCCTGCATAGAGGGCTTCTAAAGCTGCTTTGATCATGGGATCGCGGGATTGAGCCCGCCTAATACTGTCATTGTCCAGCTGAGGCAGTGCACCAATGTCTATTGCAGAAAAGTGGCAATAAGCAGCAGGTATGCAATTCTCAGAGGCTCCCAAGCAATCCACCATGCAGTCCACTGCGTCCGTGGACATTTGTTCCTCCCTGTCAAACTTCCGGCAGAGTGCCCGAATGTCAGGTTCTGCCAATCGGACCCAATCATTCTGGGGAACAGGCCTCCGGGAGAGAGCATCAGCATCTATGTGGTTCAGACCTGCTCGGTATTCGAGAGCATAGTCATATGTAGATAATGCAGAAAGCCACCTATGGCCAGTGGCATCCAACTTAGCTGAGGTCTGCACATAGGTCAAAGGATTATTGTCAGTTTTACTAGTATTTTAGCCCCATACAAGTACTCATGGAATTGGTCAACAATAGCCCACTTCAAAGCTAGGAACTCTAACTTATGTACAGGATAGTTCTTTCGGATGGGGTCAGGCTTCTACTGGCAAAGGCCACTGGTCTCAGGCCATTCTCGTGCTTTGGTACAACACAGCCCCAACCCTTGCAAGCTAGCATCAGTGTGCAGGACGTAAGGTTTTCTTGGACGGCATAGGCCAGCACTGGAGCATGGGTGTTGATATATGATCTCATGAAAAGCAGTCTCACAATCAGGAGTCCAGCGGGCCCCAAATACTTCACTCGGATGAAAATACACTCTTTCAGTCTTGAGGATGCTGACTTTGGTATTTTTTGTGGGTTGGGGATACCCTTGAGTAAGGTTAAGTAAAGGGCGGATCACTCTTGAATAGTCCTTGATGAAGCCTAATAACCACAGAATCCCAGGAATCTTTGCAGTTCTTTAGATTTTTGGGCTGTGGCCAGGTGGTCAAGGCCTCAACTTTACTTGGGTCGGTCTCTATTCCCTCGGTGGATACTATGTGTCCCACATACTTACTGATGTTTGAAAAATTGACACTTATCAATGGACAGTTTAAGGCCAAAGTCCTCCAGTCGGTCCAATACCTTAAATAATCTGCTCTCATGTTCCTCCAGTGAGCTGCCAAACACAATAACATCATCTAGGTATACCAGGCACTCTAGTAAGTTCATGTCCCCACTGCACGCCTCCATCAATCGTTGAAAAGTGGCTGGGGCACCTGAAACCCCTTGAGGCATCCTCATGAATTCATAGAAGCCAAGCGGACAGATAAAGGCTGTCTTTCACGGTCCTCTGGGGCCATCGGATCTGATAGTACCCACCGCGGAGATCCAGCACAGAGAACCACTTGCTCCCGCTTAGGCAGTCCAAAGCATCCTGAATGCGGGCATTGTGTACTGATCAGGATAGTCGGCCGGTTTAAGGTGCGATAATCCACACACATCCTTACTGTTCCATTCTTTTTCCTCACTACCACAATGGGGGAAGCATAAGGGCTTCTGGATTCTTGTATTACACCAGCAGCTAACATCTCTTGCAGATGCCGTCTCACATCATCTATGTCAGCAGGTGCCAGGCGTCGAGACCTCTCACGAAATGGTCTTTCGTCATGCAGCCGGATATTGTGCTCAGCTCCTTGCACGCATCCTACATCCCATTCCTTTAAAGAAAACACCTGGTCTCTCTGGGCAAGCTTCTCACTGATCTTCACTTTCCATTCAGCTGGCAGCGGGAGTCGCCAAATCAAACAAGTCAGGCGTTACTCTGTCATTCTTCCTTGAACTCTTGCTGCTGGGTAGCACTGCAGTGTCTGCACAATGCACATTAGCCAGGATGCAACCTCTGTTTACTCGAATGTCTCTTTCAGACACATTATGAACTTGGACCATTACCCTTCTGGCATAAGCATGGGCTCTAGCGGGCAAAATACTAGGCTTGACACAGCAGTCCCTCTGGCAATTTTCCATCGCCTGGTGCATCCAACATTAATATTTTATTCTTAACATCCTTTCTGATACGGACCTCTCCCTGTAAGGTACACTGGGCATTTGGCGCCAGGATCAGAGACTCAGGATCCTTCTTCCATACAATTCCACCGGTTCCTCTGGTTCTGTTTTTTCAGCATCTCTCTGTGCCTCATAGGCCTTCTTAATTAAAGCCGAACTCTTAAAGCTCTACTAGTCTTTGACCCTGTTTTCATAACACAACTGTGCCAGCCTTCCGAACATATGAGCATTTGTTCCAATCAACAAAGGGACACCATCATACAGTCCAGTGGGGGACACACTAAGGCTAGGGTCTCTACTTGTTCGGCCACTCCAGCCACGGAGGTGGGGAAAGACAGCCAAATTCGGATATACCCGGAATAGGGTAGGCCTTCTCACTTAACCCCATACATGCAGTCCTTCTAATGGTTGTAAGTGCACGTCTGACAAATGCTTCTGATACCAATCTTGGAACATAATTGTCACTTGGGAGCCACTGTCTAATATAGCTCTTGTAGACACTGCTCACCTTTACAGTGGTCTCCATGGAGGGACCCACTATTCTGGACCAGTCTGGAGAGGCGGGTGGGGGCCTGGGCAACTGACCTTGCCACAAAAGGACGTGAATTAGCATTTTGGTGCCCTCACTGGGATCATGTCGCACCTCTTAACCACTGATTTCTTCTCCAAGCTCTCCTTGTAGCCTATATGCAACTTTGTCAGTGTCTTTTGGGGACTGGCATTCCTTTTCATGTGCCCATCTTTCCCACAATTATAGCAAAACATACTTTCTGGAGTTTGAGCTGGCCGAGGCGCCACACTGGGAGCCAGGGCGGGGTATTACTAACTGGAAACCTTGGTGCCATCTCTGTCTGGGCGTGATAAGCATTTGGAGACATCTCGTCAGTTTCTCCACTTCCATGGTCAAGGAATCAGTTCGGAGCTGTTATCAGCAGGAGATACATGGGTGGGTACCCCCAACCCCATAGCAGATGCAGTCGGATATAGGTCAGGGCCCGTACTTGCAGGCGTGGCCTTCATAAAGGGACTGTTTTTGAATTCCCGGATCTCTCTTAACAGTTCGCCCCATTGTGGCATATCTTTTTCCTTGTCAGAGCACTCATTGACTGCCAACCTCTGCCCCTGAACTTCACTTGATGGGTCACCCTCAGTCACTTGGGTCGTAGCCGCAGCTATTGGTGCAGGTCCCTCCCGAGGTCGTCTTTTCTCAACTCCTCGATTTCTCTCATTAACTCATCATAGGAGGGTGGGATTCCAGTCATCTGCCAGGTGTAACTGAAGCAACAGCAGTTCTGAGAAGGGGCAGACTTAAGGATCCTGTCCAGCCTGGTTCGGTCCAGTTCAATCGCTGGCAAACTACCTTTTCTGAGGCATTCTTGCAACAATTTTTCCAGCCGAGATACATACACAGACAACAACTCCCTTGGTACTGTTGTGCATCTCTTACTCTCCACCATAGGTCCTCATCAGAATCTGGGCTCCTATACACATTCTCCAAGGCCTCAAGATAGGCCTGTGCAGTCGCTTCAGGGTTACTGGCCCGTTTAGCACGGATGGTAGCCAGGCAGGACCTCGGAGGCTCTCACTAACCTCTTCGCTTTTCACCTTCCGAGCATGCCATTCTAGCACTTGGGGGCAACATAGTCTATCCAGGTCTCCCAGTCATCCTCCCTTGGGGGTGGGAGGGTGCCAGAGAAGATCTTCAACCTTCGTAAGAGTGTGACTAATGGCAGGTGCAGAAATAGGAGTCTGCATTGGTTCAGACACCATTACGGGCACTGGAGCAGGAGAGGGTGTTGGGGAGGAACACCCCAGGTGGCAAGAATAGTTTCTTCAAGTCCTCCACAGTTTTCCTCTCCCAGCAACCATTCAGCAAATTTCTCCTCAAAAGTTTCAGATAGTGGTGGGGCTGATTCCCCCGGTCTTTACTGTCCTTAGTTATCACTCTCCAAGCAGTGAGGGCTCCTCTGGGGTAATGGTCTGTGGCACTTTGGAGCTATCTATGGGATCCTTAAACTCTACTAGGGCCAGGAAAGTGTGGGTGAGCAGATTAGCATGCCGACCCACCACCACAGGGTTTTGTAAGCCTTCCACCTGAAAGTACTCCCTGCACAGTGTCCGTTTGATACCAGGGGATGTCCAGGATAAGCATAGCATTTTGGGGTCGATCTCCTCCCAGTACACCACTCCACCAGCCGGTGCACAGCCACTTCTGTCGGGTACCCATTTTTTTCTTAACAGTGGTTCGTAATATGGCCACTAGAGGACACACAATCCCAGCGGTGAGCCTCCAAGATGTAACCCCTAGATGGCGCTATCCGGGGCTACTACCCCTGCCTGATTTGCCACTAACAGGTTGAGGGCCTGGATCCAATGGCGGGTGCCTCCACCCAGAGGTCAGGGTTTGCAATAGTTAAACTAACTTGGTCACAGCCCTCTGGGACACTGCAACCCCTTTCTTCCCACTAGTGGCCCACACAATATATCAGAATTACCTTCACAGTATACACTTACCCCCAGGTCTGGTTCCGCACTGGGACCTCCTGTGAAATGAGATACAGTGCAACAATCACAGTACAGTACTTTAACATAGACAAATACCTCAGGCAGTATAACTTTGCTGAAACAAGCAGCTCTGATTTATTTAGGGGATATAACAAGGACAGGAAATCAGGTTAATTAGCTTATCACTCTAATAATTCACTTTATGGCTCTGTGCACAGGCCTATCCCTATCAGTTACTGTCCCTGGGTACCCAAGCCCTAGTGGCTAGTCCAAACCGTGGCAGCTGGTAGGGCCCTTTCACACAGAGAAAAGGAGAATTAAACAGTCAGCAGTACAGTAATTCCATTTGGATTTAATGTGGCAATTCAACAGGGAGCAACCCTGAATTAGTACTCACGACCTCCAAATAAGATAGGGTCCTTCAATGTCAGCAGGGCTCACTTGAGGTACACAAACCTCTTCACACATCCATATAAAAGAAAGCACTATACCAGGCAGGCTGCATCTGTATCCCGATCGCACATTCTGCACAATACCGGAGAACACACAGCAGATCAGTTCCTGACAGACCGAGTGTAATTTTCAGCAATTCCTCCAGTCTTCTACAGGGTGAGCCTGGTTTCTACTCTTCAGAGATCCTTTGATTCTTTTCACAGGACTGATTCAGTCCTACAAGCTGCAGACCGGAACTCTGGGCCTTACACACGTTTTTGACTAAAACTGCACACTGAAAAAGCACAGGGCTCCTTCCTTCTTCACTGCCAAAGCTCAACTCAAACTCCAACCGACAAAAACTGGGCACTTCCTTTGAGTTCCTCCCAGTTCTTGACTGGATTGGCTGTCACCACAATAGACTGCTGCTGTTGGTCCAAAAGGCACTGAAGTCTAAACTACATCTCCCAGAGTCACTGCCCATACAATCCTCTTGTGGCTGGCTCAGATTATGAGTCCAAGTTCTGATTCGTCCAAGGCACCATTTTAGAGCTAGCTTACCCCACACTGATTGGTCCAGTTCAGCAGTTCAAAACTAGAATGGGAACTAGCGACACAGTTCTGACTGCAAAGAAAGCAGGTTAGACAAACTGTAATTTCATTATTACTCTAAATAATTTCTGGCAAACAGTTACATCTTTCAGATAGGTTCCTTTGCACCCTAGTGACTGCAAAATGAAGTAAATTGGCAGCAGTTCGAGTGGTACTCAAACAGAGAAGCACACAGTCCCCCCATACAAACTAATTATGTCTGCAAGCAGACAGCTCTTAAAGAGACAGTACCAGAGGCTCTAAAAACACTCACTTGATAAATGGCTTAAATGCCAAACACCATTCAGGCTTGGAGCATTCAAGCAAGCTCCTGGAAGTCTTTTGGGAACCCCCATTTGCAGGGGGGTTACACTAAGATATGCCATAAGACATACAGACTTCCAATATGACACAAACATAAACACATTCACATAAAATTATAAATGTTACTAATATAGCAACAATTTAACAAAAAATATAAAAACTACCATCAAACCTATATAAGGTACAAGACTTATCAGACTTTGCAACACTTAAGGATGGTAATTAACAATTGCAAATATGGGCCTTCAAATCTCTTATAGTGTGAACAAATATGGAATAATTTACGATTTCCCTTACATCAGAGGAAAGTGAATTCTGAATAATGGCAACTTGATGGATTAAAGTCCTATCCCCATGTTTATTTTGTGACTTTTTCATAGTGATCTTGTGTATACTGCATATATACTAGTATCACCAAATATACATAAATTAGCTTTTTTAGTTAATTGACGAGAGTGGATATGAGGTCACCTAAGATAAAAGTAATGATGACGCTGAAATAATAGTAATACACAAAACAAGAAGTCCTTGCAGATGAGCTTTGAGTATACTGGAAAAGAGCCAGTGAAAACAAAACGTTATGTTAACTCATAACCTCCAATAGCTCCACATGAAGTCCGAACTATCCATTGTTTACCTGACACAAAATGGCCACCCAGGAGGTAAAGAGTTAAATAGAGGGAAAAGAAATAATAGGACACATGATGAAGTTAACTAAAGGTACAAGTTAGAGGAGCCCACCAGGATGGGATGGGAGTGAATTGAGGGGAGTGTATTTGAGGAGGAGTGACTTGACGCAGGAGTGACTTGTCGTTAGCAAAATGCGGGGCAGAGAATTGATGAGAGGGAATTGTCCTTACATTGGCCCTCAGATTCGAAAGGCACTGAAAAATGTGCAAGCAGTCATCTCTGAACAAGAAGACTGATAGGACTGCTGCATTTTTCCTCAAATCCCAATGGTGAGCACATGGTGTATCATAAAGGAAGCGCTGATGCAAATGGTGGCAAGGTGAATACAATGTCTTCTGACCAGCAATTGTCCTCAGTATCTAGGGAAAAAGAAGCAAAAGGAGAAACACATCATGGTTCTAACCTCAGGAATTCTTCAATATGATTAACTCTAGCAGTCAGCCTCCTGTATTGAACTGCCCCGGAGATGAATGCAACTTATGCAAATGTTGAACCATCTATTGGCTCGTGCCACCATTCAAACTGCTGCCTTACCAACTCCTGCGTTCTATAATGCTCAGATTTCATTCTCCGCCTGCCTAGTTGGACGCCTCAGAGACTGCTCCTCAGTGTGACTGAGAAAACATTTACTTTCATCAAAAATAAGTATTCATTTTTACGTTCGCTTGCGCAAGGAACGTTTTGGGAGAGTAGCACACTTTGGAGGTGTGCCTCTCCCTTGCAATCCAGTGCTCCGTTGCGCAGGCGTGGTGGTCCTGCACCAATGGGTGCGGGAGCTCGGTATGACAGCGGTGGTCTTCTGCTTCAAAGAAAAGCACCGCTGTCACACTGAGTAATTGGCCATGCTGCCCCCACTCGCGCCATGCCCCCAAAGCTTTGGTGTCACGCTGGAGTCCACCCCAGCGTGGCAAACATTATTTGCCGACGGGGTGCCCAATCCCATCGGCCCACGGCCCCATGGCTTATCCTTCTGCCACGCTGAGCCCACCCCAGTGCGGCAAACCTCCGTTTTTGCCGACGGGGTGCCCAATCCCCGCCGGCCTCGCCCCCGCCTCAGGCTCGCCCGACGGGTGCCCAACCTCGTCCGGCTCCTCGGGTCCCCTCGGCCTATCTTCTGCCATGCTGGGAGCCCACCCCAGCGTGGCAAACGCCCCACGTAGTCCTTTTTTTTTTTGTACCTTAAAGAAAACGGTCCCACATAGTCTCCAACCCCTCCCACAACCCGCACCCACCCACTGCGCACTCCAGCCTCCCACCCCATACTTACCTCCGGAGCTTGGCGTGATGATCTTCGGTAACGGAACACGCTGCACTCTTCAAAGCCGACCGCGAACTGAAGAAATGCCGTAAGCTGTATAATGGGCATAGATAGGGGGTTTCAACTTTATTGCATATTCAGGGTATTTTTATTTTGCACCACCAGGTTTTAGACGCTCATGAATGTCACGGCGGGTGAGTCTCAAGGGTGATTTCGCAGTCACCGCGTGAAATCACCTTTGGGCCCGAATAATGCCATGACAGTAACATCATTCATGAGAAGGGTCCTAAAACTTACATGTTGAAAATTTGGTGCAAAATTCCAAAATGACTGTTTTGACGAGCTATGCTATGCAGTTCCTACGCAGGCTCATAAGTTCATGAATTTTAATATTTTCACCCAGATTTTCAACATTGCCATTTTACCACACCTCCTTATGAGCAGTACAGCTGTCATTTTTCACATCCCTGCCTCAAACGTGTTTCGCCATGTAAGCGCATAATGGTGCAGTCGGTATAAGTAAATCAATGTATGGGATGCATTAAGAAAATCATGGTGACACTGTTCATTAGCAGAGGTCTTAAAATGGCTATGTTGAAAATTTGGTGAAAAAATTCCTTAAAATGACTGTTTCTGGCGATGGTGCGCGGTTCCTGCATGCGCTGGTAGGTTCGCGAATTTTCAATATTTCCACTCAGATTTTCAACATTGCCATTTTACCACACCTTCTTATGAGTAGTACAGCTGTCATTTTCACATCTCACCCAAAACTTGTTTCCGCCATATGGCGCACAATGGCACAGTCGATGTGCGAAATCAATGTATGGGACACATTAAGAAAATCACAGTGACACTGTTCATGAGCAGAGCTCTAAAATGGCTATGTTGAAAATTTGGTGAAAAATTCTAAAAATGACTGTTTGACTCAGTGTTCATGCGAGTTCCTACGCACGCGTGTGCAGACGCTTGGCGATTTTCAATATTTTCACTCCACATTTTCAACATTACCATTTTACCACACCTCCTATGCGAGCAGTGCAGCTGTCATTTTCACATCTTGCCCAAAACGTGTTTCCGCCCATGTAGCGCACAATGGCACAGTCGCTGTGTGAACTCAGTGTATGGGACACATTAAGAAAATCACAGTGTCACTGTTGATGAGCAGAGATCTTAAAATGGCTATGTTGAAAATTTGGTGAACAAATTCCTAAAAATAACTGTTTTACGAGGGTGCGTTGTGCGGTTGACTGCAGCTTCGTAAGTTTGCGAATTTTCAATATTTTCACTCCAGATTTTCAACATTGCCATTTTACCACACCTCCTTATGAGCAGTACAGCTGTCATTTTCACATCCTGCCCAAAACATGTTTCCGCCCATGTAGTGCACAGTGGCGCAGTCGGTGTGCAAAATCAATGTATGGCACACAGTAAGACAATCACAGTGACACTGTTCATTAGCAGA
Source organism: Neoceratodus forsteri (assembly GCA_016271365.2). Taxonomy (NCBI): domain Eukaryota; kingdom Metazoa; phylum Chordata; order Ceratodontiformes; family Ceratodontidae; genus Neoceratodus; species Neoceratodus forsteri. The sequence goes on from CM028136.1 coordinate 639,966,163, forward strand.
GGTTTTAAAATGCCAATGTTGACAATTTGGTGAAAAATTCATGACAATGACTGTTTTCTGATGCATTACACTGCACAGTTCCCCGCATATTTCGTGAGTTGCAATTTCAATATTTCCACTCCAGATTTTCAACATGCCATTTACCACACTTCCTTATGAGCAGTACAGCTGTCATTTTTCACATCCTGCCCAAAACGTGTTTCCGTCTATGTAGCGCACAATGGGGGTAACAAAAAGGTCATGCTGAAAATTTATTGTGCAAATACCAGCAATCGCACAGGGCAGTAGGGTAAAGCACCATACATGCCAAACACCATTGCAAATACCTGCAAGCGAACGTTCGGCATTGACAAATGCTTGTTATTTCTGTTTTAGTACTGTAGCCTTTAATTAGTTTTTATAGCTTTAGTCGATTTTAGTTGTTTTCTTACCTCAGTTCTCTGTAACCGTTGAGGAACCGGCTGCCTGGGTTTATTCTGTTAGCTTTTTATTTTTAAAATACTTTTAAAACTTAAGTTGAGATCCTTCTTGGCTTGATTTGTGGTTTCATCTTATTTTGACAGATTTGCATTTTTTCCCTCTGCTCAAGAACCGACTGCTTTATTCTGTGAACTGCTTACTTGGGTTTTCACCTTTTTTACCTTGTCGGGAAACCAAACTTAAGTTTATTATCTTCTGGTTTTTATAAGGAAATAGTCTGTGAGTATGTCTGATAAGCCAAAGAAAAAGACAGGACCTACCAGATTCAGAAACTGTATCAAGTGTGGAGAGGTCTTTGCCAAGGCTGATAAACGTGATTTGTGTTTATTTTGCCTTGGGTTTTCACATTTCCTGGCCAATTGTGAGGTCTGTAAAACTTTTCCTGAAAAAACTGTGAAAAAACACCTTAGGCGTTTTCAGGATAGAATGGTCTCTCCATTGGATCCTAGCGATCCTGCTCCAGATAAGACTAAAGAAAAGGCAAAAGATGCTGAATCTACCACCTCTGAAAAAGGCAAGACATCAAAGCCGAAAAGACCTGGGAGCCAGTGAAAGATCCGGTTCCGGCTAAAAAAAACAAAAGATAAGAAAAAGCACACTGAACCTCTGGCTGGAAAAGCAACGGAGCTCTCGTTTCCAAAACCAACCGTACCATTGGCAGAGGCAGTGGCTCAGGCTCTGCAAATATTACAAACCTTCCAAGCTGAGACTAATCAAGGGTTACTGCTGGTTCAACTGCAACCAGTATTAGGGGAAACCATTGATTCCACTAACGGTTCCAAGTTTAGCTAACTCTGTGGTTCAAAGACCAGTTCCGATGGTACAAGATCCCACATACAAAGAGTATGATGAGGAAGATGACGAAGAAGATCAGGTGGAACCGGAGATTTCTGCTGAGCAGGACTTTGAATCTCCATCAAGGCTCCCAGAGGTTTTTTCTTCTCATTTCACATTTGTGACACAGATGGTAGATGCCCTTGACCTCACCACTCATGAGTTTGTGGAGGCTGAGGAGCAGGAGGCATAGTTCATGGAGATGATGGAGTTAACACCTACCAAGGCGTCATTACTCCCCATTAATAAATTCTTGAAAAAGCATGCCTTAAAAGTCCTGCAGACTCCTAATTCAATACCCGCAGTGGACAAGAAAGCTGTCAAGAAGTATCAGTTCGAGTGATCAGGGGCAGAATTCCTGTTTTCCCACCTTGATCCAGACAGAGGTGGTACAAGCAGCAGATTGTGATAGGGCCAAAGTGCCCATAGCAACCCATCCTCCTGAGGAGGATTCCAGGAAGATGGATAGCATAGCCAAGAAAGGTTACTTGGCAGCTTCCCTGGGCATTAGGCAGGCCAATTACATGGCTTATGCTGCCCAGTATCAGAAATCCCTGTGGAGCTCTGTCATGGCTATGGCAGACAAAGCACCACCAGGTTTGGCGACTGTCTTTGTGGAAGCAGCCAGATGTGGCTTAGAAACCTCAAAATACCAGTTTCATATGGCAGTAGAGGCCAGCGACAATGCAGCCAAGTAGATGGCAGTAGCAGTTGCTTTGAGAAGGTTTGCCTGGCTCAGAACCACAGACCTGACACAGGACACTCAGGCTAAAGCTATGGATCTCCAAGTGATGAACAAGTCCTTGTCTTGGGACAAAACAGAGGCATACATGAAAAAGGTGGATGAATACAAGACCACCTACAAGAGAAATTCTGCAACAGAAAAGGCCTCAACCTCCAAAAGGCCACAGGAAAGGGGAGGTAGAGGTAGGGGATACGGCAGACACTTCTTCCAAGCCCAAGCTTACCCTGCTTACCAAGCAGCCAAGGGGCTACTTCAGGGGTAAGGGTTGAAGGGATTCTAGACGAGGTGACCAGGCCCCACATGCTGCAGCCCTGGTGAAACAGAACCCCTAATGTGTCAGTCAGGGTCACCTCCCCAATGCCAGTAGGGGGGCAGACAGACTCACTACTTCCAGACTTGAAAAACCATCACCATAGACAAATGGGTGCTGGAGGTGGTGAGTTAGGACCTAGCCCTCAGCTTCAAAACTTTCTCCAGACTAAGAGCAAGGTTTTTGAGAACTTTATTTATATATTGAAATTTGTTAACTGGCTAAGCCCACTGAGACTTGGTGCTCCGGAGTTGATTACACTCGATAAGAAACAACAGTTTACATACAGAGTCGGATAAACAATGAACAGTAGAGTTACACATTTGCGTGTTACGTTACAAGACTTAGAGCCATAACAGTTCAACACATAGACAGGTAAAAAAGCTTACAAGTGTGCAAGAATTTTTACTTGAGTAAGTCACCAGCTTGAGTGAGAGATTATAGAGAGGGCAGGTTTGGGTGAGATAATATAGGGCTCAAATCTTATACTTGGATCACATAGGCACAGCACCATATCTAGGTCGGCATCACAGATAATGAGTAATGTATGCTAATTCTACTAATTAGAAACATTTTCAACAGGGTTAAGTGCCCTTGATTAAGTGGCCCAGTCACTAGAGTAGGCTGAGAGGTCGGCCAGAAATACTATGATGTAAATCCGTGGCATCAGTTGCAACTACATTTACTAGCCACTAACATGTGGGATTTCTTTAGGGCAGCTCTGAAGGCATTCAGGGTAGCGCAGTTCATCACTTCCGATGGTAGGCTATTCCAGAGGACCAGGGCAGAGATAGCAAAGGACCTGTCACCTGCACGGGATCTAGACCATGGGATTTCCAGGGTGAGGCTAGTAGAAAGGGCACTCTTGGAAAAGGAAGTGTCAAACCTGTTGCTGGCAAAGGCAATGCAGCCAGTTCCCCTCACTCAAATAGGGAAGGGGTTTTACTCCAGATACTTCCTAACCTTAAAGAAGAACGGGGAGTGGCGACCCATTTTAGAGCTAAGAGTTCTAAGCAAGCACTTAGCAAAGCCAAAATTCCAGATGGTAGCTTTGGCAATGATTCTTCCCATGCTTCAGCAAGGAAACTGGCTGGCATCACTAGATCTAAAGGATGTCTGTTTCCACATTCCCATCAGGGAATCACACAGAAAGTACCTCAGGTTCAGACTACCTTCAGGACATTATCAGTTCTCAGCCCTGCCATTCGGCCTGACTTCAGCTCCCAGGGCATTCACAAAGTGCTTGGCAGTAGTGGTGGAGCACCTGAGAAGGCAGGGCATCACGGTGTTTCCCTACTTGGATGGCTGGTTAGTCATAGGCAGGTCACCACAACAGGTGAAGGAGGCTCTCATGTTCACTCAGGACACACTGGTGTCTCTATGGTTCTTAATGTCAAAAAATCAGTATCCCAACTTGCCCAGGTACTAAACTTCATAGGGCAGAACTGGATACCCTACAAGGGAGGGCATTCCTCCCTCAAGACAGGGTAGACAATATTCTGTGGCTGGCAGGATCTTTAATTCTCAACAGACCAAGACCTGCAAGGCACTTCTTACAGTTGCTGGGGCACATCGCAACAGGAACAGTGCAAGGCTACAGATTTCAAATGAGAGACATTCAGCTTTATCTCAGAGCACATTGTTGTCAAAAGAGAGACTCTCTCTCAAAGCTGATACCAGTCCCAAGGACACTGTTACAGGCCCTGTACTGGTGGCAAGACAGAACCAGTCTCAGGGGAGGGGTCCCATTCGAAAAGGAATCCCCTACTTTGGTACTCACAACGAATGCCTCCTTCCTAGGGTGGGGGGCACATCTGGAAGAGCATTCAGTGCATGGTACATGGTCACCTGCAGAGTCACTCCTGTATATAAATATTCTAGAGCTCAGGACAGTGCTCCTGGCACTGCAATCCTTCACATCCCTGGTAGAGGACAAAGTGGTACAGGTCAGGACAGAAATACCACCACAATGTGCTACATCATCAAGCAGGGAGGAACAAGATCTGACCTGCTGTGGACAGAAGCAATGAAAATTTGGAGTCTGGCATACTTCCTACAGGTGTCACTGTCGGCCATCCAACTTCCAGTGAAGGACAACACTCTGGCAGATGCACTCAGCAGAATCAAGCAAAACCACCATGAATGGTCTCTAAACAGACATGTATTGAAAGTGGTGTTCCACAGGTGGGGTACCCCAGAGATAGATCTCTCTGCCTTACAGGAGAACCATCAGTTCCCTCTATTCTGCTGCAGGCCTCCAGCAAGGGACACAGTGCCCATGGATACCCTAGTGTTGGATTGGTCAGGGAGGAGCCTTTAAGCATTCCTTCCATTTCCTCTGTTGCTCATGGTCTTGATCAAGCTCAGGTCTCAACCAGCTACCATGCTCCTGATAGCCCTGGACTGGGCCAGGCAACCATGGTATTCACTACTGCTCTCCCTGTCAGTGGCCCAGCCCATACACCTCCCTCAGAGGCACGGCCTTCTGACCTCCTCTCAGGGCAGGATCCTGTATCTGATCCTCAGGTCTCTCAGGCTCAAGGCATGAGTCTTGAAGACCTAGTGTATGCAGGTTTACACCTTTCTGAAGGCTTACTCAGGGTTCTTAGGGGTTGTAGGAAACTCTCTACCAAGAAAACCTATGCCTACAAATGGAAGAGGTTTTCTATCTGGTATAACTCTAGTAGTATTTTACCTTCCCAGGCAGGGCTACCAGTCCTGTTGGACTATTTAACCCATCTGCTCTCACTGGGCCTACAGACCACTACCCTTAAGGGCCATCTGGCATCAGTTTTGGCCTATCTTTTGGCTGGGAAGGGTGCTTCTCTTGCTGCAAACCTTATTTTCAAGAACTTCTTTAAGAGGTTAGCCCACCTGAATCCTCCCCACAGGGACCTTTTTGGGACCTCAGTGTTTGCATTGCTAAGCTAATGGAGCCTCCATCTGAGCCCATGGCTACACACATTTAAAGTTTGTCACTTGGAAAGCCATATTCCTGGTGGCTATCACTTCAGGCAGGAGGATAACTGAGTTACAAGCCCTGTGCATTGAGCAGAACTATATTTCCTTTCACAGGGACAAAGTGGTGCTCAGGACTAACAGGAAATTCCTTCCAAAGGTAGTCTCTGACTTCCACCTGAATTAGTCTATCACCTTGCCAGTCTTCTTTACTGAACACTCAAGTTCAGGGGAACGCAGGCTGCAAAACCTGGATGTCAAGAGGGCTCTCAACTACTATCTTGACCACACTAAGGCCCATAGGCAGGACAGACAACAGCTGTTCTTTACCTATGGGGACATTGGAAAAGGAAAACCAGCTTCAAAAAAGACAGTCACATGCTGGATAGTGCAATGTATACAGTTCTGCTACAGTAAAGTCGGTAAAGAGCCCCTAGTGGACCTGAGGGTGCATTCTACAAGGAGCACAGCTGCTACAGTAGCAGCAGCCAGAGACATTTCCCTACTGGAAATCTGCAAACCAGCTACATGAAGAACAGTGCATACTTTTACAAAGCATTATAGCTTGGATACACAATCCAGAAGTGATGCCAGGTTTGGCACAGCAGTGCTGCAGAGCATGTTCACTAAACAGGGTTCTTTGCCCACCTCCAAAGGTAGTACTTCGTAGTCTGCTAGAATTAATCATATTGAAGAAGTCTTGTGGTTAGAAGAAAAAATCAATCACTGAAGTACTCTTGTTTCTTCCAAGATATTCTTCAATATGATTAACTCTCCCACCTTACCTCCCCTTCCAGAACCAGTTAGCCTCTGCATTACAGATGGTGTTTTTATTGTTATAAGGGTCTTACACTGGGTACATTGAGTTTTGAAAACCAGGTGGCTCTGTTTTTCCTACTTATGGTCCTATCTGGCGTTACCAGGGGACAGGTTGTTATTGTTAAATATTTTATCACTAGTTTACAACAGATCAGTAAGGGGCCTACTCCTGCAAGCTGCAGTGAATTTGAGCATTATAGAACACAGCAGTTGGTAAGGGCAGCAGTTTGAATGGCGGCATGAGCCAATAGATGTTCCATCTCAATTGCATAAGTTCCAATCATCTCCGGGGCAGTTCAACACAGGAGGCTGACTGCTAGAGTTAATCATATTGAAGAATAACTTGGAAGAAACAGGATTACTTTGGTGAGTCATTTTTTCTTCTCTACCTAAGAGACGGTTGAGCAACCAGTGCAGCAACCATGGGTCCTCTGCAGAGCCAGTCACAGCAACCATTGACAGCTGAAACAAGAATGCTCCTGCAGAGGACATCAAACAAATGGTGGCAGTTCTTCCAAGCCATGCAGGTTATGGAAATCCCTGCTGCTACCCTGCCTCCCCAAACCCAGTATCTTGAATAATGTTTTGGTAAGAAAGGAGGAGGAACTGATTGAGCCTTTGGTGTCACCAGTACAGGACTTTGATTTCACTTCCAGGGTCAATGAGGGCCGTACCTCATACTCTGCATCTAGGGGTAAGATAGCTAGTATGCTTAATCTACCATTCACAGAGGCAGAAATGTATATAGAGGAAGCACAATTTATGAGCCTGTTAGAACTGACCTCTTCTAAAAGGATGTCAGTTTCCATCCACAAATCCCTGAAAAGGGCTTCTACTGTGGTGCTAGTCACTCTCTTCACAACACCAGCCATTGATGAGAAAGTTTAAAAGAGTTACCAGGTGGACAGGAGAGCTGCTTTACACCCATTCTGACCATGTGGAAGTGGTCCATGTAGACACCTGTGAAAGCAAAGTTCACTCTGGCAGGCCCCCCCCAACAAGGGTTCTAGAAAGCTGGACTGCATGGCTTGTAAGGCTTAGACTACCACTACACTGCTTTTGAGGCAGGTAACCTACCTTAGCTGTACTTCACATTACCAACAAACACTGTGGAATACAGTCCTGCCTATGTGTGATAATTTGTCTGGACAGGAAAAGACCCACCGGGCACATGCTGTGAGAGATGGTCTAAAAGCTGCAGAGTAACAATTTCAAATGGTAATTGATGTGAATGACATTGCTTCTAGATCCCAAACAAATGCAATATCAGTCAGAAGATTTGCATTGCTCAGGTCATCATCTTTGATACAGGACACACAATAATAATAATAATAAAAATTAAATGTATTTGATTGAGCGCCTTTCAAATATTTCAAGGCGCTGTACAAACATCATTACATTTAACATAACCAAACAAGCTATAGCAATACAACAGATAAGATATATAAAATAAACAATTTAAAATACAGCAGGAAAAGCCTGAATCCATAAGAATGACTTTAAGGCCTTCTTAAACCTATCCACAGTTGTACTTTCTCGGAGCTGGCAGGGCAGAGAATTCCAAAGGGTGGGAGCCGCAAAGTCGAAAGCACGGGCTCCAGAAGACTTCAAATTCACCCTTGGAATCTCCAGCAACCCCTCGTCAGCCGAGCGAAGCTGTCTCAGAGGGGTGTAAGGCACCAGAAGCTCTTTCAGGTAGTTGGGACCTAACCCATGTAGGGCTTTGTAGGTCAAAAGACCCACTTTGAAGGTGATCTGCCACTGTATAGGCAGCCAGTGCAGAGTGCACAGCACAGGGGTAATATGAGATCTTCTAGACACCCCAGTCAACAAATGTGCTGCAGCATTCTGCACTAGCTGCAAGCAGCGGATTTCAACCCCAGCAAGCCCTAGGTATAGGGAGTTACAGTAATCAAGACATGATGTCACAAAGGCGTGGACCAAAACCGGCAAATTGCCTGGTGGAACCAGGTGCCTGATCCCGGAGATGTTTCTAAGGTAGAAGAATGAAGTCTTGACTACTGCAGACACCTGATAACGAAGGGTCAAGCCAGTGTCAAGCTCCACACCCAGGTTACGCACCCGTTCAGAGGTAGGGATCTGGTCTACCCCAAGAACTAATCCAGAGGGAGACCCTACCCCCAAACCCTCAGCCCTGCGACCAGGGTCCACCACCATAACCTCGGTCTTTCCCGGGTTCAACTTTAAATCACTGATGTTCATCCAGTCTTGGATATCAGCGAGGCAATTATTCTGCACCGAGATAGCACTAACCTGGTCGGGTGCAAAAGACAGGTAGAGCTAGGTATCATCGGCATAGCAATGAAACCTCAGCTCATACCGTCTTACAATGTCTCTGAGGGGCAGCATATACACTGTGAACAACATGGGGGAGAGCACCGAACCCTGAGGTACCCCACAAGAAAGAGAGAAAGCCCCGGATGAATGTAAACCGGAAACCACACTCTGAGTTCTCCCCAGGAGGTAAGATGAAAACCATCTGAGGACAACACCTGAAAGCCCACAGATGGACCTCAGACATTCGAGCAAAACCCCATGATCCACAGTATCAAAAGCTGATGATAGATCAAGGAGAACCAAGATAGAGCGGTGTCTCTGATCTCTCGCCATCAGGAGATCATTGAGCACCCGAACCAGAGCAGTCTCGGTGCTATGCCTCTTACGAAAACCTGACTGGAGGGGCTTGTATAAACTATGGATGGTCAAATGGTTATCAAGTTGAGCCGCCACAACCTTTTCAGTAACCTTCCCCAAAAAAGGGAGTTTAGAGATTGGACGGTAGTTGGCAAGGTCATTCGGGTCTAAGGAAGCTTTCTTCAGGAGGGGAGTCACCACCCCTTCTTTCAGAGAGCTGGGGAAAACTCCCATCTCCAAAGAACATCGAATTATCCGAGCAAGGACCGGGCCAATAAGTTCACTACATCCTATAATCAAGGAGGTGGGACCCGGATCCAAACTACAACAAGTTGGGCGCATCTCAGAGACAATCCTCATAGTGTCCACGAGATCAGAAAGATCAAAGGAGCTCCAGGAAACTCCGGGCACTGGGACAGCACCCTGATCAACTGCAACAGCTATGGAGTGAGGTTGGGGACACTGCCTCCGAATGTCTTCCACCCTATTCACAAAGAATCGAGCGATCTCCTCGCAGTCAGTCTGCGTAAAAACTCGATGGACCTGCTGACAGGCTGGGTTGCACAGTCTGTCAACAGTTCTGAAGAGCTGAGCCGGTCGATTCCGAGTGACAGAAATTTCCCTGGACAGGAATTCTGCCTTCTTATGGGAAATTTCCGTTTGATAGAGCTTATAATGCTCTAGCAAAATAAGATGGTCGGCATCCGAGACAGTCTTTCTCCAGCGACGCTCCAACCAAACCTCCGCAACCCTCTCAACACCCCACAACACAAGCCATGGGGTGACGGGATGGCGTGGAAGGGGGCGAACACGGGATGGAGCTATCTGGTCCAGAGCATCCGAGATGGCCCCATTATAGGCCACCACCAGCTGCTCAGGATCAGAGCACAATTCGTCACACAGTGAGAGGTCAATAACCGCCAACAGGTCGTCAGGGACAACATCCCACAATGGACGGTATTTGACCATCTCCACAGGGGCCGACCTACCCTGGGGGGCCACAAAGTTGAATCCAACTGAGTAATGGTCAGACCAACCGACTGGTTCCACCACCAAGTCAGATGCCTCGATCCCCAGGAGGAAGACCAGATCAAGAGAGTGCCCTTCCTTGTGAGTAGCTGTGGAAACAACCTGAGTGAAGCCAAGAGATGACATCACCTGGAGGAAATATTGACTAAAAAGCAAAGATTCGTCGTTGACCCAAGCATTGAAATCGCCCAGCACCATCAATCTGGGCGATTCCAAGGCCATGTCAGCGGCAAAATTTGCCATTTCCTGCAGGAAAAGCTTCTCGTCCCTGGGTGGACGGTAGATGAGAGCAATCCTGCACCCCACCCCAGCTACCACAGTGCACTCAAATGATCTGGCCTCCTCAACTGGAACTTCAGTTAGACCCAATTCAGTCTTAAAACAGACCGCTACTCCATGATCAATCTCGAGCGATGTATAACCGGAACCCGTGGAACAGTGGCTCTCAAACTGGGGCCGTATTCCCATCCAACCAGGTCTCGGTAATGCAAGCTATATCTGCTCCTAGCAACAAAGTCCGCTATAAGGGCAGTCTTATTGCAGACAGATCTTGGTATTAGACAACAGCGCCCGAGTCGGCGAGGTGACGAATTGTCCCAACCATTTGCCCTCTAAGAGAAGAGGTGCCCTTGGGTATGGGAACTAGAGTGGAATTACCACGTTCCAGATCCCATTTCGCCCCAGGGCGTCTTCGAGGCCTCACCACCCCAATGGGAGAGCAACACTCACTCCGCTGTCCACAACCTCCAACAACCTCTCGGCTCCCCCTTCCCCTTCGCACAATCCCCAAAGCCCGGCAACGATGATAAACCTGAGGTGGTAAGGGGGGAAAAGGGGCGGAGGGTGCGGAGAACGGAGGCCGAGTAACGGACAACTAGTGGAACTGGCAAGCACATCAGGCTGCTTATAAAATTAAAACCAAATAAAGCAAATAAACAACAAGTAGAAAACACTACCACCCACCATAAAACTAAATAAACAGTATTATAATATAACAATTAAACAATCAAAAAATTACTCTAAGTCCCACAGTCCTCTCACGACCACGAGACTGAAAATAATAAAACAACTATAGCAGCAAAAATAAAATACAATAAATATGTACAGGGAAAAAATACATAAACCACCTGCCGGAACTCTCTCACAGGACCAAAAGGGTGGAAAATAAGTTGAAATCAAGCACTCTCACTGCTTAAATTTTTTCCCCTCAATATAACAAAATATCACAAGTCCTAGGAATTAAATACAAATAATACAATAAATCGATTCATCAGCACCTAAATAAAAACAAAATTAAAACAAACAACAAATCACAAGAACCAGCCAGTCCAAAAGAATAGAGACCCACTACTACTACACCAGGGGAGGGAAGGCCCTGTGGCCAACCTCCCCAGGAGTATAGAGGAGAGAAGAAAGGACCATCCATCTAGCCAATCCCATTCCCCCCACTGCGTGAGACCCTAGCCAGGACCGCCAAAGCCCGATAGACCACTAAAAATTAATAACAAAAGATTCGAGAAAGCAACAGTTAAGTCCACGGGCACTTATCTTGTGGAGTCTTCTTCCAGCCGCTTCTTTGCACTTCTTTATACTTCAAAGAGTCAGACAGTACTAGACCCAAATCCATAAAACGTTCCCACAACCAGAATACCAGACAAAGTTCCCAGTATAAGGAATTCCAGTGGAGACAAAATTCAAAGGAAAAGTATATTTCAGCCACGTAGTCCGATCAATTGACCCAGAGGCAATACCGGGCTGTAGTGGTGACCCACCACTACGACTCCTAGCCGGATCAGCCCTTCAACTGATTCCACTCGGAGTCTAGGGGAATGGGACAAAGGGTCAGCTCTCCAGCAGGCCCCAATCCCAACCTCTGCGTGAGCCACCAACTAACTGACGCCTCAATAGAGCCAGGGGGCCCGGATAAGTAAACTAAAACGCCCAGTAAACAAGGACACAGGAACAGCTTCTTAGTGTAATATTTCCAAGCACACTAACTCCACAGGAATAAAACTTGCTTGAAGAACATCCACGGCTCCAACGAGCTGCAGCAAGGTATCCGATATAAACGTCGGCAAAAGCCGCTCAGATACTAACAATGTCTGAACTGAACAAGGAGATAATATCCACAAACAGCTCCGATGTCCAAAATGAACAGCAGGCAGAGCAAAAGAGGGGCCAGCACGATAACAAACCCCAATACTCCGCAGCTTCACCCAATCCCAAAGCTCAGTCCATCATGCACATCGAGTGCTCCAGACAGTACTCCACAGAAGAGCCGCCAGTAGTCAAGAGCTTTCCACTAACTTTCCAGAGATCAAACTCCTACGGTTCAGAGTTCAGAAACGCCAGGTCTAAACTTGAAGACTTTCTAAGTCTATAAAGTAATAAAAATGTCTGTGCCGATTAAAAATAAAATTGACAAGATTAACGGATATGAACAAAACGGTCGCAAAAGTGATCGAAAAACGAAACAAAACAAAATGAACAATCAAAATAAAAACTAAAACAAATGCAAAAAACGAAATACAACAGCAGCAGTCCGACGGCTAGCTCAGCGTTGCTGCCATCTTGCTTAAATCCACTGACTTCTCCTTTCCTTCCCTTGTTTATGTGGGGTCAAAATAGAGGCAAGATGAGAAAAGTTGATGAACAGAGAACAACTTTAAAAAACTTAACCAAAACGAAAAGGGCCTCCACTACGCAGAAGCCCTATAGAAGGAGAGGTGTTGGAGGGGCTTGTTACAGCAGACTGTGTGCACCATGATTATCTAGTCCAGAGGCACACAGAGAGAGGCAGAGGTAGACCGACAGTATAGCCTAGAGGTTAGAGTAATGAGCTGTGAATAAGCTTGGTACATCCCGCAGACAGACCTGGGTTTGATTCCCACAGCCTCCACTTGCATACTATGTGACTCTGAGGAAGTCACTTAACCTCCTAAGTGCTCCCAGGTCACCCCTGAAAACAGGCACCTGTGCCTGGTGGGCCTTAGCTGGTTACCAAAGAAAAAAATAAAAATAAAAAATAAAACATAAGGAGAGCAAGGCAGAAGTCAGCCTCAGCTCCTTCAGCCTGGCCAAAGCCCAACCCTTGACAGCTCAACCCATGTTGCCATAAACTCATTGTCAGTAGGAGGGCACCTGTCTCACTACTGCATATCCATGAATTTGAGAAAATTACCATAGATAGATGAGTACTGGAGATAGTGAGGTAGGCCTTAACCCTTCAGTTTATAAGATTTCCAAAGTTAAATATTCCAAATCGGAATATTTCCAACTCGAAGTACAGTGCAGTGCAAAAAATTTGACCGGATCTGGAGGTTACAAAGCTGCTGTAATTAAAGACAGTGGAAAGGTCTGTTTGGGCCTTCTTTTCAGATACTTTATCACACTTAAGAAAAATGGGGACTGAAGATCCATTCTGGACTTCAGGTTACTGAACAGGCACATAACGGAGAAAAAGCTCAGAATGGTAACACTGCAGACAGCGATGCCATCTCTGCAAGATGGGGATTGGCTATGGTCCTTGGAGCTGAAAGATGCCTACTTTTATATACTGATAAGATCAATCCACAGAAAAAAACTGAGGGTCAGTGTAGGCTTTGCACAGTACCAGTTTAAGGCAATGCTTTTCAACCTGGTCTCAGCACCCAGAGTATTCCCAAAATGCTTGTCAATAGTGGCAGTATATCTGCCCAGCCAGGGATAGTGGTTTCCCCCTATTATGAGCAGGGGAACAGATAAGGGGAGTAAAGGAGTATTTTACTACCATTTTTGACTGAAATACTCTCACTTTCTGATTTTAGGAAATTTTTTCCCACCCTGCAGATTTACAATATGTGGTACACATGTACAAAGTTGGCAGTACCATGAGATGCTAACAGCCATGGCACTACACAGGAACCTGTAGGGGTGGGGACAGGAGTTGCTCATTGGCTGGTTAGAAGGACTGTTGCAACATGACGGTGTTGAAAATAAGGTCACAGTATGACTCCACAGCAGTATTAGCCAGTCAGTGACTACAGGCATCCAGTGGGATTGAGACTTGGTTTAGATGTAGGTGGTACAAGATGGGTCAGTGGATGACAGTACTACCATTTGGTTGAAAATACTACCAGGTGTAAAAAGGGAGTAGTAAATACTTCTGAGTCCTAAAACCTATCTGGACCACTGATTATGAGTGGCTAATATGGTATGTTGTAAACACAGGAGGAGGCAAGGCACATAATCCAAATTGTAGAGAGCCCACTGCACAAATTGCGCTTTCTCCTGAATTTAGAAAATTCCGACCTAGAACCCAGCTAAATACTAGATTTCATAGGCACAGAACTGAACACAGTGCCTGATGTGCATTTTACTGATGCACTTCTTCCTGACTCCCAGTTCCCGACTACTATGTGCCTGCTCGGTACAATTTACCGATGGTTAAATTCCTGACTGCTGTGTATACAAGACGCCAGTTAACAGTTTCATTACCTGCATTCCTTCTTTGTTGGATGCAGCTTTTAGTCTGCTGCCATCAAGAAAGTTTTTGTCTTTGTCTTCATTTCTAGTTTCGCCCACTGGCGACCGCTCACTTTGTAACCTGCGATGCCTTACAGACAGATCAAATAAAAAACGAAAACCAAATCAAAACAGAAGATCCTGATTGAAATCCCTCAATCTGACCAAATAAAGCAAAATACAGAAACCCAGAACAATTGATTTAAATGACAGATCAGAGGATCCATGGTGACCACTCGCTTTGTTACCTGTGATGCCTTGCAGACAGATCAAATCAAAACAGAAGATCCTGATTGAACTCGCTCAGATAATGAGGGTGCCTTTTCCATCTGGGACAGATTGTTTGGAGAAAAATCCAAGGTCGTGGTCTGGCAACCAGATATTGCACTGATCCAGACTTTAGCATAAAAATGTGCCAGCTTGTGGCATTAGCATTCCTGACCCCTGACAAATCCCAGGAGTTTATGAGGAGATAAAAAGAGACATGCCTATAGAAAGTGCAGGGGTGTTAGACTGGTTCAAGGAGAATTATGTACTGGGGCGGGTGAGGCATAGAATGAGGATCAACACAGAGCACCCCACTTTTACCCACTCCAGTTTTGGTCCGTGCACTCCCAAATGCTTTTAGGAATCCCAAGAACACAATTAAGCTGAGGTGTGGCATAGGCAGCTGGGAACACTTATAGGTACAGTACATCACATGTGGGGGTACATCGTTTTGTCAGGGAACTTCGTAATGAACAGCTTGTCACTGACACCACAACTGAAAAAATAAATAGAGGGTTGCCAAAGTCACCAGTGAAAAAAACAGTATGCAAAGAGAGAGGGAAAAAAATTACCAATGTTTTGTCTGACGTGGAGCATTGATCAGCAAACGACTTTATTTGGGGCATTGCACACAATGTGGTGCTCTGAATTTTATATGCAACATCTGGATTTTAAAGAATATGAATAAAGAATGCTGTGAATTTTAAACTTTGAACTTTTGCTTTGGGGAATTTTTAATTTTGCAAGGGGAACATTTAACATTTATACTTGGAGGAGGGGCGTGTGCATCTGCCTGGAAGCAAATGGTGGACGTGGTGCATATGGTGGAGATGGTAAGTGCACTATTTATGTTTACTTCTATCATCTGCAGCCATCCAGGTGCCCTGGTTGCCCATGCATTCCCCCAGTTTCAACAGGCATTTCACATCAGGTTTTGTTATTTAGGTTACTATGGTTCCTGTATGTTAGCAGCTGGTCCGTCCTTAACTGCAGCCGTCCAAGAGCCCATGCATTCACCTAGTTTACCTGGTCATTCTGGTTATTTCTGTTCAGGTCCCTGAATCTACTCTAGTTGGGCTTTTTGTTGACAGCAGGTTAATTGTCGGTCTTTTGGTAGTCAGTCATTAAATTGTTGGTCAATCGACCATGATGGGAAACTGCCATCGGGAAAAAAATTGACGGGCAGAATCTAGTCGGGCAGTTGTACTGATCCCTACATAAAAAAGGATTTTAGAATGGTCACTCTGCAATTAGTAATCCAGTCACTACAACAAGGAGAGTGATAACTTTTTGCACAGACCTTACATCACTCCGGTACAGCTCCACTGGTACTGTATAAGCATTCCTTTGGGCCCTGTTTGCCCTAAATGTATGGCTGAAGATGGGGACTTCCTACATGTAGCAAGGCGGCCCTTTTATGGAAAGAGATGCATCAGATGATGGAGAAGATTATGCAGTGCCAGCTTCCTTGCACCCTCGCTGAGTATATATTGGGTATTGATGATTCCAGACCCACACAGACAAAAAAGAATGCTAGTGACAGATCGTGGGATATAGTCCTGATCAATGCAAGGGAGACAGTTGCACAAATCTGGATGCGTTCTTCACCACCAATGATAGCGCATTGGTTAAACAACATGTCCTTCTACGTGAGGTTAGAAAATGACCATTAAAATGCTAGGGGTGAGGGCCACAAATTTGAATTGACATGGGAGCCTTTGCTTAAGGCAATCTCATTACAGGTTGCATCATTGTAATGCATATTTCAGTTTATTGCCTGTGATGATTACTTTTTAATTAAAGAAATGGGCCAGATACAAATCAAACTATAGTAAGTGATGCTTTTACTGAAACAGAGTCTAACGGGTGAGTTGCAAGGCCAGTTCTAATCAAGATCAACTACAATGCCACAAATATATACTACCAAATTGCATTTCATAGACCTTTATTTGTACAAACATACAAAATGTGCCAGCAGGTAAGGGCCTAGTGGCCTATCAAGTCTGCTCGAATGTGCAGCTAGCACCCCTTATTCTGCAGCTGCCCTCCTCCCACCCTTCCCTCCCTTGACCCTCCACCTTGCCCTGTTCCAGCCTTTTTTGAAGCAGTCTACTGTTCTACTGCATACCACTTCAGCCAGTAATGCATTCCACCCAGCTGCCACCCTTTCTGTAAAAAAGTGTCTCCTCATCTCCCTCCTGAACCTTCCTCTCTCCAGTCTCATATCATGGCCTCGGGTGTCCGTCCCCTCCCTTACTTTGAACAGTCCCTCCGTACCTGTCTTGTTTATTCCTTTCATATACTTGAAGGTTTCAATCATATCCCCCCTGTCCCTCCTCTTCTCCGGCGTGTACATGTTCAATGCCTTAGCCTCCTCTAGTATGGTAAATCCCTGAGCCCCTTGATCATCTTTGTCGCCCTGCACTGCACCCCCTCCAGTAACTTAATGTCCCTCTTCAGATACAGGTGCCAGTACTGCACGCAGTACTCCAGGTGCGGTCTAACTAATGATCTGTACAGTGGCAGAATCATCTCCCCCCTCCTCGAGGATATACCCCTTGCAATGCAACCCAGCATTTTGCTGGCCTTTGCAGCTGCCTTCCTACATTGTGCCGAGTTGTTCATTGACCCTGTAATGAGCACCCCCAGATCCTTCTCCTCCTCTGTCTCAGCTAGCTGTACTCCCCCCAGCTGGTAAATCCTCCTTGGGTTTTTCACCCCAAAATGCAGCACCTTGCACTTTTTGGCATTGAACCCCAGTTGCCAGGTGTCTGAGCAGGTTTCCAGCTTTGCCAGATCATCCTGCAACACCTGCCATCCCCCTAGGTCATCCACCACTGCTCTCATCTTGGTGTTGTCAGCAAACAGAATGGTCTTGCTCTTGATGCCCAATGATATGTCTGCAATGAATATCCCAAACAAACAACACTGTTCCCGACACTGAGCCCTACGGAACACCGCTCATCACTACCCTTGGGGATGAGAGCTCCCCACCCACCACCACCCTGTGTTGCTTTCCCTGAAGCCAGTTCCCTACCCATCTCACCAGCTTTGCACCCGCCCCTGTGCCTTCTAACATACTTCCCAGCCTCCCATTCGGCACCAAGTCAAATGCCTTACTGAAGTCCAGGTACAGGGCATCCACTGCATGATCCCCATCCAGTTGTCCAGTTACTCAGTCATAGAACTCCACCAGGTTGGTTTGGCAGGATCTGCCACTTACAAATCCATGCTGTCTGTTGTCCTGTAGTCCTTTGGCCTCCAGGAGGGCCACCAGCCTCTCCTTCAGGATAGTTTCCATCAGCTTACCCAGGATGGATGTGAGGCTCACTGGTCTGTAGTTCCCCGGTTCATCCTTGGTGCCGCTCTTGGGGAGGGGCACCACATGAGCCATCCTCCAACCCTAAGGTACACACCCTGAGTGTAGTGAGGCATTAAATAGGTCTGCTAGAGGTCCTGCCAGGACCTCTGCCAGCTCCTTCAGTACCCTGAGGTGGACGACTTGTCCACCATCAGTGCCCTCAAACCCTCCAGAACCCTGCCCTCCGTGATTTCCCCGTCCATCACCCTCTCCCCCTCTGTTTCTGCCCTTCCTCCCCCCCCGGGTATCACCCCTCTCTTCTCCTTAGTAAATACTGAGCAGAAGTAATCATTTAGTGCTTCTACCTTATCACCCCCCGCTTTCACCCAACCTCCCTCCTTCCTAATCTTTACTATATGGTCCTTATAGTTCCTTTTCTTCCTGATGTGCATGGAGAAGTCCTTCTCACCTTCTTAATGCCCTGAGCCAGCCCGAGCTCCGTAGATGCCTTGGCTGCCCTTACTGTCCTTGTCACCTTCTTCGATTCCTTCAGGTACTCCTCCCTGTCCTCCCCTCCCTATTTTTTTGTACCTCCTAAAGGCAGAACTTTTCTCCCTTATCTTTTCCATGACCTCCTTGCTCAACCAGCTAGGTTCCTTTGCCCTAGCTGTCTTGCTCTGGGCCTTGCTGCAGGTTCTGGTTGCCTCCACTATCCCCAGCTTTATGAGCTCCCACCTCTGGTTAGTGCCCATACTAGGTTGAATTCTGGCCTGTTGCCCTTTTACCACTTCCCTGCATTGTCCTGAAGTCGGCCCTCCCGAATTCCAGCACCCTTGTGCCAGATTCCATTCCTTCCTTACCCATATCCAACGTGAACCATATTGAGTGGTGGTCACTCCCTGTCAGTGGTTCTTCCTCCCTAAGTTCCCTCACAGACTCCCCATTTGCCAACACGAGGTCAAGGGTATTCTCTAACCTGGTTTTCAAAGTTCTGGATGCAACCCTCGCATCCATATTTCAGACATGCGCTGCATCCAGCAAAATGCATCTGGATGTTTGCGTCCTACTTCCAAATGGATGTAACACTTCATCCCATCATCATCTTGTATGAATTAACATTGCATTTTAGGTGTAAAGTCACCTGTATTTATGCTTGTAATGCTCTTTACTTGTATCCATTATGAATTTGTATAATTTGTCAGTATTTTGCAGTACCTCAATAAAATATGGTTACAAAGAAAAAAAAAAAAGGAGAGTGACTCTCCTCAGTAGATCTGAAGGATGCATACTTCCACATTCCAGTGAGAGAGTCTCAGGAAATAAACTGAGATTCATGGTAGAAACACAACAGTTCCAGTACAGGGCAATGCCTTTTGGTCTCACCTCAGCCTCAAGAGTGTTCACAAAATGCAGTGCATGGCTACGGTGACAGCAGCTTTAAGGACAGCTGGAGTCACAGTCTCTCCATACTTAGATGACTGGTTGGTGTGTGGAAAGAAAGGGAAACCGATATCACTGCAAAAAGTAATGAGAATGATGCTCGGTTTAGGATTACTTCTAGATCTAGAGATGCCTACCCTGGAACTAGTACAGACCCGAAAGTTCATAGGGGCAAAAATGGACACAGTACAGTATAAAGCATTTCTGCCCTTGGAAAGGCTTCAGACACTGGTAACTTTTTCAGACAGTTTGCAGATAGGGACAAAAAGATTTGCACAATATTTTCCACTTAAAAGGTAGTCTAACTTCTAAACACAACTGCCGTATCTGATGCATGTGTAATTTTTTTTTATATAAATGGGATAAGATATTACAAATCCATCAGGGTATTTGGATGTAGACCGCAAACATCCTGATGCATTTACCTGGATGCAGCGCATGTCTAAAATATGGATGCAAGGGCTGCATCCAGAGCTTTGAAAATCACACCCCCCCCCAATTTTTATTTTCGTATTTTGTAGGCCAGATTCTTCAGACTAATGACTGATTTTTTTAATACATGATCCATTTCTTTGCCGTGATGATTGCCTCTATGTTGTTTTTATTGTTTCAAACCCTGGGAATCCCTCTCTATGTTTAACTTATTTATTTATTTGCTTTTGTTGACCAGGTAGGTGCGTTAGGCAATAACCCTGCCTATTTTCAAGTACGACCCGGGAGAGTACAATAAACATTCAACAAATAAAACAAATGGAGAAGTACAAAGCAGTTAGAAATTAAGCAATGGATATCCTCGCAGGGATAGTCAGGGAAATAAAACACACATGAAGGAGCCTGCTAGGTTTTGCTGCCCCAGGAGCGCGTGTAACATATGTAAATTTTAGAATATGGAATGTTTTTCAAACTGTGACTGCGAAGTGGCGCTGCACTCTGGTGCTCAACGGCAGATCTGTTTCTCCACCTCAGCAAGCAAGCTCTCTTCTGCTTTGTTCCAGTCTTTAACCTTTATTTTATGGAAAAATACAGTTAGTATTTATTTTGTTTTATTTTCTGGCTCTGCTGCTCTTTATTTAGTACAGTTAGTTTTGTGCCATATTTCTGACATTTCTCTGGCCCTTTGTAGTTCCCAGGAACCGGAGAAGTACTCATTTAACTCTTAGTGGTTTGCTTAAAACCATATTTTTTATTTTTACATTATTTTTCTCTCATTTACATATTTTTTTATGTATCTGCTGTAAGTTCCTTTGTACTAGTACCTTGGTTCCCGAATCAAGGACCCGAGATGTTTTTCCGCTTTTACTTTCATTTCTGTCTTTAAAAAAAAAAAAAAAAACTATGACTTTTTGCCTTAGTTATTAATGGCCTTTTATTTGTAGAATCAGACTGCTTTTTTTCTGTTTTTCCATCTCCGATGTGGAAACGATTGATGTGGTATATTTTTTTTATTAGCGGCCCTGCTATTTGAAGAATCGATCCGCAATAGTACTTTTTCTTTATCACTGGGAACCATTTCAGGGTCTGTTTGAGAATTGGCTTGTCAGACAGATTCAACAGAAAACTAGGACCTACTGGTTGAAAACTGGTTAAGCTCTTGGTGAGTAGATCCACTACCGTCTCTGTTTGATTCTCGGATCATAATAGGTTTTTGCCAAAGCTGTAAATCAGGTAAGTTAAATTGGCATTCTTATGGCATCTCAGTCTGCCAATTTATATTAAAAAAAACTTCCCAGGCTGCCTCTGAGTCACCAAAGCATACAGATAAGGGTCTCCCTCTCATTATAAGTTAGGGGAGTCCCTTTAATGATGCTTTTGATTTCAGAGTTCCTTAAAAAAAAAGAAAGAAAAAGGAATCCCCATGTGGCCAAGCATAAAAGATCTCCTGAGTATGTTCTGATCCCAGTTCCTGATAAAAAGAAAAAAAAAAGATTGAAAGACAGAGAAAGCATGTTGCTGTCCCTCCTTGCTGAAGAAGGAAAGGGAGCTGTCAGTGGACAAAGCAGGAGATGCCTTCTATGGAGGGCATTATCAAGGCTTGGCAGTTCTTATGGGCGTCCTAATGGGCATGCTGGTTCCTCCTGCAGTCTGGCCCCCACTTCCGAATCTGGAGAACCAGGGAATGGATTTTTGTTATCTCTTTCTCTTGGCATACCTGGTCTGCTCTCATATATTCTGGCAACCCCTTTTGGGACTCCGGCCACCGTCTGACAACCCCGCACTCCTTCAGGGTCCTTGTCTGTTTCCCCTGTGGCTTACCCCCCCCCCACAGCGGGGTGGTGGGGAGACCCCACCTCACCCACTCTGTCTAGATCCAGATTTGGTGATGCCCCCAGAGTCGGAGTTCCGTTGGACAGCCATCAAGCCACTTGACCAGGATGCCATCTATTTTCTGCTTTTCCACCTCTTAGGCAGCGGAGCGTACAATGCCGTCGGGGGACGTAGCGTGCCCACATCCGCCTGCAGTACATCCGATGGCTGATCCTCTGCCTCCCCCTTGTAGACACAGCATCGGTGTGCCAGCCTGCAGCCACTGCTATGGACCAGGCAAGCACCGACCGCTGGGAGACCCCCCCATCCCGGAGAAGGAGAGCTGTCTGCGGACTGTTATCTAAACAATCTAAGTTTGTATGAGTAAGTAATAATAATAATAATAATAATAATACAGGTTCTTATGTCTTCAGTGTTTGCCAAGAAACATTCGTACACAAGCAGGAGTACTAATAAATGTTTATTATACTACTTACACGAAGCATGTGACAGAGAAAATCACAAGGGAGATGGGTTTCTCACCACTCTCCTGAAGAATATACAAAATCTCCAGAATTTCTAAGATCTCTTGCTTTCCAGGATCTCGCTGTCCATGTGGAGCTGGGTTACACAATGCTATGTACTACAGATAACAGTACAGCAACAGAGATTACCTCATAGTTATGGATATGAGAAACATTATATATTGGTCTTATACTATATATAAGATTGTATAAGACATTCTCCATTGGATAATGAATTAAGAGACAGAATTACTAATGAGTATAATGTGAGACAAAGAATATGCTTCGGTTAGCATGAAGCTTGGACAAAAGAAATGCTGACGGGTTCAAATTACATGTGGCATTTCTTGCCTATGTATAAGGCATAACAAAGGTTTTGTGTCTGTCAGCTTGCTTAGACAAAGAGAAGTGCTGACTGGCCACTACTACAAATAATTATATGAGAATATACATATATATATATATATATATATGTATAAAGTAATCACTGATGATCTCTCAGAGTCATCATATCAGTAATCAGGTAGATTATATATGGAGTATATGTAAAAGACAAACATAATGCATTATAGTGAGGTATAATAATCATGCATGATCTAATCCTATTAAGGATGTAAACATTGGCATATATTAACAACAAAGCACATTCCTGGCACTCATGTGTATATGATGGGTGCCTAAATCTACATGTTAGTGCAAAATAGCAGTATCACAGTATAACAGACTAGGTATATAGTGTAAGGTGTATGTGGGACGATAGAGGGCATAACCCAGGTGCAAAAGTACACTCCATCCTTCTCTGCCCCTGCCGACCCCCGACGACCCATGCTCTCTCCCGAACACATGTCGGTGTGGCGCGAGGTGAGGCGACCAGCACCTCAGCGTCACCAGGCCACCCACAGTGAATGGATTTTTACTAAGCAGGGAGAAGGGGAACCAAGTGAACCTATGGTTCCACTGAACAAGGGTTCGGTTCCCCTCTCCAGGAAACAAATGTTCTAGGATCATGGATATGGTGTTCATCCACACTATTTGACATTGTCCCTTTCCCCTTTAAATCTGCCAGAAGGACTTCAAGCTGGCTCCTCCCTCCCACCTGGGTGGTATAACCCTTGGCTCTGCCCCAAGATGCCAGATCTTACTTTCTGCTGGAAGATTCAGGTTGCCTCCTCTTGCTCTCACATTTTTGTAGGCCCTGGCTTCTAAACCTTTGGTTCTTCCGAAAATTTGTCTAGTTTGCGTTAGCGATTGTGACTGCTATGTCTCGATTATGGAAGACAAGTCTTCCTCTGGATTTCACCGGTGCCCATGTGGACAGAAGATGTTGCGCACCGATCTGCATATCGCATGCGTCTGCTGTCTTGGTGTCTGCCATGACACCAAGGCTTGCAAGATTTGTCTTACATTTCAACCGCATGTCCTTGATGACCGTCTCGCATGCCTCAAATTGGGCCATCCGAAAAACAGAACCCACAGGTGAAGTCCAGAGATGCCCGGTGGACGGTTTTCCATGGCCGCGGGATCTGCCGAGCAGCTTGAACACATGCAGACCTTCGAGGAGGAAGTGCCTCATTCCACGGAATCTTCCTCTTGAGGCTTTTTCATTCCACTTAACCTGGGCTGCACTTTCTCAGGTTCCTTCCGAAAGTTGTCACTCTCTCCCGACTAAGGGCAAGGGTCCTGCGGGCACTCACTCCTCTTGGTCCCGTAAAAGGAAGAAGGAACCAGAGTCATCTTCATCTTGATGGAGATGCTCTTGGGATCGTGAGCGATCTTGGTCTCAGGAGCTGGCCATTTCGACCTCAGTCAAGATTGCCACTTCGGCCACTGGCTTCTTGGCTTCACCGACAGGCCAGTCGACCAAAGTTTTGGTTGACAACGTCGAGATTTTTCTCGACTCATTTGACCCTTTGTCTCCAACTTCAGTCAGTGACTCTCTTACTAGCCTGTTGGGAACCCTGCCGAGGCGGTGGTCCCTGATCCAGGGAAGTCCCTGGTTTCTCTGGGGTCTCCTGAGCGACCGAGTCAGCCCACCCGATCTCGATCAAGGTCTCGGCCCCCCTCAACCCACAGGCCAAGGAAGGCACATAAGCGCTCAAAAAAAGAGGTGACGCCATCAGTTGTCCTCGTCCTCCTCAGATGAGGAGAAGCTTCAATGGAAACTCCGTCGACGCTACGAGGACCTCATATGGCAACAGCTGATTCTGTCTGGGCATAAACCAACTCCTGCCTCTACCCTGGCCATTACTTGGCTTTCGCTTCCTAGGCTGAAGCTGACTCCCTTGGAACCACTAAAACCAGTTCCCCCACCCACTAAACCAGCCAGCTAAACCCGTTCTGGTTTAGCCAAAACCGGTCTCTCCACCGACTGTGGTGGAAACGCCGCCTAAGCAGCCCGTGGGAGGGGCACCTTCTAAGGAAGCTCGGCTGAATATCGGGCTTCCTTGAAGACTCTCTGTCACCCTCATGCCTGATCTCCCCAGGCGAGTTGAGGGCGACCTGGGCGGCTGACTGTTCTATCCAGAATCCTCAGATTTGGATGACACCGGCCTTCACTCTCACCCGTGGGATGACAAGTCAGCCGGTGATCTGTTGATGGAGGATGGATGGCCCTTCGTTCTTTCAGGGCATTCTCCACCTGATCTCTGAGTCCACGGGGATGCCCCTGGAGCCAATCCAGAAAAAGGCGGAGTACCCTCTCACAGATATCCTCAAGAGAGGGGAAACCCTGACGGGAGCCTTTCCTGTGGCCAAAGCTATTGTTGGCACGGCCCTAGAACCTTGGCAGCATCCTGCCTCCTGCCCAGCTCTGTCTGCCCGGATGGCCTGCAAATACGCGGTGCCCATGGGGTCACTTTTGGGGTTTACAGAGCAACCTTTGTCTGAGAGCCTTGTGACTGCCTCTGTGTTCGAACATACAGGCAATTCTGCTGACACCGATAGACCTCCAGACAAGGAGTCCAAGAAATTGGACCACTCTGCTAGGAAGGTCTGTGCGGCCTCCTCCTTACGCCTCCATCAGGCAAGTTCGGCCATCATCATGGCATACTTCTCCCATGCTCTCTTGGGGTCCTTGGATGAAGTCCGCCCACATCTCCCCACAGACCTGCAGACTAAGGTCAAGCAAGTCAGGGACCAAGGCTGTGCAGTAGCTAAGCAACAGCTCTAGACAGCCCTGGACATTAGGGA
This sequence comes from Neoceratodus forsteri, assembly GCA_016271365.2. Lineage (NCBI taxonomy): Eukaryota > Metazoa > Chordata > Ceratodontiformes > Ceratodontidae > Neoceratodus > Neoceratodus forsteri. Next base: position 639,991,461 of record CM028136.1, read on the forward strand.
CTCATGTGCCCATTCGTTGGCAGCCGCAGTTGCCTCCCGCCGCAGGGCTTGGCTGAGGCTCTCCGCCTTCACGGTGGATACCCAGCACAAATTGGCTGATGTTCCTTTCCTGCATACAAATCTCTTCGGCCCAAGTGTAGATGGTCACCTTCAGCATATCGAACAGTCCAGTGCCACCTTGGATGCTACTTCTGCCCAAAATACTTCTGGTAAGAAGCAGCAGAAGAAGAAGAATCCTTTTTGGCATTCTTCCCCTGCGGCCTAATAGTACTCCTTTCATGAAGGTCAGCAGCAGCAGCAGGCTCAGGCTTAATGCCCCCGAACCAAGCCCGAACCTACCCAGGCCCGCAAAGGAGGTCGAGGTTCAGGTTCTGGACCCTCTTCCTCCAAGCCTGCCCAGTGACGGGATAGGGGTCGCCACCCCTATACCCGTCCCACCAGCTCTGGGTCCTCCCATGGGGGTCTGGCTCTGCCACTTCCTTTCTGACTGGTCCACTGTTACCGTGAACAGGTGGGTTCTAGAAGTGGTCAGCCAGGGTCTGCCTCTAGAATTCGAGCAGTATGCTCCAAGCCGAGCCTGCACCCTACGGGAGAAGACAGTATCCGCCCACACTCAGTCTCCTCTCACGGATGACATTGCCCAGCTCCTCCTCAAGGAAGCAGTGGTTCAAGTGGCAGATCCTCCAATAGTCCCAGGGTTCATTTCCAGGTACTTCCTGGTTCCGAAGCGGACGGGGGCTGGCGCCCCATTCTAGATCTGCACAACCTGAACCAGTATCTCAGGTCCCGCACCTTTCAGTTGGTAACTCTGTCCCAGATCATACCATCCCTGGAGCAGAACATGTGGTTGTGCTCACTGGATCTTCAGAACACATTCTTTCATGTCCCAGTCCATCCATCTCACCAATGGTTCCTCCACTTCAGGGCAGAGGGAACCCTTTACGAGTTCCGAGCCATACCATTCGGCCTGTCATTGGCCCCAAGGGTCTTCACCAAATGCATTGCAATGGTGGCAGCCCACCTCAGGTGATGAGGGGTCAGAATATACCCCTACCTTGATGATTGGCTCTGAGCAGGTTCCACCCAGCAGGAGGTGGAGAGGTCCAGGGACCTGGTCTTCCAGCCCTGCTCTCAACTCAGCCTCCTGCTCAATAAGGCCAAGTTGGAGCTTGTGCCTTCTCTGGTGATGTGCTTCATTGGGGCAGACCTCGCTGCAGGGGGAAGTCTTCTCAGGGCCATGGACCCCAGGCCTCTTCTGCACCTTTCTTCCATTTCCCTTGATCTACAGGGTGCTTCTCAAGGTGAGGAGGGACAAGGCGCAGGTGATCCTGGTAGCCCCAAACTGGCCACATCAGTTCTGGTATCCAGATCTCCTCAGCCTCAGCAACAGCCTCCCGAGGCAGCTTCCAGCATGCCTGAACCTGATCTCAGTCAATCAGGGAAAGGTATTCCATCTGGACCTTCAGTCTCTGCACCTGACAGCCTGGTACCTGAGCGGCTAGTGTTCCAGGCCTTGGGTCTTTCCGAGAATGTACTCATGGTAGTGGAAGCATCCGGAAAGGAGTCGACCAGTAAGTGTTATGCCTTCAAATGGAAAAGGTTCTCCATTTGGTGTCAGGGCAAGGGCCTGGACCCTCTGTTCTGTCCTGTGGCTTACATTTTAGACTACCTTTGGTCTCTGTACAAAGCGGGTCTTCGATCATCGACCCTTAGGGTGCACCTGGCAGCCATCTCTGCTTACTGGGCGCAGGCCAGTCAGTGAATGGTGGCACAGGAGATAGTGGTCAGGTGCTTTTTCAAAGGCCTGCATCACATTTCCCCGCTGGTGCATGAACCTCCACCTCCGTGGGATCTAGTGCTGGTCTTGGCTAAAACTCATGAGCAAGCCATTCGAACCGATGCACAAGTATGAGATGTCACACTTGTCATGGAAGACTGCCTTCCTGGTGGCTGTTACATCTGCCAGAAGGACAGGGGAGCTCCAGGCACTCTTGGTGGACTCCCCTTATCTGGTCTTCCACAGGGACAAGGTTGTCCTGCACCCCCAGCCGAAATTCCTCCCGAAGGTGGTGTCAGAGTTTCACCTTAACCAGGTGATGACTCTGCTTGTGTTCTACCTGAACTACACCTCGGGTGCTGAGTACAGACTCCATACTCTGGACCTGAAATGAGCTCTCTCCTATTGCAAGGAGAGGATGGCAGAAATTCGGGGAGAGCTGTTCGTCACCTACGTTGAAGCAGCTTCTGGCAGACCTGCAGCAAAGTGGACGATCGCAAGATGGATTACATCTTGTATTGATCTCTGCTACAGGGTGGCAGGCAAGGAGCCTCCCAGTGGGATAAGAGCTCATTCTACCCGCCATACCGCTGCATCGGTGGCTGCTTCCAGAGACATCCCTATACAGGAAATCTGTCGGGCTGCTACCTGGAAGACAGCAAACACCTTCATCGCCCATTACCACACTGACCTTGAGTCACGCCGGGATGCTGGTTTTGGGGCCTCAGTTCTCCAGTCTCTGTTCTCTAAGTAGGGGGTGTGTGTCCTTGACTCCCTCCTTTCAGAGAACTGCTAGGAGTCTGCCAAATAGTGTGGATGAACAACATATCCATGATCCTAGAAAAAAGGGTTACTCACCTGTAACAGTAGTTCTTGGAGTGGTATATGTTGTTCATCCACACGGATCCACCTGACCTCCCTGGCTGCGATGCACACACCTGGCTTCCAGTGGGCTAAGTTCTGGTGTCATGGGGTGGAGCCAAGGATTATACCACCCGGGTGGGTGGGTAGGGAGCCAGCTTAAAGACCTTCTGGCAGATTTAAAGGGGAAAGGGACAATGCCAAATAGTGTGGATGAACAACATATACCACTCCTAGAACTACTGTTACAGGTGAGTAGCCTGTTTATTCTTTCCTCCCTCTTGCCTTTCTAAGGCAATTAGTAAATGCCCTTGGGCTCTCCACCCAGGAAACCATGGTGGATGGGGAGGAGTCTGACTTTTTGGACATGATGGGGCTGACCCCCTCCAAGAAGTGTTTTTTGCCTGTCCATATGCCCTTATGTTAGCAATCAACAGGCATATGTGACATCTGGAATTCTGCTGTGGCTTCCTGGATCAAGATTTGGCAAACAAGGCCAAAACAGCTCTTGTTGCTGCCAAATACCTGTTCCACATTGCAGTGGGTACCAATGACACTACTTTTGGGGTTATGGCCCATCCCTTCTTTCTAGGGAGCTTTGTTTGCTAAGGGCCACTAACTTGCCCTAGTTCATCCAGGCAAATCCAGGGTTCAGAGAGAAAGCTAATACCAGCACCACTCTTGCTATTAACAAAATAAGCCAGGGTTTTCCACATGAGAACAACTATTTGTTTGGTGACAAGACAAGGGCATACATAAAAAAGGACAACTCTGACAAGGAGAAGGCCTCCACTTCATACAGGCCTCAGGTAAGGGGAGGTGGAGGTTAGGGTTCTTCTTTTCCTCGAGCCCTCATATTCATTACCATGACCAATGTTTATTCTCACACGGAGGGTTACTGCAGGGTCTGGGGTGGAGGAGCTTCCAAGCAGGCTGATCCGACCCCAGCCCATAGGGCTCAGCACAAACTGAAACCTCAGACAAGTTGGTTCTGATCCCCATTCACTGTCAATATGATGAAGGACTTCTCCCTGCATCTCCAGTTCTCCTAAGCAAGGGAATACATCACCACAGACAAGTGGGTACTTGAAGTGGTGAGCCAGCGGCTCACACTGCAGTTCAAAAGTTTCCCCAGACTATGGGTCTGAAGGAATTTCAAACCATTCTCTTAAGAGAAAGGATTCTGCTGGAGTGGGAGGTTAAAAAGTTGCTGCATGCAAATGCAGCAGGAGTCCCTCTCTTCCAGCGGGGAAAGAGTCTGTATTCAAGGTACTTCCTCACTCCAAAAAAAAAAAAAAAGGGGAGTGGTGACCAATTTTTGATCTCAGGTTTCTGAACAAACATTTAACAAAAAAACAAACAAAAAAGAGGGAGAAGTTCAAAATGATCACCCTGTCCACACTGACACCATCCTTGCAACAGGGAGACTGTATTGGTTCCTTGAACCTGAAGGATGCATATTTCCAAATTCCAGTCACCACCAGTCACAGAAAGTACTTAAGGCTCAGGCTACCTTTCTGGTCATTACCAGCTTGCAACCCTTCCTTTCAGTTTCTCATCTACTCCCAGGGTGTTCACCAACTGCTTAGCCGTAGTGGCAGCACACCACAGGAGGCAAGGAGTGATGGTCTTTCCCTTCTTGGATGACTGGCTAGTTGCAGGGAAATCACATCAGCAGGTCAAGGACTCTCTTCAGCTAACCCATGACTGGGATTTCACATAAATATCCAGATGTCCTAAACCGCACAAGTGTAGATGCTGGAGTTCATAGGAGCAAAGTTACATGCCCTCCAGGGCAAGCCATTCCTTCCATAGGAAAGAATGTAAAACCTTCTAGACCTGGCAAACACCTTTGTCTTGGGTTAGCCCAGGCCAGCAAGGCATTTCCTACAACTCCTGGGTCATATGGCTCCCACCATAGCTGTGATGCCAGGTGCCAGATCTCAAATGAGGGACGTCTAGTATCACTTAAGGACCCATTGGTCCCAACAGTGACACTCCCTGTCAAGGATTTTGCCTGCAACAAAAGCTTTGCTACAAGCTCTGGACTGGTGAATGGAAGGGGATAACCTCAGGGAAGGAATGCCTTTTCAGCAAAAGTTCCCCACAGTGGTCCTGACAGTAGATGTTTCTCATCTAGGCTGGGGGGGGGGGCTCACCTGAGCGACAAAACTGTGAGCGGAGTGTGCTTTCCATAGGAATCCAGGAAACATATAAACCTCCTGGAGCTCAGGTCAGTCTTCTTTCGCCCTCCAGACCTTCAATTCTCAAGTAAAACATGTCAGTTTTAATCAGAACAGACAACACTTCTGCCATGCACTACATCAACAAGCAGGGAAACATGAGATCCTCAAAGCTGTGTACAGAAGCTACAAAGATCTGGTATTTGCCTTACTCCATGGAAGTGCAGCTTACAGCAATCTTCCTTCCAGGAAAAGACAATGTCCTGGTGGACTCCCTTAGCAGGATCACCTGGGGCATCACAAATGGTCTCTAAGCAAACAGGTGTTGGCCACAGTCTTCAGAAGAAGGAGCACACTGGAAATAGATCTGATTGCTTCCAAAGAGAATCACCAGCTCCTTCTCTCTTGTTGCAGGCCTCCATTACTGGGTTCAGTCCCCATGGGCTATCTGACCCTGGGCTGGCCGGGGAGGTTCCTCTATGCCTTCCCTCCCTTCCTCCTAGCACTAAGAGTTCTCCTGAAATTGAGGAGCTAGCCTGCAGCCATGATACTAGTGGCCCCAGAGTGGGCCAGGTAGCCCTGGTATTCCCTGCTTCTGGCTCTCTCCACCTAGCAGCCTATTCATCTGTCACAGGGACACAACCTTCTGACCATGGCACAGGACAGAGTAACCTTTCCAAACCTCAATTCACTGTGCCTCAAGGCATGATTCTTGGGGAATTAGAGTACACTGATTTTCATTTCTCGGAGGAGGTCCTCTGAGTCTTCAAGTTTTTCAGGAAGCCTGCTACCATAAAGACATATGCTTCCAAATGGATTAGGTTTTCCCCTGTGGTCTGCTCCTAAGTGTTCAATCCCCTACAGGCAGATTTACCTGTCCTCCTGAACTACTTGGTTCACTTGCAGGCCTTGGGCCTCGGTTCCTCAACCCTTAAAGTACAGTTAGCAGCCATTTCTGTCTATATTTTGGTCATTAGTGAGAAAACAGTTGCTTCATACCCCATTTTCAAGAAATTTTTCAAAGGGTCTGCTGTATCTGTATCCCCCTCTTAGGGAACCAATCCCCCTAGGGGATTTGAACCTGTGCATAGCCAAGCTCATGGAGTCTCCCTTTGAGCCAGTGGCTACAGTTGATTTGAAGTATGTCACCTGGAAGGCAATCTTCCTGGGGGCTATAACCTCTGCAAGGAGGGTGTGCCAGCTGCAGGCTGTCTGCAGAGACCATAACTATATTATGTTTCACAGGGACAACAAAGTCCTTAGGACTAACAGGAAATTCATTCCCAAAGTAGTGTCCGAGTTCTGTGTTTATCAGTCCTTCACTGTCCCAGGCTTTTTCACAGGAAAGTTCAGCTCTGGTGAACAGAAGCTCCACAGTCTGGATGTTAAAAGAGCACTCAGCCACTATCTGGACCGCGCTAAGGCCCTCAGGTCCTCCCACTCACAGTTGTTCCTCACATATGGTGAAGTGGCAAAGGATAGGCCAGCCTCTAAAAGGACCATTGCCCACTGGATAGTCTCCTGCATACAACAGACACCCACATGTATTTAGTCTATGACAGTTCCCTTAAGCTTTGTTGAAAATGTTTCACCACCTTCCAAATCCTCAATGCAATGACCATTTAAAACTTTTACTTCATTATCTGCTAATCATTTAAAAAATTTTAATTCATTTTTATTTACTGCGTTATCACTTGATTTCCTGTCAATATGGCTAACTCGTTACTCAAGTTCCAGATCCTTTTAGTAGCTTCTGACAAATTTCTAATCCTAAGATTAACATCTCCTGCTATGATGAAGTGAGCTGCTCAATTAGCAGACATGAGGGACATCATCTGATTGCTAAATTGTAGACATTTTTCAGTACATTTCAATTGTTTAAGATTTGGATAAGTATATATATTCCCAAGATAAAAACTCTGATCATTGGGAGAGTTTATTCTTGTCACTAGACACTCGTCCATGTCTGTTACTACCCTTTCAGACATTAAATCCAATTTTGAGGTGACACAAAGTCAGAAGGTTTCCCTTTCGAGAACTGGCTATATTGATTTTTTTTTCCTTTTAGTTCAAATGTGGTACATCTTACTATCATAAACTCTGTAGTATTTTATGTTCATGTTTCCTAGAGTAACACAATATCAAATTGCCTAATATACTGAAGCCAGTTTTCATTAGGTACTTTATTCCTTGAGCAAGCTATATTCCAGCACAGATTTTTTATAGATTCCAAGTTAGGTGGCCTTTGGATTCTTGCCTTAAATCATGCCATTAAATTGTTATCCAAAGAACCATATTAGTTTTCAGGTATAACAGCATTGCAATAGTCAATTGATGAGTCAGTGGATTGTGTTTCTGCTCCTGAATCCAGTGTATGGCCTTATTAAGTCTTCTACCCCTTTTTCTGCTCCCTGTATATTTATCTTTTGGCTCAGTCCCCTGCAATTCTTGCTCAAGTGTAGAATTTCTTAAGAATATTTTTCTTTGTTATGTATGTTCAGAACATCACTTATTATAATATGTTTCTTAATTTTTGGTTTCACTGTTTTTTCCTTCAAATTAAAAAAAGGGTATTATTTATAAAAAATAAAATTTTTTCTAAGTTGGTACAATTGTCCGGAATCAATTTTCTTGCTTTCATCAATTTCAAAACAACACAGATTTCCCCCTGAGCTGACGTGATCTAATATCTGTATATTAATTTTATGTCCTCCCAGTCACTTTGCCTTCAGTAATGATCTTGAGACATTATAACTGTAACCTTTAGGAGAAAAATTATTTCAGCTCAGGAGTTTGGTATTCCCTTAATAAAAACTTTGGGTAACTTCCTTTCTTGATACTATATCTAAGTTTTTTGTTGTTGTTTTTTTAAGGTCACTGATGATAACTCGTTTGAGAATCATCCTCCAGTTCTTCAACATTTTTGTTTATTCTTTTAGCCTTATTTCTAACTTGAGCCTTTATCCTGGATAATCCCACCACTTTGAAAAAGGAAGTGAACCTGAATTTTTAATACTTCTACAATTTCCTTCAACAAGAAGTTATTTTGCAACATTGCATCTCTTAGAAATACAAAATCACACATACCCCCACGATGCGAAGCATCTTGGGCTGTATATACAAATCACCACAGAATATTATGTTGGTTCAACTTTAAGCAGAAATGCATGGTGCCGAAAGGCCTCTTGCACAGTCTGCAAAGGGTGCCAACAGAAGACAGTCACGTGGTTCATCCTACCAGGACTCATCAGTGTGCCTCGTCTGTATGACACCCCAGTGAAATGAACCAGCTACCCATAGATGGTCTATCTGGGTTATGTTGTGGTGAACCCAATAAAAACCAAAAACAAGCTAAAAGACAAAGAACCTGAGTGCGCAAGCATTGAGGCAGTGGTTACCCCAAAGGACACTGGCCAGGATGCCAAGTTTCTTGTATCTCTATTTCTCTCTACTTCAGGGCTTTACAGTTGTTCTGGGAGCAAAAAGACCACAAATAATGAAGATCCGATTGATCAATTGGAGGATGTATTTTAATTATTTTTCATATAATAAGTAATACAGTCATCAAATTCCTTTAGATGACTTATTAGTAATATGAGATAGTTCTTCCTGTTGTTCTACTGGCAGTTTCCCCTATTCAGTCACAGTATCAATTGTATTTACTCTATATCCTTTTTCTCTGTGATTAAAACCTTTTCCTTCCTGTTTGTGGAGTTAACCTTCTGGTCATCCAGTGGTGTGAGTTCTTTCACTAATGGGAAGGGAGCTGATCTATTTAGGGCTGTGTTTCTTTTTTTTAGTATCACTGTCTTGTGATGCCAAGTTTTAATCAGATTATCTTCTTGCTCCTTAACTATTTTCCAATGTGTTTTGGGAGTTGAAGTTAGAGGTTGCATAACTGTGCTCCTGTTTTTGTTTTTTTTGTTTTTGGTTTTACCTTTAACACCATTGTTTGTACTCACTCTTCAGTAAAATATGTAATTATTTCTGAGATCATTAAATACTATTCTAATTTTATCATTTCTTAGTTTCATGTCGCTACCTTTACTAAATTACATATTGCAGTGCAGTACAGTTATCAGATAGAAAACCGAAATTCACAGTATTGTATGACTGATGTGTGTAATTCAAATAATATGTACTCCGTGTTCATATAATCTTCAAGATGGAATTAAGTTGCTTTCTTGTGATTTTGTTTTCCCTGATGTGGTAAATTCAGTTAAATCATAATCAAAATGTCTTAGAAAGTCTCATTCAGATAATGGTCTTGGGGAAAAACAAATTGATTAAGTATGGCGTCCTTGAATTGTAAGTCGATTAAGTTTAAAAACTGGCCCATAATGAACTTCTCAACCACACTGCTTCAGTATATGATTTCTTTTCTGGTGCTTTAAAGTTCCAAGCAGTAGTTCAGAATAGCTCAGTTTCTGCTTTAAAAGTTCTTTATGCCATTATTGGGAATGTTCTCCAGTGCAGGCCAACATACAAAGCGGCAGCAGTTGGCATCTATGAAAAGTAGTTACCAAAAAGAAACACAGTAATACTTGTTCCTAAATAAAATAAAATCTGTTAGTGTGGCACAAAATAAATCTATAAAATAAAAATACGTTCACAGTATTCTGTGCTGGTTCCAGTCCAACCAGCTTTGGGTCACCACAAGAAGCTGGCCTGGCTCTTCCCCCCTCTCCATTTTCTCCATACTGGATAGCACCCCGCTTGAAGTACTCCCAACTTTCAAGTACCTCAGTGTGTAGTTAGATAGCGGGCTTGATTTCTCTGCCCACATTGGTGCCATCCATGCCAGACTTGGTGACCTGTACCACAATAAAGGCCTCCTTTATCCCTCAGTCCACCAGGAGCTGGTCACCAACATGGTTCTGCCTGTTTTATATGTGGTCTATGACACCAGCCCCTCCCTTCCCTTGCCAGACTGGACAACCTCTGCAATGTCTTCTGCCACTTTGCTTATAGCAAACACTCTCGTACCCACCACTGTTATACTATTTCCTATCCATCGTCCCTCTCCCCTCACATCACCACTCACACTGTGCTTCCTTCATCTGTAAATACTGGTTTAGGTCCCTCTTCCCATCCCCTCCTCCTCCTGGCACTCAAGAGACCTTTGCACCTTCTCCTTTCCCCAGCCATACTCCTCAGCTGGGAAATCTGCATTCTCCTATTGCCTCCCTTCCTTCTGGAAAAGCTACCATCCTCTATCTGTCTCTAACCCTCCCTTCCCTCTGTTAAGCAACAGCTAAAACTTCTCCCCTCTCCCCCTGCTAACCCTCTACCAGAACCCTTCCTAACTGTTCCTCTTTGATTTTGCTCTCCCCTTACCTTTTCCTCCCCCTAACCACATGATTTTGGCTATTTTAACAATTTAACAGCCTGTTTGAATCCTCCTCTCATGACCAGTTCAGCCTCCATTCATTCGGGCACTAAGCACTTTCTTGATTTGTGTCCAACTGCACAGCTGATTTGTATGCTAATTTATTTGTCCTTCACTATATGTTTATTCTGCACTCACCTTTTGCACTTTATGTCACTGTCATTGTAACTACATCATCTGACTTGCTGTAATCTTTGTAATAGCATTCTCCCATTCCCCTTCCACTGGGTCGCACCTGGAAATTAGCCTTGGCTCAGTATCTCTCCTTATTACCAAATGTTAAATAAGAGGGAGGGAGGGAAGAAAGAATCAAATTCTCACCCTCCTTGCTTCAGTATCGAATGTCTTTTCCAGCTCTTTAAAGTCCCAAGCAGTAGTTCTGAATACTTCAGTTTCTGCTTTAAAGATGCTTTATGCCATTGTTGGGAATGTTCTCCAGTGCAGGCCAACATATGAAGTAGCACCGGTGTCTATGAAAATTAGTTAACAAAAAAGAAACGTAATAATACTTGCTCCCAAATAAAATCTGTTAGTGTGGCACAAAATAAATCTATAAAATAAAAATGGCAGAACCTCTGGACATCTAAAACTTATGAGCAAAAAAAAAAAAATAGAAAGATATTACAGTACTTACATTATTCTAAACAGACTGTTTCAGCAAACCAAAGCTTTTAAATCCACAGACAAATGGTCCAATAGTACAGCAGGAATAAAGTGTTATCAGCGGCAGCAGAGGCATTTAGCTTCTCTGTGGATACAAAATAATAGAAATTAAAGAGCTATATTCTAACCCCAGGGATTCCTTACTTAAATGTTTTCACTTTATGCAGTCATCTAAGCGGGACTAGGTCAAAATCGCATCGGAAGAACGGCTCAGTCAAAAATCGCGTGACATGGACACCAGAAAACGGGCATGGTAAAAGAAACAACACACTAATATAAATAAACCAACTCTGAAACCATGCAATGTCAACATAGTTTTTGACCATGCCATTCTTCTAACACGGTATTGACCGGATACCATCTCAGCTGAGAGTGACACCCTGTTGATTAGAACTTATGCAAATTTTAGAATTTGGAATGTAGGTTCAAACTCTGCACCCACGTACCACTCTGGCTGTTTCTAAGGTCTGATTCTCTCCTTGAGGAGAACAGTCACCCTGTATTGAACTCTGGTAACAGCTGGTTCTCTAGTTGGTTTGGTTTATCCATAATTTATTTTAAAGGTGCATTTTAGTTAGTTCTTCAGTTACTCTGCATTAGCTATAAGTTGTTTTTTTTTTTTTCACTTTCTGCTCCATCTCATCCCCAGTGATCCTCCTCCGACTGACCCTCCCAACCCTATCACCCTGGCTTTCCTGGGATTTACCCCTTTGCTCGTGGCCTCTCTCACAGAGCTGTGGGTGTCTCCAGCTAGCAGGTGCAGGGCCTCAAAGGGTCATTCGTCATTTCGCCACTGTGGGCATTTTTCCTCCAGCTTTTCTCCCTGGGCCCATGAATGTGCAATGGGAGGACCACAAACGTGCAGTGGATGGAGTAGCTGAGCGCTGCCTCGGCAGAGACAGCCTAATGCCCTGGACATGGGGTCTCTTCCGCAGCGTGATGGTGTGCATGTGCTGGCATCCAGCCACCAGTGGGTGTCAGGCAAGCAGCGAGCCATGCCATCCCCCCTCCCTGAGAAAGGAGAGCTGTCTATGGATGCATGATCCTTCCTCTCCTCTGCCAGCCCCTGAGCAACCCGAGTCCATTCCCGAACCCGGGTTGCCGGAGTGGTGCGAGATGTTGCGTTCAGCACCTCAAGCCTCAGCACCACCAGGCCGATATAGCTATGAGTTTTTTCAGTAATTATGATCTCTCCTGTTCCCGATTTATTCCCAGGAACCAGAGACTGTGCTAATTGGGTACCATTTTATTTTCAGCTATTTGTTTTGACTAGCTAAACCACTTTTTACTTATTTAGCAGTGGTCTAGTATTTTTTAACTATACAATCTACAGATAATGGAGCGTTTTCACTTATTTTTTGTCAGTGCCCTTTCACATTACTTAATCAATTCCTTTTACAGGAACCACGGTTTGACCTTTTGTACAGTTTTCCAAGTACAAGAGCCATTTTTTACTATTGGAATCTTGTACTGCATCATGTTTGGGAATAGTTTTTATTATCTCAAGGTTTTCTCAAATTGGCATGTCAGAGAGACCTTGTGGACCATCAAAAAATTTTACAAATTGTTTCCAGCTCCCGGCAAGGACAGACTACCACAAACTTTGTTTAAAGTATCTAGGTCCACAACATGACTTTATAAATTTCAAGTATTCCTATAATTTTTTGCCCAAAAACCTCATTAAAAAGGGTAAAAATTTTAGAAGGAAGCATGCCTTCTCAGTTTGCCTCCATGTCACCTAAAAATAATAAAAAAAAGATCTGAGGGAGTGCCCAGCAATGGTAGAAAGCACACATTTGAAGGGTCCAGCTCCTCATGTTCAGCAGCAAATAATGTTAAAGGTGACAAGAAAAAAGAAGATAAAGCTAAACAGCCGTTGGACAGGCTTGGTAAAGATGATTCAAACATCAGAGCGTATGAAAGGGGGAACCCTGAATCCAGTGATGGCAATAATATAAATAAAAGAACCTCAGAACAGACGCTGGAAATGGTGTCTACTAAAAATTAATTTAAAGGAAAGAATGTCACACTCATTCTTCCAGAATGGAGAAAGGAACAGGCATACGGCACAGATAAAATGCCCTTATTGGAGGACATTGTAGTAGCATCACTATAGGGTTGAACTGGGATTTCTACGTTAATCTCAAGATTTTCCACTTTAATATCTTCAAAACTGTTCAACAGATTTGTGTGATATCTTGCATGCATGGTCTCATCTGGAAGATCTCTGAATGTGCTAAGCTTCATTCTGGTCGCATTTGCAGTTTCCACGATATGGATAGTGAAAAAAGTGAAATTTTTGTAGTTTTTTTCCCCATTTGTTTGAATAGGATTTTCTCTGAATTTGACTATAGCCCAAACAGTTTGGTGTTCTGGTTTGAAAGTTTCAGGGTAAAAAGGGGCTGACTCACAGATGTGCCTTTTCCTGGTTTGGTGAAAAAAATATTAATCAGTTTCAAAGTTATTCCGATTTAAAATTTTCATTAATTGGTTCTGAGCATGCTAAGTAAGCACCTCAAAATAGCTGTATGAAACAAAAAAATTATTTTATTGCATTGGCATCATCCTTTTTCATTTGAGGAAAAATCTTTCTTTTTCATTTGCCAGTCATCTTGTTTTCAGTTTTGCCTCAAAATCCAAATTAAGAAACCCCCAAAATTATATTCTGGAGAGGAATTAACACATGTACTGTAGCTTGCTTATCGGGACCCCCTTTGATGGATTTTGTACTCATCTGTTACATAAATCCCTTTAAAATATGTTTTTTTAACATTATAAATCTTGTTTCATAGCACGTGATATGAAACAAGATCTTGTTTTGTATGATGAGATACGAAACAAGTTCTTTTTTCATATGAAGAATCAATGTATTTCAATGAAGTTTTCAACTTTTGTGTATGGCTTTTCCACTTTTTCATATTTTTACACCAAATTTTCATCATGGCTTTTATGAGACCCCCACCTTGTGAACAATGGCAGTGGAAGTACGCAAATCTAGCCGGAAAGGTGATTTTGCAGTCGTTTGGCAAAATCATCTTTTGGGTGGAATTTGAAAATTTTTACTGCCCTTGTTCATCATGTGGGGTCATAAGAAGGCTATGTTGATATTTTAGGGTCAAAATATGTAAAAATGCCCAAATTATAAACATATGTTGAAATTCTGTTACGCTCCTGGTAACTTTTGTGATTTTAAATAAACAATTTTGACTCAAAATTGTCAACATACACATCTTTTTACACCACCTCATGAATGTGACAGATGTTATTTTTCAAACCCTGGCCGAACTGTGGTTTTGCACCTGTGGCACACAATGACCTTGCAGTGGCACGGAATCACGTTTTGGCAGGGGATTTTAACATTTTCATTACTGGGTTTATGAGGTAATAAAAAGGCTGGGCTGTCAATTTCATTCCTGTTTTACTATGAATGCAAGTGCTGGGGCCCTCTGGGCCCTGTGCTTTCACAGCAACATATATGTACACATCTAAGGAGGGTTGGGTCTGGGCCCTGCGCTCCCACAAATGAGGATACAATTATACTATTTCAAAAAGTAAGGAAATTCTTTGCAAAAAGAAGGGAAATGTGTTAGCATTTCCAACCCTAACACCCCAACCCCACCCACCAGACAGCAACAGGAACAAACATTACTGTTTCACCTCTCCTGTGCCTTCATTAATCAGGCATGGGGTGTGCCTTGGGTTGTCAGCCTAACTCACACCCCATTCTCATACCCACACATCTCAGCTTCTTTCATGGTCAAATGGGGTGAGTGTTAGGGCTGACAACCCCAAGGCACACCTGTGCCTGATTAGTGAAGGTGCAGGAGAGATGGAACAGTAATGGTTTTCCCTGTTGCTGTCTGGTGGGTGGGGGTGGGGTGTTAGGGTTGGAAATGCTAACACCACCTTTCCCTACTTTTGTCGCTTCAACCCTAACTAGTATATTAACAAAGTTTTTGCAAGAAATATCAGAAATGTGCCAATTTTTCAGGCAGTTCAGGCCACAGGAAATTTTAATAAGATATCTGCTAACCCCCCCCTCCCCCCCGATCAGGCTCCAACCTATCTATCTGTGGAGGAGGAGGAGGAGGAAGAAGAATATTATGTACAAATGGAGGAAGGTGACCCAATGGAATTAGAGGGTACACCTGAGCAAAATTCCAAACTTCCACTAAATGGTACACAACGTTGTAATCAACCCAGATGTAGGACTTGTGAGCTCATTTCCACTTCGGATTGTATGGTTACATCACAAAACAGACCATTCACGATACAGAGGAATTATACACGTGCATCTTGGAATGTTGTTCATTTCATTCAATGCAAGAGATGTCCACAAACAGGGTATGTTGGAGAGACAAGCCAACCTCTCTGCACTAGAATGAGCTCGCACAGACATACTATTAATATGAAGATGACTGACAAACCAGTGGGGCAACACATCAGTCAGACTGATCACACCATCTCAGATATGTCAATAATGGTCTTAACAGGACATTTCAAAAATACACAACAGAGATGGACTTTTGAAATCAGGCTTATTTTACTTCTCAATATGGTAGCAGATGGCATGAACATTGATTTGGATTTTATGGCACATTACCCTACTTAAACTTACACAGACCTTTACTTCAAAGGATAGACATTTAACAAGACTTCAGTGGGTTGTTGTTTTTTTGTTTTTATTTTCATAGAATTCATTTTAACTGGTTATCTACATGTTGGTTTCTCTCCTAAAAACCATGTGTGGGGGGTAGGGAGATAGTGGGCTGTCTTCTGGTGGGGGGTTGTGTGTGTGTAGATGAGGGGTGGAGTAATGTTGTGTGTGTTGGGGTAGGAGGATGGTGTTTTTTTTGTGGGGAAGGGATTGTGTGTGGGGGAAGGGGAAATAAAGTGGGGGGTTGGGGTTGTGGTTATATTGAGGAAAGGCTTATATTCAGGTACATGTCATAATGATGTTATTGTGTGTTTGGACTCCTGATTCACATTCATAGTGAAGATACACTTCTCTCTACTAGGTATCTTTTCTCGGTGGGGGGGTTTAATTCCATTGTTTTTTTTATTCAGATTCCCAAAAACTGTTATGTACATACTTTATTAACAGCAAGTACATAATGCATGAGACATAAGATCACATAACATATACAATAATGGATGGGGTGGTGAGTATAATGAGATTTTACACACACCCGAGTTCTGGGATGCTACATAAACCCCGAGGGTGAAAAGCATCCCACAACGAGGGTGTGTGTGTAAAATCAAGTTTTACACACTACCCCATCTGTTATTTTTTATAATTGCTGGTCAGCAATTTTTTCCTTTATTTTGACACATTCACGCACAGTTCTGGTTTGTCCCCTCCCCTTGTTGTTTACCTCTGAAGCGCATCTAAGTGATTCCCGATGCCAGTTTTTCTCCGGTGCAGCTGAAAACTGCGCAGTGCAGTTTTTGAATGGTGGGATCAGCCAGATCAAGTAGGGGAGAGAAGAAATGTTTAAAAATTAAAACACCCACGCTGTTGGTGTGGCGGCTCGTCGCTAAGTGGAATGGAGGAGCCGCCATGTTTCTTTTATTAAAAAGCCTGCCCAGGAGGAGTAAAGAGCCAATTAGGATGTGGCTCTTGTTTGAGTGACATGGCACGTGTTTGCCGTTATAACCTGCTGGTTATAACAGCAAATTATAACTGGGTCAGACAATGGAAAAAAATTGCTGACCAGTTATAAGCAAATAAATCTCATAATGACAGTTATGTCATATGTAATAGAAAGTCATTTGTTGAAATGACATTATTGAACATTATTGTTTCATCGAAGGTCATAGAGTTACATCTTCTTGTACATGCTGAGATATAATTTTTATAATAGAATCAAAACCAAAACCAAACAATCCAGTGGGGCTGCTAACATATGCCTGGTTCTGCTCCCTCCCTCTCTAAACATATAAAGTCAGTCCAATGACCTGATGATCCGGCAAGCCATCACCTAATACTCTATATGTTACCATAAAAGAGATTATGAAAAAGCATTTTGAGAGTCTCTGGTTCTTCTGTTCCTTCTGCCCTCCCCATTCTCATATCCCCATCTATCTGCTGTAGTCTTGTAATATATTCCATCTAGCCCATCTTTCAACAAATTTCTCTTGTCTGTTCTGTACTTGATAGGTTAGGGCCTCCATGTTTTGGATATTTGAAATTATCTGTTTCCATTCATCTATAGAGGGATGAAGTGGCTTTAACCATCTTCGGGTTATGGCCTTGTTATATGCTACTATGCAAATGTACCCTAAATAATAAAAGAACTGTTTTCTCTAATTCGCCCTGGAGGTAATCCCAGTACCATATTACAGAATGAAAGTGGTCTCGCAGTCTGAAACAGATTGGTTATATTTTCTATTACCTCTTTTTTAAATGGCTCTAATACTGGGCATGAGAAGAATATATGAAAGTGTGAGTCTGTCTCTTCCCCACGCAATCTCCCACAGCAGGGAGATGTGGTCGAGTTCCACTTTGCAACCTTATTAGGAGTCAAGAAAAACCTGACCTTTGCCTTCCAAAAATATTCCTGCCACAGTGGGGATGCAGTCACCTTAGATGGGTTTCCCCAGATCCTTCTCCACTCTAGTTTTGAAAGGTGATCACCCACCTCCTGTTCCCATTTTATCATAATGTATTTTCTAGGGGCGTGGATATGTTGTTCTATCCACACTGGCTTGCTGGTACCTTGCCGCTTTAAGATGGGCCAGAAAGTCTTCATGCTGGCTCTTCCCACCCACCCACCTGGGTGATGAAACTCTCGGCTCCGCCCCATGACGCCAGATTTTCCTTACTGTTTAGAAGCATCAGGTTCCCTCCTTAGCGCTCTCATGTTTTGCAGGCCCTGGCTCTAAAAACTTCAGATTTTTTTCCTAAACTTGATTTGAAACTCATTTGAGTTCAGTCTTCACCCTCTTCCCTCACGGCTGTGATGGAGGACAAGACCGTCCACGGGTTCCACCAGTGCCCCTACGGCAGAAGATGTCACACACCGACCCCCACGCCTCATGCATTTATTGCCATGGGCATGACCACGATCTGCAGGCTTGTGAGATGTGTCTGTCCTTTTCTCCATCAGTGCTCGAAGGCTGCACTGCCTGACTCCAGCTGGGGTGACCGGAGAAACAGTACCCGCCGGTCAAATTGAAGGAGGCCCATTGAGTGGTGTCCATGGCGGCGGGCTCTGTGGAACAACTGGAACAGCTTCAACAGCTCATGGCCCTTGAGAAGGAGGAGGCGTCCCAGGCCACGGTGAGCTCCTCTTCGGCTTTGGCCTTTATTCTGCTCCAACTGGGCTCTTCTTACATGGCTTCCATTCGGGAGCTGTGCCAGTCCCTCTTGACTAAAGGGGAGGGTCCTTCTGGGTCTCACACCCCTCGGTCCCGGAAGAAGGATCCGAAAAAAGGTAAGACCCACCATCGAGCTCTTGGGAGCGGGAGAGATCTCATTCTCCGGACCGTCAGCTCTCAACTTCGGTCGATGTTGCGGCCCGGGCCATGGGTTTCATGGTATCCCTGTCAGACCAGTGGCTGAAACGCCTGTTGATGCGGCCAAGATTTTTCTCGAGCTCACCGACAGGTTGTCAACTGAGTAGGTCGATAACTTTCTCTCTGACACCGGTGCTTCCGGTGCCTTCCGAGGACTTGCCTCAGATCATTGAGCTGAAGTCTCTGTCCCAGGACCCTGAACTGGAGGGGCAGCAGGTTTCCCCCGCTCCTTCCTCGGCCTGCCGCCGGCATTGCTGATGGTCAGGGTCTCAGTCTTGGTCCTCCTTCACATCAGAGAAATCCCACTGACATCGGTGGTGTCGGTCCCAACATTGCAGAAAGTAGCGCCGCTGTTCTTCTTCCTCATCATCCTCGGCTGAGGAGAGGCTCCAGTGCAAGTTGTGCTGGTGCTATGAGGATGTAATGTGGCAACAGCTCCTTTTGGCTGGCAGCAAGCCAACGCCGGCTTCCACACTGGTAATTAAGTGGCTGTCACCTGAACAGCTGAAGCAGACTCCCGCTGCCGGTTCCCCGGTCGAGGACTTGGTTCCGGCACCGATAGCTCAGCCAAAACAGGCTGCCCCACCCATTGTGGTGGAACCACCGCCTCCCCAGCCAAAGAATAGGGCGCTGACCAAGGATTCTCGGTTGGCTCAAGGTTTGCCCCATTTGTTGTCAGTCACTCTCACCCCCGATTGCCCATGGCGAGTGGAGAGTGGCTCAGGCGGTCACCAGCTGTACACGGACTCTTCGGAGTCTGAAGACTCCTCGTTGCATTCCTGTCCAGTTGACCTGGAATCCTCGGGGGGTCTTTCTATGGATGAGAGCCCCACCTTGTTCCTCGGTATCCTTCAGCTCATCTCAGAGTCCACTGGGATGTCGCTCGAACCCGTGCAGAAACTGGCCAGATATCCACTTACGGAGATTCTGGACAAGGGGGACTCCTCCACAGAGGCCTCCCCTGTAGTTCATTGTGGGCCCGGTGTTAGAACTCTGGCAGCACCTAGCCTCCTACCCAGCGCCATTGGCCAGGATGGCCCGCAAGTACGCGGTCCCTACTGGCTCTCTCTCTGGATTCTCAGAGCACCCCTCGGCCGAGGGGTTGATGGCAGATTCTGTCTTCAGGTGCTAGGGCAACACGAGGGACATGGACAAGCCCCAGATAAGGAGTCCAAGAAATTGGACTGCTCAGGGAGAAAGATGTACGCTGCCACCTCTTTGGGCCTTTGCCAGGCCAGCTCGGCTGTTATGATGGCACACTTCTTTCATGCTCTATTGAGCTCCCTGGATGAGGTGCTCCATCATCTCCCAGCTGACCTCCAGACCACGGTCAAGCAGGTCCGGGATCAGGGAAGGGTGGTGGCAAAGCAGCAGCTCCAGACAGCTCTGGACATTGGAGACTCTTGTGCCCGTTCGGTAGTGGCCACAGTGGCCATGCACCACAGGGCTTGGTTGCAGATCACGACCTTCATGGCAGACACCCAACATAAGCTCACAGATGTTCCCTTTCTGGGCACTGACCTGTTCAGGCCCCGTGTGGAGGGCCACTTCCAGCACATTGAAAAATCCAGTGCCACCCTAGATTTGGTCACATCTGCACAGAAGGACAAAGGCCGCCATCAGCAGCATAAGCCCTTTCATCACTCTGCTTCTCCGGCAAGACCTGCCCAGCAGCACCAGCTGTAGGGCCAGCAGGCTCAGACATGGCACCCTAGAGCCAAGTCCATTGCTTCTTCGGTCAGGAAGCCCAGGGGGAAGGGCCCCTGTGGCTCCTTGGCTGGTCCCCTCCTCCTCCAAGCCTGCCCAGTGATGGGTTGTGGGGTGCCATCCCCAACCTTGTCTCATCTCCCCTGGGTCCCCCTGTGGGGGCCGGCTCAGCCACTTCCTTTCCACCTGGTCCGCTATCACCATGGACCACTGGGTGCTGGAAGTGGTCGGCCATGGCCTGCCTCTGGAGTTCGAGCAGATCCCTCCCTTTCGAGCCCGTGCCCCGCGTGGGGCTACTGGGTCCATAGCCTCCCAGTCAGCTCTCCAAGACAACATCGACCAGCTCCTCCACAAGGGGGGTAGTCAGCAAGGTTGCGGATACTCCTCCGTGCTCAGGGTTTGTTTCCAGGTATTTCTTGGTTCCAAAATGGACAGGGGGCTGATGCACCATTCTCGATCTGCACGACCTGAACAAGTTCCTAAGGCCACACACCTTTTGGATGGTAACCCTGGCTCAGATAATACCATCCCTGGAGCAGGGCATGTAGTTCTGCTCCCTGGATCTCCAGGATGTGTTTTTTCACATCTCAATCCATCCGTCTCATCAGTGGTTCCTCCCCTTTCGGGCAGAGGGAACCCTCTGCGTGTTCCAGGCCATGCCCTTCGGCCTATCATCAGCTCCCAGGGTCTTCACCAAATGCATCGCAGTGGTAGCAGCATTCCTGCAGTGCCAAGGGGTCCAGGTCTACCCTTTCCTCGATGACTGGCTGATAGCAGGTCCCGCCAGGTTGGAGGTGGAGCAGTCCAGAGATCTGGCCCTCCAGGCTTGCTCTCAACTTGGCCTCCTCATCAACAGGGCCAAGTAGGAACTCGTGCCCTCGCAGGTGATTCAGTTCATCGGGGAGGAGCTTGACTTTCTCCGAGCCAGAGCCCGGCTCCTGGCGGACAGGGCTGAGGTCCTTTTCTCCTTTGCCCAGTCATTTCTGGTTGGGCAGTTGTGCCCTGCCTGGGACTTCTTGTGCTTTCTTGGTCTCATGGCGGCATGCACCATCATGGTCCGTTGGGCTCGCTAGCATATGTGCCCCCTGCAGTGGGGGCTGGTCTACCACTGGTCTCAGCACTCAGGTCATCTAGACCAGTCAGTATCTGTGACCCAGGAGATGTGGGACAGCCTGCAGTGGTGGCTCATCCCAGCTCATCTGTGAGAGGGAATCCCGTTCGTCCAACCCGAGCTGACGGTCATCTTGATGACCAACACCTCTCTGATGGGTTGGGGTGCCTATCTGGGGGAGCACAGAGCCCTTGGACTCTGTTCCCCTCTGGAGTCCCAATGCCACATCAACCTGCTGGAGCTCTGAGTGGTCCAGCTAGCCCTGACCGCATTCACTCCATTTGTTTGGGGTCAAGTGGTCCAGGTCCACACGGACAACACCACAACCATGTACTATCTCAACAGACAGGGCGGGACACACTCCTTGCCTCTGTGCAAGGAAGTTCTTCGCATTTGGTCTCTCGTGCTTAGCCTGGAGGCAGATCTCCTAGCCATTTATGTGGCAGGAGCCTTGAACAGTCTGGCCATTACCCTCAGCTGGATCGGTGATGCATCTCACGAGTGGTCTGTCCTGCCAGAGATAGTACAAGACCTGTTCTCCCACTGGGGCACACCTCAGGTGGACCAGATCACCTCTAGGGAGAATGCCAAGCTGAGGCTGTACCATGCCCACCCCCTCAGCAGGGCTCACTGCAGGGGGGATGCCTTCTCCAGGCCGTGGACCCCAGGCCTCTTCCATGCCTTCCCTCCTCTGCTCTTGATCCACAAGGTGGTCCTCAAGATCAGGAGGAACAAGGTGCAGGTGATCCTGGTAGGTCCAGACTGGCCTTGCCAGTTCTGGTATCCAGACCTCCTCAGCCTCGGCTCCTGAGGTGGCTTCCAGCCCACCTGGACCTGCTCCTCATCAACGAGGGGAAGGTACTCCATCTGGAACTTCAGTCCCTGCATCTGATGGCCTGGTTCCTGAGTGGCTAGAGTTCCAGGCCTTGGGTTTTTCCGATGAGGTCCTCAAAATCATTAAGGTGTCCCACAAGAAGTCGACCAGAAAATGCTATGCCTTCAAATGGAAGAGATTCTCCATTTGGTGCCAGGGCAAGGGGTTGGACCCCTCATCCTGTCTACTGGCTAGCATTCTGGACAACCTGTGGTCCCTTTCCCAGAAGGGGCTTTGGTCGACGACCCTCATGGTGCACCTGGCAGCCATCTATACTTACCGGGCCTGGGCCAGCAGGCAGTCAGTGGTGCAGGAGAAGGTGGTCTGGTGATTTTTTCAAGGGCCTAGATAACATATCCCCTCTGGTGCGTGAACTACCACCTCCGTAGGATTTACTGCTGGTGTTGGCCAAGCTCGTGGGCAAGCGAACCGATGCACAGGTGTGACATCTCTCACCTGTCATGAAGGACCACCTTCTTGGTGGCTATCACGTCAGCCAGAAGGATTGGAGTTCTCCAGGTGCTTTCCATCGAAGCTCCCTACCTGGTCTTCCACAGGGACAAGGTTGTCCTGCACCCCCACCAGAAATTTCTCCCAAAGGTGGTGTTGGAGTCTCACCTGAACCAGGTGTTGACTCTACTGGTGTTCTACCCCAGCCGCACCTCGGAGGCTGAGTACAAGCTCCATACTTTGGACCTGAGAAGAGCACTCATTTACTACAAAGAGCATACAGCGGAAGTTCAGGGAGAGGTTCGCCAGCTGTTTGTCACCTATGCTGAAGCCGCACCTGGCAGACCTGCAGCAAAGCAGACGATTGGCAGGTGGATCACTTCCTGTATTAATCTCTGCTATAGGTTGGTGGGTAGGGAGCCTCCCTTAGGGCTTAGGGCTCATTCCACCCATCATACCACTGCATTGGGGCTGCTTCTAGGGACGTCCCTATCCAGGAAATCTGCAGGGCTGCTACTTGGAAGTAAGCACACACCTTCATTTCCCATTATCACATCGACCTTGAGTCACGCTGGGATGCTGGTTTTGTAACCTCAGTTCTCCAGTCCCTGTTCCCTTAGGCCCTGTCCACACTTCGCCTCTATAATGTTACAGAGTGCCCAAACCGTTACCACAACAGCTTGCGTTTACACCTGCAACGTTACAGCAGGCGTGTTTGTAACTGTTGTTGAAACCACATATGAGGTGGTTTCAACAATGGTTATGGAAACGGTTACGCCTCGGTAACATTACCAGGCGTAGTCCGGATGCATGGTACCGGTCCCCTAGCGCAGCGCAAGCTGCATTGTGGGATCGGGTGCCGACGTAACGGTCGCCCAGCTTCCGAAGTGTGGACCGGCAGTGCCGGTCCCATAATGGTCACTGCCGCAGTGTGGACGCACTGCACCGCTTCCCAGCCGTAACAGTTTACGTCCATTACCGGGCCCGAGCAGTGTAGTGTGGACAAGGCTTAAGTAGGGTGTGTGTGCCTTGCCTCCCTTCTTCTGGAAAACTGCTAGGAGTCTGCCAGACAGTGTAGATAGAACAACATATCCATGCCCCTAGAAATACAGGGTTACTCACCTGTAACAGGAGTTCTAGGAGTGGTATATGTTGTTCATCTACATGGACCCACCCAACCTCCCTGGCTTCGGCGCACAACCTGGCTTCCAGCGGGCTAGATCTGGCGTCATGGGGTGGAGCCAAGAGTTTCATCACCTGGATGGGTGGGAGGAGCCAGCTTGAAGACATTCCAGCTCATCTTAAAGCGGCAAGGTACCTGCCAGACAATGTGGATGAACAACATATACCACTCCTAGAACTCCTGTTACAGGTGAGTAACCTGTATTTATTGCATCTCCTTTATGAGTGTTCAAAAATTTATAGATTTTTGAGATAATCTGTTTAGGTTTTGATAAGGAGAAAAGACAGTGTTGGGCCTGGTGTGGGTTCTGTTGGATCTCTGGACAAATGCCTCAACTTTGTTTGAATGTATGCATGAACCTGTAGGTAATACCATTTCTCCCTTTGGGACCATCCCATTTTTCTAGAACATTCTTTAAAGGGGAGAAGCAAGTCACCTCTCATTAGCTGTAGATTCCTAAGACTGTTACTGTACATATAGTAATTTGATTATATACTAACACATTATTGAACTCTGAACAATTTAGTATGCATGAACTCATTTTCTAGGGGGTCCTTGAGACATTTGTTTTTTATTTAGCACTAATTCTGATAATTGATATTATCTTGTATAAAAATATTGTTACAGTACTGAAGGTCTTAATGTTTATGGAAATTGTTAACTGGTTGAGAATATAGTTTAGAAATCCCTCCAGATAGGTTTAATAATGTATGAATGTGTAAAGCAGTTGTTCATACTAGGGAACTTTTCTTTATATCCTCATATTTCCATGTATAGAAAATGTCTGTTTTGTAGTTTTTTAATGTACAATACTATCAAATTTTAACATGCACTTATGTGGGTATTAAATCTAAAGGTCTTGGTTTTAATTAAGAATGTATTCACATATCGCACTCATTCATTCATAATTTAAGTTAGTGGGACTGTCTGCTCGAATATTCATGTTATGTGCTTCTGTTGACATTTGACCTTGGAAGGTTTCTTAGCAGTACCAGACTGGTAGAATCTGGTTCCTTCATTTCAATCTCTGTTGTTTTTTTTAAACAAATATTTTAAACCACTGAGATTTCTTTCTGTTTTTTTTTTTTATGTATTTATTTAAAAGTTTTACCAGGAAAGCCTATTGAGCAGACAATTGCTCATTTCTAGATGCGTCCTGGGGGGAGGGGAACATCGGGAAATACGTGAGTAGACAATATAGTGCAAGTAAAAAGGGCAGCAAGTAGTACAGCATGTGGTACCATACAAAACGAAACAGTGCAATTCAGAACATTAGATATGGTACATTACAATACAATGTAAAACATAACAATAGCAACAAGATGCAGCAACTACAGTAGTGCAGCAGGATACCAGCATTAAACTGCCAAGTCGACACTGTGCCAGATAGCCCAGTCTTAGCAGGTAAGCGAGTGCAAGAAAATAAATAGTACAGCATCTAGAAGGCTAGGCACAGGAGCAAGAGGTGTGGAAGTGGTCATTAAGGAGAGTGTTGAGATAAGAAGGGGAAGGGGTATGGAGAATGGTAGAGGGAAGAGAGTTCCATAATTTAGGCAGCCGATGGGAGAAGGCAGCCTGGTCTGCAGAGGTGGACATGCCAGGGACCACTAAGGACTGGGAGTAGAAGTACCTGAGGGAATGGGAGGGAGGAGGAGGGGGAGAGCATGGCAGAGAGATAAGCAGGCAGGACTGTGTCCAGTATTTAGCTGCTAAACTAGTGCAGTGCGCTTGCTTCCTGTCCTGCAGGGATGGAAGGGACAGGGACTGGTAGAGGAGACAACAGTGGGTACTGGGAAGACAGTCCAGGGTGAAATGGCAGGAGGAGTGGTAAAGGGTATCCAGTCTGGTTGGGGAGGAATTGGATGCAGCACTGTAGACTACATCCCTGTAGTCAAAAATAGGGAGAATAATCTTCTGCACAACTGTGTGGCGGGCTAGCAGCAGGATGCACCCACAGTTGCGATACAGGGCACCCAGTTTGGGCCGCAGTTTCTTGTGGATGGCCTCGATATGTACAGAAAAGTTGAGGTGCTGCTCAAGCCAGACACCAAGGTGTCTAAAGGAGGAGCAGCCCTCCAGGTTTGTCCCATTTAGGGTGAGGAAAGAGGGGAGTGAAGGAACCGAGAGAGTCTCTGCCTTATGCCAAAGGTCATGGAGACTGTCTTCTTGGCATTCGGGAAGAGCTGATTTGTGCAAAACCAGTGCTTGACTTCTTCGAAATCTCACTGTAGTCTGGTTGTCACATCAGAGGTTGAGGGGCCAGATGTAAATACGACAGTATCATCCACATACATGTGGATGGATGTGTGTGGGCAGGCAGAGGGCAGGTCATTAAGAAAGATGGAGAATAGCAGAGGGCCATGGACCGAGTCTTGAGAAACGCCGGTGGTGATGGGAAGGGAAGAGGAGATGGTGTTTCCAATCCTGACAGATTGGGTCCTACCTACAAGACAGGAGTGGAACCAGCTGGTAGCCTCACTTGAAAGTCCTGCTAATGTAAGCTTGGATAAGAGGAGAGGGTGTGAGGCAGTGTCAAAAGCCTTTGCAAGGTCAGCAAATATGGCGGAGGTGATGAGGCCCTGGTCCATGCCGGTATGGATGGATTCAGTGAGCCTTAGTAGGGAGGTAGTGGTGAAATGGGACTTCCTGAACCCAGACTGGTAAGATGTGAAGAAAGAGGTGGAGTCAAGAAAGGAGGAGAGCTAGGAGAGGATGAAGCATTCCTGTAATTTTGCCAGAATGGGGAGGATGGAGATAGGGCGATAGTTTCCAGGGGTCACCACTTTTCAGGAGGGATGACAGTGGTATGTTTCCATTCCGATGGGATGGAAGAGAGAGAAAGAGAGAGAGAGAGAAAGAAAGGTTGAAGAGAGAGGCAAGGGGGGAGGTGATGGTGGGGGCCACCAGGAAAAGCATTTTTGAGTCCAGCCTGGAGGGGCATTTGCCCTTGGAGGGGTTTAGCGCTAGCAGGGCCGTATAAACTTTGACTGGTATAACGTGTCAGAAGGAGAAAGAGGGCAGAGGGGCTTGGATAGGTACAGGTGGGGTTGGTGGGGCATGGCCATGGGAGGCTACGGGGTGGGGACAGGAGCAAAGCAGTACAAGAAGTAAAGAAGGAATTGAATTTGGTTGCCATTGCAAGCGGGTCGGTTAACGTGGTACTGCTGGCTTTAATGGTAGGAGCAGGGGGCTGGGATGGGGGGTGGAAGAGGGATTGTACCACCTTCCAGAATTTGGAGGGGTGATTTAAGTTAGTGAGGAAGGTGGATTTAAAGTAGTTTGCCTTGGCCAAGTGAATTGCTCTTGTACAGGCATTTCGAAGAGTACGATAATACTGGTGATCCGACTCGGAACCGCTGACTTTGTGAATCTTCCACGCCTGATCTGTAGCCCATAGCAGGCCGTGAGGTCAGTGGTGATCCAAGACAGGTGTGAGCCCCGCATTCGGGTCCGTCTGAGTGGGGCATAGGCATCTCAAACTAAGAGGAACTTGGACTTAACCCTTAGGCTGCCAATAGAATTAGAATGTATAGGAATTTTGGACTGGTACATCAGTCTGCTGCCCTGCAAGGGTTAAAAAAGTCTGGAGCGGTGTCAGTGAAGGTGGCACATGGGATGAATGACCAGTCGGTGGAGACCAGCTCATGTAGGAGGGGGGTGAGATCCAGAGACTTGTACAAGCGAGTCAACAGAGTTTTAGGATTAGGAGCTTTGGACCTGTGGATTTTATGGACTGCGTAAATTATATGATGATCACTTATGGAGTCGTGAGGAAGTCCAGCAGCGATTATCTTGTGTGGGTGACAGGTGAGAGCCCAGTCGATTAGAGAGTGATTTAGAGTTATGGTGTTTAGATGGGAGGGTTCACTGATCAGCTGCAACAGGTTGAGAGTGGCTACGTCATTTCGAATTTTGGAGTGGGAGGAGGAGTGCTAATTCATGTTGAAGTCACCTAGGATGTGAGCTCACCACCTGGTGCATGTGATTGAAGGGCTGCTAGGAGGTCGGTTATGGCGGACAAGGGGGAGCTGGGACAACAATATGTGCCTGCCGTAAAAATGGGAATTGAGTGGGGGAGGGAGAGTTGAACCATTAGTGGTTTAATAGACAGCAGGTGAGGTGATATAGGTATGAGGGAGAACTGCAGGGAGGAAAAGATGTATATAGCAGTACTACCACCTTTTTTCTTAATGGGATGGTAATTTTGGATGACTGTGTAGCCTGGGATGGAGATGCAGGCATCATGGATGTCTGGCTTTAACCATGACTCAGTTATGATCGAGACATCAGGGTTGAGGGACAAGGTTATTGGTTGTAACAATGAGATTTTGGGGAGAAGGCTCCTGATGTTTAAGTAAGCCAACTTTAGGCCTTGACGGAGTTGAATAGGAGGGGAAGGGGTAGGACCGGGGTTGGCCTCAATGTCCCCTACCATCTAAAGCAGGAGCATTGCCAGGTGTCTGGACAAGGCCACCAGGATTTTGTAGTGGGAGCAGGGGGTGGGTGGGAAAGCGAGGGACTAGACACAGTGTGCAACTTGAGGGCAATCAGACCAGCGTGGAAGCTGGGGGGAAATATGGAGGGTCCAGGATGCCAGGTGTTTGGTGGTAAATAGGTATGTAACCCCCCTACAAATGGGGGTTCCTAAAAGCCTTCTAGGAGCTGCCTAAGTGTCCCCCTGGTGGTTGGCGTTTGGTGCTTAAGCCATTTGAATAGCTCTGTGAGTGCTTGTAGAGCCTCCATGTACTGTCTCTTTAAGAGCTGTCTGCTTGCAGACATAATCATTGCTCATGAGGGGGACTGTGTGTTTCCCTGCTCGAGTCCCGCTCAAGCTGTAATGTAATTGCCCCTCTTTGCCGTCGCTCAAAGCGCAAGGGGAGCCAACTCGAAAGATGTAACTGTTTGCCAGCAATCATTCGGTGTAATGGTGAAAATGCAGTTTGTTTAACCTGTCTTTGTTGCAGCTGGGACTCTGTGTGCTGTGCCCCTCCATTTTGGACCAGGACAGTTTGAGGGGTCTAATAGGAGCAAGGGGGTTTCTAAAATGGAGTAAGTAGCGACCAACCAGAATCAGGACTCTAAATGGAGCCGGCTGACTAATGGGGAATCAGCTAGTAATTCTGGGAAGTGAAGTTCTGGACTATGGCGCCTTGTTTGCATCAATGAGGGCAGTAGTGAGTAACTGGCATCTGCATCCCACCAATGGGATCGGGTGGCGTCCAAACTGAATTCCCTGCCCAAACTGCCCGGATTCAGAGTCGTTGTGGCTGAGAGTGAGGAAGGAGCTCTGGGCTCTTGCGGCATTGAGTTTTTCGCGCGGGAAGCGTGTGTGGAAGGCCAGAGTCGGGCAGCTGTATCGCCGTACAGCTCGGACTAAATCCACTAGGCCACAGTCAGAGGAGGCTGTGCAAGTGCGCAGCTGCCTACCAGGCTCACCCTGAAGAGGACTGGAGAATCTGCTTCAATCGCGCTCGGTCTGTCAGGACAAGTGAAGCTGCGTCCTTGGGCCCAGTATTTTGCAGTGAAAACGATCGGGAGTATATAGCAGCTGCCTGGTATGGTACCCCTCTGCTCTTCATATAAATGTGTGGAGAAGTGTCTGAATTCCAGGCTCGGTTCTGTGAGTGGTGTCAGAGCGCTCTTTCGGCTGGAGTTGTGAGTACCAAATCAGGGTAGCTCTCTGTCACATGTTCATAGTGAGAGTAAGATTTGTCTGGCTGCTTTATTGGCTACATGAACTGAGCCTGCTGGCTCTACTTAATCCTCTTAGGAATCAAGTGCTTGTTTTCTGCATCAGGGGCCCCAACCAGCTGCATCGAGAGGCTAGCCTTCTATGGCCTGGGTACCCAGAGACAGTGACTTATAGGTTTGGCCTGTGCACAGTGCCCTAGATATATATATATATATATATGTATTAGAGTGGTAAGCTAATTAACCTGATCTCCCCTAGTCCTTGTTATCTCCCCCTAAATAAATCAGATTGGTTGTTTTGCAGAGGTATACTGACTGAACTGTGTGCCTATGTTGAATTACTGTACAGTGATTATTGTATAACTGCATCTTACTTTACAGGGGGTCACCAGAGTCAAGCTGATTGAACCAAAGCGGGGGATAAGTGCATATGGAAAGGGTACTGGGGTTGACTTGTGTGGGCCACTAGTGGGGAGAAAGGGGGGTTGCAGTGACCCAGAGGGCTGTAACCAAGTCATATTAGACTGTTCCAACCCCAACCTCTGGGTGAAGGCACCCGCCATCGGATCCAGGCCCCTCAACCTGTTAACGTTAGAGCAGGCAGGGGTAGTAGCCCTTGGGATAGTGCCCCCTAGGGGTTACATTTTGGAGGCACCTCTGGGATTAGCATCCCCTAGTGGCTGAATTTACGAACTACCCCACCATGGCCAAACCCAAGGAAAAACTGGAAGGGGATATCATGACTAAAATTAAGTTAGATCCTGTTAAGATGATGGTGCATAAACGATCGGGAGTATACAGCAGCTGCCTGGTATGGTACCCCACTGCTCTTCTTATAAATGTGTGGAGAAGTGTCTGAATTCCAGGCTCAGTCCTGTGAGTGGTGTGAGAGCGCTCTTTCGGCTGGAGTCGTGAATACCAAATCCGGGTAGCCCCCATGTCAGATGTTCATAGTGAGGTCAAGATTTGTCTGGCTGCTTTACTGGCTACATGAACTGAGCCTGCTGGCTCTACTTAATCCTCTTAGGAATCAAGTGCTTGTTTTCTGCATCAGGGCCCCAACCAGCTGCATCGAGAGGCTAGCCTTCTATGGCCTGGGTACCCAGAGACAGTGACTTATAGGTTTGGCCTGTGCACAGTGCCCTAGATACATATATATATGTATATGTATTAGAGTGGTAAGCCAATTAACCTGATCTCCCCTAGTCCTTGTTATCTCCCCCTAAATAAATCAGATTGGTTGTTTTGCAGAGGTATACTGACTGACCTGTGTACCTATATTGAATTACTGTACAGTGGTTATTGTATAACTGCATCTTACTTTACAGGGGGTCCCCAGAGTCAAGCTGATTGAACCAAAGCAGTGGATAAGTGCATATGGAAAGGGTACTGGGGTTGACTTGTGTGGGCCACTAGTGGGGAGAAAGGGGGGTTGCAGTGACCCAGAGGGCTGTAACCAAGTCATATTAGACTGTTCCAACCCTGACCTCTGGGTGGAGGCACCCGCCATCGGATCCAGGCCCCTCAACCTGTTAACGTTAGAGCAGGCAGGGGTAGTAGCTTTTGGGATAGCACCCCCTAGGGGTTACAGGTAATCTATGGGGGGGGGGTAGTGAAGGTGGGAGAAAGTTGAAAGGTAGGGAAGGGTGATTTGAAGGGCTGAACAACAGCTTTGGGTAGGAAGAGGGTGGGAGGGACACCAGGGGTGCAAAAAGGCAGAGGAGAAAATTAGGGACAAGCAGCATTGTGGAACTTAGGGAGGGAATGAGCCACCTGTGAGCCAGAGAGAATCCCAGTTGCTAGTATGGGCTGTGAGAAGCCAGAGAGCAGCAGCCCAGGGAGCTGCACTATAAAGGAGGTGGGCTAGCGACGGCCTTGGGTTTGTAGATAGTGGCCGCAGAGGAGTGAGATTACTATGGTGATTCAAGGGTGCAGGAACAGGTATGTGAGCCCCTTTACTGAGACTGTAACTGCCAGAATTGCAAATGCCACAGGGCTTAGGGAAGAGTACATCTAGGAGATCACTGCTGGGACTGTAGCAGCAGGGTCGTGAGTCCACTGGGCTTGTTGTAGGGTTGAGAATAGAGCAGTGTGGTGGGATGTGCAGGTGCCACTGGCGAGGAGCACCACAGGAGATTCTAAAGCAAGAGCTAGCGCGGCATCTAGTAGCAGGAAGATATAATCTGCAAGGGGAAGTAGACTGTTAGGTAAAAATCCTGGGTGGGCACTACACTGCTATAAAAGTTAGAGACTGCCAAGGTTGGTGGTGGTGGTGGTGGGGGTGTCAGGGCTCCTAGGTACAGACACCAACCACGGAAAGGCTCCAAGTCCACTGCGTCGTCCCTGAATAGCGGCAGGTGAAATCAGCGTCAGCTCAAGGAGGGCAGGATCTTCTGAGGTAGGTGCCCTCACGACCCTCCATCAGTGAAGAGCTGTGGAGAGAAGAGAATAGGGTCAGCACTGCAGTACTGTTTAAACAGGGTAGGAGGGCAGGGGACAGAAGTGGGCAAAGAGGAGGAGGAGGAGGAGGGGTGAGTAGGAAGAGGCAGGGGGATAGAATTAGCAAGAGACAGGCGGGGGAGAAAATTGCAGAGAGGGAGGATGAGGTGAGAGGGATAGACAAATTTGACTTAGGCTCTCAACAGACAGACACAGCAGCTGGGGAATTTTAGATTAACTAGAGTGAGTAACAGGCAATTTAAATCAGAGTTCAGGATGGACAAATTCGAGTTAAGCACAGTAAAATAACAGCCACAGCAGCTGGGTAATTTGGAGCAACCAGAATAACAGGCAAATCAAAACAGAGTTCAGCTGGAGTTTATCACACAGCAAAATGCTGAAATTAGCTTGGCTCATAGGCAACACTGTGCTGTAACCCCGAGATTGCTAAGAATAGCAGCCCATGCAATTTAAACAGAATTCAGCTGGAATTAATCCGTCAGCAAAATGCTGAAATTAGCTAGCGGAGTAGGGAACAGTGCACTCGACCCAAGTAGCAGACAAGTAAATTTCACAATTACAAAATGAAACTCCACCAATTAAATTATCTAACTTCACTCCTCTGCCAAAGGAAAGCATCGGAGGGACCCTTAGGCTAGGTCCAGCTGTGAATAAATTAAGTCATGTCCTGGCTTGGCGCCAAAACAGAATTCAAACTAGCCTTTAGGCAGACTGTGACATAAATTAAATCTGGACTTTGCTTGGCCCAAAAACAAGATTCAAACTTAAAGGCTCCTAGGTAGAGACGCCAACCACAGAATGGCTCCACGTCCATAGCGTCGTACCTGAATAGCGGTGGGAGAAGTCAGCTTCGGGGAGGGCAGAATCTTCCGAGATAGGTTCCCTTACGACCCTCTATTGATCTGTATGATCTGGGTGTTAATAGAATGTGATTCTGTAAACAATTGGCATAAGCTTTTGAGGAAGGACTTGGTTGGTCTGAAAGCTTAGGCACTGTTTTCATTTTGTAACATCTGTGTTGGTCCAATAAAAGGTATCAAACCATTTGCTTCTGGATCTAAACTTCCACCAAGGCATAAAGAGGACTACTCATCTTTTTTCTCATTTGTCAGACAAAATGGTTGGTATCATCAATGTCTCCCCACTAGAGACAGAGGAAGATGAAGATTATGCAGATTTTATGGGCATGTTGGGAGTAGCTCCACCAAGAATGCCACTTCCCATACGTAAACAACTTAAGAAGGCCATATCAAAAATCATGGCTGCAACCACCTTAGCAGTAGCCATAGACAAACAGATTGAAAGAAAATATCAGATGGAGAAGCAGGGAGTGGAATACATGTACACCCATCCTGATCATCACAGAGTAGTCCAGGCTGCTGCTTGTGAGAGAGGAAAAATCACTGCACAGCCCCTTGAAAAGGACTCTAAAAAATTGGATTCTATAACCAAAAAGGTTAGTGGTACAACTTCCCTGCTTATCAGGAGGCAGCGTACTCAGCACATACAGCAAAGCAGCAGAAAGCACTTTGGAACACAATGTGGGTACTGATGGAGTGGATGGTGAATTGGCACAGGACCTGAATGCCACAGCAAGATTAACCCTGTGTGCCACAAAATATCATTTCCACACTGCGGTGCACACTAATGACACTGCCGCTGTTTTGTTTTGGCTCACACAGTGTCCTTAAGAAGGTTTTCTTGGCTGAGGACTACCATCTTTTCCCAGAATACTCAAAACAAGGCCATGGATTTCTCCTTTGAAGAAAATTCATTATTTAGTGACAAAATGGAGGCCTACGTGAAAAAAGTGAATGAATACAAAATCACTTTCAAGAGTAACTATGAAAAGGAAAAGGCCTGTACCTCCTACAAGTCCTATGGAAGTGGAGACAGGGGATACTTCCCAAGGGCATATGTCTCGTATGCCCTCTATGAGTACCAATCACAAAGCGGTTACTATAGAGAAAGGGAAACAGTGCTTCCAGGCATAATGCTGCAGCTCCGGTGCCTAACCCCAGCAAAAGCAAAACCCCTGGTAGTTTTGCCCATTACATTATTTCCAAGAATAGGTAAACATTACCAGACAAGTGGGTACTGGAGGTAGTGAACCACGGTTTGTAGCTGCAGTTCAAACACTTTCCAAATCTCCAGAAATACATAATTTTTCCATCTCATTCTGCCAAAGAAGTCTGCTGGAACTGGAAGTAAAAAAAAACTTTGATATCAAAAGCTATAGAAAAAGTTCTTTCCTTCCATTGGGACAGAGGCTTATTCTCAAACTACTGCCTGACCCACAAGAAAAATAGGGAGTGGCAACCCATTGTAGATATCAGGTTTCTGAATAAACATTTGAAGGCTGGGATCCCTAGATATGAAAGATGTCTGTCTTCATATCCCAGTCAGGCTGTCCCACAGAAACTATCTCAGATTCAAGCTGGGGAAATGCCAGTATCTGTTCACAGGTCTCCCATGTGGTCTCACCTCAGCTCCAAGGGTTCTCACAAAGTGCTTGGCAGTGGTGGCAACACTCCTGAGAAAACAAGGCATGATGCTTTCCCACTGCGTAGATGACTGGCTTGTCTCAGGGGAAAACACAGCAAGATACAAGGTGCTCAGTTTGGTTGGTAAAAAGCACCTTGGAAAACCTAAAGATTTTTGATAAACCTGCAGAAGTACTAGTTAGAGCTTGTTCAAGTACTGGACTTCAGAGGAGTAGAGCTAAAAAAACCCTGCAGGGGAAAGCTTTCCTCCCACTGGCCAGAGTTACAGCTTTGATAGGAACAGCAGAGTATTTCACAGCGGGTCAGCCAAGACCTGCATGAGACTTTCTACAGTTACTAGGGCACATGGCTGCATCCAGAGCTGTGGTTCTATGGGCCAGGTTCCAAATAAGAGATATCAAGTACCACTTAAGGGACAGCTGGTCTCAAATATGGCATTTTCTTGCAAAGCTAGTGCCAGTGACAAAAGCAATGGTGGAATCATTAGAGTGGTGGAAGGAGGAAAGCAACCTCAGAGAGGGCATTCCCTTCCTTCTGCTATCACCCACAAGTATTCTTACCAAAGATGCCTCACTTCTGTTGTGAGGCGCCCCTCTGCAGGACCTCACAGTGAGTGGCACGTAGAGTCCACAGGAGTCACTAGAACACAAAAACCTTCTGAAGTGCAGAGCAGTACTGCTAGCAATGCAGTTGTTCTCTTCCCAGCTACATGGTCAGTCTATCCAAATCAGGACAGACAACACCACAGTAATGTACTATACTGTATAAAGCAAGGAGGAACAGGATCTTCAAAACTGTGTGCAGAGGCGGTGAGGATTTGAGACCTGGCATATTCCTTAGGAGCAAACATACTTGCAGTGTATCTGCCAGGCAAAGACGGTGTCCTGGCAGATTCTCTAAGCAGGATCAGCCAGGGAAATAACAGATAGGTCTTAAACCAGCAGATTCTGGCCACAGTGTTCGAAAGGTGGGGCACTCCCAATATACACCTGTTTGCATATTCAGAGATCTATCAGCGCCCACGTTTTTGTTGTAGGTCACTAGCCAGAGGATGCCTTGGTATTGGACTGGACAGGGAAGTTTCTGTATGCCTTTCCCACCATTCAACTCATTCAGAAAGTGCTCCTGAAACTCAAGAGGGAGCCTGCAACAATGATCGTGATAACTCTAGACTGGACAAGACAGGCCTGGTACTCAGTGCTCCTGATCTTGTGCAACAAGAATCCCGTCAACCTGCCTCTCAGTCACACTCTATTGACTTTGTTCCAGGGCAGAATAATATTTCCAAACCCCAAGAGACTATGTCTGAGTGCATGAGTCTTGAGGAGTTTGAATTTTCTGGACTGGATCTCTCAGAGGAAGTCCTGAAGGTGTATGGGGTTTCAAGGAAACTCACTACCAGGAAAGCTTATTCCTTTAAGTGGAAAAGTTTGTCTTATTGGAATGCCCCCAGAAAAATAAACCTAATAGATGCAAGGTTGCCTGCAAATTCTGCAATACCTAGTACACCTGCAGTAGCTACGCCTATAGCCTTCAACTTCAGAGATGCACTTAGCAGCGGTATCAGCATTACTATCAGCTGGCAAGGAAACGTTTTTCACCTCACATATTTTTGAAGGTTTTCAAAGGCCTCAGCCACTTGTACCCACCAGTAAGAGACCCTGTCCCACCATGGGACCTCAGTATATGCCTAGTCCAGCTTTTGGAGGCTCCCTTTGAGCCTGTGAAAACTGCTGATGGGATTGCCTCAGCTGCCACCAGGTACCTATCTATAGACGCCTTCTAGGAATAAGTAACGAAACCATACTGCTTTATTAAGAATGTCATGTTGTTAACATATAACTGTTTTTAAGTTGTGTGTGTGTGTTTTTGCTTTCTGCAGAGTCTAGACACATTGAAACACTTATAGAATGAGGATATTTACTGAGTGACACATAGCAGGAACACTATTAATTTGCACTATTGTTTGTTCATGAGAAATGTTTGGGGTAAAAAATGCACATGTGAATTATTTCAGTACTGTCATTTTAAATTTCTGCCTATTTAACAAGCAGTACATGAGCATCAAACCCACCCCCCCTCGTGATGCAGTAAATATGAAACCGGTCGGGATTTCATCAATTCTGTGGAGCTACATGGCGGTTTGCTTCTTTTATAGTTTTTTTTTTGTGTATTGTACATAATAAAATAGTATTCATTCAACTATTCAGCTGAGGAGTGCGGCTTCTTGAAGTTACAGTTTATTGTTGTCGCCCGGTTCCTTTCCCATCAGGAACCGAGCCCTTCAGTCGGTTCCCTCTGTATTTCCTCTGTGGGAAACCAACTGCTTTAAAAAAAAAAAAAGGAGTGGGTCTATCACGGTTGGGAACCACACTTTCTTTTTGAATATATGCCTGTTGTTTCTGACACTACTGTCAGAAGCACCTACAAAAAAATGGACAGGACAAACTGGGTTTGAGAACTGTACTGGTTGTGGACAAATAGTTGCCAAAGCAGACAGGCACCATTTGTGTATTTCCTGTCTGGGAACTAGTCATATTTTTGTTAACTGAATGATAAATCAGACCTCTTGTTATCCCCCACACTAGGCGGATACTTTAAGCTGGCCATCCCAATGAAATCTACCCGTAGTGCAGTCGCTAACAAGATGGTGATTCCCTTCAAAAGGACTAAACTTGCTCAGAACTCTATCCTGTATCAAGGTCCGAAATGGTACAGTGCACTACCCGCTGTCCTCACTGACACTACCAAGATTAGTATCTTCAAAGCTGGGCTCAAATCTCTCCTTGACTCTAAAATGAATTGTACCTGCCTGCGCTAATGTAATAGTACCTCGCCCCCAGTTTTCCATTTACCTACCCTCTCTACATCTTTCTGCTATATGCCACTTTTTTTCTTAACCCACTCCCCTACCCCCAGTTACCTGACAATGACCTCACTTGGTTGAAAGCTCCACCTCTCTCCCACCTCAGACGATGCCACCTGCCTGTGCTAATGTAATAGTACCTTGCCCCAAGTTTTCCATTTAACTACCCCCTCTACATCTTTCTGCTATATACCACTTTTTTCTTAACCTGCTCCCCTACCCAGTTACCTGACGATGGCCTCACTTGGTTGAAAGTTCCACCTCTCTCCCACCTCAGATGATGCCACCTTCGGCTGATCCCCTCCCCAACCCCCTCTTATCTAATCAGTCTGTATGTTAATATTTACTAATTTGATGTGTATACATTCAAATTTTACCATTACTGTCTGTGTATATGCTGCAATGTTTTTTCTTTTTTTTTTTTTCCCTCTGTAGACCTTGTATTTTTGTAATGTTTGTTCAACACTGATGTGGAACCTTTGAAAATGAGTCCTTGACTCAAAGGTATTAATCCCAACCTGAAATAAATAAATAAATAAAATAACTGTGATATTTGCAAAACTTTCTGCCCCAAAACACTTAAAAAAGGGCCAAAAAGTTGGAGGAAATGGCTACCCCGGCATCTCCATTGAAGTCTTCTGAGGAACCCTCCTCTTCAAAAAAAAAAGAGTAAGGAATCAGTGGAAAAAAATCCAGTGACAAAACTGGTTCTTCAAAAACAAAAAGACCAGTGGAACCAGTCTCAGAACTGGTTCCTGCTAAGAAAAAACATAAAGAAAAGCATACCACTGCACCTCCTGCTGAAAAAGTAAAGGAGCTCTCAGTGAGTACACCGGCTATGCCCTCTACTAAGGAAATTGCCAAGGTACTGCAAGTTTTGCAGGCCCTCCAGGCTGCCAGTCCCTTGGTTTCTCCATGGGTCACTCTGGTTCCAGTTTCTCAGGAATCACTTTATCCATATGAGGAACCAGAGGAGGAGGAACAAGAGGATGAGGGAGAACCCATGGAGCCAGAAGTCTCTCTGGAGCAGGACTTCATTTCTCCCCCCATGGGTCCAAAGGTCTATTCTTTCCACAATTTGTTTGTGAGGCAGATGGTAGATACTTGCAGCCTCTCCATACAAGAGTCAGTCAAGGATGAGGAGGAAGCTGACTTCCTAGACATGATGGGTCTTACCCCCACAAAAAGGTTTTACTACCCATCTATAAATCCCTCAGGAAGGCAGTATTAAAAGTTCTGCAAACCCCAACA
The DNA here is from genome assembly GCA_016271365.2 of Neoceratodus forsteri. Taxonomy (NCBI): domain Eukaryota; kingdom Metazoa; phylum Chordata; order Ceratodontiformes; family Ceratodontidae; genus Neoceratodus; species Neoceratodus forsteri. The sequence continues at coordinate 640,029,949 of CM028136.1, forward strand.
TCTGTACCAGGGGTGTACAGAAAGGTGGAAAAAAAGGTGCCAGTTAGATAAATCTAACACTGACTTTTTATTCACTCACCCTGACCATAATGGAATGGTACAGACAGCTGCCTGTGACAGGGCCAGAGTGCCCTTGGCATCCCATCCACCTGACAAGAACTCTAGAAAAATTCATCCATGCGGAGAAAAGGATACATGGCAGCTTCACTCCTGGTCAGGCAAGCCTATTACATGTATAATACAGTTCAATATCAAAAAACTCTGCGGTCCACAGTTCTGGCCATGTCAAACAGAATACAAAGGGAGATGGCAGTGGACATGGCTAAAACTGCCAGGTCAGCACCAGATGCCACAAAATATCAGGTCCATATGGCAGTGGATGTCAGTGACACTGTTGCCAGGCTCATGGCTCTTTCAGTCCCCATGAGGAGGTTTGCCTGGCTTAGAGCCTGTCTTTTTGGATTACCTGACCCATTTAGATTCACTGGGCCTTAGGCCTTCTACTTTGAAGAAGCACCTGGCTGCAGTCTCTGCCTACATCTCATCTGGTAAGGACAGATCCCTGGCATCTCATCCTGTCTTTTGAAAGTTCTTTAAAAGCCTGCTGCACCTTCACCATCCCTTAAGGGAACTGGTGCCAGCCTGAGATCTCAACATCTGCATTGATAGGCTGATGCCCCCCCAGAGCCAATGGCAACTGCAGATTTAAAATACGTTACTTAGAAAGCTGTTTTCCTAGTAGCCATTACTTTGGTTAGGCGAGTAAGTGAGCTTCAGGCCCTGATTTGAACTATATCTCTTTCTACAGGGACAAGGTGGTACTCGGGACTAATAGGAAATTCCTTCCTAAAGTGGTGTCAGATTTCGATCTGAACCAGTCTATCACATTGCCAGTCTTTTTCTCCACCAACTCCGGCTCAGGGGAGCAGAGACTGCATAACTTGGATGTCAGGAGGGCACTTTGCTACTGTCTAGATAGGACCAAGTCCTTCAGACCAGAGGTTACCCAGTTATTCCTCACCTACTGTATGGGGAAGTGGGTAAAGATAAACCAGCATCTAGAAGAACCATTGCATGCTGGATAGTAACCTGCATACAGTTTTGTTACAGCTATGTGGGTAAGCAGCCACCCCTGGGCCTCAGGACACATTCAACCAGGGTCTCCGCTGCGTCTGTAGCTGCAGCAAGGGATATACCCCTACTGGAAGTTTGCAAAGCAGCTACATGGAAAACTGTTCACACATTTACCAAGCACTGCTGCTTAGATATTCAGTCCAGAAGTGATGCCAGGTTTGGCACAGCAGTTCTGCAGAGCCTTTTTCCAAATAGGTTCTCTGTCCTACCTCCAAAGGTACTGCTTGGCAATCTGCATTAATTAAGCAAAATGAGTGATTCCTTGAGTTTGAAGAAAAAAATACTCCCCGTAGTAATAATGTTTTTTCCAAGGGATCACTCAGTCTGTTTAAGTTCCCACCCTGCCTCCCCTACCAGAACCAGGAAAAAGGGAACTCTTGCCCTGCATCCATGTTAGTCACTATATGTCCCTCTACCCTATGTTTTTTTAAGTTTGATGGTTTAAAGTTTTTAAAACCAGTTGTGTTCTATTGTTGACCCTTCTTACAGGGACCGTTCTTTAGGGGCCCCCATATGGGGCAGGGTGTTAAGTAGTTAGTTAGGGTGCCTTCACTTTGTTAGGCTTCATAACGAATCTGAGCACATCAGAGTGCTGCAGTTACTAGGGGCAGCAGTTTGAAACTGGCATGAGCCAATGAGAGTTTCACCATTTACCTACATTCCATTCTGTCTGGGGCAGTTCAACACAGAAGGTTGACTGCATTAGTTAAGCAGCTAAGTGATCCCTTTGAAGAAACATAATTACTATGGTGATTATTTTTTTTTGCTATGCATTTGCAAAGCAGTTACCTGGAAAATGGTACACACCTTCACAAAGCACTACTGTTTGGACATACAGTCCAGAAGGGATGCCAGTTTTGGAAATCTTGTGTTGCAGAATACTTTTCCTAATTAGGTTTATTTATTTATTTTTTTAATTCTTTGGTAACTGGGTAAAGCCCACTTGGCCCAAGTGCCTATTTTCAGGGCCAACTCGGAAGCACTGGGGAGGTTTAGTGACTTGCTCAGTCACACAGTATACGTGTGGAGGTTATGGGACTCAAACCCAGGTCTGCTGGATGTAACAAGCTCAATCACAGCTCATTGCTCTAACCTCCAGGCTATTCTGCCAGGTATACCAGGTTCTGGACTCTCCCTCCCAAGGTTCTACTACTTAGTCTGCATAAAGTGTAAATTTTTATGTGAGGGATTCCTAGGGTTAGAAGAAAAAAAATTACTTACCGTAATGGTTTTTTCTTCTTAAAGAGCAACTCTGCATTTCAGCACGTGCTTTCATAAACAAGATTTTCAGCTGTGACAGTTTACTAGGGAATACATTTTTTTTTCATTTTCAGTGTTCATTTCCAAGATTCACAACACATCTTGGTAGTCCATCTAAAAAGTCTGTATAGAAAACATTTGTCTTTCCCTGTTAACCTCACAGTGCCTTTGTTTATGACATCATAGTGCTCACCATGACAAAAGACTATGATGTCACAAAACAGCTATTGTGTGGTTAGTAGGGGGGAGTCAGAGACATTTTGAAAGACTCGATGAAATAATCTTCACATTATCTGCAAAATTTAGTAGAACAGCAGCAGGGGAAGTCAAAAATAAATACCAAAATAACTAGACAACAATAAAGTTAAAACATAAGTGGTTTATCTCTAGTGTTTTTAAGCTTTTTATTATAATAGAGTGTTTATACTCCCTAACCCTGCCTTCCCTTCCAGAACCTGAAATAGGTTCTCACAAGAATTGGTTCTCTTTCATTGAGGTTGATTGAGCATTACTATTGCAGTTCCTACAATTGCAAGTTCACTGTTACAGTTTATATAACAAATTTTCTACAGTGTGCTTTTAGTTTATTTGGTTTTAAATTCTATAAAAAGTTTCAACATTTTTGGTAGCCTTTTTAGCTAGTTTCACTGGCCACTGTTCCAGTCTGGCTTGAAAACAGATCTGAGCAATGACCAGAGTGAAGCACGGGTGCAGAGTTTGAACCTACATTCCAAATTCAAAAATTTGCATAGGTTCTAATCTCCAAGGTGTCACTCTTGGCCAAGATGACTGCATAAAGTGTAAACATAGTGAGGGATCCCTTAAGAAGAAACAACATTACTATGTTGAGTATTTTTTTCTTAGTCCTTTGGACTTTATTAGCTTTGGCTGCTTGTCTATACATGATATCATAATGCCCTGCTTAAGACATCATAATTATCTTCCCAGCAACAGATTGGGATGTCTGTGAGGGCATTGAAGTGGCAGAAGATGAAAGTATTGGGGTAACAGTAGGAAGAAGGCTGAGTCAGTATGGGTACAAGTCACAGCAGCCTCAGGCAGGAAAGTGCGCTTAGGGGTGATATATAGGCCTCCAGGCCAAGCGGAAGAAAGAAACAGAGAACTCAAGGAGGAACTTAAAGGAGGGGTAGCAAAGGGGGAAGTAGTGGGGTGGGTGACCTGAACCAGCCTGGTGTCGTATGGGCGTCCCGGGGTCAACAGTACGATGAGTCAGGCATTAATGAATGCCTTCCAAGACTGTCTGCTGGTGCAGCTTATTAAGGAACCTACCAGGCAGAATGCAATCCTTGATGTGGTGCTCACCAACTCAGATGATGATGAGTGCTGTGGGAGTAGGGAAGCCACTAGGGAACAGCGAGCACAACTCCATGTGCTTTGAATTGGCCCTTGGAGCTGGCAACCAACAATCAAAAACCAAAGTCCTTGACTTTAGGAGGGTGAACTTCAATAGGTAGAAGGAACTGGTCAAGAACAAGTTAGTAGAGGTGGAGGACATAAGGGGGGTAGAGGTGAGATGGGGGGCAATAAAAGAAGCCATCCTCAAGGCATCAAAGGCGAGCTTAAGAACAATATCTAAAAAAACAGGTTTAAGAGACCACTGTGGTTCTCTGTATGGTCATGGAAGCAGTTAGGGCCAAAAAGGCCTTCTATAAATACAAGGAAAACAGGGGGCAGCAGAATGGGAGGATTATCTACAGAAAAATATGAAGGCAAAGAGGGCTGTTGGGGAGATGAAAGCAGACACGGAGGTGCGTATCCTGGAGGGGGTCCAGAATGGAGAAGAACAGTTTTTAGACATGTAAGTGAAAAAAATTGGGGCATCACATGGCTAGATGAGGGGGTAGGGTGATAGAGGAGGATGAGCAAAAGGCTGCTGACTTGAATGACTTCTTTTGCTTAGTATTCACTAAGGAGGACCGTGGGTCCATGCCAGAAAGTGGCATCAAAGCAGCCACTAAGTGAGTCCCAAAAATGAAGCAGCCAATACTTACTTGCGAGAGGGTCCTGAAAGGGCAGACAGCTTTTAAGATAGATAAGGGCCCCAGGACCAGATGGTTTGCATCCGAGGATACTTAGGAAATTAGCAGCAGAACTGGCTGAACCACTGGCTGGGCTGTTCAACATCTCACTTAGGTCCAGAGAAGTTCCAAGGGATTGGAGAATGGCAGACGTTGTACCGCTTCATAAAGGGGAGGATAGGGAGCAACCATGGAACTACAGGCCTATCAGTCTGACCTCCATTGTGGGGAAGCTGATGGAATCACTAATCAAAGAGGACCTTGCAGAATACCTAGACAGCATTGGCTTCAGGATAGTAAACAACATGGTTTTGTGGTGGGAAGGCCATTTTAGACTAACTTGATTTTTTCTTTGAGGGGTGACCAAGGAAATAGACAGGGCCATGCTGTGGATCTGCTGTACTTTGACTTCAGCAATGCTGCTTATTTGGTACTACGCATAAGGTTGCTCAAAAAGATGGAAGACCTGGGTATGGCTAAAACCGTAATGAATTGGGTGGGTAGTTGGCTAGAAGGGAGGCAGCAGAGGGTGGTGGTCAATGCGGTTAAACCAGAGAAATTGGAGGTTATGAGCTGGGTTCCACAGGAATCTTCCCTGGATCTGGTCTTCTTCAACATGTTCATTAGTGACATTAGTGAGGGAATCCAGGGCAGGCTGTGGGGTGGACAGTAATGAGGGAATAAGGGATATGCAGAGGGACCTACAAAAACTAGAGGGCTGGTCAAAGGTCTGGCAGTTAAAATTCTACACCAAAAAGTGCAAATGAATGGAATAGTGGTTGCCCGGGGCAACAACATCAGGGAGGAGAATGGGGATAAGACGGGGAGGGTTGGTACTCTGGAGGAACAACAGGTTCCAAGGAAGTTTCCAGGGATTATAGGGAATATGGGTAGACTGGATGGACCTCTGGTCTTTTTCTGCCGTCATAGTCTATGTTTCTATCTTGCTATGTCATAAACAGAACTGTGTCTGCAGAAGTACATAAGCAGACAGAGTAAATAGAGCAGAGATCCTGTTTCCCTGCAAATGTCCTTAGTAATAAACAAATAAGAGAGATAATTGCAAAAAAGGGGTGAAATATAAACTGAATTGTGTCTAGGTATTACATTTCTCAGTTATCTCAACAACATCAGGGCTGTTTAAAGCCTTGTTGCACTGCACACAAACATTCAGCATTGACAAATGCTTGTTTAAATTAGGTCTCAGATACAAGTGGACTCCTCAGCAGAAATCTGTTAGGTAAATGCTGCTAGTGAGAAACTAGCAAAGAGAGAGTTTTAAGTTCCTGGGCACCATGCCACAAGTGGAGATGGTGCTAGACTTGCACTTGCTGTTCTAACTATTTAGATGAAAGGCAGATACCATGGTGAGTGTCCTTTCCATCCCTTGTATAATCACTCACTAAAACTACAATACACAAATGCCATCTGCAACAGATGTACTTTCTTTTGCTGGCAGTGGCACAGCTTCACTTGGCAGATTGCTTGGTCAGATATTAAAGTGGCACATAGACTCTCTGGCCATTAACATGGTGGGCTGCAACAGCATAAGTAGTAGTAAAAGTGTTTACTCATTTCATAAACAGAATGAATGAATAGAAACATAGACTTCGACGGCAGATAAGGACCGCTTGGCCCATCTAGTCTGCCCATTTCCCTACCTACAGGATAGGCCGCAGATCCTAGTTAACCAACAGCCTATTTCTTCCTACCCCCCACAAGACTTGCCTTATGTCTGTCCCATGCATTCTTGAATTCTCCCACAGTTTTAGACCCCACAACCTCCTCAGGAAGGCTGTTCCATGCATCCACTACCCTCTCTGTGAAATAATACTTCCTCACATTGCCCCTGAACCGCCCCCCCCATCTTTAAATTGTGTCCCCTTGTTCTTGCACGTCTCTTTTTCTGAAAGATGCTACCCTCTTGGACTTCACTGATTCCATTATATATGTTCATTATATAGTTCAACTGAGACAAGCTCATTTCCAGTGAGGTCCTTTGTGCAAAATTGCAAAAGTTACATAATACAAAATACAGGGGACAAAGACATATGAAATATACAAATAAGTACAATAAATATATTACATAGATCCAAAACAAAGCCCAATAAATACATACTGAGGCTAAAATACCCCCACCCAAATATTCAGGGATGCACTAAAATAATTCTAACATGGTTCTCTATCTTGCCTTAGTAAACCAGGATCTACCCATGGTGTGGCACAAGCTACATGGTGCTACTACCAGAATTCTTCCCCTCACCCCCTTGCACATACCTTGAGGTCTGCTTGTTGCCCATGCCAATATGTATAATTATACAGTGGCAACAACACATGTGTTTCCCATTATCATAAAATGCTGCAGTAATTGAGGTAATCATGCTGCAGCAACTCCCTTGGTCTTAATTTGATCCAGTTACCTTGAGGTACTGTAAGGTGTACTGCAGTAAAACACAACTTTTTAATTGCTACCACTGTCTACCATTCTTTGCCAGTCTGGGGAATGGGGAGTGGTGCTATACGGTAATACGGGATGTGCTCAGGGATCCCTGTAATTTTTACCCACCAAAACTGCCATACACAAATGGATGTCGCTGTGTGCGAGGGGTGGGGTCTCCCCTGTGATAGCAGTGTAGCATACATTAATGCAAATCACCTGTCCAGATATAAGTGATTGCATATAGGCTGTGCAACCACTGACATATTGGACTGTGATGGCCACAATGGTTGGTCCATGACTTATGTCTTGGGCACATGGCACTTCCACCAAATAATCCCCCCTCACCCTGTATCTTAATGGCCTTGCTAATAGGAATATGCAGTATATTGTTTCTTGCCATTTCTGGTGGTCCAATGGCCCCGTGTGCCTGTGAGTTGATTGTCTATGTCCCTGGCATCCAGTGGATCCACTCTGTAGTCCTGTTCTCTTTTGTTACTATTGTGGGTGGTGCCTAACCCTTCTCCCTACTGGAATGAACATTCAAGCTGGCACTGTATACTTTACAAGAAAATGCCAGAAACTCTTGTTTTCTTTTTGAAAATCTACCTTATGGGAATACAACTTTACCTGTTTGGATATAATAAGGGATATATGGCCCTAATTCAACAGTTCATACACAGAGTGCCTAAAATCTGGTTACTCGGTTCCAAATATTTCCCCTTTAGGGGACAACATACTGTAGGACTGCGCTTTCAATGCACTAATTAAGGAAAATTCTCTGTTGCAATTTTTTCAACTTTGTTTCTTAAACGATGAAATAATACTATATGTACAGTATTTGTAATCTACATATTGTTTTCACCCTTATTTTTTTCCTGGTTTATGGAGGGTTCCCTTTTTCCCTCTTTGTTAGTTTTTTTCCTTACTTCATCTTTTTGTAACCACCCAGTCCCTGGGGTTACTAGAATTCTATCAGTATTATTGTTAGGAAGGCAGCAGGCAGCTGGTAGGGAGCTCATTAGGGGCGTCACAATGACATCATTGTTTACTTAGCTAGCCTGAGGAAGGAATGATTAGATAATTTTACAACTCTCGCAGCAGCATAAGCCACACTGTGTGGATAGCTGCTCTGGGGAGCTTAGAATGCTCAGTGTTGAGTTGAGGTCTGAAGTAGTCTGTAGTGGAGTGAGGAGGTGAGAGTGGCAGAAGGACTGCCAGAGGGCTCTGACAGAGGGCCCAGGATTTCTCACCCTAGTCAAGTGTTGTTTCCATTTTCCAGTGAAGTGGTGGAGACAAGACTACAGCAGGTGTTCCTGATTTCTGCTCCCTGTGAAGTGGAAGGATCTGGTTGTTCTCTGTGGACTCAAGAGGCGATCCCCTGAATGTTCTGAGGGGTTTTCAGCTACAGTACCTTGGTATAGGACCTGAAATAGACTGTGGACTGGCTACCCAGAAGAGTGCCTTTCCTGTTTCTTTTTGGTTGTTCCATGCCCAGTGGCTGGGACAAGTTCTGTGAGTACTAAAGGGAGACTAGATCTCCACAAATGTTCTTAGGGGAGTGGATAGTCTAGGGTGTGTGTGCCCATAGATAAGGCTGAATCGCACCTGTCAGTGCCCCTGGTCTCACCAGTGAGAGTGAAGATAGTTAAACTGTGGACCTCAGTGAGTGCAGTTTGCTTTCTCTGTGCCACCCAGTGTTTGCGACAAGTAATGTATGGGACCTCTAGCATTTCAGTGGGGAATGGGGGTTTCAATGGTGCAACCCTGAAGAATGGCAGAATCTGTCGGTTGGGGCCAAGGGTGGGAGGAACGCCATCTAAGCGCTTACAAGGCAGGGCTTCCTGGTTCATAAAGGGTATCAGTATTTTTACCAGCGCGTGCCTGTATGGAGCGTTTTGATGGCAAACAGCTGCTCCCAGCTGAGGTACGGCTCCAGGCACCAGTCTGACTTAATTTTAGCCACAGCAGAGGATAGCGAGTGGCTCCAGCTGTTGAGAGCTTCCACGCTCACACTCTGTCAGCTGAGATATGGCTCTAGGCTCTAGTCTGATTTAATTTTGGCTGCAACAGAGGATAACGAGCAGCTCCAGCTTTTGAGAGCTTTTAACAGCTGCTCCCAGCCGAGGTATGGCTCCAGACTCCAGTCTGACTTAACAGCAATGATCATCCAAAGGGTAGCTATGTGAAACAGGCACAATAACCGGTGATTTTGAAGTTGCTCACTGTAATTAGATGAACTATTATCAGGTGCTTACTGATCCAGGGAAAGGTCTGGGGAAAGGTCAAAATCATTGAAAACTGTCTCACTTAAGTGGATTTATGCAAATCTGGTGTCCCACTTAAACGTTTGCAGTGCAATGCACTTTACATTAAACAAAATCAGTTCCATGGCAAGCGTCCCACTTAAGCGGGTGTCCCGCTTATCCACATCCCATCTAACTGGCTTGTACTGTATCACACTTAGCTGTCATCAGCATTTTAGTCTCCTTTCAGTTTTGTCATCGGCGTCATCACCAGGCAACGCTACTGTGTACTGTACATTCATTCATAGGGCAGAGAGTTCATTAGAGTAATTAAAGTCCTCAAAATAATTTTCAGGGCCTATTGGAAGGTTCTTTTTCACATTTTACAGAGCTGACTCGTCAGCCACATTGGATTTCTCTACCTGTTTTAATTTCTAGGAAAACAGAAAAAAAACAAGTTGTTTGGCTAAAACTATAACATATTAGAAGGTATCCATTTGTTGACACAGCTAACACTGTACCATTTTGAAACTGCTGGGCAATTTCTAAACCAGATCCTAATAAAATACTGCCATACAAAACCGAAATGAAGAAATGGGACAGTTTTGTACAATTAAACAGCACAATCACATTCCAGGTTACACAAAAAAATGCTATTTCAAAAGAAACTATTAAAAGATGATAGCAATGTATAGCTTATAGCAATTAATATTTTTTAAAGAATGTGCATATACCACAGAATAATAGATAGAACATCACAGAAACAAGACAGTAATTCCATCTATGGTATGGATTCTGGTGCTATCGTAACCACAAAAGAGATGCTTGAGACTTTTTTAATGTCACCAGAATCCCGAGATGGAATAACGAAGAAAGGTTGCTTACCATAGCTCAGGATCTTCTGGAGAATCTTCTCTATAGAGCAGCACTCTCTGGTCCTTGTGCTAGAGGCTCTAGGGTCCCCTCCCCAAAACTTTTTGAAGTAAGTACACCAGTGTACATTGTGATGATGTAACTTAGCATGCACATGGTTCCATATGTAAGGAGTCCTGTCCCAGCTGCCTCAGTTCCTGTAAAGCCTCCATACAAATGTAACCCCCAGGCCACTTCTTTAACTAGTGTACCCCCCCCTATTTTTTGTAATGCTCACCCAGCTAAACGGGTGCCCTTATACTGGCAAACTATTTACATTACTAAAAATGTAGGTACCACCCTTGGCGTTAGGATGTATACATTGTTCATTTTCTAGAGGAAGAGAGGGGTTGGGGGTACAGAAACAAACAACTTGAACCCTGTGTATTTAACACAACCCAGGTCCTGGGTGGAGGCTGCTAGGCATATGCTAGATCTAACCTGCTGAAGGGGCCCCAGTAAATCCACACAACCAGAAGTAATAAATCAGAATGTCCATAACAGTGACTGGGATAGGGCAGTGCGACTTTATTCAAAGATGGCGAGTAAAGCTGAAGTAGACCCCCAAGGGTTGGTCCAGGCTGGACAGGTATAAAAATCCAAGAATTCTCCTTGCATTGCAGTACAGTTCATGAACGAAACAGAAACATCTTCTTCTTCCCAAATTCCCAAAAGTGCATCTGTGGACACTGGGCCACACACATAAACATCTCTTTTTCCCCTTGAGTGTTATTTAATGAATCTAAGCGAAACACTCAGAACTCCTTTCGAACATAGGTGCGACATGTGAAAACTCAGCCACACACCTTAAGCTGCAGCTTGGCCACAGCTTGTGACAGAAAATGTTTTTTCAAATAAAAAAGCATTACAGACTTCTTCTGCCATACCAATGCTGGTAATTCACAAACTTTCACGATGGGTTCCTTCTTTCAGCCTCCCAGGAGTACCGCATCGACAGCTGCTCAACATGCCTTTGCCTCGTCATTTTCATATGTCACTGAGGTGGCATCATTATTGTTCAGTAAGGGAGTCGCTCTCTGAGCACATCCGATTTCCAGTTCCACAAGCCCGGATTGATAACTTCGTTTATCTGGGACGGCCGCTTAAGTGGGACGTTTAGCTTTCCACCCAGCCATCCCTCTTATGCGGCTTCTACTGTAATAAATACTGGTGACATACAGTAGCTAGAGTGAGAATACCAGGCTTATTGTCATTGCAGAGTTGTCAGCAGCCTAGATAACCATATTTTATTTATATAAACTCCTAAATATCCTGACCAGAAGGTTAATCATGCAGTGAGGGAGTATATCCTTAAATGTCTGACCAAGTTACAAAAAGTTCTGCTCCCTCATGAATAGAACATCCCTGATCTTGACATGTTATGTTTGATTCATACCAGATTCTTTACTTTCATCACATGTAAAAAAAATTATAAATCACGACAGCATTTTAAACAAATTGGGGTTGTTAATTTCTGAACATCCCAGGAACACTTAAAGAGTTAGTGTAGTAGTGCCAAAAAAACAGCAGGCAGAATTGTTATTGTTTTTTAAAAGTAGTCATTTGTTAATTTGTATTTCTGAAGTGTTTTTCTTTCTTTTTTTTTGTGTAATCTATTTTTCTGCCCCCCGTGCTTCGCTGGTCCACCACTCCTTCGGGCTCTACCAAGTTCCCCCCCCCCACTATCCTTGCCCAGCCCTCCTCTGATCCTCGTATTGCAGCCGACCCCCGGGATATCCCGGCGTATCCCTTTGCCGGGCGGGTCCCCCTCCTCCGAGGGGGAAGGCACTGGGGGGGAGAGGCATGACCCCAGCACATACTCTCTAGGGCCCAGGGATGCTGCTGAGGAACAGGAGTCCCTGGGAAGGCACTGGAAGCCCTCAGGGAACAGAGAGCCATCATCCGGCTGCCAGCGAGCGATTTTCGTGGCTTTTTTTTAAGGTATGTGATGTCCGGACGTCAAGGCAAGAGCCAATGTCTATCACGCACCACCCCAATGACCCTGACGTGTTGCTCTATCCCTGGCCTCCACCAGTGGTCACTTCAACACCGGGTCGCAGCCCCTTCCCTCCCTGAAGGCAGCGAGCAGTCGTGGGATGCTTAAGCTGCCTCCCCCCGGCCGGCCCTCCAGCGACCCAAGCTCATTCCCGAACCCGGGTCGCTGGCGTCACAAGTGGAAATCCAACCGCTGCGCCAACAGGCAGATGTGTTTTTCTTTCTGATTGTCTAGATTCAGTTCATGCTGCAGAGTCTCCACACTTAGGCAGCATCCACTGGGTATAGCTCGGTCACAGGAGGTCTTCAAGCTTGACGCCTCCCACTGCCCATGGTAGGAGTTGACAAGCTTAAAGACCTCCAGTGACTGAGGTCCTCTGGCTCTGCCCCAGTAGATGTCAGATCGTTCTTTTGGCTGGAAAGAACATGTCTCCTCCTACACAGCTCCTGCAGTGAGAAACACTGAACAGTTTGCAAGCATTAATTCTCCTCTTTCTTGTTTCAGCTGATATTCTTCATCTCATTTTCTGGTTACCACTTAGTTGACAACCAGCAGGATGGAAAACAAGAAACACAGTTTCAAGAGATGTGTCTGGTGCTGGCAGAAAATGTCTGCCAAGGACTGCCATGACAGTTGTGTTTTCTGCCAGGTGGTACCATATGCAATGAGAAACTTCCCATGCTGTCACACCATGCATTCATTGTCCCTTGACAAACCCAGGGGGTGTGTATCCTACTGTGTAGGCCTCAGAAATAGAAGGCCTCGGGGGCCATGAACTTGGCAGCACAACTTCAGACCATGGGGGGGCTTGTTGGCCCTGGCCTTGGGTCCAGTAGGGGTGACCATTGAGCAGATCTCCTTCCAGGACCACCCAATGTTCTGAGAACTTTTCCTGTCCATGGAGAATAACTTTGATGGTCATCCCCATTCTTGTAGAAAGCACAAGAAACCCCATCACTGTCGATCCTGGAAGAAGGGTGTGTCGCAGACTTGTTCTGTCTCAGAACTCCGTCTGCGCTGTTACCAGTTTTCACAACCCTTCAGACGCCTGAAAGGGTTACCTTGGTATGCTGCCACCACTCAACCATAACCTCACTTGGGGTATCTCTAGGTCTGAATCCCACCACAGCCATTGATCACGCAGTACAGTGCTCCTTACCAAAGGGCAAATGATCCACCCATTCTGTTACAACTGAGAACCCTTGCCTTAGATATGGTAACTGTAGCCTGCCTATTTGGAGATGGATGACAGACTTGCCAGTTTACTCCTGGTTATCGATATCTGAAATGACTCCACCACAGAAAGAATGAAGTATATAAACATAGCAATTAATACTCCACAATATTGACATATGTTACAGGATAATACACAACAAAGATTATGGGGAATACAGCATTTCTACAGAGATAAAAAATAAACATTTTTGAAAGAGATAGCGATTACACGGAACAAAATCTTTCTCGAAGTTATCTAGATTTTAAGTAGAGTGGAAGAAGCTTACCCCCAACTGGGAACTTGGTGAGTTATGGCAGACTCAAGCCTGTAATGTTGCTTGTTCAAAGTCCCAAAACATAAATGAGCTCTCAGAGCAAACATACATCAGAAATGACTTCAGCTGGCTGTTCCACTACATATGCATCATCATACCTGCCTCTCTGACATAACAGGTTTGACTGTTTCTTTAATCTCTGAGGAGCACCCTTTTTGTGAACAAGTCCAAACTGGATTTGTTATTTAGATCCAGGTTTCATGGATTGCAGCTTAAGCCTTTTTCTTTCCTCAGCTGGCTCAGTAAGTGGAGTTCCAACTCCTCTGTCTTGACCCTGTTTACAATCAAAACCATGTATTTTTGTTATTAAAGGGAAGCAGGCCATTGAAGTTTAACCACAAAACAAAAACTTTTTTTTAGAGCATGAACCGGATTGCCTACACTAAGGCTTCTCTTAGCTGAGTGTCCCAGGCATGGGCTATAGTGGAATGTCATTTTCAATTCCCATCAGACCTCCCTTCTCAGCTGAAACCTTTTCTAGAAGCATAGATGATAATAAAAAAACAACACACACACAGAAAAAAATATATTGCAAGTTGTCACAGGGCGTGTTACCACTCTTCACAGTTGCTTGGTTCACTGCAGCACTCAACTTTGGTTGAGGTCATTACACGCTAGGAACTGGCTGACAATCCAGTGGTACCCCAAAAGGAGTTGACAACAAAGCCGACCTCTATCAGTTTCCAGTCATCAATCCTGGGTCAACGGGGGAGGTGAGACTTCATCTTTAACCAAGATGCTGGTGCTGCTAGAGCTTCCTCCAGTGGAGGAGTCAAGGAAGACTGAACCCCTGGTCTCCTGGGATAACAGGAAACTGAAGCTGTTCTGTGCCCTCTTCAGCAGACAGGAATGCTGATGGGTGAGGCCGTCTCCAAGCCCTGGACCCTGAACCTTCTGCATGCCTTCCCTCCACTTTCCTTCATCCACAAGGTGGTCCTCAAGGCATGCGGGGACAAGTCCTGATCCTGATGGCTCCAGACTGGCCAAGATGGTTCAGGTACCAGAATCTTCTCAGCCTCAGCAGCAGACCCCTGTAGCAGCTTCCTCTGCATCCAGACTTGCAGACGACATCAGGGAGGACAATCAGGCATCCATAACTGCAGTCCCTGCACCTGTCTACCTGGTTCCTGAGTGGCTAGAGTTCCAGGCTTTGTGCATTTTGTGAGACATCCTCCACTGATGAGGGATTGCTAGAGGTTCCCAGGATATGTTTGCAGACATCGGGAGCAAGGGCATTTAGCTTTGTTGCTCCATCCTTGTGGAACTCTCTACCTCATCGGGTATGAGATTGCCTAACCATCCAGAGTTTTAAAATTGCTTTAAAAGCTTATCTTTTTAACTTGGCTTTTGTTGATTAATGTGGTTATTTTAGTTTGTTATACTGCTATTATGCTGTTTTCTGTTGGAATGTATATGTCTGTTTATAATAATTTATTTTATTTTATGTATTTTATTGTACAGGCGCCTTGGTTTTAGAAAGGCTCCTTTTATAAATAAAACTGATATGATATGTATGATATATGTTCTGGAGCTATCCCAGAAGGAGTCAACTCATAAGATTTGCTCCTTCAAGTGGATGAAGTTTTAGCACTGTTGTGTAGGGTAGGAGGCTGATCCCCTTACTTGCCTCATGGCATGCATCTTCAGTGACTTCTGGTCGCTGTCTTAATTGGAGTCACAAGTCACATCCCTTATGGTGCACCTGCCCATCATCTCAGCATACCAGGCATGGGCTGGTATGCTGACGGTGGCCCAGTAGAAAATGGTAGGACACTTTTTCAAAGGCCTGGATCATCTGTTCCCTCTGGTGTGACAGCCTTCTTGGGATCTACTGCTGGTGCTTTCAAAGCTAATAAGTAAACTATTCAAGCTCATGGACAAATGTGAGATGTCACACCTGTCATGGAAAACTGCATTTTTGGTGATGTCACCTTGACCAGTCAGGAGAGTGAGCTCCAGATGCACTCATTGGAGTTTTTTAATCAGGTTTTCCACAAGAAGAAGGTTGTGCTTCACCCCCGGGACACACCTGCCAAAGTTGGTATCAGAGGTTCACGTTAACCAGGTAATTGATCTCATCTTCTTCTTGAAGTTGCATGCTTCAGGCGCTGAGTGTGCACCCCACTCGTACATACACCAGGTGCCACAAAATTACAGGGACTGCATTGCAGGAGTTCATGGTGAGGCTGGTCAACTGTTTTTCACATATGCTGAAGCTGCTGCTGGCAGACTCGCAGTTAAGCAGATGATTGGCTGATGAATAACCTCCTGGATCGAGTTGTGTTAGGTTGGCTGGGCAGGAGCCCTCCAGGTCATTGAAGGCTGTCTTCACCAGACATAGTGCTGCCTCTGTTGCTGATGCAAGGTACATCCTGATTGAGGAGATCTGCTGGGCTGCTACTGTACCTAGACCAGTGTGTGCATGTGCATATGAACTGGAGCATTGATGTGCTCATTCATTGCAGTGCCGAGTTTTGGACTTCTGTTCACAGTCTCTTTTCACCTATTTTGGGTGTGCACCTTGCCCCTTCCTCAGGGGAAGGACTTCTAGGAGTCTCCCTAAGTGTGGAACTTAATCTAGGTAGTTAGAAATGGAGGTTCCTGTCCTGTAACCATACTTTTACTACTGTTATTCAGTTGACATCCATATGACCCACCCAGCTTCCCCTGGCAAGACTTGTTTGAATTCTTGCTTCCAGCATACATATCTGATGTCAAGTGGGGCAGGGCCAGAAAACAACACCACAGGTGAAGGGAAGAGTGAAGCTTGAAGTCATCCAGTGACTGAGCTACACTCAGTAGATACTGCCTAAGTGTGGATGGGATCTGAATACTAGTAGTAAAACATTAAGTTCCAAGAATGAGCCCAGGTATAAAGGGAACCTGGGCCAACTGGATGGACCGTGGGTCTTTTTCTGCCATCATTGTCTATGTTTCTATGCTTATAAAATGGGCATAGGAAATGGTATGATATATGATTGGCCAAAAGGTGTCACATGATCGTGCACAGATCTCCACATAAACCAGCTGTGTAAACTAACTCCGGCATCTTTGAGATGCAGATAATAAGAGTAACCTCTGTGTAAGAAATGCACTATGCCTTCAAACGTCTGGTTGTCTCTGGCATAGTTTAAAAAAATGCACAAGATAATCACAGACTTTATTTGGGTGGCTAAGAAACCCCAGGTAAGTTACAACAAGCTTTCAGCATTGAAAGTGAAAGGAGGACTCCGTCTTCCGCATATTGGGTTATATTATTGGGCCAGTCATGCAAGTAAGTACATGAGGTGGCTCACACCAGAATACTCTCCAATATCACAGTCCTTTACTCCCATATGGCTTAAAATAGAACGTACCATAATAAAAACAAATGGGCTAGCCCCTGTCAAACTTTTGCATATAAATTTAAAATCTTTGCCCCCATTGCTCAAAGGTAGCCCTATTGCAATATCCATCAGAATTCACTCTCAACTGTGTTATTTTCTGAAATATAAGCACACTACAGATCTTTCTCAACTGTGGTGGGGGAATCCAAATTGCACTATTGACGGTAAACCTCTTCAGTTGAAATGGATCTCCCAATTGAAGGATCACCCCCTCAAATTCTTTATTCAGGAAGACACCTCTTGGTTAACCTCCCCTGAAATTTTACATAAAGCCCATATTCCAAACTCCGTTATCTTTAAAAGATTCCAATTGCACCACCTGATTGTAAAATCTTTTGGTTCTGTTCCACCAGGACCTTCAAGCCTCTCCAATATGATAGAATTGATTCCCCTTGCA
Source organism: Neoceratodus forsteri (assembly GCA_016271365.2). NCBI lineage: Eukaryota > Metazoa > Chordata > Ceratodontiformes > Ceratodontidae > Neoceratodus > Neoceratodus forsteri. The sequence continues at coordinate 640,047,306 of CM028136.1, forward strand.
GGCCTTCCCCATGCTGTCTCTAAAATGTATGGGATAATACACAACTGGAAATGGCCTGATTGTTTCGGCCTGACTCAATTTTGGTTTACTCTTTTTCCCCATCAGGAAATTAATTGGCCATCCTTGTGGCTGAGTTGTCATAAATACGTGGACAAGACAAGCTCTGGTTAATACAGTTTAAAATTTTGCATAACCTGTATTATTCACCTCAGAAATTGGCTAGGTTGGGATTCCTATCATCTTCCACGTGCACTGGTTGCCAGAGGATGAGGGTAACCTACTGCATATTTTCTGGACATGTGCCAAGATAGTCCCCCTTTGGAATGTGATTTGACAGAGGGCTGACCATCTATTAGGTTTATCCGACCTCTTCTCTCCCGAAATATGTATATTGGGGGATCTTTCCTCTGTCACTGTTATTAACAGAAAATTTCACATAACCCTTATAGCTATGTCGGTCAAAAATCTGGTCTTGCATCATTGGAAAGATATGACTGATATTACTTATAGTGAGTGGTTACAGGAGTTACTGGCAAATCTGAGAATGGAAAAGACAATTGCTAGTCTACATGATCAATCTCAGAAATTTCATAAGGTTTGGGGCCCACTCGTGACATTGTATTCACTCCAATCGCCATAGAGGTTTCCTCTTTCCAGCTGGCAGCTTACCCTGTGTAAAGGAATGGGTAAGGGGAGGGAGGGAGGCGGGAGGGAGAGTTGATCTATTTACTGATACATATTACTGTCTCATTTGTATGTATGTATTTTTGGATCTTCTCTCTGTAACTCTTTAAAAATGAATAAAAGTTTGAATTGCAAAAAAAAAAGAAAGAAATGCACTATGCCAACTGCACTTATGGAACTGTTTACATGAGACTGATACTTAATGGCTACTTCTGTTGACATATTTAAAAAAGATCTTAAAACCTACCTGTTTTCCCAGGCTTTTAACTTTTCTAAGTATTTTAGCTGATTTTAGTCAATTAATTTTTTAATTGTTAGTGGATGTACTTATCATAGTAGGTTTTACACTGGGCTATGGAGTAGGGGATTGTTGAAGTTTTTAATGTGTAATGGCACCCTGGGCCTCCATGGAAGGGCGCCAGAAGTATAACATAACATAACATAACATAACATAACATAACATAACATAACATAACATAACATAACATAACATAACAACAATCTAGTGTGCTGCCTGTATTAATATCAACTTTCAAAAATTGTGAACTATTATTTCTTATATCAAAAGTCTTTTGTTCTTTTTCCTTTTCCCAATCAAAAGCTTTTTCTTCCGGACATTACTTGATGTGTGGAAAAGTAATTTACCTGGAGGCTGACATAGCTAGTATTATTCTTCTGTCCTCATACATCATTGGCCCTATCTTCTCACTATCTGTGACATCCAACCAAACAACAGCCAAGCACCTGCTGCAGATCAGTGACTTGTGATGTCACAAGGTGGCAATGCTGATGAGGTATGAAGGGGAATAAAGATACGTCAGTCTCCAGGTAAAGTATTGCTCTTTACATCACCTTCTAAGGGGCAAATGGAAAGCTAGACATTACTCATCTGTAGCAATAGCTCCAATGTGTAATCATGTAGGGGTTCCCTATCAACTCTACTGCCCAGAGTATCCAATGATTCCCTTGGTAAGCAGGAATGTGCTTATGCTTACCTTGAAGACCTATACTGTCTTCCTGTACAGTATCTCCACTGGTAGGCTGTTCCACCGTCTGGAAAAAGAGGTGCTTCCTAAAGGTACCCCTGAATTTACCACCTCTGAGCTTCAGTGCACATTCTGTTGGTGGACACTGGATCAAACATCCCTGTGTGATGTTGTTGATTCCCCTGAGTATGTGGAAAACTGAGATCTTGTCCACTTATAGCCTCCTCCTTTCCAACATGTGCACGTTAAGGGCCACCAGACCCTCCTTTAACATGTTCATGTTCACGTTGGAGAAAAGGAGGTTGATAGGGGCCATAATCTCAGTTCTACAATCTCTCAATATGACATACATTCTCTCTGTATTTTTTTGTTTCAACCAGATTATACAGACGGAAATATCTGATCTGGTGTCCTCCAATAGGACACAGGGACATGCCCTGAACGTGCCATTTGGAGAAATGCTTGATGTTCTGGTTAAGAAAATATCCTATTACAGTTTTTTTGAAACCCTCTCTAAACCATAGTAACATTTTGACACAACAATTATGGTTTAGGACTCATCCAAGAAATGCCTGCACTCAGTATGAACCCAGGGAGTTCACAAAGCAAGAAAAAGAAGACTGCCTGGCATCTAAACAGTTCCAAGATTTCATCAACTCGGTGGCTTTAAGGTAAACTGAAAATATAACCCTGCCTTGTCCACATCCAAGATATTTATTAACATGTACAGAAGGCATCATTCCAAACATCTTTAAGGCTTGGCAAAACTAGGGTGAATTTGTTTTTGGCTGTAATGCTTTTAGAAGCATAGCATATGTTCTTATACTGCATTCGATTTTATTTCAACCATATTTTACAAGAGAATTCAATTGAGGTGGATAATTCATATTCAAAGGAAGCCTGGTCAAGATAGCAGGAAAGAAAAAATTTACTCTGCTTGGACAAGTAACCCCTATTATAGGTAATGATGAATTTGGCCCAGGGCAGATGGATCTGGGTTTTGTAGTATGGACTAGGAAGGGAATCCTTACTATGGGTGACCTGTTAAATCAAGGCTCCCTTTTGAACTTTGAACAACTGAGAACTAAATTTCACCTTCCAAGGACTGATCACTATGAATTTCTACAAATTAGAAGTTATATCCAGTCCCCCCAGATGGCTCTGGCACTCTTTAGAGCCCCAACACCCTGGAGCAATATCTGAACTTTGAGCATAGAACAGGGTTAGAATCATGACAGATCTCTTGGCTATATTGTTTTCTTCAAAGTAAAATGGAACATGATAATCATCTTGTATGGGAAAGGTGGGTGGAAGCGGGAGTAGGAGAGAGAGATTTACAAACCCAAAAACATGGTCCGGATAGAGACCCATGAAACTACATATTCCCTACAGCGGAGTTCTGGTGATTTTTTTCTGGACTGCCTTGATTACAAAACACTATGTGGTGGTGGTGGGGGAGGGGGCTTGCTGGCCTTAGGACAAAAGAGTGGAACTCTATGGAGAAGATATTCTGGAAGTTATGGAAGATCTACTGTTACAGTACGTAACTTCTTCAGGTTCAGGGTTGTTCCTTCCCTCATTGGCTCCCTGATCCCATGTATGATGAAGCCATCTTGGAATGCATCCAGGCGTGCCTGGTTTCTACTGCTGCAAGCCCTTAGGTTGCTGCAGTCTACGGTATGTCAGACAATTTCCTCACCCGTTTTTTCCCCTAGGCCATTAGAGAATGGAAAGGAGGAAAGGTTTCATGTAGTCACTATAAAAGGAGCTCCGAGTTACTATAAACAGAAAACAGTGGGTGTAAGTGGTAACTTTACTCAGCTGTATGTGATGTAGTGATAGGTGAATCAAGATCACACTGCAGGAAAGAATCAATGTTTAATTGGATAGTGTCTTGGATTTCATTATGTTATTAGAAAGCAGGTAAAGAACCATATTTGGGGATATGAGTTAGTTCCACAAGAGGGAGAGCAGCAACTGTAGCCACTGTTGATGATGTTCTGCTACTAGAGGTTTGTAAGTCTGCAGTGTGGTCCTCCACCCAAATCTTTACAGTCCACTTCTGCATTGATGTTCAGATATGTAAACATTCTAGGTTTAGGCTTCTGTTCCTCAAAGCCTTTTTCCTGAGTTAATCTAGTAAAACCTGTCTCCCCAAGCACTGCTTGGCGTCTGCGCTCGTAATAATGCAGCATCACATTCATGTTGCAATAACCCTCTCCAGCTACTAGGGAGCAGGGGTTGGTTACCAGGCTGCCAGATCCAGAGCCTACTTTCTAATAGTAGCTCTGACATAGATTGCTCAGTGGGAGGAGCTTAGTGATAGAAAGGAGGTGCAAGTGTGCTGTCAAGGAGTTTTCGGCCTGAAGTGATAAGGACCCCACACATTCCAGTTGCCATTAGATCCAGACCTTTGGGACCCGATTACTTTGATGCCTAGCCCCCTTGCAGCCTCTAGGGACCAACCCTAGAAGACAGCAGTATAGATCCAGGGAATGGGATCAGTGGGCATTTAATGTAGATCACTGGTAAATGTGGAAATCATGGGAAAGAACACACTGGGAGGGTATGTAAAGTGCATGGGACACAATGAGTATGAAAAATGCTATATGAATAATAATTTATTCAAATTCATCTTTTTTGCTGATGGAGAGAGAGAGCTAGTGAGAGAAAAATGCCTGCTGACTAAGAGAGGAGATATGTGTAAACTAACTGCTGGGAGATCCCAAGCGGGGATGGGTATCAGAGCTGCTGGCTGGGGTTATTGCCAGCCACTGCCAGTGGGCAGACGGGAGTTTGCACAGCCATGCTATGCCCAGCACACCATCTGATGAATAGCTAAGGTGTAAAGCGAGCTCTAGAGGTCAGACTGACCTGGCATGGAGCAGCTTCCCTCAGGATCAGGGGACCCATGGACACAGCAGCAGCAAATCAGGTGCTGTTCCTGGCTGTGTGAGCCATCACATGATACAGGTGTAACTAATTTTGTCCCTTCAGCAATGGACAACTCCTGCATCCCTCACTGAGCAGGTTCCATGGGAGTTAAACCTGTCAGAAGCCTTACATTGTAGCATGGTGGGAGTGAAAATTAATTGTGCCGAGTGGGTCGGGCTGTGACAGGAGATATAAGTGGACCCAAGTGAAAAAAGAATCGAGGGGATTGTATGGCTCCATGTGTGAATGTGGGGTACAGATTTTAGCAGGAGGTTCTGACTCAAGTTTGGTGTCTGGATTTAACCTGCCTGTACAATTCAAACCTGGGAAGCAACTGGGGACCATGGTTCCTACTATATAACTGGTGATATGTCAGTAAAACTGTGATTACTGTGTAATACAGTGTTAGAGCAATTATTCCAGTCAGAGTGGAGGTCCAAGCTGTACTCACTGTATGGCTGGGGACAAGGTAATGTGTGGTGACTAGGTATTGTTGTAGGACAAGACTTTGCGTGCTCTCCAAACTAGAATATCAGAACACAAGACCACAATCAGGGGAAAAGATGTGCAGTACATTCATCAGTATCACGATATTCTATGGAACATAGACATACTGCATCATTAAGGTTTTGGAGACTATAAACCATTAAAGAAAAAAGAATAGAGGAAGAGAGAAATGAGGAGTTACTGGAACATGAGGCATGGTGTATCTTTTTTTTGTTTAACCGGGAGTAGCACACTAAGCTGAAAGCTTTTTTACAGGTGCATCCTGGAAACACATGGAAGAGAACTTCTGAAGAGCGTTGAATGAAGAACTACGGTAGATTAGAATGTTTTCTTTAAAATACAGAACATTAACTAGATTTGGAATCCGAACACGTTGCCGGCATGGTAGGAGTAAAGTGTTAAACACCTTAACCCTCCATGCCACTGGGCCGGCCCTCAAAATTTATTTTTTAGTTCAGTTCAGCAAGATAAATAATGAGTTTAAAATGGGGATAGCAGATTTTTCCACAGATAGTATTGTACTAGGGGCAGTGGTGGTGGTGGTGGTGGTGGGGGGGTTTGAACAAGGAAAAATTTGCAAAACAATCCCACAGCAATAATAGATCCAGCTAAACAACAAAAGAAGGATATCTAAATACAGCTTTGTCCGATCATCATTTGAGAATAGAGGAGTAACTTTACCATTCATATACAACAGAATGGCATAATAACTTTATGCATGTCGCAGTAGTGCATTGCTGGTAAATCTGAAGCTTGCAGTGGTTTACTGTCCGTAAAAGAACTGTGCATGTTCCTTAACATAAATAATCACCCAGTAAGTTTCGTACAGTGCAAGTTACTATGAGTGCACTATTTTCTGTATATTTTGGTTACTTAGTTTGAAACTCTTGTTCCCTCTGTGCTAATGAAAACACATGTCCGTGGATACAGGAACAGCGTATGCATATAAATCGTCATGGTAATAGTACACATTTATTTTAAAGGTAACCAAGCATGCGGGGAGCCCTTACCAACTGTGGTTTCTAAGCAACACAATTTAACGCCAAGCTAGCTAGCCTGACCCTAATTATGGGAAATACCATATAAGGAGGTACCGCACTTGATCGGACTGATTCTGTCAGCCATCTTGCTGGTCCTGGGGAAACCACAACAATATTATACGAGGTAAAACTAAAAACCTGTAAAACCACAGTATAATATCAAGTAAAACTTTGTTGATATACACCCCAAAATACATTATAAAGAGATATTTAAGGAAATTTCATGTTGATCTTTCAGCACAGATTGCAAGCTAATATGAATTTGGAGTTACCAAGGTGATCATGTAAGCTGGTGAACAATCTAAGTTAACTTTCACTGATACAACATAGTGTAAAAGATGATGTCCATTTTGGATAAAAAATAGACTTTTTATAAAACAGTAAATATTCTAAATAAAATGTAAACAATGTTATATTTCATGCAGGAGCTGGCACAATATTTCAGAGAATTATAGTAAGCCTAAAAATGAAGTATATTGGGAGTTGGGTTACACAGGGTTGCATATTAGAGAATTTAGGCTTTGTGAAATTATTACAATGTTTAAGTGATATGCTTGAGTGCTTGAAATTCAGATTTAATAAATACAGATCTATGAACTACAGAAATATGATATAGAGTTGCTTTTTATGAAGTCTGGTGGAGGTATGAGTATACTATTTAAGGTGACACGTTCCTTAAGGTGCTTTTAATTGTTTGTATGTAGTCAGAGTATGTCACACTAACGGTGATTGAAAATGGATGAATATGATAACTGATATTTATTTAAAAGAAAAAAAATTATACCTTGAGTAAAGAAAAGGTTTAAGCTATGATGATTTACTAGTTTTCAAAATATAGAATACACTTTATGGTGGGTTTTGGCATAGGATTGTTTTCTGAATTCACTATGACAATCATTACTTTTCTATACTCTGTATTTTTGTTTTTTCTATATTAGAATACCACCTACCTGAGGAAGTGGTGTAGTCGCAAAACACTGTGTTTAAGGTGAAAGATAAAATAAAAAGAACATTCAGCGGAACTCAGAAGTAGAACCTTCTTTTTTTTTATTTTGGAATTTATCTTTTTGGTGTGGTTGGCATGAAACTCAGTGGGCATCCTAGTTTCTATACAGGTAGTACTGTTGTATGGGAGCATACCATCTTACCCCAAGACACAGAGGAACTCCGCAGGCTATACCTACCCTAGCTATAGCTCCCAGTAAAATTGGTGGATGCAGGCATCCAGAGGAGAGAAGGGTTATACCTTGGGGAGGGGTCTCATCTGGAATGTGAAGGAACTGTGTGGTGCTTTAACGGCCTGTGGTCATGGGGGAGCCTCAGACCTCTCACACAGGCAGTGGCATAAAAACCCAGGAAAAAACTACAAGTTTGAAAAGCAGTCATAGCTGATGTACCAGCATTTCCAGTGTGAAGGAAGAGGCTGATTTTGACAGGCATGAATGTTCTGAGAACGAGTGATAAGTATAGAAATCAGCCTACTTTGCATACAGTGAATTAGAGCTGAGATTCTTCGGTGGGGGTAGTGACCGACACCCTTTAGAAGCTGTGATTATTTGGGAATCCTGTTTGGTCTGCACATGAATCGAGTGTGAGATATGTACACTCAGTTGGTGGTGTGCATCAAAAGTTACCATTTCCAGATGGTTCTGAGAGACTGTGCCTTGGACCTCTCAGTAGAGCAACATTATCACTGTTGATAGGCAGAAAAACTTCACGATCACAAGTTGAAGCCAAAGGAATAAGACAAGCAGAGAGGGAGTCCCTCTTAAGGTGCTGAGCCCTGGATTGTACATACCAGTTGAAGTGCCAATGAAGTCAGCGGCGGGGGTAGACTGTGAAACTTTTATGCTGTGCTTAGTGTGCAGAGAAAAAATTAGTAAGCGGCCCCAAGGATAAATGGGGCAGTAGGGGGGAGGGCTCATCAGAGGAAAGGGACCTGGGATGTTAACAATGGAGAACATGAAGGCAACAGCATGATGTAGTAGCACTATTGGAGAGGACAATTGCATGCTGGGGTGCATAGGTAGGGGAAGAACTAAAAAGAAAGAGGTAATACAGCCCCTGTATAGATCCCTGGTTCACCCTTACTTGGAGTATTGTATACCACTTTATAGCCCACATTTGAGGAAGGACAGGGACAGGTTAGAAGTGGTGCAGAGATGAGCCACCAAAATGATACAGTGGCAATAGGATTGGTCCCACAAGGAGCCCTTGGAGGATCTCAAAATGTACATTATGGAGGACAGGAGAAAGAGGGGTGATGTGATTTGACATGTTCAAGTACCTCAGCGGAATAAGCAAGGTGGACAGCAGTGAACTGTCTTTTTTACAGAAAGCATAGTGTATGGACAACCTTCCGGAGGAGGTCATTGGGGCTGACAGTGAGATGCTTCAAAACGGGATGGACAGGCTCATGGGAATAGTTCATATAGGTGTAGACTGGGGTGAAGTAAGAAGGACGGACAGGGGCACAGTCCCAAAATTAGATAGTCTCAAGCAGACTGGATAGGCCACTGGGCCTTTATCTGGCATCATTTTCTGTTTCTTTTCTTTTCTTTTTTTTTTTATATTTAACATTTTATTGACTTATTTTCTAAAATGCAAGAATAGATAAAACCACATGCATACAGGAGAGGTACAGCAAAACATATAAATGCAGTACATGCTGCTGATGAAAAATACAAGTATGCCAGTATCTTCAAATTTTGAAAAGTGCCTTCACCCTAAATGACCATGTTACACGAAGGCCACTCTATATTTCTAAAAGACAGCAAGAAACAGTTTGATATGAACTGAAAGGTTTGCACAAATCATTAATTAAAATGTAAACACATAAGATCTGGAGTTTGATAGCAGTGTAATAAAAATATGGGACGTTATGGTACAGTATAAACAGGGGATTTTGAAACATACAACACGAGACCCAGAGTTACCACCAATCTTAAAAGGTAGAGAGCTTGCCACATCAGCCAGAACATAATTTTTTCATAAGTATAGATACTAGATATTCTTTTTTGTCAATGTTCTATAGTAGGCATTGTGTCTTGGAGCCACGGCCTATTGATAGGTTTTTTTTTTTAGCAGCTAAGATTAAAACACCAGTACAAGCAAGCAAGATCTGTCCCTCATTTCAGTCAGGGGGATTGACAAAAGGACCAAACCTGAGCAGAGAAGGCGGGGATCGAAGGACAGTAAAGAAAATTATTCCTCAAGAGCTTCCCAGAATTTCGTTATATGAGGACAAGGCCAGAAGATGTGCTTATGACCTGCATTAGCTTCTCCACATGTCCTCCAGCACTAACAGAAATTATCTCCCGTGTGCTTTGCCTGTATTTAGGGGTTTGAAAGTATTTAATACAGCATTTCCAGGTGAATTCATGCCATTGATTGGAAGCAGTGGCCATAAGTGCCAGAACTGGGTATTGAGACTCTTCCTTGTAAGTATAGGTGATGTGTAATTCCTGATTTCATTATGTTTGCTTGCACGCATGTGCAAGAAACATAGTGCCATCATCCGAGACTTCGGAGGTGTGTCACCTCCTCCTCCAATTCAGTCAGTGTGTTGGCTGGCGTGGCCCCTGTAAGCCAATGCATGCTGGAGCTGTCTATAACAAGCTCCAAAATGCAGTGGCATACAGTTGAAAGGGGGAGCTACGGTTCAGTGAGCAGCGATAAGATATCGCCTGCTCATGCACAGCTCACCCTACACACACACACACACACACACGCGCGCATACTGCGTGCTGCCCCCCCCACGCACACACTCTATAGCTGATGGGGGTGTCCAATCCCCCGTCGGCTGTGCTGCGCTCCCCCCTCAAAGCCTCCCAAATGCCACGCTGGGTGCCCACCCCAGCATGGCAACTCAATGATATAGCCGACGGGGGTGCCCAATCCCCCGTCAGCTTCACTGTCTCTCTATCCCCCCCATGCTATCGCCGACGGGGGTGCCCAATCCCTCTTCGGCTTCACTCCCCCATACAAGGTGCCACGCTGGGAGCCCACCCCAGCGTGGCAAGTGATGGTTTGGCTGACGGGGTGCCTAATCCCCGTCACAACGCCTTAATCGTTTCTGTGCCACGCTGAGCCCACCCCAGCGGAAAACGCCCCGCATAGTCATAGAAAAAACCTGTAAAGAAAAATTGTCCCAATGAGTCTCCGTGGTCCCTCCCACAACCCGCACTCCACCCACTGCGCACCCTGCCTCCCCACACCCCCCTCACCCCATACTTACCTCCCGAGCTCGGCAACGATCTTCGGTAGACCGGGAACATGTCTGCACTCTTCAAAGCCGACCGCGAACTGAGGAAATGCCGGTAAGCTGTATAATGGGCTAGATAGGGTTTTCAACTTCATTGCATATCTCAGGCATTTTTTGGAATTTTTGCACCAAATTTTCAACATGGGGTTTGGGACCCCTTCTCATGAATGATGTCACTGTCATGGCGTTATTCGGGCCCAAAGAGTGATTTCGCAGTCACTACACAAAATCACCCTTCAGGCCTGAATAACGCCATGACAGTGACATCATTCATGAGAAGGGGTCCCAATAACCCCATGTTGAAAATTTGGTGCAAAAATTCCAAAAAATGACTGTTTTACGAGTGTGTGTTGCGCAGTTCCTATGCAGGCTCGTAAGTTCGTGAATTTTCAATATTTTCACTCCAGATTTTCAACATTGCCATTTTACCATACCTTCTTATGAGTAGTACAGCTGTCATTTTTCACATGTCACCCAAAATGTGTTTCCGACCATGTAGCGCACAATGGCGCAATTGGTGTGCGAGATCAATGTATGGGACAAATTAAGAAAATCACAGTGACACTGCTCATGAGCTGAGGTCTTAAAATGGCTATGTTGAAAATTTGGTGAAAAAATTCCAGCAAATGACTGTTTTACGAGCATGCATTGCGCAGTTCCTATGCATGCTCGTAAGTTCGCGAATTTTCAATATTTTCACTCCAGATTTTCAACATTGCCATTTTACCACACTTCCTTATGAGCAGTACAGCTGTCATTTTTCACATCTTGTCCAAAATCCGCACAGGGGTTGTATACAGACCCCCTTCTCAGGGGGAGGAAATGGACAAGGAAATGATAGAAAGTGTACTTAGAATGGCAGAAAAAGGGGAGATATTGCTGATGGGTGATCTGAATATGCCAGATGTTAACTTGAGTGCAGTTGCAGCTGCCACTTCTAAGAGTGCAGTTATTCTAGATGCCCTACAGGGGGCATGCCTTAGACAACTAGTACTGGAGCCCACTCGAGAGGGAGCAATATTAGACTTGATACTCTCAAATGGAGATGGAGAGAGGATCACAGATGTAGAAGTGGTAGCCATCTGGGAACTAGCACCATCGAACAGTATGGTTCACAATAAACACAGCAATAGAGTCAAGCATACAAAGACAAAAGTACTGGACTTTAGGAGGGCTGACTTTGCCAAAATGGGTGAGTGCCTAAGGAATGCACTAGCAAATGGGAGGGAAGGAGGGTGGAAGAACAATGGGGAATAATAAAACTGCCATCACAGAGGTAATGAGCCTTGTGTGAAGCAAATAAACAAAACAAGACGATGTAAAAAACCACTATGGTTCTCAAAGGAAGTGGCAGTGAAGGTTCAAGAGAAAAGAAAGCATTCAGGAAGTACAAGGAATCGTCAGCAGGAGCAGGACAGAGAACTGTATCAGTTAAAGCAAAGGAGGCTGGGAAGGCAGTCAGAACAGCAAAGGCCCAAACCGAGGAAAAGATCGCCAACTCAGTTAAGAAGGGGGATAAAACCTTTATAGGTACATCAGGAGCAAAGGAAGACCAAGGAGGGATAGTGAGGCTTAATAAAGGGAGGGAGGGTGGGCAGAGGGAGATGAGAAAGGCAGAGATACTAAACAAATATTTTTGTCAGTATTTACAAGGGAAGAGGGGAGGTATAAAACAAACAGTAGTAACACTCTGGATACAGAAGTTGATACCAGCCCATTTACAGAAGAAAGGGTTCTGAAAGAACTCTTAAAACTGAAGGTGGACAAAGCAATGGGGCCTGATGGGATTCATCCCAGAATTCTAAAAGAACTAAGGGTAGAACTAGTGACACCACTGACTACCCTCTTTAACAAATCATGGGAGGATGGGGTGGTACCCGAGGACTGGAGGAGGGCAGATGTGATTCCCCTTCACAAAAGTGGGAGCGAGGCAGAAGCAGGAAACTATAGACCTGTTAGTTTAACCTCAGTGATAGGGAAAATGATGGAATCACTTCTAAGGAAAGAATTGTCAGAGTATCTAGAGGCCAGAGGAGCACAGGACCCTAGGCAGCATGGATTCACAGCGGAAGGTCATGCCAGACGAATCTGATAGATTTCTTTGACTGGGTGACCAAATTAGTAGATCAGGGAGGGCTGTGGACATGGCCTACCTAGACTTTAGCAAGGCATTTGACACAGTCCCACAAAAGATTAATATACAAGTTAGCCAGCCTGGGAGTGGGTCCCAAGATGACAGCCTGGGTAAAGAATTGGCTGGAGAATAGGACACAGAGAGTAATAGTAAATGGAGTCCACCAGAAGAAAGGAGGGTTACTAGCGGGTACCGCAGGGTTCAGATAGGACCAGTCCTCTTCAATGTTTTTATGTTTACATTGCAGAAGGACTGAAGGAAAGTATGTCTCTTTGCAGATGACACTAAGATCTGCAACAGAGTTGATTCACAGGGTGGGGTGGAAAGGATGAGAGGGACTTGGCAAGGTTAGAGGAATGGTCAAATGTATGGCAGCTTAGATTCAATGCTAAGAAGTGCAAGGTAATGCACCTGGAAACAAAACCCAGGGAAGAGTACACAATGGGGGTGAGATACTAACAACAACAAAATGGAAAGGGACCTGGGGTAGTCATATCAGATGACCTAAAGGTGGGCAAGCAATGTGAGAAGGCAGCAAGGAGGGTTGGGGATACTGGGATGCATAGGGAGGGCATCACCAGTAGAAAACAGGAAGTTATTATCCTCTGTACAGACAGCTGGTGAGACCCCATCTGGAGTACTGTGTGCAGTTCTGGAGACCCAATCTCTGCAAAGACATAGACAGGATGGAAGCTGTCAGAGGAGGGCAGCTAAAATGGTGCAGGGTCTGACCAGAGGACATATGAAGAGAGACTTAGGAGCTTCATATGTATAGCCTCGAGGAAAGGAGGGAGAGGGGCACATGATAGAAACTTTCAAGTACCTCAAGGGAATCAACAAAGTCCAAGAGGGTAGCATCTTTCAAAAAAAGAGGTGTGCAAGAACAAGAGGGCACAATTTGAAGATAGAGGGGGGGCGGCTCCGAGGTAATTTAAGGAAGTATTTTTTCACAGAGAGGGTTGTGGATGCATGGAATGGCCTTCCGGAGGAGGTTGTGGAGTCAAAATCAGTGGTGGAATTCAAGCATGCATGGGATAGTCATAAGGCAATTCTGGGGGGTGGGGGTAGGAAGAAGTAGGCTGCTGGTTAACTAGGATCTGCAGCTTATCCAGTAGGTAGCGAAATGGGCAGACTGGGTGGGCCAAGCGGTCCTTATCTGCGTCAAATTCTATGTTTCTATGTTTCTATGTAAAATGTTTCACCATGTAGCGCACAATGGCGCAGTCGATGTGCAAAATCAATGTATGGGACACATTAAGAAAATCACAGTGACACTGTTCATGAGCAGAGGTCTTAAAATGGCTATGTTGAAAATTTGGTGAAAAAATTCCTAAAAGTGACTGTTTTACGAGTGTGCGTTGCGCAGTTCCTATAAATCTCGTAAGTTTGCGAATTTAATATTTTCATTCCAGATGTTCAACGTTGCCATTTCATTACACTTCCTTATGAACAGTACAGCTGCAATTTTTCATATATCGCCCAAAATGTGTTTTTGCACATGTAGCGCACAATGGTGCTGTTGGTGTGCGAAAGCAATGTTTAGGACAGATTAAGAAAATCACAGTTACACTGTTCATGAGCAGAGGTCTTAAAATGGCTATGTTGAAAATTTGGTGACAAAAGTCCATAAAATGACTGTGTTACGAGTGAGCATTGCGCAGTTTCCACGTCCCTCGTAAGTTCATGACTTTGTAATATTTTCAGTCCAGATTTTCACCAGTGGCATTTTTCCACACTTCCTTATGAACAGTACAGCTGTCATTTTTCACAACATGGCTGAAGTGTGTTTTCACACTTTCAGCGCAGAGATGCATGGTTACTGTGGGAAATCATTGTTCGGCACAGATAAAGAAAATCACAGTGACACTGCTCATGATCGGAGGCACCAAAATGCCTGAGTTGACAATCTGCTGTAAAAAATCCCCAACCTAATTATATTACGGGTGTGCGTTGCACAGTTTCTATGTACGCTCGTGACTTCACCATTTTTTTAAATATTTTTACTACAGATTTGCAACATTGCCATTTTTTACACCTCCCCATGAACAGTACAGCTGTCATTTTTTACATCCTGTTCGGAATGTTTTGCACCTGTGGTGCTAAATGCCGTAGTCACTGTGCATAAGCAGCTGCTAACAAACTGATATTCCCCTGTTCATGAGGTGGGGTCACAAAAAACATGTTGAAAATTTGGAGTGAAAATACCAACGAATGCCTGAGGTGTTAGGGTTTCCAACCATAACGCCCAACCCTGTGAGAGAATGACAGGCATCAGGGGTGTGACTTGGGATTCTTGCCTGTAATGCTCATACCATTCCACACCCTGCAGCCAGTGAGGAGGCATCGAGGTATGCCTTGGACTCCTCGACCCCAAAGTTCACCCCATTCTCTATATCGCACCCATCTCACCGTATTTCCTAATGAAATGGGGTGCGCATAAGGGCCAAAGACCCCAAGGAACACCGTGACACTTGTCAGTGTCTGCAGGGTGGGGTGTGGTGAAATGGCATGGCCATTATGCCTGACGACCAAATGCACACTCCAATGCCTGTCACTCTCTGCAGGGTGGTGGTGGGGTTGGCTTCAGTTCAATACTTCACTGCCATTCCTATTACGCAGCTCTGTAACTTCTACACTACCACTGCCAATGCCAGCAAGCAAACATTCGGCATTGACAAATGCTTGTTTTTTTTTCTGTTTCTGTGTTCCATGATGACACTCGGTGTAAGACTTGTAAAGATTTCCCAGCTAACCAAGACCCAGTCTGCCACTACTCTGAACCTGATATGAACCATGTCACAAGGCACTCCAAAATACTTTCCTGAGTTTGAACATGTTGCACAAACTGTTGAAATAAACAGAATGATTGAGATAAGAAAAGCACCAGTAACAGGCTGCAGTTTCAGCAGAGGTCAAACAGCAGTGGCGCCCCATAAATAGGATATTTTCGCCTCTGGATTCGTGTTAAGGAGATAATTAGCCTCGACTTTAGCTCAGGCTTTGTATGAATGAATATATGAGATAGCAGATAATGTACCAGAGGAGTCACCTGTACAGTTTCTAGCTCCATTAGTGTGAATTGCTGCTTCTTGCTAGGGGGCTCCGTAGTACACTTCTGTATTTCCCAGTAAAAAGTTCAGCAGACTCCCTTATGGCCCTGTGGCCATATGGTTGAGGATCTGGTCTATACTTAAAAAATTCCTTCTCTCCACATTTCTTTCCAGGTGATACAGTATGTTGTTTGGTCCTAAGCTAGATGAAATGTTAAATGATTGATGCATTGGTTGGCAGATCATCCCTTGAAGGTTTGCATTCTTAGTATTGCTTTGCAGGTGATATGTTGCGTGGTCATTAGCCACAGTAGCTGTAAAGCTAAAGGACATGAAAAGTTTTCTCTGCCAGGATCATCAGTCAGCAGCCTTCATTCCGTGCATCTAGGAAATGGAGATCTTCCAAGAATCAGTCTTCACCATTCATCACTGGTGGATCTATGCCAGAGGCATGAGGACCCTGTCGGAATGTATGCCTTTAAAGCTTTGAAGGTAGGGGACTGACGTTAGAGAGGGTGCCTCCCACAAGGCGAACAAATTATGTGGTGCCCATGGGCTGGCCAGTAAATGACACCGGCTCTCCTGCTTCCTCAGTTTTGTTCTTCCTTTTATCGAGGAAAGCACTCCATGGGAGTGTTCGCCATTTTTGCTGCACCACACAGCCTAAGTTCTGTTTGTTGATGCTCACTCAATACTGTATAACCTTTTTCAGCCTTTCATCTCCACTTTTCTTCTTTCTGTCCCTTTTTACGGTGCCAAACCCTATTTTTACTGGTTTTCTTTTATTTATGTGAATCAGTAATGTCCAGATTCCAGGGGCCTAAGAAACAGAAGAAGTTGACCAAGAAGACAGAGTCTCCCCCCATGCATTCATGTCCCCATGGGAGAAACACTTCCGTCTGCGACCGACATGATTGCTACTAGACCTGCTTTGGAATGGACCATGACATGGACCACTATGATGACTGCTTCTCCATGGACTTCTGAACTCTTTACAGCCACATGATGAGGTGGAGAGGGACCCCTAACCTTCGGAGGCAGGCACTGCACTCAGGACTCTAAGGTAAGGTCCCTGGGCTCTTCCCCCTATGACCCTTCTTGGTACTAGATGTACTGATGGAGACCAGGCCTCTGCTAGTCCTCATCTCACTGAGATGAGAGGCCTGGGGGAGGGGTCTGTGGGATAGGCGGCCCCCTCCAAGGAGCCAGTTGCACACCCCTCCCAGTCCGGTACCCTCTTGGGGGGCAAAGCCACAGCTACATGCTGGGCCTGTGCTGGGGGATCCCCAGGGGCCACGATCTGGTGCTGCTTTGGCTCCTGGCATTAAGGCTGGTGCTGGTGAGTGGGGAAGTGCTGCCTATGCAGCTGGTTCTCCTCTTGCTGCTGTTCATGGTTCTGGGAGAGGGAAGGTCTCTGGAGCCAGTCGCCAGCTGGAGATCTTCTGGATTGCTTCCTTTAAGCATTTGGATGATCCAGAGGGTGAGGACTGGGATGAATCCAACTGACATCTGGTACCTGGTGAGAAAGGCGACCTTTCTGGGCCTAGCCCTGGGCCTTTAGTGTCCACGTTGTGATCCAGAGGTTCTTCTCAGCCTGGTGATGGCTGTAGCACCCCCATTCCTCTGTCTTGTGGTGCCATTCATGGTACCAGGGATGGTTCCTGTGCCTATTCTGGTGTCTGGGGAGAGGTCGGCACTGGGTGCGGCACTAGGTTGAATTCCGGTGCTATTTCAGGTGCCGGATCATGTTCTGGCACCGCCCCGGCACAGAATCTGACTCCAGTGCCAAGGGGTGTTTCGTCATCCCTCACGGTGCTGGCTTCCCCTTGCTCCAGATTCGTACTGTTACTGATGTCCTTAGGCCTAGCCCAAGGGGCACATTCCATTCAGGTGAGGTGGGGGCTGGTAGGTCCCAGTCGACACCACGTTCCACATCTACAGTGGCTGATGGCTCTGGCAGGAATCAGAGTTTTGACTCAGGTCTTCTGGTTCCCCTGGAACCATCATGGCTTGTGGTAGGTTGGGATAGGGACCACCCTGTGGGACCACTACAGCTTCGATCTCCCTACCTGGGGATTCCCACCGGGCATCATCTGGATCGCCCCTCCATGGTTGGGAGTTCGTGGGTGGACAAGATGCACAGCCCATCCCATCAGGTGAGGTCTCCTGTTCACTCTCATAGCCCTGGCAGAGGACCAGGCCTCATCCATCATGACCCATCTCCTCCTCCTCCTCCGCCTATACCCTCTACTCTCCTGGGCATTTTTGGGTCTACGGCATCCATGACCTGGGAAAAGTTAAGGGCTTCAGCTAGTGCCTTTCTCACCTACCTTAGGGCACTGCATCAGGCTATCTTCTAGCCTGAAACCCCGGCACTGCCACCCTCTGAATCCAGCTCCTCTTCATCTTTGTCTTCCTGCACTGAGGAAGAGGACTTCTTTGTCCACTTCTCCTTTGATGTTGAGTACACCCATTACTGGCAGTTCCTTTCAGAGATGATGAGGGAGCTGTGACTGTCCCATATTTCTGGTCACAACCCTGTATGCCTGATGTTGTCCTTCCTTGGGGAGTACAGTCATGACTCCACAGTTATACCTTCATGGCCTAGGCCTTTTGCAGAGGCATCAAGAAACATCTGGCACCATTCCTCTGCCCCCTTTCCAGCCCTGAGGGATGTCCAGTGCAGATATTGCACACCCCAGGGTCTCCAGGAGCCCTGCCACCCCTCTCTTCTGGGGTCCAGCTCCTGAAACCCCCTCTGAGCATAGGCACCCAGTACACGACTGCCCCCCCCCCCCGAGTCAGACTCAGCTGAGTATGATGTCTGGGGTCGTAGAGTCTTCTCGGCGGTGTGCACCAGGTTGTGCATTGCTGCACACCATTTACACCAGGTGTCCTATGGCAGGCACCTGTGGACAACGCTGGGTCAGCTCCTAGCATCGCTGCCAGATTATGAGGCAACTAGACTAGCCATACGCCTTTCTGTGCAGGGTCTGTAGCAGGCAAGACACCCAGTGAGGGTGTCCTACAATGCCAATAAGATAGCCTCCAGACTAATGAAAACTGTAGTCTGTATCAGGTGGATGGCGTGGCTGTGTCTTTCCCAGTTTTCAGCCGTGGCCAAGTGTAGGGTGATCGCCTTATGTTTCTGGGCGCCCCACTTTTTCTCCCGCAGGGCCAGGCGTGAGCTTGTGGGGCACATTCCTGTTCCCAGGCCACAGCAGTCTCCTTCTGACCCTGACCAGTCTTGGGCTTTGCCAGGCCTATGAGGGGTCCCTGTCTCTCTTTGTCTTCCCCCACAGGAGGCTGAGGGAACAACCATTTCCCTCAGGGTTTGCCAACATCGGCCTTGGTGGTAAGCTTGGCAGTCAGACCCACCAGTGATAAACGGTGAAGATTGATTCTTGGAAGATATGAAAATTACATACTCACCGTGATTTGTGATCTTCCAGAATATCTTCACCATTCATCACTGCAACCTGCCCACCTTCCACCGCAATGGACAGGCTTCTGGGTAGTCTCTCCTTTTCCTTTCCTCTCTAGCCTTGCCCCCTTCTTGTTTAACAAAAAAAAAAGAGGGAGGCGTCTAAGGGGCAAAACTTTTCAGGGACCTTGTTCCCTCCACATGCCCCTGAATGGCCATTAAAAAAAACCCTTAAAAAGAAAACTTTTTTCCTTGGGGGCCGTTTTTATCCCTAACCCTTCTCCTAGCCTTCCCTTGGTTGTTTTAAACAAAACAAACAAAAACAAAAAAACAGAGGCCACACTTTTAGGTCCTTGTTATCCCTTCTTCATCTTTAATCTTTTTTCTTTTTTTTTTAAGAGAGCGTTAGAGTGGCAGTGGGTCTGAAGAAGCCGTTATTTTATGTTTTTCTCCCCTTCCCAACCCCTTCAGGTGGTGGGGGTCTATAATTGTTTGCTGTTGGACATGTTTTTCTCATTCCTTCTTGGGCACAAGGACTTGCAGGGTAGCAGGCGCTCTAGGGACAGGAAATGTTGTGGGAATTGAAGCCCAAGTTCCCTTACCAGTTCAGCTTTCTTTTCCCCTTGCAGTTCACCTTCTGCATTTACTTAAGTGGTCTACTACATCTCCCTTTCTCTTGATCCCCTATTTTTGGGATGTTTCAGTGAGAGAAAGGGAGTCTAGAGGACAGGAATCATTCAGTTTTGTTGATTTCTATACCTGGCAGTTGTTCTTTTAGTGGGGATCCCTTTTCTTGGTCATTTGTCCCCTCTTAGGGGTTGCATTTTAACCCCTTGAGCTCCTAGATGTCTCTCCTTGGCTTGGAAACTGGCCCTACTGATGTATTGTTTGAGCTCTGAATCAGCTATTTTCAGGCCTTTTCAGATCAGAGGCTCTGTATTCTCCCATATTATGTTTTAGTTATATGGGACTCTAACCCCTTGTAGTTCTCATACCTACAGGTGGACAGCTATGGCTGGCAATGTTTTTCCATGGCTCACAGCTCTACTCCTCCTCTTTCTGAGATTTCAGGGAAGCACACATTTCCTTGCAGTCTACTCTTTTCAGCTGGTCCTTGGACATTTTCGTGGACCATGTTCCTTGCTTGAGAGTCAACTAGCCCTTAGAGAGTGTAACCCCTAGATGGCGCTATCCCAGGGGCTACTACCCCTGCCTGATTTGCCACTAACAGGTTGAGGGGCCTGGATCCAATTGCGGGTGCCTCCACCCAGAGGTCAGGGTTTGCAATAGTTAAACTAACTTGGTCACAGCCCTCTGGGACACTGCAACCCCCCTTTCTTCCCACTAGTGGCCCACACAATATATCAGAATTACCTTCACAGTATCACTTACCCCAGGACTGGTTCCGCACTGGGACTTCCTGTGAAATGAGATACAGTGCAACAATCACAGTACAGTACTTTAACATAGACAAATACTTAGGCAGTATAACTTTACTGAAACAAGCAGCTCCTGATTTATTTAGGGGATATAAGGACAGGGGAAATCAGGTTAATTAGCTTATCACTCTAATAATCTACACATGGCTCTGTGCACAGGCCTATCCCTATCAGTTACTGTCCCTGGGTACCCAAGCCCTAGTGGCTAGTCCAAACCGTGGCAGCTGGTAGGGGCCCTTTCACACAGAGAAAAGGAGAATTAAACAGTCAGCAGTACAGTAATTCCATTTGGATTTAATGTGGCAATTCAACAGGAGCGACCCTGAATTAGTACTCCACGACCTCCAAATAAGATAGGGTCCTTCAATGTCAGCAGGGCTCACTTGAGGTACACAAACCTCTTCACACATCCATATAAAAAAGCACTATACCAGGCAGGCTGCATCTGTATCCCGATCGCAATTACTGCACAATACCCGGGAGAACACACAGCAGATTCAGTTCCTGACAGACCGAGTGCAATTTTCAGCAATTCTTCCAGTCTTCTACAGGGTGAGCCTGGTTTCTACTCTTCAGAGATCCTTTGATTCTTTTCACAGGACGGATTCAGTCCTAACAAGCTGTTACACAAGCTGCAGACCGGAACTCTGGGCCTTACACACGTTTTTTGACTAAAACTGCACACTGAAAAAGCACAGGGCTCCTTTCTTCTTCACTGCCAAAGCTCAACTGAAACTCCAACCGACAAAACCGGCACTTCCTTTGAGTTCCTCCCAGTTCTTGACTGGATTGGCTGTCACTCACAATAGACTGCTGCTGTTGGTCCAAAAGGCACTGAAGTCTAAACTACATCTCCCAGAGTCACTGCCCATACAATCCTCTTGTGGCTGGCTCAGATTATGAGTCCAAGTTCTGATTCGTCCAAGGCACCATTTTAGAGCTAGCTTACCCCACACTGATTGGTCCAGTTCAGCAGTTCAAAACCAGAATGGGGAACTAGGCAGACACTGTTCTGACTGCAAAAGAAAGTAGGTTAGACAAACTGTAATTTCATTATTACTGTAAATGATTTCTGGCAAACAGTTACATCTTTCAGATAGGTTCCCTTTGCACTCCTAGTGACTGCAAAAATGGAGTGAATTGGCAGCAGCTTGAGTGGTACTCAATCAAAGAAACACACAGTCCCCCATACAAACTAATTATGTCTGCAAGCAGACAGCTCTTAAAGAGACAGTACCAGAGGTTCTAAAAACACTCACTGATAAATGGCTTAAACGCCAAACACCATTCAGGCTTGGAGCATTCAAGCAAGCTCCTGGAAGTCTTTTGGGAACCCCCATTTGCAGGGGGGTTACAAGAGCATAAGGTGAGCTCTTTCCTCAGTTAAGAGTAAGCCAACTCTTCTGACACCTCTGTTTTTTCTTGCTGAGAATTCGGTGTCCCCACTTCTCGCTTGCTCATGCTCTCTCTCTGTCCCCCTCCTGCCCAATTGTCCTGGTCATCCTTTTGCCACTACAAAGACCCTCCCCTCAAACCCGTCCACTCCTCTAATGGTCGTTTTTTATTTCTTTGTTCTTTTTATATCCTATATCCTTTTGTCTATCCCTTGGGCTCCCTTGCCCCAACCCTTCTTTTTTCTTATCTTTTCTTTCGACTCCTGGTGAACAGAACTGAGGAGGCAGGGGGCAGTGTCGATTACTGGCCCGCTCATGAGTGTCACATCATACATTCACCTCGTGGGTGGCACCATCTCTGATGTCGGCTCCCTAACTCCAAAGCCGTAAAGGTATATGCTCCTACAGGGTCCTTATTGCCTCAGGCAAAGACCCACCAGTGATGAATGGTGAAGATATTCTGGAAGATCACGAATTACAGTGAGCACATAATTTTTCTTTTCTGATCAGTCTTGGCCATCTCATAGCAATTTTTGATTTTCCTGTTTACAGACATAAGTCTAATAGAGAAACCTCTCCAGTTTCAAGTTCAAAAAAGGTAGATGGTTCTTTTCTTGCAAACATTATGGAGATTCAAACTGAAGACACTTGATCCAGATGAATACTTGCAGTTCTTCATTGTCCCCAAATGAACCCATTCCTTGTTAGCTGTCTGTGAACGTGGGATCATTCTGCCAGGGTCTGGGATAGAGTTCTTCATGCTGTATTCAGAGGACCACTGGGTCTTTTAAACCCCAGTATCAAGAAAATCCCACCAAGTATCAAGCAGTGGACCAGACCATGGCTTAACTGCTTACCATAGAAGTGACATTTCAGATGCTGCTTCAGCAAGAGAAATGGATCTCTATATGGTACACTGTGTAGTCCCTAAGAATTTAGGAAGATCACCAGATTCTTAACTTAGGATACTATGATTTGTTCGTCACATAAGTCAGATTCACAGTGGAATCTTCAGAGCAGTTTGGCTGGGGGATTCCCAGGTTTAAATGGACTTATCTGATGCATATTTACATATGCAGAGTCATAAGTCTCTGAGATTGCTGAGGGCATAATTTAAGATCAGCACATAGCTAACAAACTCTCTTCCTTGGACTGTCCTTGACCATAGAATTTTTACAGAAGTCACAGTAACATTCGTGGCCTTCCCCTGAGGGATGGTCACAGTGTGAAACATATGGGTACAATCTTTTTTTCAGTGGCTAATCGAGATTTTTATTTCATATGCTAGTCCAGGGAACACCACAAATTCCATAGGATTTTGACTATGTAGGTAACATAGAAAAGAGTTCTCTTTATACCTATGAAACTGGGTCAGTTTGTGGAAAATGTTTGCAAAGCTTGAGTTCTGGTGTCCCTATTTAAATAGAAAATAAAGAAACTGATAATGGAGTTTCCCTAGCAGCGTAGAACGTCCTACAGATTTTTGGCACAATGAAGGCCTCCTAGAGAGGGACTTCTGGTCCACACTACATATGAGACGCCTTCAGAGTAAATCTTCTATCTTACTGGCAACTCATCTTGGAGTAGTACTGGGTCCCAGTACAGTTATCACCCTCAGTACTGACATTGCAGACTGTCCTCTATCTCTACCTCTCAGAGTTAATCCTGGAGACTTGTACCAGCAGGACAGGTTGGGGTGCTGTATTAGATCAGATACCAGTGCACAGACTGTAATTCCAGAGCACGAGAATCTTCAGATATATGTCTGAATAAATCGGAGACATATATTGGAGAGGAGACACAACTAGTTCAGACCAGTCAGTAAAATGCTGACTGTGGTGACAGTGGTTTACAGGAGCAGATGAAGAGGCACATGAATGAAAATTATGCTGGTAGAGGTGTACAGGTTATAAATTGGAGTGAAAGAATTCTGGCATCCCTTATGTGGTTCATCTGGCAAAGGCTGAGTCCTATCCCAGCCGACAGTATGTACACCTGGTGGAATAGTCCCTGAATCAGCAAGTTTTTGCAGCATATCTGTCAGTAGTTTGGGACCCTGTCAGAGTCTCCTTTGCTTCAGAGAGGCAATACTCAGATCCAGGTTTTGATAACCCATTAAGGTGTTCAGCAGCAGAGGTAAAAAAACACCAAACGGAAGGAGGGGTACTCGCTGATCTTGGAGATTCTGCTATCGAGACACAACTGTTGAAGCTTTAAAATACAAAAAAGAGCAATTCACACTCAAGGCTTCATTTAACTACTGTATCTATCTGGTGCAGAATCAACCACTTTGCAAAAATAAAGTGCAGTGCAATACAGACAAATTCCTCTTATTCCATCCAAGCTGTCATCCCTACATTACGAGCCCCCAAGTCTCTTCCTCAGCTAGTGTTCTACCCAAGTCAGTCTTAGCTACAGTTAGCTGTTTAAGTTCCTGAGCAGAGAATCTTCCTCATATTAAGCTGTTTAGATAAGATGAGAGGCAGACTTTTAATGGGTGGGCAAGATGGTTAGTGGCGTGACACACCATTGCTTCAGAAGCACAGAATCATACATTTTCTACAGGCAGGGTGGACAAAAGTCTTCCACACTACAGCCAGTGAGTTCAGGCCCGTGCTGAACCTGAGACCTCTTGAGAGCTCCAAACTGATATCCCATGAATACGTAAACAGAAACAAGTCCAGATCAACCTATTAATCACTGGTATCTCCATGCGGTTCTCCATGCATTTGTGAACCTCCTTTGAACTGTTACAGATATCAGAAGATGTTCTCTGTATTGGTGCTTACTTCCTAGAACTTATTTGTTCATGGAAAAAGATTGGAAAGCTCGATTTTCTCTCATGTACAGCACTTTCTTTGCCTTATTTTCATCAGGATGAGATCAAGCTGTCAGCAGTACCTTCCTTATTAAATAATACCACTACAGAGCAAACACTGAGTTCAGATACTTGTCTCACACATTTTCAATTATTTATCCCCTACCTTTGAGAATATGAGTAAGGCATTCTAGTAGTACGGCCTTCAGCAGCAACTCCTTCCATTGGACCCTTGAGGGAATAACCTGTGATACACATGTTTTCTGAAAGCAGTGTCTCACCATGGTCTGCACCGTTCTACTCACCCTAGTGTAGGGAGTCCACTGTTCACCACTGTCTTTTCCATCCCCAGCAACATTGAAATGGTAGAGTTAGTAATCTGTTTATTGAACATCAGGAGATCTCATGTACTGCTAGAGACCAGAGTGGGCACAATTATCCACATTCCCAGAAGTAGTGGAAATAAATCCCGATCTCCCTCTGACATCTCCACATAATGGAGAGGTGGTATTAAATTTATGGACCATATTCAGAGAGGGTAATACATAGAGAATAATGGATAGGTGACTGTGTGTTATGACATTTTTTTACACACCCGAGGTGTGTGATGACCCATAAACCTTGAGAGCAAAGCTCAAGAGGTTTATTAGGTCATCACACACTAAGGGTGTGTAAAAAAAACTTCATAGGCTTACAGTCACCTATACATTATTTTTTATAATTACTGGTGTATGGAGTCAATGACAGAAACATACTGAGCTGAGGCAGGTATTCTGTGATCTGTGATGCTAGTCAGTTCCCTACTCAAGACACACAAACACACACACACACACACTCTCTCTCTCTCTTTCTCTCCCTTTTTTTTTTACGTTTTAGAGTGGAGCCGAAAGTTTGTGTGGAGCCACGCACCATGAGCCATGGCCATTCTTGAGTAGAAGTGCTCTTCTCCACACTCCCCACCCGAACTGAGGCAACAACAGGATCTACCAGATAAATGCTGTTAAAAAAGTAACAGGCTACCTGAGGTGAGAGGGTAACCTTCGATGCGGGTTCTCAGTAGCCGGAGAAATCACTGCCATGTTTTTGGCGTGCTTGTCCCGGCCATGCACAGATTACAAACTAATATGGTGGCGCTGTTGAGATGAGTGATGGTGCTGCAGAAAGAAAGTTTGTGAAAACACCGCAATAACCAGTTTTCGGGTTGTTAGGGCATTTTTCAGAGACTTAAAAACCAGTTGATAAAGGGGGTCACCAGTAATTATAATTGGATAATAAGTCCGTACTCTGATCTGTTGTGCCTATTGCAGATTAAACATACTGATCACCTGATATCTTATTCCCACTGTGCCTTTACCCTCTCTGATAGATCCATGAAAAGGGGCTGGTTCTGTCTAGCCATTCTGGAAATTAGCTTCCTTCCATTGCTGTGACTACCGAGTATTAGGTGCTCCATGGAAAAGAGCAGTGAAAGATCTACTGGTTCCCTCCCCATCCTTCTGTAGTGCACCTGGGCCTGATAGGTGCTTGGCATGTTCCATTGTTCTTGTGTGATATCAAAGGGTTTCATACTTCCTTTTTTTCTTATAGAGCTTTTTCTTCCCAGCCCTGTCCATCATCCAGAGATATACCCTGATCCCAGGGGTACACCCTGTTCTGACAAATTGATCCCAGTCTTCCTAGGTCCAATGCCACCCCCAACATGCCCAGTGACTTCCCCATCATAGCATGGGCTCCCAGGTGAGGGCCTTCTGGACCCCCAAGGCAGCCTACTATGAGAGTTAGGATCCAGTATCAGGCAGACAACAGGATGCAGGGGAGTCCAGAACCCAGGCTGACATGTAGATGGCTTATAAGTTTTTCTTCCTGTTTTTCTCCCCGGTACTCTTCCCACTTTCTCTCCTCCTCTTGGTGTGGCATAGTCCCTTCAGGCCTATGGGTGCATGCAGCATTGTCCATGCAAGGGAGCAAGCTCCTCTGCCCACCGCAGGGTTGCTGCAGCACTGGATGGACATCACCATCCAATCAAACCAGTGCACACTTCTGAGTTGTAGCTGCCATGGTCAGGCCTGCCTCCGAATGCACGGTTCCTATCTCACTCCTGAACTTGACTTGCCATGGCAGGGCAACACACTGTTGCTGTCCTTCGAGATGGCCTGGGTTTTATGCCTTCTCATGTGTAAACACCCCTAAAACATTGAACCCCTTTGTTATACTAGTTGCAAAACCCTGATCCTCCAAACCAGGGATGTAGGTTGGGTTTCCTGCCACAGGAGAATGCAACATAGTTGTTTCCTGAGCTCATTTCTTCCACATCTCCTGCTGTCCTGCCAGGCTTCCAGAACTGGTCTCATCAATGAATTACCATTCTTAATAACTAAAATGGCATTGATCCCTTATGGTCCCAAGTATGCCTACAGTCTGAATAGCAGGGTGTCCTCTTAAGCTCTACCGAGCTCCCACTCTCCCCTCTTGCTACTCAGTCATGTATATACTGGCCCTGTTCAGAAAAGTAAAAACCTTTATATTTGAAAATAGTATCCCTCCCTTTTTAATACCCCTTCACCCTTTTAATAATAATCCTGGTTCTGTTCTGCTGCCAGATTAATTTAGAGGAGCCTACCTCCAGTCTGTGTATGTGCAATTTGGTGGGTTCCAGATGTATCTTCTGAATTAGGTATAAGATTCTGGGTAATGTGTTCAATTTTAGTAAATTGATACACCCCAAGCATTAGGGAGGGCTTGCCATCTGTCCAGTTTGGCCAGAATATTAGTGAACAGAGGCCTGTAACTTAATAGATTATTTTCAACTATGAGCTCACCTAAACCCAATTTTTTTTTTTCCCTTAAAACTCTTAAATGGCACCTTTTGCTACCCCTCCAGCTGCTCCTGTGTCTTCAAGGGTAACAAATCTGACTTAGCTTAGTTCAATTTATAACCAGAAGATTGTGCAAAACCACTTGCTACCTGAATAACTGCAGGTATGGAGGTCATCAGATTTGTGACGTAGAGTGACAAGTCCTTTTTACCAAAGGTCCCTACAGACTTTTCTTTTATCAAATAATGTATTCTCTCCTTTCGTCTGCACAAATGGACCTAGTTCTTGGAAAAATAACTTCATGACTTAGATACACAAAGAGCAGTCAAATGTATTTAGTGAGTACCTTACTGTTCCATCAGTCAAATAACCCATTCTTCCTGTATAGCACAATAAAGTAAGGTCAAAAGGTTTCTAAGACAACCTTGTCAAGGTGATTCATTCCATGCACAGCAAAGACTTAAGTGGTAGCAAAAAAAAAAACTGGAACCACCAACATTGACCAAAATGCATCCCGCCAGGGCTATGATAGTGTATTTGCTGGGAAAGGCAGAGACTTCAGTGTTCGCATTGATCAAATCAGGTGTTTCAAACAACATGAAGTCTTGCTGTATTCTGACTATTGCAGTTAGCCCCAGCCTTTAAACTGCCCCGGAAAACAAAGGGTTAACTTTCTATGCAGAGCATAGAATGCTGAGCGCGAGCTCAGTTGAGGTCTCTGTCTGGAGCCCTTTGAAATCCAACCTCGGATTCTTTACTCTGCCTCACTGAACAGTCGCTCCGGAGATTTCTCCTTCAGCTTGGTTCAAAAGTTGGTTAAAGTCTCGGTTAACTTGTCGTTTTTTACCGAATTTATTTCCGCATAGTCGGTTCAGTCTCTGTCTGTGGTACCATAAGTACTAGATAGGTTTTGTTCTGATTTTCTGTGTGGAAATTGTAAAGTGTTGGATCGGTTCGGCTGAACCGATCATTTGTATTGAATCCTTGTGTTTTACTTTAGAGTGTGGTTACCAGTCCTTATCAGTTCTAAAAAAAAATGTGTTTTGAAAGGTTTTTTTCCCCCAACACCTGTGACACGGTTAGGAACCGATAAGAGAGTCTTGCCTGGTGATTGCCATAAAAAGGGTAAGTTTGGTTGGGTTGGCCATGTCTGAGAAACCCAAGAAAAAAACCGGACCCACTGGGTTTCAACACTGCAGTGAGTGTGGGGAGGTCTTTGCTAAGGCCAACCCCCAAACCACCTGTGTTTATTGTCTGGGGTTTGAACACCTCGATACAGACTACCAAATTTGTAAACATTTTCCTAAATCTACCCTTGAAAAGAGATTAGGTAGACTGAGGGAAAAGGAGGCTGAGAAGTCCGCTGACCCAGATGGCCAGCCCGGTTCGGTTCTGACCGAACCAGAAGGAGTGCCCTCTGACCAGGGCGATACTTCTTCGGGCAAGACTAGAGCTGATCCTGAGGGGTCGGTTCCTACAAAAAGGAAACGCAAAGAAAAATCAACTGGTTCGGATCCAGAGGTTCATGTTCCGACCGCCAAGGAAATAGCCAGAGTGATTCAAATTGTGGAATCGCTTCGCCCGGTTCTGACCGATCCAGCGCCTTTTCACAGGGGTTTGGTTCGGTCAGTTCCCCCCAGTTCAAGATTATACCCCTGAAGATTTTTATGAACCGGAGTTTGAGGAGGAGGGGGAGCTTGAAAATGATGGTGATGATGGTGAAAGTCTGGATGTGCCTGTGGAACTGGACATCTCCCCAGACAGACCTTCTGGTGTATCTCCTCCTAGGCTTTCTGAGCCCCCTTCCCATTTTCTGTTTTACAGAAAAGTGGCTGAAACCCTCCAGCTTCCTATGGAGGAGGCAATGGAGGATCAGGAGGAGCCTAATTATGTGGAAATGATGGACATCTCAGAGTCCAGGAGACTGTCTATTCCCCTTCACAAATCCTTTGGGGAAAAAGAAACAAAAAATGCTGAAGTCTCCCAATTCTGTACCCCCTGTTGACAGAAGGATGACAAGAGGTACACTCTATCAGGCTCAGATACGGAGTTTTTATACCAGCAATGCAGCCATGTTGGGGTAGTGCAGGCTGCTGCCTGTGACAAGGCACACACTCCCTTGACTTCACACACCCTCAGACAAAGACTCCAGGAAGATTAATGCCATGGCAAAAAAACAGTACATGGCATCTTCCTTGGGACTCAGGCAGGCAAATTATATGGCCTATACAGCCAGGTACCAGACATCCAGGTGGGACACTGTACTGGCACTGGCTAAACATGCCTCACCCCAGCTAGCCAAGGAGCTGGAGGAGGTGGCTGCAGATGGGATTGAGGCATCAAAATTACAGTTTAATGCTGCTGTGGACTCCAGTGATGTGTCATCAAGAGTCATGGTTACATCTGTGGCTCTTCGGAGAATAGTTTGGCTAAGGCCATGGATTTTCCTGTAGTGGGTAGTTCTCTGTTTGGGGAGCAGACAGAGAATTACATGAAGAAAATGGACAAGTACAGGACCACTTATAGGAGTGCTCAGGCCAAGGAGAGGCAGGCAACTCCTCCAAGGCAGCAGTCTAGGGGCAGGGGCAGGCCTTTTCATAGGCCTTTTTACCAAGCACAGGCCTCTTCTCCCTTTTCACAGAGGGGGTTCTGCAGAGGGAGAGGCAGAAGGGGGATGAGCAGGGCTGCATCCACCCCTCAGCCTAAGGTCCCTGCCAAGCAGACACCCTGATGGGTCTGCCCGGGTCGGCTCTCCTATTCCAGTACGGGGCAGGCTGACTTACCTTGTCCAGGACTGGATGTCTGTTACCTCAGACAAGTGGATCCTGGAAGTAATAAGCCAGGGACTGGTTCTCAGCTTCAAAAAATATCTGAAGATGAGAGCCAGATCTTTTCCACCTGCAGGTCTCTCAGAAACCCTTGCCCTAGAGGCAGAGGTTTAATCTCTTCTGGCCTTAGGAGCCATAGAGAGAGTTCCTACCCTACACAGGGGCAAAGGTCTGTACTTCAGGTACTTCCTTACCCAAAAAAAGACAGGGGAGGGTGACCCATCCTAGACCTAAGATACCTGAACAAACATCTTTTAAAACCAAAGTTCAAGATGATAACTCTGGGAATAATTCTTCATTCTCTAAGGCCAAGGGACTGGCTAGCCTCCCTGGACCTAAAGGATGCCTATTTTCATATTCCCTTCAGGTGTTCCCACAGAAAGTACCTCAGGTTCAAGTTGCCCTCAGGCCACTATCAGTTCAAAGCAGTGCCCTTTGGTCTAACATCAGCACCAAGGGTTTTCACAAAGTGCCTGGCAGTAGTCGTTGCATTTCTAAGAAGGCAAACGATTTCCATTTTTCCATATCTGGACGACTGGCTCATAGTGGGCCAGTCTCCAGACCAAGTCAAGTCAGACCTGCAAGTGATCCAGCAAGTGCTCACTTCTCTAGGATTTCTTCTCAACCTTCCCAAGTCAGTATTCGAGCCAGTGCAGCTCCTTACCTTTATAGGGGCAGAGCTGGATACTGTCAAAGCAAGAGCCTTTCTTCCCCTGGAAAGGGCAAGAGTTCTTATAGAACTGACTTCTTCCTTCAGCCTTTAGGTGTCTTGACCAGCAAGGCATTTCCTCCAACTCTTGGGCCACATGGCAGCTTCTACAGCAGTGGTCCAAGGGGCAAGATTCCAGATGAGGGACATCCAGTTCTATCTGAGGGCCTTTTGGTCCCAAAGGAAGGATTCCCTTACCAAACTGAGTCCAGTGACTCGGACCCTGATCCAAGCCCTTCAGTGGTGGCAGGATCAGGACAATTTAAGGCATGGGGTCCCATTTACCACTCAGTCTCATTCAGTGGTCCTTACCACGGATACTTCCCTTCCTGGGCTGGGGAGCCCATCTGGGGGCCTTCTCTGCCCAGGGACTGTGATCCCCTCAGGAATCCCTTCTCCATATCAATCTCCTAGAACTCACGGCAGTTTTTCTGGCCCTGCAAGCTTTCTCTCAGTCAGTGCAGAACAAGGTAGTTCAAGTCAGAATAGACAACACCACCACCATGTGGTACATCAACAAGCAGGGAGGCCCTCGGTCTATAGCCTTGTGCACAGAAGCCATGAAGTTGTGATCCCTGGCTTATTCCCTGCAAACCTCTCTGACAGGAGTCCACCTTCCAGGGAAGGACAATGTGCTAGCAGATGCACTGAGCAGGATCTCACAGGGCCATCACAAATGGTCCCTGGACCCTCTGATCTTGAAGGTGATTTTTTCAAGGTGGGGCACTCCAGAGATAGATCTCTTTGCAGCCCCAGACAATCACCAACTTCCTCTCTTTTGTTGCAGACCCCCAGACTTGGGCTTAGTCCCTCTGGATTCTCTGATTCTGAACTAGGAAGGGAAATTTATGTATGCCTTCCCTCCTTCCCTCTCCTCTACTGTTCAGAGTTTTAGTCAAGATAAGGTCACAACCTTGCAAAGTGATTCTGATTGCTCCAGACTGGGCCAGACAGCCTTGGTACCCCCAGTTGCTATCCCTAGCAGTCCATCTTCCCCTGTCTCTTCCTGGGAATTACAACCTGTTAACCTCCTCTCAGGGGAGGATTTGGTACCCCAATCTTCAGTCTCTCAATCCCAAGGCATGGCTCTTGAAGAGTTAGAGTATGCAGATTTGCATCTGTCTCAGGGAGTTCTGGATATTTTCAAAGCCTCTCGAATGTCCGCCACTAGAAAAACCTATAACTCCAAATGGAAGAGATTCAGCATTTGGTGTTCCAAGAAACATGTTTCCCCAGACACTGCTGGATTGCCTACAGTTCTGGATTATATGGTCTATCTGAATGGCTTAGGCCTCAGACCAGCTACTCTCAAGGTGCACTTGTCAGCTGTTTCTGCTTTTCTGTCAGTGGGGAAGTCTTCCTCACTATCATCTCATCCTGTGTTCTGTAAATTTTTTAAAGGATAGCTTCATACCAATCCTCCCTTTAGAGACCCTGCCCCTGCCTGGGATTTAAATGTTTGCATTGCTCAACTTGTGCAACCTCCTTTTGAACCTATGTCCTCAGCAGAGCTTAAGTACTTGACTTGGAAAACTATGTTTTTAGTAGCCATTACCTCTGCCAGACGTATCAGTGAATTGCAAGCTCTGTCAGTGGAACCTGATTTTATCTCCTTTCATAGGGATAAAGTGGTCCTTGGAACCAATAGAAGTTTCTTGCTCAAAGTGGTTTCAGATTTCCACTTGAATCAGTCTGTGTCTCTCCCTGTTTTCTTCACCGATCATTCTTCTTCAGGAGAGAGGAGGCTACACAGTTTAGATGTTAAAAGAGCCCTTAGCTACTATATAGAGCGTACCAAGGGTCATAGGTTTGATTCCCTCCAGTTGTTCCTCATTTATGGAGAGGTGGGAAAGGGCAAAACTGCCACCAAGAGAACTATTGCCAGGTCTCACTCCACCAGAGGTACAGCTGCTTCCCTGGCTGCTGCCAGGGATATTCCTCTCTTAGAAATTTGTCAAGCAGCCACCTGGAAAACAGTCCATACCTTTACCAAGCATTACTTTTTGGATATCCAGGCTAGGAGTGATGCTCGGTTTGGCACAGCAGTACTTCAGTGCCTATTCCCAAAGTAGGTTCTGTCCCTCCTCCATGGAGGTACTGCTTGGTAGTCTGCAGTAGTCAGAATACAGCAAGATTTCATGTTGTTTGAAGAAAAAATTACTCACCTTAGTAATTATGTTTCTTCTAATGGAGTCTTCCTGTATTCTGACCTCCCTCCCTGCCTCCCCTCTCAGAACCTGTTTTTGGGAAGTGGGTGGGCAGGTGCAGTGTTGCACCTCAGGGGTGCTCCTTTTACACCCTCTTCTTTTTGTTTGGGTGTTTGTTTTATCATTATTCTTATTTGGATTGGTTTTTGGTTTTGGGTTTCCTGACTAGAGTCTTCCTTTGGGAACCCAAAACTTTTTGTTGCCAGTTGGCTAGTAAAAATTTTACAGTTTCCACATAGGATAGTTAGTGAGTTTTTGCTCATAAGAATCTGACGGTTAGATTTCAAAGGGCTCCAGACAGAGACCTCAACCAAGCTCAAGCTCAGCATTCTATGCTCTGCATAGAAAGGTAACCCTTTGTTCTCTGGGGCAGTTTAAAGGCTGGTGCTAACTGCAATAGTCAGAATACAGCAAGACTCCATTAGAAGAAACATAATTACTAAGGTGAGTAATTTTTTCTTCTGTGCCGTGCATCTATTCAAGAAACTACAGTTTAGATACTGAGGTCCACTGCTGAAGCTTTTTGGCATAAAGTGCTGGAAGTAACCATCAAAGACATACTTGGAAGAATATTCTCCTTTTCCAGTAAGGATGCGGTGTACTGCTTATTACTTCCCAGCAGTTATGAATAACCCAGTGACAACATGTAGCAACATAGGAGAAATGTTATCAAACATATCATAAGTTCTTTTTCTGTTAGTTACAGCATTGTCACTGGGACCCACCAGAGAGTTTTCTCTTTAGAAGAATATCTTTTGGTATGTGAAAATCTGATTGATTGTGCTGTTGCTCTAACAAGCTTACTGTTTTACAGGTACAAGAAGTTGAATTATGCCATTGTCGTATTCATTCATCCATTTTCCTCATGCTGTTGAGCTGAGTTACTGTACTGTTTGCAGAACTGAAGACTGTGAATTTTCCTTCTGAAGAGAACACATATTTGAATTAAAGGAACAAAAACAAGGCACTGCGTCAGCATGTGGCCTGAAAACAAAACAAAATGGTATTTTTAGGTGCATGCAGAAAATAGAAAAAAAGAGTTAAAACTGACATTTCAACTTTGCGTCTTCTTCAGGAAATATCTGATAGAGAAATAAGCAAAGTTAGTGTAGAGTGGAAGGAAAATAAGAGATATATTTGTGGGGAAAGAAAAAGGGGGAGGCTCTGGGAGAAGAACTGATAAATGGCAAGATAAAAAGAGAATCTGGAAAACAAAAAAGGAGATGATGTGAATGACAAGGCATAAAAGCAGTGAATTATATTTTAATTAAGCCTGTATGAGTTTGTTAACCAATAACATTATTTAAAACACTACAGTGAAAATCTGGGACTGAAATATGAAACTACCTAAGGTGGAAAAAAAACTTTTTTATGGTATTAAGGCAATTTGAATCTTACATGGTATGACGCACTTGTCCACACCCGAGGGCAAAAATGCAACTGACTTGTAACTGCCTAGTGGAATAACAATGCAGGTAGGATTCTGTGATGATGTCACAGCTCTGTGACTGCGTCATTCTTTCTGGTAGGGAGGCCTAATTACCCAGCATTTAGGAATAACCCAGTGACTATGTTCGAACTAACAGAAAAAAGAAGTTACAGTAAGTTTGATAAAACATCTTTTTTAACATTTACCAGTTTACATGCAAATTGGAGTACTGTAACTGCATATATTATCAAGCATTATCATATTACTATTGTACTGGTCTTGCTGAGAGTAATATTTATAAAAAAATCCAAACTGGTAGAGACTGGGTTATTTCTTCACATGCATAACTTGATTGCCTTTTGGCTGACAGCATTCATTTGCATTTTCGTTGCAACAGACTCGAAATAGCATTACAGCAGAATGAGATTATGGATGCTTTTTTTGATGACTGGAAAGCACTTACAGAAGAGGAAAGCACGTTTGGTGGCAAGTCCGACACTCATCTTAAGGAATATCAGTCTTTTACAGACTTGCATGACAGCAAAGAGAGAACTATCAGCTGCATAGATTGGCATCCAACAATACAGGGTAATGTTATTCCAGTTATGAATTAAGGAATATATTGTATTTTAAGACATGGCAGACTATCTGGAAATGTACTAGTAAAGTCAAAGTTAGGACCTATATCAGAAAACTGTAAAAATCTTTTCTCCTATGTAATCATTCTAGTTCTCCATTCCAACACATTTTAAATTACCATTCAATTAAAGAAAATATGTTTTTTCCTTCCAAATTCCATAGCACATAGGACAGTAAATTATAACTTTAAGATTCCCCCATGAAATAGAGGATTATTTTCATAATTATGGTGGTTAGATTTTCTGCCATTAAACCATGTGGTTCTGTGTTTGATCCAACTGTATCTCACTTAGCCATAATCATTGGCCTAAATATGGGCAGTAGTTGTACTGAAAAGTCAAACAAATCTCTTTGACTTTTTGCTACTAAGTCTTACTGTCTATACATTTAATTTATTTCATAGCATAAACACATGGGATTTCAGTTCTATGAATAATAATTAGACGAGTCCCTCTAAAATAATTACTTCTGCATCAGGAGGAAAATCTAAATACGTACTGTTTGTTTAAAGCCCTCATCTGTTAGCCGGCCCGGTGGCGCTGAGGTTGAGGTGCTGGACACCACACTTTGCACTGCCGCCTGACCAGGTTGGGAGGCGAGCCTGGGTCGTCGGGGGGTTAACAGGGAGGAGAAAGGAATTGAGCGTCCATGGGACTGTTCTCCCTTCTCTGGGGTGGGGGGGTGCTATGCCTCCAGTGTCCTAGTGGCCTCTAGCGGTGACTGGAGGCAACTGCAGGTCACTAGCAGACATGGGGGGGGGGACATGCTGTGGCTGATGCCAGGAAGGAGTGCATGTGGTAGCGTGTGTGCCTCTGTCCCTTGGCATCATTGCACGCCACAGATGTCACAAGGGAAGAACAAGGAAAACAATGGGCACCAGACACGGCAGCATGATGGCTGTCTCTGTGAGGGACTCGCTCTGCACTGAGGGTGCACGGGTTTACTCGATCTGGTCTGGGAGGAAGAGCATGGGGGGCTCTCCACCTCCCCGCCACGGTGAGGGTCAAGCTGCGGGGGTATGCCGAGGTCTGAATATGGAGCCGGGGAGTCCTGGGAACGGCGGCCGGATACCTCAGGAGGATGCATGAACGAGTGAAGAGGTAAGCAGTCTGCTGGCCATGGAAAAAGTACCAACTAAAAAAAAAAAGCCTTCATCTGTTATGAAGTTGTAGTCCTTCATTAAACTAACATTTGAGCATTTTACTTAAACTTTGATAAATTCAATTACAGATGGCTGTTTTGTAATTCCAATGAAACAAAAATAAACTCAATATTAATTTGCTAAATTGTTGTTCAAACCCCAGGAAATCTTACTGTATTCTGACAAATGTAGTATGATCTCACCATAGTACTCCCCAGAGCCGAAATGGTTAATAGAACCTATGCTAATAGTGGAATGTTAGGCTTGAGCTCAGTTTTCAAATCACTGTCCCTGGTTGCACTTCCTGCAAACGTCAGATTCTTTACTCCACTTGCCTCAGTAAGACGTATCCGGAGAGCTCTCCTTCACTGTAACTAGAGAGATCATTTCTCGGTTTATTTTAAAGTCCGTTTACTTTATTTCGATTTTTGAAGCACTGTCCTTGGTTTACAGGTAGAATTAATTAGATTAGTGTAGTTTTGGTAAGTCTTTTTGATTCCTCCTCGGTTCTTCCAACTGGGAAGGAATCAGTATTATTTTGTGTCTTTATTTACGTTGAATTTACTGGTTACCATCCGGTAAGATGGTTTTTCATTGCTTAAATTTACCACGGTAGTTCTCAGTTTAGTTCCTTTTTTTTTTTACAACCGATCAATGTCACAGACCAAGAAGCGAACGGGCCCCACAGGTTTCCAACATTGTACAGAGTGTGGGGAACTGTTCACAAAAGCAGATCCTCATCTTGTTTATGTGTTTTGCTAGGGGTTTGACCACCTCAAAGGGGATTGCGATATCTATAAAAACTTCCCTCAGTCGACGCTTGAGAGGCAGTTAAAATGACTGCAAGAGAAGATGTCTGAGAAGGCTGCTGAACCAGCTGCAGACAAACCAATTTCAGGCCAAAAGGAACCGGAGGATCAGCCCTCTGACAAGGGTGATGGTTCTTTGGCCAAAAAGGGACCTGTTGACCCTGCCGCTAACCCGGCAGCCACAGGAAAGAGAAAAAGAAAAGAAAAACATTCAGCGGTTGAACCGCAACCGAGTACACCGGTTCCAACTGCTGAGGAAATAGCAAATGCTATTAGAATAATTCAGTCGCTTCAACTGGTAACCCCAGTTCAGGTTCCGAAGCGGCCATGTTTGGATCCCTCAAGTTCCACTCTGGTTCCCGGTTCCTTGGAACCTGAGTTGGACACTTTTGTTGAAGATTATGACGATGGTGCTGATGATGAGGAGGATTATGGTGAACCCATTGATCCGGATATTTCACCTGATCCTTATCGTCCTGACTCCCCTGACAAGGGAACTGAGGACTTTGCCTCTCATTTTAAATTTGTGAAACAGGTGGCTCAGTCCCTAGACCTCCCCACACAGGAATCAACTGATGAGGAGGAGGAACAGGACTATAGAGATATGATGGATGTTCAGCCTCCTAAAAGAGTTTTGTTGCCCATCCACAAGTCCCTGAAGAAGCAGGTTATGAAAATCCTGCACACCCCAACCTGTATTCCACCAGTTGATAGAAAGGTGAATAAGAAATATTGGGTGGCTAAGGGTGGGGCCGAGTTCCTGTTCAGTCACCCTAGCCATGAGGGAGTGGTACAGACAACAGCCTGTGATAAAGTAGGCATTCCCCTAGCATCACACCCTCCTGACAAAGATTCCGGAAAGCTGGATTCTGTTGCAAAGAAGCAATATCTGGGTTCCTCACTGGCAATTAGACAGGTTTCATACATGGCCTATGTGGCCAGGTACCAAAGGACACTCTGGGACACTGTGCTGGAGATTACAAAATCTGTGCCAGCACCAATAGCAGCAGACCTGGAGGAAGCTGCCAAGAGAGGGGTATAGGCCTCCAAGGAACAATTCAGAATGGCAGTGGATAGCAGTGACACTGCAGCCAGGCAGATGGCTTCCTCAGTGTCTCTCAGGAGATTTGCTTGGCTACGGACTACCAGTCTTACACAAGATACCCAGTCCAAAGCCATGGACTTCCTATGTGAGCCTTCATCTCTGTTTGGACAGCAGACTGAGGCTTACATGAGGAAAATGGATGAATACAAAGCAGCATATCAAAGTGCTGCTGCTAAGGATAAGGCTCCTACCCCCCAAAAGCAGCATGCCAGGGGTCATAGGGGCAGACCTTACAGGCCATTCTTCCAGCCTCAAGCCTATCCACAATATCAGCAGCAGAGAGGCTACTTCAGAGGCAGGAGCAGGAGAGGCACCAGCCGAACTAGCCCCAGCACCCAGTCAGCACCTCAAAATAAGCAGACACCCTGAGGGATCTGCTCGGGATGCCTCCTCAGGTCCAGTAGGGGGCAAGCTGATTCAATATCTCCAGGGATGGCAATCCATCACCATGGATTGGTACGTCCTGGAGGTAGTGGGTCAGGGCCTTGCATTCGGTTTCAAACTCAGACCAAGACTGAGGGCAAGAGTTTTTCAACCTTCCTCCCCCTCAGAGACACTCTTACTGGAAAAGAAGGCGTTAAGCCTGCTTTCATTAGGAGCAGTGGAGCCAGTTCCTCTCTTACAGAAAGGAAAGGGCCTTTACTCAGGATACTTCCTTACAACCAAGAAGACAGGGGAGTGGCGACCCATATTGGATCTCAAACACCTGAACAGGCATTTACTGAAACCAAAATTCAAAATGGTCACCTTAAAAGTGTTTCTGCAAACTTTAAGGCAAGGAGACTGGCTGGCATCTCTGGATTTAAAAGATGCCTACTTCCATATCCTAATAAGGCAGTCTCACAGAAAATTCCTCAGGTTCAGTCTTCCATCAGGCCACTATCAGTTCAGAGCAATGCCTTTCGGCCTTACTTCTGCTCCAAGGGTGTTCACAAAATGCTTGGCTGTGGTTGTGGCACACCTACGAAGGCAGGGAGTGGCAGTTTTTCCATACCTGGACGACTGGCTCTTAGTGGGGCAGTCTCCTCAGCAGGTAAAGCAGTCTCTGGCCTTAACACAGGAACTGTTACAGTCCCTGGATTTCTTGATAAACCAGCAGAAGTCAGTGCTGCAGCCAGTACAGCTCCTGGAGTTTATAGGAGCAGAATTGGATTCAGGCAGAGGAAGGGCTTTTCTTCCTCAGCTGAGGGCAGACACTCTCAGGCAGCTGGTATGCTCCTTCAAGCCTCACAGCCTCAGGCCTGTCAGTCACTTCCTTCAGTTGTTAGGCCACATGGCAGCCTCAACTGCCACAATGTCAGGAGCAAGATTTCAGATGAGGGATATTCAATATCACCTCAAGCATTACTGACATTAGAAAAGAGACAGGTTATCAAAGCTGGTCCCAGTCACTCAAACATTCATGCAGGCATTCCAGTGGTGGCTGGATCTGGAAGACCTCAGACAGGGAGTTCCATTCTTCCAAGAGCAACCATCTCTGGTGCTCACTACAGATGCATTCCTACTAGGGTGGGGAGCGCACCTAGGGGAGCATACTGTCCACAGTACTTGGCTCAAACAGGGATCCTTGCTGCATATCAACCTGCTGGAGCTCAGGGCAGTGTTCCTAGCACTTAAGGCATTCGCCAGCATGCTGCAAGGAAAGGTGGTCCAGGTCAGGACAGACAACATGACTACTATGTATTACATCAACAAACAGGGAGGGACAAGGTACACACCCCTGTGCACAGAAGCTATGAAAATATGGACCCTGGCCTATTCCCTGAACATTTTGCTGTTTGCAATCCACCTTCCAGGGAAGGAGAATGTGCTGGCAGATGCACTGAGCAGAATAAATCAGAACCATCACGAATGGCCCTTAAACAAGAAGTACTGCAGTTGGTGTTCAGAAGGTGGGGCACTCCTGAGGTAGACCTCTTTGCTTCCCCAGACAACTACCAGCTCCCTCTGTACTGTTGCAGACCTCCACTGAAGGGCACAGTACCACTGGACACATTGACCCTGGATTGGACAAGGAAGTTCCTGTATGCCTTCCCTCCCTTCCCATTGTTGCTGAGAGTCCTGAACAAGCTCAGGTCCCAGCCAGTCACAATGATCCTCATTGCCCCAGATTGGCCAGACAGCCATGGCATTCCCTAGTTCTGTCCCTCTCGGTAGCCATGCCAGTCAGCCTACCCAGAAGGCAAAGTTTGCTGACCTCCTCCTAGGGCAGGACCCTCTACCCCAGCCTTTGATCCATAAGACTCAAAGACTGGTTCTTGAGGACCTAGAGCATGCAAATTTGAATCTCTCAGAAGGGGTAGTGGAGGTCCTTAGGGTATCCAGAAAACTGCTACCAGAAAAATCTATACTTCTTAGTGGAAAAGATTTGCTTTCTGGTGCAGGGACAAAAGCTTAGACCATACCGAGGCTGGCTTATCAGTAGTTTTTGACTATCTCACCCATCTTCATTCCCTAGGCCTCGGGACCTCTACTTTGAAGGTGCATTTGGCTGCAGTATCTGCTTACCTGTCTGCAGGTAAGTCATCCTCTTTGGCCTCTAATGCAGTGTACCAAAAGTTTTTTAAGGGGCTACTGCATTTGCACCCTCCTCATAGAGTCCCTACCCCTGTGTGGGACTTAAACATTTGCATAGCACAGCTTATGCAGCCTCCTTTCGAGCCCATGTCATCAACTGACCTTAAAGGGTACCTAAATAAGCAGTTGTTTAAAACTGCAAACTCCAAAATCTGTCTTCATAGCAAGGTAAAGCAAAGGCTGCTGTTTACATGTATGCTAAAACTGCATTTATGTAAATAACATAAATGCAGTTTCATAGCTTTTGAAAAATGCAAACATCAGCCGTTCACTTTCAAAAAAACAGCCTTGGTTTCTCCCTAAGATGTCTGCCAAGTGTGTTAAGTGATGAGTCATGATGACATCATAGGAGCCAGAAACAGAGATCCACATATATTTCTATTGTGCTAGCTACTCCTTCTTTCCCTCTTTATTTTGAATTGTTGTACCAGAATGATCAACACCATGTATTAACTCGGGGATTATTTTGATCATTACAAAAGTTAGGCTATGATTTTATTCATTTTGTTTACTTTAACTTGCAGAAAATGTTTTGCAATCCAGCTGACTATTTCTTTGGCAAACTGCATTACAGTAGAACACTTCCAATACCTGATGATCTAGTGGTTATATAATGCACTGAATTTTGTTTTTGTTAACCAGGAGAGACACACTAAGCTGAAATCGTGTTTAAGGTGTGGCCTGGGAGCACAAGGAAGTTTAGTAACTTGCTCAGGGTTACACAGCAAAGTACCAGTCTTATTCAATTCCAAAGCTCATGCTTTCTTGTTAATCCACAAATAAGGCTTTCTTCTTCCATGTGAACCCCCTGCACCTAGACTGCCTTCTATTGAACACCCCACCATCCATACCCTGTGCTTAGTAATGCCTGGGGCCACATATGAGCTTGCGGTCTCATGAAGAGAATTATCAAACCTCAGATTGTAATCTTGTAACTCAGAGAGTTGTGCACACCTATACTGATGCGCATCATCAGCTGGCACTGTTAAAAACACCTCCCAAGTCACTCTCCAGTCCACATTCTCAATATTTGACTTCTGTTCCCACAGTAAACATTGAGTGGATCACCACCCTTCTACACAGTGAAGGTAGTATGTACAGTTCCCTGTTGTGTTTTTTTCCCACCTCATTAACCAACAACTAGGTCTTCCTGGAGGGCCAAGCAATAAGCATCATGACCCACCAAAAAAACCTGCTGTTCAT
Source organism: Neoceratodus forsteri (assembly GCA_016271365.2). NCBI lineage: Eukaryota > Metazoa > Chordata > Ceratodontiformes > Ceratodontidae > Neoceratodus > Neoceratodus forsteri. Next base: position 640,089,443 of record CM028136.1, read on the forward strand.
GCCCTCATAAGGGCTGCACTTACAATGGATAACAATATTATTAGCAGGAGAGGCATATTCATACCTTGAGCAAATCCACCTGACTGCCAGTGTCAGTCTACTCCTTTACCTGTGATCTGCAGAACCTCAAAGGACAGTTCCCAGCAATTCTTCTCCAGAACTTTTCTGTACTCTACTCCACAATGCGAGTTGGCTGGCTACCACCCTTCCAAATCTTGAATGAGCTATACTGTACACAACTTCCTCAATACTGTCCTAACAAACGTCAACATCCCCCCCCCCCCACATGAGGATATCTCCCTACACTGAATTCAAGTAACAGTTTAGGTGCAGCCCTGCCACTCTGAGTATTTGTCATCACTGGCTACTCTCATCCACAGTCAGGTAGTGATCATGATGCTGGCAGCCCCACATTTCAGATCTCACAGTGATCTACTCAGCGTCCTCCTTCACGTCTTCAACTACCCTGAATATAGCTGTACCATACTGGAATGGCCTCTTCAGTACCTCTCTGGCATTCATTCTTCTCACCTGCTTCCTACACCAAAACTGGTGAGTTCACTACCCTTCCGCATCATGAATGTGTTTACAGTCTCCCGTGTTATATTTACATATTAATAATAAACATGATCTTCTGGTAAGCCAGGCTGATACAGGTAGCAGCATGGCACAAGTGGAAAAATAGGTTTTCCTACCCATATAAGATCTAAGCCACCTATGATTAGGCACTATTAAATGATGTGCATAATGATGTGCACACCCATCATTTAATAGTGTCTAATCAAAGGTAGCCTAGATCTTTTAAGGATAGGAAAGCCTGTCATTCCCCTTGTTCCCTGCTGCTATGAGCCTGACTTACTGGAAAGACATGTTTATATTTGATATGTCAGAAATAAAACAGGGACTGTACTACTTGCATTCATGATGCAGAAGGGTGATGAGCTCACCAGTTTTCGGTGTGAGGAGGAATAGTGAAGAATGAATACCAGGGGCTGAGAAGGCCACTCTTGCAAGGTATTGCTATATTCAGGAAGGGGAAGACAGAAGGAGACAAATATCATGAATTACTGTGAGAAATAAGATGTGGGGCTGCCAGCGCTCGATCACTACCTGACCCCATTGTCCTGGCCAACATTCCCCTTCCCATAAAACCAGTTCATGCAATTGTCCAAGGCTGTGTGTGGATATTAATGTATGAAATGGCTGCCACTACACGTTCAGTCACTTCCCTACCAGTCTAGTATTGCTTGTAAAGCAATTTGGGATACAATGTATATGAAAACCACTATATAAATGCGGATTCTTATTATTATTATTGTTATTATTTCCCATGGAAAAAGAAAACAAGACAAGCATATATCTGAGTTTCGAGAAAGTATGAACTCTAACACTGGACTGCACAAGAACTTTGCTACAAAACAGTGCTGGCTCTAGGGGGTGATGAAGGGTGTGGCTGCACACACCCCCCCCCAACATAGTAACATACTTGCTTACTGCTGCTGCATTTCAGTTTGTTGAATAAGTCTGATTTATTGATTACACAAATATTTACATTTAAATTATGGATTACATTTGTAGGTTCTGTCAAAAACGTACTAGAAAAGAATAATAGCAGAATATATAAAGGTTTAATAAAAATGTTAAAAAGTGCATATTAAGTATGCACACCACCCCAGCACCTCCATTGTAGCATCCTGGATCCACCATAACCACTAGGCCACCCGGTTATTCAGTATTTGTACTGCACTGTGGTTTGCCACAGAGAAGGTCGTTTGGATTAAAATATATTTTCTGCATGTTAAAGTAAACAAAATGAACAGGACCATAGCCTGGTTTTGACCATTTGGGTGAAACAGTTCTATACAAAGGGAAAAAAATAACTAGTTAGCACTATAGAGAGCCATATATCTCTCTCACTTTGTCTCCAATGATGTCATCACATAACAGATTTGGCAGCCATTTTAGGAAGCAGGTAAAACAGTTTTTTTGAAATTGGAAGGCTGATTTTACAATTTTCAAATGCTCTGGAACCACATTTAGGTAAATTATGTAAATGTAATTTTAGCATTAATGAATACAGCAGCCTTTCCTTTAGTCACCTACAGAGTTAGATTTTTTAATAGTTTGTTGTCAAAATCTTGTTTAGGTATCCTTTAAGTATGTGACTTGGAAGGCTGTGTTTTTAGTGGCCATTACTTCTGCCAGGAGGATTAGTGAGATTCAGGCTTTGTCCATAGAGCCCAATTATGTGGCCTTCCATAGGGACAAGGTTGTACTCAGGACAAATAATAAATTTCTCCCTAAGGTGGTATCTGACTTTCACTTAAATCAGTCCACCACCCTGCCAGTCTTTTTTACTGATCATTCCTCCACAGGTGAGCATACACTATATAGCTTGGATGTCAAGAGGGCCATTAGTTACTACCTAGAGCACACAAAAGGTCACAGAGGGGATAGAACTCAACTCTTTCTGACGTATGGAGAGGTTGGCAAGGGTAAACCTGCCACAAAGAGATCCATAGCGAGATGGATTGTCTCATGTATCCAATTCTGTTATGACAAAGTGGGTAAGTAGCCCCCACAAGGAGTTAGGGCCCATTCTACTAGAGGGACTGCTGCATCTATAGCAGCTTCAAGAGACATTCCTTTTTTGGAAATCTGTAAGGCAGCTACCTGGAAAACAGTTCACACATTTACCAAGCACTACTGCCTGGACACCCAGGCCAGGAGTGATGCCAGATTTGGCACAGCAGTTCTGCAGAGCCTGTTTCCTAAATAGGTCCTCTGCCTGCCTCCAAAGGCACTGCTTGGTTGGTCTGCACTTATCAGAATACAGTAAGATTTCCTGGGGTTTGAAGAAAACATTACTTACCATAGTAATCTTGTTTCTTCTAAAAGAATCTTACTGCATTCTGAGCTCCCACCCTTCCTCCCCTGCTAGGACCTACAGGGCTCTGCTCACTCCTGTGTCACTGATGTTGGAAACCTGTGGGTACCTATTAGTTTTTTTGGGCATCTGTTGACTTGAGTCTTGGAGATGCCCCCTATTGTTTGGAGTTTCTTTTCCCCTAATAGGGTATTTAAGGGTAGTAAACTTAGTTTGGATAGTTAGTATTTAGCTTCTGCATGCTTCATAAGAATCTGACAGTTGCAGGAAGTGCAACCAGGGACAGTGATTTGAAAAGCGAGCACAAGCATAACATTCCACAATTAGCATAGGTTCTATTAACCATTTCAGCTCTGGGGCAGGCCTATGGTGAGACCATACTGCATTTGTCAGAATTCAGTAAGATTCCCTTTGAAGAAACAAGATTGCTATGGTAAGTAATGTTTTCTTTCATCTTATATTATTCATAATAAATACATGCAGATACAAATTATTCCATCCAGTTTTTTTGGACTCGAAAGTCTATTACTGTCCACTAAATAATTCAATTTCACGCTGGCATATCAGTCGTCCTTCTGATACATAAAAATCTCTGAACAGAGTTGCTACTTAGAATGCAAGGATGAATTTTTTAGACCAGCATATCATTTCAGGTGTCATGAAGCAGTGGTGGCAGAAATGAATTCTGTGTTTTCTCTTCAACCAGCTTGGTTGTCCAATAGTTGAACTTGATTGCAAAACAGAAGATCCTTCTTCAAGTCCTACTCAAACATTCTGCTCTGTTTGTCTGTGCCTGGCCTTTACTGTCAGAATGCAGGTCTTGGCCTGTCAATCAACAGCGCCTCATCTCATCCTCATGTAGCACAAAACATTAGCATCATAAAGTTTAAAACTGACTGAAAGATGCAACAGCAGTGTTTTGCATCTATATTACAAATATTGTCACATATGAATAAATTACTAAGGCTTGTCAGGCCTCACAGCTAGGTGACAACATCTTCTAGACTAAATTATTCTAGCTTGTTGGCAAAACCCTTTCTTGCAGATAAGATTACAAGATTCTAAAGGCTTTGGTTCATAGCAAAAAGCAATTGATAGGAGAGTTTTAACATGCATACCCATTATCATTTATGCAATCTGAATCTATAAGGCCATGGGAATTTTTTTGATCTTCATTAGTTTTTTTTTTAAATCTATTTTACTATCATAATGAAAAACCTGGAGACATGATGCACCCTTATCGGATACTTTCTCAGCATGGCCCTCGGTTCCTTAATACTTTTTGTATTTTAAACCTTGGATGACCAAAATAAATAAAACCGGCTTGCAGTGGTTTGGCCATGTTTTAGTTTAGTTGTCGAAACTGCTGCTATTAAGCTCAGTACTGCTTTATCCTGTCAGTCAGTTACCTAAAATAAGCAATCCTCTGTTCTCTACATTTTATTTATTTATTTATTTGAAAATTGGTAACAGGGAGAGGCACACAAAGCCAAGGCTCATTTCCAGGTGTGACCCCAGGGAAGGGGAAAACTGGAAAACAGCAGTACAATACATAATCAACGGTCGGTCAAACAACATTTGATAAAATAAGTTCATACAAAAAAAAAATAGTAGGTGCAAAGAATAAAGTACGGTCACAGCTCAATAACAAAGCATCTAACTGGGTGCAATATAAAAGTGGCAGTAATACGCAATGATCAAAACAGTATTGACAACAGGCAAGTGACCTGTAAGACAAGTTGTTGCCTGGCCTCATAATGGAGGGAGAGCGGTATCTCATGCAATGGGCGACCACAAAAGCGTGACTGCAAAAACCGCGCCGGTAAAACAGTGCATCAAAAAGAGCGACTAGGAAAATCAGCGATTGACGAAATGGCAACCTATGGCTTTCTCCCTCTCCCCAAGTTGCGTCCCCCCCCCCGGGAGTTGATTATATATAGTAAGGGGGTGCGTGGGGCGAAGCTCCCACAGAAACTCACTGTGGCAGTGTTGTCGCCGTTTCGGCGATCACTGTTATTTTCTGGTCACTTTTTGTGTCCGTGCTGTTCTGCCATCACTATTCTGTAGTTGCTCTTTTGCAGTCACCCATTTCACATGGAACCAGGGAGAACAGAGGTAGTGTAGAAATGAAACCAGTAGGCAGGTAGTAGGGACCCAACGAGCTGTCTTACCAAAGATGGTTGAGGCTTGGGCTGATGAGACATCAGGAGGAAGGGTAATAGGAACAGGTGGGATGGGGTTGCAGTTTCAACTAATGCCTGAGGGAGCCAGGGGATTAGGAGAGGCAGAGGGGAGGTTGGTTCCAAAGTGCAAGAAGTCAAGTAGGAGAAAGCAGATTGCCCAGTGGAGAAGCAGCGGTAAGGAGTGGTGAAAGTGCAGTGGTCCTTGGAATAGTGGGAACTGGAAGCAGGGGAAGTTGGGAGAGGAGAGGTAAAAGTGAAAGGAATGAAACCGGTGCTTGGATATGAAGGAGATACAGTGACCCTGGCAATGTGAGGGCAGAGGGAGTAATAGAGGGAGCAATGGTGAATATAAGGGGGGAGTTTGTAGCAGAGTTGCAGAAGGAGTTGCAGAGGGTGTCCAGTCTGGTGAAGGAAGTGTAAGGGGCAGTGCCATAAACCACATCCATGTAGTCAAGGACAGGGAGCATCATTTTGGTAACATGCTCTCTGCAGACATGCAGAAATAAGGAGCCTGTTGCGGTACAGTGCACCGAGTTTGGGACGAAGTTTTGCAAGGATGCCATTCATGTGTGTTGAGAAGTCAAGCTTACAGTCTAGTCACACACCAAGGTATTTGAAGGATTGAACTGCTTCAAGGGAGTTGCCAGTGTGGTGAAAACTGGGGGGGTAGCAGTGAGTCTGACCAGCTTCTGACTGGTACCAAAGGTTTTGGACACCGTTTTTTAAGTGTTGACTCTGAGTTGGCTGAATTGGAATCAATGCAGAATACTGTTGAAGCCCTGCTGGAACAGGTCCTCCACAGCTGCAGTGCAGGGACTTGAGGTGAAAATGACTGTGTCATCTGCATACATGTGAATCTGTGAATTGGCACAGGCAGAGGGTGAGGTCATTCAGGAAGATGGTCCTGAACATCAGCTTCTACTGGTCCCCCGATGCCACACCACTCTGGGCCAAAGATCCTTTGCACACCGTGCACCCAGCTGGATGAATGTCCTCAGCACTCACATCACCTCCACCTCCTTACTCGGCATATTCAAAATCAAGCCTCCATCATCATCTTATGACCTCCAGCTCATGTGACTGCCACCCCTAACTTCCCCCTTCCCCACTGAGATCAACCCCCCCCCGATGTTCTTTGACAATGCCGTGAGCTGCTCTAGTCTCTTTTTCAACTGCCACCCCCCCCCATCCTCTCACCCTTCCACTCTGATTTCTTCTAGGTTTCTGAAATGATTCTTTGTATGTGTTATTCATGTATCCTATTTACCGTGATGCCGTACCTGAACTAATGAATATGATTGTATGCTCTCTTTAATGTTGTATGCCTTTGTTTAACATGTATGTCCTCTCCTGACATGGAATCTTTGTAAAAGAGCCTTGGCTCAAAGGTAATTGTAATCCTAGATCTAAATAAACAATAAACAAAAAATAGGATGGGACCCAGGATGAAACCCTGTGGGACCCCAGCCTGGATGGGTAACAGAGGTGACAGGATGCCTCCTACATGTACCAATTGTTGACTGCCCATGAGGTAGGAATGGAGCCAAGCAACAGCGGGAACTGAGAGAACATCAGTGCTGGACTTTGACATGTTGAGGGAGGAAAGGGCAATCAGGGTTTTCTGGATGGTGATGGGGGGAAGTGGAAACCTGGTGAGAGGTGGTGGGGGGGGAACAGGAGAGGGAGGAGAGGAGTCAGGATTGGGAGAATAAGGGAGGGCACAGGTTGTGAAGAACTCATTGAAGTGAGCAGCAACAGAGGTAGGGTCAGACATGGGTGATCCAATAACCGTGAGGATTGGGGGAGCAGGCTGGGGGGTTGAAAAGGGAGTGGATAGCCTTCCAGAATTTAGCGGGGGGAATTAAGGTTTTTCTGGAGGTTGGCCTTGAAACTATGATTCAAGCAACATGAAGTCTTGCTATATTATGACATATGCAGTATAACCCCAGGTTAGATCTGCTCCGGAGGTGAAAGAGTTAACTTTCCATGCAGGGCATGGAATCTTGAGTGCGAGCTCAGTTGAACACTCTGTCTGTTGTAGCTCAAACTTAAACTGTCAGATTCTTTACTCCGCCTCACTGAACAGTCGCTCCGGAGATTCCTCCTGCTGCTCAGTTCGTTTGTCGGTTTTAAAGTGTAATTCTCGGTTTATTTTACCGAAATTTAACCGCAATCGTCGGTTCAAGCTCTGTCTGTGGTACTGTAAGTAATAGATAGGCTTTTGTTTCTTTTCTTCTGTGTGGAACTTGTAAACGTTCTTTCGGTTCGCTTTGAACCGATCAGATTGGGTTTAAAATTACTTTCTAGTCCTTTAGAGTGCGGTTCCCGGTTCTTATCGGTTCTAAAAAAACTGGATTTTATTACGGTTTTTTCCATGACCCGTGATACGGTTGGGAACCGATAAGAGAGTCTTGCTTGGCGGATTGCCATTAATGGGCAAATTTTGGTTAGGCTGGCACTATGTCTGAGAAACCCAAAAGAAAAACCAGACCCACTGGGTTTCAGCACTGTGGCCTCTGTGGGGAAGCCTTTGCTAAGGCTGACCCACACACCACTTGTGTATATTGTCTGGGGTTTGACCACCTACATAGATACATAGACAGTGTCGGCAGATAAGGGCCTATGGCCCACCCAGTCTGCCCATTTGAGCTTGTAAGTTCAGTTTGTTTTCCTAGAAGTCTGTTGCCCCTTACCCCTGACCTCCAGAATTCCTTTATGTCTATCCCATGCATTCTTAAATCCTGTGATTGTTTCAGCCCCCACCACTTCCTCTGGCAGGGTGTTCCACTTGTCCACCACCCGTCTGTGAAGAAATTCTTCTCATGTTTCCTCTGAATCGTCCTCCTCCAACTTCATCCCATGCCCTCTAGTCCTGGAACATCTTTTTCGCTTAAAAATCGTGTTTTCCTGCACCCAGTTCCTCCCTGTAAGATACTTGTATGTCTCTATCATATCCCCTCTCTCCCTCCTCTCCTCCAGGGAGTACATGTTCAGTTCCTTCAACCTGTCTTCATAGGACTTGTAATGCAACCTCAATGCAGACTGCCAGATTTGTAAGAATTTTCCTGCTGCCACCGTGGAAAAGAGAGTTGGTAGGCTCAGGGAAAGGGAGGCCAAAAAGTCCGCTGACCCGGATGGCCAGCCCGGTTCGGTTCCAACCGAACCTGAGGGAGTGCCCTCTGACCAGGGCGATACTTCCTCGGGCAAACGAAGAGCCAGCTCTGAGGAGCCGGTTCCAACTAAAAGGACTAGAAAGTCAGCTAGTTTGGGGCCAAAAGTTCTTTCTCCAACCACTGAGGAAATAGCCAAAGCTATTCAAATTGTCCCGTCTCTTTCCCCAGTTCCATCCGAACCGACACCATTAGGGAAGCGCTCGGTTCGGACGGTTCCCCCGGTTCAAGATAATGATTTTGAGGATTTTTATGAACCGGAGGAACAGGAGGAGGGGTATGAGGAGAGTGAGTGTGATTTTGAAAGTCTGGATGTGCCCATTGAACCGGACATCTCTCCAGACAGACCCTCAGGAGTGTCCCCTCCCAGGCTATCTGAGTCCCCTTCTCATTTTTTGTTTTACAAGAAAGTTGCTGAGACTCTGCAACTCCCTGTTGAGGAAGCTGTTGATGATCAAGAAGAGCCTGATTTTGTGGAAATGATGGATATTCAGAGTCTAGGAGACTGTCTATTCCCTTGCACAAATCTTTTAGGAAACAGACAGTAAAATTCTAAAAATCCTCATTCTATCCTCCTGTGGATAAAAGGATGGACAAGAGGTATGCCTTATCAGGCTCTGATACGGAGTTCCTCTCCCAGCAGTGCAGCCATGTGGGGGTAGTGCAGGCTGCAGCCTGTGACAAGGCTAATATTCCTCTAGCCTCTCACCCTCCTGAAAAGGATTCCAGGAGGATGGATGCCATGGCAAAGAAACAGTACATGGCAGCATCTTTGGGACTCAGACAGGCAAATTATATGGCTTATGCAGCTAGGTACCAGAAATCCAGGTGGGATACTGTTCTGGCCCTAGCAAAACAGTCCCCTGACCAGCTTGCCAGGGAGCTGGAGCAAGTGGCTGCGGATGGTATTGAGGCATCCAAGGTGCAATTTCATGCTGCAGTAGACTCTAATGATGTTTCATCAAGAGTCATGGCTACATCTGTGTCTCTTCGCAGAATGGCCTGGCTCAGATGTACTGCCCTGTCACAGGATACTCAGTCTAAGGCTATGGATTTTCCTGTTGTGGGCAATTCTCTATTTGGGGAGCAGACAGAGAATTATATGAAGAAAATGGATGAGTATAGGACCACCTATAGGAGTGCACAGGCCAAAGAAAGGCAAGTCACTCCTCAAAGGCAGCATGTCAGGGGCAGGGGCAGGCCTTTTCATAGGCCTTTTTACCAAGCCCAGGCCTCCTCTTCTGCTTATGCCCAGAGGGGGTTCTTTAGAGGACGGGCAGAAGGGGTTCTAGTAAGCCTGCTTCTACCTCTCAACCCAAAGCCCCTGCAAAACAGGCTCCCTGATGGGGTGGCCAGGGCCGATTCTCCACTACCGGTAGGGGGCAGGCTGGCTTACTTTGTCCAGGACTGGAAGTCTTTAACATTAGACAAGTGGATCCTGGAAGTAGTAAGCCAGGGACTGGTTCTCAGCTTCAAAAAATTTCCGAAGATGAGAGCCAAGTCTTTTCCACCTGCAAACCCATCAGAGGCACTTGCCCTGGAAGCAGAAGTTTCTTCCCTTCTGGCTCTCAGAGCCCTGTAAAGGGTTCCACCCATACACCAGGGCAAAGGGTTGTACTCCAGGTACTTCCTTACCCCAAAAAAGAAAGGAGAATGGTGGCCCATCCTGGATCTCAGGTATCTAAACAAGCACCTTTTAAAACCAAAGTTCAAAATGGCGACCCTGGGGATTATTTTACCCTCTCTAAGGCCAGGGGACTGGCTAGCCTCCCTGGACCTCAAGGATGCCTACTTCCATGTTCTCATCAGAAGCTCCCATCGAAAGTACCTCAGATTTGAACTGCCCTCAGGCCATTACCAGTTCAGAACAATGCCCTTCAGCCTCATCTCGGCCCCGAGAGTGTTCACAAAATGCCTGGCAGTAGCAGTTGCTCATTTAAGAAGGCAAAAGATTGCCATCTTTCCTTATCTGGACGACTGGCTCATAGTAGGCCAGTCTCCAGAACAGGTCAAACTACACTTACAAGTAACCCAGCAACTGCTTACATCTCTAGGTTTCCTTCTCAATCTTCCAAAGTCAGTTCTGGAGCCTGTCTGGCTTCTCACCTTCATAGGCGCAGAACTGAACACAAAAGAAGCCAGAGCCTTCCTTCTTTTGGAAACAGCAAGGACCCTGGTGTCTCTGGCCTCTTCTTTCACCCTGCAGGTCTCTCGACCAGCAAGGCATTTTCTACAGCTCCTGGGGCACATGGCTGCTTCTACAGCAGTAGTGCAGGGAGCGAGATTTCAGATGAGGGACATACAGTTCCATTTGAGAGCCTTTTGGTCTCAAAGGACAGATCCTCTAACCAAATTGATTCCAGTGACTCGAACCCTGATCCAGGCCCTTCAGTGGTGGCAGGATCAGAACAATCTGAGACAGGGGGTTCCCTTCACTCCCCAGTCTCATTCCTTGACTCTTACTACAGATGCATCCCTCTTGGGGTGGGGAGCTCACATGGGCGATCTTTCCACACAAGGGCTGTGGTCCCCTCAGGAATCTCTGCTCCACATCAATTTGCTGGAACTCAGAGCAGTTTTTCTAGCACTCCAGGTTTTTTCCACATCTGTTCAGAACAAGGTTGATCAGGTCAGAACAGACAATACCACTACAATGTGGTACATCAACAAGCAAGGGGGCACTCTGTCTACGGCCTTGTGCACCAAAGCAATGAAGTTGTGGTCTCTGGCTTATTCTCTGAACGCCTCCCTTACGGCAGTTCACCTCCCAGGCAAGGACAATGTCCTAGCAGATGCTCTCAGCAGGATTTCCCAGGGCCATCACGAATGAGCACTGGACCCCCTAGTACTGGAGGTAGTATTTGCCAGATGGGGCACCCCGCAAATAGATCTCTTTGCAGCCCCAGACAATCACCAACTTCCCCTTTTTTGCTGCAGGCCCCCAGTGTTGGGCTCGGTCCCTCTGGATGCCTTCCTCCTCAGTTGGAAGGAAGTTTCTCTTCTCTTCCCCTTCCCCCTTCTTTTCAAAGTGCTAGTCAAAATCAGATCTCAATCCTGCAAGATGATCCTGATTGCTCCAGATTGGGCCAGGCAGCCCTGGTACCCACTCCTCATGTCCTTAGCAGTCCACCTTCCCCTGTGTCTTCCCAGGAATCACAACCTGTTAACCTGTGCCCAGGGGAGAGTTTGGTATCCGAACCTCAAATCTCTCAATCTCAAGGCATGGCTCTTGAAGAGTTAGAGTTTGCTGACCTACACCTTTCCCAAGGTGTATTGGATATATTGAAGGCCTCTAGGAAGCCTTCCACCAGGGCTACCTATAATTCAAAATGGAAGAGATTTTCCATATGGTGTGCTGGTAAACATATTTCCCCAGAATCTGCTGGCGTGTCCACGATCCTGGATTATTTGGTGCATTTGAATTCCTTGGGGCTAAGACCAGCTACCCTAAAAGTGCACTTGGCAGCTGTGTCTGCTTTCTTATCAGCAGGTAAGCCATCTTCTTTTTCAGCTCACCCTGTCTTCTCCAAGTTTTTTAAAGGGTTGCTTCACACCAACCCCCATTCAGGGACCCTGCCCCTGCTTGGGATCTTAATATTTGCATCGCTCAGCTTATGCAACCCCCTTTTGAGCCATTGTCTTCTGCAGAGCTTAAGTACTTGACTTGGAAAACTGTGTTTCTGGTAGCCATCACCTCTGCCAGGCGCATAAGTGAGCTACAAGCACTGTCAGTGGAGCCTGATTTTATCTCCTTTCATAGAGATAAGATGGTCCTCAGCACTAACAGGAAGTTTTTGCCTAAGGTGGTTTCAGACTTTCACCTTAATCAATCCATGTCTCTTCCTGTGTACTTCACTGACCATTCCTCCTCTGGTGAGAGGAGATTTCACAGTTTAGATGTCAAAAGAGCCCTTAGTTACTATATAGAACGTACCAAGGGTCATAGGTTTGAATCCCTCCAATTGTTCCTCACTTATGGTGAGGTTGGTAAAGGGAAACCTGCCACTAAAAGATCCATTGCCAGGTGGATTGTCTCTTGTATCCAATTCTGCTATGAAAAACTGGGTAAGGTTCCTCCCTCAGGCCTGAGGGCTTACTCTACTAGAGGTACAGCTGCGTCTCTGGCTGCTGCCAGGACATCCCTATCCTAGACATATGTCAAGCAGCTACCTGGAAAACAGTTCACACTTTTACTAAGCATTACTCCCTGGACATCCAGGCTAGGAGTGATGCTCGATTTGACACAGCTGTGCTTCAGAGCCTATTTCCCAAGTAGGTTCTGTCCCTCCTCCATGGAGGTACTGCTGTGTAGTCTGCATATGTCATAATATAGCAAGACTTCTTGTTGTTTGAAGAAAAAATTATTCACTTTAGAAATGTTGTTTCTTCTAATGGAATCTTGCTATATTATGACCTCCCCCCCAGCCTGCCCCTCTCAGAACCTCTATTTTTGGGATGTGGGTGGGCAGTGCAATGTTGGCACTTCATTGATGCCCACTTTATTTTCACCCTTCTAGGGTGCTTAGGTGTTGCTTAATTTTTCTTTCTTGAATCCCCCGACTTGAGTCTTTGTGTTGGGATCAAGAACAAAAATGTGTTTTTGTAGTTAGTAGCTAGTGGCTAGTGTAGGTTTACGGCTTCCACACAGAACCTTAGTGAGTTTTTGCTCATAAAGATCTGACAGTTTAAGTTTGAGCTACAACAGACAGAGTGTTCAACCGAGCTTGCGCTCAAGATTCCATGCCCTGCATGGAAAGTTAACTCTTTCACCTCCGGAGCAGTTCTAACCTGGGGTTATACTGCATATGTCATAATATAGCAAGACTCCATTAGAAGAAACAACATTACTAAGGTGAGTAATTTTTTCTTTTGTGGCCAAGATGGCCTTTGTACAGTTATTCCTCAGAGCCCTGTAAGAGATGGAGTCAGGAGAAGAGTGGGATAATTTATAGCAGGCCCAGGAGACATCTCGGGGCTTGCACAGGTCGATGAGTTTGGTCGTAATCCAGGGGTGGTGGGAAGTTGTGACTCTGAATCTCCTGACAGGGACATACTTTTCCCAGATGGAAGAGAATTTGGAGTGGAATAGGGTGAGGACCATGTTAATATCAAAGCCAGAGAGGATGGCTGACCAGTCTGTTGCTCAGGAGAGCATTGATGTTTCAAACCCAAGGAATCCCTCACTTATGCTTGACGCTGCATCATTCTCCTGGAATGGGCCACCCTGGAGTTGTATAATTTTATGCTAATTATTTAACTTAGAATTAAATTTAAACTCTGCTGTCTGGTCATGCTCACCCCTGCACTCTAACTTCAGATTTGTTTCTCCCCCTAAAGAAAGCAGTCACTCCAAAGTCTTCTCTTCAACTTCTGACTGGTTTACGAGGAATTATTTTGAGTTTTATAATTCTTTCTTTGTTTAGTTATTTATCAATAAATTTATGTTTGTTATATTTTATTGATATTTAAGACTTTTTTCTAGTTCCCAGTTGATTCCCAGGAACCAGAGAAGGTTGCTTTTCACTGTAGTTCCCGCTTTTAGGGAACCATTTTAAATTTCTATTTTTAATATTTTTAACTACTCTATATTAAACTGCTTTGTGGTTTCTTCTGTATTATTCTTGGTTCTTCATTTTCAAGGAACCGAGACGATATCTGGCCTATCTAACATTGTTTAGGTAAAGCTCACTTGTGGTTTGTATTTTAAGGGAACCAAAATTGCATTTCTGATATTTAAGACCCTTTTTAACTTACATAGGTTTGTTACCCCTTGGACAACAGCCTTCCTCAATCTCCACTCTCTCTCCATCCCTTTCAGCTGCAACCCATCCCCTTCAAAGAAGTAGAAAACCTCCTTATCAATCTGGATATAAGAAAAGGTAGCGCTGCCGATGGGTTAAAACCATTCTTCTTAAAGTTAGGACACTTTTACCTCACAGCCCCTATACTCCACATATTTAATTTCTCCATTGACACACCTACAGCTTCCTCTTGTTGAAGTCTGCCCCATCACCCCTCTATTCAAATCTGGTGACTAACTATAGGCCCATCTCTATCGTGCCTATCCTCTCTAAAATCTTTGAAAAGCCCATCTACTCCCAACTAAAACATCATACCGAAACTTACTCTCTCCTCAACCCCTCCCAATCAGGCTTCAGAGCCAATCACAGCACAATCTCGGCCCTCGCAAAAGTTACAAATGATTGGATTACTGCGCTTGATTCCAGAAAGGTCACTGGTGTCATCTTCCTGGATCTCAGAAAGACGTTTGATACCGTCGACCACAACCTCATTGTAAGCAGCCTCCTCAACCTAGGTGCCACCCCTTCAACTGCTCAGTGGTTGAACAACTACCTCTCGGGCAGATCCCAGAAAGTTAAAGCTGATGGCTTATTTTCAGCTTCACTACCCATCACCAGGGGTGTCCCTCAAGGTTCCTTCTTAGGGTCTATCCTTTTCTTCCTCTGTATCAATAACCTAGATGCTGATATTAAAAACTCCAAACTGCATTTCTTTGTGGATGATACAGTCTTGTATTCATCAAAACCAACCCTCACCGAAGTCAGGAACGAACTCCAAGCTGACTTTATGCAACTTGAATTGAATATCATAAATTCTAAACCGCTTATAAATGCCAAAAAAACTAAAACCATGCTCTTTACCCTCAACAACTCTGTCAATGTTCCAGCAATTCTGACTAATATCTCTATTGTCACCTCCTTTGGTGAACCCCTTGAAATTGTACCAAAATTCAAATACCTGGGAGTCTGGTTAGATAGCAAGCTTTCTTTCAGCACCCACATCAACAACCTAACATGCAAACTCAAAGCCAGGTTAGGTTTCTTCTTCAGAAACAAGTCCTTATTCCCAACCGAGATTAGTACTAGGCTCATTCAGGCCACCTTCCTACCATTACTCGATTATGGCGACATAATATACAACGCTACCTTGGCTTCTAATCTACATAAATTTGATGTCCTCTTTCATCAAGCCCTACAGTTCATAACTAACGCACTTTATCAAACCCATCACTGTGACCTATATGCAGCTGTTGGCTGGTCACCACTCTCTCCACCAGACGCCTGATCCACTCTGGTATATGGATGATTAAAACTCTTCTGAATAAGCTCCCGAATTACATATCCTCCCTCATTCATACTTCTCACTCTACATACTCCCACAGAAAATTGGACCTCATCCTCCTAGATATCCCTAGGTCTCGTACTTCCTTTGGGAAACATGCTATCTCCTACTACCTCCCTACAGTTTGGAACCAACTGCAGTCTGTGCATAAACTCACCAGACTCATTTCTGTCAAAAAAGTCTTTGCCAGTATCAAACTGAAAGACTCATGCAGGTGTAATTAGCACTTGCCTTGATTCACCTGGGGTCATCCTCAAGCAGCTTGCTAACTCAAGGTGTGCTCTGTAAATATTTGTACATATTGTATGTATTTAAAATGAATGTCTTTGTACTCTGTTATTATATATCACGATTTTATGTGTTATGTACTGCAATTGCATGTAATCTTGTTTGCCTTGTACATTTTATTTTCCTGATTTATGCTCTCAGGACCTCCTTGTGAATGAGCCTGCTCAATGGAGTTATTCCTACAATAAACTTTGACTTGACTTGACATTCTAAAACTCTTTTGGGGGGAACTGCTAACATCTCCAACAGTCATCAGTCTTTTGCATGACTGACAGACCCCAAAAGAAGACGGGACCTACAAGCTTCAAAAATTGTGAAGTTTGTTTTCAGCTCCTGACTAAGGTAGGCTGGCATGAGTTGTGTTTAAGGTTCCTGGGTCCAGATCACGATTTTATCAGTTGTGAACTCTGTATTAAGTTTTACCCTAAAATACAAAAGAAAAGGGCTAAAAAATTAGAAGTCCTTATGGCTTCTCTCATCACCTAAAAGCCCAGATGAGGGTCAAGCCGTAAAACATGCTGGGAGGCAGTATAGCACAGTGGTTTAAGGCTCTGAGCTGCAAATCTGGTGACATCCAACAGATTAGACCTCAGTTTGAATCCCACAACTTCCACTTGCATACTGTGTGACCCTGAGCAAGTCACTTAACTTCTCTGTGCTCCCAGGTCGCACCTGTAAAAAGCTTTCAGCTTAGTGTGCTACTCTTGGTTAAACAACCAAAAAAAAAAGCGCCTCTAAGTAAGCAGCAGTTCAAGATGGTTCAGAAATCAGGGTGTTCGGAAGGGGGAACCCAGCAAAAATAAAAGCGCTTTAGAGCAGACACTGGAAAAAAACATGTTGCTGTCCCTTCTCCTGAAGAGGAAAAGGGAGCCGCAAGTAGACTCAAACAAAATGCCTTCAGTAAAGGACATGATTAAGACATGGCAATTCCTCCAGGCATTCCAGGCTATGGGGAGTTTCATAAATATTCATGTTTCCCTTCCCCAGGTTCTAGTGCCATTCCCAATACCTGTGGAGGAGGAGTTTAAAATGTATAATGAGGAGGAGGAGGAGGAAGGAGAACCCATAGAACCAGATGGTTCTCCAGAACAAGAATTTGGCTCCCCTCTTAGACCCTCAGATGATTATACCTCTCACTACACATTCCTTGAGAGGCATATGGTAAATATCCTCAACATCACCTCAAGGAAACTGAGGAAAATGAGGATGAAGTAGAATTTTTGGATATGATAGGCTTAACCCCCACAAAGAGGTTGTTGCTGCCCATCCATAAATCCCTTAAGAAAGTCACCTGTAAAACCATGTCAGCACGCACCTTGGCTACTGACATAGATAAGAAAATTGAGAAAAAGTACCAGGTGAATAAACAGGGAGCTGAATACCTGTATTCTCACCTTGATCTTGAAGGTGTGGTCCAGACTGCTGCCTGTGATAAGGCCAAGGTGCCCCCGTCCTCACAGCCTCCTAAGAAAGATTCCAGGAAACTGGATAGCATGGACAAAATATTTATACTTCAGCTTCTCTGCTCGTAAGGCAGGCAGCCTACTTGGTCTACACAGCACAATAACAGGAAGACCTTAGGAACGCCATACTGGCACTGAGCAAGAGGGCTACCGGGGCTTTGGCACAGGATATGGCTGACACAGCGAGGGCAGCCCTAGATGTCACAAAGTACCAGTTCCTCATGGCAGTGGACAGAAACAACACTGTATCCAGGGTCATGGCCTGTGCAGTGTTCCTAAGAAGGTTTGCCTGGCTTAGAACTACCAGTGTATCCTAGGACATCCATGCAAAGACAATGGATTTCCCCAGTGAGGGAAATTCACTATCTGGTGACAAGACAGAGGCTTGCATGAAGAAGGTGGACACATACAAAAGCAACACTGAGAAGGAAATGGCATCCACTTCCTACAGGCCTTATAGAAGGGACGGTAGAGGTAGAGGATACTTCTCCCATGCTTACATCTCCTGTGACTTCCCTCCACAGAGGGGTTACTTTAGAGGTAAGGGTAGAAGGTGATCCAGGTATACAGCTGCACAGCCAGGCCCCAAATCTCAAGCTAAGCAAAACCCCTGACAAGTCTGTACAGGCCACCCATCCATTGCCAGTTGGAGGAAGGCTGATTCCCTGTTTTCAGGAATGGACAAAAATAACCACATGCAAGTGTGTCCTGGAAACAGTGAATCAGGGTTTGTCCCTGAAGTTCAGAAAAGCAGTTCATAAAATCCTCAAGCCTGCAGAACCACAAGGTATTCCATCTTTACACCCCAACAGAAAGAATCCTGTTGGAAACGGAAGCAAAAAAAAAAATGTAAGCAAATGCAGTTGAAAAAGTACCTCTCTCCCAGTGGGGAAAGGGACTTTACTTAAGGTACTTCCTAACTTACAAGAAAAGGGGAGTGGAGACTCCTTTTAAATCTGAGATATCTGAACAAACACTTAAAGAAAGAAATATTCAAGACAAGCACTGGGTTTAGTGATCCCTTGTTTGCATGAAAGATATTGGCTGGGTTTACTGGATGTGAAAAACGCATACTGTACTTCCACATCCCAGTCAGGCCCAGCCATAGAGAGTACCTCAGATTCAGGATAGAGAATTGCCATTACCAATTTACAGCCCTTCCCTTCAGCCTGTCTTCAGGACCAAGAGTCTTTACAAAGTGCCTAGCCATAGTGGCATCACATTTGAGGAGACAAAGACTGGTGGTTTTTTCCTATCTGGACAACTGGCTAGTCTCATGAAAAACATCCCAGGAGGCCAAGTCTTCCCTTTTACTGACACAAGACACCTTGGAGGACCTGAACCTTCTCCATAAATGTTCAAAAATCAAACAGAACCAGTTCAGGTTCTGGACTTTATAGGTGCAGAACTGGATACCCTGCAGGGGAATGCATTATTTCCTTAAGCAAGGGTAGCAAATCTGATTACAGCTGCAAAATCCTTCTACACAGGTCAGCCCAGACCTGCAAGGGATTTCCTGTGTTTACTGGGGCATATGGTATTGTCCACTACTGTGGTAGCAGGTGCCAGGTTCCAAATGAGAGATGGCCAGTATCACCTAAGGGCCCATTAGTCTCAGAGGTGGGATCCCCTGTTCAAATTAGTGCCTGGCACAAAACTCTTTCCCAAGGGCACTGAAATGGTAGAAGGAAGAATGCAACCTCAGAGAAGGCATTCCATTTCTTCACTAGTCACCCATAGCCATACTTACAACAGATGCCTCCCTGCTAGGCTGGGGCACCCACCTTGAGGATTTCACTGCAAGTGGTATTTGGAGTATGTAGGCGACTCAGGAGCACATAAATCTCCTGGAGCTTAGGAAAGAGTATCTGGCAGTGCAGGCTTTTCCCGCCCAGATCAGAGGTCACGCTGCCCAGGTAGGAACAGACAACACCACAGCTGTGTATTACATAAACAAGCAGGGAGGAACAAGATCTTTAAAGCTGTGCACAGAATCAGTGAAGATCTGGAACCTAGAATACTCCCTGGAGGGTCATCTTTCAGCAGTACACCTGTCAGGGAAGGGCATTGTGCTGGCAGATTCCCTCACCAGAATCAGCCAGGGAAATCACAAATGAACCTTGAACCAGCAGGTGCTGGCAACAGGGTTCAGATGATGGGGTACACCAGAAATAGACATGTTTGCATCCTGGGAGAACAACCAGCTCCCACAGTTTTGTTGCAGATCCCGATTGGTGGGTACAGTCCAAGAGGGTACTGTAGTCCTCAACTGGTCAGGGTAATTTCTATATGCTTTCCCACTTATACTGAAAGTACTACTCAAACTGAGAAGGGAGTTAGCAACAATAAATCGAATAGCTCCAGACTGGGCCAAGCAGATCTGGTACTCCCTGCGCCTGTCCCTCTCCAACAGGAATCCTGGCAACCCACCCCTGAGATATAATCTGCTGACTGTCTCAGGACAGGATAACATTCCTGGATCTAAGAACTCAGAAACATAGAAACATAGAATTTGACGACAGATAAGGACCGCTTGGCCCACCTAGTCTGCCCATTTCCCTACCTGATGGATAAGCTGCAGATCCTAGTTAACCAACAGCCTACTTCCTCCTGCCCCCCCGCTAGAATTGCCTTGTCTGTCCCATACATTCTTGAATTCCCCACCATTCTTGACTCCATGACCTCCTCAGGAAGGCTGTCCATGCATCCACAACCCTCTCCATGAAAAATACTTCCTCACATTACCTCTGAGCCATACCCCCCATCTTCAGGTTGTGGCCCTTTGTTCTTGCACATCTCTTTTTCTGAAAGATGCTACCTTCTTACACTTAGTTGATTCCCTTGAGGTACTTGAAAGTTTCTATCATGTCCCCCCTCTCCCTCCTTTCCTTGAGGGTATACATATTAATCTCCTTTAGTCTCTCTTCGTATGTCTTCTGGTGCAGACCCTGCACCATTTTTGTTGCCCTCCTTTGGATAGCCTCCACTCTGTCTGTGTCTTTGCAGAGATGGGGTCTCCAGAATTGCATGCAGTACTCCAGATGGGGTCTCACCAACTGTCTGTACAGAGGGATAACAACTTCCTGTTTTCTACTGTTGATGCCTCTCCCTATGCATCCCTGTATCCCCCAGCCCTCCTTACTGCCTTCTCACATTGCTTGCCCACCTTTAGGTCATCTGATGTAATTACCGCCAGGTCCCTTTCCATTTTTGTTGTTGTTAGTATCTCACCCCCATTGTGTATTCTTCCCCTAGGTTTTTGTTTCCCAGGTGCATTACTTTGCACTTCTTTGCATTGAATCTGAGCTGCCATACATTTGACCATTCCTCCAACCTTGCCAAGTCCCTTTTCATCCTTTCCACCCCACCTTGGGTATCAACCCTGTTGCAGATCTTTGTGTCATCTGCAAAGAGACATACTTTTCCTTCCAGTTCCTCTGCAATGTCACTTATAAAGACATTGAAGAGGACCGGTCCCAGTACTGAACCCTGCGATACCCTGCTAGTAACCCTCCTTTCTTCACTGTGGACTCCATTTACTATTACCCTTTGCGTCCTGTTGTCCAGCCAATTTTTTATCCAGGCTACCACCTTGGGACTCACTCTAAGGCTGGCTAACTTGTCTATTAATCTTTTGTGTGGGACTGTGTCAAATGCCTTTCTAAAACTCTTATGTATTAGAGCACGATTCTTGAAGAGCTAGCATTCAATGCACTAAATCTCTATGAGAAGGTTATGGAAGCGCTTATGGTTTCCAGGAAGCCAGCAACAAGGAAACATGTGCCTCAACGTGGAAAATATTTTTCATTTGGTGTTCGCCTAGGCAGCTATACTCATTGCGAGCAAGTCTTGCTAAAGTCCTGGATTAATCCATCGCTAGTCCATCTCCAGTCCTTGGGCCCCAGGACCACAGCCCTGAAGGTTCATTTGGCAGCAGTGTCAGCTTACACTTCAGCTGGCAAAAACAGGTCAGTGGCCTCACAACCCATTTGCAAAAGGTTCTTTAAAGGCCTTAATCAGTTGTATCCTCCAGTAAGGGATCCTGTCCCTCCATAGGACCTGAATCTGTGCATTGTCCAGCTTATGGAGGCTCCTTTCAAGCCTATGACAACTGCTGCTTTGGCGTATGTCACCTGGAAAGCTGTTTTCCTGGTAGCAATGTTCTACAGTTCTCAGTTGGTTCCCAGGAACCAGAGAAGACCGCTTCATAACATGGTTCCTGCCTTAGGGAACCAACCGCATTTTCTGTAAAAACTTCAAATCACTTACATTTTTATACATTTTAAAAGCAGTTTATATGTTTTCTAATTAAAAGTTTTAAAATGTTACCACTTTTGTGTCTGGGAAATGAATATTAACTTTTTAACAGGTCCTATCAGTGTTTGGCATGACTGGTAGACATAAAGAACAGGAACTACAGATCTTAAAAACTGTATTAAGTGTTTTCAGCTCCTGGCAAAGCAAGACTGCTGCATACTTTGTCTAAAGTGCCTGGGTCCAGATCATGTTTTGGTTAAATATGAACTCTGTAAAAAATGTTTTGCCTTAAAAAATGAGAAAAAGGCTTTAAAAAAAAGGATTTTTGGCTCTTCAGTCTGCCTCTGTATCTTCACAGCACAAAAAAAGGCTCAAAGGGAGTTCCTAGTGATGGTGGGAAGCATCAGAGGGTTCTCTTCCTAGCAGTCCCTGTCAAAGGAGACAGATAAAAAAAGATAAAGCTGCAGAGCCATCTGAAAGGCATGGAAAGGATAGAAAAGACATCAGGATGTCCAATAGGGGGAACCCTGATTCCAGTGATGGCAAAAATACAACAAAAAAAAGAGCCTTAGATCAGGTGCTGGAACCAGTGCCTGCCAAGAAAAACAAAATGGAAAGGGCATTGATGCCATTCTACCAGAGGAAAAGGAGCAGACGGGGATGAGAAACAAATGCTGTCAACAGAAGACATGACTAAGGTATGGCAGTGTTTCCAAGCCTTCCAGGCTATGGGAAACTTGTTCAATGTGCCTGCCCCCCCCAACTCTGGTTCTAGACCATGTGCCTGTAGAGAACGCGGATGTGTTCTATGAAGAGGCAGAGGAAGGTGAACCTATAGAACCTGATGGTTCACTTGACCAAGAGTCTGGTTTCCCGCCTAGGCCTACAAAGGATTACATCTCTTATTCAGTGCTCATCAAACAGATTGTGAACACCTTCAGCATCCTCTCTCATGAATCAGAGGAGGATGAAGAGGAAATGGACTTCATGAACAAGATGGGGTTAGCCCCCACAAAAAGACTACTACTCCCTATCCACAGGTCCCTCCAGAAGGCCACATCAAAAGTCATGTCAGCACCCAGTTCAGCTGCTGGTATTGATGAAAAAAAAGTTGAAAACAAGTATGAAGTCGGCAGACAGGGAGTGAAATACATGTATGCCCACCGTGATCATGAAGGAGTGATACAGGCAGCTGCTTGTGAAAAAGCCAAGGACCCTCTCCACACAACTTCCTGAGATGGATTCCAGGAAACTGGACACTATGGCCAAAAATGTGTATACAGAAGCCTCCCTTTTCCTAAGGTAGGCAGCATATTTGGCATACACAGCCCAGTACCAGAAAACATGGTGGAATGCAATGTTAAACCTGAGTGATAAAGTGGATGGTGAGGTGCACAGGATCTGGCTGCCACAGCAAAGTCATCCAATGTACCAGTAAATATCAGTTGCACATAGCTATAGACACTAATGATTCTGCTTCATAAGTCTTGCTTCATGCAGTGGCATTGAGGAGGTTTTCCTGGCTAAGGGCTACTATCCTTACCCATGACACTCGGGCCAAAGTCATTGATTCCTCTTTGCGGGAAATTACGTTTGGTGTCAAAACTGAGGCATAAGTGAAACAAACTCTAGCCAGAACCAATACAGCTGTGGCAAGCTGACAAAGCTCTGGACAGCAAGTGCCGCCGAGTGCCATCTCCAAGATGGTGGTGGCGAAGCAACTGCGCATGCGCAGCATTCGCACATTTGTAGTTGTGGTGAATGGCATTCTGCGATTCTGAAGATGGCAGCTCCAGCAGAACTACGAATGCATGCAAGGCGCACATGCGCAGTTCTTGTACCAGAATGCAGATGTAACAGCTGAAATCGTGCGACTGTTACTCTGTAGTGGCCGGATCATGGTGGAGTGTTCCCAGCTCAGTTGGACTTTCAGAAGGATACTTCCAAAAGTCCAATGGAAGCATGCCACAGTCAGCCATTTTCAAGCAAGCAAATGCAAATCTGTTGTAGGCTCCACCCACAGCCATAAAAAGTGGACAAATACAAGTCCAATTTTGAGAGTAACTCTGAGAAAGAAAAGGCCTCCATTGCCTATAAGCCTTATGGAAGGGGAGGCAGGGAGGGTTTACTATCCAAGACCCTTCACTGCCTGTGAGTACCAACCTCAGAGAGTTTACTAAAGAAGCAGAGGCAGGAGGAGCTCCAGGCATGCTGCAGCACCATCCTCCAAGCCACAGCCAAAACAAACCCCCTGACAGTTCTGCCCATGTCACCGGTCTACCATTGCCAATAGGAGAAGGTGGCCCACTACTTTCAGGAACAGGTGAAACATTACTGCAGACAAGTGGGTCTGGGATTGTCCCTGCAGTTCCAAAGGTTTCCAAAACTGAAGAGACCAAAAAACCTCCCAACTCATTCACCAACAGAAAGAATTCTGCTAGAACTGAAAGTAAAGAAACTACTGCAGGCAAAAGCAGTAGAAAAGGTCCCTACCACACAGTGGACAAGGCCGGTTTTCAAGATACTTTCTGACCTACAAGAAAAATGGGGAATGGTGACCTATTTGAGATGTAAAATAGCAGAAAAAACATCAAAAATGAAAAGTTCAAAATAGTCATACTGGGAACAGTGATACCATCCATGCAGTCAGGAAATTGATTGGGGTCACTGGATCTGAAGGATGCCTATTTTCACATTGCAGTCAGAACCACAGAAAATACCTCAGTATCAGTTGCAGCCCTTCCCTTTTTTCTTACTTCAGCACCAAGGGTATTCACAAAGTGTCTAGCCATGGTGGCAGCTCACCTAAGGAAACAAGGTGCTGTGTTTTTGTTCCTATCTAGACTACTGGCTAGTCTCTCAAAACACAAAACATACAGCAGGTAAGGAGCACTCAAGAGAACCTAGAGTTCCTGATAAATCTGCAGAAGTCTCAGACAGAACCAGTGTATGCGCTAGAATTCATAGGTGCAGAACTAGATACCCTGCAGGGGAAAGCCTTCCTTCTACAGGAAGGGGTTTCAGATCTGATTGACAGTGCAGAATCCTTCACACTGGGCCATCCACAACTTGTAAGGGATTTTCTGCAGGTACTGAACCACATGGCCTCATCCACATGTATGGTGCCATGCACCAGAAGTCAGATGAGGGACATTCAATACCATCTGAGAGGTCACTAGTCCCAAAGGTCAGACTTAATGTCTTAGCTAGTGCAAATCATGAAAGGCATTATACAAGAACTAGAATAGTGGACTTAGGAAAGTAACTCCCTTCCTCCAGCAATCCCCAGTGTGATAGGGTTGAATAAGGCCCCATCTCATTTGTTATGCAGAAAGAGTTAAACATAAGGATCTGTTCTGTCCTCTAAATGTTCTGTCATGTATCTGTTTGGTTGCACAACCAAACGTTTTTGTGAGACCTAGGAACTGATCTCTCTGATGGTCTCGTGATTCTCTGACTCTCGCTGAGTCTCTGCCTTCACTTGCTGTTTCTATCTTTTTTCTTCCCCCTAGCATATCTGCAGTTATAAAAATAGATGTGACTCTTTGTGTGAGACTGTAAGTGAAACAGGGATCCCTTGCTTTGAAAATGTATATAGTTGTACTGTTCAAATGATTGCAAAAAACTACAGTATCTGGAATTTAGTGGGTTAACTTGAGTTGCAATTTGATCTGTCTCAAGCTTGTTTGCAAATTCTTTTGCAGTGCTATCAGCAGGAGACCAGCTTGGGACATTGTTCTATTTGCAAGCCACAAGAACATTTTGTGAAAAACAGGATGTCTTCTTAACGGGTTCCAAGGCAAAGACTTGTTATGAAAGGAGCAGCAATATTTTTGCTGGAGAGGCTAGAACTTGGAATTGGAGATAACCCTCAGAAGAAGGACTTTGTTTTCTCTGTTTGTACTGCCTTAGTAAATAGTTCTACTGAACAATTTTTATTTTATATTTTACTATTATTCATAGTAATTAAATGCTACTTGTAGAATTTTATAACTGTTCCTGGTTTACCTATGCTTCCTGACCTATGCCTTGATGACAGATGGTGTCAGCCTGCAGCGGTTGGATTTTCCACTTGTGACACCAGCAACCCAGGTTCGGGAACGGACCCAAGTCGCTGGAGGGCTGGCCAGGGGGAAAGAAGGATAGAGCGTCCCATGGACTGCTGTCCTTCTCTGGGGTGGGGGAAGTGTCCGGCACAGGGAGGACCCCTAGCGGAGGCCAGAAGTCACTCAGCTGCTGGCGCTGACACGAGTAGGAGGCGGGCAGATGTGGGCTTCATTGCACGTTCCTACCTCCCAAATAAAAACAGAAAAAGAGGACAGGTGGGTCCTCTGTCTCCATGAAGCCCTCCCTGGAGCTTCAATTAGCCACCGTCGCCAAGCACTCCTTGCTAGTTACTGGTCCCATGGCTCTGGGTAGGGGATCAAAGCCACGGCCCCCGCCCTCTGGATGGGTAAGCCTGGGGTGACTTGGAGAATGCTGGCAATAGATGGTAGGTTGAAGTCTGGGGGCCATGACCAGGGCAGAGATTGATGGAGGACCTGCCAGGCAAAAGAGTTAAAAAGGTGAAGTCAGCCTGAGTGGGATTTATGCCATCCGTACTCTAAGCCAGGAGTTTTGTGCATGGGTACAAGACCTGGTACCAGGGAAGTATAGAATAAAGGTATGGATTCTGCAGCAGCAAGTCCAGGAGTAATTACCAGATGAATGGCAGCAAAACTAGCAGAGACAGAAGTCCAAGCTCAGACTGTACAGCCAGCATTGTCATGGAAAAAAAGAACAGGCAGTGACAGAACCAGAAAGCCTGAGTCCCTTTCTCAAATGGTAGGCAATACAACAAAAAGAGACAGAGAAACAGAAGAGATGAGATGCAGCAGAGAGAAAAGAGGTTCAAGCTTTAGAGGCACAGAGAAAAGAAGAGATGCAGCAGCTTAAGAAGCAGAAAAAAGAAGAGATTCAGCGACAGGAGCAGTGTTGGCTGGATGCCTTACAAGCTATCAAAGCTGGAGAATCTGGCACTAGTCCAACAGAGCAACAAGATACAAACAACTTAAAAGACATTAAACTTACAAAGTTGTGTCTTCGGATGATATTGAAGAATATCTGACTACTTTTGAAAGGATTGCCACAGCCTGTCAGTGTCCAAAGCAGCAATGGGCAATCAGGCTGGTACCTTACCTGACAGGTATAGCCCAACTTGTCTAAAGCAATATGGACATTGAACAGTCAGGAAACTATAACTAGGTGAAAAGAGAAATCCTGAAAAGATATGACATCTTAGGAGAGACCTACAGGGAAAGATTCCGGTTTCTGAAGTACAACTCAGTCGACAATCCTCGAGAAGCCTTCACCTGACTCAAAGAACTCCTCATTAAATGGTTCCAGCCAGAGGACAAGGCAGTTCCACAGATCATCGACACACTTGCAGTGGAGCAGTTCATCAGCATCCTGCCTACAGACATGCAGCTCTGGGTAAAAGAACACTGACCAGAAAGTGGGGAAAAGGCCGTTTGTTTGGCTGAAGACTACCAGATAGCCAGACAGACGCCACAGTAGCCAGGTAACAGCCAAGCACTGGTAAGACCCTCTTTTTTCTGATTTAAGTCCAAGTCTGATAAGAACTCTGGTGGGGGTAACAAATCTGTATCCAAAGACTTTATTTGCTATAACTGTAATAAGCCAGACCATATTGTAAGAAACTGCCATAAAAATAAGGGGAGGTGTGGGGGGCAACACTGTAGCAGATTTGTCCTTAGCAAATTGGGGCAAGTATTTGACAGATGTTAAGGTGGGAGATAAGACTGTGAAAGTACTTATAGATTCTGGAAGTAGACAGACCCTGGTGCATATTGAAGTGCTGGGAAAACACTGTGCAAAAGGACCAGGTACTGGGTGTCATCTGCATCCAGGGGGACATTCTATACTATCCCATCACCCAAGAGACTCTATTAATGGGGTGTTGCACCAAATGAAAATGGAGGTAGTACCTAAGTTATCTGTACCTGCATCTGTGATTATTGGAAATGACTTTCCAGGATTTACTGAGTTAATCACAGAGGGAGTAAATCCTGATGTTCAAACAACATGAAGTCTTGCTATATTATGACAATTGCAGTTTGTCCCACCATTAGAACTGCTCCGGAGGTGAAAGAGTTAACTACCATGCCAGGCATGGAGTTTAGAGCGCGAGCTCGGTTAAAGAAGCTCTGTCTGGCTATTTTCAAACCGAAACTGTCAGATTCTTTACTCCGCCTCACTGAACAGTCGCTCCGGAGATTTCTCCTACTGCTCGGTTCATTTCTCGGTTTAAACAGTATTTTCTCGGTTTAATTCAACCGCGAGTATTATTATTTTAACCGCAAACCGATCGGTTCAAGCTCTGTCTGTGGTATTGTAAGTATTAGGTAGGTTTTTTCTGTGTGGAACTTGTAAATTTTTATGGCTGTTAAAACTTTTAAAAAGAAAGCATTTTAAGGCTTTTAGAGTGCGGTTCCCGGTTCTTATCGGTTCTAAAAAAAACGGATTTCATTACGGTTTTTTCCACGACCCGTGACACGGTTTGGAACCGATAAGGGTGTCTTGCCTGGCACTGCCGTTTAAAGGGCAAGTTTGTTGGTTAGGCTGGCATCATGTCTGAGAAACCCAAAAGAAAAAACGGGCCCACTGGGTTTCAACACTGTAGTGTCTGTGGGGAAGCCTTTGCCAAGGCTGACCCACACACTACATGTGTCTATTGTCTGGGGTTTGACCACCTCAATTCAGATTGCCAAATTTGTAAAATTTCCTGCAGCCACCCTGGACAAGAGAGGCAGGCTCAGGGAACGAGAAGCCAAAAGTCCGCTGACCCGGATGGCCAGCCCGGTTCGGTGCCAACCGAACCGGAGGGAGTGCCCTCTGACCAGGGCGAGACTTCCTCGGGCAAATGAAAAGCTGGCTCTGAGGAGCCAGTTCCAGCAAAGAAAACTAAAAAAATCAGCAGGTTTGGAGTCCAAAATTCCTTCTCCAACTGCTGCAGAAATAGCAAAAGCTATACAGATTGTACAGTCACTTTCTCCGGTTCCGTCCGAACCGCCACTGTCTGGTAAAAGGTCGGTTCGGCCGGTTCCACCGGTTCAAGAATATGATATTGAAGAGTTTTATGAACCAGAGGAGGGGGAGGAGGATTATGATCAGTGTGAATGTGACTTTGAGAGTCTGGATGTGCCCATTGAACCGGACATCTCCCCAGACAGACATGTGGAATCTCCCCCTATGCTTTCTGAGTCCCCTTCTCACTTTTTGTTTTATAAAAAGGTTGCTGAAACCCTCCAGCTCCCATTAGAGGAAGCTGTGGATGAGCAGGAGGAACCTGATTTTGTGGAAATGATGGATATCCCAGAGTCTAGGAGATTATCTATCCTCTTACATAAATCATTTAGGAAACAAACAATAAAATACTAAAAGCTCTTAATTCTGTGCCTCCTGTTGACAAGAAGATGGACAGGAGGTACACTTTATCAGGTCCTGATACAGACTTTCTTTCACAGCAATGCAGTCATGTTGGGGTAGTTCAGGCTGCAGCCTGTGATAAGGCTAACATTCCCTGGCTTCACATCCTCCTGACAAGGACTCCGGGAAGATTGATGCCATGGCTAAAAAACAATACATGGCAGCGTCCTTGGGACTCAGACAAGCAAATTACATGGCTTGTGTGGCAAGATACCAAAAATCTAGATGGGACACTGTCATGGCTTTGGCCAAACAGACCCCTGGCCAGCTTGCCAAGGAGCTGGAGCAGGTGGCTGCTGATGGTATTGAGGCATCCAAGGTGCAATTCCATGCTGCTGTGGATTCTAATGATGTATCCTCTAGAGTCATGGCTACATCTGTGGCCTTTCGTAGGTTGGCTTGGCTCAGGTGTACTAGTTTGTCACAGGATACCCAGACTAAGGCCATGGATTTTCTGTGTAGGAATTCTCTGTTTGGGGAGCAGACAGAGAATTATATGAAGAAAATGGATGAATATAGAACAACTTATAGGAGTGCATAGCCAAGGAGCGGCAAGCCACTCCTCAGAGGCAGACCCCCAAGGGTAGAGGTAGGCCTTTTCACAGGCCTTTTTACCAAACCCAGGCTTCTTCTGCTTATGCTCAGAGGGGGTTCTTCAGAGGCAGAGGCAGACAGGGTGCAAGCAGGCCTGCTTCCACCCCTCAGCCTAAAGCCCCTGCCAAACAGGCACCCTGATGGGGTGCCCAGGGCCGGTTCTCCATTACCTGTAGGGGGCAGGCTGGCTTACTTCGTTCAGGACTGGGAGTCTCTAACATCAGACAAGTGGGTCCTGGAAGTAGTAAGCCAGGGTCTGGTTCTCAGCTTCAAAAAATTTCCAAAGATGAGAGCCAGATCTTTCCACCTGCAAACCCTCTAGAGACCTTTGCCTTAGAAACAGAAGTCTCAACCCTCCTGGCTCTCAGAGCTGTAGAAAGGGCCCCCACTCCAGGGCAAGGGTCTGTACTCCAGGTACTTCTTACCCCAAAAGACAGGAGAATGGCGGCCATTTTGGACCTAAGATATCTGAACAAGCACCTTTGAAACCAAAATTCAAAATGGTGACTCTGGCAGTAATTTTATTTTCTAAGGCCAGGAGACTGGCTAGCTTCCCTGGACCTCAAGGATGCCTATTTCCATGTTCTAATCAGAAGCTCCCACCGAAAGTACCTCAGATTCGAACTGCCCTCAGGCCATTACCAGTTCAGAGCAATGCCCTTGCCTCACCTCTGCCCCAAGGGTATTCACAAAATGTCTAGCAGTAGCAGTTGCTCATTTAAGAAGGCAAAAGATAGCTATTTTTCCCTACCTAGACGACTGGCTTATTGTAGGCCAGTCTCCAGAACAGGTCAAATCACACCTGCAAGTTACCCAGCAGCTGCTCACCTCTCTGGGTTTTCTGCTCAATCTCCCAAAGTCAGTGCTGGAACCTGTTCAGGTACTCACCTTCATAGGTGCAGAACTGGATACAAAGCAGGCCAGAGCCTTCCTGCCCTTAGAGAGGGTAAGGAACCTGGTAGCCCTGGCCTCTTCCTTCACTCTGCAGGTCTCTTGACCAGCAAGGCACTTCTTACAGCTCCTAGGACACATGGCTGCTTCCACAGCTGTAGTGCAAGGAGCAAGATTTCAGATGAGGGACATTCAGTTTCACTTGAGAGCCTTTTGGTCTCAAAGAAAAGATCCCCTTTCCAAGTTGATCCCAGTGACTCAAACCCTGATCCAGGCCCTTCAGTGGTGGCAGGATCAGAGCAATTTAAGACTAGGGGTCCCCTTCATTCCTCTGTCGCACTCCTTGACCCTTACTACAGATGCGTCCCTTCTGGGATGGGGCGCTCACATGGGTGACCTCTCCACCCAGGGAGTGTGGTCCCCTCAAGAGTCTCTGCTCCACATCAATTTGTTGGAACTCAGAGCTGTCTTTCTAGCACTTCAAGTGTTTTCTGCATCTGTTCAGAACAAAGTGGTACAAGTCAGAACAGACAACACCACCACAATGTGGTACATCAACAAACAAGGGGGCACTCGGTCTTCGGCCTTGTGCACCGAAGCAATGAAGTTGTGGTCTCTGGCTTATTCCCTGAACACTTCCCTCATAGCAGTTCACCTCCCAGGAAAGGGCAATGTCCTGGCAGATGCTCTCAGCAGGATTTCCCAGGGCCATCACGAATGGTGACTGGATCCCCAAGTACTGGGGATAGTTTTTGCCAGATGGGGCACTCCTCAGATAGATCTTTTCGCAGCCCCAGACAATCACCAACTTCCACTGTTTTGTTGCAGACCCCAGTGATGGGCTCAGTCCCCCTGGATGCCTTTCTCCTAGATTGGGAAGGGAAGTTTCTATATGCCTTTCCCCCCTTCCCTCTCCTTTTCAAGGTGCTAGTGAAAATCAGATCCCAGCCTTGCAGGATGATTCTGATTGCTCTGGATTGGGCCAGGCAGCCCTGGTACCCACTCCTTCTGTCCTTAGCAGTCCATCTTCCCCTGTGCCTCCCCAGGAAACACAACCTGTTATCTTGTGCCCAGGGGAGAGTTTGGTATCCAATCTCAAATCCCTTAACCTCAAGACCTGGCTCTTGAGGAGTTAGAGTTGCTGACCTACACCTTTCTCAAGGTGTTCTTGACATCCTGAAGGCTTCTAGGAAGCCTTCCACTAGGGCTACTTATAATTCTAAATGGAAAAGGTTTTCCATCTGGTGCTCTGGGAAGCATATTCCCCCTAATCTGCTGACTTGCCCATTGTTTTGGACTATATGGTCTATCTTAACTCTTTGGGTCTGAGACCAGCTACCCTGAAAGTACATTAGGCAGCTGTCTCTGCTTTTATTTCAGCAGGAAAGCCCTCTTCTCTTTCCACTCACCCTGTATTTTCCAAGTTTTTCAAGGGATTACTTCATACTAATCCACCTTTCAGGGACCCGGCCCCTGCCTGGGATCTTAATGTTTGCATTGCTCAGTTGATGCAACCCCCCTTTGAACCTCTGTCTTCTGCAGAGCTTAAGTATTTGACTTGGAAAACTGTTTTTCTAGTAGCCATCACTTCTGCCAGGTGCATAAGTGAGTTACAAGCCTTGTCAGTGGAGACTGACTTTATTTCCTTTCACAGGGATAAAGTAGTCCTTAGGACTAACAGGAAGTTTTTGCCTAAGGTGGTTTCAGATTTCCATCTTAACCAATGTATCTCCCTTCCAGTGTTCTTCACTGGCCATTCCTCCT
Organism: Neoceratodus forsteri; assembly: GCA_016271365.2. Taxonomy (NCBI): domain Eukaryota; kingdom Metazoa; phylum Chordata; order Ceratodontiformes; family Ceratodontidae; genus Neoceratodus; species Neoceratodus forsteri. The sequence goes on from CM028136.1 coordinate 640,121,571, forward strand.
CTGGTGAGAGGAGGCTGCACAGCTTAGATGTTAAGAGGGCCCTTAGTTACTATATAGAGCGTACCAAGGGTCATAGGTTCGAATCCCTCCAACTCTTTCTCACTTATGGTGAGGTTGGGAAAGGTAAACCTGCCACTAAGAGATCCATTGCCAGGTGGATTGTCTCGTGTATCCAATTTTGTTATCAAAAACTGAGAAAGGTTCCCCCTTCAGGCCTGAGGGCTCACTCTACCAGAGGTACAGCTCATGCCTCTAGCTGCTGCCAGAGACATCCCTATCTTGGAGATATGTCAAGCAGCTACCTGGAAAACGGTACACACTTTCACCAAGCATTACTCCTTGGATATCCAGGCCAGAAGGGATGCTAGATTTGGCACAGCTGTGCTTCAGAGCCTATTCCCTAAGTAGGTTCTGTCCCTCCACCATGGAGGTACTGCTGTGTATTCTGCAATTGTCATAATATAGCAAGACTTCATGTTGTTTGAAGAAAAAATTACTCACCTTAATAATGTTCTTTCTTCTAATGGAGTCTTGCTATATTATGACCTCCCCCCCAGCCTGCCCCTCTCAGAACTTCTACTTGGGTATGGGGTGGGCAGTCCAGTGTTGGCACTTGTTATGCCCATTTTATGTTTTTTCCACCCCTTTTTGGGATTTTGGGGTGTTTTGTTTTATTTTTTCTTAGGTTATTATTTTTCTGGTCCCCTGACTTGAGTCTTGGTGTTGGGACCAGGAATAGGTGTTAATATTTAGGTAGCCAGTTGGCTAGTGTAGGTTACAGCTTCCACACAGAACCTTAGTGAGTTTTTGCTTGTAAAGATCTGACAGTTTCGGTTTGAAAATAGCCAGACAGAGCTTCTCTAACCGAGCTCGCACTCTAAACTCCATGCCTGGCATGGTAGTTAACTCTTTCACCTCCGGAGCAGTTCTAATGGTGGAACAAACTGCAATTGTCATAATATAGCAAGACTCCATTAGAAGAAACAACATTACTAAGGTGAGTAATTTTTTCTTTCAGCAGCTGTGATGACAAGAGCTCAGGCAAAGAAAATCTTAGATGGTGGGGACTCTTTTCCTTTCAGTGATTTTGATTCAGATGTTTGAGTATAGCCGCAAGATCCGGATGTCCAGGAAAGCAAGAGGACACCTGAAGAAACAGTGGCAACAAAAGACTGATGGACATAAGGGGTTAATTATGAAAACGCTGAAACTAAACTGATAGTTGATTGGGATTTTGTGTCAACGATGTTTCTCTCCACGGTTATTTTAAGCAGCTGGGAGTGAAACCAAAACAGGGTGCACCAAAGTTTAAAAAATGTAGTGGGTTATTGTACAGAATTTGGATTAAACCTCAGACACATGAACAGATAGAACAATAGGTTATACCACAGAAGTATAGATCTGAGTTGTTACAGATCGCTCATTGTAGTCCTGTGGCTGGTCACTTGGTGAAGGATCTCACCCATGCCAGATTGTTGTACAGATTTTACTGGCCAGGATTTCATGAAAATGTTGCTACCTGTTGCAGTTCCTGTGCTGAGTGTCAGAAAGTAGCCCCAGTGACTAAAAAAAAAAAAAATGCCCATGGTGCCCCTTACCCTTGATAGATCTGCCTTTTCAGTGAATTGCAATGGATGTGGTTGACCCTTTAGACAAAAGTAAAAAGGGTAATAGATTCATTTTAGTAGTATATGACTATGCTACTTCATACCCAGAGGCAGTTCCACTTCCTATGCATACTGTCACAGCTCCACAAGTGGCAGCAGAGCTTGCCAAAATTTTCAGCAGGGTGGGCATACCTAAAGAGATTATTACTGATCAGGGTAGTACTTCTGGTGCTACATTACTGAAGGAGCTGTACCAACTACTAGGTATCACTGCCATATGACTCTCCCCATATCACCCTCAAACAGTCTAGTTGAACATTTTCACCAAACCCTAAAACACATGTTAAAAAGATTTGTAAAGGGGAAGGGAAAGACTGAGACCAGTACTTACATTACCTGCTTTTCGCTTACAGAGAAGTGCCACAGGCATCAACAGGTTTTTCACCATTTGAAATGCTGTATGGTAGACAACCTAGAGGGCCACTAGATGTAATAAAAGAAACATGGGAAGGTAAACCCCAGTCAGAAAAAAATCCATTACATCTTATATGTGTGTCTTGAGAAAGAAGCTGCCAAAGTATATTGAAATTGCCCATAGTAATCAGGAAAATACCCCAAACCAGCAGAAGGTGTATTATGACCATGGGGTAAAAGAAGAAGTTTGAGCCAGGTAAAAAGTTCTTGTTACTGTTATCCACTACAGAAAATAAACTGTTAATGAAGTGGCAAGGGCCTTATAAAGTGCTTAGACGTGCTGGCACAGTTAACTATGAAACTAAGACCTCTGACAGGAAAAATCTTACCAAGATGTACCATTCTAACCTCCTCAAGAAATGGGTTAAAAAACACACCAAAGGCTGCTTTACTAGTTTTACCAGAGACTGATAAAGAAGATATTGATATAGCTTATGACAGACTGGAACAACTGTAACCGCTGATGCTGTAAAGGTGAATGTTTCCTTAACCTCCAAACAAACAGCTGAAATTCGTAACATAACAGTACTTTTTACCACAGTACCAGGCCAAGCTAAAGGTGTTGAGCACGTATTAGTGACAGGAAATGCCCGCCCTGTCAGACAAAAGACATACAGATTACCAGAGCGATTAAGAGCAGACGTGGTTAGGGAAATGCAAAAAAATTAAAGAACTGGGTATCATAGAAGAGTGGAGAAGTGCTTTATCAACACCAGTAGTGATTGTAAATAAAAAAGAAGGGGAGTAAGAATCTGCCTTGATTTTAGGGAGCTTAATCAAGTGTCAGAATTTGACAGTTATCCTATAGTATGCCCTGGATAGATGATTTGGTAGACAGATTGGGGAGTGCCAAGTATATCAGTACCCTTGATCTCACCAAGGGTTACTGGCAAATCCCCCTAGCTAAAGAATCCAGGGACAAAACTGCATTTGCCACTCCTATTGGATTCTGTCGGTTCAGCACCATGCCATTTGGTTTACATGGTACACCCACTACATTCCAGCAGTACATGGATGTAATTTTATCTCCTCATACTGGTTATTGTGCTGCGTACCAAGATGATGTTGCGGTGCAGTCCAGACTGGAAAATCCACCTGGAACACTTACAAGCAGTTATCCAGTCCATCAAAAGGGCAGGTCTGACAATTAATCCTACCAAATGTGCATTGAGCATGCAGGAAACCAGATATTTGGGCTATGATTTGGGAAATGGAGAAGTCCAGCCAGATATTTCTAAGATAGAAGCTGTAGCTAACAGCCCTGTCCCTAAAACAAAGAAACATGTCAGGAAATTTTAGGGCTGGCTGGTTGCTGTTGGAGATTTGTTCCCAACTTTGCCCAGTTAGCTACTCCCCTCACTGAACTCATGAAGAAATGGTTCCCGAATAATGTGAAATGGACCCCAGAGTGTGATGAAGCTTTTCAGGCAATCAAGGTTGCATTATGTTCAGCCCCTGTTTTAAGAAGCCCAGACTTTGACAAACTATTTTTGTTATAGACAGATTCATCAGAGGTAGGCCTAGGTGCAGTCTTGACAAGCATATAGATGGGAAGGAACATCCATCCTATTCTATACATCAATAGGAAATTGCATGACAGAGTGACAAGATACTCCACCATTGAAAACGAATGCTTACAGCAAAATGGGCCATGGAGTTCCTTAAGTTTTATTTGCTAGGAGCTGACTTTGTACTTTATAACAGATCACAATCCTCTCTGTTGGCTTAACCAAATGAAAAAAAAAATTCCAGAATCAAACGGTGATAGCTGGCACTACAGCCATTTAAATTTTAAAGTGATGCACAAATTTGGGAAAGAGAATATAAATGTTGATTTTTTGTGTAGATATGGATAAGGAATTGAGAACTCCGAAGGTTGAAAAAAACAACAAAATGTGTGACTTTAAACTTCACTGTTTGCTGTCCTGCATATGCACTGAACTGCAAAGGTTATAAGCTAATATTAGAAAATAATTAATAGAAAGTTTGGAAACCTGTTTTTTAAAACAGGTTCCCTCTTAAAGAGGGGGTATGTGAAAGTGTTGAATAAGGCACTGTCTCACTTGTTATGCAGAAAGAGTTAAATGCAAGGATCTGTTCTATCCTCTCATTTTCTGTTTCTTGTCTGGTTGCGCAACCAAATGATATTACTTCAAGAAGGCTGTTGCAGCAGGTAATAACCATTAGGACTAGAGGGGTCAGGTGCTAGGACCACACGGAAAACTTTAGCTAGCATTGTCTGGCAGGGAACCACCCACCTGACATCACATGACGGACGTCAGCATGACACTATATGGTGGGCGGTCCCCACAACTGCCCTCCAGTTCTTTCCCACCATCAACTTGCGCATTTCGTACCTCACGGAGAACGCAACTTCAGTCAACCACCATTTTTGGATGAGTATTTAATAGGTTTTTATTTGTTTCTTTCTTAAATCTTTGAAAAGTGTTACCCATTTTGTGCATGTCTTCTCTGATGCTTTCCGAGTTGCATAGCAACAAGTGAGATTCCTGCGGAACTCAGCTCCCCCACTAGGACAGCCTTTCCATCTGCCTCTTTTGCCTGAGACCAGAGCATGAGACCAAGGACTGTGAGGCCTGCCAGAATTTCAACCAGGCCACATGGAAACACCACCAACAGGCCTTGGAAGCCCACGTTCTTAAACTAAAGATGGCTTCCATGGAGAAGGAGCTGCAGAACCTGCAGGGATCATCATCCTCTTCAGGGGGTTCTTCGGACTCCCATAAGAAGAAGCAGGACAAGGAGAAGCACCGGGACCGTGATCAGTCTACTTTCTGCCAGCGACCTTCTTTGGGAGCCGTGGCTGATGAGTGGCCTCCCATGGGTGTGGGTACTGCTCTGTCGGCTAAGCCTGCCCCTCCCCCCGGTAAGCAGCCCTTGGTCCCCCCCGCCTGAGCTTGTTACAGTTCAGGCAGGTGCCTCTGATCCTTCGGAGAGCTCTGCCACCCTTAGGCCCCTCAAAACCCCAGGGCCTAAGACCAGTGTGCGGCTGTTAAGTCAGTCATCTGTCCCCCCGATGAATGCCCAGTCCAGGCTGATAAGCCACATGCCAGCTCCTCTGACATCCGCATAGCCGTAGCACTTCCATCAGGCCCTGATAACAGGCCTGACACAGATCCTCTGGATCAGCACAACCTGCTGCTGCTGCCACAGCCCTCCCCAGATGGTTTGCCCTCTCGGGATCCTCCTTTATCTCCTTGTCTGGGGGTGACTCCTGGCTCTACTGTACATTCAGAGCCAGAGTCGGAGGAGCGTTCACCCAACACAACTCCAGTGCCAGGGTCAGAATGCCCAACGCCAGGTCTCCCACAGGATCTGGTGTCTCCTGCACTGCGGTTCCCCCGTCTGGGCCAACCTTTCCACCCCAGACTCCGGTGGGACCCTCGGCCCCCTTGGGGCCGACACCAGAATCTCCTCTGGGGGTCCGGCACCAGAACTAATATTACTGAGCCCTTAACACCCTCCATTGGGGCCCCTGTCAGGTCTCTCAGCCCGTCCTTTGGGGCCTGCGCCTGGTTACCCACCATCAGGACACCATCAGGACATTTGGCTCCTCCATCAGGTCCTACGCTGGGTTACCCATCATCAGAGCTGCCGGCACACCCCTCAGCTCCGCCATTGGGCCCTTCACCAGGCCTTTTGATGCCAGGCTTCCCTGCACTTCACTACCCTTCATCAGGGTATCTGCTGCCAGGGTATCACATGCCAGGGTACCCCACGCTGGGGTATCTGACTCCGGGCTATTCTCCCTACAGGATGCTGGGCTGTCATTACCCCATGCCGGACTATGCAACACCGGGGTTTCCCTTTCAGGGCTACCCTTCTGTCTATCAGCCTCCTCCTCCTACTCCACCGCCTCAGCCTCAGGTGGACTTTAGTGAGGCTTTAAAGTCTTAGTGGTCAGAAAGCAAGACACAGTTTATCTTGGAACTGGACCGGCGACCACCAGCCATGGCTTCCACACCAGTCCACTTGGATCCTACACTAGGATCTGTTTCCCCCAGTGGAATCTCGCCCCTCTACCTTGGGACAGACCTTGCGTCCTTCTGTGGTGGTCGGTACTGGTAGGGGCCTTGCAGTCTCCCTGCAGGAGATTCCACTCCCGTGGGCTTTGTCTCCAGAAGGAAGCACATCATCAGACTCAGACTCTGCTGACTCCTCTGCCTCAGGATTTGTAACCTCCTTTCCAGAGGATCCAAAACAGAAGGGCTCTACCAAGTCCCCTCCGGAGGACTCATCTTTTACAGAGATCCTCTGGAAGATTCAGGAGGCAAACAGGTGGGAGATGGAGGATCAGGATCCCCAACGTAAGAGGTTGGCAGAACACCTGGATACGCCTGAGCTGTCCCCTATGCTCATTCCTCCGTGGACTGGACCACATGAGGACCTGGCCTCCACGGTCTGGCAGCAACCTTCGTCGGTGGCCACAGTCGCCAAGAAGGTTGACAGGCTATACCGGGCCTCTGAAGGTAAAGACCACCTTAGTTCTCACCCAAAAGCAGACTCAGTGATCATTAACACAGCCCATGACCCTACGGCTAAAGCTGAACACATGAGCACCTCTGCTCCGGACAAGGAGTCATGGCAAATAGACCAGTTTGGACGTAAGGTGTATTCTGCCTCCACTATGGCACTTAGAACTCTGAATTATCTGGCACACATGACTGTGTACCAGAAATCTATCCTGAGACAGCTGAAATCAGAGTTTGAAGCTTTGCCCTATTCAGAGGCCAAAACCAAGATTTCATAGACTGTCAGGACAGCAGAAATCTCCAGCCGTCATTCTCTCGGGGCCTTCTATGATGTGGTAGATGCCTCTACTCGGACTGCTGCCATGTCTATTAGCATGTGCCGGTACTCCTTGTTGCTGGTTTCCAGATTGGCCCAGGATGTCCAATCGGCCATACACGATGCTCCTTTCAGAGGACCTACCCTCTTCAGAGGAGACATTAAGGACATAATCACTGAGCTCCAGGACAGTGGCAAGGCACTGCGCTCGGTCCAGTCTATGTACCGTTTCAACTCCAAATCTAAACAGCAGTTTTGTTTCCAGCAGAATATGCAGCAACCTGCCCGTCATCAGAACAAACTTCGGGCCCAGTCAGTGGGACCCACCCCTCCAGCCTAGTCCCAAAGGGTTACTGGGGCAGCGCTTCCCCACCCCCCCACCTCCTGACTTGTGGCAGGGCCCTCTACCTCTGCCACCAGCTCAGGAGGAACCAGTAGCGGGCAGATTTGCCAACCTCCTGGATGGGTGGGAGGTGATCACTTCAGACACATGGGTCCTTCAGCTCATTAATCAAGGTCACACCATCAAATTCACACAGAGACCTCTCAGAAATCCTCCCGGTCTCTCTCGCTACCCATAAGGCCACATCCCTCTCACAAGGGAAGAAATCCTGGCTCTTCTGACAAAATCAACTACAGAGCCAGTTCCTCGGACCCAGGAAGGAAAGGGATATTACTCTCACTTCTTCCTGGTCCCCAAAAAGACAAGGGACCTTCATCTGATCCTGAACCTGAACACGCTAAACCTGTATGTAGAGTACAAGAGGTTTTGCATGCTGACCCTAACGGGTCTGCTGCCTCTTCTGCATCAGGGTCATTGGCTTTGTGTTCTGGATATGTAGGATGCATATCTGCATATTCCAGTTTTTCCCTCTCACTGCCACTTCCTATGCTTCACCTTCAAGGGGGAACACTTCCAGTTCAAAGCGCTCCCCTTTGGCCTCTCCTCGACACCCAGAGTGTTTACTAAGTGCTTAGCTGTGGTGGCGGCGACTTTACATTGCCAGGAAATATATGTGTTCCCTGACTGCTACCCTGAATCTTTTCAGGCAAGTGGGGATCACAGTGAATCACACCAAATCCCACCTTGTTCCTTCACAATGCCTCCAATTTATTGGGACAGTGTTGGATACTGCTCAGGGTTTGACTTTCCTCCTTTTGGAGCTGGCAGAAACTTTGCATCAGCAGGCCATCCAAGTAGCATCCAGCCAATGGTCCTTGGCCCATTCGGTACTTCACCTTCTGGGCCTGATGGCGGCAGCTATTCCCACTGTTCCCTTAGCCAGGCTCCACATGTGGATTATGCAGTGGCCCCAATCGGGTCCAGTGAGACCAAAAATCAGATGAACTGGATCACAGGATCCTACTGTCCAGCCCCATGCGTTGGTATCTACTGTGGTGGTGGCAGGATCTGTCCAACCTCACCAAAGTAATTTTCCAATCAGGGCCGGGGCACCCATGTGGGCAACCACAGGACACAAGGATCCTGGTCTCAGCAGGAGCTATCTCTGCACATTAGTGTGCAAAAGATGAGGGCTGTCCCTCTATGCCCTTGAGGCTTGTTAGCACCTACTCCTTCCTGGGACACTTCTGGTACAGACGAACAACATGCATGTGGTCTGGTACCTGAACAAACAGGGAGACATGCAGTTGTATCCACTGTGCAGGGAAGTGTTGCATGTGTGGCATTCGGCAACACAGCACAGCCTGTAGCTCATGGCAGTGCACATCCCAGGCATACAAAACGTCCTGGCAGATACCCATAGCCGCACTTGGGCAAGGGCACACAGTGGACATTGATGCAGTCTGTAGTCAAAGTCATCTTTGATCAGTGGGGTCACCCAGATCTTGATCTGTTCACCTCCCCATTCAACGAAAAACTACCCAGTTTCTGCTCGCTTGTTCCCAGGCATGATGTTTTCTGGTGAGATGTGCTGTCTTTCTGCTGGACAGGGAGGTTCTTGTATGCCTTCCCCCCTTTCCACTGTTGCAGCAGGTACTTCTGAAACTACAGCAAGAGGGGTCCCACATGATTCTCATAGCGTCTTATTGGCCTCACCAAGTGTGGTTTCCTCTGCTTCAGCAGTTGGGAATGGAGCCTCCGGTTCCCCTACCCCTCTGCCAGAACCTGCTGACTCAGAACCAGGGCAAGCTGGTCCATCCAGGCCTCAAGTCCCTTCACCTTCATGTGTGGCACCTGCTGACGTAGTGGTTGCACACTTTGGAGTCTCTTCCAGAGTGGCTCAAGTTCTAGAGGAGGCCCAAAAGCCATCCACAAGAACCACATATGATATGAAATGGAAGAGGTTCTCCATTTAGGCATCCACAAGGGTTGGGACCCCTTCTCTTGCCCTATCCCACAGGTCATGGAATACCTGCTGCACCTCTCTGACCATGGTCTGTTATTCTTCGCTGCAGGTTCACTTGTCTGCCATTTCTGCCTACCACACTTCGGTGGATAACAAGACTTTGGCTGAGTTGGAGGTTTCCAAAATCCTTCTGAAGGGAATTCTCCATCTGAAACCCCTAGTCAGGAACCCTTTTCCCCCGTGGGATTTGAACTTCATTCTTGAGAAACTCACTCTGCCTCCATTTGAACTGGCCGCGAGTTGCGACCTCCGCTACCTTTCCTGGAAAGCACTTTTTATAGTTGCTATTGCTTCGGCTTGAAGGATTTCTGAGCTTCAGGCCCTGATGTGTAAAGAGCCTTATTTAATTTTTCACAGAGACTGGGTGGTTCTAAGTACAAATCCATTTTTACCAAAGGTGGTTTCTGAGTTTAATTTGAATCAGATCATACACATACCTGTGTATTAACCTGAGCATTGCAATCCAGGAGAGGTCATTCTGCACACACTCGATGTGCACAGAACCTTGCATTATTATGTGAACTGGATGAAGTCAGTCCGTAAAACAGATCAGCTCTTTATTTCCTTTGCGCCTAACAGGGAGGTCACAATGCTTATCCAAATGGTTAGCAAACTGCATTTTGTTTTGTTATCAGCAGTATAACAAGTCTCTTCTGGGTGAAGTCAAGGGGCATTTAACCAGGGGCATGGCAGCATCTACGGTTTGTTTCAGGAATGTTTCTGCCGCAGTCATTTGTGCGGCAGCCATTTGGAGTGCTGTCCACACATTTACCAAATACTACAGTGTGGACATTGCCTCTTGGCGCAGTGTAGGCTTTAGACTAGCAGTCCTTCAGGGCCTCCTATCATAATGTGGTACCTACTGCAGACCTTTCCTGCCTCCTATGCTTCAGCCTTTGTCTGAATAACACTGCTTGTGACTCAGTCCTAATGATTATTACCTACTACAAGAGCCCTCTTGAAGTAAGATAGTACTGTTATGCAAGAACTTAACCATAACAGTAGATCTTCGAGAGAGGCTCTTGCAGTAGGTACCTTTTTTCTCTCCTTTCATCAAGGCACAGATCAGGAGGCATAGGAAAACCAGGAGCAAATATAAAATTCACAAGTGGTGTTTTATTTTTTCCAATAACATTAAAATAAAAAATTTAAATGTTCAGTATAACTATTTACAAAGACAGTACAAACACAGAAAACAAAGTCCTTCGTCTGAGTCTCTCTAATTCCAAGTTTCAGTCTCTCAGTCTCTCTCTCTCCTTGTCTCGCTAGCAAAAGCATTGCTGCGCTTTTTATAACAAGTCGTTTTAGGGAGCTCATTAAGGAGACAGCGTTTTTTCACAGAATGTTCTTGTCAGTTTCCAATTTTCTTGCAGGAGCAGCAAAACAGGACATAATGACCCAGAACTGACCTCTTGTTTACAGCTCTGAAAAAGTCTTAAAAACTGCATCTCAGGTTAACCCCTTGAGTTCCAAATAGCTTTTTGCATTCATTTCAACAGTATAACTGTATACATTTTCAAACAAAGGGATCCCAGTATCATACAGATTCACATATATTTTTATACCTGCAGATATGCAAGGAGGGAGAACAGACAGAAGCAGCAAGGGAAGGCTGAGAGATAGCGAGAGGCGGAGAATTGTGAAACTGTTGGAGTGATCAGTTTCTAGGTCTCACAAGAAAATGTGGTTGCACAACCAGACTGACAAGAGACAGAAAAGGAGAGGATAGAACAAGTCCTTGCATTTAAACTCTTTCTGCATAACAAATGTGGCAGGGCCTTATTCAACCCTGTCACACCTCCCTCCTTCCCCTGCTTCTGCGGCTACTTCTTTCTAGCCTTTCTTTGGGCTCCAGGAGCCCACTTCTTTCTCCTTTTGCATTTTCTTAGGTCTCCAGCTGGAGAACTGGAGGGTGGGCATGGGGAGCACCCACTATATAGTGTCATGCTGATGTCCATCATGTGACATCAGGTGGGCAGTCCCCTGTCAGACACTGCTGGCTGAAGTTTTCCATGTGGTCCTAGCACTTAATGGCTCTAGTCCTAATGGTTATTACCTAGTGCAAGAGCCTCTCTTGAAGATCTACTGTTATGGTAAGTTCTTATGTAACTGTACTTTCTTATGAGACCTAGGAACTGATCACTCTGATGGTCACGCGATTCTCTGCCTCTCACCATCTCTGTTCCTTGACTTGCTGTTTCTTCCCTCTTGCATATCTACAGTTATAAAAATATATGTGAATCTTTGTGTGAAACTGTAAGTGAAACTGGGATCCCTTGCTTTGAAAAAAATATACTGTTGAAATGATTGCAAAAAACTATCTGGAATTTAGGGGGTTAACCTGAGATGCAGTTTCAGCTTCTCATGTTTGTTTGCAAATTCTTTTGCAGAACTGTCAGCAGGAGCTCAGCTTGGGACATTGTTCTATTTGCAAGCCTGCTCTGCAAAGAAACTGACAAGAACATTTTGTGAAAAACAGGATGCCTCCTTAACGAGTTCCAAGGCAAAGACCTGTTATAAAAAGAGCAGCAATATTTTGCTGGAGATTGAAACTTGGAATTAGAGATACCCTCAGAAGAAGGACTTTGTTTTCTCTGTTTGTACTGCCATTGTAAATAGTTGTACTGAACAATTTAGATTTTTTATTTTACTGTTATTGTTAATGATAAAATGCTACTTGCAAATTTTATAACTGCTCCTGGTTTTCCTATGCTTCATGACCTGTACCTCAATGACACCCAACAAAGTTCTCTCAAAAGATGCTTCACTCCTAGGGTGGGGCACCCATTCAGAGGATCTCACAGTAAGTGGTATCTGAAGCCCTTTGGAGACTCAAGAGCACCTACCGTAAGTCTCCTTAGGCTTACTCCTCTCAGCTACAAAGTCAATCTGTCCAAAATGAGACAGACAATACTACAACAATGCACTACATAAACAAGCAGGGAGGAATAAGATACTCAAAACTGTGCACAGTAGCTATGAGGATCTTGGATCTGGAGTATTCTCTGCACACAAAACTTTATGCAGTACATCTGGCAGACTTCCCAAGCAGAATCAGTCAGGGAAATCACAAATGGAGTTCGAACCGGCAAATGTTGGCTTCAATCTTCAGAAGATGAGGTACTCCAGAAATCGATCTGTTTGCCTCATGAACAGTCAGCTCCTAAAGTTTTGTTGCAGGACACCAACAAGAGGCACAGTCCCAGAAGACGCCCTAGTTCTGGACTGGACAGAGAGGTTCTTGTATGCATTTCCACCATTCCCACTCATACACAGAGTGCTCATAAAGCTCAGGAGAGAGACAGCAACCATGATCCTGCCTGTCCCAGACTGGACTGGACAGGCTTGGTACTCAGTGCTTCTGACCCTGTCTAGCAGGATTCCAGTCAGCCTGCCACTAAGATGCAACCTGCTGACTCTACCCCAGGGCAGAACAACATTCCCAGACCTCAGAACACTACGTCTTGAAAAGCTAGAATTCTCTAGTTTGAATCTGTGAGAGGAGGTGCTAAGGGTGCTAAAGGTTTCCAGAAAACCAGCAACAAGGAAAGCAAACTCCTCTAAAAACAAGAAATTCTCATACTGGTATGCCCCCAGGAAGATAATCCCAGTGCAACCAGGGCTTCCTACAGTTCTGTATTACCTGTTACACTTGCAGTCCTTAGGTCCGAGACCTTCAACCCTGAAAGCACACTTGGCAGCTGTGTCAGCCTACACATCATGGAAGCATAGAAACATAGAGTGTGATGGCAGATGGGCTGCTAGTCACACTCAGTCTGCCCATTTTTGTTGACCTTCATTTTTTTTTCCTGCAGATCCAACTTGATCTACGGTGCAATCTCTCTCTTCCCCCTTAACCCTATGATTCCCTTATGCTTGTCCCAGGCAGTTTTGAACCCCACCACTCTTTTTGCCACCACTACCTCCACTGGAAGGCTGTTTCAAATATCCACCACCTTCTCTGTGAAGAAGTGCTTCTTCACATCCCTTCTGAATTTACCCCCCCCCCAGCTTCAGGGTATGCCCTGTTATTCTAGACCACCTTTCTCTGAAAATACCCCTCCTGTACCTTATTTACCTAGTGAGGTATTTAAAGGTCTCTATCATATTCTCTCTCTCACTTCTCTCCTCCAGAAATACATATTTAGCTCCTTTAGCCTCACCTGGTAGGGCTTTTCATGCAGACTCTGCATCATTTTGGTAGTTCCTCCTGTGGACTGCCTCCACTCTGTCTGTATCCTTCCTGGGATTTGGTCTCCAGATCTGGACACAGTACTCAAGGTGGGGTCTTACCAGCAATCTATATAGGGTCAGCACCACCTCCCACTGCCTGCTGGTGATGCCCCTTCTTATGCACCCCAGCATCCCACTAGCCCTTTTGACTGCCTTGTCACACTGCCTGGCCATTGTAATTTCATCCAGGATGATTACCCATAGGTCTCTTTCTTGCTTGATCTTTGCCAATATCACTTCACCCATTTTGCAGTTGTTTCCTGGTTTCTATGGCCCAAGTGCAATATTTTACACTTTTTTTCATTAAAACCCAGCTGCCATACCCTTGACCACTATTCAAGTCTTTTTAGATCCCTGTCCATCCTCTCCACCCCTGGAGCATCCACTGTATTGCAGATCAAAGAGGCAGCCATTCCCTTCCAATTCCTCCATTATGTCACTTATAAAGACATTGAAGAGGACCGGTCCCAGCCCTAATCCCTGAGGTACCCTGCCTGATCACCCTCCTTTCCTCAGAGCGAACTCCAGTTACCACTGTCCTCTATGTCCTAACCAGTTACCACCTTATTACCCACCCCCAAGTTATCCAACGTGCTTACCAGTCTCCTGTGTGAAACGGTATCGAAAGCCTTGCTGAGGCCCAGGTAGGCCATGCCTGTTGCTCCTCCCTGATCCAACTCCCTGGTCACCCCGTCAAAGAAATCCATAACTTTTGTCTGGCATGATCTTCCCTCTGTGAATTCATGCTGCCCAGCTTGGTCCTGTAATCCCACTGGATACAAGATATTCCACAATCCTTTCCTTTAGTAGATTTTCTATTAACTTACCCACCACTGATGTCAGGCTGACAGACTTATAATTGCCTGCTTCTTGCTTGCTTGCTACCGCTTTTGTGAAGTGGGACTACATCTGCCCTTCTCCAGTCCTCTGGGATGTCGCCGGTCTCCACTGATCTGTTAAATAAGTCTGTCAGAGGTGCAGCTAGTACCTTCCTGAGCTCGCTCAGTACCCTTAGATGTACCCCGTCTGCTCCCATAGCCTTGTCCACCTTTAGGTGCGAGTGTCTTCTGGACTGTCCTCAGATAATGAACTAGTTCCCCCCCCAACTGCAGCAAAGTTCCAGGTGACCTTGCATGGTCCTTCCCGTTACCCTTCTACTGTGTTTTTTAAGATGTTTGCTTTTTATTGATCACCCTGCGTACAGTCACCCCCCTTCCTCTTGAATCATACAATCCCTTCCTTTGTTTTCCTTTTTTTTACTAATACACCTAAAAAATGTCTTGTTCCCTTTTGATACCCCCAAGCTATTTTTTTCCTCAGTTTGCATCTTTGCACTCCTTACTGCTTTGCTTGCCTCCATTTGTTGTGCCTGATATACTTCTCTATCCTCCTCTCTCTGGGTCTCCTTATACCTTCTGAATGCTACTCTCATAGCCTTCGCCTTTTCTGCTACTTCCTTTGAGAACCATAGTGGCCTCTTCTTCCTTTTACTTTTGCTTATCTGCTTGACATAGAGGTTTGTTGTCTTCACTATGCCCCTTTTTAGTTTGGCCCACTTTTTTCCACCCCCCCAAAGGTAATCTTCCCCTGCCAGGTCATTCCTGAGGTATTCACCCATCTTAATAAAATCAGCCTTTCTGAAGTCAAGGATTCTCACCATTGTGTGGTTGGATTCTGCAGCTGTTCGTATGTTGAACCACACTATGATGATCACTGGTCCCCAGATGGCTTCCCATGTTGACATCTACAACATTGTACCTCTTAGTAAGCACCAGGTCCAGTGCTGCCTCATCATGAGTGGGTTCACTGACTAGTTGCCTGAGGAGTGGCCCCTGCAGTCAGTCCAGGATGTCCCTGCTTCTAGTTGATGCTGCAGCAGGGAGCTCCAAGCTACATCTGCCAGATTGAAGTCCCCCACTAGCAACACATCCCCTTTTTCTGCCATTTTGCCCATTATTTCTAAGATTTCTTTGTCTAAATCCTCCCCCTGTGCTGGAGGCCTGTAGTTCACACCTGTTTGAATGGTTCCATTTTCTGACTCAAGGGTAACCCACAGCACCTCTGCCACTCCGAATTCCCCGTATTTCTGTTGCTTTTATGCTTTCCTTCACATAAAGCACCACTCCCACTCCTTTCCTTCCTAATCTGTCCATTCTGAACACCATGTAGCCTGGTATGATGATTCAGTAATGGCCACAATATCCAGGTCAGCCTCCATCATGATGGCCTTTAGGTCTGGGATCTTATTTCCCAGACTTCTAGCATTAGCACACATGGCCTTCTAGATTTTGTTAGGTATCTTCTTATCACTTACCCCTTTTTCCTTATGTTCTACCTTCCTCCCTCTTCTCTTCTAACTGCTTCATTCCCCTCTTCCTCCTTTGCTAACCCCCTCCTCCCTTGACTAACTTGCACAGCGGTGTGGATCTTGCTGCTTGTGATCTCCCTACATTCAATCTCAGCCTGCGGAGGAGGGTGGTTTCTTCCTCCCCTTTTTCTTCTACTCCCTCCTGGCTAGTTTAAATGTTCACCAAGGTAATGTTTAAACCATCCACTGAGAACTGTGGACCCCCTCCCAAGTGGATGCAGACCATCACCTCTGTATAGGCTATGATCCCCCCAGGTGGGTCCCCAGTCATCAGTGTAGGCGTGCCCCTCATTTTGCACCATACCTTCAACCATGAGTTAAGGCCTTGATGTAGAGTTCCCTCTCCTCCCTATCGTAGACAGGCAGCACCTCCACAAAAGCCACAGAGTGGGCTAACTGTCTAAGACATCTTTCCAGCTCCATAAACTCTCCCTGCATTGTTCCTGCCCCATCCCAAGCCAGGTTATTTGTCCCCAAGTGGATAATGACATCCAGCTCCCCCACCCTTCCTACTGCTCTAGCCTTCCATAGGATATGTGTCCCATCCCTCCAGACCATGGTGCCGGGTAGGTACCTGACCTCCCTCTCTGCCCCCTTTCCCATTCCCAGCACTATCCCCCTGACAACCAAGTCCCCCACCAGAAGTTGCTTCCTTGTACTCTGTGGTCCTCCTTCACCCACCTTGGGGCCTCCAGTCGGGAGGACCCCCGCATCCTCCCTAGCTGCTGCTACGGGTGCCTCCTCTTGGCAGTCCCACTCTGCCAGGACAGCATAGGAATTCTGTAGTGATACTGGCTGTGGTTGAGGAATGTCCCTGTGACCCCCATTCCAAACTTCTGGATCCTACTGCCCCCTTCCTTCTTGAGCCCACCGTGATCCAGCTGTTTCTCCTATCTGACATCCATTGAGGTAATGGTGTCAGACTTGGTGGCCCTTGGTGGGAGAACAGGTCACCCATCTCTTAGTCAACACATCCCTAAGTCTAGTGACCTCCTCCTGACTTGCAGACAATGCAGCCTCAAGTTTAGAGACCTCTGTCAACCCAGAGAGGCATACGCAGACGGGACAGCACTGCAGTCGCCGGTAGGTCTCCCTGAAGACTGCCACTCCTCAACCACTGCACTGCACCACTCCCCACATTCCCTATTCCTGCTCTCCCTGCACTCTCTGACCTCCTTTCCTAGAACCCGGCTACGCTAGCCTACTTAAATAACACACTCTGGTGCAGGTCATAATCATTCCCTTCTGGCTCGACCCTTGCACTGGTACCCACACCCTGCTGGACTGGGTGATCACAAATAGGGAGGATAGAGTACATTGGGCCAGGATGCTTGCTGACTCTCTAAATAATCACGCCCCAACGTACATCATCTGGTCCTCCAAGTCCACTTGCCCCCCCCCCCCGTACCCATCCTTTCGCAACTTCAGTTGTCCCAATGCCTCCCCTCTTCTGAATGACGTCAGGGCCATGAACTGGGAGGGTCTCTATGCCCTTAACGATGTGTCTTTAGCTGTAGCCTTTTTTACAAATGCCCTACTGATATTCAAGACTGCCACTTCCCAGTTACAACATAGAGAGTTAGATGTGGGTGCACTCACTGGATTACCACTGAACTGCTAGCCCTCATGAAAGCCAGGGACCGTAAGTGGTCCACCCACAACTTGTCCCCCTTCCCTGTCCTATGGAATGAATACTGGCATCTGTGCAACCATTATAAACACATGACCCGATCCTTAAAAGGAGCTATTACATCAACCTCCAGAGGGAGAGCTTTGGCAACTTCAGGAAATTTTGGGACTCCATTAGCTCCCTTCTGAACCCCCGTATGAACTGCCCAAACATTCAGTTAAGCTCCTCGCCTCGCCCACTGACTGACCCTTCTGAGGTTGCCCAGGCTTTTAATCATAAATTCACTGACCTCTCTACCCTCCTGAGCAAGCTTCCTTCCATCCATTCCTCTTGTCCTGGCACCAGCATTTCCTCAGTGCCCTCACCCTCCTCTCCTAGTGCCTCCCCTTATCCCCCCCTTTCTAGTTCAAGGCTATCACTCAGCAAGAGACCTCCAAATTCCTAAAGAGTCTCCCTAACCGGGGTAGCCCCGGCTCAGGTGGTCTATCCCCATCCTGCTCAAGCTTGTCTCCTCTGTGATCTCCCAACCCCTCCCTTTCATCTTCAACCTCGCCCTGTCCACCTCCTCCATGCCCGAGCCCTGGAAATCTGCTAAGGTAGTTCCAATTTTTAAATCTGGTGAGCCCAGTTCTCCTATCGTCCAATATCTGTCCTTCCCCACCTAAGCATGCTTCTTGAGAAGATTGTTTATCACCAACTGTTTGAACACCTCAAAAAGTATAACCTCCTGTGCAGCCAGCAGCATGGCTTTTGAAAAAATCACAGCACCACGATGGTTCTGGCTCTCTTCACTAATCACATCCTCACACACATGGATTGGGGGTGCGCCACCGGCGCTGTCTCTGTGGACCTGTCCAAGGTCGTTGATATGGTCATCCACTCCCTCCTCCTCTCCAAACTATCCCTGCTTGGATGCTCATCGCAGACCACTAACTGGTTCCGTAGCTACCTTTCTGACCGCTCCCAAACAGTGTGTACTGGCTCTGCCACTTCCCCTTCCCTGCCTGTCACCACAGGTGTTCCCCAAGGCTCCCTTCTGGGCCCCTACTTTTTTCTATCTTTATCAGTTCCCTCCCGACTGATAGCCTTAACAGCAACACCCTCCTCTACACAGATGACCTCATTCTCTTTCATAGCAATAAGTCCCTTGCTCACATCTCCTCTATCCTCTCACAGAACTATGGCTCTGCATGTAGTTGGTTCACATCCAGTCTGCTCACGGTCAACAATAAAAAAACAAAGCTATATTGTTTGAGTCAAAACCTTACTCTGCTAAATCTCTCAGTACCAACTCTTCCCTCCAGATATACTCTCTTGGTGGCCTGGCCATCGAACATGTCTCCACCTTTAAATACCTGTGGATAACACTCAGCCCCTCTCTCTTTCTTTTGTTGAACATGTTAACCTGGTTGTCCACTGGGTAAATCAGAAAATTGGGGCTGCTTATCGGCTGAAACACTATCTGTCTAAGGAGGCTTGTCTGGCTATCATCACATGTAATCTTTTTCCCATCTTAGGTTATTGCTTCCCAATCTAGTCACATGTATCCTCAGCCCTTAAAGCTAGACTTATGGCTATCTACAACAATGCCTGCCACTTTGCCTTACTGGCCCCATATACAGCCCATCACTGTGACCGCTACCAGTCATTTGGTTGGCT
Source organism: Neoceratodus forsteri (assembly GCA_016271365.2). Lineage (NCBI taxonomy): Eukaryota > Metazoa > Chordata > Ceratodontiformes > Ceratodontidae > Neoceratodus > Neoceratodus forsteri. The sequence continues at coordinate 640,140,720 of CM028136.1, forward strand.
TCTGCTACAGGGTCGCTTTGATTTTACCCTCGGGTGCATTGTTGACAGCTCCTTTCGGAGGGGAGATGGGTCCCCTCTCTCTTCTGTCTTAAAACTCAGAACCTCACCTAGGACTTTCCAAGCCTCCATCATCCCTCCCCTCAAGGTTTCTAGAGTCACTATCACCTTAGGTGGGAAAGCCTTATCTGTTGCGGCTCCCTCTCTGTGGAACAGGATACCTGTGCCTTTCCGTGCCTCCATCATGCACCCCTCTTTTAAGACCGACTTCAAATCCTGGCTTCTAGTGGAAGCTAGCTGCAATTTCTTGCAATGGTAGCCCCCTCCCCCCCCACGTCTACCCTTACTAGCTGGATTCCTGTCCTGTTACCTCTTACTTCTAGCGCTTACTGCCAGCTAGTCCCTCATGCTCACCTATTTGTTTTTTTGGGGGGTGGGGGAGCATCGGCATTAGCCATTACTGTACTAAATGAGTATGTGCATCCTCCTTCCCTTGTCTGCTTGCCCACCCTTTGCTATAGTGTGTATACAATTTATTCAAGACTGTGCTGCATTGTGCCATCTCTGTGTCATGTAAACAATGTTATTCATGACTGTATTTATTGCATCATGCTATCTCTGTGTTGCGTAAACAATGTTATTCTTGACTGTATTTATTGCAACGTGCTATCTCTGTGTTGTGCAAACAATGTTATTCATGACTGTATTTATTGCATCGTGCTATCTCTGTGTTGTACACCTCTACCGTGCCTGTATTATGTGTTTTGTGCCACTTCTGTGGCCTGGGTCATGCCTGAAAAACGGTCCCTTGGATCAGTGCACCTAGCCGGTAACCAAAGACATAAATAAATAATATAAAATAAATAAGGCTAATTGGTATGCTGTTCAGTTACTAAAGTACAGTACAGAACCCTGTACTTACACTAATGTAGGAATGTTCCAGATACGGGTATGCTGTACCACTTACTCACAGATACACAATCACTACACAGATACTGTACACATGTGCTATAAACAACCACCACATCATTTTTTTTAATTTGTCTCTTTTTTCTTTTTTGTGTATGCAGATAAGGCAGTACCATCCGACCTAGATGTCAGCCTAGCAGCTAGCTCCCCAAAGCTTGAATGTACTGTTCTGCTAGCACACAAGTTCTCCAACACACTCCTGGCTACAAACCCCCTAACAATACAGATGTACCGCCGTTCCAATGGGCAAGGTTCCTGGCTGCTGGCTGCCTTACATCTGACTCCAGGCAGACTCCACTTCTTCATTGTCCTTTGCGCTGTGGTCCTTAGCATGGAGGACTGCTACCAGAGACAGGCCTAAAATAGATCTGGGACACACCTGACTCTGCTTTCACAGGTCACAGGCCCCTTCCATTTAGCTGTCTCACCTAGCTGCTAAGTGATGAGGGGCGGGGCAGTTTTAGCTGCTTTCCCCTGTTCCTCTCCCTAATGTGCGTGCTTCTAAGAGCAGAATCAAAATGGATCTGGGACACATCTGACTCTGCTTTGACAGGTCACAGGCCCCTCCCATACCATCAGCAGGCAAGGGCAGGTCCTTGATCTCACAGACTGTTTTTAAAAGGTTCTTTAAAGGCCTCAGTCATCTGTATCCCCATTTAAGGGACCCAGTTCCTCCAAGAACTTAAATATGTGTCTTGCCTAGCTGATAGTCTTCTTTTGAGCTTATGGCTACTGTTGATTTAAAATACTGTATGCCACATGGAAAACAGTTCTCCTGAAAGCCATGACATCTGCAAGGAGGGTAAGCAACCTGCAAGCCTTCTGCATAGATACAAAACTACATAATCTTCCACATGAATAAGATAGTCCTTAGGACCAACAGGAATTTCCTACCTAAAGTGGCATTAGAATTCCACTTAAACCAGTCAGTTACCTTTCCTGTACTGTGTCCTGAACACTCCAGTACAGGTGAGCAAAAATTGCACTGTCAGGATGTAAAAAGGGCACTAGGACACTACATGGATGGGACAAGTAATGTCAGGTCCCAGAGCACACAACTTTTTGGTACCAGTGGAGAGGCTGGCAAAGGTAAGCCAGCAGCTAGGAAAACTGTCTCTCACTGGATAGTCTCCTGCATGCAGTTCTGTAGTGAAAAAGCTGGCAAGGTACCCCCCACAGGCCTCTGCTTCTGTGGTAGCCAAGGGGCATCCCTCTTCAAGAAATCTGTAAAGTAGCTACCTGGAAAACAGTACACACCTTCACAAAGAACTACTGTTTGGACATACAATCCAGAAGGGATGCTAGTTTTGGAACTGCTGTCTTGCACAACTTCTTTCCTAAATAGGTTCTAGACCTATCCTCCCAAGGTACTGCCAGCGAGTCTGCAATTTGTAAGGCATCTGATTGGATTCCTGCTGTTTGAATAAAAAATTACTCACCATAACAATGTTGTTTCTTCTTTGGGATCCGACAGTTCTTAACATAAGGGTGCGTGAGCATTACTTATTGAAATTCCTTAACAATTGTTAAAAAGCAATCATTTTAATTTTGTGTTGTCTGCTTCAGTTTGATTGGATTTGTCAAAATATTTATGAACATTTTAAAACAATTTTCAGTAGCCATTTAGCTAGTTTTAGTGGTCCCTGCTCCGCTAGCCATAGAATGTTAGAACAGCAGGGAGTGCATGACCACAGTGCAGAGCTCCCCCTAGGCTATGGAACGTTAGAACAAAAGGGGGAACATGACCACAGTGCAGAGTTTATTTATTTATGAAAAGTTTCACCAGAAAAGGCACACTGAACAAACAAGTTGTTTGTCTCCCGGTGCTTCCTGTAGGAGAAAAGGACGGGAGGAACAGCATACGATGTATTACATTCAGTAAGGAGAAGCAGAAATAATATATAAATAGAGTGAGATACATATAAGTGCTTATAAGTTAGGTTGATATCAGCAAAAGGATTAACGAGCAACATTAGGGAGTAGGGGGCAGGTGTACATTACAGTCAAGACACTTGGGTACAGAATTTACATGAACTGATGATACCAACCTTTGATTATCACAGTGAAGTACTTTAGCAAGATTACAGTTGTGTCAGCTTAAAGGAAGGCAGTGGGGACTTGCAGTCTTGGGAGAAGAGGGTAGGAGTGTTCCTGAAAACATCAGGAGGCATTTTGGCAGGAAATGGGGAGGCTGGAGTACATTAGCAGGCGCAGGCAGAAGAAAATAAAGTGGTGGAGAGTTGAAGAGATGGGGGTGGGAAGAGGGCGTGAAGTCTAATGAGTGCATTAAACGCAGGTGCAGTTAGAAGAAAAGAAATTGTGGAGAGCTGAAGAGATGGAGAAGGGGGAAGAGGAGTGTCTAACGTGATGGGGTAGGAGTTTAAAATTTTAAGGAAGCGGTGCGAGAATACTGACTGCCTGGTGAAGGGACTAACATTGTATGAAAATATCGTAGGATCTAAAGGGAGGTGGGGGAGAGATTATAGAAGGAGAAGAGGTGTGAAGAAAGGACCTGAACCAAAATTTAGAGATAAATTTAGCACTATGGGATAGATGCCTATTATCAAGAGAAGGAAGTGCAAGGGAGTGGTAGAGGTCACAGTGGTGTATGAGAGTTTGAACTTGCATTCTGAATTCTATAATTAGCATAAAGTTCTATCATTGGGGCAGTATACTCCTGCAGACTGATGCCATTTGTGGGGCTTATTGATGGATTCCCTGAGAAGAACCAACATTGCAACGGTGAGTATTTTTTTTTCTTCTGACCCCTAGGTTCTTTTCCTCTTTCACTGCAAGAGGAGCTGTAGACAGTGTGTACCTTCCTCTGTTTTTCCTCCCAAAGTGCAGCACTTTACATTTGACTACATTGAATCTGAGACCACTGGAGTTCAACCAACCCCCAGCTGTTTTAGGTCCTCCTGAAGTTTGTCCTTATTCTCAAGGAACTTCACTACCCTGGCTAGCTTAGCATAATCAACAAATGTAAAGAACTGTGTTGAACCTGTAAGTCATTTTAAGTTATAGAAGCGCTATTTTTTTCCCCCTCTGGGAGAGACCTCTGTCCTGTTTATCCGCCCTGGTCATGGCCCCCGGAGCTCCCTCCAACTGCCCATTGCCACAACTCCCAGTTGCCCCTGGCTTACCCCCTTGAGGGCGGGGCCGCGACACCGGTTCCCCTAATTCCGGTGCCACGGGATTAGTGGACTGGGTTGGAGCAAGTGCAGCAGTGGCTGATTGAAGCCCGGGAGGGCTTCACATGACGGAGGCTCTCTCCTCCATTTTCTTGTTTTTTCCTCCGGGAGGCGGGGACATGCAATGACGTTCAGTGTCTGCCCCACCTCCATTACCTGTGAATGCCGGTAGCTGTGGGACCTCCGGCCTCCGCTAAGGGTCCATCACACACTGGACACTTCCGCACCCTCCCTCTGGAGAAGGAGAGCTGTCCATGGGACGCTCTATCCCTCTCCCCCCTGGCCAGCTCTCTGGTGAGCTGGGTCTGTTCCCGAACCTGGGTCGCCAGCGTTGCAAGCGGAATTCCAACCACTGCGCCGGAGGGCTGGCAGAACCGCTATTTTAACTACTGACCTATTTAATTGTTGTTTAATCTTTACTTGCTTTATAGTAAACTCAATGGGTGATTCTGATTCACACACACACACACACACTGGTGTTAAGTGCAGTTTTAGAACTGTTTGATGTAGTCAATGTTCTTTTCCCAGCAGAGTTCTGTAGTGGAATACAGGTGCATTGTGGAATCAATGGAGTAACTGAGTAAGGACATAAACTAGATCCTACATTTTTAAAGTGATTTTTACAACCAATGTATGAATCAGAAACACCCACAGAATCTATTAAAAGGCCAGTGAAGATGGAACAAGAATGAAAAGTGAACCTGCTGGACAACCTGGCCTCCAGATCATTAATGAAAATGTTGAACAACAGTGGCCTATGCCACCATGGTTTATGAGGTGAAGAGCTGGGATTTGTTGCACTATTTTTTGGAGTAGGAGTGTCCAAATCACCCAGACAAGGAGTTTAGCAGCAGAGGCAACTCTGGGAAATGAGGAGAGGATGTCAACAAGGGTTTCAGGCATAGTATGTAACAGACAGCCCACTAAAGATAGGAAGGGAGTGAGAGACCAGTTACCCAGGATAAGCTCATGGGACACTAGCACAACTGAAATATAAAAGATCTCCAAAAGCTGGCTGAGGTGTGCACATACATAGCCCTCCTTTGCCTTTACTGTGCCTGTGGAGTGCATGGCTAGGCAGAGAGATATCTGATCCTGGGAAAGAGCCAGGACTCACATGCATTGACAAATGGCATGGGAATGGCAGAGATGCCTGTATGAAAAATTCTGTTTAGAGTAAATGCCAGTGCACATACAAATTTTATCTTGTGTCTCTCTTTCCTTAAATTGGTGAGATAGCCCCCCTCCTATCCAAGTGCAACATGCAGTCTACATTAAAGTGAATATGTAGAAGGAATCTGGGTACTAAGAAGACTAAGGGCCCGATATTCAAAGATTAGCATACTTGCAAATAGGATTTGTGGGTTTGCTAATCCAGAATTGCGCTGCTGCCCCTGGCCAGCCCATATTCATAAGCCTCGGGAGTGCCAGCACAATCCCACAGTGCCAAAGTGCAATAAGACCACTGTGCATATGGAAATGAAGGGGTCCACCCTACATATTGGTGCAGCTGTATTGTCAGAGGTTTGTGTCAGTGATAAACAGCCCCCAGAGCGGTGCTATTTAACCACCACTGAAAACCACCTCTTAACAGTGCACACCCACTGTCCCGAAGGCAGGGTGACTGTACTGTAGCCACCTATTCCCAATCCCCAGTGTCGTATTTCTATAGGTATCCCTGGTGTCTAGTGGCACCCATCACCCCCACGATCACCTGCTGTCTGTAATGTAATGCATTCCCTGGTGGCAAGTGACACCCCAACCCCCGCTTGCCCATTCTCTGTTATATTCTGCATTCCCTGGTTTCTAGTGGCATCCCCACCCCCTGCTCACCTGTTCTTTGAAATTTACAGCATTTCCTGGTGTCTAGTAGCACCCACACTCCCTGACTGTTCATTCCATGCTATCTTACACATCCCTGGTGTCCAGTGGTTCCCTTCCCCCCGTTTGCCCATTGATGACCATAAAAGTATTCAATGGTGGTCCACTGTCCCCCACCCATCCTACCCATTCACAGACAACCACCCCACACCCCTCTTACCTGGGAGTCCAGCAGCGATCTGCAATGTCCAGCATGGCGGCTGGCACACCCCTCCTCTCACTTCCTCGACCAGCTGCCGTATGAGCTGTCAGTGAGTGCGCGTACAGTACTTACGCTGTATGTGCACTCACTGACAGCTCATATGGCAGCCAGCTGAGGAGATGAGAGGAGGACTGTGCTGGTTGCTGTACTGGACATCGAAGATTGTCGCAGGACTTCTGAGCAAGGTGTGTGTGTGCGGTGTGGTGGTCTGTGAGTGGGTTGGATGGGTGGAAGGACACTAGACCACCACTGAATACTTTTACATTCATCAGCGGGTGATTGGGAGGGCAGGGGAACCACTGGACACCAGGTACAGATAAGATAGTGTGGGATGGGCCTTTGGCGGGTTGGGGTGCCACTAACCACCAGGGGTTGCATTACAGAGAATGAGTGATGGGGGGGTGGGGTGAGTGGTGCCACTAGACATTAGGGAATGTAGTACATCACAGAGAAAGGGAAATTGGAGATGGGAGGTGCCACGCCACCAGGGAATGGTCATCGATGATAAAAGAAACTTGGTACGCTGCAAATTATGACTGGGATGTGAATGTACCAGGGTATGCTCTATTCAAGAGGATTAGGGGGAGTAAAAAAGGGAGGCGGATGGCCGTGTATATCAGGGAGGATATAATGGCAATGAAAGTACAAGGTAGGCAGGGAAGGCCGAAGCACTGTCGGTCACCCTTGAGTCAGGCAAAGGCACAGCAAGCCGCACAGGGATGATCTACAGGCCTGCAGCGCAGGGGGTGGAGGTGGAGGTGGATGGGCAGCTAGCAGAAGAAACACATGCGATGGCAGCAAAAGGGGAAGTGCTATTGCTGGGTGATTTCAGTATACCAGATGTGGATTGGACCATCCTAGCAGCTGTTTTAACCAAGAGCAGAGACATCTTTGATTCCCTACAGGAGACAGACCTCAGGCAGCTAGTGCTTGAACCCACCAGAGACAGGGCAGTTCTGGACCTACTACTGACAAATAGTGACAAAATCACAGAGGTCCGTGTAGAAGGTCAGCTGGGGTCCAGTGATCAATATCTAGCGTGGTTTGGCTTGGGGACGGGGACACAGTCAAGTCACACTAAGGCTAGGGTTTTAGATCTCAGGAGGGTAGACTATGATAAGATGGGGAGGTGTATCAAGAGGCACTGGCGAGGGGGAGGGAAGGAGGGGTGATTGAGGTCAAGTGGGAATACATAAATGGAGCCATAGGGGAGGTAGCAAGCCAATGCACTAAGGTGATAACCAAAGGCAAGAGGCAGAGGAAACCACTATGGTTCTTTAAAGATGTGGCAGAGGAAGTAAGGGCCAAAGGGTGGGATTCAGGAAATATGGGAAGAAGATGGAGATGTACCTAAAATGTCTAAGGGAAATAAGGAAGTCTGTTAGAAGTGCTAAGATGCAGACTGAGGAAAAATTAGAGCAGACGGTAAAGAAAGGGGACAAGACATTCTATAGGTACATCAGCGAAAGAAGAAAAGCTAGGGGAGGGATTTTAAGGCTGAGAGGGGATAAGGGGGAGTGTAAGGAGGGAGACCTGGAAAAGGCAGAAATACTGAATAAATACTTCTGCTCAGTATTCACTGAAAAAGGGGAAGGTCAGGGGCCACAGCTGGGCAACAGATACGAAGGGGTGGGGAGGTCAGCACCAGTCCATTTCATGATCATCATAACTTTATTTGTATTAGGCACCCTTCCAGTGCTCAAGGCACCTTTAGCAGTACATATAAACAAATGTAAACATCATTAAAATAAATACTATAATAAAATACAGCTATAAAATGTTTCTACACTTTCATTTACAATGGAGAGAGTCCTGGAGGAGCTCACATAACTGAGTAAGCAATAATACCCAACAGTGTGGGCGATATTGGGCTATACTGGACCACCCAGGGGTGTAATGAGGCCCACTGCCACAGGCGGAGGGCCTTATAGCTCCTGGAAGGTCCGGTATAGCCCATACCGCCCACCCTGGAGGATATTATTGCCCTCAGAAAATGGGCTATAAGTTACACTTTTATCAAACATTGGAAAAAATTGAAAGAAATTAAACCACAATTAAAAAACAATTAGAAGTCAGTTTTGTCGTAAAGTAGTTCCTCCACTTCTATACTTGGCATACTTGCCAGTAGAGGGTGTTGTTGCAGTTTGCATGACCTCAGTAAATAGGAAATACTGAGAGCTGTCACTTTTCCTGTTGTGATTCTGGGTGTGATTCTTTGTCTACCACACAGTATCGTAGGCAAGGACCGGAACTTTGAAAAGCATGTAAGGGAACTTTGAAAACAAATGGCCGCATGTTTTCAAGTAAGCGCGGTCATCCTTTGTAAAACCCAGAAGAGGTAACAGTCCGTCTCGTAACCCCCCCCACCACCACCACCACAGCCAATACCAGCAGCAGCATTTTTCTTTTTCAGTTTTCACCAAGAGAATGGGAAGATGCTGCGGTGTTACGAGAAGTGAATTTGTTCACCCCGCCACCCACGCACACACATGCTGAGGATCAGGAACGGATAACTTCTACCAGTGAGACAATAGAGTGAGGAATAGAGGAACATAATTTTTCCACTGTTGGCAGCCCTTTTTTTTTTGCCTGTAGTTATGTTGTTCTGGAAGACGGCAAACAGGAAGGGCAAACACGTGGGCATGTGTGATTGGGAAAGCAAGAAAAAAATTTGCAGCTGGTGAGTTTAAAAATTTGCAGTCATTGAGAAGTGTGAATGTCGTGTCCATTAGTAAGCATGGGGCCGTGGTGGATTGGGTACTACAGGTAGATTCCTATAGTTGCTTTTTCACTTCAATGTCAGTGGGAGACAGGGATTTTACCTATTGTGTGTTGGCAGTTGCAGTTTGCAGAGGCAGTCACGAGCAATGGATTCTGTGACCTGAAATGGGTTTCCGTGGAGCACGATGGTAGTGAGAGAAGTGGTACTTTCATGATTTGTGTACTGCAGAGGGAGACGTGCGGCTGGGTTGCCGCTGTAAAGGGGGCTTATGGCGGTGGGATGCACGGCTATGTGTACTGCAATGTGTGCCTGTTTTGAGTCTGAAAAAAAGAAAGTATGGTTTGTGGTTAAATGGGACTGTTTAGTTTATTACTGCACTTCAGCTTCTGTTGGTTAGCGAGTGGGGAAAAAAATGGTGGCAGATTAACTTTGAGAATTCGAGGTGCCCAATGGTACCCTAAGTAATGGGGCACCCCGAATTGTCTCTTGTTTGTTTGGGGGCTTTATTGAAAAATAAATGCATGCTGAAGATGGCTTTCAGCCAATCAGCATGCTTTATTTTTCGAGCCCATTTTCTAAAGGTGGACAAAGTAATGGGGATTGATGGCATACACCCAAGAATGTTAAAGGAACTATGAAGGGAGCTGACAGAACCTCAGGCAACCCTGTTCACAGAGTCCCTCAACACAGGAGTGGTGCCACAGAACTGGAGGAGGGCACATGTAGTCCCTCTTCACTGACTGTAGCAAGGAGGAGGCAGGGAACTATAGGCCGGTTGGCCTCACCTCAGTAGTGGGTAAAATCATGGAGGCACTGCTTTAAGAAAGAATAGTGGGGCACTTGGAATCTAATGATGCCTAAGACCCAAGGCAGCATGGATTCACAGCAGGGAGGTCGTGTCAAACAAATCTGTTTGATTTTTTTGACTGGGTTACAAAGGAGGTGAATCAGGGAGAGGAGAGCGGTGGATGTGGCCTACCTCGATTTCAGCAAAGCCTTCAGCATTGTGTGGCTAACAGACAGGAGGCAGAGGGTGATGGTAAATGGGATCCAGTCTGTGGGGGGGGGGGTGACAAGTGGGGTACCTCAGGGATCAGTCCTTGGGCCGGTACTGTTTAATATGTACATTAGTGACCTAGCTGGAGGGTTGGAGGGTAAGGTCTGCCTGTTTGCAGATGACACTAAGATCTGCAACAGGGTGGATACTCCGTAAGGAGTGGAGAAAATGAGGAGAGACTTAAGGAAACTGTAAAAACTGGTCTGAGGTATGGCAACTGAAGTTCAGTTCTAAAAGTGCAAAATAATGCACCTGGGATGCAGGAACCCAGGGGAGAACTACAGAATGGGGGAGTTGCTGACAGTCACCAAGGAAGAAAGGGATCTGGGGATTATCATTTCTGACAACCTAAAGGTGTCTAACCAGAGTACAAAGGCTGCAGCGGAGGCCGGTGGCATGTTAGGTGAATAGGCAGCAGTATCACCAGCAGAAGGAGGGAGGTGGTGAGTCTGCTGTATAAAACATTAGTGAGGCCTCACCTGGAATACTGTGTACAATTCTAGAAGTCGCATCTTCAAAAGAACATAGACAGGGTGGAGGAAGTACAGAGAAGGGCAACAAAGATGGTACAGGGCTTGCACCAGAAAACATGCGAGGAGAGATTGAGGGACCTCAGTATGTACTCTCTGGAGGAAAGGAGGGTGTGGAGAGACAAGACAGAGACCTTCAAGTACCTTAAGGGCATAAACATGGTGCAGGGGGATAACATCTTTCAATATATGAGAAGTGTGAGAATGAGGGGGCATGATATGAGACTGGAGGGGGGCAGGATAAGGGGAAATGTGAGGAAGTTTTTCTTCACAGAAAGGGTGGTGGACACATGGAACAGTCTGCCTCAGGAGGTGGTTGGAAACAACACAGTGGGGGGATTCAGACATGCATGGGCCAGACATAAAGGGACCCTTGTAATGGAAAGGTAAGGAGAAAGCCACTGACCGAGTAGGGTCAAAGACCGCAACCAAGGATAGACTTACGGGCAGACTAGATGGGCCTGGCAGTCCTTATCTGCCGACAAATTCTATGTTTCTAATGCATTACATCACAGAGAATGGGTGATGGAGTTTGGGGGGGTGCCACTAGAAACCAGGGAATTCATCACCAAACACAGGGTGGGAACTACTGGTCTGTAGCACACCATGCAAATGAGACCCTTAGTGCCTTAGGTATGCAAATAGCCCCTTAGTGCCTTGCATGCCCATTGAGCTCATTTGCCTGTTATGGCTGAATATAGCCCACAGGGGTCTTGGCAGTATCCATTTCCGGTAGCACTATTCCCTGTGGGCTGTATACAGCCCAAGTCTGTGTCGTGGTAGCGCAGTTTCACTTGGCAGTGCCCTGACACAGTCTGATTATTTCATCGGATAGCACTGACCCGCTGTCCAGCTGAATATAGCAGCCACCAGGTCATGTGCTAGCTCAGCGCAAATATTTGCCCTGTTCTTGCTCTCCTTTTTCAGTATCAGGGCCTAAGTTACTTATTTGTGCCTGTAGATTTTACTTCTGGTATTTCAGCCTCGTTCACAAGGCACACATGGCCTTCTCTGGCTACAGCCCTAAGTAGTCTTTCAAAGGAGGCTTTTCTATATACTGGCACTGCAAGAGCGGGAGTGTACAAGGACACACTGGATCATTTCTGTTTTAATGTAAAGTACTGTACCTGAGTGAAATCAGGTTATTTATAGCTGGTGTACTTCTTCAGAGCATTTAAGAGATCATGCAGATCTTACTTCGAGAGGGTTCCTGTAGTAGGTCTTCACACTTTGGACTGTGCCGCCTGGCATCAGGACTGCACGGCAAACTTGTAGCTAGCAATCATCAGTGGGGACCGCCCCCCCCCATCATCAGGTGACACGACGTCAGCGTGACTATAAAGGGGGCGGTCCCACGCCCGGCCTCCAGTTCTTTCCTGCCGTTGCTCAGATCGTTTGACAAACGTGGTAGAACAGCATTCAGTTGCTCACCATTTTTGGTTTCTAAAATAGTTAACAAATGTTCCCTTTGTTCTAAAAATCACCCATTATGGTGTATGTTGTCTAGTCAGCCCAAAAAGAAGTGCTCCAAGTGCGGTGCGCAGATCCCACACAGGGACTATCACTCCTTGTGTGTCTTCTGCCTGGGGCCCAGGCACAATCCGGCCGAGTGTACCATCTGCCAGGGCTTCAACCAGGCCATGTGCACCTGTTGCAAGAGGACCCTTAAAGCCCATCTGCTTACCCAAAGGCTGGCTGCCATGGAAAAGGAGCTTCAGGAGCTGAGAGAAAGATCATCATTGCCAGTCCCGGAGAAGAAAAAGAAGAAAAAGGACAAGGAGAGATGCTGGGAATGGAGCCGTTCTCCTCAGGGGAAGACCAGCCAGACAACCGACGCCAACCGGGGTAGGACCTCCACCTCCATAAGCACCCCACCAGCAGGGCCTTTGTCCGCTCCAGTGGACCAGACACCATCTCCCCCCCCTCACCGAGGTTAGTGGGCAGTCAGGGGTCACCTCTTTGGAGGTATCAATTGGGTCTCCTGCTTCAAGCTCTGCCGATAAGCCGCCCTGCAGCTCCACCTCCAGGCGCCCGGCCCAGGCCGATCAGCCTGTCCTGAGTGTTTTTATTCTGGTCAGCCTGGCTGTGCTCAGTAAGGCAGTTGACAGATCCTCCGCCGACCGTGTTGTTTCCTCTACTCTCCCATTGGGCTCCCCTGTGGCTCCTGATGCTGGGACGAGTGTGCTCGCAGGTACCCCTTCATCCCCGCATGTTTCCTCCCCCAGGGATTTGCTACCAGTACCTGACACTTCTCTCCAGGTGGCTACTCTACCTGACCTGTCACTGGGGGATTTGCCTGATCTCCCCCCCTCACCAGGCTTCATTCTGCTGACAGATCCCCTCCTTCCTGCAGATCCCTCTCCAGACCTACACAGGGATGGCATGGACCCTCCCCCCGCGGGACCTTCGGTCCTCTGCCTACCCCGTCACCAGGCCCGCTTCCCAGTGGGCCTTCGGCACCCCCTCCAGCGGGCCCTTCTGCTCCTTCTTTAGGCCCTGCAGATGACTTCCCAGGGAATCCTCATGTTCCCCAGTACCCACCGCCTGGGGGTTCATCGCTGGGTTACAACCCGCCAATGCCGGGCTACAACCTGCCGATGCCAGGCTATCCTATGCCAGGCTACCCAACACCAGGATACCTGATGCCGGTATATCCAATGCCAGGATACCCTACACCACGCTACCAGGTTCAGACCTTCTACCAGTACCCCTATTGGTACCAGGCTCCCAGCTAATCCCCTTTAATGGGGTACCCGGGTTACCCACCTCCACCTCCTCTGCCTCCTCCACCACCACCACAACCCAATCATGAATCCATCCCTGCATGGTGGAAGGATGCCACGTCTCAGCTTCTTTCGGAGTTGGGTCAGCCTCGGTTCACAGTTAGGGCCGTCCCTCCTACCAGGGTGCTTCCTCCTAGTCCTATACCCTCTAGCCAGGTATCTGACTGGGACTTGGGTGCTCTGCCATCAAGGTATTTTAGACCCCGGGACCAGGCTCTTGAACCTTCCTTGCCTAGCAGACCAGAATCTTCTAATTCGGATGAGGAATCAGATCTAGGGAACCAGTCCAAGCCTCACTCCCCGGTCAAGCCTCAACCAAAAGAGTCCCCTAAGTTTCCCCCTGAGGACCCCTCCTTTGGGGAGCTACTTAGAACTATACAACAATCTTGCGGATTGGCTTCCAACGAACTGGACCCCCAACACAAAAGACTTGCAGAGCACCTGGACCTGGTTAGCGTGGATCCCCTTCCCATTCCCCCCTGGATGGGACCACATGAGGACCGTGCGTCCACTATTTGGCAACAGCCCTCTTCTATTCTGGCTGTGTCACATAAAGCAGATCAAACTTACTTTTCCCCAGAAGGGGTCTCTCATTTGACTACCCAACCCAAGGCCGACTCCATGGTCATTACGACTGCCCATGACAGATTGGCCCAACCTAAACACTATAGTGCCTCTCCGCCAGATAAGGACTCCAAACAGCTGGACCAGTACGGTAGAAAAATATACTCCTCATCCACCTGTGCTATCAGATCCCTGAACTATGTTGCCCACATGGTGGCCTTCCAGAAGTCCTCCTTAGCAGAGTTGGAGAAAGACCTTCAGGAGATTCCTGATGAACTGCTCAGGAACAAACTCCTGGAAAAAGTCAGGATGAATAAGTCATCCTGCCGCCATGCCCTCCACGCCGTATACGACTCTGTCAACTCTGTGGCTTGGCTCAGGGTGTGGCCACTGGGATTGGTCTCAGATGCCTAGCCTGGCTTCGACTAGCGGGGTTGGCACAAGATGTTCAGTCCTGTCTTCTGGACGCTCCTTCTAGGGGTCCAGTTCTGTTTGGTGGCGACGCCAAAGACATTATAACTGAGCTGCAGGAGAGTGGCAAGTCCCTCCAGGACATCCGCTCCTTGTACTGTTCTGGCCAGAAACAATGGCAGTAGCCCTTTCGCCACAAATGGAAGTGGAACAGGCAGAACCAGGGCAAGCGACAAAATAAACGTCGAGCCCCCGGTTCCGGTGCACAAACTCCTCAGACCAAGTTTTCCAAAGCCGCCTCTGGAGGAAAGGCGACCCTCCCGTCCACATCCTGACTCCCTACCCCTCCTTCCACTCCCCCTGACGTTCTCAGAGAAACCGGTAGGGGGAAGATTCAGACTCTACCTGGATGGGTGGAAGGCTGTCACCGCAGATGCGTGTGTTCTTCAACTCATAGAAAGAGGTCACTCAATAGAGTTCCTGGAGAGACCTCCTCCCAACCCACTGGGAAGGTCCTTTTACCCGTCAGGCCAACAACAATTGATCAGTCAGGAAATACAGGCTCTGCTGCAAAAGGCAGCTATACAGCATGTTCATCTGGAACAGACAGGAATGGGATTCTACTCCCATTTCTTCCTGGTTCCAAAGAAGACAGGAGATCTAAGACTTATCTTAGATCTCAGGATGCTCAACCTCTTCATAGAATACAAGAGATTTCGCATGCTGACTCTCCAGGGACCTGTTAACCCTGCCCCTTCCTAACACTTGGCTGTGCTCCTTTGATATGCAGGATGCTTACTTTCATATCCCCATTCTTCCAGCCCACCGCCGCCTCCTGAGATTCTCCTTCCTAAAGGAGCATTTCCAGTTCAGAGCCCTCCCATTTGGTCTCTCCTCAGCACCTCGGGTTTTCACCAAGTACTTAGCGGTGGTGGCAGTGTTCTTATGCCGCAGGGGCATTTATGTGTTCCCGTATCTTGACGACTGGCTCTTTTCAGCCCCCTCTCCAGACAGTCTATAGGAATCCCTCTCCTTCACTCTGGACCTCTTTTCCAGTCTGGAAATCTCTATCAGTCTCCCTAAATCCTAGCTAGTACCCTCCCAACACCTTCAATTCATTGGAGCAGTGCTGGACATGATCCAGAGCAAGGCCTTCCTTCCTTCCGGTCGACCGAGTGGAGACTTTAATCTCCCAAGACACACTCATGGCTTCCTCTCGGTGGACCACAGCTCATTCAGTCCTACAACTTTTGGGTCTGATGACAGCTGCCATACCCACAGTCTCTTTGGCCAGACTACACATGAGGGTCACCCAATGGTCTCTCCAAGTCCAATGGGACCAGCGCTTGGATGACATGGACCAGAGAGTACTTGTCTCCAGCAGTCTTCAAAAGGATCCCCTTTGGTGGAAGGACTCCACCAACCTTTCAGTGGGGGTCTCATTTCACCCTCCGTCTCCCTCTCAAATGCTCACTCCAGATGCCTCAAACTTGGGATGGGGAGTGCATATAGGAGACCACAGAACCCAAGGCTCCTGGTCTCCCATGGAGGAGAACCTACACATCAATATTCTGGAGATGAGAGCGGTGCTTTATGCTCTCCAGGCCTTCCAGTCACTCCTAACTCCAGGAGCACTCCTCATCCAGACAGACAACATGGCCACTGCCTGGTATCTAAACAAACAGGGAGGCACCCGATTGTACGCTCTTTGCAGGGCGGCGATGTGGGTGTGGTACTGGGCAGTTCAGCATGGCCCATCCTTGACAGCAGTCCACATGCCAGGTGTTCACAACATTCTGGTGGACAGTGTCAGCTGATCAGTCGCCAGGGCTCATGAGCAGGAACTAAAGCAGGAGGTAGTAGAAGACCTGTTTCTTCTATGGGGTCAGTCAGACCTAGATCTGTTTGCCCATCCAATGCAAAACTACCCAGCTTTTGCTCGTTTGTTCCCGGGCATGGTGTTTTTTGGTGAGACGCACTGTCTCTATCCTGGACAAGGAAGTTTCTATACACTTCCACTCCCTTTCCTCTCTTGTAGAAGGTTCTGTTGAAGCTCCAAGCAGAGGGGGCTCACATGATCCTCATTGCTCCTCTGTGGCCTTGGCAGATATGGTTCCCTTTGTTACAACAACTAACACTGGCACCCCCAGTACCTCTTCCTCTCTGTCACAACCTTCTATCCCAGGAGTAGGGCACCCTGGTACATCCGAGCCTCAAGTCTCTCCGTCTTCATGCATGGCACCTGTGGACCTAGCAATTTCTTGCTATGGAGTTTCTACAGTGGTAGCTCAGGTCTTAGTGGAAGCTAGGAAGCTTTCTACTAGATCCACCTACGCCATGAAATGGAAGAGATTTTCTATCTAGGCCTCCGCAAAAGGCCTAGACCCCTTTTCCTGCTGAGCCTCCCAGGTGTTAGAGTACCTCTTGCATCTGTCAGAGTTGGGCCTCAGTTAATCCTCACTGAAGGTCCATCTCTCTGCAGTGTCAGCCTACCACCTTCCAGTGGAGGGCAAAACCCTAGCTCAGCTAGAGATTTCTAAGACTTTCCTGAAGGGGATCCTTCATATCAAACCTCCAGTCTGGAAACCTGTTTCTCCCTGGGATCTCAACTTTATGTTAGAAAAGTTTACTTTGCCCCCTTTTGAACTGGCAGCAAGCCGTGATATGCATTTTTTAGTGTAGAAAATGCTCTTTTTAGATGCTATCACTTCAGCTTGAAGAGTTTCAGAGCTTCAGGCTCTAGTTTGTAGAGAGCCTTATTTAATTTTCCACTGGGACCGGGTGGTCCTGTGGACTAACCCTTTGTTCCTTCTGAAAGTGGTTTCGGAAATTACTCTAAACCAGAGTGTTGAATTGCCGGTGCTTTTCCCAGAGCACTCCAACAGGGGGGAACATCTCCTGCACATCCTCGATGAGCACAGGATTGTGAAGTACTATACCTCTCGGACTAAGAAGGTTCGGAAATCAAACCAGCTGTTTGTTGCCTTTATCTCCCAGTGTCAGAGCAAGGCGATCGCAAAACAGACTCAGTCTAGGTGGCTGGCTACCTGTATCCATTACACTTACCAGAAGTACGAAAAACCCCTTCTGGGGGTGGTCAAAGGCCACTCCACTGGGAGTATGGCCACCTCTACCGCCTTTTTCAGGAATGTGTCCATTGCAGACATCTGTGCAGCAGTCACTTGGTCTTCCATCCACACCTTCACTAAGCATTACAGTCCGGACATTGCCTCTAGGTGTCGAGCTGGCTTTGGCCTTGCAGTTCTGCAAGGTCTTCTGTCTTGAACAGACCCTTAGTTGGCAAACATCTTCCTCCTCCTGGAACCTCATCTCCAACTCCTTTCTTTTTGTTAGACTGCTTGGTATTCAGTCCTGTGTGTGAAGACCTACTGCAGGAACCCTCTTGAAGTAAGATATAGCAGTTACATAAGAACGTTCCGTAACAGTAGATCTTCAAGAGAGGTTTCTGCAGTAGATCTAGTTTCCCACCCACCTTTCCCTCAGCTCCTGAGTTTTTACCTTATTCCATGCCCAGGACTCTGTCTCTCCAGGGCTCAGGGTACCAGGTCTCTATTACTCCTCTTTTCTGCTCACTTTCTATAGGTCTCCTGTGGAAAAGAACTGGAGGGCGGGCACGGGACTGTCCCCTTTATAGTCACCTGACGATGGGGGGGGGCGGTCCCCACTGACGATTGCTAGCTACAAATTTACCGTGTGATCCTGACACCAGGGGGTGCAGTCCTATGTGTGAAGACCTACTGCAGGAACCTCTCTCGAAGCTCTATTGTTACGGTAAGTTCTTACATAACTGCTATTTTCAGTTGCTTGATTTTGGTGGCATTTCCAAGCTACATATATAAACATTACTTTTTCAATTTTGAATTTAGGAATCATAGCTGTTGCACTGACAGAACGTCTTTCTTTTGAGGACCGAATAAACCTATCTGCTAAACTACTCTTGACACCATCACTGATTCTTATATGGAGCTTTGCTGACCCCATACATCCTCAGGTATTCAAAAGAATTTTTTCAACTCAACCGTAACACATGTAACAAAAAAAACTTGCTAGAGTTATGCAAGTAAAATGGTCTTTCTTTGATTTGCTATTGTATTTTATTATGGAGTAGACCTGACAGCATCATAGTCGTGCCAGTACATGCAAGCTGCTGTCTTTAAATGTAATATGTATATTACAAATGAATGATAATCTGAGACTTGACATATGCTAGTAAGTTTGAGACAGAGAAGAAGAAAATGATTCTTTCTAAGCTGTAAACATTCAGCCCTACCAATTTGCAGTTACTGACTGATATACAGGAAAGTTCTAAGGGCAATTGGCTAATGGTTTCTCTGAATGATGAGGGTAAAATTAAAGCCAGTGCTCACTACTCCTTCGTGTCTCCACATGTACCTCCATAGCTCCATGGTTTGATTGCAGTAGAATCTCAGTCCCTCCCTGTATCAGAGCAGACTTGACCAGAATTTGCAGTAAAAAAAAAAAAAAAAGCTTTTAAACAGGCAAGTGCATAGTGCAAGGTGCCAAAGAGGGTCCACTGTTATCACCACCAGGATTGCTGTCTGCAACAGACATACTATATAGTTATGCACTGAAAAGTCTAGTTCAGAGTTTTACTTTACAATCCATGCATTGCTGAAAGGAACAATCCACTTAGAATAAAAATCAGTCACACTGGGACTGGGTACTCGGATTAAAGGCATACAGTGAGGGTAGCAATAAATCGAGCACACACCACTCCTTTGTGACACCACATGTCCCTCTGTAGCTCTGTGGTTCGGCTGAGGCTCTCACAGTGTCAGAGCAGACACAACCAGAATTTGCAGTAAAAAAGCTTTTAATGAGTCAAGTGCATACTGCAAGGTACTAAAGTACATGCTGGCCCACATCATGCAACCACCAAACATTTCACGCAGACAGTCATGCTTTGTCAAAGGTCATGATGTATTTTTTTTTTTCAGATAAGCAGACCATGACTATAAACTGCTTTTCATCAGTCTTCATAACTAAAATTTTTTTGTAATCCAACATCTCTTGTCAGTTAATGAATGCTAAAAATATGAGCCGATGACTTCCTGCATTAAAATCCTAGAACTGCATCGTACAGCAGTACTTACGTTTGCTGTGGGACTCTTACCACACTGCAGCTTTGTCGAACTGTCATTAGTAGATCATTACAAAAACTTATAATGAAGTAAAAACACAAGAGGCTGTTGCATGTTAAAAATGTAAATCCTTCCAGGTGTGCAGCATGGGTGCCTGAGGTGATACTGTAGCACATAACACCTTTGAGCCAAAGAGACATGGGTTCTAGTCCAACACCAGCACTTGGGTTCATACCCCAAATTGCGGGCACTGCAATGCAGAACTACAGTATGTTGGTGGAAGGGTGCTGTATAGTCATGGTATGTTGTCCTTCCGATGAGGTGTTAATGTTCTTTCTGGTCATCTTTCTGTATCACTTCATGTTGTCACTGGGAAGTCATAACAAAATGGGTTATACGCACTCCTGCTAAGGAAACTGGCACAGCTCAAAGCTATCACATCAGCACAGCACGTTGGTGGCATAATGGTTCTGCAGTCTCTAACTGACCAGTCTTTGGAGACAGGACAACATCACTTTCTATTAGCTCCTGCATTTTAATTAACTCTTCACAATATTTTTTTGTTGTTGTTGTTGTTGTCTCAAAACAGTAACTAGCAGGACTATATCTGTACAGGCAGTACTTGCTAAATTAAATTGTTCCTGTATTACATTTTAATTGGCAAGCCTGCAATTTTCCCTTAAAAATAGCTTAGTTGGTGAAGATCTATGTGTAGGCCACTAAGCCAAAATTAATATTATAAGGGTGTCAGAGAAGTACTGAATATACTACATTTGGTCTGATTTTATCAGTCTGCTGCTACAGGTAACTCTTGGTGAATGTTCTCATTTTTACGTTTGCTGTGCACACATGTGCAGCGAACCTCTTGCTATGAAAATGGCTTTTGAAGGGTATGACACTGTCTGTCCAATGCAGCGTGATCTGCAAGGGGTGAGACTATGCCACACCAATCATCAGCCAGGCTGATTGTGACACTGTTTTGCCTTGATTGGTGGAAACTTTGTGTAGTTGAAAAGAAAAAAAACAAACCAATCATATGGCGGCTTTTTCCCTTCATCTGTAGAACACCACCCAGAAAACAGCTGTTTGGTGTCCTGATCAGCCTGGCTGACAGAGAAGTTGATCGAACCGTCCGCGTTCAATATAAACCCCGTGGCTAAACAAACACATACTAATATATAAAAACATAAGATAGAAACATAGACTTTGACGGCAGATAAGGACCACTTGGCCCACCCAGTCTGCCCATTTCCCTACCTATTCGATAAGCTGCAGTTTCTACTTAACCAACAGCCTACTTCCTGCCACTCCCCACTACAATTGCCTTATGTCTGTCCCATGCATGTTTGAATTCCCCCACTGTTTTAGACCCAACAACCTCCCCAGGAAGGCGGTTCCATGCATCACCACTCTCTCCATGAAAAAATGTCCTCACATTACCCTGAGCCATCCCCCCTCTATCTTTAAATTGTGCCCCCTTGTTCTTACACATCTCTTTTTCTGAAAGATGCTACCCTCCTGGACTTTGTTGATTCCCTTCAGGTACTTGAACGTTTCTATCATGTTCCCCCTGCCCCTCCTTTCATCAAGGGTATACATATTGAGCTCCCTCAGTCTCTCTTCATATGGTTTCTGATGCAGACCCTGCACCATTTTAGTTGCCCTCCTCTGGACTACTTCCATCCTTGAAGATGGCCATTGGCTTCTCAGATGCTGTTAAAATGAAATCACAAGATACTATATTTTTGTCATGCCTCTCTCTCTCTTAGTCCCCATCTTGCATGCTTGCAATAGGCATTCTGTTTGCTCACCTTCTATGCCAGGCCTGGGCACCCAAGCGAGGAAAAAAATGATGCATGCAACGATGTGCAATTCTGCAGCTTAGAATCCCTTTCCTATGAATTACCCCAAACCGAGGCACCACACTATCACCCCCTTACCGGATGGGGAGCAGAGCCAGGCTGGACTGGTGCAGGAACAGGCAGGGTCAGTGCAGTTTTGCTGGCCACATTGCCGCCATCTTCATCCACACAGTCCCCATTTTTTTTTCTTTCCTTTATTGCTTCACTGTCCTCTTTTTCGTGAAGGGTGAGAAATCGTGGCTGTCACTTCTCTGCTGTGAAAGTCTGAGCCATAACGGGAGGGAGATAGGGGGCGTGGTGGGGCAGCCTGAGCAGTGCACTATGCGAGAGATCACAGAGGCACCATCTGCGACAACGGCAGGGCAATAGGAGAGATCACACAGGCACCACCTGCGACAAGGGTCCAGGTGACGAGAGAGCTCACACAAGCACCACCTGCGACAAGGGGCGGGGCAAGAGGACAAGAGTGCAAGCGGACAGCAGGGGTCATGTGTTGGAGCAACCTGAGGACTTCAGCAGAGTATGGGATGAGCAAAGCACGGGGTGTGGAAAAGTGAGCGGGTAGTAGAGATAAAGGGGGAAGGGCACAATGGAAAGGGCAAGGAGAATAGAGGGGCAGGGCTAGGAAGAGTAATTTGGAGCCAATAATAAATATTGAGAACTCTTTATAATAGAGAGTGGGGGTAAGTGAACAGGGACCAGGATGGGAAGAGAAGGTTCATATAATAACAAGGAAGTCTTGTTTTGTTACAGGATCCCTGGTGGAGAGGTGGGATGGGGTGGGGAGGGGTGCTGTTCAACTCACTCTGCAAGCAAAAAGACACATCCAGGTGTGCAATATGCTGACCGCATGTCAAGCGCTGCAGTAAGGCACCACCACTGTCTCACTACACTTTTATAAAATGGGTAGGGTAATACTGTCTTGTGATTGGTTGAAGGTTCTAAACCTGTGCTGTTCAGGAAAAAAACTGCACTGCTTGTCATTTTTAAGTCTGCCGTGCATGCAAGGGGCAAGACAGTGCCACACCAATCATCAGCCAGGCTGATCATGACACATTTTGCCTTGATGGGCAGAAGCTTTGTGTAGTTGAAAAGAAAAAGGCGAACCAATCAAATGGCGGCTTTTTCCTTTCATCTGCTGAACACTGCCCAGTAAACTGCTGTTCGGTGTCCTGACCAGCCTGGCTGACTTCCACCTCACAAATTCGGAACCCACTCTAACTTAATTAAGAACAAGAAAACCAATAGATAATCAATCATCCATCTATCATTGCATAATTTGGCTCTTTTCTAGGTTGGTCCCTTGTATTCTGTGTTTATGTCCTGCACCTCTCCTTCTACCCACCAGCTGCCTGCATCTGGTGTGCACAGAGGTTTCACTATGCTGTGCAGTATCCAGCAGCTCTGGCACTTGTTAAGCTCTGGCATTTGTCAATACTTATAATTCACTATTGGTATTGCTAGTGTCCTGGGTGGGGCTGGCTCATGCATGCGTGGAAGCACATGTTTGTTTTAAAGCCACTCCTGCAGCAAAATGGAGATTTCCCCTGTGCTCCCGGACCCCCAAATTGCCTAATCAGGGTCCGGAGACACAACGGAGGGACCTGAGGAGACACAAAAACTGTTTTCTAAAAGCGCTAAGAAGTGCATGTAAATAAGCCAGCCACGAGGCTGCTGGGAACTGTAGTTCTGCCCAACCCATGACACTAGCAGTACCACGTATAACTTTCAGCATTGACAAATGCCTGTTTTTATAGTCAGTTTCCTTCCTCTTACATCAAACTGCAGCCCAGTTTTATTCTCCTTTAGCCGGTACTGTATATTGTTTGTTTTAGTTTCTCATATGGCTTTTGTGTGTGCTGGTGACTGTATTTATTGTATTTTTCATACTTTGTTTCAGGTGCTCAGAACCCTTTGTGAGCTTAACATAGAAACACAGAATTTGATGGCAGAAAAGAAACATAGATTTTGATGGCAGAAAAGAACTGGCTGGCCTGTCTAGTCTGCTGTGTTTTCCCTGCCTATTTTAACACCTTGGACCCTATTTGGCCACAGGTGTCCCTCCCTCCTCCCTTTCCTCCACCTATTATGCTCATGTGCCTATCCCACTCATGCTTGAAGCTCTGCACTGATCTTCCAGGAATCAGTCTTCACCATTGAGTCACACTAGTGGATCTGAGCAGGAGGTGCTAAGATCCTACAGGAGCCAGAACTTTTCAGGAGGGCTGTCACCGAGGCAAGCTGCATGCACGCACATCTCCACGAGACTGAGATTGCGGGCACAGGCTTACCTCAACACTGGCCTTTCAACTGCCTCAGTCCCTTTTCTTCCCACCACAGAAAGTACATAAGTGACGATGTCACTCACCCATCATGAGTCAGAACTGCACGTTTGTACAAAAACAGCGTTCAGTTCTTCTCAGTTTTAGTGTTTAAAGCTAGAGTTTGTTGTTTTTGTGTCTGCTTAGTGCTTTTAACAAAAAATATTTTTCTGTCAGTTTCTTTCAGCCCTACTGAGTGTTAGCAGTCGAAGGCTATGGAGGACAGTAGGGAACCTAATCAGGCAAGCTGCTCCAGCAGTGGGGTCGTCTCCAGTCCCCTTTCTTCATCGGGGAAGGGTTCTGTCCATGAGTGGTTCCATGCCCAACAGGAAGAACAGCCCTCGTGGAAGCACAAAAAAGTAGGACCGTTCCCGATCCCAGTCAGGTTCTCAGCACTGCTCAGCTATGAGAGCTTCCTACTCCCGTCAGATAGGGAAGAAACAGTACCACTTGAGGTTGCCCTCTGGAAGCTATGCCTCAAGATCTCCAGTCTCTGGGAGCCAGAGCACCTCTGATATCAGGAAGTTGAAGTCCTGGGCCTGGAGTCCTTCTTTGGCTGTAAGCGGGGACACCAGTGCGCAGTTCCACAATTGGGCAGCTGTTATGGAGCAGTGGGTTCAATGTCTGGCCCATGTTCCTCTGCTGCCAGAACCAGTCCCAGGCCTCTTGGGGCTAGTGGAACTGGAACCATGGACAGGGCCCTCAGGCCAGGTACAGCATTTGGCTCCAGCCACAGTCCTTGGGTCTTTGCCAGTGACCATGTCACTGACTCCTGTACCACTGCTGGCACCTCTGTCATGGGTCAGGATGGGACCAGCTCCAGTTCCATTGCCGGTCACTCTGGTGCCAGGGCTCTGGTTACAGTGCTGGCCCCTCGTTCTTTGGGGCTGGTGTCTCTGGTGTTGCCATGACCATGGATTAAGGGGCTTGCAATCTACACCCCTCATTGACTCTTCTTCCGAGGAGAGAATAGAGGGGGACAAGTCTGACCCGGACCTCATCATTTCAAATGGTGGTGATGACTCTTTCTTCAATCTGAACACTTTGGACCCAGGTCCTGTGTCTGTTCCACAGGAGGATCTATCTTTCCATGAGCTGCTCAAAAATACACACTCTGCTCTTAATTTATGAGCCTACTGCGATTGACCAGGGTAAACGTCTCCATCTGAAGTGGTTAAACATTCCCAATGTCTCAGTCAGTTTAGTTCCTGCTATCCCTCTTACATTTGAAGCCCTGTCTGATGCGGTCTGCAGTAGGCCTGCTTTGGTGGCATCATCTGCAAGCAGGCTGACAAGAAATACACTGCTCCTAAAGATAGACCAGTGTATGTCTCAGCCTATAACTGATGCCACTATAAACCTTGCTGAGAATGACAAGGTCATTCTTTTCCAAGAGGTAGCTGTGCACCCTGTTAACAAGGAGTCATGCAAGATTGACACTATGGGTGAATGCATTTAAGCTTCAGCTACTCAGGATATGAGGATTGCCAGCCACCAAGGGCATTTTTCTAAGTATGAGTATACCCTTTGGAGCAAGCTTATGTCCCTGGCAGTGTCTCTGATAGCTTAAGAGGCCAAATAGAATATTCCGTTGAATGTCAAACAAGGTATTGAGGGTAACAACCACCAACTCAAAGTCTCTGTGGATGCCTTTGATGCTGCCTCCTGCTCTGCTGCCACGGACATTTGCATCAGATGGGATTCCTGGCTGCAAATGTCTGGCTTTTCCCTAAATGTTCAACAATAGGTTAAGAATGTTCTCTTTGATGGAACTTACCTGTTTGGACAGCAAGTGGAGAAGTCTCTTAAGGCATCTTGTGAAACCAGGATAACCCTCAAGACTTCCAGGCCAGCCCCTGCTAACTCTCAAAAGGACAAAGGAATGGTTCTTTCAGAACAAGCAGTCCTTTCATGGAGGAGGCATAGGAGCCCAAACAAAAGTCAGCCTCCCCAGTTTCAGAAAAAGGCACAGGTGCTGAAAGCATCTAGTGCCACCCACTGAAGCTCCAGCCCCAGTTCTGTCACAGCTACCCGAGGCGGAGCTCTCTTCCCTAGTGGTGGGGGTACCTGACCCAGTTTTACCATAAGTAGGAGTCCATTACAATAGACAAGTGGGTCCTCAGGCTCATCTAGGAGTGATATTCCATGGATTTCACAGAAGTCCCTCCGGACTATCCACCCTGAAGACAGCCACTCTTATCAGCTGATATGTCAGAGCTTCTGGTGCAGGAGGTTGTGGGTGTTCTGAACAACAGGGCAGTGGACATAGTGCCAGGGTCAGAGCGAAACACAAGCTTCTACTCCCACTACTTCTAGGTTCCAAATAAATCAGGGGGCATGCACTCCATTCTCAACATCAGAAATCTGAACGAATAAAAATTCAGAATGATTTCTCTGGGCTCTCTGCTTCCGTTCCTGAAACCTCAGGATTAGTTAGCTTCCCTGGATATACAAGATGCATGCTAGCACATACTGGTACACCCCAGTCACCACAGGTATCTCCGCTTTGTCATACTGGGGCAGCATTACCTGTTCAGAATCCTGTCCTTTGGGTTTTCCTCAGTGCCTCAAGTCTTTACAAAGTGCTTTGCACTAATTGCAGTGCATCTGAGAAAGCTAGGACTCTAAGTTTATCTGTACCTGGATGACTGACTGATCTCAAGTCCATCCAAGCAGGAAGCAGAACAGGTTGTGACAACTGCCTCTCAGTTCCTCACCTCAATGGGGGTTCTGCTAAATCTGGAGAAGTCTCAGTTCCAACCCTCACTGCAGCTGCTGTTTATAGGAGCTTTCCTAGATGTGACCAAGGCCCAAGCAATTCTTCCAGAGAACATGCTGCAGGAAGTCCTATAGATAGCATTCTATGTCATGGAATGCAAAACTATGCAAGTCCACTCCATGCAATGCATGCTGGGTCTGATGGTCTCTTCAGTGTTCACAGTCCCCTTGGCTCCATTGCACATGAGAATGATTCGGTAGATGCTCAGTGCATCAAGAGTGGTAGCAGGCAGGGAACTACAGACCAGTCAGTCTTACCTCAGTAGTGGGCCAGATTATGAGGGCACTCCTTAAGGAAAGGATAGGGCAACACCTGGAATCCATAGGAGCACAGAATCCAAGACATCATGGATTTACAAAAGGAAGATCCTGTCAAACTTATCTCATAGATTTCTTTGACTGGGTAACCAGAGTGGTGGACCAAGGGGAAGCAGTTGATGTTGCCTACCTTGACCTCAGCAAAGCTTTCGATACTGTTCCACACAGAAGATTGGTTAATAAACTGAGTAGGCTCGGGGTGGGTCAGAAGTTGGTCAACTGAGTGGCAGACTGGCTGACGGGCAGAAAACAGAGTGGTGGTAAACGGTATACAGTCAGAAGAGATGCAAGTCACACGTGGGTTACCTCAGGGATCAGTCCTTGGGCTCGTCCTCTTCAATATCTTCATCAGTGACATTGCAGATGGACTGGAGGGTAAGGTTTGTCTGTTTGCAAATGACACCAAGATCTTCAACAGAGTAGATGATCCAGATGGGGTGGGCAGAATGAGAAGAGATCTGGATAATCTAGATAATCTAATTAAATGGTTGGAAGAGTGGCAACTGGGGTTTAATGCAAAGAAGTGCAAGATCATGCACATAGGGAAGAGAAACCTTGAAGTCACCTATAGGCTGGGAGGGGAGTTGCTAGCAGTCACAAGGGAAGAAAGAGACTTGGGCATCATCATCACCAATGACCTGAAATCATCTAAGCAGACCACTAAAGCAGTAGGTGAGGCTAGGGGGATGTTAGGGTGTATTAGTAGGGGTAACACAAGTCAGAAGAGGGAGGTAATAATCTCTCTTTACAAGACACTGGTTAGGCCCCATCTGGAGTACTGTGTGCAGTACTGGAGGCCACACCTTCACAAGGACATTAACCAAATTGAGGCAGTCCAGAGAAGGGCAACCAAAATGGTGCAGGGACTGCATCAGAAAACATATGAGGACAGATTAATGGAGCTTAATAGTTGTACCCTAGAGCAAAGGAGGAAGAGTGGTGGTATGATCGAAACATTCAAACACCTTAAGGGCATGAACAAAGTGAAAGAGTCTAACATGTTTCAATATAAGAAAAATAGCAGGACAAGAGGACACAGCATGAGATTAGAGGGAGGCTGATTAAGGGGTAATGTGAGGAAGTTCTTTTTCACAGAAAGGGTGGTGGATGCGTGGAACGGCCTACCTCAGGAAATGGTGGATAGGAATACAGTGCAGGGCTTCAGACAGGCATGGGATAGGCATAAAGGAGCAATACAGATGAGTATGAATAGATAGGCCATTGACCGAGCAAAGGCCGATGGCACATTTATAAGGTAGAAAAAGAAATGGGCAGACTGGATGTGCCTTGCAGTCCTTATCTGCCATCAACTTCTATGTTTCTATACTGGTCACAAGCATCACCCTCAGACATACCCCATTCAGGTGACCAAGCCCCTGATTAGTCAATCACATGGTGGTTAGTAGAGGACAGTCTCCTCCAGGGATTTCCCTTCTCCCAACTGGTGCCTCAAGTGATTCTCACCATAGATGCCTCCCTGTTGGGGTGTGGAGCCCGGTGTCAGGGTCTCCAAACACAAGGTGCCTGGGATCCATCAGAGACTCATCTCCACATCATTGTGTAGGAGATGCAAGCTGTTTTGTATGGCCTGAAGGCCCTAGTGAACCTAGTCAGCCACAAAACAGTCCTCCTCCTCCAGACAGATAATGCTGTCATTTAGTACATCAACAAACAGGGAGGAACATGCTCTTAGTCTCTCTGCAGGAAGGCAGTAAGAGTGTGGGAATGGTGCCTGGAGCAGGGGATCCTGCTTTCAAGCTATTTATCTGCCAGGGGTCCAGAACACTCTGGCAAATGAGCACAGCCAAACATAGACGGATCCTCATGAGTGGTCACTAGCTCCAGATATCGTGAGATTGCTATTCAATGAGTGGGGTACCCCAGATGTGGACCTTTTTTTGTCCCCACTTTACACCAAACTGATTCGATTTTGTTCTAGAAATCCAGGTCATAGCATTATCTGTTGGGATGCATTCTGACTACAATGGCAAAATCTATTTCTGTATGCAGTTCTACCAATCCTTCTAGTGCAGAGGGTATTGCTCAAACTGGAGGTGCGTAGGAGCAAGATTATACTGGTCACCCCCTCCTGGCCTGGACAGATATGGTTTCCTCTGTTGAACAGACTGTCAGTCAATGAACTGAGGATTCTTCCACTGAGGACAGATTTACTGACTCAGGGTCTCCAGGTCCATCCCAATCTGCACTCCCTTCACCTTCAGGCCTAGCTCCTGAAAAGACAGAAGTGAACAGGTATAAAGTATCTCAGAGGAACTCTGAAATACTTTTGGCTGCATGTAAACCTTCCATTAGGAGAACTTACATAGCCAAATTCCAGCGCACTGCTCTTGCCCAAAGAACCTTCTCATACAGAGCACCACTCTGGTTTAACGAACTCCCAGCCAATACCTTAGATAACTCCAGGCTCATGCTGTTCAAAAGTGAACTCAAATGGCACCTGTATGACCGGGTGAGTTGCGATTGCTCAGATTAACCTCCCCCAGCTGTTTCCCATACTCCCCCTTCCCCCAAATTGGTATAGAGCTAAGGGATATGCACTAGCCCCTACATTGCTCCACTCCCTGTCCACTGAACCTAGACAGCCCTCTACTCAACCTTAAGCACTTGCCTGCTTTTACCCTTTTCACCTCCCCCCTACACATAACCTCCCCTATGTCACTACCCACTGTCCTTTCCCCCCACTCACCTTCCCCCTTCCCTATTCTTATCCATCCCCTGCCTCACCACTATCCTCCAGCTGCTCCCCACTCCCTCATCTGGTTCTACATCCTCCCACCACCCACCCTCACCTACTCTCCCGCTACTCTGTCTACTCGCTGACCAACTTAGGCACTTACTATGTTCCTCCCCCCCTCTCCCCCATATCTCTTTCCCTCCTTTCTTAGTCCTCCCACTCATTTCCTTTTATTGTCCCCATTTGTTCTACCATTACTCCCCTGTCCATTGACTATATCCCCTACCTTCACCTATTCTCCTGTGGTATCCACCCCCCCACACTCATCCATACTCTTCCACTGCTCTCACTCACACCCCAGTCCCTCTCTGTCCCTACTGACGTGCGCTGACGCCGCCCCCCATTCACCTCTTCTCCACTGCCCCTTCCCTCCCAAGTGCACACTTATCCCCATTTACCTCTGTTCTGCTAATGGCCTGCCTTGAAGCATTTTCATGTTATTACCAAAATGACTGACTGTTTTACATTCAATGACTCCTATGATAAATGTATTGCTGTTGGCACAAGCTCATTGCCTCCTGATACAACTGTGTTATTGCTATTCTGTCATCTTGTTGTCTCTAAATTTCCCTGTTGTTACAGTACCATTCACTGTATTTACTGTAATTGTTGATCTTACTTCGAGAGGGCTCTTGCAGTAGGTAATTACATATAGGACTGAAGCCGGCAGGCGTCAGGGCCCATAGAACAATTTCCAGCTAGCAGTCTGTGGCGGGGACCGCCCCCACGTCAGGTGACCGGCATCAGGCGACGTCGGTATAAAGGGGAGGTCCCCCATGCCCACCTTCCAGTTCTTTCCCGCCTTTAACTTGTGAAAGCACCTTATGGTTAAGTTCCTACTGCTTCATCAGTCTGTCGTCAGTTTTATTTACCAAATTTTTTCGCGATTTTCAATATTTCTATCAAAAATTGTCATGTATGTCATCCCCTACTCCCTCCAATTCGCATAAAAACAAGTTTGACTCATGGGGCGCTCAGCTTCCACATAAGGACGATCATTCCCTGTGCCTCTTCTGTCTAGGCCCAGATCACCCCATGGAGAAGTACCAGCACTGCCAGCAATTCAACGCCGCCACCCGTAAATAGAGGCAGCAGTCCCTGGAGGCCCACATTTTAAAGAAAAAGATGTACTCCATGGAGAAGGAGCTTAAGAAGCTTCGACAGGCCTCAACTTCGCCCGAGGGTCACCGTAAGAAGAAGGAGAAGCACCGGGACCGGGACTCCACTTCCATGGCCACCGTGACTCCAGCTGGAGTCGCCATGTTACAGGTAACGTCCCCCCCCCAGGGGACCGACCCTCGATGGCCATCTTGGCGGTGCCCAAGGCGGCATTGTCCCTTCAGACGGGCTCATGCTCGGGCCCCTCGGGAGCCTCGGGGACAAAGGAGGTGACCGCTTCCGGGAAGGCCGCCACCGTGCGGCCCTCTGGGTCAAGCAGGTCGGTAAGTCACATGCCGGTGCCACCGACATCGCTCGGACAGGGCCAATAAGACACCTGTCCCTTCGGGGAGTGCATGGTCCTAAAGACGCCCGCCAAGGCCGCTTCTTCCACGCGGCCTCCGCTGGGGGCATCGGATCCGATAAGTTGGACACCTGCTCCTCTGAAGCCCGCCTAGATCCTGCAGGTAAGACGGACATCGGCTTCTCCAATGAATGCACGGCGTTAGAGCTGACACCGGACTCTGTCATCAAGTCCGCTATCCCTGGCTCGCCGCAGCGCTCGCTGCTGCTGATCGGCTCTGGCGTCTCCCCTGCTGGACCTGGGATTCAGTCTTCCTTCCTGGGCGACATGGAGGATGCCGGTATGCTCCCATCAGGTCTCCCTCCTACAGGGCCGGATCCCCTGACGCCGGACCCTCGGACGCCGGCTCCGACGCCAACCTACCCGATGCTGGGCAACATCTCATTGCCGGATGCCATCCCAACGCCGGACCCGACGCCAGCGAGGCCACCTGTTCCTGGCCCGCCTGCTGGGCCTCTCCCAGGGCCTTCTGCTCTGACAGAGCCCCTGGTTCCCAGGTATCCGACTCTGTCCTATCCGACGCCATCTTACCCGGGACCGCAGTATCCTGTGCCACAGTACCCAACACCAGCCTACCCGACGCCGCAGTCCCAGACACCTCAATACCTGACACCAGGCTTCCCACCATTGGGTTACAGATATTCGCCCTACAGATACCTTCAGTATCCATATCCCCCTCCTCCTCTTCCTCCTCCACCACCCCCCCAGCCACCGGTGGATTTGAAGGAGACTCTGGCTGCCTGGTGGGCTGAGGCCAAGGCTCAGCTCACCAGGGAGGTGGAGAGCTGTCTGCCGATGCCAGACCCGGTACCGGATCCCCGTTGCCAGAGATGAGACTCCCTCCCCCTTACCGACACCAGAAGTGAGCCCTTGGGTGCCAGGGCTGGGAGGATACGCTTTCCCGAGGGTTGCCCAAGGGGTCCGTTCCTCCCCCGCGCCAGGAGGGGTCTTCATCTTCTTCTTCGGAGACCTCTGAATCAGATTCTGAGGGGTGCTCTGATCTTGACGACGAGCCATGCACTCCAGACCATCCCAGGCCAAGGACTCCTCCGAAGTCTCCTCCGGAAGATCCTTCCTTTCTGGAGCTGCTGTGAAAGATCCAGGAAGTTCACCAGTGGCAATCTCTGGAGCCAGATCCACAGCGGAAGAATCTCGCTGCCCATTTGGATCTGCCCGAAACTGCTCCGACATTGATTCCACCCTGGATCGAGCCTCACGCAGACCTTGTTTCCACTATTTGCAAACAACCGTCCGCGTTAGCCCCCCCCCTTCCGAGGAAGGCGGATAGGCTATACCAGGCTCCTGAGGGTGTGGATTCTTTGAACGCACACCCGAAGGCCGACTCAGTCATGATTAGCGCTGCTTACGGCCGGTCGGCAAATCCAAAACACCTTAGCTCGTCTCCACCAGACAAGGAATCCTGTCTTCTGGACCAGTACGGGAAGAAGGTGTACGCTTCTTCCACTCTGGGGATCAGGGCCCTGAACTATGTTGCACACATTGGGGACTACCAGAAGACTATCCTGAGTCAGGTGGAATCCAAGCTGGACTCTCTTCCTGAGTCTCAGACCAAACAGGAAGTGGCTGACCTCGTCCAGTCTGCTCGTTTGGCCAGTCGACACATGCTCCGTGCCACATACGATGCAGTGGATGCAGCAAGTCGGAGCTCAGCTTTCGCCATAGGTCTTCAGCGTCATGCCTGGCTTCGGGTGTCAGGTTTGGTCCCTAAAGTGCAATCCACTGTTCAGGATGCGCCCTTCAGAGGTTCGGTGCTGTTTGGTGGGGATGTCAAGGACATCATCACCGACCTGCAAGAGAAGGGCACTGCACTTAAGTCTGTTGACTCTTGTACAGGCCCCCTCAGGGATAGCATCACCCTTTTTGCAGGTGTTCTTGGCGTAAAGCAAAACCTCAGGACAAGCGGGCCAACAAACGTCGGGCCCCTCTGGCTGCCAAGCCCCCCCCAAAAAAAGTGGCGGGAGCTTCAGCCGCGACGTTGCCCCACACCTCCTGACTCCTTTCCTCTCTCACAGCCTTTGGACCTCCCAGAGAAACCAGTAGGAGGGAGGTTCTCCTTCCATCTACAGGGTTGGGAAAGGATCAGATCAGATGGTTGGGTGCTCCAACTGATAGCAGCAGGACACTCAATCGAGTTTCTTCAGAAACCACCCAGAAAACTACCCCCCAAGTCGACTTACTCCCTGGAACATCTTCCTCTGGTTCACGAAGAAATGTCCTCCCTTCTCTTGAAGGTGGCGATAGAGCCTGTCCCAACCCACCTTTGGTGGACAGGCTACTACTCTTATTTCTCCCTGGTTCCAAAAAAATCGGGAGATGTGAGGCTTATTTTAGACCTCAGCTCCCTGAACATGTTCGTGGGTACAAACGGTTCAGAATGCTCTCTCAGCAGAGTCTTCTGCCATTACTTCAGCAGGGACAGTCGCTGTGCACTTTAGATATGCAGGATGCTTACCTGCATATCCCTATTCGCCCTTCCCACCGCAAATTCCTTCTGTTTTCATTCCAGGGGGACCACTACCAGTTCAAGGCCCTCCCATTTGGTCTTTCCACGGTGCCACGAGTGTTCACCAAATGCCTTTCTGTAGTAGCGGCTCAACTGTGTACCTAGGGAGTACAGGTATTCCCGTACCTGGACGACTGACTCCTGGCAGCCCTATCCAAGGAGGATCTTCTGCGCTCTCTTTCCCTTACCCTACAGGTCTTTTCCAGTCTGGGTATCACCATCAACCAGGCCAAGTCCCATCTGGTCCCCTGCCAAAGGCTCCAGTTCATAGGGGCGATCCTGGACATGACCATTGGCATGGCTTTTCTGCCTCTGGACAGGGTGGATACCCTTCAGGCTCATACAAGTCTTCTGTTCAGTCGCAGACGGGTCACCACCAAGTCAGTCCTTCACCTTCTTGGGCTCATGGCGGCTGCCATTCCGACAGTCCCTCGCGCTCTGCTCCATATGAGGATCTCTCAGTGGACGCTCCGGTCTCAGTGGGACCAGACGTTGGACAACCTAGACCAGGAAGTTCTGGTCTCCAACCCCATGGTCCGGGACTTGCAACGGTGGATGGTGCAAGAGAACCTTTGCCGGGGGGTTCCCTTTTGCCCCGAACCCCCCTCCCAAACATAGACAACAGATACCTCAGGAGAGGGCTGGGGAGCCCATCTATGGTCTCGTAGGACTCAGGGCTCCTGGTCCAGACTCGAGCAGACTCTTCATATAAATGTGCTGGAGCTCAGGGCCATTCTGTATGCCTTCCAAGCTCTGAACTTGTACATGCTTCCCAGTCATCTGACTGTCCAAATGGACAACATGTGCGTAGTCTGGTACATCAACAAGCAGGGAGGAAATGCATTCCTACCCTCTGTGCAGGGAGGCAATGAGAGTTTGGAGTTGGGCTGTTCAGCACAGCCTTCACCTGACGGCAGTTCATGTTCCGGGAGTCAAAAACACGATGGCGGACCACCTCAGTCAGTCATCAGCAAAGGCCCATGAATGGGAACTGGATCAAGGGGTAGTAGACAATGTCTTCCTGTGCTGGGGAACACCTCAGGTAGACCTGTTCACGTCCCCTCAAAATGCAAAACTTCCCACCTTCTGCTCGCTTGCTCCAGGGTGAGGCATTTTTTGGCGGGACGCTGTGCCTCTAGACTGGAAGGACAGATTCGTCTATGCCTTCCCCCCGATTCCCTTGATTCCGAGTGTCTTACACAAACTCAGCTCAGAAGGAGCTTGAATGATCCTCATCGCTCCATTCTGGCCCAGACAAGTTTGGTTCTCTCTTCTGCAACAATTTTCAGAGAAACCTCCACTTCTTCTTCCTCTGCCTCAACATTTGCTGACCCAGGATCAGGGGAACCTGATTCATTCAGGTCTCAGATCCCTTCAGTTGCATGCGTGGCTCCTGCAGACGTAGCTCAAGCCTGATTCGGGGTTTCTCCGCTTGTGGCAGAAATTCTGGTGGAGGCCAGGAAGTCTTCCACTAGGTCCATCTACACCATGAAATGGAAACGGTTCTCGATTTGGGCCTCTTCCAAGGACTTCGAGCCATTCTCTTACCCTGTCGGGAGAATCCTGGACTACATGCGTCATCTCTTTGACCTGGGTCTCAGCCATTCCTCTTTGAAAGTTCACATGGTGGCTATCTCTGCCTACCACATCCTTTTTGGGGACAGAACTTTTGCGCAGCTGGAAGTCTCTAAGACCTTCCTTAGAGAGGTTCTCCATTTGAGACCCCCTGTCCATGTTCCTTCCCCTCCTTGGGATCTGAACTTTGTTCTTGAGAAGCTTACCCTGCCTCCTTTTGAACCGGCAGCCTCAGCAGACTTGAAGTTCCTCTCGTGGAAGACTGTCTTCCTAGTGGCCATTACTTCAGCTTGACGCATTTCTGAGCTTCAGGCCTTGATGTGTAAAATTCCGTATTTGATTTTTCACAAGGAACGTGTTGCTCTGCGCATGAACCCTAAGTTTCTCCCTAAGGTGGTGGCAGAATCTACGCTGAATCAATCCATTGAGCTACCTGCTTTCTTTACACAACACTCCAATCAAGGGGAGTACATCTTGCATACTTTGGATGTTCATAGAATACTGAGATACTACACCACTAGGACTAAGAAGCTCAGGAAATCTGATCAGCTTTTTGTCTCTTTTGCTCACAAAAGAGAGGGCTATGCCATTTCCAAGCAATGCCTATCCAAATGGTCGGCTCATTGTATCACTTTCTGTTACGACAAGTACAACAAGACCCTGCCAGGTCAAGTCATGGGCCACTCCACCAGAAGAGTAGCTGCCTCTGTGACTTGTTTCAAGAATGTGTCAGCAGCAGACATCTGCGCAGCCGCTACTTGGACTTCTGTCCATACTTTTATGAAACACTACAGTTTGGACATTGCCTCTCACCGTAGAGCAGCCTTTGGGTTGGCTGTTCTGCAAGGTCTTCTTTCTTAAGACCCTTACAGCCGGAGGTTCTATGGGTGTGTAGTTTTCCTCCTCCCGAATGCTTTTCCTTGTTCCAGACTGCTTGGGATTCAGTCCTGTATGTAATTACCTACTGCAGAAGCCCTCTGGTAAAACCAAGCTGATTCGTAGAACTTACGTAACGAGGATCTTAGAGAGGAGCTCTTGCAGTAGATAATACCTTCCCGCCGTCCATCAACCTTAGCTTTTTCAGCTCCTTTTCCAGGAAGGGAAACATCCGCTTCTCTCTCGTCTTGCCTTTTTGGCCTTTGGCAGGAAAGAACTGGAAGGCGGGTGTGGGGGACCGCCCCTTTATACTGACGTTGGTCCCCACCAGGGACTGCTAACTAGAAATTTTTCCGTGGGGTCCTGACACTTGCTGGCTTTAGTCCTATATGTAATTACCTACTGCAAGAGCCTCTCTCAAAGATCTGCTGTTATAGTAAGTTCTTACGTAACTGTACTTTTTGTTCTCACTCTGACGTGGAACCTTGTAAATGAACTTGTAGCTCAAAGGTTGTAATCCGAGACGTCTAATAAATAAATAACTAAATAAAAAAACAAAAAAAATGGAATCCAAATGGAAAGGTTTTTCCATCTGGTGCTTCAAACACTGCATGGACTCTTTTGGGAGCCCCCCACACACACACACACTAGGTTCTGGAGTACTTGCTGGACTTGTCTGATGCTTGTTTACTGTATTCCCCAGTTGAGGTCCACTTGTGTGCTATTTTTGCATACCAAGAGCCCATTGGTGCTCTCTGCCTGGCACAGCTGCCACTGTTTAAAAGGTTCCTTAAGGGCATCATACACACAAGGCCTCTCATCAGGAAGCCAGTGACTGTCTGGAATGCCAGCCTTGCACCGGATATGCAGTCTTTGAGTCCCTTGTGACATGTGAGCTGAAGTTATTAACTTGGAAAGTAGCATTCTAGTAGCCATCACTTCTGCTTGTAGAGTGTCTGAAATCCATGCCTTGGTCACAGATCCTCCATATACTGTTTTCCACAAGGACAAGGTAGTTTTTCTGCACACATCCTAAGTTCCTACCAGAAGTGGTGCCAGAGATCCCATGGTGGTCAAAGGAAATGCTACAAAGACACACTGAAGGCGTACCTCAAGAAAACAGATATGAACATCATGAGCTGGGAGGAGCTGGCCACCAACACCATCAAGCGGGGGCCTGCTTCGAAAAGAAATACCTTGCCCTCGAAGCCGAAAAGAGAGAACATAGGAAGGAAAGGGAAAGAAACCCCAGCCAGCAGGCAGCTCTCCCACATGGAAACATCTGCAATTCCTGCGGATGAATCTGTGGCTCTAGGATTGGATTACTGAGCCACGTCAGGACCCGTCAGTGAACCATGGTAGAGATCATCCTCGAATCAAAGGATCGCCGAAGAAGATGTCAGACTTCCTTCTGTATCAGCCTCTGTGCTGCTTATCTACTTTACCAACTTACCAAATGGACTCTCCATTCTCTGCATGTTGAGAGGGTCCTTATTTATTTATTTGTTTGTTTATTGATGTAAGTAATCGGATATACACCTTTGAGCAACAGTGCTCATTTACAAAGGTTCCTCGTCAGTAACAGAAAACAAAACAATGGTATAAAATCATACACAATGAGGTTCACAATTAATATTGACCAATAACAAACAATGTTGTAAAATCATACAGTGAAGTTTACAATTAAAATTGAACAATCATGTGGCAGCCTTATGAAGCATTGTGAAGTAGAACAAAGATAGAGCGGCAGAAACCATGAGGCATTGCCAAACAACAGCTATGTAGAAAGTCATAAGTATGGAATTGGTAGAAACATGCAGTACCTATGAGTACTTTGTCCACTAGGTAAGTCAGTAGATGTGATCAGTAGTGCATGGAAGAGTGTGACAGGGGAGGAAGGGTTTATTATTTATTGCAGTTGCTTACATTTCACCTAGTCAGAACAAAGAACTTCAAACAGCTCCTTGTCTCTTTTGGCCCAATAGAAAGGGACAGCCTGTGAAATCAAGTGCATTTCTGCCTAGATTGTGAGCTGCCAATGCCACTGCTGTGCCATGGCTCAGGTCAAGCTGGAAGGTCAGGTATGTGCCCACTCCAGTAGAGCAATTTCTTTGTCACTGGCAGAGATTTCACTCTGTGTCTATCGGTGATACCTGCAGATCTGCTACTTGGAGCACAGTGCACACTTTAATTAAGCATTGTGCCCTGGATGTCAATCCCAGGCAGCATGCCTCCTTTTGCAGGACAGTCCTGAACAGACGCCTGTCCTGAGTGAGCCCTTGGCTCCTGCCACACTAGTCTGGGGAATTTTGTCTGAGCTTCATACTCTGACTCACTGGTGTGAATCAGTGGTGAAGACTGAGTCCTGGAAGATTTGAAAATTACGTTCTTACCATATTTCTTGATCTTCTAGGAATATCTTCAGCATTGATACACACACACACACACACACACACACACACACACACACACACACTCACCCTCCATCCCCCAGGTTCACACCTCTTTGTTTTTTTGGTCTTCACTCCCACCCCTTGTTCTTAGTTTGGGCTTTGAAGACACTGTGTTACTGGTTTGTTGACCCTTCTTTTAAGGGTCACGAGTGCTCTCTTATGCCCTTAGGTTAAGTGCATAAGTACTTGTTAGGTTATGTTGTATCTCCTTGGTAAAAAAGGTACTGAGGTCTTGAGGACTGGTGCTGAGGTAAGCCATACAGTCTCATAGTATGCATGCATATAGCTTTCCTCAGCACCAACCCTCCTGAAAAGTTCTGGCTTCCGCTGGGTCCTAGTGCTTCCGGTCAAGACCCACTAGTGTGAATCAATGGTGAAGATCTTCCTAGATGATCAACAATTATAGTGAATAAGTAATTTCCATTTCTCCGTACATACCCAAAGCTTCTACCAAAAGTGGTGTTGGAATGCCATTTTAACCAGTCACTAATGCTGCCTACATACTTTGCCAATTTTGAGAATGAAGGAGAGCACACTCTCCCTTCTCTGGGTGTTAAGAGGGTCCTTAAGTTTTACCTGGACAGAATCAATGACTTCAGGCAATCCAAACAGCTCTTTGTCTCCTTCGGTCCTAGTCGGAAGGGACAGCCTGTTGCAATGAAGCACATTTCTACCTGGACTGTGAGCTGCCTGCACCACTGCTATGCCATGGCTCAGGTCAAGCTGGAAGGCAGGTATGTGCCCACGTCATCAGAGTGGTCGCGACGTCCCTGGCAGAGATTTGCTCTGTGCCTTTCAGTGACATTTGCAGAGCTGCAACTTGGAGCACAGTGCATACTTTTACTAGGCGCTGTGAACTGGATGTCCATGCCATGCAGCATGCCACCTTTGGCAGGACAATCCTGAATGGATTACTATCCTTTGTGAGCCCTTGGCTCCTGCTGCCCTAGTCTAGGGGAGTTTTTTCTGAGCTTAGTACTTTTACCCACCAGTGTGAATTAGTAATGAAGATTCAGTCCTGGAAAATATGAAAATTACGTGCTCACCATAATTCTCGATGTTCTAGGAATATCTTCACCACTGATTCACATGCCAGCCCCCCCCCATTCCCCAGACGCACTTCAGTATGTTGTGCTGGTCTACATCCCTTTATGTTTAGTTTGGGCTGTGAAGACACTGTGTTACTGGTTTGGTAGCCCTTCTTACACAGGTCACCAGGGCTATCTTATACCTTTAGGTTAGGTGCATAAGTACTTGGTAGGTCATGCTGCACCTCCTTGGTAAAAAGGTACTGAGGTGGTTGAGGGCTGGTGCCATGGTAAGTCTGTGCCTGCAAGCTCAGTCTCGTGGAGCTGTGCATGTGTGCAACTTGCCTTGGCTCCAGCACTCCTGAAACATTCTGTTTCCCACGGGGTCCTAGTGCCTCCAGCTCAGACCCACTAGTGTGCATTAGTGAGGAAGGTATTCCTAGATCAAGAATTATGGTGAGAACATAATATTTTGTTTCCTGCTCCCACCACCTCTTCTGGCAGGCTATTCTAGGTGTCCATCACCCTTTCTATCAAGAGGCATTTCCTCACATCCCTCTTAAACTGCCCCCCTCAAGCTTCATTGCATGCCCCCATGTTCTGGTACTCCTCCTCCCCCGAAAGAGGTTCCTCTTTTGCACCTTGTTCACCCCCATGGGTACTTATAGGTCTCAATCATGTCCTCTCCAACTCTCCTGTACTTCTGGGAGTACGTGTCAAACTCCTGCAGCTTCTCCTCATATGGTTTCTCTTGCATCCCCCCACCATCATTTTGGTAGCCCTCTGGACTGCTTCCAGCCAGTCAGTATCTTTACAGAGACACGACCTCCAGAACTGGGCACAGTACTCTAGGTGGGGTCTTACTAGCAAGCAATATAGTGGCATCACTACCTTTCATCTCCTGCTAGAAATCCCTCTCCCTAAACATCCCAGCCATTCCAATAGCCTTGCTTATTGCCTTGTTGCACTGCCTTACCACCATGAGATCATCACATATGATTATCCGAAGTCCCACACTTGCTTGATGACTGTAAGTACCTCACCCCATCTTATACACAGCACCAGGTACATGACTTTGCACTTTTTGGCATTGAAACCGAGCTGCCACCCCCTAGACCACTCTTCAGGTTTCCTAAAATTCTTTTGCATTCTCTCTACCCCTTCCTGAGTGTCCACCCTGTTGCCGATTTTTGTGTCATCAGCAAAGAGGCACACCTTCCCCTTCAATTACTTAGCACTGTCACTTATGAAGACATTAAAGAGGACAGGACCTAGTACTGATCCCTGTGGTAGTCCACTGGTTGCTGTCCCATCCCCGACTTACTGCAGTTTACCGCCACCCTCTGCTT
Organism: Neoceratodus forsteri; assembly: GCA_016271365.2. Lineage (NCBI taxonomy): Eukaryota > Metazoa > Chordata > Ceratodontiformes > Ceratodontidae > Neoceratodus > Neoceratodus forsteri. Next base: position 640,181,511 of record CM028136.1, read on the forward strand.
CTTATCCTTCAACCAGTTTAATACCCAACTTACCACCTTCTCCCCAGCCCCCAGGTTGCTAAGTTTATTAATTAACCTCCTGTGTGGCACAGTGTCAAAGGCCTTAATGAAGTTTAGATAGGCCATATCCACTGCCTTCACCTGATCTACCTCCTTAGTCACCCAGTCAGAGAAATCTATGAGATCTGTGTGGAATTGTGCTGCCGGTGATCTTGCAGCCCATTTGCCTCCAGATGTTCCATCAGTTTCTCCTTCAGCAGGATTTCATTAATTTCCCCACCACCGATGTGAGACTGACTGGCCTGTAATTACTAGTCTCCTCCTCCTCCTTGCTGCTACTCTTATGCAGAGGGACTACACTGGCCATCCTTCAGTCCTCTGGCACTGCCCCTGACTCCAGTGAGATACTGAATAATGCCAGAGGGGTGGCTAGCACTGTACTCAGTTCATTTAGTGCCCTTGGGTGGATCCCGTCTGGCCCCATCTCCTTGTTTTCCTTTAGGTCTTCCAATCCCCATTGGACTCTCTCCTCTGAATATTGACTTGTGTCCACACCCCCTTCCCCTTCTTCCGGTACCTGCTGATACATATTGGTCTGTCCCCTTCCCCTTTCACTGTGAAGACCAAGCAAAAGTACTCATTTAAAATGTTAGCTTTTTCTCAGTCTTCCTTTGCACAGTCCCTTCCCTTTTCTCCTTTTCCTCTCTATCCAACCCCCAGCTTTCTTCTTTTCGTTCACATACTTGAAGAAAGTCTTATCCCCTTTGCTGACTTTCTTGGCTGTCCTCTCCTCTCTGTGTGCCTTAGCTGCCCTCACCCTCCTTTCTGCTTCTCTTTGTTTATTTAGATATACCTCCGTCACCCTCCATCTGGGTCATCTTGTATGCTGGGTCATCTTGTACTTCCTAAAAGCTGTTTCTTTTCTCCCTTACCGTCTTAGCTACATCCTTTGAAAACCATAGTGGCCTCATCTTCCTCCTACCCTTACTTATTAGCTAAAGCACTATTTTTGCACAACTGCCTTAGCTAGAGTCATGCACATGTCCATTTTTCCCAATTTTGAGTGAAGCTGCACACTTTGCTGACACAAACAATTGGTTCTGATTGCTTAGATTCAGTTCACTGTCCACTGTTACACATTTCACTGGGCTTAGCTCGGTCCCTAGTACAGTCTTCAAACATGGCTCATTCCAAAACCTTGGTATCATTCTCTGACTCTACACCACTTGATAGCAGATCTTTCTTTCATCTGTAAGGGACAGGTCTCCTCCTTCACAGCTACTGCTGCTTGAGAGGATGCTAAAGTTTTTAAGCATTAAAAAATTACCAGTTCTTTGAATTTAGTACCAGTTTTTGACTAATTGTGTGCTCCTTGTCTTCCATTTATTGCTTCTAAATGATTTTCAGATAGAACGCAAAAAGTCATATTTTAAATGCTGCATTAGGTGCAGGCTGAATATGTTGGTAACAGATGGACATGATCTCTGTCTTTACTGCCCGAGAGCTGAGCATGATGTTGGAAACAGTCTGTGTTGCTAGGCAATGCATCTGTCATCCCTTGAGCACCAGGCATGCGTCCTCTGAGGTAGGCCACAGAAAAAGAGGGCCTCAGTGGCTGCAGGTCCAGTGGCCCAACTTCAGGCCAATGAAGAAAAAGGTGGTCGCAGGGACCTAGTAGGCCTTGGTCCTGTTAGGGTCTACTATGGACCAGACACCTTAAGTTTACCGAGCTCTTTTTGGTCTTGGAGATCTTCAATTAGAGACCACCACATCAAAGGTAACATAGGTGGAACCTTCCTGCTCTTCTTGATCTTTAGGCTCCCCTGAATCTTCAACATTGGTCCAGTTGGTTACAGTTGAGGGAGCAGTCAGCAGTACTACTGAAGGAGTCGCTGACCATGTCAACTTTGTTGACAGTCTAGTTGAGATAGTCATTGACCTGGTTTACCCAGAGTCTGAGGGAGACAAGGCTTTGTCTGTCTGTTTCTCTATCCCTATCTCTCTCAAACTTTTTCTCTCTTTCTCGCAGTCTCAGACACCAGTGCTGCAGTGGCCTTCTCAGGTCAAGGAGTCCCTGGACAAACCTATTCCTACGAAGCTTCCTCCGGTGGTCTCCATGCTGGTTTTAACTCCAGTCCCACCCATAATGGTGATGGTAACTCAGTAGGTGTTGTACTCTGCTCCACCACCATCAGGCACTGTTGCCCTGCAGATTGATGGTCATGGTCCCAGTTAATGTCTTTATCTTGCTCGGGTCAACACTGTCACCATTGAGGGGTCACTGTCCAGCTCATCTTCTTCAGGTGGACATAGATGTATGAGGATGTCATGTGGCAACATTGGGTCCTTGATGTAATGTGCAAGGGGCGTGGTTGACCAATGTTGCCAGCTGCCTCGACTCTCTCGTGGGTGCCTTTGTCGATGCCACCTATGAGGCAGTGTCCAGTGGTTCTCCCCCTTGGTGTTTCCAGTGGTACCACGGCAGTCATTTCTAGTGGAGTCACCCATTTTGCAGCTGCAGGAGAGCACTTCAAGTGAAGGACTATGGGTGTAGTCATATCAGATGACCTAAAGGTGGGTAAGCAATGTGAGAAGTCAGTAAGGAGATCCAGGGGGATACTGGGATGCATAGGGAGGGGTATCACAAGTAGAAAAAAGGAAGTGGTTATCCCTCTGTACAGACAGTTGGTGAGACCCCATCTGGAGTACTGCGCGCAGTTTTGGAGACCTCATCTATGCAAGGACATAGACAGGATGGAAGCAGTCCAGAGGAGGGCAACTAAAATGGTGCAGGGTCTGCTTCAGAAACCATATGAAGAGAGACTGAGAGAGCTTAATATGTATACCCTTGATGAAAGGAGGGACGGGGACATGATGGAAACTTTTAAGTACCTCAAGGGAATCAACAAAGTCCAGGAGGGTAGCATCTTTCAGAAAAAGAGATGTGTAAGAACAAGGGGGCACAATTTAAAGTTAGAGGGGGGACGGCTCAGGGGTAATGTGAGGAAATTCTTTTCACAGAGAGAGTGGTGGATGCATGGAACCGCCTTCCTGGGGAGGTTGTTGGGTCTAAAACAGTGGAGGAATTCAAACATGCATGGGACAGACATAAGGCAATTATAGTGGGGGGTTGCAGGAAGTAGGCTGTTGGTTAACTAGAATCTGCAGCTTATCCAATAGGTAGGGAAATGGGCAGACTGGGTGGGCCAAGTGGTCCTTATCTGCCGTCAAAGTCTTTGTTTCTATGTTTCTATGTTTCTATGACTAGGCCGTATTCTGGGCTACCTAAGGTTTTGTTGGTGGTCGTCACCCCTATTAAGTGGGTAGTCCACAACTCTATACATAAGTGACAGTCTTTGTTCTGTGATTATGACTCTGATTTGGAGGACTCTTCAGTGGAGTCCTCTCAGTGTCAGATAGATGTTGACTCTTTTGATAGCCAGTCAGACCTCAGTAACTCAATTCACTTTGCTGCCCTCTTGCAGCACATGTTCTCATTCCTGGTGGTTCCCTAGGAGGAAGTCCAGAAGCGTGAGTCTTATTCTGTGATGGACATCCTGGAACAGGACTCCTCACTTGGGGGTCATTCCTGGTTGCTGATGTCATTCTGATCCAGACAGTCAGCATTTGGCAGCACCCAGCTTCCTGCCAGGCCCTGTCCATTGTAGGGACAGCAAGTATGCAGTCTCCATTTGTGGGCTCCTGGGTTTTCAGAGATTTGTCTGTGGAGGGCCTAGATGCTGATTTTACCTTCTGAAAGCAGAAGGTGCAGGGTAATGTGGGCAAGCTATCAGATAAGGAGTCTAAAAAGCAGGACTTCTTTTGACACAAAGTCTATGCAGCAGCCTGCCTCAGGACCCGACAGGTCAGCTATGTGGCCTTGATGGCCCAGTTTAGTTATGAGCGGTTTGATAAGCTTCTGGACATGATCCTTCTGCTCCTCGTGGATAGTCAGCCTGAGGCCCGCTCATTGGGATCTGGGACACTCCCCGTCTAAGCAGCAGTTACAGACAGCTTTGGACTCAGGTGATTCATCAGCCCACGTAGTGGTAGCGGTGGTGTCTGTGCACAGGAGGGCTTGGTTTCATCTCTAAACTTTCACACCAGAGACACAGCACAAAATCTGAAAATGTGCCCTTCTGGGGCATCAACCTCTTTGGCTGGGGGGGGGGGGAAGAAAACCATCTAGCTGACATTGAGAAGTGCAGTGTCACACAAGACTCTGTGGCAGCATCCCAGTAGGCTAAGCAGCTGCCTAAGCCCAAACAGGGCTCCTTTTGGAGCCCCTCACATGGCTGTAGATACCAGAAGCAGCAGCCTGAGCAGCAGCAGAGGTAGCAGTACCAGAACTACCATCTGGCTAGACTGAACAAGTCCAGAGTTTAGAGTCAGAAAAGGGGGACATGGCAGTGCATCTAGTGGCCAGTCCTTCAGAACCCCTCCCAAATGTGAAAAGTGACAGGCTGCAGGGAGTCATTCCCTCTTATGTATGGTCCCTGCTGCAACTCCATGTCAGGGCTCATTTTATTCCAGTTCCTTTCACAGTGGTCCACCATCATGTCAGCCAAGTGGGTTGTGGAGGTCCTGGGACTTGGTCAGTCTCTGGAGTTTGAGACTCTCCCTCCATGTTGATTTCAAGCACTGATGGAGTCTGTGGTGCCCTTGGGCACTCTGACTACACTGCAGAGCGGGATCATTCAGTTGTTGGAGGGCAGTGCTATGGAGGTTGCCCTGGATGCTCTTGCTTCACCGGAATATGTGCCTTATTACTTTTAGGTACCAAATGAATGGGAGCCTGGTGCCCCATTCTCGACTGGCATATTCTGAACAAATTCATCTGCAGGTGAAGATTTTGTATCTTCACCCTCAACCGGATGATACTGTCTCTGGAGTCTGAGACATGGTTTTACTTTCTGGACCTCCAGGATGTGTATTTTTACATCCCAGTACATCCATCCCATCCCATAGGCAGTTCCTCTGCTTCTGGGTGGGTGACATGCTGTACCAGTTCAAAACTATGCCCTTTAGCCTGTCATCAACACTAAAGGAGTTTACCAAGTGCCTTTTGGTCATGGTTGCCTTCCTCTGGTACAGAGGTGACAGAGTCTTCCTGTACCTGCATGGCTGGCTCATCACAGGCTGTGCCAGGGAGGTAATGGAACAGGACAGGGATCTGACCATTCAGACATTTGGGGATCTGTACTAATTGGTCAGTCTGGCCAAGTCATAGCTTTTACCCAAGCAGGTGATCCAGTTCACTGGAGCGGAACTAGACTCTGTCCAAACCAGGGCTCACTTACTTACACACCAGGTGGAGGATCTTATCTCCTCTTCTGCATTCTATTAGGTTGGGCAGTGACACCTTGCCCTGGACTTCCCCTGGCTGTTGACATTCATGGTGGCTGTGACAACCATGATCCATTGGACCTTCTGGTTAAGGCACCCCTTCAATAGGAATTAGGGCGCCAGTGGTCCCAGTACCATGACTATCTGAGCCAGCATGGGAAGCCATCATTGGTGGCTGAGCCCCCAGACCCTTTTGGAGGGAATCCCTTTTACATGAGCCAAGTTGATTTTACGTTGATGATGGATACATCATTGATGGGGTTGGGTACTCATCTGTCAGACCCTGCAGCCCATGGGTTCAGATCACCGAGCGAGATCCACCAGCATATCAGCCTGCTGGGGCTCCAGGCAGTGCATCTTGCAATGTCTGTATCTGCTCCATTAATTCAGAGTCAGGTGGTGCAGGTCAACACAGACAACTTGACAAAAGTCATAGTAAGGTGGGATGCACTTCTTTCCCTTGAGTCAGGAAGCACTCTACACCTGGTCCCTGGTTTGCAGCCTGCAGATGGACCTCCTTGCAGCGCACATGGCAGGGGAGGACAAACAGTTAGCACATGCTCTCAGTAAAGTGGGAGAGATGTCACACGAGTTGTCCTTACACCAGGATGTGGTGACACAGCTGTTTGCCCAGTGAGGCAGAGCACACCTCTGGTAGACATGTTTGCCTTCTAGGAGAACAGAAAACTGAGATTATTCTATGCCTGCCCCCTCAGATGAGAATGCTGATGGGGATACCTTCTCCAGGCCCTGGACCCCAATCCTTCTGTATGTCTTCCCTCTTTTTCCCTTGATCCAGAAAGTGGTGCTCAAAGCATTTAGGGACAAGGCAAACCAGGTCCTGATAGCTCCAGATTTGCCCAGACAGTTCCGGCAAAAGGATCTTCTCATCCTCTCCATTAGTCCCCCATACCAACATGCACTGCTTCTGGACCTGCTATTGAGATCAGGGCTGATAGTTAGGTATCTGGAACTGCAGTCCCTGCACCTGTCTGTCTGATTCCTGAGTAACTAGCATTCCATGCTCTAGGCCTTTTGGAAGATGTTCTCCATGTTCTGAAGGTGTCCTGTAAAAAGTCAGCTCCTAATACTTACTCCTTTAAATTGGTTAGGTTTTTGCACTGGTGTGCAGGATAGGAGGTAGATCCTCTTACTTTTCCTATGGTGTGCATCCTGGACTACCTCTGATCCCTGTCTCAGTCAGGATTGCGGATGATGTTCCTCATGGCACACCTAAGTACATCTCTGCATACATGGCACAAGCAAGTATGATGACGGTAGCCCAGGAGAAAGTGGTCAGGGGCTTTTTCAAAGGCATGAATCATGTGTCTCCTCCAATACGAGAGCCCTCACCACCAGGAGACCTTACTACTGGTGCTCATTAAGCTGATGGGAAAACCATTCCATCTGATGGACAAGTATGAGATGTCATATCTGTTGTGGAAAACTGAGTTTTTGGTTGCCCTCACCTTGACCAAATGGGTGAGTGAGCTCCAGATGCTCTCAGTAGAGACTCCATATCTGGTTTTCAACAAGGACAAGGTCTTACATTGTTCCCATGCAAAGTTCATGCTAAAGGTGGCTTCAGAGTTTCACTTTAACCAGGTGCTATATCTTCCTATCTTCTTCCCAAGGCCACATGCTTTAAACAATGAATGTGCACTCCAAGCTCTGGACATATGCCGGGCTGTTCTTTTTTTTTTAAACTTTATAGTTTATTGAACTTGGGGGTCCTTTGTTACGGGGATCGCACAGCATGCGTTCAATGTGAGGCTCAACAATTATTCCTTACCTGTGCTGAAGCTGCTTCAGGCAGACCAGCTGCCAAGCAAACTATTGGATGATGCATAATCTCCTTTATTGATTTGTGTTACATGTTGGCTGGCAGAGAACCACCCGAGTGGCTGAAGGCTCATTCCACAAGATATACTGCTGCCTCTGTTGCTGCTAGGTACACCCTGATTGAGGAGATCTGCTGGGGTGAGACCTGATCCAGTGCAGATAAATTTATATCCCACAGTAGCATCAATATGCTCAGGTGGCGTGATGTTGCAGTTGTGACCCCAGTCCTTCAGTCACCTGAATTTGGGGTATACACCTTGTCCCCTCCTCCTGGAGGATTGCTAGGAGTCTGCCTTCTGTAAGTATGAATCTGAAAAACTGAATCTAGGTGGTCAGAAATAGAGGTTACCTGTAACTGTAGATTTTCTTCGAGGATATCTCATTCCACTGAGCCACATCATGGACCTGTACACCATCGGCATCAGGTCCACCTGGTAACTTGCTAGCTGGGGCTGTCCATGACAATGTGCATCATCGCTGCCTGTACAGTACAACATGGGTAGCCCCATCATACCTCAGTTTTTTCTCCCGTCATTAGCCACTCATCGACCCGTTTCTTTTTTTTTTTTTGCAAAATAAAGATTTTTATTGAATTTTGTCTTTTAAAATAATACAGTAATACAACCTAAATAAGTAACTTGGTAAAAAGATTTAGATTACATACAATAAATGGAGTTCCTTTTGCAGTAGAATTGATACAGCACATTTACATTTGCACACAACATTCAGAAGCACCCAGTTAGGAGACAAAGTTAGCAGAAAGTACAGATATAAACACTATAGAGTACATGTAGCCACTGCCTGTCTTTCATAGAGGAGCATTACTCCTTGTACACCTAAAACTGATTTCAAGGGCTATACAAGTTAGGGCTTTGAAAAGCACATGTGGTGTAAGTAAGCAGAGCACGTGGGTTGAATGTTAATGGACAGGCGGATGTGGTCATTTACCTACAGTGCTCCCTATGGCAGAATTGGTCCTAAGCAACCCTGGGAGGCTTCCTTTCTTTTTTTTTCACTTTATCTTTTTTTTGAAATTCGAGTATATATGAAAGCACACATCTAATACAATAGAAGACTATCCTCCATGTAAGGTATAAAATATCACTTAACAAAACACAGTATTTAGGGTAAACATATTAGAGAAGCCTTGTATACATGTATTGATAATAAAACACAAACCTAGAAGGGTTACAATCAATAGGGTATTACAGGATCAGAAATAGCAACCATGTACGAAATACATGCTAGGGCAGGCTATGGCAAAGCATTCAGTAAATTGCAAAAAGTGATAAATGTGGTAATATGAACAATGGGAGGCTTCCTTTCTAACCCCAGTAATACTCAGGTATTCATAACTTTCTGCAGTAAGCCTGCAGGGTTGGACTGCCCGGAGAGAATGGAACATATGCAAATGATGGAATCATCTGCACATGACAACTTTTCAAATGCAGCCCTGTACTAACTGCCAATGTTCTAAACCTCGTTAGATTTTACTCTCTGCCTGAACAGTCTGGTCGCTCGGACTGTCGCTCTTCAATCAACTGTTTGATGTGAAGAAACTTATACAAATATATAAGTATCATTTCTATTTCATTTGCTGCCTTATATAAATTGTTTTACTTTAGCTAAACTTAGTTTTATAGTTATTTAGTTGTTTTTGCTGGTTCCTCTTGGTTCAGAATTACCAGGAAGGAACTGGGTTAGTTTTTCACATTTTAGAGTTTTTGTGACACAAGACCTGTTTTACGTTTGGTTAAATTTAGTTTAAAAGTGTTTTTTTGTAACTGTAGTTTTTTGTTACTGACCCACCAATACCGGTTCCAAATTTTCTGTCGGTTCAGATCCTCCGGTTCCTCTTCGGTTCTGGAACCGACCACAACCGCAAGTGTTATTATTTAAATCTTTTTTTTTTCTCTATACTTTCCCCCTGGGGCCACTAGTCTGCCTTACCTCTACACGTCAGGCATCCTCCCGGGTACTCAGGCCGCCATCTTCTGGGACTTTCTCTGGCTCCAGTTCAGGTCCCACAGCTACCCCGGCAGCTTGCCCCCCACGGCGGGGTGGTGGGGAGCACTCCCTCGGAGCTCAACCCACCCGGTCAGGATGCAGTACTGCCGCGCACCCTTGGCGCTGAACAAGTCCGCTCTGGAGACAGCCATCATGCCGCCGCAACTAGTGCCCCTGTTTTCCACTTTTTCTCCCCTTATGGCTTGAGGCGTGCAATAACGCCTAAGGCCCCGAGCGTCCGAGCATCCGTACATACTCCGAGCCAAGCTTCTGCTCCAGTACATTCCCTCTATGTCTGCCAATGCTCTGTAGCCACCGCCAGAGGCCGCCAGAGCACAGATGGCAATCCCCCCCTTCCCGGAGAAGGAAGGCAGTCCTACGGATGCTCCATCCTTCTCCTCCCCTGTCAACCCCCGATGACCTAGGCTCATTCCTGAACCCAGGTCACCGGCGTGGCGCGAGGTGTGGCGTCCAATGCCTCAACCCTCAGTGCCACCAGGCCGGCTATTAAAATCTTTTTTACTTAGTGGTTCTCTTTTTTACTGGTTCAATAGCAAAAAAAACAAAGAAAAAGACCGGTGAGCCTGGTTTTAAAAATTGTACACAATGAGGGGACGTTTTTGCAAAGGCAGATAAGCACACTGTGTGTGTGGCTTGTCTGAGATATGAGCATATTAAAGAGGATTGTCAAATCTGCCTGACTTTCCCTGAAAAAACTATTGGAAAACACCTGGAATGGCTGAAAAAGAAGCTCCCCAAGAGTCCCTCTGGCTCTGACCAGCTGATACCCTCTGTTATTGTGGCTGTACCCACATCTGTTGCTACTTCCACCCCTGAGAAGGGTGATAAAGTTACCAAGAGGATTTCTGAACTGGCTAGCTCCCCAGTTCCCTCTAAAAAAGCACACAAGGTGAAACATACAGAACCCCCAAATATTGACCAGGGGACTTTTGTACCTGATAATATCATGCCTAATCCTCAGGAAATCGCACAGCCTTTTAAAGTCATTCAGGCTTTGCAGGGCTTAGTGCCCACTGCTCAGCAACCACCTGTTCCAGCAGGACAAGCTGGCAGAATTCCCCTTGTTGAAGAGGAGGAATACAGTGAGTATGAGGAGGAGGATGAAGGGGAACCCATCTTACCTGAGGTATCCCCAGAACAAGAATTTGGTTCACTCCCTAGAGCATCTGAAGATTTTTCTTCTCACTTCACTTTCGTGAGAAAAATGGCAGATGCCCTAGACATCTCCACAAGATAAGAAGTGGAGGATGAGGAGGAAATAGAGTACTGGAGATGATGGGTTTGACTCCCACCAAAGCCCTCCTCCTCCCAGTGAACAAATTCTGTAAAAAAGATGCTCTAAAATGGTTGCATACCCCAAATTCTGTCCCCCCTCTAGATAACAGAATGGACAAGAAATATCAGTTGGAGAGGGAAGGGGCATAGTTCCTTTTTTTCCCATCTTGATCATCAAGGGGTCATTCAGCAAGCAGCCTGTGATAAGACTAGAGTCCCTCTGGCATCCCATCCACCAGATAAGGACTCTAGGAAAATAGTATGGCTAAGAAAGGGTACCTGTCAGCCTCCCTAGCCATGCAACAGGCTAACTTTCAGGCCTATGCTGCCCAGTACCAAAAGTCCCTGTGGCAGTCAGTTTTGGCCATATCTGAGAAAGCTCCCTCACCCACATCTGATGACCTAGCGGAAACAGCTAGGTTTGGGCTAGAGGCAGCTAAGTACCAATTCCAGATGGCTGCTGATACCAACGACACTGCAGCCAGATGGATGTCAAATACGGTAGCCCAGAGGAGATTTGCTTGGCTGAGAGCCACAAATCTCACTGCTGATACACAATCTAAGGCCCTGGATTTTCCTTGAGAGGGAAATGTTCTTTTTGGAGAATCTACAGTGTCATACATGAAGAAGGTGGATGAGTATAAGGCCACTTACAGAAGCAACTCTAGTAGAGAGAGAGCTTCTCCATCCGCCAGGCCTTATGGAAGGGGAGGCTGGGGCAGGTCCTTTCACACCAGGCACTTTTTCCAGCCAGTGGCCACACCCCAGTATCAACAGTACTCACAACAGGGGTACTTTAGGGGCAGGGGTTGAAGGGGTTCTAGGTGTGGATCTCAAGCACAGCCTCAACTCCAAGCCAAGCAGACCCCCTGAAGTACAGGCCACCTCCTCACTCCCTGTCGGAGGCAGACTTTCCCACTTCCTCCAGGCTTGGCTGAACATCACCACAGACAAGTGGGTCCTGGAGGTAGTGGGTCAGGGTCTGTCTCTGGCTGTCAAATCCCTTCCTCCTCTAGCAGCCAGGGGTTTCAGTGCACCTTCCCTGGCAGAAAAGAACCTGCTGGAGGCAGAGGTCCAGAAACTGTTACTTTTAAAAACAGTGGAACCTGTCCCAAGCTTACTGAGAGGAAGGGACTTTTACTCCAGATACTTCCTCGCCACAAAGAAAAGTGGGGAGTGGTGGCCTGTATTGGATATCAGAGCTCTAAACAGGCATCTGAAAAAGCAAAAGTTCAAAATGGTAACTTTGGCATTGATTCTGCCAACAATCCAGAAAGGGGATTGGTTGGCTTCACTGGACTTAAAAGACGCCTATTTCCACATTCCCATAAGGGAGTCTCACAGAAAATATCTCAGATTCAGGCTCCCTTCAGGTCATTACCAATTTTCAACCCTGCCTTTTGGCCTTTCTTTGGCCCCAAGGGTGTTTACAAAGTGCCTAGCGCCAGTGATAGCACACCTTCGAAGACAGGGTGTGACAGTTTTTCCGTATCTGGACGACTGGCTGGTGGTGGCCAAGTCACCACAACAGGTCACTCAGTATCTAAGCCTTACCCAAGGCCTGCTGGAATCCTTGGGGTTCATTATCAATCTCAAAAAGTCAGTCACAAAAAGTCAGTCCTCATTCCTGCACAAAAGTTGCAGTTCATAGGGGCAGAGATAGACACCTTGCAGGGCAGGGCCTACCTCCCTTTGGACAGGATCAGAAATCTTCAGCTAGTGGCAAATTCCTTCACCTTGAACAGGAGCAAGCCAGCAAGACAGTTCTTGCAACTTCTGGGTCATATGGCTGCATCCACAGCCACAGTGCTGGGTTCAAGGTTTCAAATGAAGGACACCCAGTTCCACCTCATGGCTCACTGGAGTCAAAGAAAAGATTCTCTTTCAAAACCCATTCCGGTCACAAGAATTTTGCTGCAAGCTTTGCAGTGGTAGAAAGAAGTACCCAATTTAAGGTAAGGTGTTTCCTTTCAGAAAGAATACCCCTCAGTTGTTCTTACAACAGATGCATCCCTACTGGGCTGGGGTGCCCACTTGGGAGACCATACAACCCAGGGTACTTAGTCAGCCAGAGTCCCTCCAGCACATAAACTTGCTGGAACTCAGGGCTGCCTTTCTGGCTCTAAAAACCTTTTCAGGACTAGTACAGTCAAAGGTGGTATAGGTCAGAACAGACAATACCACCACAATGTACTACATCAACAAACAGGGAGGCACCAGGTCAGGGCCCCATTGCACAAAGGCCATGAAAATTTGGACCCTGGCGTATTCTTTGGGAGTCTCCCTGTAGGCAATCCATCTACCAGGAAAGGACAGTACCTTGGCAGATGCCTTAAGTCGAATCAACCAGGCCCATCACGAATGGACTCTGAACAAACAGGTGGTGGAAATAATTTTCCGAAGGTGAGGCACTCCAGAGGTGGACTTGTTCGCATCCCACCAGAACCACCATTTGCCTCAATACAGCTGCAGGCCGCCAGATCAGGGTACTTTGCCCCTAGATGTCCTGACTCTAGATTGGTCAAGGAGGTTCCTGTACACTTTCCCTCCCTTTCCCGTGGTTTTCAGGATGTTACTCAAGCTCAGGTCCCACTCAGCATCTCTAATCCTAATAGCCCCGGATTGGCCCAGGCAGCCATGGTACTCTCTAATGCTCTCTTTATCTGTGGCCAAACCGATATGACTCCCTCTGAGGCACAATCTATTGACCTCCAACCAGGGGACCCTGTTCTACTCGAACCTCAAGTCCCTCAACCTCAAAGCTTGGTTCTTGAGGAACTAGAATATGCTGACTTGCAACTCTCTGAATCAGTGCTTCACATTCTGAGGGGCTATAGGAAACCCTCTACTAAGAAAACTTATTCTTCAGAATGGAAAAGGTTTTCAATCTGGTGTTCGACTAAGGATTTGATTCCATTACAGGCTGGGTTCCCAACCGTTTTGGATTATCTCTCTCATTTACACTCTCTGGGTCTACAACCCATTTCACTCAAGGTACACCTTGCAGCATTGTCTGTTTACATTTCTGCTGGTGCCAGGGTAACACTAGCTTCGGACCCCTTTTTAGAAGGTTCTTCAAGGGATTGGCCCATCTGCACCCTCCTCACAAGACACCTATATCAGCATGGGACCTTAATGTGTGTATAGCCAAGCTCATGGGGCACCCCTTTAAGCCTATGGCTACAGCTCAACTTTAATGTGTCACTTGGAAAATAGTTTTTCTAGTGGCAATGACTTCTGCAAGAAGAATAAGTGAGCTCCAGGCTCTCTCTGTGGAGCAGGACTATATCTCTTTTCAAAGAGATAGGTAGTTTTGAGAACAAATAGAAAATTCCTACCAAAGGTAGTCTCTGATTTTCACCTTAACCAATCCATTACCCTACCTGTCTTCTTCATTGAGCATTCTGCTTCTGGTGAAAGAAGACTTCATAGTTTGGATGTAAAGAGAGCTCTCAGTTATTATATTACAGCCACTAAAGACCATAGGCAGGACAGGAAACAGTTGTTTCTGACCTATGGGGATGTGGGAAAATGTAATCCAGCTTCTAAGAGATCTCTTTCTCACTGGATAGTCTAGCGTATTCAATTCTGCTATATAAAAGCGGGTAGGGAGCCCCCAACAGGGTTGAGGGCACACTCCACCAGGGGAACAGCTGCTACTCTGGCAGCTGCGAGAGATGTTCTGTACTATCTGGTTGCTATCTGTAAAGCAGCTATCTGGAAGACAGTACACACCTTTACAAAGCATTACAATCTGGATATTCAGTCTAGAAGTGATGCTAGGTTTGGCACAGCAGTCCTGAAAAGTCTATTTCCTAAGTAAATGTTCTGTGCCCACCACCAGTGGTACTGCTTTGTAGTCTGCAGAAAGTTATGAATACCCAAGTATTACTGGGGTTAGAAGAAAAAATTACTCACCTTAGTAATCTTGTTTCTTCCCAGTGATGCTCAGGTATTCATAACTTCCCACCCTACCTCCCCTTCCACAACTCAAGCCTCTGCACTCCCGCATGCTGCACTATCACAAAAGGGCACATCACTATGACTGTATATACGTTGCCATATAGTGGTACAAGTTGGTAAACAAGGCTTATAGTCTTTACCACTTTTCAGGTGTTTCTGACATGCTGATTCTTTAAAATGTATGGGTTTTCTCCAGTTGGAGGTTTCTTCTGATTAAAATTGTGGTTATTTTGACTTCTCTCTCTAATCATAAATGCTTGCAGTATTTTACTGTATGGCTTTGCCTACTCAGGCTCCTAGGAAATCTGAGGAGGTTTAGAACATTGGCAGTTAGTATAGGGCAGCATTTGAAAAGTTATCATGCACGGATGATTCCGTCATTTGCACATGTTCCATTCTTTCCGGGCAGTCCAGCCCTCCAGGCTTACTGCAGAAAGTTATGAATACCTGAGTATCATTGGGAGGAAACAAGATTACTAAGGTGAGTAATTTTTTCTTTGTGCTTTAAAGATCAAATGCCCATGAACCATCCCCTATTACCTGGTGGTAGTAACTATGACAAAACGTTCCCTAGATGTGCAGTAACTTTGTTTTGTCAAAGAGAAAGTTGAATTAAGTAACTTTCTGAGTCACTTTTTAGCATCAGCACTAGTCAAATAAATCAATGGCACAACACAGTTACATGGGAAGTATTATAGCGCCATCTGTCTGTGTGCCAAGGGAGAAACACTGACAGCCTGCTGTTTCCCATTAGTGTGCTGAGACAAATTTGACATCACCCCTAGGGGATGTCTCAGGGGAAGCATCTGAGAATCTGATAGCAGGAATGTAAACAAACGGTGCTGCTCCACCGCTAAAAAGAGGCTCAGAAAGGTAGTTAATACAACTTTGTCTTTGACAAAACAAAGTTACTACACATCTAGGGAACATACTGTCATAGTTACCATCAATAGGTAATAGGGGACATGGTTCATGTGCATTTTTATCATTTATTTTTATTTACGACATTAATAAGCGGGTAGGTGCATTGATCCCAGAGACTGTTTTCAGGCACAACCCAGGCTACATACAGTGGCACAGGAGTAACGTTAAACAAAGTTCACTGAACAGTTAAGCAGTTTAACAACGATGCCAAAAGAAAATACAACAGTATTCCAGAAATACAAGGTAGTAAAATTAATTAAAGTAGATGTACAGCAAGACAAGGTGTCAGTTTTCATAGCAGACAAAACAAGCAATTTACAATAAAAGTAACTGGACTAACAAGATAAGTGTAGGTGGAGAAACCCCTAGGCAGGGGAGGGGTACCCAAAAGTGTAAGGGAGTAGAGGGGAGGGAGGGGATAGGTGCAGGAGAGGGAGGGAATGGTGAATATAACAGAATAATGGAAAGTTGAAACTAGGATAAACTCAAAGAGGTTAGCGAGGTTGGGGGAAGGAGCTACCCAATAAAGCAGCGGCAGCGGGATTCAGCCAGGAGCCAGTCTTTGAGGCAGGATTTGAACAGGCGGTGGGTGTCCAGGGAGCGGAGCTCAGCAGGCAGCCCATTCTACAGTGAGGGGGCTGCAACCAACAGGGCTCTCCCACCTATACTGGTAGATACCCTGGGAACTTTAAGAGGGGGGATGTTATTGGAGCGGAGACAGCGGTGTAGAGTTCAGACTTTGAGGAGGGCTGCAAGGAGTGATTCCTAGCCAGTTCAGATGGCATTATCAACCATGCAGCAAAGGGCAAAGTCAAAGTGGCCTTGTAGTGGGAGCCGTCCAAGTGACTGGTAGAGGACACAGTGGTAGGTGGAAAAAGGGGCCAGTAAGGCAAAGTGACAGGCATTATTGTAGGCAGTAGAGAGTTTGGCCATGAGGGTTGTGGATGACCTAGCATAGCTGGTGGAGGAGTAGTTGAGTATAGGGAGTAAGTTCCCCTGGACAATGGCATGTCGGGCCTCATGGCAGAGGTAGTGTCTGAATCTGTAGGCAGCACCCAGCTTTTGGTGTATCCTGCGAACCACTGAGTTGATGTGCTCAGAGAAGGAAAGGGAGGGATTGGGCAAGACGCCTAGGTATTTGAAGGTATCGACATTTTCAAGGCCTTGGCCATCAGGGGAGACAATGTTGAGAGTGGAGGAGGAGTTCAACTTGGCTAGGAAGAACTTGGATCTGAACAGCATGGATTTTGTTTTCTTGACATTTACCAGGAGGAGGTTGGCTGCAAACCAGTTGTGGGCAGCTGCATAGTTAAGGGTGAGAACTGAGGAAATGTGGGCGAGGGATTTATCACTGAAGAAAAGGACAAGGTCATCAACATAGAGGAGGGCATTACAGCTGAGACTGTCCAAGGGAAGAGAATTTATAAATAGGGAGAATAGAAGGGGGCCCATAATGGAGTCCTGAGGGACACCAGTTGAGACAGGCAGGGTAGGGGAGCAAGCAGGGCCTACACAAACATATTTTGAGTGATCAGAGAAGTAGCTCCTGAACCAGTTAGATGCCTCAAGTGAACAGCCAAGGAGACATAACTTGGAGAGGAGGAGAGCATGGCTGACCATGTGGAAGGCCTTAGAGAGGATCAACAAAAATGGCACTGGTGGCATTTCCGTGGTCCATGTTCATAAAGATGTGGTCAGTCAGCAGTGCAAGGGCAGTATAGGTACTATGGTTCTTGCAAAAGCCATGTTGCTGTTTACAGAAAAGGTTGTACTTGTCTATGTGCTTGGTAAGCTGATGGTGGATAACTTTCTCGAGTAGCTTACTGGGGGGGGAGGAGGATGGAGATAGGCCGATAGTTGTCCATGGATTGAGGGTCACCAGCTTTGAAAATGGGAATCACTTTGGCAGTCTTCCAGGGGTCAGGCATGGAGGAGGTGAAAAGGGCAAGGTTAAAAATAAAAGTGAGGGGTCTGATGATGGCAGGGGAAATGAGTCTGAGGAAGACTGAGGAGAGGCCATCGGACCCAGGAGAGCCACGGTTTGGGAGGCATTTGAGGAGCATTAATGTATCAGTAATTGAGATAACATTAAAGTAGAAAGGGGGGATTGGGGAAGGGGGGATGGCCGGGAGAGGTTGTCCGGGGGTTTGGGTAGTGGACCAAGCTGCTAGGCTTGAAACACAGATAGGTCAGTGAATTTATCCTTGAAGGCCCGGGCCACCTCCAGATAGTCCATGATGAGGCCAGTGGGGGAGTTCAACTGCAGGGCTGTCTTACTGGAGTGGGGTATGAGAAGGGAGCCGATGGATTCCCTGAATTTCCTAGGATCTCCAAGGTTTACCTTTTGGAGGTTATGGAAATCGATCTGTTTCAGGGATTTGGCCAAATGTTTGCATAGGTTTAGCTGGTGCCTGTAGGCATCCCAGAGGGCAGGGGAGGGGGATGCTTTGTACATGGACCAAGCACGATCTCTGTTCTTTTTGAGTGTAAGGAGATCTTTAATGATCCAGTGAGAGCAGCCACCTCTGACTCATCTTGTAGTGAAATGGAAAGGCTGATCCTGTAGGGCCAGCAGGGTCTGAGTGAAGAGAGTTACTGCTGGGGTCACGTCAGTCAGTGAGTAGAGAGCAGACCAGTTCAATAACAATGCTTCTCCAAGGAGGATGGGGCTGTTGGGGCTGTGGAAATTTTGAAAGGGCAGGTATTGGGGGGAGGGGTGTTTTAATTTGGATGACCAGAGGAGAAACGTGGGGGTGTGGTCACTGATGGAGTTAGCCATAGTACCGGCTTGCAATACATAATCATTCCTACTCATGATGATCCAATCCAAAAGGGTTTGGATGGCAGTGTGTGGGTTTTGTCTGGTGGGAAGCATAATATTCTGGACCAGGTTCTGTTGTTTTAGAAGGCAAGCATAGTGTGATTGGTGGGCACTCAGCCAGTTTAAATTGAAGTCGCTGAGGAGAATGGAATCTCTATGAGGGGATAGTGAGCTGAAGCATGATAGAAAGCTGTTTAGACCCTCAGATCCCAGGGTTGGAGGATTGTAGCAGCAACCAATATAGAATTTCTTTATGGAGCCCAGGTTTAGTTTGGAGAGGAGCCATTCACTGGGGGAAGTTGAATCAGAGAAGAAGACAATGGTGGCAGACAGGGGTACTCTGAAGAACAGTGCTACACCTCCACCCTTCTTTTTGCCCGGCCTATCAAGGCATAGGGAGGAGTACCCAGGTAGCTGATACACGGTGTCTGATGGGTGAGGCTTTAGCCAGGTTTTAGAAAGTCCCAGCACATGGGGCTTGTATAGCAATACCCATGCCTCCAGGTCAGGGAGCTTGGAGGGAAGGCTACAGATGTTGATATGTACAGTTTTCAAAGCTGCGGCATTTTCCCAGGTGCTGGAGGAGGAGGTAATATGGGAGTTGGCTGGACCAGGGTTGCACTTGACATCTCCAGCTAGGAGAAGGAAAGAGAATAGGAGTGTGTATGGGCAAGGGGGGACAATAGGAGACCACAAGAAGGAGAGTAGGTAGTGGCCAAGTAAATGGCATTCCAAGCTGGAGAGAAAAAACAGGGTGACAGGTCCAAGAGGGGATAGTTCCCATCTGGAGTAAAGGGAAGGGTGTTGCGGGGGGGAAGGGGTGACTGTGAAGAAGACAAGGTATTCTTGGTCACAGGTTAACACAGTAGCACATTAGTCCATAAGCAACAGGATGGATGGCATGGAAACAGTGAGTAGGGTGAGACATAGCAGATTCATCATGTCAAGGAGTAGCAGGTAATAAGACAAATCTCAAGGGGTTCAGAAAGTGGTAACGTGGGAGTGGCTGGTGGCTTGTTGGTTAACACAGGCAAGTCACTAGCAAACTAAATATGAGTTGAGGAGAAATACGCTGTGAGTGAAAAAGGGATTGTAGTCGAAATGAAAGGAGAGAAAAGCAGGGTGCAAAAGACTAATGAAACAAAACAGAGGCCAAGATAGAGGGAAAGGGACAGTGTCTTAGGTGTGGTGGTTGACAGGAGGAGTGGGTCTATAACTTTAAGCCTACTGCACGAGGTTATGGCCCATGGTGAAAGGGTTAACAGGAGAGGGAGTAGTTTAGGTGCATTTAATGAGTGACAGATGAGGGCGGGAGAAAATTCAAGTTGCAGAGCAGTCTTCGCCGGAGCAGGGTCTGGGGCCATACCTGTCAGCAGTGGCTTGAGGGAGGATGGCAGTCAGGCAGGCGGCTTCTAGGATAAGACCATGGTTATGGTGCTAGCCCTGTTGGGCTGAAATGACACCTGAGGACAAGGGACAAACGGGATTAGTTAAAGCTGACAGAGATCGGGAGGAGGATTAGGCCAAAGAGGGCAATTTACTAAAATAATGGAAAGAAAAGGCTAAATCGGGGGTGGGTTACAGACCAAAGGCAGGGCACCAGCAGGGTCTGGAGTGCAGGGGAGAAGACAAAAAGGACTAAATCGGGGGGTGGGCAACTGCCTGAAAACAGAGACAGAGCAAAAACAGTACAAGTAGAGAGAAAGCTAAAATAATCACTTATACAATTTGGTGGAAAAATTACTTCGCTACTTATGCTTTAAGATCTAGAAATACAGTAAAACATTAACAAAGCTTTGCACTAAAATATTTGGGTACACTAGCACATGCACAGAAGGCTAATCCTTGCAGCAGAAATAGCAAGAGACAGTAATTAATACAGGTAGAAATAGACTTAAGAAAAAAATCAGCCAAAAATGCAGGGTTTCCACTATTGAAAGTAGAAATACAGAGTCTGAAAGTGCTATGCAGAAGTAGTCAATAGGAGAGCTCATGGGTCGGCAATGACCAATGAGGGCTGTTCTGGGAAAAGATGCCAGTCTTTTTTAAAAATGATGAAAAATACAAGTTGCAGAGCAGTCTGTTTGCTGGAGCAGGGTCCAGGGCCATACCTGTCAGCAGTGGCTTGAGGGAGGGTGGCAGGCTGCTTCCTCTCACCAAGGGATGTGGGCAGGTGGCTTCTAAGATAAGGCAGTAGTTGCAGTGCTAGCCCCATTGTGCTAAAGGGATGCATGTCAGCAGTGGCTTGATGGTGGGTGGCAGGCTGCTTCTTTTCACCAATGGAAGCGGATGTTCAGATTCTAGGATGAGACCGCGGTTGCGGTGCTAGCACATTGGGCTGAAGGGACACCTGTCAGCAGTGGCTTGAGAGCAGGTGGCAGGCTGCTGCTTTTTGCTGAGGGAGGTGGGCAGTAGGCTTCTAAGATGAGACCACAGTTGCGGTGCTTGCCTCATTGGGCTGGAGGGACGCCTGTCAGCAGTGGCTTGAGGGCTGGTGGCAGGCTGCTGCTTCTTGCTAAGGAAGGCGGGCAGGCTGCTTTTAAGATGAGACTGCAGTTGCGGTGCTAGCCCCATTGTGCTGAAGGGATGCCTGTCGGCAGTGGCTTGAGGGTGGGTGGCAGGCTGCTTCTTCTCGCTGAGAGAGGCGGGCAGGCGGCTTCTAGGATGAGATCGCGGTTGCAGTGCTAACCCCGTTGGGCTGAAGGGACGCCGGTCAGCAGTGGCTCGAGGACAGGTGGCAGGCTTCTTCTTCTCACCGAGGGAGGCAGGCGGCATCTAGGATGAGACCACGGTTGCAGTGCTAGCCCCATCGGGCTGAAGGGATGCCCTTTAAGTCTGTTGCAACAGCACCTCTAACTAGCTATCCTTTTCCTCTCCTAATTATTTCACCTTATTCCTTCCAGGACAGCCACCTGGAGGATGCCGCCCCCCCCCCCCATTTCTCTACTGTATCTATTACCCACTTTATTTTTCTTTTTTCTCTTTCATTTTCCAGTCTTCCCAGGGATATAAAGTGTGCCAATGTTTAGAAAGGTGCATTCATAATAAGATGCTGGTTAGCATAAGAAAGAAAAACATGCATGTGCTAAAATAACATGTTACCAGCTAACACAATGTTGTAATTATGACCTTGAGGACCCAGTCTCATCTGACTGGTCTACCGGCAGGAAGACCAGTGCCCAGGTTGTAGATGGTACCCAGCTACTCACCTACCGATCTGTTCCTCTACCTCTGGTGGTGGGCCACCTCAGGACTGACTTTGCTTTTGACCGCATGGTGTTACATCATCACCCCAGCATATTGGGAATTGACTTCTTAGCACTACATGGCTGTGTAGTGGACCTAGCCAACAGGCTACTCCTTCAGATCAAAAGATAATGTCATACTGTCACCATCTCAGACTTGCACGTGGTGGCAGCCATCTCCCATAACAACAAGGAGTATGACGTAATGGCTTTGTTCAAAAGTCATTTGTTTTCTGAGCTTGCACCCTTGCTGCAAAAAAACCTTGACGTGCTTGCCATCAACAAGCACGACTGTGGTAGGATGCACACTACCATTGAAATCACAGGGCCTGACCCTGTGAGGCAGAAGCAGTACTCATTCCCTGCTGAAGCCTTGCCAACACTGAGGGAGACCATCCAATCACTGCTACAACAAGGAGTGATTAGGACCTGTGTTTCCACTGTTAATTCACCTATTTGGCCTGTGAAAAAGTCAAATGGAGCTTGGAGACTCACAACTGACTACAGAAAACTTAATCAAGTTACCCCTAGTTGCGCTCCAACAGTAGCATCAGCACCTAATGAACTCAAGCTGTTGACACCTGACAAAAAGTGGTTCACAGCTCTTGACATCTCTAATGGGTTCTGGTCACTCCCATTAGCACAGTAAAGCCAATACAAATTTGATTTCACCTTTGATGGACACCAGTACATCAGGACCTGCCTTCCCCAGGGCTTTTACAACAGCGCTTCTCTCTTCCATCACCACATGATGAATGCTCTGCAGGGGTTCTCCAAACCCCAGTGTCTCCTGCAGTATGTGGGTGACTTGCTTCTAGCAACCGTCATGAAAGAAGATCATTTGGCCCTTCTAGATGAACTTCTGTCTCTCCTCAAGACAGCAGGCCTCAAGTGCAGTTCCTCTAAGGCACAACTGTGTGAAAAAGAGGTAATCTTTCTTGGCCTGTGTATTACAGACCAAGGCAGAAGACCAGCTGTCAAGAAGATCCAGGGCTTGCAAGTTCTGCCACTTCCTACTAGCGTGGCAACACTCAGATGCTTCCTAGGAATGATACATTATTCTAGAGATTTTATCCCTGATTTTGCCTTGAAGGCTGCTCCATTGTATGAACTTCTGAAGAAGGACCTCCCATGAACATGGGGCCCCACTCATACTGAAGCTGTCACGCAGCTCAAGCAGGCCTTAGCCTCAGCCCCCTTTTTCCTGTCATTGTTTCCATTATATAGGTGTGTCATCAACTGGAAGCTGGGGATTGTACCCCAGTGGCCTGGTCCTTGCAGTTTTGGTTACCCACTCCAGGAATTCTACATATTTGGTCCACACATGCCTTGTGTATTTAGTACTGGGAGACATGAACAGTTTGTTGGGCCTGTCAGAATAAACAGGGATTCAGGCATGGGAAAGTGACCTTGTGCCAGTTCCATCGAAAAATCATGAGGGGGAGACTGGGTCAGAGCTGCTTTATAGCAGGTGACCGCTTGTCTAAGAATTACATAAACATGCATTTTCTTCAGGTTAGGTAGACCAAAGCCACCCTTGCTCCAGTGAAGTTGCAGGGTGGAAAGTTTCATTTTTAGGGGCTTTTTTGGCCCACATGAAGGATGATAGTTTCAAAGACAATGTGCTGAAAAAGGAAGCAGGTATCTGTAGTGGGAGGTTCAATAGCAGTTTTGGAAGTGTGATAAGCTTAAGAGCATTTACTCTTCCCCAGGTAGAGAGTATGATTGATTCCCATCTGTTGATATCTGAGTCCACTGTGTCTAGCATAGTATGGGTGTTGGCAGCCACAGTAGCAGCTATGGTGGGTCTAAACTGGATACATAGGCAGACAAATCCTCCTACTGCCCACTGGTAGGGATACCCCAGAAATAGGTTCTGAGAGCAGGGAGAATTTAGGGGCATGACCTTCAGTGTTGCCCCATTCCGTTTGTAACCAGGTAAGGCCGAGTACTTCTGGATAATTGAATTCATGACTTGCAGGATTTGGGTATGTCAGAAAGTAAAAGTGTGATGTCATCAGCAAAAAGAGCTGGTTTATGGTGGTTGCTAATAACAACAGAGTCGAATCTGGAAATGGTGTCAGACAGGTAGGCCTACTTCACCCTGTCAAATGTTTTTTTTTCAGCATCAAGAGACAGGGTGGCAGCGGGCTCAGCACATGTTATAGTTTCCCATAGGTGGTTGAGGATTCTATGGGTGTTATCTGTGTCCAGATGTCCTGGGACAAAACCTACTTTGTCTGGGTGGATGAGACTCCCCATAATGTTTTGTATTTTCCTGCGAGGACCTCCATGACAATCTTGGCATCCACATTGATCAGGGAGATTGGTCAGAACTGAGAGCAGAGCATGCTATCCCTTCCCTTTTGGGGTTTGAGTGTTATTAATGCTTGCATGGAGGAAGGTGTCAGTGTACCCATCTCCTGGGCATCACTGTAAACTGTGGACATCCTGGGGCCAAGATCTCTGTGAAGGCCTTATAGATGTCATTGGGAAATCCATGAAGTCCAGAGGACTTTCCCAATGTCATGCTGTTTGTGGCATCTTGCACCTTTCGGGCTGTGATGTGTTGTGCTAGAAGAACTTTCTAGGACATGATTACCTGTGGAAGAATAATACCTGTTTAGAATGCAGAATGGTATGCCTCAGATGGGGTTACCTCAGAAGAATAGAGGGCTCTGCGGTAGTCCTGAAATTCTCTATTAAGTAAAGCAAGGAAAGAGACCTGGGTGGTTTGACTGGTACGGGATCAGAGGTATATATTGTTCTGCCTCTCTTGACCCTTAACCTATGGAACAGTAATTTCCCTGGTTGTTCACCTGCTTCTCAGTATTGTTGTTTCAGGTGGTATAGGGCATACTTAGTGTAATACTGTAGTGATTCCTCCAGTGAGGCTCTTGTTACTGCTATCTGTGGTCAAAGTGCCTGACGATGGATGGGGGAAGACTGGTATTCCTGTTCTAGTCTTGTCAGGATATAATCCCTCTGCCTGGTAATTTGCTCCCTCTCCTTTCTGAGTTTGGTTGTGTGAGCTGTTACTTTCCCACATATAACTGCCTTCATGGCTTTGCATAAGGTGTTGCTAAGATACCTGGAGTATCATTTAATTGAAAGTATTCCTGGATTTCTGCTTTCAGACAGATTTTAAAGTCCTGCTGCACCTGTGCATATGAACATATGAAGAATGCCAGCAGATATAGGCCTCATGGTCTATCTAGTCTGCTCAAGTGTGCAGCCAGCAGTCTGTTACATTGCAGCTGCTCCCCCTGCTCCTTCCCACATATCCAATGTCATGCCTGTACTAGCTGTTACCCCTCCCCTAGTGCCTCATTGGTGACCTTCCCCCTGACTTTGTCCCATTCCCTCTTTAAGCTTCCCACCGTCTTCAGGGATACTACCTCCTCAGGCAGTGCGTTCCACCCTGTTACCACTCTCTGTGTGAAATCGTGCTTTCTCATTTCCCTTCTGAATCTACCACCCTCCAACTTTAGATTGTGCCCCCTAGTGTCTCTCCCTTTCCTTAATCTTAAAATTCCCTCTGTACCATCTTTATTTTAGCCTTTCATATATTTGAAGGTTTCTATCATGTCCCCTCTATTCCTCCGTCATTCTGGGAGTACTTATTGAGCTCCCTCAGTCTCTCCTTGTAGGGTTTGTCCTCCATACTGAGGATCGACCTGGTTGCTCTGTGTTGGACAGTAGTGAGGTATTAAACCAACACTTATTTTGTGGTCCTGTGAGCCTACCCCGGGTCAGAGATAGGGTTACAGGAGCATGGTCTGAGATAAGAATATTCCCTGTAGTGGCCTCCATTCTTTTGATATCACTTTGTATGGCACAAAGAGGTGCTTTAAGTGTTATGCATTGTAGAATAGCTGGAAAAGTCTATTTCTATAGGATGGATGGCTGACCATATGACTCGGAGTCCTGCTGTGGTGTAAGCAGCCATGAAGTGGGTAGCAACGTGGGATTCAGTTCTGTGTCCGGGTCCTGTATAGTCTATGGCAACAGACAAGGCTTGATTGATATCTTCCTCTAGTATGATACTAGGAGGGTCAGCAGGGAGATCTTGCAGGATGCTGTCAAAAAATATGAGATCTGGGGTATTAGGGGTGTAGATACTACCCAGTACAATAACTTTGCCCTGGAAGATACCTTCAAGGATAAGGATCCTACCATCGGTGTCCCTGAATTCATTATGGATACTTAATTGGAGACATCTCCTGTAGAAGATCACAATCCCCCCCCCCCACTGCCTAGAGTTACATGCATTGTGGCAGAAGAACCCCAACCAGGAAAAGTGTAAGTGGGTGGCCTCCCCATCCAACAGTTGTGTCTCCTGCAAAAGTGCAACGTCACAGCTTATATTCTTTATTTGCAATAAAACTTCAAACAACATGAAGTCTTGCTGTATTCTGACTATATGCAGTTAGCCCCAGCACTTGAACTGCTCCGGAGAGGAAAGGGTTAACTCTGTGCAGGAGCATGGAACATTGAGCTTGAGCTCGGTTTCCAAACCTCTGTCTTTGGTACATATCAGTGTAACCGTCAGATTCTTCACTCCGCTTAACTGTAAAGTCGCTCCGAAGATCTCTCCTTCGCTTCAGTTTGGTAGAAGTAAAAATCGGTCGTTTTTTCTCAACTGTTTCATTTATTTTCGGTATCAAGTTTCTGTCTATGGTACAGGTAGTGTAAGTAGGTAGATAGTGAGTTGTTGATTTAGAAGTTGTTTTTCTTCGGTTTCCTATCGGCTGGTCCGGTTGGGAACCGAAACAAATGTGTTCTTTTTTTCTAATTCCTTCATTTAATTGCAGTGTCCGGTACTTATCGGTTTCAAAAAACTGAATTGTTTCGTTTTTTTTCCACAACCCATGACACGGTTGGTAACCGATAAGTTTGTGTTACCTGGCTTGAAGCTGAGAAGGGTAACTTTTGGAAAAGGCTATGTCTGAGAAACCCAAGAAGAAAACCGGTCCCACTGGGTTTCAACACTGTACTGAGTGTGGGGAGGCTTTTGCTAAAGCTGATTGTCTGGGGTTTGACCACCTCAAAACAGACTGCCAGATTTGCAGAAATTTTCCCAAAGCCACGTTGGATAAAAGGTTGAGTAGGCTGAAGGAAAAAGAGGCAGAGAAATCTGCTGAGCCGGCTGGCCAGCCCGGTTCAGTTCCGACCGAACCTGAGGAAGTGCCTGCTGACACGGGCGATACCTCCTCGGGCAAAAGGAGAGCTTCAGGCAGGCGGTTTGTTTGGATGGTTCCAGCCCCAATGGATTATGATCTGGAGGCCTTTTATGATGTTGATGTGAGTGGGAGGGAGATGAAAAGTTTCCTGATGATGATGATGATTTTGGAGGCCTAGATGAGCCTGTAGAGCCTGACATCTCCCCGACAGGCCTTCCAATGTCTTACCTCCCAGACTTTCTGAGTCCCCTTCCCACTTTTTGTTCTACAAAAAAGTGGCTGAAACTCTTTGGCTCCCAGTTGTGGAAGCTGCTAAAGAGGAGGAAAAATCTGACTACGTGGAAATGATGGACATCCCAGAGTCCAAGAGGTTGTCAATCCCACTACATAAGTCCTTAGGGAAACAGACAAAAAGTCTTGCAAATACCCACTTCTGTACCTTATGTGGATAAAAAGATGGACAGGAGGTACTGTATATGCTGTCAGGTTCTGGTACAGATTTCTTGTACAAGCTTTGCAGCCATATTGGGGTAGTGCAGGCTGCAGCCTGTGACAAGTCTAATATCCACTTGGCATCACACATCTCAGATAAGGATTCCAGGAAGGTAGATACCATGGCCAAAAAACAGTATTTGGCATCTTCCTTGGGACTCAGACAGGCTGCCTATATGGCCTATACAGCCAGGTACCAGATGTCCAGGTGGGATATGGTTCTGGAGCTGGCTAAGAAGGCCCCCCCCACAGCTTGCCAAGGAGTTGGAGGAGGTGGTTGCTGATGGTATTGAGGCATCCAAGGTGCAATTTCTTGCTGCTGTGGACTCTAATTATGTGGCATCTAGAGTCATGGCTACATCTGTCTCCTTAAGAAGATTCGCTTGGCTTAGGTGTACTAGCATTTCACAGGATACCCAGGCTAAGGCCATGGATTTTCCTGTCACTGGTAATTCTCTGTTCGGGGAGCAGACAGAGTCTTGCATGAAGAAGTGGATGAGTACAGGACCACCTACAGGAGTGCAATGGCCAAGGAAAGGCAAGCCACTCCTCAGAAGCAGCATTCTAGGACTGGCAGGGGCAGGCCTTTTCATAGGCCTTTTTACCAAGCTCAGGCTTCCTCTTACTTCCAGCAGATGTTCTTTTTTTTTTTTAGAGGGTGAGGTAGAAGAGGGATGAGCAGGGCTGCATCCTCTTCTCAGTCTAAGGCTCCTGCCAAACAGACACCCTGATGTGCCAGACCGGGTCGCCTCCTCAATTCCAGTAGGGGGCAGGCTGGCTTACTACCTCCAAGCCTGGAAGTCTGTTACTTCAGACAAATGGGTCTTGGAAGTAGTAAGCCAGGGACTTGCGCTCAGCTTCAAAAGATTCCCCAGATTGAGAGCCAGGTCATTTCTACCTGCAACACCCCTGGAAACAATTGCTTTAGAGGCAGAAGTTTCTTTCCTACCACTCTTAAAAGCGGTGGAGAAGGTTCGTCCACAGCACAGGAGGAAAGGATTGTATTCAAGATACTTCCTTACCGAAAAAAAGACAGGGGAGTGGCAACCCATCCTAGACCTGAGATATCTGAACAAACTCATCACAAAGCCAAAATTCAAAATGGTGACTCTGGGAATAATTCTTCCCTCTCTAAGGCCAGGAGACTAGCTAGCTTCCCTGGACCTTAAGGATGCCTATTTTCATATTCCTATCAGGTGCTCCCACAGAAAGTACATCAAGTTCGAGTTGCCCTCAGGCCATTACAAGTTCAGAGCCATGCCCTTCGGCCTGACATCTGCCCCAAGGGTGTTCACAAAATGTCTAGCAGTAGTGGTAGCCTTCCTCAGAAGGCAGGGCATCTCAGTCTTCCCATATCTAGATGACTGGCTTATTGTAGGCCAGTCTTCGGACCAAGTCAAGTCAGCTCTAGTGGTCACCCAGAATCTTCTAAGTTCTCTGGGATTCCTTCTCAAACTATCCAAGTCGGTTCTTGAACCTTGAACCAGTACAGTTTCTTACCTTTATAGGGGTAGAACTGGATACTATTCAGGTGAGGCCCTTCCTCCCATGCTCAAGGATAAAGTCCCTTACAGATCTAGCTTCTTCTTTCTGACCTCTGGTGTCTCGTCCAGCCAGACATTTTCTTCAGCTCCTAGGCCACATGGCAGCTTCCACTGCAGTGGTTCAGGGAGCCAGGTTCTAGATGAAGGACATTCAGTTCCATTTAAGGTCTTTTTGGTCTCAGAAAAAGGATTCTTTCACCAAACTGATTCCAGTGACTCAGACTCTTGTCCAAGCCCTCCAGTAGTGGTTGGATCAGGACAATCTCAGACAGGGTGTCCCATTTCTCAGTCAAGCACCCTCAGTGGTCCTGACCACAGATGCCTCTCTCTCTTCTGGGGTGGGAAGTCCACCTAGGGACTCTCACTGCACAGGGTACTTAATCACGGCAGGAGTCTCTCCTTTACATCAATCTTCTGGAGCTCAGAACTGTGTATCTAGCCCTCAGGCATTCTCAGAATCAGTCAAAGGGAATGTGGTGCAGATCAGGACAGACAACACCAGTACAATGTGGTACATAAACAAGCAGGGGGGCACTCGGTCCACGGCCTTGTGCATGGAAGCTATGAAGGTATGTTCACTAGTCTATTCTCTTCAGACTTCTCTAACAGCAGTTCACCTTCCAGGTAAGGACAATGTGCTGGCAGATGCTGTAAGCAGAATATCTCAGGGTCACCACGAGTGGTCCCTGAATTCTCATGTCTTCCAGGTAATTTTCATGAGATGAGGCATTCCACAGATAGATCTCTTTGCGGCCCCAGACAATCATCAACTTCCTCTATTCTGCTGCAGACCTCCAGTCCTGGGGACTGTTTCTCTAGGTGCTCTCCTGTTAGACTGGACAAGCAGGTTTCTTTATGCTTTTCCTCCTTTTCCACTGATGTTCAGAGTGCTGATCAAGATCAGGTCTCAGCCCTGCACAGTGATCCTAGTGGCTACAGATTGGGCCAGACAACCATGATATCCTCTATTGCTGTCCCTGACAGTCTCAATTCCCCAGTTTCTGCCCAGAAGGCATGACCTTCTGACCTCCTCTCAGGGGAGGATTTGGTATCCTAATCATAATCTTCAATCTCTCGGGCTCAAGGCTTGGCTCTTGAAGAGTTAGAGTATGCAGATCTGCATGTTTCGCACGGGGTAATGGATATCCTTAAGGTTTCCAGAAAACCTTCCACTAGAAAAACTTACAATTCTAAATGGAAAAGATTCAGTATTTGGTGTTGTGAGAGAGACATACAACCAGGCTTTGCGAGCATATCTACAGCCCTGGATTATCTGGTTCATCTTAATAGCTTAGGCCTCAGGCCTGCTACCCTTAAAGTGCATTTGGCAGCTGTCTCTGCTTTTCTTTCTGCAGGAAAGAGATCTTCTCTAACATCTTATCCCGGTTTTAGTAAGTTTTTCAAAGGGCTGGTTCACATCAGTCCTCCCTTCAGAGAGCCTACTCCTGCTTGGGACTTGAATGTCTGCATTACACGGCTTGTGCAGCCCCCCCCCCCTTAGAACCTTTATCCTCAGCCAAGCTTAAGTACTTGACTTGGAAGACTGTCTTCCTGGTAGCCATTACTTCTGCCAGGAGAATCAGTGAATTGCAGGCTTGGTCAGTTGAACCTGACTTCATTTCCTTCCATAGGGATAAGGTGGTCCTTAAGATGAATAGAAAGTTTCTTCCTAAAGTGGTTTCAGATTTTCATCTGAATCAATCTTTGTCTTTGCCTGTGTTTTTCACTGACCATTCCTCCTCAGGGGAGAGAAGGTTACCCAGTCAGGATGTGAAGAGGGCACTTAGCTATTATATAGAACATACTAAGGCCCATAGGAATGATTGTACTCAGTTATTTCTTACTTATGGAGAAGTAGAAAAAGGTAGACCTGCCACTAAAAGATCTATTGCCAGGTGGATTGTCTTCTTTATCCAATTCTGCTATTCAAAATTGGGGAAGGAGTCTCACCTCAGGCCTGAGGGCTCACTCGATCAGGGGTACAGCTGCCTCCTTGGCAGCAACTGAGGATATTCCCTTGGTGGGAATCTGTAAAGCAGCCACCTGGAAAATGGTTCATACGTTCACCAAGCATTACTCTCTGGACACCCAGACTAGAAGTGATGCTAGGTTTGGCACAGCAGTACTGCAGATCGTGTTCCCAAAGTAAGGTTCTGTTATTCCCTCCTCCAGGGGGGAACTGCTTGATAGTCTGCATATAGTCAGAATACAGCAAGACTTCGTGTTGTTTGAAGAAAAAATTACTTCGGATAGTAATGTTTCTTCTAATGGAGTATTGCTGTATTCTGACCTCCCTCCTTGCCTCCCCTCTCAGAACCTAGTCTTTTGGGATGTGGGTTGGGAGGTACAGTGTTGCACCCCAGAGGTGTACCTTTGTACCCTTCTTGGTCAGGTGGGGTCTTTTTGTTTTATGTTATCGTTATTGCATTTTCACTATCTACATATGATTTTTCTTGGGTTCTGAACGTGAGTCTTTTTGGACCCAAGCATTTATTGCCTATGTCCTAAAATTTAAAACAATTTCCATAGCTATTAGTTAGTTAGTATTATAGTGCTCGTAAGAATCTGATGGTTATGCCAGCCCGGTGGCACTGAGGGTTGAGGCGCTGGACACCATACCTCGCGCCATGCTGGCAACTCATGCTTGGAAACGAGCACGGGTCGTCGGGGGTCAGCAGGGGAGGAGAAGGATCGAGCGTCCGGAGGACTGCTCTCCTTCTCCAGGGTGGGGGGACTCTAGAATGTCAGCATCGATTGCCCTCTAGCGGAGGCTGGGGGACAAAGCATGCTGCACCTAAACGTGGGGTGGAGCTAGGACAGACGCACTCACCCTTGTGTCATCGCACGTTATAGCTCCAAAGGGGACTCTAAACTAAAGAAAATCGCCAGCCCCCACGTATGAGCCAGGCACGGTGCCCGACCCTTCTGCCACGACAGTTCCGCTCCGGTGGCTCCATTCCGGGGGGGGGCTTCCCGGAGTAAGGGTCGGGTACCATGGCCCAGGCGAGCCCTTTCGCAGGGTTAGGGGACTTGGCCAGAAAAAGAATAGTAAATCGCACTAATATGTACCAGAGACAGAGGTTTGAAAACCGAGCTCGAGCTCAATGTTCTATGCTCCTGCATAGAGTTAATCCTTTCCTCTCCAGAGCAGTTCAAGTGCTGGGGCTAACTGCATATAGTCAGAATACAGCAAGACACCATTAGAAGAAACAACATTACTGTGGGAAGTAATTTTTTCTTTCCATCTGTTTACTGGGCAGGTCAGCCCCTGAGTGTTCTATGTCAGTATTTTAGGCTTTCAAAGTCTGCCATTGTGATAACATAACCAGAATCCTAGTGATAAGTTTGACCCCCATCTTCCTCCTTCTCCCTCCCCCAGTCAAAGCCCCCACACTGTCCACCACAATATTACCAATGTGAATGTGAAAACAAAGACATGTAAAAAGGTCTAAAATATGCTTAACAGGATTTAGATTTACTAATGCGGAAGCAAACCCTCTTGGAAGGGAACGATCAAGTATGTTTTACTAAGTAATATATTTACATGATGCACTGAAACCCCCATTTACAAGTGAGATGTGTGACAGGGTTGAATAAGGCCCTGCCCCATTTGTTATGCAGAGAGAGTTTAAACGCCAGGGTCTGTTCTATCCTCTCCTTTTCTGTCTCTTGTCTGTCTGTTTGTGCAACCAAATTTTCTTGTGAGGCCTAGGAACTGATCACTCTGACGGTTTTGCAATTCTCCACCTCTCGCTATCTCTCTGCCTTCCCTTGCTATTTCTGTCTTTTCTTCCCACTTGCATATCTGCGAGTATAAAAATATATGTGAATCTTTATGTGGAAATGTCACTGATACTGGGATCCCTTTGTTTAAAAATGTATATAGTTATGCTGTACTGTTGAAATGATTGCAAAAAGCTATTTGGAACTCAAACGGTTAACCTGATATGCAGTCGTTAAGCCTTTTGCAGAGCTGTAAACAAAAGGTCAGTTCTGGGTTACTGCGCTCTTTTTGCTGCACTTGCACTGAAACTGACAATAACATTCTGTAGTCTTACTAGAACATTCTGTGAGAAGCAGGCTCTCTTCACGAGTTCCCCGACAAAGACTTATAAAAAGAGCAGCAATGCTTGTGCTAGAGAGACAAACAGAATGGGAGACTGAAACTTGGAGTTAAGAGATACCCGCAGAAGAAGGACTTTGTTTTCTCTGTTTGTACTGCCTTTATAAATAGTGATACTGAACAAATTTGTATTTATTATTTTGCTGTTATTGAGAAAAATAAAATGCTATTTGCGAATTTTGAAACTGCTTCTGGTTTTCCTATGCTTCCTGACCTGTGCCGCGATGACAAGATGACTGTAGCTTCCCTATACAGCATGCTGATCCACTGTACAAGAGCTGGTGGTAAACCATAGCACTGTAAAACATAAAACACAAATTCATGTTAAACTCTGTCAAAGGCCTTCTTATGCCCTGTGCCAGGAGAAGACTTTTAACCCTCCCCCTCTGACCACTGTCAAATATTTCCTTTAACAGTGTAAGTTCCACCTGGATTCGCTGTCTAGGTATAGCACAAGTCTGAGACTCAGTTAATACTATAGATGCAGCTGTAGCGAGATGTTTGCCTTTAAATTTTAGGTAACATTTTAATATCGGTGTTCAAGGGGGTTAAGGGCCTCCAATTCCAAATGTCAGTTTTATCGCCTTTCTTATATTAGAAAAAAATGATACCCTTTAGAAGACCATTGACCTTCAGATTATCGTTCAGAGTAGAATTTCATACATTCCCTGGACTAATCATCTTCTCCTGGAGTTACATTATTACTTAAGGATTTAATGGCCTCTATCATCTCTCATTTAAAGATAGCAGCTTGTAGTGACTCTATGACTAGTGGTGAAATCAATGGTATCTGTAAACCTTGAAAAAAGTTCCTCATACAAGGAGAAATAGTTACTGTGGAGCCAAACATGTTTTGCAAATAAGTATCCACTATGTCCTGCATCTCTGGTTTGGACATACCTGTATGTTCCGTTGTTCATCTTTAAGGGCTGTCATTACTCGTTGCATAATTCTGTTGGAACAGTTTTCAAAAGGGTTTAATTGCCCTTTTTTACCCATGTATCCTGAATTTCTGTTCTTGAATTAATGTGGCCAGTGTCTTATACCATCACTATGTCATTTTTGGTTTATGTTGGTCAGTTTGGGATGAATAATCAT
This sequence comes from Neoceratodus forsteri, assembly GCA_016271365.2. Classification (NCBI taxonomy): domain Eukaryota; kingdom Metazoa; phylum Chordata; order Ceratodontiformes; family Ceratodontidae; genus Neoceratodus; species Neoceratodus forsteri. The sequence continues at coordinate 640,215,395 of CM028136.1, forward strand.
AGGAGGAATCTTCTGCTGTAGTTAATACTTTTTGTAACTGGTTCCTTAAATCCAGGTACTTCAAGTAATCTGATAATTTTTTTCTTTCATGTCATATTAATAAGCAGTACTTTCAACTCAGCCTTAAAACATCCCCAGAACTGTATTGGAGAATCATGCATCTCAAGCAATGATAATTTATCTTTGATGAACTGCCAGACTCTTTCCCTAAATTTACATGCCCTCTAAAAGGGAAATATCAAATCTCCACATACTACGGTTAACCATGGGGAGAGAGGTGCTTCCAGTGGTAAGGCAAATAGCCTTATGGTCCAAGGTTTCCAATAGGAGAAGATTAGCTCCCTTGAAAATCATCCAAGGGGAAACAAAAAGATAATCGATTCTAGATGACAATGCACCTTTGTAGAAGGTGCTACCCACAACCCCATGTCTAGCTGTAGCTGCATCCAGTGAGAGTGCAGAAGCTACCATATGGGAAAGATAGGTAGAGTCATAGTACTGTTTTTTAGTTGTACCCTTGTGTTTGTTAGCCAGGAATCTGCAATTAAAACCACTGCCCATTATGACTCCTTTAGATGTGTACAAATGTGGCTATATGGCTTTAGTGTGAGGTGCATACAAACATATGAATTATGCTAGCAGATACAGGCCTGATTGTCTATCTGCTCTGCTCGAGTTTGCAGCTAGCAGTCTGTTATACTGCAGCTGCCCCTCCCCTCCTATCCGCATATCCAATTTCATACCTGTACTGGCTGTTACCCCTCCCCCAAGTGCCTCATTGGCTACCTTCCCCCTAACTTTGCCCAATCCCCTCTTAAAACTGCCCACTGTCTTCAAGGATACCACCTCCTTAGGCAGTACATTCCACTCTGTCACCACTCTCTCCGTGAAATAGTGCCTTCTCATTTCCCTTCTGAATCTACCACCCTCCAACTTTAGATTGTGCCCCCTAGTGTCCCTCCGTCTCCTTAATCTTAAAATTCCCTCTGTACTATCTTTATTTATGCGTTTCATATATTTGAAGGTTTCTATCCCTCCATTCCTCCAGGGAGTACATGTTGAGCTCCATCAGTCTCTCCTTGTAGTGTTTATCCTCCATAACGAGAGCATCCTGGTTGTTCTGTGTTGGACCCCCTCCAGCAATTTGACATCTTTCTTTAAGTAGGGATGCCAGAACTGCATGCAGTACTCCAGGTGTGGCTTCACCAATGACCTATACAGTGGCAGGATGACCTCCCATCTCCTTGACGTGATTCCTCTGGGAATACACCCCAGCATCTTATTAGCCTTAGCTGCTGCTTTTCTGCACTGCGCTGAATGGTTCATTTGCCATGTTATTATCACCCCAAGATCTTTTTCCTCCTCTGTAAGGGATAACTGTACCCCCTTCAATTGGTAATGATTGGGTTTCTTGCCCCGAAGTGGATGACATTCCACTTCTTTTTATTGAACCCCAGCTGCCATGTTTCTGACCAGTGCTCAAGTCTAGCTAGATCATCCTGTAGTCCCTGCCACCCCTCCGTGTTGTCCACCACTGCACCTAACTTTGTGTCATCCGCATAAAGGCTGATCTTATTGTCGGCAATGAAAATGCCAAACAATATTGGACGCAGTACCGAGCCCTGTGGTAACCCACTGGATAAAGTTCTTGGAGTTGAGAGTTCTCTCCTTACAACTACCCTCTGCTTCCTGTCATTCAGCCAGTTCCTTATCCTGATGATTTATTGCATAAAAATTTATCAAATGGAATTCCAGTTTATGTACTAGTACATCCATTATTAAGGCCCTGCCTTGTAACAAATCTGCCAGGGTTCGAACTGAAGCTACAAAGGAGGAGAGCAGAATTCCCAGCTTGGAGCAGTGGTCCTCCCCTATAGACCAAAATGAGGGTCCTCGACGCCACATTCTTTTAGTAGCTGTGAAGTCAGGAAACCTACATAAGCTCGTATCTTGTAAAAATATAATGTTTAAAGTAGGGAAATTTTATTAGAATGAAAATATCAAACAATATATACAACAGGTGTGCAAGGATCTTCTCCTGGGCCATTTCTCTTCTCAATAATAGCCTGGTTTTGGCAATTGTTCATGCCTATGAGTGGATGTTAGTGAGAGGAATGACTGCCATTTCACGTTTACTTTCCGTTCACTACCAGTCTCTCTCATTGCTTGTAAACCCCTTTGTGGTTCAGCATATAATGTATGAAAAGCACTGTATAACTACAAATTCTTCCTCCTGCAGCAATGCCTAATTAAACAAGCATTTGTCAATGCCAAATGTTCGCCGTGTGCATTGGTGTCATAGGGTGTGTGTGTTTGAAAAGTGCTTCAGTGAAGGAATCATTTTATTAACATTTAAGAATGCAAAGTAGAAGTGGTGATATTGGGCAGTGTTACTATCTTGTTTGTTAATATTTGTGGCGCAGATATTCAACATATCATTCTTATGACCCCACCTCATGAGCAAGTGCAGAGTAAATTTTCAGCTCCTGGCCGGAAGATGATTTCACGCAGCGACTGCGGAATCACCTGTCCGGATGAAAAGACACATTTTGGCCAGGATCTGAAAAATGTCAGCTGTCACATTCATGAAGTACTGTGAAGAAATGGCTATGTTGAAAATTTGGGGTCAAAATATTGAAAATTGCCAAAGCGACGAGCCTGCGTTCGCAAATTTCAATGCAGACTCATAACTTTATTGTTTGTTAATATTTTGAGGACACATTTTTAACATAGCCTTCTTATGACCCCACCTCATGAACAAATTGAGAGACAATTTTCAGCTCCTGCCCAAAAGGTGATTTCGTGCAGCGACTGTGAAATCACCTTTTGGGATGCAAAAAAAAAAAAAAACATTTTGGCCAGAAATGGTAAGGTTGAAAATTTGGGGTCAAAATATTGAAAATTGCCAAAGTTACGAGCCTGTGTTTGCAAATTTCGACACAGGCTTATAACTTTGTTGTTTTTTTACTATTTTTACACTAATTTTCAACATAGTCATCTTATGACTCTACCTCATGAACAACTGCCCGAAAGGTGATTTCCTGCAGGGACAGCAAAATCACGTTTCAGGACAGAATTGCCTAGTGTCACTTAATTGTTCATGAGGTGGGGTCCAAAAAAAGGTATGTTGAAAATCTGGGGCAAAAATACTAAAAATGGCCAAGTTATGCCACTAAGTTGAAAACCCCCATTGAAATACATTGAAACTGAAAACTCCATTGAAATACATTGAAGCGTTTACCACGGTTCACGGTTGGGCTTTGAAGAATGAAGACATGTTTGTGGTCCAGAGAAGAGTACTACGATGGACCTCCGTGAAAATGGTTGGGGGGTCCTGAGTGGGAGGTCAGTGGGGTGGGTAATGGCGCAGCAGACAACGAGGGACAATTTCTTTATTTCAGGGACATTTTTTTTAATTAATGGAGGGCACTGGGGGATTGAGCACCCCCAGTGTCACTGGGAGGGACACTGTATAACTGAAAACATGAGGGGATTGGGCACCCCCACAGTGGCACCCCCAGTGTCACTGAGTTATGTTTGTGGGGGGGGACGCAACAGACATCAATGGATGGTTTTCTTATTTTCAGGGGGATGAAAAAAACAACACAACAAGGGACAGTTTTCTTTATTTTGCAGAAAGACACTGGGGGATTGAGCACCCCCAGTGTCACTACTGTTTGTGTGTTGAGGAGGGTGCTGACAGGGTGGGGAGCATTGGGGGACAGTTAGGGCCACTAGCAACAGACATCGATGGACGGGCAGGCACACATTCAAACCCCAGGAAATCTTACTGTATTCTGACATATGCAATATTGTCCTTCCATTGTACTGCCGCGGAGCTGAAATGGTTACTAGAACCTATGCTAATGATGGAATGCTAGGCTCATGCTTGGTTTTCAAGCCACTGTCCGTAGTAAACGTTCTACAACTGTCAGATTCTTTACTCCGCTTGCCTAGTACAGGCGCCTCGGAGAGCTCTCCTTGATCTTTCTTGAAGATTTTATTTTCTCAGTTTTTTGAAGTAAATTTTAGTTCTGTTCATTTTTCAAAGCACTGTCCTAGAATTTACAGGTAAATCAGTGTAGATTTAGTGTTATTCCTGTAAGTTTTTCAGTTTCTTTTCGGTTCATTTAACTGGTAGGGAACCAAACTTTTATTTACATTTTAAAAAGTAAATTCTGTATTTTATTCTTTCCCTGGGCTGGTTGCTTAAATTGGTTGTCTTGAGGGAAACCGGGGTAACTCTTGGTTCTCTCAATGGTTGCTGAACCGACCGCAAAGTAAAAAAAAAAAAAAAAAAGGGTTTAAGCCTTATTCATTTGTGTGGGTTTCTGATTCTCAGAGACCCATTTCTTGAAGGTTTTACTGGTTTTGTCACTAATCCAAGAAAATAACCATCCCAATATGTTGTCAGCTTTGTACAGAGTATGGGGGAACTGTTTGAAAACAGATCCTCATTTAATTTGTGTTTTTTGCCTAAGGTTTTACAACCTGAAGGCAGATTGTGAAATTCGTAAAAGCAAAAACTTTTCCTCAGTCGACGCTTAATAGGCGTTTAACAGACTGAAAGGAAAATGTCCGAGAAGGCGCTGACCCAGCTGTGGACAAAATTTCCTCCTCTCATAAGGAGAAACCGAAGGAACCAGTTGAACAACCCTCTAACCAGGGTAATGGTTCCTCGGTTAAGAAAAAGAACTGCAGACACTGCCGTTGAACCGGCAAGTTCTGCTAAGAAAAAGAGGAAGGAAAAACACTCGGTTCAGGAACCGCACCCTACATAACTGTTTGTTCCAACTGCAGATAAATGAGCAAATTCTATTAAAAAAAAAATTATACGGGTGCTGCAAACCGGTACCACGGTTCTGGTTCAGCGGCCCGGTTCGCAGACCTCGGTTCAGGACCTTTGTTCCTCCTCGGTTCCTGGTTCACTTGAACAGTTTGCTGAGGTGTACATGGATCCTCAACATCCTGACTCCCTTGAGAAGGGAGCAGAGGATTTTTCCTCTCACACTGGACCTCTCCACCCAGGAATTCACAGAGGAGGAAGAGGAGCCAGACTATATGGAAATGATGGATGTGCCAGTAACAAAAATACTGTTGCTGCCCATCCACAAGTCTCTGAAGAGACAGATACATAGATACATAGACAGTGTCGGCAGATAAGGGCCTATGGCCCACCTAGTCTGCCCATTTGAGCTTGTAAGTTCAGTTTGTTTTCCTAGAAGTCTGTTTCCCCTTACCCCTGCCCTCTAGAATTCCTTTATGTCTATCCCATGCATTCTTAAATCCCGTGATTGTTTCAGCCCCTACCACTTCCTCTGGCAGGGTGTTCCACTTGTCCACCACCGTTCTGTGAAGAAATTCTTTCTCATGTTTCCTCTGAATCGTCCTCCCTCCAACTTCATCCCATGCCCTCTAGTCCTGAAACATCTTTTTCGCTTAAAATCGTGTTTTCCTGCACCCTGTTCCTCCCTGTAAGATACTTGTATGTCTCTATCATATCCCTCTCTCCTCCTCTCCTCCAGGGAGTACATGTTCAGTTCCTTCAACCTGTCTTCATAGGACTTGTGATGCAACCCATGCACCATCTTTGTTGCCCTCCTCTGAACCTTCTCTACCCTGTCTATGTCCTTACGTAGGTATGGTCTCCAGAACTGTACACTGTACTCCAGGTGGGGCCTCACTAGTGTCTTGTATAGCGGAATTATGACCTCCCTTTTCCTGCTGGTGATGCCCCTACCTATACATCCCAGCATCCTATTTGCTTTACCTGATGCCTTGTCACACTGTTTCCCTTTGAGGTCATCAGAGATGACAACCCCAAGATCCCTTTCCTGCTTGGTGCATGCTATATCCTCACCCCAACTGATATATTGTGCCAGGGTTTTTGTCCCCATATGCATTATCTTGCACTTCTTTGCATTGAATTTCAACTGCCAAACCCTTGACCATTCTTCAAGTTTCTGCAGGTCCCTTCTCATTCTGTCTACACCCTCTGGTGTGTCTACTCTATTACAGAGCTTTGTGTCATCAGCGAACAGTGAAATTCTGCCTTCTAGATCCTGTGCAATGTCACTGATGAAGATGTTGAATAGGACCGGTCCCAGCACTGATCCCTGTGGTACCCCACTGGTTACTCTTCCCTCTGTGGAGTGACAGCCATTTACCACCACCCTCTGTGTCCTGCCACCCAGCCAGTTACCTACCCACCACACTACTGTCCTGCCCACACCCATATTCCCCAGTTTGTGTAATAGGCTTCTAGAATGTTATGAACCCCCACTTCCATTCCCCCAGTGGACAAGAGGATGGATAGAAAGTATTGGGTGGATAAGTCTTGAGTAGAGCACCCCAGCCATGAAGAGGCAGTGCAAGCTGCAGCTTGTGATAAGGCAGGGATTCCCCTGGCACCACACCCACTGGATAAAGACGCCAGAAAAATGAATTATATGGCCAAGAAATCCTACTTAGGTGCCTCTTTGGCCTTTGGACAGGCCACTTACATGGCCTATGGCTTCTGATATAAAAAAAAAGTCTCTGGGATGTAGTTACAGAGATTGCCAAAGCATGCCCTGGGCTTATGGCATCAGATTTACCCGAAGCTACAAAAAGGGACATAGAGGCCTCTAAATGCCACTTCAAAATGGCTGTGGATGCCAATGATATTGCAGCCAGGCAAAAGGCAATCTCAATGTCTCTAAAGGGGATTTGCCTTTCTGAGGGAAACTAGCTTGTTCTAGGATTCAGAAATAGGCACTGAACTTTCCTTGTGAGCCCACATCTCTTTTTGGTGAACAAACAGAGGCTTACTGAAAAAGATGGATGAGTACAAGGTGGCTTATGAGAGTGCTGCTGCAAAGAACAAAGCAGCAACACCCCAGAAGTACCAAGGCAGAGTGAGCAGGGCTAGAACCCATTACAGACCCCTCTTCCAGGCCCAGACATCGCCTACCTATCAACCTCAGGGGTACGTACGAGGCAGAGGCAGAAGGGGCAGCAGCCATACGAGCCCCAGCACTCAGCTAAGTGCACAGACTTACCAGACTCCCCCTAAGTGGTCTGTCAGGGCCGCCTCCCCACTTCCAGTAGGGGGCAGGCTGCCCACTGTCTTCAGGCTTGGGAGGATGGCTCCTGGAGGTAGTGGGCCAGGAGCTTGCCCTCAGGCTCAAGATCCTGCCCAAACTCAGGGCAATATTTTTCAGACCTGCCAGTCTATCAGTAGCAAAACTAATTTAAGACAAAGCAGTAGAGCCTGTTCCCTTGGGCCACCAAGTAAGGGGTCTCTACTCAGGAGACTTTCTCACTCTGAAAAAAAAAAGTAGAGTAGTGGCGACCCATATAGGGATCTCAGACATTTAAACAGGCATTTAACAAAGTCAAAGTTCAAAATGATCACTCTGGCTACCGTCCTCCCTATACTCAGGAAGGGGGATTGGGCTAGCATCTCTGGACTTAAAGGATGCTTACTTTCACATCCCTGTCAGGCAATTACACAGAAAGTACCTCAGGTTCAGATTGCCATCAGACCACTACCAGTTCAGAGCCATGCCATTCGGCCTTATCTCTGCTCCAAGAGTGTTTAGCAAGTGCCTAGCAGTGGTGGTAGCACACCTAAGAAGACAAGGTGTTAGAGTCTTCCCATACCTGGATGACTAGTTGGTGGTAGGCCAGTCTCCTTAGTGGGTAGAGATGCACTGATCACCATCCAGGATACCCTGTGTATGATGGGCCTCCTTGTAAATCAGAAAAAGTCAGTGCTAATGCTAGTTCAGCACCTGGAGTTCACAGGGGCAGAAATGGACACTCTGAGAGGAAGGACCTTCCTCCTATAGGGAAGAGTAGACAGCTTGGTGCAGCTGGCAAACTTATTCCAGTTGCATACCACCAGATAAGTGGGGCATTTTCTACAGCTGTTATAACACATGGCTGCAGCAACAGTGTCAAGGTCAAGATTCCAGGTGAGAGACATTCAGTTTCACCTCAGGTCTTACTGGTCCCAGAAAATAGATTACCTGTCAAAGATGGTTCCAGTCACAGGAACCCTTGCTGCAAGCTCTGCAATGATGGTAGGAAAAAGAGAACCTCAGGGAAGGTGTGTCTTTCCTCCAGCTGCCACCAGCAGCAGCCTTAACAACAGATGCCTCCCTCCTAGGGTGGGGTGCACACCTAGGGGAACACACTGCACATGGTACCTGGCTCCAGCTGGAGTCCCTGCTCCACATAAAGCATGCTGTAGCTCAGGGCAGTTTATCTGGGCATTCAGTCCATCGCTCCAGTGCTTCAAAGTAAGGTAGTTCAGGTCAGGACAGACAATACAACCACAATGTACTACATAAAAAGCAAGGGGACACAGTCATCCCCACTGTGCACAGAGGCCATGAAAGTGTGGAGTCTAGCTTACTCCCTGGGAGGACAATGTTCTGGCAGATGCTCTCAGCAGGATCAACCAAAACCACCATGAATGGTCACTAAACAGACAGATCCTGCAAGTGGTGTTTGGAAGGTGGGGCACCCCAGAGGTGGACCTCTTGGCAGCCCCAGACAATCACCAGCTCCACATTTCTGTTGCAGGCCCCCTGCAGTGGGCACAGTCCCTCTGGATGCACTGCTGTTGTACTGGACAGGGAAGTTCTTGTATGCCTTTCCTCCATTTCCCCTGTTGCCTAGAGTGCTGAACAAGCTCAGGGTTCAACCAACGGCAAGGATCCTCATTGCTCCAGATTGGGCTAGACGGTCATGGTATTCTCTGATTCTGACCCTGTCAATTTCTAGGCCAATCTCTCTACCCAGGAGGCACAGCCTATTGGCCTCCTCACAGGGCAGGGTCCTTTACCCCAATCTCTGGTCTCTCAGGCTCAGGGCTTGGCTCTTGAGGACTTAGAGTATGCTGACTTGCATTTTTCGGAGGGGTGCTAGAGGTTCTTAGGGTTTCTAGAAAACCCTCTACCAGAAAGACTTATACCTCTAAATGGAAGAGATTTTCCATTTGGTGCCAGAAAAAGAGTTAGACTGCTGCCAGACTGGCTTGTCAGTCATTCTAAAGTATATGGCACACCTTCATTCTCTCTGCCTTAGGCCTTCGACACTCAAAGTACACTTAGCAACTGTCCCTGTTTACTTCTCAGCTGGTAAGGGGTCATCTCTGGAAGCTAATCAAGGGTCTTATGCATTTGCATCCCCTCACAGGGAACACACCCCAGCATGGAACCTCAATATATGCATTGGCTAGCTAATGCAACCACCGTTTGAGCCCGAGTCTTCAGCAGAGCTTAAATATGCGACATGGAAGACAGTGTTCCTGGTAGCCATCACCTCAGTTAGGAGGATCAGTGAGCTCCAGGCCTTGTCCACTGAGCCAGATTGCATATCAGCCCATAGGGGTAAGGTAGTCCTCAGGACTAACAGAGCATTTCTGCACAAGGTGGTGTCGGACTTCCACCTGAATCAGTCCATTACTTTGCCAGTCTTTTTCACTGACCACTCTAGTTCAGGGGAATGTAGACTGCACAGCCTAGATGTCAAGAGAGCTATAAGTTACTACTTGGATCACATAACGGGCCACAGGCAGGATAGCACTCAGTTCTTCCTAACCTATGGAGAAGTTGGAAAGGGCAAACTCGCCTCAGAGGTCTGTTGCCCACCAGATTGTTGCTTGTATTCAGGGCTGCTACAACAAAGTAGGTAAAGAACCCCTGCAGGCCTTAGGGCTCACTCTACAAGGGGTACAGCTGCCTCAGTAGCAGCTGCAAGAGATATTCCTTTGTTGGAAATGTGTAAAGCAGCTACCTGGGAAACAGTCCACACCTTTACCAAACACTATAGCCTGGATACCCAGGCCAGAGGTGAAGCCAGGTTTGGCATAGCAGTACTGCAGAGCCTGTTTCCTAAGTAGGTTCTCTACCCTCCTCCAAAGGTACTGCGTGGGTAGTCTGCATATGTCAGAATACAGTAAGATTTCCTGGGGTTTGAAGAAAAAATTACTTACCATAGTAATCTTGTTTCTTCCAAGGGAATCTCACTGTATTCTGAGCTTCCACCCTGCCTCCCCTACTAGAACCTATGGGCATTGCTGGACAGCTGTCCATGCTGTTGTAAACCCATGAGTGGTTCTGTTGTTGGGCTTAGTGACTTCAGTCTTGGTGTTACCCACATTTTTGAGTGAAGGGGATTGTTTGTTAATTATTTGATTGTTAAAGTTAGTATACATAGCTTGTTAGTGTTCATGCTCTGTAAGAATCTGACAGTTGGAGAATGTTTACCAGGGACAGTGGTTTGAAAACCAAGCATGAGCCTAGCATTCTGTCATTAGCATAGGTTCTATTAACCATTTTGGCTACGGGGCAGTACAATGGAAGGACAATACTGCATATGTCAGAATACAGTTAGATTCCCTTGGAAGAAACAAGATTACTATGATAAGTAATTTTTTCTTCCATGCATTCCAGGCTGACCATGAGAGATCAGCCTGGCTTGCTGGGTGACTCAGATCAAAGGGACAGCAACTTCTTTTGAAGTTGGTGACCATCCCCGACCAGCAAGCCAGAAACTTCATCATAGTCAGCCTGGGTGCTGACTGGTGTGGCACTGTCGTGCCCCTGCAACACTGCTCTGCATTGGGCGGACAGTGTTAACACCCCTCAAAAGGCACTCTCATACCAAAGTGTTCACTGCGCTTGCACGCATGGCGAACACAAAAATATACCAATTAAATTTGGGTAGGATATAGACTTTTGCATGGCTGCATTTATGGTTTAAAAATATATTTAGTGTAATATTTTGTGGTATTTTTCTAGTTACAGCTGGAATGTCCTGATGATGTCTACTGCTTCCAGTTCTGTCCAAGTGATCCAAATATTATTGCTGGTGGTTGCATAAATGGACAGGTATGAATCAGTTCCATAATATTTATTTTAGTTCTTGAAGACGTAGGTGTATCTGTTTAGCTTGGCTATTTGATGTTTATAAACACAGTTTCAGTGAGTCAAGTATATTTTTTTAAGAAGTGTAATTATAATTGTATTTGAATTTGTGAGTATTCTTATAAGGTACCAGTTTTTAAAAAGCTAAATCATGACATTATATTTAGCCAAGCGGAGTTATTTCTAAACATTCCAGACACTCTCTAACCATAAGAGGGTCTCTCATGCAAAAAGTTGCAAAATGCTGCAGTTCTAGGTTCAGCTGGCATAGTCCATTTCCAACACAGGGGTTTCACTTATTTTCTACAAAGTAAAACATTTTGAACTTTTAACTATAAGTTCTATTTTATGAAGTCAAAATATTTAAACAGGCATTGTATAGCAAATACTGGATGGGTAACTATGTACAACCAGTGTGTTCTGCCACAGAGGGGTTCTTATTCCCTCTGGCCTCAAGAGCGAAACTCAAGAGGTCCATGGGAATCGGAAACCCGAGGTGACAGAACACACAGGTTGTGCATAAAGTTGCTCATCCTGTAATTTTCATAGTGTATAGCAGTATTATGTGAAATGTGTGCATTGTGTTTTTTTTCCTCTTTTTCATAATGAAACTGACTTGTGAAGTCTCTGGAGGTTCTAGAATACTGTCTTACCACAGAATTAAATAAAGGAAAGCAACAATGTGCCAGCATTCCAAGTGATTCTGCTGTAGTAGTGACATCACTACTGCAGCAGAACAACATAATGATGTCACTAGTGCAGCAGAACAAGCATATGCCAGGCATAGAATTCCATGCATGACAGCATTCCACCATACACTATATAGAGAGTAATGCAAAGGGTACTGATCATTATGGAGATTTAATGCTCACCCGAGGTGAGGGATGCATCAGTTTATCAATGCATCCCTCACCGAGGGTAAGCATTACATTTTCATAATGATCAGTACCCTGTCTTATTTTTTATAATTGCTGGCGCACATTTTTTTCCTGGAATAGATTAATTACCCAAAAAAATAGCTGAATTAAAATGTGTTGTCTTGCTTGCTGCAAAAAAAACAGAACTTCCTTTTGAGTCCATTCTGCATTTTGCTTCACTCGAAAAAGCAAATCCCAGAGCTGTGAGTCCTCTGTGGGAACTTTGTATTTCCGTGTGCTTGCTATCCGTTGCTGCACCACAGTTCATCGATATGGCTACGGAGGTCATCTGATGAAGTCCCTGAAATGAATTAAGGGACAGTGTTAAAATTCTCCTGTTTCCATTTTTTTTAAAAGTGTCCAGAAACAGGATATTTTGACTTGATGCTTAGACTGAAGAGCACCTTACAGGTTGGGAGAAATTAACAGTTTTGCGAGTGCTACGTTCCCTAGCTGTTTAAAGCGAGAACTGATGTGTGCACGTGAAACTCGTAGCAACTGACTGGTGATTACAGGGAATATCAGCTGGTTTTCCCTATTGATAAAAATTTGCACCAGTAATTACAATACGTTTATGTGTACAGTTCTGACATTTTTTATGGTTATAAACGTGCCTTCTCAAGTTCTTTGTGTCAGAACTGTTCAGCTTTACTTTACAGTTCTGTCATATAAATGTACACTAGAACCAATTATTATCTTGTATTATTAATCACGACATAATTATTAGCCAGTCAGTATTGTTTGTTCCTAAACATTCCAGGCACTTGTAACCATGATTATAAAAAGGGGCTGAGAAATGGAGCTTTCTGATTGGCTGCAAACACTCTAACAACCTTATATTAATCTTTTATTAACAACCCTTGGTCATGCCTTATTGCTTAATAGTGTGTCTCATGCTAACAGTTCTAAAATTCTAAAGTTCTTAGTTCGGTCAACATAGTATATTTCTACTCATAGTGTTTTCTCTAATTATATGCAAAGTAAAAAATTTGAATTTAAATTCAAGTTCCATTCTTTTTTAAACTGAAACTTTCAGCATGATTTGTAATATGTATTTATGTTTCTCTTAGGTCTCACAATCAGTATTCCCCATAGAGCCACACTCTTTGATCTTAGGGCCGGAAAGAACACTTTTGTCAGGGCTGGCGATGACTGTGTCAGCATTGGCATATGTATGTCACCATGTGCCAGAGCCAATAACCATCACTGATAGTCCCAGCTGCCTTAGTTCTGTTTTTCCCACCATCGAGTACATACCTAAGGGTGGAAACGCCTTGTTTCTAGCACACTGTTTTTATTTTCTTTACTTTTTATAATTTGTAGTTATGCTGAGTCAGAAGAAGAGGACTTCAAAACCATCGGGGTCACTGTTCTGGTCATGCCAGTGTAGGAAAGACATGGCTTGTATTGACTGCCACACTATATGTTTCACCTGCCTGAGACCTGGCCATGACTTGGAGGTCTGCTACTCTCTCAAGTTCTGAAGATGGGATGGCCTATCCTAAAGTTTAGTGGCAGACCTCAGTGAAGGTGGCCAGCAGTTAGGTTGCCAGACTATTCCCCTGGTCTCCTCACAGCTGTCCAGAACTGGTGGAGGTAGAGAGCTCTGTCTCTGTCACCATGTTGGAATAGTGATGGATTCTCCTGTAGTGGTGTCAGGAGGACTTGTAACTTCTACTGAGCAGCCACAAGAGAACCCATCACTGTCAGTCAGCTTTTGGCACCAGGCCACCCCATTGCCGAGACCAGTACCACCCTAGGTGCCTGGCACTAATTTGAAATTGGTACCAATCTCGACCCCTATCTGGATTGATGTGGACTTTGGTGGTGGCATCGGTGACAGCCCCAGTGTCAGTGCCACTTGTGGCACAAGCTCTAAGGTGGGTAGCAGCGTTGGTGCCAATGATGGGGCCAGTACCGGCACAAGGTACAGAGTGGACCTTGTAGCAGGGTGCCCCTGGGGTCAGCCTGTTGTCATCCAGCCAGGGATTCCCTCCTGATACAACCAGCCACTAGGCACCACCAATATTGATACTACCATGCTGAGAGGCTTCACCTGTTCCTCCTTTAGGGTGAGGATGCCAGGTTTTCCTCAGGGTCCCAGACTGAGCATGGGTCAGGTGGGTGTTCAGACCACCATCAGCCCTTTTAGGTTGCCTCCTCAAGTGTCTTAGTCAGTTTTCAGTGTGCTTCAAAACGGGAACTATGTACACTGCTGACCACCCAAAGGTGCAGCTACTGGCTAAGGGGAACTGTAAAATAGAAAGAAAGGGTAGAGCATACACTGGTATGCTTTTAAATGTTTATTGCTGAGATGGGAGAAAAGATGAAGTCTCAGGCTGTTTGAGCCTCTGACTCCTTAACAGTTCAATGTTCTCTTCTCCATCCACATGTGGCAATCCAGTCTCCTCTCTTCTGATGTCCTCCTCTGAGGATAGGTCTTCTCTCTGCCCTGTGAAGAAGCCATCATCTTTCAGAAATTCACGTGAGACGGAAGATGCAGGAGGCTTTGGATTGGCCTATTTAGTGGGCACGAATCCCAGTGCTGTGCCACTTAGCAGATGCTGTGTAGCTACTGTACATTGGTGAGTCCCCATTTCCCTGGCACATAACTGTGGGAGAGGCAACTTTGGAAGTGTGGAGGCACCTATATGCCACTCTCCCTGCTTGGAGGGGCTTACACATGAACTACGTTGCACTCCCTGGGTCCACAGGAGAGCAGTGCCACCCTTTATCAGGAATATCCTCTCTCTGGATACCAGTGTCATTCCTGCAGCCAGGCTGTTTCACACTTTGGTAGACTCTAGACAGATGAATGCCTTGTGGAGGAAGATTTTTGGCTCGGCCAGGCTGAATCTCACTATAGCCTCATACGAGGCACATATGGCAGAGTATTAATGTCACCTGTGGTCTTGGGTACACTCTGTGTATCTGACTTGCCTGTGCATGCAGAAGCTTAGGTCAGTCTCAACATATCTGGGAAGGATGTGGAGGCAGTATGGTACCAGACAGGAGTGTCTTAAAACACCTCTGAGGTGGCCTCTTGCACAGTAGCATCTGCTATTTGCTTTATGTGGATGTCTTAGCTATGCTTCATTTGCTTAGAACCGATAACTTCCTGAAAGGCCATTAATCCACCTTTTTTGGGAGAACACTTTTTAGAGTCAGTTTAGTGTGGATACTATCTGACCTATGTTCTCCTCAGCCTCTTGGGCCCAGTGTACTCCCTGGAAGGACTAGAGGGTAGAGAAACCCCCAGCCCCCCTCTCCACTTTTCTCCCCATTTGAGGAAGGAAGACATGTTCCTCATCCATATGTGTTCTCTGAGATTTAGTTTACACATCTCTCTGATGGGACTGCTTGTGACTTGTCTGAAGAGAATGGCGTTGTGATGAAGATTGATTCTTGGAAGATAGGAATGTTACTTACCATAACTCTAGATCTTCAAGAATATCTTTTCCATAGAGCCACACTCACCCACCCACCATCTTCCTTCCATTGTGCAGGTTTCTTTCAGACACAATACTGGGGATAGAGTTTTTCCACATCCCATTTGGGGACACTGTTTTCTATAGAGGGATATATAAGTGACTGTCTTTTTATTACCTGATACTCCACTGGGATCAGAATTGGCAATAGCCTACTAGCCATAGGCTGATAGATTATGTATTGGGCTAGTAAAAATTCTCCTCTAACTAGCTGTGCTACCTTATGTAATAGATAATATCTGCTCAATATGTACAGTTGTGTTTGTGAAGAAAGGTCTGTCTTTCGTGGCAGTAAGCATAGCCTAGTGAATAACACATAAAACTGTGATCAGAAGATCTAAATTTAATTTGAAATTCACCAATAATTTTTGTACTTGTGCTTTTTCCATGTAAACCCCTTTTTTACTCTCTTTTAAAGGAAATGGCAAAGATGTGGTATGGACTTCACAGCCCACTACCTTAGGTCATTGTTTTCCAATTCTGTCATAAATTATGCTTTTTTTTATACAGTCCTGTTTGAGAAGGAAGAGATTGTAACTCGGGCCAAACCCACAACCTGCCAATCCCTTCCACTTCCCAGTCCGCTGGTCCTGCTCCTACATTCAGACATTTTGAGACATCTAACTAGGAAGAGTGTGAGGGCATGCCCAATATATGTCTATAGGGCTATGTTAAACTGCAGATTTATATATGTTACCACAACCTAATATATATATATATATATATATATATATATATATATATTACCACCACCGCTCGACTAACAAGGCCCTTGTTATTTGAGTGGTGATGTTAATACGTAGAGCAGGAAAGGGCTAGTGCCCAGCAGTGCTGGTGAGCGGGGTGCCACCATTAGGGCTGGCTGGTCCTGAGAGAAAACATGAGAGCAGGAAGCGGTGTACTCACTAGGAGACAGCAATCACAAGCAAAGTGCTAAATGCGAAATGCACAAAATTTATTGAGCAAGAAACTCATGCAGAAATTGGACTGTACAATACACAAACACCAAAAGGTGCCCCAGTACTTCAGTCTGTGGAGCTACATCAGGGGGTGGGGTAAAGAGCTGACTATTATCCCTTTAAAGTTCCCAGTCCATGATGTCAAAATCATTTTCAACTGATTGACATGACATGGTGACTGGAACAAAGAAAACATCCCTCTTGCACCTAAACAGTAAGTGCAGACTTGCATAAAAGATGTATAAGGAATAAACGCTGGTGTATCAATGCACAAAATGAGAACATGCAATATTATACAAAAATGGTTTTGAGGATGATCAAGCAAAATTCTGTTTTTATATCAATTCAGAATGGTATTTATTGCATAGTACTAGGCAGACACAACTGCTCATGGTGATTACTAATTAGACAAGTTCTGGCCAGAGCAGATAGGGCTGCAGCTGTGAATTTGGGTAAAAATATTGTAAATTACCAAAGTTACAAGCCTGCATTTGCAAAATGTAATGTAGGCTCATAAATTGGTTGTTTTGTAATAATTTACATCAGACTTTCAACATTGCCTTGTTATGACCCTGCCTCACGAAGACTGGCAGAGAAAATGTGCAACTCGTGGCTTAAAGGTGATTTTGCACAGGGAATGCAAAATCAGTTTTCGGGACTCAAAAACACATTTTGGGCAGGAGTTGAAAAATGACAGCTGTCACATTCACGAGGTACTGTAAAGAAATGGCTATGTTGATAATTTGGGGTAAAAGTATTGAATAATCTTACTTCGAGGGGGAGCTCTTGCAGCAGGCTGTAACCATTAGGACTATTGCCACAGGCCTTAGGACCCACCAACAGGGACCGCCCCCCCCAACGTCGGCTCTGCCCTGACGTCAGTCACACTATAGAAGGGGGCAGACCCCGACTCCACCTCAGCTCTTTCCCGCCACAGACCCACTCTCGTTGGGAAGTTCTTAGCATGCTTTTCAGCAGTTCAAACAAATTTTAATTTCTGTCTACTAGTTTCTCCATTTTTCTTCCATTTTTCCTTCTGGTTTTGACAGTTTGTCCTTCTTCAACCCAACCTTGCTACCGTTGCATGTTGTCACTGTCGTCAGTCTCCTCCTCCGGTCCCAAGAAGACGAAGTGTGCCTGTGGCTGCCAGATACCATCTAAGGATGGCCACGATCAGTGTGTCTTCTGTCTGGGACCAGACCACGACCTAAAATCCTACAAGATCTGCAAGAGCTTCACTAGCAGGACTTGGATCAGATGCGTGAAGGCCTTGAAAGCCCACCTGCTTGAACAGAAAATGGACGTCCTGCAATCTTCTCCTGGGGAAAAGGGCAAGCACCGGGACAAGTCCCAGAAATCCTGGGACAAGGACCGTAGCCAGTCCCATCATCTTTCAGGATCCCGCTCTCCCCACAAAAAGGCCTACTCCTCCGACTCAGGCGGGTCCAACCGCTCAAAGTGCTCCAGGCACAGAGAGAAGTCAAGGCCAGAAGCTCCTGCCAAGTCACCGATGTTGGTCCCATCGGGAGCTCCTACCAGCAAACCTTCCAAAGCAAAGGTTACGCCTTTGCGCGTTATCTCCATTCCAGCGGGGACAAGCAAGGCCTCCACTTCGGCCAGTGCCTCAGCCTTGCCAAAGAAGGCCTCGACCACAGTCTTACCAGATGCCAGTAAGCCATCTGAAAAGGACTGGGACCCTAACCCCAGGGCCCCCTGCGGGTCCCGTCCGTCAAAGCCAGTCAAGTCGAACCCAGCACCAGACAAGACACCAGCGCTAGTCAAAGTGCCTAAGAATGATGAGACTACTGTTGAGCCTGCGCCAGTCAAAACACCAACACTGGCCCCAAGATCCTCGACTCTGGAGGACTCTTCTTCGGGCTGCTCTCTGAAAGCCCTACCAGATCCCGCAGCTTCTCCAATCCCCCAAATGGGGCGGCGGCTCTCTTTAACAAGGAGGAGCTAAAGGAATTTTTTTCCTTCTGGTGGAGCCAGATCTACAAAGACGATGCTCCACCACAGCCAGAACCAGCACCAGTTCCAGACTAACTGGACAACCAGGAGCCTGAGGGCAACCCCATCGGGTCACCAGTCCCGCAGCTGCCGCAGGTCTTCCTCTAGGCAGGCTCGCTCCCCTAGCCGGCGCCAGTCCAAGGAAAGGCATCAGTCCTCGCTCCATTGTCGGTCCAGGAGCTAACATCGGTCTCAGGGCCGACATCAATCTGTGAGTCACAGATGTTCTAGGGAGGGTAGTCCTTTGAGACACAGCTCAGACACTTCACAGTCCAGGAGCAGGTCTTCCTCCTCTTCCTCATCTTTTTCAGGAGTTGGGGTTCTCCTGATGACAAGGATCTACCCTGTTCACCTCTGGATGATCCCACTTTCATGGATGTCATGAGGCACATCCAGGCCTCTAACGAATGGGAGACAGAGGACCTGGATCTGGAACGTCAGAGACTGGCTCATTATCTGAGGTAGAAGGAGCCCAAACCCTTGGTGGTGCTTCCTCTGGTCGACACTTTCCAAGACCTTACCAGGACAACTTGGAAGCATCCAGCCTCTGTCCCAGCAGTTCCCAAGAAGTTGGACAGGCTATACAGGGCCCCAAGGGATGAGTCTTTTCTGGCAGAGAGCCCTCAGATGGATTCTACAGTAACTGTGGCTGCTCATGACAAATCCAAGCAGCTGAAACATTTAAGCTCCCAGCCTCCTGACCAGGAGTCCCGTTTCCTGGACCAGGTGGACAAGAAAGTATATTCTTCATCCACCTGCTCCATCTGTTCCCTTAATTTCCTTACGCATATGGTCCAGTACCAGAATGCACTTTGGGAAAAGGGACAGGAGCTTGCCAATGCCTTGCCAGACTCCGCACAAAAGATGGAGCTTCTGGATTACTTGAAATCAGGCTCGGATGTGGGCACACATGTCTTACGTGCCTCATACGATATTGCGGATACGGCAGCCAGGGTGGCAGCGTCAGGTGTCTGGCTTCGGCGCCATGCATGGCTGAGATGCTCCGGATTTCAGAATGATCTGCAGGCCAGAATCCGGGAACTCCCATTCCATGGCTCCGCTCTCTTTGTGCAGGAGACTGAGGGTCTGATCTCTTGTCTCCAAAAGTCTGGCAAGTCCATCTGGTCCATCCGCCAAGTGTATAAAGGGGACCAGAGACATTTCTGAAAATTGCTCTTTCGTAAACCCTCAGGCCAGCAAGCCTGTGGTAACAACCAAGGTCAGAGAGGTAGCTTCAAAAGGAAGACCAGCAACCAGCAACCTGAAGGCACACCTTTTCGAGGCCCCAAGTCCTCCCACCCCCCTCTCCCCACCCCTGGCTCTGCCCAATGACTCACTGCTGACCCCCCTCCTCCGGAGGCTTCTGGGGAGGCAGTAGGGGGTCACTTCTCCCTCCATTTGGAGAGCTGGAGCTCTATCACATCGGACCAGTGGGTCCTAGACATAATAAGGAGAGGAAACACACTGGAGTTCACACAGATCCCCCCAGAAACTCCACCAAGGTCCTCAAGGTATCCTCCTTCTCGCATCTCACTCATAGAAGGAGAAATCCAGGCCGTATTGCGGAAAAGGGAAACAGAGCCAGTTCCACGGCTGCAGTGGGGGAAAAGGGTATTACTCCCACTTCTTCCTGGTTCCAAAGAAGACTCAAGATCTTCAGCCCATCCTGGACCTCAGCTCTCTAAACTATTATATAGAATACAGAAGGTTCAAGATGGTGACCCTTCCAGGTCTCATCCCTCTGCTGCACTGGGGAGACTGGCTCTGTTCCCTGGACATGCAAGATGCTTACATGCACAACGAGGTCTTTTCCCCCTCACAGGAAGTTTCTGAGGTTCAACTTCTGGGTGGGAGCATTATCAATTCCAGGTTCTTCCATTCAGCCTCTCCTCCGCTCCTCAAGTCTTCATCAAATGCCTAACAGTTGTAGCTGCGGCTTAAGGTGCAGCGGGCATTACATCTTTCCTTACCTCGACGATTGGCTTCCTGTGGCCCCGTCGAGAGAGCGCATGCTTCAAGCTCTCGGAGACACTTATACCTTATTCTGAGAGGTGGGGATTACCATGAACCTACCAATGTCTTCCCCAGAGCCCAGCCAAAGACTCGCATTTATAGGTGCGGTCCTAGATTCAACCCAGGGCATGGCCTTTCTTCCTCAAGAGAGAGGAGATCGCCTGAGAGAGGTGGCCGATTGGTCCTTGTAACCCAACAGGTCCCAGCCAGGACCTTCCTCAGACTTCTGGGGCGTATGGCGGCCACCATCCCTGTAGTTCCCTTGGCCCGCCTCCACATGAGGGTCCCACAATGGATGCTTAGGGTGCAGAGGGATCAAAGCTCAGATGGTCTGGACCATATGGTCAGGATCTCAGAGCCAGTCAGGAGGAACCTGTCCTGATGGTTGATTCCTCTGAATTTGGAGAAAGGGGTCCCATTTTGTCAGGAGCCCCCAAGCCAGACTCTGACATCAGATGCCTACCGACCTGGGTTGGGGGGGCGCACCTCGGAGACCACTGGACTCAAGGCGTCTGGACCCCGGAGGAACACAGCCTCCACATCAATGTTCTGGAAATGCAAGCGGTCCTCAATGCTCGAACGGCATTTCAGGAGGACCTCATACCAGGCTCTCTTCTTTTTCAGACAGACATCATGGCGGTTGTCTTTTACATCAACAAGCAAGGGGGGGGGTCTCACTCTGGTACTGGGTGCTGGAGCATCACATTTCTCTGTCCACCATCCATGTTCCAGGCACCCAAAACGACTTGGCAGACAGCGTAAGCAGGTCTCAATGCAAGGTGCAGGAGTGGGAGCTACTCCAGTCAGTAGCGGACCAGCTCTTCAGCACTTGGGGTCGCCCCGAGCTAGACCCCTTTGCGTCTTCACACAATGACAAACTGCCAGTTTTCTGCTCATGAGAGGACGTGCCTGGTGTTTTCTGGCCAAACGCATTGTCCCTTTGTTGGGCAGGGAAGTTTCTTTACGCCTTCCCTCCCTTCCCTCTCATTCAGAGAGTATTGTTGAAGGCACAGGCCGAGGGGGCTCGGATTATCCTAATTGCCCCTCTGTGGCCTCAGCAGATTTGGTTCCTACTACTTCAGCGGTTGTCCTCAGAACCTCCAGTCCCGCTGCCAATATGCTCGCAGTTGCTGTCCCAGGATCGGGGCAGACTGGTTTATCCAGATCTCAGGTCCCTACACCTTCATGCTTGGCTCCTGCAGACATAGTCAGATCCAGGTATGGGGTTTCCCAAGAGGTGGCAGACATTCTCGTTTCAGTGAGAAAGCCTTCTACGTGATCCACTTATGCTATGAAGTGGAAACGTTTTTGCTTATGGACTTCGTCCCACCATCTGGACCCCCTTTCCTGCCCAGTGAACTCTGCATTACAATACCTCCTCTCCTTATACCAGCAAGGCTTGAGTTATTCTTCCATAAAGGTGCATATGTGGGCCATCTCTGCTTATCATGTCCTGTTCGGGGACAGGACACTAGCTCAGCTGGATGTGGCCCACATCTTTTTACGGGGCATTTTACAATTACGACCTCCCATCAGGGATCCTATCCTCCCTGGGATCTCCTTTTTGTGTTGGAGAAGTTAACTCTTCCCCCCCTTTGAACCTGCGGCAGAGTGTGAGCTGTGTTTTCTTTCATGGAAGGTTTCCTTTTTAGTTGCTGTTACTTTAGCTTGAAAAGTTTCCGAGCTACAGGCCCTGATGTGTAAGGAGCCTTATATTATTTTTCATTGGGAAAGAGCTTCCCTTAGAACAAATCCTAAGTTCTTACTGAAAGTGGTCTCAGAATTGACCCTCAACCAGTCGATTGAGCTTCCAGTCTATTATCCTACTCCTACCAATAGGGAAGAGTCTCTCCTACACACATTGGACGTCCACAGGGTGCTGAGGTATTACCTTAAGTGAACAGCGGCACACCGCAAAGAGGAGCAATTGTTTGTGGCCTTTGCACCTCAACACCTGGGCAAACCAGTGCCTAAGCAGACTATTTCCCGGTGGCTGGTACACTGTATAGTGTACTGCTACAACAAATGCAACAGACCTCTACCGGGTACAGTTAGAGGTCATTCCACTAGAGGAGTCTGTACCTCCTTTGCATCTTTGAAAAACGTCTCGCTTCAAGACATCTCTGCAGGTGCTACTTGGAATTCAGTGCACACCTTCATTAGGCACTACAGTCTGGACAATGCTTCCAGGTGCTGAGCCAGTTTTGGCCTGGCAGTCCTTCAGGGACTTCTGTCCTAGTGTGCTGACTCCAGCTTTAGGCTTTATCATCTCTACAGTTTGTTTTTTTTTCTACCATCCTACCTCCCAGGGCTAGTCACCTCCTTGGTACGGGACTGCTTGGGATTCTGTCCTAGTGGTTTTAGCCTGCTGCAAGAGCTCCCCCTCGAAGTAAAATAGTACAGTTATATAAGAACTTACCGTAACAGTAGATCTTTGAGAGGAGTGCTTGCTGCTTTCCTGCCCTCCATCCCCCGGGAGAATTTTTCAGCATGTCTAGGGCAGGCTTTGCCCAGTTCACTTGCTAGGATCCGTTTGCGGGTCTTTGGCCGGGGAACTGAGGTGCAACCAGGGTCCGCCCCCCTTATTTAGTGTGACTGACGTCGGGGCGGAGCCGAAGTCAGGGGAGTGGTCCCTGCTGGGTACTGCTAGCTAAGTTTTTTCTGGTGGGTCCTAAGGCCTGCAGTAATAGTCCTAATGGTTATAGCCTGCTGCAAGAGCTCCTCTCGAAGATCTGCTGTTATGGTAAGTTCTTATGTAACTGTACTTCACCAAACTTATGAGCCTGCATTCACAAATTTCTATGTAGGCTCATAACTTTGTTACTTTTTAATATTTTTACACTAAATTTCCAACATAGCATTCTTATGCCCCCCACATGAACAAGGGCAGAGAAAATCTTCAACTCCTGCCCGAATGCGATTCCACGCAGGGAGCGTGAAATCACCTTTTGGGATGTAAAAACATTCTGGCCCAGATTTGAAAAATGACAGCTTCACATTCATGAGGTGCTGGAAAGGTATGGCTATGTTGTAAATTTGGGGTAAAAATATTGAAAATTACTAAAGTTATGAGGCTGCATTTGCAAAATTCAACATAGGCTCATAACTTTGTTGTGTTTTAATATTTTTATATCAAATTTTCAACATA
This sequence comes from Neoceratodus forsteri, assembly GCA_016271365.2. Taxonomy (NCBI): domain Eukaryota; kingdom Metazoa; phylum Chordata; order Ceratodontiformes; family Ceratodontidae; genus Neoceratodus; species Neoceratodus forsteri. The sequence continues at coordinate 640,238,849 of CM028136.1, forward strand.
GTCTTCTTCTGACCCCACCTGATGAACACGGGCAGAGAAAATTTTCAACTCCTGCCCAAAAGGTGATTTCACACAGGGACTATGAAATCACCTTTCGGGACATATCTGCCTAACGACATTGGCATTGTTCATGAGGTGGGGTCCCAAAGAAGGTATGTTGAAAGTTTGGGCCAAAAATATGCAAAAATGCCCAAGCCATGCCTCTAAGTTTAAAACCCTATTGAAATACATTGAACGGCATACCTGTTTCTTTAGTTCTGTATACCATCACAACAACAAAACATCGAAGACCATTACAGTGACAAATATCGGCAGGTCGCTGTAATGGTCCCGCTGTACAATGGCAGTGTTCTCCCAGTGTTCGCCCCCACCCCAAAACAACTCCAACCCGGAGTTGGTTATTTTTAATAAGGGGGCTGGGGACAGCCTCACATGGAGGGTGGGGGCAAAGTTTTTTGACTCCCACAATGTTGGACTGTCGGCATTGTGCCCGGCTGCTGTCCTGGATGTCGACAACAGTATTGTCGCTGTGGCATGGTACATCCTTTCAGTTCACAGTCAGGCTTTGAAGAGGGAAGATGTGTCTGTAGTCCAAAGAGGATTACGGCATTGGACCCCCAATGGGTAAGTTAGGGCCTGGGTGGGGGAGGTGCTGTGTGGGATGGTTGGGTGGGGGGTCAGAAATGGTACAAAAGACATCGATGGACAGTTTACTTTTTACATATTAGAAAACAAAATGAGGACAAAGGATATCCGATCGCGACACTGAGGGATTGGGCACCCCCAATGTCACTGTTATGTTTCTGGGGGGTGGGGATGGGGATGGGGAGATGGTAGCTGAGAGGGAGGGTCAGGTGGGGGAAAATATAAAAAAACCAAAAACAAGGACTGTCATCAAGGAGAACAGGATCGCGACACTGGGGATTAGGCACCCTCAGTGTCATTGCTATGTTTCTGGGGGTGGGGTGGGTGATTGGTGCTGAGAGGGAGGGTTGGGTGGGGGAGTTTTATAATAAAAAAATAAAAAGAATTAAAATAGGTGGTCATGGCGGAACACGGCACACTCCGTCATGACCAAGATGGCCACCGCATGCTACTGCGCATGTGCAGCTACTAGCACATGCACAATAGAATGCGGTGACCATTTTGGACACGGCAAAGTATACCGTGTTCCACCATGACCACTGAAACTGTGAAATAGTGCTGTGCTATGGCAATAGAGACAACATGAGCGGAAGGCTTCATGGACGCAGAGACAACTGTGACGCTACTCCAACATGTTGTTTGTTTGTAAGGAATGCACTGGGTCTTTTTTCTCACAGCAAGAGGTCTGCAGGGCTTCACCCAATACAGCCCTAAAAAAGCACAAAAATGCTAACCACAATTCTCAGAGGAGCACAAAAAGTTGAAGAACAGATAGAAATAAATGCTGTGATCACCCAAACTGTGACAGAACAATTGAGTTGTTGAAAAAAAATCAAATACATTGATAAAATAAAAATAAAACAAATCAAAATACTGGTTTCAAGTTCTTAAACCTCATAGTGTACCCCATTCTAGAGCTCCCATGCCAAGAAGTAAAGTCTGGAGCAAAGACATTAGGCAAGGAAGGGTTGGGGGTTGTCTGGGGTTTGTGTGAGTTGTTGGGTGTCACAGAGGAAAAGTGAACATTTCTTTATAGTGAAAATCAAACTAGTACTTTCCTGTTTAAACCATTTCCCATTTCCCCTCTCCCTAATACAGCAATTAACAGGTAGTAAACAGTTTCAAGAACAAAATCATTTTTAAAGGAAAGGCTTAGCTCACTGATTGCTTGTGGATTGAGGCCGTTAAGGTAGAATATCCAGTGCATCTCTCATGGGAGTAGCCTTTTTATCTGTCTCTATCCCATTTGTTTGTATGTACCCATCCAAACCCCATGAAATGAAAGGCTTTGGGGTCACAGTCATGACACTGGTGAAAATGTAATCCATCTGGATTCTCTGACTGGTGAGCGTTAATGTTGCGCACATGTTCCAAAATGCACTCCTTTAAAAGAGTTGTGTCATGGTGGAATATCAGTAACCTTATAGTGAGCCTTACCATTGTGACCAGCAAATCTGAACTGACATTTTTGGATGTCACCCTGTATGTGCAGAACAGGAAAGTTTACAGTAAAAACTATCAAACAACGACTGCAGCCAATAGCTTGCTAAGGGCAGACAGTAGATATCCAAAGAGTTTAACTCCATACATTATGGTCAGTTTTTAAGGTTAAGGAGAAAGTGCTCTAGTGAGGAGGATTTTCAGTTTCAGTCACAGAAGCTCATGAACAACTTTCTGGAGATGGGTTATGAACACAGATGTATATCAGAAGCATTTAATAAGGCATCTCTGGTTCAGAGAAGTAAATTGCTTACACCTACAACTAAAAACATGAAAGAAGTTGAAGCAGCATGCTTTGTTACAACATTTAATCCCCTTGCCAGTAAAGTAGGGAGTGTGATTAGGCAAAATTGTCTGATTCTGAAAAGTGACCCCATTTTAGGGGTGGCAGTTGGGGATATGCCCAGGATTTCATTTAAATGAGCTAGGAGCCTTTGTGACACCTTAGTGTAGCCACTTCACTGAAACATGTCATAAACCTAGTTACCCCTCCTCGCTACCAGTAAAACCTGTGTGCATGTACAAGTGTGGCAGGTACAGTGCTTGCACTTACTGTTGCCTATCTAAAACCTTTAGTCTGCCACACATTCAAATAACTGTCGCGATCAGAGAATTTATCAGTTGCTCCATTGATTTTGTGGTCTACACGTTATGGTGTAACTGGCCCAAGAACATATGTGGGATGCACCATATGTCCACTAAAGGAGTGTATTTTAGAACGCCAAATCTCACACTAAAGGTCCCCACGTACTGTTCTTGATGTCACGAGACAAACTACAAAAAACTGTAGTATCCCCCCCCCCCATACTTCCACTCCGCTGTCCCAGTCCAGGCATCATAATAAAAAAGGCCTACAAAATCCCTAGTGTGAGACTTCTTATGTGCTGGACCCAGTAGACAAAATGGTGGCAATATGTCAGCGTTGCCACGTACAGGTCAGTAGGGGGAAGAATTGCAGCCACCTACGCACTGGTGGTCAGCACATGCACTTAAAGAACTGGCACTCTATCTGATGGCTTAAACACCAGAAGGAAGGCAGTTGCAGGTGGTCCTGGTCTCTCATCCTCATCATCTTTAGGCGGTGCCACTGAGGGGGGGAGTATGTAGTGGAGGAGGAGGATCTGGAAATGGTTGTCATAACTACAATCTATTTAAAGATTTTTCTCAAGCAGCTCGTGTGCCACAGAGCTGATCTCATTCTGTAGCTCTCAACCACTGGGAGAAAATGAAAGTAACGCACTCTCTTCCTCCCAGGATAAAGAACAGATACCTTACTCCTTGTCTGCTTCAGTCTCATGTGACCTGCAGAAACTCTGCATGTAGTTCTGCAGTTTTATTGGCAAACTTTGCCTTAACAAGCACAAGGTGTAGTCACAGGTGAAGTCAGTGGTGAAGCTGCCAATGCGAATTTTGGATGTGCCTCTGCGACTTCGCGAAACACTAGGCGGAGGCGAATATGATGACATCGACAAAACTTTAATCACAGAGTAAAACTTCACAACATCTCTAAACTTGAAACCAGTATTTTGATTTATTTCATTTTTATTTTATTAAGGATAATGTATTTGAGTTTTTTCAACAATTGAATTATTCTGTCGTAGTTGTCTGTTGCCAGTTGTTTTTCTCATTTTTTTTGATACCATACATGCTGTGTAGACATACTCTAACTTGTCTCTGTCTCCTCTCACTTTTAGAGCTTTTGGGTATTCTGAACCCAGGAGTGCGAGCAGATCCCCTTTGAGTGCAGTTTCAATTCTATGAAATTTGGATGATTGCAATACTTATTTCTATCTGTTCTTCATCTTTTTTGCTGTTCTGAGAATTGTGGTTAGCATTTTTGTGTTTTTTCTAATTAGTAAACACCATAAGGAGTTGTGTCTGCTTAGTGGTATGCAGTGAATACCATTTTGAATTTATATAAAAAATAGTTTTTGCTTGATCATCTCAAAACCATTTTTGTATAATATTGTATATTCTAATTGTATGTATCGTTACACCAGAGTTTATTCCTTACACATCTTTTATGTAAGTCTGCACTTATTATTTAGGTGCAAGGAGGATGTTTTCCTTTTCTCCCAGTCACCATGTCCCGTCAATCAGCTGAAATTGATTTTGACATTAAGGACTGGGAACATTAAAAGGATAACGGTCAGCTGTTCACCCCACCCCCTGACGTAGCTCCGCAGGGCAGGGTACCAGGGAACTTTTGGTGTTTGTGTATTGTACAGTTTAATTTCTGCACAACTACTTGCTCAATACATTTTGTGTATTTGGTATTTAGCATTTTGCCTGTAATTTTTATCTCCTAGTGAGTGCACCGCTTCCTGCTCATGTGTCAATCTACATATTAGGTTGCAGTAACATACATAAATCTACAGTTTAAAATAGCCCCACAGATGTATATTGGGTGTGCCCTTGCATTCTTCGTGGATAGACATCACAAAACATCTGAGCACGGGGGAAGAGCTGGCAGACTGGGAACTGGAAGGGATGTGTGTTTAGCCCGAGTTACAGTCCCTTCCCTCTCAAACAGGACTTTTAATTAAAAAAATATATACCAATGAAAAGAAAGAAGAGGGAAGGAAAAGTGGGAAACAGGGACCTTGTCTCACCCTGGGATATTTCAGGGAGGTCGTGGTTTAATCACTTTATTTGTGCTCTTGCCAGCTTGTGATTAATGAGGAAGTGTTTATATTGTCCCCGTAAAAAAATAAATAAGTAATAATTTTTTTGTAAGCGAATCTTTTCCCAATTATAACACTGGGTTGACTGACAGGTTAGTTCCTGGCCTTGGCTTGTTTTCTTTTGCTACCTTCTATTAAGGACAAATTTCTTTGTTCAGGGGAGTGAAGATCTTCCCTGTGCCCTTCCCTTTTGCTGCCGGTTTTTATTATTATTTTTTTTTTAATTTTTTTTGTTTACGGCTATATCCTATTACTTTTTTCCTCATTGATACTCGTTTCCCCCTCTTTGCTTACCAGAACTGAGGCAGTTAGGCATGTTGGTGACAGATCTTCTAAGAATCAGTCTTCACTATTCAGTCACATTAATAGGTCTAAGCCAGAGGCACTAGGATGCCATGGGAGCAAAGACTTTTGCAGCCTAGGGAGGGGACCAACGTCAGTGCTGGCGCCACCCACGAGGCAAACGTAGTGACATTGTGCACATGGGCTGGCTAGTAACCAACGCTGGCCCCCTTCCTTCCTCAGTTCTGCTTTTCCCATCCTTGAGCGTGCAAGGTAGGAGCACCTATAGTTGACTAACTGCATCACATCTAATTCCTCAGTTCATCGCCACCTCCATTCAATGGCAAGTCTTTTTGGTACCATTTTGTACCAGTACCATTCCACTCCTTCTTGCTAGTTTGGCACCGAACCCTTTTCTAACTTTTTTCATTGTTTTAGTTTTCCATCATCATGTTGGATCCTAAGGAGTATAAGATGGACAAGGGCAGTGCCCCCTTGCATTGATGCTCTTGTGGGGGTTCAGTTGCTGTCCAGGACTGGCATGACAAATGTTGGACCTGCCTTGGTGCTGACCATGACCTAGATAGGTGTGACTCCTTCTTCTCTGTGGACTGCTGCACCTGTGAAAAGTGTGTTTAGCAGTGGGACTGCAAGCCCCACACTTTTGGATACAAACGACACACCAGAGACATCAAGATAAGGTCACTGGGCTCTTCCCCTGAGTCCAGTCCTACTACCTCCATCACTGAAGAAGTCCAGGGCACTTCCCGTACTCGCCTCACTGAGATGTCGGACGTCCTGGAGGGGGTGTCTGGTGGACAGTCGGCTTCCTCCGGGGGGGGTAGCTGAGCATCCCCCAGTCCATTGGCCCACTGGGGCATCGGTCACCCCCCTGTGGTTAGGCCGGAGCTATACACTCGGTCTACACTGGTGGGCCCCTCAGTTTGCAGCCTGGTCCAACCTTGGCTCCTGGTACTAAGGCCAGTACCAGTGAGTGGGGTGGTGTCAGCCATAAGACCAGGCCCCCTTCTGGCACTGTTTGCCGTGCAAGAAGAGGGATTGGTTCCAGAGCTGGCACTCTCTCTGAACCCAAGGTGGTAGTTATCTCCTCCCCAGGACATCCTAGTGGCCTGGGGGAGGATGATAGTGCCAGCCTGGGGATGGAGCTGGTCATGAGGGATGCCATCCTGGGTCCATTTCTGACCCTGACTCCTATCCTGGTATCTCTCCTAGGGTTGCCTCTTGGACTGGTGCCAGGGACAGTGCTGGGACCCCTTCTGGCACCATTTGCAGTGGTGGTTCAGGTTATGATGCCATTTCCAGTGCTGGGTCTGGTCCTGGTGCCTTTCATGGCACCGGGTTCAGGGCCAGTTCTGAATATGCCTCTGGTCTGGAGGTTGGGCTTGGCCTGGGAGACAGTACCAGCTCTGGTGAGGAGTTGAGGAGTGACTCTGGGCCAGCAGCTTACCCTTTGTCCAGTGCTGGTTGCAGCTCTGGCAGGGGTCATAATGCTAGCCTGGTGTCTTGCTTCTCCTGGAACCGCTTGACCCTGTCACTGGTGAGGACCTGGGTCACCCTGTGGGCCCTGTATGGCTCCACTCTCCCCAACTGAGGATTCCCCCAAAGGCACCATCTGGACTGGGCCTCTGAGTTTGGTCAGCTCCACATGGGCAAGTTTGTCAGACCCTCCCTCCAGGCAAGGTCTCCTGAGCACTCTCACAGTCCTAGCAGAGGACCTGACCTGGTCATCCATGACCCTTCTCCCCCACCTCTGCCCCCCCATGCCTGATTTACCATGTATTTCGGGTCCCCTGAGGCCCACGACTGGGCAACAATTAAGGACAATGGCTGGTGTGTTCTGCCAATACCATCAGTTCTGGCCTGAGGCCCCTGCACCGCTGTTTTCTGAATCCAGCTCCTCCTCTCCTACTTCCTCTTCTGAAGAAAATAATTTTTCTGTACACCTGTCTTCTGATGCTAAGTACTCCCAGTATCAGCAGTTCCTGATGGAGATGTAGGAGCTGGATGTAGAATCATTCATAGGTCACTGTATTGCTACCCTGGTGCTGAGATTCCTTGGAAATTTCCACAATGACTCCTTTGTCATTCCTCCTTGGCCCTGGCCATTTACGGAGACATCCAGGAATGTCTGGCTCCATCCCTAGCTCCTTCTCCAGCCTCTGGGGATGCCTACTGTAGATATTGTGCTCCCGTGCAGTCTACAGGTGCTATTCCTCACCCCACCTCGGGGATTCTGGTGCGGCAGATCCCCTTGGGGCCTAAGTGTCTGGTGCATAACTGCCTCCCCGACACAGACTCTGCAGAGATCGATGCTTAGGGCTGAAGGTTTTTTTGTGGTGGCACGCACTATGATGTGCATTTCTGCACATCAGGTAGTGTACAACAAGCACCTGTGGGTGAAGTTAGTCAGCTGTTGGCTTCCATGCCAGATTGTGAGTCAACCAGGCAGGCCATTTGACTTTCTGCCGAGGGCATGGAGCTGGTGAGGCACTAAGCGAGAGCATTGTATGACACCAGCGAGGCAGGTTCCAGGCTGGTAGAAACAGCGGTCTACATTTGGCAGATGGCATGGCTTCACCTAAAGGATATGGGTGGTTGCCAGTTCAGTTAAATTTTAGATACTTGCTCGCTAGGTTCACCTTTAGAATCATTCAGTCTGGTATTCCTTCTAGTCTACTGAGACACTTGCAGAAACATGAGATATTAATTCAGTCTAGGTCAAGGGTGGATAAAGCAGTTTTGAAACTTCCTTTAATGAGAACCTCTTGTGGACTGCAGGCCTTTACTTTTGTTGCCCAAAAAACATGAACGATATACCCTCTGGGTTCCATGTGATAACAGCGACTGCGTAACAGTGATCACCATTTGGGTGACTCTACATTGCCGAAAATGAATTTTGGCGATGTAGACTCGTGGCACAAAGCAAAAGGGTGCCAGACACTTGCTTTAATATTTTGTTATTTGGGGGCTGTGCCGCACCCCACTAAAGGATTCTTAACTCAGGGGTGCATGTCAGGGGGTGCAAAATGAGGGTGAAAAATAAATTCCTGACTGGCGCAAAAAGTGAGCGGGTGCCCGGAACTGAACCCACCACCCTCCCAACCCTAGCCTGCCACCAACCCACCATGCTACATGGCCATCTTGGCAACCTACCACTGCATTACGCCCCAAAAACCCTCCCTCCACTTCCACACAGTGTGATCCCCCTCCCCGCGTGCATGTACATATAGAGACATCCTGTCGCTATATTCAATGAACCCCCCCCATCCGGTCTCCCTCCCTTCCCAGTAGCCCTGTGTAAAAGCGCTGTGATTGAGTCGTCCTTTTTGAAAGCGCTCAATCGGGGTCGCTTAATACATGGGTTACCACCCTATGTAATCAGTAATGTGACTTCATGTGGGCTTTTCTCAAGTTCTTTACTACAGCATTTCAAGTTACTCTCTGAATGTAAATGTTTTACTTGAATTTTATATTCTATTTGTAATATGGAATTCATTTTCCTATATTCACTGTACTATTTTGTATGTTGTTAATGTTTTATATTGTATTGGTTTGTATGAATTTGTGGGTCGCACCTTTAAAGGTAAACATTTTTTCAATGTGCTTACCCGTTAAGCAAATAAACAAACAAACAAACCTCTCCTGGTTGGCATTTCTGGCTCAGCATAGGGTGCTTAATTTGCATTACCAGGGCACTCACTTTTTCTCCCACAGAGTCAGGTGTGAATTGTCAGGCACCTTCCTGCTCCCAGCCCACAGGAGCCTCTGCCTGCCCTTGCTCAGTCTCAGGTCTCGCTGGACCTGTGAGGAGTCCTTGCCCTGTAGTGGTTATTCCCCACCTAAGGACTGGGGGATACTTTTTCCCTCAGGGTGAGCTAACTCCTCCCCTGTTTTGGGGGGAAGCTTGGTACTCTGACCTATCAGTGTGACTGAATGGTGAAGAAGTCAGTACCTCACCCCCACCCCCCCATCCTGTACTCAGCTCCTGGGTTCCTATGCCTTAGGTACATGATTTTGCACTTTTTGTCATTGAACTTCAACTTCCGTGCTACTGACCACTCCTCATGTTTCCCAAGATCTCTGCATTCTCTCTACTCCCTCCTGAATGTCTACCCTATTGCATATTTTGGCTTCATCTGCCAAAAGCATACCTACCCTTCCAGTTCTTCTACAGTGGCACTTAAAAAGACATTGAATAGAACTGGTCCCAGCACTGAGCTCTGTGGCACCTTGCTGGTCACTCTCCCATTGTCTGTATGCTGCTTACCACCACTGTCTATCTCCTATCCCTTAATCAGTTTCTAACACAGTTCACCACTTTTGATCCCACCCCTAGGCTGCTCAATTTCTTTATCAGCCTTGTATGTGGTACAGTGTTGAAGGCCTTGCTAAAGTCCAGGAAGGCCACATCCACTGCTGTCATCTGATGTATTTCCCTGGTCATCCAGCAGTCAAAGAAATCTATCAGAGTAATTTACTATGCCCAAGGGTTTCTCTTAATTTCCCCCACCACAGAAGTAAGACTGACCAGTCTATAGTTGCTAGCTTCCTCCCTCCCTCCTGCTGGTCTTATGTAGAGGGACCACATCAGCTCTTCTCCAGTCCTCTTGAACAATGTCTTTTTTCAGTGGGCTATTGAATAAGGCTGCCAGTGAGGCTGCTAACATCTCCCTGAGTTCTTGTAGAACCCCTGGATGTATCCCATCTGGTCCCATAGCTTTGTCTACCTTCAGAGCTGTAAGTCCCTTCCGGACTCTTTCCTTTGTAAATGGACTTGTGGCCACCTCCCCACCTCCTCTGGTCTGTTCCCACTCCAACTGTGAAGACTGATCAGACATACCTGTTTAGGATGTCAGCTTTTTCTAGGTCATCCTCTGTGCAGTCCCCCCCCCCCCTTCACCTTTCTAATCCTCGCTATGCCTCCCCTTGCTTCCCTCTTCTCACTTAAGTATTTGAAGAAAGTCCTATCCCCTTAGCGACCTCTTTGGCAATTCTTTCCTCTGTCTTCGTCCTTGCTCCCCTTACCACCTTACCTCATTTCCTCTGCTTTACTAGGTATACCTCCCTGTCCTCCTCCATTGTGTTTCTTTATACCATATGAAAGCCACCCTTTTTCCCTTCGCCACTTTTACTACTTCCTTAGAGAGCCATAACGGTCTCTTTTTCATTCTGCTTTTACTCACTTTCTTCATGCAGAGGTTGGTTGCTTTAATTATGCCCTTCCCTTTTTTCCCCACTGTGCCTCTACCTCTTTTTGGCAATCCCCCCCCCCCGGTCAGTTTTTGAGGCAGTCCCCTATTTCTTTAAACTGCACCCTCCTAAAGTCCAGGACCCTCATCCTCAAGTGGTTAGCCATTGTTCTGTTGTTTATGTTAAACCTCACAGTATGGTGATCACTGGTACCCGGGGGACTGCCCACTGTGACGTCTGTCTGCAACACTGTCCCTGTTTGTAAGCACTAGGTCCAGCACTGCTCATTCACTAGTGTAGAACTAGATGCCCAAGTAAGTAACTTAGTGATAATTACTGGTGACCCCCTTTATCAACCGGTTACAGCGCTCTATCAAATGCTGTAATAATCCGAAAACCAGTTATTACGGTGTTCTGTCCCCTTTCTGTCTTCAGCACTATCCTCGCACTCTACACAGTTGCTCAAACCGAAAGGCGGAAAATCGAGAGGCTCATTTTCTCCATTACTGAGTAGTCGCACTGGTCATTTATTTACCTTCCCCCCCCCTCTGTGCAATATTTATCTGGTTGATCCTGCCTTTACATACTGATGTTAAAGAAACTGCCACTACGATCAGGAATGGACTACCAGTAGTGCTATTTCAGCACACTTTCACACAGTGAGTTAAAAAAAAAAACAGTACCTGTAATGGACACAAAGGAAGAGAGACCTACAGAGAGAGAAATGGTGTGTGTGTGTGTGTGTGTGTGTGTGTGTGTGTGTGTGTGTGTGTGTGTGTGTGTCTTGCGTGTGTGCGTGCAGCACTGGGACTCAGCAACTGTCAGCAGAGATCATGACAGAAACTGCTTCTGAGACTTTGTCACACTCCTTACACCAGTAATTATAAAAAATAAAGGATAAGCAAGTGTGTGTTGATGGATTTGTTTTACATACCCTTGGTGTGTTATGACTTCATAAACCTCTCGGGTTTCACTCTCGAGGTTTGTGGGTCATCACACACCTTGGGTGTGTAAAAAAAAAAAAAATCCATAACACACACTTGCCTATCCATTATTCTCTACATAATTACTGGTGCAAATTTTTATCAATGGGGAAAACTGGTTGATATTCCCTGTAATCACCAGTCAGTTGCTACGAGTTTCACTTGCACACATTAGTTCAGCGCGAGGGTTAGAGCACACAATCAAATAGCTAGGGAATGCGGCACTCGCAAAACTGTTAATTTCCACCAACCTGTAAGCTGCTCTTCAGTCTAATCATTGGGTGAAAATATCCCGTGTCTGCACACTTAAAAAAAACGGAAACAGGAGAATTGTCCCTTAGTTCATTTCAGGGACTTCATCAGACGACCTCCGTAGCCATGGCGATGAACTATCGTGCAGCAACGGATAGCGAGCACACAGAAATACAAAGTTCCCACAGAGGTCTCACAGCTCTGGGATTTGTTTTTTGAGTGAAGCAAAATGCCGCATGGACTCGTGTTGAAAGTGAGTTCTGCTTTTTGCAGCAAACAAACAAAACGGTATTTGAAGTCAGCGTTTTTTTGTGTGTAATTAATCTATGTCAGAAAAAATTTCAAGCAATTATAAAAAATAAGACAGAATTTGCTGATCCATTACAGAAAATTGAATGTTCACCTCGGTGAGGGATGCATTGATAAACCCCTAGAGCTTTGCTCTCGTGGTTTAATGATGCATCCCTCACCTCAGGTGAACATTACATTTTCATAATGATCAGTACCCTATGCATTATTCTCTATTTAACGTGCTTTACTTGGTGTAACTAGCAAACAAAGTCAGCAATAATGGTGTATTCTTTGATAAAATAGTCACACAGTGAATCTGAAGCATTAGTTCAGATAATTTTCCAAGATGTAATGATCTAAAATCAAACATTTGCATTGTAGAATTATACTGATACACTTATAAAACATTTTAGGCTTATGGTGATCTTTAAGCTCCAAGCTTTAAGCTTTAAGCTTTAAGTTGTTGAATCTCAGATCCAAGCTGACTTTCACTCAGTTCTACATTGGTTTCAAGACAACCACCTCAAAGTTAATGTAAAAAAAAAAAAAACTGTTTCGGTGACTTTCGGTTCTCCTCACAGATTAGCTAACCTCTCCTCCCCCTTCAAATTTTCAACCTTGGACGGAGCACAACTGGAAGATGTCCCCTACTATAAATACTTGGGTGTTTGACTTGATCGCCACTTGGACTTCTCCAAACACTTCGAGCACATCCACTCTAAGCTCCACCCCAGGCTAGGTGCTCTGTATCGCAGTAAGGACTCTCTCCCTCAGAACGCTCACTTCATACTCCTTACAGAAATGATTTTACCCACCTTTTACTATGCCGACGTTATCTATGGTACTGCCCCAGCCTCTGCTCTAGCTAGGCTTGACTCCCTTTACAATGCTTTCTGTTGCTTTGCTTTGAATGCCCCTCCCCACACCCACCACTGCACTCTGTACTCCTCCCTCTCCTCACTTCACTGCCATCGCATGCTGCGTTCCTCTCTCTTCATCTCCAAATACTGGTTTGGTTCTCTCCCCTCCTACCTCTCCTGTCCCCTGTGACTGAACTCTCTTATCTTTTCTGGTCTAGGGACAACCACACTTTCTCCCTTCCATGCCTGTTGTCTTGCACTGGCTCTGCTGCCTTTGCTTTTAGGCTGCCCTCTCTCCCTTCATCTCCCCTCCTCCTCACCATCCTCTAAAGAGCCCTTTCAGAACACCCTGTCTTCTCTGGCACCTGTACATGCTAGGTCCTGTCCCTTTCTTTCATGCCACTCGCTACCTCCATATACTCCTTTCTGCTAGGCTAACTCAGCCTGTCATATTGCACGTGTTTACTATGATATGCCATACTAACCAGTTCTATGTATTCACTGGTTTTGTACCTGTACAGTTTCATTATTTCTTTGTTGCGATTTCATGGCTAATTCTCATGTATAATGTATAATGTTCCTCCCTTCTCCCCTTCCCCTGGGTCACACCTAGAAATGAGCCTTGGCTCAGTGTTTCTCTCTTGGGTACCAGCTTTAGATAAATAAAGAAATGAATGAATAAACAAGCTTTTCTTGACTTGTTTGTAGGTTCTAAATTTATGGAGTCAAATCAGCCAATAAACGTGTATCGTTCAATGACATGATAGAACAGATATAATATGGATTTGAACAAGATTATTTAAATAAAAGGAAACTAACGTTATTGTGCTCAATTCACAAATGGTCTAAGAATGCCACAAGCCCCAGGTGCGCCGAAAATATGGTGCACGGGGCTTGCGGCACTCCACGGCTGGCAGTCGGGATTCTCAATCTTGTGCACCAGTTGCCACAAGTTAGACCACCTTTTTGCTGTTCTAACTTTGCAGCAGTCTTGGGACCCTTTTATGAGGCTTGTGCCAAACATTTGATGCAAACTGCCGTAAAGTGGGAACAGTGTTGCAGATGCACCCGATCTTCTTGAATTGGGTGCAAGTTACGATAACGTGTTTGGTGCAGCTGCGCCACAACACGGGTTTGACACAGGGCTTGATGTAAGCCCTGCATCCACCTCCGTGAATTGAGCCCATTGTTTATAACAGACACTTGTATTTCTAAAAGTACGCAATTTCTTTGTGTCGTCTGTCCTTTTATGTTATCTGAGACTTCATTAGAGTGATTTGAACAAAGCTGTAAAGCAGAGTAGCCAATAAAATGTAACTACAGCAGAGCCAACCATGCTGCAATGCAGTAACTTGCAGTAAATGACATGTCACAAAATACTGTAATAAAATGGCTTAAATAGGGCCGGCCAACCAGTGCAGTGGTAGTGCTACTGCCTGCAGTGCTTGTGTCCTGGGTTCGGGAACAAGCTTGGGTCATCAGAGAGCTGACTGGAGGGAGGTGGGATGAGCATCCACAAGACTGCTCTCCACCAGGGGGGTGGGCTGTGGCTTCTGGTGTAAGTGAGACTCCCAGCAGAGGCTGGGAATGCAGCACCAGCACAGGGATCACATGGTTGAGGAGGAGACATTGGTGGATGTCTGCAGGGCACATGCAGGAGCATGCACACCCTGCACTGATATCATTGCTTGTCCCATCTTCTGGGGCAACCTGTGGAAGAAAAACCCTGACACAGTCACACAGTGACACTGGGGACCCTTGCAAGCACTGCCTGCTCTGGGGGATGCCGGGGGGAACGGATTAGCATCTTGGTCCTCCCCTTTGGGCCTGGGGGAGCCCCACTGTAGGGAGCAAGCCACAGTCTTCTGGGTTCTTCTGGTAGGTCCCCAGAGCCGGCATGATCCCAAGTGAACTTGAAAGGGTTAGCTGGCTGAAATGGGGTACTACATCCCCAGCCTCATCAGGAGAATAGATACAATTAAAAAAGGGCTAAATTGCCATTGAATTGCGCTATTCCCTGCAGCATACTGCAGCATCTTGTGATATACTGCAGCATTAGTGAGTTGCATCCTGGCTGGTGCCACTTTGTTTGTTCCCAAAAAATGATTTTGATAATTCTAAGGCAGTTTTAGGAAGCCACCGTTTCTGTAACCTGGAAAATGTAATAAATCATTTTAAAATTTATACTGGTGCCTTATTTGGCTTGTCTTTTCCTTCAGGTTGTACTATGGGATATTTCATCATATGCAGAGAGTCTACAGAGTGTTAAGACTGGAGGTGGCAAGCATACAGTTGCTGATGCTAGCATATTAGTAAGTACTTACTACAGTATGATCATGAATCAAGTATCTTAAGGGCATGAACCAAGTGCCAGTGAAATGCATCTTTCAGTATAGGTGCACAAGGATAAGGGGGCATGATATGAGACTGAAGGGAGGCAGGATAAAGAGGAATGTGAGGAAGTTTTTCTTCACAGAAAGGGTGGTAGATGCATGGAAGTAGTGGGGACTAGCACAGTGGAGGTATTTAAACATGCATGGGATAGGCACAAGGGAACCCTAGAGGATGGTAGGAAAGGCTAAAGCCAAAGACCAAGTAGGGTCAGTGACTACTGGTGCAGGCAGGGAATACGGGCAGACTGGGTGGGCCTAGAGGTCCTTATCTGCCGTTAAATACTATATATTTACTACATATATATATATATATATATATATATGTATGTATGAATTGAAAAGAAGTTAAAGAGCAGCTCTACTATAATAGAAAGCTTAAAGTTATTGTTTTCTAGTTCTTTATTTTTTTACTTTCCTTTGTTGCTGGTCTACTAACTATTGCAGATAATACAATACTTATGTCATTGAATCTTTCAATATGTACGTGATTCTCCCCTGCTCACCTCACAATTGATGTTTGGGACGGACGTCACAGTCTGTTGTCATGACGAGTGTTATCCACGTCATAAACAAAGCAACTGTGAGAATAACAGGGGAGAGGCAAGATTGTTTACACAGACTTCCAAGGTATGCTGTAAACCTTGGAAAGTAACATAGAAAATGGAAAAAATATAAATTTTAATAGCTGAACCATCTTATTTATGAAAGGACGTGCTGAAATGCAGAGATGCTCTTTAATAGGCAGTCGCCTATAATGTTCTGAAATTCAGTTGCACTTTGTTACAAATAAATGTCAGTGTTCACGCATCTGTACTGTTCTATAAAAAACACGTTTTCAAATGTGTGCCAATGTACCTTTAGTCCATTAAATCACTTTTGTAACTACTTTGCGGTTCATTTAATGAGCAGATATTGGCTTTAGTATATACTATACTTTTCTAAGGGAGTTTATTTCTTTTGGAAAACTTTGAAAAACATAATATTTGACCAAATGCACCATAATTATATAGATTATCTGCATTGATATTACCTTTAGTATTGGTTACTTTACATTGAAATATGATCCTTGTCCCCTATAGTCGGTCTACACCTGATGTTTAATCCATTGCTGAAGTCACAGTCCTCTTTGTGATATCCAAATTATTTTCTCAGACATAAACTGTAATGCCCCAAAAAGAGGATTATGATTTCATCAAAGGCAAGGATCATGTTTCCATGCAAATAATTAAGTAGTAAAAAGTGCAGGGGAAAGAAATGCAGACAGTCTATAAATGTAAGCTGAATTGTGTCTAAATATTGTTTTTCAAAGTTTTCCCAAACTTTACAAATTCACTTTAAACATATTTTCATTATTAACATTTAGCAAGCATGTGTTCCTTCACATTTTAGCAGCCCTTTACAGGGTTACAGTATTTTTGTCCCCTTATCCGATGTGTCTGTGAAGAAGAAAATTGATTAAGGAGTTTCTGACCTCATAGTGCCAGTATTAAAGATGCCACAGTTCAGTCCGTGACGACAGACTGTGTTATCATAAACACAACAGTGGTGAGGGCAGTTGTAGACAATCTAACAATTGTAAGACACTGTCATCACCGAGTACCTAGTTGATGTGAAATATTTAAAAATCCAATAGTAAGACAAAGTCAGATACTTGGAAAATATTGTGTTGAATACAGCTGTAAGTGCACTGTGATGTGCATTTTTATGTTTTTGTTTTAGTAGTTACCTGCTCCTTAATTGGCTGTTCATAATATATGCCTTTAAAATCATTTCAATGGGTAGCAGCTCTAACATTTTCAACTAATGGTGGCACTTTTTCATGAACGTTTATGATAAATGTTAAAGAGCAGCCAACCCCTTCAGAAGAACTTAAAAAAATAATATTTAGAGTTAATTCTGTTTATATTTCACATTAGTTCTGTATTTTGCCAACCTTTTTTTTTTGGTACTAAGGTCATTTGTATGAAAACAAGATGTTTGTGCCTTGGGAGTTCATCTGCTTTTCACCACAACCCAACCCAGATAGACCAACTTAGGGTAGCTGGTTCATTCCACTGGGGTGTCATACAGACGAGGCACACTGATGAGTCCTGGTATGATGAAACATGTGTCTGTGTCTTCTGTTGGCACCCTTTGCAGACTGTGTGAGAGGCCTTTCGGCACCATGTAATTCTGCTTAAAGTTGAACCAACATAATATTTTGTGGTGATTTGCATATACAGCCCATGATGTTTTGCATTATTGGGGTATGTGTGGATTTTGTATTCATCTGCTTTTGTTGCTTAATCCCCACCCAAGGTCATAATGCACTGCTTGTGATGTCATGCTTACTGCTATGGCAACAGTGATGTCAGAGGATTACGCCTTTGAGTAAGGAATAAGTGATAGAGGCAGATGAACTGCAAGGGATTAGGATCCTGTTTTCATGCACATTTCCTCAGTAATAAATAATGGAGAGGAGAAATCTGTGGAAGAAGTACAAACCACAAGCTGAATTTACCTAAATATTTAATTTTGTTTTGCATAAATTGCTTATTAGGATTTTTCCACATACAACATCCATACAATTCTAGCCTTAACCATTTAGTTATATAAACAGCATAAGGTTACATGTCTATACATGTTAAGGCACATTTTTTCAAAATTTAAACTCTAGGGGATCATCCCATCACAAACACATAACAGACAAGAAACAAAAAAGGGAAAACAGCAGTTATAAAAACCAAGGACAGACAAATACCAACAACTAATGAAATTATAACTGAAACTTACAACCATGTAACTATATATGGAAATATATAACTTAAATACCTATAGCCTGTTATCTTATATTAATATCTTCAGATACAACATTTCATTATTCACCACACTGCGGTAGAGTGCGAGCCCGGTAGGGTCTGGAGCCATAACACGATATATTCAAAAACTAAATAAAATAAAATAAATAAATATAATATTACCCTCTTCTAAAGCCTGATAATTAATTTTATTGAGAAGTCAATTTTCCCTCCAGCTACAGAATCCACCAGCCACCCACGCTCCCCCTTCCACTTCCAGCCCCATTCCATTCTCTAGACTTGCCAACCTTCCCGCATAGAGATGGCCTCCTCTGGAGTAAGATAGTCCAGTAATGGCTGCCACACCTTCAGGAAGCATTCTTCTTGATTTTTAACAATGAATGTCAAATGCTCCAATGCAAGTACCTGAACCACCAGGGTTCTCCACTACTGGACTGTAGGTGTTGCCACTGACACTCATGTATTCAGAATACAGTGCCTTGCAAGGGCCAGTATGACTCTTACCCATCTGGGAAATGGCACCCATTCTTCTGGATCTAATGCATAAGTGCCAGATAGTAGTACGATTGGTGCGACATCCAGCTGCCTACCCCAGATTTTTCCTACCTCCAGAGCAATGCTCGCCCAGAAATTCCTCCGGACTATACATGACCAGAAGTAATGGTAGTAGGTTGCCCTGTCCCTGCCACATCTACCACAAATTGGAGAAATCTCTGAGTTAAACGTATGCACCCTAGCAGCCGATGAACAAATTTAAAAAGGGACTCCTGGTACTTATTACATACCAGCACTCCCTTATGCAACACTAGCAGCAGGGCCCAATTCGTTTCCGACACCACCACTCCAAGATCTCTTTCCCACTGTTTCTTCATTTTAAGGGTATTGTCAGGGATGGACTGCCTGCCAAGTCTTACGGCTTTCCCTACCAATCCCCTAAGGTTGCTTCTTGAACTCAATATCAGGTGTTCCACATGCAGCAAGGGTGATTCTGCCCCTTGTCCCTTTTCCACTGTCCTAGCATAATTTTGAATCTGCAAAAACCCCCCAAAAGTGGTTACAGGGAATTCCCCACCCATTCCTTAAATCCTCAAAGGATACTATGTGCCCTCCTCTCCACAAGTCCCTCAAACAACCTATCCCCTGAGTTTCCCATAGCCTAAACTCCTGATCTTCCAGCCCCAAGATGAAACCCGGGTTTCCCACTAGGGGAAGCAGCAGGGTTTTCCCCTGTCCAGTCCCCACCCTTTGCAGGATCTGTTCCCACCCATCCAGCACCGAGGCCACCATGGGGTTCCCAGCTCCCATCCTCTTATAAGTCCTCCACCCTCCCCCCCCCCCGTTCCAAATAGGCCGAGAGTCGGATCGGACCCTCCTCCTCCTCCAGATCCAACCAGCTGGCTGCTTGGGGCCTGTTCATCCAATCCCCGATGTAGTAATACTGCATGGCTAAAGCATAATTCTTTAGATCCGGGAAGTTCAAGCCTCCCCTAGACCCATCTGCTTTCAGCCTTCGGATTCTCATCCTGGGTCTCCCTCCCTTCCACACAAACCCAGAAAAGGCCTTCTCCACATGCCTCAGGTCCTCTCTGGTAAGTCCCACATGAATCATCTGCAATATATAGAGGGCACGTGGCAAGATGTTCATCTTTATTAAATTTGTTCGCCCCATCCAAGAAATTGGCAGTTCCCTCTATCTCCTTAAATCTTCCTCAATAGCTTTGATCAAGTGGAGGGATATTTAGTTTATAGAGTAGGTCCAGATTTCTCCCCACTTCAGACCCCATCCTAAAGTTCCTCTCACCTGTCCCACATCACCCCATATCATAATCTCTGATTTACTAAAGTATATTTTATACCCTGAGAAGGAAGCAAACATTTCAATACAGTTCAATAACGGGGGAACAGACCCGGCCGGGTCCTCCACAAAAAGCAACATATCATCAGCATATAGGGTGATCTTATGTGCCACTCCAGATTTACCCACAATCCCTTTAATCTCCGTATTGTTCCTTATAGCAACTACCAGGGGTTCAATGGCCAATGCAAATAACAAGGGGAGAGAGGGCACCCCTGCCTCGCGCCCCTATGCAACGCAACTTCCTGTGTCAGAGACCCGTTCTCTAATATACTGGCCATTGGGGCCGTATATATTTTCTGTATAATTCCCACAAAACTGTCACCCAGACCAAACTTCCCCAGCACCTCTGTCAAGCATTCCCACTCAATGTGGTCAAACGCTTTTTCCGCGTCCATAGACATCACCACTCAGCTTCCCCTGCCGTGGGAGGCTCTCCAGACCACATTGAGTAATTTTCTCATATTATAGTATGAGTGTCTACTGGTTACAAAGCCAGTCTGGTCTGGGTGTACAAGTTCCAGAAGAATCTGATCCAATCTCCTAGCCAAAACCTTAGCCAAGAACTTAGCGTCACAATTTAGCAAGGAGATTGACCTGTACGAGGCACACTCCTGCCTATCCTTTCCAGGCTTAGGGATCGGGCAAATCACAGCTTTATTAAATGAGGCAGGCAGTCCCCCTCTCCCTGGATTTCTGTGAAAACCCTCCAGAGGGCCTCCACTGCCCGGTCCTGTAAGGCTTTATAATATTCCACTGAGAAACCATCCAGGCCACTCGCTTTCCCTTTTTTTAATGCCGGGATTGCCTGATGAACCTCCTCTTTAGTAATCCCTATATTAAGCTGTTCCCTCTGTGGCTCAGTGAGCTGTGGAAGTGTTATCCCCTCCAAGAATTGCCCACTCCTATTCCCTGTATTCTGGCATTCCGCTTTATATAATTGCTGATAGAACTGCGCAAATCTGTCCCTGATGGACTTCTTATCCTGAGTGAGGGTTCCTTGTTTAGTCTTAATCTCCGGTATGTGTGTATGCACCCTTCTGCCCTTCGTGAGATGGACCAAAAGTGAGCCAGGTGTGTTCTCCCATTCAAAAAACCTGCTCCTGGCAAAAAACAGCATGGTTCTTGATTCCCCCAGTAGGAGAGCATTTAAAGTTTCCATGGCTGCTGCCAACTCCAAGACCACTTTGCCCGCATGCTGTTTTGCCACCTGTTTCTCTAAATGTTTGAGCCTGTCTTCAAATGCCAGCTTCTTTTCCCTGTTTTCCTTTTTAATCTTGGCTACATATTTAACAATTGCCCCCTGCATGAATGCTTTGCCTACGCCCCAAAACACATCTGCTGACTCCACCGATCCTTCGTTTGTCTCCCTATAATAGTCCCACTGGTCCTTAAAATTATCTAAAAATTCCTTGTTGCCTAACAAGTATCTAGGGAATTTCCAGGGTGGGAGATGCTCCCTCTCCTCTCCCAGTGCACAGGACAGTATAACCACTGGTGGTCAGATATAAAAATGGGGCTATGCTGTACCTTATGAATTCTTCCCAGCTAGTTCCATGGTAAAAAGATATAATCCAACCTGCTTCAGGATTTGTGGGGATTAGAATAGAAAGTAAACTCCTTTTCTCCTGGGTTCCTCGCCCTCCAGTTATCAATCATGTCCAGCTCCACCAAACCTCCAGTCATTGTCTAATACTCCCCGCTTGCCTCCCTTTCCCCCGTGAATGGTCAAGTACAGGATTCATAGTCGCATTAAAATCCCCCCCATGATTAGTTCCCTGAACTGCTCCCGGATGAGTGTATCCAACAGCTCCTGATAAAATTTAGGGTCAAAGACTGCAAGGGTGTATAAACTTCCCACTGTTATGACCTCACCATAAATTGAGCCTTCTACAAACACATTCCTTTCCCCCTTCTTATCCGTTACCACCCGGGACACTTCCATTGGGGTATGCTTTCCTATCAAGACCACCACCCCCTTCTTATGTGAATTAAAAGATGAAGCAAAGCATCTCCCCACCCAGCCTCTGACCAACTTTCAATGTTCCTGTAGAGTCAGGTGTGTCTCCTGTTTCTGCCTGCAGAGCGCCGTTAATAGACTGGCCCATTTCACCAGTGAGGAGACCCCTCCGGACATTCCATGACACTATCTTCAGTTGTCTGAGGGACCCCATATTAGTCACAGAGTGTCATTTCCATTCCTTCTCCTGCACCTGCATCTCTCCACAATCCCGTGGTGGTGCATTCTGAAATCTCCAACCTTGACAATTTAACAGGCTAACCTTAATCTGGCCCATTCCATGCAGGGCCCTAACAACAAAACTACCTACCACTAACAGTAACTTTATAACCATAAACAACCCCCAACATATGTACAGTCCCCCATCCCCCTTCCCTCAATTGTGTGTATCGTGCTACTCAAACAGGTAACCTATCCCTCTCCATCACAGACGTTTCTCCTCCCCCGCCCCCCCCAACTCCAACTGGGCCACTTGGGTCCAGCATTTACTGACATCCCACTTCTCCAGTTTTACAGAAAAAACACAATAACTTGCCCAAACATCTTCTCTCCATCCCTCTCAATTTGGACAGTGAACAAAATTCCCATGTACAACCCACAGGGCCCTAATTGCCACATTCAGTCCAAATGAAGGTATTCTCCACTTCTGGGATACCAGCGGGGGCCGCGGGGAGCCCAGGGCCACCAACAATCATACGTGGCTCCAGCCCTCCCCAACCACCCCAACTTACCTCCCATCCATCGCCGCTTCAGGGCAAGGTCCCATCTGCACCCTTCTTAGTCTGGCACTGAACTTCGGGTAGTTCCATCAACAACAGAAAATAAATCCGTGCCAAACAACACACGCCTGCCACCACCAACTGCAACATGGGCCCCCAAAGTTCAACCATCCACCATTCGATCTCTGGTTTTGCTGCTCCATTGGCACCTAGCCAATCTTTCACTTCAGCTTATCTACGAACTGTTCCGCTTTCTCCAGGTCCCAAAAAGAGAAAGTGGCGCCTTCATGTTTGATTTTAAGTACAGCCGGGTTTACTAGGAAATGCTCCACTTTCATCTCTTTCAGTTGTGTCAGCACTGAATTGAAGGCCCGATGTTTTTTAAGAAGCTGATTGAAATAGTCCTGGAAAATATACAGTCGCTCGCCCTCAAAGGTGAAATGTTTCAAATTCCTATATGCCTTTAGCAGCGCTTCACGGTCCTGAAAGCTGTGGAACCAGAAAACTATTTGCCTTGGTGATTGGTCGGCTGGCGGTTTTGGAGCAACCGCCTGATGTGCCCTCTCCAATTTAAACCTGCCATTCTTCAGCTTTAGGCCCAGAAGGGTCAGGAGCCTCTCCGCACAGAAACCGAGGATGTCCGTACCCTCTCTTCCCTCCAAAACCCTCGCAACTGTAAATTCAAATGGCGATAATAGTTCTCCTGGTAATCATGTAGCTCTTTTAATTTCAGCAACTCTTTCTCAAGGGCTGCAACTCGGGCCTCAAGAGGGTTCACAGTGTCTTCTAAGCTGGAGATGCGGTCCTCGGCCTCCGTTAGTCTGTTGGCCTGTGATGTGGACTGCTCCATAAATGCTTGCAGATGGGAATATATTTTTTGCTCCCATTTCAGCATTCTTGTCTCCAGATCTTCCATTATTTGGCTGGAAACCTCCCGACCCAGTGAGGCCATCTCGGCCACTGACAAGGAAATCGAGCTTGGGATCTCCGAGGGCCTTGCAGTCAATTGCTTCTTTTGGCCTTTTGCCGCGGATCTCTGCCCTCTTCCTGCACCGGACAGCAGGTATTCATCCATTCTGGTGTCCTCTGTACACTGCGAGTGTTTTCAACTCGAACTTCTTTTGTATGCTTGTGATTTCTATTACATTTATTTTGTGGAGCCGGGAGCTGCAGGGAAACCCATCTTTATGTTTAGCTGCTGATTAGCACCCCTCCACCCCATATTTAATTTTTTTAAGTTTTACTTGAGGCATCAGTAGCTCTTTAATGCTACCAGTGGATTTTGTGCAACATTAAGGTTTACCTGTTACTTTTACTTTCATGGGTATGAGTGTATGGGGAATGTCCAATTGCTGAGACCTTTTAGCAGATAATATGCATAATTTACATTGATTGATTGATTGGTAAGAAACAGGCAACTGACTCATCATTTGGTGAGTTTTAGACTGTTCATTCTGTAATTAAACTGAAGGGCAATAGCAGCTTCAGTGTTTGGTCTTATCAACTATGCAGATGCTTATGACTTTCTACAGTAAATGAGATCATTTGAATATGCTTTGAATACAGTTCAAAAATAAATGTGGGTAGTAGTTTGTAACATGGTTCAGAAAATTGAATAGGACTGATCAAATGGTTTTTCAGTCAGTATCAGTCAGTCAGTAAAGCAGAGCCTGAATATTCAGCTTGGGAAAACAAATTAAAGTTTGGGAGGTTCGCAGCACCTCCGTGTTCATAAAAGATCTTCGTTATGGCAAACAAAGCAATAACTGGAGCAATAGTTATCAATTTCACAAAGGCTTTTGGTCTAGTCTAGTTAGTCACAGCATTTAATTGAAAGGATTAAACAGTTATGGATTAAATATAATGACTTTGTCCTGAAAGTGGTCAAAATTTATTATGTTTACATTTTTTATGTTGGCTTGCATGCATGCGCAAGCAGCATCTTGTGGTAGTAGCACATTTTGGAGGTGTGTCAGTGTTGTGGTGAATGCAGGCGATGCTTTAGTGGGTGCGTCCCTCAGCCACCAACCAGTGAGCATGCTGCCAATGCAGCAGTTTCAGAGAGAGCCATGGAGTTTAAATGAATCTGCCGCTGCAATCAGAAACAGGCTCGTCATTGCAGTGGCAGATGACATGCCTATATTACGTGCCTTTCCTGGTGAAACATTTCAATAAATATGGCAGCTCCTGCCATCTGCCACATGATCCCCAGGAAGCTGACATTGGGGTGCCCAATCCCCGTGTCAGCATGTCCCCGTCCCACATTATGTGGCACACCATAACGTGGCAGCTCCTGCCACCTGCTACACACTCCCAAAAAGCCGACATCGGGGTGCCCAATCCCCGTGTCAGCATCCCACCTTTTAGTGTGTCTTTCCTCTTAGTGTGTCTTTCCTGGTCAAACAGTTTCCCCTTTCCTTTCCGACACTGGGATGCCCTCCGGTGTCAGATACTGCCTCCCGATGCCTTGCCGACATCGGAGTGCCCAATCCCCATATCAGCATCCCCCCCAAATTGTGGCACACTGGGATCCCACCTCAGTGTGCCTGTTTTTTTGTGTGTGTGTGTGTAACCTGTAAATCAAAAAGAAACTTCCCTCGTGGTCTTTTTTTTTCCCTGCAAACAAGAAAATGGTCCACCATTGTCTCCCTCGTCCCCCTCCTCCATCCCCACCCTCCCGCTGCGCATCCACTTCCCCACACCACCTCAACCCATACTTAACCTCCGGAGATCGCGTGCCACGATCTTCTCTGAGCTGGGACATGTCTGCACTCATCAAAGCCGAACTGTGAACTGAAGAAATGACGGTAAGCTTTATAATGGGAGGCAATGGGGGATTTCGACTTAGGATGATATCTCAGCCATTTTTTTGAATTTTGGCCCCAAATTTTCAACATGGGGTTCTTGGGACCCCACCTTGTGAACATGTCACTGTCATTTAGTTTCTCGGTACCAAAAGGTGATTTAGCGGTCGTTGCGTGGAATCACCTTTCGGGACCAATTAACAGAGAACAGTGCCACTGTTCATGAGAGGAGGTCCCAAAAAGCCCATGTTGCAAATTTGGTGAAAAAATTCTAAAAAGTGACTGCATTACAAGTGTGCGTTGTGCAGTTTCTACACACACTCGTTACCTCACCAGTTTTTCATATTTCCACTCCAGATTTTCAACATTGCCATTTTTTCACACCACCTCATGAACAGTATGGCTGTCATTTTTTGCATCCTGCCAGAAATGTGTTTTCATACCTGTGGTGCCAAATGGTGCAGTCACTGTGCAAAACCACCTTTTGGGATTGAGTAACAAAATTATAGTGCTGCTGTTCATGAGGTGGTGTCACAAAAATCACATTTTGAAAATTGGTGCGAAAATACCAACAAATGGTTGGGGCGGTAGGGTTTCCAACCATAACGCTCTACTCTGTAGAGACTGACAGGCATTGGGGGTGTGGCTGGGGATCGTCGGCCATAATGCTCGTGCCATTCTACTCCCACCCTGTAGCCAGTGACAGGCATCGAGGTGTGCCTTGGGGTCCTCGGCCCCAGCGTTCACCCCATTCTTCTATACCGCACCCATCTCAGCGTATTTCCTTATGGAATGGGGTGAGTATAAGGACAGAAGACCCCAAGGCACTACAAAACCTGTCAGTGTCTGCAGGGTAGGGTGAGGTGAAATGGTATGAACATTATGGTCGACAACCCAAAGACACCCCCCCCCCCCCAACGCCTGTCAGTCTCTGTAGGGTGGGGGTGGGGTTGGCATCAGTTCAGTTCTTCACTACCATTCCTATTATGCATCTCTCTAACTCCTGCACTGCCAGTGCCAATGCCAGCAAGCCAACATTCAGCATCGACAAATGCGTGTTTTATTCTGCTGTCGTCACCAATGGTACACCACAGGGATTTGCTTTGGACCAATTACATTTTTAAATAATTTGCTATTTTTAAGTGATCAAGTACTTTATCTGTAATATACTGATAATACAGTGCTGTAGTGTAACAGTAAAAGTGTTAATGCTGTAACCAGCCTTGCCCAGGATTCGAAAGCCGATTCAGCTAAGGGAGAGCGGCCTTGTTGGGGCCCAATGACTGTGTGACTGACCCCTTAAATGCAGGCCAATCAGCACCAGCTACTGGTAAGTTAGAGAGAGCCAGAACAAAGGGGAGGCTCGGTTCCCCTACGTGGGTACCATTGGGGGATCAGCAGTAAAGAAACAGACACGGAAGAGTCAGATTAAAAAAAGACAACAGTTTACTAAGATTCAGAAAGCAAAAACAAAAATAAGGGAAGGGGGGAACCTATACTCTAAAGGAAATGAATAAAAGAACAAGCAGTAGCTCAAATAAGAAGCTCAAAAATAGTTCTAGTAATTCTGAGGTGTGATGGCTAGATGGTTCGCCCCTCTTGGTCACCAGGAGGCAGCAATTTCTTGATCCCGAAACCAGGGATGTCAGCAGTGGGGCAGCTGCTACGGTGTCTGCCCTTTTCTGACCATCCCAGATGGTCCAATCTAGACCCCAAGGAATTGAGTTGTCTGCAATGGGGCAAGCTACTATGGCATTGGCCCTTTTCTGACCACCCCAGATGGTCCAATCGTGACCCCAAGGAAATGTGTTGTCTGCGAGGGGACAAGCCGCTATGTGTCAGCCCTTTACTGACCATCCCAGATGATCCAATCTTGACCCTGAGGAACTGATTCTGGTCCTCTGGCAGTGAACCCTTGGGGCTGGACCTCTGGCTCTGTGGCTTTGGACCTCTGGTGCTGGACCTCTGGCAATCCAGATCTGGATCTCTGGCACCTGACCTAGCAATCTGGATCTGGACCTCTGGCACTGTGGCTCTGAATCCTTGGACCTCCAGTGTTGGAAGCCTGGCAATCTGGATTTGGAGCTGTGGACCTACAGCGCTGGACCTCTGTCACTGTGGATCTGGACCCCTGGACCTCTGTCTGGCACTGTGGACCTGGACCCCTGGACCTCCGATGTTGGACCTCTGGCAACCTGGATCTGGACCTCTAGACCTCCAGTGCTGGACCTCTGACACTCTGACTCTGGACCTCTGGTGCTGGACCTCTGGCACTGTGGATCTGGACTCTTGGGCCTCCGATGTTGGACCTCAGGTGATCTGGACCTCTGGACCTCCAGTGCTGGACCTCTAGCACTATGGCTCTGGACCTCTGGCACTGTGGATCTGGATCCCTGGATCTCCGGTGTGGATCTGGACCTCTGGTGCTGCACCTCTGGCACCCTGGCTCTGGACCTCTGTCACTGGACCTCTGGCACTGTGGATCTGGACCCCTGGGCCTCCAGTGTTGGACCTCAGGCAATCTGGATCTAGATGGCTGGACCTCTGGCACTCTGGCTCTGGACCTTTGGTGCTGGACCTCTGGCGCTGTGGATCTGGACCCCAGACCTCCAGTGATGGACCTCGTGCAATCTGGATGTGGAACGCTGGACCTCCGGTGCTGGATCTCTGGCACTCTGGCTCTGGACCTCTGGCACTGTAGATCATGACCCCTGGACCTCCGGCAGTGGTCTTCTGGCACTGTGGATGTGGACCTCTGGACCTTCAGCGTTGAACCTCTGATATACTGGTTCTGGACCTCTGGTGCTGAACCTAAAGATGGGGAAATTTGCAGAGCCAGGATGTGCTTGAGCCTGAGCAGCACAGATTGGTTACAGACACTTGGATCAGACTCCCCCAGGTAGAATTAGCCAAAAGTCCACAAAATGTCAGCAGCAAGACAGTTTTGTGCAGACACAGTTCACAGGCAGAGGAAGCAGGACAATAATGCAGTTTCAAAGGCAGTGCTAAATTCTGGTACTGTCTCTTTAAATCCTACAGGCAGTATTCAGTCTGTTGGCAAACCCTACTTTCAGTTTAAGCAATCTGCATGAGTAATGTTCAGAAATTCCACTAGCCACTATGGGAATATAGTGATTAGGGGGAGCCCCTCCTAAACCTGTGGCTGCTCCTTAACATGAGGCCAAATGCAGCAATGGTACTGGCTAGTGCCCCTTTTTATGCTGGCCCAAAACTGATTGTCCCTTTTAACTTGGACTTTGACCCACCCCAGTTGAAATGTCTTAATTTATTCGGAAAGAAGGCCTGACTTTGCCCTTAACTCCATCCCTGGGAGCTCCTTCATTTAAATAAACCCCACCCCTGCCCTATGCTCCAAATGGGAGCACAATTTACATAAAATTTAAATAGACCCGCCTGTGGGTGGTCCTGAGCCCTGGAGCCTTTCCCTAGCCCCTCTTGCCACGGCCGCAGCTGTCCTTTATGGTGCCCTAGGCGTATTCCAACACTTTTTATTTAATTAAATGAATTAGGTCAGGCGGTCAGCACCTAGCCACTTGTGCTGCTACTGACTCACCGCCCCGGCCCGGGGTGAAGTACAGGAGGAGAAGGCGGGGAACTGGGCTGGCTGCAGGCAGTGATAGGCGGTCTTTCATCGGGGTCCTCTTTGTCTGCTCCGCCCCGACGGTGTGATGCTCGCTCAGTGAGGATATGGCCCCGCTTCTGGGCGCCGCCTATAAGGGACTGACACGTCACCTTTAAAAAGAAAATAATAAAAGGGGTTGAACGGAGCCCATGCCGCGGCTGACCGACTGAACAAAGGAGGACATGACAGCACTTCTCAAAACGCCGCACACACAGGGACTGCTGGCAATAACTGTATTCATTGAGCAGAGGCAGCTGAGGCACGCAGACAAGCACTAGGGATGGCTTCACCGAACCAGGTAAGCTACAGTCTCCCCCTAGCTTTCTGCATCCTCCCTCTTCACAGTCAAAACTCCAGCTCCCTCCTCAACTGTCCTTGCTGACTCTCCCTTCCTTGGGATTTCCACAGCTGTTGGCCAGGAGCCGACATTCAAAAATTGTGCTCCAGTTATCTCTTGCTGAGGAACCTAAGTCCTGTTCCCCACTCGCAAACCTGGCTGTCGTGGCGCAAGATCCTTGATAAGTATATATTTTTTAAAAATGGAGCGGGGTAGGGGGTGCAGCTTCAGGAGCAAACTGGTGGGGGGAGAATTTATGTTACAATATTCTTCTGTTAAAACTTCAGCTGCAGAGCGACTTTGAAGTAGGTTGTTGTTAAGCTGAATATACAAACAGGCATTAAAAAGCACCTTAAGTCACAGTTTACCTATACAGTAATTGCTTCTGTTTGCATCCTCATGTCTAGTTACCTACAGTGTTTGTAAAATATTTAGTAATACCACAACAACTATTTAAACGTCAACCTGATTTTTGTTGTAATTCATGGAGTAGTCGTTTACCGTTGCTGCTGTTGGTTGTCTTGCTTGACATATAGTCCAGAACGGGACTCTGACTCAG
The DNA here is from genome assembly GCA_016271365.2 of Neoceratodus forsteri. Classification (NCBI taxonomy): domain Eukaryota; kingdom Metazoa; phylum Chordata; order Ceratodontiformes; family Ceratodontidae; genus Neoceratodus; species Neoceratodus forsteri. Next base: position 640,268,685 of record CM028136.1, read on the forward strand.
TCTACCTTCCTTGGTAAACAGTAATGTATATGTAACCCCCGCCTACAAATGGGGGTTCCCGAAAAGTCTTTCTTGAGCTTGCCTAAATGCTCACTGCCAGGCTGGTGTTCTGCGTTTTAGCAGTTTAAATGTATTACCAGAGAGTGCTTGTATAGCCTCTGTGTACTGTCTCTTTAAGAGCTGCCTGGATTGCAGTCATAATTAATCTGAGAGGGAACTCTGTTAGAAGATGTACTTATAGTGTATGGTAGCACGCTGTTGAGCATGGAAATCCATGCTCTCAACAGCGTTGTTATGCTGCACTAGCTACGTCATCGTAGCTGTTGTGCTGCACTAGCAACGAAGCTAGTGCAGCATAACACCTAGAAGGTGGGTGTGCATGCATGGAAGCTGGGTGCGCATGCGCGATCGGGTGACCGGTGATGCTCAACCAACGGCTGCGGTGGTGAAACGAACCGGAGGAACAGAACACCACATAGGAATCGGAAGAAAAGTAAGGGCAGTCTTTTAACGACCGACCATACACTATAAAAGACTGTGTATGATCGCTCATACACAACTAGGGTATTTTTCAACTCTTGAGGTTTCCATGGTAATGAGACCTCTCGAGCTGTGCTCTCGAGTCTCCAGTTACCATGGAAACCTCTCGAGTGAAAAATACCCTTCAAACAACATGAAGTCTTGCTATATTATGACAGTAGCAGTTTGATCCAGCTCTAGAACTGCTCCGCGGAGGTGAAATGGTTAAAACCATTCCAAAATAGAATTTTGGCCACGAGCTCTAAGAAGCAGCTCTATCTGTGTTATTTCAAACCTGAACTGTCAGATTCTTTACTCCGCCTCAGTGAACAGTCGCTCCGGAGATTTCTCCTACTGCTCGGTTCATTTCTCGGTTTAAAAGTGTTTTCTCGGTTGATTCAACGAGAATAGTTTTATTTAACACAAAACTGTTCGGTTCAAGCTCTATCTGTGGTAACCGTAAGTAAATTGAAGGTTTTGTCTGTGTGGAACTTGTAAGTTATCGGTTCGGTTTTGAACCGATCAGTTGGGTTTAAAACTCATTTAAAACTAAAAATTTAATATTTTAGAGTGCGGTTCCCGGTTCTTATCGGTTCTAAAAAAAACAGATTTATTACGGTTTTTTCCAATACCCGTGACACGGTTAGGAACCGATAAGGGTGTCTTGCCTGGCACTGCCGTTAAAAGGGCAAGTTTTCTGGTTAGGCTGGCATTATGTCTGAGAAACCCAAAAGAAAAACCGGCCCACTGTTTCAACACTGTGATGTTTGTGGGAAGTCTTTGCCAAGGCTGACCCACACACCAATGTGTTTATTGTCTGAGGGTTTGACCACCTCCAGTCAGACTGCCAGATATGTAAGAATTTCCCTGCAGCCACCCTGGAAAAAGATTGGGCAGGCTCAGGAACGAGAGGCAAAAGTCCGCTGACCCAGATGGCCAGCCCAGTTCGGTGCCAACCGAACCAGAGGGAGTGCCCTCTGACCAGGGCAAGACTCCTGGCAAAGAAAAGCTGGTTCTGAGGAACCAATTCCAGTAAAGAAAACAAGAAAATCAGCAGGTCTGGAGTCCAAAACCCTTCTCCAACTGCTGCAGAGATAGCAAAAGCCATACAAATTGTCCAGTCACTGTCTCAGGGTCCGTCCGAACCGCCACTATCTGGCAAAAGGTCGGTTCGTCCGGTCCCAGTGGTTCAGGAATATGATATTGAGGAATTTTATGAACCAGAGGAGGGGGAGGATGATTATGAACAGTATGAATGTGGCTGGGAAGGTCTGGGTGTGCCCATTGAACCGGACATCTCCCCAGACAGACCTTTAGAATCTCCCCCTATGCTGTCTGAGTCCCCATCTCATTTCATGTTTTACAAAAAAGTTGCTGAAACCCTCCAGCGTCCCTTAGAAGAAGCTGTGTGTAACCCCCCTGCAAATGGGGGTTCCCAAAAGACTTCCAGGAGCTTGCTTGAATGCTCCAAGCCTGAATGGTGTTTGGCATTTAAGCCATTTATCAGTGAGTGTTTTTAGAGCCTCTGGTACTGTCTCTTTAAGAGCTGTCTGCTTGCAGACATAATTAGTTTGTATGGGGGGACTGTGTGCTTCTCTGAGTACCACTTGAGCTGCTGCCAATTCACTTCATTTTGCAGTCACTAGGAGTGCAAAGGAACCTATCTGAAAGATGTAACTGTTTGCCAGAAATTATTTAGGTAATAATGAAATTACAGTTTGTCTAACCTGCTTTCTTTGCAGTCAGAACTGTGTCTGCTAGTTCCCCATTCTAGTTTTGAACTGCTGAACTGGACCAATCAGTGTGGGTAAGCTAGCTCTAAAATGGTGCCTTGGACGAATCAGAACTTGGACTCATAATCTGAGCCAGCCACAAGAGGATTGTATGGGCAGTGACTCTGGGAGATGTAGTTTAGACTTCAGTGCCTTTTTGGACCAACAGCAGCAGTCTATTGTGAGTGACAGCCAATCCAGTCAAGAACTGGGAGGAACTCAAAGGAAGTGCCCAGTTTTGTCGGTTGGAGCTTCAGTTGAGCTTTGGCAGTGAAGAAGGAAGGAGCCCTGTGCTTTTTCAGTGTGCAGTTTTAGTCAAAAAGCGTGTAAGGCCCAGAGTTCCGGTCTGCAGCTTGTGTAACAGCTTTTAGGACTGAATCCGTCCTGTGAAAAGAATCAAAGGATCTCTGAAGAGTAGAAACCAGGCTCACCCTGTAGAAGACTGGAAGAATTGCTGAAAATTGCACTCGGTCTGTCAGGAACTGAATCTGCTGTGTGTTCTCCCGGGTATTGTGCAGTAATTGCGATCGGGATACAGATGCAGCCTGCCTGGTATAGTACTTTCTTTTATATGGATGTGTGAAGAGGTTTGTGTACCTCAAGTGAGCCCTGCTGACATTGAAGGACCCTATCTTATTTGGAGGTCGTGAGTACTAATTCAGGGTTGCTCCCTGTTGAATTGCCACATTAAATCCAAATGGAATTACTGTACTGCTGACTGTTTAATTCTCCTTTTCTCTGTGTGAAAGGGCCCCTACCAGCTGCCACGGTTTGGACTAGCCACTAGGGCTTGGGTACCCAGGGACAGTAACTGATAGGGATAGGCCTGTGCACAGAGCCATAGGTAGATTATTAGAGTGATAAGCTAATTAACCTGATTTCCCTGTCCTTGTTATATCCCCTAAATAAATCAGAGCTGCTTGTTTCAGCAAAGTTATACTGCCTGAGGTATTTGTCTATGTTAAAGTACTGTACTGTGATTGTTGCACTGTATCTCATTTCACAGGAGGTCCCAGTGCGGAACCAGACCTGGGGTAAGTGTATACTGTGAAGGTAATTCTGATATATTGTGTGGGCCACTAGTGGGAAGAAAGGGGGGTTGCAGTGTCCCAGAGGGCTGTGACCAAGTTAGTTTAACTATTGCAAACCCTGACCTCTGGGTGGAGGCACCCGCCATTGGATCCAGGCCCCTCAACCTGTTAGTGGCAAATCAGGCAGGGGTAGTAGCCCCTGGGATAGCGCCATCTGGGGTTACATCTTGAGGCTCACCGCTGGGATTGTGTGTCCTCTAGTGGCCATATTTACGAACCACTGTTAAGAAAAAATGGGTACCCGACAGAAGTGGCTGTGCACGGCTGGTGGAGTGGTGTACTGGGGAGGAGATCGACCCCCAAAATGCTATGCTTATCCTGGACATCCCCCTGGGTATCAATACGGACACTGTGCAGGGAGTACTTTCCAAGGTGGAAGGTTTACAAAACCCTGTGATGGTGGGTCGGCATGCTAATCTGCTCACCCACACTTTCCTGGCCCTAGTAGAGTTTAAGGATCCCATAGATAGCTCCAAAGTGCCACAGACCATTACCCCAGAGGGAGCCCTCACTGCTTGGAGAGTGATAACTAAGGACAGTAAAGACCCGGGGGGGAATCAGCCCCCACCACTATCTGAAACTTTTGAGGAGAAATTTGCTGAATGGTTGCTGGGAGAGGGGAAAACTGTGGAGGACTTGAAGAAACTATTCTTGCCACCTGGGGGTGTTCCTCCCCCAACACCCTCTCCTGCTCCAGTGCCCGTAATGGTGTCTGAACCAATGCAGACTCCTATTTCTGCACCTGCCATTAGTCACGACTCTTACCGAAGGTTGAAGATCTTCTCTGGCACCCTCCCCACCCCCCAAGGGGAGGATGACTGGGAGACCTGGATAGACTATGTTGCCCCCCAAGTGCTAGAATGGCAATGCTCGGAAGGTGAAAAGCGAAAGAGGGTTAGTGAGAGCCTCCGAGGTCCTGCCTGGCTACCATCCGGTGGCTAAACGGGCCAGTAACCCTGAAGCAACTGCACAGGCCTATCTTGAGGCCTTGGAGAATGTGTATGGGAGCCCAGATTCTGATGAGGACCTATGGTGGAGAGTAAGAGATGCACAACAGTACCAAGGGAGTTGTTGTCTGTGTGTATCTCGGCTGGAAAATTGTTGCAAGAATGCCTCAGAAAAGGTAGTTTGCCAGCGATTGAACTGGACCGAACCAGGCTGGACAGGATCCTTAAGTCTGCCCCTTCTCAGAACTGCTGTTGCTTCAGTTACACCTGGCAGATCGACTGGAATCCCACCCTCCTATGATGAGTTAATGAGAGAAATTCGAGGAGTTGAGAAAGACGACCTCGGGAGGGACCTGCACCAATAGCTGCGGCTCGACCGAGTGACTGAGGGTGACCCATCAAGTGAAGTTCAGGGGCAGAGGTTGGCAGTCAATGAGTGCTCTGACAAGGAAAAGATATGTCACAATGGGGCGAACTGTTGAGAGAGATCCGGGAATTCAAAACAGTCCCTTTATGAAGGCCACGCCTGCAAATGCAGGCCCTGACCTATATCCGACTGCATCTGCTATGGGGTGGGGTACCCACCCATGTATCTCCTGCTGATAACAGCTCCAACTCGATTCCTTGACCATGGAAGTGGAGAAACTGACGAGATGTCTCCAAATGCTTATCACCCAGACAGAGATGGCACCAAGGTTTCCAGTTAGTAATACCCCGCCCTGGCTCCCAGTGTGGCGCCCGGCCAGCTCAAACTCCAGAAGTATGTTTTGCTATAATTGTGGAAAGATGGGCACATGAAAGGGGAATGCCAGTCCCAAAAGACACTGACAAAGTTGCATATAGGCTACAAGGAGAGCTCGGAGAAGAAATCAGTGGTTAAGAGGTGCATGACATGATCCCAGTGGAGGGCACCAAAATGCTAATTCACGTCCTTTTGTGGCAAGGTCAGTTGCCCAGGCCCCACTACCGCCTCTCCAGACTGGTCCAGAATAGTGGGTCCTCCATGGAGACCACTGTAAAGGTGAACGGAGTGTCTACAAGAGCTATATTAGACAGTGGCTCCCAAGTGACAATTATGTTCCAAGATTGGTATCAGAAGCATTTGTCAGACGTACCTTACAACCATTAGAAGGACTGCATGTATGGGGTTAAGTGAGAAGGCCTACCCTATTCCGGGTATATCAGAATTTGGCTGTCTTTCCCCACCTCCGTGGCTGGAGTGGCGAACAAGTAGAGACCTAGCCTTAGTGTGTCCCCACTGGACTGTATGATGGTGTCCCTTTGTTGATTGGAACAAATGCTCATATGTTCGGAAGGCTGGCACAGTTGTGTTATGAAAACAGGGGTCAAAGACTAGTAGAGCTTTAAGAGTTCGGCTTTAATTAAGAAGGCCTATGAGGCACAGAGATGCTGAAAAACAGAACCAGAGGAACCGGTCGGAATTGTATGGAAGAAGGATCCTGAGTCTCTGATCCTGGCGCCAAATGCCCAGTGTACCTTACAGGGAGGTCCGTATCAGAAAGGATGTTAAGAATAAAATATTAATGTTGGATGCCCAGGCGATGGAAAATTGCCGAGGACTGCTGGTCAAGCCTAGTATTTTGCCGCATAAGCCCATGCTTATGCCAGAAGGGTAATGGTCCAAGTTCATAATGTGTCTGAAAGAGACATTCGAGTAAACAGAGGTTGCATCCTGGCTAATGTGCATTGTGCAGACACTGCAGTGCTACCCAGCAGCAAGAGTTCAAGGAAGAATGACAGAGTAACGCCTGACTTGTTTGATTTCGCGACTCCGCTGCCAGCTGAATGGAAAGTGAAGATCAGTGAGAAGCTTGCCCAGAGAGACCAGGTGTTTTCTTTAAAGGAATGGGATGTAGGATGCGTGCAAGGAGCTGAGCACAATATCCGACTGCATGACGAAAGACCATTTACGTGAGAGAGGTCTCGCCTGGCACCTGCTGACATAGATGATGTGAGACGGCATCTGCAAGAGATGTTAGCTGCTGGTGTAATACAAGAATCAGAAGCCCTATGCTTCCCCATTGTGGTAGTGAGGAAAAGAATGGAACAGTAAGGATGTGTGTGGATTATCGCACCTTAAACCGCAGGACTATCCTGATCAGTACACAATGCCCCGCATTCAGGATGCTTTGGACTGCAGCGGAAGCAAGTGGTTCTCTGTGCTGGATCTCCGCAGTGGGTACTATCAGATCCCGATGGCCCCAGAGGACCGTGAAAAGACAGCCTTTATCTGTCCGCTTTTCTATGAATTCATGAGGATGCCTCAAGGGATTTCAGGTGCCCCAGCCACTTTTCAACGATTGATGGAGCGTGCAGTGGGGACATGAACTTACTAGAGTGCCTGGTATACCTAGATGATGTTATTGTGTTTGGCAGCTCACTGGAGGAACATGAAGCAGATTATTTAAGGTATTGGACCGACTGGAGGACTTTGGCCTTAAACTGTCCATTGATAAGTGTCAATTTTTTCAAACATCAGTAAAGTATGTGGGACACATAGTATCCACCGAGGAATAGAGACCGACCCAAGTAAAGTTGAGGCCTTGACCACCTGGCCACAGCCCAAAAATCTAAAAGAACTGCAAAGATTCCTGGATTCTGTGGTTATTATCGGCGCTTCATCAAGGACTATTCAAGAGTGATCCGCCTTTACTTCCTTACTCAAAGGTATCCCCAACCCACAAAAATACCAAAAGTCAGCATCCCTCAAGACTGAAAGAGTGTATTTTCATCCGAGTGAAGTATTTGGGGCCAGCTGGACTCTGATTGTGAGACTGCTTTTCATGAGATCATATATCAACTTACCCATGCTCCAGTGCTGGCCTATGCCGATCCAAGAAAACCTTACGTCCTGCACACTGATGCTAGCTTGCAAGGGTTGGGGGCTGTGTTGTACCAAGAGCACGAGAATGGCCTGAGACCAGTGGCCTTTGCCAGTAAGCCTGACCCCATCCGAAAAGAACTATCCTGTACATAAGTTAGAGTTCCTAGCTTTGAAGTGGGCTATTGTTGACCAATTCCATGAGTACTTGTATGGGGCTAAAATACTAGTAAAGCTGACAATAATCCTTTGACCTATGTGCAGACCTCAGCTAAGTTGGATGCCACTGGCCATAGGTGGCTTTCTGCATTATCTACATATGACTATGCTCTCGAATACCGAGCAGGTCTGAACCACATAGATGCTGATGCTCTCTCCGGAGGCCTGTTCCCCAGAATGATTGGGTCCGATTGGCAGAACCTGACATTCGGCACTCTGCCGAAGTTTGACAGGAGGAACAAATGTCCACGGACGCAGTGGACTGCATGGTGGATTGCTTGGGAGCCTCTGAGAATTGCATACCTGCTGCTTATTGCCACTTTTCTGCAATAGACATTGGTGCACTGCCTCAGCTGGACAATGACAGTATTCAAGCGGCTCAATCCTACGATCCCATGATCAAAGCAGCTTTAGAAGCCTCTATGCAGGAAAAGATGTGTCCAAATTACGCTCCACTGATTTGAGAACTGCACTGTTATACAAAGAAGGTCCTAAGTTGAAACTGATCAATAAACTGTTATACAGAGAAACAGTAGACAGAGGGGACAAGTAGACAAACAACAACTAGTGCTGCCCACTGCCTTCGAGACTCAGTACTGAGGTCCTTGCACAACCACATGGGGCACCTTGGTATAGACAGAACACTTGACTTGGTGAGATCCAGATTCTATTGGCCTAAGATGGGGGCTGATGTGGAGCAACACATTCGAACTTGTAGTCGCTGCTTACAGAGGAAAGCTTTGCCCCAGAGGGCTGCCCCTTGTTAACATCACCACCAGTGCACCCATGGAGCTGGTCTGTATTGATTTTCTAAGTTTGGAGTCAGATCAAAGAAATATCAGTAATGTGCTGGTGGTCACTGACCATTTCACGAGATATGCCTAAGCTTTCCCCACAAAGACCAGAAAGCATCCACTGTGGCCAAAGTACTTGTAGAAAACTTTTTGTTCACTATGGGGCTCCACAAAGAATCCATTCTGATCAAGGGAGAGACTTTGAGAGTCGTCTGATCAAAGAGATGCTTTCTCTGTGGGAGTCGCGAAGTCCAGAACCACTCCTTACCACCCCAGGGGACCCACAGCCTGAACGTTTCAACGCACTTTGCTAGATATGCTAGGCACCCTGCACCCAAAGGACAAGCCTAGATGGAGCCAACAAATTAGCACCTGGTACATGCTTATAACTGCACCAAAAGTGATGCCACTGGATTCTCCCCTACCGCCTGATGTTGGAAGAGAAGCTCGAGCTACCAGTAGATGTGTGTTTTGGGGTCTCTCCTGATGGAGTTCAGGCTGACAACTATTTACAGTATGTGCAAAAGTTAAAGGCCCAGCTAACTCATGCGTACCAACTGGCTCAAACCATGGCTGCCAAAGAAATCTGGCCAACAAAGAAAGGTATGATAAAAGGTGAAAGCACAGGAACTCCAGGAGGGAGATCGGATTGCTAAGAAATCTGGGATTGCATGGCAAGCACAAGATTGCTGACAGATGGCACCATCTCCCTCACATTGTAGTGGGCAAACTAGATGATCTGCCAGTGTACAAAGTAAGGCCTGAGAATAATTCAAAAGATGTAAAACAATGCATAGAAATCATTTACTGCCCATTGGACAAATCTTAGTGAGTCTGAGCCCTAGAAGATGCCCCTCTGGACCAGTGACTAGAGCTGCTGCTAAGAAAAGATCAAGAAAGTCTGCACCTACAGAAGCAAAGTTAAAGTGTTCCCCTCCACAAGTCCCAGTTGAGCATGACTGTCAGTCCATATCGGAAGAAAGTGAGAGTGACTTTGAATACTATCCTTCTTACGAACTGAGTCAATTGTTTGGGCAATCCCTAGTCAATACTGGAGACAAAGCTGGGCCTTCTGGACTGTTTAAGCCCCCAGCTTCATCCCTGGAGCCAATGCTCCCAGAAAGTGAAGTGCAAAGCATCAGATCAGATGAAATGGAATCATTGTGCATGGTTGAACTGTTTGAGCTTTCAGGGAGGAAAATGATAGATTGGGGCAGACTGGTGATACACCGAACAAGAAGAGTATTTTGAGTTGCCCTGACAGTCCACTGCCAGTGTCCAAGCTCTCCATGCGAGCCAAGTGTTGTGGACTCAGAAACTGTAACTCCTGGAGCTGAGAGTGCCCCAAGTTCTAGCCTCTCTACCCCCATGGAGACTCCCCTGACAAGTGTGGACAATGCTGAAAATGAGGCTCAGAGTGCAGAGACTGTAACAGTTCCCCTAGAAAGACTGGTCGAGCTGTAAAGCCTGTGGTGCACCTCAGTTATGATTCCTTGGGAGCCTGTGGATTGCCTCTCAATGTTGTCCATAAGAGGTGTATGTGTCCCGAGCTCATTGCCCAAACTGTAGCGTCAGTGCTAACTCAAGTTACTTGTGTTGCCCTCTAAGTATGGTGCCCTTGCCCCGTCCAGCCCCAAGGTAACTGATGAGGAAGGGCCCCTCTCTTCAGGTTTCATGTACAAGAGGTAATAACTTGAGTTATGGTACAATGTGTATGTAATACTGTGTAAAAGTGACGTACTGCATGTTTCAGAAATGTGTTCTTGGTAAAATGATATATTGACTGATGATTACACATATGGGAGACCTAATGCAAATGTATATGGTTGCAGTTGAAACTATAGGGTACTTGCTTGGCCGGACGCAGCTTTCCCAAGCCTAGGAAGGTGTAACCCTGCAAATGGGGGTTCCCAAAAGACTTCCAGGAGCTTGCTTGAATGCTCCAAGCCTGAATGGTGTTTGGCATTTAAGCCATTTATCAGTGAGTGTTTTAGAGCCTCTGGTACTGTTCTTTAAGAGCTGTCTGCTTGCAGACATAATTAGTTTGTATGGGGGACTGTGTGCTTCTCTGAGTACCACTTGAGCTGCTGCCAATTCACTTCATTTTGCAGTCACTAGGAGTGCAAAGGAACCTATCTGAAAGATGTAACTGTTTGCCAGAAATTATTTGAGTAATAATGAAATTACAGTTTGTCTAACCTGCTTTCTTTGCAGTCAGAACTGTGTCTGCTAGTTCCCATTCTAGTTTGAACTGCTGAACTGGACCAATCAGTGTGGGTAAGCTTAGCTCTAAAATGGTGCCTTGAACGAATCAGAACTTGGACTCATAATCTGAGCCAGCCACAAGAGGATTGTATGGGCAGTGACTCTGGGAGATGTAGTTTAGACTTCAGTGCCTTTTGGACCAACAGCAGCAGTCTGATAGCAGTGACAGCCAATCCAGTCAAGAACTAGGAGGAACTCAAAGGAAGTGCCAGTTTTGTCGGTTGAGCTTCAGTTGAGCTTTGGCAGTGAAGAAGGAAGGAGCCCTGTGCTTTTCAGTGTGCAGTTTAGTCAAAGCGTGTGTAAGGCCCAGAGTTCCGGTCTGCAGCTTGTGTAACAGCTTGTTAGGACTGAATCCGTCCTGTGAAAAGAATCAAAGGATCTCTGAAGAGAGAAACCAGGCTCACCTGTAGAAGACTGGAAGAATTGCTGAAAATTGCATCGGTCTGTCAGGAACTGAATCTGCCTGTGTGTTCTCCCGGGTATTGTGCAGTAATTACGTCGGATACAGATGCAGCCTGCCTGGTATAGTACTTTCTTTTATATGGATGTGTGAAGAGGTTTGTGTACTCAAGTGAGCCCTGCTGACATTGAAGGACCTATCTTATTTGGAGGTCGTGAGTACTAATTCAGGGTTGCTCCTGTTGAGTGCCACATTAAATCCAAATGGAATTACTGTACTGCTGACTGTTTAATTCTCCTTTCTCTGTGTGAAGGGCCCTACCAGCTGCCCGCAGTTTGGACTAGCCACTGGGCTTGGGTACCCAGGGACAGTACGATGAGGGATAGGCCAAACAGAGCCATAGGTAGATTATTAGAGTGATAAGCTAATTAACCTGATTTCCCTGTCCTTGTTATATCCTCAAATAAATCAGAGCTGCTTGTTTCAGCAAAGTTATACTGCCTGAGTGTATTTGTCTATGTTAAAGTACTGTACTGTGATTGTTGCACTGTATCTCATTTCACAGGAGGTCCCAGTGCCGAACCAGACCTGGGGTAAGTGTATACTGTGAAGGTAATTCTGATATATTGTGTGGGCCACTAGTGGGAAGAAAGGGGGGTTGCAGTGTCCCAGAGGGCTGTGACCAAGTTAGTTTAACTATTGCAAACCCTGACCTCTGGGTGGAGGCACCCGCCATTGGATCCAGGCCCCTCAACCTGTTAGTGGCAAATCAGGCAGGGGTAGTAGCCCCTGGGATAGCGCCATCTAGGGGTTACATGTGGATGAGCAAGAGGAGCCTGATTTTGTAGAAATGATGGATATTCCAGAGTCTAGGAGATTGTCTATTCCTTTACATAAGTCTTTTAGGAAGCAAGCAATAAAAATTTTAAAAACTCCTAATTCTGTGCCTCATGTAGATAAAAAGATGGACAGAAGGTACACATTGTCAGGTCCTGATACAGAATTCCTTTCTCAGCAATGCAGTCATGTTGGGGTAGTTCAGGCTGCTGCCTATGATAAAGCTAATATTCCCCTGGCTTCACATCCTCCTTACAAGGATTCCAGGAAGATTGATGCCATGGCAAAAAAACAGTATATGGCAGCCTCTCTGGGACTCAGGCAAGCAAATTATATGGCTTGTAGCTAGGTATCAGAAATCTAGATGGGATACTGTGATGCAATTAGCCAAAGCAAGCCATGGCCAGCTGGCTAGTGAACTAGAACAGGTGGCTGCTGATGGCATTGAGGCTTCTAGGTTCAGTTTCATGCTGCTGTGGATGTTAATGATGTTTTCTCTGGTCTTAACCACATCTGTAGCTTTTCGTAGGTTGGCCTGGCTCAGGTGTACTAGTCTGTCACAGGATACCCAACTCAAGGCTATGGATTTTCCTGTGGTGGGAATTCTCTGTTTGGGAGCAGACGAGAACTACTATGAAAAAGATGGATGAATATGGACTACTTACAAGAGTGCCCAGGCTAAGGGCTGCAAGCCACTCCTCAAAGGCATCCCCAGGGGTAGGGGTAGGCCTTTCACAGGCCTTTTACCAGACTCAGGCCTCCTCTGCCTATGGCTCAGAGGGGCTTCTTCAGAGGCAGAGGCAGACGAGGGGTGGGCAGACCTGCTCCCACCCCCAGCCTAAAGCTCCTGCTAAGCAGGCACCTGATGGGGTGCCCAGGCCGGTTCTCCTGTACTGGTGGGGCAGGCTGGCTTCTTCAGCCAGAATTGAGCTTCTTAACCTCAGACAAGTGGGTTCTGGAGTAGTAGGCCAGGGTCTGGTTCTCAGCTTCAAAAAGTTTCCCAGAGTTGAGAAGCAGACTTTTCTACCTGCAAGTGCTTCAGAGACCCTTGCTCTGGAAGCAGAGGTCTCATCCCTATTAGCTCTCAGAGCAGTAAAGGGTTCCTCCCTGCACCAGGGCAGGGGTCTGTATTCAGATACTGCCCACCCCAAAAAGACAGGAGAATGGCGTCTATATTAGATCTCAGATATCTGAACAAGCATCTTTTGAAACCAAAGTTCAAAATGGTAACTCTGGCAATGATTTTACCCCTAAGGCCAGGGGACTGGCTAGCCTCCCTGGACCTCAAGGATGCCTATTTCCATGTCCAATCAGAAGCTCCCATCGAAAGTACCTCAGATTCAGAACTGCCTCAGGTCATTACCAGTTCAGAGCAATGCCCTTGACCTTACCTCTGCCCCAAGGGTATTCTAAAGTGTCTAGCAGTGGCAGTGGCTCACTTAAGGAGGCAAAGGATTGCTGTTTTCCCTATCTAGACGACTGGCTCATTGTAGGCCAGTCCCCAGAACAGGAAAATCTCACCTGCAGGTCACCCAGCAGCTCTCACCTCCCTGGGCTTTCTGCTAAATCTACCAAAGTCGGTTCTGGAACCAGTCCAGGTACTCACCTTTACAGAGGCAGAATTGGACACAAAGCTAGCCAGAGCTTTCTTCCCTTAGAAAGGGTAAGAATTTGAGTAGCTCTGGCCTCCTCCTTTACTCTGCAGGTCTCTCGACCAGCAAGACACTTTCTGCAGCTCCTGGGGCACATGGCTGCATCCACAGCTGTTGTGCAGGGAGCAAGATTTCCAGATGAGAGACATTCAGTTTCACTTGAAAACCTATTGGTTTCAGAGAGAGACCCCCTTTCCAAGTTGGTCCCAGTGACTCGAACCTTGATCCTAGCCCTCCAGTGGTGGCAGGATCAGAGCAATTTAAGATTGGGGTCCCTCATTCCCCTACTCACGACTTGACTCTCCTACATGATGCTTCCCTTCTGGGTTGGGAGCCCACATGGGCGACCTTTCCACTCAGGAGTGTGGTCCCCAGAATCTCTGCTCCACATCAATTTGCTGGAACTCAGAGCTGTCTTTTTAGCTCTTCAAGCATTTTCTGCATCTGTCCATGACAAGGTACAAGTCAGAACAGACAACACCACAACAATGTGGTACATCAACAAACAGAGGAGGCACTGGGGTCTTGACCTTGTGCGAGCAATAGAAGTTGTGGTCTCTGGCCTATTCCTAGAACACTTCCCTCATGGTTCATCTTCCAGGGAAGGACAACTGTCCTAGCGGATGCTCTCAGCAGAGATTTCCCAGGGCCATACTGAATGGTCCCTGGATCCTCAAGTGCTGGGGATAGTCTTTGCCAGATGGGGCACCCTCAGATAGATCTTTTGCAGCCCCAGACAATCACAAACTTCCTCTGTTCTGTTGCAAACCTCCAGTGCTGGGCTCAGTTCCCTGGATGCCCTTCTTCTGGATTGGGAGGGAAGTTTCTCTGCTTTCCCCTTCCTCTCCTATTCAAAGTACTAGTCAAAATCAGATCTCAGCCTTGCAGGGTGATTCTGATTGCCCGGATTAGGGCCAGGCAGCCCTGGTACCCCCTCCTTCTGTCACTGACATCCATCTTCCTTTGCCTCCCAGGAATCACAACCTGTTGACTTGTGCCCAGGAAGGGTTTGGTATCGGACCTCAAATCCCTCAACCTCAAGGCCTGGCTCTTGAGGAGTTAGAGTTTGCTGATTTACACCTCTCAGGGTGTTCTTGAGATCTCAAAGGCTTTAGTAAGCCTTCCACTAGAGCTACTTATAGTTCTAAATGGAAAAGGTTTTTCCATTTGGTGTCCTGGAAAAATATTTCCCAGAATCTCTGATTTGCCCATTGTGTTTAGATTACATGGTACATCTTAATTCCTTGAGTCTCAGGACCAGCTACCCTGAGAGTTCATTTGGCAGCTGTATCTGCTTTGTGTCAGCAGGAAAGTCATCCTCTTTCCTCTCATCCTGTGTTTTCCAAGTTTTTAGGGATTACTCCATACTAATCCACCCTTTGGGAACGGCCCCTGCTTGGGACCTTAATGTTTGCATTGCTCAGTTAATGCAACCCCTTTGAACCTCTGTCTTCTGCAGAGCTTAAGTACCTAACCCGGAAAAACTGTTTTCTAGTGGCTATCACTGCCAGACGCATAAGTGAGTTGCAAAGCCTTGTCAGTGAAACTGACTTTATTTCTTTCCACAGGGATAAGGTAGTCCTTAGGACTAATAGGAAGTTTTGCCTAAGGTGGTTTCAGATTTCCATCTTAATCAATCTATCTCCCTTCCAGTATTTTTCACTGATCCGCCTCTTCTGGTGAGAGGAGGTTGCACAGCCTGGATGTTAAGAGAGCTCTTAGTTACTATATAGAGCGTACCAAAGGTCTCAGTTCGAATCCTCAGCACTTTCCTTACCTATGGTGAAGTTGGGAAGGCAAACCTACCACTAAGAGATCAATTGCCAGGTGGATTGTCTCTTGTATCCAATTTTGTTATCAGAAACTGGGCAGAGCCCCGGTTTGAGGGCTCATTCTACTAGGGGTATAGCCGATGCTCTAGCTGCTGCCAGAGACATCCCTATATTAGATATTTGCCAGGCTGCTACTTGGAAACGGTACACTTTTACCAAGCATTACTCCTGGATGTCCAGGCCAGAGAGATGCTCGGTTTGGCACAGCTGTTCTTCAGAGCCTATTCTAAGTGGGTTCTGCCCTCCTCCATGGAGGTACTGCTGTGTATTCTGCTACTGTCATAATATAGCAAGACTTCATGTTTGAAGAAAAATTACTCACCTTAGTAATGTTGTTTCTTCTAATGGAGTCTTGCTATATTATGACCTCCCCCCCAACCTGCCCCTCTCAGAACCTCTACTTGGGTGGGGTGCAGGCAACTTGGTGTGGGCACCTTTTTATGCCCTGTTAGCATTTTTGTCCCCTTTTGGGGCTTTGGGTGTGTGTGTGTGTGTGTTTTATTATACTTATGTTTTATTCTCATATGATTAGAATTGTGTTAGTATTTCTGGTCCCCTGACTTGAGTCTTGGGTGTTGGGACCAGCAATGGTTGTTATTATTTAGGTAGCCATTTGGCTAGTGTAGGTTACAGCTTCCACACAGACCTTAGTGAGTTTGGCTTGTAAAGATCTGACAGTTCAGGTTTGAAATAACACAGATAGAGCTGCTTCTTAGAGCTCGTGCCCAAAATTCTATTTTGGAATGGTTTCAACTATTTCACCTCCAGAGCAGTTCTAGAGCTGGATCAAACTGCTACTGTCATAATATAGCAAGACTCCATTAGAAGAAACAACATTACTAAGGTGAGTAATTTTTTCTTGTTGTGTATGAGCGATCATACACAATCCTCTATGTTTGCTGATCATTTGTTAGAGTAGTAATAATATTGCAGTTTGTTCTAACCTGCCTTCTTTGCAGCATGGACAGTTCTGTTTGTTTCCATCATCTTGGTCCTGAACTGCAGAATGGGTCAATCAGTACATTTGGAACTCTAAAATGGAGCCTGCCTACAGGTGCTTGGTGGGGCCAAAACTTGTAGGAATTGTAGTTCTCACCCCAGGAATTCTTTAGCATCTATTGACAGATGCAGTATGCCAGCTGGGTTCAGCTGCCCTGGAGAGGAGAAGTCAATGCAAATGAGGAAGGCATTGGCCAACCAGGATACAGTTAGAGTAGAGTGCTGCCTGTAGTCAGCCTGAGGGACCTCAAAACTTTTTCTCCGCTGAACTGGCAACACTGCCCTGGAGCTCTCCTCTCCTCTTCAGAGATCTTCCTGTGCCATTTCTTTCTTTTTGAGTGCTGCTTTTAAGGTATTTTGTATATTTTCTTCATTTTATCTTTTTTTACCACATTTGCGCTGGGTTCCGCGCAGTTGCAGGATTTTTTCGAGTTTTCCCGCTTTGGCGTTTTTTTTCCGCAGTAAAATTCACCCACGTGCGCGATAAATTGCATTGTTTTTATTTATTTGGTTAGTTTTTGGTATTTATCGGTGGTTTTTAATGCTTTTGCGCTAAAATCATTGATTTGTTTTGTCGCATGCGTGCGCATTTTTTCCATTGCGCACCAGCGCGAATTCTTGGAACACTTTTTTCTCTATTTAAATTCAAAATGATTGATATTTGAAGGGTAATCCCCTCTCTTTTGGGGTGAGACTCTCTTGTTTACTGTGCAGTGGGCTTTGTTGACAAGAGGTGTGGAGGTGTTTCCGTTTTTTTCCTCTTTGTGAAAAAAAAATCTCAAAGTTGATTTTGATTTGTTTAAACTTTGGCCTAACTGTTGTTACCTGGGCTTTCAGTCTACCTCCCCCTGCTCTAAAAGCACTGAGGAGGGTACCTCAAGTTAACACATAAGAAATGACAAGTCCCCTTGGGACTTGTATTAGTACAAGTCTGGTTATGTAGTAGTTGTTTCTCTGTCCAAGCCTTTAATTTGAAATAGGCAGGGTGCCCTCTTCCCTGCACCAAGATAGAGATTAATCTCCTCTGACCCTCCCTCCTGAAGGACTTAAGGAGTCATCAGTGTTGATAAAATGATGCCCTCTGCAACTGAGGTTCTGAGAGCGTGGCAATTATTCCCGACTTTATATTTCTGGGCGTGTTCTCGATTCCTTCGGGTCCGAGTATTCCTCTCCATGTTAATCCTTACGTCCAAGGATATTATTGTTATTATTATTAGTAGTAGTAGTAATTTGGGAGAGGATTTTCCTTCATGAACTCCTCTCGGGGCCCACTAATTCCAGTCAGTCACCCTGAGGTTGATTCAGGTTTTGGTATAATGAGGCATTTATATTCAACCGGTGGACTCCCTGGACTTTTCCCTCCAGGACGACACCGATAAAGAGGTGGAAGATGATGACTTTGTTTGGTTGCTGTCCTCCAAAGAAGTTGACAACTCTCTGAAGACACCGACAGGTAGGTCCTGGAAACCCCCTTCTTCTCTTTCGGGTTTGACAGAAGCATTCAGAGGAAACACCAGCTCGGTAAGTGTCCTGCTGTTTTTATCTGTACACTTTCAGACTAAAGAGAGTTACTGCAAACAATGGCCTGCTTCTTAGCCTTGGGCCACTGCCTGCTTTCCCTCCGGATATAGACTCTAGATAATCATATACCATGTGTAAGAAATTTTTGCATAATGCCTCCTACCTTTGTAGCATACGCTGTCATATATTAAGAGTTTTTTGATATATCCTATCTTTGCCATAGTGCGACTGCTAATGGAGCACTATTCACAAGGAGGTTTGCTGAAATACCCAAGTGGCATATAGTAGCACTATGCTCTCATAGCCTTAAGTCATAATGTTGCAGCTTCTAGAGTCTTGGTGTAGGTCATTTCCCTCAGGCTTGCCTGTCTGAAACATTCCAGCCTTTTGGGTTATGCTTTGGTGCAAATTTTGGTTTGTCTTATTGGCAAACTGAAGCTGGCAGGCACGTATGGATGAGTTTAACTCTCCTAGTACTCCGTTAAAAATAAGCATTCCTTCCCCAGAAGTCTCAGGATATGGGGGGCTTCAGGTAGGAATTATTCTTCCTTTAACCCTTTTTTCCCTACACCAACACATTAGGAATTTTCCAAATGTAGAGTTTTCCAGGGGTTAAGGCAGGAATGCTCTTTTCATTCCTGGTAATCCCTTTTTTCTTCAGTTACTCTTCTTGGTTCAAGTTTTTAACCCTTCTTTGGTTGGTGTTAAAAAAAAAAATAAATAAATAAATAAAGGGGGATAGATGTATGCAGATGTTGACATATAAATATATATATGTATATGTGTATGTATATATATCTATATATATATATATATATATATATACATGTACATGATAAGTAAATAAATAACTAAGGTTTACCTCCACGTGCTGCATTCTCTGTTTTCTTCAGTAGCATGTCAGCAGTGGGAACTAGAGCACTAAAAAGACAAAGTCGTGAAACGGTCCCCTTTTCCTTGGGAGTTGGACCTTTTTTTGGGCTATTGCCTCAATTTTAAAGGAAAATAGGGAACAGCAAATCACTATCAACTTTCACAACTTGGGGTCAGGATGCTTCCTTGACTCAAGTCTTTCTTTTGCAAATGCAGGGTGTCTCCTTCGATTCATTCTATGTTTCAGTTCCTTAGCCCGGGTCAGGTGGCTACCAGTTTTCTTCCATGCCATTGAGACTGCCTCCAGAGAGTTCTCAGATACGGAGTAAAAATCAGGCTGTTCTCCAGGTATCTGGGTAGGTTGGCGTTTCTCACCTGAAGACAGGGAATCTCTGGTTTCCCTTCTCAGAGGCTTGGCCGACCTTAGCCAATTCTCCTTGACTTTGGTTTTTCAAGCCCTAAGTCTGACATGTTATTTCCTACAGTCTTGGGTTTTTTTGTACCTACTAGAAAAATTAACCATCTAAATCTCAGCAACTCTTAGGGGGCAATGCTCATCTCTTGTCAGGGGAAGTTCATTCCCTGTATATGGTGCATAATTGTGTCACTAGAGTCCTAGGGGCTAGACCTCTAGGTCAGATTCCAAACGAGAGAATGTTTCATAAAGCCTGTCCCCTGTTACAAGCTGGACTGGTGTAAGGAAACAAGGAACTTCACACCTCTTCCCGTCAAATCTTCGGTACAGAGGCTTCCTTCTGGTGGACGCTTCCCTTCGGGGGGTTCCATCATTGGGTCTTGCTTTCTGAGAGAGTCCTTCTTTCATCAGTCCCTGGAATCTCAGAGTATCTCTATCAGGCCTGCATTTTTTCAGTCCAGAGGTCATTTACTACAGAGAGGACTGGATGATATTTGTGCCCTGTATCATACCAACGAGCATTTGGGACACAAGGCTTCCGATCTGTGTGCAATAGCTATGAGTTTTAATCTCTGGCTGGCTTCCTTTGAGGTGTTTTAGTCACTCATCCATCTGTTGGGCAAGGACAACACTTGGGCATAGTCAGGGCCACCACAAGTGGGCCCTTTGGCAGATCCTCTAAGCCGCATTAGTCAGGGCCACCGCAAGTGAGCCCTCAGCACTCAAGTCTTAGCTATATCGTTCAGGGGGTAAGGTCAGGTCCATAGCTGAATTTTCGCCTCCAACCCAAACCATCAGTTTTCTCCTTTTTCCTGTTGCAGACCCCAGCTCGGGGTTCCTTCCAACGGATTTTCTTATGTCAAGACTGGTCAGATACATTTTCTTTCTCCCATATATCCCTTGTTTCCTAAGTACCTTTCTAGTTAAGGAATCAGTCACCATGATCCCGGTGACTCTGGGCAACCTTGGTACTTTCTGATAAAAAATGTTTCAGTTAAGCAGCCTTCTGGCTGCTTTCGTTTCCATAAGCTACTTCCTTTTTTGCACAGGAGTAGTGTTTTTGCTCAGCTCCCAGCCTTCTCTCCTCAAGGCTTGGTTCTTGAGAGGCTAAATCTCCTAGAGTCCATGTGTCCAAACAAGGCCTGGGACGTCTATGAAAAAAAAAAAGTTTTAGTACCACAAAAACCTCAGTTTCCTAGTGGAAGTGGTGTTTCCTCTTGGTACAAGGACAAGAGCCTAGAGTTTTTTTTCAATCCTCTTTCCTCTCATGACTGCATTATTTAGTTCATATCCAGGCATTTCTGTCTTGTACATGGAACTAGTTTGGTCTTTCAGAGTATTCCACAAGGGGCCATTTCAGAGTATTCCACAAGGGGCCGTTTCACTTCCAGACTCATCTAGGGACCAGAGTTGCTTCCCATGGAACTCAAGCCTCTGTATATTCAAATTCATGGGGTGTCCCTTTGAACCTGTGGCAGTTCTGTCCTGAAGCGAATAGCATCAAAGACAACTTTTCTGCTTGTCTTCTCTGTCAGACGGGTTTCAGAGTTTCAGGTTTTTCCTTTAGGCCTTATCCTCTCAGTGCCTTTAAGAACAATTTAGTCCTCTGGACGGATAGGAAGTACTTCTTCAACCCTTTTCTCTCTGCCTGTACTGCTCTCAGGCAAGTCTTGTCTGGGCTATCTCAAGCTGCTCGGATGGGGCATGAATTAGTCCTGCCGGTCTGTGTCAGCAGTCCTAGCAGTTCAGGTACTGTTATTATCATCTCTTCCTTTCCTGAATTTTTGCAGAAAAGGAGAAACCAGTGACCAAGAGTATTTTCCCACTGTTTTCCTGTATTTCAGGTCTGATGCAGCAAGGCTGACGTTCAGCCATTCTCAGGCTTAGGACCTACTTCCTGGGCAGTGTGTAAGGCTGTATCCTTACTAGAAGTGTGCAGATCACTTATTTGAAACTTGCTTCTCACATTCACTAAGATCCCCAGGGTCCTTAAAGAACCAAGAGAGGTGGTGGCTGAACCTCTGGCTATCCTGTTTAGCCGATCACTGGAAACAGGGGAGGTACCCAAAGACTGGAAGATAGCAGTTGTAGTCCCCTTATACAAAAGTGGGAACAAAGAGGTAGCGGGGAACTACAGACGAGTCAGCCTCACCTCGGTAGTGGGGAAGATCATGGAAGCACTACTGAAGGAGAGATTGGTGGAACATCTGGTTGTCAATGGACTACATGACCCAAGACAGCATGATTTCACCAGGGGGAGGTCATGTCAGACCAACTTCATTTAATTTTTTGACTGGGTGACTAGGGAAGTGGATCAGGGGAGGGCAGTGGACATGGCCTATCTGGACTTCAGCAAGGCCTTTGACACTGTGCCACATAGAAGACTATTGCACAGACTGGGGAATATGGGTGTGGGCAGGACAGTAGTATAGTGGGTAGGTAACTGGCTGGGCGGCAGGACACAGAGGGTGGTGGTAAATGGCTGTCACTCCACAGAGGGAAGAGTGACCAGTGGGGTACCACAGGGATCAGTGCTGGACCGATCCTATTCAATATCTTCATCAGTGACATTGCACAGGACCTAGAAGGCAGAATTTCACTGTTCGCTGATGACACAAAGCTCTGTAAGTAGACACACCAGAGGGTGTAGACAGAATGAGAAGGGACCTGCAGAAACTTGAAGAATGGTCAGGGGTTTGGCAGTTGAAATTCAATGCAAGGAAATGCAAGATAATGCATATGGGGCACAAAAACCCTGGCACAATATATCAGTTGGGGTGAGGATATAGCATGCACCAAGCAGGAAAGGGATCTTGGTGTTATCATCTCTGATGACCTCAAGGCAGGGAAACAGTGTGACAAGGCAGCAGGTAAAGCAAATAGGATGCCGGGATGCATAGACAGGGGCATCACCAGCAGGAAAAGGGAGGTCATAATTCCACTATACAAGACACTAGTGAGGCCCCACCTGGAGTACACTGTACAGTTCTGGAGACCTTACCTATGTAAGGACATAGACAGGGTAGAAAGGTTCAGAGGAGGGCAACAAAGATGGTGCATGGATTGCATCACAAGTCCTATGAGGACAGGTTGAAGGAACTGAACATGTACTTCCTGGAGGAGAGGAGGGAGAGGGATATGATAGAGACATACAAGTATCTTACAGGGAGGAACAGGGTGCAGGAATACACTATTTTAAACAAAAGATGTTCCAGGACTAGAGGGCATGGGATGATGTTGGAGGAGGAGTTCAGAGGAAATGTGAGGAAGAATTTCTTCACAGAGCGAAGTGGTGGACAAGTGGAACACCTGCCAGAGGAAGTGGTGGGGGCTGAAACAATCACGGGATTTAAGAATGCATGGGATAGACATAAAGGAATTCTGGAGGTCAGGGGTAAGGGGCAACAGACTTCTTGGAAAACATAAACTTACAAGCTCAAATGGGCAGACTAGGTGGGCCATAGGCCCTTATCTGCCAACACTGTCTATGTATCTATGTATCTTTTCTTGGATGTGTAGTGTGATAGGATACCAAATCTGGCAGGATGGTACTTCAGAGCCTCTTCTTAAAATAGGTTTCTGTGCCCTCCTCCCAACTGCACTGCTTCGAAGTCTGCATTTTTCAATAGATGCTAAAGAATTCCTGGGGTGAGAAGAAACAGTTATTCACCGAAGTAATATTACTTCTTCCAGGGTATTCTTTAGAAATTATTGACACTCCCACCCTTCCTCCCCTGGAAACCTTGTCTAAAGGCTCTGTTAGGGGATTTAGCCAAAGTTGATGACTGTCATTCTTCCTGTGATTAAAAAAAACAAACAAACAAACAAAAAAAAACAATGTATATATTTTTTTCTTGACAGTGGGTTAGGATATATGGCGGGTTATTGCTAACAGTTTTTTTGGCCCTGGTGGGCACAGTTTTTGCTCTTTTTCAGCTCTGAAATGCGTTCTGAGGTACCTCAGGCTGACTGCAGGCAGAACTCTACTCTAACTGTATCCTGATTGGCCAATGCCTTCCTCATTTGCTTTGACTCCTCCTCTTCGGGTCAGCTGAACCCAGCTGGCATACTGCCTCTGTCAATAATGCTAAAGAATACCCTGGAAGAAGTAATATTACTTCAGTGAGTAATTGTTTCTTTTGGGCTGTTGGCACCTAAAATAACCTGGAGGGGGAGCCCTTGTTGTGACTGACAAACAGATCAGCCAACCGATCCTTTTGGATCTTGGGGAAAGTCCCACGCTGCTTGCAGTTTCAGTTAGATCTGAGTTGATAAGTGAAGAAGTAACAGCTCGAGATAGTTCGAGCTGCAATCCATACTGAATTCATGCGGCAGAACTGTGGAAAGGCCTGAGTTTGGCCTGCATGCCTGGCTGCTGTTCCTGAGAGGGAACTTGTGCCTTTTTTTTGGACTGAATCCAAATTTGGAGAGCGAATTAAGCCACTGAATTGTGACCAGGCTTTAACCTGAAGAAGACCGAAGATTTGCTGAATGCAATCGGCCTGTCAGGACTTCCAACTACTTCTGAACTCCTGGATTATGCAGAGACTCAGTAATTGCGAACGGAGAGCAATTTGCCTGGTACAGTGGAATTTCCTTACATGTGAATGTGCAGTGTGCTTATAGTGGGTCGTGATTTGGTTCCCCACTATGTGTCTGAACTGTGTTTTGCTTGTTGGAGGCTGTACCCAGCTCCACGGACTGAATCTATATCCATTTCCATTTGCCTGGGCCCTGCTATACTGGCCCAGCCAGAATATGTGCTACGCAGAGAAAGTCGTCTATGAGAGACCGGCCTGCGGATCAGCCCCCTGCTCAACGCCTTGAACAGGAACGATGCCTCGGTGATTCCTGTAGGCCCTGCTTCTCCAGGCACTCAAGCTCAACAGCCTGCAGTCTCGATTTCATCCTGCCTGCCTGTGTCCAGTATTGGGTATCGTGAATAAACATCAGGGTAGCTCCCTGCAACAACAGCTAAATCTTAAAGTGTTGTCATCTGATTGTCTTGTTGCTTTTTCTTTCACGAACTGAGCCCTCCGGCTCCAGGTGACAAATAGTGTGTGTTGTGCATGTTGCTTTCTTCCATCACAGGGACCCAACCAGCTGCAATGTTCCTGGCTAGCCAACCATTTTCCCACCTGGGTACCGACTGCATGCATAACTGTCTGATTAATATAGCTTTTATGCAAATCAACCTGATTACGCCCCTTCCTTGTTCAAGTCCCCTGAATAAATCACATTTTACTTTGTTTGCATTTAACCTGATTGTGGTTCCAGTTTGTGCCAAAAGTATTGTACTGTTGCTATTTGCTGTGCTTAACATTGTTTTACAGGGGGTCCCAAGGATCAAGCTAGAGGAACCAGC
The DNA here is from genome assembly GCA_016271365.2 of Neoceratodus forsteri. Classification (NCBI taxonomy): domain Eukaryota; kingdom Metazoa; phylum Chordata; order Ceratodontiformes; family Ceratodontidae; genus Neoceratodus; species Neoceratodus forsteri. Next base: position 640,293,028 of record CM028136.1, read on the forward strand.
CCTGGTGGTAAGTGCAAACAGTGTGGGTAATTGCCTGGTAAATAAGGGTCATTGTGAAAGTAATTGTTCAAACAACATGAAGTCTTGCTATATTATGACATATGCAGTGAGTCCCAACCTTCGAACTGCTCCGGAGGTGAAAGAGTTAACTTTCCATGCCAGGCATTTAATGCTGAGCTCGAGCTCGGTTGAAACTCTGTCTGTTGTTCTTCAAACTCAAACCGTCAGATTCTTTATTCAAACAACATGAAGTCTTGCTATATTATGACAATTCCAGTGAGTCCCCATCTTCGAACTGCCCCGGAGGTGAAATAGTTAACTTTCCATGCAAGCATGGAACTCTGAGCGTGAGCTCGGTTAGAAGGCTCTGTCTGCTGATCTTCAAACATAAACTGTCAGATTCTTTACTCTGCCTCACGGAACAGTCGCTCCAGAGATTTCTCCTGCTGCTCGGTTCATTTTGTCGGTTTAAAAGTATTATTTTATCGGTTTTCAACCGAAATTATACCGCAAACGGTCGGTTCAAGCTCTGTCTGTGGTAATGTAAGTAATAGATAGGTTTTACATTCTTTTTCTCTGCGTGTAAACATTTATCGGTTCGGTTGAACCGATCAGATTGTGTTTTAAAATTGCTAGTCCTTTTTTAGAGTGCAGTTCCCGGTCCTTATCGTTTCTAAAAAAAACGGATTTCATTATGGTTTTTTCCCCGACCCGTGACACGGTTGGGAACCGATAAGAGAGTCTTGCTTGGCGGATTGCCATAAACGGGCAAGTTTGGTTAGGCTGGCATTATGTCTGAGAAACCCAAAAGGAAAACCGGGCCCACTGGGTTTCAACACTGTAGTGTCTGTGGGGAAGCCTTTGCTAAGGCTGACCCTCACACCACCTGTGTCTATTGTCGGGTTTGACCACCTCAATGCAGACTGCCAGATTTGTAAGAATTTCCCTGCTGCCACCATAGAGAAGAGAGTTGGTAGACTCAGGGAAAGGGAGGCCAAAAAGTCTGCTGACCCGGATGGCCGGTCCGGTTCGGTTCCAACCGAACCAGAGGGAATGCCCTCTGACCAGGGCGATACTTCCTCAGGCAAACAAAGAGCTGGCTCTGAGAAGCCAGTTCCTGCAAAAAGGACTAGAAAGTCAGCTGGTGTGGAGCCAAAAGTTCTCTCTCCAACCGCTGAAGAAATAGCTAAAGCAATCCAAATTGTCCAGTCTCTTTCCCCGGTTCCGACTGAACCGCACCATCAGGGCGCTCGGTTCGGCCGGATCCACCGTTCAAGATTATGATTTTGAGGAATTTTATGAACCGTGGGAGGGAAGAGAGTATGAGAGAGTGAATATGGTTTTGAAGACCTGGATGTGCCCATCGAACCGGACACCTCTCCAGACAGACCCTTAGGGGTTTCTCCTCCAAGGCTCTCTGAGTCCCCTTCTCATTTTATGTTTTATAAGAAGGTTGCTGAAACTCTCCAACTCCCTGTTGAGGAAGCTGTTGATGACCAAGAGGATCCTGATTATGTAGAAATGATGGATATTCCAGAATCTAAGAGACTGTCTATTCCTCTGCATAAATCTTTTCGGAAGCAGACAGTAAAAGTTTTAAAAACTCCTCACACTATACCTCCTGTAGATAAAAGGATGGACAAGAGGTATACTTTATCAGGCTCTGATATGGAGTTCCTCACACAGCAATGCAGCCATGTGGGAGTAGTGCAGGCTGCAGCCTGTGACAAGGCAAATATTCCCCTAGCTTCACATCCTCCTGAGAAGGACTCCAGGAAGATTGATGCTATGGCAAAGAAACAGTACATGGCAGCATCCTTGGGACTCAGACAGGCAAATCATATGGCTTATGCTGCTAGATACCAGAAATCCAGATGGGATACTGTGCTGGCTCTAGCAAAACAAGTCCCTGACCAGCTGGCCAGAGAGCTAGAACAGGTGGCTAGGGATGGTATTGAGGCATCTAAGGTGCAATTTCATGCTGCAGTGGACTCTAATGATGTGTCATCAAGAGTCATGGCTACATCTGTGGCACTTCGCAGAATGGCTTGGCTCAGATGTACTACCCTTTCACAGGATACCCAGACTAAGGCCATGGATTTTCCTGTTGTGGGCAACTCTCTGTTTGGGGAGCAAACAGAGAATTACATGAAGAAAATGGATGAATACAGGACCACCTATAGGAGTGCACAGGCCAAGGAAAGGCAGGTCACTCCTCAGAAGCAACTTCCTAAAGGCAGGGGCAGGCCTTTTTATAGGCCTTTTTACCAATCCCAAGCCTCCTCTTCTGCTTATGCCCAGAGGAGTTTTTTTAGAGGGAGAGGCAGACGGGGTTCAAGCAGGCCTGCTTCCACCCCTCAACCTAAAGCCCCTGCCAAGCAGGCACCCTGATGGGGTAGCCAGGGCCGATTCTTCTCTACCTGTAGGGGGCAGGCTGGCTTACTTTGTCCAGGACTGGAAGTCTCTAACGCCAGACAAGTGGGTCCTGGAAGTAGTAAGCCAGGGACTGGTTCTCAGCTTCAAAAAATTTCCAAAGATGAGAACCAGATCTTTTCCACCTGCATCTCCATCAGAGGCACTTGCCCTAGAGGCAGAGGTCTCTACCCTCCTCGCTCTCAGAGCCGTGGAAAGGTTCCACCTACACCAGGGCAAAGGTTTGTACTCCAGGTACTTCCTTACCCCAAAAGACAGGAGAATGGTGGCCCATCCTGGATCTCAGATACTTAAACAAGCACCTTTTAAAACCAAAGTTCAAAATGGTGACCTGGGAATTATTTTACCTCTCTCAGGCCAGGGGACTGGCTAGCATCCCTGGACCTCAAGGATGCCTACTTCCATATTCTCATCAGAAGCTCCCATCAAAGTACCTCAGGTTGAGCTGCCCTCAGGCCATTACCAGTTCAGAGCAATGCCCTTTGGCCTCACCTCTGCTCCAAGGTGTATTCACCAAATGCCTAGCAGTAGCAGTTGCATGCCTAAGAAGGCAAAAATTGCCATCTTTCCTTACCTGGACGATTGGCTCATAATAGGCCAGTCCCCAGAACAGGTCAGCTTACACCTTCAGGTAACTCAGCAACTGCTTACCTCCCTAGGTTTCCTTCTGAATCTCTCAAAGTCAGTTCTAGAGCCTGTCCAGCTCCTAACTTTCATAGGCGCAGAACTGAACAAACAGGAAGCCAGGGCCTTCCCCTCTGGACAGGGCAAAGACCCTAGTCTCCCTGGCCTCCTCATTCACCCTGCAGGTCTCTCGACCAGCAAGGCATTTTCTGCAGCTCCTAGGACACATGGCTGCTTCCACAGCAGTAGTGCAAGGAGCAAGATTTCAGATGAGGGACATTCAGTTCCATTTGAGAGCTTTTTGGTCTCAAAGAAAGGATCCTCTTACCAAGTTGATCCCAGTAACTCGAACCCTGATCCAAGCCCTACAGTGGTGGCAGGATCAGAGCAATCTGAGACAAGGAGTTCCTTTTGTCACTCAGTCTCACTCCTTAATCCTTACTCCGGATGCATCCCTCTTGGGGTGGGGTGCTCACATGGGCGACCTCACTGCCCAGGGACTGTGGTCCCCCCAAGAAACTCTGCCCACATCAGCCTGTTGGAGCTCAGAGCAGTTTTCTAGCACTTCAAGCTTTCTCCAAATCTGTTCAGAACAAATTGTACAGGTCAGAAGAGACAACACCACTACAATGTGGTACATCAACAAGCAAGGGGGCACTCTGTCTACGGCCTTGTGCACCGAAGCCATGAAGTTGTGGTCTCTGGCTTACTCCCTGAACACCTCCCTTACGGCAGTTCACCTCCCAGGCAAGGACAATGTCCTGGCAGATGCTCTCAGCAGAATTTCTCAGGGCCATCACGAGTGGTCCCTGGATCCCCTGGTTCTGGGAGTGGTATTTGCCAGATGGGGCACCCTGCAGATAGATCTTTTTGCAGCCCCAGACAATCACCAACTTCCCCTCTTTTGCTGCAGGCCCCCAGTCGTGGGCTCAGTCCCTCTGGATACCTTAGTCCTCAGTTGGGAAGGGAAGTTTCTCTATGCCTTCCCTCCCTTTCCTTTCCTATTCAAAGTGCTAGTCAAAATCAGATCCCAATCCTGCACGGTAATTCTGATTGCCCCAGATTGGGCCAGACAACCCTGGTATCCACTCCTACTGTCCTTAGCAGTCCATTCTCCCCTGTGCCTTCCCAGGAATCACAATCTGTTAACCTGTGCCCTGGCAAGGGTTTGGTACCCGAATCTCAAATCTGTCAATCTCAAGGCCTGGTTCTTGAAGAGTTAGAGTTTGCTGACTTGCACCTTTCACAAGGCGTAATGGATATATTGAAGGCTTCTAGGAAGCCTTCCACCAGGGCTGCTTACAACTCCAAATGGAAAAGGTTTTCCATATGGTGCTCAGAAAAGCATATTTCCCCAGACTCTGCTGATTTACCCACAGTCCTGGGTTATTTGGTCCATCTGAACACTTTGGGGCTGAGACCAGCTACCCTGAAAGTGCATTTGGCAGCTGTGTCTGCTTTTATTTCGGCTGGTAAATCCTCTTCTTTTTCAACTCACCCTGTATTTTCCAAGTTTTTTAAGGGATTGCTTCACACCAACCCTCCATTCAGGGATCCTGCCACTGCCTGGGATCTTAATGTTTGCATTGCTCAGCTTATGCAACCCCCCTTTGAGCCTTTGTCTTCAGCTGAGCTTAAGTACTTGACTTGGAAAACTGTGTTTTAGTAGCCATCACCTCTGCCAGGCATAAGTGAATTACAAGCTTTGTCAGTGGAGCCGGATTTTATCTCCTTTCACAGAGATAAGTAGTCCTCGGACTAATAGAAAGTTTCTGCCTAAGGTGCTTTCAGATTTCCACCTTAATCAATCTATATCTCTTCCAGTGTACTTCACTGACCATTCTTCCTCTGGTGAGAGGAGGCTGCACAGCCTAGATGTGAAGAGAGCCCTTAGTTACTACATAGGCGTACCAAGGTCACAGGTTTGACTCCCTCCAACTGTTCCTCACTTATGGTGAGGTTGGTAAAGGAAGCCTGCCACTAAAAGATCCATTGCCAGGTGGATTGTCTCTTGTATCCAATTCTGTTACGAAAAACTGGGTAAGGTTCCTCCCTCAGGCCTGAGGGCTCACTCTACCAGAGGTACAGCTGCTTCTCTGGCTGCTGCCAGAGACATCCCTATTCTAGAGATATGTCAAGCAGCTACTTGGAAAACAGTTCACACTTTTACCAAGCATTACTCCCTGGACATCCAGGCTCGGGTGATGCTCGGTTTGGCACAAGCTGTCCTTCAGAGCCTATTCCTTAAGTAGGTTCTGTCCCTCCTCCATGGGGTACTGCTGTGTAGTCTGCAGTGTCATAATACAGCAAGACTTCATGTTGTTTGAAGAAAAAATTACTCACCTTAGTAATGTTGTTTCTTCTAATGGAGTCTTGCTATATTATGACCTCCCTCCCTGCCTGCCCCTCTCAGAACCTCTGTTTTGGGATGTGGGTGGGCATTACAGTGTTGGCACTTTCTTTATGCCACTTTGTTGTTTCACCCTTCCTTTGGGGTGAATTGGTGTATTTTTCATTTCTTTGTGTCTCATGACTTGAGTCTTTGTTGGAGACCAAGAAGTGTGTGTTTATGTTAGTAGCCAGTCGGCTAATGTAGGTTTACAGTTTCCACACAGAGCCTTAGTGAGTTTTTGCTCGTAAAGATCTGGCAGTTTATGTTTGAAGATCAGCAGACAGAGCCTTCTAACCGAGCTCGCACTCAGAGTTCCATGCTTGCATGGAAAGTTAACTATTTCACCTCCGGGGCAGTTAGAAGATGGGGACTCACTGCAATTGTCATAATATAGCAAGACTCCATTAGAAGAAACAACATTACTAAGGTGAGTCATTTTTTTCCTCCGCCTCACTGAACAGTCGCTCCGGAAATTTCCCCTTCCGCTCGGTTCATTTTGTCAGTTAAAGTATTGTTTTTCTCGGTTTTCGACCGAATTTAAACTGCATCCGGTTGGTTCAGACTCTGTCTGTGGTATTGAGTACTAGATAGGTTTTACATTAATTTCTATTCTGTGTGGAACTTGTAAACGGTTTATTGGTTCGGTTTGAACCAGATCAGGTTGTTTAAAATATATTAATCTGTCATTTAGAGTGTGGTTACCGGTTCTTATCGGTTCTAAAAAAAACAGATTTTATTACGTTTTTTTCCACGGCCCGTGACACAGTTGGGAACTGATAAGAGGGTCTTACCTGGCGGATTGCCATAAACGGGTAAGTTTGGTTAGGCTGGCACTATGTCTGAGAAACCCAAAAGAAAAACCGGGCCCACTGGGTTTCAACACTGCAGTGTCTGTGGGGAAGTCTTTGCCAAGGCTGACCCCCACACCACCTGTGTTTATTGTCTGGGGTTTGACCACCTCAATGCAGATTGCCAGATTTGTAAAAATTTTCCTGCAGCTACCCTGGAAAAGAGAGTTGGTAGGCTCAGGGAAAGGGAGGCCAAAAAGTCTGCTGAACCGGATGGCCAGCCCGGTTCGGTTCCAACCGAACCGGAGGGAGTGCCCTCTGACCAGGGTGAGACTTCCTCGGGCCAACGGAGATCCGACTCTGAGGAGTCGGTTCCAGCAAAAAGGACTAGGAAATCAGCTGGTGTGGAGCCAAAACTTTCTCTCCAACTGCTGAAGAAATAGCCAGCGATTAAAATTGTCCAGTCGCTTTCCCGGTTCCGACGAACCGGCACCATCAAATAGCGTACGGTTGCGCGGTTCCACCAGTTCAAGAGTATGATTTAGAGGAAAATTATGAACGGAGGAGGGAAGAAGGTATGAGGAGAGTGAATGTGGATTTGAAAGTCTGGATGTACCCATTGACCCGGACATCTCCCCAGACAGACCTTCAGGAGTGTCTCCTCCTAGGCTTTCTGAGTCCCCTTCTCATTTTATGTTTTATAAAAAAGTGGCTGAAACCCTCCAGCTCTCTATGGGGGAAGCTGTGGATGATCAAGAGGAGCCTGACTATGTGGAAATGATGGATATCCCAGAGTCTAGGAGACTGTCTATTCCTTTGAATAAATCTTTTGGGAAACAGACAGTTAAAATTCTAAAAACTCCTCACACTATACCTCCTGTGGATAAGAGAATGGACAAGAGGTACACATTGTCAGGCTCTGATACAGAGTTCCTTACACAACAATGCAGCCATGTTGGGGTAGTGCAGGCTGCAGCCTGTGACAAGGCAAATATTCCCTTGGCTTCACAACCCCTGACAAGGACTCCAGGAGGATTGATGCCATGGCAAAGACACAGTACATGGCAGCATCCTTGGGACTCAGACAGGCAAATTATATGGCTTATGTTGCTAGATATCAGAAATCCAGATGGGATACTGTTATGGCTCTAGCAAAACAGGTCTCTGGCCAGCTTGCCAAGGAGCTGGAGCAGGTGGCTGCTGATGGTGTGGAGGCATCAAGGTGCAATTCCATGTTGTAGTGGACTCTAATGATGTGTCATCAAGAGTCATGGCTACATCTGTGGCACTTTAGAATGGCTTGGCTCAGATGTACTAGCCTGTCCAGGATACCCAGACTAAGGCCATGGATTTTCCTGTAGTGGTAATTCTCTGTTTGGGAGCAGACAGAAATTACATGAAGAAAATGGATGAGTATAGGACCACCTGTGAGGAGTGCACAGGCCAGGAAGGCAGGCCACTCCTCAAAGGCAGCTTTCCAGGGGCAGGGGCAGGCCTTTTCATAGGCCTTTTTACCAAGTCCAGGCCTCCTCTTCTGCTTATGCCCAGAGGGAGTTCTTCAGAGGGAGAGGCAGACGGGGTACAAGCAGGCCTGCTTCCACCCATCAACCCAAAGCCCCTGCCAAGCAGGCACCCTGATGGGGTTGCCAGGGCCGATTCTCGGCTACCTGTAGGGGGCAGGCTGGCTTACTTTGTCCAGGACTGGAAGTCTCTGACATCAGACAAGTGGATCCTGGAAGTAGTAAGCCAGGGACTGGTTCTCAGCTTCCAAAAATTTCCAAAGATGAGAACCAGATCCTTTCCACCTGCTAATCCACCAGAGGCACTTGCCCTAGAGGCAGAGGTCTCTTCCCTCCTGGCTCTCAGAGCTGTGGAAAGGGTTCAACCCCTACACCAGGGCAAAGGATTGTACTCCAGGTACTTCCTTACCCCCAAAAGACAGGAGAATGGCGGCCCATCCTGGATCTCAGATATTTAAACAAGCACCTTTAAAACCAAAATTCAAAATGGTGACTCTGGGAATTATTCTACCCTCTCTAAGGCCAGGGGACTGGCTAGCGTCCCTGGACCTCAAGGATGCCTACTCCCATATTCTTATCAGAAGCTCCCATCGAAAGTACCTCAGGTTCGAGCTGCTCTCAGGCCATTACCAGTTCAGAGCAATGCCCTTTGGCCTCACCTCTGCTCCAAGGGTATTCACAAAATGCCTGGCAGTAGCAGTTGCTTCCCTAAGAAGGCAAAAAATTGCCATCTTCCCTTACCTGGACGACTGGCTCATAGTAGGCCAGTCTCCAGACCAAATCAAGTTACATCTACACATAACTCAGCAACTGCTCACCTCTCTAGGTTTCCTCCTGAATCTTTCAAAGTCAGTTCTAGAGCCTGTCCAGCTCCTCACCTTCATAGGCGCAGAGCTGAACACAGAGAAAGCCAGAGCCTTCCTTCCTTTGGACAGGCAAGGACCCTGGTCTCTATGGCCTCTCTTTCACCCTGCAGGTCTCTCGACCAGCAAGGCATTTCTACATCTCCTGGGGCACATGGCTGCTTCTACAGCAGTAGTGCAGGAGCAAGATTTCAGATGAGGGACATCCAGTTCCATTTGAGAGCCTTTTGGTCTCAAAGGAAAGACCTCTAACCAAATTGATCCCAGTAACTGAACCCTGATCCAAGCCCTACAGTGGTGGCAGGATCAGAGCAATCTGAGACAAGGGTTCCTTTGTCACTCAGTCTCACTCTTAATCCTTTCTACAGATGCATCCCTCTTGGGGTGGGGAGCTCACATGGGCGACCTCACTACCCAGGGATTGTGGTCCCCTCAGGAATCTGTGCTCCATATTAATCCGTTGGAACTCAGGGCAGTTTTTCTAGCACTTCAAGTTTTTTCCAAATCTGTTCAGGACAAAGTTGTACAGGTCAGAACAGACAACACCACCACAATGTGGTACATCAACAAGCAAGGAGGCACTCGGTCTATGGCCTTGTGCACCGATGCAATGAAGTTGTGGTCTCTGGCTTTCTCCCTGAACACCTCCTTACGGCAGTTCACCTCCCAGGCAAGGACAATGTCCTGGCAGATGCTCTTAGCAGGATTTCCCAGGGCCATCACGAATGGCCACTGGACCCCCTGGTCCTGGAGGTAATATTTGCCAGATGGGGCACCTCGCAGATAGATCTTTTTGCAGCCCCAGACAATCACCAACTTCCCCATTTTAGCTGCAGGCCCCCAGTGTTGTTCTCAGTCCCTCTGGATGCCTTAGTTCTCAATTGGGAAGGGAAGTTTCTCATGCTTTTCCCCCCTTCCCTCTCCTGTTCAAAGTGTTAGTCAAAATCAGATCTCAATCCTGCAAGATGATCCTGATTGCTCCAGATTGGGCCAGACAACCCTGGTATCCACTCTTACTGTCCTTAGCAGTCCATCTTCTCCTGTGTCTTCCCAGGAATCACAACCTGTTAACCTGTGCTCAGGGGAGGGTTTGGTACCCGGACCTCAAATCTCTCAATGTCAAGGCCTGGCTCTTGAAGAGTTAGAGTTTGTTGATCTACACCTCTCCCAAGGTGTAATGGATATACTGAAGGCTTCTAGGAAACCTTCCACCAGGGCTACCTATAATTCCAAATGGAAGAGGTTTTCCATGTGGTGCTCTGGGAAGCATATTTCCCCAGAATCTGCTGATTTACCCACAGTCCTGGATTATATGGTCCATTTAAATACCTTGGGACTGAGACCAGCTACACTAACAGTACATTTAGCAGCTGTGTCTGCTTTTATTTCAGCAGGTAAACCCTCTTCTCTTTCAGCTTATCCTGTATTCTCCAAGTTTTTTAAGGGATTGTTTCACACCAACCCTCCATTCAGGGACCCTGCCCCTGCCTGGGATCTTAATGTTTGCATTGCTCAGCTTATGCAACCCCCCTTTGAGCCCTTGTCTTCAGCAGAACTTAAGTACTTGTCTTGGAAGACTGTGTTTCTGGTAGCCATCACTTCTGCCAGACGCATAAGTGTATTACAAGCTCTGTCGGTGGAGCCTGATTTTATCTCCTTTCATAGAGATAAGGTGGTCCTCAGGACTAACAGGAAGTTCTTGCCTAAGGTGGTTTCAGAGTTCCACCTTAATCAATCTATATCTCTTCCAGTGTACTTCACTGACCATTCCTCCTCTGGCGAGTGGAGGCTGCACAGCTTAGATGTGAAGAGAGCCCTTAGTTACTACATAGAGCGTACCAAGGGTCACAGGTTTGACTCCCTCCAACTGTTCCTCACTTATGGTGAAGTTGGTAAAGGGAAACCTGCCACTAAAAGTTCCATTGCCAGGTGGATTGTCTCTTGTATCCAATTCTGTTATGAAAAGCTGGGTAAGGTTCCTCCCTCAGGCCTGAGGGCTCACTCTACCAAAGGTACAGCTGCTTCCCTGGCTGCTGCCAGGGACATCCTATTCAGAGATATGTCAAGCAGCTACCTGGAAAACAGTTCACACTTTGCAAGCATTACTCCCTGGACATCCAGACTGGGAGTGATGCTCGGTTTCACAGCTGTGCTTCAGAGCCTATTTCTTAAGTAGGTTCTGTCCCTCCTCCATGGAGGTACTGCTGTGTAGTCTGCATATGTCATAATATAGCAAGACTTCATGTTGTTTGAAGAAAAATTACTCACCTTAGTAGTGTTGTTTCTTCTAATGGAGTCTTGCTATATTATGACCTCCCCGCCTCCCCTCTCAGAACCTCTGTTTTTGGGATGTGGGTGGGCAGTGCAGTGTTGGCACTTAGTAGATGCCCACCTTGTTGTTTTCACCCCTCCTGTTTTGGGGTGGCTTGGTGTTGTGTTTTTCATTTTTTGGGTCTCCTGACTTGAGTCTTTGTTTTGGGACCAAAAAACGTGTTCTCCTGTTTAGTAGCCAGTTGGCTAGTGTAGATTTACAGCTTTAACACAGGACCTCAGTGAGTTTAGCTCGAAAAGATCTGACGGTTTGAGTTTGAAGAACAACAGACAGAGTTTCAACCGAGCTCGAGCTCAGCGTTCCATGCCTGGCATGGAAAGTTAACTCTTTCACCTCCGGAGCAGTTTGAAGGTTGGGACTCACTGCATATGTCATAATATAGGAAGACTCCATTAGAAGAAACAACATTACTAAGGTGAGTAATTTTTTCTTATATGTTGTTCAGGCCAACTAGAAGGGAAAGAAGGGGGTTAGAGTGTCCCGGAGGGCTGTACCCAGGTTAGCGTGACCACTAACAACCTTGACCTTTAGGTGGAGGCACCCATTTCATTACCCAAGCCCCTTAACCTGCTAGTAGCCAAGCAGGCAGGGGTAGTAGCCCTTGGGATCGCGCCTCCTAGGGGTTACACATAAATTAAATAAACACTCTGTCAGCTGTTCATCTCACCCCTGTAGCCCACCACCAAGTCCCTGTAATATAGATTGTACAGTAAGCCCATTCTTAAGGCTTTCTTTGATCTTTAGTCTTCCTTCATTGCCAACAGAGAAACCACATGGGCTAGAGTGGGGGCCTGACTCATTATTACCTGGGCGGCCATTTTGTGTCAGGTAAACAGTGGATTTACGATGCCTCTGATGGTACTAGAGGAAGGGGGGCCTACAGAGGAGTGGGTTATGTTGGTGGCTCATGGGCTGCAAATTAATTTTAAAAATATCTTTGGTAGGATCAGCAATGTGGTTTGCTGAAAAAAAAAATTGTGCTTTCATGCAAGAGACCAAGGGTTTGAGTCATTTCATTTCATTTTTATTTTATACTGGAAAGGCCTGTGGGCAAAAAATGCCCGTTTTCACGTGTGTCCCGTTGTAACAAAGCATGGGTGAGTATATATATAGTTACAGAAAAATATGTTTTTTCAGAGATACATTAATTCCATAGGTGGACATATACACAATTAAAGAAGATACAGCTTAACAGCAGTACGTTTATTACATAAATATACAGTTACAGAAATATACAGGTACAGAAAATTATCTTTTTCAGAGATACATTAATTTCATAGGTGGATACATACACAAAATACAGCTTTACAGTAGTACACTTATTACATAAATACATGGCCTTAAACATGTTACATGTACTGACAGCATGTCAAAAAACAAATAATGAACAATGCTACTGTAAATAAGCAAGAATAGAAAACAGAACCTGACTGGAAGGAGACGGGGTGAAAGAAAGTGGAGCGGAGTGATTAAGGTGAGGAGGTGAATAAGACAGAAAGGGGAGTGAAGGAGAGTGTGGTTTGCGTATCCTGGACAGAGTGGCTAGAAACAGTTATGGGGGTGAGCAAGTGCTTTTCAGATTAGCCTTAAAGGAATCGATGGATTCTACATATGCCTGTTAGTGGTAGGAGCTGTGTACTGTGGAAGTAATGCTCTCAGACTACAAGTGAAAGGCAGGATGCCAGGTATCTGAGGCTGACCCATGGAAGAGCTTTAGCTTTAGCCATCTGGGAGGTGTTTAGCCAACTTTCTTGGCAAGAGAATTAGAGTATTATGTAGCGGCTACAGGTAGGTAAGATTGAAAAGGGGTGCAATCATTGACTTACTCATAGCGGTAGAAAGGATGTCGGATTGAGACCCTGCAAGGGATATAGGGAGATTTAGTTTATCTTCTTTGGGGCTGTCTCAGCCATCAGTTCACACCATAGGAACTTCACCGCTGGTGAAGCAGGATCTACACAGAAGAGTTTGAGCAGTACAGCTGGGGCCACCCATGCCGACATCACCTGCCAATGTCATGAACCCTATAAAGGCGTGAGTGGCCCCACTCCCTCCTCAGTTCTTTTTCACCATTGACTCCACTCGCATGGGTCTCCATGGAATCTCTGTTGCAGTTTGCACCATTTTTGCCTACGCTTTTCTTTATCTTTTGGAATCTCTGTTAAATAAGAGATCCTTTTACCTCATTTATGTCAAGAGTTAATTCTTCCACATCTTTCGTCTGTTGCTGCCTCTGAGGAAAGAAGATTGCTTCTTCGGACGAACACAACCTCTGTCTCTGCTGTATTGGGCCTGACTGTGACATCTCAGAGTGTGAGCTCCGCCAAAAATTTAATCTAACAATCCTTAAGTGACACAAAAAAGCTTTGAAGAAATTTCTCATGGAACAACAGGTAGCCAGTTCTAGGCAGGGGTCCTCCAGGGTCCCTCCTTCCCAATCGTTGATGGGGTTGTCAAACTCCCAAGCCTCTAAGGCTACAGACAAGTCCTTTGGGAAAAGTCACAAAAAAGACTGCAGTCGAGACCACTCCTCCGGGTGGTGCTCCTGTTCCCCAATGGCATTTTATTCTTCGTCCGGGGGTATTCCGTTGGCAGCAGCTGCCTCAATGCCTGCCGCTGTCCAGGCCTCTGCTCTTGCCAGGCCCCTACCGACACTGCCTCTCTTGCTTCTCAGGGAGACTGGCTGTCAGCCCTCAGGTCATCTGCTCCAGACCCCTCCATCGAGACGTGATACTTCCCCAGGTCCTCAGACACCAGGCCTTTGGGCTCCCAAGACCCATTGGATGGTTCATCACACTCTGTCCCAATGACCCCTCTGCCATCAATGCAGCCCTTACCTGCAATCAACCTGAACACTATTCTGAACCACAACTTTCTGCACCAGTTAGGTGCACACAGCTCTGTGTCCCCAGCATCATTGGTTGCTCCATCATAATCGACACCTATTTGGCCTTATGTGCTAGCGCCCCCAGAGGGGTGGTCGGACCCTAAGTTGGGGAGGGTCGACGTCAAAGAGGAGTACCATCCTGAACTTATTCTCCCTGAGAAAGAGGAGTAGGAGGAACCTCTTTCCTCAGACAGGTCTGTTGCTTCCTCAGTGAGCGAGGACTCTTAAGTACACTCCCAGGTCCGTTCCTGAAGACCCTACCTTCTTCAGTGTTGTGAAGCAGCTGTGTACAGCCACGGGCTTCCACACAGAGGAAAAGGATGCCACCAGAAGGGTACTGGTGGACTTTCTGGAGATCCCAGAATTTCCTCCAAAGGTCATTCCTCCCATTTTGCCAGCTCTGAGGAATGCCACCACTGCGGCACAGCACCACCCTGACATGGTTCCTGCCATGCCTCAGAGGGCAGATAAGCTCTATCATGCCCCCCCAGGGCCTTCCCTATTATGCTGCCCAACCTGAGATTGACTCTGTGGTCCTCAAAGCGGCACTCGACAGGTACAAGGTGCCTAAGCACCTTAGCTCCCTTCCTCTGACAGGGAATCTAGAAGGATCAACCTTTGGAGTAAGACGGCTCATGCATTCTCCACTCTGGGACTTTGAATTGCTAATTATTTACCTCATATGGTCAAATATCATTATTTATCTTATACGGTCAAATATCAGAATACCATATGGAAGAAGGGCAGGGCAGGGCAGCTGCTCAGGCCCTCCCAGATTGTTCCCAGAAACAGGAGGTTCTTAAGTCCCTCCAGGCCACTGGTGATATTAGTAAACACCTCCTCCAGGCCTTGTATGCCATGTCTGACACTGTTGCCAGGGCTGCTGCCTTTGTAGGCACGCATGGCTCAGCCTATCTAGTTTTGCGGCAGATGTTCAGCAGGAGGTCCTTAATGCCTCCTTCAGTGACTCAAAACTCTTCGGCCTGATGTCCAGGACATCATTAATGCATTACATGCCTCTGGTGGGGCTATTAAGTTTGTCCATTTGCTCTACCATACCCAGCCCAGGAGCAGACAGAGCCCATCCTTTCAAAAGGTGTCCTGTCAGTCCAGTGCGGGCTCTTAATCTCCAGGGTGAACGGAAGGCTAGTTCTGCTCTGCCTACCCCTTCATCCTCCATGGGCCCTGCTGCAAAGTGATCCAGAGGGGACAGATCAGCCCCAGTGTCCAGCTCCACCTCTGCCTGACTCCTTGCCAGACCCCCCTCTTCTGATCCACAACCAAGAGGTGGTGGTCGAAGGTTGGTTTTCCACCTATCTCAGTCACTGGAGAACCATTACTTCAGATGCTTGGATTCTTCAGATTATAGAAAGAGGTCACACTCTGGAGCTTTTGGAACAACCCACCAAAAACTCCCCTGGTACCCTCCACCTATCCTCCAGACCATGCAGCAGTCCTTCGGGAAGAGGTTCACTTCCTTCTGCAGAAAATGGCCATTGTGCCAGTGCTCAGGCAGCAGAAGAACAGAGTTCTATTTCAGGTTTTTCCTGGTCCCCAAAAGAACTGGAGACCTGAAGCCTATTCTTGCTCTCAAAGACCTCGGTCTCTGTGTCCAACACAAAAAGTTTAGCGTGGTCACTCCTCCCAGGGCTGCTGCCCCTGCTCAAACAGGGCAAATGGCTGTGCTCTCTTGATATGTAGGACACTTACCTGCACATCTCCATGTACCCATCGCATAGGCAGTTTCTCCAGTTTCTTTTTCAGGGTGAACATTACCAATTCAGAGTCTTGCCCTTTGGCTTATCCTGTTTTAACAAAGGGCTTAGCAGCCATATCTGCTACTGTCCAGCCAGGGAACCTGTATTTCATCCCCTGTCTGGGAAACTGGCTTCTCAAAGCCCTATCCAGTGATCAGTTTTTCCGAACCCTGGAGAGGACCCTTTAGTTATTCCTCTCCCTGGGCATCACTGTCAACCTGCTGAAGTCCATTTTGATCCCATCCCAATGACTACTATATATAGTGGTGGTTCTGGACTCAGTGCAGGGCAAGGCCTTCCTGCCTCCAGAGAGAGTGGAGTAGCTCATCTCACAGGCTCAGTTTTTTGCCCAGAGCCATTATGTTTCCATGAGAGTTTACTTGAGGCTCCTAGGCCTCATGACTGCGGCCATTGCCACCCCTGTCCAGACTGCACATGCGGATGCTCCAGTAGACTCTCCAGATGCAGTGGGACCAGAGCACGGATGACCTGGAGCAGCCTGTGCTGGTCTCCTCTCTGGTCTGCCAGGTGCTCCAGTGGTGGATGAATCCTCAGAACCTCTTAAGAGGGGTCCCATTTCTGATCTTGTTTCCCCAACAGATTCTCACTATGGATGCCTCCGGCTTGGGTTGTGGGAGTGCACCGGATCCCTTCCAGACCCAGGGTACCTGGTCCCAGATCAAGACTTCCCTCCATATAAATGTCCTAGAGATGAGGGCAGTTCTGTATGCCATACAGGCCTTCCAGAGCCATCTCTCTCTAGGCCAGTTGTTGATTCAGTCAGACTATCTCAGTGTGGTCTACTATATCAACAAATGGGGGGGGATTTGTAACCCCTTTGCAGGGAAGCAGTGAGGGTCTGGCACTGGGTACTGGACCACGGCCTGGAACTCTCGGCAGTCCACTTCCCAGGCATACTGAACACCCTGGCAGACAGCTTCATCTGGACTCAGTCCAGGATGCATGAATGAGAACTTCTGTCATCCTTCGCAGATCTTTTTGACAGATGGTGTCGTTCAGAGTTGGATCTTTTTGAGTCCCCACTCAACGCAAAACTGCCCAATTTCTGCTCGCTAGATCCAGGGCCTGGTGTTTTCTGGTGAGATGCATTGTCCCTTTCCTGCAGTGGGAAGTTCCTTTATGCCTTCCCTCCATTCCCTCTGATTCTGAGGGTGCTAATCAAGCTGCAGATGGAGGGGGCCAGCATGATCCTAGTTGCACCCTACTGGCCATGAGAGTTATGGTTTCCATTACTGCAACAGTTAGCAGAGGAACCTCCAGTGCCTCTGCCCCTCTGCAGGGATCTGCTGATGCAGGCTCAGGGGACCCTGCTTTACCCAAACCTCAGGTCCCTTGGTCTGCATACCTGGCTCCTGAGGACATAGCCACTGTCCGGTTTGGAGTATCCCAGAAGGTAGTGGGTGTCCTTGTAGCAGCTCGAAAGCCCTCAACTAGAGCCACATATGCCATGAAGTGGAAGAGGTTTGCCATCTGGGCTGCCATACATCATCTGGATCCTTTTACCTGTTCGGTGAGCCAGATTCTGGACTACCTGATATCACTGTCAGACTCAGGCCTCCAGTACTCTTCCCTCAAGGTGCACCTTTCGTCCATCTCTGCCTTTCACGAGCCAGTGGATTGTCATACTGTGGCTAAGCTGGATGGTTCCTGTATTTTTCTTAGGGTCATTGTACACTTGAAACCCCAAATCAGTTTCCCCATCTCATCTTGGGATTTAAATTTTATTGTGGAAAAATTGACCCTGTCTCCATCTGAGCAAACCGTGACTTGCAAGCTACACTTTCTTTCATGGAAAGCGTTATTTTTGGTTGCTATTACTTCTGCTCGAAGGATTGCTGAGCTTCTGAGGGCATTCAAGTTTCCAAACAGTGTTTGTCCAAATGGTTGGCCCATTGTATTGTGTTCTGCTACAACAAGCATGCATGGAGTTGCCAGCAGCAGTGAAAGCCCACTCCACAAGGGGCATGGCTACATCTGTGGCCTGTTTCAAGGGGGCCTCAGCTGCTGACATTTGCGCTGCTGCCACCTGGAATACTGTCCATACTTTCACCAAGTACTCCAGTCTGGACATTGCTTCTAGAGCCCAAGCAGGCTTCGTCTGGGCTGTTCTACAGGGCCTTATGTCGTAGGCCTCAATTACCTACCTCCCAGACTGTTCTGAAGCACTTGTAACTGCTTGGGACTCATTCCTGTGGTATGACCTGATGACTTGAGATACCCCTGAAAAAAATAGAACAGTTATGTAAGAACTTACCATAACAGTAGATCTTCAAGGGGATCTTAGTCATCAGGTCAGACTTCTCTCCCACCATCTCCCTGTTTGGGTCTTTGCCTCAGACTGATTATCTGGTGTATCCAGCCTTTTATTTAGACCTGGGCACCTCTCTCTCTCTCTCCCCTCAGTCCCCCTTAGCATGAGTTTGCTCCCTTACTCTCCGGGGGAAAGAACTGAGGAGAGAGCAGGGACGCTCACGTCTTTATAGGATTAATGACATCAGCAGATGATGTTGGCATGGGTGGCCCCAGTTATATTGCTGGAAAATCTTCCATGTGGATCCTGCTTCACTGGCGGAGAAGTTCCTACGATGTGACCTGATGACTGCGATCCCCTCGAAGATCTACTGTTACAGTAGTTCTTATGTAACTGTTCTTTCTATTCTTTTGGAGTGCCACATGATATTTTCTTAGGACTAAAAATACTAGGGAATTGAGTTAAGAATCCCTGATAAAGCTCTTCCAAGGAAGAATAAGAGTTAAAACATCAATCCCAAAAATATAGTTTTTTGATAAAATTACAGGTCAATGGGGAAGGAATTGCACACAAGGGAAGCTCGTGGAACCCAATAGTTGTGGTACCAGAAGACTGGAAAGTGGCCAAAGTGGCCCCCATGTTCATGAAGGGGCAAGTCTTCAGCTGGGCAACTACAGGCTGATCAGTCTGACATCAGTGCTAGGCATGGTCCTAAAGGTCATTTACATTGACAGAATAATGGAGTACTTGTTTGAGGCAAAGTTTTTTGGCCCCTCTCAGCATGGCTTTGGGAGGTGCAGATCATGCCAAACCAACCTGATCATCTTCTTTGAGAAGGTGACCAGGGAAGTGGGCATGGCAATGGTATCAAGTCACGTCATGTTGAATACATATTGGGTGAGTAATTGTTACTGCGACTGTGGAGAAAAGCAATCTGAGAGTAGTGATTTCTAACAACCTTAAATTATCAGTGAAGTGTAACAACGCAATAGTGAAAACAGAATGCTGGGATTCATTTGGAAGGGGTTCAACAGCAAAAGAAAAGAGGTCTTGTTGCTTCTGTACAGAACTCTGGTATGACCACACCTGGGGAACTGTGTGCAGTGTTGGAACCCCCAAACTAAGGAATGACACAAGCAGGCTGGAGACAGTGCAGAGGAGGGTGACCAAGATGATACATGATTAACAAGGTAGGATGTATGGAGACTGGAGAATCTCAAAAAGTACTAACTGGAGGCCAGAAGGAAGAGGGGCAACCTGGTCAAAATGTTTACATACTTGCAAGGTATTAACAAAGTGGACATAAGCAAGCTGTTCACAGTGAGTCGCAACATTATTACCATAAAGACTAAGAGAAAACTGATGGGGAGTAGGTTTAAGAAGGGCAGTAGCAAGTGCTTTCCACAGAGTGGTTGCTATTACTTCTTATCTGAGCTACATAGCACAGTACCAGAGAGCCTTATGGAACTCCATTCAGGCACTGAGTGAAAAGACTACTGCAGACTCGGCACAGGATATGGCTGGTACAGGAAGAGCAGCCATAGATGCCACAAAATGCCAGTTTCATAGAGCAGTGGATACTAATGGTACTGCTTCCAGGGTTATGGCCCATGGAATGTCCCTAAGAAGGTTTGTCTGGCTTAGAACTACAAATCTGTCCCAGAATTGTCCAACAAAAGCTATGACTTTTCCTTCTATGTAAATTCCATTTTGTGACAAGACAGAGGCTTACATGGAAGAGGTGGTTAAGTATAAAACCACCTACAGGAGGGTAGGGGATACTACCCTCGTGCATGTGCCCTGTCTGAATGCCCCCACAAAGAGCCTGTTATAGCTGAAGAGGTAGAAGGGGAAATATGTGTGCTGCTGCAGCACCAGCACCCAAACCCCATGCAAAGCAGAACTGCCAACAGGTATGTCCAGATTGCCCAGCCATTGCCAGTGGAAAGAAGACTGGTGCACTGCTTCCATCCTAGCGGTAGTGAGCCAGGGTTTGTCTCTGCAATTCAGAAGATTTCCAAAACTGCAGGACCTGAAACTGTATCAACCTCACACACCAGCAGAAAAAAATCCTGCTGGAGTTGGGGATAAATAAATTGCTGTAAACACATGCAGTGGAAAAAGTACTGGCTGCACAACAGGGCAAGGGATATTACTCCAGATACTTCCTAACCCTAAAGGAAAATGCATAGTGCATCATAGTATGCCAGGTTCAGGCTAAGGGACTGTCTCTAACAGTTAACAACCCCTCTCTTCGGCCTCACCTTAGCATCAAGGATATTCACAAAGTGCCTAGTTGTGGTGGCAGCACATTTGAAAAGGAGAGGGGTGGTGTTTTTTTCCTTGCCTGGACGATTGGCTGATCTCGGGAAGAACTCAGCAGGAAGTGAACTCTTCCATATTGCTGACTCTAAATATTTTGGTGGGATTGGCCTTCCTCATAAACTTTTAAAGTCCCAAACAGAACCAGTTCAAGTTCTAGACTTTATCAGTGCAAAGCTTGCTACCCTGCAAGGGAAAGCATTCCTTCCTTTAGCAAAGGTAGCAAATCTGATTTCAACTGTAGAATCCTTCAAAGCAGGTCAGCCAAGGCCTGCAGGGGATTTCCTAAGGCTACTGGGTCACATGGCCTCCTTCACAGCAGTGGTACCAGCGGACAGATTCCAGATGAGAGATATTCAGTTTCTACCGGGTCTCAGAGGTGGGACACCCTATCTAAATTAAAGCCTGTCACAAGAACCTTGTTTTTGACATTGGAAGGAGTAATGCAACCTCAGAAAGGTGATTCTCTTCCACAAGAGACACAGGAGCACTTAAATCTTCTTGAACTCAGGGCATTCCTCCCAGATCAGTGGTCAGGCTGTCCAGATCAGAGCGGACAACACCACAAACATGTACTGCACAAAAAAACAGGGAGGAACAAGATCTTCCAAGCTGTGCACAGAAGCCATTAAAATCTGTAACCTGGAATATTCCCTGGAGATGCAACTACAGTATTTGTAGTACATCTACCAGGGAAAGGCAATGTACTAGCAGACTCCCTGAGCAGGATCAGCCAGGGAAATCAAGAATGGGCCCTAAACCAGCAAGTGCTGGTACCAGTGTTTAGAAGGTGGGGTACACCAGAAATAGATCTGTTTGCCCCTGGGAGAGCAATCCACTCCCACTTTTTTGATGCAGATCCCCAGTACTGAGTTCAGTCCCAGAGGACACTCTAGTCCTCAGCTGGTTAGGGAAGTTTCTTTACGCCTTCCCTCCCTTCCCATTTTTACTGAGAGTGCTGGTCAAACTGAGAAAGGTGTCAGCAACAATGATTCTAATTGTTCCAGGCTTTGTCCAGAGAAAAATGGTTCTCCATGATCCTGTCCCTCTCCAGCAGACAGTCTATCAACCTACCCCTGAGGCACAACCTATTATCAATGTCCCAGGGCATTATAACACTCCCAGATCTGGGATCTCTGTGACTCAGGGCATGGTTCTTGAGGGGTTGGAGTTCTTTGGGCTGAATATTTCTGAGAAAGTATGGAAGTACTTGAGTTTTCCAGGAACCCAGCAACAAGGAAAACTTATGCTCCAAAATGCGGTAATATTTTTCCTTATGATGCTCTCCCAAACAGATCAACCCCCTCCAGGCAGCTCTGTCCACAATCTTGGACTACCTAGTCCTCCTCCTGTCCTTGGGAGTAAGACCTTTGACTTTGAAAGTGTATTTGGCAGCAGTGTCAACTTATGCAGTACATTAGTAGGCAAAGACAGGTCAGTGGCCTGCAAACCCATTTTCAAACAGTTTTTTAAAGGCCTTAATCATCGGTACCCTCCAGTAGGGATCCTGTTCCCACATGGGACCTGAATCTATGTATTTCCCCACTGATGGAGGCTCCTTTTGAGCCTGCGGCAACAGCTGCTTTGAAGTATGTCACCTGGAAAACAGTTTTTGTGGTGGCCCTGACATCTGCCAGAAGGATGAGTGAGCTGCAGGCCTTCTGCTCACATCCTAACAATATATTTCACAGGGACAAGATAGTCATAAGAGTTAACAGAGTATTCCTCCATAAAGTGGTGTCTGAATTTCATCTGAATCAGTCTTCCAGTTTTCTTTACAGCAAAATACAGCTTAGGAGAACAACAGTTCCACAGTCTGGATGTTAGGGGAGCTCTGAGGTAGTACTTGGATCATACCAAGGATGTAAGGTCCACTAATACCCACTTGTTCGGCATCTTTAGTTAAGTGAAGACAAGTAAGTCAGCATCCAAGAGAACCATTTCTCTTTGGATTGTTTTCCTACATATAGTTCTTCGAGGATCTCCCTTGCAGCAGGTCACACATATAGGAATTTCCCAGCTGTAGGCATAGTTTCCAGCTGGAGGATTTTACCAGCAGTCAACCAGGGACCGCCCACGATAACTTCACATGTTGTATCCTGAGGCATATAAGCGTGGGCAGTCCCAGATGCTTCTCAGTTCTTTTCCTTCCTCGACCTTCGTGCTACACATCCTGTTAGGAATTTAGCCTCAGTCGACAAAGAAAAGACTACTCGAAGAAAACCTCTTTGGCACATCATTTCTCAGTTTCGTCGTGCCTTCCTCATGTCATCTTCAGACCCTTTATTTAGAAAGTGGGCCTGTGGCCAGAAGCTCGTTACAGAGGACCTTCATGAACTATGTGTAAAGTGCTTAGGCCCTACGCACAATGCTGATGCCTGTGTCCTGTGTCAACGCTTTAACAAAGCTACCCAGCAACGAAGACTACAGTAACTGAAGGAGCACCTTACAGAGCAGGAAGTCCCCCTCCTAGAGCGGAAGCATCAATCTAAGACACCCCACATGTCTTTGTCGTCGTCCTCAGAATCCCATCATTCTGGCCTGGAACACTTATTCACAGAGAAGGCTGACAAAAAGGAGAAACAAATACTCTAGTAAGAGTAAACATTCTTCTCATGTCTTCTCCCCCTCTACATCCTCGCTGCCTTCTAGTGTTCCTGAGGCTATTCTCAAAACTAAAGCAATTTTATCTGCTCTCTCAGAGGCCATGGCTATTTTGTCTTCTACTCCGTCGATGATGCCAGGCCCTTCTATCTCCACCAGCTCAACAGTGTCCTTGGCGATGAACCCTCAGGGTGTTGTAAAGTTGCAGCTTCCACTGCTGCCTCCTCCGTCAAGAGGGTCTCTATATAACCCCTACAGGGTTCCACATGGTTGTCAATAGCCAGAAACCCAAGGGAAGGACACTATGTCCTGGACTCTAGTGATAGTTTGTCGACAGTTTTTCTGTCGATAACCTGAGATACACATTTGCCTCCCTCATTGAGGGGACGTTTGGTGACACAACCTGCATCAATTTCTTCTATTATTCCGATAGGGTCTACTCATCATACTCAGGTGACTACGGACAGTTGAGTATGGTGGACGTTCATGCATTAGTTCATACAATTCTGGATTTAACTATGAAAAATACTTCCCCTCCTAAGGGAGTTATTTCTGCCCCTATTTTAGTGCCTTCCAGGTACTCTTCTTTTTCTAGAACCACCAGTGCCTCTCCAGTATATCTGGGTCCCTTCTAGGATATTGAAATGGAGGATCCATATTTACAGGAGCAGGAACAAGAGGACCAGGAGGAGGGTACGGATCAAGAGGATCTTTCTCCTTCCCCGGCCTCCTCTGCCTCCTCACTAGCAGAAGAACCTGCACCATATCTTTCCTGTTCCCCTCATAGAAACATAGACTCTGACAGCAGATAAGGACCACTTGGCCCACCCAGTCTGCCCATTTCCCTACCTATTGGATAAGCTGCAGATTCTAGTTAACCAACAGCCTACTTCCTGCAACCCCCCACTATAATTGCCTTATGTCTGTCCCATGCATGTTTGAATTCCCCCACTGTTCTAGACCCCACAACCTCTCCAGGAAGGTGGTTCCATGCATCCACCACTTTCTCTGTGAAGAAGAGTTTCCTCACATTACCCCTGAGTCGTCCCCCCTCTAACTTGAAATTGTGCCCCCTTGTTCTTACACATCTCTTTTTCTGAAAGATGCTACCCTCCTGTACTGTGTTGATTCCCTTGAGGTACTTAAAAGTTTCTATCATGTCCCCTCTGTCCCTCCTTTCATCAAGGGTATACATATTAAGCTCTCTCAGTCTCTCTTCATATGGTTTCTGATGTAGACCCTGCACCATTTTAGTTGCCCTCCTCTGACTGCTTCCATCCTGTCTATGTCCTTGTGTAGATGAGGTCTCCAAACTGCACACAGTACTCAGATGGGTTCTCACCAACTGTCTGTATAGAGGGATAACCACTTCCCTTTTTCTACTTGTGATGCCCCTCCCTATGCATCCCAGTATGCCCCTGGCTCTCCTTACTGACTTCTCACATTGCTTACCCACCTTTAGGTCATCTGATATGACTACACTCAGATCCCTTTCCATTATTGTTGTCATTAGTACCTCCCCTGATATTGTGTACTCTTCACCTGGATTTTTATTTCCCAGGTGCATTACTTTGCACTTCTTTGCATTGAATCTAAGTTGGCATATGTCTGATCATTCCTCCAACCTTGCCAAGTCCCTTCTCATCCTTTCTACCCCCCCCCTTGTCTATCAACTCTTGTTACAGATCTTTGTGTCATCTGCAAAGAGGCATACCTTTCCTTCCAGACCCTCTGCAATGTCACCTATAAAGACGTTAAAGAGGACTGGATCCAGTACTGAGCCCTGAGGTACTCCACTAGTAACCCCCCTTTCTTCAGAATGTGTTCCATTCACTATTACCTTCTGCGTCCTGTTGTGCAGCCAGTTTGCTACCCAGGCTATTACCCTGGGACCCAGTCCCAGGTTGGCTAACTTGATTATTAATCTTTTGTGCGGGACTGTGTCAAATGCCTTGCTAAAGTCTAGGTAGGCCATATCCACAGCCCCTCCCTGGTCTATTACTTTGGTCACCCAGTCAAAGAAATTGATTAGATTCGTCTGACATGACCTTCCTGCTGTGAATCCATGCTGCTTTGTGTCCTGTGCCCCGCTGGCCTCTAGGTACTCAACAGTTCTTTCTTTCAGAAGTGATTCCATCATTTTCCCCACCACTGAGGTCAAACTAACAGATCTGTAGTTTCCTGCTTCTGCCTTGCTCCCACTTTTGTGAAGGGGAATCACATCTGCCCTCCTCTAGTCCTCAGATTCCACCCCATCTTCCCATTATTTGTTAAAAACTGTGGTTAGTGGTGTCACAAGGTCCTCCCTTAGCTCTTTTAGGATTCTAGGGTGAATCCCGTCAGGCCCCATTGCATTGTCCACCTTGAGTTTTTGAAGTTCTTTCAGTACTCTTTCTTCTGTAAATGGACTGGCATCAACCCCACTATCCAGAGTGCTTCTACTGTTTGGTTTAGGTAACTCCTCCTCTTTTCTTTGTGAATACTGAGCAAAAGTATTCATTCAGTATCTCTGCCTTTTCACTGTCTCCCTCTGCCCACCTCCCCTCTCCTCTATTAATCTTCAGCATCCCTCCCTTAACCTTTCTATGCTCCCTAATGTACCTATAAAAGGTTTTATCCCCCTTCTTAACTGAGTTGGCTGTCTTTTCCTCGGTTTGGGCGTTTGCTTTTCTGACTGCCTTCCCCACTTCTTTCTGCTTTAATTGATACAGTTCCCTGTCGTGCTCCATCTGTGATTCCTTATACTTTTTGAATGCAGCCTTTTTCTCCTTAACCTTCCCAGACACCTCTTTTGAGAACCATAGTGTTTTTTTTATTCAGCTTTGTTTTCTTTATTTGATTCACACAAAAGCTTGTTGCCTCCATGATGGCAGTTTTGATTTTTCTCCATTGTTCTTCCACCCCTCCTTTCTGGCCATTTGCTAATGCATTCCTCAGGTATTCACCCATTTTGCCAAAGTCGGCCCTTCTAAAGTCCAGTATCCTTGTCTTTGTATGGTTTGTCCCCATGGTTGTGTTTATTGTGAAGCACACTGTGCAGTGGTCGCTTGTTTCCAGATGTCTACTGACTTTTAAATTTGTGATCCTCTCTCCATTTGAGAGTACCAGGTCTAATATTGCTCCCTCCCGAGTGGGTTCCACCACTAGCTGTCTAAGGCATGCCCCCTTTAGGGCATTGAGAATGACCCTTCTCTTGGATGTGGCTGCAGTCCATGTCAGCCAGTTAACATCTGGCATATTCATGTCCCCCATCAACAGTATCTCCCCTTTTTCAGCCATTTTGAGAATGCTGTCTATAATTTTCTTGTCCATTTCCTCTCCTTGAGACGGGGGTCTGTATACAACCCCTGTGCAGATTGTGATGCCATTCCCTGTCTCCAAGGTGACCCAGAGTTCCTCTTGTCCTCCCTCTTTACTTTTTAGTTCTGTAGCTTTGATCCCTTCCCTTATGTAGAGAGCTACTCCACCTCCTCTTTCACCCTCCCTGTTCCTGCTGTAGATTGTGTACCCTGGTATGTTGACATCCCAGTCATGGTTCTCCATGTACCATGTTTCTGTAACTGCCACAATATTCAAGTGTTCCTCTTCCATCAGGGCTACTAGCTCTGGAAGCTTGTTTCCCAGGCTACGGGCATTGGTACTCATTGCCCTCCATTTAATGTTGGCATTATTCTTTTTTACCCCATCCCTGCTCTTATTGCCCTTGTCCATTTTTCCATTTACTCCTGTCCTGCCCTCTGTCAAGCTCTGTACCTCAGTGTTTACCCTACTACCTGCCATGTTTTGTGGGGGAAGGCTTGAAGCCCTCCACCATGCAGCCCTCCAGACAATCCAAGTTTTTCAGACATAATGCCGCATCTCCAGAAGACCTTTGGATTCCAGGAGATTACACAATGTGCCTCTAGGTGTAAACTTGCCAGCTATTTAGGCCTACCAAAGCCCTTTGTTGGTTATTCCACCTTTACTGGAGGCATCTAAAGATGCTATTTTAGCAGCATGGCAACAGCTCTTCAGTGTACCTTCTGTACCTCGAAAGGCTGATAGAACATATCAAGCCACGGTGGAGCAACCATATTTTACCTCTCCACCACAGGCTGATTCAGTGGTGATTAATACTGCCTGTGATAGGTCGGTTAGACCTAAACATCTTAGTGCACAGTCACTGGATAAGGAATCCCGGAATCTTGATGCTATGTGAAAACGTATGTTTTCATCCTCCACAATGACACTTAGGATTCTTAACTATATGGAATATCTCCTCAAGTATCAGTAGAAGTTGTGGAAAGCAGCTAAGGCTTCAGTACAAACTCTTCCGGATGCAGCTCCTAAAGAAGAACTTACCAACACTATAAAAACTGCCTTTGGCTGTTGGCCATCATCTTTTACGTGCAGCCTATGATGCTGTTGATGCTACAGCTCAGGCTTCTACCACTGGGATTTGCCTTAGAAGGTATTCATGGCTCATAGTCTCTGGCTTTGCTCCTGATGTCCAGCATTCTATTCTGAATGCACCCTTCAAGGGTCATTAGCTGTTTGGACCCCAGATTTAGGACATCTTGATGTCCCTTCAAACTTCTGGATGTACTCTGAAGTCAGTGCATTCTGTCTACCACACCCAGCCTAAACTGTACTATAAAGGGAATTTTCGTTGGCCTGCCAGTAGACAGAGGTTAAACACCACCATGCAGCCCAACAAGCTTAAGGCTACAGTCTCCTCATCTGGACCTACTCCAGCCTCAGAAGCATCTGTTCCACCCCATCAGTCCCCAACAGGGACATCCCACAGCCTGAAGGTCCCCCCCAAGCCCGTGGTATTAGGGCCCCAACCCTTGGAGGTAGGGGGCAGATTTTCTCTATATTCACAGGACTGGCAAAGCATAATGGCAGATGCATGGATACTTCAGCTGGTCCAGTCAGGCCACACTCTAAACTTGACGGCCATACCTCCCAATTTGCCTCCAAGAACTTCTTATCCCCCCCAATCACAAGGCAGTATTGGCAGCAGAGATTCAAGCTCTTTTATTTAAAAAAGCAATAGCGCCATTCCCTCTTCATCAGCAGGGCCAGGGATTCTACTCCCACTGCTTTCTAGTCCCAAAATTGATGGGAGATCTAAGACCCATTCTAGATCTCGGAAAGCTGAATCTTTTCATAGAATACAAAAAATTCAGGATGGTCACGCTTCAAATGCTTATGCCCCTACTAAACAAGGGAGACTGGCTCTGCTCACTAGACATGAAGGATGCATACTTGGACATAATGATCCACCCTGCCCACAGAAGGTACCTTCGCTTCTGCTTACAAAATCACCATTAACAATTCAGGACTCTACCTTTTGAGTTAGCTTCAGCTCCCAGGGTATTCACAAAGTGCCTTGTGGTGGCGGCGGCAACTGTCAGGAGAGCAGGTCACTACGTCTTTCCTTACCTGGACAAGTGACCGCTCAAGGCTCGTCAAAACATCAGTTGGTAATAACCCTTTCCCAGACACTCCAGATGTTTGCATCTTTAGGAATAACAGTGTGCCAAAATCCAGAATGGATTACACTCAGTGCCTCCAGTACATTGGGGCCATACTGGACGCTTCAGTGGGCTTTGCCTTCCTCCCACATGATCGGGCGGAAAAACTGATCAATCTGGCAACTCAGATATGCAACATCAGGTACATCTCAGCCAGAATATGTTTGAGGCTACTGGGACATATGGCAGTGGCCATCCCAACAGTCCCACATGCCCGCTTACACATGCAGATATTACAGTGGATCCTGAGGGTGCAATGGGACCAAAGAACAAATGATTTAGAGGCGGCAGAAGTCCTGGTCTCAACTCCTGCTGTCCATGTTCTTCAGTGGTGGAGAAATATGGACAGCCTGTTACGAGGAGTCCCATTTCAAGCATCCATCCCTCACCACACCCTTAATACCAATGCCTCCTCCCAAGGCTGAGGAGCCCACCTAGACAACCTTCAAATCCAAGTGGTGTGGTGCCAAGGAGAAGCACATCTCCACATCAGTATTCTGGAGATGAGAGCTGTTCTTTATACATGCAGGCATTTGAGAATCTCCTGCCAGAGGGTTGCCTTCAGATTCAAACAGACAACTCTACAGTAGTCCCATTATCTGAACAAGTAAGAGGGGACCCATTCCTACCCCTTGTGCAGATAGGCAATGAGAGTGTGGTACTGTGCGATCCAACATGGGGTACACCTGATCATGGTATATGTCCCGGGCAACAAGAACACCGTAACAGACCCACTTAGTCAGTCGAAGGCTCGGGTGCACAAATGGGAGATCTTCCAAGAAGTGGTTGAAGACCTCTTCATTTGTTGGGGTCGAGCCGAACTAGACCTCTTCACCTCTCTGCTCAATGCAAAACTGACACACTGTTGCTTGCTAGAGCCAGGTCCTGGAGCTGTGTGGTTAGATGCGCTATCTTTTTCCTAGACAGGAACATTTCTTTAAGCTTTTCTTCCATTCCCCCTTATTCAGAGGGTACTACTCAAACTGATCCGAGGCCAGGCCACCTCGATTCTCATAGTGCCTCTATGGCTGAGACAGATATGGTCTCCATTGCTTCAGCAATTCACTGTCCAGGAACCTCTACCTCTTCCCATTTGCCCCACCCTCCTCACTCAGGATCAGGGAGCCCTTCTTCATCCCAATCTTCACTTCCTGTATCTACATACTTGGCTCTTGAGGACATAGTTCTTTCCAGGTTCCAAGTATCACTCCAAGTGGTGGAGGTGTTATGGGCAGCTTACAAATCTTCCACTAGAGCAACCTACTCCATGAAGTGGAAGTGGTTTGCTACATGGGCAATGGACCATGGGTTGGATCTGTACACCTGTTCTCTGCAGCATATCCTAAATTATTTACTGTCCCTCTCAGAGGCAGGACTGAAGTTCTCATTGGTGAAAGTGCACCTGTCAGCAATTTCTGCCTTTCACGTCCGAGTGGGTGCCTGACCTTTGACTCAATTGGAGGTCATGAAAACCTTCTTGAGGGGCATTCTCCACCTCAAACCCCTGGTTTGGAACCCCTACCTCCCTGGGACCTAAATTTTATCCTAGAAAAACTCACCTTAACCCCCCCCCCCTTGAACCAGCATCTACATGTGAGCTATGGCATCTTTCCTGGAAAGCTTTTTTTTTGGTTACGATTACGTCAGCTAGACGTATATTGGAAATGTAAGCCCTTATGTATAAGGAACCTTGCTTGAACTTTCATAAAGACAGAGTGTCATTAAGAACGAATCCTAATTTTCTCCCGAAGGTGGTTTTGGAGTTCACTTTGAACCAGTGTATCCACCTACCTGTGTACTATGTGGAGCCTGCTAACCAAGGGGAGGCTTTGCTCCACATGCTAGATGTACATAGAATTTAGTCCAACACTGAAAGGCTGCACAAGGAATAGTGGTGCACCAGACAACAAACCCAGATGCAAAGTCAAAACCTGGGCACTCACCAACCAATATAAAATTGACACATGGCTCCAAGATGTAAAACAAATAGGCAAAGTTTATTCCATGAAGAGTCTGCACGCTTTACACGTTTTAGACATAGGTTTCGTAAAGCGTGCAGACTCTTTCAGGAATAAACTTTGCCTATTTGTTATATATCTTGGAGCCATGTATCAGTTTTATATTGGTTGGTGAGTGCCCAGCTTCTGAATTTGCATGTACAGTACATAGAATTCTACGGTATTATCTTCTACATATAAAAGAAAACACAAGACAGCGCAACTTTTTGTTTCATTTGCTCCAGGCAAAGAGGCAGTTCTGTTTTTAAGTCATGCTTGTCCACATGGTTGGCCAACTACATTACTTTTTGTTATAAAAAATTTGAGAAACAGCTTCCGGTGTGGTAAAACCTCACTCCACACATGGGATGGCAGCCTCAGCAGCATGCTTTAGAGGTGTTTCAGCAGCAGAAATTTGTGAGGTGGCAACCTAGTTGAAGGTTCTCATACCTTCACGAAACATTACAGTCTGGACACTGCATCCACAAGAAGGACCAATTTTGGTCATGCAGTCATGCAAGGACTGATGTCCTAATTTATTGTTGGAGTTTCCAACCACCCTTTTTTCCCTCCCAACTGCTGGGGATTCATTCCTATATGTGTGACCTGCTGCAAGAGATATCCTCAAAGAAGATAGTACAGTTGCGTACTTACCATAACAGTAGGGCTTCAAGAGAATCTCTTGCAGCAGGTCATGCTGCCCCTCCCTCCAGCCCCCTCACTTCCCGCTCTATGAAGGGGACTTGCTCCTGCTGTCTGAACCACAGCAGAGTTCTCCCACTTCCTCTTCAATTCCCCTCTGAGGCCTCTTAGGCTATACCAGCCATATACAGTCACTGATGGGGAAAAGAACTGAGGAGTATCTGAGACCACCCACGCTTATATGCCTCTGTACACGACATGTGATATCATCGTGGGTGGTCCCTGGTTGACTGCTGGTAAAAGCCTCTGACTGGAAACTACGTCTATGGCTGTGAAGATCCTGTATATGTGACCTGCTGCAAGAGATTCTCTCAAAAATCTACTGTTAAGTAAGTATGCAACTGTACTTTCTGTTACGGCAAAGCTAGGGCTGACTGCATATGTGGCACATGTGCCTCTATGACGGCATCAAGAGGTGTTTCCCTGCAGTAAATCTGTAAGCAGCTACCTGGAAATCAGTACACACTTAACAAAACACTATTGTTTGGACATACAGTCCAGAAGGGATGCCAGTTTTAGGAATGCTGTCTTGCAGAACCTTTTCCCTAACTAGGTTCTATACCCAGCCTCAAGGTACGGCTATGGAGTCTGTAGTTGTTAATCATAAGTGAGGGATTCCTGGGGCTTGAAGAAAAAATTACTCATTATAGGGATACCGCATTGTCCTTAACAATCCCAGTCCCTACCTCCCAGAATCTGACAAAAGGTTCACGCAAGAATTAGTTCTTTATGTTTGGTACTACTTGTTACAGTGCCTTTACAACTGTTAATCAGTGATCTGAGCCTTTTAAATTCTTTGTAACATTTTAAAAGTATTTTTGTTATATTTATGGTAGCCATTTAGCTACTTTAGTGGTCACTGCTCACCCTAGCTTTCAAAATAAATCTGCCGTTAGAATGTGAGGATGAACATGATCACACAGCACAGTTTGAATTTTAATTCCAAGTTCCATAATTAGCATAAAATTCTAAACTCCAGGACAGCTCACTCCAGGTAGATGATGCAGTTGTTAAGCATAGTGAGGGGTCCTTGGAAGAAACAACATTACTGTGGTGAGTAATTTTTTTCTTGCTATACAAAGGCAAGAAAAGTACTCTCCAGAGTGTATTAGGTTCAAACAACATGAAGTTTTGCTATATTATGACATATGCAGTGAGTCCCAACCTTCGAACTGCTCCGGAGGTGAAAGAGTTAACTTTCCATGCCAGGCATGGAATGCTGAGCTCGAGCTCGGTTGAAACTCTGTCTGTAGTTCTTCAAACTCAAACCGTCAGATTCTTTACTCCGCCTCACTGAACAGTCATTCGGGAGATTTCTCCTTCTGCTCGGTTCATTTTGCCAATTAAAGTATTGTTTTTCTCGGTTTTCGACCGAATTTAAACCGCAACCAGTCAGTTCAGACTCTGTCTGTGGTATTTGTGAGTACTAGATAGGTTTTACATTGATTTTTATTCTGTGTGGAACTTGTAAACGGTTATCGGTTCGGTTTGAACCAATCAGGTTGTTTGAAATATATTAATCTGTCATTTAGAGTGTGGTTACCGATTCTTATCGGTTCTAAAAAACAGATTTTATTACGTTTTTTTCCACGACCCGTGACACGGTGGGGAACCGATAAGAGGGTCTTACCTGGTGGATTGCCATAAACGGGTAAGTCTGGTTAGGACTGGCACTATGTCTGACAAACCCAAAAGAAAAACCGGGCCCACTGGGTTTCAACACTGCAGTGTCTGTGGGGAAGTCTTTGCCAAGGCTGATCCCAACACCACCTGTGTTTATTGTCTGGGGTTTGACCACCTCAATGCAGGCTGCCAGATTTGTAAAATTTTCCTGCAGCTACCCTGGAAAAGAGAGTTGGTAGGCTCAGGAAAGGAGGCCAAAAGTCTGCTGAACGGATGGCCAGCGGTTCGGTTTCAACCGAACCGGAGGGAGTGCCCTCTGACCAGGCGAGACTTCTCGGCAAAGGAGATCCGACTCCGAGGAGTCAGTTCCAGCAAAAAGGACTAGGAAATCAGCTGGTGTGGAGCCAAAACTTTCCTATCCAACCGCTGAAGAAATAGCCAAAGCGATTAAAATTGTCCAGTCGCTTTCCTCGGTTCCGACCGAACCGGCACCATCAGGTAAGCGTCCGGTTTGGCTGGTTCCACCGCTTCAAGAGTATGATGTAGAGGAATATTATGAACCGGAGGAGGGGGAAGAGGAGTATGAGGAGAGTGAATGTGGATTTGAAAGTCTGGATGTGCCCATTGACCCGGACATCTCCCCAGACAGACCTTCAGGAGTGTCTCCTCCTAGGCTTTCTGAGTCCCCTTCTCATTTTATGTTTTATAAGAAAGTGGCTGAAACCCTCCAGCTCCCTATGGAGGAAGCTGTGGATGATCAAGAGGAGCCTGACTATGTGGAAATGATGGATATCCCAGAGTCGAGGAGACTGTCTATTTCTTTGCATAAATCTTTTGGGAAACAGACAGTTAAAATTCTAAAAACTCCTCACACTATACCTCCTGTGGATAAGAGAATGGACAAGAGGCACACATTGTCAGGCTCTGATACAGAGTTCCTTACATAACAGTGCAGCCATGTTGGGGTAGTGCAGGCTGCAGCCTGTGACAAGGCAAATATTCCCTTGGCCTCACACCCCCCTGACAAGGACTCCAGGAGGATTGATGCCATGGCAAAGAAGCAGTACATGGCAGCATCCTTGGGACTCAGGCAGGCAAATTATATGGCTTATGTTGCTAGATATCAGAAATCCAGATGGGATACTGTTATGGCTCTAGCAAAACAGGTCCCTAGCCAGCTTGCCAAGGAGCTGGAGCAGGTGGCTGCTGTGGTATTGAGGCATCCAAGGTGCAATTCCATGCTGCAGTGGACTCTAATGATGTGTCATCAAGAGTCATGGCTACATCTGTGGCACTTCGCAGAATGGCTTGGCTCAGATGAACTAACCTGTCACAGGATACCCAGACTAAGGCCATGGATTTTCCTGTTGAGGGTAATTCTCTGTTTGGGGAGCAGACAGAGAATTATATGGAGAAAATGGACGAGTATAGGACCACCTATAGGAGTGCACAGGCCAAGGAAAGGCAGGCCACTCCTCAAAGGCAGCTTTCCAGGGGCAGGGGCAGGCCTTTTCATAGGCCTTTTTACCAAGCCCAGGCCTCCTCTTCTGCTTATGCCCAGAGGGGGTTCTTTAAAGGCAGAAGCAGATGGGGTACAAGCAGGCCTGCTTCCACCCCTCAGCCCAAAGCCCCTGCCAAGCAGGCACCCTGATGGGGTTGCCAGGGCCGATTCTCAGCTACCTGTAGGGGGCAGGCTGGCTTACTTTGTCCAGGACTGGAAGTCTCTGACATCAGACAAGTGGGTCCTGGAAGTAGTAAGCCAGGGACTGGTTCTCAGCTTCAAAAAATTTCCAAAGATGAGAACTAGATCCTTTCCACCTGCAAATCCACCAGAGGCACTTGCCCTAGAGGCAGAGATCTCTTCTCTCCTGGCTCTCAGAGCTGTGGAAAGGGTTCCATCCCTATACCAGGGCAAAGGGTTGTACTCCAGGTACTTCCTTACCTGAAAAAAGACAGGAGAATGGTGGCCCATCCTGGATCTCAGATATTTAAACAAGCACCTTTTAAAACCAAAATTCAAAATGGTGACTCTGGGAATTATTCTACCCTCTCTAAGGCCAGGGGACTGGCTAGCGTCCCTGGACCTCAAGGATGCCTACTTCCATATTCTCATCAGAGCTCCCATCGAAGGTACCTCAGGTTGAGCTGCCTCAGGCCATTACCAGTTCAGAGCAATGCCCTTGACCTCACCTCTGCTCCAAGGGTATTCACAAAATGCCTAGCAGTAGCAGTTGCTTCCCTAAGAAGACAAAAAATTGCCATCTTCCCTTACCTGGACGACTGGCTCTTAGTAGGCCAGTCTCCAGACCAAATCAAGTTACATCTACAGATAACTCAGCAACTGCTCACCTCCTCTAGGTTTCCTTCTGAATCTTTCAAAGTCAGTTTAGAGCCTGTCCAGCTCCTCACCTTCATAGGCGCAGAGCTGAACACAGAGAAGCCAGAGCCTTCCTTCCTCTGGACAGGGCAAGGACCCTGGTCTCTCTGGCCTCCTCTTTCACCCTGCAGGTCTCTCGACCAGCAAGGCATTTTCTACAGCTCCTGGGGCAATGGCTGCTTCTACAGCAGTAGTGCAGGGAGCAAGATTTCAGATGAGGGACATCCAGTTCCATTTGAGAGCCTTTTGGTCTCAAAGGAAAGACCCTCTAACCAAATTGATCCCAGTATCTCGAACACTGATCCAGGCCCTACAGTGGTGGCAGGATCAGAGCAATCTGAGACAAGGGGTTCCCTTTGTCACTCAGTCTCACTCCTTAATTCTTACTACATATGCATCCCTCTTGGGGTGGGGAGCTCACATGGGTGACCTCACTACCCAGGGATTGTGGTCCCCTCAGGAATCTCTGCTCCACATCAATCTGTTGGAACTCAGAGCAGTTTTTCTAGCACTTCAGTTTTTTTCCAAATCTGTTCAGAACAAAGTAGTACAGGTCAGAACAGACAACACTCACCACAATGTGGGTACATCATCGATGGCAAGGGGGCACTCGGTCTACGGCCTTGTGCACCAAAGCAATGAAGTTGTGGTCTCTGGCTTACTCCCTGAACACCTCCCTTATGGCAGTTCACCTCCCAGGAAAGGGCAATGTCCTGGAAGATGCTCTCAGCAGGATTTCCCAGGGCCATCACGAATGGTCACTGGACCCCCTGGTCTTGGAGGTTATATTTGCCAGATGGGGCACCCCGCAGATAGATCTTTTTGCAGCCCCAGACAATCACCAACTTCCACTTTTTTGCTGCAGGCCCCCAGTGTTGGGCTCAGTCCCTCTGGATGCCTTGGTTCTCAGTTGGGATGGGAAGTTTCTCTATGCTTTCCCCCCCTTCCCTCTCCTGTTCAAAGTGCTAGTCAAAATCAGATCTCAACCCTGCAAGATGATCCTGATTGCTCCAGACTGGGCTAGACAGCCCTGGTATCCTCTCCTACTGTCCTTAGCAGTCCATCTTCCCCTGTGTCTTCCCAGGAATTACAACCTGTTAACCTGTGCTCAGGGGAGGGTTTGGTACCCGAACCTCAAATCTCTCAATCTCAAGGCTTGGCTCTTGAAGAGTTAGAGTTTGCTGATTTACACCTCTCCCAAGGTGTAATGGATATACTGAAGGCTTCTAGGAAACCTTCCACTAGGGCTACCTATAACTCCAAATGGAAGAGGTTTTCCATATGGTGCTCTGGGAAGCATATTTCCCCAGAATCTGCTGATTTACCCACAGTCCTGGATCATATGGTCCATTTAAATACTTTGGGGCTGAGACCAGCTACTCTAAAAGTACATTTAGCAGCTGTGTCTGATTTTATTTCAGCAGGTAAACCCTCTTCTCTTTCAGCTCATCCTGTATTCTCCAAGTTTTTTAAGGGATTGCTTCACAGCAACCCTCCATTCAGGGACCCTGCCCCTGCCTGGGATCTTAATGTTTGCATTGCTCAGCTTATGCAACCCCCCTTTGAGCTTTTGTCTTCAGCAGAACTTAAGTACTTGACTTGGAAGGCTGTGTTTTTGGTAGCCATCACTTCTGCCAGACGCATAAGTGAATTACAAGCTTTGTCAGTAGAGCCTGATTTTATCTCCTTTCATAGAGATAAGGTGGTCCTCAGGACTAACAGGAAGTTCTTGCCTAAGGTGGTTTCAGATTTCCACCTTAATCAATCTATGTCTCTTCCAGTGTACTTCACTGACCATTCCTCCTCTAGCGAGAGGAGGCTGCACAGCTTAGATATGAAGAGAGCCCTTAGTTACTACATAGAGCATACCAAGGGTCACAGGTTTGACTCCCTCCAACTGTTTCTCACTTATGGTGAGGTTGGTAAAGGGAAACCTGCCACTAAAAGATCCATTGCCAGGTGGATTGTCTCTTGTATCCAATTTTGTTATGAAAAGCTGGGTAAGGTTCCTCCCTCAGGCCTGAGGGCTCACTCTACCAGAGGTACAGCTGCTTCCCTGGCTGCTGCCAGGGACATCCCTATTCTAGAGATATGTCAAGCAGCTACCTGGAAAACAGTTCACACTTTTACCAAGCATTACTCCCTGGACATCCAGGCCAGGAGTGATGCAGTTTAACTTTAACTATTAGCTTCAAGGCCTATTTCCTAAGTAGGTTCTGTCCCTCCTCCATGGAGGTACTGCTGTGTAGTCGATATGTCATAATATAGCAAGATTTCATGTTGTTTGAAGAAAAATTACTCACCTTAGTAATGTTGTTTCTTCTAATGGAGTCTTACTATATTATGACCTCCCCCCCTGCCTGCCCCTCTCAGAACCTCTGTTTTTGGGATGTGGGTGGGCAGTGCAGTGTTGGCACTTAGTAGATGCCCACCTTATTGTTTTCGCCCCTCCTTTTTTGGGGTTACTTGGTGTTGTGTTTTTCATTTTTTGGGTCTCCTGACTTGAGTCTTTGTTTTGGGACCAAAAAATGTGTTCTTATGTTTAGTGGCCAGTTGGCTAGTGTAGGTTTACAGCTTCCACACAGGACCTCAGTGAGTTTAGCTCGTAAAGATCTGATGGTTTGAGTTTGAAGAACAACAGACAGAGTTTCAACCGAGCTCGAGCTCAGCATTCCATGCCTGGCATGGAAAGTTAACTCTTTCACCTCCGGAGCAGTTCGAAGGTTGGGACTCACTGCATATGTCATAATATAACAAGACTCCATTAGAAGAAACAACATTACTAAGGTGAGTAATTTTTTCTTACATGCCATCAGAGGTCCAGCTGCCTCAGTGGCAGTGAGAAGAAATGCATCTCTGACAGAAATATGCAATGCTACTACCTGGCAACAGTAAACACAAAAACATCCCACTACTGCCTGGAAACTCAGGCAAGGGCATATGCAAGGATTGGGATTTCTGTACTTCGGAACGTTTCCCTAAGTAACCTTAAAATCCTCCAAACTACAGCGCTGCTTGGAGTTTGCACAGAGTTGGACTGGCTGTTCTAATTATTGTTGTAAGAAGGAAAAGTTCTAGGAACCATACCTCTCAACCTCCTGCCTCATAAATCAAGGACAAGGGTTAAAAAAATCAGGGACAAAGGGCCAAAATCAGGGACACATCTTCAAAATTAGAGATATCCACCCAGAAAGCTGGTAGATTATGGTACTTAGTGCAAAATGCATTTTCTAAAGAAGAACAAGTCTGTAACTTTAATGCTTGACATTGTTGTATGCTTACAGTTCCCACTGTCTAGTCACAAAAGCACAAATTTTAGGAGGGACAGAGTAAAATTTTGAGGCAAAATCAGGGATGTCACTGAAAATCAGGGACACTTGAGAGGTATGCTAGGAACATGGATATGTTGTTCTAGCCACACTTACTGGCAGTGTCCTTTCCCTTTAAGATGTGCTGGAAAGTCTTCAAGCTGGCTCCTCCCACCCACCTGGGTGGTATATCCCTTGGAGCCGCCCCATGACGCCAGATCTTCCTTTCCATTGGAAGAAGCAGGTTCCCTCCTTACTGCTTCCACGTTGAGTAGGCCATAGTGCTAAAATCTTTGAATTTACTTCCAAAACTTAAACTCTTACGAGTGTATATCTTCAGTTCAATCTTCGATCGCACCCGGTATTCACCGGTGCCCATGCTGGCAGAAGATGTCGCGTACCAACCCTCACGCCATGTGTGTCTAGTACCTGGGCCATGATCACAATATCCAGGCCTGCGACATTTGCTGGCCCTTTCATGCGACGGTCCTCAAGGACCACCTCACCCACCTTAAGTTGGGTTGCCTGGGAAAACAACATCCGCCAGTCAAATATAAAGACATCCATTGGGTGATCTCTGCAGCTGCAAGGTCCACTGAGCAGTTGGAGCAGCTTATGGCAGGCTGTGGCAGCTCTTTCAGAAGTTGTCAGGAATGCCTCGATATCATCCGAGGGACACAACTTTGTAAGTTTAATGGCTTTTAAGTTGCTTGTGTTTTGTTGCTTGTCTGGCTCTGTGCCAGATCCTCTGCCTTTGACAGCTTGCAAGGCATCCAGCCATCACTGCTCCTGTCGCTGCATTTCTTCTTTTCACTGTGCTTCTAAAACTTGAAGCTCTTTTTCTCTCTGCTTTGCTGTATCTTTTTGTTGTATAGCCCACCATTTGAAAAAGTCCATCAGGCTTTCAGGTTCTGTCACTGCCTGTTCTTTTTCCATAATTTGTGCTGGCTGTACAATCTCATCTTGGACTTCTGTCTTAGCTAGTTTGGCTGCCATTCTCCTGGTAACCACTCATTGACTTGCTGCTGCTGCAGAATCCATACCTTTCTTCATGCTTCCCTGGTACTAGGCCCAGTACCCGCAAAACTCCTGGCTTAGAGTATGCACGGTATAAATCCCACTTAGGCTGACACCATCTGTCATCAAGGCACAGGTCAGGATGCATAGGAAAACCCAGGAGCAGTTGTAGAATTCTCCAAAAATATTTATTTGTACCAGCAGTAACATAAAATAAATAAACTTGTTCTGTACAACTATTTACAAAGGCCAAATAAATAAAGATCCATCTGAGTTTTTCTTCAATCTCTGTGTCCATATTGCAAGCAACTGCAGCTCTGTCTTATAAGTCCTTCCAACCCCCCATTCTTAACAAGCATCTTCCAAAGTGTTCCTGCATGTTTCAGGCAGGTGCTGGCAGGAACACCGCATCCCAGAACTGAGGCCCCTTTTTCACAACTCTTCTGCAGAAGGCTTAAAAATTGCACTCGGGTAACCTTTTGAGTTTCTGATGGCTTTTTGCACTCATCTCAAACTATAATTATGTACATTTCAAAAATTAACATTATTTAATTTCTAAACAAAGGGATCCCAATATCAGTTACATTTCCACATAATGATGTGCATATATTTTTATACCAGCAGATATGCAAGGGAGAAAAAGAGACAGTGAGAGGCAAATAATTGTGAGACTCAGGTTGATCAAATCCTTGGTCTCACAGGAAAATTTGGTTGTGCAACCAGACGGACAAGAGAGAAGAGACAGGAAAGGAAAGAACAGAACAGATCCCTGCATTCAAATTCTCCATAATAACTAGGACAGGGTTCTATTCAACCCTGTCACATACACCCCCCCTCAAGGGGGAACCTGTTTTATTAAACAGGTTTCCAAAACTTTCTCTTAATTCTCTACTAACATTTGCTGCTAACTTTCAGAAATTAAGCAAGTGCATTATCTGTTTTTTCTATAACAGTACAGCAAACAGTACAGTTTAAACTCATACATTTGTTTTTCAACTTTCAGAACCCTCAATTCCTGATCCATACCTTGACAGAAAATCAGCATTGCTATTCTCTCTACCAGATTTGTGTATCACCTTCAATTTAAAGGGCTGTAGTGCCAGGTACCACCATTTGAGTCTGGAATTTTTATCCTTCATTTGATTAAGCCAAAAGAGAGTATCGTGATCTGTTATAAGTAAAAAGTCAGTTCCTAGCAAATAAAGCTTAAGGGACTCCATGGCCCACTTTGCTGCTAAACATTCCTTTTCTACAGTGGGGTACCTTTTCTCTTTGTCATACAACTTCTCCTTATGTACAGAATAGGATGTTCTGTCCCATCTATATTTTGACTCGGAACTGCACCAAGGCCTGCCTCTGATGCATCTGTTTGTAACAAAAGTGGTTTCTCAAAGTTTGGGCTTCTTAAAACGGGGGCTGAACATAATGCAGCCTTAATGGCTTGAAAAGCTTCATCACACTCTGGGGTCCATTTCACATTATTTCAGTACCGTGTTTTCATGAGTCCGGTGAGGAGAGTAGCTAACTCAGCAAAGTTGGGCACAAATCTCCGATAATAAAAAGCCAGCCCTAAAAATGATCTGACATGTTTCTTTGTTTTAGGGACAGAGCTGTTAGATACAGTTTCTATTTTAGAAACCTCTGGCTTAACTTCTCAGTTTCCGAACACATAGCTCAAATATCTGGTTCCTGCATGCCCAATGCATATTTGGTAGGATTAATAGTCAGACCTGCATTTTTGATAGCTTGGATAACTGCTGATAGGTGTTCCAGGTGGCTTTTCCAGTCTGGACTGTACACTATGACATCATCCAGGTATGCAGCACAATAACCAGTGTGAGGTGATAATATTACATCCATGTACCACTGGAATGTATCTGGTGTACCATGTAAACCAAATGGCATGGTGGTGAACTGACAGAATCCAACAGGAGTGGCAAATGCAGTTGTGTCTCTGGATTCTTTAGCTAAAGGTATTTGCCAGTAACCCTTGGTGAGATTGAGGGTACTAATATACTTTGCACTTCCCACTCTGTCCACTAACTCATCTATTCTGGGCACAGGATAACTGTCAAATTCTGCCACTTGATTGTTTCCTAAAATCACGGCAGATTCTAACACCCCCTTCTTTTTTGTTTACAATTACCATTGGAGATGACCAAGCACTCCTCAACTCCTCTATGACACCCTGTTCTTTCATTTTTTGTATTTCCTTAATCACGTCAGCTCTTAACCACTCTGGTAACCTGTATGTCTTTTGCCTAACAGGACGAGCATTCCTTGTCCCTATAACATGCTCAACCCCTTTTGCTCTGCCTGCAGCTGTGGTAAAAGTACTGTTAAATGTCTTTAGCACATTACAAATGTCTGCAGTTTTTTCTGAGATTAAGGAAACATTCACCTTTACACCATCAGCAGTTACAGTTTGTTCCAGTCTATCATAAGCTATATCAATATCTTCTTTATCAGTTTCTGGTAAAACTAGCAAAGCAGCTTTTGGCATTTGTTCAACCCATTTCTTGAGGAGGTTAACATGGTATATCTTAGTAGAATTTTTCCTGTTCGGGTCACAATCTCGTAGTTAACAGTGTCAGTATGTCTAAGCACTTTATAAGGCCCTTACCACTTCATTAACAGTTTATTTTCTGTTGTGGGTAACAATAGCAAAACCTTTTTACCTGGCTCAAAAACATTTTCTTTTACCCCATGATCATAATATATGTTCTGCTGGTTTTGGGCCTCTTCCTGATTACTATGGACAATTTCAACATAGTTTGCCAGTTTCTTCCTTAGAGCACACAAATAAGATGTTATAGATTGTTTCTGAGTGGGGTTACCTTCCCACATTTCTTTTATCACATCCAGTGGCCCTCTTGGCTGCCTGCCATACAGCATTTTAAATGGTGAAAACCCTGTTGATGCTTGTGGCACTTCTCTGTAAGCAAAAAGTAGGTAAGGCAAGTATTGGTCCCAATCTTTCCCTTCCTCTTTTACAAACCTTTTTAACATGTGTTTTAGGGTTTGGTTTAAACACTCAACAAGACGTCTGTCTGAGGGTGATAGGGGGAGGTTCTTATGACAGTGATACCTAGTAATCTGTATAGCTCCTTAAGTAATGCAGCACCAAAATTACTACTCTGATCAGTAATAATCTCTTTAGGTATGCCCATTTTGCTGAAAAATTTTGCAAGCTCTGCTGACACTTTTGGGGCTGTAATAGTACGCATAGGAACAGCCTCTGGGTATTGAGTAGCATAGTCACATACTACCAGGATAAATCTATTACCCTTTTTACTTTTGTCTTAAGGACCAACAACATCCATTGCAATTCTCTCAAAAGGCACATCTATCAAGGGTAGGGGCACCTTGTCTTTTCTAGTGACTGGGACTACTTTCTGACACTCAGCACAAGAATTACAATAGCTGGCAACATCTTCATGAATTCCAGGCCAGTAAAATCTATATTGCAATCTGGCAAGGGTGTGATCCCTCCCAGAGTGACCAGCCATAGGACTATCATGTACTATCTGTAACAACTCTGTTCTATACTTCTGTGGTATAACCAATTGTTCTATTTGTTCCTGTGTCTGAGGTTTAACCCAAACTCTGTACAGTAACCCATTACACGTTTCAAACATTGGTCCACCCTGTTTTTGGTTTCCCCTCCAGCTGCTTAAAATAACCCTGGAGAGAAATACTGTTGGCTTGTTCTGAAAGAAAATCACAATCTGTGATTAATTTAGTTTCAGCATTT
Organism: Neoceratodus forsteri; assembly: GCA_016271365.2. Taxonomy (NCBI): domain Eukaryota; kingdom Metazoa; phylum Chordata; order Ceratodontiformes; family Ceratodontidae; genus Neoceratodus; species Neoceratodus forsteri. Next base: position 640,336,119 of record CM028136.1, read on the forward strand.
TCATATTTTAATCCTTCATGTCAATCAGTCATTTGTTGCCACAGTTTCTTCAGGCATCGTCTTTCTTTCTTGGATTTCCAAATCCTGGAGCTGTGCTCAAACAAGTCCGAATCAAAATCGGTGAAAGGAAAAGAATTCCCACCATCTGAAATTTTCTTTGCCTGAGATCTTGTCACCACAGCTGCTGAAACATCAGGATTTACTCCTCCTTTTATTAACTCAGTAAATCCTGGAAAGTCATTTCTAATAATCACAGGTACAGGTAACTTAGGTGCTACCCCCACTTTTATTTGGTGCGACACATCCTTAATGGTCAGAATCACTTGGGTGGTGGGATAGTATCGAGTGTCCCTGTGGATGCAGATGACACCAGTACCTCGTCCTTTTGCACAGTGTTTTCCCAGCACTCCAACATGCACTAGGGTCTGTCTGCTTCCTGAATCAATGAGTCCCTTTATAGTTTTATCCCCCACCTTCACATCTGTTAAGTACTTGCCCCAGTTTGCCAAGGACAAATCTGCTCCAGTGCTACTCTCCTTACTACGGCAGTTTCTTGCAATATGGCCTGGCTCATTACAGTTATAGCAAATAATGTCTTTGGGCACAGATTTGTTACACCCACCAGAGTTCTTATCAGGCTTGGAGTTTAAATGGAGAAAAAGAGTGTCTTTTCAGTGCTTGCTTGTTACCTCGCTGCTGTGGCATCTGTCTGGCCATTTGGTAGTCCTCTTCCAAAGAAACTGCCTTTTCCCCTCTGTCTGGTCAGCGTTTCTTTACCTAAAGCTGCACATCTGTAGGCAGGATGTTAATGAATTGCTCCATTGCAAATGTGTCTATGATCTGTGGGACTGTTTTGCCCTCTGGTTGGAGCCATTTTATCAGTAGTTCTCTGAGTCAGGTGAAAGCTCTTAAGGATTGTCGACTGAGTTGTACTTCACAGATCGAAATCTCTGCCTGTAGGTCTCTCCCGAGATATCATACCTTTTCAGAATTTCGATTTTCACCAGGTCATAGTTTTCTGACAGAGCAGTGTCCATATTGCTGTAGGCAAGTTGGACTTTCCCTGTCAAAAGGGTACCAGTCTGATTGTCCATTGCTGCTTTGTCCATTGGCAGGCTGTGGCAGCTCTTTCAAAAGTTGTCAGGTATGCCTCGATATCATCCGAGGGACACAACTTTGTAAGTTTAATGGCTTTTAAGTTGCTTTTGTTTTGTTGCTCATCTGGATCTGTGCCAGATCATCTGCCTTTGATAGCTTGCAAGGCAACCAGCCATTACTGCTCCTGTTGCTGCATTTCTTCTTTTCACTGTGCTTCTAAAAGTTGAAGCTCTTTTTCAAACAACATGAAGCCTTGCTGTATTCTGACAATAGCAGTGAGTCCCAACCTTCGAACTGCCCCAGAGATGAAAGAGTTAACTTTCCATGCCAGGCATGGAACGCTGAGCTCGAGCTCAGTTGAGACTCTGTCTGTTGCTGTTTGAACTCAAACCGTCAGATTCTTTACTCCGCCTCACTGAACAGTCGCTCCGGAGATTTCTCCTTCTGCTCGGTTCAATTTGTCAGTTAAAGTACTGCTTTTCTCGGTTTTCGACCAAATTTAAACCGTAACCTGTCGGTTCAGTCTCTGTCTGTGGTATTTGTGAGTACTAGATATGTTTATATTATTTTCTATTCTGTGTGGAACTTGTAAACGGTTCATCGGTTCGGTTTGAACCGATCAAGTTGTTGAAAAATCTTTATCTGTACTTTTAGTGTGTGGTTACCGGTTCTCATCGGTTCTAAAAAAAAACAGATTTTATTACGTTTTTTTCCACGACCTGTAACACGGTCAGGAACCGATAAGAGGGTCTTGCCTGGCAGATTGCCATTAAAAGGGTAAATTTGGTTAGGACTGGCACAATGTCTGAGAAACCCAAAAGAAAAACCAGGCCCACTGGGTTTCAACACTGCAGTGTGTGTGGGGAAGTCTTTGCTACATGTAACCCCTAGATGGCGCTATCCCAGGGGCTACTACCCCTGCCTGATTTGCCACTAACAGGTTGAGGGGCCTGGATCCAATGGCGGGTGCCTCCACCCAGAGGTCAGGGTTTGCAATAGTTAAACTAACTTGGTCACAGCCCTCTGGGACACTGCAACCCCCCTTTCTTCCCACTAGTGGCCCACACAATATATCAGAATTACCTTCACAGTATACACTTACCCCCAGGTCTGGTTCCGGCACTGGGACCTCCTGTGAAATGAGATACAGTGCAACAATCACAGTACAGTATTTTAACATAGACAAATACCTCAGGCAGTATAACTTTGCTGAAACAAGCAGCTCTGATTTATTTAGGGGATATAACAAGGACAGGGGAAATCAGGTTAATTAGCTTATCACTTTAATAATCTATTTATGGCTCTGTGTGACAGGCCTATCCCTATCAGTTACTGTCCTGGGCACCTAAGCCCTAGTGGCTAGTCCAAACCGCAGCTAGGGGCCCTTTCACACAGAGAAAAAGAGAATTAAACAGTCAGCAGTACAGTAATTCCATTTGGATTTAATGTGGCAATTCAACAGGAGCGACCCTGAATTAGTACTCACGACCTCCAAATAAGATAGGGTCCTTCAATGTCAGCAGGGCTCACTTGAGGTACACAAACCTCTTCACACATCCATATAAAAGAAAGCACTATACCAGGCAGGCTGCATCTGTATCCCGATTGCAATTACTGCACAATACCGGAGAACACACAGCAGATTCAGTTCCTGACAGACCGAGTGTAATTTTCAGCAATTCCTCCAGTCTTCTACAGGGTGAGCCTGGTTTCTACCTTCAGAGATCCTTTGATTCTTTTCACAGGACGATTCAGTCCTAACAAGCTGCAGACCGGAACTCTGGGCCTTACACACGTTTTTTGACTAAAACTGCACACTGAAAAGCACAGGGCTCCTTCCTTCTTCACTGCCAAAGCTCAACTGAAATTCCAACCGACAAAACTGGCACTTCCTTTGAGTTCCTCCCAGTTCTTGACTGGATTGGCTGTCACTCACAATAGACTGCTGCTGTTGGTCCAAAAGGTGCTGAAGTCTAAACTACATCTCCCAGAGTCACTGCCCATACAATCCTCTTGTGGCTGGCTCAGATTATGAGTCCAAGTTCTGATTCGTCCAAGGCACCATTTTAGAGCTAGCTTACCCCACACTGATTGGTCCAGTTCAGCAGTTCAAAACTAGAATGGGGAACTAGCAGACACAGTTCTGACTGCAAAGAAAGCAGGTTAGACAAACTGTAATTTCATTATTACTCTAAATAATTTCTGGCAAACAGTTACATCTGTCAGATAGGTTCCTTTGCACTCTAGTGACTGCAAAAATGAAGTGAATTGGCAGCAGCTTGAGTGGTACTCAATCAAAGAAACACACAGTCCCCCATACAAACTAATTATGTCTGCAAGCAGACAGCTCTTAAAGAGACAGTACCAGAGGTTCTAAAAACACTCATTGATAAATGGCTTAAACGCCAAACACCATTCAGGCTTGGAGCATTCAAGCAAGCTCCTGGAAGTCTTTTGGGAACCCCATTTGCAGGGGTTACACCTTCCTGGTTTGGGAAAGCTTGACGTCCGCAAGAGTACCCATAAGTTTTAACTGCAACCATATACATTTGCATTAGGCTCACACATGTAATCATCAGTCAATATATCATTTTACCAAGAACACATTTCTGAAACATTGCAGTACGCCACTTTACACAGTATTACATACACATTGTACCATAACTCAAGTTATTACCTCTTGTACATGAAACCTGAAGAGAGGGCCCTTCCTATCAGTTACCTTGGGGCTGGACGGGCAAGGGCACCATACTTAGAGGGCAACACAAGTAACTTGAGTTAGCACTGACGCTCAGTTTGGGCAATGAGCTCGGGGACATACACTCCTTTATGGACAACATTGAGAGGCAAATCCACAGGCCTCCCAAGGGAATCATAACTGAGGTGCACCACAGGCTTTACAGCTCGACCAGTCTTTCTAGGGGAACTGTTATAGTCTCTGCACTCTGAGCCTCATTTTCAGCATTGTCCTCACTTGTCAGGGAGTCTCCATGGGGGTAGAGAGGCTAGAACTTGGGCACTTTCAGCTCCAGGAGTTACAGTTTCTGAGTCCACAACATTTGGCCTGCATGGAGAGCTTTGACACTGGCAGTGGACTGTCAGGCACTCAAAATACTCTTCTTGTTCGGGTGTATCACCAGTCTGCCCTAATCTATCATTTTCCTCCCTGAAAGCTCAAACAGTTCAACCATGCACAATGATTCCATTTCATCTGATCTGATGCTTTGCACTTCACTTTCTGGGTGCATTGGCTCCAGGGATGAAGCTGGGGCTTAGACAGTCCAGAAGGCCCAGCTTCATCTCCAGTATTGACTAGGGATTGCCCGAAACAATTGACTCAGCTCGTAAGAAGGATAGTATTCAAAGTCACTCTCACTTTCTTCCGATATGGACTGACAGTCATGCTCAACTGGGACTTGTGGAGGGAACACTTTAACTTTGCTTCTGTAGGTGCAGACTTTCTTGATCTTTTCTTAGCAGCAGCTCTAGTCACTGGTCCAGAGGGGCATCTTCTAGGGCTCAGACTCAATTAAGATTTGTCCAATGGGCAGTAAATGATTTCTTTGCATTGTTTTACATCTTTTGAATTATTCTCAGGCCTTACTTTGTACACTGGCAGATCATCTAGTTTGCCCACTACAATGTGAGGGAGATGGTGCCATCTGTCAGCAATCTTGTGCTTCCTATGCAGTCCCAGATTTCTTAGCAATACCCGATCTCCCTCCTGGAGTTCCTGTGCTTTCACCTTTTATCATACCTTTCTTTGTTGGCCAGATTTCTTTGGCAGCCATGGTTTGAGCCAGTTGGTACGCATGAGTTAGCTGGGCCTTTAACTTTTGCACATACTGTAAATAGTTGTCAGCTTGAACCCCATCAGAGACCCCAAAACACACATCTACTGGTAGTCGAGCTTCTCTTCCAAACATCAGGCGGTAGGGGAGAATCCAGTGGCATCACTTTTGGTGCAGTTATAAGCATGTACCAGGGTGCTAATTTGTTGGCTCCATCTAGGCTTGTCCTTTGGGTGCAGGGTGCCTAGCATATCTAGCAAAGTGCGGTTGAAACGTTCAGGCTGTGGGTCCCTGGGGTGGTAAGGAGTGGTTCTGGACTTTCGCACTCCCACAGAGAAAGCATCTCTTTGATCAGACGACTCTCAAAGTCTCTCCCTTGATCAGAATGGATTCTTTGTGGAGCCCCATAGTGAACAAAAAGTTTTCTACAAGTACTTTGGCCACAGTGGATGCTTTCTGGTCTTTGTGGGGAAAGCTTGGGCATATCTCGTGAAATGGTCAGTGACCACCAGCACATTACTGATATTTCTTTGATCTGACTCCAAACTCAGAAAATCAATACAGACCAGCTCCATGGGTGCACTGGTGGTGATGTTAACAAGGGGCAGCCCTCTGGGGCAAAGCTTTCCTCTGTAAGCAGCTACCAAGTTCGAATTGTTGCTCCACATCAGCCCCCATCTTAGGCCAATAGAATCTGGATCTCACCAAGTCAAGTGTTCTATCTATACCAAGGTGCCCCATGTGGTTGTGCAAGGACCTCAGTACTGAGTCTCGAAGGCAGTGGCAGCACTAGTTGTTGTTTGTCTACTTGTCCCCTCTGTCTACTGTGTCTCTGTATAACAGTTTATTGATCAGTTTCAACTTAGGACCTTCTTTGTATAACAGTGCAGTTCTCAAATCAGTGGGCGTATTTGGACACATCTTTTCCTGCATAGAGGGCTTCTAAAGCTGCTTTGATCATGGGATCGCGGGATTGAGCCCATCAATACTGTCATTGTCCAGCTGAGGCAGTGCACCAATGTCTATTGCAGAAAAGTGGCAATAAGCAGCAGGTATGCAATTCTCAGAGGCTCCAGCAATCCACCATGCAGTCCACTGCGTCCGTGACATTTGTTCCTCCCTGTCAAACTTCCGCAGAGTGCCCGAATGTCAGGTTCTGCCAATCGGACCCAATCATTCTGGGGAACAGGCTCCGGAGAGAGCATCAGCATCTATGTGGTTCAGACCTGCTCGGTATTCGAGAGCATAGTCATATGTAGATAATGCAGAAAGCCACCTATGGCCAGTGGCATCCAACTTAGCTGAGGTCTGCACATAGGTCAAAGGATTATTGTCAGTTTTACTAGTATTTTAGCCCCATACAAGTACTCATGGAATTGGTCAACAATAGCCCACTTCAAAGCTAGGAACTCTAACTTATGTACAGGATAGTTCTTTTCGGATGGGGTCAGGCTTCTACTGGCAAAGGCCACTGGTCTCAGGCCATTCTCGTGCTCTTGGTACAACACAGCCCCAACCCTTGCAAGCTAGCATCAGTGTGCAGGACGTAAGGTTTTCTTGGATCGGCATAGGCCAGCACTGGAGCATGGGTAAGTTGATATATGATCTCATGAAAAGCAGTCTCAATCAGGAGTCCAGCGGGCCCCAAATACTTCACTCGGATGAAAATACACTCTTTCAGTCTTGAGGGACGCTGACTTTTGGTATTTTTTGTGGGTTGGGGGATACCCTTGAGTAAGGTTAAGTAAAGGGCGGATCACTCTTGAATAGTCCTTGATGAAGCGCCGATAATAACCACAGAATCCCAGGAATCTTTGCAGTTCTTTTAGATTTTTGGCTGTGGCCAGGTGGTCAAGGCCTCAACTTTACTTGGGCTGTCTCTATTCCTCGGTGGATACTATGTGTCCCACATACTTTACTGATGTTTGAAAGAATTGACACTTATCAATGGACAGTTTAAGGCCAAAGTCTTCCAGTCGGTCCAATACCCTAAATAATCTGCTCTCATGTTCCTCCAGTGAGCTGCCAAACACAATAACATCATCTAGGTATACCAGGCACTCTAGTAAGTTCATGTCCCCCACTGCACGCTCCATCAATCGTTGAAAAGTGGCTGGGGCACCTGAAATCTCTTGAGGCATCCTCATGAATTCATAGCTGCCTGCGACAGATAAAGGCCGTTTTCTCACGGTCCTCTGGGGCCATCGGGATCTGGTAGTACCCACTGCGGAGATCCAGCACAGAGAACCACTTGCTCCGCTTAGGCAGTCCAAAGCATCCTGAATGCGGGCATTGTGTACTGATCAGGATAGTCCGCCGTTTAATGTGACATAACACACACATCCTTACTGTTCCATTCTTTTCCCACTACCACAATGGGGAAGCATAAGGGTTCTGATTCTTGTATTACACCAGCAGCTAACATCTCTTGCAGATGCCGCCTCACATCATCTATGTCAGCAGGTGCCAGGCGTCGAGACCTCTCACTAAATGGTTCTTTCATTATGCAGCCGGATATTGTGCTCAGCTCCTTGCACGCATCCTACATCCCATTCCTTTAAAGAAAACACCTGGTCTCTGGGCAAGCTTCTCACTGATCCTCACTTTCCATTCAGCTGGCAGCGGGGTGTGAAATCAAACAAGTCAGGCGTTCTCTGTCATTCTTCCTTGAACTCTTGCTGTGGTAGCACTGCAGTGTCTGCACAATGCACATTAGCCAGGATGCAACCTCTGTTTACTCGAATGTCTCTTTCAGACACATTATGAACTTGGACCATTACCCTCTGGCATAAGCATGGGCTCTAGCGGCAAAATACTAGGCTTGACCAGCAGTCCCTCTGGCAATTTTCCATCGCCTGTGCATCCAACATTAATATTTTATTCTTAACATCCTTTCTGATACGGACCTCTCCCTGTAAGGTACACTGGGCATTTGGCGCCAGGATCAGAGACTCAGGATCCTTCTTCCATACAATTCCGACCGGTTCCTCTTGGTTCTGTTTTTCAGCATCTCTGTGCCTCATAGGCCTCTTAATTAAAGCCGAACTCTTAAAGCTCTACTAGTCTTTGACCCTGTTTTCATAACACAACTGTGCCAGCCTTCCGAACATATGAGCATTTGTTCCAATCAACAAAGGGACACCATCATACAGTCCAGTGGGGGACACACTAAGGCTAGGGTCTCACTTGTTCGCCACCCAGCCACGGAGGTGGGGAAAGACAGCCAAATTCGGATATACCGAATAGGGGTAGGCCTTCTCACTTAACCCCATACATGCAGTCCTTCTAATGGTTGTAAGGGTACGTCTGACAAATGCTTCTGATACCAATCCTGGAACATAATTGTCACTTGGGAGCCACTGTCTAATACAGCTCTTGTAGACACTTCATTCACCTTTACAGTGGTCTCCATGGAGGGACCCACTATTCTGGACCAGTCTGGAGAGGCGGTAGTGGGGGCCTGGGCAACTGACCTTGCCACAAAAGGACGTGAATTAGCATTTTGGTGCCCTCACTGGGATCATGTCGCACCTCTTAACCACTGATTTCTTCTCCAAGCTCTCCTTGTAGCCTATATGCAACTTTGTCAGTGTCTTTTGGGGACTGGCATTCCCTTTCATGTGCCCATCTTTCCCACAATTATAGCAAAACATACTTTCTGGAGTTTGAGCTGGCCGAGCGCCACACTGGGAGCCAGGGCGGGGTATTACTAACTGGAAACCTGGGTGCCATCTCTGTCGGCAGCGTGATAAGCATTTGGAGACATCTCATCAGTTTCTCCACTTCCATGGTCAAGGAATTGAGTTTGGAGCTGTTATCAGCAGGATATACATGGGTGGGTACCCCCAACCCCATAGCAGATGCAGTCGGATATAGGTCGGGGCCCGTACTTGCAGGCGTGGCCTTCATAAAGGGACTGTTTTTGAATTCCGGATCTCTCTCAACAGTTCGCCCCATTGTGGCATATCTTTTCCTTGTCAGAGCACTCATTGACTGTCAACCTCTGCCCTGAACTTCACTTGATGGGTCACCCTCAGTCACTCGGTCGTAGCCCAGCTGTTGGTGCAGGTACCTCCCGAGGTCGCCTTTTTCAACTCCTAATTTCTCTCATTAACTCATCATAGGAGGTGGGATTCCGCCCATTTTCCAGGCGAACTGAAGCAACAGCAGTTCTGAGAAGGGGCAGACTTAAGGATTCTGTCCAGTCTGGTTCGGTCCAGTTCAATCGCTGGCAAACTACCCTTTCTGAGGCATTCTTGCAACAATTTTTCCAGCCGAGACATACACAGACAACAACTCCTTGGTACTGTTGTGCATTTCTTACTCTCCACCATAGGTCCTCATCAGAATCTGGGCCCCATACACATTCTCCAAGGCCTCAAGATAGGCCTGTGCAGTCGCTTCAGGGTTACTGGCCCGCTTAGCACGGATGGTAGCCAGGGCAGGACCTCGGAGGCTCACCAACCTCTTTCGCTTTCACCTTCCGAGCATTGCCATTCTAGCACTTGGGGCAACATAGTCTATCCAGGTCTCCCAGTCATCCTCCCCTTGGGGTGGGGAGGGTGCCAGAGAAGATCCTCAACCTTCGGTAAGAGTCGTGACTAATGGCAGGTGCAGAAATAGGAGTCTGCACTGGTTCAGCCACCATTACGGGCACTGGAGCAGGAGAGGGTGTTGGGGGAGGAACACCCCCAGGTGGCAAGAATAGTTTCTTCAAGTCCTCCACAGTTTTCCCCTCTCCCAGCAACCATTCAGCAAATTTCTCCTCAAAGTTTCAGATAGTGGTGGGGCTGATTCCCCGGTCTTTACTGTCCTTAGTTATCACTTCCAAGCAGTGAGGGCTCCTCTGGGTAATGGTCTGTGGCACTTTGGAGCTATCTATGGATCCTTAAACTCTACTAGGGCCAGGAAAGTGTGGGTGAGCAGATTAGCATGCCGACCCACCACCACAGGGTTTTGTAAACCTTCCACCTTGGAAAGTACTCCCTGCACAGTGTCCGTATTGATACCCAGGGGGATGTCCAGGATAAGCATAGCATTTTGGGGGTCGATCCTCCCCAGTACACCACTCCACCAGCCGTGCACAGCCACTTCTGTCGGGTACCCATTTTTCTTAACAGTGGTTCAGAATATGGCCACTAGAGGACACACAATCCCAGCGGTGAGCCTCCAAGATGTAACCCTAGATGGCGCTATCCCAGGGCTACTACCCCTGCCTGATTTGCCACCAACAGGTTGAGGGGCCTGATCCAATGGCGGGTGCCTCCACCCAGAGGTCAGGGTTTGCAATAGTTAAACTAACTTGGTCACAGCCCTCTGGGACACTGCAACCCCTTTCTTCCCACTAGTGGCCCACACAATATATCAGAATTACCTTCACAGTATACACTTACCCCAGGTCTGGTTCCGCACTGGGACCTCCTGTGAAATGAGATACAGTGCAACAATCACAGTACAGTACTTTAACATAGACAAATACCTCAGGCAGTATAACTTTGCTGAAACAAGCAGCTCTGATTTATTTAGGGGATATAACAAGGACAGGGGGAAATCAGGTTAATTAGCTATCACTTTAATAATTCATCTATGGCTCTGTGCACAGGCCTATCCCTATCAGTTACTGTCCCTGGGTACCCAAGCCCTAGTGGCTAGTCCAAACCGTGGCAGCTGGTAGGGGCCCTTTCACACAGAGAAAAGAGAATTAAACAGTCAGCAGTACAGTAATTCCATTTGGATTTAATGTGGCAATTCAACAGGGAGCTACCCTGAATTAGTACTCACGACCTCCAAATAAGATAGGGTCCTTCAATGTCAGTAGGCTCACTTGAGGTACACAAACCTCTTCACACATCCATATAAAAGAAAGCACTATACCAGGCAGGCTGCATCTGTATCCCGATCGCAATTACTGCACAATACCGGGAGAACACACAGCAGATTCAGTTCCTGACAGACCGAGTGTAATTTCAGCAATTCCTCCAGTCTTCTACAGGGTGAGCCTGGTTTCTACTCTTCAGAGATCCTTTGATTCTTTTCACAGGACGGATTCAGTCCTAACAAGCTGCAGACCGGAACTCTGGGCCTGACACACGTTTTTGACTAAAACTGCACACTGAAAAAGCACAGGGCTCCTTCCTTCTTCACTGCCAAAGCTCAACTGAAACTCCAACCGACAAAACGGCACTTCCTTTGAGTTCCTCCCAGTTCTTGACTGGATTGGCTGTCACTCACAATAGACTGCTGCTGTTGGTCCAAAAGGTGCTGAAGTCTAAACTACATCTCCCAGAGTCACTGCCCATACAATCCTCTTGTGGCTGGCTCAGATTATGAGTCCAAGTTCTGATTCGTCCAAGGCACCATTTTAGAGCTAGCTTACCCCACCTGATTGGTCCAGTTCAGCAGTTCAAAACTAGAATGGGGAACTAGCAGACACAGTTCTGACTGCAAAGAAAGCAGGTTAGACAAACTGTAATTTCATTATTACTCTAAATAATTTCTGGCAAACAGTTACATCTGTCAGATAGGTTCCTTTGCACTCTAGTGACTGCAAAAATGAAGTGAATTGCAGCAGCTTGAGTGGTACTCAATCAAAGAACACACAGTCCCCCATACAAACTAATTATGTCTGCAAGCAGACAGCTCTTAAGAGACAGTACCAGAGGTTCTAAAACACTATTGATAAATGGCTTAAACGCCAAACACCATTCAGGCTTGGAGCATTCAAGCAAGCTCCTGGAAGTCTTTTGGGAACCCCCATTTGCAGGGGGGTTACATACAGCTGACCCCCACACCACCTGTATTTATTGTCTGGGGTTTGACCACCTCAATGCAGACTGCCAGATTTGTAAAATTTTCCTGCAGCTACCCTAGAAAAGAGAGTTGGTAGGCTCAGGGAAAGGGAGGCCAAAAAGTCCACTGAACCGGATGGCCAGCCTGGTTCGGTTCAAACCGAACCAGAAGGAGTGCCCTCTGACCAGGGCGAGACTTCTTCGGGCAAAAGGAGATCCGATTCTGAGGAGTCGGTCCCAGCTAAGAGAACAAGAAAAGAAAAGTCAGCTGGTGTGGATCCAAAACTTTCTTCTCCAACCGCTGAAGAAATAGCCAAAGCGATAAAATTTGTGCAGTCGCTTTCCCCGGTTCCGACCGAACCGGCACCATCAGGGAGGCGCTCGGTTTGGCCGGTTCCACCGGTTCAAGATTATGATTTAGAGGAATATTATGAACCGGAGGAGGAGGAGGAAGAGGAGTATGAGGAAAGTGAATGTGGTTTTGAAAGTCTGGATGTGCCCATTGACCCGACATCTCCCAGACAGACCTTCAGGAGTGTCTCCTCCTAGGCTTTCTGAGTCCCTCCCATTTCATGTTTTATAAAAAGTGGCTGAAACCTCCAGCTTCCTATGGAAGAAGCTGTGGATGACCAGGAGGAGCCTGACTATGTGGAAATGATGGATATCCCAGAGTCTAGGAGGCTGTCTATTCCCTTACACAAATCTTTTGGGAAACAGACATTTAAGATTTTAAAGACTCCTAATACTATACCTCCTGTGGATAAAAGAATGGACAAGAGGTATGCATTGTCAGGCTCAGATACAGAGTTCCTTACACAACAATGCAGCCATGTTGGGGTAGTGCAGGCTGCAACCTGTGATAAGGCAAATATTCCCTTGGCTTCACACCCCCCCAGACAAGGACTACAGGAGGATTGATGCCATGGCAAAGAAACAGTACATGGCAGCATCCTTGGGACTCAGACAGGCCAACTATATGGCCTATACTGCTAGGTATCAGAAATTCAGATGGGACACTGTCATGGCTTTAGCAAAACAGGTCCCTGGCCAGCTTGCCAAGGAGCTGGAGCAGGTGGCTGCTGATGGTATTGAGGCATCCAAGGTGCAATTCCATGCTGCAGTGGACTCCAATGATGTGTTATCTAGAGTCATGGCTACATCTGTGGCACTTTGTAGAATGGCTTGGCTCAGATGTACTAGCCTGTCACAGGATACCCAGACTAAGGCCATGGATTTTCCTGCTGTGGGTAATTCTCTGTTTGGGGAGCAAACAGAGAATTACATGAAGAAAATGGACAAAGATAGGACCACCTATAGGAGTGCCCAGGCCAAGGAAAGGCAGGCCACTCCTCAGAGGCAGCATCCCAGGGGCAGGGGCAGGCCTTTTCATAGGCCTTTCTACCAAGCCCAGGCCTCCTCTTCCGCCTATGCTCAGAGGGGGTTCTTTAGAGTGAGAGGCAGAAGGGGTACAAGCAGACCTGTTTCCACCCCTCAGCCAAAACCCCCTGCCAAACAGGCACCCTGATAGGGTTGCCAGGGCTGATTCTCCACTACCTGTAGGGGGCAGGATGGCTTACTTTGTCCAGGACTGGAAGTCTCTAACATCAGACAAGTGGGTCCTGGAAGTAGTAAGCCAGGGACTGGTTCTCAGCTTCAAAAAATTTCCAAAGCTGAGAACCAGATCCTTTCCACCTGCAAATTCCTCAGAGGCACTTGCCCTAGAGGCAGAGGTCTCTTCCTTCCTGGCTCTCAGAGCTGTGGAAAGGGTTCCACCCCTACAAACCAGGGCAAAGGATTGTACTCCAGGTACTTTCTTACCCCAAAAAAGACAGGAGAATGGCGGCCCCATCCTGGATCTCAGATACTTAAACAAGCACCTTTTAAAACCAAAATTTAAAATGGTGACTCTGGGAATAATTCTACCTTCTTTAAGGCCAGGGGACTGGCTAGTTTCTCTGGACCTCAAGGATGCCTATTTCCATATTCTCATCAGAAGCTCCCATCAAAAGTACCTCAGGTTCGAGCTGCCCTCAGGCCATTACCAGTTCAGAGCAATGCCCTTCGGTCTAACCTCTGCTCCAAGGGTAGTCACAAAATGCCTGGCAGTAGTAGTTGCTTCTCTAAGAAGGTAAAGGATTGCCATCTTCCCATACCTGGATGACTGGCTCATAGTAGGCCAGTCCCCAGACCAAGTCAAGTTACACCTACAGATAACTCAGCAACTGCTCACCTCTCTGGGTTTCCTTCTGAATCTTTTAAAGTCAGTTCTAGAGCCTGTTCAGCTCCTCACCTTCATAGGTGCAGAGCTAGATACAGAAAAGGCCAGAGCCTTCCTTCCCCTGGACAGGGCAATGACCCTTATCACACTGGCCTCCTCATTCACCCTACATGTGTCTCGACCAGCAAGGCATTTTCTGCAGCTCCTGGGGCACATGGCTGCTTCTACAGCAGTGGTGCAGGGAGCAAGATTTCAGATGAGGGACATTCAGTTCCATTTGAGAGCTTTTTGGTCTCAGAAAAAGGACCCTCTGACCAAACTGAGCCCAGTGACTCGAACCCTGATCCAGGCCTTGCAGTGGTGGCAGGATCAGAACAATCTAAGACAGGGAGTTCCCTTTGTAACTCAGTCTCACTCTTTAATCCTTACTACAGATGCCTCCCTCTTGGGGTGGGGGGCTCACTTGGGTGACCTGACCACCCAGGGGCTGTGGTCCTCTCAGGAATCTCTGCTTCACATCAATCTGTTGGAACTCAGAGCAGCTTTTCTAGCACTTCAAGCTTTTTCCAAGTCTGTTCAGAACAAAGTTATTCAGATCAGAACAGACAATACCACCACAATGTGGTACATCAACAAACAAGGAGGCACTCGGTCTACGGCCTTGTGCACAGAAGCAATGAAGTTGTGGTCTCTGGTTTATTCCCTGAACACCTCCCTCACAGCGGTACACCTCCCAGGCAAGGACAATGTCCTGGCAGATGCTCTCAGCAGGATATCTCAGGGCCATAACGATTGGTCACTGGATCCCCTGGTCTTGGAGGTGATATTCTCCAGGTGGGGCACCCCACAGATAGATCTTTTTGCAGCCCCAGACAATCACCAACTTCCCCTTTTTTGCTGAAGCCCCTAGTGTTGGGCTTAGTCCCCCTGGATGCCTTAGTTCTCAGTTGGGAAGGGAAGTTCCTGTATGCTTTTCCCCACTTCCCTCTCCTGTTCAAAGTGCCAGTCAAAATCAGGTCTCAACCCTGCAAAGTGATCCTGATTGCTCCAGACTGGGCCAGACAGCCCTGGTATCCTCTCCTATTGTCCCTAACAGTCCATCTCCACTTGGCTCTTCCCAGGAATTACAACTTGTTAACCTGTGCTCAGGGGAGGGTTTGGTACCCGAATCTCAAATCTCTCAATCTCAAGGCCTGGCTCTTGAAGAGTTAGAGTTTGCTGATTTACACCTCTCCCAAGGTGTTCTGGATATTTTAAAGGCTTCTAGGAAGCCTTCCACCAGAACTACTTATAATTCCAAGTGGAAAAGATTTTCCATCTGGTGCTCTGGGAAGCATGTTTCCCCAGAGTCTGCTGATCTGCCCACAGTCCTTGACTATATGGTCCATCTGAATAGCTTGGGACTCAGACCAGCTACACTAAGGGTGCATCTGGCAGTTGTTTCTGCTTTCATTTCAGCAGATAAGCCCTCTTCTCTTTCAGCTCACCCTGTTTTCTCCAAGTTTTTCAAGGGATTAGTTCATACCAATCCTCCATTCAGGGACCCGGCCCCTGCTTGGGATCTTAACATTTGCATTGCTCAACTTATGCAACCCCCTTTTGAGTCTTTGTCCTCAGCAGAGCTTAAGTACTTGACTTGGAAAACTGTGTTTCTGGTGGCCATCACTTCTGCCAGGCGCATAAGTGAGTTACAAGCCCTGTCAGTGGAGCCTGATTTTATCTCTTTCCATAGAGATAAGGTGGTCCTCAGGACTAACAGGAAGTTTTACCTAAGGTGGTCTCAGACTTCCACCTTAACCAATCTATGTCTCTTCCTGTGTAATTCACTGATCATTCCTCCTCTGGTGAGAGGAGGCTGCACAGTCTAGATGTGAAAAGGCCCTTAGCTACTATATAGAACGTACCAAGGGTCATAGGTTTGACTCCCTCCAACTGTTCCTCACTTATGGTGAGGTTGGTAAAGGAAAACCTGCCACTAAAAGATCCATTGCCAGATGGATTGTCTCTTGCATCCAATTTTGCTATGAAAAACTAGGTAAGGTTCCATCTTCAGGCCTGCGGGCTCACTCTACCAGAGGTACGGCTGCTTCCCTGGCTGCTGCCAGATATATTCCTATCTTAGAGATATGTCAAGCAGCTACCTGGAAAACAGTTCACACTTTTACCAAGCATTACTCCCTGGATATGCAGGCTAGGAGTGATGCTCGGTTTGGCACAGCTGTGCTTCAGAGCCTATTTCCTAAGTAGGTTCTGTCCCTCCTCCATGGAGGTACTGCTTGGTAGTCTGTTATTGTCAGAATACAGCAAGACTTCATGTTGTTTGAAGAAAAATTACTCACCTTAGTAATGTTGTTTCTTCTAATGAGTCTTGCTGTATTCTGACCTCCCTGCCTTCCCTCTCAGAACCTCTGTTTTTGGGATGTGGGTGGCAGTGGCAGGTTGGCACTCAGAGGTGCCCCACCTTTTGTTATCACCTCTTTCCTTTGAGTGAGTGGGTGGTTGTGTTTATTTCATTTTTGGGTCTCCTGACTTGAGTCTTTGTTTTGGGTCCAAAAAATTTGTTATTGTGTTTAGTAGCCAGTTGGCTAGTGTAGGTTTACAGCTTCCACACAGGACCTCAGTGAGTTTAGCTCGAAAAGATCTGACGGTTTGAGTTCAAACAGCAACAGACAGAGTCTCAACCGAGCTCGAGCTCAGCGTCCCATGCCTGGCATGGAAAGTTAACTCTTTCATCTCCGTGGCAGTTCAAAGGTTGGGACTCACTGCTATTGTCAGAATACAGCAAGACTCCATTAGAAGAAACAACATTACTAAGGTGAGTATTTTTTTCTTTTCTCTGCTTCGCCGTTTCTTTTTGTTATATAGCCCACCATTTGAAAAAGTCCATCAGTCCTTCAGGTTCTGTCACTGCCTGTTCTTTTTCCATAACTTGTGCTGACTATGCAATCTCATCTTGGACTTTTGTCTCTGCTAGTTTGGCTGCCATTCTCCTGGTAATCACTCCTGGAGTTGCTGCTGCAGAATCCATACCTTTCTTCGTGCTTCCCTGGTAGTAGGTCCAGTACACATGCACAAAACTCCAGGCTTAGAGTATGCACGGTGTAAATCCCACTTAGGCTGACACCATCTGTCGTTGAGGCACATGTCAGGAAACATAGGAAAAAACAGGAGCAGTTGTAGAATTAACCAAACATATTTATGTGTAGTAGCAGTAACATAAAAATAAATGAACTTGTTCTGTAGAACTATTTACAAAGGCCAAATAAACAAAGATCCATCTGAGTTTTTCTTCAATCTCTGTGTCTATCTTGCAAGCAATTGCAGCTCTGCCTTATAAGTCCTTCCAACCATCTATTGTTAACAAGCATCTTCCAAAGTGTTCTTGTATGTTTCAGGCACGTGCTGGCAGGAACACAGTGTCCCAGAACTGAGGACCCTTTTT
Organism: Neoceratodus forsteri; assembly: GCA_016271365.2. Lineage (NCBI taxonomy): Eukaryota > Metazoa > Chordata > Ceratodontiformes > Ceratodontidae > Neoceratodus > Neoceratodus forsteri. The sequence goes on from CM028136.1 coordinate 640,353,456, forward strand.
CACAGCTCTTCTGCAAAAGGCTTAAAACCTGTACTCAGGTAACCTCTTGAGTTTCTGAAAGCTTTTTGCAATCCTCTCAAACTATAATTATATACATTTCAAAAATTAACACTATATAATTTCTAAACAAAGGGATCCCAATATCAGTTACATTTACACATAATGATTTGTGTATATTTTTATACCAGCAGATATGCAAGGGAGAAAAAAAGACAGTGAGAGGTAAATAATTGCGAGATTGTCAGGGTGGTCAAATCCTAGGTCTCACAAGAAAATGTGGTTGCTCAACCAGACAGACAAGAGACAGAAAAGGAAAGGACAGAACAGATCCCTGCATTCAAATTCTCCATAACAACTAGAACAGGGTCCTAATTAATCCTGTCACAATGCCAGCTGATGATGTGGCCGAGGTTTTTCTTGACCCTATCAACCAGTTGTCATCTGAAGAGGCTGACAATTCCCTTTTCAGGACTCCGGTCCTGCCTATGACTTCAGAAGGGCTGCTCAGTCCACTGAGCAGTACCCTCCGATCACCAACCCAGACCAGGAGAGGCTGCAGCACTCCCTGGCTCCCTCTGAGGTCCCCCATCGGCACAGTCAGCAGCCAAGGTCAAGGTTCCCCTCCTCCTGTAGGTCAAGCAGCTTCTGCCATCATCAGCACTTCTGCTCTTGACTCCATGGGAAGTGGCGCTGATGCTGTTCTTTGTCTTCATCCTCCTCGAATGAGGAGAGGCTTTGGCGCAAGTTGCATCGATGTTACGAACACCTCATGTGGCAACAGTTGGTGCTGGCCAGTTCAAAGCCAACTCTGGCTCCCACACCGGCCATCACTTGGCTGTCACCAGACTGACTGACACCGACTCCTCCTGTGGGGTCAGTCAGTACTGTCCCTCCCCCAGTGTAGCCCATCAAGACTGTCTCGGTTCAGCCGAAGCTGGCCTCTTCTCCGATCATGGTGGAGCCACCGCCCAAGCAGCCACCGACCGGCGCTCCAACTAAGGAGTCTCGGATGGCCAAAGGGCTTCCCTATCAGCTGTCAGTCACTCTCACACCTGACCATCTGCGGAGGGTTGAGGGTGACATGGGCAGTTGGCCGCTTTATGCGGACTCCTCTGAGTCTGAAGATTCCTCACTGTACTCCCATCCGGGTAACGTGGAGTCTGTGGGTGATCTCTCAATGGAGTAAGGGCCCACTTCCTTCATGGGCATCCTGCATCTCATCTCTGAGTTCACGGGAATCAAACTGGAGCCAGTCCAGAAGCAGGCTCACTATCTCCTCACAGAGATTCTGGACAAAGGGGACTTTCCCAGTGGCCGAGGCCATTGTTGGCCTAGCCCTGGAGCTTTGGCAGTGGAAAAGAAACACAAAGCAGGACAGCGCGAAACTAGCAAGCAGGTGCTCAGACAGGAGGTGCAACCCTCAAAAGAATCCAGCAGTTAGAAAGTGAGCACACTGGAAAATGGTAAAATAATGCAGAAAATATTTATTTAGCATCAGGAAATGTCCAGGACCCCTGCGCTTTGGCACTATGCCTTCAAGAGGGGTATGACTGATTTCTCAGACATCTCCATATATATACATGCTTAGTGATGATGTCATAACTAAGAGACACTAAATTCAAGGTTCACACACATCTTATTAAATACAAAATTTCAGAGTAATATATACAGATTCTCTGTGTATAACTTAATTACAGTTTCTTATTACAAGACTTCATACTGCAATATTTAATTTCATGGTGAAGTCTTAGAAAAAAATACAAAAATATGAAATAATATACAAAAGTCATTTGTTGGTATGTTCACAAACTAATTATAAGGCCAACCAAGTGGTGCAGCCACCAGTTCCTTGTATCCCAGTATTTACTGATTGTTCAGAGAACATTTTTATTTAATTTCTAGCAGAATCAGTATGTGCTACAGTCAGCATGTGCTAATTTAGTACTTATTACATGGATACATAGCTGCAACATTTAAGGCAACAGAGGCATTGAAATAGGTAGCTAAGTCATTTAAACAAAAACACTCCAAATGTTCATAAAAAACTTCAAAAGTAGTACTCTCTACCATTAAGGGATGGGATGACACTGCAAAATGTAGTTATTAGATGGTGACCGGAAGTGATGTAATGGAATAGGACAACACGATGAATTGTGGAAAATGAAATGACATAGATGGACATGGTGGAGAGGAACAGTGACGTAATTTCGGTGATCACCCTATATCCACTTCTTGCCTTAGAATGGGAGAAGGGAATTACTTTCAGGTGGGGATCCACCAGCATATTGTCTCCAAAGTTCCTAAAACAGAAAAATGAAAATGAGAGAATGAATTAATGAATTCTTCAAGCAGAATATACCATTCATTTTTTACATTTTTCAAAAATGGTTTAAGGTCCCACTGATCATTGAGACCATCTGGCTTCACTGTTTTGAATTTTTAAATCCATTTGCTTTCCTTTTTAAGCAATTCATTTACCGTTACCTTCAAATCGGAGTAGGGCTTGCCACTCCAGCTCCATAAATTTTAGACCTTTCGGGTCAGAGCTGTGTATCAATGAGAAATGTTCTCCAACTGAAGTATCGGATTTTGCATTTACTGTATTCCTCACATGTTCCTGTACTCTAGTCTTCAGGCCCTCGCTGTGCGTCCTATATACTGTACATGCAATCACATTCATACCATAATACATAGACTACAAATGTGGTGCTACAATTTGTAAAATCCTTGATATCATACTCATATCCTATGTGTGGATGTATACATTTTGATCCTACCTTGTAGTAGCTACATATGTTGCACCTTTGGCATTTGAAATTTTCTTTTGGTTTCGTGCCTAACCACATACTCCTTACTGGTTGTGACAGTCTGCTATGCACCAGTTTGTCTTTTAAATTCATCCCTGTAGAGAATGTTATTCTTGGTTTAACACCCACAGCCTTCCCCAGATGTGTGTCTGTATGTAATAAATGCCAATTCATGTATATAATATTACTTATTTGCCCTGACCAGTTGTTATATTCAGTGGCAAAGGTTACAGGAGAGTTGTCGGGGGGGGGGGGGGTCTGTCTGTCCCAGTAATTCCTCTCTCTTTTTAGTGAGAGCCTTACCAATAGCCAATGTCAGTGAATCTTCCTGATACACCCTATCGAGGAATCTTTGTCGTAGTTCCTCTGCTTGTATGAGGAAATCTGCCTCCTCTGAGCAGTTTCTTCTTAAGTATAGGAACTGTCCGTATGGAATTGACTCCTTTAGATTTTTTGGATGGGCATTATTGGCTCTAAGCAGGCTATCGGTGGCAGTAGGTTTTCTATGACATTTTGTAATTATACTACCATTTAATTCAGGTGTTTTTTGTATTTCCAAATCTAGAAATTCTATACTATTTGGGTCACGCATATGGACAAAATGCATGTTGATCTGTTTTATATTCAGCCATTCCACAAACTGTTCTACCTCTAATGTATCACCTTCCCACACACATAAAATGTCATCAATAGAGCAGGTCCAGAAGACAGTTTTATCTAGAAAAGGGTTTAGATTCTGAAAAACTGTCAGTTCTTCCCATTTCCCTAAAAATAAGTTTGCATAGGATGGGGCCGTAGAGGCCCCCATAGCAGCACCACAGACTTGAAGGAAGTTCTCACCCAGAAACTCAAAGGGTTTATGAGTGGGAATAAATGGAATAGCTTTCAAAAGAAAATCCACTGGTATGACATCATTGTTGACCTCTTTCTCTAGGTAGAACTGACAAGCACTAATCCCTTGTGTGTGGTTGATGTGGGTGTATAATGACTGAGTATCAATTGTTACCCATAGCATTGTTTCCTTCCATTTAAAATTCTCCAATTTAGAGTTAATATGTGTAGTGCCCTTGGTGTATGATTTTAGTTTTCTAACTTCCTGTTGTAGAAACAAAAGCAACAAATTGTTCTAACTTCTCAGTGACTGACCCAATTGAAGAAATGATCAGTCTTCCAGGAGGGTCCCTCATATTTTTATGTACTTTGGGCAGAATATAATAATATGGGACTATTGGGTTTTCACACCATATATATTTCAGTTCTCTCTCACTAATTTCCCCTGTGGAGACTGCCCCCTGCAGTAATTGATTCAGTTCTACTCTAAACTGATTCATAGGATTTTGTTGTAAGTTTATATAATTTGAAGTATCATTAAGCATTTCTGTAATAATAGATAAATAATGCACTCTGTCCAAAATCACAATATTCCCTCCCTTATCTGCAGGTTTAATTACAATATTGGTATCAGATTCTAATTCTTTCAAAGCTGCTATCTCACTCTGAGATTTCTGTTCCTTGGTTGACCTGCCCTCTGTAACACATCATTTACTGTACTTCTGTCAATACTACTTTCTTAAAGGTTATAATAGCAGGATTGAATACATTGGGTGAAAACTTAGAGACAGGGAAGAAGAACATTTTTCTCCATTGTTTAATATCTTACTTACATTGGGGGACTAGAACCATGGGACCTTGTGTTACCATGTTCAATCTCATTTATAATGAAATCAATATCTTTCTCAAATCCCAGTGTTCCACTATCCAGTTCTGGAGGGTCATTTACAAACTCCCAATACTGTAGTTCTTCTCTATTCTCTGTAAAGCCCATAGTGTCTGTATATATTGCTCTGTATTTTTGTATTTAATAAGATGTGTGTGAACCTTGAATTTAGTGTCTCTTAGTTATGACATCATCACTAAGAGTGCATATATACAGAGATGTCTGTGAAATCAGTTATACCCCCCTTGAAGGCATAGTGCCGAAGTGCAGGGGTTCTGGACATTTCCTGATGCTAAATAAATCATTTCTGCATTGTTTTACCGTTTTCTGGAGTGCTCACTTTCTAACTGCTGAGCTTTGGCAGTGCCCTGCGCCCTCTGCCTGGATTGTCTGTAAATATACAGTACCCAGTGATACCCTCTCGGGTTTCATGGAGCACCCCTCAGTCGAGGGGTTGGTGGCCAACTCCGTGTTTCAGCGCTCGGACAATACTGGGGACATTGACAAGTCGCCGGACAAGGAGTCCAAGAAATTGGTCCACGCAGCAAAGGAAGTATATGCTGCCTCCTCGCTCAACCTCCACCAGGTGAGCACAGCTGTCATGATGGCACACTTCTCCCATGCCCTCTTGGGCTCTTCGGATGAGGTGACTACTCACCAACCTGCGGACCTCCAGACCATGCTCAAGGAGGTCTGAGATCAGGGCCAGGCTGTGGCCAAGCAGCAGTTTCAGACAGCTCTCTATCTGGGGAATTCCTGTGTCCGCTCGGTGGTGGCCACAGTTGCCATGCACCGTAGGGCTTGGCTGCAGATATCAACCTTTACGACAGACACTCAGCACAACCTGGCAGATGTTCCATTCCTGGGCACTGTCCTGTTTAGGCCCAGTGTGGAGGCTCAGCTCCAGCATATCGAGAAGTCTAATGCCACTTTGGAGTCTGTTACATCCGCACAGAAGGATCCCAAGGGCTCCTGATAGCAGAATCAAAAGCCCTTTCAGTCCTCCACTTCTGCGGCAAAACCGGCCCAGCATCAGCCTGGCCAGCAGGCTCAGTCCTGGTGACCCAGGCCCAAGTCAGTGGCCTCAATGTTCCATAAGCCAGGAGGGAAAGGACGTGGTGGCTTCTCAGCCGGGTCCTCCTCCTCCAAGTCTGCTCAGTGATGGGATGGGGGTGCCACCTTCATACCCATTACACTTCCCCTATGTCCTCCTGTGGGGGCTGGCTCTACCACTTCCTTCCCGCCTAGTCCGCTGTTACCATGGACAGGTGGGTTCTGCAGGTGGTCGGTCAGGGTCTGCCTCTGGAATTTGAGCAGTACCCTTCAAGCTGAACCCACTACCCACAGAAGAACTTGGTATCCACAGACACTCGGTCAGCTCTTTAAGACTACATAGCCCAGCTCCTCCACAGGGAGGTCATGGTCAGAGTAGCGGATACTCTGGAACACCTAGAGTTTGTCTCCAGGTACTTCCTGGTGCCAAAGCGGATGGGGGGGCTGACGCCCCATTCTGGATCTGCATGACCTGAACAAGTTCCTCAGGTCACACACATTCAGGATGTTTACTTTATGTCAGATCATACCATCTCTGGAGCAAGACATTTGGTTTTGCTCCCTGGATCTTCAGGACACATTTTTTCATGTCCCAATCCATCCATCCCACTGAAGCTTCCTCTGCTTTCGAGCCGAGGGAACCCTCTACAAGTTCCAAGCCATGCCATTCGACCTCTCCTCGGCCCCCAGGGTCTTTACCAAATGCATAGCAGTGGTGGCAGTTTACCTGACACTCCGAGAGGTCTGAGTGTACCCCTACCTGGACAACTAGCTGATTGCAGGTCCCTACAGGCAAGAGGTGGAGCAGTTCAGGGACCTGGCCCTCCAGACCTGCACCTCCCTTGGACTCCTGATCAATGAGGCCAAGTCAGAACTCATGCCTGCACAGGTGATCAGCTTCATCGGGGCAGAGCTTGACTCTAGCCGAGCCAGAGCTGTCTCCCAGGGGACAGGGCAGAGGTTCTATCCTCCTTTGCCCGATCATTTCGGGTTGGACAACTGCGCCCTGCCCGGGACTTCCTGCACCTTCTGGGTTACATGGTGGCCTGCAGCAGTGTGATCCATTGGGCCCATTGGAATATGTGCTCCCTGCAAAGGGAGCTAGCCAGCCAGTGGTCTCAGTGCAAAGGTCACTTCTACCAGCTAGTCACTGTGACCCAGAGGATTTGAGACACCCTCCAGTGGTGCCTAGTCCTAGAACATCTGCAGGAAGAGATCCCATTTGTCCACCCTAAGCCAATGGTCAACCTGATGACTGATGCCTCGCTGTCGGGCTGGGGTGCCCATCTGGGGGAACACAGAGTCCATGGGCTCTGGACCCCCAAGGGGTCCCTATGGCACATTAACCTGCTAGAGCTCTGGGCAGTTTGGCTGGCACTGACTGCATTTGTTCTGTATATTCGGGGTCAAGTGGTTCAAGTCCAGATGGACAACACCACAACCAATTACCACCTCAACAAGCAGGGCAGGACACACTCCCTGCCTTTGTGAAAGGAAGCTCTACGTGTATGGACTCTTGTGCGCAGCCTGGAGGTGGATCTCCTAGCCATCCATGTGGCAGGAGCCTCCAGTCAGCTGGCAGACGCCGGCAGCCAGGTAGGCGAGGCATCTTAGGAGTGGTCTAACCATCTGGAGGTAGTTCACAGCCTGTTCTCCCAGTGGGGCACCCCTCAGGTGGACCTGTTTGTCTCCAAGGAGACAGCAAAGCTGAGGCTGTTCTGTGCCTGCCCCACTCAGCAGGGCTCACTGCAGGAGGATGCCTTCTTGAGGCCTTGGACCCCATGCCTCTTCTGTGCCTTCCCTCTACTTCCCTTGATCCACAAGGTGCTGCTCAAGTTCAGGAGGGACAAGGTGCAGGTGATCCCGGTGACTCTGGACTCGCCGGTTTTGGTACCCCAATCTCCTCAGCCTCAGCAACAGGCTTCCAAGCCATCTTCCACTATGCCTGGACCTGCTCTCCATCAATCAGGGGAAGGTACTCCACCTGGACCTTCAATCCCTGCACCTGACAGCCTTGTTCCTGAGTGGCTAGAGTTGCAGGCTTTGGGTCTCTCCAAAGTTGTGCTCACCATGGTGGAGGCATTTAGAAAGGAATCAACCAGAAAATGCTATGCCTTCAAATGGAAGAGATTTTCCATTTGGTGTCAGGGCAAGGGGCTGGACCCTTTGTCCTGTCTGGTGGCCAGCATTTTGGACTACCTATGGTCCCTCTCCAAAGTGGGACTTTGGTTGATGACCCTTAAGGTGCACCTAGCAACCATCTCTGCTTACCGGGAGTGGGCTGATCAGCAGTCGGTGGCACAGGGGAAGGAGGTCTGGTGCTTTTTCAAAGGCTTAGATCATATTTCTCTTCTGTTGTGTGAACCACCACCACCGTGGACTTGTTGCTGGTTTTGGCAAAGCTCATGGGCAAGCCATTTGAACTGATGCACAGGTGTGGCATGTCTCACCTGTTGTGGAAGACTGCCTTCTTGGTGGCTATCATGTCACCCAGAAGGATCAGTGAACTCCAGGCACTTTCGGTGGAGTCTCCTTACCTGGTCTTCCACAAGGACAAGGTTGTTCTGCACCCCAACCCGAAGTTCCTTCTGAAGGTTGTGTCGGAGTTTCACTTGAATCAGGTGATGACTCTTCCAGTGTTCTGTCCGAATCACACCTCAGAGGCCAAACAGAGGCTCCATACTCTGAACCTGGGGTGAGTGCTCGCTTATTACAAAGAGCGCACGGCTGGAGTTCGGGGAGAGATTTGCCAGCCAGAAGGTATACGTTGTCAGGCCCTAATACAGACTTCCTTACTGAACAGTGTAGTCATGTAGGTGTGGTGCAAGCTGCAGCCTGTGACAAGGCTAATATTCCCCTGGCTTCACATCCTCCTGATAAGGATTCCAGGAAGATTGATGCCATGGCGAAAAAACAGTATGTGGCAGCTTCTTTGGGACTCAGACAGGCTAATTATATGGCTTATGTGGCTACATATCAGAAATCTAGATGGGACACTATATTGCAGTTGGCCAAGCAGGCCCATGGCCAGCTGGCTAGTGAGTTGGAACAGGTGGCTGCTGATGGCATTGAAGCCTCTAAAGTTCAATTTCATGCTGCTGTTGATGTTAATGATGTTTCCTCTAGGGTCATGGCCACTTCTGTAGCTCTCGTAGGTTGGCATGGCTCAGATGCACTAATCTGTCCCAAGATACCCAGTCAAAGGCTATAGATTTTCCTGTTATAGGAAATTCTCTGTTTGGAGAACAAACAGAAAATTACATGAAAAAGATGGATGAATACAGAACTACTTACAAAAGTGCCCAAGCTAAGGAGAGGCATGCCACTGCATCATAGGCACAGATTCTCAGGGTAGGGTAGGGCAGGCCTTACAATAGCCTTTTTACCAATTCCAGGCTTCTTCTGCTTTTGCACAGAGAGGATTTTCAGAGGCAGAGGCAGACGGGGCACAGGCAGGCCCTCTCCCAACCTAAAGCTGCTCCTGCCAAGCAGGCACCCTGGACGGGGTGTCTGGGGCTCAATTTCTCCTGTACCGTGGGGGCAGACTGAGTTTATTTCTGCCAGAACTGGTTGTCCCTAACCTCAGACAAATGGGTTCTGGAGGTGGTAAGCCAAGGCTTGGTTCTCAGTTTCAAACAGTTTCCCAAGATGAGAGCCAGGCACTTTCCCCCTCAAGTCTTTTAGAAACCCTCGCACTAGAAGCGGAGGTTTCCTCTCTTTTGGACTGCAAAGCAGTGGAAAGGGTCCCCCCTTGCCACCAGAGCAAGGGTCTTTACTCAAGGTACTTCCTGACCCCAAAAAAGACAGGAGACTGGCTGCCCATCTTGGATTTAAGATTTTGAACAAGCATCTTGTAAAACCAAAGTTCAAAATGCTGACTTTAATGATTTTGCCATCCTTGAGGCCAGGGACTGGCTAGCTTCCTGGACCTCAAGGATGCCTACTTCATATTCTAATCAGGGCCTCTCACCGAAAGTACCTCAGGTTCGAACTGCCTCGGGCCACTACCAGTTCAGGGCAATGCCCTTCGGACTCACTTCTGTTCCAAGAGTTTTCACAAAATGTCTAGCTGTAGTAGTGGCCCACTTAAGAAGACAAGGGATAGCTGTGTTTCCCTACTTGGACGACTGGCTTATTGTGGGTCAGTCATCAGAGCAGGTAAAATCCCACTTGCAAATCACCCAGGAACTCCTCACCTTTCTGGGGTTCCTGCTGAATGTTCCAAAGTCAGTTCTCGAACCAGTTCAGGTACTAACTTTTATAGGTGCAGAGCTGAACACAAAGTTAGCCAGGCATTCCTCCCTCTGAAAGAGTGGACAAACTCATTGCCTCTGGCATCTTTCTTTTCTCCATGCAGGTCTCTCGACCAGCAAGGCACTTTCTGCAACTCCTGGGGCACATGGCTGCCTCTACAGCTGTTGTGCCAGGGCAAGATTTCAGATGAGGGACATTCAGTTCCACTTGAGGTCCTATTGGTCTCAAAGGAGGGACCCCCTTACCAAATTGGTCCCAGTGACCAAGACTCTGATCCTAGCTCTCCAGTGGTGGCTGGATAGGAGTAACCTGTCCTCAGGGGTCCCATTCCTTCCTGTCCCTCACTCCCTCATCCTCACCACGGATGCATCCCTGTTGGGTTGGGGGGCTCACCTGGGCGACCTTTCAACTCAGGGAGTTTGGTCCCCTCAGGAATCTCTGCTTCACATCAATCTGCTGGAGCTCAGAGCTGTCTTCCTAGCTCTCCAGGTTTTTCAGAAACTGTCCAGAACAAAGTTGTTCAAGTCAGGACAGACAATACCACAACAATGTGGTACATCAACAAGCAAGGGGGCACTCGCTCTTCAGCCCTATGCACCGAAGCAATGAAGTTGTGGTCTCTGGCCTATTCCCTGAACACCTCTCTGATAGCGGTTCACCTCCCAGGGAAGGACAATGTCCTAGCGGACGCCCTCAGCAGGATTTCTCAGGGCCATCACGAATGGGCTCTGAACCCTCAAGTGCTGGGGTCAATCTTTGCCAGCTGGGGCACTCCTCAGATAGATCTTTTTGCAGCCCCAGACAACCACAAACTTCCCCTGTTTTGCTGCAGGCTCCCAGTTCTGGGGTCAGTCCCCCTGGATGCCTTTCAGCTGGATTGGGAGGGAAAGTTCCTCTATGCTTTCCCTCCGTTCCCTCTCCTCTTCAGGGTTTTAGTAAAAATCAGAACTCAGCCTTGCAGGGTGATTCTGATTGCTCCAGACTGGGCCAGGCAGCCTTGGTACCCTCTTCTTCTGTCCCTATCATTCCACCCTCCCCTGACCTTGCCCAGGGCTCACGACCTGCTGACCTGTGCACAGGGAGAGTGTGGTATCTGGATCTCAACTCCCTCCACCTCAAGGCTTGGTTCTTGAGGAGTTAGAGTTTGCCATTTACACCTTTCTCAAGGTGTCTTGGATATTTGAAGGCCTCAAAGCCTTCCACTAGAGCCACTTATAATTCTAAATGGAAGAGATTCTCATTTTGATGTTCTGAGAGGCAAATCACCCCAGAATCAGCTGACCTGCCTATTTTGTTGGACTACCTGGTCCACTTAAATTCCTTAGGCCTCAAACCAGCTACCTTAAAGGTTCATTTGGCAGCTGTTTCAGTTTTTATTTCTGCAGGAAAACCAGTTTCTCTTTCTTCTCACCCTGTGTTTGCCAAATTTTTCAAGGGTTACTTTACTAATCCTCCCTTTGGGAACCAACTCCTGCATGGGACTTGAATATTTGCATTGCCCAGCTAATGCAACCTCCTTTGAGCCTCTGATCTGCAGATCTCAAGTTCTTAACTTAGAAAACTGTTTTTCTAGTGGCTATCACTTGCTAGGTGATAAGTGAATTGCAAGCCTTGTCAGTGGAAGAGGATTTCATTTCTTTCCACAGAGATAAAGTGATCCTCAGGACTAACAGAACGTTTTTACCTAAGGTGGTTTCAGATTTTCATCTTAACCAATCCATCTCTTCCAGTATTTTTTACTGAGCACTCCTCTTCTGGTGAGAGAAGCTTGCACAGTTTGGACGTAAAAGAGCCCTTAGCTATTATTTGGATCGTACCAAGGGTCACAGGTTCGAATCCTCCAGCTCTTCCTTACCTATGGAGATGTGGGTAAGGGAGGCCTGCTACTAGAGGTCGATTGCTAGTGGATTGTCTCTTGTATCCAGTTCTGTTATCAAAATCATATGAGCCGCCTCAGGCCTGAGGGCTCATTCCACCAGGGTAACAGCTGCATCTCTAGCGGCTGCTGAGATATTCCCATTTTGGAAATCTGTCAAGCTGCTACCTGGAAGACAGTCCACACTTTCACTGCATTTATTCTCTGGACGCCCAGTCCAGGAGAGATGCCTCATTGGCACAGCTGTCCGCAGAGCCTATTTCCTAAGTAGGTTCTGACCCTCCTCCATGGGGTACTGCTGTGTACTCTGCAAAGGTCCTAATATAAGCAAGACTTCATGGTGTTTGAAGAAAAATTACTCACCTTAGTAATTGCTTTTCTTCTCATGGAGTCTTGCTATATTAGACAACCTCCCTCCTACCCCTCTCAGAATCCCTACTTGGGTATGGGGTTGGCAAATTGGTGCAATCACTGTGTCATGCCTGTTTAGCTTCTAGTCCCCCCTTTCTTTCTTGGGTTGGAACTAGATAGTTTCTGTTTTTTTTTTTTGTTAATTGGTAGCTGGGGCCCTCTCTGGACTTGAGTCTTTGGGCAGAGGGGCCTTAGTAGTGATTGTCAAGGGTTATCCTAACAATACGTGATACTGTTTTTCTTATTGTTGTTGTGTTTTGTGGTTCTACTGTTAGTAGGTAGCCAATGGCTAGTGTAAGGCTTTTCCACACAGACTTGCTATGTTAGTTTAGCCTCAGAAGAACCTGACAGTTTGGGTTCAAACAACCCAGATAGAACTTTCAATAAGCGCCCTCGCGCTGTGGAACTCCAGATTTCTCTGGAGTTAACTATTTCATCTCCGGGGCAGTCAAAAGCCAGGGGCATACTGCAAAGGTCCTAATATAGCAAGACTCCATGAGAAGAAAAGCAATTACTAAGGTGAGTAATTTTTTCTTCTGCCCAATCTCCAAAGGTACTGCTTGGTAATCTGCATCAGTTTAATCATAATGAGTGATTCCTTGGGTTAGAAGAAAAAATTACTCACCATAGTAATCTTGTTTCTTCAAAGGGATCACTCGTTATGATTAAAGCGCCCACCCTGCCTCCCCTACTAAAACCTATTAAGGTTGTTCTGCATCCCTGTTTTAGGATATTTTTTTTTTCCATATAGGTCAGGTTAGAGACTCATCTTTTGTTAACCAGTTGGTTCCCTTGTGGTCTCCAGTTTTCTAGGTTTACTTATTGGGATGTTTTTTTTGACCTGAGAGGACCGGAAAAAGTTATTTTATAGAAATATTACTCTAAATAGTGGGTCTTACACCCAGTTTAGGCCACGTAAGAATCTGAAGCACTCAGAGTGCAACAGTTGCTAAGGCAGCAGTTTGAAAGTGGCATGAGTCAATTGAGAGTTCCATCATTTGCATATAATTACATCTCTCCAGGCAGTACAACACAGGAGGCTGACTGCATCAGTTTAATTATAATGAGTGATCCCTTTGAAGAAACAAGATTATTATGGTGAGTAATGTTTTCTTCTCTTTCATTTGCTGCCTTATATTAATTGTTTTACTTTAGCTAAACTTAGTTTTATAGTTACTTAGTTTTTTTTGGCGGATCCTCTCGGTTCAGAATAACCGGGAGGGAACTGGGTTTGTTTTTCATATTTTAGGGTTTTCCTGAGACAAAACCCATTTTATTTTTGGGTTAAATTTAGTTTTAAAGTGTTTTTTGTAACCGTAGTTTTCGGTTACTGAACTGCTAGTACCAGTTCTAATTTTTCTATTGGTTCGGTTCCTCGGGTTCCTCTTTGGTTCTGGAACCGACCACAACTGCAAGAGTTTTTATTTAAATCTTTCTTACTTAGCGATTCTCTTTTTTACTGGTTCAATGGCAGAAAAAACGAAGAAAAAAGACCGGTGAGCCCAGTTTTTAAAATTGTACACAATGTGGGGACGTTTTTGCAAAGGCAAATAAGCACACTATGTGTGTGGCTTGTCTGGGATATGAGCATCTTAAAGAGGATTGTCAAATCTGTCTGACTTTCCGTGAAAAAAAACTATTGAAAAATGCCTGGAACGGCTGAAAAAGAAGCTCCCCAAGGGTTCCTCTGGCTCTGACCAGCCGATACCCTCTGTTATTGTGGCTGAACCCACATCTGTTGCTATTTCCACCCCTGAGACGGGTGATAAAGTTACTAGGAGGATTTCTGAACCAGCTAGCTCCCCGGTTCCATCTAAAAAAGCACTCAAGCTAAAACATACAGAACCCCCAAATATTGACCAGGGGACTTCTGTACCTGCTAATATCATGCCTACTCTTCAGGAAATCGCACAGGCTTTTAAAGTCATTCAGGCTTTGCAGGGTTTAGTACCCCCTGCTCTGCAACCACCTGCTCCAGCAGGACAGCCTGGCAGGATTCCCCTTATTGAAAAGGAGGAATACAGTGAGTATGGGGAGGATGAAGGGGAACCCATCTTACCCGTGTATCCCCAGAACAAGAATTTGGTTTACTCCCTAGAACATCTGAAGATGTTTCTTCTCACTTCACCTTCATGAGGAAAAATGGCAGATGCCCTAGACATCTCCACAAGAGAAGAAGTGGAGGATGAGGAGGAAATAGAGAACAGGGTTTTAAATAATTGATTAGCAGTTTTTTCCTTGGGACAATGGTGATTGTACAGAAAGTATTTATATAGGTTTTCTAGAAGTGTAAAGTTTGTTAAACACAGTGAGGCAAGTGCTATGCATTTTCACAATGTTTTAGCACTTTTATGAGCAGAACGCTAATCAATTTTTGGAGTTAAATAAAACCCTGGGGTATCTGGAGATGATGGATTCATCTCCCACCAAAGCCCTCCTCCTCCCAGTGAACACATTCTTTAAAAAAGATGCTCTAAAATTGTTGCTAATCCCAAATTTTGTCCCCCCTCTAGATAAGAGGATGGACAAGAAATATCAGTTGGAGAGGGAAGGGGCAAAGTTCCTTTTTCCCCATCCAGATCATCTAGGGGTCATTCAACAAGCAGCCTGTGATAAGGCTAGAGTCACTCTGGCATCCCATCACCAGATAAGGACTCTAGGAAAATAGATAATATGGCTAGGAAAGGGTACCTGAAGCTCCCTCACCCCTATCTGATGACCTAGCGGAAACAGCTAGGTTTGGGCTAGAGACAGTTAAGTGCCAGTTCCAGATGGCTGCTGATACCAACGACACTGCAGCCAGATGGATGACAAATACGGTAGCCCAGAGGAGATTTGCTTGGCTGAGAGCCACAAATCTCACTGCTGATACACAGTCTAAGACCCTGGATTTTCCTTTGAAGGGAAAAGCTCTTTTCAGAGAATCTACAGTGGCATACATGAAGAAGGTGTATGAGTATAAGGCCACTTACAGAAGCAACTCTAGTAGAGAGATAGAGCTTCTCCATCCACCAGGCCTTATGGAAGGGGAGGCCGGGGCAGGTCCTTCCACACAAAGGCCCTTTTTCCAGCCAGTGGCCACACCCCAGTATCAACAGTACCCGCAGCAGGGGTACTTTAGGGGCAGGGGCCGAAGGGATTCTAGGCGTGGATCTCAAGCACAGCCTCAACCCCAAGCCAAGCAGACCCCCTGAAATACAGGCCACCTCCTCACTCTCTGTCGGAGTTAGACTTTCCCACTTCCCCCAGGCTTGGTTGAACATCACCACAGACAAGTGGGTCCTGGAGGTAGTGGGTCAGGATCTGTCTCTGGCTTTCAAATCCCTTCCTCCTCTAGCAGCCAGGGGTTTCAGTGCACCTTCCCTGGCAGAAAAGAACCTGCTGGAGGCAGAGGTCCAGAAACTGTTACTTTTAAAAGCAGAGGAACCTGTCCCAAGCTTACTGAGAGGAAGGGACTTTTACTCCAGATACTTCCTCACCACAAAGAAAAGTGGGGAGTGGTGACCTATATTGGATCGCAGAGCCCTAAACAGGCATCTGAAAAAGCCAAAGTTCAAAATGGTAGCTTTGGCATTGATTCTGCCAACAATCCAGAAAGGGGATTGGTTGGAATCACTGAACTTAAAAGATGCCTATTTCCACATTCCCATAAGGGAGTCTCACAGAAAATACCTCAGGTTCAGACTCCCTTTAGGTCATTACCAATTTTCAACCCTGCCTTTTGCCTTTCGCCTTTCTTCGGCCCCAAGGATGTTTACAAAGTGCCTAGCACCAGTGGTAGTACACCTTTGAAGACAGGGTGTGACAGTTTTTCCGTATCTGGACGATTGGCTGGTGGTGAGCAAGTCACCACAACAGGTCACTCAGTATCTAAGCTTTATCCAAGGCCTGCTGGAATCCCTGGGGTGCATTATCAATCTCAAAAAGTCAGTCCTCATCCCTGCACAAAAGTTGCAGTTCATAGGGGCAGAGATAGACACCTTGCAGGGCAGGGCCCACCTCCCTCTGGACAGGAACAGAAATCTTCAGCTAGTGGCAAATTCCTTCACCTTGAACAGGAGCAAGCCAGCAAGACAGTTCTTGCAGCTTCTGGGTCATATGGCTGCATCCACAGCCACAGTGCTGGGTTCAAGGTTTCAAATGAGGGACATCCAGTTTCACCTCAGGGCTCACTGGAGTCAAAGAAAAGAGTGTTTTCAAAACCCATTCCGGTCACAAGAACTTTGCTGCAAGTTTTGCAGTGGTGAAAGGAAGTACCCAATTTAGGGAAGGTGTTCTCTTTCAGAAAGAATACCTCTCAGTTGTTCTCACAACAGATGCATCTCTACTGGCAGGGGCGTCCACTTGGGAGACCATACAACCCAGGGTACTTGGTCAACCACAGAGTCCCTCCAGCACGTAAACTTGCTGGAGCTCAGGGCTGTTTTTCTGGCTCTAAAAACCTTTCCAGGACTAGTACAGTCAAAGGTGGTACAGGTCAGAACAGACAATACCACCACAATGTACTACATCAACAAACAGGGAGGCACCAGGTCAGGACCCCATTGCACAGAGGCCATGAAAATTTGGACCTTGGCATACTCTTTGGGAGTCTCCCTGCAGGCATTCCATCTACCAGGAAAGGACAATACCTTGGCAGATGCCCTAAATCGAATCAACCGGGCCCATCACGAATGGACTCTGAACAAACAGGTGGTGGAAATAATTTTCCAAAGGTGGGGCACTCCAGAGGTGGACTTGTTCGCATCCCACCAGAACCACCTTTTGCCTCAGTACTGTTGCAGGCCACCAGACCAGGGTACTTTACCCCTGGATGCCCTGACTCTAGATTGGTCAGGGAGGTTCTTGTATGCTTGTGTGCCTGTACAAAGGAAGAGGGGGAGGTACCTAAAACAAACAGTAGAAACACTCTGGATACAGAAGTTGATACCAGCCCATTTACAGAAGAAAGGGTTCTGCAAGAACTCTTAAAACTGAAGGTGGACAAAGCAGTGGGGCCTGATGGGATTCATCCCAGAATTCTAAAAGAACTAAGGGTAGAACTAGTGACACCACTGACTACCCTCTTTAACAAATCATGGGAGGATGGGGTGGTACCCGAGGACTGGAGGAGGACAGATGTGATTCCCCTTCACAAAAGTGGGAGCAAGGCAGAAGCAGGAAACTACAGACCTGTTAGTTTAACTCAGTGGTAGGGAAATGATGGAATCACTTCTGAAGGAAAGAATTGTTAGTATCTAGAGGCCAGAGGGGCACAGGACCCAAGCAGCATGGATTCGCAGCGGATGGTCATGCCAGACTAATCTGATAGATTTCTTTGACTGGGTGACCAAAGTAGTAGATCAGGGAGGGGCTGTGGACATGGCCTACCTAGACTTTAGCAAGGCATTTGACACAGTCCCACACAAAAGATTAATATACAAGTTAGCCAGCCTGGGAGTGGGTCCCAAGATGACAGCCTGGTAAAGAATTGGCTGAGAATAGGACACAGAGTAATAGTAAATGGAGCCCACTCTGAAGAAAGGGGGTTACAAGTGGGGTACTGCAGGATTCAGTATTAGGAACTGTCCTCTTCAATGTCTTTATAAGTGACATTGCAGAGGACTGGAAGGAAAAGTATGTCTCTTTGCAGATGACACAAAGATCTGCAACAGAGTTGATGCACAAGGTGGAGTGGAAAGGATGAGAAGGGACTTGGCAAGGTTAGAGGAAAGGTCAAATGTATGGCAGCTTAGATTCAATGCTAAGAAGTGCAAGGTAATGCACCTGGGAAACAAAAACCCAGGGGAAGAGTACACAATGGGGGGTGAGATACTAACAACAACAAAAATGGAAAGGGACCTGGGGGTAGTCATATCAGATGACCTAAAGGTGGGCAAGCAATGTGAGGGCAGCAAGAAGGGTTGGGGGATACTGGATGCATAAGGAGAGGCATCACCAGTAGAAAACAGGAAGTTATTATCCTCTGTGTACAGACAGCTGGTTGAGACCCCATCTGAGTACAATGTGCAGTTCTGGAGACCCAATTCCAAAGACATAGACAGGATGGAAGCTGTTCAGAGGAGGGAACTAAAATGGTGCAGGGTCTGCACCGGAAGACATATGAAGAGAGACTTAAGGAGCTTAATATGTATAGCCTCGAGGAAAGGAGGGAGAGGGGGGACATGATAGAAACTTTCAAGTACCTCAAGGGAATCAACAAAGTCCAAGAGGGTAGCATCTTTCAAAAAAAGAGGTGTGCAAGAACAAGGGGGCACAATTTGAAGATAGAGGGGGGCGGCTCAGAGGTAATTTAAGGAAGTATTTTTTCACAGAGAGGGTTGTGGATGCATGGAACGGCCTTCCGGAGGAGGTTGTGGAGTCAAAAACAGTGGTGGAATTCAAGCATGCATGGGACAGTCATAAGGCAATTCTAGGGGGTGGGGGCAGGAAGAAGTAGGCTGCTGGTTAACTAGGATCTGCAGCTTATCCATTAGGTAGCGAAATGGGCAGACTGGGTGGGCCAAGCGGTCCTTATCTGCTGTCAAATTCTATGTTTCTATGTTCTCTCCCTTTCCCCTGGTTTTCAGGGTGTTGCTCAAGCTCAAGTCCCACTCAGCATCTCTAATCCTAATAGCCCTGGATTGGCCTGGCAGCCATGGTACTCTCTAATGCTGTCCATGTCTGTGGCCGAACCGATATGACTCCCTCTGAGGCACAATCTATTGACCTCCAACCAGGGGACCCTGTTATACCCAAACCTCAAGTCCCTCAATCTCAAAGCTTGGTTCTTGAGGATCTAAAATATGCTGACTTGCAACTCTCTGAATCAGTGCTTCACATTCTGAGGGGCTATAGGAAACCCTCTACTAAGAAAACTTATTCTTCAAAATGGAAAAGGTTTTCAATCTGGTGTTCGACTAAGGATTTCATTCCATTTCAGGCTGGGGTCCCAGCTGTTTTGGGATTATCTCTCTCATTTACACTCTCTGGGTCTACAGCCCAGTTCTCTCAAGGTCCACCTCACAGCATTGTCTCCCTACATTTCTGCTGGTGCCAGGGTAACGTTTGTTTCAAAACCCATTTTTAGGAGGTTCTTCAAGGGCTTGGCCCATTTGCATCCCCTTCACAGGGCACCTGTGCCAGCATGGGACCTTAATGTTTGTATAACCAAGCTCATGGGGCACCCCTTTGAGCCCATGGCTATAGCTCAACTTTAATATGTCACTTGGAAAACAGTTTTTCTAGTGGCAATGACTTCTGCAAGAAGAATAAGTGAGCTCCAGACTCTGTCTGTGGAGCAGGATTATATCTCTTTTCAGGGAGATAAGGTGGTTGAGAACAAATAGAAAATGTTTACCAAGGGTAGTCTCTGATTTTCACCTTAACCAATCCAATACTTTACCTGTCTTCTTCATTGAGCATTCTACTTCTGGTGAAAGAAGACTTCAGAGTTTGGATGTCAGTTATATTACAGCCACTAAGGACCATAGGCAGGACAGGAAACAGTTGTTTCTGACCTATGGGTATGTGGGAAGAGGTAATCCAGCTTCTAAGAGATCTGTTTCTTGCTGAATAGTCCAGTTTATTCAATTCTGCTATACAAAAGCTGGTAGGGAGCCCCTAACAGGGTTGAGGGCGCATTCCACCAGGGAAACAGCTGCTACTCTGGCATCTGCGAGAGATGTTCCACTGGTTGATTTCTGTAAAGCAGCTACTTGGAAGACAGTACACACCTTTGCAAAGCATTACAATCTGGATATCCAGTCCAGAAGTGATGCTAGGTTTGGCACAGCAGTCCTGCAAAGTCTTATTTCCTAAGTAAATGTTCTGTGCCCACCTCCAGTGGTACTGCTTTGTAGTCTGCAGAAAGTTATCAATACCTGAGTATTACTGGGGTTATAAGAAAAAATTACTCACCTTAGTAATCTTGTTCCTTTCCAGTGATACTCCGGTATTCATAACTTCCCACCCTACCTCCCCTTCCAGAACTCAAGCCTCTGCTCTCCCGCATGCTGCACTACCACAAAAGGGTACCTCACTATGCCTGTATATATGTTGCCACATAGTGGTACAAGTTGATAAACAAGGCTTATGGTCTGTACCTCTCTTCAGGTGTGTCTGACATACTGATTCTTTAAAATGTATGTGTTTTTCTCCAGTTGGAGGTTTCTTTTTTATTAAAAGTGGGGTTATTTTGAATCTTCTCTCTAATCATAATACTTACAGTTTTTAACTACATGGCTTTGCCTATTCAGGCTCCTAGGTAATCTGAGGAGGTTTAGAATATTGGCAGTTAGTATAGGGCAGCATTTAAAAAGTTGTCATGTGCAGATGATTCCATCATTTGCATACATTCCATTCTCTCCAGGCAGTCCAACCCTCCAGGCTTACTGCAGAAAGTTATACTAACATACTAAAATGCCAGCAGAATAGGCCTAATGGTCTTTCATGTCTGCTTTTTTGGTCAGCCCCCACCCTGGGAGCTGACCTTGCTGCCTCCCTCACCTTCTCTGGCTTCTCCCTTCGCAGTTCCGGATATTCTCGCTGTATTGGATTTTGCTTCCAGAACCCTTCCCCTGTACCTGTCCCACCCCCTCTTGAACCCCTCCACCGTTTCTGCCTCCACCAGCCCCCTGGGAAGCGCATTCCATGGCTCCACCACCCTCTCAGTGAAGTAGCACCTCCTCCTTTCTCCCCTGAATCTTCCCCTCTCCAGCTTCCACCCATGCCCTCTAGTTGCCCCCTCCTCCTTCCTTCAAAGCACCCTGTCTGCTCCTCCCCAATTTACCCCCTTCATGTACCTGAAGACCTCTATCTTGTCCCCCCGGTCCCTTCTCTCTTCCAATGTGTACATATTTAGCTCTTTAAGTCTCTCCCCATAGGTCCTGTCCCCCAAACCCCAAATCATTTTGGTTGCCCTCCTCTGGACCCTCTCCAGGAGTTTAATGTCCCTCTTTAAGTGTGGCCTCCAAAACTGCACACAGTACTCGAGGTGCAGCCTCACCAAGCAGTTATACAGAGGGAGTATCACTTCCCTCCTTCTGGAGGTGATCCCCCTAGCGGTGCATCCCAGCATCCTGTTGGCCTTGGCTGCTGCGCTCCTACAAGTCTCCGAGTTGCTCATCTTGACATCCACCACCACCCCCAGGTCCCTCTCAGCCATCGAGACTTGTAGCATTCCCCCCGCCGGGTGTACACTTGGCCCAGGTTTCTGGCCCCCAGGTGCAGTACCTTGCATTTCCCTGCATTGAACCTCATGAATACCTGAGTATCACTGGAAAGAAACAAGATTACTAAGGTGAGTAATTTTTTCTTTCTGCAGCACCTGGGAGTCGCATATGGCTTGCATCATGTCCTGCATCAGACCCACTTTTTGGCACAGGTGCACTAGCTTTGCTGCAACTGTACTTGATTTTAATAGGTCAGGCACAGTTGTGACACTTTACCCAATTCATGGCAGCTTGCACCAAATATTTGGTGCAAACCCCATAAAAAGGGTGCCCATGACTGCTGCAGGCTAGACCAGAAAAATGTGATCTGGCTTGCAGCGATTGACGTATGGGATCGAAAATCTCGATCTCTGGCTGGGTGAATGCCACAAGTCCCATGCACCATTTGTTTGACATACCCAGGGCTTGCACCATTTGGAACTCTTTGGAAATGCGGCCCTCTGTGTTCACCTGAGGTCCCCATCCTACTACTGACCAGGCCTGACCCTGCTGAGCTTCTGAGATATGACAGGATGGTGCTCCAAGGTGGACATGCGGCCAAAAGAAATGCACAACAAAGTCATATAACTACAGTATTTTGTCAGATTAAGAGAGTTGTTTTTTCACTCCCTGTGACAGAGAAAATGGAAATGTTTTCTAAAAGGTATTGCCATTTTTTAACAAAGCCCTACTAAGCATGGATTAAACTACTGTTTTCACCCTTTACTTGGCAAGCACGACAACTGAAAAGGTTAAGTAATGTATGAACATGACGTATTCTTTAAAAACAAAATATGTTTCTTAGGTTTTAATGTGATACAGGTGTTAACACTTGGATGCCTCTATGCCTGGGGGTACATTTAATGGTCTCTTTTATACGGCGGCATTAAGATTTATCTGTTACAGTAAGATTCTGGTGAAAATAGGCATTAGGGTAACTAAGGAAACCACCCACTCTTTTTGCATTTTTTCATTGATTTTATTATGTTTAATAACTAAACCACAATAATCATATGCCCAATTATTTCTACAAAACATTAACACAAGTGCTTACCAGGGCCAAAAATAAATTTCCAGTGGCACTGGTCCAAGTGGACAAGTTATTACTTGTGCAGAGTTACTTCTAATTTTTTTTTTATTACAGCAGTAAGTAGTTTTATAGTTTTTTCTTTAAATTCCAACCTGTGTTTTTCAACGATTGTTTATGCTACAGAGAAGTCTGAAATATATCTCAACCCATATTTTTTTAATAAATTTTTGTTGACTAGGAAAGGAGGGCTAGACAGTACTGCCTATTTTTTAGCCTCATCAGGGGTGGGGGTGGACAGAAGCAAAACAACTGAAATGAAATAACATTAATCAGTGGTATTTTACTGAATATAATGAGGAAAAAATATTGAGATTTTAGAAGCTTTCTGTGTAATGATTTCTTTTCTTTTACTTAGAATGGTAAAGTTTTGAAAGGTGAAATTTTATGTGAGTAAAGTTCATCATTCAAATCAGTCACTTTGCTTTTCAGCAAAAACGTAGAATTAAAATCCTGAGGATATAACGGTTTAGAAATAGACTGCAGATAGTCCCATGATTGTTTCCATAAGCAATTTATATAAGATTAATATAAATATGGAAAAGGCGTCCTGTCCCACAAGATTGGTGTTCTACTGAAAAAAGGTCATGACATTTGTTTATTTAAAATGTGGTTACTGGAACAGCCGCATGAGATGTAGAGTCATGTTTTTATGGAGGCTCCAAGAAATCAGCAGCAGATACAAGAACAAGGTAACTTCATCTAACAGTAGTAGTACACAGATTTAAAAGGCAGTTATAATAAATACACAGTTTCAAAAAGACAGTGAAATTATAATACGTAGGAATATAATATCCAGTATACAACATCATATAATATTAAGGTGAAATAGGACATAGTATACCAGTTACTCTATATATGGGCATGGTGGTGAACAACTACAGGTCTCTTTTACAGTAGGTGGGCAGATATTTTAATCTTGAAGCTGAGCCTCCATCGCAGACACCCAATCAGAATTGCTACTTGGGACAAAGGGTCTGAAAAACTCTAGCTTAGCTACAAGAAAAACTTTGGACACTAGTCCTTTTCTGGCCATTTCTGCTTTCTGTCCTGGGGTTGAGTGGGTAAACTCAAGGTCTCCAAGCCACCCTACCCCCAGATGATCCCTTTACCAGCCACCAGGATGAGAAGCCACACTGAAGCTGCACCTCCTCCATCACAGACACCCAATCAGAGCTGCCACTAGGACCCCACTCTCACAGAAAAAGCCCTCTGAGCCTAGTGATCCTCTGTGCTGCAGTCTGAAGTGCGAAGGACTGCAGTGTAAAGGACAACAGCAATGAAGAGTCTGCCTGGAGTCAGCCATGGAGGCAGCCAGCAGCCAGTCATGTGGCCTCCCTACTGTTCCACCTTTGTGCAACTTTTAGCTGTAGGGACAAATAAGTACTGAACATTGACGTGTGATAACATACTATCCTGACATTGATCTGTGGATTGGAGCTATGTACCCTGTGTCTGTCGCTATACCTGTACTGTGTAACTTACCTGCACTGTTTCTTTTATGTTCTCTACCAACTCCCAGAAAGTTTGGCCCTAACTGTCCTTGTATTCACACAAGAATTCTTGCTGCTGCTAGTATCCTGCTTCATCTGGAGCCCCTGCCTTCACCCTATCTGTGTGGACCTAATATGTTTTCCTGACCTGTTTTTTCCACTGCTGCCAACCCCACCAATGCCTGGTACCCCCCCCCCACCAACATCTTACTTGGGTGGACCTAATGAACTAGTTATTTGCTCAATAGCTAACCAGTATGACCTGTACCCTGTTTACTGTTGTATTCTGTGTTTGTTGTAACGACTACCTGCACCAAGATTTACTGTTTTATTCTGTGTTAGTTCTAATGATGTTTTTTTAGTATGTTTCCTTTCCGCCTGGTCCGCTGTTACCACGAGCAGGTGGGTCCTCGAGGTGGTAGGTCAGGGTCTGCCTCTGGAGTTTGAGGTGTACCTGCCATTCTGAGCCTGTGCCCCATGGGAGGGCAAAGTGTCCATCAACATTCTGTCAGCCCTTCGGGACAACATAGCCCAACTCCTCTGCAGAGAAGTCATGGCTCCTGTCTCAGATCCTCCGGAACACCCAGGGTTTGTCTCCAAATACTTCTTGGTGCCAAAGCGGATGGGGGGGGGCTGGCACCCTATCTTAGATCTAGACGACCTGAACAAGTTAATCAGGCTGCGCGCCTTCAGGGTGGTCAGTTTGTCTCAGATCATACTATCTCTTGAGCAGAACATGTAGTTTTGCTCCCTGGATCTTCAGGATGTGTTTTCTCATGTCCCAATCCATCTGTTCCACTGGTTCTGGGTGGAGGGGTTCCACTACGAGTTCCAGGCCATGCCATTCGGCCTGTCCTTGGTCTCCAGGGTCTTCACTAAGTGCATCGCAATGGTGGCAGCTTACCTAAGGCATCAAGAAGTCAAATTTACCCCTGCATGGATGACTGGCTGATTGTGGGTCCCTCCAGGCAGGAGGTGGAGAGATCCAGTGACCTGGCCCTTTAGACCTGCGTCTCCATTGGTATTCTGGTCAACGAGGCCAAGTCGGAACTCATGCCCTCACAGGTGATCAATTCCATTGGGGCAAAGCTTGACTTTTGCAGAGCCATGGCTCAGCTCCCAGCAGACAGGGAAGAGGCGCTCTCCTCTTTTGTCTGATTATTTTGGGTTGAGCAGTTGCGCCCTGCTTGGGACTTCCTGCGTCTCTTGGGATATATGGTGGCCTGCACCAGTGTGGTCCAATGGGCCAGCTGAAGAATGCGCTGTCTGCAGTGTGAGCTAGCTTGCCAATGGTCTCAGTGCAAGGGTCACTTTGACCAGCTGGCCACTGTGACCCAGCCAATGTGGGATGCCCTCCAGTGGTGGCTAGTCCCAGAACATCTGCAGGAAGGTACACCGTTTGTCTGCCTAGAGCCAATGGTCATCCTTATGACCGATGCTTCTCTGATGGGCTGGGGTGCCCACCTGGGGAAACATGGAGTCCACAGGCTCTGGGCCCCCTGAGGAGTCCCAGTGCCACATCAGTCTGCTGAAGCTCCAGGCAGTTCATCTGGCACTGACTGCTTGTGCTCCACATATTTGGGATCACGTGGTTCAGGTCCTGATGGACAACACCACGACCATGTGCTACCTCAACAAGCAGGGCGGGACGCACTCCCTTTCTCTGTGCAGGGAAGTGCTCCATGTGTGGACCCTCATGCACGGCTTGGAGGCAGATCTCCTTGCCATCCATGTGGTCGGTGTCTGCAGCCAGCAGGCAGACACCCTCAGCCATGTGAACAAGGCTTCTCACGAGTGCTTTCTCCATCCAGAGGTAGTACACAGCCTGTTCTTCCAGTGGGGCACCCCTCTGGTGGACCTCTTTGCCTCCAGGAAGAAGGCAAAGCTGAGGCAGTACTGTGCCAACACCCTCCCCCAAGCAGGGAAGGCTGCATGGGGATGCCTTCTCAAGGTCCTGGCCCCCAGGGCTTCTCTATGCCTTCTCTCCATTTCCCTTGAGCCACAAGGTGTAGCTCAAGGTGAGGAGGAATAAGGCATGGGTGATCCTGGTGGCTCTGGACTGGCCCCACCAGTTCTGGTACCCTGATCTCCTCAGCCTCAGCAGCAGGCTCCTAAAGCATCTTCTCTCCTTCCGGACTGGCTCTCCTTCAATCAGGGAAAGGTACTCCATCTAGACCTTCAATCCCTGCACCTGACAGCCTGGTTCCTGAACGGCTAGAGTTCCAGGCTTTGGGTCTCTCTGAAAATGTCCTCACTGTGGTTGGGGCATCTTAGAAGGAGTCAACCCAAAAATGCTACGCTTTCAAATGAAAGAGGTTCTCCATTTGGTGCCAGGGTAAGGGGTTGGACCCCTTATCTTGTCCGCTGGCTAGCATTCTCGACTACCTTTGGTCCCTCTTCCAGTCGGGCCTTTGGTTGATGACCCTTAAGGTGCACCTGGCAGCCATCTCTGCCTACCGGATGCGGGCTGGTCAGCAGTTGGTGGTGCAGGAGAAGGTGGTCTGGTGCTTTTTCAAAGTCCTTGACCACATTTTCCCTCCGGTGCGTGAACCACCACCACCTTGAGACTTGTTGCTGGTGCTGGGAAAGCTTATGGGTAAGCCATTCGAACCGCTGCATAGGTGTGAAATGTCTCACCTGTTGTGGAAGACTGCCATCCTGGTGGCTATCACATCAGCCAGAAGGATCAGTGAGCTCCAAGCTTTCTTGGTGGAGTCTCCTTTCCTGGTCTTCCACAGGGACAAAGTTGTCCTTCGCCCCAACCCAAAGTTCCTACCGAAGGTTATGTTGGATTTTCACCTTAACCAGGTGATTAATCTCCTGGTGTATTTCACCAACCACACCTCGGAGGCCAAGCACAGGCTTCATACTTTGGACCTGTGGTGAGTGCCAGCCTATTACAAGGAGCGCATGGCTGGAGTTCAGGAGAGGTTTGCCAGCTATTTGTCTATTCTGAAGCTGCACCTGACTGACCGGTAGTTAAGCAGATGATTGGCAGGGAGACTGTATCCTGCACTGACCTCTGCTATAGGTTGGCGTGTAGGGAACCTACCGTAGAGCTTAGGGCTCATTCCACCTGTTATGCCGCTGCTTCGGTGGATGCTTCCAGGGATGTCCCTATCCAGGAAATCTGCAGGGCCGCTACCTGGAGGTCAGCACATACCTTCATTTCCCACTACCACGTAGACCTTGAGTCACACCAGGATGCTGGCTTTGGGGCCTCAGTTCTCCAATCTTTATTCCCTAAGTAGGGGGTGTGTGCCTTGCCCCCTCCCTCCAGAGAACTGCTAGGAGTCTTCCAGATGTGTGGATAGAACATCATATCCCCGTCCCTAGAAAAATAGGTTACTCACCTGTAACAGTAGTTCTAGTAGTGGTATATGGTGTTCATCCACATGGACCCACCTGACCTCCCCTGGCAAATGGCACACTGGTCTGGCTTCCAGTGGGCAAGATTTGACGTAACGGAGAGGTGCCAAGGGAGTTGCCACCCAAGTAGGTAGGAGGAGCCAGCTTGAAGACATTCCAGCAAGCCATAAAGGGGAAAGGACACTGCCAGACGTGTGGATGAACACCATATAAGACTCCTAGATCTACTGTTACAGGTGAGAAACCTGTTTTTCACTCACCTAGGCTATTCTGGGACCCTCGGGTCCATACTGTACACATCTCAGAGGGACCCAGCTTAGGTTCCACAGTCGATAAAAGGTTTGGTGCATTGCCTTCACCCAGGGAAGTGGCAGGGGATACCTGTGGAAAAATAACAGGTTACTACACCCCCAGGAAAATACATGAGCTGCCCCTCAGGACACTCCCCTCATAACAGCAACCCCCCCCCCGCTCACAAGGAAACGCAGTAACAAAGTATAACGTGCAACCAATAACAGTGTTTATTCGGAGGGGAAGGGAAAATGGTGACGTTAAGCAATGACAACAAGAACAGTAAAGCACTGACACCCCACACAACTCCACGTCTCTCACCTTTGGGTGCACCCTGTCCAGTGTTCCTTAGATGCAGTGGATACCTCACTGAAGTGATGATGGTGCTCAAGCTGGGATGCTTACATTGGGGCCCAATACTTTTAAGCAGATAACTTTGTTGAACGTCAGGTCTGGGCTTAAGTTTCTGGCAGAGTCCTGCCCGGGTCCTAACCCCCTGATTTTAACCTAGCTAGCTAGTGAAATAAAGACTCCCCAAAGCCGCATCCCAGGGGTACTTACAGTTCAGAAGTTCACAGGGGGATTTCAGCATGCTGGATGTAGTATGGTACCATGAAGTTATCTAGTTGGTGCACCCAGGGCACTATGAGGCTGCAGATCTGGTAGACTCCTCTGTTGCACACTCTGGACACACACTAGCAGCTGGGCTGTAACTCAGTCGATGGCTCCAGCATGTTCACACATCAGTAGCTGGGCTCTGGCACAGTCTCTGGCCTCAGCACACTCTGTCTCCAGCTTGCAGTTAATTACTCTGTCCAAATTCCTTTCTAGCTAGCAGCAATTTATGCCGTCCAAATTTATCCCTCCGTGGTGGAAATTGGTGACTCGGTCTTTACACACAGCTACAGCACTTTGGTTCCTTTGCTTGAACAGCACCAATCCCCCGGTCTCTCTCTCTCCTCGGCAGGAATTTTCACAATGCTTTTCCCTCCTCTCTCTCTCCCCCTTCCCTCCCTCCCTGTCTCTCTCTCTCTCTCTGCCAGCAATGAATGGCTCTCTCAGGAGCTCTGCCTCCCTCAAGCACTTGTGGCAGAGCTAGCCGTTGGGGCAAAGATGTGGGCCTGGGCTGGAAAGCCAATACAGTCTGTCCTGCACTGGGTGCCCCTGCTGATCCCAACCGAATCTCTTGTTTGACAGGCAAACAGTCCCTTAAATAGCTTTTGTATAGCCACCCTCCGATTGGCTGTTGCTGTCCTGGACAAATCTGGTGCCCTTTAGTCTTTTCCCAACAGCCCCCTTGAATCTTTAGTCCCATGGGGGTGCCATTACTGTTTATTTTCCAGTCCCAACCATCACAGCCCCGATGCTGTTTATTTAAAACTCTTCCAGGACTGAAAATTATTTGTCCTGGCTCTGTTTTACCTGGGGTACCAGGACACCTTTTAACGTAGTTGTGGGAGCCCCTATGTGCCCTACGGGGCCCCTGAGGCTCACTCCCACTGTTCACGCCTCTTTTCTGGCACTCTCTCTCTCTCTCTAGTCTAGCAGCCATGGCTCCTTTAAGTTTTTATGCTCTTGGCAGCCGCACATGCTCAGTAGGAGCGCAGCCATCATGTTCGTTATTTACTTTCTGCGGCCCCGATGTTCAGGGCCTTTGGGACCACATACATGCCCCCTCCCCCCCAATGCTTCCAGAAGTGCTGAAATCACAATCAGACCTCGTCCCCCACCCCACCATGGACTGAGGATTTGAAAAAGTTGGTGGCCTCAGCCACAAAGTCAGTGGGAGCGCCAGGGTCTATAGCCCTCCTGGAGCCACTACAGGACCAGCGGTGGAGCGTTGGGGCTGTAGCCCTACAGGTAAGCCCATTTGGGGGGCTTACACATTCCCCTTGCCAAATGCTAGTCATCCCAGTAAGCCCCTTAAAACCTCAACAGTAACTTGAATAAAACCTAACAACACATTTCTAGGTAGACACTGGGGTCACAGAACAAACTGGGGTTCTTGATTAAGCAGCAGAAGTTGGTGCTGCAGCCATTATAGCTCCTGGAGTTTATAGGAGCAGAATTGGATTCAGTCAGAGAAAGGGCCTTTCTTCCTCAGCTGAGGGCAGACACTCTCAGGCAGCTGGTAGGCTCCTTCAAGCCTCACTACCTCAGGCTGGCCAGGCACTTTCTCCAGTTGTTAGGCCACATGACAGCCTCAACTGCCACAGTGTCAGGAGCAAGATCTCAGATGAGGGATATTCAATATCACCTCAAGCATTACTGGCATTAGAAAAGAGACATGTTATCAAAGCTGGTCCCAGTCACTCAAACATTCGTGCAGGCACTCCAGTGGTGGCAGGATCTGGAAAACCTGAGACGGGGGTTCCATTCCTCCAAGAGCAACCATCTCTGGTGCTCACTACAGATGCATCCCTACTAGGGTGGGGAGCACACCTAGGGGAGCATACTGTCCACAGTACTTGGCTCAAACAGGAGTCGTTGCTGCACATCAGCCTGTTGGAGCTCAAGGTAGTGTTCCTAGCACTTCAGGCATTCACCTGCATGCTACAAGGAAAGGTGGTCCAGGGCAGGACAGACAACATGACTACTATGTATTACATCAACAAACAGGGAAGCACAAGGTCCACACCCCTGTGCATAGAAGCTATGAAAATATGGACCCTGGCCTATTCCCTGAACATTTTGCTGTCAGCAATCCACCTTCCAGGGAAGGACATTGTGCTGGCAGATGCACTGAGCAGAATAAATCAGAACCATCATGAATGGTCCTTAAACAAGCAAGTACTGCAGTTGGTGTTCAGAAGGTGGGGAACTCCAGAGGTAGACCCCTTTGCTTCCCCAGACAACTACTAGCTCCCTCTGTACTGTTGCAGCCCCCCACTAAAGGGCACAGTACCACTGGTCGCATTGACCTTGTATTGGACAGGGAAGTTCCTGTATGCCTTCCCATTGTTGCTGAGAGTCCTGACCAAGCTCAGGTCCCAGCCAGCCACAATGATCCTCATTGCCCCAGATTGGGCCAGACAGCCATGGTATTCCCTAGTTCAAACAACATGAAGTCTTGCTGTATTCTGACTATTGCAGTGATCTCCAACCTTTGAACTGCCCCGGAGAACAAAGGGTTAACTTTCCATGCATGGCATGGAACGCTGAGCTCGAGCTCGGTTGAAGCCTCTGTCTGCTGTTGTTTAAACCCCAACCATCAGATTCTTTACTCCGCCTCACTGAACAGTCGCTCCGGAGATTTCGCCTTCGCTCGGTTCAAAAAAAGTCGGTTAAAGTGTCATTTTTTTGCTCAGTTTCAACTGAATTTCTGCATCTAACCTGTCGGTTTAAGTCTCTGTCTGTGATACCGTGAGTACTAGATAGGTTTTCTATATTAGTTTCTGTGTGGAACTTGTAAACATTGGATCGGTTCGGTTTGAACCAATCAGGTTTGTGTAAAAAACTTCTGTCTTTATTAGAGTGTGGTAACTGGTCCGTATCGGTTCTAAAAAAAACGGATTTCATTACGTTTTTTTCCAAGACCCGTAACACGGTCAGGAACTGATAGGGTGTCTTGCCTGGCGGATTGCCGAAAAAAGGTAAGTTTTGGTTAGGATTGGCCATGTCTGAGAAATCCAAGAAAAAAAACGGGCCCACTGGGTTTCAACACTTTAGTGTGTGTGGGGAAGCCTTTGCTAAGGCTGATCCCCACACCACCTGTGTTTATTGTCTGGGGTTTGACCACCTCAATTCAGACTGCCAAATTTGTAAAGGTTTTCCCAAAGCTACCTTGAATAAGAGAGTAGTTAGACTGAGGGAAAGTGAGGCCGAGAAGTCCGCTGACCCGGATGGCCAGTCTGGTTCAGTTACAACTGAACCAGAAGGAGTGCCCTCTGACCAGGGTGAAACTTCTTCAGGCAAAAGGAGAACCGATTCTGAGGAGTCGGTTCTGGTTAAAAGAAAAAGAAGGGATAAATCATCTGGTTCGGATCCGCAAGTTCTTTCTCCAACCGCTGATGAGATAGCCAAAGTGATAATGATAGTTCAGTCGCTAACTTCAGTTCTGGCCGAACCAGCACCATCGGTCAGGGGCTCGGTTCGGTCGGTTCCCCCGGTTCCAGATTATACTTTAGAATAATTTTATGAACCAGAGGAGAAGGAGGGAGAGTATGAAGATAATGATGATGATGGTGATTATGAAAGTCTGGATGTGCCTATTGACCCGAACATCTCCCCAGACAGACCTTCAGGTGTTTCTCCTCCTAGGCTTTCTGAGTCCCCTTCCCACTTTATGTTTTACAAAAAAGTGGCTGAAACCCTCCAGCTTCCTATGAAAGAAGCAGTAGAGGATCAGGAGGAGCCTGATTTTGTTGAGATGATGGACATTCCAGAGTCCAGGAGATTGTCTATTCCCCTCCATAAGTCTTTTGGGAAACAGACATTTAAAATTTAAAACTCCTAATTCCATACCTCCTGTGGACAGAAGAATGGACAAGAGGTATACTTTTTCAGGCTCAGACATGGAGTTCCTTTCCCAGCAATGCAGCCATGTTGGGGTAGTGCAGGCTGCTGCCTGTGATAAGGCAGATATTCCCTTGGCTTCACACCCCCCAGATAAGGACTCCAGGAGGATTGATGCCATGGCAAAGAAACAGTACATGGCAGCATCTTTGGGACTCAGGCAGGCTAACTATATGGCCTACACAGCTAGATACCAGAAATCCAGGTGGGACACTGTGATGGCTCTAGCTAAACAGGCCCCTGACCAGCTTGCCAAGGAGCTGGAGCGGGTGGCTGCGGATGGTATTGAGGCATCCAAGGTGCAATTTCATGCTGCTGTGGACTCCAATGATGTTTCATCTAGAGTCATGGCTACATCTGTGGCCCTTGGAGGATGGCTTGGCTCAGATGTACTAGCCTGTCACAGGATACCCAGGCTAAGGCCATGGATTTTCCTGTCATTGGTAATTCTGTGTTTGGGGAGCAGACAGAGAACTACATGAAGAAGATGGACGAGTACAGGACCACCTACAGGAGTGCTCAGGCCAAAGAAAGGCAAGCCACTCCTCAGAGGCAGCATTCCAGGGCAGGCCCTTTCATAGGCCTTTTTACCAAGCCCAGGCCTCCTCTTCTGCTTTTGCTCAGAGGGGGTTCTTTAGAGGGAGAGGCAGACGGGGTATGAGCAGGCCTGCTTCCACCCCTCAGCCTAAAGCCCCTGCCAAGCAGACACCCTGATGGGTCTGCCCGGGCCGATTCTCCACTACCTGTAGGGGGCAGGCTGGCTTACTTTGTCCAGGACTGGAAGTCTTTAACATCAGACAAGTGGGTCCTGGAAGTAGTAAGCCAGGGACTGGTTCTCAGCTTCAAAAAATTTCCCAAGATGAGAACCAGATCCTTTCCACTTGCAAATCCTTCAGAGGCCCTTGCCCTAGAGGCAGAGGTTTCTTCCCTCTTGGCTCTCAGAGCCATAGAAAGGGTTCCTACTCTACACAGGGGCAAAGGATTGTACTCCAGGTACTTCCTAACCCCCAAAAAGACAGGAGAATGGCGGCCCATCCTGGATCTGAGATATCTAAACAAGCACCTTTTAAAGCCAAAATTCAAAATGGTGACTCTGGGAATAATTCTGCCCTCTCTAAGGCCAGGGGACTGGCTAGCCTCCCTGGACCTCAAAGATGCCTGTTTTCACATTCCCATCAGGTGCTCCCACAGAAAGTACCTCAGGTTCGAGTTGCCCTCAGGCCACTATCAATTCAGAGCAATGCCCTTTGGTCTAAAATCAGCCCCAAGGGTGTTCACAAAGTGCCTGGCAGTAGTGGTTGCTTTCCTAAGGAGAAAAAAGACCTCCATCTTTCCATACCTGGACGACTGGCTCATAGTGGGTAAGTCTCCAGACCAAGTCAAGTCACATCTTCGGATAACTCAGCAACTGCTCACTTCCTTAAGATTCCTCCTAAACCTTCCAAAGTCAGTTCTAGAGCCAGTGCAGCTCCTCACCTTTATAGGGGCAGAGCTGGATACAATAAGAGCAAAGGCCTTCCTTCCTCTGGACAGGGCAAGGACACTAATAGAACTGGCCTCTTCTTTCACCTTTCAGATCTCTCGACCAGCAAGGCACTTCTTGCAGCTCTTGGGCCACATGGCAGCCTCTACAGCAGTGGTCCAGGGGGCAAGATTTCAGACGAGGGACATGCAGTTCCACTTGAGAACCTTCTGGTCCCAGAGAAAGGATTCCCTGACCAAACTAGTCCCAGTGACTCGAACCCTGATCCAGGCCTTGCAATGGTGGCAGGATCAGGACAATTTAAGGCAGGGAGTTCCTTTTGTCACTCAGTCTCATTCTCTAATCCTCACCACAGATGCCTCCCTCTTGGGTTGGGGAGCCCACTTGGGGATCTTACCACCCAAGGGCTGTGGTCACCTCAAGAATCTCTGCTCACATCAATCTCTTGGAACTCAGAGCAGTGTTTCTGGCACTACAAGCTTTTTCCAAGTCTGTTCAGAACAAAGTAGTCCAGATCAGAACAGACAATACCACCACAATGTGGTACATCAGCAAGCAAGGGGGCACTCGGTCTACGGGCTTGTGCACGGAAGCAATGAAGTTGTGGTCTCTGGCCTATTCCCTGCAGACTTCTCTAACAGCAGTTCACCTCCCAGGGAAGGACAATGTCCTGGCAGATGCTCTCAGCAGGATATCTCAGGGCCACCACAAATGATCCCTAGATCCCCTAATTTTGAAGGTGATTTTCTCCAGATGGGGCGCTCTACAGATAGATCTTTTTTGCAGCCCCACACAATCACCAGCTTCCTCTCTTTTGCTGCAGACCCCCAGTATTGGGCAGTACTTCACAGCCTATTCCCAAAGTAGGTTCTGTCCCTCCTCCATGGAAGTACTGCTTGGTAGTATGCAATAGTCAGAATACAGCAAGACTTCATGTTGTTTGAAGAAAAAATTACTCACCTTAGTGATGTTGTTTCTTCTAATGGAGTCTTGGCTATATTCTGACCTCCCCCCCGCCTCCCCTCTCAGAACCTGGTTTTTGGGATGTGGGTGGGCAGGAGCAGTGTTGGCACCTAGAGGTGCCCCCCCTTTTTCTCACCCTCCTTTATTTTGGGTGTGTGTTGTGCTTTGTTTTTTGGGTTTCCTGACTTGAGTCTTTGCTTAGTTGTCTGGGGAAGCAAAGAGGTCTACTTTTGGAGTCCCCCACCTTCTGAACACCAACTGCAATCGAAAAATCCCTTTTTATCAAATTTAGTTGCCAGTTGGCTAGTGTGAGTTTACAGTTTCCACACAGAACGCCCAGTGAGTATAGCTCATAAAGATCTGACGGTTGGGGTTTAAACAGCAGCAGACAGAGGCTTCAACCGAGCTCGAGCTCAGCATTCCATGCCACGCATGGTAAGTTAACTCTTTGTTCTCCAGGGCAGTTCAAAGGTTGGAGATCACTGCAATAGTCAGAATACAGCAAGACTCCATTAGAAGAAACAACATTACTAAGGTGAGTAATTTTTTCTTCTGTCCCTATCAGTAGCCAAGCCAAAGGTGAGTAATTTATTCTTCTGTCCCTATCAGTAGCCAAGCCAATCAGCCTACCCAGGAGACACAATTTGCTGACCTCCTCCCAGGGCAGGATCCTCTACCTCAACCTTCGATCCCTCAGACTCAAAGCCTGGTTCTTGAGGACCTACAGTATGCAAATTTGAATCTCAGAAGAGATAATGGAGGTCCTTAGGGTATCCAGAAAACCTATTACCAGAAAAATCTATACTTCTAAGTGGGAAATATTTTCTTTCTGGTGCAGGGACAAAAACTTAGACCATACCGAGGCTGGCTTATCAGTAGTTCTTGACTATCTCACACGTCTTCATTCCCTAGGCCTCAGGACTTCTACTTTGAAGGTGCATTTGGCTACAGTGTCTGCTTACCTGTCAGCAGGTAAGCCATCCTCTTTGGCCTCTAATGCAGTGTTCCAAAAGTTTTTTAAGGGGCTACTGCATTTGCACCCTCCTTATAGAGTCCCTACCTCTGTGTGGGACTTAAATATTTGCATAGCACAGCTTGTGCAGCCTCCTTTCGAACCCATGTCATCAGCTGACCTTAAGTATGTGACTTGGAAGGCTGTGTTTTTAGTGGCCATTACTTCTGCCAGAAGGATTAGTGAGATTCAGGCTATGTCCATGGAGCCCAATTATGTGGTCTTCCATAGGGACAAGGTGGTACTCAGGACAAATAATAAATTTCTCCCTAAGGTGGTATTTGACTTTCATATTAATCAGTCTGTCACCCTGCCAGTCTTTTTTATTGATCATTCTTCCTCAGGTGAGCGTAGACTACATAGCTTTGATGTCAAGAGGGCTATTAGTTACTGCCTAGAGCAGATGAAAGGTCACAGAGGGGATAGAACCCAGCTCTTTCTGACCTATGGAGAGGTTGGCAAGGGTAAACCTGCCACAAAGAGATCCATAGTGAGATGAATTGTCTCATGTATTCAATTCTGTTATGATAAAGTGGTTAAGCAGCCCCCACAAGGGCTTAGGGCCCATTCTACTAGAGGGACTGCTGCATCTATAGCAGCTTTCAGACACATTCCTCTTCTGGAAATCTGTAAGGCAGCTACAGTACCTGGAAAACAGTTTACACATTTACCAAGCACTACTGCCTGGACACCCAGGCCAGGAGTGATGCCAGGTTGGCACAGCAATTCTGCAGAGCCTA
The DNA here is from genome assembly GCA_016271365.2 of Neoceratodus forsteri. Lineage (NCBI taxonomy): Eukaryota > Metazoa > Chordata > Ceratodontiformes > Ceratodontidae > Neoceratodus > Neoceratodus forsteri. The sequence continues at coordinate 640,389,718 of CM028136.1, forward strand.
TTTCCTAAATAGGTCCTCTGCCCACCTCCAAAGGCACTGCTTGGGTAGTCTACATTTGTCAGAATACAGTTAGATTTTCTGGGGTTTGAAGAAAACAGTAATCTTGTTTCTTCTAAGGGAATCTTACTGTATTCTGAGCTCCCACCCTTCTTCCTCTTCTAGGACCTACAGGGCTCTGCTCACTCCTGTATCACTGATGTTGGAAACCTGTGGATACCTATTAGTTTTTTGGGCATCTAGTGACTTGAGTCTTAGAGATGCCTCCTGTTGTTTGGAGATTCTGTTCCCCTAATAGGGGTATTTAGGGGTAGTAAACTTAGTTTGGATAATTAGTGTAACCCCCCTACAAATGGGGGTTCCCAAAAAGTCTTCCTTGAGCTTGCCTAAATGCTCACTGCCAGGCTGGTTTTCTGCGTTTTAGCAGTTTAAATGTGATTACCAGAGCCTGTATAGCTTCTGTGTACTGTCTCTTTAAGAGCTGCCTAATTGCAACTTAAGTAATCTGAGATGGAGCTCTGTTGAAAGATGTAACTATTTACTGAAAATCATTTAGAGTGATAATGATAATGTAGTTTGTCTAACCTGTTTTCTTTGTAGCAAGGACTGTTTTGTTTGTCTCCACTATCCTGGTCCTGGACTGCAAATTGGACCAAACAGTACTGGTGGGACCTAAAATGTAGCTGGACTACAGGAGCTGTCTGAATTCAAAATCTGTAGGAACTTTAGTTTGGAGCTTTTTTGCGCCTTTTTTGCAACTGAAGGGGGAACTCTTGCTTTGACTGACAGCCAAATCAGCCAACCAAATCTTTTGGTTCTTGGGGAAGTCCCAGGCTGCTTGCAGTTTTTCAGTTAGTTCTGAGCTGGGAAGTGAAATGAGAAGAGCTCAAGTGAATTTTGGGCAGCAATCTTGAGTGGATTCGAATGGGAAAACTGAAAGGGCTAAGAGTTTGGCCTGCATGTCTGCCTGCTGCTCCTAAGCGGGAGAGAAGAGAATTATTTTGGACTAAATCCAAGTTTGTGTGACTAAGGTTACTGAATTGGGCCAGGCTCAACCTGAAGAAGACCGAAGATTTTGCTGAATGCGATCGGCCTGTCAGGAGTTCCAGCTACCCCTAAGCTCCTGGTGTGTTCAGAGACTTTACGATTGTGACCGGGGAGCGCTTTGCCTGGTACAGTGGAATTCCCTTACGTGTAAATGTGCTATGAGCTGCTAGTGGGTCGTGAGTTAGTTCCCCACTGTGTGAACTGTGTTCTGTTTGCTGGAAGCTGTATCCAGCCCAAAACGGACTGCATCCGAATTTGTCTTCATGCGATCTGGGCCTTGCCAGACTGGCCCAGCCAGACTACCCACTGCACAGAGAAACCATCGATGAGAGACCTGCCTGGGGATCAGCCCCCTGCTCCACGCTTGAACAGGAGAACAGGAATGATGCCTCTGCAACTCATGTGGGCCCTGCTTCTCCTGGCATTCCACATCAACCACCTGCAGTCTCGATTTTCATCCAGCCTGTGTCCAGTCTTGGGTATCGTGAGTAAATATCAGGGTAGCTCCCTGCAACAACAGCTTAATCTGAGTGTGTCATCTGATTGTCTTATTGTTTCATTTCCTTTACGAACTGAGCCCTCTGGCTGTGGATTACAAATATTGTGTACTGCGCATGTTGTGTTTTCCATCACAGGGCTCCAACCAGCTGAAACCCTGGGCAACGGTCCTGGCTAGCCCATCTCTTCTCCACCTGGGTACCCAGAGGTGGACTGTGTGGGGAGACTCAAAGCGCATGCATAACTGCTTGATTGATATAACCTTTAAGCTAATTAACCTGATTTTGCCCCACCCTTGTTCAAGTCCCCTGAATAAATCAGATCTAACTTTTTCTGCATGTAATCTGACTGTGGTTCCAGTTTGTGCTCAAAGTAATGTACTGTTGCTATTTGCTGTACATAACCTTGTTTTGCAGGGGGTCCCCAGGGTCAAGCCAAAGGAACCAGCCCTGGTGGTAAGTGCAAACAGTGTGGGTACGTGGTGTACCAGGGGTATTGTGAAAGTGATTATTGTACAGTGTTCAGGCCACTAGAGGGGACGGGGGGGTTGCAGTGTCCCGGAGGGCTGTGCCCAGGTTAGCTTGACCACTACCAACCCTGACCTCTGGGTGGAGGCACCCGTTTCAGAACTCAGGCCCTTAACCTGCTACTAGCCAAGCAGGCAGGGGTAGTAGCCCTTGGGATAACGCCACCTAGGGGTTACATTAGTATATAGCTTCTGCATGTTTCGTAAGAAGCTGACGGTTGCAGGAAGTGCAATCAGGGACAGTGATTTGAAAACTGAGCTCGAGCCTAACATTCCACTATTAGCATAGGGGCTATTAACCATTTCGGCTGTGGGGCAGTCCTATGGTGAGACCATACTGCATTTGTCAGAATATAGTAAGATTCCCTTAGAAGAAACAAGATTACTATGGTAAGTAATGCTTTCTTTTGGTTAACCTGGGATTTTCCACCTAAACTTCTATTTTTATCATTTGTGTGGCTGCCATTAGGGCTGGGCGCACACTCCTTCATCAGTTCAGCTTTCCACCTGTGTCCTGATCCCCATCCATGGCGCATGTGCTGGTCAATAATCGTTAACGGCTTTATGAGTGCTAAGCTCCATTGATTCCTATTGCGCAAGTGTATGCACGAATTGAGCAGGTGCACGCACGCTTGCATGCTAATGCCCCCACAAGCCTGGCAGGGTGCGCGCACACTCAGTTTAACACTTTGAAGCCTACTGGAGTGTTTTGGCAATTGGTCGACAGTTGTGGAGTAACTATCACAAATACGGTTTAAAATCTGGATTTTTCTCCTGTCAGTTTTCTGTTATTGGCACCATGGCTTACAGGAGATCATTAATTGTGAAATGATGTAAGACCTGCAGAAGGGTGTTGAGGCCCTCCCCCATGGGTCCATATTGTCCTCATTGTGTCGCCCAGCATAATATTTCTCTCAGTGTACCCCCCAACCGGTCCTCCGAGCTGGGGAGGGGGCACCTGTTTCGTCTCTTGGCAGTGGCAAAGCAGAATTATGAAAATCTCTCTTATTGCTCCTCTGTGAGCTTCTGAGCCCCAGTATCCCACAGAACATGCCAGCAGATACAACTGAACCCAAACTGGGCCCCTCAGGTCAGGGGGCCCACACAGGCATGTCCAGGTGTGATGCAGAAAGAGCAGGCTGTGGAATCAGATGTGCAGGCAGACCTGACTCTGACTTATTAGAAGGCCAGGATGAGGGTTACAGGGATCTTGGGAAAACTCCTGACCTTAAAAAAATACTCTCAGATGAGAAAGACGTCCCTTCTGAGGAGGAGATAGAGGAAGGACAGTAGACAGAGCCCAAGACCAGGATTCTGATTCCACTCCTATTTGATAATAAATCCTTGTCCTTTTTGATAGCTGAGACTTGTAGATCCTTACAGTTTAGGGAAGAGCAGTCTGCGGAGATGGTGGATGTTAATCCAATTCTGTCTGCGTCCTCCTCTAATCTAAAATGTTTCCCAGGTTTTGTTCATTGTGACCAAATTATTGAGCACAAATGGGCAGGTGTAGATCAGAGAAAAAATGTTCCCAATCCAAAAACTAGGAATTATCCTTTTTTACGGGAAAGATCTTGCAAGTGGGAATCTTCCCCTCTGGCAGGCAAGCAGTTTATAATAAATCTTGCAGTCCGGTTGGGACTCGAGCATAGAAACACTCAACCCTCCTGTCAGATTAATTATACCTACGATATAGGCAGCTCTTAAAGAGACAGTGCACAGAGGCTATACAGACACTCTCTGGCAATAACATTTAAACTGCTAAAATGCAGGACACCAGCCTGGCAGTGAGCATTTGGGCAAGCTCAAGGAAGACCTTTCGAGAACCCCCATTTGCAGGGGTGTTACAGGCATATGGGATAAAATTCCCCCCCTCCCATTTTTTGTCTGGGTACTGCTTCTTAGAACCCAGTTGTTTTGATTAACCATTGACAATGTGGAGCACTACAGAAAGAAGAAATTAACTTCATACTTACCGTAATTTCCTTTTCTGTTGGCTCCGACATTGCCAATGGGAACCGCCCAGGGTCCTGGCTTCTGAGCTAGAATCTTATCTGGTGTCCTAGGAGAGAAGTCTATTTTCATTAAAGTCCCCTGCTTGGATCACTCTCTATTCTGCTGCACTGTACTCTGATATGTATATTTATAGACTGATTTATCAATTATCTGCGACCGCAGGTTAACAAGTTTTGTTAGTTATTTAAGGTGTGTTTTCTGTTGTGGGTTAGTTCTCTACATTCAGCAAAAAAATACCAAACCAGGACATGTCTCATTGTGTGTTAGCTTCAGTTTCACAGTTTGGTGATGCTTATGAAGCATTTTTACTGTTACATGGTTTCTCTACAAGAAGAACCGAATATTCCAGGCCTCCTTTGGATCCATGAAATACAATCCCTTCCCCGAATGTTGGATAGGAAGGTAAGACAGTTTTATTATTACAAGTATGTGATTGTTTATATATGTTTAGCTCTCATGGCACTGCAAGGTAATTAGTTATTGGGGAGTTGCTGCTGCTGCATGGAATCTTCATGTGCCCAACATTCTAAAGCTTGGGATGTGCCATTCCCCTGTAGGGGTGCACTGTACCCAGTTGTTTTGATTACCCCATTGACAATGCTGGAGCTAACAGAAAAGGAATTACGGTAAGTATCAAGTTAATTTCTTCTTTCTTTAGCTGTTCTCTCAACTGGTGTATGTATTCAAGGTAGGTCTCCTCAGAAGTGCCATCTGGGGACACACCAAAGCAGAGATCAACTGGCAGCCATGCCTCACAACTAAACATGAGATAAAATAGAGAACATTGGGTGGCATCATTTTTGATGCAGTTGTATGCATGCATCAAGTAGCTCACTCTCTGGCTCCAGTTGGCTTTGTCGGCTGGGTCCAGGGTATCCAACATATGCAATAGAGTTCTATTGAAATGTTCAGGTTAAGGGTATCCCTGGGGGTGTTATAGTGTGGTGCATGATTTCTTTATACTGTACGCTGCCAGAAATTCACCAGCTAACGTTTAAAGTCTTGGCCCTGGTCCGAGTGGACTCTTTTCGGAATGCTGTAGTGTGTCACAAATTGAGGCAGAACTTTAACTACAGTGCTGGCCTTCTGATCTTTTGTTGGTAGACCTGGGCATATCTGATATAGTGCTCTGTCATAACAAGAATGTTAGCTGTGTTCTTTCTGTCAGGCTCGAGAGACAAAAAATCCATGCAGACTAATTCAAGTGGACTGCTGGTACTGATGTTGACTAAATAGGTAGCTCTTTTTGGCAAAATCTTTCACTTTATGCATCTCAGACAGTGTTTGCAGTGACTCTCAATGTCTTGTTTCATCCTGTACGAATACAATTTTGCTCTACACAGATCGAGGGTACGCTCATAGCCCAGGTGACCCATTTCATTGTGGAGGGACATGAGCACTGCCGTGGTGTATTTCCAAGGCAGCACCAGCTGGGTCTTTGGACACTAGGGATTTCACTGTCTTGCACCCTGCTTATTAGTAGTCTGTTTTTTAGGGCCAGCTTGCTTCACTCTCTCAGCATCACTTTAGTGTCTGGGAGGTGGCTGCACACTTGCTCAGCGCGGTACCCTTTTTCTAGAGCTTGAATTATGTCTTGCAAGGCACTGTCCTCTCTTTGGGTCCTTTGTAGTTCTGGTTTACTGGTTGAGGCAGAGAGGAGAGATCCAGACCAGTAAAGTACAAATATGCAGGTGGGATAGCATCAGGTGAGGCCCCAAGCATGTCAGTGGCTCTTGCAGGCTTGGCACATGGATCTTCACCTTGTGCAGTAAACTTCAAACACAACACTTTAACAATGGCATTCTCTACTTGCGCTGGGGGGGTCAGACTGGTCACCATGTGGGCACTTTGACAGAGCATCCGCATCTCTATTGGCCTTCCCACTTCTGTATTCAAGGCTGTAATCATAAGTGGACAGGACAGATAGCCACCGGTGCCCCACAGCATCTAGAGTCACCGTGGTATTTACATAGGTCAGTGTGTTGTTATCTATGTGCACTATGAAAGAAACCTCACACTCAGGTGCCCACGGTCTCCAAAGGGTTCGCCAACCTTTAAATACTCTTTGGGGGGGAACTGTATTTTGCCAATTGAGCTCTCTTTTTCTTATTGGTAGGTGGACAGCATTGCATTAAGTCTTTTAATGGGCGTACCACCATCGAGTAGTCTTTTACCAAGCAATGGTAGTTGCCGTAGAACCCCAAGAAAGATTGCAGTGCTTTTAAGTTGTGGGTCCTGGGCCAGGTGGTGAGGGCCTCCACTTTAGCTGGGTCAGTCTGAAGGTCTGTCTCTGAGACAATCTGTCCAACATACTTTACAGAAGGCTGGCAGAACTGGCACTTGTCTATTGAAATTTGTGACCCAACCTCCTCCAGCTGGTCCAAGATATTCATCATTCAGGCCTCATGTTCCTGTAGAGTACGCCCGAATATAATTAAGTCATGCAGGTAGACAATGATGTCTAGCAAATTCATATCCCCATGGCTTTCTTCATTTAGCTCTCGATTGTGGCTGTCACTCTGGATATTCCTTGCATCATGCACTTGAATTGGTAGAACCCCAATGGACAAATAAAGATGGTCTTCTCCTTGTCCTCCTCTGCCATGGGGATTTGGTAATAGCCACTTCGAAGGTCCAACATGGGGAACTACTGGCTTCCAGACAGGCTGCCCATTGTGTCTTCCACCCTTATTACCATGTTTTGATCAGAGATGGTCTTCTTATTCAATGTACGATATGAATACACATCCTCACAACATTATTTCTCTTGAGCACCACAACAATGGGGAAGGCGTAGGGGCCCTGGCACTCAATGATGATACCTGCATCCAGTAACTCTTCCAGGAATTGCCTGATGGCTTTGATGTCTCCAGGGGCTAGCCTCTGAGACCCTTCTCTGAATGGGTGATCATCCCTCAGACCAATCCGGTGTTCTTCGCCTGTGATGCACCCAATGTCCCATTTGTGGCGTGAGAAGACTTTGTGTCGCTTGCTTAACTTTTGGCTTAAGCTCCACTGGTAGCTGGTAGGTATGGTGGAATTGCCAAAATCAAACATGGTTGGATCTATTTCATCCTCTGCAGTCACCAGCAGGTTTACTTCAATAGCGCCATCGCCTTTGTAGATATTTGCCAACACTCGGCCTTTCTGGATGACTACAGGTTTCCCAGACTCATTCCTGACACTCACCATAACACGCCTGGCCCAGGGTGTCTCCGGGGTGGCAGCACTCCTCTTTGCACCATTAGCCCTTCTGGCAAACTGTCCTCTGGTGGAGCATCAATGGTGAAGGGAGATCCTTCAAGCAACTGAGCAAACTTGACAGTTCCCACCACTCTGCATTCTGAATTTGGGGCAGGGTCAATTCCTCGCTGTCCACCCTTTGTATCACACCAACAGACTCTTCCATCAACTCAACTTCCTCACTATCCACAGTCAGGCCGACCCCCTTGACCACTGCTTTGACCAAGGGATTCACTAGTTCATCTGCCCCTTCTCTCTCTGTGCACATCTTAGCCAGTCAGCCAAACATATTAGTGTTTGTCCCAATTAGCACAGGCATGTCTGTCAAGCAGGAGGTATTGATGGTTTAAGTGCAGAGATCTTTCAGACTTACCCAGACTGGTGGTCCCATAAACTATGCCTTTTAGACAGTTTCATTCTGGATGAAGGAATGGTGCTAGAGGAATGGCTGGTGAGCTTGATTGTCCCTTTATATAAAAAAGGATCATTAAGTGACCCTAATAACTATGAGCCGATCAGCCTCTTATGTATCACAGAAAAAATCTTTACAAGATTGATTCTGGAATACCTTGAAGACTGGATCAGTTGATATAAATTAATCTCAGAAGAATAAGCGGGCTGTAGGAAAAACAGAGGAACAATGGACATTTTCACTATGAATTACTTAATTGAAAAATATTGTTATACTAACAAGGGAGTTATGTTTATGGCATTTATGGATTTGAAATCCACCTTTGATAATGTTAACAGAGTCATTCTGTGGGAAACCCTTTATGAGTATGGTCTGAGTGTGCAGCTTTTGGATGTTCTGAGATGTTTACATAACAATAACACAGCCCATATTAGAATTTCTAGAGATAGGTTTATTTCAGAGGCAGTGAGGATTGAAAAGGGGGTTAAACAAAGCTGTCTTCTGGCACCAATCCTATTTAATTTGTATATGGAACAGCTTATTAGAGAGATTAATGCTCTGGAGTTTGCTGTCCCAAATATTGATGGGAATAAAGCACTAATGTTAATGTAAGCAGACAATATAGTTCTGTGTTCATTAACACAGGCTGGACTAAAATAAGCTATTAGTTGCTGTATTCATACATTAAATAAGCTAGAACTGACAATAAACCCAAAGAAATCAGCAATACTAATGTTTGGCAAAAAAGCACAAAGGAAAGAATGCCATAAATGAGTAACTTAAAATACATTATTTGAAATTAAAAAAGAATACACCTATTTAGGGGTGGTGCTAGATACTAATATGTCTTGGGTGCAGCAGTTCTCTAAAGTAAGAAAACAAGGAGTAAGTGCTTCTAAAGCCATTATAAGATTCAGCAAAAAGTTTGCTGATAATTCCTATATTGCACTTAAAAGAGCATTCAAAGCAAAAGTAATTAATATCCTATTGTATGGGGCAGACGTTTGGGCCTTTTGTAAGTGTCAGAAGGATTTAGAAGCAGTGCAAAATATGTGTTTTAAACAGATCTTGGATTTACATCTGCGTATTCCTACAGCCCTACTGAGAATTTAATTAAATATAAACTCTATTGCATTAAGGGCTCAAATCAGTGCCGTGTGTCTGCTTCAAAAAATTATACAGGCACCATGGGACAGCCTGTTGGCCAAACATTGGATAGAAAGTATAGGGAAAACATGCCCCAATGGTTGATTTAATAGACTTAATAATATGGTGGTTAAGATAGGTCTAGGGCAGATTTGGGACAATCAAGTTCCTGAAGATATAATGGGTTATGTTGGAACAGTCAAAGATTAACAGACATCTTTTTTCAGGGAGAGATGACCAAACTTAGGGAATTGTCATTTTGCAAACTGTAAATAGAGAACAAACTTGTAGGTCATGCAGAAAATACCTGACATTATGTGAGGATTATGCACAAAGAAATGCCCTATGTAAATTCAGGGTAGGCCTGATGAAGTCCGGTTATGGAAGAGAATCAGTATTTGAGCTGTTGAATGAAACCAGTATTTGTGACTTAAGGCCTCTTGTTATGGTTAGGCACTTGATTTTTGAATGTCCAATGCTGAATGATATAAGGGCAAAGTGGCTGTCACCAATCTGGGGGAATTTAAGAGCCATGTCCGAGGAAAATTATATCAAATGTATGGTATATTGTGAAAAGGAAACGCATATGTATGCCATGGCAAATTTTGCCAAATTAGCACTTTATAAGCTCATTCAAGGCTGGGTCTATTAGTAGATTTTGTAATTTTATTATTTATTCATGTTTAGCACATATAGCCTTTTTAATAATGTATTGTCATTTTGGAGTGTTCATGTAAAATGTATGGCATGTAATAATGTGAATTTTTATACATACAAATAGAAGAATCTGAATCTGAATCTGAAAAAAATGTCTGTCATCCCTTTGGGCTCTGGGTAGATCAGAGCCAAAGTCTCAGTGTTGGGGTGTTCGCCCAGGCCCTTCGAGATGAATGCAATTTGTGCGAGGCAGTAACTGTCATAGGGGTAGCTGGAACTGCCTATCTCCCACAGGGACAGAACGGACAGGGGTAATATGTGCAGGTGTTTTAGGTATCGGTCATAGAAGGTCCAAGGTATGATAGTGACCTGTGACCCATTGTCCAGTATGGCAAAACAAGGCACTCCCTCGATTAAAACCTCCACATCAGCCTGGGGACTGACCAAACCAGGTGGCACCTGACTGCCAGGAGAATCTTGGGTTTGGTCCACTTGGTGGAACATTGCAATTGCAGGGACCCAGTTTGCTCCTTCACTCCTTCTAGGCTGTTGTATATAGCCCCGGGTCATGTATGAAAAGGGCCTTCAGCTCATTGCACTTACCTGGTAAACAAGTTTAAATAAAAATAAATATATAAACTTTTCCCCATTGGTGTTTCCCTGGTCCTTCCACCTCCTGTAACGAGCTGTGTGTAACCCCCTTACAGATGAGGGTTCCGGAAATGATTGTATAGAGCCTGCCGAAGTGTTTCTCTGCCTGCTGGCATTCGGCATTTAAGCATTAAATGTGGTTCCAAGTGAGTGCTGTTTGAGACTCCACGTACTGTCTCTTTAAGAGCTGTCTGCTTGCAGACTTTTATTTTTATTTATTTAAGAATCAGTTTACAACCTTTGAGCCAGAGGCTCGTTTACAAAGGTACTTCGACACATAAAGACATACATTGCGTTTCAGTTACATAGCACAGATTTGCCAAAAATCAGTAGGCATTCACCAGAGGTGCCACGTCACATTGTGGTCAGACAGATACAATTGCACAGGTACATGTAATCTATGAGCAGGTATTAACAAGTTGGTATCAAGTGAGCAATTTTGGTAGATAAACATTGAAACAGCTGGCACTGGCCAGGTTAAACCTAGGCATGGTGGACATGGAAGTGGTGTGGGGATGGTTGGGCAGAGCTGCCCGGGGGCATTGTCAGGAGAGAAATAAAGAGGTGGAGGCTATGTTCAGAGACAGGAGCAGTTACGAGTGCTGAAGATGTGGTTCCGAAGTGCGGTTTTGAATGTGGAGATGGTGATGGCATTGGTGATGGTGGCAGGGAGAGAGTTAAACCAGGTTGGGGCTCTATAGCTGAAGGACCTCTGGCCACGGCTGGTTCTTGTTCTGGGGACCTTTAGAGTGGTCTTGTAGGAAGACCGTGTTGCAATGGTGGGAGGGCTCTGGTGGATGGATGCTGTTACCCCAGGGGGGGAGAGCCCGAGTAGGGTTTTTTTGGTGAGGAGACAGGTCTGGTATCGGAGCCGTTCATCCAGGGTAAGCAGGTTAGCATCGATATAGCTGATAGGTGTGTGTGAGTCTGGGGCACCCAGTAATTAATCTGCACGCTTTATTCAGGGTTAGGTGAATTTTGTTTAGTGCAGTGGTGTCGGCAGCACCGTATACTGGTGAGACCATAGTCTACAAGGACAGAACGGACGATGTAAAGCAGCGGACGCATTATGGGGAAGGCAGCTTTATGGCGGAATAGGATGCCAAGCCGTGTGTTGGTGGATGGATGTTAGTGTCATGGGTGTGAATGGAGGGCTGAATCTGGGTAACCTCAAGGTATTTGTAGGAGCAGACTTGTTCCAGTGGTTGGTTGGTGCTTGAAGGATATAGAGTGGGTGGTTGCTAGCTTTGTTTTGGGGGTGTGAAAAGAGCATAGTTTTGGTTTTCTTAAGATTGATGATGAGTCTGCGCCCTTAAACCAAGCCTCGGCACTGTTGAAAGACTGCTGTAGGGAGTCCTGTAGGGAGATGGGATTATGGTGGTGGCAAACAGGACAGCGCTGCCTGCATACAGCAGGATTTTGCCAGAGCATGCACTGGGCAGGTGTTCAGATACAGTGAGAAGAAAGGGGGCCCAGGATGGAGCCTTGGGGACCCCAGAGAGAATGGGACAGGTATCGGAGGTGTGCTGTGTCTTGACACTGGGATCGAAATGTCAAGATAGCTAGCACACCATGCCAGAGGGCCAGCCGAGAGACCAGTGAGGCAGAGTGCGCTCAGCAGCAGTGGATGGGAGACAGTGTCGAAAGCCTTTGAGAGGTCAATGAACACTGCACCAGCTAGGGAGCTGGTATCCAAGGAGGAGTGTAGGAAGTTGGAGAAATTAATAAGGGCAGTGCTGGTACTGTGACCCACTTGTGAAGCTCATGTTGCTCTGGGCATAAGATGTTATGCTTAGCCAGATAATCAGTGATTTGAATGGCCACCACTTCTCCAGGGCTTTGAGAGGGAGGGAGGATGGAGATTGGCCGGTAGTTGCTGGGCCCGTCGACCTGTCGCCTCCTTTATGAATAGGTGTGATAATGGCTGTTTTCCAAGCTGTGGGGAATTGTCCCAGGCAGAGTGACTGGTTAATTAGGCTTGTGAGAGGTGCAAGGACTTCATCTAGCACCAGCCTGAGGATGCTGGGGTCCAGTGAGTCACTGCCGGGATTGTTGCCATTGAGAGCTTTGGTTAGGATGGGTCTGGCTTCCCGGGTGGAAATCTTTCGCAGGAGGAAGCTGGGGTGCTGGAGGACAGGGGGAGTTTGGCTGGGGGGAGGGTCAAAGAAATTACTAGGGAGGACTGAGCTAAGGTCAGTGAAAGTGGTGTTGAACCAGTTAGCTATGGTGGCAGGCTCGGTGGAGGTTGTGCCATTTCTAGTGAGCTGGGATGGGGCGGGGGAGCAAGCTTTACCATTGAGTTGCTTAATATTATCCCAGAAGGTCCGGGCTGAGCCCCAGGAGGAGGTAAGGGAGGCCTGGTAATGGTCTGCCTTGGCTTCCTGATGGCCCATGAGCATTTTTTCGGCTGCATTGTATGCTTGCTCATCAGACAGACGACCTGTTTCAGTGGCAGGTGCCAGAGGTTATCCCAGTTTCTAAGTAATTGTAGGAGGGCCGGGCTAACCCAGGGTGCGTTCTGTTTTGGACCGGTTTTGGTTAGGGTGCAAAGAGATCACAGGCCATGTTGAAGTTGTGAGTGAAAAGGCGAGGGCAGTATCAATGTTGGTTGCCCGCTGAATGGGGACCAGTCTATCTGGGTGAGGAGTGCCTTGTTTCTTCAGCCCACCAGGGCGGAGGCGCCATGGGAGGGTGGTCTGGGCTTGGGTTTGGGATTGGGGTTACCCAGTGGAATAGGATAGGGAGTGGTCACTCAGGGAGTCTGGGAGGAACCTGGATGTTTTTGGATTTTATGGGGTCGGTTAGTTATAATAACATCCAGCAGGGTGCTGGTACCACTCTTAGGTTAAGTTTCGTGGGCTGGGTGACGAGTTGTGTCAGATCTTGGGCGGCAAATGAGTCTCTGGTGGTGGATGAAGAGGTGCTGAGCCAATTATCGCTAAGGTCCCCACTAGGATTTGTTCTGCCTTATGGTGGAGGGGTGGCCAGGTAGTCCGCTAAAGATATTAGGGCTGGGTGCTGGTTCTTTGGGGAACATAGGCTGTGGTGAGATAGAGAGGGGTTCTAGAGGGTCTGGGGTGAGTCTGAGGGTAAGGGCCTGGGCCCCATTTGTGAGGGCAGGGGTGGGGAGTGCAGTCCAGGCATTGTGTCCCTGGTGTAGATTGCACAGCCACCCCTCGCTTGTTTACTCCGTCCTCCGGTATAAGGTATAGCCTGGGAGGGAGACAAATGAGTTTGGAGTTGATTTGGACAGCCAGGTTTCAACCAGGGCTATGATGTCTGGTTGGTGAGCCAAGGCCCAGCACTGTAGGGCGTCAAATTTCTTCAGCAGGCTGCATATGTTCATGGAGGCTACTCGAAGACCAGTGGGCTGAGTGGGTGGATGGGAGGGGGCAGGGCCTGGGTTGGGGTGTATGTTCCCTGTTAGGAGTAGAAGGAGGAGAAGTGCTCTGGTCAGAGGGAGGCTGATGGAGAGTTTACGCCGGGAGCGATATAATAAGGAATGGGGTTTGGTTGCACAAGGGGTGGGTAGGGTAGCACAGGCAGAGAAGGCCTGAGTGATCAGAAGTGCAAGGGGGCTGTGGGGGGAGGACAGGTGATGTCTGGAAGGGGGGTGAGGTGGAGAGGAGCAAATGGGATGTGTGGAGGAGGAGGGAGGGGTAGGAGCAGTGGTAAAGGAGGAGGGGAGGACAGGAGGGTAGGTAGGAACACTGGAGTAGTGAGGCTGAGGGTTCATAGGGACAGTAGGGTATGTGGAAGGCAAAGGGAGGAGGAGGAGAAGAGATAGACTGGTGAGCAGGGGATGCATGTGCATAGTTGGGAAGGTTGGTGGAGCTGAAGTGAGGAAAGAATGGGGGGGACTAGGATGAAAGAGGGGAGATAGTAGTGAGAGATCACCTCAGAGTCTAGTTGCTGCTATGGTGTGGTGGCAGCGCATGTGCCTGAAGTGCACAGAGTACTGGGTTCAAGCCCTGATCAGGGCAATAGGAGAGAGCCAGACCAGTGGCTGCAGCAGCAGGGAGCTGGGCTCAGGTTTGTAGAAGCACCTAGACAACACTTTAGTTGTGTCACAGGGTTAGTGTGTTCTTTATAGTAATGAAATCCTGCAGTAAAAATATGCAGGTGTTCTAGGTGAGTGGTGGAGCTGTGGACTTTGGAAATAAGGGTGCAGGGTTCAAAGGCAGCAGGAAGAAGAGGTAAACTTATATTTTGGCAGATTGGGTAGCTAAGTGATTAAGAGGCTTAAAAAGTAGTAATAAAGTAGGTAGGCACTGTGGTGCAGAGGCAGAGCAGCAGACTCTAACCACAAGGGTACTGGGTTTGAACACAGCTCAGGGACAGAGGGTAGAGAGGGCCAATTTTTTAAATCTGGGCAGGAGGGAGTGAGGTATGGTTAAGAGCATAGAAATACAGGAAGTTGTTGGCCTGGTTCATTGGCTGAGATGATAGTCAGTAGAATGTAAGAGAAGGGTACCAGGTTTGATACTAGCAGTTGCTTAGAGATAGGATGAGTGCAGAAAGTAGGTAGTTAAAGGAATCCAAGGGAACTGCAGTGACTCTAGTGGGACAGCTGTGCAGCAGTAGCTAGAGGGATATAGAGAGCAGAGAGGAGCTAGAGTGGAAAGTGCAGTGATCCCTAGTGGTTGGTGCCTATAACCTGCAAATGGGAAAGTGGACACTTAGTAAAAAGGAGGGTGGAGCACGTGACCTGCCAGCAGCAATATATGGAGCGCTGACCCTGGGTGGAGTGTGGTTGGGCGGGGGTGGAAGTACCTCACAACAGTCAGGCTGTAGTGCAGGACACTTTACCTCTTCCAGGCTCTGGCAATCCCCGGTTTCAGTCTCTGCTGCTGGGCTGAGTTCTGAGGGGAGCGGGCTGCTTCAGGGCCTATATAGGGAGGACAAACAAAGGAATCCCATTAGTATGCAGCGGGCTAGTACAGGACCCTACTGCGCATGCGCCAACTATTGGAACTGTATCCTGATACAGGTGGCTACTGTGCATGCGCAAGATGGCGGACACCCACGCTACACATTCTATGCAATCCTACCAAGGTAAGCACTCTAATACAGCATTTAAACAGCTAAAATATCACAGGATACTAGTGCTAGATGCCCTAATCCTAGCCCTTAAAGTAACACAGAGATAGCCCCACAATCCCCATTCAGAGCAGTCCAGATATCCAGAAGCACAGTCAATCAGTCACTGTGTGGGGACAGAAAAAAGACTCCAGATGACTTAATTAGTTTGTATGGGGGGACTGTGTATTTAATGCTCAAATCCCGCCCGAGCTGCTGTCAAATCGCTCCATTTCTGCAGTCGCTAAGAGCACAGAGGGAGCATAAATGAAAGGTGTAACTGTTTGCCTGAAACCAGTTAGAGTAATAAGTAAAATGCAGTTTGTCTAACCTGCCTTTCTTGCAGCTGGGACTCTGTGTGTTTTGCCCTCCATTTTGATCTGAACTGCTGAATGGGTCCAATCAGTGGGGGGCCTCAAATGGAGTTTGTTCGACCAACCAGAATTAGGACTCTCTTGGGAGCCGGCTTACCATGAGGAGATATAGCTAGCAATTCTGGGAAGTGAAGTTCTGGACCTTGGCGCCTATTTGCACCAATGGGGAGAGTTCTGAATGATTGACAGCTGAGTCCACCAATTGGACTGGGCGGCGCCCAAAGAGAATGCTCTGCCTTGCGACTGGACAGATCAGATCCGTTGTGACCATGATGAGAGAAGAAACTCCGAGCTTCTGCGCTGTATAGTTCCACATGGGAAGCACGTGGGAGGCCTAAAGTCGGGCTGTTGCATTGCCAATTTAATTCGGACTGAATCCGAGACTACGGAGAGGAAGAGAGGCTGAAAGAGTGGAAACCAGGCTCACCCTGTAAAAGACTGGAGAAATTGTTGAATCGCGCTTGGTCTGTCAGGAAGTGAGGCTGCAGTGTGAACTCCTGGGTGTTAGCAGTAAGTGCGATCGGGACCTGAAAGCAGTTGCCTGGTATAGTAATTTTCTTTACATACAGATGTGTGGAATGCTTGTAAGGAATAGCTAAATGGGTTCTCTTGTCCCCGTCCAGTGTAGACTGAAAGCCATGTTGATTGTATGCAGACTGAATCCGTCTGCTGATCAAAGCCATGTGCCTGGTTTGTAGAATCTCATCTCCCTGCTGTGTGTGTCTGGCAATCCAGAACCACCATCTGTGCCAGGTTTTCAGCGTGGGGTATTGTGAGTACAAGTCAGGGTATCCTCTGTGACTATTAACCATCAACAGTGTTTCATCTGATTTCCATTTCTTCAAAGACCGAGCCATCCGGCTCCGGATTACAATTGGGTATTGTACATATCTCTCTTACAGGGCCCTTTCCATCTGCACCTGCCAGCCAACCCCGGGCAATGGACCCGGCTAGCCCACCCCCAACCTGGGTACCCAGAGTGTGACTTTCTAGACCCTGTAATGTGCAAAGTACTGTGATCTAATGCCACCAATTAATCTGATTTCCCCCTCCCGTGTTATGGTCCCCTAAATAAACCAGATTTGATGTTGTTAAACTTTAAACTGTTTAAAGTGTCAGTACCTACATGTTAAGCATTGTATTGGTTGGTGTATGCTGATTAACCTTATTTTACAGGGGGTCCTCAGAGACGAACCTCAGAATCAGTCTCGAGGGTAAGTGGTACTTTATGATTGAACAGTGTGTACATGTGGGGTATTGGGACTGTAACCTCTGTGCATTGTGTGAGCCACTAGAGGGAATAAAAGGGGGTCTCAGTGTCCCAGAGGGCTGTGACCAAGCTAGTCTAACCACTACAAACCCTGACCTCTGGGCGGAGGCACCCGCCATAGAACCTATGCCCCTCAACTTGTCAGTAGTCAAGCAGGCAGGGGTAGTAGCCCTTGGGATAACACCACCTGGGGGTTACATGTGGATTCTCCACACTGTTGCACCCTGACATCAAACGACCATCCTGACCATATCTAAAGCAGAACCAACCTTCTCGGGACATAGTGGGTACTCAGGGCCTATCCCTGGTGGCAGTGTAGAGGACTGACTACCACCCAGGTTCAGGTAGGACAGCGCTTGGCAGTAACTGGAGTTCTTGGGCCAGCTGCAGAGCCTTTACAGTTTTTTTTATCTTTAAACGCAGTCATAGTGGGGGCCGAGGGAGTCTTCTTCACCTCCTTTAAGTCCTGCATACATTCTCTGAGTTCCTTCTACTCAACACCCAATTCCAATGGGGGGGGGGGTTCCTCGTGGCTGGGTACTCGGGGTTGCAGGGTGGCAACAGTTGCTGCAGGCATCGGTAAGGAGTCACTGATATCTTCCTGGGCTTCTTCCTCCTTTACCTCGTCCAACAACTGCTTAAAGATTGGGGGTAAGTTCTGTGGTCCCGCAGCCTGAGGGAGATTAGAGTCAGTTCATAATGCACAGCACCACACAGGATCTGACTGAGCCTCATTTTGGTGACCTGCTCTGGGGTGATGCCCCCAGTCTCAGCAATTTTGTGCATCACTGCCTCTACCCTAGTGATGTACTGTGACAACTTTTCCCCTTTTTGTTGCATGGTGCTCCACAGGTGGAACATAATGGCCTCCTTCTTTTCTACAGCTCCAAAGGTGCTTTTCAATATTGCCAAGTGGTCATCTGCTGTGCATGTGCGCTGACTGGCCTGCAGTGACCAAATCACATCCCAAACCATGCCCCTTAAGCTATCGACAACCCTCTTACACTTTTCCTTAACAGAACACCTCCATACTTGTACCATTTGGGTGGCCTGACTTGTCCAACTTTCGAAGTCATCCTTCCCAGACGGAGTGGGGGTGGCCCCCCCAAAAAGGAGTGCAGCTGCTTGTATTGTTCATACAGTGCCACCACCTAGCGGGTCACCCTGCTATGCACTAGTATGGGGGCGGGCTCCCCTTCTTGAAACAAAGCCAATATAGCCTTCATGGGCTTCCCTTCACTAGCCAGCAGGGACTCCAGCTTAGCTTTGAAATCCCCATCTTCACTTCGACAGGGGGTTGAGGGGAGACAAAAGGTTTTGGGCTGGTTGAACTCCCTTTCTTCAGCACCACCCAGGTCTCCTGGAATGCTTTGAGTGTCACTGCAGGAGGCACATCTACAGGTCACAAGTCCTTATCAGTCTCTACAACCAAGCTCCTAAACTAGGTGCCTGGTTCTCTAGTCACCCTTTGGATTTTCGCATGTCCACATTCCTTCGGGGCCCCCTCTAACACTCCCAAAATAAACTCCATAACTCACTCTTCAGCCACATTTCATATCAGGAACAATTTCTGGGGGTTCAGTCCCTCGAACAGGCAACAGCAAATCCCAGCAGTGCCTCCACTTGTAACAGCCCTTTCACTCACCTTGCCTGCTCTGGGGCCCTCTGGTCCATACTGTACACACCTCAGAGGGGCCTGGCCAGGGTTCCACAGTGGATAAAAGGTTTGGTGTGGTGCGTCCACCCAAGGAAGTGGCAGGGGATACCTGTGGAAAAATAATAGGTTACCACCCCCAGGAAAATACATGCGCTGCCCCCCCCGGACACTCCCCTCACCACAGCAATCCCTACAGCAGATTCCCCCTGTTCACAAGGAAGCACAATAGTAAAATATAACATGCAACCAATAACAGTGTTTATTTGGAGGGGAAGGGAAAATGGGGAGGTTAAGCAACTACATCAAGAACAGTAAAGCACTGATAGCCCACACAACTCCCATCTCCCACCTTTGGGTGCACCCTGCCCAATGTCCCTTAGATGTGGTGGGTACCTCACCAAAGTGATGATAGTGCTTGAGTTGGGATGCTTGTGTTGTGACCCAATGCTTTTAAACAGATAACTTTATTGAACTTCAGGTCTGGGCTTAAGTTTCTGACAGAGTCCTGCCCAAGACCTAACCCCTCGATTTTAACCTGCTAGCTAGCTAAATAACACCCACCCTCCAAAAGTCACATCCCAGGGCTATGTACAGTTCAGAAGTTCACAGGGGGGGTTTCAGCAGGCTTAATATAGTATGGTACCGTGAAGGTATCTTGGTGGTGCACCATAAGGCTGCAGATCTGGTGGACTGGAGAACTGAAGAAAGCCGGTCTTCGCCTGCCTGGCCTTGTTAACTTCACCTCAGAGGCCTTTGTAGACTGTTTTCACCAGGCAGGTCTCTTGCCTTCTTCCTCACCAGCCGTCATCTTCTTTAGTCAAAGGACAGGACAGGCGTGGTCCCCAGACCCCTCTGTCACACATGTTGTATACCTTTCTGGTACCTTTGTTTCTTTTCATTAGTTTCTGTAAAGTTGCACTGGAGACCACTATACCAAACAGGAGCAGGATCACAGAACAGATTCCAAGACTCATTTAAGTAAAACAGCTATCTTATATTTATTATCCAACACGTAACATAATTCAGTAGGCTAAGCAGACATACTGGAGTCTTGGCCACACTGGCTCTAGCTGGTTACACATGCACTCTATTTCCTGAGTGCATGACCCATATTGATGGAGTCTTAAAGAGACCACAGCATATATTACACCCCTCTTTTTTAACTGAATTGCCCACAAACAATTAATATTTCAAATGTCCACTTTAGAGTCTCTTGAATACCCATATTGAATCTTTCAAAATGTCCAAAGGAAAGTTTCCAACACTTACCCTTGATGAATTCAGGTGTGTACCACCAACCTAAAACATAGTCATTATACTTGACAGGCATCTTCACTCTCCTTCCTCTTTGAGTGAGACTTTGTACACCTGTAGGAAACTGTGGTAGCAAACTTGGTTCTTTGCCTGCTGCTGAGTCCGGAAGTTGAATAGATTCCATCTCAGGCACTTCCACACTCAGTTCTGAAGTGTCGCCAGTCTCGATCACCTGTTCACCATTTGCTGCTTCAGTGGCTGTTGTAACAATCCTGTTGTGTCTCAGGTAACGTCTGTTCCTGCGAAAACATGCACCACTTGGGGTAACAGTGGTGTATGATCTGGGTTCAGGTCTGGTGTCCTCAACTGTCGCTTGTTGCCATCCTTGAGCTGTCTCTATACATACTCTGTCTCCTGGATGTAGTATGGATAAGTCTTTGACACCGCAGTTGTAATACTCCCTCTGCTTCTTTTGTAATATTTTTAGTTTGCGATGGGCTCCTTTAGGTACATGTGGTTGAAGTACTGTCTTGTTTTTGGTAAGGTGCTTCTTAACACTCTGCCCATTAGTAGCTGAGAAGGTGAGAATTGCATACCTGAAATGGGAGTGTTCCGTAGACTCAAGAGTGCTAAATGTGGGCCAGTTCCAGTGTGGGACGTCTTCTTAAAGATCAGTGTTACAGTTTTAATCATTCTCTCAGCCTGACCATTCAACTGTGGGTATCCTGGACTAGAATGGATCAACTGTATTCCCCACTGTTTTGCAAAAGAGTGTATTTCTTTACTAGAGAAAGGCATGTTGTCTGTGACCATTTCTTTCGGTATCCCATGCCTCGAGAATACTGACTTGAGTTTGGCAGTTATTGTGCTAGATGTTTTATCTTGCAGTCTCAGCACTTCTGGATACTTTGAAAAATAATCTACAAACAGCAAAAAGGATCTCCCTTTAAAATCGAAAATGTCTGCAGCTAGCTTGTACCAGGGTAATTCAGGAATCTGGTGGGACCACAATGTCTCTTTTTGATTGCTTGGAAGATTTTCTTGACACACTTTGCAACTTTCGACCATTTGTTCTATGTCTTTAGACATTCCTGGCCTGTACATGACCATTCTGGCTTGAACTTTTGATCTTTGGATCCCTTGGTGAGCAACATGTAATCTTTGTAGCATCTCTACTCTGGCACCTTGCGTTATTACCACTCTGTCTCCAGACGTGAGTAGTCCATTCTCTATTGCCAGTGACTGTCATATTGGCCAGAATATTTGTAAAGTAGGTGGCAGCTGTTTTCTGCTCTGTGGCCATCCCCTCTTGTGCATCTCTATTGCAGCTTTCAGAGGTGCATCTTTCTGCATTTCCTCAGTAAGCATATTTAGCAGCTCTGGGCTTAAAGTTTCTGTCGTCTTCATTGCATATATAACTTTTTCATCAAAGATTTCTTCAGTGTTGTCAGAACTGTCACTTTCAACTGCCCTTGAAAGCATGTCAGCTATGCACATGAGTTTCTCTGGAGTATATGACACAATCAAATCATACCTTTGTAGTTGCAGCAACATTCTCTGTAGCCTGGCAGGAGCTTGCCCCAATGGCCTTGAAAGAATGGCTTCTAGAGGTTTGTGATCTGATTGAACTTTTACCGTGACTCCGTACACATACTGGTAGAACTTCTTTGTAGCAAACACTATAGCTAACAATTCCTTTTCAATTTGTGCATAGTTTTGTTCTGCACAGGACAGCGCACGGGATGCATATGCAGTAGGTTGTCCTGCTTGCATCAGACATGCTCCTAGACCATCTTTTGATGCATCTGCTTGTATTTCTAGTGGCTTTGCAGGATCATAAAAAACTAAGGACTGGTGCTTTTGTCAGGGCTTCCTTTAAATCTTTCAGAGCTTTTTCATGCTCCGGTCCCCATTGCCACACTATATCTTTTTTAAGCAGAACTCTCAGTGGTGCAGTCAAAGATGCTTCATTTGAAATATACTGGGCTAGGTACCTGGTCATGCCCAGTAGACGCATTAGTCCTTTCTTGTCCTCTGGTGGCTTCATGTTGTTTATTGCTGTTACTTTCTCTTGATCTGGCTTTACACCCTCTGAAGTAATGACATGGCCCATGTATTTAACTTGATTCACTATGTATTGTATTTTGTCTTTGTTGAATTTTACATTGATCTTGACATTTGCAGTGTCAGTGGCTCAGTAGGTAGCATACTCGCCTCTGAGGCTGGGACATCAGGGGGTTGTGGGTTCAGTTCCCACATCTGGCACGTGGGTTAATATCCCAGTACTGACACTGTAGTGCAGCATGAGAGGGGTGCTGCACTTCTGAGGTGCCGTCCTTCGGATAAGACGTTAAACCGAGGTTCCATCTGCCTGGGCTGGTGGTAGTTCAGGTGGATGTTAAAGATCCCATGGCACTTATCGAAAAGAGTAGGGGAATTTTGCTGGTGTCCTGGCCAAATTTCCCTCATTCACTAAAAAATCCACCAACAGCTTAATCTGGTTCAAGGTCAGTTGACATTCATCTGTATCCCCCTCCCCCAGGTCGTGCCTGAAAATAGGCAGGATTTGTCTAGTGCACTTACCCGGTCAACAAAAACTAAATAAATAAATAAACAAAATCTTTTGTGCTCTATCCATGACTTGACGCAATATTATCATGCTCTTCTTTTGTGCATGCAGCTATGATCATGTCATCTGCTATGATGTGGATGCCATCAGTGTCACCAAAAGCTTTTGCATTTTTCTGCTGAAATACCTCACTTGAAGATTTTATCCCAAATGGTAGTCTGTTAAACTTGTAGCGCCCCCATGGGGTATTAAAAGTACACAGCAGTGAAGAGTCTTCATCTAGGATTACCTGCCAGTAACCATCCTTTTCATCGAGTATGGTGAATATTTGCTTTCCAGCCAGCTTGCACTGTACATCTGCAGGGGTTGGAATGGAAAAATGTTGTATTTTCACTGCCTTATTGAGGCCTCTTGGATCCAGGCACTCTCAAGGTTCCATTTCTTTTTTCTGTGATTACAAGACTGTTCACCCAGGCCGTAGGAATCTGCACTGGACTTATAACACCCGACTCCTGTAGCTGTTGTAAGGTGTCTTTCAATTTGTCCATGACTGCATAGGGAATTTTTCTACAGCCATGTATTACTGGAGTGACTGTAGTGTCCACGTGAATATGATGTTCTCCTGGGAAATGACCTAGACCTTCAAATACTGTAGGATACTGTGCAATTAATGCTTCTTTTGTTGCTGGAGATTGCACATCCACAGCATTAATTCTGCGTATCAAGTCCAGTTCAACACATGCTCTCCGTCTAAGTAAAGGTGTGGTGTTTTCATTTGTAATGAAGAACAGCAGTCTAGTTTTCTTGTTTTGCACTTCTGTTTGCAATGTGGCACAACCTTGAGGCACAATTCTTGTTCCCCTATTAGCTACTAGCAATGTATTGGTAGGCCTTACCTTTTTAGGACTTGGCAACTTGTTTACCGTTTCACTTGGAATTACATTTGCCTCTGCATCTGCGTCAAGTTTAAATTTAACAACAGTTTTTGCAGTATTAACATTTGCATACCAGGCTTCATCCAGTTCTTCTTCTGCTCTGCTGGAGTTCATTTTGTGTAATACTCCAACAAATAATGTGTCTAGCTCTCTGGATTTCTTTTTACTGGTACTAGCTTCTGGGTTTTTGGTCCTACAAACCTTGGAATAGTGATTTTTTTCTCCACACTTGTGACATATGGCACCATATGCGGGACACTGTTTTGGCTGGTGGACCTTCCCACACCGATTACATTTCAGTTCATTTGTACTGGAAGCCTTATGTGTACTCTGTTTGTTCCATTTTTTGTTCTCCTTTTTACCACTGTGCTGTATGAGAACTTGTACTAACCTGTCCTGGGTGTTTCCTGTCATTGCTTGCACCTGGGCCTTTGTGATCTCTTTAACTCTGCAAATGTTTACAGCTTCTTCTAATGTTGAATCAGGATCAGCTAGAAGTTTTTCTTTAAGAGCGACATTGGTTACACTAAACACAGTTTTATCTCTTAGCATCAAGTCTTCTGTGTCACCAAATTCACAGTTCCTTGCTTTTTTTTTCAGCTCAGTTTGAAATTGGTCTATACCAGCTGACTCTTGCATGGGGTGTGCCCAGAATTGATGTCTTTCAAACACAGTATTTTTCCTTGGATTGCAGTACTTTCTAAATGCTTCAAGCACTTCAGCCATTGTGGGTGCTTGAGGATCTTCATATGTTATATTCATAGCGTTGTATAATTCTAATCCTTCATCACCAGTAGTGTGTAACAGAATAGCTATTTTCAATTGTTCAAATTTCTCATTGACACCAGTTGCTGTTATGTAAAGCTGCAGCCTTTGTTCCCATCATTTCCAGTTTTCACTAAGGGTTCCAGTTAACACTAAAGTATTGGGTGGCTTAAATTGCTCCATGACTACCACACACAACACTTTCAGTTCTAACTTCAGTTCTGTGTAAGACTGTGCAAATCTTCTTTTGCCATATTCTGGGTACTCACTGTTTTCTGGTCCTGAGTTCTCTGTATTTGTTTACTGTGTCTCTCCTGGATTGGCATTCACTTCAAACAACATGACGTCTTGCTATATTATGACAATTGCAGTTTGTCCCACCATTAGAACTGCCCCGGAGGTGAAATAGTTAACTTCCATGCCAGGCATGGAACTTGGAGCGCGAGCTCGGTTAGAGAAGCTCTGTCTGTGTAATTTCAAACTGAAACTGTCAGATTCTTTACTCCGCCTCACTGAACAGTCGCTCCGGAGATTTCTCCTACTGCTCGGTTCATTTCTCGGTTTAAACAGTGTTTTCTCGGTTAAATTCAACTGCGAGTATTATTATTTTAACCGCAAACCGATCGGTTCAAGCTCTGTCCGTGGTATTGTAAGTAATAGACAGGTTTATTTCTGTGTGGAACTTGTAAATGTTTATCGGTTCGGTTTGAACCGATCAGGTTGTTTTAAAACTTTAAAAATCAAGCATTTAAAAGCTTTTAGAGTGCGGTTCCCGGTTCTTATCGGTTCTACAAAAAACGGATTTCATTACAGTTTTTTCCACGACCCGTGACACGGTTGGGAACCGATAAGAGGTGTTCTTCTCTGGCCTCACGTAAAGGGCAAGTTTTGGTTAGGGCTGGCATTATGTCTGAGAAACCCAAAAGAAAAACCGGGCCCACTGTTTTCAACACTGTGGTGTCTGTGGGGAAGCCTTTGCCAAGGCTGACCCACACACATGTGTATATTGTCTGGGGTTTGACCACCTCAATTCAGACTGCCAGATTTGTAAGAATTTCCCTGCAGCCACCCTGGATAAGAGAGATGGCAGGCTCAGGGAACAAAAGGCCAAAAAGTCCGCTGACCCGGATGGCCAGCCCGGTTCGGTGCCAACCGAACCGGAGGGAGTGCCCTCTAACCAGGGCGAGACTTCCTCAGGCAAACGTAAAGCTGACTCTGAGGAGCCAGTTCCAGCAAAGAAAACTAGAAAATCAGCAGGTGTGGAGTTTAAATTCCTTCTCCAACTGCTGCAGAGATAACAAGAGCTATACAAATTGTCCAGTCACTTTCTCCGGTTCCGTCCGAACCGCCACTGTCTGGTAAAAGGTCAGTTCGGCCGGTTCCACCGGTTCAAGAATATGATTTAGAAGAGTTTTATGAACCAGAGGAGGGGGAGGATGATTATGAACAGTATGAATGTGACTTTGAGAGTCTGGGTGTGCCCATTGAACCGGACATCTCCCCAGACAGACCTTTAGAATCTCCCCCTACGCTTTCTGAGTCCCCTTCTCACTTTATGTTTTATAAAAAGGTTGCTGAAACCTCCAGCTCCCATTAGAGGAAGCTGTGGATGAGCAAGAGGAACCTGATTTTGTAGAAATGATGGATATCCCAGAGTCTAGGAGATTGTCTATCCCCTTACATAAGTCATTTAGGAAACAAACAATAAAAATTTTAAAAGCTCATAATTCTGTGCCTCCTGTGGACAAGAAGATGGACAGGAGGTACACTTTGTCAGGTCCTGATACAGAATTCCTTTCACAGCAATGTAGTCATGTTGGAGTAGTTCAGGCTGCAGCCTATGATAAGGCTAATATTCCCTTGACTTCACATCCTTCTGACAAGGACTCCAGGAAGGTTGATGCCATGGCTAAAAAACAATACATGGCAGCGTCCTTGAGACTCAGGCAAGCAAATTACATGGCTTATGTGGCAAGATACCAAAAATCTAGATGGGACACTGTCATGGCTTTGGCCAAACAGGCCCCTGGCCAGCTTGCTAAGGAGCTGGAACAGGTGGCTGCTGATGGATTGAGGCATCCAAGGTGCAGTTCCATGCTGCTGTGGATTTTAATGATGTATCCTCTAGAGTCATGGCTACATCTGTGGCTTTCAGAGGTTGGCTTGGCTCAGGTGTACTAGCTTGTCACAGGATACCCAGACTAAGGCTATGGATTTTCCTGTGGTAGGAAATTCTCTGTTTGGGGAGCAGACAGAGAATTATATGAAGAAAATGGATGAATATAGGACAACCTATAAGAGTGTTCAGGCCAAGGAGTGGCAAGCCACTCCTCAGAGGCAGACCCCCAGGGGTAGAGGTAGGCCTTTTCACAGGCCTTTTTACCAAACCCAGGCCTCCTCTGCTTATGCTCAGAGGGGGTTCTTCAGAGGGAGAGGCAGACGGGGTGCAAGCAGGCCTGCTCCCACCCCTCAGCCTAAAGCCCCTGCCAAACAGGCACCCTGATGGGGTGCCCAGGGCCGATTCTCCATTACCTGTAGGGGGCAGGTTGGCTTACTTCGTTCAGAACTGGGAGTCTCTAACATCAGACAAGTGGGTCCTGGAAGTAGTAAGCCGGGGTCTGGTTCTCAGCTTCAAAAAATTTCCAAAGATGAGAATCAGATCTTTTCCACCTGCAAACCCTCTAGAGACCTTTGCCTTAGAAACAGAAGTCTCAACCCTCCTGGCTCTCAGAGCTGTAGAAAGGGTTTCTCCCCTACACCAGGGCAAGGGTCTGTACTCCTGGTACTTCCTTACCCCAAAAAAGACAGGAGAATGGCGGCCCATCTTGGACCGAAGATATCTAAACAAGCACCTTTTGAAACCAAAATTCAAAATGGTGACTCTGGCAATGATTTTACCTTCTCTAAGGCCAGGGGACTGGCTAGCTTCCCTGGACCTCAAGGATGCCTATTTCCATGTTCTCACTCAGAAGCTCCCACAAGTACCTCAGATTCAACTGCCCTCTGGCTATTACCAGTTCAGAGCAATGCCCTTCGCTCCCTCTGCCCCAAGGGTATTCTCAAATGTCTAGCAGTAGCAGTTGCTCATTTAAGAAGGCAAAGATTGCCATCTTCCCTGCCCAGACGACTGGCTCATTGTAGGTCAGTCTCCAGACCAGGTCAAATCACACACCTGCAAGTTACCCAGCAGCTGCTCACCCTCTGGGTTTTCTTCTCAACCTTCCAAAGTCAGTTCTGGAACCTGTCCAGGTACTCACCTTTATAGGTGCAGAATTGGACACAAAGCAGGCCAGAGCCTTCCTGTCCCTAAGGAGTAAGGAACCTAGTGGCCCTGGCCTCCTCCTTCACTCTGCAGGTCTCGACCAGCAAGGCACTTCTTACAGCTACTAGGACACATGGCTGCTTCCACAGCTGTAGTGCAAGGAGCAAGGTTTCAGATGAGGGACATTCAGTTTCATTTGAGAGCCTTCTGGTCCCAAAGGAAAGATCCCCTTCCAAGTTGATCCCAGTGACTGAACCCTGATCCAGGCCCTTCAGTGGTGGCAGGATCAGAGCAATTTGAGACTAGGGGTCCCTTCATCCCCATCTCACTCCTTGACCCTACTACAGATGTGTCCCTTCTGGGTTGGGGAGCTCACATGGGCGACCTCTCCACCCAGGGGTGTGGTCCCCTCAGGAATCTCTGCTCCACATCAATTTGCTGGAACTCAGAGCTGTTTTTCTAGCACTTCAGGTGTTTTCTGCATCTGTTCAGAACAAAGTGGTACAAGTCAGAACAGACAACACCACTACAATGTGGTACATCAACAAATAAGGGGCACTCGGTCTTCCGGCCTTGTGCACCGAGGCAATGAGTTGTGGTCTCTGGCTTATTCCTGGAACACTTCCCTCATAGCAGTTCACCTCCTAGGAAAGGACAATGTCCTGGCAGATGCTCTCAGCAGGATTTCCCAGGGCCATCACGAATGGTCTCTGGATCCCCAAGTACTGGGGATAGTTTTGCCAGATGGGCACCCCTCAGATAGATTTTTCGCAGCCCCAGACAATCACCAACTTCCACTGTTTTGTTGCAGGCCCCAGTGATGGGCTCAGTCCCCCTGGATGCCTTTCTCCTAGATTGGGAAGGGAAGTTTCTATACGCCTTTCCCCCCTTCCCTCTCCTATTCAAGGTGCTAGTCAAAATCAGATCCCAGTCTTGCAGGATGATTCTGATTGCTCCAGATTGGGCCAGGCAGCCCTAGTACCCACTCCTTCTGTCTTTAGCAGTCCATCTTCCCCTGTGTCTCCCCAGGAATCACAACCTGTTAACCTGTGCCCATGGGAGAGTTTGGTATCCGAATCTCAAATCCCTCAACCTCAAGGCCTGGCTCTTGAGGAGTTAGAATTTGCTGACCTACACCTTTCTCAAGGTGTTCTTGAAATCCTGAAGGCTTCTAGGAAGCCTTCCACTAGGGCTACTTATAACTCTAAACGGAAAAGGTTTTCCATCTGGTGTTCTGGGAAACATATTTCCCCAGAATCTGCTGACTTGCCCATCGTTTTGGACTATATGGTCCATCTTAATTCTTTGGGTCTGAGCCCAGCTACCCTGAAAGTACATTTGGCAGCTGTCTCTGCCTTTATTTCAGCAGGAAAGCCCTCCTCTCTTTCCGCTCACCCTGTATTTTCCAAGTTTTTTAAAGGATTACTTCATACTAATCCACCTTTCAGGGAACCGCCCCTGCCTGGGATCTTAATGTTTGCATTGCTCAGTTGATGCAACCCCCTTTGAACCTCTGTCTTCTGCAGAGCTTAAGTACTTGACTTGGAAAACTGTTTTCCTAGTAGCTATCACTTGCCAGGCGCATAAGTGAGTTACAAGCTTTGTCAGTAGAGACTGACTTTATTTCCTTCCACAGGATAAGGTAGTCCTTAGGACTAACAGGAAGTTTTGCCTAAGGTGGTTTCAGATTTCCATCTTAATCAATCTGTCTCCTTCCAGTGTTCTTCACTGACCATTCCTCCTCTGGTGAGAGGAGGTTGCACAGTTTAGATGTTAAGAGGGCCCTAAGTTACTATATAGAGCGTACTCAAGGGTCACAGGTTCGAATCCCTCCAACTTTTCTCACTTATGGTGAGGTTGGGAAAGGAAACCTGCCACTAAGAGATCCATTGCCAGGTGGATTGTCTCTTGTATCCATTTGTTATCAAAACTGGGGAAAGTCTCCTTCAGGCCTGAGGGCTCACTCTACCAGAGGTACAGCTGTGCTCTAGCTGCTGCCAGAGACATCCCTATCTTAGAGATATGTCAAGCAGCTACTTGGAAAGCGGTACACACTTTCACCAAGCATTACTCCCTGGATGTCCAGGCCAGGAGGATGCTCGGTTTAGCACAACCCGTGCTTCAGAGCCTGTTCCCTAAGTAGGTTCTGTCCTTCCTCCATGGAGGTACTGCTGTAGTAGTCTGCAATTGTCATAATATGCAAGACTTCATGTTGTTTGGAAGAAAATTACTCACCTTAATAATGTTGTTTCTTCTAATGGAGTCTGCTATATTATGACCTCCCCAGCCTGCCCCTCTCAGAACTTCTACTTGGGGTATGGGTTAAGAGTCCAGTATGTGGAAAATTTGTTTATGCCTATTTTATGTTTTTTCTACCCCTTTTCTTGGGGTTTTTGGGTGTTGTGTTTTGTTTTAGCTTTTCTTATCTTATCTTATCTTTATTTTCTGCCCCTGACTTGAGTCTTTGTGTTGGGACCAG
Source organism: Neoceratodus forsteri (assembly GCA_016271365.2). Classification (NCBI taxonomy): domain Eukaryota; kingdom Metazoa; phylum Chordata; order Ceratodontiformes; family Ceratodontidae; genus Neoceratodus; species Neoceratodus forsteri. The sequence continues at coordinate 640,419,555 of CM028136.1, forward strand.
GAATATGTGTTAATATTTAGGTAGCCAGTTGGCTAGTGTAGGTTACAGCTTCCACACAGAACCTTAGTGAGTTTTGCTCAGTAAAGATCTGACTAGTTTCAGTTTGAAATTACACAGACAGAGCTTCTCTAACCGAGCTCGCGCTCCAAGTTCCATGCCTGGCATGGAAGTTAACTATTTCACCTCCGGGGCAGTTCTAATGGTGGGACAAACTGCAATTGTCATAATATAGCAAGACTCCATTAGAAGAAACAACATTACTAAGGTGAGTAATTTTTTCTTCTGACACCATGTTGTATACCTTTCTGGTACCTTTGTTTCTTTTCATTAGTTTCTGTAAAGTTGCACTGGAGGCCACTATACCAAACAGAAGCAGGATCACAGAACAGATTCCAAGGCTCATTTAAGTAAAACAGCTATCTTATATTTATTTTCCAATTTTCCAACTGCATAACATAATTCAGTAGGCTAAGCAGACACACTGGAGTCTTGGCCACACTGGCTCAAACGGGTTACACATGCACTCTATTTCCTGAGTGCATTACCCATACTGATGGAGTCTTAAAGAGACAACAGCATATATTACAGCACACCCTGGACACACACTGGCAGCTGGGCTGTAACACAGTCTCTAGCCCCAGCACATTCACATATCAGCAGCTGGGCTCTGGCACAGTCTCTGGCCTAAGCGCACTCGGTCTCTAGCTTGCAGTAAGTTACTCTGTCCAAACTCCTTTCTAGCTAGCAGCAATTTACTCTGTCCAAACGTACCCCTCCAAGAGAGGAACCAGTGACTCAGTCTTTACACACAGCTGCAGCACTTTGGCTCCCATTGCTTGCACAGCACCAGTCTCTCTCTCTTTCCCTCTCTCTCACTCTCTCTCTCTTTCGCTCTCTTTCTTTCTCTCTTCAGAAGGAATTTTCACAATCCTTTTTCCTTTTTTTCTCTCTCTGCCAAAAACAAATGACTCTCTTAGGTGCTCTGCCTCTCTCTCTCAAACACTTGTGGCCGAGCTAGCTCTTGGGGTTAAGATGCAGGCCTGGGCTGGGAAGCCCACACAGCCTGTCCTGCACTGGGTGCCCCTGCTGATCCCAACCGAATCTCCTGTTTGGCGGCCAGACAGTCCCTTAAATACCTTTTGCACAGCCACTATCCAATTGGCTGTTGCAGTCCTGGGAAAATCTGGTACCCTTGAGCCTTTTGCCAGCAGCCCCCTTGGCATCTGTAGTCCCATGGGAGCTGCCAGTGCTGTTTAGTTTCCAGTCCCAACCAACACAGCCCCAGTACTGTTTATTTAAAACCCTTGCAGGGCTAAAAATGATTTGTCCTGGCTCTGATTTACATGTGGGAGCCAGGACACCTTTTAGTGTAACAAAAAAAGAGCGTGAAAAAACTGTGCTCCAAGCCCAGAGTGTTTGCAACTACAGGGCGGCTCGCCCAAAAAGTGTCAAACAAAAGAAAGGAATTTGCACTCCACACCACAAATACTATAAATTTGACTAAATAGCCATTTAATGTCCACCACTGTGAAAGCCCCTAGCGCCTTGTCTCAATGCCTTGAAGGGGGCAGGGCCACCATCTTGTTTATTTACTTTCTGTGGTCCAGATGTTCAGGGCTTCCAGGACCCAAGACATGCCTCCAATGCTCCCAGAGGCACTGAAATTACAATCTGACCTCGGCCCCCACCCCACCATGGGCCAAGGATCTGAAACAGTCAGCAGCCATGAAGTCAGCGGGAGCGCCAGGGTCTGTAGCGCTCCCAAAGTGACTACAGGACCAGGGGTGGAGCGTCAGGGCCATAGCCCTACAGGTAAGGTCAGTTAGGGGGCTTACATGTAGAAAACTGTTTATTTGATAAAGTCCTTAACTATTAAAAAAAACATAAATAAATACATACATACGTAAATAAAACCATGTTCTTGGCCGGCCTGGTGGCGCTGAGGGTTGAGGCGCTGGACGCCACACCTCGCGCCACACCAGTGACCTGCGTTTGGGAACGGACTTGGGCCGTCAGGGGCTGGCAGGGGAGAGGAAGGATTGAGCGTCCCACGACTGCTCTCCTTGCTCTGGGGTGGGTGGGCGAATAGTATAATGCTTCAGTGGCACCTGGCGGAGGCCAGGTGTACTACAGTTGTGTGCTCAGCAAGAGGGAGAGCACGGTGGGCGTCTGCACAGCAGTGCGTCGATGCCATTGCATGTCTGGCTCTTTCGGGGAGAAAAGATGGTGGAAAATTGCGGAGTGATCATGGCAGCTGATGGCGCACCCTGTGTCCATGGACACGAGAGGCACAGCCTCTAGGTGTGGCCAGCCTGTGGGGATAGGGCATGATTCGTGCACCAGACCCGGTCCGGGGGTGCGGTGCCAGCAGTCAAGCACGCTGGGATCGTCTGCAGTGTGTGGAGGGAAAATAGAAAAATATTTAAATAAAAATAAAACCATGTTCTTTATAAGCCCCTACTGAAAAAATTTGATTTCGAAAAAAAGGATCCCCCTCATGACATCCATAACACTAAGGTTCCAAAACTTGAACTGGTTGAAATCTTTAAATACCTCAGTGTAATTCGAAATGATACACTACCTCTTGCCCTGCATGTGGACAACCTGGCAACTATGATTAACAGACAATTGGGAGCCCTTTCTAGAAATCATATCAACATTACTGCTGATGCCAGACATCTTATAATGTCCAGGTCTGTCCAGTCACTCATTAACTATGGCCTTACTGTCTAAACAGCTGCTAGTGACTCTGTGTTAAACAGGATTAAGGTGATCTGCAACCAAACATGTCATTTCATGTTGGGGCAGACAAGCATACCCACAGTTGAACTCTGTACTCTCTAAATAATTGACTAGCCCTGCTTAGCAGAACTAAGTATCAAACTTCTCTGCTAGCTAAAAAGGTGCTGCTGATTTTAACCACCCCTGCCCTAAAAAAACTACTTACACCCCATTGCCATGCAGTACAACACTAGGAGCAAGGTAAGGCATGCTCCGCATGCACTAGAACTGCCTTTCTGGAGAACCACAATTAGGCAAGCGCTCCTGCTGAGTCAGGGCTGCTGGTTGGCTAAACAAATTGCCTAAAACTCTGCTAAATCTCCCTAATTTTGCCCAATGCAGGAGATCTCTGTGGTCAGTTCTATCTGGTCACTGCAATGTTAGTGCTAGTAACCTAATTGAATCTTGCCTGATGTTGACCCTGCCATGTTCTGTAATTCAGCTTGGTGGTTTGCTACTGTTTTGTGGCTGAATTCCTTTGGAATATGCTTGAAGTACCATATACTGTATTGTGTCATTTTGGTTTGGTCTGCCACTAAAAGACGCTTACCTTCTTTCTGGTCTGCCAGACCCATCTGTCACTGCTGGTACAAACACCTTGCTGGACCTTGCGAATAAACTGACAGACGCGGAAAATAATGAATAAAAGTATTTATTCTGTACTGCAGATATGTTCTCTTCCTGAGGTCTAGCCCCAGATTGACTGATTCTCTGACTGACAGGCACACATGGCACTGCAAGGCAGTGCAACAAATTGTTACATGCAGGTTCTAAGTGCTGTCAAAGGGGCAGCAACTAACAACATTAAGCCCCATGCTTAATGTGTGCTTCACATCACCGCCGGGACGGTGAATGTGAGCACATAGTTCTGCTCAACTGAGGAAAGAGTGCCCGGCATAGGAAACAACTTGTTCTGTTCTATCTTGAATTTGACATAGCACAGCACCACACTGCAAAGGAACTAGCATCTGAGTAGAGTTTGAAGGGTTGGTCGAACCTTGGGTATGCTGAATGTCTTCTGACCTCCCATCCCCCTACACCCTAAACTACCTCCCTACGCTTACGCACCCCATCTCTTGTATGCCTATATCAGTTTGTATCTTCAATCCCTGCTACTTTTGAACCTCTTCTACTCCTATGACAAGGTTTAATTTTGTTGCATTATAATTCTCGGTATAATTGTGTCCGTGTACTCCACTGCTTGTAAATTTATTCCCTGTTTTTTTCATTGTATCTAACCTAGCTACTATGTCTAACCATACTGTTTCTTGTGTTAAGTAACCCTGGACTGTGTAAACCAATTCCAATGTTTTTTTATTGTCTTTTTTTACGAACTTTCAACGTGGAACCTTTGTAAAAGAGCCTATGGCTCAAAGGTGCTAATTCTGAATTCGCAGTACTGGAGAAGAGATTAGGTTTTATTTTATGGTTTCAAAGGCCTCTTTGCATTTTGGAAGTCCATGTACAGCCACATCCCTTTTTGGTGAGGGCGTACAATGGAACTACAATCTTGGCATAGTTGCAAATGAACTTTCGGTAGTAGCCAAACAAAGCCCAGGAAAGCTCAAAGGTCTTTAAGATTGTTAGGTTCTGGATAGTCTTTGACTGCTGAGAGCTTGTCTGGGTCTGGAGAGATGCCTTGAGAACTAACCATATGTCCCAGGTAATGAATTTGATGCTGTGCAAAACAACACCTTTCTGGACAAAACTTGAGATTGGCTTGTCTGAGACGTTCAGACACCTCTTTGAGACGTTGGAGGTGCTCTGGCAAAGTTCTGCTGAAGACAATAACATTGTCCAGTGAGACTAGGCAAGATTTCCAAGACAACCCACATAGTACGGCTTCCATAACATGTTGAAATGTGGCTGGACTGTTCCGAAGTCCCATAGGTAGACATTTGAATTGAAAGAGTCCCAAGTGGCAGCGCCACACTGTGTATGGATGAGAACCTGGATCAATGGAAACTAGGTAGAACCCACTCTGAAGGTCTAGAGTGGTGCAGTAAGCAGGGTTGGCTGCACCAAGACTCTCAAAGGCATCTTCGGTTGTAGGTAAGGGATGAGCATCCTCTACCATGTAGGCATTGAGTGTTCTGTATTCTACCACGAAGCGATACCCTTTGTCCTTTTTTACCACCAGTAGGCAAGGTGCACCCCAGGGACTTGTAGACTCTTCAACAATGTCTTGTTCAAGCATGTCTTTGATTATGTCTCAGGTCTTAGGCCTCAGTGGAGAAAAAAATGAAGATCACAGAGGTTAATGACTGGCTCAGGAAGTGGGGTGAAGAGAGTGGGTTGGGGGTGTTAGGGAACTGGAAAGGAGTTTGGGAGGATAAGGGACTGTATGCCAAGGACAGACTTCATCTTGCCCCATTAGGGAAGGAAGTCCTTAAACAGGGGATGGCTGATTACATTCAAGAAAGGTGGGGTTTAAACTTGTGAGGGGGAAGGGATAGGGAGGGGCTGACCAGAAGCCCTCTCCTCCAGATGAGGGGAGTAGCCTTCAAACCCAAGGGGGGAGGGGGGAAACAGACTGGGGTGGAGGTTTCAGGAGGAGCAGAGGGAGGATGGAAGTATAAGGAACCTGGGTGGGGTTCAAAAAGGGATCAGGGATAAGGGGTGGGGGTTGGTGTTAGTAAATGCCAGGAGCTTGGGAAACAAGTTGCCAGAGTTCCAGAAAATGCTGTTCGAGGGGGGGTGGATGTGGCGGCGGTCACGGAGACGTGAGCCAACAAAAACCATGACTGGGACCTAAATGTGCGGGGGTACACTATGCTTAGGAAGGATAGAAAGGAGGGCAGAGGGAGTGGAGTGGCTATGTTCATTAGAGATGACATAGAACTTGCTAGGGTAGAAGAGTCAGAGGGAAACGTGGAGGTCTTATGGGTCACCTTACGATCCCCAGCAGGAGATAAGGTCAAGCTGGGTGTAGTATATAGGCCCCCGGGATGGGTGATGTTCTGAAGGATGGTTTGCTGGACAACATCATTGCCCAGTGTGGACCAAAAGGGGAGGGAGTGGTGTTGATGGGGGACCTTAATATGCCAGGTACAAACTGGGGAACCATGTCCTCTAAGGTGGCCAAGGAGCAGAGGCTGCTGGATGGCTTCCAGGATGTGTTCTTAACACAGCACGTGATGGAGCCCACAAGGGAGGGGCATGTCCTGGATGTGGTTCTGGCAGATGGGGATCTGGTAAGGGACCTGGTTGTAGAGGATCCCCTGACTGGGAGTGACCACAATACTGTCTGGTTTCAAATAAGCATGGGGGGGGGAGATCTAGGACACTGGCAGTGGACTTCAGGAGGGCAGACTTTGTGGGCATGGGAAATATTCTCAAGGATCACTTGAAGGGGATTACATCAATGACAAATGTGGAAAGGAGATGGGAGGTCATAAAACGGAGACTTCATGAGGCAGTCGGGACCTGCGTTAAGGTGAAACATAAGGGGGCAAGGTCACATAAACCATGCTGGTGGTCCAGTGAGGTTTGGGTAGTGGTCAGAGAAAAGAAGGCGGCCTACAAAAAATATATAACAACAAGAGGGGATAGGGATTAGGAAATGTACCATCTTGCATCTAGAAAAGTCACCCGGATGGTGAGGGGGGCAAAGTCCAGTAAAGAGCAGTGGCTGGCACAGGGGATACATGGAGGGGAAAAGGAGTTCTTCCGGTACATTGGGGAGTGGAGAAAAACTAAGGGCCATCTCAGCAGATTGAGATCAGAAGGAGGGTGGGTGGAAGAGGCGAGGGACCAGGCAGAGGTATTTAATCTAGCACTTTGCCTCTGTGTTCACTAGGGAGGGGATGGGATATCTACAAAGTAAGGCAATGGGGGATAGAAGCGGCAGGAGGGATCAGGGGAGCAACAGAAATGGAGCAAGAGGGAGGAGAGGTACCCCAGGGGTCACATCAGGATAAGGATAAAAAGGCCAGTAAGGTGGAGGGACGGATGATGCCATCTCTGCCAAAAGGGTGTGGTTAGCCCCCAAGGCCCTAAAGAAAGACAAATCTCCTGGGCCGGATGGCATTCATCTGAGAGTACTATGGGAATTGGCGGACATACTGGCTGCACCCCTTGGGAGCTCTTCAACAGGTCACTTGAGACAGGGAGGGTACCTAGGGATTGGCGAGAGGCAGATGTGGTGCCAATCCATAAAGGGGGGGTCGAAGGAAGTACCAGGTAACTATAGACCCATCAGTTTGACCTCGTGGTGGGAAAATTAATGGAGAGTATACTAAAGGAATGATTGGGGTGTACTTGGAGAAGGTGGGCGGTCTGGATAGTCAACAACATGGGTTTGTGCCAGGTAGATCATGTCAAACCAATCTTGTGGAGTTCTACGAATGGGTAACATCAGAACAGGACAGGGGAAAGCCTGTGGATGTATTATTCTTGGACTTCAGCAAGGCGTTTGACTCTGTCCCCCACAGTGGTCTGGTGGAGAAACTGATGGAGTTGGGAGTAGGCCCTTGATGGTCAGATGGATTGAAAACTGGCTAGCTGGATGCACCCAGAGAGTAGTGGTCTGTGGGGAGCTCTCGAACCCTAGAGAGGTTGGTAGTGGGGTACCACAGGGCTCGGTCCTGGGTCCGATCCTGTTTAATGCATACATATCGGACATCAGGGAGGGTATAGGGTGTGAAATGAGTCTCTTCGCTGATGACTCCAAGGTGGGAGCAGTAGTTGAGGGAGAAGAGGGGAGGTTGGCCCTGCAAGGGGACCTGGACACCCTGGAAAGCTGGGCTTACACATGGAAATTAAATTTCAATATCACCAAGTGCAAGGTGTTACATCTTGGGCAGGGAAACCCTAAACACAGGTACACTCTGGGAGGGGAGGCACTGGGGGCCTCAATAGGGGAAAAAGACCTAGGGGTCACGGTGGATGCATGTATGAATAACTCTGAGCAGTGCAGGAGAGTGGCTAGCAAGGCAAACAGGATGTTGGGATGCATCATAAGGGGATCACCTCTAGGAGCAAGGAAGTGATTCTGCCGCTGTACAATGGACTGGTTAGACCACACCTTGAGTACTGTGTACAGTACTGGAGACCACACTTGAAGAGGGACATACAGCCCTGGAGAGGGTACAGAGGAGGCAACTAAGATGATACGAGGGCTAGGATTTGACGATGAGGACAGACTTGAGGAGCTCTGCCTGTTTCATTGGAGGAGAGGAGAGACAGGGGACATGATTGAGGTCTTCAAGTACCTCAAGGGAATAAATAGGGTAAACATGGAGGGATCTTTAGACTAAAGCAGGGAGGTATCACCAGAGGTCATGGTTTGAAGTTGGAAGGTGGAAGAGTGAGGGGGAAAAGAGGAGGAGGTTTTCACTGAGAGGGTGGTGGACCCTTGAATGCACTGCCTGGCAAGCTGGTTCAGAGATCCACAGTGGAGGGCTTCAAGAGAGGGTGGGACAGACACAGAAAGTGGATGTATCAGATGATGGCCTGTCCCAGGGGGGTGGGGATGGATGATAGGGGTTTCTGGAACACAAGGGGGAGGGCCTTGGCACCCAACTAGGGATCTGAGGTTCGAGCAGACTCAATAGACCGTAAGGCCTAATCTGCTGGCAAATAGTATGTTAGTATGTCCTCAAGGTCTTGTTTCTGTTTGTGTCCCACTTTGTAGGCTTGCTGACAGATTGGTTTCTGGTTGGGCTGCACTTCAGTGGTGTATTACAGGATATCACAGCATCCGAGCTTGTTATCTGGACCTTCAAAGACATCTTGGTAATTCTCCAGGAATTTCAAAAGTTGCTGTTTCTCCATTAGAGATGCTGGAAGTTTTGAAGAGGCTAGTCGCTGACTGAGGGGTAACTCTGTTGAAGCTGGAGTGGTCATGATAGTACTGACAAGACTAGAGTTGGTGGAACCAGGCTGATGTTCTTGCATAAGATGGAGCTGGTCCCCTGTAGACAAGCATAGAAATTTTCTGATGTTGGCACCCTTTGAGATGACTACTGGCTCTTCTGTGAAGTTGCAGCATTTTTGGAAAACTGTGCAGCCATGCACCTCCGATAAGGTGTTTCCTAGAAGGAGACCTGATGAGTGCAGTGCAGGGGATCCCATGATGATGCCAACAGCACCTTGTGGAAGTGGTTCACCTTGAATCTTGGCAATCAAAACCATCTCTGATTTACGAGGCACAGTGACTGAATCTATAGCTGCGAGTTACCTCCGAGAATCTAGTGACAGTTTGTTTGAGTCAAAGTCTAGGATGGCTTTGTGAGCTTTGAGGAAGTCCAGGCGAAGAATCACTGCAGGTTGTAGATCAGGCACTAGGTAGAACTTGACAGTAGCTTGTTGTGAGCCAAAGTGTAGCTTGAGATGGACCACGCCTGTGATAGGTACTGTAGCTGTACTTGCTGTGATAATGTACTTTAGGTCGGCTGGAGAGACATTAGGTACATGAGGAATAGCTTGGTTGTTCAGAATATTGTTGTTGATAACTAATACTTCTGCTCCAGTGTTGACCAAGACATGCATGGACCAATCTCCGATGATTACAGGTACATAGTTTACTAGGAGAGGTGATCTGATGATAGGTACCTTTGCCCCTGGAAGCAAGAGGATGCCTGAGTTAGCAGTTAGAGGGTGTGGTTTGTTTAAATTGTGAGAGTCAGAGGGGTGGTCAGTTGCTGTGTTCCTCTGATCCTGGGAGTAGTTGCGGTTATCTTGCTGGTTGTGTGGCAGTGGGTGCCTTTGGTTCTCTTGATTTCTGTTGTGATACCTAAACTTTTGGCAGACAGCAGCAGTGTATCCTCTGAATCCACACCACTGGCAGGTTACAGGCTCTCAGGAAGGTGGAGGTAGATCAGGACACTTTTGAGGTGGTTGTAGAGTGTTGACAGAAGTTGCAGAGGAAGCAGTTGAGCTGAGGTGTAAGGTATTGACAGTTGAGATAAGCTTATCAGTCATTGCTTGTTGCTGTTGGACACATTGCAAGTGCAGCAAATTGTGAGGATTGTGGCACCTATACACTGGTGGACTGGAACATTGAGATCGATTCACGTGCAAGTCATGCAGCTTGGATTGTGTTCATCCAGGTGGTTGGTTTCTGTTGGATTACATAAAGATGGCGTTGAGGAAGCAGTCACCAGACAATTTATTTATTTATGTATTTAGATTTTGATAACTGGGTAAGCTCACTGAAACCAGAGGTCCCTTTTTCAGGAGCGACCCAGATTAGTTACAGACAATAATTACATATATTGGCAGGAGTACACAATAGTACATACATTGGTGGGAGTACACACTAGCTGGAGCATAAATTGGATAGGGTATAGAGTACATTACAGAGCATGTCAGTTACATACACATAATAACATAGCAAATTAAATCAGACATATGACATTTTAACCGACAATGCTTCAGGGAAGAGGTGGTAACAGCAATATGCAGGATATATTGCCACCCCATAGGCTGACTGCCATGGGACAAGCAAGTTTCAGCCACCAAGACTAAGTTCCGGGCTAGCAGTTACAGCCACAGAGACTAAGCTCTAGCAGGTATACTTTCAGGCCTGACTTAAAACCATGAATAGTACAACAGTTAGCCAAGTCAACAGGGAGAAGGTTCCATAAATGTGGGGCAGCGTACCTAAAGGAGCACTTGCCATAGTTAGTTCGGACATGAGGGATGTCTAGGGGATGGCCAGTGGGGGATCTCAGGCCTCGGCCCCGGCCTTTGGGATTTAGCAACCCACGCAAGTGAGGAGGAGGGCCAACAGTGGTAAATTTGAAAGTCAGTCTCAAAGAGGAGTAGGCTAGTTTTTGTCGCATAGAAGGCCAGTGGAGATCAGCGAGGACCTCGCAATGGTGCCTTCTTGGAGGGAAGTTGGTGGTGAAATGAGCCACCCTGTGGTAGAGCGTAGTAGGCGTTCTTTGTTCGCCCTCCCTTAGGGAATGCAGCAGGGGAGCCACATAGAGGAGGGAGGGGAGTAGGGTGCAGTTAGATATGGAACAACGAGCCTCGAGAGAGAGAGAGTCACCCAGCCTATAGAGAAGTCCTAACTTCTGGTAGGTGGACTTAACAACAGAGTCAATATGAAGCTGGAAGGTCATCGCCTGATCAAGCAGAACTTCGAGGTATTTGATCTTGTCTGTGACCTCTGTTCTCTTCCCTTGGGAAGTATGAGGCTGAAAGATGCCACGACGGTCTGAGCCAAGGCATCTGGATCCAAACAGGACTGCCTTCGTTATTTCTTCATTCATTACAAGTGAGTTTGAGGAGAACCAGGCTTCCAGTGTGGCTAGACTGACCTGGAGGTTGGCATTGATTACGCCAGGAAGCGGATCACTGCAGTAGACGACAGTCTCATCTGCATAAAGGATAAGGTTGTTCCTCCCACCAACCCCCTCTATATCGTTGACAAAAACAGTAAATAACAGGGGACCAAAGATCGAGCCCTGGGGTACTGTGGAGATTACTGGTTTAGCACTAGACTGGGTTCCTCTCCATAGGACTTTTTGGGTTCGGTTGAGCAGATAGCACTCAAACCATGTAGCAGAGAGCCCATCCAGTCCAAGTAGGTGAAGTTTAGTGAGGAGAAGTTCATGGCTGACCAAGTCAAATGCCTTGGATAAATCAATGAATAGAGCCCCCATTGGGGAACCTTGATCCATTGCGTCAAGGATGTCTGATGCAAGCCAGATAAGGGCTGTATCAGTGCCATGGCCTTTCCTAAAGCCATGTTGAATGTCAGCTAGGAGTAGGTGTCTTTTGAGGTAGTCCTGTATTTGATTTTAGACCAATCTCTCCTGCACCTTCGCTAGTGGGCAGAGAATGGAGATTGGCCTGTAGTTCCCCACATTGTCCCGGGGCCCTTTTTTGTGAATGGGGACAATGGTTGCCACCTTCCATTTATCTGGGACCTTTACTTCAAGGAGGGACCTGTTGCTAAGCAGGGCAACTGGGCAGGAGATAGCCGGAACTGCAGCCCACAGGAGTCTAGGTTCAAGCAGGTCATGTCCCGGAGAGGAGTCCAGGTTTATACATTGCAGAAGGGGAAGTACCTCGGCGGGTTTGACCAGCTTCAAGTGAAACTGGGGTCAGGAGTGTTCCCAGGCGGTGCCTCTGTTTCTGGGGGCACCAGAGGGCAGGTGGCGTTTGGTTTCTTCAGGATTGGAGAAAGCAGCACTAAATGCCTCTGCAGTTAAGGTGGGATCATTGGTTAGGGGTTAGGGTTAGGGTATCACCAACCAGGAGTGCACCCTCTTGGGCACTGGGGCACCCTTTATCAGCAGGTTAATTTTGCCCCTTGGGATCCCGTAGGTGCCTAGACTGAAGATCTCATAAGTATTTAGATTTAGCTGACTTGGAGGCTTTCTTGCACTAATTCCTCAGTTCTATATACCTCTCCCGGTCGGTTTTCCAGCCTGTGGATTTGTATTGACTCCAGCCCCGATCCCGAAGCAACATGCTTCATTTGAGGCTAGGGTTAAGCCATTTGAGGCATTTACCCTGTACCCTCAGTTTCTTGCAGGGGCATGTATATTGGCCACCACCGTAAAAGTGTTAGTAAAGAAGTCAAGTGCCTCATCTAGGGTAGGGAGGGAGATAAGGGGATCTCAGTTTACAGCGCATAGGTCAAAGCAGAGAGCCTCCGAAGAGAAACTGCTGTAGTTTCTGGCTTCGATTACTTTGGCAGGCAGTTTAGGAGGCCTGTTGGACCAGATACAGAAAATTGTGGAATGGTCGCTCAATGAGTCTGCCATGACCCCAGCAGCCTGTATGTGGTCCAGGCTGGATACTAGGGCCCAGTCAAGCAATGAGTGGTTACCAGTCCAGGCATTGTGCCTTGTGGGCTGGTAGATAACTTAGGTCAGATTGGTGTCGTGTATAGGGTGCAGAGGCCTCTAGTGAGAGCCAATTTTGGTTAAAGTCCCCCAGGAGAATCAACTCCCCCAAGGAGTGTTCTGCCAAGACATGAGTTAGCGATTCAAGGGAAGATGTAGCCATTTGGGGCGGGAGGTAGGCACACCCTATGTACAGGGGTTTGGTGTTTCCAAGGAGCACCTTCACAAAAAATAATCTCATTCACAGAGTCGCAGAGGGTAGAATGGTCAATCTGCATTGCGTTAAGATCACTCCAGGTGTAAATAAGAACACACCCACCTTTCTTCCCAACACGGCCCTTCCTGAAAGCATTAAAGCCAACTAGGTCAGTTTTGTGAGAAAGGATGCAGAGTTTGAGCCAGGTCTCAGTCACTGCAAGTATATTGGGTTTGTAGAGCGTTGTCCAGGCTTCGCGGGCATGGATTTTGTGCCTTAGGCTACCTATATTCATGTGCACCACTTTGAGTCCCCTGGCTCTGGTCCAAAGAGGGCAAGTGGGGTCTCTGAGTATGGTATTTGAGGGGTAGGGACCAGGGTTTGATTCCACATCCCCCCCAAGACAAGCTTTAGCCAGGCCAGGTAATTAATAATTCTGGTGGGAGCAGAGAGGAGTCTGTTTATGTCACTTAGAGAGAGGTGGTAAAATAGGTTATAGCAGTTACTATGTCTGGTTAAGCCGTGCATGGATAGTATTAGAGCATTGTTCCCTTCTTCCACAATATCCGGGGATAATGGGGAGTAGTGACCGGGATTGGCTTCCGGATCAATGGGACTATAGCCCCAGGAGTAGAGCAGGTCAGTCCCCAGTATTAGCACCATGTAGGCAGTAGCAGACATAAGACCCACACTCTGCATGATAGAGTTTAGGCAGTAGGTGGGTGGAAAGAGGAAAAGAAAAACTTCCCCTCACAGTAGTAAAGGAATACCCTAGACTAAGGGTAGCTGGAGGGGCAGGTTCAGAATGCGAGATTAGATCCAGCAGCTCCAGGTTAAGGGATACACCAGGTCAAGTGTAAGCGGAGCAGGGGAAAAAAACAGTAGTAGAAAGGATGGCAAGTGCAGCTCAGATACTTTAATCCCAAGCCCGCAAAAACCAGGAGTTAAAATATGGTGAATACTTTGGACAAAGATTCAAATAGAGCTGTAAAATCACAGCCAGGGAAACACAGAGCGCAAGCTTTAAGGAGAAAGTGTCTTATAGTGAAGATACCTTTAAGAGGAGACCAGGATCAAAAATCAACAAAGGAGATGGGAAGACAGAAAGCTTTAAGCTCAGAGCACTAGTACTGGAAGCCAATGGTGCAGGATGGGGTAGGGGAAGGAGGGAGGAGCTTAAGTGTATTTAAGGGTGGCCTATTTGGTAGCCAGAGCAGCGGCCTCACTGTCTATAGGCCGTACCTGATGCTTGATTCCAGGGAGCTGGTGGCAGCACACTCCTTGGTGCTTAGAGAGGCACAGAGTGGTGTCCAGGCATGCAGGAGGTGAACCGTGGGTGCGGTAGGTAGCTGACTGGACTACAAGGATACCTGTTGGAAAAGGGACAGAACAGGGATTTATAGCCCTGCAAAGAGGTGGGAATGAAATTAAGATTAGCACAGAGACAATAGAGCTGCAATTTACTAAAAGAAGGACAAATAATGGGTCAAGAAGCAGACAGATGGGTACCAGCTCTGTAACTGAGATTTGTAAAACAGTGGGGGGAGGGCAACTAAGGGATAAATTAAAATGGTAGCTGCACTAGATTAAAATACAATAATTCAGTATGCTATGTAGGCTTTCAGCTAAGACATCTTAAACTCTGAATCCTGACTCTAAATTCTGTACTAAACATAGACACAACTGAGGTGACAGGTTAAATACAATACAAAAAAACACTGCCGGTAGAAGTACAGTGAAAATTCAGTAGAGGGGAAGCTGTATAGCACAGCTTGGCACACTGAAATGGAGCACTGCACTTGCAGGGATACAGGAACCCTGTAAGTGCAGGGTTCCAGCTGCAAGAGGGAGAGAAAAACAAATTGATTTCTTTAAAAGGTTGTGATTTGCTGTTTCTCATTTTTCTGCAGATGTTTGCAGTGAGACTCAGTGTCCACTATGAAGGCTTCTAGAGACTCAGAGGGTTGCATGGTGCGTTCCCACAGCTGTTGCTCCAATAACCAAGGTGGATGTGCTTGGAGGAAATTATCTTTGAAGGTTGTATACAGGGTGGCAGTATCTCCATTGACTTGTTCTGGAAGTGTGTTGAACCAAGAAATGGCAGTCCCTCTCAGAAACAAGCGCAAGGCATTGGAAATATGCAAAGGATCAGTCCAACCATGTAAGGAAATCCAGGCCTGGAATTATTTGAGCCAGTCGACAGTTTCTTTGTGAGGCAAGGCTGAGAAGGGTACTGGCTGTAGGCTGGTATGGACTGTGGACTGTGGTGAAATAGCTTTAATGTAGTCCATGTCATCTTGAATGGCTTGCATAGCTGGTGCTCCTTGAGCTGAGATGGACGACTGGATGTCGTGCTGGATGGTTTCGATTTTGCAGCCCCCACGCCCTTGAGGTGGGTGAAGATAGCTCTCCGGATGCTCCGCCGCCCATATCGGTGTGTTCATCAGACATTGTGATGAGCTGCGTTTAACTGAGCAAAGGTCATACGGATGAGAAGGAGTTGCCGTCATGCAGGAGACGGGACATCATAGAGTAGATGAAGTGCCGAGCAGAAAATATTTTTGTAGACAAAAGTGCAATTATTTGTAAGAAAGTTCATCAAATGACGTCTTAAGAAACAATGCCCACTCAATTCAGTGTTGTCTGTTATTTAAATAAAGGTTTTGTTGAAAAATCAGCTATTTGTTGCAGTGTCCATTGATTTCAATGGAGTGAGGTCATTTTGTGCCCTTCCCAAGATGGCCACTGAACTTTGACAAATAAGTCCTGTATTATGTGACTGTAACAAGATGGCCACCAGCAGGGGGGGTTTAACAGTCACTTCCTGTCTTGTTGTGTTGCTGAACACAAGATGGAGGATTCTTGCCACGAGGCTGCTGTGCTTGCTTTAACATTGATTAAAATGGCCTTTCCCGCATTGTTGTCCTTCTTTCCCATTAACTGGCACAGAAAAATGGAGGGATTTTGTTTTGGTGAGTAACAGAATTTGCTGGGGAATTTCTGTATTTGTGTGCTGCACTCTGTTTTGTTTTATGGAACTTCATTTCTCTTTCTTTTATTTTTCTTTCTGTTGTCTCCCAGACTTGTGCGTTTTGTATTTGGTATCCCAGGTTATCAGTTTATTGTGTGCTGTGCCCTGCTTGAAAATCTGGATTGATTTGAATGCCCTTTGCTGAGGGTCCCAGGCTTTCCCTTGTAATGGTTTATTTCCTAGCCCAGTGTTTTGATCTCCCCCTACTTTTCTCCATTTATTTTTGTGTTCTGCCCCTGTATTTATTGATTGCACCCTGCTAAGTTTACTCTACTGTCTAATTTGTAGCTGCCCCAGTTTACATATTTGCTCCACGGGAATCCTGCAGTCTTTTTTTTTTCTATTTATTTTTTTGTTGGGCCATTTGTAGCATGACCAAGTGGGGAGCGGAATGCTCCGTGTAGCTGTGAGTAGGGCAGAGCAGGAGCGAGCGGGTCAGTGGAGGTGCCACCATCTGTTGTGGGCGACATGGAGCCAGGCCAGAGGACTTGCTGGAGCTGCATTTGCTTGTATGGCTGCGCGAGTGAGAGGAAGCCCTGTTATCTTTTTATGGCTCCCTGCTGTGGCGTGCAATTTATTTTTTTCCCTCTGGTGCAGTCCTTGTGGAGCGGCGCTGAGTCATGTTGCGAGGAGGGCTGCTGAGTAGTAGAGTGCCCAGGCAAGTTGCAGAGTTCATGGGGAGGGAGCGTAAGTCGGGGAGCAGAGGCTCCATTTCAGGAGTGGTCTTTGAGCTACAGCTTGGCAGCAGGAAAAGTTGGGGAGCTGCATTTGCTGTTGACTGGCTGGGTAGCAGGGCTGAGCCATGAGGTTTGGAGCAAGACTGAATTGCAGTCCTGAATGGTAGCAGTCCTTCAGAAGTGGGAGTCACGGCTGAGAGGGGAGGCGGAGTAATGTGCTGGGTCCTGTTGGGGAGCAAAACTGGTGGCCTGGCGGCCGTATTGGTGGCTCCATGTGGCTTTGCACAGAGGCAGCACTGGAGGGAGAAGCTGCAGACTTAAAGAGGGCAGAGCTGAGCCACAGTAAGGTATATTGGCACTCAGCGGCAGTTGTAGGAGGTGGGAGGGCCAAGAGGTATGCGGTCCCTTGAGACAGCCAGGAGCATAATGAAATGGAGCAGTCCCTTTGTGCGGTGCATTTACTTATTTACTTTTTTCCTTTGGAGCTGTGATCCTTACTGAGAGAGACCCTGGGTTGGACAGGGAGTTGGCTTGGCATAACAGTTTGAAATTGTTGGGACAGGAAGGGAGTTCCATGCAGGCCTGCTGCCATGAGGTGATGCTGCTTGGGGGGGGGGTGCAGTTTGCAGCAGATGCTTGGTACTTTTAATTGTTTTAAACAGTTCTGGCATTGAGCTGCTGGCTAGCAGTGCTGAACAGTGGTACTGGTGATTGTCTTGTAATAGTAGGCAGGCTGCTGTACAAAACAGGAGACAGTTCATTGTTTCGTTCTGCAACCAAGGCTGTGGTATAAGTAGAATTCAGGCAGTTTAGGCATACTGGGAGAAGTGACTTGGGGTAACCAGTGACACAGACAAGTGAGATGGGGTCTGGGCAGATGAAGGCCCGCATTCTCCACCATGTGTGGCATTTTGGTTTGGTCTGCCACTAAAAGACCCACTAAAAGACCCTTACCTTCTCTCTAGTCTGCCAGACCCTTCTGTCACTGCTGGTGCAGACCCCTTGTTGGACCATGCAAATAAACCGACAAATGCAGAAAATAGTGAATCAATGTATTTATTCTGTACTGCAGACATGTTCTTTTCCTGAGGTCTAGCCCCAGACTGACTGATTCTCTGACTGACAGGCATACATGGCACTGCCAGGCAGTGCAACAAATTATTACATGCAGGTTCTAAGTGTTCTTAAAGGGGCGGCAGCTAACAACATTAAGTCCCATGCTTAATGTGTGCTTCACAGTATGTATTCTATTTTATTGTGTTTGCCTCAACAATATTTCTCTGGAATCGTTTGAAGCTACTGTAATTGTTTCTTACTGAGCACCTATGCTCAAAAGTACTCTACAAATTAACAAATAAATAAACAGCAAGGAGCATTTATAAGAGAAGCCTGTAACTTCTTCCAAGAATCAGGTGCTGTGTAGGCAGTAGCCTTCCTGCAAGCTCCTCTTCTCAATCTGGAAGTCATAAAATTTAGAATTGGTGAAGATGTAAGAGAGTGTGCCCATTCATTGGGTGTTAGGTGGGGGCAGTAGGTATTCAGAGGCTTTGCCACAGGCACAGTTCTGCAGAAATGAGAACCAGTGATAGTTCTCTTGTACCAGTAATTTAGGAGGCAGTGGTATGTAAAGCGGTTGAATGATAGGCTAAACATGCACATTTTATTGTTCCCGTGGTCCATTGGTTGCAGAATGGAATTTTATGCTGCTTAGGAGGCAATAGCCCCACAGTCTAATAAGGGTTGTAAAATGTGTGACACACACTGCATTCTAGGTTGCACACCTTGGCAGTGTTTGGATTTGTAGAGCACACTAAGTTTCAAATGACAGGAATCCATCAATGAGATTTAAAATAGCATCATCCTGCCAGAGTGTGAAGCCCAGAGACAGCACGTTATGCTAATTTTCAGAACACAGAATTTATTATTTATTTTTATTTATTTATTTTAATTTTGTTAACCAGGTAAGCACACTGGATCACATGGCCCTTTTACAGGCATGACCCAGAACATACAACAAGATAACAAACTACAAAACAAACAATACGCTATATAACAATTATTGATAACATTTACAACAAAAATCAGACATTAAAAGTTTTAAAACAATAAAAACTATTTGCATTCCAGATTTCCAGAGATAATGAATTCTAGTTTTTTTGTAGCAACATAAGCAAAAGATCTCTGACCTGTTGAGGTTTTAAAATGTGGAATAGTTAAAGTGCCGTCTGAACGCAAGCATGACTGCTTCTTTTTGGGGGATAATAATGCCTGTCATTGTTCCCATATTCCCCATTCTCAAAGCTTTGTACATCATACAGTTCATATAGAAACAATCTCTACTAACAAGGGGTAACCAATTTAAATTTTTATATAGAGTACAGTGATGTTCCCTATACTTTGCATGTAGAGCAAATCTACTAATTGCATTCCACATTGATGTTCATTTTGAAAATAACCCTACCCGACACCTCACTCCATACCACACTTCCATAATCTAATGAAGGAAGAAGACAGGCTTGAGATAACATTTTTCTTGTACTATCTGTGAGCAATTCCTGGGACCTATGTAGGGAACCCAATTTTTTATGTAACATGTTACCAGTTTGATCAACATGTGCATCAAATGTTAACTGAGAATCCAGTGTTATGCCTAAATATTTAAAATTGCTCACTTCCTCCAAGTAACTTCCATCCTCAAATTTTAAAGTTAATCATTTATTCTGTTGGCCTTTTGTGACATACGAAACATCATTATCTTTGTTTTCCTTTTGTTGATCAGCAACCTGTTTTGTAAAAACTCTCTAGTCAAATACAAAACTCATTTTCCAATTTAATATTTCAAAGCTTTCAAATCATTGTCCGCCAAATACAAAACCACATCATCTGTGTATAAAATAATATTAGACTGCGTAAGTTGCTGAGGCAGGTTGTTAATGAACAAAGAGAACAGGGGTCCAAGAATGGACCCATGTGGTACACCATGAGCCAATGTTCGTATATCTGATAAACCCCATTCACTCTAACTCCTTGTTCTCTATTAGTTAAATAACTTGCAAACCAGTCAACTACAGGCTTACTCATTCCCACCCTACTATGTTTTAGCTTCAGGAGGGAATGATCCACCAGGTTGAATGCCTTGGTCAGGTCTGCAAATACCGCCCCCGTAAACAACCCCCCATCCATATACATATACAGGTCATTTGTGAACTTAATCAAGGCAGTCGCCGTGCTAAATCCCCTACTGAAGCCATACTGAACATTCATGATCACACTGTATTTCTCCAGATAATCTATCAATTGTACACAGAGCAATCTTTCCTGTAATTTCCCTATAAGGGACAGAATAGAAATTGACCTATAGTTAGAGACTTTTAATTTTTGAGCCACCTTTAACAACACAGGCTTTTTTCCCAAAACCCAGTACCCTTTGCACACACAAAGATTTATTAAACAGTTTCTGCAAAGGAACAGATCATTCTTGTGCAGCAGCCCTCATAAATTTGCTTGCTACCATGTCAAGTCCTGGGCCTTTGGTTACATCCAGTTTTTTCTAACTCTGAAATTGTCACTCCTGGTAATTCCTTCACAATAAATATTTGATCTATCAAAAAACAACTCCATCTTGGGAATATTTAAATCAGAAAAACTCTCTGGCCCAGATATTCAAACTGCGCCAGGCTGTGGCGCTAGCCTGGGCGCAGCGCAACTTGAGTGCGCAGGGGCGTTGACTGGGCGATATTCAACAGAGCTGCACCATGGCTCAGCATCGTTGAATATCGCACCCTGGCCACCTGCAGTGCGCATAGCACAGTGGCACTGCGCCAGCGCCAGTGGCCAGAGTGGAGCATGGGGATGCGCTAGTGCAAGTTCCATTGCGCAAGGTGCAGCAACCACGATATTCAAAAGTTGACATGCAGATGGGGCCATAATGTATGCAAGGCACAAATGGGGCCATTTGCATGTCATTATATTCTTGCATACAGGTGCCCCAATCCCGATGATTGCGCCTGGTGCCCTGCCAGGCAGCAGCCGTCGTGGACCGACGCCCCCTGCAGCACGGCAGTGTGACCCACAGCCCGATTGCCGGCATTCATAAAATAAAAAAGGTCCCAATATCCCTGGTGGTCCAGTGGACCTCTGCCCGACCGATCGCGGGAATAAGTGAAGAAAGAAACTGAATCCAATATCCCTGGTGGTCCAGTGGACTGCTGTCCACCCGATCGCGGGCTTAAGCGAAGAAAGAAACTGAATCCAATATCCCTGGTGGTCCAGTGGACCGCTGTCCGCCCGATCGCAGGCTTAAGTGAAGAAAGAAACTGAATCCAATATCCCTGGTGGTCCAGTGGACCGCTGCAAGCCCGATCGCAGGCTTAAGTGTGTAACAATAGATTACTCCAGTATCCCTGGTGGTCCAGTGGACTAATGACTGCCCAATCGCGGGCTTCAGTATAGGATTAATGACCCCCATATCCCTGGTGGTCCAGTGGACCCCTCCTCCCCACCCGCCCACTGATCCCCACCGCCCCGCTCCCCCCCCCGGTCAGCGGCGGGTGGCAGCATCCCACCCGCCTGCCACTCCGCTGCCCGCCGACTGACACCATCGGTAGGGCTGTATGACCATTGGTCCTGGCGTGAGCCAATGGGCATGCAGCCTGTACCGTACTATACATAACAGATATGTGCCATTCACTGATTTGTGCCGCGCACTTTTCCCTTTTGAATATCGTGCTGGGGCACATCAGTGGGTTGCGCATGGAGCAACCCTTTTGAATATCTTGGCCTCTGTGTACCGAGTTAAATCTGTAAATAATTTATTCATATAATTTTCCATGTCTTTTTTCTTTTAAAATTAAATCCCCATTTTGAAGACAGTCAACCTCCTCCCTCTTTTTGGGGTTTAACAGTCTTTTAATCCCCTCCAAAAAATTATCTTATCACTAAAATTCCTTACCTGCTCTTGTTTGTAAAAAATCTACTTTAGCCTTTTTTATTAACCTCTTACTATTATTTCTACATTCTCTATAATAGATCAAATAATTTTCATCATTTGTCCTTTTATATTTTACCCAGGCAGCCTCCTTCCGCTTAATGACTTAAGTTAGCTCTCCTGTAAACCAGCCATTTTGTATATTTTGTACCCTTTTATCTAAGATCTCCCTAAAAATAAAAAAAATAAACATTCTAGAGAGATATTCACATCAACCTGCTGATCCAGTATGTTCCAATTAACATTCCCAAGGTAAGATTTAATTTTAGTTAAAATTCCCTCATTTACTGATCTTGTAAAAACAACCTTTCCCTGTCCCTTTACTCTTTTATTGCTTCATATACAGTGTATTGGTTGGTGGTTTATGGAGTCAGGCATATTGCCAATGTTCTTTTCATTATTTACCAAAACCCAGTTGATCAAAGACCTTGTCCCAGTATGGTGGTTAATCTTGTGAAGTCATGAATTGAACCAAATTTGCTCTCTGTAAAATATTGTTTAAATTTGATTACATCAGCACCATCCAGTTTAAATTTAAGTCACCCAGAACAACTATTTCTCAATTCCAGATATTACTTAAGACTTGTACTACCTCCTCGGGAATTAAGTTCAGTCTTTGCACTGTGGCCATCCCCCCCCCAGTGAACTAACATAAGATTTGTTTGTCCACATGAAGAGAGCAGTCGCGCAAAGTACAGCCCCATCCTTCTGGTCAACAAAGTGTTGTTTTATTTAATCATTTTGTTATTTTCCAAAGTCAACCTTGTTTCTCAATTCTCTGCATTAGGTAGGGTATTTGTTTTTTAATTTTGCTACATTTTGCAGTTTCTCCAATTCCTGGTCAATTTCAGGAAGCAGAGAAGGCCTTGAGGCAACAAATGTCAGTTTTAGCAGAAACAATTTGTAAACCACCCTAACAAAAAAAATGTATAAACCACCAAGACTTACTAGTTGGGTGGTTTCAGACAATTTTCTACTCGGCTCCTATTTTTAGGGGACTGAATCACCTTTTTTCGTTAAATTATTAAACTACTTTGTTTCTAGTGGTTCCTCACTATTTTTGATGGGGAAAAATCATTTAAAAATGATTCAAATATAATTTCTATAGCACTTGACTATTAGGAACTGAATAATTGTTTTACAAGAAGACTTTCAGTGACTCGCATGACTGATAGATAAAAAAAACAAACAGGAAAAACAGACTTTATAAAACTACATAAATTGTCTCATGGCAAGGGCAGACTGCCATGAGCTTTGTTTAATGTGCCTGGGTCCAAATCATGATTTTTTTGGTTGTGAACTCTGTAAAATGTTTTGCTCTAAAACCCCCCAAAAGGGGTTAAAAAAAGAGAGAGAAGTCACAGCTTCTCAGTCTACCTCTGTGTCTTCTAAGCAAGTTGGGGGGGGGTTAGGGTGATAGAGGAGAATGGGCAAAAGGCCACCATCCTAAATGACTACTTTTGCTCAGTTTTCACTATGGAGAACAGTAGGTCAATGCCAGAGAGTGGCATTAAAGCAGCCACTAAGGGAATCCCAGAAATGAGACAGCCATTGTTTACTACTGAAAGGATTTTAAAAGGGCTGGCTGCCCTTAAGATGGATAAGGCCCCAGCACCAGATGCGCTGCATCTAAAGATACTCGGGGAATTAGCAGCAGATCTGTCTGAACCACTGGTATGTCTGTTCAACAGCTCACTTAGGTCTGGGGCAGTTCCAAGGGATTGGAAGGTGGCAGATGTTATATTGCTTCATGGGGGGGGGGATAAGGAGCAACCAGGGATCATGGGGGGGGGATAAGGAGCAACCAGGAAACTACAGGCCTTTCAGTCTATTCTCTATAGTAGGGAAGCAGATGGAGTCACTGATCAAAGAGGACATCATAGACTACCTGGAGAGCAACAGGCCCCAGGATAGTAAACAGCAAGGTTTCATGGCAGGAAGATCTTGTCAGACTAACATGATAGTTTTCTTTGGGTGACAAAGGGATTAGACAAGGGCCACACTTTGGATCTGCTGTACTTTTATTTCAGCAAAGCTTTTGACTCAGTACCTTATAAATGATTCCTCAAGAAGATGGAAGACCTGGGTGCAGTTAAACCAATTGTGAACTAGGTGGGTAACTGGCTAGAGGGGAGGCAGCAGAGGATGGTGATCAATGTGGTTAAATCAGAGGAGAGGGAGGTTATAAGCAGGGTTTCACATGGATTGGTCCTGGGTCCAGTCTTCTTCAACATGTTCATTAGTGACATTGGAGAAGGAAACTATGTGGGAGGATGGATAGTGACAAGGGAATAAGGGAAATGCAGAGAGACCTATAAAAGCTAGAAGGGTGGTCAAAGGTCTGGCAGTTAAAATGTAATGCTAGAAAGTGCAAAGTAATGCACCTAGGGAAAAAGAACCCCAAGAGAGAGTACTGGATGGGAGGAGAGAGATTTAGTACTACAGCTGTGGAACGAGGTCTGGGAGTTATCATTAGCAACTCATTTAAGCAACTGAGTCAGTGCAACAAGATCTATAGAAAGGTTAACAGGATGCTGGGATGTATCTGGAGGGGAATTGATAGCAGAAGAAAGGAGGTAATACTTCCCCTCTACAGATCCCTGATGAGGCCCCACCTAGAGCACTGAGCCCAGTTCCACAGTCCTCACCTCAGAAAGGATAAGGATAGGTTGGAGACAGTGCAGTGCAGAGTAACAAAAATGATTCAGGGCCGGTAGGGCAGATCCTGTGAGGAGCACCTCAAGGCACTAAATATGTACTCACTGGAGACCAGAAGGGAAAGGGGAGATATGATAGAGGCCTTCAAGTTCCTTAACGGAATTAATAAAGTGAGCTGCGGGGAACTATTTAGACTGAAGATCAATTCATGGTCACATGGACAGGAGTAGAAATTAACAGGAGGTAAGTTCAGGAGAGATGTGAGGAAGTACTACTTTATGGAAAGGGTGGTGGAACCTTGGAATAGTCTGTCAGCTGAAATGGTGGGTGTGAAAAGGTTGGCTGTAATGATAGCAATTATAAATGAGCGACTGTAGAAACGGCGAATCATTTATAGTGCTATCATCATCAGCTACCCTGCAAGGGTAGCGATGGATCAGCGACCACAGTGACCGGAAGGGGAGCGATAGGGAGCTGCAGGGGATGATAGGAGGAAGGGTTTAGGTAGAGGAGAAGCCTGCTACAACCAAGCCATCCCTGTGGTGTGGTGGTGAGGGTGGCTGGCTGCGGTGCAGTAGGTACTGGGTTCAGGAACTGCTGCGGGAATGTTTTGCCGTTGCTTGTGGCTGTTGGTTTTTTTTTTTTTTTTATTATGCAGTGTTTTGCCCCTCCTCAACATGCACCCCCCTTGGAGTTAGGAATCTTTAGTTAGGCGGGGGCCAAAGACCTCCATGAGGGGAGGCACAGGTGGGGCACAGGCCCCATAAAACATTTTGATTTACCGGATGTTGGCTTGCTGACAAATGTATATCGCTGAAATGCTTTTCGGGATATACATTAGTGATGATAGCAATCACTGTTTTTGGATCGCTGTCATCACATGGAACCATTTGAAAACAGTCAGGGTTCAAGCAGGACTGGGACATAATGAAGCAAATAGTGGTTACTGGGGGTGACATGACCAAGGAGGCCGCTGGTCTTTTTCTGCCGTCATCATCTATGGTTCTATGTTTTTATAATACAGTCTCTGAGGGAGTATCTAATGATGGTGGAAAGCACACATCTGAGGGTTCGTCTCCTCATAAACAACATCAGTCCCTGTCAAAGAGGATAGATTAAAAAAGTAAAGCTGCTTAGCAATCAGACAAGCATAGTAACGATGGTAAAGACACTGGGGTGTCCAAAAGAGGGAACCCTGATTCCAGTGATGGCAAAAATACAAATAAAAGAGCCTTAGAGCAGGTGCTGGAACCAGTGCCTGCCAAGAAAAAAAAAAAAAGTTACATCCATGCCACTCCTCCTGCAAAGGAAAAGGAGCAGGAAGTGGATCAAAGACAAATGCGCTCAACAGAGGACATGGCCAAAGCATGGCAGTTTTTTCAAACCCGTCAGGTTATAGGAAACTTCCTCAATATGCCTTCCCCCTTCCCTAGCCTCAGGTTCCAGACCACTTGTCGGTGGAGGAGGAGGAGATGTATTATGAGGAGGAAAGTGAACTTATAGAACCTGATGGTTCACCTGAACAAGAGTTTACTTCCCCTCCTAGGCCCATAGAGGATTACCCCTCTTACTGCATATGCATCAGGCAGACTGTGAACGCTCTCCACATCCCCTCTCATGAAACAGAGGATGATGAGAATAAATCCAAGTTCATGGATATGAAGGCGATAGCCCCCAGAAGGAGACTGCTAGTCCCCATCCACAATTCACTCCAGACAGCTACTGTGAAATTCATGTCAGCATCTAATTCAGCTGCAGGCATTGATATAAAAACTTGAAAAGCAATATCAGGTGGACAGACAGGTTGTGGAATAGCTGTATGCCCATCCTGATCATGAAAGAGTGATCCAAACAGCTGCTTGTGAGAAGGTCATGGTGCCCTTCTCTGCGTAGTCTCCTGAGAAGGATTCCAGGAAACTGGATACTATGGCCAAAAAGTGTATATAACAGCTTTCCTGCTCCTGAGACAGGCAGCTTATTTTGCGTATACATCTCAGTAACAGAAAGCACTGTGGAATGCAGTGCAAGCACTGACTGATAAGGTTTGTGGTAAGGTGGCACAGGACCTGGCTGCCATAGCAAAATCAGCCCTGGATACCACTAAATACCAGTTCCACATGGCTGTCAACACCAGTGACTCTGCTTCATGGGTCTTAGATCATGTAGTGGCATTGAGGAGGTTTGTCTGGCCAATGGCTGCTGTCGTTTCCAAGGACACCCAGACTAAAGCCATTAATTTCTGCTTTGAGGGAAATTCCTTATATGATGACAATAGAGAAGCATAGATGGAAAAAGTGGATGAGTACAAAACCACTAATAACAATAACACTGAAAAGAAAAAGGCTACCACTTCTTATACACCTTATGGAAGAAGAGATAGGGGATACTATCTAAGACACTATGCCCCCATGAGTATCAATCCCAAAGGGGATTACTACAGAGGAAGAGGCTGAGGGGCTCCAGACCTACTGCAGCCTCAGTCTCCAAGCCACAGCCAAAACAAAACCCCTGACATTCATTTCCTGGTTGCCAGTTAACCATTGCCATTGGGGGGAAAACTGACCCAGTAGTTTCAGGAATGGGTAAAAATGATCACAGACAAGTGGATCCTGGAAGCAGTGGGTCAGGGATTGCCTCTGCAATTCAAAATGTTTCCAAAGTTGCAGTGTCCAAAAAGTCTTCCAGTTCATTCACCAACGAAAAGAATTCTGCTGGAAATGGAAGTAAAGAAACTGCTGAAAGCAAAAGTAGTAGAACAGGTCTCTACCTCATAGTGAAGAAAGGGTTTGTTTTCAAAATACTTTCCGACCTGCAAGAAAAATTGGGAATAGTGACCCATTTTATACTTAAGATACCTGAACAAACATGTCAAAAAGGAAAGGTTCAAAATGGTCACACTGGGCACAGTAATACCATCCCTACAGTCAGAAGAATGGCTGGGGTAACTGGACCTGAAAGACACCTACTTTCACATTCCAATCAAACCAAATCACAGAAAATATCTCAGGTTCAGGCTGGGGAAACTGCCAATACCAGCTTATTGCCCTTCTCTTTGGCCTCACCACCACCAGGGGTCTTCACAAAGTTCCCACCTGTGGCAGCACACCTGAAAAGACAAGGCGTGGTGGATTTTCCCTACCTAGACGGCTGGCTAGTCATAGGGAAAATGGAGCAAGAGGCAAGGTGTTCTATCCAAAAGATAAAGAGCTCCCTTGGGAACCTGGGATTCCTGATAAATCTACAGAAGTCACAGACACAACCAGTTCAGGAGCTGGACTTCATAGGTACAGAGCTGTGTACCCTACAAGGGAAGGCTTTCCTTCCATGGGAAAGGGTATCAAATTTGATTGCTACTGCAGAATCCGTTATGCTGGTTCACCCAAGGCCTACAAAGGATTTCCAGCAGTTACTAGGCCACATGGCCTTATGCACAGTAGTGATGCCATGGGCAAGATTTCAGATGAGGGACATTCAGTATCACCTAATGAACCATTAGCTTAAAAGGTGGTATTCACTGCCAAGAGTAGTGCCAATCACAAAGACCTTGGCATAAGATTGGAGTGGCAGAAGGACGAAAGCAACCTCAGAGACAGAATTCCCTTTCTGTAGCTCTACCCAACAAGTATAGTCACAATAGATGCCTCGCTCCTAGGGTGGAGCACACACCTGGAGTGCCTCACAGTAAGTTGTGCCTGGATCCACAGGAGACTTAGGAGCACAGAAGTCTCCTAGAATGCAGGGCAGCATTGCTGGTAATACAGTCATTTTCCTCTGTACGGGGGTCATGTCGCTGCAAACAAAAACTGCGTGGCAATATATGCCACAAGGAAAACAGCGGCACTCACAAACAAGGTCAGGCACAATAATGACCCGACCACAACAGCGCAGCCCCATTGCAGGGGACCTCTTGTTTTTTGCAGAGGGCTCTGCCTCCCACCCCCGTCATGGGGGGCTTTGCCCCCACTCCCCCTGGACTTAAAATAATGAACTCTGGGAGTTGTGGACTTCAGTGTTGGGAAAAAATCGGGAGGGGGAAATTACGTTTTTTAACCAAAAAAAAAAAAACAGTGATAGCAGGAGAAGACCTGGCAAGAACCAAACCATAGTCCCAGGTCTCTTGCTGTGCCTTGTGCTGGTGCTTTAGCCACTCAACCACGGGAGCAGCTCAACCAGCCCCCTAGCACATGGCTACTTGATCACTTTTCAGGCACTCGTAAAGTGACAGGGGTAGCAGTAATTCCCTACTGCTGTTAACACCCCTGTCACTCTAAACCCTTTTGCGCTTTACACAGCACATTTCTTACAGCGCTCTTCCTGGTGCGCTGTATTGACCCGATACCTTTTCCCTTCCAGCTACAAGGTCAGTCTGTTCAGATCTGAACAGACAATACCACAACAATGCATTACATAACAAGCAGGGAGGAACAAGATCCTCACAACTGTGCATGGAAGCTATGAGGATCTGGGATCTGGCTTATTCCCTGGATGCAAAAATTTCTGCTATACATCTGTCAGGCAAGGACAATGTCCTGACAGGCTCCCTAAGCAGGATCAAGCAGGGAAACTATGAGTGGGCTTTGAACCAGCAAGTGCTGGCCTCAGTCTTCAAAAGATGGAGCACACTGGAAATAGATCTATTTACCTCTTGGGATAACAATCAGCTCCCACAGATTTGTTTCAGGCCACCTGCAAGGGGCACAGTCCCAGAGGACGCTGTAGTTCTGGACTGGACAGTGAGGTTTTTGTATGCCTTCCCACTATTCCCACTCATACAGAGTGTGCTCATAAAGCTCAGGAGTGCCATAGTGCGCCTGCACGCTACACACTGATGTCCAAATAGGGAAAGCATGGGGGCATATCTACAAACCGGGAAGTTGATGGAATTGGCAGCTTGGCTCCTCAGAGCCAAAAATACGATTCCTCCATTCCCGTAAATGACACCATATAAAAATGTGTTTTATACCGCAGCGAACTCAGAGGCAGGTAAGCATCCATTGGGGCTGGGAGCGGGGGTGCCATGAATGGTGCTCTTTAAGTGACTTGTCTGCAGTCCTTGGTTCTATCAAGGTAGAATCTAAGGATTCTTTTAGCATCGAGAGTGCAGAACCACTTCTCCCAGGTTCTCTGGCTTGAGAAGAAGGTTGGAAGCACTAAAGATGAGGTAAAACTCTGACATTACTGCATGAATTTAGGATGTGTGTGAAGTGCCCCTTTATCCTTGTGGAAAACACATATGGAGGATCTATCACAAGACTCTGTAGTTCAATAACTCTATATATAGAAGTAATGACCACTAAAAACTGTGTTTTGTAAGTTAGATACCACGTCACAGGTACACTAGCTGCTGGTTCACACAGCTTATGACTAAGCATGTTCAGTACCAGATTGAGATCCCAGTTGGTAACAAGTTTCTCTTTAGGGGGTCTTGTATGCAGAATATCTCTCCTAAATATTCTAAAGAGAGGGAGTTCAGCCAAGGGACGAACCCCCACAAACTCATGGTAGGCTAAGATGGCTGACAAATGGACGTTTATAAAAAGAGTATGGCAGGCGAGACTCAAGGGAGGTCCAGGAGATAGTCAGGAATTCTATGTGGAAGACAGCAAAATGGATCTCTGGCGTTTTTAGAGTACCAAATATTGAAACATTTCCACTTTGCCATAAGCTTTTCTGGTTGAAGGTTTGCATATTGCCAGAAGAACTTGGGAGACCTGTTGAGACACCTGATATCTATTCTCTTCTATCTCTTTATGAACCATCCCTGGAGATGTAGGGACTACTGGTGTGGCTGTACTGGTTGATCCAGAAACTAGGTGAGGAGGTTCATTTTCATGGGTAAGATCCATTATTGCTAAATTACCGTTAATTCAGCAACATATACTGTACCAGATCTGTCTTGGCAAATATGGGGCTATCAGTTTCATCCTTCCCCCTTCAACTTGACGAGTACCCTCTGGATGAGGGCAAGCAGTGGGAAGGTGTAGAGAAAATGACCTGTACACTACAACCTGAGCGCATCTTGACAAAAGTTGTTATGCTTTCTGGAGGAGAAGCATGGCAGTTTTGAATTGCGAGCAGATGCAAAAAGTCCAACTCCAGCACCACAGCTTGTTGAACAGAGACTGAACTATGTTGTCTGCTAAGAACCATTCGTGAAGATGTATTACTGTTCAACAGGATCGCTCACCAGGATATTTTCTACCTCAGGCAAGTTGGTCACCTGAAGTAGTATCCCATTCTCTAAGCACCACTGCCAAACTCTCATAGTTTCCTGTGGATAGGGTAGACTTGAGCTCCCTTTTGCTTGTATAGATGGAACTTGACATGCTTGTCTGTCTGTATTGAACTACCTTGTGCCATACTAGGTCTGACGGGGCCTGTAGCCCATACAGAATAGCTCTCCTGTCTAGTGCATTTATGTGGAGACAGTGTTCTGAGTCTAACCAGGTCCCCTGAGTCTGTAGACTCAGGCAGTGTCCCCCCCCCCCCCCGTTAAAGGAAGTGTCAGTACTGATAGTCACATGCAGCTCCAAATGATGTTTTTTTTGGTCCCCTTCTCTTCTTTCTGAGTCTGCTAGTTCCTCTTTCAAGATTTTCTCTCATTGGGTTCCACTATCATTTAGTTAATCTTTTAAGTATCTGGCTTTACTGTGGCTCACTCTGTCTCATTTGAAGCCCATCTAAAAAACATTTTTGAGAAGGTTCATTCTTGCCTTGGGAGATTATATTATTCTAAGGGTTACCTTTCTATGGTCATGCAAGGATTGTGTCCCAGGCTATTCTAGAATATGGTGATGTCATCTAGCAACATACCACTCTTTCTGCTTCATATCCCCTGAATATACTTTGCTAGGCAATAATACCTGACAGGGTGGGTGGTATTGGGCTACACCGGACCACCCAGGGGTGTAATGAGGCTCGACACCACAGCGAAGGGCTTTATAGCCCCTGGAAGGTCCGGTATAGCCCATACTGCCCACCCCGGAGGGTATTATTGCACTTAGAAAATGGGATTTAGGCTAAATATTACAAAAAAGTTGAAAACAAAAACCCACAGGAAATACTTATTTTTAATGAATAAACATATTTTTTTATGTAAAGTAGTCCCTGTTCTTCTTTCATTGACACTAGAGGGTGCTGTTGTGTTCTGTGCCGTGCCAGTCTGTTGAAGAGTTCATCTGTCTGTCATTCTTGTCATTAATCCCACTTTCCCTTGACCCAGAAATCACCCTTAAGAAGTTTTGTACATCTCTTTTTCCAGTCTGTTTTTTTTTTACTCCCCCCTCTTGCCCCACTACTGGAGCAGCAGTATTTTTTTTTTTTTTTGAAGTGCCGCTTTGCTCGGATGTTGTAGTATGATTGGGGTATGGAATCAGGACTAAGAATAATGCTGAGAGATGACATTTTTTATTTTATTTATTTAGCTTTTGTTAACCAGGTAAGTGCACTAGCCATAAAATGATTATTTTCAAGCACGACCCAGGAGAGTACAGACACGCAGAAACTTAACAGGATAACAAATTATAAGTGCTTTGCATACAGTGAGTTAAAGAGGATACAATATATCAGAACATACAAAGTAAAGCGCTTTATATACAGTGAGTTAAAGTGGATACAATATATCAGAGACATACAGAGTAGACCATTCATAAGTTCATAGGTGCCTACCTGTGCAATGAATAGAGAGGACCTTGGACAATAAATTATCAGGTGACATATCATATGAACAGCACAATGTACACAAAAACCAAAACAGGTAATACAAAAGTAAGAAATAACCGTTGAGAGCAGGGGGTGTCATTAAGGAAAAGGTCGGTAAGTGAGGAAGAGGGGAGCAAGCCATGAAATTAGATTATATGAGTGTATGTAAGTGTAATGGAGATGCCTGCAGTGCAAGATTGTATATGGGCAGGGAAAGGGAGCGTCTGTCAATGTCATCATCATCAAAATTTTATTGATTGGCAATAAAGCCATTACAATATTCTAAAACTAAAACAGATTCAAAACAAACCATACAAATGAACAGCTTAGGTCAGCTTAAGTCAGTAATAAATATCATAATTGCATGGAATTTATATCCATACAGTCCCATATCAGTGAACAGAGACCAAAATTATAATTTTAGATCTCTGATTGATGCATATTAAAATTTAAAAACATGCAACCTTACCTATAAGCACTCTGAATGGTTAACAATTAGATCAATCAGTATTTCTATAAAATTACTTAATAGATTCTGACCTGCTTATCCAAAATAATTTTTCATCCAGTTTCATCAGTATAAATTAAAAGAGAAATATTAAATTCTCCTTAAATTAAACAATTCTGCTTAGCTGCATTAAAACAACAAGTAGTTTACTGATAATTTAACTTGGCAGTTATTTAATCAATGAAACTTAATTTAGTGCAATGGTGCCCTCAAAGTTTTCATTATTTTAAGTTGCAGTTCTTAAAAATAGTTTGGGCTAAAGACTCCAAAAAGTTCAAATAAACCACATAGTTCAAGTTTTGTCCCTAAAAGGGTCCACATATTTTCTTGCCCATATACGATATCTGAGATTAAAATCCCAGTTTACTGAGCTCAAGCTAAACAATATGCAACTCAAAAATCCACTGCAAGCAACAAGCTGTCAGTACACATCACTACACAGAGAAGAGGCTCTTATTTTGCATCAGAGTCCATCTTTGTATGGTATAAAATTCTCTATCAGATAGAGGATCCGTAAGGGTCCACACTAAAATCCCAGGGTTCGCTGTCATGGTACACCTTTTTAAAGCGTCAGCAGCATGCTTTTCTGACAATAAGACCCTGCTGCCACATGTTTAAGTGCTAATGAATGTGAAATGGCACGACAGTTTTCTTTCCATACAAGTTAGGGCTAATTCTAAAAGATAGAAAAGAAGTCTTCTGAAAATGCTGGAGTTCATGCTACTAACAAAACCATTCATATGGACTTCGTATACTCTGCCAGCTTTAGAGTCAAAAAACTCTTTAGGCATCCCATTCCAAAGAATTTGCCTTACACAAAGCATCAGTGTTACTACTTAAGCACACTTCAAAAGCAAATACATGTCAACTGCCATTTCTAAATGTTCAAAAACCAGGCCATTTAACCAGATTTGCCATACTGCTCCTTGAACTAGGAGTCCGGTCAGTCAAGGCAGTATTTATCTAAAATATTGTCAACTCAAAGGGAACCATATAAAAAAATCAAGGCAGTATGAATTTCAATATTTTCTGCCCATTATTTCAAACATTTAACAGTGTTTATCAGCTTCAACATCAAAGGCAATCCACCTGTTAATTGCCCAACTAGGCACGTTGCCCTGATTCTTCGCCCATAGGCATAAATGGTTTTCCACACTTGCCATTCATGTAAATGTATAGGCTCCTAGTAAAGCTTCCCCTTGAAATATAAAAGTACTGCTTGACCTCCTAAAGAACACTGGCATCATGTTCTGGCATCTATTGATTCGAGTAGTTCCGCTCAAACATGCGCTTGGAGCATTGTTTCCCTCCAACTCCTTTCTCTCGTCTTGACCATAGCATATCCAAACCTGCAAATGAAACAGAGTAGAAACGCTCCACTGAGCATAGTAACCTTGGGGTATGCAATATAAAAGAACAATCCTCCCAGGTAATATTGTCATACATTTAGTAAATCAGAACTAAGCATATCAACATAAAATGCTGTTCCATATTCTCCTCCTCTCAGTGCCCCTTGGGTCACCTCCACATAGATGGACTCTATGGTTCCTTCGACTTTCATTCTATAATCGGTAACTGCCGGAGACTGCCAGTTAGGCTGCAAGTTCAAATCGAACCCTTTTCATTCATAAAACTGATAAAATTTCAGTCCTAACTCTGTCAGCTAAAGTAAGGCTAAAAACTCTGTTGCTCCATGTTTCCACCGGCGTTTCTAGTTTCCTAAACACCGAACATTAAGTCAATCGGCTATCAGACTCAAACTGCAAAAATGACAAATTATTTAACAAAACTTTTCCATGGGAATAAAACTATTATTGTCTATCATGGGGGAAAAGGGCTAAATATTTAATGCTCTAATCTCCTAATATTGACTGTGAGTCAGTGAGAAAAAACAAAACAAAACAAAAAAAAGCAGTCCATCTGAACGCCTGCTGAATGGCATTTCTTAACTGCAAAAGCTGTCTCTGAAGTCTCCCACTTTATTGCTAGTTGATAAAAATGCAAGTTTCATTCATGAGATATGGGGGCAAGGCTAAAGACAAAAATAAAATACGAAAATCTTTTAACTTAGCCTGGAGCACTTGGATAACGTGGCATTGAGTGGAGTAGCAGTGCAGCCATCTTGCTGCTCCGCCCCCCGCCCGAGATCCCTGTCAATGTCAAACAAAAAGTTGTTTGAGGTTTTGGTGAGTACAGAATAAATAATCAACTATACTTCTGTTATTATTTTTCTGAAGCAGCCTGAGACAGGGCAGGGAAGAGTCAGGAAGCTGTCTGTAACAGCAATCTGTAGCTGACATCAAATGCAAATGACTAACACTGTCATTGTAGGGAAAACGCTTTAAGGTTCTTTCTCTCCAGCCCAAAGTCCTACTGCTTCTTAACACAGCACTTTTCAATTTAAATAACTGCAGTTTACAGCCAGGGCTGCTGTGGGTGCACAGGGCTGCTGGTACGTGCCGCAGTTTACACTAATGAGCGCTGCTCCAGTGTTGTAACGTAAGGTGGCAGGGAAAGAACAGTTTGCTTTTGTTCAAAAAAAAAAAAAATCTTGCTACTATAAACCTGATCAGCTGATCAGTGCTGTGAACATGTGGCACTTTAAGTTGGGGGTGGGGCGCACTTACTCACACTGATGGATTTTTAGATATGGATACTAAGAGGGAGAGCCAGGGCCAAGCATGCACAACTGACCAGAGGCACCGAGTATAAACACTACTAGTGTTTTTTTTTTTATCGGGACTGATAGGTTTTGCCATAGAATTGGGGAAAGGCACTAATGACAAAGAGTGTGATGCGACCGGCAGACTGAGTTTAACTGGTGAGAGCAGTATGTTTTTTTCAGGGCACTTCTTTTGAAACTTTATGACCAGGAGCGGTTGCAAGTTGGAGAAGAGCAGATTAAAAGTGTGAATGCGGTCTGCAATATGTGCGTGTTCAGTGAAGCGACTGTTTAATTTTGTCTGCGGGTGAGATGGGAAAAGTGATCAGACTACAGAAAACATTTTTTTAAGTGTTTGTTGTAACTTGTAAGCAGGGAAGCCAAGACTGGTTGGGGAAAAGAAGCGTTAGTCAAACGATTCACGTCGGAGGGGCTGTCTCGCTCACTAAGGGAGACAGAAAAACATGGAAGTGTTAGCTTTTTCAATGTTCTACAGGCCCATTACTATATAGAACCATATGAGGCAACAGAGACTGAGACTAGTTATTTCTCTGTCTCTGTTGTCTCATACCGGACCGGCTGGTTGGTGCTTTTAGCCAATAAAGTTCAAGAATATACTTCGCCCATTTTCTAAAGCGAAATAATGCATTTTGTTTCAAATTATGACTCTAATATACTCCATTGTGATAGGCTTGTTCAGCTCAATTTGCACTTCTTGGAAAGATCTGAACTTGCACAAATTACTTTACAAGGCTGTGAATAATTAAGCTCTCATATCTCCACAGCAAATGCTGTGCCCTGTCTTCAAACTGCAGCTTGAGGGATGTGCACAGCAGAACTTTGTCTTAGAAACTGAAAACCTAGCTATGGGCAGAATTCCTTTTGTTTTGCTACACCTTACTGCTGGAAGTCTCCCTGTCTCTCTCTCTCTCTCTCTCTGTCTCCCTTTATCCCTCTGTTCCCCTCTCCCCCCCCCCCCTCAGTTTGAGAACTGCAACAACCTAAATTCCATCAAATGTTTTCATTGTTTTAGTTAATTGCTTTGTAATGTATGTTTTATATTCTTTTCAAAAAACTGCACTGGCCTTTTGATTTAGTGTTCAACTTAATGCCACAAAATTAGGGAAATGTGACATTAGGGTTTCCAGCCCTAACACTCCCCCCCCAAAGCAGCAAAAGGAAAAAAAATTGGGGTTTGAGGTCTCCAGAGTGTTGACAAATGAGTGGTGAGGTCTTCCTTGTGGTTGTCAACCTAATGCTCCCCTTCCCCAGCCTGTAGATTCTAGTTCGAAGCACGAGGTCCAGCTCCAAGCCAGTGCTTGCTAGTGATACATTCTTCAAATGTAGAGAAGTATGTCTCGCTACATGTTGCTAACAATCTGTTGTAGCTTTCTTCACAGGGCCATGCATGAAGAATAGAGAGCATGTCCGACCTTGTTTGCTTAGCGGAGGGGGTGGGCATTGAGATTTACAACCCAGGGAAGACCCCTCCACTGGTTGAGGAAAAAACTACAGCATTAGCCGTAGTTTCACAGGTACCTGGCTCTCATCCTTCTCACAATTATACTGTTCCAGATAAATGGGAGTGATTGTATACAGAGTCCTGACAGGTCCATACTGAATGGCAAGGGGACGGAGAAGGGAGCTGAAAATGAAGGGGACAAACACAGACAGTACAGAGGCTATTTTAAGCAATAAGACATGAAGGGGGGGGGGTGTTACAGTGAGGTGCTGGAAATGTATTATGAAGATGAGGAGGAAGGGGAACCTCTGGAACCAGACAGTTCTGAGCAGGAATTTGGCTCTTCTCCTGGGCCGTCAGAGAACTATATATCTCATTATTCCTTTATAAGGCACATGGTGAACACCCTCATCATCTCATCCTATGAAGAGGAGGTGGAATTCATGAATATGATGGGACTGACTCCCACAAGGAGGTTGCATCTTCCCATCTAGAAGTCTCTCAAGAAAGCCACTAATAAGGTCATGTCAGCACCCACCTCAACTGCTGTCATTGACAAGAACATTTAAAAAAGTATCAAGTGGACAGGCAGGGGGTTGAGTGCCTGTACTCCCACCCTGACCATGAAGGGGTGGTCTAGACTGCCACCTGTGACAGGCCAAAGTACTCCCTCTTCTCCCAGCCTCCTGAGAAAGCTTCCAGGAAACTGGATAGCAAAAAAAGTATACACATCATCTTCCTTGCTACTCAGGCAAGCAGCTTACTTGGCATATACAGCTCAGTGCCAGAAGGCTCTCGAACTCCATACTGGCACTGGGTGAAAAAGCAGCCTGGTGATTTAGCACAATATAGTTCTGACACAGTTAGATCAGCCATGGATGCTACAAAATACCAGTTCCACATGGCAGTGGACACAAATGACACTGCTTAGAGGGTTCTGGCCCATGCAGTGTCCTTAAGAAGATTTTCCTGGCTTAGAACTACCACCCCATCCCAAGCCACACAAACAAAGGCTATGGAATTCCCCTTTGAGGGAAATTCCTTATTAGGTGACAAAACAGAGGCTTACATCAAAAAAAGTGGATGAGTACAAAACCACTTACAAGAGTAATACTAAGAAAGAAGAGGTTTCCACTTCATACAGGCTTTACGGCAGCAGAGATTGGGGCATGGGATACTACCCATGACCTTATGCCTCCCATGATTACCCACCACAAAGAGGCTACTATAGGGGCAACTCCAACTCCTAAGCCATAGAAGAAAAAAAACCCTGACAGCTCTGCCCAGGTCTCCAATCCATTGCCAGTGGGGGAAAGGTTGGCCCACTGCTTCCAGGAATGGTCAAAGATCACCACAGACAAGTTGGTCCTGGAAGCAGTGGTCCAGGGTTTGTCCCTGCAGTTCAGAAAATTCCCCAAACTGCAGAACCCAAGGGTTTTTCAGCCCCACACACCAACAGTATAAATTCTGTTGGAGCTAGAAGTACAGATATTATTGCAATCTCAAGCAGTGGAAAAAGTACCTGAAACACAATGGAGCAAGGGCTTATTCTCTAGATAACTCTTGACCCACAATATAAGTGGGGAGTGGCGATCCATTTTAGATTTGAGATAGCTGCGCAAACTCATAAAAAGGAAAGATTCAAAATAGTCACACTGGGCTCAGTAATATCATTTTTGCAAGTGGGGAGACTGATTGGGGTCACTGGATCTGAAAGATGCCTACTTCCACCTATTATTCAGACTAACTGACAAAGTATTTCAGGTTCAGACTTGGGAACTGCCAATACCAGTTCACATCCCTTCCCTTTGGCCTCACCTCAGCACCAAGGGTTTTCACAAAGTGCCTAGCTATGGTGGCGTACATCTGAGAAGGCAAGGTGTGTTGTTTTTTTTCCTACCCAGACAACTGGCTAGTCTGAAGAAAAACTCAGCAAGAAGCAAAGTCCTCTATACAGTTGATGGAAAAAAAAACACACTAGAGGACCTGAGTTTTCAAATAAACCTTCAGAAGTCACAAACAGAACCAGCTCAGGTTCTGGACTTCAGTGGTGCAGAACTAGATACCTTGCAATGGGGAGACCATACTTCCACGAGCAAGAGTAGAAAACCTAATTTCAGCTGCAGAATCCTTCAGAACAGGTCAGCCAAGGCCTGCAAGGGATTTTCTGTAGCTATTGGGACACTTGGCCTCATCCACAGCAGTAGTGCCAGGTCCAGGTTCCAGATGAGAGACATCCAGTATCACCGAATGTACCACTTGTCACAGAAATGGGACCTCCTGTCCAAGCTGGTGCCTGTCACAAAAAAAAACTTTGATGAAGGCTTTGGCTTGGTGGAAGGAGGAAGACAACCTCAGAGAGGGAATTTCCTTCCTCCAGGGATCCGCCAACAACTATCCTCACAACAGACCCCTCCCTCCTAGGGTGGGGTGCCCACCTGGAGGATCTCACTGTAAGTGGAATCTGGAGCATACAGAAGACTCAGGAACATATCAGCCTTCTGGATCTCAGGACAATATTCCTAGCAATGCATACATTTTCCTTGTAGATTCAGGGTCAGTCTGTCCAGATTTGAGCAGACACCACCCCAGCAATGTATTACATAAACAAACAGGGAGGAACAAGATCTTCAAGGCTGTGCACAGAAGCCATGAAGATCTGGAACCCAACCTATTCCATGAGTGTAGTGCTGTGTGCAGTACACCTACCAGAGAAAGGCAATGTCCTGACAGACTCCTTTAGCAGAATAATCCAGGGAAACCATGAGTGGACTCTGCACCAGCGGGTGCTGGAATCAATGTTCAGATATTGAGGTACATCAGAAATAGACCTATATACTTCCTGGGAGATCAACCAGCTCCCACTCTTTTGTTGCAGACCCCCAAGGGGTCAGTCTCAGAGGATGCACTGGTCCTGGACTGGACAGGGAAAATTTCTATATGCCTTCCCTCCATTTCCAAGAGTGCTCATAAAGCAAAGGAGGGAGTCAGCAGTGATGATTCTCATAGCACCAGACTGGGCCAGCAGACCTGGTACTCTATTCTCCTGTCTCTCTGCAACAAACTTCCTATCAGTCTGCCATGGAGATATAAACCTGCTGACACTGTCTCAGGGCAGGATAACATTCCCAGATCTGAGAACTCTATGCTTCAGGGCATTGTTCTTAAAGAGTTAGAGTTTTCTGGGCTAAATCTTTCAGAAGAAATAATAAAAGTGTTGAAGGTGTCTAGGAAACCAGCAACAAGGAAAACATAGGCTTCAGAATGGAGGACGTTTTCTCTTTTGGTGTGCTCCCAAACAGATTAACCCCTTGCAGGAAGGGTCTACAGTTCTGGATTACTTGATTCACCTCCGGTCACTCAGCCTGAAGCCGTTAATCCTGAAGTACATTTAGCAGCAGTGCCAGCTTACACATCAGCTGGGAAAGACAGGTCAATTGGCTTCACAACCTATTTTCAAAAAGTGTTTCAAAGGCCTTAATCACTTGTTCCCTTCTGTGAGGGACCCTGTCCCTCCCTGGGACTTGAATGTGTGTAGTGTCCAGCTGATGGAGGCTCCTTTTGAGCCTATGGCCAGTGCTGCAGTGAACTATGTGACTTAGAAAACAATCTTATTATTGGCAATGACACCTGGTAGAAGAGTGAGTGAGCTACAAGCCTTCTGCACAGATCCAAACAACATAATTCTTCACAGGGACAAGGTAGTCCTGAGAACAAATAGCAGATTCCCCCTAAAGTGGTGTCCGAATTCCATCTGAATCAATCAGTTGCCCTTCCTGTTTTCTGCTCTGAGAAATCCAGCTCAAGTGGGACAAAAGCTCCACTGCCTGGCTGTTAAAGGGGCACTGAGTTACTACCTGAACCACACAAAAGATATCAGGTCCTCTAGCACTCAGCTGTTTCTCACTTATGGGGAACTAGGAAAAGGCAAACCAGCATCCAGAAAAAACATTTCTGATTGTATAGTCTCCTGCATACAGCTCTATTATGATAAAACTGGTAAACTGCCACCAAGAGGCCTTATAGCACACTCAACAAGAGGTGCCTCTGTGGCAGCATCAATGCGTATCCCTCTGCAAGAAGTTTGCAAAGCAGCTACTTGGAAAACAGTACGCACCTTCACACAACATTACTGACTGGCATACAGTACAGTCCAGAAGAGATGCCAGCTTTAGCACTGTTGTCTTGCAGAACTTTTTCCTAAACAGTTTCTGGACCCAGCCTCCCAAGGTACTGCTGTGTAATCTGCACTTTGTGAATACACTGTTGGATTCCTGGCTTTAGAGGGAAAAAAATGACTCACTATAATAATGTTGTATCTTCTTCGAAGATATCTCTTTCATCAGGTCACACCTTTGGAACTTACCCACATCAGCGCTAAGGCCACATGGAAACATTTGTAAGCTGGTGGCCGCTCACAATGACGTCCTGCTCTAGAGTCTATATAAACATGGGCAGACCCATCTCTCCTCAGTTCTTTTCCCAACGTTGATCATACTCATTGGACCTGTCACAGGGAAATGCCGTTTCCAGCCATTGTTTATTATTTCCTAAACATAACAGTAGTAACTATTTTTGTATTTTTCAGTGCTTGTGTATACCACAGAGAGACTGTCGATGTTAGTACGGTTTTATGAGTGCAGAGAGAATATTTACAAACAGACACTCAAGATGTTCATCTCTGGTCTAGTCCTCTCTCACACCAGTACTGTCTGAGTTGCTGGGATTCCCTCTCCACTACCAGGCGACGTCACAAAGGGGCACTGGCTAAGTTGGTTTCTTCCTGCAAAAACCTCTAAAAACTATGGAAAAATGCGACTGCAGGAAAAATTTGTGTTGCCTGTCCCATCGACCAAATCGCGGTCATCAGACTTGAACGAACGATCGTCATAGGGACACCATCTACATACACACAGGGCTTATGAACAGGCCTCCCCGATGAGATCCTGATCACCTCTCCCATGTCACCATCCATGCTGACATGGTGACCACAGACCTCTGACAGTCAACCAGACACCCAGGTCAGGGTGTAGCTTAGGCACTGATGGGCCTATATGGATGATACGTTGCCATCGTCCCCAGTTGAACCCTGCCAACTTGCAGCCTCCCTGTCCATCACTGTGACACCAAGGTTGGAGCTTGGCTTACACACTGCCAGGTCTATACAGCTGGTACATTGCAGGAATGGACTCTGCCATCGACTGACAGCCCCCCGACCAAAACACATGCCTATGCATACGGTACTTTACCGTTGTCAATGGGGCTTCCATCCATCATCAACAATGGTGCTCAAGACCCCTAAAAAGGATGTCGTCAATGCATATGAAGTGCTGGCATTGCTGTTGTCATTATAATGCATACTGTGATAGGCTTGTCTGTGCAACCCGTTATGACGTTGATGACAGTTCCTGCATTTCAGGCCCAGTTAGCATCTCCAGCCAGTACAGTGCACAGTCTTCCTTCTCCACCACCTCTGCTATCGCTGGAGCAGTTGCCTGTTTCTGTTCTCAACTGAGACATAGCTGATGAGGTTGCATATCCTCCAGACCCCAGCATGGTGGAAGATTATGACTAACAGGAGGAATATTCTGTGAGGACCAGCACATTAATTATTTCAGTTTCAGTTTACCTTGATGTGGTGAGGGCTCTATGGTGTCCCCTTCCAGGTCTCCCCCAGAGGTTCCTGCTTTTTAGCCAGAGATGCATTACATGCAATCTGCCATGGATATATGTTGTGGAGCCAGGGGTCTCCACATACATGTGTAAGCACCCTCTGGGAGCTTATTAGTTAATTTTAGGTTGTTAGGAGTAGCTAGGCATAAAAAGGGAGCTAGTGGTGCCGCTGAGTCTGGGATGTGGTGCTGCCGGCTGACTTGCCGCCCCGGCCCTCCACCCTTGAAGACCCATGATGTGGAAAACGATGGTTTGGGTGACATAAAGGGGAGCAATGGAGCAAAAGAAAGGAGCTTGTCAGTGTATTTGGGAGCAAGAGCCCAGGGTAGAAGAAATGAAAATGGAGGCCCACCAAGTGAACTTCAGCACCTTGGTAGGGTAAGCACCAATAGGGTCTAAGGCCCAAAGAAAGATTGCCCTTGGGTAAGTTTAGCTATGGGTCAGATGATTTACTGTGGATGGGTCTGTTATGGCAATAGGGCCTGGGGTGCATCTTGTAAGTGGCAGCCCTTGCAGTTGAGGGCGTAATGGTGGCAGAGTTACCCCTGTTCCCCAGGCTGGAGGCTGCCACAGAGTTGGGACCCAGAGTGCGAGCCACCTGTGGAGGCAGGGAAAGTCCATTTGAGGGAGTGATGTTTGGGACCCCATCTGGGTGGCAGTCCATTGGGTGATCTGGTGTGGCACTGGCAAAGGTCCTCCAATGAGTCAGTTCAGAGGCTGGAATTGCTACATGAGCAGAGGTGCTGTTGGTTTCAGGGCCCAAATAGACGTGGGGGGAAACCATTCTAGGCACAAGGCATCAACAGTTGGATGTCTGAAAGGGTTCTGGTGGTTCGGTTCTTGCTATTGAACACCAAATGAAAAGTACAGAATTAAGATCTCTAAGTACAAGAAGGTGATGCTCCATTAAGTATCAGCCCGTGGGAGGAGAAAGTGTAAGACCAGGCAGATGAAAGTGAACTAAAAAGTGTAATTGGGTTTGGGACAGTAGAAACATCTTGTGCCGTCATAAGCCCAGCCAGAAAAGAATCTAAATGGAAGGAAATGGAACTGCTGCAGAGAGAGAAAGCTAAAATATGAGACACAAGTTAGTAGAACGTGTCAGTACTAAGCTACCTCAAGCAGAGGCCTTTTCAGCCCCAAAATTGCTGCCAAGAATTTAGCCTTCACAGCTTAAGGGAGATCTGCATGAAATAAATTGTCTGTTAGCTCAAGAGACTGTTGCAGTAGATGTTCCAGCTATGTCTATGAAGGAAGCCCACAGTATGTTTTACCCAATGCTCCATGGAGTGGCTGTTGCTGTTTCAAAGTTAATTAAATCATATTTTCATTTTTTTTTTTTTTTTGCTTTTTTGATTCTGGAGTGAACAATGAACTTATTCAATGTATCTGTGACTGCTTGCCTCTAGCTAGTATTCCCCCTGTAGCCTTCTGGAACACCCAGCCAGCAACTTTGTTCCCCTGATTCTGTGACTCCTAGTCACTGCCATCTCTGAACCCAGGTAACGAGTTATTTCTATTTGAATTCCTTGGACTGTGGTTGCTTGTGTTGTGAAGTGCCCCTT
Organism: Neoceratodus forsteri; assembly: GCA_016271365.2. NCBI lineage: Eukaryota > Metazoa > Chordata > Ceratodontiformes > Ceratodontidae > Neoceratodus > Neoceratodus forsteri. Next base: position 640,463,259 of record CM028136.1, read on the forward strand.
CCCAGCAATTTGCCATCTGGATACCCCTAGACAGCAGGATGGGGGGGGGGTGCACATGCATTTAATGGCATTTGTAGGGCTGCCATCACTCCCACCTTCATTTACTCCCCCAGTATTCCAACACAACTAGATGGATGTCACCTTTGTAGTATGGTAAGGAACATATACAGATATACCAGCAATGTTAATGAGAGACTGATGGGAACAAGTATCTTGTTCCATCATATTGGTTTTATTATGCCCATCTGGGATGATTATGGCTGCCCACAATAAAGCAGGGTACCTACATATATGTCCTTTGTTTTTCCTGCTCAAGAATCTTGGGGAGGGGCTGTCATGGGGATGACAACATATGCTCTTGTTTTCCTAGACCCTGGGTATTACAAACTACCAGGACCATGTGCTCTACCATTAAAAATACCCTGTAGCAAATTGCCTAAGCTGCAACACAGGTCTTACTGGAAGAAGGACCAAACTTAAGACGTTTTATATGAACACCTGCCAAAGCAGGTGAGTCTTGCCTTTGCATGAGGTGTTGGGTTTTGATACAGGGTAGTTGGTTTTGCAAAGGATGCCCAGCCAGTAGTTCTGCCTGCCCCTTTCTCAGGCAACAAACTGTTCTTTTGGTTATAAAGTTGAAGGGGCATTAAGATGCCTTAAATCATTTGAGGCTGACTCTAAGATCAGTGCAGCCTCTTTACCCCACTCCATCCAGAGGCAGGGGTAGGATTTAATTTCATCACATGCTGCCAGAGGTGGCCACCATCTCTACAGACAGTGGGGCAGAGGTGAGGGTCCTGGAGTTTTGCTAGACCCCCCTTGCCAAGTGCCCATTCAAAAGCATCTGCGGGCACTGGGGACAAGGGTTACTTCACCCACCGGTTCAGTATGATTTGTATTCAATATGCCCCACACCACCATTGCTTCCAGGGGTGGTTGTAGGGACTTGTTTCTGGTCCCTACCTATGACAGATGCTTATCTTCCTATACAGTTCAGGAAGCATCACACACATTATCTGGGATTTATGCTAGAAGGGGAGCATTACCAGTTTTCAGAGTATGGTCCTTTGGCTTATCTTCCATACCAAGGGTTTTTTACTGACTGCTTTGCAGTGGTGGCAGCAGCCCTTCACAGGGAAGGCCTGTATGTCTTTCCCTACCTGGACGATTGCTTCATAAGGCCCACTCCAGAGTAAAGCTATTGTACACTCTGTCTCGGACTGGGAAACTGGTCGAACTAGGGATGACAACCAACCTGCCAAAGTCAGTGCTACCACCCTGCACAAGACTGCTGTATGCTGGGGCAGTCTTGGACACAGGTTAGGATTGAGCATTCTTGTCACTGGACAGTCTAGACCACCTCACTGCTCAAGCATAAGGGACATACAACAGTTATTATAGCCCAGTCAGGATTTTTTCTATGCCTTCTGGGATGCGAGGCAGTTGCCCTTGTCAGTGTGACCATGGTCCGCTTGCACATGTGGATTCCAGGGTAGACCCTGAGAGTCTAGTGGGCGTTGATGGACAGTCTAGGCTGACAGATGCTCATTATGTCCCCCTTGCACAAAGCACTGAAGTGGTGCATGAACCACAGCAATCTTCTAAGGGTCGTTCCATTCCTCGTACCAACTTCAACACAGCTTCTCATCTTGGATGCGTCAGGATCTGGGTGGAGTACTAACCTGGGCCCATATCAGTTACAAAGTGCTTGCACCCGGGTGGAGATGAAACTGCACCTCAATGTCCTGGAGAAGAATGTTATCTTATTCAGTCTCCAGGCATTTAAGGCGCATCTGACTCCAGGTCTTCTGTTAATACAGAAGCACAAAGCCAGTAGGATAGATTACATCAACAAATTAAAGTGGGACTCATTCCTATCTGCTGTGCAGAGCAGCAATGAGAGTATGGTATGGCGCTCCAGCACCTGGCCTAGAACTATCAGCCATGCCTCTCCCAGGTGTCCAAAACACCTTAGCAAACAAGCTAAACAGGTAACAGTGCACAATACCTGAATGGGAACTGCTGGCCTCAGCTGTGGATGACCCCTTCACAAAAGGGAGTCGCCAAGTACTAAAATATTTTGGTTGCATTAAACCCATACAACGCAAAACTACAGCATTCTTCTTTGCTCACTCCTGGAGTTTTTGGGTGAGACGTATTGTCACTATTTTGGAAAAGGAGGTTTTCTGTATGTATTCCCTCCTAGTCATCTAATACAGGGGGTACTACTCGCACTGCAGATGAAGGGTGCAACTGTCATCTTCATTGCTGCTCTATGGCTTCGGCAGCTATGGCATCCACTGCTGCAACCTCTAGCACTGGAACCCCTCAGCACCTCTGCTTCTGTGCAGGAGCCTGTTGTCACAGGACAGGGGGCCATTGGTGCATCCGGACATGATATTTCTCCTTCTGCATGCATGGCTCCCAAAGAAATTAGCCATAGTACGTTTGCAGTATCACCTGTTTGTTAAGGTGGAAACAGTTTCCTTTAGGGGCCACTTCCAACCACCTGGAGTAAATGTAGTGTTAAAATACTTGCTGTACCTGTCACACTACCAGTCTACAGTATCCTTCACTCAGGGTACATTTGGCCACTTTCTCAGCCTTTCGTGCCTGTGTTGATGGCCGTATGGTTGCCCCATTAGAGGTATCCCATATGTTGTTTTTTTTGAGAGGTCTTTCACATATTAAACCTCCCACTGGAAATTCAGTCCCAGCTTAGGCCCTGACTTTTGTTTTGGAGAACCTTACTTTGGCTGTTTTTGAGACAGCCACAAGTTCTAGCTTACACTTTTTTTCCTAGCAAGTGTTATTTTTCACTGCAAGCACTTCTGCTTGACAGATTTCAGGGCTGCCAGCTCTAATGTGTGCACCTTCCTATTTGATTTCCATAAAGACAGTGTCTTTATGCACAAAACCCGTGTTCTTACCGAAGGTGGTGTCCATACCTCTCAACCTCTTGCCTCATGAATCAGGGACAAGGCTTAAAAAAATCAGGGACAAAGACCCCAAATCAGGGACACATCTTAAAAACTGGTACTATTCACTCAGAAAGCTGATAGAATAAAGAGATTTGTGTTAAGATGCATTTTCTGAAGAAGTCTGTAACTTCAATGATTGACATTATTTTGTGATTTTAATCCCCACTGTTCTGTCATAAAAACACAAATGTTATGAGGGACAGAGGAAAATTCTGAGGCAAAATCAGGGACAGTTGAGAGATATGGTGGTGTCTACATATACACTGAATCAAACTATCCACCTTCCTGTGTGTTACCCGGAACATGCCAATCCAGAGGGAGCTTTGATCCGTGCTCAGCTCTTTGTTTCATTTGCCCCTGGGAAAGCAGGCACCCCAGTGAATAACTAGTGCCTGTCCACATGGCTGGCACTTTGTATTACGTTACCTTATAGGAAGTACTGTAAGGAATTTAGCAGCAAACTGGCCACTTCTGTTTTTGTCCTGTTTCTGCTGCTAAAATTTGTGCAGCTGCCACATGTAGTACAGCTTCACTAAGCATTACGGTCTGGACACTGTATCTCGTAGAAGAGCAGAATCTGGCCTGGTTGTATTACAGGATCTGCTCTCTTGCACCATATAACAACTGCACAGCGTCAGTTCTGCAGCAAAGACCATCACAGCGACATTGTCAGCAGTCGCCGTGATGGTCTCCACTACCGACACTGGTGCCAGGGAGGTGTTTTCCCCATCCCTGAAAAAGGTTAGTAATCTAAAATATGGAAGTGCGAGGGCAGAGCCCCACATGGGAATGTGGAGGCAAAGCCCCCACAGAAAACACTTGTCCCTGAGCGACAGCACAACACCAATTGGCAGTGTTGTGCTGTCGCTGTGCCATCAGTCGACAATTTCTTGTCACTGCGGCATAGTGGAACCCTCTTGCATGCTTATGTGCCCTCCGCCCAGACTGTTTGTTTTTGGTACAGCTTGGGACTCATTCCAAAGGTATGGCCTGATGAAAGGGATATCCTCAAAGAAGATAGAACAGTTATGTACTAACTGTTAACAGTAGATCTTTGAGAGAATCTCATCAGACCATGTCGTCCCACCCTCCTCCCCCTTAGGGGTTCTAGCGACAGCCTTCTACATTATATTGCTTCATTTCCTATTTACCTTTTCCATCATCCATTGTCGATTATTCTTCCGGGTGCTGGTATATTCTCCTGGTTTCCCCAGACTGGGAGGACCTCTGAGCATAATCGCCAGCAAGGAACTGAGGAGAGATGGGGCTGCCTATGTTTATATAGACACTAGTGTATGATACCATCATTGGCAGCCCCCAGCTAGCAAAAGTTTCCATGTGGTCCTAGCACTGACGCGGGTTAGTTCCAAAGGTATGGCCTGATGAAAGAGATTTTCTCAAAGATCTGTTGTTACAGTATGTATGTAACTGTTCTTTCTTCTTAAGGGATCCATCAGTAGTATTTACAATCCCTTACCCTGCCTCTCCTTCCAGAACCTGTAAATCGGTTCAAACAAAAATCAGTCTTTTCTACTTACGTGAGCATTACTTGTTAAAGTGCCTTACAATTGTTGCTCTTGGACTGATTACAAATCTTTTTCTACATATTTTCTAATCTTTTATATCATGTTTTAATGAAACATGTCTCAGTTTATTCCTGCATATTGCATTTATGTATTTTCTTACTTATAAACAACTTGGCTGTTATACGGCCCCGGTTCGTTCATAAAAAAGGGCTTTTGACTCATTGTACTTACCTGGTGTACAAAAGTTAAATAAATAAATATATGATTGTTGTTCTGCCTTGTTTCAGCATTTTTCAAAACTTTTATGACAATGTTTTAGAAATATTTTTGGTAACCATTTAGCTAATTTCAGTGGATACAGCTCACCCTAGCTTTAGAAATAAATTTGATGATAGGAGGTAGTGTGACCACAGGGCAGACTTTAAACTTGATTCTAAAGTTCCATAATTAGCATGAAGTTCAAATCTCTGAGGCTGTTCATTCCTGGGGAATGATTGTACTTTGCAAATACTACTGATGGATCCCTTAAAAACAAACAGTACTACAGTGAGTAATTCCCCCCCTTCCCAAACTAAATGGTGTGGCAGATGAACGGTTTAAAAAACAATATTTTCTCTCTGGTGATCTGCTGATTGCTTATTTCAGGGATTATTTGTCATTTTGCTGATTTATCACATTCTGTGCCATCTCATTTGCAAGGGGCTGTTGCCTTTGGCTAGCCCTTCTATCTGTCAGCCAGAGCCCCATGCATTCATGGCAGCTGCCTTATTTCCACTACCTTTTGTCAGTCTAGCCTTGGTTGCTGGCTAGTGGGTGACTCCTGAACTACTCTTATCTGTGTCATCTTAGATGTATCCTCCTCCCTTCTTTCTCTCTCTGAGAACTGGTAGTAGGATTTTATTTGGTTATTTATTTTCTTATATCCTTTCCCTGTCCCTTTGGGCTAGTTAGCAAGAAGCCCCAGCTTGTCTTTTCACTTTTTGCTTCTCTCCTGCTGACCAGAACTGAAGTAGGTGAGGGAGCCAGCAATACCTATTGGCAGGTGAGTAGCACCACATGGGATGCACAGCTGCCATGATCCCTAGTTGTGGCCTCCTGGCCAAAAGATTTGCTCCTGTGGGATTCTAATGCTTCCGGGCCAGACCCATTAGTGGTAATCAATGGAGGAGATAGTCAGGAAGATCACCAGTTATAGTAAGTATGTAACTTTCATTTGCCTGTCAGCTGTTTGTTCAAAATCACAATTTCCTTGCCCATAATCAACATGAATTATGCAAGAAACAGAGGAGAACCACTGCTATGATTGGCTGATGACTGACATCAAATTCGCCATGGATAAAGGCTCTCTCACTGGAACCATCTTCAGTAACCTCTCCATAGCCTTTGATTCAGTCTGCTACTCCATTCTCCACACTGAGTCGATTTCAGCTGGCCTGTTCCACCATGCTGCCTCCTGGTTTTTGAACCACCTTACAGATAGACAGCAGTATATAAACTTCAATGGTGCTGCCTCTTTCCTAGCCCCCCCATCAAGCTTGTCATTCCACAGGGCTCTATGCTTGGCCTCCTATGCTTCTCCATCTTTGTCAACAACCTTCTGCCCCTCCCATGGCTCCTCAATCATGCATGCTGATGACTTTGTGCTATATCTCAGCTCTTCCTCTTTCCCAAATCAACACACAACTAAATCATTGATTTTTCCCTGGTCCAGGCCTGGCTTATTAAAAATAATCTTGTTCTCAATTCCTCAAGACCCGAGCCATTTTATTTGGGTCCCAGGCTAGACCTAAATCCTTTGCCAATCTCCAGTTTATTTAAGGCCTGGATGACTCCCACCGCTCCACTATGGAGGATTTGAAATATCTAGGTATCACCCTATATGCAGTCCTAAATTTCTCTCTCCATATTTCCCTTGCGTGTAAAGCAGTAAACTCCAGACTTGAGCTTATGCACCATGTAAGTCGCTCCCGCATTCACAAGGCTTGGCTTACCATCACCCAGGGAATCCTCCTCTCTTAACTCCAGTATGGCCAACTGGTCTTTTCTCATCCTCCCAAATCTTTCCTTCACAAATGGGAAGTGATGTATAATAACATCTGTCATTTCTTATTGTCCCCTCACTTAACCCAACACTGCTCCCTTTATGCTTCTCTGGGTTGGCTCTCACCCTGCACTCCCCTCCCTTACTCCATTGGCTACTTTATTGATAAGCTATAAGGATCTTCATTCCCTGCCCCACTCACATTCCTCCTCCATTCTCCTCGCCAGTCCTACTCATGCAGATCTTCTGATGCAGCCCTCCTGCAAGTTCCCAAATGCTCCTTTAAGATTGGTGAACAGGCCTTCTCCATCTTCACCTCAAAGTTTTGGAATTCTCTCCCACTAGGCATCGACAGCCTTCCCTCGCCTGGGCTTTTGAAAGGAGCTTTCTGGAAACAAAGGTTTCATCCACTTGCTCTTGCTCCTGATAGCTCCTAGCCATACATCTTACACTACACACCAAGATCTGCTTTCCTAATTTGTTTCAAGTTGAGTTCATATTTGAATTGTGTTCACTGCATTTCTGTGTTTAGCCAGATTAATGCTCCTCTCTGGGTTATTTTCCATATGTATGCAGCTGTTATCATGTTCCTGTGAGAGCCCGATCCTTTTGATGCATACAACTGTATTATGCTGTTTGTTGTGTTTTGATCTGTAGATGGTAATGATGTTGCATTGCTCACCAGGTCCACTGGCTCCTGTTATCCTGTGTATTTGATGGTTTAGCCCCTCTTTACACTCCCAGATCATACCTAAAAATAGGCATTTCGAGGGGCGAGGATAATGGTGCACTATCCACACTCTGGCAGTCTTCCTTTTACTTTTAAATCCAGCCAGAACATCTTCAAGCTAAGCTCTTCCCACCTACCCAGGTGATATGCTCCTCAGCTCTGCTCTGTCACATCAAATCTTCCTTTCCGTTGGAAGAGTCGGATCTCCTCCTTCATAGCGCTGTGCATGGTGTAGGCCCTAAAGTACTTTTACTTCCACTTCATCTTTGAATTGCATTATTCTTTGAATTCTTCAATTTCTTCATCCATCATGGATCGCGAAGAAGCCCATTCCATTCCTGGTTTTAAACATTGCATTTTACAACCAGAAGATGTCCCTGACGGACCTGCAGTTATTGTGCATTTATTGCCTCGAGGCAGAATATGATGCACAAGCCTTTAGCCTGTGCAAGTCACTTTTACCCTTGTTGCTTGAGGACTGTTATGCCGGCCTCCTTCTCAGTGGGCCAGATGAATGGGACTCCCTGGTCCGCTCAAAGGACACTCGCAAGGTGGTGTCTGCAGCTGTAGGCTCAGCCACTCAGCTTGTGGCCATGGAAGAGGCAGTGACCCAGGTTGTATTGTGTTCTTCTTCATTGTCCGTGCTGCTCCCAGTTGGGGCCAGCATCAGGGCATCCTTCATAGGTACGTTCCGTGAAACATGCCAGTCCCTTCAAGCAATTGGGGAACACCCTTTCCATGGTGATAAAAAAATAAAATAAAGAAATCCTGATGACAATTGTGGGACCAGGAATGAGCTCACTCTTCTCGCTTCCGCGATTCCCTCGACTGCTTGACTGAGGCCTGTACTGGTTGAGGGGTCAGACCACTAGCTCCGCGGTACCCCCATCAGGCTTATTGGTTGTGACACAGGTCGACCAGCCAGTTGAGATTCTTCTTGACTTTGTCAACCCATCATCTAAGAGGATCAAGGATGACTCAATCTCAGGGACTCTGGTCCTTTTGACCCTCTCCCAGGAAGGTCAGGAGTAGGCGATTGAGCAGACTGTTTCCTCCCAGGAATTACCTCCTTCTGGGGGTCCCGCGACAGAAGCCGGTGTGTGTCTTGTACACGGCCTCTCCTCCTGCATCTTACAGAAACGCTCTCATCATTGGTTGAGATCTAGGTCTCAGAAGAGATTGCAGTCGAGGAACTGCTCACATTCCTGCCCTCGACCAGGAAGCACGGTTGGCACTCCTCCTCCTCCTCCTCCTCCTGTTTAACTTCAGACTATGAGAGGCTCTGTTGCAAGTTACATCGGTCCTATGAGGAGCTCATGTGGCAGCAGTGGGTCCCTGAACAAGGTAGGCACACTTGCTGTCACCCCTGGTCCAGCCCGCCCTGGTATTGTCGAGTCCAGTGTCTCCAGCCCCAGCCTCTCCACAGATTAGGGTGGAACTGCCACCCAAGCAGCCTTTACAGGGAGTTCCTACCAAGGTCTCCTGCCTGGCTACCAGCCTTCCCAGTCGGCTGTCCATTGAGATCATGTAGTTGAACAGGTCTAGGGTGATCCATGGAAAAAAGTGGCTGAGGGTGGTTTTTCAGGAGTCTTCAGACTCCCATCGGGTCCTCAGTGCAATCCTTCAGAACATCAAGCTTCAATCATGAATAGGCCAAAGAACTGACCACTGAACATGGGCTGGCTCCATCCAGGCTTTGCTCTGTGGATCTCCAAGTCAGTGGAGAGCCCCTTGGAGTCAGTCCAAAAGTGGGCCAAATACCCCTGCATGGAGATCCTGCATCAGAATGAGTCTCTGGGAGTCACCTGCCCTGTGACAGGGGCTATTCTGGGCACAGTGCTGGAGGTTTGGCAGCACTCGGCTTCCTATGTGGCACCCTCAATCCACATGGTCCACAAGTATGCGGTCCCGACTGGTTCTCTGTCCATTTTCTCCAACCAATCCTCAACTGAGTGCTTGGTGACAGACTCTGTCTTCCATAAGGCAGGCAATGTTGGGGATGTGGGCAGAACCCCCGCCAAGAAGTCCAGGATCCTGGACCACATAGCCAAGATGGTTTATGCTGCATCCTTCCTGGGTGTCTGTCAGGTGAGCTATGACTTGATGATGGCCAACTTTGGTCACTCCCTGATGGGAGTCCTTGACCATGTTCCTCCTCGCCTTTCTGCTGATCTGCAGATGGCGGTTAATATGGTCAGATACCAGGGTACAGCACTGGCAAAACACTAGCTCAGACAGCTTTGGACATTGGAGACTCCTGTGCCTGGTCCATGGCTGCAGAAGTCATGATGCATTGCAGGGCCTCACTGTGGATTTCCACCTTCATGGCGGACACCCAGCAGAAAATGGCCAATGTCCCCTTCTTGGGCACCAACCTTTTTGGCCCTGGGGTGGATGAGCACCTTATGAGGATCGAGAAGTCCAATGCCAACCTCACCTCAGTGACGTCCTTCCTGAAGGACCAGGCAGGTAAGCAGCTGAAGAAAAATTTATTTTCAGGTTTAGCCTTTTCCATCCCAGCAGCCCACATAGCAGCAACCCCAGCTGGGGCAATCACAGGCCTGGCACCCTAAACCTAAGCTCACCAGCCAGGGCTCCAAAAGGCCCTGTGGTTGGGGCAGTGGGGCCCCTCCAGCATCTGATGCGGGTGCATCCTTCAAAGCTGCTCAGTGATGGATTGGGGGTGGGGGTCTGCCTCCCACCCACCTGTCCAGTCCCTGCTTCAGCTCCTGTCGGACAAATGGGTGCTAGAAGTGGTGGGCAGCAGATTGCCTCTTGACTTTGAGGCTCTCTCGCCTGGCTGAGTCCTTGCTTCACATAAGTCTGTGATGTCGCAGGACGTGTTGTCCATGCTCAGGGAGGACATCACTCAGCTGCTAGAGAAGAGAGCCACAGCCCATGTCTGAGATGCCGCGGTTGGCCTGGGCTTCATATCCAGGTACTTCCTGGTCCCCAAATGGACACAGGGTTGGTGCCCAATACTGGATCTGCACAATCTCAATCAGGTCCTGAGGAAGCACAAGTTCTGGATGGTCACTCTGAATCAAGTCATTCCATCCCTGAAGCAGGACATGTGGTTCTGCTCTCTGGATCGCCAGGATGCCTTCTTCCACATTCCAGTCTGTCCATCCCACTGGCGGTATTCCCAGTTCTTCATGGAGGGGGTTCCTTCGTGTTCCATTTAATGACTTTTGGCCTCTCTTCTCCCCCCAAGTTCTTCACCAACTGCATAGTAGTGGTGGCAGCACTCCTGTGGTGAAGAAGAGTCTGGGTCTTTCCATACCTAGACAACTGGCTGATAACCGGGCCATTCAGAGAGGCAGTGGAGCAGCCCAGGGATCTGGCCCTCCAGACCTGCAGAGACTTGAGCCTTATGGTAAAGCTGGCCAAATTGGAACTTAAGCCCTCGCTGGTGATCCACTGCATTGGGGTAGAGCTAGACTCCTTCCAGGCCAAGACCCAACTCTTTACAAACCGGGCATCGGATCTTACCTCCTTTGCCTGATTATTTCAGGTTGGGTGCTCACGCCCTTTCTGGGACTTCCTTCTGCTGCTGGGGTACATGACATCTTGCACCGGCATGGTCAGATGGGTCCTCTTGCAAATGCACCACATATAGTGACAGCTGGGCCACCAGTGGTCCCAGCACCTAGGTCACCTGGACCAGCCAGTGGTAGTGACTCGGCCAATGTGGGATATCATCCAGTGGTTGCTCATCCTGGAACATCTAAAAGAAGGAGCCCTATAGCAGCCCCGTGGCGCAGAGGGCTGAGGCACTATGTACCTTACATCTAACCATGCCACCAACCCGAGTTCTGGAACAAGCTCGGATCAGTGGGGATTGGCTGGGAGGAGATGATTGAGTGTCCAGTGGACTGCTGTCCTCTCCCAGGGTGGGATGGGATGTCGTCTTTCTCATTGGCTGCCTTCTAGTGGAGGCCAGGTAGCAGCATCAGAGCTCAATCAACATGGAAGGGAGGGAGCGGCCATGGTTACGTAGCATGTGTCCACCTCCATGTGCACATACTTATATCCCGCTGAAGCAAGGGGATGGAAAAAAAAACAGTGGAAAATGACGGTCATGGGCTATATGAAGCCTTGGCTGCCTGCCCATGTACTGCACTGTTGTTGGCTCACCGATGCACCAAAATCTGAATGTAGGGTCTCCAGGTGGGGGGAGGATGGCCCTCCTCTTCCTGGTCCTGCCACAAGTGGAGAAAGCCTGTAGGGGATATGGGGCTTGACAGACCAGAGAGGCAGTTGCCGGGTGGAGCAGATGGGGACAGGGCCGAGCAGCTGCCTGTGATGCACCTGGGAGAAAAAAACTTGTACAGAAAAAAAGGAAGGAGCCCTGTTTGTCTGCCTAGAGCCGACAGTCATTCTGACAACCTACTGTCCGTCCCACTGGCAGTACCCCTGGTTCCGCATGGAGGTGGTTCTCTATGAGCTCCAGGTCATGCCTTTCAGCCTCTCCTCTGTCCCCAGGATCTTCGCCAAGTACATAGCAGTAGTAGCACCATTCTTGCTGCACCTAGGAGTCCAGGTCTAGCTGTACCTGGCAAGAGTTCCAGGCTTTGGGCCTTTCCAAATAGGTTCTCCATGTCGTGTCAACCCACCAGTGCTATGCCTTCAAATGGAAGAGGTTTTCCGTTTGGTGCCAGGAGCTAGACCCCCTGGCCTGTCCTTTGGCTAACATTCTGGACTACCTTTGGTCCCTCTCCCAGTCAGGCCTGATCGATGACCCTCAAGGTGCACCTGGCAGCCATTTCTGCATAGCGGGTGCAGGCTGGTATGCCGAAGGTGGTACAGGGGAAGGTAGTCGGGTGCTTCTTTAAGAGCCTAGACCACCAGTTCCTGCCAGTGGGTGAACCACCACCACCACCATCTTTGGACTTGTTGTTGGTACTGGCATTGGCAGTGCTAATGGGCAAGCCATTCAAACTGATGAACAGGTGTAACATATCACACGTGTCGTAGAAGGCTGTCTTCTTGGTGGCTGTCACCTTCACCAAAAGGATCAGTGAGCTCCAGGCGCTCTCAGTGGAGTTGACATATTTAGTGTTCCACAAGGACAAGGTTGTCCTCCGCCCCCACCCGCAGTTCCTCCTGAAAGTTGTGTCACAGTTTCACCTTAATCAGGTGATAAACCACATGGTGTACTTCACCAATCCAACCTCAGAGGCTGAGCACAGGTTGCACACGTTGGACCTGAGATGAGCACTCACTTATTGCAAGGAGTGCATGACTGGAGTTCGGGGAGAGGTTTGCCAGCTGCTTGTAACATACACTAAAGCTGCATCTGGCAGACCAGCAGCAAAGTGGACGATTGGCAAGTGGATTGTCTCCTGCATTGATCTCTGCTATTGGTTGGCTGGTAGGGAGCCTCCCATAGGGCTTAGGGTTGATTCCACCAGACATACTGCTGCCTTGGTGGCTACTTCCAGGGATGTCCCTCCAGGAAATCTGCAGGGCTGCTACCTGGAAGTCGGCACATACTTTCATTTTCCATTACCACATCGACCTTGAGTCATGCTGGGATGCTGGTTTTGGGGACCTCAGTTCTTGAATCCCTGTTTGCCAAGTAGGGTGTGCACCTTGTCCCCTTCTCTTGGAGAACTGCTAGGAGTCTGCCAGAGTGTGGATAGTGCAACATATCCACACCCCTAGAAATGAGGGTTACTCATGTGCAACTGTAGATCTTCCTTGTGTCAGTCTTCACCATTCATCACTGGTGGGTGATTGGCCGGAGACAAACACCCTACGGGAGCTTTTTTTTTGGTTTTGTAGGAGGGAGGAGCCGGCGCCATCAGCGCAGCCCACGAGGCTGACGTACTGCGTGTCGCGCACGGGTTAGCCAGTAACAGCCATTGGCTCCTCCTCCACCACCTCATCTGTGTTTCTCCCATCGTAGAGACAGCACCTCACCTGCAGCGTGCCTTCTCATCTGTGCCACTGTGGCCTAGTTCACCAGTGTTGACCTATGAAGCCTCAGAGTCACTCCTCAGAGCTGTTCTTCTTGATTCCTAGCTTCTGTACCTGGCAACGCTGGACTCCACCTCGGTTCTGCTGTCCACTTGGTGCCATTTGTCAAGTTTCCAGTCAGATCTTTCCTTTTTATTAACTACATCGAGTCTTTTCTGTTTTTTGAAGTTTAGTTACCATCACATCATGCTTGGTCCTCTGGACAGGAAACGTTCGTCTAAAATGGGCCAGCCTCTTATGCGTCAGTGTCCCTGTGGCCGGCAAATCTCCATTACCAACCGGCATGATGTTTGCCTCACCTGCCTTGGACCCCAGCACGACATGGACACCTGCAGTGCCATCTTTTCAATGGACGGTCGCATTCTGGAGCACCGTGCGTTGAAGGTCAGCAGGGCTCCGCCGTCTTTCCGGGGAAGAGGAGGCTTCATCTTCTTCTAGCCTTGCCATGGAGGAGGTCTCCACTACAGTGCCAGAGGTCCGGTCTGGTTCCTCTCTTCGCTGGACCAGGAGCATCACCCTGGCAGTCATCTCTTTGGAAGTGCAGGTTCCCCCATTGTCTGAGTCCATGGCTGCAGGGCCCGGCGTGAGGTGTTCCTTGGTGCTGCCCGTCGGTGCTGCCTCAGATCTTGGAGCCATTTGTGGCTCCAGTGATCAGGGTGGCACCCAGCGGCGAGGGGCAGCTAGCGCCATCAGCAGGAGAGCCCAGGGCTGCGTCTGGAGCTCTTCTGTATTGTCTCCTCTTTGGAGCTGGATGATTCAGAGGCTGATCCGGACTGGTGGCCTGACTCCTCGAAGTCTGAGGGTTCTCCACAGCCTAACATTCTTGTGCCTCCCCAGGTGCTCCCACCTGCAGCTCTGGTGACTGTGGCCCATGCTGACCCTTGGGCGGATGGTGGCCTGAAGGGGCAGGTGTGGGCTGGCGGTCCTGTTGATACAGGTGCGGTGGTCCAGGCTTTGGGAGAGGGGTCGGCTGCCGTTCCCAGTGTCATCCTCTCTCTCAAGGTCAAGACTGAATCCCCCTCCTCCGAGACTCTCCTTGGGGAGTCTGCAGAGTTGGGGGGTTCTTTGGCACAGGGTACGAGGAAGAGGTCTTCCTCTGAGTTGGTGGGGTTGAGGGGACCGGGCGTGGGACAGCGGCACCAATCTGTGGCCCTCCAGGGCCTGGAGAGGAGTTGCAGTGCTGATCCCAGGTTCTCTCCGTCTCCTTCAAGGGAGTCCTCGGGTGAGGCTGGGAACCACCCTTCTGGATCCATGTGGCCCCAGTCCCCTCATAGGGAAGCTTCCTCTACAGGCACAGTCCTGACCACTTTACTTTTCTCGATAGGACAGTGACTTTGCAGACCTGTGGATTCCCTGTTATGCCAGGATCACCTGTTGAGTCTTCCAGCCCTGGAAGAGGCACGTCACGTATGGTGATAGGTTCTCCCATGCCTTTGCCACCAGCTGCTCCTCTTCCAGGCCATGCTGGTCATTCAGGGCCTTTGACCTGGGAACAATTCAGATCCTGGGCTGCGGACTTCACCCAGTGTGTTAGGGCCATGGATGAACAGGTCTTTCTACCAATTCCCCCTCCACAGCCGGAGTCTTACTCCGCAAATTCCTCGACCTCCTCATCTTCCTCCCCTGAGGTAGAGGAGTCTTCTGTCCACATATCCTCTGATGCTGATCAGGCCCAGTACCAGCGCTTCCTGGTGAGGCTGGTCAGGGACTTGCATATTTCCTATTTGGCCCATCACAATACCGAGCTTTCAATGCAAGCCTTCTTGGGTGAGTTTGGGGCACGCCATTTGGTGGTCCCTCCTGGCCAGTTCCCTTCCAGGAGGCATTGTACAGCACCTGGCAGCTTCCATATGCCACAGTTCCAGCCCCCATGGAGTGCCAGCAGCGGTATTGCACACCCCAGGGGTTGCCAGGCCCTCTGCCTCATCCCACTTCGGAATTGATGCATCTGGACCCCCCTACCAGGCATAGACGTCCAGTCCGTGACCAACCCCCAGATCCTGACTCTGCGGAGTTCGATCATCTGGGGTGGAGAGTTTTCTCCTCTGCATGGATGATACTGTCCATTGTTTCACATCAGGCACACCAAGCTGCCTATAACAGGCATCTGTGGGAGATGCTGGGCCAGGAACTAGCATTGCTGCCTGATTTGGAGGCTACCCGGCAAGCCGTAGCCCTCGCTGCTATAGGTTTGGACCTGGCAAGGCACCAGTCAAGGGCATCTTACGACGTCAGTGAAGTCGCTTCACGACTTGCAGGGACAGTGATCTGCATTAGGCAGACAGCATGGTTTCCCATTTCAAGGTTGTCACCCTTAGCCCGGCTTATGTTAATGGCTTCCGCCTTCTGGGGGACCCACCTTCTCTCCTGCAGGGCGAGATGGGAACTGCAGGGGTGCCTTCCTTCACCCAGGGGACAGGGGACACCACCTCACCCTGATCAGTTCCAGGATATCTGGCTGGTGGAGGGTCTCCCTCCCATGTATCCCCCACTGGGGGGGCTGAGGGTTGCTGTTCTCTCAGAAAACTACTGAACCTCCTTTGTGGGGGGCTCAGTACTCACCCACCAGTGATGACTGGTGAAGATTGACACAGGGAAGATATGAAAATTACATACCTACCGTAACTGTTGATCATCCTGTGTATCTTCACCATTCATCACTGAATCCCACCCACCTTCCTCTCATAAGGCCTCAGTCCCTGGGCTATGCCACCTCCCTGCTTGCCCTCCTCCTCGGGGATCTGGTTGGGTTCCCCCTTCTTCTCCTTGTGGCCTCCTCCCTAGGAGACATCTGAAAGGCTCTTTGGAGGAGGGCAAGTAGGGCTTCTTTCTAGCTCTATGGGGGGACTTCTGGTGGACCCCTCCCCCTTGTCCTGGGCATGATCTCCGGGGTCAGCTAGCCTTTTGAGGTGCGCCAACTCTTAGGTCCCCTGGGATGGGGGGGCTGGGGCTGACAGGAACTCCCCTCCGCTCCTTCTATTGTTGTTTCTCTTCCCCTCCTGGCTCCTTCCCCTTTTGGTGGGAGGCGTTAATAGATGGGATCCCCTCTCCTCCCCCCAAACCCTGTGGATTCTCCTGGAAAATATTTATGAAGGGGGGGAGAGTGGGGAATCCTCTTAGGGGTTAGAGGCCGGAGGGAAGGACCCTCTCCTTCTCCTTAGGATTCTATTAACCCGAGTTCTGCCTTGGAAACTTCCCAAGTGATGGGCTGTTACCTCTCTGGAGGCCTGCTGTTGCAAGTTCTGTGTACTGGATGGACATTGGCCCCTCCTTTCTCTCTCTCTCTCTCTCTCTCTGTCTGTCTCTCGGGGTCTTTTCAGCTCATCCCCTCCCAGGTCCTCTGGTCAGCCTGTTCCTTTTTCAGTTTATATCCTTTCCTTTTACTGTCCCTCGGGCTCCCTTGCTCCACCCTTGTTTTTCTCTATCCTCTTTTTTCCTCGGTCTCTCTGGTGTGCAGAACTGAGGAGGAGCCAACAGCCGCTACTGGCCAACCCGCGAGCACCACGCAGTGCGTTGGCCTCATGGGTGGTGCCAACAGTGCTGGCTCCTCCTTCCTACCAAAAAAAAGCCCCTGTGGGGTGCTTGTCTCCAGCCAATCACCCACCAGTGATGAATGGTGAAGATACACAGGAAGATCAAGAATTATGGTAGGTACGTAATTTTCATTTCTAAGAGTGGTATATGGTGAACATCCACACAATCCACCTGACCTCCCCTGGCAAGTGGCACACAGATCCCTCCTTCCAGCGTGCAAGATCTGATGTCACGGGGTGGAGACAAGGAGTATACCAACCGGGTGAGAGGGAGGAGCTTAGCTTTAATATGTTTCAGCAGGATTTAAAGGGAAAGGAAGGCTGCCAAAATGTTCATAATGCACGATATTCCACTCCTAGAACTACGATTACAAGTGAGTAACCCTCATTTATTTGTCTAGTGTACCCTACCCGGTAAACAAAAACTAACTAAATAAATAAAAAAACACATTTCCATTTGTATAAATTTACACTGTTTACAATGCAAGGGAATTACTGAGTCAACATCATAAACATCTAACTATGTGTCTTATGCTTATTTGCAGCCAGGAGTTGAGGTTGAACAGTCTAACAAGACGCCCTTTGTGAGATACTGTGCAGTCTCTTCCATTGAACACGGACACAGGGCAGTTATTGAAGATATACACTGGCTGCCAGACTACTTTGAGGTAAGAATAATTTAATTATACAAGAAGGACTATCCTCACAGTGCTTTATATGTCATGCAGCAAACTGAACACTATAAGTAAAAGAAGACACACTATAAAAGGTTTTTTGTGTGTTTATTTCTTTCTACTCCCTTGCTGACTGGCCCCTATCTACCAGTTTCCCCTGCCCGTCACCCCGGTGTCCACTGGGACTTACCTCATCCAGCTCTTCCCCCAGGGCTTGCCCCCCCGGTGGGGTCAGCAGGCCCCCCTATAGCCCCACCGAGACAGGATCCAATTTGCCAGAGGTGCCCAGCTGGCCGAGTGCGGGCATATGGAAGACTGCTTTGATCCCACCAGCCAGCAGCCTTTTTCCCCTGTTTCCTTTCTGGTGCAGAGGAGGTGATGTACAATGATGCCAGTTGCGGTGTCACGCATCCTCCTGCGCATAGCACGTAGGGCGTCTGCCCACCTCCGCCCCTCCCAGTTGTGCAGTGTCAATGTGCCAGCCCTCAGCCTCCAATAGGGGCCAGGCTAACACTGGCTACTGATCCCCTCCCTTCCCAGAGGAAGAGAGTGGTCATTGGGGCGTTTGATCCTCCTCCCGCTCCCCCCCGACACTCTGACTCCCGAAGTTGCTCCTGACCTCCAGTTGTTGGCACCACAAGAGGTAGCAGTACTGCTGTGCTGGCTGGCTGGCCTATAAAAATTGTGTTAAACTGTGCAAACTTGCTGACGAAATTAAATGTGACCAATGTAGGAGGTAAACCCAGGCCATTTTATTGTTAGCGTACAATTTTTTGTGTGTCATTCCACGCTGCCACTGGATTATTTATAACTGCTGGGTAATTACATCATCTTACTAGGGACACTGACACGTCACAAAGCTGTGGCACCATTTTATTATTTATTTATTATGTTTGCCCGTGAAAGGCTCACTGAGCATAAAGAGATTTTCTGACTTAGCTGAAAGCAGCTACCACTCACATATTGTGGTAGCTGCACTCAGCGATAGTTATTCTAGCCAGGTGTTAAGAATTAATATCAGCTCATACCTTTGTTGTTTCACTCATAATTTTCCTATGGAGATGGGCAGCCCAATCGTTTCACAGTGCCCTGGTCATGCTGACATGCCCCCCTGTGCTCAAGCACGTAATGACGTCTGACCAGGGAGAGCACGGCGGTGCGCCCCATTGAAATGAATGAGGCTCGATTTCTCTTCCATTTTTAAGCTCAAGAATGGCCAGTTAGAGAGTAATGAAGGTGACTGCTCAACTAACATGGCCCTTTTTAGTTGAGTGGTGACTTTCATTAATCTCTAACTGGCCATTCTTGAACTTAAAAATGGAAGAGAAATCAAGCCCCATTCATTTCAATGGGGTGTACCCCCGCGCTCTCCCTGGTCAGATGTCATTATGTGCTTGAATGCGGAGGCATGTCAGCATGACTGGGACAGTGTGAAATGATTGGGCTGCCCATCTCCATAGGAAAATTACGAGTGAAATAACAAAGGTATGTGCTGATATTAATTCCTAAAACCTGGCTAGAATGATTATCGCTGAGGGCAGCTGCCACAATATGTGAGTAGCTCCCTTTAATTCAGAAATTTGCTATAAGCTCATTTCCAGCTGTTACTCAGGAGCACAGGGAGGTAAAGTGACTTGATCAGGGTCACACAGTACACAAGTGCCAGTTGTGGGATTCAAATCCAGGTCTGCTAGGTGTCTAGGTTTGCAGTTTGGTGCTCCAACCATTAGACTATACTGCTTCCCCATCATCATCATGAAATCCTGCCTGCATCGACATTCCACTAGGCAGCGACTGTCCAGTTGTTCTTTGTCAGTTGCAGGGAGAAAAAGCAAACCTTTGATGTGCTTCATCTTTGCTGTGTGATTCACATTTTTTTCCACTTACCTGACCTTGCTGCCAGCCATTGTACAACAACATAATTCTTCCTTCCAGTTCTCAGTGGAATGCAGGGTACAGATGTCAGTACACCAGCCGAGAGTGCTAAACCTCATGGTTTAGCCACACACACACACACACACACATGCACACACACACACCAAAGCTCGCCACAGCTGCCACCTGTAGTGAGAACAAGCAGCTTAGGTACACTGTTTATCCTGAGGGATTTAAACCCTTCCTGAATCTCCCTTCCCTGGATGGGGTGGTAGTATATTTGGTCCTTATGAGGTCTGTTGTCCAAGAGCTTCTCTGTCACATCATCCTCAAAATAAAGAGTCTCATTTAAGTACCTTGGTGGTGATGGGGGGTTCTTCTTCATTAATTGAAGTGTGTTTCTCTAGGTAATTTATGTAGTTTATCCCCCCATATCCTTTTTCCTTACCTCCAACTCCCTCCTTTCCTTCCCTTCCCACACTCCACATCCCTATATGCTATGTCCCTCCCCACCCTCCCCATTATTGATGTGATATGTAACTTTGTTGTTACTTTGCTTGCTCACAGTTTTAATCACTTGCATGTATTTGTTAGCTGATATATTTATTTGCACTGTGACTTTAACATTTGCATTTATAAGTGGGTTGGCTAGCAGTGACAACACACCTTGAAAAAGCTCCTAAACGCATGAAACCATTTTGAGGAATAGCTGCCACAGTCCTTTTTAAACCTTTTAATGGATTACAGCATTCTTGAACCTACCCAGAAAGGTATTGGATTTGGCAGGATCTAAACCTGATGGCAAACACAACGCAGGAAACAGGAGTACACAATAAAGGTTTATTCCCAAGAACATGTAAAAAGGACAGCAATAAAACCTGCTGGGAGTCTGGAACCTCCAAACACCGGGTATCATAGCGAAACTCGAAGAACAATACTCTTACACAGAGTTATATACTTAGAGATAAGAGGGTCCCATTACCTGGTAACTTGCTCATTTGCATAGTAGAGATGCAAGACAAAACATTTCTATTGGTGTACATGATGGGTGATTCACACCCAAGGCCATTATATGTTGCGCATGCACAGTGATAAGTATTTTGCAGACTACAGCTACTTTGTATTACAATAGAATGATTCATTATATTGTGCTGATCATAGCATTATGGCTAATACCTGTAGGTGGCACGCTGAGAACACAAATATATCTCTGCTAGATAGTAGCTTATAAGAACATCATTGCAAGCATCAGTAAAACTTCAGTAAATACTGGTGTACCTAATACTGTGTAATAGAAAATGGTAGTCCTCATTAGGGATGGCAGGTCTGGCAGTTCTGCATATCCCCCTTCCCTTTGTTGCCTGAATAGAGAGGCAACACTAATACAGAAAGTGTGGCAGGATACATGCAGGCTGAGTGAGTTTCATAGAGAAATTTCAAATGCGCGCAATGTTGTTTGAGCGTGTGTTGTAAACAGCATAAGGTAACAATTAGAAAAACAATTAGGAAAACTTGAAGAACAACAAAACCTTTGAATGTGAGTTCCAATCAAGTGTTGGACACTGCAGTGCTTAAGTCGCCATCATGAAATAGAGCATTTAGAGAATCACCTGCCTTAGTAATATTATTACTAATATGATTGAGATGTGTATCCTTTCTTTCTAACAAGGATTTAAGAGTCAAGGTGAGTGGGTCAATATGCACATTGAAAACTGGTAAATACTGTGCTATAGCATTCAAATAGTCAGGGTCACTGTTAATGTAATCATGTTCTGGGGTGGGAACAGAGGTGATAACCGTATGGCCAATGATAGAGCATTGGTGAGGTACAAAACAGGAGATAGGCATAGTGACATCACACACCAAAGGTCCATAGGTGAAGTTCTGGTAGTTGGTTCCAACACAGTATTGTCCTTCAGAATTGTAGGTCACACGAACTTGAGGAAGTCCCCACTTCATGAGTTGGATTGGGCAGGTTATGGAAGCATTCGTCATCTTGCTGGTGAAATGTTGTACGTCATCTTGGGAGGTATCTCTGGAGGTGTTGATATTTGGCTTATCGAAAGCAACAGTGACATCACCAGTCTCATTGACAAATAGGGCATCATCAGATGTATATGACCAGTCCATAGAATTCAGTGAGCAACCACAAACTGGCTCAGTTACATCAAAAGCATCACATCTGCACAAATAGTGGTAGCCCTGTTTGGCACAACAGTCTGTATGCAGGACCACCCAGGCATCAAGTTGAGGATGAAGAACCAGCAAAGGAAGCAAGTGGATCCGTTCTCAGTAGATGCTGCCCTCTAGGTGTCCCACAGAGTGGATGGTCGCAAGCTTGTCAAAGAATGAAGAATCTTTGTCAAAAACTGAAAGAGATACAATAAATGTAACATACATAATGTCCCAGATACTAAATTGACTTGTAGTGTAGCAGGGTCCTTGATTCAGATGTGGAGTCGTGTAATCCAAGTTCCATGCTGTGGCCAAAGAAAAGGACACAGTGCTATCCATGCACTTGGTAGTACATGATAGAGTTTTACAGTGGGGACAGTACCATTTAACCATACGTCCATCATGGATTAAATATGGGATCCTTCTGGATTCCAGATCCCAGAAGAGATTGGTGATGGTGTTGATAGCAAAATTGCCATAAGCAGAACAAATGATTTCCCTGCCAAAGAGTTGCTCTTTAACTTCTTTATTGTTTTGGAAGATCAATTCATTAACTTTGCTTCGGGTCTCATTGAATAAACATTCAGTATTGTGCATGTTATACACTGTGAATCTTTTCTCTTGGGAAATACCCTCAGTACCGTGTAGCATGGGCTGTACTACATCCTGGCCTAATTTGCTGTTGAAAATTATGTTAGGTCTTTGAATATGGGACAAATCGGCTCAGTTCCAAATTGACATTCCTGTCCCAAACATACCTTTAACAGTGCTCGTTATGCCTGTTACACTAGCTACACCAAAATTCATTTTTTGGCATTTAGGCCTGAACACCTCTCTGTGTTCGGTTGTGTGATGCCCAGCTACAGGGTCCTGTGCACGGGCTTGATATACTGCTATTAAATCTAACAACATTACAGTACAGAACTGTAACACATGAGTGGATGAACAATGATCAAACTCGGTCATGTCCCAATGTATGAGGTTCAAAACAACAGGAACATGCATGAATTGTACATTATTAATGAGAGTCTGAGGGATGGAAGTTGCTACCAGGCCATTGGACAGGCCTGGTTCCAGAATGAGGCATTGTAGTGGTTCATCTTTTACTGCTGGAATTACTGTAAGAAAAAAGTGCAGCTGTTGCAATAATATGATTGAAACAAAGTTTGCATATGGTAGTATTATGAAATCGGGTGCAAAAGTCTTTATTCATTAGAGCTGTAAGATTGTAAAAGCTGGTATTTTAATGGGTAACTTGGCACATGCACAAAGTACCACTGGGGCAAATACGAGTGTTAGGCCAGCCTTGGAAAGTTCCTTTTGGGAGGTGGGCTACTGGAAGTTCCTGTCCAGCGTGATTGTCAGTTTTCCATTCAACCTTTAGAGTGGAATGTTCTGGAGATGCCACCATGGTGTTAAGATGGGCATCTTTTCCTTCACGGACAGTCACATGGGTTCATGGAATGTTGATGGTTACCCCTGTACCTAGGGAAGGTTTGACAGGGGTAGAAAGGAAGTAAGCCAGATCCGAAGGATTCATGGCATGAAGAAATGCACGAAGATGTGCCTACTACTCTTGGTCTGGCATGCTTGCCAGCATGCATGGCTGAAAGTAGAGAAGGATTATCATTTGCCTGAAATGAAAGAAAACAAAAAGGTAAACATACAGGTTTCCTTCACCCAGCTGGGGAAGGAGCATTTAATCACCTTCGTACAGTTTCAACTGATTGGCATGGTACCATTTGTCTACGTGTTTCTTGCAGTCTGTGATCCGCACTTGGTAGACAGCAGAGCTCAGTTTGTTAATGATGTCATGGGGCCCACCCATTTGTTTGCAAACAGGTGGGCAGGGGTGGAGAATTTTAGTACCATTACTTGGTCTCCTATCTGCCAATCAACTTCTTTAACATTCTTATCAAAGTACATTTGGATTGTTGTTGTTGGGCCTGGCCTGGCCCAAGTTCTTGGCTGCAAATAGGTAGGTCTGGACAAGATTGTCCTTCAGTTGTGTGACATAAGAATCCGCCGACACTGTCTCTGAAGCCGGGGTGTTTAGATCAATCCACAGATGTTCTGGCAATTTCATTTGCCTGATGTTCATCACCTCAGAAGGGTGTATACCAGGATGCTGCAGATGGGGTAACTTATTTAATTGTAACCAAGGTATCCCAAATTTTAGCATTTGAATTCATAAACTTAGCATCAATTTCATTTGCCTGTTGGCTCTCTCCACCTGTCCAGATGACAGAGGATGGTATCATATGTTAAACTTTTGGCCATCTCCCAATAACTCCAAACATTCCTTCATTAACTCTCCTGTGAAACTAGCCCCTTTGTCAGAGTCCACCATGAGAGGCAGGCCCCACCTAGTGAATATGTGACCCATCAGAATTCTGGCAGTTGTTTTCGCCATGGCAGCCTTACATGGGAAGGCTTCCACCCATTTTAAGAACAGGTCAGTCATCACGAGTACTTACTTGTTATTCCTACACGTGGTGAGCAAGAGACCAATGAAATAAATCTGAATCACATTTTAGGGGCCTGATTACCTTTGAGAAAGCAGTTTGGCATTTTTCTTGCCAGGGATAGGGTTGTTCTGTGCACAGGTAATGCATTTGTCCACATAATGTTGGACATCTGTTGTCATACCAGGCCACCAGCCCATGGTTTTCAGTCTCTGTAGAGTCTTGTCCACTCCTTGTTTTCCACCTATAGGGGTGTTGTGGACCTGATGGATGAATTTTGATTGGAGTGTTTGGGGGATCACCCAAAGTTTTTGATCACATAAGTGATAAAGGGACCAACGTTTGATCCTGGGAAAGATGGAGGTTGTCAGAATGTCTTTTGAATGGGCTATTCACAGATATTTCTTTCTCTGTCTCTTTGGAGATGTATTCATATATCTCCTTTATCCTTGGATCTACAAGTTGTACTGCATTTAGAGCCAGGGGGACCACTTTGGTCTGTTTGTGAGTAGCCACTGTTGGTGTTGCAATGGGGGAGGCATGGTCCATCTTCCCCAGCACCATCTTTGGCTAAAGTGTCTGCTCAATCATTGTATTCATGGAAAGGTTCAGTCTTGGAGTGGGCATTAACTTTGTCTATGTACAGCATAAAAATGAATTGCTCAGTTAGGCTGAGAATGTGAATGAACAGATCCCTGTATTTCACAGGGATACCTTCTGAAGAGGCAAAATCATGGGCCTTCCAGACAGGAAGGAACTCCGTCAAGGAACTGCACACCCAGGAAGAATCTGAGACGAGGATGGTAACTTCTTCTCCTTGGCCATGGATGATTTCCAGGGCACAGGCAACTGCAGTAAGTTCTGCATACTATGAAGATTTAACAATGCACTTCATAGACATCTCAAAGGTGTCACCTGCTGGAAGAATGACCAAGACCTCAAAGCCTGCAATTTGCTCTCCTTTGTGGTAGGAGGAGGAGGATCCATCTGTAAAGATGCAATGTAGTGCAGGGTCTTTCAGGTTGCTCTCTGTGGTAGGGAGGAAAGGACCTGGTTCTGGCAGGGTGGGTGGCTCTAGGCCACACTCATGCTGATCTCCTTGATATAGGTGACACTGTGCAAAAATGGAGGGAATTTTGGCAGGAAGCACAGTGATATCTCAATCCTATAGTAGGAGAATCCAATGGGTGAGTCTGGTGTTAAACACGTTGCCATCTTTGAGTCTGTCTGTCAATATGAAGTTGGTAGGAGTGTGGTTGGTGCATAGTACATTAGGGGAAAACCCTATGATTGAAGGGGAAGATTCAGGAGGGAAATGAGGAGACACTTTTTTATGGAGAGGGTGGTGTCTGGGTAAAAAGCATTGCCAGAGAAAGTGGTATCCTGTAGAACAGTGGGCTGCTTCAAAAGGGAATAGGACAGGGTAAGGGGGGAGGTCAATGGTTGGGGGAGGGGAAGGGCAGCTACAGTATAAGGGCTGCTAACTGCACAATCGAGCAGACTTGCTAGACCATAAGGCCTTTATCTGCTGGCAATTTTGTATGTATGTTGATATAATGTAGGTGAAGCATTTGATGGGCCAAAAGGCTGCCAGCAGATTTCTCTCACATAGGGAGTACTTCTGCTCTACCAAGGAGAGCATCTGTGAGGCATAGGCAGTAGGCCTCAAGGTGCCATTTGCTTTTTCTGCAAGGACTGCTGAAATGCCTATCTCAGAGGTGGCAGTTTCCAAGTGGAATGGAAGTTCTGGATTAGGATTAACCAATGCTGGAGCAGAGGCCAAAGCCTTTTTCAAAGAAATGACAGCAGCTGAGTGCTCTGGTCCCCACTGCCAGGGGACATCTTTCTTCAGTAACTCATATAGGGGTGCAGCCTTTTATGCAACATTGCAAATGAAATCCCTGTAATAGTTGACCATTCCCAGGAAACGTCTCAGAGTTGCCACACTAATAGGTAGTGGCAAATGCTGAAGGCCTTGAACTTTGTTCAAGACAGGATTTCTGCACTCTCCAGTGATGCGTAGGACCAGAAAAGAAACTTCTGGTAGGCATAACTGTACCTTTGCAGGAATGCACTTGAGACCTGCCCTCTGTAGGAGTGTCAAGAGTTCATCTAAGAGCTCCAGGTGCTTCTTCAGGCCTGTTGTGACCAGGAGAAGATCATCCACATATCACAGGAGGCATTCTGGTGTGGAGAAGCCATGTATGGCATCCCTCATGTGGATGTGGAATAAGGAAGGGCTGTTGTGGAATCCTTGTGGGGGGGGAAGTTCCATGTGTATTGAGGTCCTTCAGAAGTGAAGAAAAACCTGTATTGGTTCTCTGGGGCCAATGAGAGTGACCAAAAACCATTGGAAATATCCAATGTGCTGAACCACTGATGTTCAGGCTTCAGAAGTTTGAGCACATTTATGGCCGAGGCCACAGTTAGTGCACAACTAGGAGTGACTTGGTTAAGTCTGTGGTAATGGATGGTGAGCCTCCAACTAATGTTGGGCTTCTTGACCGGCCAAATAGGAGAGTTCGACTGTTGACACACAAGACCTAATGACCCCTTGTTTCAAGAGGGAGTTAAAGATGGCCCTCAAAGAGGATGTGGCTTCTGCTGGAAATGGCTATTGTCTCTGTCAAGGTGGCTCATCACCAGTGATTTGTAGGAGGGTGTTCATTCTCCCATAATCATGTTTGTGTTTGGCATTACTATGCCTTTCCAGAACTGGCCTTAGTGAGGTAAAAGCTCATGGTGCTGGAGCATAAGGTTGATGACGTCATACTCCATGTCATTGATTTTCACTGCTGCTGCCACATTTGAGTCAGAAATGAGAAACATGCGGTGTTGGCCAGGTATCTGAAGTAATAGCCTATTGGCTAAATCCAGGATGCATCCATAGCATGCGAGAAAATCAATCCCCAGTATGCTCTGGTGATGACGTAAGACCATGAGGTCAAAATGGTGTGTCACTTCCAAGGTACCAATGATGACTGATATGGGTTTGGACTGGTATGTTGTGGCTACGATCCCCTTGAAAGTCTGTGCGGAATTGAACTTCCCCATTAACCAACAAGATAGCTGCAGATCTTCCTGGTGCAGCACTGAAACAGCAGCACCCATATCTAGAAATAATTTTAAGCTGGTGGCCCCCAACCAGTGCTTCTATACATGGGTGGCCAGAATCATCAGTCTCCAGTGTGGTCATGGTGATGCAAACTGGGGCCTGACACCATAAGTTCTAGCTGTCTTGTTCTGACTAGGGGTGGGGGTCTACCTCACATAGCATTTGGACGGTCACAGAATATGGAGACTATTATTGTACGTCCCCATCGGGCTTGGCTTGCAATGGAGGTGCAGACAGAATAGCAGCTATGGTCTTGTGTGGCAGGGCTACTGACAGTGACTGGACTTTGGCCTTAAATTTCAGAGCCAGTTGTTTTCCTCGACCAACTCCTTGTACAAAGGGTTGGACTGCTGTTTTTGTCCGTTGTTCCCCTTCTTGTTCTGCTTCTCCTGATAGAACTTACGCCATTCCCAGCATCGGTTCTTGCTCGACCCTCCTTTATTTTTGTAGGAGGGTTCGTCCTGTTGGAAATCCTTTGATTTCCCTTCCACCACATACTGGATGGAGGACTCGGTGCTGCTCTGCACCGTGGCCACTTTAGTCTTTAACTGTGAGCCAGGTCACATGCATAGATTTGGTATGTGCATTCCACTTTGCCCAAGATGACGCTGAAGCACTCCCATCTTGGGAACACCAATGCCTCGACCTTCTCGTGAAGGCCCAGCAGCATATTTTTCAAAAACAGGATCCTGTACTCTACTGAGTCTCAATCTGCGGCCTCCTCGGTCATCTCTTTGCCTGATTGATAGGTAAGCCACACGTGACTGTTGTACTGGGCCGGGGTCTCCTTGGCGTAGTGCTTTACTGGATGAGCTAGCATCACGCTGACCAAGTTGGGGTTGTGCGCCACCAGGAGGCTGGCAGCTACTACATCAAATTGGACCCCAGCGTCATGACTAGTGCTTCCGGTAACTTTGCCTACAATGTGGGATCCACAGTTTGTTTCAAAATCTGAACTCTATGCTTGGCTGGAAGGCTGAGCATTTTGTACTGATTTCGAACCTTTTCCAAATGGCAACTCAAATTGTCACCAGAGGCCATCCATCCTACTTTGTCTGCAATTGTTTTGATGGCTTGTGTGGATTGCAGAGCATTCGGGGCGGGACCACATTCGCACATGCATGGACTTGACCACTGCCTCAGCCATGGCGGTGGCCACGCCCTGAAGGAGACTGTACTGTTCCACCTCCCTCTGTAACAGATCTGCCATGGCTTATTGGATCACCAGCAACTGTGCCTTGGTGACTCCTGCCTTGGTGACCACTTGCTCAATCAAGGCCTCAACTTTGGTCTTGTCAGACTTACTCAAGATGGCTACCAGAGGTTGGCGAAGCCTCAGCCCTCTAGCGTCCCAAGGACCTCCATCTTGGAATTTTTCATCATTGCCTTCGTCATCTTCTGATGACACCAGGTCAATAGGTGGGGCATACTGCATGGCAGTTTCACATGACCCTTCAGGATTGCCAACTGCTGATGTAATCTTGCCATCTTTGCTCCACACATAGAATGATCTACTCTGCCTTTGTACTGTCCTTTGTTAAAATGGTTTTGCAAAACTCTATACGTGGCGCTTTCTTTACAGTTTTCCCTGATCTCCCTGTCCAATGCTTCCTGACATCTCCCTATCTCATCATACTACTCATTCTCATTTCGCAACATTTCATTCGAATCTGTCAACACATCATTCAGCTGTAATGCTTGCTTCTTATCCTGCTGTAGCCTTTCACAGTCCTCTCTCAACCTAGCAATGTCTCTGTCTGTCTTGTACAGTACATTGCATTTCATTCTGTATCTCATTTCTGAGACTTTTAATTTCTTGTTCCAACTCTCTCCACTGCTCGCCCATTTCTTGGGATTTGGAGCCTAACTCCTTTTTCAGAGCCAGGCCCTCCATTTCTACTGCCTGTAGTGCAGCGTACAGGGTGGCAACCATTACTCCTTTTTGGTCATGTTTCTTGATTGTAGATTTGGTCCCCGAATACAGCATGCACACATACTGTATTGGGTGACCGCACAATTTTGTGTCCAGCGCAAAATCAGCCCAACCTCCATAGGAGATCAGAAAGTTTGACACATCCAATTTGAGCTCAGCGCTAATGGCCATTTTGAAGGTTTCCCTCTTCCTGCAGTAGCCTGGAGTCCAAGGCATATTGATCCACCTTGTGCTCCACCACTAGACAAGTTACACATTTGGGATACAGAGTCCTCCAGACCAGTGCCATAGGTTCGAATGCCTTCGTGATTCCTGTCACACCAAGGCACAGATGGCCTGGAAGATAGTCCATATAGGTTGAATGGGTGGCTGCAGGTTCGAGCGCCTTCATGATTCCTGTGCCCGTTCCCTTGCCTATACACCTTTTGCTCGACTGGGCTGGTTCTAACCAATCAGGTCTGTGCCATGGTCACCATTTGTTGGATTCAGCAGGATCTAAACCTGATGGCAAAACACAACGCAGAATACAGGTTTATTCCCAAGAACATGTAAAAAGAACAGCAATAATACCTGCTGGGAATCTGGACCCTCCAAACACTGGGTGTCATCATAACAAAACTTGAAGAACAATACTTTTACACAAAGTTATATACGGTACTTAGAGATAAGAGGGTCCTGTTACCTGGTAATGGGCTCATTTGCTTAGTAGAGATGAAAGGCAAAACATTTCTATTGGTGTACATGGTGGGTGACTCTCACCCAAGGCCATTATATGTTGCATAGGCACAATGATAGGTGTTATGCTGACTACAGCTACTTCGTATTACAACATAGTGATTCATTATATTGTGCTGATCATAGCATTATAACTAATACCTGTAGGTGGCATGCTAAGACCACAGATATATCTCTGCTAGATAGTAGTTTGTAAGTACATCATAGCAAACATCAGTAAAACATCAGTAAACTCTGGTGTACCTTATACTGTGTAATAGAAAATGGTAGTCCACATCAGGTATGGCAGGTCTGGTAGGTCTACAATGGTGTTCCTTCTTAGCTGCATGACCATGAGCCAGGCTTCCTCCACATATCCCAAGAAGTAGTTAGGTAGCACATTTTATTTGATCGATCAAAAGGACATTACAGATTTCATCACAATCATACAGACAAATGCATGTTATTACATACGTAGTGCATAAAACATACTTATACCAGAATACAGTGCAAAGTTTCATTTAGCAGGTTAGCACTGTTTGTTCCTCAGACTGAGGAGTTTCTGACATGGATCAAGGTCTGCAATATGATGTTGTAGTCTATCGAGTCTCTGCTGATAGGTAAGGACAGCCTTTCTCATTTTGTAGTCAATCAGGGTATAGAAAGCACAAGAGGAAGCCCTATGACTACCACTCACTGAGCAGAGACAGAGATTGCAGACAGCAACATTCCATGGCTGCATGAACCCTGATGAAGCAGATCTGTCAATCTGTAAGAAAAAATGTAAACTAAATAGCCACTGCCAACTCACAACGGGATTATACTGAGGAAGTGAGGCTATAAAGAGAAATAAGAGAATATTTCTCCTGATTGCAAGTGGGGGTCTCTCTGACTTATACACCTGGCACCCCCTCACATGACGACCTACCTTGGGGTTGACCTGGGTTCTTTTGGGTGCAGTGCACAA
This sequence comes from Neoceratodus forsteri, assembly GCA_016271365.2. NCBI lineage: Eukaryota > Metazoa > Chordata > Ceratodontiformes > Ceratodontidae > Neoceratodus > Neoceratodus forsteri. The sequence continues at coordinate 640,493,970 of CM028136.1, forward strand.
ATATAATACCAGGAATAGGTTTTGGTGCCTCCACCTGGGGCAGAAGTTTATGAAGGCTATCCAATGTGGCCTTAACCTCCCCTCAGGAACAATTATTATATTCCCCTCCCACAAACAGTAGCAACACACATAAAGCAATGACCATGAACAAGGATTATAAATGTGAAATAATCTCAGATTTATTATAGAGAAGGGGTAATGGGAAAGCAAAAAGCATAATACCAAACAGTTTTGTAACAGTTGTCCCACACACAATCCCCGTACCACACCAGTAGGTGCACCCGGCTTTCCCCCGTGGCTGTAAAGTTTGAATGTCTGTTGTGGTGGGTACCTCACTGGGTTGCTGGTGGCCAACCAGATGACGTAGTGGTGCTACAGCTTGGGGATGGAGTGGGAACCACAGTTTTAACATGAAAAGATTGAACTTGGCTGTGGCAGGGTTGAATAAGGCCCTATCCCATTTGTTATGCAGAAGGAGTTAAATATAAGGATCTGTTCTATTCTCTCCTTTTCTGTCTCTTGTCTGTCTGGTTGCTCAACCAAATGTTCTCATGAGACCTAGGAACTGATCACTCTGATGGTCTCACGATTCTCCACCTCTCACTATCTCTCTGCCTTCACTTGCTGTTTCTGTCTTTTCTTCCCCCTTGCGTATCTGCGGTTATAAAAATATGTGTGAATCGTTGTTTGAAACTGTAAGTGATACTGGGATCCCTTTGTTTGAAACTGTATATAGTTATATTGTTGAAATGATTGTAAAAAAAAATATATTTGGAACTCAAGGGGTTAACCTGAGATACAGTTTGTGCTCCTCTCAGGCTTGTTTGCAAACTCTTTTGCAGAGCTGTCAGCAGGAGGCCAGCTTGGGACACTGTTCTATTTGCAAGCCTGCTCTCCAAAGAAACTGGCAAGAACGCTGATAGATTTTATGAGAAACAGGATGTCTCCTTGAGGAGCTCAGGATGAAAAAGTTAATTGTCAGGCAAAGACTTGTTATAAAAAGAACAGCAATCTTTGCTGGGGAATGACTGAAACTTGGAATTAGAGATACCCTCAGATGAAGGACTTTGTTTTCTCTGTTCTGCCTTTGTAAACAGATATACTGAACAATTTTTATTTTTTTATTTTATTGTTATTGATAATAATAAAACATTACTTGCGAAATGTACAACCACTCCTGGTTTTCCTCTATTTCCTGACCTATGCCTCAACAACATTGGCAAACTAGGGGCCCCAAATGTATTTCAAAACACATGAACAAGGATTTTTTTTCCAACTTCTGCCTGGACTTATCCTGTTGCTTAAAGGGAACATAAACTGGTATTTTTAAGCAAATCACATTGGCAACAGAGCAGCTAGATAATCATAGAATCACATAGAATCATAGAAGTTTGACAGCAGAAAAGGACCATACTGGCCCATCTAGTCTGCCCTTTTTTCCCCCTACACTTCCCCCTCCCTGCCAGCCCCCACCCTCCCCTTGATGCTCAGCCCCATATGCTTGTCCCATACCCTCTTGAATTCTTCCACCGATTTAGCCCCCACCACTCTGTCTGGTAGTCTGTTCCATGGCACCACCACCCTCTCTGTGAAGAAATGCCCTTTCTCATTGTTCCTGTATCGTTTTCCTTGCAGTCTGAGGCTGTGCCCTCTAGTTTTAACCCCCTCCTTCCTCTTAAGTAAACCCTCTTCTCCCACTTTATTGAGCCCCTTTACATATTTAAAAGTTTTAATTGTGTCTCCCCTTTCCGTCCCTGTCTCCAGCATGTACAGATCCAGCTCCTTACAACTCTGCTCGTATGATTTTCCCTGCATACCCTGCACCATCTTGGTTGCCCTTCTCTGAACCCTCTCCAACGCATCTATATCTTTGCGGAGATGTGGCCTCCAGAACTGAACCCCATACTCCAGGTGCGGCCCCACCGTGGCTTTGTAAAGGGGCATTATTACCTCCCTCTTTCTGCTAATAATGCCCCTGCCTATGCATGCCAACATTCCATTGGCTTTTCCTGCTGCCCTGCTACATTGGATTCCTTCCTTAAGATTCGAGGAGACTATGATCCCTAGATGCCTCTCCTGTTCTGTTACATTAATTTCCTCCACACCTAGGGTGTACCCTGCTCTTCCGTTCCTACTCCCCAAGTGCATCACAGCGCACTTCTTGGCATTAAATTTCAGCTGCCACATCTCAGACCATTTTTCAAGCATCTTTAAGTACCACACTCATGTCCTCCACCACCACCCCCGGGGTGTCCACCCTATTGCATATTTTTGTATCATCAGTAAATAGGGACACCCTCCCCCTCAAACCCTCAGCAATATCACTGGTGTAGATATTGAAGAGACGCAGACCCAAAACTGACCGCCTGTGGCACTCCACTCTTCACCCTCGCTGTCCTGGAGTGCACCCCGGTTAGCACCACCCTCTGAGTTCTTCCTGACAGCCAGGCCTCCACCCAGCTTGTTTTTTTCCCACCCAACCCCAGGCTTTCCATCTTGTTCACCAGCCTCCTATAGGGGACAGTGTCAAAGGCCTTACTGAAGTCCAGATAGGCAACGTCTACTGCCCCCCCATCAATCACCTGAGTCACCCAATCAAAGAACTGAATTAGGTTTGTCTGGCAAGACTTCCCCTTCATGAAGCCATGCTGTCTGCTGTCCTATAAGCCACTCTCCTCCAGATAATCCACCACCCTCTCCTTGATTAATGCCTCCATTACCTTTCCCACCACTGATGTGAGGCTGATAGGTCGGTAGTTCCCTTTCACCTCCTTACTACCTTCCTTTGGTAAAGGCACTACGTCTGCCCTATTCCAGGTCTCCAGCATGCTCCCCGTATCCAGGAACAAGTTGAAGAGCCTTGTCAAGGGTGCGGCCAACTCTTCCTTCAATTCCCTGCTCACCCTGGGGTGTAACCCATCAGGCCCCATTGCCATATCCACCCTCAATCTCTCTAGTTCTGCCCTAATCCTATACACAGTGATAGGGCTCAGATCCACCCATTTGCCCTCCTTCCCATTCGACTTTAGCGCAGGTCCCCTACCATCCTCCTCCTCCATGAATACTGAGCTAAAGTACTTATTTAATAACTCTGCTTTTTCACAGCCCCTTCCAGTTTTATTTCTCCCTCCCTCTCAGCCTAGTAATCCCCTCCCTTGCCCTTCTCTTCTCCCTCACATATCTGAAAAAGGTTTTATCCCACTTTTGGTCTTTTTTGCTATATTCTCCTCCGTATCTGCTTTTGCCCTTCTGATCTTCTTCCCTGCCATATTCCTCTTTTCTCTATATTCTTCCTTATCTTCCTCGCTGAGTGTCCTCTTAAATTTTCTGATAGCCCTCCTCCTTTCCCTGACTGCCCCTGCAACCACCTTTGTAAACCAAAGTGGTCTCCTCCCCCTTTTGCTCTTCCTATCCTTTTTTATGCACATTTCCACAGCTTTCAGTACCCCTCCCTTGATAGCTTGCCATAACTCCTCCGCTGCCCCATATACTCTGTACCCTCCATTGTCTCCCTTACTATCCTTCTCATCTTGTCAAAGTCTGTGCATCTGAAGTCCATGACTCTAGGACTGGTTTTACTTGTCTCACTCCCTGCCCTGACCCTGAACATTACTGTGCTGTGGTAGCTGTTGCCCAAAGCTTCTCCCACCTGTACCTCCTCCACACTCTCCCCATTTGTCAGGACCACATCCAGCAGGTTGCTGCCCCTTGTTGGCTCCCTGACTAGCAGTTGAAGGAATACCCCCTGAAACACAGCTAGTATCTCCCTGCTCCTTGACAGTGCTGCATCCGGGATTTCCCAGTCTACATCTGGGAGGTTTAGGTCCCCTACCAGCAGTAGCTCTCTTTTTAAGGCCAGCCTTGTGACTGCCTAAATTAACTGTTGCTCACCCTCCTCCCCTTGCATAGGTGGCCTGTATACCACCCCCAGTTGCAAGGATTCTCCCATCCTCCTGCCTAGCGTTACCCGCAGTAGCTCAGTCTCCCTGTCCTCCTCTTGTCCTTCAGTTAGACTCATGCCTTCCCTGATGTATAAAGCAACTCCCCCCAAACCCTTCTTACCCTACCTATCCCTACTGAACAGTCTGTAACCTGGGAAAGTCGTTTCCCAGGTGTGCAGCTCTGCCCACCAGGTTTCGCTTATAGTTACTATATCTAGTCCTTCGTCCACCGTGATGGCCTCCAAGTCCACCATCTTATTTCCTAAGCTCCTGGCGTTTGGCTGCTAAGCCCTTCCACCAGGTTCCCTCACCATCCTCCCCTTCTCTATTCTCCCTCATGCATGGTATTTTATTTAAAGCGCTTTGTCAGAGTTATGTTCACAGAGAAGCACTTTGGCATAGTTATGTTCAGTGCTTATTTATAACATTCTTATGTGGCCAAATAATATTAACCTGTAGCACTTTGTCATGCTTATTTTCATAGAAAACACTGTCCCAGAGTTATTTTATCACTATTTATAAAGAATACCTTTGCAGCCTGTATTAGCAATGGAGAGCACTCTCGTGAAAGTGACATCATGACATCCAGGACGTCGCAGCCGTTTTAGGGCGCACGGAGAGCTCAGTTTGAATTCAGCCGTGAGGATTGTTTACATTCATCAGGACCTTTACGGAATAAAAAAATGCATTTTGACTCATTTCGGGAGGGAAAATACTGACATAGTTCTGCAGACGAGCATCTTGTCTAGCTGCTCTGTTGCCAATGTGCTTTGCTTAAAAATATCATTTTATGTTCCTTTTAAGCAAAGTTCTGCTTAGGACTCACCCTCTTTAAATATCTAGCTAACTACTTTGTTGAAAATTCTTCAGGGCCCAGCCCAGAGGTACTGACAGTTTGCGTGACTGTCTCTGGGGGGTCTGAGAAATGGTTTGAATTGGCGGTACTGCTCAGATTACAGCAGACGGTCTCTCCAGGAGCAACAGCTGCAAGCTGGTGATTTTAAGCAGGTGCAGGATGCTTCACCCAGAATGGGCCTTTCATTGTCTTCACCACATGGACCTTTTGTCGTTTTTGCTACAGGGGCCTTTCGTCGCCTTCGGCCAACAGGCCTTTCACCCATCTTCAGAAGGGGACCACCTAGGTTTGAAGTCACCCAAATGCCTAGTGCACACAGCTTCCACTGGAACTAAAGTTTAGATTGGGCTTCTTTACAGTCTCTGCCCAACCTAATTAACTCCTCTGGCTGGCTAGGACACAATTCAGTCAGTTCAACTGCTTTACAAGTTTGACAATTTCAGGACAGCAGTTCAGACAAATCCTGACTAGGAAAAACACAGGCAAGCAGTCCAGTTTAGATTCCCTTGCAGGGAAAAGGAAGTAGTAGGCACTCTATCTAAAGAGGTTTGGGCTCAGAGGGGCCTGTCTGCACCAAGACTAGCCTGCTGGCTCGCGCAGCCCTTCAAACACACTCTTCCTCTCACTTCTGGACTGTTCTCCTCCCTGATCTTAGGGCACAGCCCATTTTATAGTAGCCCAAACTTCCCACTTGATTGGCTGATAATCTCCTGGGCTCTGGAGGGTGCCCTTTTGCCCCACTTAGCATCCCTGGTGGCAGGAAGAACTCCCTTGGGGCTGCCATATTTGTTTACATTATGTGCCTTACTTTGGCACCCTCCCGATCCATTTGTAAGCCCATTCAGGAGTTGTTACCAATATACCTTGGTCCCAGTTGCTGAGAAGAGGCCAAGAAAACCCTCAGATTGATTGAAGGGAGCCCTGTTTAGCTGTCTGGGCTCCAGAAAGCTGAGGCGCTTTTTTGCGCCCTTCTGAAGCTGCAGGCATGCATATGCGCACCTCTCATAATGTTCCCAGTCTCACTGCCCAAATGGGGATTGGGAAACCTTCAACCATTCACCCAGAGGCATTTCTTACTTGTTCCCTGGCTCCTCTGCCTGCCCTGGAGCCAGGAGTGCTTTTTTAACATTACGGTTGTATGGCGAAACTGTTTTAAGGGAGTTGCAGCTCCTTTAAGGCCAGCCATGCATGTGCAGCTGCTGTATGCATGGCCATGTTTGTTTACCTTCCCAGTCCATGCCCGGGCCACTCCCACCAGGCAAGTGCCTCCACAGCGCCCAGATGCACAAACCAATATAAACAGACTTCAGACCCCTTTCCCAATGGGCCGAGGAACTAGGATACAGTGGTGGTTGCCGCACAGCTTTGGGGGTCCACACACATATGCATTCAGTGGGATCCAATCCTGGGAGAATGTGATGACCAGTGGGGTACCTCAGGGATATTTCAGGAAACAAATTACCTGTGTACACAGTATGGAGTGGGGTGCTCAGTAAGGGTTTCAAGCCCGTGTAGAGACAGAACTGTTCAAAAAAACTGGCGCCAACCCAAAGCCGTGCTCCTTATGGCTAATATTGCCAAAACTTCTAGTGATCACTTTGGAGACATGGCTTACCATATGGACTGAATCATCCTATTATTCAGTAGTACTCCATCTTTTCTCCTCTCCTTCTGCCAAGTATCTGATATTATGAAGTGAAAATTAAATTTAAGCTGAAGTGATTTATTAGAAATATGATGTTGTTTCCCTAATTATTTTTGTCTAGGTGATCACATTAGATCAAATATAAATGTAAACATACAGCTTAAGAATGACGGCTTTTGTTTAATCCTTAATTTTGCAGCATTTAAGTAAATTTTTATATTGTTTGACATTATTTTTTGTTTATTTTATTTTTAATAAATTGATTTATAAATGAGGTGAAGAAAGAACACGAAGTTTTGGCCATATTAGTCTTAAGGAGCAGGGCTCGTTTAAGTAATTTAAAATGAGAGACTTAGTCTATGTATTAAAGAAGAGAATTATGTCATTGATTATGGGCCTATAAAAATGATCATGTGTGTTACTGAGGCCCCGCTTCTGAGGGAAGGCTTGTAGCCTGCTGCTTGGGGCAGTGTACAAGAGTGGTGAATTCATCTGTTTTACTCAGATTGGAATAAATCTTTATTTTGCAATTTAGCAGTTTCTTGGACTTTATGTTGTAGGTATTTGGGTTGGCGCCAGTTTTTTTAACAGTTCTGGGTACCTCAGGGATCAGTCCTGGGGCCAGTCCTTTTCAATTTCTTTATTAGTGACATAACAGAAGGGCTGGAGGGAAAGGTCTGCCTGTTTGCAGATGACACCAAGATCTGCAACAGGGTGGACACTCCAGATGGGGTGGAAAAAATGAGGAGGGACTTAGGGAAGCTAGAAAAATGGTCTCAGGTGTGGTAACTGAGGGTCAGTGCGAAGAACTGCAAAATCATGTACCTGGGACACAAAAACCCTGGAGAGAGCTACAGGTTGGTGGTGGAGTTGTTGAAGGTCACCAGGGAAGAAAGTGATCTGGGGATTGTCATTTAAGATGACCTAAAGGAGTACAAAGGCTGCAGGGAGGACCAGTGGCATGTTGGGATGCATAGACAGGAGTATCACTAGCAGAAGGAGGGAGGTGGTGATTCCACTGTATAAAATATTGGTGAGGACCCATCTGGAGTACTGTGTATAATTCTGGAGGCTGCATCTTCTTAAGGGCATAGACAGGGAGGAGGCAGTTCAGAGAAGGGTGATGAAGATGGTTGATGGTTTGCACCAGAAAACATATGCAGAGAGATTAAAGGACCTCAATATGTACTCAGTGGAGGAAAGGAGAGTGGGGAGACATAATAGAAACCTTCAAGTGTCTTAAAGGCATAAACAGGGTGCAAGGGGGCAACATCTTTCAGTATAGGAGAAGTACAAGAACGGGGGGCATGATATGAGATTAGAGAGGGCAGGATAAGGGGAAATGTGAGAAAGTTTTTCTTCATGGAAAGGGTGGTGGATGCATGGAATAGTCTGCCATAGCAGGTGGTGGGAGCAAGCACAGTTGGGGGATTTAAACATGCATGGGACAGGTATAAGGAAAACGTAGAGATGGGAGGGAAAAGCTGAGGACGATGACCAAGTAGGGTCAGTGGCCGCAGATAGAGGTAGGGTCAACGGGCAGACTAGATGGGCCTAACAGTCCTTATCTGCAATCAGTTTCTGTTTCTATGCATGCATACAGACTGACCCCACAGGAAACCAGAATCAGGTGGCACAAGGTCTAAAACAGGCCTGTACCACATCTGGCCATTTTTCCCCATAAGTTTAGCAAAACAGGCCACCATAACTACAGCCATCCTAAACTGTTTGCGGGTATGTGGCATCCACAGATTTACCTTAAAGGCAGCTCATAGTCTGCCAAATGGTAGGGCTGGTCTAACAACATGCAGGTAGCCCCTCCCCCACAAGAAAAAAAACTTGGGTAGATCAATCTATTACTGGTATGAGTAAGTAAGCCAAACTGACTAAGTTCTTCCTAGAGTAAAGTGGAGTGCAAAAAATAGTATTAGGTGACAGACAAGGGTAATGGGACAGTGCTGCCCTTGAGGTGTACTGTAACTTACCCCGACAGAGCAATTCTCCAAATTGTGTATTTTCATAATTTTCAACATGTCTTGTATATTATTTTTTTCAGAGTTTCGGCAAACAGATGGCTTTCAGAGGAGACCGATTGAGCAGCGCAACAGGGTTCTGGGAAAACATGCCAAATTAGTGACGTGGATCCTGCCACTGATGTAACTAAGGCAGCAGTACACTGGTATTGCAACTGACTTTCTTATCACTTTGGCAGGGATATTAATGTTCAGAATTATACTTACAACAACTTGGATCTAAAAGTAGCTGCAAGTACCATTTTTATTAATATCCTTGCCAAATTAAAAAAAAAAAAAAACACATTAATACAATAACCGCGCACTGGAGTCTTGTTTGCAGAAGGAGTGGGATCCACATTACTAATCTGCCGTGTTTTACTGGAATCATTTTGTGCTATTTGGATGGGCTTATCAGAAGCCTTCTTCACTTCCAGGTTTGCCAAAACTCTGCAATAATAAAAAACAAGAAGATAACATAATGTCAAGTTATTAAATAGCTTGGAGACCTGGGCCAGCAAGGTAAGTAGGTTGCTGGTGAAGTCTTATTCCATTAATCCTTGGTGATTTTTTTATATGTATAGGTTTTTATCCTCCTGGCCACGATTGGGGGGGGGCACCCTTCTGCCAGCCTCACTGCTCCCCTCCACCATCCATAGCCTCCCCAGGACTTACCTTGCAGCTCAGAAACCCACGGATTGCCCCCCCGTGGTGGGGTCAGGAGAGGGAGGACCATCCTCACCTCTAGATGCCCAAAATCCAGTCTGTCACCACAGGTCATCCCGATGACTAGGTGGGTGAGGGTGCGGTGGCAGGCGACATATGTCCCCGTCATGCCTGCCATTTTCCTCCTCGGTTTTTCTGCCCTCCCTTCCCCAGCCATGGCATTCTCAAGGAGCACATGCACGTAGAGGTGTGCATGATTTTTAAGACTTTGACTCCCTCTCCCTCCCACTGACTACCATCTGCCTCCTCGTGCTACTATGGGCTTACCACCAGGCCTCCACCTGGTAGCATCCAAGAGCCAGTGCAACAAACTCCCCAATCTGGGAGAGGCTGCCTGATGGCTGCTTAATTCTCTCCCAGCCCCTCCCAGCCGGACCCCCGCAGCCCAGGTTCATTCCCAAACTCAGGTGGCTGGCATGGCAGGAGGTAAGGCACTCAACACCTCAGTCCTCCTCAACGCTGAGCTGGCAGTGACCTTTAATACAGAGTATACGCCGCTTATAAAGGACATGTTGGTGATAATCAGTTTTGTTTATTATAGCCAGTGTCCATAGTAGGTGAGTACTGTATTAGATGGATTTTTTTTTTTTTTTTGCTAGCGTTCAGCAGTGCTGCACTACTCCATGTTGCCAGTGTTCAATACTGTAGGAGATAATGGCAGCGGTAGTGGAGTGAGGGGTGCTTGTGCAGACTTTTATTTTTCACTTTTTAATTTTTATGTTATTTTTTATTTTTTTTTAAATGCGTATATCTTGGTTTGCTTTGATTTATTGTGCAGTATTACTTCCACATACTGTATTCTCAATTGTTTGTCAGTTTCTCCCAGTCAGGCATTATGTATTGGCACTGTTCCATTGGGTATCTCAGAGCCAGCAGTGCATTTCTAACCTCGGCAGCATTCATCTCTGGATGCAGTACATCTTGCGACTCACTGGTCGTTTCTTCCTCTGTATTGTCATTTTCAATTGCTGCTGCCAACATTGCTTCCATGACCTCGGCGATGTTATTGGCACAGGTCCCTCCTCCTCCAATTCAGTTGGGCAGCAGACGGCATCAAACTCCTCTAGAGTAAGACCAGTTGGAGAGGGGATCGAGTCTTCTGTATCCTCAGCCACATCAGCTGCTGTGTTGTCATGGACAAAGACACTCTTCCTGAAGCAGTTACAGATAATTTCTTGAGTAATATGATCCCATGCATAGTTCATTAGAAACACAGCATGCTTCTCTTCTCTCCTCTACTGCTCCTGTTACTGCATCTCTTCTCTCATCTATGCTTCTAAATGTTGAATTTCTTTTTCTCTCTACATCTCCGTCTCTTTTTATTGTACAGCCCACTGTTTGAAAAAGTCTATCAGGCTTTCAGGTTCTGTCACTGCCTGTTCTTTTTCCATAACTTGTGCTGGCTGTACAATCTCAGCTTGGACTTCTGTCTCTGCTAGTTTGGCTGCCATTCTCCTGGTATCCACTCCTGGACTTGCTGCAGAAGAATCCATACCTTTCTCTGTGCTTCCCCGATACTAGGTCCAGTACCCACACACAAAACTCCTGGCTTAGAGTATGCATGGCATAAATCCCACTTAGGCTGACACCATCTGTCATCGAAGCGCAGGTCAAGAAGGATAGGAAAACCAGGAGCAGTTGTAGAATTTGCAAAAAGAGTTTTATTATGAATAACAATAAAATAAAAAAATATGATTGTTCAGAATAACTATTTACAAAGGCAGAATAAACAGAGAAGATCCATCTGAGTTTTCCTTCAATCTCTGTGTGTGTGTCTCTTGCAAGCAATTGCAGCTCTGTCTTAGAAGTCTTTGCAACCCCCCTTCTTAACAAGCATCCCGTTTTTTCTAAAATGTTCTTATAAATATCAGACATGTACAGCTAGAACACAATGTCCTAGAACTGAGGCCCTTTATCCACAGCTTCTGCAAAAAGCTTAAAAACATTTCAGGTTAACCCCTTGAGTTTTTGCAATCATCTTAAACTATAGTTATATACATTTCTGCAGTAACACCATATAATTTCTAAACAAAGGCATCCCAATATCAGTTACATTTCCACACAATGATTTGAATATATTTTTATACCAGCAGATATACAAGGGAGGAAAAGACAGAAACAGCAAGGGAAGACTGAGAGACAGTGAGAGGCAAAGAATTGTGAGACTGACGGGATGATCAAATCCTAGGTTCCACAGGAAAATTTGGTTGCGTAACCAGACAGACAAGAGACAGGAAAGGAAAGAATAGAACAGATCCCTGTATTCAGACTCTCCATAACAACTGTAACATGGTCCTATTCAACCCTGTCACAGGGAGGAAGATCAAATGTATGTTTCTAAGACCTTGTACATCTTTATGGCCGCTAAAATTGACAACAGTGAAGGCAATCTTTCTGGAATGGAGTTTTTTATCCCACTCCTTCAGCCATCTGCTAAAGACATCTCCAGTCATCCAGGCAGTCCTTTTGTTTCTGTTAACAGCAGGATGATGGTGGTGTATGTCCCTGAAACTCCATGGCTGTGCTGCTTTCCCCCCACCACCACAAGGTCCTCCTTCTCTGTGCCATTCATGTTAAAACGGCACATAAGAGACCATTTCTTTGGCACACTTCATCCCCATTGGCATCGTGTCCTTGAACGTGAGAGTGCTGTAACCTATGTAGTGAAAAAACACACTTGTTTAATCTGCACTAAAGATGTCACCTGGGCCATAACTCCACAGCAAACCAGGAAGCACATCAGCAACCCACTTTTGTGCATTATCATGATCGGTGCTTAGTTTCTCTCCATGGATCATTTTAAACCCAATGTTACGTCTCAACTTCCTCTTCTGCAGCTAGCCTTCAGCTGGGCAGAAGTCTGGCTTTCCAAGAGCGATAGCCAGCTGTTACACTTTTTGTTTCAGCAGAAGTCCAGAAAACATTGCCTCCCTTCTCCGTGTATTGACAAACCAGTGCAGCAAAGCATCTTCCACATCACTATCCTTCCCTTTTCTCTTCCTTCTGCAGCTGGGATTTTGATTCCTGTGCCACTGAGCAAAGATATGCTCCCTTGCCTGAATCGGATCCCCTGTTGTCGACTTCACTAGCATGAAATGGGGTGCTGTGTCATGGACACTCATTTTTAGTAGCAAGTCTGTTTCCTGAAGGATTTCAGCTTTTTTTTAAGTGAACAGGCACTTCACTTTGCTCCCGGTATGGGTTTCTTAGTTGCCATCAGTACAAATTATTCAGAACAGCTAATTGTCACTGTCAGTCAGCCTTTTTGAACAGAGTGCATCACATCCAACTGGCTGACTGGCAGTCTTTGACATTTGATGTCACTATTGACGTCACATGTATGTTGACAACCACAGATGTACAGTACGAGAAGGATGCTGTTACATGCTGTTACAGTGCTTGGATGTTTAAACAATGAGCTTTTATGAATATGCAAGATATTTTTTATGCTTTTAGTCAGCTTGGTTTTAAGTTTACATGATGCAGAGACATCAGCTGTTCACTATCACTGGAGTCACAAGTACACAATAGTACATATTTTTATCATTACGGGCATAGCAGATGGCGTTTGATAAATGAAGAAATGTCCACAGTGACTGATTGTCCAGACAGTCGGTGTCCGTATTAAATGGTGACTACTGTAGTACAATTACAGTGTTCTCATTTATTATGTACTATGGAAGTGCTCAAGATTCATTATAAAAATGGGTCAAATGTTTGTGTCAAATGTTGCTCTCTGATTGGACAAACCAGGTCACCTGCCAAGCCTACTACATAAGTACTCACAAATGCATGGTACTGCATTTTCCAAACCCAATATCAGGCCACTTTAAAAGGGGAATAACACACTCCAGTGTGTTTCGTTCATTGAGAAATATATGCAGTCCTCCCATTAGTGCTGAGCAGTATTTGGCCTGCAGACTCATACCTCAGCACGCTTTGGAGCAGTGCTTGTAACTCCCAACAAACAAACACCCTGTCTTGTTGTCCACTTAGTGTTCATGCAGTTTGTATGCAATATCATTTCGGCGAGCCCTGATTCTGTAACTTCGCACTGAAATAACACTGCGCTTGCTCATATGAATGCAGTTCACTTTCCAGAATAGTCAGTATACACTGCATAGAAAAGTTTTATGGAGTGTGATTTTTTTTTTTGTGCAGTAACTGTCTGTCTATCCTGCTGATCTGCACCACCCTTATATTCATTACATGTAAAATACCTTATAAAATAATCATAATATTATATAACATTCTATTAATACCTCAAATATAGGCCAATTTGATCCCCTGGATATTAACCAGACTCTGGTATGGACTCCTTTCTTTTAGAAATCATCTGCAACAAAACTTGTATTGCTTCATCATTTGGAAGATCAATCTGTTTTAAGTTAAAGTGTTGAAATGTACCACTGCCAAGTGTTGTCATTGCTTTCCCTGCTTCCCAGTCTATGGCCATCCATGGAAACCAGCAGATGTTCTGCTCATTGACCAATCAGGTTTTAAAAAACCAAAATGAAGTGAAAATGGAAAGCAGCATGATGTTATCTGCATTCTTCCTTCCCACCCTAACTGCTGACACCCCCAGTCCTGATATCACATTTCTCCATCCCGCTCCTATCCAGCTGCTGAATCCACAATCCCCATATGAAATTCCTCCATCCTGCACCCTCCTGCTGGTGCCCCCTTAAAGAGAACCAGTCTTGCTGTATACAAATTAAACAAAGAGTAGCCTTCTCAGTAAGGCTTTAGGTACTGCACAGAAGGTAGGGTTTTGGTTTGCTGGCCAGCTGGAGGGCCTTCTGGGGAAAGGGACACCTGTATGCCCAGGATAGCCTATACCTATACCAGTACCACAAGGGTTTGGGGTACTGTCTGGGAGAATAGTCAAGGCAATCAGGGGAATATGACATGAGGAGGGGGGAGCTGGTGCAGTCGAGATCACCAAGGGCAGAAGGGAGATGCAGAGTACTCAAAAGTAAGAACAGCAGAACAGATGATCATCAGGAAAAGAGGCATCTGGGGTGTAAGAAAGTACAGAGCGACAAGCATACTAACATGTATGCAGACCAATCTGAAGAGAGCACCCAACAAAATGGGCAAGTGACTGGGCTTGATGCAATTTGATGGCCAGGACTTAGTGGCATTCACAGAGACCTGTTGGCAGGGGAGAAATGGACTGGGACACCAGGCTAGAGGGATACAGATTATTCCAAAGGGGTTAACTTGATAGAAAAGGGTGGAGTGGCTCCTCTCATAAGGGAGGGTGTCATTGTAGAGGACATCAGGGGGCAATCAGTGCAACAGAGTCCATTTTTGTTCAGCCAGGGTACAAGAGGGATAAAAGAGTCACCCTGGAGGTTGACAGTATAGACCTGCAAAGGGTTAACTACAGCAGTTTTTGTAAGTGATAAAAATGTGTTTTATTAAGTGATAAAGTGATCTTTGGTACATATGAAAGCCGCTGCTCAACTAATAGAGGGTCTATTAGTTGAGTAGTGGCTTTTATACAGTATATGTATATGTTCATGACAATGTTGTACCAAAGTGTGACATGAAGGTTTAATTTTCAAATTAACAGCAGATCATTTTTTTCAACCATTTCAAGATGCTGTGACCCAACAGTGAAAATGGTACTATGTTGTGAGATAACTCACTTTGAAATGCCTGAAAAAAAGAATATTGAAAGTTGTTAATGTAACAGTGGACACCAAACACAAGTTGTTAATGTGATAGAGGACACTACATGTGAGTTGTTAATACAACAAAGGATGCCAAACAACTGCTAAAGTTCAGAAAAGTTTATTAATTATTATCTGTGTGGTAAACTACAACTAACACACTATGGCAATCATAGAAAAAGTAATAAATATAGACACATTTTACATTTACTGTATGTCAACTGGTAATACTGTCGAAGAGTAAAAGGATATATATACAGTATATATATATTTTTCTATATTACAAACCAATCACACACACACACACACACACAAAAAAAATGTGGAGAGTAGTGCAATGTAATGGCTGTGGGGCAGCAGTCTTCAGGGAGTCTTTCTGGAGACTGAGATGCTGCCCTATTTGCAGACAACTCTCTGCCCTGAGGGAGGAAGTTGCCCGTCTTCAGGCCACACTGGACAGTAGTAAGGGACCTTCCCAGGCCCACACTGGACGGTAGGAAGGAACCTCCCCGTCCAGGGAGCACAAGAGCCACCACCACACCACCTCAGAGGTTAGAAAGCACAGCAGTTGGACCACAGTGGGCTCAGGGAGGTGAGGATGGTGGAACAGAGGCACACCCAGTCAGTTGTTCCACACCACAATCCATACACCATTCTGGGGGAGCATAGGTCCCCTATGGATGCACCCACAGAGGAGACTAAGGAGGCTGTGGACAACTGTCACAAGGGAGGCCCACAGGAAGGAGAGAGAGGACACCACAAGGAAAGGAAGTAGCTCCTGGTGGGGGACTCAGTTATTAGGGGGATAGAACTGGGGGGAGCAGGGAAAACTGAAGTAAGGTGCCTGCCTGGTGCCATGGCTTGGAGAGACAGGAAGCGCATCCTTAGGATCACGAGAACAGCTGCACGGGAGTCTGAGCTAGGGACAAATGACTTGGCTAATCATGAGATTAGAGCAGTGCAGAAGGACTTCGTAGAATTGGGGAGGGGCCTAAGACAAGTAGCACACACAATATCCTTCTCTGAGGTGCTGCCTGTCAATGGCATGAGTGAGGCGTGGGTGCTTTGCACCATGCAGTTTAATGAATGGTTGAAAAAATGGTGTGGAGCACAGGGGTTTGGTTTCATTGGGGACTGGGGTTCCACCTGGAGGGACACCAGCCTATACTGGCAGGATGGTCTGCATCTGTCCAGGAAGGGAACAAGTCTTTTGAGCAATCGGTTTAAATGCTTCATTGGCAAGCTTTTAAACTAGTCAAGGGGGGAGGCACTGATAAGGAACAGGAAAATCCCAGCCTCTCCCTACAAAACAGGGCACTAAATGAGAAAAAGACCGAGGTAGACAGGTCAGTGGGGGATGCTGCAAAAGAAGGTAAAGCCATCAAAAAATGGAGAGCAATGAGTACCAATGCCCATAGTCTAAGTAACAAGCTTCCTGAATTAGTGGCCTTGATGGAGGAGGAACATCTGGATATCGTGGCAGTCACAGAAACATGGTACACACAAAACCATGACTGGGACACAAACATACCAGGATACACTATCTACAGGAGGGACAGGGGGTAAAAGAGGAGGAGGAGTAGCTCTTTACATAAGGGAAGGAATCAAAGCAACAGAACAAAAGGGAAAACAGGGAGAAGAAGAAGTACTGTGGGTAAATTTGGAGACTGGCAATGGCACCACAATCCGCACAGGGGTTGTATGCAGACCCCCTTCTCAGGGGGAAGAAATGGACAAGGAAATGATAGAAAGAATACTTAGAATGGCAGAAAAAGGGGAGATATTGCTGATGGATGATCTGAATATGCCAGATGTTAACTGGAATGCAGTTGCAGTAGCCACTTCAAAGAGTGGGGTTATTCTAGATGCCCTACAAGGGGCATGCCTTAGACAACTAGTATTGAGCCCACTCGAGAGGAGCAATCTTAGACCTGGTTCTCTCAAATGGAGATGAAGAGGATCACAGATGTAGAAGTGGGTAGCCATCTGGGAACTAGCGACCATCGAACAGTATGGTTCACAATAAACACACAGCAATAGAGTCAAGCCATACAAAGGCAAAAGTACTGGACTTTAGGGGCTGACTTTGCCAAAATGGTGAGTGCCTAAGGAATGCACTAGCAAATGGGCAGGAAGGAGGGTGAAAGAACAATGGGGAATAATAAAAACTGCCATCACAGAGGTAACAAGCCTTTGTGTGACGCAAATAAACAAAACGAAACATTGCAAGAAACCACTATGGTTCTCAAAGGAAGTGGCAGTGAAAGTTCAGGAGAAAAAGAAAGCATTCAGGAAGTACAAGGAATCACAGAAGGAGCAGGACAGAGAACTGTATCAGTTAAAGCAAAAGGAAGCTGGGAAGGCAGTCAGAACAGCAAAGGCCCAAACCAAGGAAAAGATAGCTAACTCAGTTAAGAAGGGGGATAAAACCTTTTATAGGTACATCAGGGAGCAAAGGAAGACCAAGGGAGGGATAGTGAGGCTTAATAAGGGGAGGGAGGGTGGGCAGAGGGTGATTGTGAAAAGGCAGAGATCCTAAACAAATATTTTTGCTCAGTATTTACAAAGGAAGTGGGGAGGTACCTAAAACAAACAGTAGAAACACTCTGGATACAGAAGTTGATACCAGCCCATTTACAGAAGAAAGGGTTCTGAAAGAACTCTTAAAACTGAAGGTGGACAAAGCAATGGGGCCTGATGGGATTCATCCCAGAATTCTAAAAGAACTAAGGGTAGAACTAGTGACACCACTGACTACCCTCTTTAACAAATCATGGGAGGATGGGGTGGTACCCAAGGACTGGAGAAGGGCAGATGTGATTCCCTTCACAAAAGTGGGAGCAAGGCAGAAGCAGAAAACTACAGACCTGTTAGTTTACCTCAGTGGTAGGAAAAATGATGGAATCACTTCTGAAGGAAAGAATTGTTGAGTATCTAGAGGCCAGAGGGCTCAAGACCCAAGGCAGCATGGATTCACAGCGGGAAGGTCATGCCAGACAAATCTGATAGATTTCTTTGACTGGGTGACCAAAGAGTAGATCAGGGAGGGCGTGGACATGGCCTACCTAGACTTTAGCAAGGCATTTGACACAGTCCCACATAAAAGATTAATATACAAGTTAGCCAGCCTGGGAGTGGGTCCCAAGATGACAGCCTGGGTAAAGAATTGGCTGGAGAATAGGACACAGAGAGTAATAGTAAATGGAGTCCACTCTGAGGAAAGGGGGGTTACTAGTGGGGTACTGCAGGGTTCAGTATTATAAGCGACATTGCAGAGGGACTGGAAGGAAAAGTATGTCTCTTTGCAGATGACACAAAGATCTGCAACAGAGTTGATGCACAAGGTGGGGTGGAAAGGATGAGAAGGGACTTGTCAAGGTTAGAGGAATGGTCAAATGTACAGCAGCTTAGATTCAATGCTAAGAAGTGCAAGGTAATGCACCTGGGAAACAAAAACCCAGGGGAAGAGTACACAATGGGGTGAAATACTAACAAAAAAAAATGGAAAGGGACCTGGGGTAGTCATATCAGATGACCTAAAGGTGGGCAAGCAATGTGAGAGGGCAAGGAGGGCTGGGGGATACTGGGATGCATAGGAGAGGCATCACCAGTAGAAAACAAGAAGTTGTTATCCTCTGTACAGACAGATGGTGAGACCCCATCTGGAGTACTGTGTGCAGTTCTGGAGACCCAGTCTCCACAAAGACATAGACAGGATGGAGGCTGTCCAGAGGAGGGCAGCTAAAATGGTGCAGGGTCTGCACCAGAAGACATATGAAGAGAGGCTAAGGAGCTAATATGTATAGCCTCAGGAAAGGAGGAGAGGGGAACATGATAGAAACTCTCAGCACCTCAAGGGAATCAACAAAGTCCAAGAGGGTAGCATCTTTCAAAAAAAGAGGTGTGCAAGAACAAGGGGGCACAATTTGAAGATAGAAGGGGGGCGGCTCAGAGGTAATTTAAGGAAGTATTTTTTTCATAGAGAGGGTTGTGGATGCATGGAACGGCCTTCCTGAGGAGGTTGTGGAGTAAAAAACAGTGATGGAATTTAAGCATGCATGGGACAGTCATAAGACAATTCTAGGGTGTGGGGGTAGGAAGAAGTAGGCTGCTGGTTAACTAGGATCTGCAGCTTATCCATTAGGTAGGGAAATGGGCAGACTGGGTGGGCCAAGCGGTCCTTATCTGCCGTCAAAATCTATGTTTCTATGTTCAGTAAGTAGTGAGTGTAACACAAGCACCAAGTTGCATAAGGCATGGCAGAACATGAATACTAAGATTGCCCAAAAGTGTTCTTTGTGATTAAATTCTCCCTAAATGACTACATTCAGTGCCAGTGCTTTTAATATCTCCTAGCAATAATTTACAGCACAGCTGGTGTGATTCCAGAAATGCCCTGTCCAGATGGACTTAGTGATCCGTGAAAACGTCTTTGTTGCCTGATCACATTAATGTCCTGGTGTTGAGGCCATGTGACGCATCCATTTGCAGGCTGGTGTACTAATCTGACACTAGAAACACATTTAATTTCATTAAATGAGATCACTTATGCTATGTAAATGTTTTTGAGTAGTAAATGGTGTAGAATTTATCCAGCTGTATCCTGTCAGAGTTTAACCTTATTTTCAGTTGCTGGACCTGCTGTGTGTACATTAGGTTGAATAGAAGCGGTGGGTGGGTCCATCATAGAAATCCTGGAAGCAGTGGTGGGATCCATCACAGGAGTGCTGGGAGCAGCAGCAGAGGGGTCCATCACAGAAGTGCCTGGTGCAGCAGCAGAGGGGTCCATCACAGAAGTGCCTGGTGCAGCAGACAGATCCATTGCAGGAGTGCCTGGAGCAGTGGAGACATCTGTCCCAGGAGTGCCAGAAGCAGTGTTGAAGTTTGTCCCAGGAGCAGCTTTTGTATCACTGTGGTATTTATTAGGAATAAGGGATATCACAGAGAGAACATAGTCAGCCATTTGATTAGCAGTCTGGATGTGCTTTATGTGTAGTCCTGTGAAATCATGAATCTCTCACTAGCCGTGTTTCCACATGCTCATGGTTCACGCATGGGCCATCATCTTTTTAACAAGGTATGCAGAAGCAAGTAAAATCTCTGGTGACAACCGCGCTAGCCACCACAGACCTCACACTTCAGATGGTGCAGGTCCCAGGAACAGTTTTATTATCAGGTCTTTCGGGCCCTTTTATCCATTTTCTAGGTATCCAGAAAAATGTTCACTGGAATTGGCTCCACCCCTCACTTTGAGGCTTTATTATAAGGCTATCCTAGCATTGCATGAAAAGATTTTCCCCTTTGGAAATGAGCATGAGATGAGATTGCACAACTCTCACTGGCATTGATTTCGAAGCACTCTTTCCATTTGAGGGGCCTTTCTCATGTTGCGAGCCCAAGTAGGCCCATTTGATTGGAAATCCAAATTCTATCAGTGCCTTTAAAATGGCATGGAATGCACACTTGAAGTTATACTGGCTCCCATAGCCATCTGTAAAATGTACCTCCTCCTGTACGTTTAGGTGGCGGGACTTCCCAAGGTGTGCATTGGCAATGCTCACAAAATGCCAGATAAAGGAGGATGCACACCAATTGCTTCACAGCAGATGATACGATGGCATAAAGTAGAGCACACATAAAATGCTTCACAACAAATTATGTGACAGAATAAAGGAGAATGCACACCAATTGCTTCACAACAAATGATACAAAGTAATAAAATAGAGCACACATAAATTGCTCCATAACAGATGATATAACAGAATAAAGGACAGTTCACATCAATTGCTTCCCAACAGATGGTATGGTGAAATAAAGGAGAATGCATACGATAGAATAACGAAGAGTGTTGCCTAGCAACTTTCTTCAGAAAAAGTTTAAATCAAACTTCTGCTGTGTCATGTGAAACACAAATTCTTGTTGGTCTAAATATAAAAGCAGTCTTAAAATAGAATTGGTCTAAATAATTATACCACTCTTAAAACAGTCGGTCTAAAGAATACAGTTAAAACAATGGCAGTCACCAACTGTGGATAAAAAACTGTATGAAAAAAACATGGAGGGATGGAAATAAAATGGAGGGGTGGAAGCAAAATGAATGGAAATAAAATGGAGGAACAACAGCACGCTATGACAAGGGTGAGGATAAAGTGTAATTGCAAGTGTGAAAACAAAATGGGCAAACACACACAGCCACAGAGTTGTGAAAACAAAATGGGCAAACACACACAGCCACAGAGTTGTGAAGACAAATTTGAAGAACTCACACAGCCAGAGAGGTGAAAACAAAATGGAGGCGAACACACACACACACACACAGTCTCAACATAGCTGATTGCCAAATACCAAATGTAACCTCCAGGTGGCGCTATCCCAAGAGCTACTACCCCTGCCTGCTTGACTACTGGCAGGTTAAGGGGCCTAGGTTCTATGGCGGGTGCCTCCACCCAGAGGTCAGGGTTTGTAATGGTTGGTCTAGTTTGGCCACAGCCCTCTGGGACACTGAAACCCCCTTCTAATCCCTCTAATGGCCCACACGATGCACAAGAGTTATGGTACCAATACCCCACATGTACACACTGTTCATTCATAAGGTACCACTTACCCTCGAGACTGATTCGCAGGTTCATCTCTGAGGACCCCCTGAAAAATAAGGCTAAGCAGCATACACAAACCAATACAGTGCTTGGCATGAAGGTACTGACACTTCAGACAGTTTAAAGTTTAACAACAACAACAAATCTGATTTATTTAGGGAACAGTAATACGGGAGGGGGAAATCAGGTTAATTAGTTGCATTAAATCACAGTACTGTGCATACATACAGGGTCTGAAAAGTCACACTCTGGGTACCCAGGTTGGGGGGGGGGGGCTAGCCAGGTCCGTTGCCCAGGGTTGGCCAGCAGGTGCAGATGGATAGGGCCCTGTAGAAGAAAATATATGCACAACACCCAATTATAATCCGGAGCCGGAGGGCTCAGTCCATGAAACAGTGAAACAACAAGAATTAGGTGACACACTTGTGATTGAAAACAAGCTGCAGGGGAATACCCTGATGTGTGCTCACAACACCCAAGCTGAGGATCGGATGGAGAATGTCCCTCTGGATTGCCAGAAGAGCAGGGCATGAGGACAAGGTCCTTGTGACTGGACCCCACTACAGTTGATAGCAAACAGATGTAGTCTGAATTAAGCTGGGGGTTTACTTCCAGCTTCAGCACACAATTCACTGTACAGTGGATTTGTAATAGCGATTCCCCACAAGCACTACGCACATTTATATGTAAAAGGAAAGTATTATACCAGGCAGGCTGCTCCTCGATCCCAATCGCAATTACTGCAAAATACCCGGGAGCACACACGGCAGCTTCAGTTCCTGACAGACCAAGCGCGATTCAGCAATTTCTCCAGTCTTCTACAGGGTGAGCCTGGTTTCCACACTTCTAGTGCTTCTTTCTCCTCACAACTCGGATTCAGTCCAAACTGGCACTCACAAAGGCTGCAGACCGAAACCCAGGGCCTCACACGCACTTCCTGCGCGAAACTATACACCGCAGAAGCACACAGCTCCTTCTCTCTTCACTGCCACAACTGATATGATCTTTCCAGTCACTGAGCAGGGCATTTCCCTTTAGCTCCACACTATCCTGTTGGCTGATTCAGCTGCCACTCACAGTAAGACTCCCTCTGTTGGTAGCAAATGGCGCCAAGGTTAAAACTACGTTTTTCAGAGTCACTGCCCATACAATCCACTTGTGGATAGCTCAAAATTGAGAGTCCAAGTTCCGATTCGTCCACAGGCTCCATTTTAGGGTCTCCCCTATCATCCAGATTGGTCCAAGTCAGCTATTCAGAACCAAAATGAAAAAGCTACACTGAAACAGTTCGTGCTGAAAGAAAGACAGGTTAGACAAATTACATTTTCTCAGTCACTCTAAATGATTTCTGGCAAACAGTTACATCTTTCATTTAGGCTCCCTCTGCGCTCTTAGCGACTGCAGAAATGGAGCGATTTCTCCGCAGCTTGGGCGGGATTCGAGCATTAAATACACAGTACCCCCATACAAACTAATTAAGTCTGCAAGCAGACAGCTCTTAAAGAGACAGTACGCCGAGGCTCAAATAGCACTCACTTGAAACCACATTTAAACAGCTCAGACGCCGAACAGCGCCCAGACTTGGAGCATTCAGGCAAGCTCCTGGAAGACTTTTGGGAACCGCCATTTGCAGGGACCAAAACAATCTTAAGTGGAACTAAATGTCCCTCATCTGAAACCTGGCTCCTTGTACCACAGCAGTTGATGCTGCCATGTGGCATAGGAGTTGGAGAAAGTGCCTGACTGGTTGAGAGACCAGAGGCCAAAAGAGAAGGCCAGATCTGTAAGGCCGGTTACCCTTGCCTGTGGGAGAAAGGTCTTTGCCTGGATTGTATCTAACTCTACTCTTATAAAAGTGTGGAGTTATACAGGTTTGAGATAACATCAACTGGAAAACCAATATCAAGGGCCTTACTTACTGGTTCAAAAAAAATTAATTAGGCTACTTAGGAAGGATCTGCCCTGTGTAAATCTATATTGAGATATCTCATGGATACCCTTATTCTGCAAGTGTGCGTTGATTTTGTTTTGCAGTAGTCTTTCCATTAATTTTCCAATGCAGGAAGTGAGACTTATGGGCCTGTCATTTGTAACATTTTGTTTTGTACCTCCTTTATGTATAGGTGTGATAGTTGCTATCTTCCAATCTGGAATAGCAACTCCCTCAGTAATGGATGTGTTAAATAATAATGTGAGTATTCCAGTTAATTCTTTAGAAAGATTCTTTATGAAGCTAGGTGGAATATTATCAGGTCCAGCTAATGAGTTGGGTTTAGTGATTTTAATAGCTGCAGTAATTTCCTCCTGGGTAAATTATATTTATTTTAGTCTTTGGTAAACAGGTAAGGGTCACTAGGCACAAGTGCCTGTTTTCAGGGGCGACCTGGGAACACTGGGCAGTTAAGTGACTTGCTCAGAGTCACACAGTAAGCAAGTGGAGGTTGTGAGAATCAAACTCAGGTCTGGTCTGCTGGGTGTATCAAGCTCGTGCACACCTCGTTCCTCTAACCTCTAGGCTATACTGCCAGCCCGAATATATGCAGAGGTTGTTAATGGTAGGGGTGGTACCTACCTTGTCAGTTCCACTAATCATAGGCCAAGACCACCCTGACTTTAATTCTTTAGTCCTGGCCTGTGATTCCTCCTTAGTAGCAGTGACAACTAGAGCACAGAAACAACAGAAGGGAGAAATGGAACCGTTTCCTTTTTCAAATGAGATATTTGAGACTGTAAGCAAATCCGGAAAAACCCGGGCTGAAAAAAAGGAGCTCCAGAGAGCTTGGAAGAAAGAACACATTCATGTGGACATTAAAAACTCTATGCCTACTGTGCCTTTATCTGACATTGTCAAAGAACAGCATGATGATATAACCTTGAAAAGTTTGTTTTTTTTCACACCTAGGGAAGGAAGTTGATTCTGGGGCCCCCTATGGTACAAGAATAAAATGGTATCCTATATAGAGTGTGTACCAACCCTGCTACTAATGAAAAGGTTGAACAATTGATAGTCCCCATGAAGTATAGGAATGATTTGTTGTTTCTAGGACATGACCACCCTAGTGTGGGACATGCAGGAAGGGATAGGACTTTTGCAAGGTTATTGCAGTGATTTTACTGGCCTGGGTTACAAGAGGATGTAGCTTCCTATTGTAAAACCTGTCCTGAATGTCAAGAAAAGGACGGGTTAAGAACAAAGAAAAAGTGCCCCTAATGCCCCTTCCTTTGGTTACCCAACCTTTTGAGCGTATTGCCATGGATATTGTGGGCCCCTTGGAAAAGAGCAAAAAGGGCAACCACTTCATCCTGGTAATATGCGATTACACCACCAAATATCCTGAGGCCTTCCCACTAAGGACCATCACTGCATCCAAAATAGCAGAAAAACTAGTGGAATACTTTAGCCGATTAGGTATTTCCAAAGAAATTCTTATGGATCGAGGGGCCAATTTCAGTGCAGAATTCTTTAAATAACTATATAAGGTCCTAGGTATTACAGCTTTACGTACTACCCCCTATCATCCACAAACAGATGGGCTGGTGGAACGTTTTAATCAGACTCTTAAATGTATGATTAGAAAGTTTGTGGATGATAAGGGTAAGGATTGGGACCATTATTTACTCCTCTTCTTTTTGCATATCATGAGGTGCCACAGGTATCAACTGGGTTCTCCCCCTTCTCCTTGTTATATGGGTGGAACCCACATGGCCCTCTGGATGTCGTAAAGGAAGCCTGGGAAGGGAACACCATGGTAAAGCATGTTAATGTACTGGAATATATGACACAGCTACATAAGAGATTAGTGTCATATACAGCCCAGCCACATCACAACTGTGTGGTAGCTCAAAGAAAACAGAAGGTCCTGTATGATGCTAAATCGCACAAACAGTCTTTCTCTACTGGAGAAAAGGTACTACTTCTACTCCCCTCATCTGAGAACAAACTAAGGATGAAGTGGCAAAGGCCTTTTATTATCAAAGAACATATGGGTCCAATAACCTATAAAATCGAAGCCCCTGACAGTAAGGCAGGTCCAAAAATCTATCATGCCAACCTACTAAAAAATGGCATGATAGATCTACCGATGAGCCTTGTCTATTTGTGATGCCAGAAACTACTTATTCTGACATGGATATGGTTTATAAGAGGTTAGAACAACCAGAAGGTATCAGTGCCCTGCAGATCACTTCAGACTTGTCCGGAAGAGAGCAGAATGAATTACAACGTTTATTACATCACTATGCTGCCACCTTTACCAGCATACCAGGGAAAGCTGTTGGTGTACGGCATGTAATTCAGACAGATTCTGTTCCCATTTGACAAAAGTCTTATTGATTGCCAGAACGTGTGAGGGATGATGTAGACTTGGAAATCAAAAAGTTAAAACAGCTAGGTATAATTGAGCCCTCTGTCAGCCCATGGTCTTCACCTATAGTAGTGGCACCAAAAAAGGAGGTGGCATTCTCCTCTGCCTCGATTTCAGATGGTTAAATCAAGTGTCCCAAATCGACAGTTATCCCATCCTGAGAATTGATGACATTCTTGATCGGATTAAGCAGGCTCATTACATCTCAAAACTTGATTTAACTAAAGGCTACTGGCAGATCTCACTAGAAAAATCATCGAGAGAGAAAACTGCCTTCAGTACTCCACATGGGTTGTATCAATTCATGTACATGCCTTTTGGGTTGCATGGTGCACCTGCAACTTTTCAAAGGTTTATGGACCAATTGTTATTACCCCATGAGGAATACTGCTCAGCCTACCTGGATGACGTGGTGATATTTAGCCCTGATTAGACCACACATTTATGTCACCTTGCCAATGTCATGGCTCTACAGGATGCAGGATTAACAATTAATCCCTCCAAATGTATTCTAGCAGCCCAAGAAACCAGATACCTAGGCTTTATTTTAGGACATGGGATGGTAAAACCCAAAATTGAGAAGGTAGAAGTAGTAGCCAAATGTCCAGTGCCATAAACAAAAAAGCATGTCCGTTCTTTTTTGGGTCTAGCAGGATATTATAGGCAATTCATTCCAAATTTCACCACTATAGCTGCCCACCTGACCAATTTAATGTATAAGCAAATCCCCAATAAAGTGGCGTGGTCCCCAGCTTGCGAAGAAGCATTTCAGACTATCAAAGATGCATTGTGTGCCTCTCTGGTTTTGAAATCTCCTGATTTTACTCAACCATTTGAGGTTCACACTGATGCCTTGGAAACAGGTCTGGGAGCTGTGCTATGCCAAACTATAAAAGGGGAAGAATGCCCCATTATTTATATAAGCTGTAAATTATTTCCCCGGGAAATTAAATATGCCATTATTGAAAAGGAGTGTCTGGCTATCAAATGGGCTGTTGAAGCCCTTAAATTCTATTTATAGGGTAGACACTTTACCTTACTTTACTTTACCTTACCTTACTTTACCTTAAGGACAAAAATGCATAGGTCCTTCACTGGTACCTGGCATTGCAGCCCTATAAATTTGATATAAAACATAGACCAGGAAGCCAACACAGAAACACTGACTATCTGTCGCGATATGGAGCTAATCAGATGCCTAGATCATGACTTATGTAGTTATGATATCAAACCCCTGGGCAAAATTGTAGTATGAGATAGTATGAGGTAGTATGTTGATATACTACCAGTCTTGGTTTATTTTTACGGTGCCCTGGGGTGGAGCTTCTGTGAGGGTGAGTGGAAGCTCCCTCCCATCCCTATTGGGATGTGGTTCACAAACCATTAGTAGACCTCCTGGTTTGTTCTTGAATAGGGGTGTGTGTGATAGTTAGGGATAAAAAACATTTTGGACTCATCACTGGATTAATCTCTACTTTTTCTTTCTGTAAGCCCCCACCCACCCAGTCTGTTGAGCAACAGCATTTCTTCTGTCTGTTTCCCTTTTGGTAGTACTGCAGTGGATTGACCACCTGCTGTTACATTATCTTTCTTTTGTTTCTTTCTATGAATTCTTATAAAGCATTAATTCAAGTGGTGTGTTTAAAAAAAATATTTTTTTTTTCTTATGTGCACTGCAGCGTTGTTTTGTCTGTCCACTTAATAAATAAAAAGCCGTTTTTCTCCTGCTTTCTGTGTACATTTATTTGTACTTCTGTGTAATGGTAAATGGAAAATAGGAGAAAAATATTTGGGAAAATAAAGGAAATGGGTCCCAAAAAGGATAGCTGTATGCCATATAAAGCTGTCTGTTCTTGTGCAAGGAAATATGAATGATTGTGAAACATTTGTGAAGTTGGGTCAGAAGTATAGTCTGAGACCCTTGGCCTATTAATTACTGAAAATAATAGAGCTGTTATTGGCCAAGTGCTCCCTCTCACATGTTTGTGGGGGCGTGCACTGTCCTGTTGAAAAAAAATTATCCCTCCCGGCGTCTGCTTTTAGATGCTGTTCTTCTATTTTCTCCTTTTCCTCTGTCTAAAAAGGATAAGTTAAGGAATCCTTCTCTTCTGAGAAATGACAGGATAAATTGTAGAAGCACTCCCTCTCGAAGGTTTGTGAGGGGCTAGCACTATGTATAGCCTGTAAAGCAGCAGGTGGGCATTAAATTCCCCTTTTATTTCTTCCCTTATGTTGTTGACTCGCTGGGTTGTGGTTGCGAGTCTGTTAAGATGTTACTAGTGTTAGCCAGAGGATGGGCATGTTTTTAGCTAGTAGCTGATATTATGGTGAAAAAAGTGCATTCTGGTTAAAATTAAAAAAACCAAAACTAACATTTTGAAACAAATAGTCAGTAGGTAGCACACATTAAGTCTTGCAGTACATGTGTAGAAACGTACAGGAATAAAGCAAAACTGGTACTTTAGTGTTATCTATAGTATTTAGAGAAGGTGGTTTCTGGAGGAGTTCTTTCCCAATCAGAGGAGACCTTCCAGCAGGGTGCAGTCTCCTATAGGGAGACCGCGGCACCCTCTCTGTTCTATTTATGAGATGCTAGACGTCAGTCACCCAAAAACAGGGCAGAGTCTAGAGTAGACTCAATACATTCTTTTGGATTAAATCAGATTTTGTATATGTTGGAAAGAATTCATTGTTATTTTCTGTTATCTAGAATTAATTATTCTGCAAGGCTAAACTGGGTAGTCAGGAATTATATGTCTAACTAGACTGACAAATGAAATGTATGTAATAAAAATGATTAGAGGTGGGCCTTGCTCTTTAGGGGAGGTGTCTGGGTGCTTTAAAAACCGAGGATCCAACACCTTTAGTCAGATGTAGCCTGGAGTTGGAACTCCTTACATCTCCAGTATAGGGTTCTCCGGAGGGAGACCTGGCACAGACTTAGAGTACTAGCAACCTGTAGACCCTGAACTGTTTTTTTTTTTGTTTATTTCTTTTTATTTGCTGTTGGTATTAGATCCAGTCATTATTTTGTATCCTATTGCATTATTTATTCATTTTTTTATTTTTAATAAAAATAACCACTTCTATTTAGATGTGGTGTACCTGATTTTCTGTGCCTTGCTTGATCTTTATTACCCCATCACACTACCCACTGATTTTTGTATCATACTGTTATATCCTACTGACTATTGAAGACTGTTATGTATTTCATTGTACTCTACCTACTATGCATTGACTGTCTTTGCATTTTGTTGTACTCTCCTGGGTTGTGCCTGAAAATGGGCATTTTTTATGTCTAGTGCACCTACCTGGTAACCAAAAACAAATAAATAAATATATCTGAGACTTTAAGTGCTTGTTTTTGAAATATTGTGACTTACAGTACTGTCTTAAGACATATGTGGTTTACCCTTGATTTCTTTAAATGAATTTGGCTAATGTACATTGAATTATAACAGATACTTGCAACACCATTTGCCTTGATATTATATACATTCTCTTTATGAAAGCATTTATTTGTAGAAAATAATTGATAATCTTGCACTCTGTTAACTTGTGGATTTTATCCTTGTGTCATACACATATACTGTATGTGTGTGTGTGTATATATATATATATATATATATATATATATATATATATATTCATTGCAGAAAAAAACTTTGTTAATGCATCAGTTAGGGTTGTTAGTAAAGCGACAAAAGTAGGGAACTGCGCCGTTAGGGTTTCCAACCCTAATGCCCCACCCTGCGGACAACGACAGGCATCGACGGTGTGCCTTGGGGTCATCAGCCCCAACGCTCACCCCATTCCATAAGTAAATAAGCTGAAGTGGGTAGAGTATGGGAGAATGAGTTGAGCATTAGGGCTGATGACACCAAGGCACACCCCCTATATCGGTCAGTGTCT
Source organism: Neoceratodus forsteri (assembly GCA_016271365.2). Taxonomy (NCBI): domain Eukaryota; kingdom Metazoa; phylum Chordata; order Ceratodontiformes; family Ceratodontidae; genus Neoceratodus; species Neoceratodus forsteri. The sequence goes on from CM028136.1 coordinate 640,523,700, forward strand.
GCATGGTGGGGTGGGGCATTAGGGTTGGAAACCCAAATGCCACATTTCTATACTTTTATTGCTTTACTAACAACCCTAACTGATGCATTAATGAAGGTTTTTGCAATGAATTTCCTTACTTTTTCAGATAGTTTACTTGTATCCTTATTTGTCTGTGGGAGCACAGGGCCCTTTGGGCCCTTCGGGTCCACCCTCCGTAACTGTCCTTATGTGATTTTCATTATTTTACTGTGGGAACGCAGGGTCCTTCTGACCCTGTGCACCTATTACCATGTAGATGCATGACCAAATTATCACTATAGCCGTCTTATTACCGCAGCACATGTATCCGGTATAAAAAAAATTCTAAACATAAGTCTGCGCAACTGCAAAGCCATTCCATGCCATAAGTGGGGAAATACATTTTGGACAAGATTTGAAAAATGACAGCTGTAACATACATTAGGTGGGGTGATAAGAAGGCTATGCTGAAAATTTGGGATAAAAATATTTAAAATTTCTAAAGTTATGAGCGGGCGTAGAGAAAGTGCAATGAATGGTCATAACTTTGACATTTCTTCATATTTTGACCCCAGATTTTCAACATAGTTCTCTTATGATCCCACTTCACAAACACCATAGGTGAAAATGTTCAAATCAGTGGCAAAACGCCATTCTGCACCACTGGTGCAAAAATATGTTTCAGACAGGATGTGAAAAATGACAGCTATACTGTCAGTGAGGTGATGTGAAAAAATGGCTATGTTGAAAATTTGGAGGGAAAATATAAAAAATTACCAAAGTTACGCATGTGTGTGTAGAAAGATTTCAACGACCATGCGTAACTTGGCCGACCCTTAGGAATGTTTTCTTTCCGATGGGCTATTTGGGACCCACCTCACTGAACACTGGCACTTGTCATTTCATTAATCAGTTTCAAGAGGTGATTTTGCACAGTAACTGCGAAATCATCTTCCGGGCCCGATTAAATGAAATGCCAGTGACAGTGTTCATAAGGTGAGATTCCAAAAAGCCCATGTTGAAAATGTGATAAAAAAATACCTAAAAATGGCAAAGATATCAACATAAGTTCAAAACACAATTAAAATACATTATGCGGCACTTACCTTGATTCCTCAGTTTGTGGTTCAGTTTTGGAGAGTGCAGATGTGTCCTGGTACACAGAAGATGACAGTGGATGACCTCCAGTGGTAAGTATTGGGCAAGGTGGGGTGGAGTGCTGGGTGCTCAGTGGGGGAGGGGACAGCAGGGACGACGAGGAACCGTTTTCTTTTCAGGTTAAATCAAAAAAGATATCAGAGAGCAGTTTTCTTCTTTTCAAGTTAAAAGTAAATAGATATTTTGGGACACTGGGAGTAGGCTCCCCAGAGTCCCACACTGCTGGGGGGAGGGGAGACTTCAAATGCCGACACAGGGATTGGGCACCCCGATGTCGGCAATAAATAAATAAAAAAGAAATACATAAAATGCATTGTTGGTGGCTGACATAAAAGCAAAGGCAGAGGGAGAATGAAAATGGGTAAGTGAATCTGCAGAACCTGTCTTTTCTTCTCCTGCTCCCTGCCTTTCCTCCATTGCCAACTGGCATTTGGGATCTGAGCCTTATATTACTGACTCTGCCCCGGAGTTAACTACAAAACATAAAATGGATGGTACTCAGGCTCCTGCTGTGCCATTGCAACCAACCAGTGTTCCGCTTCCTGCACCAAATAAAATGACTCTGTTGTTTTTGCACTCCTGCTGATAAGCAAGGAAGAATCGGAGGGTGGGGGGGGTGCCACTAGACACCAGGGAAATATATGGGACGAGGGCAGGTGCAACTGGACAGCAGGAATTGAAGACAGTGATTGACAGGGAGTGAAAAAAGAGACATTGAGGGTCCATTTTCTTTATTACAGGCATACAAAACAAGAATTTGTTTCGTATCTTGTCATACCAAACAACATCTTGTTTTATATTACGAAATACAAAACAAGACTTCTAAAGTTGAAAAAAAAGAATTTCCAGCACATTTTTGTGACACACAACTACGTAATCCAGCTAAGGGTGTCCCAATAAGCAAGGTACATCTTTTGGTCCCTCCCCAAAATGTCATTTTCCTGAGTTTCTTAATTTGAGTTTTCAGACAAAATTGTAAACAGGATGGCAGCCAAATGAAAAAAAAAAGAGTTTCCTGAAATGAAACAGAATGATGTCAATATGAAAAAAGAATTTTTTTTTCATTTCATACAGCTATTTTGAGGTCCATTCTGAGAATGCTCAGAACAAATGTTTTACATTTTTAAACTCCAATAACTTTGGAACGGATTAATATTTTTTCACCAAATGAGCAAAAGGCACACCTGTGTGTCAGCCCCTTTCTACTCTGAAAATTGCAAACCAAAATTCTAAACCGTTTGTGCTGTAGCCAAATTCAAAGAAAATCCCATTCAAAACAATGGGAAAAATTTACTAAAATTCACTTTTTCACTATCCATAGCTCGTAATCCTCAGATCTGACCAGAACGAATCTTGGTACATTCAGGGATCTACAACACATGACTGTGCATCAAAGTTTTGCGCAAGTCCATTGAACAGTTGCAAAGATATTAAAGTGCAAAATGAAGAGTTTAACATAAAAACTCTAGTTCAACCCTAACTATAAGGGTGTGACCACGACTGTATAATTTATTTATCCAATGCTTGTGAGGCTATTTCATTGCACCCACGAGTAATGCCAAAGGCCAAGCAACATATATTAGAAATATCAGAGATATTCTCCCAGGGCCGTGGCATGTCCCTTATTTATACAATGCTTGTGAGGATTTGCCGTGGTCCCGCTGATCTGGTAGTGGATACACGCGGCAGGCACTGAAACCTTTATGCCGCACCTCTGAGCCATCCCTCGTGGAAGGAGCTGTCCGTGAACTTGAAGTCCTGAGCCCAGCGTGTGGACCAGCAGCCCAGTTGCTCACTGGAGCATTGGGCCGGTAAAGACGTAAAGCTGCAAGGTCTCCTTAAGCCCACTGGGGCTTTGGACCTCTATGCTAGAACAGTGCCCTGTGTCTTTTGCCGTGGTCCCACTGATCTGGTAGTAGAGACACGTGGCAGGCACTGAAACTTTTACGCCGCTCCTCCGAGCCATCCCTCGTGGAAGGAGCCATCCGCGAACTTGAAGTCCTGAGCCCAGCGTGTGGACCAGCAGCCCGGTTGCTCACTGGAGCATTGGGCCGGTAAAGCCGTAAAGCCGCAAGGTATATCTTTTGGCACTCAAAACACCCTGAAATTTTAAAAGGGGGTGCCCTACCTGTGATTGGAGGAAACCTATTCCTGTGAGCAGCACGGATTGGTGTGAGTCCCTTGGACTTTCTTGGCTCTGGTCTCCAGTACCGCTTGGCCTGAGCCGTGGGCTACAGTTCAAGTAGTGTGCTGTGATGATGTGGGATCAAACAGGACACCAGACTCGGATGCAGTTCAATGACATTATTTATTTCTTTAACATAAAGGCGTACTAAACAGCATACAAAATAAACAAAGGAAATGAAAAAGGCAAATAATTATTCAGTTGAGATACCAACACTAGAAAACAGCTAGCATTCCTACAGAGCAGGACCAAGTATATCTAGTCCTTCCGAACTCTATCTGTAAAATGCAACAGACCTCCTTTTATACAGACAAAATCAGGTGACCTGAGAAACTCCGCCCCTTTTTTAAGAGATTAACAAAATGTATTGTAATAATACTTGTTTATTACATTCTAAATTCATTATACTGTTTATTATGTAAAAAGACTAAAATAGTTCAGAAATTCTAAGTAATACTTAGTAATGAAGACTTTACAAAGAAATGCTGAGTAAGCCCTGCCCCTTTTTTACACCAGTCTATAAAACATGGGAGACAAGGGCCGGCTGGCTCTATAGAGTAAAGGGCAACAGGGAAAGAAAAACATGGCTTCCAGCAAATACTACAACTGAACCAAGAATACACCTTATTTTCAGGTTTAGTTTCTTTTCTGTACTAATACTTCTTTTACTCAGGGAATACTGGTTTAAATTAGAATTATGTCGCTAACTCTGCTAGACCTGATACTTATATAAGACCGGGAAATGAGAGTTAAAGCATTTTTCCAATGTTAATTCCTTTATTCTTACACAGAACAGACTCATTTTACTTTAAAACACTAATGCAACCTACACATTTATTGTAACTAGCACACCCATTATATACTGCAAAGCTAACCGACTGTCTTTTAAGAAAAAGAGAACCAAACTAAGGACTAAGAAAACCGATGGCTTAAGCAAAGCCAAACGGCTGCAGTGTTTATCAGAAGTTCTTCTCTCACTTAGTGTGCACTATCGAGAAGAACTCACCTCAGTACAAGCAAAGCCTGATGGCTTAAGCAAATAGCCGAATGGCTACTTCTTTCAGCAAAACAGCTGTAAATGTACCTCTTAAAGAACTCTGAGGACAACAGAGAATTAACGGAGAACTTGCTTCCTAGCTTCTTAGTCTGAGTTAAGATTTTACTGCTTAACGTTTAGACCTCAACGCGTAAAGGAAAAGAAAAATTCTTCCTTTTGTTTCACTCGCTCTCTGGACTACATACCCATACAGTTGGGAGATTAGATAGTGCTTCAGTCATTAGGGACAGAAGACAAACACAGGCATTTTAATGCTTACAGGCAGACAATACATTAATACTTAGAATATACACAGATGGCCAGTCTGCATATTTATTTATATATATATATATATATATGACAGTAACACATAAAGAGAGATACATAAATAAAATAATTATATGCTGTCGCAATAGACTTTTTTAAAATGAAACAAGACATAATGAAATAGCACAAGAAAACAGCAACTTAGTCCTGAGATCTGGCAGCTATCTCACACTCCTCCCTGTTTAAGAAGAAAACTATATAACATTTTTTGTTGTATCAGTTCTTCTGAGCGACAAATAGAGATTTCACCTATCTCACATTCGCCCACTTTAGTTTTTGCTCCTCTTTTAGTGTGGACTCCATATTTATGCCACTACACAGTAGGAATTGTCCTTCGAAATCCCTGGTTTCTGCACGCCTTTTCTGGTGCCTAGCTAAGGAACACAAAGTCAGTTTGCTACTACTGTGATTTCAGCTCCTTTTTGGGCTAAGTTAACTAATTTGCTTTACGGCTTTATTTTAAGTTTGCATACAGCTGTTAATACATTGACCTGTTCCTAACTTTAGAGCCTTAAGGAATTGTTGTTGGTACAGCTTTAAAGTAGTTAATCGCTGCAAGCTTGTCTCACTGTCCCACTCCCCCTCTGCCTTCTCCTCCCCTAATCTCTCTACCTGCCCAGTTTCTTTGTCTACTGAAACCCCCCACCCCCACTTGCTCTTATTTAAACCACTCTCCCTTCCACTCCCTTCAGGTCTCCTTAAGCCCACCGGGGCTTCGAACCTCTGTGCTGGTACAGTGCTCCGTGCCTTTTGCCATGGTCCCGCGGATCTGGAAGTGGAGACATGTGGCAGGTGCTGAAATTTTTACGCTGCTCCTCCAAGCCATTCTTCTCACTGGCTCCTTACCTGCCCCCAGCGCACCCACCCTGGGTGGACCTGTTCTTATATAGGACCTCCTTAGTCAGATGACTAAGTGCCTGATTTTCCATTGGCTCCTTATACTGTGTAGCCCCACCAGGGGTGTGTTCTAATATATACTCACTGTTAGACTTTGACAACGTGGTCCTTTACACTTGCCTGAGCTGCTTGAGTCTCATACTTTTGGGCAGCTTTTGTCTAGTGGTGTTCCCAAACCGACCGCCTCAATTTCATATTTTTTTGAATATCTTTTTTCTAGCGGTGTTCCTAAACTAGCTTTATTTACTCAATTTTTGAACCTAAACATCTTCCCAACCCTTACCGACTACTCTGCTTCATTTTTCCTAGCTATAGCTGTACTGTACTAAAATTGGGACAGTTAGTTCCTTAGCGGCTATCATAGGTACTTACCTACACTGTAGGTCCAACAGGAAATCTGTTCAACCAGACTATATCTTGATATCCCTTTGTAATATGCAGCACAGTGTGCTAACTATGCCACCAATTAGTGGCCTCACCCAATTCTCTGGTGGCATTATAATGCTCCGCAACCATATGGTAGGGGTCATCCTCTCTCTCTCTTATTACTACTCTGCATAAATGAATTATCTCTTTCTTTACTGTGCAACCAGAACAGTAATTCTCATGGGCTTAGGAACTTTAGGATTTCTAACCTTCTAATTTTGAAATACTGGCCTGTATATACTTGGCCATACTTTTTCTACAAAAGTGGATGTACATACTATGAGCATTTTGCCCTTTGTAAGTGGAGGAGGAAGCATTCCTTGCCCCTTACATATTACTCTGTAAGTGCTTCATCTATCTGGCGATGTGGAACCTAATCCAGGTCCTCTGACCCACTTCTCTGCTATTGACCTGTCTGGGATAACTAATAAAGGACTGTTCATTGCACATACGAACGTTAGGAGTCTAACGTGCTGCATGGATGAACTGGAAGCGTGGATCAAAGTCTATAACCCAGACATACTCTATCTTACTGAAACTTGGCTGAAACCTTGAATCTCTGACTCTCTCTGCTCAATAGCTAATTACTCCTTGATCTGCGGAGACAGACCGAGGGCGAAGCGTGGCGGGGGTGTGGCTCTCTACCACAAGAACCACCTTAGCATTACAGCAGTCCCTACCCAGGCCTCACCTACCCTGTGTGAATCCATTCATGCCATAGTTTCACTTGTTGCAAAGAAATTACATATTATCTGTGCATATAACCCTCCCTCTGGGGGTTTGGCAGGACTTCTGGCCTTCCTTGACTAAGCATCACAGTCTGTCAATCTAAATGAGGCTATAATCATGGGGGATCTAAACCTTAACTGGCTAGGACCTACTCAAAGCTCTTTGATGTCACTAGTGCACAGCTATAACCTATACCAGTTGATAACCAAGCATACAAGAACTCCAACTCCACCTAAACCGGGCATCCTTATCGACTGGTTACTTACAAATCGCCTGGAGCATGTGACCACATCGGGTATCCTGGCAGATGCAGTAGCTGACCATTCTCCGATTTTTTTGTATCTAGACCTTGGGTGCCCCACTATCTCCTCCACCTTGTTTTGTCATCTTCACAAATTTTGCAACCATGGATGAAAATGCATTCCTTCATGATGTTTCCAACATTGACTGGTCTGAGGTCTATCAAGCGCGAAAAATTGAGGATGCCCTATATATTTTTCTTAGTGAATTTAGTGCAGTTCAGTTGAAGCATGTGTAACTCCCCTGCAAATGGGGGTTCCCAAAAGTCCCTTAGTAGCTTGCCTAAAGGCCCCAGCCTGGATGGTGTTCAGCAGTTAAGCCGCCTATTTGTGAGTGCTTCTAGAGCCTCTGGTACTGTCTCTTTAAGAGCTGTCAGTTTTACAGGCAAGTCTGGAAATGGAGGGGGGTTGTGGTTTCCTGCTCGAGCTGCTGACAAGGTGCTCCGTTTCTGCCGTCGCTAAGCAGGCAAAGTGAGCACTCCCCAGTGATGTAACTGTTTGCTAGCGATCTGTTAGAGTGGTAGTAAAAATGTAATTTGTCTAACCTGCCTTTCTTGCAGCTGGGACTTTGTGTGCTTTGCCCCTCCATTTTGGATCGGAACTGCAAACTGGATCCAATCATGAGGGAGGGGCACTTAAAATGGAGTATTGAGCAAACAACCAGGATTAGGACTCTCTCGGGAGCTGGCTACCAATGGGGAATATAGCCAGTAATTCTGGGAAGTGAAGTTCTGGACTGTGGCTCCTTTTCACACCAATGGGGGAAGTTGTAAGTGACTGGCATCTGAAGCCCTCCAATTGGGTCGGGGGGCACCCGATTGTAATTCCCTGCCCAGTGGCCGAGAAGTCAGATTTGTTGTGGCCGTGACTGAGGAAGGAGCTCCGGGCTTCTGCACTGCAGAGTTTTCATGCGGGAAGTGCGTGTGGAGGCCAAAAGTCGGGCGGCACATTTGCCATGGTGATTCGGACTGAATCCTCTGTGGTTGGAGGAAAAGGAGAGGCTGTGTGGCCAGGACCCAGGCTTACCCTGTAGAGGACTGGAGAAACTGCTTCATCGCGCTTGGTCTATCAGGAGAGTGAAGCTGCATCGCGAATTCCCGGGTTGGCATTAAGTGCGAACGGGATATGAAAGCAGCTGCCTGGTATGGTAACCTTCTTTTACATATAAATGTGTGGGGTGTGTCCTGTTCACAGGTCTGTGTTCCCCTGCTGTGTGAAAGGTGTCCAGCCAAAAGTCGTGAGTAAAAATCAGGGTAGCTCCCTGCCAGCTGTACCGTTGAATTGCAAGTGTTCCGTTTTCTTTCTTGATACATGAACTGAGCCAACCAGCTCCGGATTACAAATTGGGTATTGCGCCATCCTCAGGGCCCCAACCAGCTGCACCGATTCTGGCTAGCCCCCTCTCTATCCTGGGTACCCAGTGACAGTGACTAATAGGGACTCTAACATTGTGCACAGTGCTCTGAATAATAGTGTGATTGATTTAATTAACCTGATTTCCCCCTGTCCTTGTGGCCATCCCCTAAATAAATCAGATCTGGCTGTTTCAGCAAAGTTACACTGACTGAGATATGTGTTTTATGTTGAAATATCGTACAGTGGCTATTGTATTACACCATCTTGCTTTACAGGGGGTCCCTAGAGTCAAGCTGATCGAACCAGTCCTGGGGGTAAGTATATACTGTGAAGGTACTTCTGATATATTGTGTGGGCCACTATTGGGAAGAATGGGGGGTTGCAGTGTCCCATAGGGCTGTGACCAAGTCATACCAGACAGTATTAACCCTGACCTCTGGGTGGAGGCACCTGCCATTTGACCTGAGCCCCTCAACCTGTTAGTGGTTAGGCAGGCTGGGGTAGTAGCCCTTGGGATAGCGCCACCTGGGGGTTACACATGCCTCGAAAGTTACTAGGAGGGTCAGAGGTAATCAAACTAGGTGGCTCCACAAAGACCTCCTTGCTGAGCTTCGACTCGGGGATAAGCTGTGGTAGCACTGTAAATGTACTGGCTTGCTTTCTGATCTCAGTACATATAGAGGTCACAGAAATTACTGCAAAAAATGAATAAGACAAGCCAAAAGTAAGTACTGCTAGAACCTGTTTTATAGCTCGGCCCGTGACCCTCGGGAATTCTGGGCCCATGTAAAGACTTTTCTTGCTGCATTACAATTTTCTACCCCGTCAGAAATGAATCTCAGTGGAGCTCACTGCAACAACTCTAATACCATTGCGAATGCTTTCAATAGGATGTTCTCTGATCTCTCATTATACACCTCTTCCTTCCCTTCCGTGTCTACATCTTCTCAGTCTTCTGTCTCTAGCAATCTAGTGGACCCCCCTTCATCTTCCAAAGGGTATCCTCTGACTCTGCCTTTTTACTTTAAGGCTATAACCAGATTGCAGGTCCTTAAACAACTGAGATCAATCTCTGACAACACTAGCCCAGGGTCTGACTTCCTTGAACCCCGCCTGCTGAAACTGGCGGCTCCTCTCATTGCCTCTCCACTGGCAATCATTTACGCATTATTCCTTTCCTGTGGTGTTGTTCCAGACCTTTGGAAAAATTGCTAGGATTACTCATGTATTTAAAAAGGAGGATAAGAAGGATATTACAAATTACAGGCCAATAGCGATTCTCTCGGTCCTGAATAAAATACTTGAGAAACTTGTCACCGCCCAAACACTTGACTTCCTGGCTACTTCAGATCTTCTCTCTGATGCTCAGCATGGCTTCAGGAAAAATCACAGCACATCAACAGCTCTGATAAAACTCACTTCGGATATACTGTCTAACATGGACTCTGGACGGCTTACAGGGGCTGTCTTCATTGACCTCACCAAGACCTTTGATCTGGTTGACCACCCCTTGCTCCTGTCTACCCTTCAAAACCTGGGCTTCTCGACTCCTGTTGTAAACTGGTTTAGCAGCTATCTATCTGGCAGGACCCAAACAGTGAAATTCAACTCCGTAATATCTAACAGCACTACAATCAACATCGGTGCTCCCCAGGGGTCCATTATGGGGCCACTTCTGTTCTCACTCTTTATCAACAATATTCCAGATGCCATTACTACCTGCTCATCTCTTCTCTACGCTGATGAACTTGTCATCTACACCAGCACTGCAAATGTTGATCGCCTCAACTCGTCACTTTCCACTGACTTCGGGAACATTCAAAACTGGCTGTGCAGCCATAAATTGGTTCTAAATGCCAAAAAAAAAAAAAAAACTATACTCCTAGGCTCTACCCCTAAACTAAGGGCGTGCCCATTATCCTTGATGGTCTATAACCTTGAGGGGACTAAACTAGAGTCTGTCACGTCCTTTAATTATCTTGCTGTCATATTTGTCCAGTCGCTTGATCTCAGTCTCCACATTCAGTCAACCTGCAAAACAGTTAATAGTGGGCTGGGCGTTGCCTACAAAACTAGCTACATGCTAACACCATCTGCTAAGCTGGCCATTGCCAGGGGGATCCTGCTCCACACCCTAACATATTGTGCTCCTATCCTTGTGGCTGCCCAAAAATCATCACTTCAAAAATGGGACATCACTTACAACAATGTCTGTTGCTATGCATCATTGTCCCCTCGACTTAAGCATTGCTGTCAACTCTATAGTGACCTTGGTTGGCTCACTTCCCTCTGCATCCAGACAATACTATCTTGGCTCTTTGTCTGACTCCATTATTAGGCTTCAAACCCCTACCTCACTTGCGACACTGCTAATTACCCTCACCTCCACCCATGGACTGCGATCAGATGACAAATCATTACTAAGGGTACCTAGGTGTCATAACTCTAAAGGCACTGGGGAATTTAAATATGCTGCTCCTCTGCTTTGGAATGCTCTTCCCTTAGATCTAAGGCAATCTGCATCTCACTGTCGCTTCAAAAGTGAGCTCCGATGATTCCTATCAATGGCTGAACCCAGTAATTGCTTTGACCCTACTTGTCTTGTCTGGGGGTCCGCCATACCCTTGACTTGATATCCGTTATTCTCAAAACTCTCCCGCTCCTTACAACTACCCTCTCACCCCTTTCCTTTTTCCACTTTTCTGTTATCTTACCCCTGCCCTTGTCCTCTTATTGACTTTGCCTTGGCCTCTCTCCACCCCTCCTCATACATTTATCCTCTAAAATCCCTCCCCCTTTACTTTATTTCACAGTTGCCCTCCTCCTGCTATTTCCTCTTTTGAAATTCTTAGGTCTCACACTGAGCTAAGTTGTATCCTATATGTGATGACACATGCACATGCACTTTGATTGCTGGTGCTGTGACCCATTCTAATATTTGTTTATTGACTGTATCTCCTATACTATGTTGCATATGCTTTTGATATTGTTTGCATGTACTGCTCGCTGTTGTTCTGTTATTGATCTGCTGTTGTATCCTTGTTTAAATGGTTATAAACTAAGCTGTATGTATTATTGTAATGCACTTCTGAAATGTTTCTTGTATGTAATCCTTTGTACTCTCCAGGGTCGTGCCTGAAAATTGTCATTTTTTGGCTAGTGCACTTACCCGGTTAACAAAAACTAAATAAATAAATATTTTTGCTCCCTCTAGACCTAGAGTAAGAATGTCAAAATATTCTCACTCTAGAGCCGTGTTTACATGACTGACTTCATTCCTTCTGTGGAGCATCGAAGCACTGCCCCGACTCAAGAAGACGCTCTGCTTCTGTGTCTGTACAGCTCCTCTCAGAACTGATGCAGGATGCACTGGAGTGGAGCTGGGAGTCAAGGGGTGGTCAGCTAATAAAAGCCAAAAGATGCTCGCAGGGTATGGCACGTGGGAGTGAGCGGTGCAGCCTGTCCAGATAGCTGCTTAAACTGCTCGCTCCAGAATGCGTTCCCAGACTTTCTGGAACTGCAGTAGCTGAGTAAGGACTGGCTTATCATGATCCGGTAAATGTCCACACAGCAGCATTTGCAGCGCAGCAACCCGAGTGCTCGGGTTGCTGCAATGCAAATGCCACCGTTTAAACATGACTTAGGTCTGATATTCTCACTTTAGGTCCCGCTGACAAAAAAATACCCTCACTGTAGCTTTTGATTGGTGGATGCCAGCAGAATGAGCAGCACAGCTCTAATTTTAAAACTGAAAACTTTGATCACATGCTGACTTCCAGCAACCCAGCTTCATTTCAATGCAGACACAGTAAAAAACACTTTCACTTTCTCCCTCTTCCTAATAAATCTCCTATTCATTTACAGAATGAATAATCCCAGAAACAAAACTCAGTTTATGACACTCTTTGTGTCAGAGTACAACAAAGAGCCCCCCCCAGCGTTCTTTGCAAGTCCCCATACCTCCCTCTATATTGCCGAACCTCAGTCACCGTTCCCCCGGCTGGCACTCCAGTTCTGATCTCCCCAATAATCAAGCCACACTCCTCGGCTTTCTTTCAGCACTGCCTACTCTCACTTGACTCAGGTGCAGTCACCAAACCATGGCTGTTGCCCAATACTAGCATGGGTAGACTGAACGGAGTGACATTACATTATGTTCATTGCACATCCCTTCTGAGTTTCTCCGGCATCTTAAAATGGTGGGAAAACATAAAACAAATTCCAGCAACAAAACAATGACCCCTCCTCCCAAAAAAAACCCTCTACCAACAAGCATTGGATAAATGAACTATGCCATAGTCCCAGGAGAAATACTACTGATATTTCTCACTCATGCTCTTTGACCTTTGTGATGTCATAAGGTTAAACAGCACTAATGAAAAATAGCAGTGACATTTCTCCTGGGGCCATAACATAGCCCTTATATATATATATATTTCTTGTATTTAGTCTTTTAAAGATGGTTGTATTATAATAAAACAATCTCGTCATTACAAAGCAAGAAAATGATAAAAGAATTAAAAACAGATACAGCATGTACTGTATATGTCTGTTTGGACCCTTTTTTCCTACTCTTTCAACACAGATTAATTTAAAAAACAATTTCAGTGATGTTAGCACTATGCTTGAAATTTAGTCATAGCAGAAGTAAACTAAGCACAAGCAGTTTCTGTAGTAGAATGTTGGATATGTTTGTTTTTATTGTTTATCTTGTTCTTTTACTTTCCACTCAAGAATTTTATTCATGGGAATATAAATTATTCTTAATAAAACCAGGTGTTTGTTTGATTGTTATTTACCATGCTAACTGTTGTTCACATTAAAGTACATCAGCCAACCACTTCTACTTAATTTATTTTGGCACATACCTAAGTAGGATATTGGTTTGTAACTGCCGTGGAACAAAGTAAATAAATTATTTTATTTGCTCAACAGCATGCCAGAATAACACAGTTCTTCAAGGAAAATGTAGTCCGAATGAATAGTGTTGAACAGTTTTAAAAATATGGCAGAGGAAGTATACAGACTAAAAAAACTAACAGGCCACTGAAATAGTTCTAAGATCAGCCAGCAGCTTAATCTGGTTCAAGGTCAACTGGCATTCATCTGTATCCTCCTCCCGCAGGTTATGCCTGAAAATAGGCAGGATTTGTCTAGTGCACCTACCCGGTCAACAAAAACTAAACAAAAAAAAAAAGATTAATTGACAGAGCAGTCTAATTGTGCCCTGGCAAGGTGGACTATAATGATCTGAAGTAAACATCCATGAAATTTCAGTGGAGAACAGGAATGCAAATTACTTTTCCACAAAGTAATAATTATACTTTCTGTTTGTATCTTAAGCTGTTTAAGTCCTGATACAACAGGAATATCTATTGCTGTACAGGC